>OY728138.1:924338131-929338131 GCA_963277665.1 Viscum album
GAGACATATATGAAAAATTTAAAATAAATTCATGATATCAATGTTTTCATCATTTATAGAAATGTCTTTTAAATATCAAATGTAATATTTATTGAGAAAAATACACTTTTCACTTTAAAATCACTTCATTAAAATATAAACATTTATATAATATAATAGAAAACATTTTTGTTGAAAATAAACATAGAAAAACATATTTTGAGGTTCAAAAATTTCAGTTCTCATGATGGTGGGGAACTCTATTTAACCTATATAAGTTACAATAAAACATTTATTTCACACTTTTTTAAAAAAGGGAAAAATATATTATTCAGAAAAAGATTGAAAGATTCATTTTAATCCATTTTTAACAAAATGTAAAGAATTGGTAAAAATGGATTTAATATATAATTTTATAATAATAAAAACATTCTTGAAAATACTTTTAATAGAAATATTATAAAACTGAAATTAGATACATGATCGGTATTACTTAAAAATAATTTTCTTAATGTTTCTCTACTCAATATGGGTGGGAATGAACACAAAAAATCTAAAATAAATTTATGACCATAGGATAATAAATGAGATTTTTAAAAAAAAAATTATTTTCCCTAAAATAACATTGAAGATAAACATTCTCAAAAAGAAAGAAGATTGTAACATAAACCCTTTACCATTTTGTTAAATATTGAATTAAATCCTTTTTGGTTAATTAAAATGAGTTGTAAGATAAAATATAATTAATTATAAATGTTTCATGATATAATATGTAAAGGTGTATTCATACACATCATATAAAATAAATTTAGTGAAGAAATTTTAAATATGCCTCAATGAAGGGAAGTTGTGATGAAATCCCTTACAAAGATCACATCACTGAAGTGAAATTAATAAATGTATTTGTTATGTGTATAAAGTTTAAATACACCTAAAATATTTTGAAACACAAAATAGAATATTCATAATTTATTTTACACCTAATATTATAATATCAAATACAATAAAGAAGTAATATAACCCAATGAAAAGAAATTGAGATATGAAACTCAGCATGATTTAGACTCAACACATACAAAATATTTTCATTTTTTAATTTATTAGGAATAAATTTTAGTTATATTATATATTATAATTTATTTATTATCATTTTTTATTTTCTTACTTAATCCATTATGTTTATGTAGGATGTTTTGATGATATTCTGTTTATATGTCTAAAATGACTTCGTTAAGTTGGATATGGTAAAATAAATCATGGTTACATAATATCTATAGTAATAATCATGAAATAATTATCATTTTATAGATAAATTATACTTTTAAAACCAACCATTAATGATAATTGAACTACATTACAATCATGGATATAGTAAGTCAAACACACACATAAGTAACATTTCCATTTTTCATTGATCAAGACTGAATGATTATAATTAATATTTTATATTTAAAGAATAAAATTTATATCATAAATTACATATTATTTATTTAAATACCCTTATATATAGATTTTATATTATTTAGTGATAAAAAACGAATCATCCCACTTCATAGAGGTTGTAGTCCACACGTACACATGAACAACATTATAATTTTTCAATTAATTAAAAGGTAATTAAAAATATGATATATTACTCTTAAAAATGAAAAATATTTCGTGAATATCATATAAATAAATTAGATTATTCATTATAAACTTCCTTAAGAGGTGATAATGGATAAACAATTTCCTCGGTTCACGAGGCGGTAGTCTGCTATATACACGAACAATGAATTCATTTTCCATTTGATAGAACATGAGATATATGTAAGAAATGAAATGAGTACCATACCATATTATTTTATGGTATTCACTAATTTTATTATATAATCATGTTTTAATAATATATTTAGGATGTGTGGAAATAAATAAAATAAAACGCCCGATTAAGAACGGTGCCACTTCTTTATACAACCTCTTTATATTGGAATGAAAATCATTACTAGGAGGGTTTTATAATAACTAAATTCATTTAGGGTATGGTAAATAAATTAATTAATCTATTTGGTTAGATATTTTACTATCCAAAATGATTTTTTAGTGTCAATTAATGAGAAGAGTTAGTTTTTTTTATGTGACAATGTGTGCCATTTTGGTAAATACACCAAAATATTCAAAAATGGGAAGTCACTCTAAAGAAAAGTGATTAAAAATTTATCAGTTATGTATTTTAGGGATTATAATGTTTATAAAAACCTATAAAATTAAAAATTAAACATTTTATTCCCATTACCATTATGGTTGCAAACTTTTACCATTTTATTTTTCACTATAGTAACTAGTTTTTTACCTTGGTAAATTATACTATAATCCTAAAAACAAAATAAGAATTATTTGATAATTAGGAACCACTGTTAATCATTAAGAAATAAAATTTATAAAATGAAAAACTTATATATTTGGAAAATTAATTTCAACATAAGTTCATGGAACTGAAAAACCGGAGTTTTAACCTTAACCATGACAATAACTTTTTACGATTTTTACTTTATATTAAGAACAATAATAAATTGGATCATGTTAAATATTTTAAAATTTTATGATTAAAATTATTGAATCCATTTTATCAAGTTCAGTTTATATAATTTTTGGACTTTAATTTAAAATTAAACCTGCGACACGCATCGAATAACAGTTTTTTAGGAAAATTATTTTTTCAAGAAATAGAGGATATTATTATAAATCGATGACTAGAAATAAAAATTTTATTAAAATACATACATATATATAGATTTATAATTTATAAATTTAATTAAAATATTTCCTTACTAATGGTTATTTAAATTTATTAAAATAAATAAACATTACACAATTAAAATAATTTATAGAAAACCACCTTTTTAGGCGTAAAAAAAACTGATACAAAAATCTGAAAAACTACTAATTAAACTGAAATTAATTACATTACTAAAAAATGATACATATTTTACTATAATACCAAATAAATAACTTAATAGAACTTTTAAATTACTTTATCTTTTAAAAAAAATTACAGTATTAGGAAAAGCAGTAATTTTCACTATTCGCTAAATACAATCATTTCTAAAAAAGAAAATATATAACCATGTGATAACAATGATATTTGGATTGTAAAAATGGATATAATTTTTTCAAATATATTTTCTCAATGTTATGGTATTTAATTATTTTATTTTCTAACAAAAACCAATGAAAATCATTTTTTGAAGAAAACATATTTTTGAAGAAAAAGTGACTTCTTTAAAAATTGAGTTATTATTTCTTAATCATTTACCAATATATTTATATTGAGTAGTATATTTTTAAAATTTAAAAAATAATTTAATCATATTCATACCTACCAATTTATTGAATAGGTTATAAAGGTTAAATTTAAATAATAACATATCATGGTTTGTTTTGGCTCGGTGTTGCGTGTCGTATATGCTATCAAAAATATTTTTCATTTTTGAAAATTTTATGGGGTTAAATTCTCCCACCCTTTAAAAAATATTTTCTTCGAAATTTTACCGTGATTATAGTAATCATATTTTTGAAATTTGAAAATACAATTGTTTAAATTTTACATCGTAAAAATGTTTCATAAAACTTTTTCTTGAGAAGAGGGAAAAGAAAATCTGAATTTCATCACATAACTAGGTTTATCAAAAAGGATTAAATTAGTGTGAAGTGAAAATATGAAAAATTATAAAATATACGGTGTCCAAATAATCATTAATAATTAAAAAGAACACTGATCATAAGAAATTGAATGATCATGAGACAGTTTGTCACTATAGAACCATAAACTAAAGAGTTATGAAAATGACAATCTATTACTAACAATATGGTGGTAATATGAGAAAAAAATTTAGATAATATTCCTGGAGATTAGGATTTATATCACTATATAGGCTAAATAAAATAAATATATATACTTACATGATAAGTATAATTTCATCATTTAATCAATTTCCAACAAAATTTCTCCTTTTTCTTAAAACGACGAGTATTAAAGTTGAATTTTGATGACTAAAACACTATAATATGTTTCTAAAGAATCGCATAATCCAAAAATGGATAAAAACTATCCCTCATGTATTTATACATTAAATAAAACCAAAAAAATAGCACAAGGAAAGATAATTACCAAAATAAATAAACCATCTTATGATGAAATAGAAAAAAATATATCTAAATCCTCAAAAATGACACCCAAATATCAACATAGACCATTTAATAAACAAATATCCAAAATATAATTAAAATTATTCCTGAATATAGTCTTAACCCTATGATTTCAATCATTTTATCATATATTTATCAAATAAAAATTTATCCTTTATCTATACATTAAATGAACCACTCTTAAAATATCAAACCAAAATGTGTATTCTCGTATAATATATTTTAATAATTTTTATAAATAACTTGTATCATCATAAATAAATGGTAAAATCATATATTCATTATAAAAATCACAATCCATAGATGTTTATTTATTCTTAGAACCAAAACACCATTTATAAAAATACTTCTAAACATAATTCTAGAATCCAAATATGTGAATACATTTACCAAAAGGATTGGTATAATATAGCTCGTTCCTTGGTCATTGAGTTAACTTTTAGAAGAGGTAATTGACTCATATAAAGCATGGGTTTTCCATATTTAAGCTAATAATCTATATGTGGATCTCCATGATGAAATTTATTTATCTTAATTGAACTCCCCATTTTCCCTCAAAAATTCATTTCTCTATGCCCTTATTTTACACACACAAAACATTTTCATATTTCTTTGACACATTCTACTCGGTATCGCATTCCACATTTTATACATGAAGAAAATTTAGCCATATTTCCTCTAATGTATCCTCCACCCAAGATCTTAGAGAACTCCATCCTTCTCTTCCTTAGGTTGTTTGATAATTGATAATGTTTCAGGTTTTTAATCATATATCATGAATAATGATTAGTTATAATATAAATATATTTTACTTTTTTTGTCAGCCAATCTGTTTACTCTAAATCACTGTATTTTCCATCACATTCTGCATTGAAATCATTCTTCCTAGTTCTATCCATTGATTAAAAATAAAAATCACAATAGGATAAAAAATAATAAAAATCTTGAAAAATAATTTATAGTAAGTAAATATCATAAAACATTATTAATCTATGAAATGATATATTTTACCAAGGTCATCCATGATTATCAAATATTAAAATATTTTGCGATGGTTCATAAAGAAGATTTGAATTAACCAAAGAAAATTCCCCTTGAGTGTAAAACCATATGTGTTGTAAGGGTGTTGTAAGGTAAAACTCATTGTACATCAAAATTATATTTTAGATATAATAAAACAAATCTTTTAAGATTTATTTCCACAATAATAATATATTCCAAAACAATTACCACATCTAAAATATAGAGTGGGATGTATTTCTTGGAAAACCATATAATATTTTCCTTTCAAAACATTACTATGTTTTCATATATTTAGATATATATCACGTGTTTTTTTCTAAAGTTTTCTAATCCTAATCCAAAAAAACAATACATTCCTCTAATAACAAATATATAGACCTTTTATTTTTATATATATTATTTCCTGATTTTTAAACATAGAAATCATTAATTATAACCTAAAGATCATGAGGCCTACTATATTTGAAATACAAGGTACATAAAACATCATAAGAAACTAAAACATAACTTATTTATTTTTATTCTCCATAGTGATCTCATAAATCTTGTTAGAGCTACTAAAACATTATAGGATAACAAAGAGAATAAAAAAATAAATGGTTAACGTAAAAAGTTTAGTAATGGAATAAACATGACAAAGAAACATAACATATGATTCAAATGTATAACATGATAACATAAAGAAGATGTATCATGAATAATATCAAGAAAGGTTAATATGAATAAGATGGTATCATAAGATCATGTTAATATATTAATTTTGCAAAAAAATATAAAATGACATAATCATAACTCATTGTTAACTTCCAAGATAAGAACACAGGGTGTGAAATGTCTCATAACTGATTAGGTTTACTCCATATTCTTATACATAATGTCTTATAAGACCAAAAAAAATTACTTAATGCATTGGAAAACTATATTGGCATAGCCATCATAACATTTACATGATTATGTGTGTTACAAAAATTAAATCCATCAAAATTTATAATCATAACAATTACCCATGGAAATAAATGGGTTGTGTAATCATTCCTTATGTCATTTTCAAATGTTATTTCACAATTAATGTGTTTTATAAATAAACTTAAGGCATGTATTAACCCATAAAAGGAAGGTATAATTATATTAGAATATATTTTAGAGAGATATATATACAAAATTCTGAAACAAACTATATAAAATAAAATAATGTTTTCATCGATGAAAATGTATCTACAAAATAACATGGAATATTTCATGAATAAAATTCAATTTTGACTTTGAAATCTATTCTTTGAAATCTAAAAATATCCAAAGTATTATAGAAAATAAAATTATTGAGAAGAACTACATAAAAAGTTAAAGGATTATTCAAATAATTGAGTAGTCATGATAGATGAAAATTCTATTCATTCCGTATAAGTAAAATGAAAACATTACTTTCACACTTTTGTAAAAAGGAAAAAGGTACAGTTTGGGGAAATGATAGAAATATTCCTCATAAAAAAATTTATTCAAAATTTAAATCTTGGGGAAAATATCTTTTATAAATCATTAGATAATTATAAAAATGTTCTTTAAAAAAATTAAGAAAAAATATTGACATGGAAGAGAAATATTCCATATTTAATGGAAGATAAAAGATCAGTATTACTTACATACAATTTTCTTGATGTTTCATTATTCAATAAGGGATAAAATAGAAACCAAACATTTAAAATGAATTCATTACAAGAGGAGTATAAAAAGGATTGGGTTCTAGAAAATAATTGTATATTATTTCCCTCAAAGGAACCATGAACATAAAAAATCTCGAAAATAAATGTGATTACAACATAAAGACTTTACTACTTTGATAAATTTTTGAATTAGATCCCCTTAGATTAAGAAAAATGAACTATTAACTAAAATACCATGACTTATGAAGTATTAATAATATAATATTCAAAAGAGACACTATATACCCCTTATAAATTAAATTTGGCACATAATATTATAATATGTGTTAATAAAGGGATGTTGAGATTAACTATATTAAAAATACCATAAAATTGAAGTGACAATTAATCAATGAATTGTTTTTGTGTATCAAATGTAAAGACACATAAAACAAGGGAAAAACATAAAACAATAAAAAATCATTTCACAAATAATCTTAAAATATCAAAGACAATTAAGTAGTAAAATAACACAATGATTAGAAATTGAGTTATGAAACTCCTTACATCAAGTTTAACTCATCACGTACATATTTATATTGATGAAAAGTAAAATTATGCAAATTATTTAATTTATTATTAATATTTTTCATTTTTTAATCCTTTTATTTACTTATTACCATGTTATATTTATTTACTTAAACAACTAATTTCATGTTAGTTGTTCTGATAAAATGTGATTCATATATCAAAAATGAATTCAATAGGTATACTATGTAAAAAGTCATTATCACATCATCTCAAAAATAACAATCAAGATATAATTATCCTTTTTATGTATCAATTATACTTTTAAAACCACAAATTAATTATGGTTATGAAAAATAAACTATGTTACAATCATTGAGATGGTAAGCCTTACATACGCTTGAGTAGCATATCCATTTTACAATGATCATTATAAAAAGAAGGTAAGTATAATTTTATCTTTAAAAAGTTATAATTATATAATAAATTCCATATTATTTATTTTAATACATTAATATATACCATCCATGTAATGTGGTCAGGAAAAATTAATCACATTGTTAAGTGGAGGTTGTAGTCTTTACATACGCATAAACGATGTTATCATTTTTCTGTGAATGGAAAGGTAAGAAAATATATGATATATTAATTTTAGATAATGATAAATATCTCATGAATATCGTATATATACTTAAAATCAATCTTCATAAATATCCTTGAGATTCAATTATAGAAAACAAATTTCATCAATTCGCAAGACTGTAGTCTATCGAACATAAAAATGAGGGTTTCATTTCTTATTTAATGAAAGAGGGGATGGATGTGGTTTATTAAATTAATATAATCACATATAATTGTATGGAAGATAATTATGTTATTATATCATCATATTTTAATAATATTTAAAGGAGTTTTACTAGGAAATAAAATTAAAAGCATGGTTAAGAACAATACATCTTCTTCGGGTAATCATGATATTCTTGCACCAAAATTATTCAAGGTGGGTATTCTAATAAAAACAAGGAATATATTATGTGGGAAGGTAATTAAGGAAGGTATTTGGTGTAACTTCTAGGCCAAACTCACCACTGAGACAGTGACCGGATAGGTTGGTCACATGGCCTCAAGTGCACCTCCCCATATACAAGAGGCTGCTGACTAGCAGCGAGGGTCTATTGATGGTACAATGGAGAGATTTTACCCTCTAGATTAGAGTTTTATAATGGTATAACAATATATAAACAATGGATAATAGGATACATAGTAAATAAGTGAATTTAAAGAAATAGAAGAATAATATAATATCAAAATAAAAATAAAATGGTCAATTCCAATTATATATAATGATGTATATAATGCTAATCCTTATTGAACCAACCAAGGGTAAAATTCTAATAATTCATAAATCTATATTCTCTAGATCGGAGTTGTAGAATGGTATAAAAATATATAAACAATAGATAATAGTAGATGTACTAAATAAGTTAAAGTTAAGAAATAGAAGAATAATATTATATCTATAAAAAATAAAATGTCCAATTCCAATTCTATATAATGACATATGTAATTCTAATCCTTTTCATACCAATCCAACAATAAAATCCCATAAATTCATAAATCTATACGCAAAGAAATGTAAAATATTCACCCAAGGTGAAATCTTATAAACTATAACATAGAATAGTAAAAACAATAATCCCAACACTATCCACTTGGTCTTTTCCATATATGTGGGGAGATGAGTCCCAAGAACAGCTATTTAACTAGCACCAACACATTACAAGTCTCAAATCTACCATACCAAAACAGTATGATAAAAAGAAAAAGAAATTGTTAAAATGACATATCAAGTGGCTGACCATGCATGAGGCATGTCTAACCAGCTGAAAAAGAGCATTACTTGATTCTCAATACCAAAAAAAATGTCAAGGATACCATAACCACTCTTCCAAATAAGGGTGAAACTTTGAAAATAAAAGTCCAAATTGGGACAACGACGCCCAAATAGAACCAAAAATCATAAAAAATACACAGTATTAATAAGAAATTTAAACTTTAATCATGATACCTACTATTTCATATCCCAATAAAAAAGAATAAGTGATATCCCTAACAAAGGGTCACACCAAAAAATCACAAGGCTCAAAATAAATTAATAAATCCTTTTCTAAAAAGAAACAAAGAATATGGAAAATAATCATTATTTCATTCTAAGGTAACTCAAAAATAAAATTTCAAGCTACCCATTCACAAGGTATTAAACAAAGGACACCACCTAGGGTTCAATTTAAGGCCATTACATATATTCAAATTTTAATATTTAATATAATAAGAGATTTAAATAATACATTATGGAAAAGCAGGAAAGCCTAAAAAACTTCCATTTTAAAACATTTACAATTCTTGCGTAACATGCAGTCATCTAAAACTAGTCTATGAGCTGATAAGTTCTACTCAAGGGGTAGTAATTCAAAATTTTTATATATTGGGATTATTAACCCATGAGTAGAGATTAGAATCTTTTATAATGGTGTTGGATTCCTTTGTGTTACATCTTGATCCACCCATCAAAATATATATATATATATTGGACTTACTACCCCATGAGTGGAGCTTATAATCTTGTGGACTGGTGTTGGAAGATTGTGTGTTATGTCCTGATCCACCTAGAAAAATATATATATCGGTCTTACTACCCCAAGAGTGGATCTTATCATCTCATATTATGGTGTTGTATGCCTATGTGTTACTTCCCTATCCACCTATAATAATATATATATTTCAAGATTAATACCCATGAGTAGAGCTTATTAGATCATAGACTAGTTGTTGGATGCCTGCATGTTATGCTCCGATCCACTCCGGAAAATATATTTATGTATATATCAATACATTTATCAATATATATACATAGTGATATGATTAGACTCTTATTTTGGCTATAAACTGAAGCAGGTATAGTTATCAAGTGTCCCTTAAGAAAAAGAATGAGTGGTTGGGTATTTATTTAGTTATATAAATTATTCTATATTCCTGCACACTATTAAATTTATGTTGCACTATCTAGATTGGGCTAGAAACTGTGGGTGCCATCCAACAAAGATTTATATCTCACATCCTACTTGGGCCACTATCTCACTGAGGTACTTGATTAGACCTTCAATTTACCGGTCCTTGGACATTGTGTGTTTGTGTTCACTTGTAATTGGGAGTTACAACAAAAGGACTGAGCTGGTGCTTAGGATTCTCAAGAAGATAACCTTTGGGATATTTAGTTCTTTTTTTTACTTGAGTGCTATATTGTTATGAGTAGTAAATCATGTTGTATGTTTAGTATTTTTAATTATGTATCATCGCTATAAAATGAATCCATGTTCTGTATAATATGGTGTTGGTCACTTATTATTGTTACTATTTGTCATCCTATATTTTATTTCATTTATATATTGATCCTTGTATCTGAAGTTATTTACTCTGATAATCAATATTGAAGCTCTGATCTAGATGTTATATTCTCCCCAATGTATCATAAATATACTCTCACTACTAGTCGGCAACCTCTGGCGTACGGGGAGGCATGGTTTAGTCCATGTCGTGATCGGTCCAGCTACTGGTTTATTGGTTAGTCAATCATGAATCTTATATATGGGTATCTACTAACCAAAAAATGCCTTTTTTATGTGTGGATAAAAATAATAGGAGGTTCTCCTTCATAAGTGAGAAGGAGTGGGATTTTTGTAAATGTCCAAAACTATTCAATAATGGAAAGTCACTCTCATGAATGTGAATAAAAAATTGAATAATGATGTAGTGGATGGAATATAAGGTTGATCCACACCTAAACCATTAAAAAATAAATATTGTATTCCCATTAACTTAATTTTTACTCTCTTTTAACATTTGTTTTTATCATAGAAGATAGTTTTTTACATGGATAATTTATCCTTTAATCCTAAAAATAAATGATCCTCATTAGAAAACATGGACACATTTATTCTAAAAAAATAAAACTTGTAAAATAGTTATCATATGTGTGTGGATAATTAATTTAAATACATGCTCATGTAATGTGAAAATATTTCTTTTAACCTTAACTTTTGTAATAAATTTATACTATTTTACTATTGATTATGAAAAAAAATAACTTGAGCATCTTAAAAAATAAAAAATTTATAATTCCAATTATTGAATACATTTTATCAGATTCACTTATTAAAAGTTTCGTATTTAAATTTTAAATTATTCCCATAAAAAGTGAAGAAAAGTGGTTTTCTTGGAAAATGAATTTTTCAAGAAATAAGTGATCTAATATTAGCTATATTACTCGAAATCACCATTAAATGAATTTGAATTCATATAAATAGATATATAATTAATCAATTTAATTGAAATATTTTTTTACTACTGTTTATTTTAACTAAGTATGATGGATAAAATTTATGCATTTAAAAATAGTTTGCAGAAAACTGTATTTTGAAGAATAAAAATAAACTTATACCAAAATAATGAAAATTAATGATTCAAATTAAATTATATATATATTTCTAAATAAAATGGTTTATATTTTAATTTAATACCAAATAAAAAATATAATTTTACTTTTAAATTACTTTATTTAATGGACAAAAATGACAACATTTGAAAAATCAGTTATTTTCACTATTCAATAAATAACTAATCATTTCTAAAAAAATCTAAAAAAATCTCCCTAATTTATTTTGATATTCTGATTTAGAAATATAATTTTTTTATCAAATAAATTTTCAAAAATTTCAAGAAATTAATTATAATATTTTCTCACAAAAATCAATAAAAATCATTTTTAAAGAAATCGTGTTTTTGATGAAAAACATTTATTCATTAAAAAAGTGTTCTAATTAACGAAGTATTTATCAAAAAAATTATATTTATTAGTATCACTATATATATTTCATAAATTATTTAATCTTATTCATACCAACCAATTTAATAGATAGGTTATAATGGTCAAATTTAAATGATAATATTTCATGGTTCATTTAAGCACAATGTTTCATGTCATATACAATATCAAACATATTTTTATTTTATAAAAAATCATCATGTGTTTAAATGTTTGACTAATTCAGACATTTAAACAATTTTGGAGGTTTAATATTTTTTGGTATCTTTATTCCTTATCATCACCTCAATTTTAATAAACATCTTAATAAGGAACTTATTTTCATGCCTTACTGATTTCTCTCTTCACCATTAATATTCAAATGATTTATCTAATCCTCATTAAAGTTGGTTACTTAAAATAACAAATTCTATAATTCTCTTAAACTTTTATTATTCCCCTAACTATGAATCTTTCACCTTTATGGATGTCCTATAAATTTTTTTTCAATGCTTGAATTACTTCTTTAAGACAAAATTTATCATAAATTTCTCACATTCACGTTTTTTATAATTTTATTAATCAAAAAATGTGTTCATTTAAAAGTGGAAAATAATTTTTTTTAGAATACAACTATTGGGTGAGATTAATGCACTTTTTAATCTTAATAAATATTATATTTATTATCTTATTGAATTATTTTACGTGTACCTTTTCATCTGTCCTTCCTTTAATGAATGTTAGTGTATATGTGATTACATCGAAATAAGATTTCATAATTTAATCAATAATTTTCAAATTTTAAATTTTCAAATATCTTAAAAGGATCATACATTAAAAACTCATAATATATTTTACATGTTTCTTCATAAGAATTTATTTCACAAAATTAAATAGGTTAACATGGACCACATTGATTAGTTTCAAGTAATGGAAGATAATTTTTTCCTTTTATATTATTTAACATATTTTTTCCTCTTTCTTATTCTAATTTTTTATGTTCTTGGATGAGTACTCAACATTATATTTAACAAGGATAGAATCTGATTATCCATCCAAGCCTATTTATAATTTTCTTCAAAAAATAACTTCATGTGTTCCTAATAAAATAAAATGAGACAATAATGTATATCAAATGAGAGAATACCTACTTAGTGCTAATACTAGTTAATGTTCTCAATGGTCATGTACGTACACTAATAGATGGATGATTCAATGAGCCCAATTATAACCAAGTTTTTTACTTTCACATAATTTTTACTTGTTATGATCAATCCTTCACATCACATAACAGATATGGATCTATTGATGCACTCTCAACTCTATATTTTTCATGCAATACAAAAATAGTTTTGAAAAGAATAATTATTTTTAAGGTTAATCCTCAATTTGAGATCAAACTACATGATTTTCTCAACCATTTTTTGAGAAATTTATTTTAATACCATTATATATTATATTATTACAAGTTTGGTACAAGTTACACACAAGTGTCGGGTTGTTATAATTCATATTCCCAATGTATGTTTCACCCAATTCCTTTCAATAATGAAGGGTGTTTCTCATACTATAACCTCTATTACATTAATTTTCCTCCTTGAACTCTGAAAAAATAAATTCCCTTTCTTCATTAGACACCACTACATTAAATTTATTTATATCTCCTTCCTCCGGTAAAAGATATTTTACTAATATAATAATAAAATAAGAAACAAATGTAGGTTAATTATATTATATTGACTTAAATGCACTATGTATTTTTTTATCACAGTGTCCTATTATTCCAAAAGTACCTTAGAAAAAATAATATCAATAGACAATAGTTCAAATCCCTTGGTTTATCAATTTATTTCTACAATATGAGAATAATGTATACTTATTTATCTTATTTTCCTATACCAACAAATATTTTTAAAATTTTCATTATTGGGGTTATTCATTCCCCCTATGTAATTTATTATATGTTACATAAGTTGAAGGCTCTATATATATCCTATCAATTTTTCATGACTCATAAAATATTTAGTAGGTCTATAAGAGTTGAATACATTATTTCCTATATGAATTCTTTCAATATATATACATTCTACACTATATGAAAATTATTATCCTCATAAACAAATCACTTAGTTTCCATTAATATATTCTATAAGAACTCATAAAATGAAACAATTCAAAACGAAATATATTTTGTTTGTAATTTCTTTTTACCACAACTATGACATGCCATTTAAAAAAAATATGGATATTTTTTCATTTAACTCCTCAAAAAATATATTCTTCAATGAATTACATGTATGTATAAGGTCACATGCACCATATTAATCATGACTATGTTTCCTTTTATTTTTTATCACATAATTATAACATGGAAACTTTATCATGGTACTAAAATAATGTAAAGGCTTCTACCTTAAATTTTCATATGTTTAATTGTTCCCTATAGAGAGATAATGTATACACAACGATGATATCTAATGAAACCTACATTGAAAATGGATATACCAAACTAAATCAATAACACCCGGATCTATTAATATTTTATTTCCTTCAAATAGGTTGTTATGTTCGACATCATTGTCCTCAAGAAAACCTGATCTTATACGAAAAAAATATCAAATTTTAAAAAAAGATATAAGTATAAAATATTACTGTTAAAAACCTATTAACTGAATTAGTGGATATGAATAGGAGTAACCTCATGATTTAATATTTTTATACTGAAAATAAATTCTACTTTTAATACTAATGAAATCTAATTAGTATAGCTAAAACAACTAAGAAAATTATTTTATACATAAAAATTAATTTTTCTAAAAGTGCTTGTTTTTTTAAACATAGTATATTATGATTAAATAATAATAAAATATATTAATAATGGTAATTAAATATTACCAATATAATAATAATTAATTTATAATAAATAATAACAAATAATAGTTAACATTTTTAAAATCTATTTTCCAAAATAAGAACTTTTCCACTATATTTTGGGATTTTATTTAAATTTTGACTTCAAAAATTTTAGAAATTAAATTTAAAAAATTGAAATTAATTTTTATAATAATAAAAATAATAATAATATAATCTTAATATTAATTTTTTGGTATTTTTCAAATATAATTCATTTTTAAGTGAATAGTGATATATACCATTTTTTAAATTATTGTGACTTATATGACATCACATGAATTTGAACATGAACTAAAACATATTAAATATTTATAAATACTTAATATATTTATTATAAGTATAATTTTTTTATTTTAAATTATTATATTTTAGTTACAATCCAATATATTTTATTTTAGAACATTAGCAATATTCTATCTAAAATAAAATTAACACATTATATATTTTTATTTTGAAATTAATTTTTATAATTTTCATAAAATAAATCAACATAAATGGAATTAAAATTTAGAATTATTGGGTCCAAAATATCTAATAAATAAATCTTCATTTTTTGGAATTAATATTAAATTACCTTAGGTAAGAACTATTTATCGTAGTAAAATCTTAAATGGTTAAAGTTGTTGTTCGAGCTGTATGGGTCTTAAAACATGTTAAAAACATGTTTTCAATTTATTAGTTAAATTATTTTAGACCTTATCCTAAAATAAACTAGTTTTTTATCCACTTTACATGTTTATCATGAGATCCCTTTATATTGACATGAAATATTTATAAAAAATACTATTCTTGCCACTTTTATAAGGGGCCTCTCAACACCCCGAAAATAAAACACTGAATATTATTTTTATTTATGAAAATATTCTATATTCTTTACCCCTATAATCTTATTTCCCTCTTTCGAGCTTCTGATCACAATATATTACCATATTTCATCCATTTCTAAGAGATCTTCTAAGGGAATTTCAAAGTACCCAATGTGAGTAATCATTTTTACATAACTTATTTCATTTCTATTTTTTAATTAAAATTTGTATTTTCAAATAAATTTCTAATTATATAGTTATTATTTGTAAAATATATGTTTATGTTCTACATTAATTAACATTATCACATTTTCCTTATTTTCCCTTAGAAAAACGTAACTCTATTAGTGTGTGCATGTGCGGACTACTGGCTCCCCAAAATGTTATATTCCATTTTCCTTAACCAACATACATGGAAAGTAATAATGTTTTATATAATAATTTAAGTATTTTAATTATAATTTATTTGATATTCTTATATGATAAAAGATAATATACATTTCTCCCATTCTACGGATAATGGAATCGTCATCCATGCTTACGTGTGGACTGCCACCTCTATGGAATTATGTATTCTATTTTTCATTAACATTATTAATAGATGGATATAAGTAAGTATTTAAAGGGTAAATATTATTTTTATGATATAATTAATTTTAGGGTTTCTCAAATTGAATAATATGTTAATTATATGATCAATATAAAATTATCCTAAATTCATTCGTTTAAAATAAGTGTACTATGAGGAAAATGATATCTTATTTCAAATTAATGAATTTATATAGACTATATTATCTTTATTATTATTTTAAATTCATATATATAAACCTATTAAAAGGTAAATAATATAATTATGTTTATAATATAATGATATTACAACTAAACCACCCCACAATCATCCATTAATCATGATCGGTTAATGTTTTGTTCAGTTTAACCACTTACTTGAACAATAATTTAATTTATATAATGGATGAATATGATAAATTATTTACTTCTATAATATGATATAAATATTAAAATAATTAATTAGTATTTCTTATGTTTATATTCGAATTTTACACATATATTAATAAATCTATCTTCATTCATTTTTAATCACTGAAACATGCACATTGCCAATTTTATCCTCATGTATTATAGCAAATACTATAATGAAATGAAATTATTGATTTAAAAATTATCCTGGATCTTGTATTACTATAAATTATATGATATAATAATATTGAAATTTTGTAAAGGAATATATACCAACACAAATTTTACAGAACTAGTTTCAAAGTGATAAAGATTACTTATGTCTTGTATTGAGAATATGTTAAAACAAACTTATATATTTGTATAGAATGACTAAACATAAAGTGTATAAATTATTTTCGTTATAAATAACTTTTTTGGGTATGTATTCAAGGGAATTAATTTAATTATTCCTGACATTTTGTGCAACTGGATAATGAATTGGTATTGACGTAAGGGTTTTCATCTTAAATTCTATACTTTGAGACATGTTTGGTATTATGAACCTATGTTAATTTATGAGGTGTATATACTACCTATTTTAGATATCATATAATTAATTATATTTTAATAATTAAATTTGATGCTTCATTACAAGACCCAAATTTTGAGGGGTTTTTATTAAACTTTTACTGAAGTCCCAAGGGTTCTTTGTCTCAAATATTAATTCTTTGAGACATGTTTATATTATGCACCATTTTTTCCTTTTAATGGTCTATTCAATCCCCATGTATTTATATTTATCTGATATTTTATTTATTATTTATAAATTCTAAAAAAATCGGTTCCATTTTATCCAATGTTTTTTCACTCAGTCATTACCCCAATTGTAATACTTTATTAGTAACTCCATTTTCATTTTTTGTGTTATGATTGTTCCTCTTATACTTAATTAATATAATTTTGGTACATTATTCATGTTTATTTTATTATGGGATTTTTTTATTCACATTTATACCATGTAAAACCCCTTGGTGAAATATTTCTTATTCTAGGAGTATTTTTCTCATAGGAGATGTTGATAACTTAAGTCATATTTCCTTGAGTAATATTTTTATGATATGAAATTCATTATAACATTCTTGTGTTATTCAAACCTAATATTTTATTATATGGTGATTTCTTTACATATATATATATATATAAATAATATATTTACATTTAAATTACTTCTTTTTTACACTTTTTGAAATTTCTTTTTTGAATAAAGGTATTTTTAAAAAGTAAAAAGGGATTTTCATTTTTATTTAAAATATTTTTTCTTACTCTCATAATTTTCTAAAGATTTAATTTATGTATTTTCAAGGATGAATTATTATAGATTAATTTTAAAATTAATTATTTTCAAAATCTATCATGTAACCTTTTCAATTTTTACCTTTGAATATAATATATAAATTTTTATTTTACGTTAATGTTAAAAATGTTTTCTAAATGCTATTTTAGGTTTTCAATTATATTTTTCATTTTTTTCAAAATTATTTTTTAATGAGGTTTATATTTAATTAATTTTCCTCTAATATATATATATATATATTAGGCGTATTGAACTCCTAATATAAAATAACTTGATCCTTTTCCTTTCTTTTGAAAAACCATTTTAATAACTCTTTTTAGGATTTTAGTTTTCACTTATGTAAAAATCCCTCTAAGTTTAATTTATTAATATATTAACATATTCTCTTCCAACCATACATCATATTTATTAGTATGACTTATGATCATTTTAGTCTTATATTTACGTAAATATATACGCATTACACTATATGATGCAGACATCTAATTTTACAAAACTCAAATTGGATGATATTAAACTAGACCTAAATGCTATCTATTGGTTGGGTAAGTGTTGACATTCTTGAAGATTGTTGACTACTAATACAGGTTAAAAACGTATTGAAATTTTTTTATTTTTCATTATATTGTTAGGAGTATTTTTATTCAGTCAAAGGTTACTCATAGAATGGTATGATTTTTATTATTAACTCTAATCATGAATGTATTAGAAATAATTAAGTGATGGGGCCCCAAATTATATATCCCCCTGATGCATCGACATATATCATGAATAAAAATAGCATGGGTTTTTATGTATATCTCTCCCGATATCAATATAGTGTCTCAGAACAAGGCTTTGAAAACACTTTTTATCTCCAAGATTATGAATTCCATTTGTATGAGGTTAATAAAAATTATTATAAATGATTTAATTGATTATAATTGATATATAATACTCTCAGTTTGGTTTAATTAGGTAATTATTGAGATTATTTATTATAGCCATATTTTTTATTTCATCCTTATATTTTTACATCTTTGGTTATATCTTTCCCTTAGTGGGCATTTTATCTCACCTTTTTCTTTTGTTTACATTCCTCAAGTTTTTAATAAAAGTAGTACATGTGATAAGTTTATAAGGATAACATGTGTTGAAAAATTTAATGGATATAATAAAGTCTGGTCATTAATTATTATTTTTTATATACTGAAAAATATATATTTATTAAGAAATATATGAGATTTATTATTTTATGATTTTTTATATTTATCTGAATATGTTGACCTAAAATGATTTTTGGGTTGTAATAGATTCAATAATTATTATTGATTTTTTAATTAAGGATGTTTATATGTAGGATTTTACATATGGTATAAAAGTGTGTATATAAAATATGTGTTTATGGAATTAGATAAATGAATTTTTGTAAGGGGAAACAAAGATTGAATAAAATCATGGTTTAGATAACTTTGGATATTTCTGTGTTTTTTTAAAAACAATTTAATATTTTTTAAGTTGAAAATGAGCATCATTTTTAATTTATGGGTAAACCTTTGGGAAATTTTATGATTTAATGTTAAGGAAATAATTCACATTTTATATTGGGATTAGTATAAGAGAACTTTAATAAAAATCTTATGAATAATATTATTTATAGGATTACATCCTACTATTTTGATATATTAGAGATTTTTTGTTCATATAGAAATTAAATTTTCTATATGGATACTAAATTTGGATTTATGCTCTCACATATATATATCAAGGGGTAATAACTCTGAATTGGGAGGAATGGATATTAACACAATTATGGCCTGGTGTATTTCAATGAAATAAAACAACACACCTTGTTTGAAACTCCAATGGGATATTATTTAGTTGTTCAAATTCTATTAAAGAATCACTATTAAGGTTTAATTTTCTATATTGAATGAGGGATTAAGTTAAATAGTATGATAAAAACAAAATAAGAAGTAACTAAGATTGAACATAGAATGATATATGCTATCTATGGATGATAAATTTTGATTTATGAGAGATATAGTTGAAGAAAAAAATAAGTATAAGAAAACAACGAAGATAAACCTAAGTATCCCATGAGATAAAATAGACAATGATAGATACTTACAACATATACTACCAGAATTTTGTTATGATAATTAAGGGAAGAGGGCATAATTTTCCTCCACTCAAGATGTTTGGATGTCTTATTGGATTCTTATTATTTCCATTGTAGTGTATCTATGATGTTTTCAATAAGTATTAAATCACTACCCTGATGATTTTATTATTGATGGAATCTTCTTGTGACAAGATTATTGTATCCCAAGTTAATGTTTCTAGAATATGGATCTCATTTTTCTTATAATATCTATAATTAATCTGATTTTAATAATGGATTGAATATGTCAATATATAATCATTATTCACTAAATCATTATCATATTACCCACAACATCATCATTATTGAAAATCTTATGGGGAGGAAACAAAACCTATTAACCACTTCTAAGAGATCCTAATGTAACATGAATGATAGAAGACAATAACAAATAATATTCATCATCATCCAATAATATACTGTCACCATATATAGTCCCTACTAATGAAAAATAAGTTAATAACACCTTTAAAATTGTGGATGAAAAAGAAAAACCCATACCACTTCTATTAGCACATCAGGACATGAAAGTGATGTAGAATATGGAGAAGCGTCCCTCTAGCCCTAAGGAAATGAGAAGTTTAAGAATCAAGTTTTATTACCCCCACCCCAAGAACATGATCCTGTTATTTCTGTGCATGAATCAATTTGAGATTCGGAAGGAAGTGTTTATGCACATGAAGATCCACCTAGAGTGGGCATGGTGAGAAATCCATCCCCCATAATCCTTTAGTCGATTGGTCTTCACTGAGCAGAAATTGAAGTGATCAGTGTAACGGGGGAGTGATGAGATGGGTGGTTATTAGTAGAGTCTAGCGATGAAGGTGACATATATTGTGGAGAGGGAATATTCCTGTAAGGTTGAGGTGGATTCTCTATAAAATGATTGAAAGGGTTATAGATGAAGATCTCAATAAAACATGAGAGGATGTAGAGAATTCTTCGTTGAATTCATCATTTTACCTCAACATCCCTCTAGCCGCACCAAGTTGATAAAAGTTTCTGGGATGACCAATAGATGTTTATAATATATCTATGATTCTATATGAATACTAATTACCCAAATAAAGTATCTTATGTCATAGAAATGATTGATAATCTATCACTACAAGTCCAAATATAAACTCATGGTAAAATAATATAGGTCTTAACACCCAACCATGAGAGATATATTTCTAGAATGGTTAGAAAGACAATTAATAGGGAGATATGCCTATAAGTAAGTTGCATAGCCTTCCCTATGTTTCTAATGTTTATACCTTAAGCTACTTCTATCTTATGGATGTATATAGTTAAAAATTAAAATTAAGGGGGTAAAATGTATTTCATTATAGGGGGAATGTGAAACCCCAATATTTTTATATATTATTACCTTTAAATAAGACAATATGTTTGATAGCATGATCCTTATGAAATACTAAACTTATAAAAAATATGATATAATTAAATAATGATATGAGTGTTAAATATAAACATTAAAAAATATTTTGAATTAGTGGGTTTGAATAACAGTAACCACATTATGAAATATGAGTATAATAAAAATAAATACTACTTTAAATACAACTGAAATTCGACTACTTTAACTGAAAAAATTAAGAAAATCATTTCATACTTAATTTTTTTTTCTAAAATTGGATTTTTATTTAAAACTAAGATTATTATTATTAAATAATAACAATATATATTGATAATATTAACAATATATTACCTATAAATTAATTAGTTATTTAAAAAAGATGAGAATATATAATTGTCGAAATTTAAAAAACTATTTTCCAATATGAAGAGTTATACACTATATTTTTGGATTTTAATTATATTTTCAATTATAATTTTTTGGAAATTTAATTTTAAAAAAATTAATATAATTTTTGGATTAATAATGATAATATATGATTAAGATGGTTTTTTAGAATTTTTCTAAAATAACTGTTTTTTAAGAGAACAGCGAAAAATACCATATTGAAAATATCATGACTTTTATGGAATCAGTTGGATATAAGAATAAACTGAAATTTATGAAACTTTTTGATAAACAAAAACAAGTTTTATAATTAATAGTATACATTTTAAAAAAAATTGAATTTAAAACCTATATTGGATTTTTTTAAATAGAAGTAATACTTTCTGAATAATTATTTTAATATATTATAAATTTTTATTTTAAAATTATTTTTCATCCATTTTATAAAGTGAATAAAATAAAATGGATTTAAAATTTTTAATAATTCGGTCCAAATTATCTAAAAAGTAAAACATTATTTTTAGGCATAATTATTAGGATACCTTATCTAAAAACTGGTTACCATGGTAAAAGATTCAATGGAAAGGGTAATATTTCAATGGGTAAGGGGAATAAAAATTACTAAAAATTTGATTTTAATTTATTGGTTGGGATTTTAAAGATATTATATCACCATAAAATAATTTATTGTCTATTTTTGGATACAATTGACATAATTAACATGTGCTACCTTAATATTAAGTTGAAATACTTACAAAAATTTTATTCTAAACACTTATAAAATGGGTCTATCAACACCCATTAAATACCAATCTAAAAATTAGGTTCAGTCATGAAACCAATTTCGTTTTACTTCCCTTAGATCATTAATTCCTAATTTTTATCTTTTTCTCAAAATTGATTATCATATTCCATCCATTAATAAGGGATCTTCCATGAATATCATAAAGTGCACAATGTGAGTAATCCTTCTTACTAATTTTTTTTTTCTATTTTTGATTTCAAATTATAATTTTCAATATCATATTAATTTCATAATTCTTTATATGTAAATAAATTTATTATTCTACATAAATAATCATTAATCTAGTGTTCCATTTTTACCTTAAGGAAGTCGGAACAAAATTCATGTGTTTTTGGGAGGACTACCGCCTCCAAAAAAATATAATGTTTTTATATCCATAACCAACTTATATGGATGGTACTGATTTTAATTTAATAAATAATATTTATATTTATAAAATATTTATGATTTGGAAATGATAAAAAAATAGTATACATTCAAACATTCTATAGAAAATAAAAATCATCATTTTTGGGTATATTTAGAATACTACCTCCATGAAACAATGTATTCAATTTTTTATTTACACATTTTATTGATGCATATAAGGATGGAAATAAAGGGTAAATATGGTGTTTATGATATCATTAATTTTTCATGTATGAATAAATAAATAACCAATAAATTATTTTTTCAACCAATGATTATTGTTAATTCGATTATTTAAAATGAGGGTATCGAGAGGAAAACAATATCTTATTTCAATGTAATGACTTTAAATAAAATATATTATTTTTAAAATTTTTAAAATTCTAATATATAACATTAATAAAAATTAAATATGATCAGTATTCTTCTATTATAATGGCATAAAACTAAACCATCCCCTAATCATCCATTAATCATGGTAGGTTCATGTTTGGATATGTTTAACCACCTACTCTAACAATTATATGAATTTATATTATGGGTGAATATAATAAATTATTTACTCTTATAATATAATATAAATATTTAAACAATGTTTTTTTGTTCTGGTAAGGTTTTATAAACATTTAACATATTAATTAATAAATCACCCTTTGTCCAATATGAATCAATGAAACTTACTCGTCACAGATTCCATACTCATGAATTGTAATGATAATGGACATTAAATGAAATAATAGATTTATAAACTATCATGGAATATATCTTCCAATACCATATATAATCTAATGATTGTTTAATTTTGAATAATAATATATTCTAATACCACTTTTATGAAACTAGATCAAATCAATATAGATTACTTACACCCGATGATGAAAATAGTTGAAAGCTAACTTATATATATGCATATAATGACTATAAATGTGGAGTATAAATGTATATACACTACTTGAAAAATGAACTATATCTACGGACCTATAACCACAAATTTATAGATTAATTGCTATAGCTTAATTTATAGCCGCATTTTAATTCAAACTATATCTATTTGAGTATTTAATTCCAAAAATTATTATGAATCATGAAGATAGTGTTAGATTATGTGGAAAGATCTCGTATCCTGACCCTCTCCTCTACCCGACTCCCCCAAAAGCTCTCTCGATCCGGAGATCTCTGATGCATGACCATCTCCCTCTCCACCCTCAAACTCTCCTCTGTGCGACTCCCCTGACCCTCTCCTCTATGTGACCACCATTCTATGCATACTCTACTCTCCTCAGCCCTCTTCCTCTGATTCTTCCCCATGTGATATTTCCTCTCCCCGATATTGTTCCGCCGACTTTTCCCCTCACAACGTTTCCCCTTGCGACCCCACCTCCCGCTGCCAACCAACAAGAACATGAGATCCCTTCTTAGTGAGCCTCCTCCCCTGATGCTGCAATGGGACGTGGATACCTTGACTCTATGTAAATTATACTCTTAGTCAGCCTCTCCACCTCCTCATCTGGCACACTTTGGATGCTTCCCCCTTTTGTTTTAGATATTTCTTGTCGGAGGGTTCTAGAAAAACGAGTATACGTTTCCCAAACCAGGTTTCTACTAGGCTTCAGATCCCATAAAATCAACTACAATCCATAGACTGTAATCATTTTGGGTTGCTCATCTAATATTTTTCCTAATATCATATATTTATGTTTACATTTTTCTCACATTTACTTCATTATATATTGTTTCTCATCAGGTTTATATTTGATTATGCCTCATATGGTAGTTATTTTTTGCTGACATAGTCATTAAAATTTTGATAATTTATCCATAATAATTGGATTGAGGATGGAAATACTTTTTTTTTAATTTACTTAAATCTACATTACCTTGTTTGTTTTGGCATGAGCGAGAGAGATTTAGGTATAGATAATTTTTATTTGGAATTTGATTTTTATTTTGATGGTATTTCTACTTACCAATAAATCAACTCTTCACACATGATTTTACTGATTTAATTATTGCTCTAAAATAATTTTTTCTTTAGTTTAGAAACCCAATATATAATCATTAAAAAGTCTCTCAGATTCTCCTTATTTCTTTGATCTTAATCTCCAAGCTTAATGATATGCCTTACCAAATTACCTGAAGAGGAAACATTGATAGATTCCAAAACATATATTAAATAAGATAGGTTATATTATCCACAACTATAGACAATAATTGCACATATTTGTAGAGACAAAATCCTAGAGATGTTTTAGACAAGATCTTATGGAAGAAATATATTATATATTTTCATATTTTCAGGAAATTTAAAAGTAGATAAGAATGAGGAAATTATAATAGATTTATCTCACTAAAATGTCTTCATATTAGATATAAGAAAAACACCATTCCATGTGTATATCCACATTATTATCTCATGAATAATATCATGGTTTTCATGGAAGGATTAGTGATTTAATTATTATGATTATAGGAAGTGAGATGTTCAAATTGTTTGAATATTGAGTTTAATTAGTTAGTGGTACCTCTCATTTATGTAAACCAAATAGAAAAAATGAGTTCTATTTTTTTAGTTCATAGGAATATCAACTTTTAACGATCTATGGACTAAAATGGTTAGGGTTAACCAAGTGAAATTATTTATAATCTTTATTTCTTTCAGATTCTCATAGAGATAAAGTAAGGGGAGAAAAGAGTGTTCCATAAATTAAGAGAACAGGATCAAAATTACAGGATTTATGTTTTAAAAACTATATTACCCTAATCCCCCCTTTGAGGGTAATCTTCTTGATAAGGGAATAAAATTTTTATAAATGGGAAGGTTTTGTGGGTAAAATTTTATCTCTAATAAGCATAGAGGTTGTAAATTTTTTTAATTAAAATGGAATAAAAAAATTTATGATAAGCAATTTCTTAATACAAAAAAATTGTATGTATCGTTACTTTAGTTCTTTGGGGTTGTATGTGTATACAAAATAAATTCATGATATAAAAATGAACATCAAAAGTTTATCTTTATCAAAAAGTGACTATAAGGAACTATATGAGGATGTAAATGCAATTAATTCACCAAGGGGAAGTTTTTTCAAACCCTTTATACAACAAGGAATTTCCCAATAAAACCATTCATGATATATAGTAAAATATATGGAATATTTATTAAGGTGATTCCAATTTTTTAGATATAAATCTATATGTGTTGTGTAATAAATATGAATACTCAGGGATAAGTCCAACCGAAACTATTTATCGGTTATCTGATCTTCAAAATGAACTTTTTTTAAGATAATAATTGTCTTGGAAGAAATATTAATGATTCCAATATTGTTATAAGATTTTTCAAGTGACTACCTCAAAGGTTAAATGAAAATTTATATGATGTTGAATATGTGGACTCAAAATAAATATATTTGGATATATTTCATAGTAAACATATCACATATAAAATGATAAATAATTATCGTGGGGAAAAGGTGAAGGAAAACTCATAGCATGGTGTATTAAATTCAATGAAGAAACTTTCTATTAATGAATATCCATATGAATATGAGGTTGAGCTGTTTATGGGTTTTCTTTCCTATGACCTTAAAATAGGAAAAGTAAAATTAAATTTCATGCTTCCACTATCTTATTTAGATATAATAAAAAATGTTATCTTACATCAAAGTGTTTTAAAAAAATTCAAAATGATGTGGATGAATATTATATGAAGACACCTTTTAATGGTGATAAAATCATGAGGAAACCAAAATAAAAATTCTTGAAGGGGAAAATCAGTAATATCATGAAGTTAAAAGTTAATATGAGTCTAAATTGGGAGAAAATTACAATTTCATGGACCTCAATGAAGAAGTATTGGTTGTTTTTATTTTTAGACCATTAATTGATGATAGTGATGCTAAAAATGAAGATTTTGATGTTAGGGTTTATATTTATGTTGAGATTGAGTCATCCATTAAATATCATTCCAAATTGATTGATAAAACCAAGAATAAAAATTGTGTTTTTCATGACTCAATATAGTATATTAAATAAAAAGAGGACATTAAGTTGATTCCTGAAAATGATATTGAAATTTTCAAATTATAAATTTTTGGAAATTCTAAAAAGGAAGTATTGATCATTATCAAAGTGGATAAATAGGTCCATATAATATATTTATTGATGAATAAAATGAAATAAATGGTTAAAATGACTCATAAACATGAATGAGTCATGTTTTGGTAGAATTAGTGTGAGAATCAAGAAATAATTCTTAAACCAAGCATATTATTGGGTCATTCTCAAACAATATCCCTAACTGAATCCATTTATTTTTTTGTGTAAATTTTGAAAAAAATATTTAAGAGGAGGTTGAGCCCTACCCGAGAGTATATGTCCCTTTTTGTAATTTAATTCATTCCTTTTTCACACCAAATGGTCACTAACCTTTGCAAGAAGGCTAAAGATATGTACTTCTCTTCGAACCGAAAGACGCGGTGATGCTTACAATATGATTATTGAAAAAAGGTAACTTAAAATCAGTGGGGTAGTCATGTCACCCCCTAATATTAACTGGTTGGTTCGACTTTCTACCCTACATAAAATGTTACTCATTGGTTTGTTACTACTAGTTTATGAGTCCAACACCTATTTCATAGTTATAACCTTTGTGATATGCACCCAACTATCCATGGGGAGATAGATTAATCATGTGAGCCTAGTACTGGATATGATTCTTCTCTTAATGGGGAATATTAGGAAGGGAAAATCCCCATATGGGATCATGAGACCATTTTATGTTCTATAGGGTTGAGTAGTATCCCACATAGAAATCTATGAGTTCATCAATGACTATATGATTTTGGATTACTGATTCTGGTCTTACATATAATACATAAGTAGGGTGGACCCATCATCAATAGGATAACAATAAGTAATAGATCATATCAATCACCACGTCTATTTTTCATATTCTGGCTATTTTTCTCCCTTGGTATCCTTAATAAATGATGTTTCTTCTAATTACACATGATGGGTTAACCTCATTTACTTAATAGAGGATGTTATTGTTTGCTCAATTGATTGAAAACTGATTTGTGAAGGGTATCCACCATTCAAATTTTTATGTCATTTACCACTCTAAATAAATAGTGTTATGAGTGAAATTAACCTGAATGATGCTTTTCATATTTATATGATTCTCGGTAGGGAAGAAACTAAGCCCATGATTTTACTTCCCCCACCAAAATTCCTACTTCATGTGGAAATATTTTATTTAATCATAGATTCAATCAAATGATATGAACAACTATAAAAACCAGTTCATGTTCTTATAGTTCAACCTATATCTATGTATGTGGAGTACATATAACATGCAACTGATGTAGTTAGAATAGAAAAGTACATTTCCCCAAGGGAACCAATCATTTAATAAATGTGTGGAAAAAGGTTTTGGATTCAATGTTTAGCTTAGCAAAATAATAGTTACACCCATGTGGAATATTATTCCAATCCATCGTACCTATTTGTTGTCCCCATAGAAGCCTTATATCCGTATAATTGGAGTTAGTTGGACATATGAAATAATTATTTCATGTTGATCGGATCTGGTTTTTCCTTCAAAAGTAGAAAATCATATTTACTAGCTATGGAATCATATCTATCAATGAATTAATTTAATACGCATATAATACTATTTTAGTAGAAGATTTCTTCCATTTTCTGGATGATTCAAATAATTCATTACAAGTTCAATTCATATAACAGATCAGGTAATTGAAATTATAATACCATACGATAATGAGAGTGAAGATATAATGGGAACTAATGAGGATGATGTTACTATTTCACATGGTGATGATCCTTATTCTTTTCAACTAAGAAAATGAAGTTCCCTTTCCAAGGTGAATAAAAAAAAAATAATAAATAAATAGGTCAAGATATATAATCCCACCAAACATACATGGTTTTCCTCCTCCATATTATTGATCCATTTCATGGTAGTGGTTCTTATATGATACTAATGAATGTTAATCTTGTAGAACTTGTGATTCAAATATTCATTTTTGTGGGTGATTCAAGAATGGTATATTAATCATACATGATATGAGATGTCACCACCACCGATTATATTTATTTCCCAAAATAACCATGATTATGTTAGCTATTATTTTTAGGAGATATATTCATCCATATATTCATTCAAAGGTAGGATATAGTAGTCTAATTGTGTGTGGGAGACAGTTGTAGAAATGGAGTCAATGATCGTTATCGGTGAAGATGTGATATGTGGTCTTACAAAAGCTATATTTATTCTCCCAATAGAAAATTTAATATTTTCTTATATTTTCCCCCCTTATCCCCCGTTTTTATGAGGTTAGGAGTGATATTTCTCTCATTCCCTCCCCAAAATACATAAATAGAGGAACGAATTTTGGTGTGGCTTCTCTGGAGGGTGATATAGTCACTAAAAAAAGGCTATCCAAGGGAATTTGAACATATGAATGTTGTGATTTCCAATCCTACAAGAGTTTCCCACACTCTCTTACTCATAATACTATACTTTTGGAAATACATTAATGGGATGTTATAAGGAATATACATGAAAGGAAGAATACAATTCACATACGATCTGGTAATGAAAGTAATAATTATTTCCATCAAACATAATTTTTATTCAATATGTCCACATTTATAAATGAATCAAATATTTCTAGGTTTCCCTACAAGATCTCAATTTTTAAAGGTTCAAACTATTTTAGATCCTTAAAATAAATTTTTTATATTGTGAGATTATATGAGAAATTTTTTTAAAGTAAATATGAAGTAATAATTTTTAATAACAGACCGATGATTTTATTGGAACGAAAGTTGAGGGAGTTAATATTGTATCATTAAAACCCACTAACATTCCATGATACAACACAGTTATGGGGTATGCATCAATACAGCCTCAATAATATTTTATTTCAAATGTTGTTCCACGTTATTTAATGGTCTCACCGGGGATTTTCGTATCCATGATTTTCATTCTGGAATTTGATGACATATCCAAACATGCATCCACTACACATGCCTCCCCATAGAGAACTATCATCTTATTCTTACATGAAAAATGAAGTTCAGTTCTTATAATTCTATCATGTGGGGTTATCATGACTAATAATGTTGATGCATCCAAAAATTAATATGACTCTCTCATCATCTTGACAACCACATTTTTGTTAATACTAGGTATTGATTTTTGGATACATTATTTAGGAGAATTAGTACAGGTTTTGAAGTCCATGATACATAAAATATCCAATCATATTTTTTAACCCTATATTCAGATAGTATAGATCCCTCCCACATAGAGAATGTTGAGGATAATCCTTATATATTTGATATGGTCCAAATATATGTTTTTTAATCACAAAGATATTCTGATGTAGACTAGAATAACATTAAAAATTTATGTGTTTCTTGATATATGGTGAGGATGAACATATAAAAACTAATTTATCATAACCCTATATCATATATTCTATCAATGATACCAAAAATATCCCACATGTTTTATGTTATTGGATTTGGGGGACTTGATTACTACAGAATACATTCCAAGGTGAAAAAGATGATTCTCATCGATGATAATGTGATCATGTTGTGGTATCAACTAACCACCACAAAATATAAGGCGCATTTTTCTGATAAAATAATTACCATTCTTAGTGAGGATTCTGAGAAAATTAGTTTATTAGTCCATCACTAATGTCACATTGTAGAATAGATTTCCTTCGAAAAATAGCTCTATCATGTGATCTATCAACTGAACCAATAATTTTGTCATGTTGATGCAATGGCTAGTGAGGATCAGTAGATGGTGTAGGAGGTAGAAAAATATGGAAATTACAGTATTAGAATTGAAGAGTCAAGTTAAGTTATTATAGAAGAATATAACCCCACATTATGATAGCTACATTTAGTAGTAGAGGACAAAAACCATGTAATGACTCATATCATTGAATCTGTTCATAGAATTACATTGCAGAAATGATTCTCTCATATGTGGAAAATCTATGTTGGGGATGTTCCTCCATTCTCATGATATATGAAAGTTACTTCATTCCATAAATTCCCTAATATTTTAACAGTCATAATTTATTTGAATTATTTTATTGACATAATATCCATATATTAATTTTTTTATCTTGTAATAATTAGAAAAGGAACATTCTCTGAATTAGAAACTATATAGTCCAATAGAATTACTACTATCATTTAAGGTCAAACATGACTTATCACTATTTTTAATAGTTATATCCTCAATCTAGAGTTTACTAGCCCTAAATATGAATCTCCCTACATAGATATGACTCATGTATAGTTATAATGGAATATTATTCATGGAATTTATCCAGGAACTAAAAAACATGTTTTTGAATCTTCAATTTAAATTGAACATGAACATATTAAGTGGTATAACAATATTCTGGCTCATAAATGGTTTGTTTCCCAAATACATCAACCCATATAAATATCTCATGTAGGAACATAAGATACCACAAAAAATAGGCTATCGGTTAAAGTTTTCTATTCATCAAAATAAAAATATGAATCTTCTAAGATCAAATGAGTCATGGTTGATTTTTGAAAAAGAGGAAACATGGGAAATCCATTTAATTAAAATGAAATTTTATGACAAGAAACATGATGCTGTATTTTCCACTCATTCATATTTCATGGATGAACATGATTTTTGTCAATGAAATCACGTGGTTTTGGATGATAACTATAAAAATTGAATCATTTAAAATTTATGAGACCCATATATAGATCAAAATATTATATATGAGAATGGAATTCACCTATTTTTTCCTCTTATTGTAGTGGAATAATTTGACTTTCCCAATCAAGTACCTGGTACCTTTAGATGGATTTATCTCTCAAATAATTAATGGGTCATATAAGATTGACAGCGTCATGTAGTTTATTATCATGATATGAGGACATAGGTGTTCTAGTATTTAGGTTCATATGATGTGGACAATTTCTTATAGTTTTAACTCATATGTCTTGGATGAGGGTAATATAGTTTATTGTCACAGTGTGGATGAAATTATAAAAAATATTGTATTGAATTAAGAAATGCATAGGCGGAACAAAACATAGTGACTCTAAATTATACTTGATTGATGTGGATGTAATAATAGCTTCAATTCATTTGCCTTGGTATCTCATATTCAATAACATATAAGAAATCAGGGGTGATAAACTTTTTCAATAATATCATTCAATACTCAAGGAAAATTACATTGAGAATCGGTACCATTGATTAAAGAAGAATTTGTAATAACACATTTTGAAATTAGAGTACATTCCAACCAAAAATAAATTAGCAGAAATCATGATAAAGTAGTTATGTAAGGTTGATTTCGTTAAATTTTCTGGATCTTTGATTTTAATTGAATCAATATATTTATATATAATTAGAGGTAATTCCCCCACTCCTTGTATAAATTTCTATTTGAGAAATGTATTTCCACTTTATCCAATCTGTTATTATCTATCTAACTCTCTATTGTGAATCTTCAAGGAATTTTTCTTTGTGTAAGTTGACTAAGGGGAGAAATATTTTTGAGGTAGGAACAAATAAATTACTCATGGTGAAGCTATAAAATAGATTAACCTCAAATGGGTGTCTGTTTTTTATATATTTTTGAGTTTAAGGTGTGAAGAATTAAGTGTAATAATGTGTTATCATATGATGATTCCTTCATTTAACTCTTTTTTCTCACATTAATACTATACTCAATTTGACATATTGTATCTGATTGATGCATTATTAACACACAATTTAAATATAATAAAAAAATCTTAGGGTGTGTTTGGTTATGAAATTATTTATACATTCTAGAAGAGATGTGATAACTATTGAATTGATATGGAATTTTCAACAAAACAAAAGTAGGAAATTATTGGAAAAAATACATTAGGTAGTTTATTAGTCTTGTGTTTATTGAAATTTACATAAAACCTAGATTTTTAAATAATTGATGATTCATTGAGGATTATTATGAATTCCTATCATCCATAAGACATGGTTTTACTAGAAGTATAACTCTATCTGGGACGCAGAATCTACACTACAAATGTATATACTCTTTTCTGTAGAATATCTCATGCAACAAAGATAAATTTTTTATCATTAACATTAGGGAACTCAATTTTTCAAGACAATATCTTTGAGTGTTAATGAGTAAATAATTGAAAAAAATATCTGTTATGCAATGAATTTAGGTAGTTTTTTATGCAATTTATCTATAAGTGTTGAATCTTATCATAAGATGAAAGTGTTCTGTTTTTAATGTAAATATTTGAATTTTGTGTATTTTTATGCATCTTAATGGGTGAAACTGTGATTTAATAGTATCCTTTACTTGAAATGACATTTCATTGATGCTTGGGTATTTCATGAGTTTTTCTTTGTCTTATTTGATTTTTATGGCTTATAGGACATATCAGGACATACCGATATTGATTTGATGCGAATGGGAGAATTGGACGAGAAGCCATTTTATGAGGCAATCCAAAGGAAGTATCTTGAGGAAGATGTAGAATAGACTCTATTGATTTTCTTACTATCGGAATATAACCAAAAATATACTAGATGGCACCCTTTTAAAATTATCAAGACTAATTAGGAAGTTAATCCCAAGGTATGAAGAGGAATAATTTAACATCTTCCCTCTCTCTGTTCTTATGATGAGTGTCAAGAAAAACACCTAGGTGTTTATTAATTGTCGAAACAACATGAAGCTTCTCAGTTTTTTGAGGGAATTTGATAGGAACTGCAACATGGTTCTTAAAAATGTGATGGATATCTATATAGTGGTGCCAAAAACTAGGAATGTGAAGAATAATGGTGGCTACTCTGAAGGAGGGTGTTTCGTTGATCATTGATCGATGGAAGGCCATGGTGGAAGGCCATGAGGGAACTGTACCGCTTGTCTTAAAGAATAGTGTTAATTTTTTCTTTTTTCTTTTTTTAAGAAAAGGTATGTTTTAAATGATTGATAACCTATCCACATTACATCAACATGAAAAACAAAGGGTGTATTGGAATTAAAAATAATGATCGATATGTAAATGTATTACATATGCTTGTGTAAAAAGTAAATTTTGTTTGGTGTATGATGAATTATATGGAATTATAAATTAGGTTTAATTTTTAATTTATTAAGTGTATAAATTGTTATGAAAAATTTATTTCCAAAACATGACTAGTTTCGAGGTGTCCAACATGTCATTCTCTATTACTGATCAGAATTATTTTGATAGTGTATGGTTGTTCTGATCATGGGTACCTCTTTTGTCAAAAATGAGCATCATGGTAAGGGTATTTTGATGTTTTATAAATTATATATTGGAATTTCACATGGGATGGTTTGTTTAACCATGTTTTTGTATTACCCTTTCCACTTTCCATAGATTATTTATAGACCCAAATATCGTATACACCTTCAGATTTCCATGATATGGGGTTTTAACCATGACTCAACCACTAACTAAAGTATGATTAGGGTATCTAATTTAGGAGGGAATCTTCATTGCCTTATCCTATTCATATTATTTTCAAAGTGTTATTATAGAAGATGGTATGTGAGGTATGGATCCTTTTAATATAAGAATTTTTCATTTATAGTTGATATTGATCTCTGAGGTACTTCATTTTCTACTTCTAAAATGATTTCATTGATATGTAGATAAAATTTGTTTTCATTTATATTCATGTAAATTAGTAAATTGACCATACTCAAACATATGCATGTATTTCATATATGTGAAAAAAATCATGGTTTCCAAATTAGTATTATATGATCAAACTCTACAGGTGTACACCAGTGGATATGTTGTTTTGTGGTATGTCTTACAGGTTTCTATAAGTATGGCTTGAGTTGTGATTGAAAGGAATATCTCACTTCAAAGTCTGACATTATGGAGATCTTAGAAAAGATAGACAAGGAGTTTTCAAGTGCTTGTGATGATGAGAAGAGGGTTGTGTTGGGTCTGATGGAAAAGTAATGAGTGAAGGTGGATGGCTATGTTGGTAGATATGGAAAGATCTATCTTAATTCTATAAAATAACAACTTGGATAAAGGTGTATAATGCTTGCTTGGAAAGTTCATCAGCCTAGCTAAAGAACATGAGTTCACTCTAAAGAACATCCTCTCTACTTTCATGTAATCCTCATCATTTGCAGTTTCATTCACCCTTCAGTACTAAAATTTTCTCCACACTTTGTGGGTGGAGTAATATGTTTATGGCTAGTATAATTTCAATTTTATTGCAGGTTTTTAATCCTGTATTGATAATGTACAATAATTCAAAAATACAAATTTTTATTACTAACCTTGTATTTCAATTTCAGGTCGTGTAGTAGAAGTGATGGATAACCATTTTTTGTATTAACATTGTATTAGAATTTTGAAATAACTATTTTTTTACAATATTTACGAGCTACAGCCATAGTTATAAATCATGGAAGTAGACCTATGGCCACAATTTAGAACCTTAGCAGTAGACCTAGAGCCACAGTTTCGAAACATGTCTATAATCTAATGTGGTACTATACCTATAGCCACGATTTCTAAGTGTGGCTATTGGTGTGATCCTATTTCCTCCCCAATAAGAGCCATGGTCCACCCAACCATGGCTATTACCTATATCCATAGTCTCTTGACCTATATCGATGGTTATAAACCATGGATATATCCTGAATTTGTAGTAGTTATATTTACGAATAAAGATGTTGGGTATGTATTTAATGAACTTAATTTAATTATTTTGTACATTTTTTATGTGCAGAGTGAATCATGAACGAGGTAAGGGGTTTCGTCTCAAATTCCAATTGTTGAGAAATATTTGGTATTGAACAACAAATTTTATTTATGTGATTTATATAATAACTATATGATATTTCATATCATGAATTATTTTCTAAACCTTGTGTTAGATGTTTAATTTCAACCCTTCTCTTTAAAGGAGGTTTTCATTAAAATGTTACCCAATATGCAATGGTACTTTGTCTCAATCATTAATTCCTTGAGACATTTTTTTTATGAACCATGTTTTAATTTTACTAGTGTATTCACTAACCATGGATTTATCTTAGTTATATATTTTAGTTATTCATGTGAAATAATAACCAATATAGTTTATTTTCATCAAATGGATTTTGTCTCAGTTGTTACCCTAGTTGTATGGCTTTTTCATAACTAAATTTTAATTTATTTTGTTATGATCACATCTCATGAAATTACATCATATAAGTTGGGTACATTTTAACCATTAATTATATTATGTTGTATTTTATTAATTCATATTTATAAAGAATAAAAAAATTCATTATATATATTTTAATTTAATGAGTATGTTTCTTATAAGGGATATTCAAAACTCAATTATCCTTTCCTTGAGTTATATTGTTTCATCATGAGCATACTTATTCTATTTTGGGGTTATTCCAAACAAATATTTTTTGTATAATAATTTCAATAACTCTTTATAGAATTCATATATTTTAATAAAAATTATTTCTTTCTTGATCTTTTTACAATGTGAGTTTTTAACAATGTATTAGGAAAATAAGTAATATGAGGTTTCCTTTAAATTTCATATGTTTTGTATTCCTATACTCATTTCTATAAGATAAATTATTTTCCTTCCAAAGGATCCATCATTTGATATTTCTCCTAAAAGAAAATTTATTCAAGAGATTTCATGTCACAGTTTCAAAAGTTACCTTTGAAAGTGACATGTAAATTTATATTTTATGTTAATGTTTAAAACGTTTTCTTAGAGATATTTTATGTTTTCACTTTCATTTCCCTTATCATTTTCAAAAGGAATTACCATTACATGTTTTATGTTTCATGATTTATACTCTAATAATCATATTTATCATTTGTTGTATTGACTCATGGTATCAAATAATTTTATTCGTAAAACCTTATTTTGTGATATTGTTCGAAGCATTATTTTTATGGTGGTAGTTTTTATTTTGGGAGAATCATTCTATTTTTCCTTTTTTACATTGGGGATATGTTTTCTTAAAACATTCCACCTTCTTTCTCTAAATGTATAATTATCATATTACTCTATTATTTAATTAAGATTATACTCATTACCATATAGGTTATGAACATCTCAGTTTATAAAATTCAGTTTAGAGGACGTTCACCTAGAAAGAAATATTATTTACTGGATGGGGAACTATTGAAATCCTTGATGATTATTGATAGCTAAAAAATGTTTATTATTTATTAAAATTCAATATTTTTCATTATATGTATGGATAGGTTTTTATTTATCATGTGGTTCCTTAGGTAATGGAATTATTTTTCCCCGCCTATGGTGAATCTATTGGACCTAATAAATTGATGGGTGGAGGTCGACATTATATAGCCCCTTGATGAATCAACATGACTTGTGATAGAAAATAGATTGTGTTTTATTGTATACCTCTCCCCATATCAGTATAGTGTCTTGGAATAATGCCTTGACAATAGGTTTTGATGTCTGAAATTTTTCATTCAATCAGTCTAAAATCAATAATTACTGTTATCTATGCCAGCATTCATTCTCATGGATATAGAATGGCCTCAATTTTAGTTTACTATAAAAATTTTAAGATTATTTATTCCTTCCATATCATGTATAACATGGACATTTCATTACTGATTCAGTTATAAGTTTTCCTTTCTGGGAATTTTACCTCTACCATTTCTTATGTTTCCTTTCTCCAGGTTATGTAGAAAAGTAATAAACATGATTTTTTAAAAGGATATCATGTGTAGAATAATTTGTGTGGGATTTTAAATAATTATCATGCACTAAGTTGTTTCTTATATAATGAAAAAATTATCCTTTAGTAGAGAAATTCATAGGATTTATTAGTTTAATATTTTTCCTTGTTCTCTAGAAGTATAACTCAAATAATATCTATGGGGTGTAAGAGATGTAATAATATTGATTAAACTCTAATTTAAGTATGGTTATAAAAATAATTTTACAAATGGTATAAAATTGAGTATATATAGTATGTTGTTATGGAACCAGATCTGAGAGCATGGGTCTTGATCATAACAAGAACCATTGAATGTACCTTAAGAACTACACCACATGTACACTATGATGAGCTCCTAAATACAAAATAAACTGAGATTATTTGTATGATCTATACTATATGTTCTCTATGAAATTTTGAATCATAACTCCATAAATTTTGTGAACACATTACTGTACTAAAATAACTACCCTATAATCTTCTATGTGAAGAATTTTTTTAATATTATAGACCTATTAAATAGGATATGTCCCTATGTGATGAAATGTCAAGTGTTACCTAAAGATTCAATATGATCTTGAGGAGCATGATTAATTTTATATTAAGTTCTGTGTACTATTTATTTAGATTAATTGATTTTATTCATTCCATAGTTTAGATCTTCCTCGTAGGATTCTGTATGTGAAATAGCAGTAAATGAGGCTCTCTGTGAGGTAGTAGAAGACTCAAATGAATTGTAGTTATCTACATGTGATAGAGAATACCCACATCAGATGATGATCCAACTATAGTAAGAGAGTAGACATGTAACACACTTATTGATAGTGATTATGATATAAGATCAAGTGAATCATTGTGTAAATATAGTTTTTTACTACCATAAATCTAGATCCATACTCAGTGATGGAGTACAATATATAAGAAAAATACACCTTCCATTTATATGATTTATCAAAGATAGGTCGGGTGAGGACCGATGATAGATGATTGGTCATGGAATGAGAGTTGAAAATATTACTTAATTTATTTAGGATCTAGCATTTAGTTTTATAATTATTTATACAATTTTATTTTGGTTTAGTAGATATTAATTCTTTTGGTTTCATATTTTTCTCACTAGATTATTTTCCTAGAGAATAGTGAAAATACATATTTTTATTGAAAACTGAATATTTTATAAATAATTTTAAAAGATACATTTTATTTTAAAATGATTTTAAAGTAAAATTTGTTCAATTATATTCTTAGTAGCCCAATTATATTTATTTTAATCAATTATTTGTTTAAATTTTGTAATAGAACATTTTTATACATAAAAAAATTTCAAAAACTTCTTTTATCTATGCAACATGTTTATATCTCAATAAATTAAATTTATCACTATTTTAGAATTATTTTAATTAAATTTATATATTATATTATTATAAAATATTTTGACATTCATATAATAATTTAACTATTCATGGGAAAAAATAAATCTATTAATGCTTAAAAACAACATTTTTCTAAAAAACTGTTTTCAATGCATCTTGTGTACTTATATTAAAATTACTTTTTATCAATTTTTGATATTTAATATGATAAATTTTTATATTTATTTTTAATCTAGAGGTTAAAATTTCTTAAATAGTTTACTTTTATATTTTTTCAACATGAATAATATTTGTGGTAAAATTTATCATCCTTGTAAAAGGGTAAATTCGGTTAATCTAGCTTAAAACAAAGTTATAAGGTAATTATTTAACATATATATTTTTTTAGATTAATATAATTATACACTTATAAACTTATTCTCTAAATGGACTTGTTTAATGGAAACTTTTTGATAAAAAATGACCCTTAAAATATTTATATCAATTAAAGTTTCAAAATGTTAATCAATTAGTTTTAAATATATATTATGTACCCACATAGGGAAAAATAAACATATAAATGAACCTAAATGTATATTTTTTATTAATTAATTTATATTCATGAAAGAAATTTTTTTATAATTTTTATATATTTTATAATTACCTTAAATGCTTGTGCAACAATAATAGAATATTTCTTAAATTTAAAAAATTAAAATTAAGGATTTTAAAAATATTAAAATTTATATAATTTGAATAATATAATATGTCCCAAGAATTTTATAGACCTATATTACATTTTATTATATTTACATATTTAAATTCATATTAAATGAATAGTATCAAAATTGACATTAATTATATTTTATAAAAAAATATTGTATTATATTGTTTAAAATACATAAAAATTTTATATTCATTCATGTGAATGGATAATGGTTTAAAAATCATACATAAACTATTTATGAGCCACTTATCCAATTATAAAAACATTATTAACCCTTTGTGATAAAAATATTGACTATCATGGTTAAGATAAAAAATAATTTATGAAGGGGTTGATAAGAAAGATAAGGATTAAAATAATTTAAAAAGGTATAAATATAATTTTTGATTTTATTTGAACCCTAGACACTTTTTTATTTCTAATTTATGATCATTTGTGACCATTTGGATCTATAATTTTCTTATCATATGTTAATTTTTTAAGAAATTATCAATGTGCCCCTCACCTCAATTATAATAGGGCACCCATTACTTTACTTATTTACCACATATTAAAAAATATATATTTACCCAACCCTTCACACTCCTATTAAAAAAATCATTTTAAATGTTTTTAGGTTCTTTTCTTCCCAAAAGACCTACCAAAGGTCCGGTAAGGATAGATCTAGTAGACTTCAATAAAATAAGAGGGAATTGCCTTCAACTTGTCCTTTAAGTTTATTTTTTATTCTACATCATATAAAACTATTGTAATCATCCTAAAATAATAAATATTGTATCATAAATATACTTAGATATTATAATTGTTGTCGGACAACCATATCCCTTCTATTTTTTATCCTATAAAAAATGAAATCATCTCATGTGTGTACGTACGACTTACCGTATCCAAGTAGAGGTGTGATCCATTTTCCATCGCCACATTAAATTGATTGTTATAAACAGTTAAATATTTATTATTTATCATATTTATGACATAAATATTATTATGTAACTATAATATAATATATACCTCCTTACATTCCAATCATTTGCAAAATGATTACGTCGTTTGTGCATATGTGTGGACAACCACCTCCGTAAAGCAATATGATATTTTTATCATTTATATTTTACATGGATGATAACAAGTATTTATTTAATTAACATATATTATTTAATAATAATTATTGAAAAATTAACTATTATTCACCTTTCTTTCATTCCATCCATTGAAAAGTGAAAATAGTGCACATTACTACGTATGACCTATCATCTCCATGAACGGGGTAATTTATTTTCAATATATATCTTTTATAGATGAATATATATTTATATATATTGAATATATATGATATTTATTTCAATAATAATATTCTCAATACGATGGTACTAGAATATATGTAAAATTACTAGAACTACCATATCAAAATTATAAAGCATTTGACCCCCAAAGAAATCATAATAATAAAATATTATTAACAAACTAGTGAGAAAATGTTATAAATTGATCATATATGATACCCTAAATATTAATATAGTTATGGTATTTAATTATAATAATTTTAAATTTATTATTCAAGAATTTTGATCACCTACAAGATAATTCAGACATGCGGTAAGGGATTTCATCTCAATTTATACTACATTGAGACATATTTGGTATAATAAACTTATTTATTTTTAAGTGGTGTATATACAAACACTTTTATGTAATTATCAAGAATATATATTTATTCATTATTATTAAACTTCACTTCATTTTTACCGACTAATATAGTTTCCATGTTTTACTACAAATTTTCCCTTATTTTGGAACTTGATTCAAGAAAAAGAAATTAAAATAATAACCAATATTTTTTCCCTTTTAATTAGATATATTTTTATTCCATATCCATATTTTCTATAAAAAAAATTAATTTTTTTATACTTCTAAAATTAGTTATCAAAATATATATTTACCTATGATTGATTTTTTTCAAAATAGTTTGAAATGAATATTTTTTTCGTTTTCCAAATGAGGTACTATATGAATTTTCTAAAAAAAAGTATGGATGTAATGTTTTGTAAAATATATTTAATGAGTATATTTTAACATTTTAATGACTAATATTTTATTTTAATTTTCCCTAACATATTTATAAGGTTTTTTTCAAATAAAATTTTTTACTTTATAATTTTATACTTTTTTAAATATGTGATTTAAAAAATATAAAGGTTATTTTCCTCCAGAATATTTTAACAACATTTTTATGAAATTTCTATTCATCAATTAAAACAAAATTTCATTTTATTATTCGCCACTAGGGATATATTTTAATGACACCATCCTTTAAAAGTTTCACTTAATTTTGATTATTGGATATTACATTTCTCTTAAATATTCATATTCATTGTATAGTGGACATGATTATTATCCAAACCTTATACCATTTCTTCATACAGTGTTATAATTTGAAATTAATTTTTTTAGTAGGGAGTAATTTTTAAATCCATATTATATAATCAATATTTATATTTTATGATAGGTCATATTTTTCATGAATTAGATCGATCATTTAATATATGAGTAATGCAATGGACATGCAAAATTATATATCACCTTAATGTATCAATATATCATTTGAGAAAAATTAGTAAGATATAAATAAATTTGTTTTTGGTGTATTCCTACCCATAGATTTAAATTTTATTATAATAGGGCTTCAACAACACATATACAATGATATGTGAGATCACGAAATAAAATAATAAAAATGAACTTCATTTATAAGTGTGTTATTATTATCATTCATGTGATTTCTGCATTTATATTTTTTATGGATGCATTATGTTCCTATTGTATTAATTAAATTGCATGTATTTTATATTATTTACCTTAAAATACGGATTCTTTCTTATTTACTCATGATTTCTTCCACTGTATATAACCCTTACAGAGGTTCTGAACTCACCATTTATTATTTATCTCTTCCTAGGGATATAAGGATAGATATATTAAATAATATAAAGGGTTTGAAAAAAAATTATCCTGTGTATTTTATATTTCAAATGTAATGTGGGAATCATATATGTATCTGGTTTTCCAAGATGACTGAACTATTTATCACTTGGGATTAAACACCATGTATATATAAAAATATAATAAAGTATGAACTGGAACCAGGTTACTGGAGTTGTGATATTTATAGTTGGTATTAATGAAATATTATTATAAACATTGTAAACTATAATTAATAAAACATAGATTAGGGAATATAACCATATGAATGACTTAGAATATAAGTCTAAGTATAAGATGACATCCTAAAATTTATTAGGTTATAGATTTTTAATGTCCCAAATTTTACATATAATTTTTTTAAAAATTATATGGAATTTTTTTTGAGACTAGGCACTGAGACGGTGTACGATTCCAAGGCTCGTAGTGCCCGGAATGTTCCATCAAAAACTTTTACGCTTTATATATTGTGTGTGAGCAGTTTCTTGAAAAATGTGGAATAACTTTAAATGGGTGCCGAGATCAAAAATATGAAGGCACCATTGTGTTCAATATGGAACGATTACCCTAGGTGCAACTTATGTTTAGTCAACGTAGCCCTCCAGTGTGAAAACTCAAAAATAGAATTACCATAATTAAAATAATTAAATAAAATTATTCTATTTTAAAAACGATTATAACTCATGAAAGATGAATCAAATTAAAAATTTGAGACCATTAGTAAGCTTGTGAGGGCATTCTTTCCTTAGGAAGATCTTAACATTGGCCAGCATGGGCCAACGGTGGAAGTTAATTTTTGGACGTAACTAAAATAATTAAGTAAAAATTATTTTATTGTAAAATCCTTATAACTCTTAAACGGTAAATCTGATTTAAAATATGAGAGTACAGTTGATCTCATGAGGGCGAGTTCTGTTTAGGTAGAGATTAACCTCAACTAAATCCACTCGAGGGGGAATGTTAATTTTTTTGAACTTTTCTTAAGGTATGCTCCATAAACGTGCAACTGAGTTTTTCTACATTTTGAACAGGTGCTCAGATCAAAAATCTGAGAGCATCGATGAACTCGGAATATTGGTATTCTCCTATAAAAACTCAAATTTGACCGAAAAGGGTCGGATGGAAAAGATAATTTTCAGAATGTTGGAAAAATAATAAAATAGCTTAAAAAGTAATTTTATTTTGTTTTCTAATCCCTTGAGCGGTGGAAGGTGATGCTATAGTGCAGCGACGAGGTGCATTGATGAGTCCCATTAATGGATCATTAATGTGAAGTGTAATGACACTTTAATGACATGTAACTGCGATGTTATTTCATAAATGAAACAGTGTAACGACACAATATCACAGTGTTATAGACAAGTCGTGACATGTTTTCCTTTTATTTTGGTTGACCCATTGGCGGAATGAGGAATTAAACTATGAGGATTATCTAAAGAACCACTGATGAAATTATTATCCAACAATGAATAAAAAACACTGATGAATGTAAAACATCTTCGATGCACCTCGATAAATGGAGTCAGAAGCGACGAACGACATCGAAGTCTTGAAACCTTTAGGATGTAACTTTGTGTCATCGAACATCAAAGAGGTATGGGTTTAATTTGTGAAATTTCTTCCCCGTTCTTAGTCTATAAATAAAAAATGTAGATTAACCCACGAACAGGTTGATCTGTGAAATGTCCATTTCTGCGGGAGGGAAACCTTTTATATGATTTTCATTAACCAAGGTTGAAATTATTATTTTTTGATTGGAATAAAATCCCCGAACCTCCCATTATTTTAATCTTCAAACACGGAGGGTGTGGGCGGACACAAACACGTCCCAAGCCCCTCCATCATGTGTGTTCTTTGTGGCTAAACATCCTAATCGACGGAAAACCAGTTTGTGACCTTCTAAGTAAAGAGAATTTTACCCGGAGACTGTAGGAAATGATAGAATAGAAAATGGACAAACGGGTAATTTCGGTGGCCCGTTGAAGAAACCTTCAATGTACCAGCACTGATGAAGACTGGTGTTGGCCTGCGGGGGTGTCTGCAGGTGGGGGATGGCGGTGCACCCATCAGCGTTCAACAATGACCGGCTGTTCTTAGTGGCAGCAGGGTGACGTGGTGCTAGGTGGGTACCGCGTGGTGGGGCGGCCCACGTCCGGGGCACCCGGATGAGTTGTCATCCACTGTTGTTTGACGTTAGAAGGAGGCAGGCCCCACTTCTATGGAGCCAGCAGGGAGGGTATGCGACTAGATTCCACATCCCATGTGAGCACCACCAGCCTCCCATGCCTAGTAGTCTGAAGCCATGCCAGTAGGCTAGACCCACGCCCTTCGGGCTGGGCTAAACGAGACCAGCTCGCCGAGTGACCGGGCAGGTTGGACCCTTGGCCAATTCGAGCCAGGCCCAACGAATCCCTCTCGGCCTGGCCCACTAGCCAAGCCAAACCAGACCAACCCAAACCCGAACCGGTTTAGGTCGAGTCATTCAAATTAAACTGGGGTATGTGGGACCCCTGGGATGGGTTGGTCGGGTCGATCTGACTGGGTCGGACCGGGCCGAGACATAACCAGTCCATGTTTACTAAAACTCATGCATCTGATTGATGAGTTGTTTGCGACATTGGGATCCTCTCGATGATGTGTGTCTTTTGGCATGACCTGAGGAGGCTTTCATGGATGTTGAGATGTAACAAATGGCTTGAGTAGCGGTTCTACCGAGCACGCTACATACAAAACTCTACGGTTGGCAGAGACCGAATGACTGCTGAATTTCTAATCTGTGTGACTCGACTATGGCCTACTCGGAAGATCTTTTAAGTGACTTTATAGGCCCATGTTATGCAATGATGAGGAGTACCTCAGTTGGAAAATATTAGTTGGAAGCACTTTTGTGATACATTGTTGGCCAACGGTACATGATGAAGAGGTATACCTAAGCAGTCCAAGGTTTGAAGGAATCACTTCATTAGGACTTTGTAGGCCCACTGTTCTCAATAGAGGAGGATTTATCTAGTATCCTAGGTGTTCGAAAATGTTACTTATTATTCTTCTATCACTACCCTAAATGTATACTTTGTGTTAGTTGTCTTGTGCTTCGTGCTTCACTTTGAGGATTTATGTTTGGTCTTTCCTTTTGGTTTTGGGGTCTGTAATGAGTATTGTGTTACCCACCCCTACAAGGACTCTGCCCACTCGTGTCCTGCCTCATGATGGAGATCAGCATTTTGAAAAACTTTGGTGGACTGAGACCCAGAGGTTCTTAGGGAGATGGTACTGACGAATGCTACAATGGTGGAATTGGTGGCCTTGGATGAGCTGAGACCTAATAGGTCTAGGAGTAAAGGATGTACTACTTTTACATCTAGTAGCTACACTACTCTTACGATCATGTGGGTTATTCCATTTATGGCTATCAGACTTCCTTTTTTACATAGCAGTTTTCAGTTCTTTTATTGGGGTTTTATTTTGTCCCACTTGTATTAGTATTACATGTACTCAGATTTATTTTAGTGATACTTATTTCCTTTTTAGTTTATGGGACTTTGTTGGGCATGTGTGTGCATACAGGAACTTAAGAAAACTCATACTATTTGTAAGGTTGATGCCTTCAGGGCTAGTCGCTAGCCCCTGGCCTTCAGGAGGCATACTTAGGGTAGTCACGACATGAGCCCCGGGGGACGGGTTGTGACAATGTGGTATCATAGGTTTTCGGTTCTTCCTTAGAGACTGAGTGTATATTGTTTTTTTTTTGGAATTAGTGTTAAATGTTGCGGGTCTGAATTTCAGATTCTACGAGTCTAGTGTTTTTGCGGCGTTTGACATATCTATACACTAGGACCCTGAATTCTGTTTTCAAACTCAGTATACAAAACATAGATTGCATTTTTTGGGAAATTTTTTTCTCTTGATCTCTTATGAGTCAGCTCACCAGGTACAAATTATTGATGGTGGTTCATCATGATTCTCTTTCAAGATGCATCCATGTAAACAGCCATCCAGGATTCTAGTGTGTGACTATGAGGATAGTCCACAGAGTGATGGGCTTCAATATAGGGACTATTTCCCGAGATGGTACCTTCAGGAGGTTTCCCAGCAATACCACTTCCCGTTGGTTAGTAGTTACTACCGGTTCAACTGGTTGGGGACACATGTAGGCTTAGTGCCTTACACGAGTTTTAGTGACAGATACCCCTCAGGTTCTGAGGCAAGCTTGACTCACATGCAGCTAAGGACCGTTTTGAGGTGGTGATCGAGTTTCCATCTATGCAAGGCACCATTAGATCAAATGGTAGTCCTGGAGTTGAGCCCTATATGTTGATAAATAGGGTGATGGAAGGGTTTAGATTATCCATATCATATAATGAGGGCACTTTTCCATGGAAATATCTTGAGAACCTTTCTCAGATAAGGTGTATCTTACTATAAAAATCTAAGGAGTTTGTGTTCCCAAAAGATTCTATTACTTCATCAGGATGACATGTTGGTATTTGAGTAACCATTAAGGCATACCAACCATTATAGGTACTCGATAAATACGATATGACTAGTGCTTCAAGGCTTGGACCTCTGAGAAAGATGTGTTTAGGGACATCTGATCCAGCACTACTCCTCTATGTCGTCCTACTTATATTAGGGTGCTAGAGAGAACCTTCATGGTTGAATGTTCTTTGGCTAAGTAGATACAGGTAGTGAATGTCAACGGTGGAAAAGTATGAAACTAATGTTAGTCTCAGAGACTTGGACATGTAAATTTTTTTGGGAAGAGGAAGTGGTAGGGATAGATGATTTTGTAGGGAAGCAGACGTGGAGGAGGAGATTGGATAGCATGAGGAGGTCGTATACATTTTGACATGTTAAAACCACCACCCCAATGTGGTCATAAATAGGCTTAGGGAGCTAGAAAATAGAGGAAGGGGGTAGTTAAATACGTTCAAGGATTATGACCCAAGGTATCCAAGAATGATATTATGTATAGTCTATCTGTACTACTAGCTTTTGTATTAATAGACATAGGTACTAATCATTCATTCTTGTCACGAATATTGTTCAGGACCTAGAGATTTTAGTTAAACTATTGACTTGATCAATTCATCTAGAGATACCTATTGGAGGATACTCGATATTCACACTTATGCTGATAGTGTGATTTGACCCTTTAGGTGAGAGTTTTGGTTGGAACCTCTTGGTGGAAGCGTCAAGGCCTTACGACGTCAGTTTTGGTATTGATTGGTCATCCAAACTTCATGCTTAGATTGACTATTTTAGTAAAAAGAATTCAGTATATCTTCAACATTGGAATGTGGTTTTCCTTGGTCAGTGATAAAGTAAACCCAGTCAGCAGATGATAAACTCATGCATATGAGGGTGTAGTCGATCACTCTTGAGTCGGCCAGCCATACCCTCATGGAAGGATATATTTTGAGTTTGAAGTTCCCAATAGTAGTGGAAGAGTGCAAGAATGTCCTTTTAAATGATGTTTCCAGGATTTACCTCCCTATAGATATAGGGACATCTGCATCATTATACACCTTTATATGGCACCGATATCAGCATCAGGATATCAGAGGGCTTTCTTAGAGCTTCATGATTAGGGGGCGTAGGTGGGGGACTTTCAGAGGAAGGGCTACATAAGACCTAGTGTTTGAGGTTATGTGTGTATTACCGACACTTTAACCAAGTGGCCGTGGAGAATGAGTAACCACTACCAAAGGGTGGATGGGTACATCAATCAGTTAAAAGGGGTATCCCTTCGCCTGGATGGAAGGGTTCCCGTAGGATTTTTAGTATTTGAGATAGTGGTGATGGATGGGGTTCCCTAGGACTATGACTTTGAGATAGTCTATACTCCTCATAAGGGGAACATGGTGGGTGAAACACTCAATATGAGGTCTGGTTTTTAGTTGCTGAGTGAGGCGACAGAGCAGCTTTCCGCGATGTAGATATCATTCGTTGATGATAATGAAGCATCTTACCTCCAGTATATGACTGTCACACCCCCACTACTTTGATGAGTGATGGAGGCACAACTTTTGGATGTTGAAATGGAGGTTCGACGTGCTCAGATATCCTCAGGACAGCCTCCTGATGGATTTTTGATAAGTGACGAGCATGTTATCCTTTTTATAGGACGCACCATATTACCAGTGATGTTACATGAGGATGTGTTAACATAGTTCCATGTATCCACTTTAGAGGTACATCCTGGTGTGGAAAATAAATATCACGACCTCCAATGTTAGTACTAGGGACATGGTATGAAGAAAATGGTGGAAGAGTTCATTTCACGATGCCTCACTTGTTAGCAAGTGAATGATAAGCATCAAGTTCTAGCATGCTTTGCACATCCACTTGAGGTACTATAGTGGAAGTGGGATGGTATCTCGATAGATATCATGATTTTATTACCACACACATCTAGGGGCCACGACTCTATCTGGGTGATCGTTAACTGGCTCACAATGTCGTCTCACTTCATACCCATCTAGGAGTAGGGATTGGTAGAGGGCTTGGGAGGCCTCTATATCCAAGAGATAGTTATGATTCAGGGGGTTACTTGGAATATATTCTTAGACTATGATGAAAGAGATACAGATCGGTTGTGGTAGGGGTTTTAGGATGCATTCTGGACTCAGCTGCGCTTGAGAACATCTTATCACCCCCAGCTAGATGGTCAGAGGGAGTAGACCATACAGGCCTTAGAGGACATTCTTTGGGCTTCGGTCATGGTTTTTTTGGAATAGTTGAAAGGACCACTTACCAGTGATGGATCTTTCTTACAACAATAGCTATCACACCCCCATTGGTATGGAACCATTTGAGGCCTTGTATAGGCGGCCATGTAGATCACCTCTATGCAAGAAAGACCCAGGGGAGTCAGTACTCGTTGGTCCAGAGATGGTATGGGATACCATTGAGAAGGAACAGATCATCTAGGGGTGGATGAGGACTTCACAGAGTAGACATAATTCTTATACTTATAGGAGACAGAGACCCTTGGATTTTGAGGAGGGATATCATGTTTTTATTTGGGTCTCACCCCGACGAGGATTGTGGAGATTTTATTCGGGCGACATGCTATCTCTGAGGTTCATCGGAACTTTATAGATCCTAAGTAGAGTATCCAAGGTGGGGTACCACCTACTTCTTCCCCCACATGTGTATGAGTTCCATGCTGTTTTTCACATGTTACAGTTGATGAGGTACGTCAATGACCCACTGTACGTCATCGACTAGCGTGATTTGGACATTGACGATGGGGTGATATTTGTGGAGTTCCCAGTAGAGACAGAGGATCTACAGGAGTGGGTCCTTCGTGAATGGTCAATTCCTATGGTGCGCTTTCTGGGGTAGCACAAGAATCTATATGAGAGCACATAGAAGCGGGAGGATCAGATTCATGCCCAGTATCCCCACTTTTTTTATTTTCCTTTCTTTTGGCATTTAGAGATGTAAACCCCTAAGGTTGGGAGAATTTAATGTCAAGGAATTTCTTTATAATTTTAAAAAACAAATTACATCAAATTATTTTTAGACCAATAACTGAGAAGAAATGCGATTCTGAGGCCCAAAGTGTCTGGAATGATCCATCAAAAAATATTATTCTTTAAATATAATGTGTGTGCAGTTTTTATAAAAAGGTGGAATAACTCTTAAATGGGTACCCGAATCAAAAATTTGAGGTCATTATTGTGTTCAAGATTGTTGGTATACCCTAGGCGTAACTTAAGTGTAGTCGGTGTAGCCCACTAATGAGAAAAACAAAAAATGGAATCACTATAAATAAAATTATTAAATTAAATTAGTAACTAAAATTATTTTATTTTTCAAATACTTATAACTCATGCATGACGACTCAGATTAAAAATCTGAGACCATCCCTGAGCTCGTGAGGGTATGATTTCCTTAGGAAGATCCTAACATTGGTCGGCACTGGCCAACAGCGGAGGTTAGTTTTTGGTTTTAAATAAAATAATTAATAATTATTTTATTATCAAATCTTTATAACTCCTAAACAGTTACTTAGATTGAAAATCTGATAGTATTGTTAATCTCATCAGGGTGTGGTCCCCTTAGGCAGAGCTTAACCTCGACCAGCGCAGTTCGAGGGTAAATATTAATTTTTTTTGAATTAAGGTACATTCTAAAAAAGTGTGATAAGGTTTTATAACTTTTTAACCAGTGCATTTATCAAAAATAAAAGGGAACCATTGAACTCTAAATGTACGGATTCTCCTAGAACGTGTATAACCTCGACCGGCAAGGGTTGGACAGAAAACATAAATTATTAGAATTTTTGGGAAAAAAATAAAATAGCTTAAAAAGTTATTTGATTTTCTTTTAACGTTTGTTGAACGGCGGATGGAAATGCAATGGTGAAACGATGAGGCGCATTGATGAGATTCATTAATGGACAATTAACTTCTAGTATAATGACACTTTAATAACACATAACAGTGACATTGTTTCAAAAATGAAACAGCATAATGATGCGACATCGCAACGTAACCTAAACGTTGTGACTTGTTTTCATTTTATTTTGGTTGACGTGTTGATGGAATGATGAATTAAAATGTGTGGATTCTCTGAAGAAACTCTAAAGAACTTCCTATCCAACGAAGACTGAAAACATCAACAAACAACAACCATCTTGGAGGCACATCAAAGAACGTAGTCAGAAGTGAAGAACGGCGTCGACGTCTTGAAACCTCGAGGAAGTAACACTGCGACATCGAATGTAAAATAGGTAGGGGTTTAATTTGTGCATGTTCTTCCCTGTTCTTATTTTAGAAATGATGAACACGGATCAACACACAAATAGTTTGATCCCCAAACCGTGCATTTATGTAGAAGGCTAACGTTTTATTTTTATTTTCTTTAATCCGAGTTGAAATTTTCATTTTTTGATTGGACTGAAATCCTAGGACCACACATGATTATAAACATATAACCCGGATCACATGGTCTAACATAAACAAGGCTCGAGCCCCTCTGTCGTATGTCCTCATTATGGCCAGATATCCAAATTGATGGGAAGCCAGGTTTGAGACCTTCACGGTAAAGAGAACATTCCCCAAAGACCGTAGGCGCTAACAGAATGGAAAATAGACCACCAGAGAAACTCTCATGGCCTAGTAAAGGAACAGTCGGTGCGCTGATAGTGGTGGTGGTGGACTGCGGTGGTGGCCACGGGTGGAGGACGGTGGTGCGCCCATTGCCGCGCCATGGAGGTAGGATTTTGTGATAGTTGTGTGGTGACGTGGTGCTAGGTCAACACCACGTAGAGGGGTGGCCCATGTCGAAGTCACCCGGATGAGTTAGCAGCCGTGGTTTTTTAAATGCAGCAGGAAGAAGGCCTCGTTTCCACGGGTACAGTAGGGAGGGGACACTATTGGCTTACGCGTTCCAGGAGTGCACTACCGGCTGCCCATGTGGTCGGTCTTCTGAATCACGGGCCGGACATGTGGCCCAGCAGGCCAGACCCACGCCGGTAGGCTGGACCCATGCCAAGTAGGTTGTACCCACACCGGCAAGCCCGACCCACACCCTTCGGGCCGAGCCTGAGGAGACCAAGTCACTAGGCAACCCAACGGGCTGGACCCCCGACCAAACTAGGTCCATCCAAACAAATCCCTTTGGGCCTCACCCACTGGCAGGGCCAGACTGGACCAACCCAAACCCAAATTAGGTCAGGTCGAATCAGTCGAATTAATACGAGGTATGTAGGACCCCTAGGCCAGGTTGGTTGGGTTAATCTGACCGGGTTGGACCGGGCCCAAACGCAATCAGTCCCTTTTTACTAAAACTCCATTATCTTGCAAACTGAGAGTCTGATTGACGAGTATTTGGTGGACTTGGGACACTTTCAATGAGGAAGATATTTTGGAATCCCCTGAGTATTATTTCATTGATGTTTATATGCAAAGAATGTCCAGAGAAGCGGTTCTCCCAAGAATGCTATGTATGGAACCCTGTGGTTGGATGATACCTGAAGACTACTGACTTTTGACTCTATGTGACTCAACTATGTCCCATTTGGAGGATATTAATTGTGACTTTTAAGACCCACGGTGGGAAGCACTTCTGTGTGACTTTGCAGGACCACAATATGTGATGAAGAGTACCTCAGTTGGCTAATATTAGTGGGAAGCACTTCTGTGTAACTTTATAGGCCCACAGTAGGCGATGTGGAGGTATACCTAATGAGTAGAAGGTTAGTGGGGTGAACTTATGTGTGACTTGGCATCCCACTATACATGATAGAGGAGGAGTTCTCCAGTAGCTGAGGTGTTTGAAAATATGACTAGTTATTCTTCTATCACTACGATAAATGTATACAGAGTGCGAGTTGTCTTCTGCTTCGTGCTGTATATTGAGGATTCATGTGTGGTATTTCCTTTTTTTTGGGCTCCCTACTGAGTATCACAATACTCACCCCTACAAGGGCTCATCCCAATTGTCTCATGTCCCATGAAAAATATCGGCATTTCGACAAAGACTTTGGGGGACCGGGACCCAGAGGTGTTATGACAGATGGGACCGACGGACGCTACGATGGTGGAATTGGTGTCCTATGACAAGAAGGGACCCAGTAGAACCAGGAGGACAGGACATACTACTTTGGCTTCCAGTATCTACACTTCTCTTACAATTAGGTGGGGGTTCTATGGATGTCCTTCAGAGTTCCTTTTGTACATTTTAGTTTTCATTTCTTTTGTTGGGTTTGTATTATTTCCCACTAGTATTAGTTGTACATGTACTCAGCTATGTTTTAGTGATAATATTTTCCTTTTAGTATGTGGGACTTGGTTTGGTGTGTTTGTGTGTATAGGTACTCAAAAAAATTTCTCCCACTTGCAGGATTATTCCTTCAATGCTAATCGTCATCCCCTGGCCTTCGGGAGGAGGGCTTGGGGTAGTCATAGCATGGGCCCCATGGAATGGTTTGTGAAAATATTATTTGGTATCCCACTATGATTACTGTTTCTCATACAATTATTTTTGATTTCATTCAATGGTTGTAACTATAAAAAACCATGTTAATATTTAACCTGATGGAAAATATGGTGAATATTAGAAAACAAATGGGATGATTAATGGAGTGAAGGATGTTATGATTATTCTGAATAAATTATCATGATATATGATCAACAACTTGAACCTTACGAAAATTTTATATTCACAAAATAATATAAGGATAGAGATTAATGAGGACCTAGGTAATTGAGACCTTTGAAAAAATAAGACACAATTTCCATCACCTTAGAAATGTGGAAAGATACATCTTGGAGAATGTCTAAAAGTAATGAGAAAATGTTTTATGTGTAGAATGTAAGGGAATAAAATAATTAATTGTTAGGGAAAATCAATAATGATATAGAAGGAAAATAATTATGTCCTACGTCACCATTTGTAGTTCAATGTCTTATATTTGTTGAATATGGGAATTATTTGAGTAAATTTCCAAATTCAAGGGTTACCTTTTAGACCAAGTAATGAACTATGCTCTGTAAATTATTGAATGGAAGGTATTAAAGTTTTTTTGTATTGGTACAAGAGAATTATATTATAAATGAATTATAATTTTCTGGTTATAGGAATCCTGAAACAACAATGTATTTTTTCAAAATAATTTTTCTTTACGGATTTGAAAACATATGGTACTGGTAACAGAGAATGATAAGATGGTATTTTTTGAAAAAATATGATTGAGGGACTAATAACCTGAATAATGTGTTTCATATTGGGATAAATATAAAGTGTATTTGAATCATAAGCCTATTGTGGATCATAATTTTATAGGTATATATACCCCTCTTGAATTTTAATGTGTTGGGCATTTAATATTAGAAAATATATTACGGGATACATTTATCGAAACACAACAATTTGTTTTAGTATGTTTCTTACTAAAAAGTTTATTCTGCAAATATTGATTTTATATTTTATCAACATAAGTATAGAGTGATTGATAACCTTCATGGTTAATATGATTTTAGGATATGTTATTTATGAACTAGTGGGATAATATAGTTAGTGCATTTTTTGGAATTTATCATATAGAAAGTTGTATGGGTATAAAAATTGACGAGTATTGTTATTTTTGGGGATATTCATCATATTATTTGACATTTTGTAGTTTTATAAAAAGGACAATAGACATATAGGTTGATCACCTGTTGCATCTGACAATTCCACAAGGCTTGAACCCATAACCAAATGGTGATAAAGGTGTGACACCTACCACTGGCCTATGCGATGTCATGGTAGTATGAAGTTGATTTTACTTAAACAATTTGTTAGATAATAATAATTTTTTTAGTGAAGAATAATATTGGATCAAATAATTTGGTAATTTTTGGGATTTTAATGTTTTTAATGACTTTCCATGAGATACTTCATTATGTTTAATTATATGTAACCTTTAGCTTTGACATAAATTATTATTTGGGATGAATGTTATTACATTTTTTTAATTGATAATGGAAGGGTATGAGAAAACATTTTAGTTTTAACTATGATTTATCATATTAAATAACCTATTTTATCCATTTTAACTTTGGTAAATATTTACAGGCTAAAGTGATTACTTATTGATATTTTGACTCCTTAAATTTTTTTAGGCATGAAAAATTAATCTTGAATATCAATTTCCTAGCATAAGAGACGAAGTAAAAATAAATTGAATCAAAACCAATAGATAATATTATAATTATGACATATAAAGAATCAAGTGAGTTTATTTTCCTGATTTATTTATCTAGAGAGTAAAATAATCCCCTCACTTTATAAAAATTACCTTGAAATAAATATATTACATTTTTACTTTTTTTACTGAGAAATTCAATGAAATGTTAACCCATCACAGATTAATAGTTTTATAATGGAAAAATTTCTCATAACCATGTTTTATATCACTCTCTGTTAATCCATTGATGTTATTTTTCTCTTCCACATACATATTTCTATTCCCACTGATGTTCTCCTATTTGGAAACCTAGTTTTGTGGTGACCTTCATACATTCATTTCTCTCTTTTAAAATGGTAGTTCTTTTACACCATTTTATGATGTATGTTCTAAAATTCAAATCCTTTTATTATCATGTTAAATTTAAAATTTTGAGGATAAAATTTACTTAATGGGAGATAATGTAACACCTTGATAATTTAAAATAGAACACAAAATGCTATGGTGTATATAACACGCAACAACGAGCCTAATTGAATCCTAATATACTATTGAAATATTATTATTTAATGTAAAAGTTATCACCTAGCCATTAAATTGGTGGGTATGAATAATATTAACCAAATTATGATATATATATATATATATATATATATTGACAACTTACTCAATAATAATAAATTGAAATCAACGCTCAATTTTTAATAAAGTTGTTGTATGACTGAGAAATATATAATATTCAATAATGATTTCTAAATATTTTTGTGAAAAAATACTATAATTAATTTACTTAACTTATATAAATTTAATTTTTTTAAAATAATTCTATTTTTTGGAAGAATATTATCAACAATTTTTTGGGGTGAAATTCTTTGAATTTTTCTCACGTGATTCATTTTGAAATGAATAGTGAAATCCCAATTTATATTGACTTTATTTTTTATTCAACCATTTAAAAAATTTAATTATATTATAAATTGTTTTGAAATTAATAAATTTATATTATATTAATAAGAATAAAATTAATTTTATTTTAATCAATTGTATGTGTAAATTTTATATAAAACATTTATATACATAAAAAACATCTTCTGAAAAATAGTTTTATGGGCACATCATGTTGTTATCATAATAAATAAAATTGACCAATATTGGTGAATTATTTTCAATAAATTTATATATTTAATATTAAATAAAATATATTTACATTGATATGATATTATTATTATGCGTGGGATAATAATAAACCCTTTTTATGCTTAGAAACAACATTTTTCTAAGAATGGATTTTTATCGCTTCTTGTGCACTTATTTTAAAATTAATTTCCACAAATTCTTGATATTTAATTTGATAAAATGAAATCTATATTTTAAATCAAGAGGTAAAATTTTTTTAAATATTCACCCTTTATTTTTGGTAAATATTAATAGTAACTATGGTAAGATTTAGCACCTCGATAATGGTTATATTCAATTAATCTAGGTTATAACTAAGTAATAAGGCCATAATATTAAATATAAATTATTGTTTAATTAATATAATATTACCATTATAATATTAGGAGAAAAAAATGACTTTTATAATGGAAAATTCCCATGAACATTTCCCTTATAATATCTAAATTAATAAAAGTTAAAAAATGTCTCTCTCTGAGTTTTAAAAATATATTATGTGTCCTCATAGGGAAAAAATATTGACATGGATAAAAATAAATTTTTATTTTCATATTATTGAAATAATTTTCATGATATTTATTAATTTATTCTTTTTTGAAATTATATAATTACATTTTATTTTTGTGCAACATTATTACATTATTTAATTAATTAACAAAAAATCATTTTAAAAATAATAAAATTGATATATTCTGAATTATATAATATGTCCCAAAAATATTTTATATCTATATTCTATTTTAGATTATTTTTAATGAGTTATATTTTAAATACACTTTTTATGTATTTAAATTCAAATTAAATGAATAATATTAAAATTTACTTTAATGATATTTTATCAAAATAATTTTTCATTAAATTATTTAAAATTCATACAAATATTATATTCAATCGTGGTAATGGAAAATGGTTTAAAAAATTATACATGGTCCATTTTTGATTCATCTATCCATTTATAATAACATTATTAACCATTTATCATAAAATTATTGGTTACCACGGTTAGTGTTAAAAATAATTTCCCAAGGGGTTAATCAAAATGAACAGGATTAAAATGATATAAAATCTAGATTAAATTTAATTAGAATATTTTATTTCAAACCAATTCTATTTTTATTTTTATTCAAAACTGTTTTGATTCATTTCGACCCAAAATAGTCTTACTATATTTTAGCATTTTAATGTAATTCCAAAAGTACCCCTCATCCCAATTATAAAAGGGAACCCCTTGTTTCAATTTGTTTTTAGAACATTGAGAAATAAAGCTAAAAACTCTAGATCAATCCTCTAATATACATCACTAGACAATATTTTTAGGTGATGGTCCCCCCAAATTAACTACCCTAGGTCAACTAAGAAGATATCTAGAGAACTTTTACCGAAGGAGAGGTTATCTTTTTTACTGAGTCCTTCAATATTATTTCTTCTTATAATTCCTATTTAATGGTTGTATCCATATAAATATAATAACCCAATTATCTTAAATATATTGGTATTTTTTTATGATTATGGTAATACTATATTCCATCTCGTTTCCATCTTATAAAAAATGAAAACATCACTAGTGAATACGTATGGAATATCATCTCCATGTAGCGGTGTAATTTGTTTTTCATCACCAATTTACTTGGATGATTATAAATAAGGAACTAAATATTAATTATAATATTTATTAAATTACAATAATTATATAATTATAATATCATATATACTTTCTTACCTCCAATTCTATTGAAACCCCATAATGTTCCTCATGTGTACATGTGTAGTACCACCCCCCACAAAACATTGTGATCTGTTTTTCATTTACATTTTATTTGATTGTAATAAATATGGATTTAATTAAAATATAATATATAAATTATATAATAAATATTCTTGAAACATTTATTAATTTTCATCTTTGTTTCACTCCATCCATAAAAAAGTGAAAACAATGTCCATGCGTACGTACGACCTACCATCTCCAGAAACTATGTTGTTTATATATATATATATATATATTTCTAACGAGAAAATAAATATCTATATATTGAAAATATTTGATATTTATACCATTAATAACATTATTTTCCTGAAAGAACCATAAAAAATGTACAAGTACTAGAACTACCAAATCAAAATAACAATGTAGTAAACACCCAAAAAAATTATAAAAATAAAATATTATTAACAAATAGTTGATAAAATTATTTAAAAGGATCATATATTATATCATAAATATTAATATTTTTATGTTTTGTAAATATAATAAATTTAAATTTATTATATATAAGGTTAGAGAACCTTCATGACAAGTCGTACCATATATAAGGTATTTCATATTAATTTCCACTCCATTAAGACAAATTTTGTTTTATTCACCTATTTATTTTTATGTGGTGGGTATACTAGACCTTTGAGGAAATTAACATTAATATTTATTTTTTTAGGATGATGAAATTTTATTTCAAGTTTTCTCACTAAAATAGTCTCCATATATTAATCCAACGTTTCCTCTATTTGTAAATTGAATCGAGTAAATATATATTTAAAAAATATCGATCATATATATATATTGATCTTTTAAATTTTTATAAAACTTTCATATTTTCCCTAAATTTTTTCAAAAATTATTTTACACTTGCAAAATTATTTTTAAAAATATTTTTTTACCCAGGTTTTAATTTTCACAAAATTGTTTGAAAGGAATCTTTTTTTTTCATTTTCTAGATGTGGTGATTTCTGAAATTTCAGAAAACAATATATGGAATGAATGTTTTTCTAACTTATATAGCATGCGTTTATTTCCCCAATATCATGACTAATAATATCTTTGAATCTTACTTTATAATTTTACTAGGTTATTTTCAAAGAAATTTTTTTTCTTTATAATTGGGTCTTTTTTTAAAACATTATTGTTGGCCAAAAATCCCTCAAAGGTTTCATTGAAGCATTTTTTAGTTGATTGTGTTTGTTGACGAAGTGGACATTTGTGTGGTGATTGTTGACAAAGAAAAACAATGACATACAAATTTATTGAGAAAAGGGATTTCATGGTGGAATTTCAAGTTCAAGAGTTGTGGTCTATGATCCATGTTTGATTCAAGAATGTTGAAAAAGGAATGGATGATCTAGAGGTGGTACAAAAAGAACAGATACAAGGTGGCGATGTTTTCCATTGTCTGTCAAATTTTTGGGCCTGAAAATTGACAAATAAAGAAAAGTGGTTTTTGGTAAAGGGACTTTGCGCGCCATGTACTTGATGGAGAGGAAAATTACGTGCCTAATGTTTTCCAAGATAAAAAGGTAAAATTGTGGAAAAGGAAATATGGTCGCATAGGTGTTGGTGTGGTTGCGCAGTTGACTTGCGCGTCGTGAAAGGACATGTGCGCCGGTGCCTAGGAGAGTTGGAAAGTTGCACGCCATATGTTTTTCAAGATCAGATCTGCAAAACAATGAGAATGAAATAGGGTCATGCATCTGTCTTGTAGGGGAAGAAACCTGCACTCCGGGACTTGCACGCCGAGGGGATACTTGCGCGTCACCGCATAGGTTGACCAAATTCCTATATATACAGGACCACCCCTCCTCATTTTCAACGGTGTTCAACACTTAAAAAAATCAGATCTCCCATCGCACTGGTGTGGTGGTCGCACAAGTGGTGTGTGATCGCACAGGTGGACTTGCGCGCCAGTGTTTGAATTTGTGCACTGGTTGGTTGTTGCGCGCCAATATTGGTTTGGGCGTTAAAGGGGTTAAGTCTCCCTGGTTTGGAGTTTCAGAATATTATGTCGCGCAAGTGTTTGATATGACTTGCAAACCATTTGTGACCTATGCGTCGATACTTGTGCGCCATGATAGACAGGCACACCATGTAATGTTGATTCACGATAGTTATTCAGGGCTGCGTGAAAGTTGTAAGATTGCATGATACCTTCGGTGCAAAGAGAGATTCATCTACAGGTGAAATTTGGTCTTTAACAGAGCATCTACATACAGAGGAAGATGAATTCCTTCATGAAAATGAAGAGACCTATAGGTCTATAAACTGGGATTTGTTCCTTTCCAGAGCAGTGAGCAAAGAAAGAGGATGAAGGTGATCCTCTCCACTGGCAGTGAGCCCGAGATAGAGAAACATGGAGTGACCCCTGGAAAAGTAGTGAGCTGACCCTAGACCTTGTAAAGTTAGTGAGCCTAGGCGTAGAAGTGATCTAGCCCGATCCTTGTAAACAGAAGTGTGCTTTAGTGAATTTGGTACTGCGGCACATCCACATTGTATGCTCCTTGGATGTAGCCCAGTGAGGGTGAACCAAGTCAAAATTGATGTGTCATGTTCATGCTTTACATTCTGCTTATATTTTTCAATGGGAAGAGAGATAATATTGTTTTGTTTAAAAGTGAAACAAGATCATAATGGGATATAATTTTTAATTAGTTATACCCTGATTCACACCACTCTCAGGGTATTTAGCCTTGTGGACCTAACAATTACTTAAAAAATTGAAAGGTTAATTTCCGTAAGAATGTTTTAACCATATTTTAATGTGATTTATATACATAACTGAAAAACCCATTTATTTTAATTATTCACCACCTTGGATATTTTTTAATTATACCATCCTTTAAATCATTTACTTACTTGTGATCATTGTATATTTTAATTCTATTAAATATCTTTATTATTTGTATTGGGATATTATTATTTCCTAAACCATGTAGAATTTTTATATATTATTTTATATTTCAAAAGAAATAGATTTAATAGGAAACTATTGATACATATGTGTTTTTTACTAAATATGGATATTTGTTTATAAGTTATGTTAATCATGAATTAAATTGAGTATTCAATGTATGAGGAATTAATTAGAAATGCAATGATGGGAGGGGCCTGGAATTATATAGCCCATAGTTTCATCAACTAGTCTCATGATAAAATTTAGTAAAATGGAATTAAATGTGTTTTTGTTGTATATATACCTATAGTTTTAAACTATCTTGGAACACGGACTCTATTGTATAGATACCATGATGTATGATATCATGGCACCCAATATTATGAATTTCCTTCATTGAGAATTTAGATATTGTTATCATTCTTGTGATTGTTAAATTTTTAGTATATAATGAAGAAATTTGTGCTCACATTACTAAAAAAATAGAATTTTTTTCAGTTATTTACCTTCCCATATTGATTATGGATAATTTACTCTAGATATCTTCCATTGTATATTTCCCTTGCGGACTATCTGATCTCAATATTTTGTTTTATTTTTATTTTCTGCTAGATATTAATAAAGATATTATGAATAATATTAATGGTACATGAATTTTTTTATCCTATGTATTTCATATTTCTAATGTAATAGGGGAATATATATTTATCTATTTTTCTAAGACTAATAAAAATGTAGATCCCCTAGGAATAGACTCCTTATATCTATTGAAGTTTAATAAACTAGAAACATACTCTAGGTTACTAGAGTTGGGGTCTTTAATGTTTGTATCATATAAACTTTAGTATAAACCTTGGGAACTTGATTTAGGAAATCGTAGATTATGTAACATAACCCTATGACTGATATTGAGTATAATTATATGTATAATGAAACATCCTAAACATTTATAGGGTAGAGAATGTATTGTTTCCCACTATGATTATTGTTTCTTATTCTATGTTTTTCAGTTTTAACCAATGGTTCGAACCATAAGGAACCATATTAATATTAAGAATATATTGGGAAATATAGTTAATATAAGAAACCAAATGCGATAATGACTATAGTGAAAAATATTTTGATTATTCCTAATCAATTATCGTAATATTTTATTAACAACTTACACATTATGAAACTATTAGACCCACTGAAGTAGATAATCATAGAGTTTTCTGAAAACAAGGATACTGGAGACCCTGTAGGAATGAAAGAAAAATTTTCTTCATGTAAGACATGTAGAAAGATACATCTTAAAGAATTTATTGTAATACTGATAAAAAAATTATGTGTGGAAAATAAGTTCATAAATCAATGAATTATTGTTGAAAAATGAAGAGTATGATGGAAGGGAATAAATTATGTCCTATGAAACCATTTTTAGTTCAAAGTATTATGTGTGGGAAATATGGGAACAATTCAAGTAAATGAATTAATCCAATGTTTAACTCATAGACAATGTTAATAGCTATGCTATGGAAATATTTAAATTTTATGGATTGAAGAGTTTTTGTATTGGTACTTGAGAATTATGTTGTATATGTTTTATAATATTATGTATATAAGAATCATGAAATATATAAGGATTGGTCAATATTAATTATTCTTTAAGGATTTAAAAACATACGGAATTGATAACCAATAATGATGAGATGGTATTTTTGGAAAACACGTGATTGATGGACTAATAACCCTTAATATTTGTTTGATATTTGGATATATCTAAAGTGAGTTGGGATAATAAGTATGTGCTTGATTCTAATTTTATAGGTATATGTAACCCTCTTGATGTTTTATGTGATGGGTGTTTAACATGATTAATGATATTTTGGGAGAAATATATGTGATTATAATACTTTGGTTTAGTATATGTTTTATGAAAAAGGTTATTTGTGGAAAAATTATTTTATATTTCTTGGACACAAGATTAAAGTTATCGATAACTTTTAGAATAATTTGATTTTGAGATTGATTTATTAATGGATTTACATGATAAAATGATCACTAAATTTTTAGAGTTTTTTGTATGGAAAACCATAGCGTCTAAAAATGTGATTTGATGAGTAATTTTTTTAAGATATTTATCAAATTATTTGTGATGTCGAAGTTTTAGAAGAAGGAAAACCCACATGTCATGTGACAACACATAACATCTATAAAGGATGTGGGTCTTGAACCCACAATAGGAGGTCAAAATGGTGTGATTACTACAACTAGCATATGTGATGTCCCGGTTAGTATGGAATTGTTTTACTTAAATAATTTGATATATAAATAATAAGTTTAAATTGGGAAGCATAAAATAGGATAAAATATTTTTAAAATTTTTGTTATTATGATGTGATTAATTACATTCTAAGAGATAATTCATTAGTTTGATGTATGTTTAAACATTAGGTTTAATATAATGTATTATTTGGGAAGAATTATATTGCATTTGTTGTAGTTAGAAATGAGGGTTATGAGATAATATTTGAGTTTAAAGTGTGATTTATCATATTTGATACCATGTGTTAACCATTTTGACTTTGGTAAATACCTATAGGCTGAATAAATGACCAATGAAAATTTTAATTTATTAAAAGTGATCCAGGAATAAAGAATATGTCTCTAATATCCACTTCTCGACATTAGATATAAAGTGGAAATAGATCAAAGATAAAGTCAAGGGTTATATTATTCTTATAGAATAGAATAATCATCTATGTTTATTTTATAGAGTGATTTATCTTTATAGTAACATAATACCTCAACTTTAGAAAGAGGACCTTTGTTATAAAAATGTTATATGTTTACTTTTCTTAATGAGAAATTTATGGCCTTTTAACCAATCACATATTTATTATTTTGTGATGGTTAACATCCTCGCGATCATGCTCTCTATCAATCTCTATTAAAATATGGGTCTTAGATTTCTCTTCCATGTCTACATTTTCACTTTCCACAAATATTTTCCTATTTGGAAACCTAGTTTTGTGGGGAGTTTTGTACCCTCCTTTTTCTATTTTCAGGAGGATGTTCTATTAACCCTTTTTACGATGTGGGTTCTCCAGTTTCAAAAATTTGACTACCAATTTCACGATAAAATTGTGAGGACAAAATTTATTTAAGGGAATAGAATGTAACACCTCCAGAATTTAAAATAAGAACACTCTTTTCAATAGTGTATATAACATGAAACACCGAGTCTAAACCTACCCAAATATAATATTAAAATATTATTATTTATTATAACAATTAGAACCTAGACATTGAATTAGAGGATATGAATAGTATTAATTGAATTATGAAATATATAAATATAGATGAAAATACTGAATAAAAATGCATTTAAATCAAGTCTTGATTTTCAATAATTTTATTTTATGCTTTAGAAATAAGTTTTCTTCAAAAATGATATTTATTTATTTTTATGGGAAAATAATTGAATTAATATCTCTAAATTATATAAAAATTATTTTGTAAAATTAATATAATTTTTTGAGGTAATCATATCAAAATTTTTATACGGTGAAATGTTTGATATTTTTCTGAAAACTTTAATCTTCTAATGAATAGTGAAGAATAATGATTTTTATTGAAAAAATTATTTGTTTCCCACCATTTGAAAAGAAATATTTTAGTTTAAGTTATTTTAAAAGTAAAATTAATTATTTTATTTTATGAATTATTCAATTATGTTCATTATAATCAATTATATTTCTAAATTTTCTATAAAAATATTTTTATACATAAAAATGCATTTTTGTGAAAAAAATAGTTTTATACACACAACAAGTTTTTATATTAACAAATTATAATGATCAATAATAGTGAATTTTTTTATTTAAATTTATATATTTTATATTAAATAAAATATTTTAGCATTCATATAATATTTGTACTATGCATGGGATAATAATAAATCCACGTTATGCTTAAAAATATATATTTTAAAAAAAACTGATTTCCATCACTTATTGCACTATTATTATAAAATTAATTTACTCCACTTAATGATATTTAATTTAATAGAATAGAATCCAAATTTATAATTATTAGTTTTAAATTTGGTAAGTAGTCTCTTTTTATTTTTTTTTCAAAATGAATAGTAACCATGCTAAAATTTATCACCCAAATAAAGGGTAAATTCAGTTAATCAAGGTTAAAAATAAGTGATACTATCATAATTTATCATATAAATTAGTATTGTATGAATATAATTATACTATTATAACATTATACACAAAATATGTTTGTTTAGTGGACAAATGTCAATGAAAATGACCTTTACAACATTTAAAATAAAGACTGTTACAAAATTACACTCTCTTAGTTTTAAATATATATTATGCTTCCACATTGGGAAAAATACTAATATGAAAAAATGAATATTTTGATATTAATTATATTGTTTTCATCAAATTATTTTTTTCTTATTTTTTAAAATTAAATAATTGCCTTGCATTTTTTCTACCCTAATACAATATTTATTTAATTAACTGAAAAATAAATTAAATGATTTCAAAAATATTAAAATTTATATAATTTTAATGTGATGATTTATCCCATTTATTTCATATATCTATATTACATGTTAGGTATTTTTAAATTATTATATTTGAATTGCTCAATTTTGTTGATGTAATTGATTGAAATTAAATTAATAGTATCGAAATTAAAATCAATGGTATTTTATCAAAATAATATTTTATTAAATTATATAAAATTTATTAAAATATTATCAAAGTCCATGTGGATATAAAATGGTTGACCACATCATATATGTTCTATTTATGAGTCACTTGTACATTTATAATAAGATTATTAAAACTTTTTGAAAATATAGTGGTTATCATGGTTAAGGTCAAACATAATTAAGCAAGGGATTAATAAAAATTAAAACAATTAAAATGACATAAAACATATCTAAATTTAATTTGTTCATATATTTTCAACCTAAAAATATTTTTATTTTAATTGAGGACCATTTTGAATCATTTGGATCTAAAATAGTCTTAATGTGTTTTAATTTTTTAAAGAAATTCCAAAAGTTCTCTTCGCCAAAATTATAAAAGTGAACCCCTTTCATCACTTCATTAAACCACATTGAGAAATATATCTCAAAAAAAATATTTAAATTTTTATTCTAAACATATTTATATAAGTTTATTAAGTTATTTTCTCCCCATAATGCAAAACCTATATCTCTTATGAAGAGATCTAGAGGACTTCCTCCAAAGAAGAGGTAATTGTCTATACTGAGTCCATCATGTTTATTTCTCCTCAAAATTCATATTAAATTGTACTTCCCATAAATAAATAATAACTAAATCATAATAATTATACTGATATGTTATTTTGATTATATGGCATCCATTTTCTATCCATTTTCTATCCTAAAAAAATGAAATCATCACTCGTTCATATGTATGGCTTTTCATCTCCATGTAATAGTGTAATTCATATTTTATAACCAATTTACATTATTCGTTATAAATATGGAAATAATGTTTAGTTTCTATATTTATTAATTAAATATTATTCTTAAACTCTAATATCATGTCTACCTTATAACTTTCCAATCTGTTGGAAAATGATCGTGTCACCCATGCACACACGTGGACTACTCTTCATATAAAGTAATGTGATCCATTTTCAATTAATTATTAAGATGATATTAGTAATATTGTATTTAATGAATATATATGATATATATTATAGAATAATTATTTTTAAAATATTAATTATTATCCACCTTTCTTTTTTTCCATTTGTCAAAAATTTAAAAAAACGTTCATGTGTACGTACGACCTACCATATCTATGAATGGTGTAATTCATTTTTCAATAAATAAATTTTATTGTTGAAACTAAATATTTATTTATTTAATTTATATTAAATTTATACCATTAATGAAATTTTATATATTATTATACCACAATAAATGCACAAGTTCTATAACTATAAAATCAAAATAACAAAGAAGTTAACACCCAAAACAATGATAAAAATAAAAGATTATTAAATAATAGAGGATAAAATGTTATAAATGGATCATATATGATATTTTAAATATTAATATGGTTATATTATATACTTATAATATATTTAATTTGTTTATAAAATAATTTATAGAATCAATGAGACAAGTTGGACGCGAGGTAAGGGATTTCATCTCAAATTCCACTCCACTGATATGTATTTGGTATTATGTACCTATTTATTTTTATGTAGTGTATATACTACCCTTATAGTTAATTATCATTAATATATACTAATTCATGATGATTAAATATTATTTTATTTTTATATAATTAAATAATTTCCATATTTTCTTCAAACTTTTACTCTCATTGGATCTTGAATCGAGAAAATGTGTATTTAAAAGAAAACATAATATTATATTTCTATTGATCAGATATATTTTTCTTCAATATCATTATTTTATATAAAATATTTTTAAAAATATGTTATCACAAACACATTTATTTATCAGAAGACATTTTTATCCACGATTTACATTTTACAAAAAGGATTAAAAGGAATATTTTTTGCATTTTTCAAACAAGGTACATGTTTACTTTTCTAAAAAAAATAATTGAAGGACCATTTTATTAACATATACTATCTGAGCATATATTCCCACCATCATAACTAATATTTTATATTAAACATCATTTATAGTTTTACAAGGTTATTTTTAAATAATTTTTTTTACTTTATAATTACATTGTTTTTCTAAAAACACTCTTTTAAAAATGGAAAGGTTATTTTCCTCAATTTTTTTTAATTTTATCTTAATGAAATTTCTATTCATCAATTTAATAGACCTTTACATAACTTATTCATGAGTGGGGATATGTTTAAATGATATTATCTCTAAATAATTCACTAACATGTGATCATCGGATATTACATTTCTATTAAATGTCATTATTATTTCTATCATAGATTTGATTATTACATAAAACATATACCATTTCTAAATATGGTTTTATGATTTGAAAGTAATTTATTTACTATTCAATTATTAATAATTCAATAATATTTACTCAATATGAATATTTTTTTATAATACATATTGTTCATGAATTAAAACAATCATTTGATATATGAGGAATGAATTGTATATGAAATTATGGATGGGGCTCGAAATTATATGTCCTCTTGATTCCTTGATATGTCTCATAAGGCAAGTCAATAAGATAAAATTAAATTATTTTTGTTTTCTATTTATATCCATAGTTTTAAATTTTTCTGGTACAATTCCATGATGTTATCGATACCATGATGTTTGAGATATTAACATACAATATTAATCATTTACATCATTGAGAATTTAGTTGTTACTATCATTCATTATATAAGTGAATTGATATTATACATGGTTTAATTTTTTCTCAAATTAATTATTAAATAGAATTATTTTTAATTTATTTACCTTTCCATATTAATTATTACTTATTTATTAATGATATATTTAGTTTTATTTACCACTTACTAAGCATTTTATCTCACCCATTTATTTTTTTCCCTCACAATTTTATGTTAGATATAATGAATAATATAAAAGATGAAATGACATTTTTTCTGGTATAAACTTAATATTCTCAATTTAATTTGGGAATCATTTTTGTATCTAGTTTTTTAATACTATTGAACTAATCGAGCCCTTGTCATTATACACTTTTATCAATGAAAAATTCATAAAGTAGACACCGGTTCAGAGTTACTTGAGTTAGCGTCTTTACACTCAATCCCTCGTAACATAATCTTAAACCTTTCTATAAACGTTATAAATGAATTTTAGTATTACTATATTTGTTAAACCCTATTATCTAACAATATCTTCCAAAAAACATAGCATTTATTGCATGAAGATTTTGTCTTGATCACCCAACATAGAAATTTTCTTCATTCAACACCCGCTAAAGCATCTAGTGTAACATCAGTTAACCCAATACATTTTCTCATACACCGATGTGGTGTATATTATCCCACCGGTTTACCCTCATGATTATTAACATATAATCTATTTTCTAGGAATATATTTTTAAAATTCAATTAAAATTTTATCATACCAATCATAGAATAAATCTACTCATCCACCTACAATTCACAAAAACTGCAATTAAATTTTCTAAAGTTAGTATATAATTTCATGATATCTAGATAAGGTATTTGTTGTTAATTGGATTTATAACTTTCATACATAGAAACCTATTAGTAAACTCATACAAAAAATCTGATCATACTGTATGGAAAAATCGGGTAATGATCCATTAGTGCTTTCAAACAACATTAATCTATGAAAAATTCAGGGATTGTCATGAGGTGTTATCTACCAGGGGAAGAATCAAGATTTAATTTACATAGGTAAATATCACCTTTATCTAAATCATATAGTGGTAATCCCTTACCATATTCTTCTAAAGATCATACTATCCATTTTTTTAAATTGTGGGAGATTCTCCATTATAAATAGTATTGACCCTTAGCATATCTTCCTTGGATACAGTAGTGTGAGATATTTTTATATATTTCATTTATATATTTTAATATAGTATCTCATGTATCTATATACCTATCTTACATCATGTGATTCTTCCCAATATGGTTCTAAAAATACTCAAAGGAGGAGTACTGACTTTGAGTTTTGATCTCAAAGAAAGATGTGGTCCTCTAGAATCCCATTTTTTATTTCTTTATTTTTTTTTTGTTCTTCTTCATAGTGGGTAATGATCTATCAAGGGTTATAGTAGAGGATTATCTCTACTAACTCCTTACAATATTGGTCCACTAATTTATTCACAATATCTCTTATCCCTCAATTTTGATGGATTTATCTTCGTATGATGGAGTTGAGTTGATGGATTACATATGATGGATATTATAACACCTTGCAGCCACTCGTTGATGCCAAATTAGTTGTGTGTTATAAATCCATTAGAATTATGTCCCATAATCCAAAGGTTGTTGAATTTCATTGAGGGTCTATTAGTTGATAGTGGGGAGCCTATACCCTATATTTATAATAATAATAATAATAATAATAATAATAATATACCAAAAGTAATAACTCAAATATAGAGAAAGACATAATAAAATAATCAACATGTCTAGATATAGATATGGTGAAATTCAAAACTATTTACCATAAAATATAGTTATAAAATAGTAAAAAATATCTCTAATTGGAGGATCACATATATATAAGTACAAAATAACCAAAATAACCCATGAGCCCAACAACGAGGAACCACATAGCATGTTAGAAAAACATGCCTACTAGTTGGTTTGTTGTATGCACATCATTATACACTAAACTCAAAATGATTACCCCTTTCTCATACTACTTCCTCTAGAGGTAAAGTGTATATATATATCATAGAAGGTCTATGTATGGTGTGAGTAAAAACATAGTAGACTTACACCATTATTTTCCCAATGTATTATCCATAAATATACTAGTGTATGTAAAAAATGAAATAAAAAATATATAATAATTAATTAAAACAAAAAATCCACCATTGTTCATCCAACCATGGTTAGTATTTACCTATATTGTCTATTTATATAGTGGAATAATACATCCATGGTCTGTCATTCCAATATTTACCTTGAACATCCAACCAATCACATATCACTTGGGTTATACATCCAATATAACCAACCTGCCCATCACAAGTCCACTATAGGGCCCCACTAGTACATCTAAATTACTATCATCAAGATAATCCAACTATATTTCTCACTATGGAAAGTAACATTCTCCCATATGGTGGCATATCTCAACACCAATCTTTTCCTCTATAGTGTGAACAACCTAAATATCGATGGTCAACACTATCCACCAATGATAGATAATCTAATAAGTCTACCACCTAAAACTAGTGAACTCAAGGATTTTTTGGAATTTCTCTTTGCAAAAATGACCCTATAAACACCTTAATCTAATCAATAGTGAGTTAAAATCACCATCATCACAAGACCCTCCATAGACAAACTGATCTCTCAACAAATATAAATGGTCAACACCCTAAGCTCCATATAAAAAAAAATCAAAATCATCACATATCAAAATAACAACCATTAAAATAAATTTTCATTCCAATAAAACTCTAGTACCACCCAAAAATTCCCTACTAGGATAAACCCACCATTTCCCCTATTAAATTACCCCTAGTGTGTCCTAGGATCAATATAAAAATCAAGAGGTTTCATTCTTGATCTCGCAATCATAACTTAAAACACTTTAATTTATTACATTATACATAAAATATGTATAAATAGGAAATATATAGGGAATACCTACCTAGAATTTGAGTCACTCCACTCACTAAGACTCTTTGGTTGATTATTCTCTAATATAAAGATATCCTAAAATAAAAAAATCCATGAAATATGGGTTTTTTCATTGAGATATATTAGAAATATAGATGTATGTCACATGAAGACTATTAATCATATCCATAACTCTATATTACCATAAACAACACATGATTTCAACAAATATAAATAAGAGGATCATTAGAGAAGGAGAAGAAAAAATGAGGGGTTTTGACTGAATTTTCAAGTGTGTATAGAACATGGAATGGCCTTAAATCCCCTTATATAATAATTTCTAATCACTTATTTAATATTTGGAATTTTTTGGAAAGAATATTCATCCTACCTAAAATTTAGGGAATGATAACGTAATACTATGTCCGTAAATATCATACTATATTCTCAACTTATCCTTTTTTCAACAAAGGTATACTAAAAATATCTTAATGGGAAATTCTCTACTATGAATAATGATTCTAGTATAAGTTTCTACACAAAATAGTGATTCCAACACAAGAATATATTATTAATTATGATTCTATCACAAGTTTCTACAATGAACAGTCGTTCGAGTAAAAGTATTTACTATAAACAGTGATACAATCATAAGTCTCTACTATGAATAGTTATTCTTGCACAAGCCTCTATTATGAATAGTGATTCTAGCATAAATATCTATTATAAACAGTGATTCTAGTACCAATCTCTACTATGAATAGTAATTACATCATAAGTCTCTAATAGAAAATTTTTCGTTTTAAATGTTAAATAAGTATACAATAAGACCCAAAATAGCCCAAAACAATATAAACTCGTTTTTAACACTTCCAAGCATATAATAACCCTTAAATAATTGTAGTTTTATTTTTAAAACACTTTAAAACATATTATAAAATTCAAACCTCTCATATTGAGACAAATCCCATGACCCATACCCCACTATAATTCTCAAATAGATGGGGGTTTACAACCTCCCCTCTATATTATAACTCATCCTCAGGCTATCCTGACTACTTCCTGACCAATTCTTACCAACAAATAAGCCTATTTCTCTATAAATTCTCCTACACTATGAGAGTATTGAACATGCCTGTATTCTTCCCAAATGATTGAACTACCCTATATTCCAAACATAAATGACCAACTCATTATGTGGTACTCCCTTCTATAAGAATTATCTACCTAGTCTCACCATACCCAATTTACCCAAAATAATGAAAATATCTCACCCATGTATTTTTCAAACAATATAGGTCCAAACAGAGCCACCAGTCATCATATATAATCATTATGTATCTTTCTAATTCACAATTGATACTTGATTCCAATACAACCCATTTGTATCACATATGCGCATCATACACCCATAACTATCATAAAATCCCTGAATCGCCAAGCTTTTATAATACCTCTAACAGTAGATGGATCTCCATCCTACTCTATGTATCTCGACTCAGTCATATGAAACTAACTTTAAGCCCTATTACATTATGATTCTCCACCCTCCGAAGTCAAACACAAAGCATTTCACTACTCCCAATTCCTAGAATTACATCTACAACCACATCCCACCTATACAGGTGAATCCCTATTTCAAGATCCTAGTAAAACCTAATATCCTTGAGTCTGACCTAGTCCATGAATCCTATATACCTATGAGTTCCACTGAGAATATATCCCCATTTGTACTATTTGGTTTTAGGCTTAGTACTCCTTCAGTGTTCAATTTCACTAAGACCAAACATATATAGTCTTCCCACTCTAGAATCTATTCACTAATAAACCCTTCTAGGGTGGAATCATTGCACCCCTACTCTTATTCCTTTACTAGGTCTCCTTTAATCCCCACTTTTAGCTTCCCAGAGCTCCACTACCAGCCTATCCTAACACCACTATATAAATAGGTTCAATCAAATCCACTACGTTTCACTCCGCTCTTATCCCTTAATTTACTACCTACAAGAATAAATTCAATATGAATATATTTACCTTCACCCAAATGACATAAAAATTTATTTAATGAAATACTATATCCTCTAATAATTTGTAGAAAATAAAAAATCAACTATTAAAGTATTTCATTCTACTTGGGTTCATAACATATGGCTCTACCAGCACCTAGTACATTAATTCCTAAATCAAGTTTACCTTACAAGCCTCAAATCCAATAGATCCCCAATCCATTAACTAGATATCTCCTAGTAAGATCACCCTAAGCATTATCCATACAATATATAAATCCACATGTCTCTCTATCTAACCTTCTTAACTTGCAACCACCACACTAAATTATTTCTAAATACATATATATCAATCAATATATCACAAATAGGAAACTTTGTAATACGTAGTTCAACTCACTACCCATACACCTTCCCACCACACTAAACTCTACTATCATATAGAATTATTCCCCTTACACACCTCTATTAGGTAATAAAACTCACATTATACATGCATAATATCATATATATGGGATAAATTAGTATAATTCAACCAAGAACTTGTATAGGAAAACATTAAGTATGTTATTTTTCACACATTAAGCAACTGAAACTTTTTTTAATTTCTGAAACCAGTATCCTTTTATAGGAAATCAAAGTATAATTTCCTTTAGAGACTATATAGGAAACATTGGTTAGTTTATTTTTTCACTTTATACAGCTTAAACCTTCTATTTAACCTAGTTCTTAACATCAATGGCTATCAACACACATAATTCAGGTGATCCCTATATGCCTAACATGATGCTTGAGTACTCACTCTTGACTCTCTGAACAAGGAGTCCAAAACTAATATTAATAATATTGAATCCCAATTTAATTAAATCAAATAACTCTATAATAAATTCACAAAGGAGAACAATAATAGAAATTTTAGATCTAATTTTGACTTCATCTCAGGAAGGTGTTGTCTAGGAAAAAACATAACATCAATCCCATGTTCAAACACATTACTAGACTAGAAATATTCGATATCTCAAAAAGAAATTCATTTTAATAACCCAATTTCAATACAACTTGGAATCAATAGAAAAATTTTTCTACTTTATAACCAACATTTTATAGTGATACCTTGTAATACCGAATATCTATTACCACTTTCTAACACCTTACAACCAACCACTACTCGAATGGTGTGTAAACTAGTGGGTCAAAATGAGGCCTTAGTTGTGCATCCCCTTAAGAAGAAGACTATCAAGTAGTAGTGAGGTTATCTTGGGTGATAGTGGGAAGAATATATCCTTTATTAATAAGAAAAATAATAATAACATAGTGGATGAAAAAATTAAAATAGAGTGGAAGCAATAAAAATTCTAAAAAAAAAGACTATATTTATATACGGTAATTTTCATAGACATTTACCATGTGATGCAGTCATACAAGAGTAAAAAAACACTAAAAACTAATTACATTTATATAAGTATTAAATATAAAAAAATCATCAACCTAGCACCAAGGAACCATGTGGCCCACCTATAAAATCATAATAACTAGCCCATACTCCATCAACACATCATTGTCTACTAAACTTCAAATAATGTCCCATTTCCCTTACTTATTTCATATGACATGAAACCTAAAAATTTCCTAGAAATACCATGTAGTGTGTCACTATGAACTAAATTGAGCACCACTAATGGTGTCCTTATTTAGTTTCCATACATAGACCATGGTATACAAAAATATGACAAAATTTCATCAATAATTAATTACAACACCGACTACACCCTTGCTCATTAAACTACAGTGAGTCATTACATACTTCATCAAGTGATAAAGTGGAATAATACATCTATGGTATCCCATGTCAAGAGGTCTCTTATCCTTCTATTAAATCCAATGTCACTCAGGTTTTCCATCCTTCACAACTGACTTTCCCATCATAATGACACTACAATGCCTCATCGACACATCCAAATTTGTATTATCAAGACAATCCCACTATATATTTCAATATAGAGAGAGAAATTATACCATTCAGTGGTCTCTCTCACTACCAACCATGTCCACTAAAGTGTGAAACACCTTCTTATTGATGGTCAATATCATCCCCAAATGTTTCTTAATCTACAAAGGCTATTATCCATAATGAGTGGAATAAACAACATAATGTTATATTATATATGTTTATATAACCCTAATAATCCCATTATCTAATCCATAATAAGTGGACATCACCACTATCTAAGGTCACACCATTAGGGAACATCCTTCACCACCTATGTGAATAATAAAAACCATCCATTCAATACTTGAAATATTCAATTGTATCAAATATTTCAAATAATCAATTCTTAATATAAGAAAATAATCCAACCAAATTTTAAAATCACTAAAAAATACATGTTATTCTAAAATCACTATTTCATACATTTGGCATCCCTCTAGTGTCTCCAAGTAATAAAAGACACCTTAAGAAGTTTTGTTCTCTATTTCAGAACCATGACCAAACACACTCCTATTTATTAAATGAAACTTGTCAAATGTATAAGCATGATATAGCTTGGGGCCACCTAATTGGAGTTTTTAGAAAAATACTCACAAATCATTTCCATTAGACTCATCTATAATAAGAATATTTAACAAAATATGAATAAGACATGAAACTAGGTTTTTTTGGAAAGAGATAAAAAAATATAAAAAAATATAGATGTTAGTCACATGTGGATTGTTATACTTACCAATAAATCCCTCCTACCTTAGATTACATGTGATTCTAACTAGAAGTGGAAAATATATCCATCGAAGAAAAAGAGGAAAACATGGGGCGTAGTTTGGATAATATTTTTTATTATGTAGAGGTCATGTTTCAGTTATAAACAATTATTCCAGAATAAGTTTATACTATGAACTATGATTCAAGACAAAATATATACAATGTATAGTTCTTATATCAAAATGTTCTACAATGAATATTGATCCAATCAGTAGTCACTATTAAAAAACCATTTTCCAAAATTCAATAAATTTGCTACATGACCCAAAAAAACCAAAAACAATAAATACTCATTTATAACCCTTATAAAAATATATAAACCTATAAATTATTATATTCTTAGGTTATAAACACTTATAAAAACATATTATAACACTTAAACCCCCCAATCTCTAGAAAACTCCCTTGAACCATTACAAACTACCATTCCCAAATACTCGAGACTTCATATATATGGATGTATGGAATTATTAACACTCTTAAATAATGTTTGTGAACTACACTTTCATTATATAGTAGTTGGGGCTTCATATTAATGGTATATATTCCATGTGGTTTTATTCCCATAACATTTGTGTAAAAATAGTAATAAATAAATAATTTTTAATTTACTATTTCAATGAATTTAAATAATTAGAGTAAAATATATATATATATATAAACCATAGGGTAATTAACCATTAATTCTAACATTATTTAATTTTTCCTTTATTTTTTCAAATTTTTTTTAATTCACCACACGTAACAACAAATCCCCATTTCCCATAAATTTATAAAAACATAAAAATACCTAAAAAATATAAATAAATTAAATAGGATAGTGATTAATTGATGAGGTTCCATGGAGATGGCCCTTATCAACCACTAGGTAGAGCAATAATTTCAATAAATATTTATTTTTGAAGGACCTAGATGAGGCCTAAAACAAATTTAGAAAAACAAATGGGAGAGATCCACTCATTCATTATTATTTTACCCTTGTATATATTTTAATTATTTACATTCAAATTAGTTTTTAAAAAATAAAATGTTGAATTGTTGACAACCACTATCCTTTGGATGAAACTATTTCATTATTTTATAGATATGTTTAAGGGATTCTAATAATCAAATTATATGAAGGAAAAAATTACTTATCTCATTGAGGATAAAAATATGGGAATTGGTTAATAACTTCTAGAAACCATGTACATGGAACTCACTATGTTCTTGAACTACTTTCAAGAATTTCCTCAATATTAGGTTAAGGGACTAGTAGAGATACATTTATTCCCTCTTAACTTTAATGATGTCTTTAAAGATATGGTTTCCACCTTGGAAAATATTTCTCTACATGTAATTTATTTTTTCCTCCCACTTTCCTTATAAGAAGAACAAATAATTCCAATTGATCAATAAATAATATTTGATTTAAATTTATAATCTCATTTTTTACATTTTTTCACAATTCTATTCACTAACTATGTTTTTATTTTTCATAATAATCACCTATGATGACATAAGACAGTGATGACATAGTATAAATCACTAATGAGGAGATGATGGTGTTGGAATTTAAATATGGAACAAACAAATAGGTAGTCATATAATATGAATAAGAATCGATTCAGGAGAATGTGTTGAAAAAATACTTTCTCAATTATAACTATATTAGATAATGGGGTATAATATCACAATTATTAGGTACAAACCTAACTTTCACTTCTATCTTCTACTACCCTTCTTTTCTCAACATAATTTAGGGATTGAAACATTTTTTCTTTCTCTGTGTTTTTCCACTCTCAATGTTCACCTATGAGAACCTAAAAATTCATATATGGGGTTTGAAGAAAAGGAACCCCAAACACATTTGGGTAGGTCATGATTACTAGAACTATCTTGTGATAGGAATTGTACACATAACATCACTTTGGGGTTGAACTATGATTCAGTTCACTCCATGTCTTTTATTTTTTTTATTACCCTAGAATAATTACTTGTGATTGTATTTCTTTTACATGTATATGTTACTAAAAACCAATGTGAAAAGAGATTAAATTAAGACACTAGACATAAATAATAAAGTTCTATTTCTCCATCCTACTAGATTTTTCATTACCTATATTTGTTGTTTTTTTATTTTAGGATGGTAGTGAATTCTTAGTATATGGTATTTTTATCTTATTGTGGGATTTTTATATTTTACTTATTTATTTATTTTTAGTTGAATAAACTATTGTTTTAATATTTCCCCCCTTAAATGAATCATGCTCTCACGTTTCATAGGATAAATAGTTTATTTTATAATAATATGTATTCCCTTTTTTATAAATTTGAAAAATAATTTTAATTGATAAGTATTTATGTGTACCCTTATTTAATATGGATGCATTGGTTCAGTGAAATTGTATATGGGCAGCTTTCAGAAAAAACATTAGCATTTCAAGGATTATCCACCAAATAATAAATTGAGTAAATTAATTTAAATTAGAATTTAATGTGTAGTTGGGATAAAAATAGAAGTCTCTCAAGAAAAATAAACCAGTGTGTGTTTGTATTTGTGTGTTTTCAAGAGAGAGAGATAGATAGAGAGTAATTAAAACCCATAAAAAAGTAAATAACAATTTTAGAGTTGGTTTTCCAAATAATGCTTCTATGACTTGATCATTAAAAATAACCTTAGGGGATGCTTACTTCTAAATATGATATACTCAATTCTTGAATAATTTCCATGCACATGAATAGATATATAAAAAATTATGATAAAATTTATTTAATTATTTATAGAGATTGAAGGGAAGGTGAATAATCAACTTTAATGAACAAAAAGTAAATGAGTTTGTATAATAGATTTTATCATAATGAATATTTGATTGTAAAATTGGATAGTTATTTAAGGATCATGGATAAGAGGAATAACAAATGTGATTTCATAATTAAATTGAGATTTTAATAATTATTTAAAAAATTTATATTTATTAAATCTATTCCCAAACAATGGATAACAAACATTTATAATGATTATTCTTAATGGTATATATTCATTGAGTAAAAGGATTAATTCAAGTGTAGGGGAACCGATTCAGCTATATTTTTATATACGTTTAGTATAAATTTTAATTACAAATAAATATTATACTGTATTAATATAAATAAATTAATATGTTTCAGTTATATTTTATATTTTAGGTGATTATTTGGAAAATGACCTAAATGTGGATTTTTAGTGGTTATAATATAATCTTGTGTTTAATTGATTTATAAGAAACTTCTAACGAAAATATTTATTGTTTTTGTAAGGGAAATTTACCAAAAACTGATCTATTCCCTTAGAAAGTCAACCCAGGACCACATACACACAAAGATAAAATCTTATCAGGGGAAGAAATGAGGGTTGTGAGCCCTATGGAATCTCTTTGAAATAGTGAATTGCATGAGCGTAGTTTTGGGGTGGTAGCTCCAAGAGTAAGGATTTTACACAAAATTCAATAAGATGAGTCGTGTACTCTGGTAAGTCCAAAATAAGAATCTCACGTTTTTTTTATGTGAGATATGACTAAAATTTACTATAATGCTAAAACAAACTATTCCCACTATCCATTGTCTCTTTCACATACTGTTATCCCAACACTTTGCCTCCATACAATTAGTAGAAAAACCTTAGGCCCCGTTGTCATTTTCTCCAAACCTGTAATTCACATTATAAATTCATCATAATATAAAATGAATACAGCACTGTGTCCTTGAGTATTCTCTTCAAGTGCACCGACAAAGTATCGATTACGAGCAAACATTTTCAAGAGCACCCAACACTACATATGTCTCTTTATAATACACTCCCATGCATCTACTGTAGTGCCTGTTAGACCATCATGTATTCTTATACTCTAAACCAGTTTACATTGTCCCTCTACTGTATCCGCAATCACTCTAAAAAAGTTTCCATCATCCTGATACAAATTCTCAATTTGAACAAAAATCATTTTCATCCCGAGTGTATTGTTAGACAACCCAATCCCCTCTGATTCATGCAACACGCTAAGAAGCGGCTGAAAATAATTTTTTAAATCCAATATCCCAATTAAATAACATTTATTTACATGGGTTTCATCACTTATAAACATGAATTTCATGAAAGAAACTAATACAAAAAGGTATATACCTGGTCATACTGGAACACCAAATTGGGGAATTACCAATTGATGCTTCCATATGGAATTGATCCATGAAAATTTTGAAGGAGGAGGATCATGGGGGAATAAATTATGGGAGAAACCGAAGATGTATTGATACATGGTGAAATCTCACATCCAACAGTACCATATATAAATCACCCACTACCTGAATAAGTTCAATACCTTATTGACCACAAGTTTTAATGGAGATGCAAGTTATATAATAAATATTTTAAACTATTTACCTATTTTCATGTATATAATAGAATAATGTATTTTTATTGTTTCATTTATATATTTTAATATAGTATGCTATCTTTCTCTCTATTTATCTATCTATCTTCTCATAATGTGTTTCTTCCCACTGTCATTTTCAAATTCCTAAATAAAGGAGTACTAAAAGGGAATTTTGATCCCAATAGAATATATAGATCTTATGATTCCATATCTTAAGTTATTTATGTTTTAATTAATCTTTATATTGGATAGTGAGATCTTAAGGTTTATCGTTGGTGATTTAAACCACTAACACCTTATATGATCAACTATACTATCTTCTATCCACAATATCATCTCCCTCCCTTCTCTTGAACTACTCTTAAAGTTATGAAGCTGAGTTGGTCAAACTATGAATGAAATATAACAAAGATATATTCTTCAAAATTCCCATGCACTTTATTAAGGATTGTTCACAACACTTTCATTATATAGGAGTTAGGACTAGATATATATAAGGGGTGTTAATGTGTGTTTATATCTATTGCATTTATAGAAAGGGAGTAATTAATGAATGATATTGAATTGATTATTGAAATGAATTTAAAATACTAAATATTTCAATGAAGGAATCTATAGTAAACCTAGGATCATTCAATCTTCCAATTAATATTCTTGGGTTTTCTATTTTGGCACGTCCTGACCCACAGTGGCCTTGTTTGGGCCATATGTAAACCAAGTGTTCCACCCCATCCCTAACTATAATTGGTTTAGGGATGGAGACTTACACTGAGGAGTCATATCACATAGATGGTAAGACTAAGTATAATATACCTACAAACACATACACACATCTCTATATATACAAGAATAATGTAGAATATTTAAAACTAGAGTAATAAATTCATTCATAACCTTTGAAAACCCACAATAGAGTATTGAAACACATAACTAAAAATAATTATAGTAAAATAAAATCCCATTAACTAGAAAATAGATCCTACCTAGAAATCGGTAGGAATATTTTCCTTGAATGGAACCATCATACCCTCACCACAGTCTAGCTTACACCACAACAAAGATCCACTACACACTACCCATGCATGATCCACCCAGATCATTTTCAAACTTCATATCATCTGCAAATGATATGGAATGTATAGGAAACATCCATGGAAGATTTTGTTTATGAATATCTTGTATGACTCAATATAATCATAAAAAAATATATCATCAAAATAATATTTATCTTAAAACCACAATCATTGTGGTAATGAAAGAAGAACCCAGATATACCCTTAGAAAAACCCAGGTCACAATGTAAGGTCTCTTTTATTACTTCAATCCAAAAGAACTCTAAATTCCATAAAAGATCACCAAGATAAGAAAATTTACAATTGAATAAATTCTATATATCTATATTGGAGGATCACACAGCCCTAATAGTGAAGGTGGGATACCAACTCTATTGGAGGGTCCTGCTCATTGCATGAGATATTTGAACATGGGGGATGCTTACTCTGTAGATAGAGGATCTCATTCCCTATAATAGAGAGGGATTTCAAACTATATAAAATTTATAGGTATAGGATCCAACACCCAACCCAATGGGGTGTATAACCAAACCTACGTAGGGGTGGTGAGAGGGAATTGAGCCCTGATGTAACTCTACCCTCATGGAGGGTTTCCATTTTCCAATAATTTTTACAACCCTAGCGTAAACTCAATGGGATTGATGTGTTAGATCATGATTACATCACCACATCCATATCTCTATCTTGGAAAGCAGGGCCACTATCATTTTTTTGTGAAAAAAATACATACTAGAATACTCGTATACCAAAATCAAATTCTAAATAAGGAGATATGGAAAGTTGGTTATTCATTGAGATGTACGATTTCAGTATCGTTGGGTAAATTGTGTGTAGCCTATATGTTTAACATGTTCATGTTATTTTATCCATATGGAATGTAAGGATCTATAAATATGGTGTGTTAGATGAGGCACACAATGTGTAGGACTATAAAGGGAACATTCGTGTCCCATACTACCTAAGCCATGTTCCACTAAAGAAACAAAACATACGGTATTGATAAACATTATGGGTGAGGCCACTCATATTCCTAGGATTGTACCTCCCAGACAAGTTAAGAATTCCATCTAGTGAAAAACAATGTATAGGATAATCTATACATCATTTGATATGTTCCTCTTCTCAAAACCCATGTTGTGATAGCTCCTCGATTAGAAAACAAGTGTTCTTTTGAACTAAATGTCATGAAGTAATGATTTTTTAGAAAGTTATTAATTCGCATGAAGTTTCACCATGAGTGAAGTATCTACCTCCATATTTGTCAAACATTTCACCCAACACGTTAACTACATAATTGAAATAATTTTTTCATTAAAGATCATATTTTGGATGCTGATCACTTAAAAAATCCAAATTATTTACACAAGACACTTGATTCCCAAAACATCTCCACTCAAAATCTATTGTGCAATCCTCATTTTATCTATCGTCATCTCTTTAGATTCTACCACCGAGATATAATCCTTGGTGTCAAATTTATAAAAATTATCCAGAAACTGATTAGAATTTCAGAATGATTTGATCTTTGGGAATGGTTGAATCATTTTACAGAAATTTAATTCTAGTGGAGAAAATGTGAATAACAGAGGTAAAAAACCATAGAACCAAAAAATTAAACAACTATGGGGACCATAGAAAATAATTTATCTATCATAGTTATGGAATAAAAAGAACTAATATAAATAATTTCATGATTTAGTGTCATTTGACAAAAAAAAATAAAATTTTAGATAAAATTAATACTCGATAGATCCATGCTAAGATTGAACATAGTTTTGATTCATGTGAAGTTAATATATGTTTCTAATAACCTTGAATGAAAGGTAAATCCATAAATAAAAAATCCTACTAATATTATGATTGATCATCAGTGAATAATTTTTTATCATCAAGGTTTTTTGTGAATTTGACTATATTTTTCTTCAACCCTTGATCCACTGATCATTTTAAATAGTTTCCACCATGGGTCTCTTATAAAATCTCCATAATTAATGTGACGAACCCTATAGTTTTTTCTAAACATGGTTTAAATAGAGATACTACTAATACAAGCATCAATAAATATCAATTAAATTAATTTTATAATTAATCATTTCTAATTACCCAGTGATTTTATTTCATCATTGAGTCTAATGAGAACCAAAACTGATGTTAGACCTAAGGTAAAACCTATATTCCATATTTAACTATGATCATAGTTTCTCCATAAGGGAAAACATTCAAAAGATAAAAAATTATTAATCAAAATTCGTGTTGGGCTAATAAAAAGTTTATTTTATTTTATTTACTCAATATTAAGGTTCCAAAGATTCCAGATATCTATTCTAAAATTTAAAAACAAATGAATCTCCAATAATATTCATAGGGTAAAAACAGAAAAACTAGTGTCATTAAATCTACCCCACCTTCAGACTGTGATTCATGTTTTACTTCACTCTTATGGAAGTTCTTGAAAAGGGAACTCAGTACACTTGTTTTTTTGAGTATAAGATTCTACCCACAGACACAAGGGTAACCTGAACATAATATATAGGTGACTGAGGATATACTATGGGCATGTGTCCTAGACTATGGTGTTTCTTGGGAGAAGTACCTATCCTTGGTGGAGTTCGACTATAAGATGAGTTATCAGGAAACTATTCAAATGGAACCATATGAGGCTCTTTATGGTCGGCCATGCAGATCAACTCTATATGGGATTGAGGTAGGTGAGTCAAAACTATTGGGACCGAGTCTTGTAACATATACATCAGAGTAGGTTCAGATTATTTGGAAGCATATGGATGTGGATTAGAGAATATAGAAGTCATATGTTAATAGACGTCGACAAACCCTATTTTTTAGAGAGTGTGATCATGTATTCCTTTGGGTGTCTCCTAGGTTGGTTCACAATAGCATACAGAGACAGGGTAAGCTGGAACCTATATTCATTAGACTATTTTAGGTTGTGGAGAGAATTGAGCTGGTGGTGTATCGATAGGATATTTTATAGAGATATAGTTCCATTTATGATTTTTTTTTCATGCGTCACAACTTCATCATTATCACCCCATCCCTTATCATGTGATCGATGTGGATGATATTGAGCATGGTACTGATAAATTCATTGGGGAGCATCTAATGTGTGTTTTGGATCGTAGTGAGAAAGTGTTGTGGGGAAAGACTATGCCAATAGTTCATGTATTTTAGAAACATGGACATGTTCTAGAGGAAACTTGTGAGAGATAAGTAGATATGATGGTTCAGTCGTGCAATATTTTTGACTCAGAAACTTAGAGATGCTTGGGTGTACATCTGAAGGACGAGATGTTATAAGGTGGGGATATTGTAAGTTCCAACCATTTCTGGATATTTCTCAAGCTTTTCATCAATTACTCTTTTACCTAGTTTTGAGTACTTTTTTTGGAGTGTATCTTAGGTATTTTTTGGGTGAAATATGAGGATTTTGAAAGGAGGAGAGGTAGTGCACAGTTGGCACATGGTTTTCCCAAACCATGCACTCTATCCCAACAAACCATGCAAACCCAAGAAGAAGGGATTTTCATGGTGGCTTCATGGTTTGTCAAATTTCCCACCCTGAAAGGATAAAACATGCACCCTCCTATAAGAAACACATGGTTAAGGTGCACGATTTGGAAAACCATGGGTTCTTGTCCTATAAACTATGCACATGGTTTTAATTATCATGAAAATTTAGATATTAAAATACCTAAAACCACATATTAATCTTAAACAGATACCCATTGGACCCCTAATGTTTCTTATTGTTTTTAGAGGTTCCCAGACATATTCCAAATGCTTACAGACTATGTTCTTCATGATTCAAATCCTGGATTGAATATCCACTCCACCTATTATGTGGTTTCTTCCCATTTGGATCTCCCCCCCCCACTCCTCTTCCTATATAAAAGAAGTATGTTTATCCACTATTGGATCTAGATCTAAATCATGGTTTTTTATATCTTAGATCTAGGAATTTATCTTATACATCATCATTATTTTTTCTTAAATTAGGGATTTCAGTTAGGCGATAATTTGTCAATAAATTTTGGTTGGTAGTCTATTATTCAAATCTCAAATTCTTTTTCTCAATTACATGTATTAAATAGTATAATATATATTTTTGATTAGAAATTGAGTTTCTAAATTTCAATTAATCATCTTTTTAAATTAATTAATTATGGATTTTTGAAATTAGGGATGTTGAGATTGTGAATTGAGTAATTAATTATGGAATTAATTATGGGATATTATGACTATGAACTGATTAATTAATTATAATAGAATTCCGAGATTCAAATATTATTATTATGATCAATTAATTATTGAATTTATTGATGGAATTTATGTTACTAGTTAATTGGTTAACTAATTGAAGGGATTGATGTGATTATTTAATTGTTGAATTAATTAATGGAATGATATGAATACAAATGTTTCTAATTGTGTTAGTTATTTTTTGAATTAATTAATAGATGTTGTGACCATGGAATATGATGAGCAGGATAATGATAATTAACATCTATTGAACTAATATATGTTTTATTGTGATACATGTGATTATTGTGATATTTTTGTGTGAGACATGGCCTGCTGCTTCAAAATCCCATAGTTATAATTTGATGTTAGTGTGTGGGAAAAGGAATGTTGCATCAAAATCCCATAGTGATAAATTGATTAACTAGTGAGGGATATCTTATACTGCATCAAACACCCACTTGTGTGATTTCATGATTAATGAGTGTGTCCAATTCCTATATTTTGGTTCTAGGTCTCCATGCCTAGAACACCATTGGATTTTTATGTAGCAAACTATTTCTCACACTAGTAAATCAAGCAATCACACAAGTGGGCTTCTGATGCAGTAGACCACATACCACACTCATTAATCAACCAATCAAAAAAGTGGGATTTTGATGCAGCAGACCATGTCCCACAGTCATTAATCAATTTTTCACTAAATTATTTGGAAACAAGAGGCCTTGTACCGCACACAAATATTAATTCATCACTATGGGATTTTGACGCAGCATGCCATGTCTCACACACAAATATCATAATAATCACATGTAACACAGTTACATGTATATCACTTAAATAAATGTAAATAAACCTTATCCTTACCATCACATTCTAGGATCAAAACATCTACTAATTAATTAAAAAATTAATTAATACAATTACACAAATGTGTATTCACATCTTTCCATTAATTAATTAAACAATTATTTAATCACATCAATCACATCGATTAATTCAGCAATTATATGGTCACATAAATTCCATTAATTATTTCACCAATTAATTAGTCACAAAAAGAATCTTATAGTCATGAAAATCTCAGTTAATTAATTCAACAATTAATTAGTGGATTCACACTCCCAATATCCCATAATTAATTCATCAATTAATTACCCAATTCACAATTCTAGAATCCACAATTTCACAATTCCTTAATTAATTAATTTACCAAATTGATTAATTCAAATTTATAAACTCAATTACTAATAAACAATATAAATTATACAATTATGTACATGAAATTTAAAGCAATACATTGGGGTTTAAATAATATACCACCTACATTATTTCATTGAAAACGATCACCCAATAGAAATACTCAGTTTTAGTGGAACATCAATGAAGAAAGAGATCTTGATTAAATTCATAGATCATAGATTTAAATTAATCAAGATCTAAAAACCCTATATCTAGATCTAGATCAAATAGGGGACAAACATCACTCTTTTATTCCGGAATAGTAGTGGGGGAGAGAGAGATCTAAAAGTGGGTGGTGCAGATCTTCAATCTGGGCTTTGAATCACGAAGAACAGAGGTCAGAAGACTTCTAAATATATCTGAGGACCACTAAAAATTATAAGAAATGTTAGGGTCGAGTGGGATTTATTTGGGGTTAATTTGGGGACTTAAGTAATATAAAATCAATTTTTTGGGTTTTTAAAACCACATGCATGGTTTGTTGAGCATGGACGTATGGTTTTCCAAACACTGCACTTTAACCATGCACCTAAAATGTGAACTTATTCTATAGGGGTTCATGGTTTCTATATTTACGATTCACAGTTTGACAGACCGTGTTCCAGTCGTGTGAATACCATCTTTTTGGGTTTTCATAGTTTGATTGGTAGGAGCGCACTATTTGGGAAAATCATGCGCCAACCGTGCACTGCCCCTCCTCCATCCAAAATTCTCCTATTTTACCCAAAAACTATTTAAGATACAATTCAAACAAAAACAACTCAAACTAAGGAAAATATTACTAGAAAAAGGCCCGAGACAACTCCAAAAATATCCAGGATCATACACATCCTCAATCACCCTAGGATACTCTAAGATGGTGGATCTACCCTCAATGTTCTTTTTCCCCCATAAATAACATGTGATAGATCATTCACATATCTCCTCAACTCTAATACATGGAATATTACAAGAACTCTATTCAATTGTAGTGAAAATTATTTGAAGAACACAACCTCACTTTCCATTCAAGATATCTATAAAGGATTAATAAATCTCAGGAATAGCTTTATACCTCATTCAAATATCTATAATTCAATATGTTGTGGGACCTCTTAGAACATATGGTGTCCTCTATTAAACTTTAAATATATCTATAATTATACTATGTATGACTTATGATTTTTCTAATCAATCCTTGTATACTTTTTAATGACCTTTTATGTCATGTCATGCCCTAATTCCAACCCCGTATGTGTTGAATTGTCCACCCCTGGACAAGATAAGGTTTACCTAAAGGGTATCATATACATGACCTTAAATAGATTTATTCCGATGGTGAAGTTATAGTTATTGTTTTATGAAAACTTCATCAAGGTCATATGATCCTCCCAATATCATCTAAAGTCTAACATGAAAACCTGAAGCAAGTATTCAATGACTTGAATGGTCTTCTTGGTCTGGCCATTTGTCTTGGGGTAGAGCACTATTCTCATATGAAATGGAGTCCTAAAATACTCCTCAAATCATCTTCCTAACTAGGATGTGATATTAAAATCATAATAATAAAATAATCATTGGTAATTCATGAATCTGAATTCTATTTTGTATATACAGTAGTCTGAGTCTTTCCACAAAACTCTTCTCTTTAATGGTAATGAAGATGGCCAACATAATTATCTGATCAACTATCACCCAAATATTATTGTGAAGTCTCATTTATCATGGAATTACTATCATTAAATACATGTATATATCATCCCACTTGCACTATAGTACCTCAAGGGTCCAAACTAGGCCTTCTAAAATCGGATGCCCTTTCATCACCAATTGATTTGTGAGGCATCAAGGGAAAACACTACAACACTCATTTTCATTCCTAACTATAAAAAATGGAACTTAATATCCTAGTATATCAACACTATAATATGATTAACTTCTAATGAGGGCATATAAAACTCCCTTAACATCACTTCATGAATAAAAATATGTACCATCATTCTTCCCTAGAATAGGATGGTCTGCTTTCCAAATTCATTGAATCCATCAGAATCATGACTTGTGAATATCTAGTCACACAAGACCTCACAACAAATTTCTCCAAGATTTTCGTCCCTCATGAATTGATGAAGAGTATGGGACATAATTATTGAACAGATATACACTTATACTCCCTCATCTACTAAGTACATCAATAGTTAGGCTAACAGCTTTGATGACCCACCTAACAACTAAGGATAATATTTATTTCAAATATAATCTCCCACTATATTTCCTTTCTCAAGATTATAAGCTCTTTCAATGTTTTAGTCCTATTAGAAATATAGTAATTTACACTAAATTCTATCATTATATCTCTAATTGAATATATATCTAATATTCTTATAGTTAGGATAGACAATAAACCACTCACTAATAAGGTGGCGTCACTAAGTCTTTGGGGTGAACCCCACAAATGCCAGATCTAAATCATGGGTTGTGTAATTCTCATAATAATTTATCAAATATAGAGATCAATAAGAAATGTCTAATTGAATCTATATTAAAACACATATAATTCCAGATCTATAAAATTCATAGAACAAAACATACTCAACCCCCACTTGTGACAGACTCATATTGGGAGTGATTTCAAATCTCTTCTAAAACTCCTCAAAGGACATCTGAAATTTCTCAAAATAAATTAATGGTTTCTCCATCTGGTTCAAGTTCTTTAGGGGAGGTATATTTTTATATAAATATTGTATAAAACACAAGTAATTTATATTCTTCATAATGAATCTATGCACCTCCAGGACACTCTTGGGTCTCTCCCTTGTGATCACTTCCTTGATATTTATTAGGTCCATACCATTACTCACTCTAATATAACACTTCCTAATAAGTAGACCTCTCTAATCTTGAACAAAAACTTATATATATTCCCATATAATTTATTATCGTAAAGTAAATCTTGAACCATCCTCAAATTCCATACAAGATCAGTCAGTGATGTAGAGACCCGAAACTTGATGTACATGGACATTACATTACTTTTGCGGAATAATTAGTACATAAAAAAACAGACACACAAGGACCGTAATAGTTTAGTGTCTTTGGAAACTTGGGAAAAAATCTTCTAATCATGGTGAAAGATCTTCAACATCTCCCATAAAGATCTTCCCCTTTTGTTTTCTTACAGAAAACCTTTCTTTATATCTTGGGGAAAAGAAAACATATAAAGGGTGAGCTCAAATGCTCAGTAAGGGTAAGCATGGATAAAATAAAACAAATCATATACATTTGAATTTAAAATCATGAACATAATGTTTAAACATCTAAAGCATGATAAATGACATAAAACATGGAAGTATGTAAGGCATAGATCATAAAGAAACATTAAGCATGATCAAATAGCATGGGAGTAAAACATGTAATTGTGGCAACAATTAAGAACATTTTATGATTTCCATAGTAGCCAAGGCATTGCTTCCAATACCATCTTAGTGGACAAAGTCCCTTTCTGAATCGAGTTCACTCCTCGTTTCAGTCCTGTAACACTGAACCGGATTAACTTACCGTTCCCGCCATGTATGTCTCATGAGATATAAATCTTTACCCAATGAATTGGAGGGAGATATAGGTCCCACCCATCTCATAATGAAATCATTCTTACTTGTGCCACAAAATAAACATAAATCATTCATCATAACCCAAACAATAAAATGGGTTTCATAAACATCATTCCATCATCACATAATCCTTATAAAATAAATGGATATCATTTCATAATAAGAAAAGTGAAACCCTGTAAATCATAGAGACATTATACTTGAAAAATACACATATGAAATAATTTCATCTTATACTGAAAAATGGTTTTGATAAAACACTTGATATTAATTCTTGAGGAAAATATCCTTTCTTCTTCAAAATCAATTTCTTTTCACAAAACGTCATGCAATTTTAAAAGAAAGAGATTTTGTTGAAAATAGCCATGAAATATTTTGGAGGAAAATTCATGAAAATAAGGCTTTATAAAACCGTAAAAATCCGTTCAATCCGTATAGGTTAAAAATAACAATCTCCTCGTACTTTTGTCGGAAAAGTCAAAAAGTACCTCGTATGGTAAACAAAAGAAAGATCCCTTCCATACGATGTGGTAAAAGTAATAAAAGGGTAAAAATGTATTTAAAAATACATGGAATGAAGGTAAACATTTTATGAAAACATTTTGAGAACATGTGGACATGGATAATAAACATAACCCCTAGTAAATGCCTACGAATAAACAATCTCAGATAAGAATGAGATTGGAATAATTATCCCTTACCTTAGGTCCGATATGCTTCGTATGGATCTGAACCTCCTCTATAATGATTTAAATAATGTCATTGACTTATTACATAATCATATTCATTGTTATGATATCATATATGTTTCACTTATGACTCTATATTACCTGTTGTTTTTGTAAATTCCATGTTAAAGTAGCATTTTTGGTAAAATCATTTCATTTATCGTATGTCTTTAGACTTTTCATTCTTGAGATTATTACTTATATCCTGATTTAAATAATTCCAGAATATAAAACATGATTTATATATATTATATATTTCAGTATATACATATATATATATGATAAATCGATAAAATGAAATGAAATACACCGTTCATGGAGACTATAGGCTGTATGTACGCATGAACGTTGTTTTTGTTTCCTTATTGAATTGAATGAAATTATGTAGATGACATACACATATATACACATAAATCCAGTATCATTATTATGTCGTATATTTCATGATTACTTATTATATATACTTTATAATCATTCATGAATGGTTAACATGGAGAATGAATCTCATCGCGTCGTGGAGACGGTAGTCCGTACGTACGCATGAGCGATGATATCATTCCCATGATCGTGTAATTGCATTGAAGTGTATGTATAATATTTCAGAATCAATATCAATTTGCAATAATCATATATAGTTATTTATTTACACCATTATACCCATCCATGTAAGGTGGTGGTTGAAAAGAGATTACGCCACAGCGTTGAGATGGTATTCTGTACATACGCACGCGCGGTGATTTCGTTTTCCGTAGGATGGATAGATGGTGAAATAGGGTTGTTTCATACTTATAATAACATATCAGTATATTAGTGATACTTATGTTATTACTTCATAATGAAATAACTAAAGAAGAATAAGTAGAAGAAGAAATAAAGTTGAAAGAATCGGTAACGGACATTACCTCTTCTTTGAAGCGCCTCTTTGAGATCTCCTCTTAGGGAACTAAAATTGGTCTTTGAAGAATACCAGGACCCCTAGGATGTTTATAGGTAAGTGTAGAAGAGATTTTTTCTGGGTTTGGCTGAGCTTGAAGGCTCAAATTGGTGTGAGGAAGAGAGGGAGGAGGTTCCCTTTTATAAGGGAGGAGAGGGGCACCTTTGGAATAACTAAAAATATTATTTTATTATAAAGTCATACTCAGTTTTTAATAGCTCAAAGTTGAGTTATTTCAAAGATAAGGTAGGGATGGTTCGAAATACTCTCATCCAATATAATTTGGGCAAGTTTAGGTAATAAATTTAACCTTATCATTTAGATTTAACATTAAGTTAAATAATTTAACTTTTACCTTGTCTTCTTATTTTCTTACACTATAAGGTTAAGAAACATACTATAAAAAGACAGAAGAACCCCAAGTTTTTTATTATTAATATACATAACCTTGTGTAAGTCATTTGGCCGATCCTTATATTTTTAGGAATAAAATAACAATTAATAATATAAAATTTGTTTTAAAAACTATTTTATGTCAATTTTGACACTATTTGGTAATTGATTTTTTTTGAAAAACATAACAGAATTATTAGTTCGAAATAAGTTAATTAAATAAATACTAACATGTCATATTAACCTAAAAAATTAGTGGAATCCATAAAAAGTCTCAAATTACATTTATTTGGGTATTTATAACATCAATTATGTCAATATTTTATTAATAATTTAATTACTACATAATCATTGTGTCATAAATAAATTAAATTATATGAAGTCAAAAAATTAAAAATTAAATACCATTATGTAGGAAATCTGTTTATCTTTATAATTAATATTTATAGTCGAATTTATCTTATTTATAACCCTATATTAAAAATTATTTAATTATTAAACGTTTATTTTAACTATTTTGACCCTTCTTTAAATAAATTAATATTAAATGTCCTAATCGAATCCAAGTGGGCCTAAATGGTCATATTTTATTCCTAAGGTTGTTTTTGGTCTAATTACACTTATCTAATAGAATTAGGACATGTGTTAGGGTAATAATAATATCATTTTTACCCTTAATTACCCTATTTATTTTTAACCGTGGTAAAAAAAGTAAAAAGTTACTATTCACCAAAAATTATTTTCATCTCATTGTATGAAATTTTACTTACTAACATCAACCGTGTCTCTCGGATATTTGAAATTCTATTCACAGAAGCGGTAAAATTAAGTTTTATGTAATTTTGCAAATTCTCCTAGGAGGTGGGTAAAAGACGGTGAAAAGTTCAATAAAATTTTTATATATCTAAAATTTTTATAAAATGACTCCAATGAATTAAATTTAACTTATATAGGTATTATGTATCAATTTTGACCTAAAATAAATTTATATAAAATAAATAATTATTTAGATAAAAAGTCGGGTTTTAAATAGTAGCCCAGTGTTTTCACTATTCATCAAAAATTGAAAGTTTTCAGAAAAATACCAAAATTTCACCCTAGGCTAATTTTGATATTCCGAATCCAAAATTGAAGTCCATTTTTAAAGATTAAATTTATAAAATTTCAAAAAGTGGGTATTACTATTCATAACGGCTAGTTCTAATAACATTTTAATAATATATCGTTGTTTAGTAAAACCCGGTATTGCGTACAACACACGCTATCGAGGAAGGTCGTGATTGCGTGTAATGCAAGCCAAGTCAGGGATGCATGTTGTGCAAGATCCTTTTGGTGTAGCGTACAACACAAGACATTAATGAAATTAAAAAGAATATTTTTCATAAAATCTCGGGGTGTTACAAGCGATGTCATGTAAATAAGGTTTTAATCAATGAAGACCAACATGAATCACTCTAATAAAGGTTGTGATATGTGGTTAATTAGTCCCATAAACATGATAGTGGAATTTATCCTTCAAAAGGGAATCACCAATATCACATAATGATCATAGAGACTTCAAAATTTCATCGTTAGTATATCCTCATCACCTACTCATGGCTAGTGATAGGATAATCTAAGGAGGATCTTTGAGATCCACTTTTCCCCATTTATATGATAAAAGAGATTATGGATTATCCTAAAGTAGTATTTATTATTTATTTCTCCTGGTTTATGAAATTGTTGAACTACCCTGACCCTCATAGATTGAATTCAGTTCCATACTTTATTTCATTGGCATAATTACAAGGAATCAAATCATGAAGTACTAAAAGTTTTGCAGTTTTGGAAAACAATATTATATACATGATACCAATTTTACATTATGAAAAAGAAAATGAAAAATAATAGGTGGAAAAATATACAAAAATTCATCTTTTAAAACATATTCCAATATCTTTATTTCATAACCTGGGGAAAGGAAACAAAATAAGGGTGATCTCAAATGCCCAGTAAGGGTAAGTATAGCTGAAGCAATAACAAATCAATGAGAATGAATCAACATGGAATGGTAAATAACTAAGCACACATACCATATAATTATTTTAAGGGGAGGGAATTTATTTCAAAATTACTCAAGATTGAGCGAGAATCATTTAGAATAGGTCCCTGTTGGGACATTTTTGGATAATGGCAGAGCACTGAATGCTAACTACAATATACCCTATGTGTGTTGGGATGTCACTAAGCCCATATCGGATGCTTGTAACATGAAATATTTTGATGAAATATATGAGATGTTAATTCATACTATGCCTCTAATTTCTAATCTGAAATCTAGAGGTTTCTTGGGGTAGAGATAGTTGACCACCTCTTTTCCTGTCAATGATAAGGATATGAAACTAGAGATGTATGGGGTAACCCATTAGTAGAGTATGTATTAAAGTGGATGAATAGGGATCTAGGTGATCTTAGTCCATCTTCATATACTTATTTGGGTACAAAATTCAAGGTACGGGTTTAAGTGGCTGATGATGGAGATGGAATAACTTCCAAGGTTTCATCCTATGCAAATGAAGTATGTCTATGTAAAGGTATTATAGGAAGAAAGAGATATTAGGAAACTAAAAGGATTTCAATGGAACTTGTTAAAGCAAGGGGACCATGTATGAGAATAGATTCTCCTATTTTTAATTTAGCTAATTGTTTTTTAGATCTTAGATTTCAGGTAGGACTAGGAGGCTGAAGATTCGAAAATTGATCACCCAAATGAGGAGCATGGAGAGCTCGGTGATGTATCCAGTGATGTCCAATATGGTTAATTTTGTTGAGATAGTAAATACAATCTTCAAGGTGATGATCTCCTAAATCAAAGGACGAGGAAGGTTTGGAATGGAATAAGGAATGGTTGGAAGGATTCTTCATATTTTCCACTTTTAATGGAGACAAGATCTGTCAAATGAATGAAAGGCAAAGAGATAACAGTTAAACACAAATTTTATAGCTCTCATATCCATGAGAAGTCTATTTTCTTTGAGGAATTTCATATCAATGAAACCCTTGATGATTCCCACTGATATAATCTATAATTTATTATGCATTTGGGTGAACAAATATTAGAGGATTTTCTAAAGATTAAGGACCTGAATGAGGATGTTGAAGAAATAATGGGAAGACTGATGTGTGTGGAGACTAATAATGAGAAAATTGATTGGATTAGTAAGTAGGAAAACATTATAATAACGAGATTCAATGTGAGTAAAATAAAAAATAAAAATATATAAAATCATGGGAATATTTGGCGTATCTTTTTGAAGACCTCATAATGGATAATCCATCTACACAACCAACATCTATTTATAGAACATTGTTTAGGGGGGATGATTCCAATCATCTTAAAATATATTTAAACAATTATGTTTTTTATTTTAGTGGATGATCAATTTTGGCTCTGTGGGTTATCACTTTTCCCTTAAAATTGTTTTTTCATAATAAAAATGTTAATTTTGAGTGATAAAATCTTGAACCTTGTGTTTCATTTTAGGTTAATGTACATTAAAATTCCATATAAGGGTTTTAAGTAGGTTAATAACTTATAAAAAACCATGATCATATTTATAATATCATATATTAACTTCTTATAATATCTTATTACCTATTTTTTATTAATTTTTCATTATTTTCACAATATTATGTATTAATTCTCTAGTTTTTTTCAAGTATGATTTGACATGTAATTTATTATTCATATTACTTAGATAATAATTTCATCATCTCCAAAATGTAAACCATGATTTAATTATCTTATATATTTAGTATATATTTTTTTATAATAATCCATAATATTTTTATATAGGAAATTAAATGCATCGTTCATGGAGATAGTAGGTTGTATGTAAGCATGAACTCTTCCTCCATTTCTATTTCATATTAATAGAATTAAGATTAAATGATATATATATACATATTATAATTAATTTTTTATATTTATGTCATATATATCTCATATTTTTATTAAAATCGTCCTTAATATATTCCATGTATATCTTGAATGAATCACATCACTCTAAAGATGTACTAGTCCACATATACTCAAACGATGTTATAGTATTCCCACAAAATAGAAAGCATATAGGTATGTGTTATATAAGAATTAAAAAAGAAAAATACATAACTATATCATATATATCAAATATAAACTATAAATCCATCATCATTCCAACCTTGAAAGGTGATAAGGGAAGAACGAACAACATTAGTTCGTAAGGTGGTAGTATGTCGTACACACGAACCATCGTTTTGTTTCCCATTTGATGGATTTGTGTGAATATTTATGTCTAAATAATATAATTACAACATTATAGTATTTTTAGGATACTTATGTTAATATATATGAATGATATAAGAATAATTGAAGAGGTGGATAAATAAATGAAACAATAGTAATTGTTGAAGAATGTTACCTTTTATTTGGGCAACATCTTTTGGTTTCTTCCAAAATAATTCATTGGTCAGATTTGTTCCCAAATTGAGCCTTTTAGAAGGAGGGTAGAGATTTTAGGATCTTATTTTTTCTGGTTTTGTATGAGGAGAAGGTATTTCTGTGTGTGAATAAATGGGAACGGTGAGTTCCATTTTATAGTGGAGGAGTGGAATTCTTGTAAATATAAAAAGGTAAACACTATTGAGCAGTCACCCTAACATAATTTTCCACCAATAATGAATCTAATTCGATAAAATGAGTATATGGTAGAAATAGTCCCATAAAATGGATTTTTTACAAGTTTCTAGGTCATTATGATCCTTAAAACTGAGGTTTAGTCCCTTGTTAAGCTAATTTTTCTCTTAATCATTGTAAGTAATTTTAATTTGATTTACTAATCATGTTGGTAAAAAACTAAGTTGACCTTATTATAAAAAATAAATTATTATTTTTCCAAATATATAATCCATTTTTCTAAATTCCAATAGTATAAGTGGTATACATTAATTAAAAATTAATACCGCAGACGGGATGACAAGACGGGTTTTTAAAGTAAAAATGTTCAAAAGTTTTAAATATTTTTATATACAATTTCAATGTGAAATTGATTCAAATGAACTAAATTGGATTAATTTATTTATAATGTAAATATATATACTTTTCAACCAAACTAAAATATTATTTAACAATATAAATAAATTATATAAAGAAGTAGTTTTCAATTAAAATTCTATATATTTTACTATTCATCAAAAAATAAAACAACCTAGAAAAGTACCAAAAATTCACCCTAAGGTAATTTTGATGTTACAATTAAAAAAATAAATTATATTTTTAAATAAAAAATTTATAAAATTTCCAAAATTTATTTTTAAAATAGATTCCCAATTAAAAGGTGGAAAAATTTCTTTTTAGAATAATAAAATTTCAAAGTGTAAACCTATATTAATTCTAATCTTATTCCAAAAAAATCTATTGGATGAAGAAAACTTTTATTGATTATATTATATACATATATATATATTCCATTAATATAATTCACTAATAGTAATTAATTTAATTTACTATGATAAAACACCTTTGGCGTATAACAATAGTATTTTAAAAACATCCCATTTATATTTAATTAGTTCTTATATTCATTTTTAATTAATTTAAAATTAATGAATTCAATAATATATATATATTCATATGATAGTTAATATTTTTAATAACTATTAATATAAAAACCATGGCATATCTTATTATATTAAAAAATAATATTTTAATAATATATTGTTGTTTGGTAAAACATGCTCTTGCATGTAACACAAGCTATAGAAAACATTATTTGATGTGTGTGATGTAATAAAACTCAGTATTGTGTGCATTGAAAGATATATAATATATTAAATTCATTTAAAACATTAAATATACCATAAATTCTCAAGAGTTTATATTCCATTCTTTGTTTGGTGTTGCGTATCATACACACTATCGAATAAAATTTACTCTTTTAGAATTTTCAACGACTTAAATTCTCCCTACCTTAAATAAATTGTGAAATTTAAATTTAAACAAGATATTAATAACTAAGGTATTGATATATGAAAATTACATTGTTTAAAAAACCACATCATAAAAGTGTATATCAATTATCCTCATAATAAGAGAGAATGAGAAGTAATAAGGTCACATAGAATAGCATATAACTTGGTTTCTACATAAAAGAAAAATAGGGGAATGTGAAAATATGGGATTGGGGAAAAACATAAATAATTATAGGGAGTGATTTAGGTCATTGATCACAAAAAATTGAAAGATTAATGGAATGTTTAGGTCCTCAAATCTATAAATCTATGATGATTTAAAAGGCTATTGGTTCAATAAAAATGAAGGTATTAGGATAAAATTTTTGTTTTAAGAACCTCTTCCAAATATTGGGGAATTATTTTATTGACCAAGAATATACGGAAATTTTAATTACTTGATAAATTTAAATTTCATTAGAATAATATCATCACATGGTATTGTTTCGGTAAAACAAAAATCCATCCCATACTCCATGAAATGGATATCATAAAATTAATATCTTTTTATAAAGAACTAAAATTCACTTTTTCAGATCATCATATCCATAAAACATGTATTTACCTTTGTCTCTAAATTTTTTCCCAAACTAATATGGTTAATGGGTTAATATATAAACCTAAAAAGTTTTACTACTATTTCTTCATTAGTATTTATTTTTCAAATTGTTAATATAAAAAAATTATATTTTAACTAAGACATCATGCAAGCCAGTTGTAGGCTCTAAAACCTTATCATCCTTCATTTGTGGGTTCAACCCCCACCACCTTTCTGGATTTTATGTTTTGTCACCTAGAATAAAATTTGTCCTTTTTCTAAAAAAATATCTATATAATTTCCAAAATATGGTGGAAATCATTGAAATTTAATAATTAAATATTCTTTTAACTAAGTTTTTCATTACAAGCCCAACACATAAATACATCATCCTTATATCTACAAATAGTTCATTCATGTTCAATGTTAACATGACTCCTCTAGGTTACAATCATTGACTAAAACCAAAAATCATAACCTGAGTAATAATAGTCAAAGTGATAAAAATGTAAAATAATTTATATGATATCTAAATCCTGACTCCTTCTTTCAATCAAAAATAACTTAGACATAACCTATGTTATTTATTTTTATTATATATTCAAATCCTTAGTAATGGTTTGTAGAAAATTTTAATTATCCCAAGCAAATCCCCCAAGAGTGTCAAACTAGGTGTGTTGTAAGGCCCATTATCACGTACTAGGTTACGCTCGAGTTAGGCTTGACACATATTTTTGGAGTTCCTACCCCAAGGTACATTTTTTCAGAAACATGTCCACTTTTAGTATCCATATAAGGATGTATCTCTAGGAAAACCCACATAATTTATACCTTACCAAAACATTATAATGTTATTATATACTTATCCTCAATGTTTATCTTAGGGTTATATTTTCTAATCTATGTTTTCTTAAATATAGTTTTCACGGTTTCTACTAAAATTCCCCTAATACCAAATCTAATGCCACGACCCAGTACCCTAGAGCTGATTTCTTGATTTATTACATTGGTATGATTATAAGGAATAAATTCCCAAAGAATTGAAAGTTTATCAGTTTTTTAAAACCAGATTACATACAAGATACCCATTTATATTACTAAATAAAAAATGAAACATAATACATAAAAATATCTAATAAATTTAATCCTTGAAAACTTATTTAAAGATCTTTTCTTTATAACTTGGGGGAACAAAACAAAATAAGGGTGGGCTAAGATGCTTATTAAGGGTAAGTAGAGTGGAATAAATAATGAATAAATGAGAATAAATCAACATGGTAAGGTAAATAACTAAGAAAAGATTCCATATAAATATATGGGTAAGGGATAATGAATAAATTATGGTAGATAAATGAACCACATTTCATTTAATCAATAAAGTGAGAATTAAATGAATCTATAGATAATATCAAAGAAAAAATCTCATAGATAATAATAATAACTGAATTCTAAATAAAGGATATACTTAATTATTACATGCTAATTTTCCTAGGAACAATATATCTTTACAATTAAGATATATTCTTTAGATAGTTTAAATATGTGGGTAGAAAATCATTTATTCTTCTAAGAAACAAACTTTAAGGTTTCATCTCCAACTAATTTCATCTCATGAGACTACCGATGCATCAAGGGGGATACATTAAATAGTCCCGAAACCTTTTCTTTCATGTCCAAATAATTCCTTATATATCAAATAATAAATTTAAATTCATTAATAAAGTTCCTTATCAAATATTTTAATTGAGTTGAAGATAACGATTTTTCTATATTTCCCTAATAAATACAATAAATTTCAAAGTAAAAGAAATATATGAATATGGTATATGGTTTAGGAGAAAATAATATCCATAATACCTGAATATTTATATCAAAAAAATATAATCTTCAATTAAAAATGATTACAAGAAAGTGATTGTTATGAGAGAAAGTTAGCAATCACAAAATAAAGTGATATTGAAAATATAACATTTACCACTTGGTAATTTTAATGTTAAAACCCCTAGGATGAGATAGTTCAAAGTGAAACTTAAAATAACATTATTTATGATTGAATCATGATATTAAATGACAAATGGGATGTATTCACACCACATTAAAGTGCATTGGTGTATAATAACAAATAAGTATCAATGAATTGTAAATTCAGACAAAATATCTTACCTTGTGTTTCATTTTGATTGAATGTCCTTTAACCTCATTTATAAAAGTTTTAAACATGTTACTAACATATAAAAAACCCTGATCATATTTATAATATCATATATTAACTTTTTATAATATCTTATTACCCATTCATGAGTTATATTTCATTATTTTAACTATTTCTGGTGTTAATTTCCTAGTTTTTTTTTGTATGATTTGACTTGATATTAGTTATTACTATTACATAGATCATTATTTCATCATCTAAATAAGGTTTAACATTATTTAATTATCTTATATATTCTATATATATGTATTCATAATAATCCATAATATTCAGATGTAGGAAATTAAATGCACTATTCATAGAGACCGTAGGTCATTGGTACGCATAAATGCTACTTCCATTTATTCTTCATATTAAAAAATTGAAAACTAGATGATATATATGTATATTATAATTAAATTTTTATATTTATTTCATATATATCACATTTTTTAAAAAATAATCATTAATATGTTTTATGTATAGTGTGAATGAATTACATCGCTTTGAGGAGGCGGTAGTCTACACGTCTACAAACAATGTTATCGTATTCCCAAAAAATGGAAAATGTAAATTTATTTTTTATATAGAAATTTCATAAGAATTGTATATATAATATATAAACTATAAATCAATCATTCTTCCAACCTTAAAATGTGTTAATGGAATAACGAAACACATCAGTTCGTGAGGTTGTAGTCCTTCATACACACAAACGATGATGGTGTATCACATTTTATGGAAGTTTGTGAAAGTGTCGGTAGAAATATTATCATAACAACACTATATTGTATTTATGATAAATATTTTATTTTATAATAATTATATACGAATAATTTATGGTTTGGATAATGAAATGAAGCAAAATTGATGGGTGAAAAATGTAACCTCTTATTCAGGTAACTCCTTTTTGTTTATACCAAAAAACTTCCTTTGTTGAATTTATTCCAAACATGAGGATTCTATGAGGATGGTTAATATTTTGGGATCTTATTTGGTTAGGTATTTTATAATCCAAATTTCTTTATATGTTTGAATAAATGGGAGTGGTGACAACATTTTTATAGTGGAGGAGGAGTGGAATTCTTGTAAATATAAAAAGGATAACACTATTGAGTGGTATCTCTTACCTAATTTTCCTCAAATAATGAAAATATTATATAAAAGGTAGAATATGGTCTATATATGTCCATAAAATGGATTATTTAAAAATTTTTAGGTCATTTAGGCTATTAATTTCAAGGTTTAGTCCCTTGGTAAGATAATTCTTCTCTAAATCATTGTAAATAATTTTAGTTACTTTCACTAATATTTTTGGTCAAGAACTAAGTTGAAATTATTATATATTATTAATTATTATTATTAAAAATATTTAATCGATTGTTTCAAATTTCAATCATAAAATGTGCATAAATTAATTTAAAATTAATCATGTAAACAGGATGATAAGGCAGGTTTTTAAAGTAATAAATGTTTAAATGATTGAAGTATTTTTATTATAATTTGAATATAAAATTGATTCAAATGAACTAAAATATATTAATTTTTTTATTATTGAACTAAATTTAGTTTAAAACAAAATTATTATATAATTAAAATATATTAATATATTAGATGAAAACACAGTTTTTAATTAAAATTTATTATTTTTTACTATTCATCAAAAAAAGTAACTTCACATAAAAATACCAAAGATTAAACCTAAGATAATTTTTATGTCACAATTTCAAGAAAATATGTTATTTTAACATATAAAGTTTTTAAAATTTCCTATATTTATGTTTAAAATTGCTATGCCATTAAAAGGCAGCAAAATTTCTTTTTTCAAAAAATACAATTTTAAAGCATAAAACTTGTTTTACTCTTATGTTACGCCTATCAAATATATTAAATGAATATAAAAAATATTTTATTGAATATATAATAAATATATTTCATTAATATGATCCAATAATATTGTTTAGCTTGATTTATTTTGATAAAACACCTTTGGCACATAATAATAGTATTTATAAATACATCACCTTTATATTCAATTTGTTCTTATATTCATTTCTAATTGATTAGTAACCAATGAATTAAATCCAATATATTAATATTAAAGTTAATATTTTTCATAACTACTAACTTAAAATCAAGGTTTTATGTTATTATATTAAATAATAAAATTTTAATAATATATTTTTGTTCGGTAAAACTTATTCTGGTGTTTAATGTAAGTTATCGAATAAAGTCTCTATTGCGTTTGATGTAAAAAAAATAGTAATAAATGCATTAAAAGATATAAAATATATTAAATTTGTAAAAAATAATAAATATATCATAAATTCTAAAGAGGATATATATCTTTTTACGTTTAGTTTTGTGTGTCATACATGCTATCAAATAAAAGTCACTCTTTCATAATTTTCACGGTGTTGCAATTATAGTCAAAAAATAATCTCAGAATTATTTTCTCTTTATTTTAGAACAATATCATACCTACCATGGAGGATAAAATAGGTCTAATAAATCCCATCCACGATAGGTCCTTAAATAGAATCCTCAACTATAAAAACTTATAAGGTGTCATCTGATATTCTCTAAAAGATATAATAATGGTATTAGGGTGAAGTTTAATTTAGAAATCAACCTCCAACAATGAGGTAGGCATTGTATATTCTCTAGGAAAACGTCCACGTACTTCAATTTCATATTATCATTTCTAATTAATGATGATTCTATTATATTATGGGCCATACTATACAACTTATGGGATATCAACTAGAAATTGCTTTACATGAGTCGTGTTCATCGTCACTTTCTAAAATTCTCTCCATGGAAGGTGTCTTTTGATCCATCTTTATATATAAATTTTTCTCTCTGATGAAAATTTTTAATCTATGCATTGGTAGTTGATAGCTAGTCCATACTAATAATGACATCATACAACTTCATCACAACAACTTAGAGATACAAAATTAACCTCTCTACATTGAGAGCTATGTTACACAATACAAATTTGAGTGTGGCCATATAATATTCTCTAATATGAGACTCGGAATATAAATTTGGGGATAGAGTATCTGTTATAAACTTTTCTTCTCAAATAAGGGACTAGGAAAAACAATGGTTTATACTTGTGTTTATTAAAACTTATTCCAAAGTGGATAATACCTAGATTATACCTCAAATAATTTTTTGACATACCGAGTCAAATCTCTACATATGTTTAAGTTATCTATGTTTTTATCTTCAAGAACAATGAGCCTATAGTGATCAACGTGGAGGTGGTAGAGAAGATATTGGTTCATAATAAAAAAAGTTCTAAAAAACCTCAATTTCCCCTAATATAACTCCCACCATAAGGGTCTACTTGACTACACTTAGGATGTACCTAGTCCCATTATTGTATAAATCTCAGTGGACCACTAACTTTTTTCCATCTATTGTCATGCAGGGGGTTGGGTGGTACTTCTTTATATGGCCTTGAACTTCATTGGAATAACATTATTCATCCCCTTCATGAATATATTCCCTCCAATATCCTTACAAAACTAACACCTTTATCTAATCCTAGGAAGGTGAAAAACTATTATGCCACAATCCGATAGCCTATCACCTACCATCCATAATTGAGGACTCAAATACATAGAGACTGTTGAACCCACCTTCCAATAGCTAGTCTTTCTCTAAAATGATCTCCACAACCATGTATTTCTATAACACCCTAGTGTACGAGGGAATGTATAAAGAAACAAAAGTCACTCAAATCTCTCAGTGATGGACCCACTTGAACATTCACACATGAAAGAATATTTCAAGAGATATATTTGGCGAGTATAAAATTTGGTTGAGAAACCATGAATCATACTTATCAATGTGTATTCACACCTAAATCAACTTGAGAACCACCCTAATATGCATCAGATTCAAGGTAATCAGATAACACTTATCCTTAAAGAGGAACTTAAACTCAGTATAAGGAAGACTTTCCTCATTATGTTTCTGAATGACCAAGACCCACCATTTCTTATTGTTCCATGGAAAATACTAGTCTCAAACACCACCATTTGTTCAGAATGTGTTCAAACAAGTTGGAACACTCATGCCAACAACTCTAGAAACCCTAAGATTTCTCCAGTTATCTCTCTACCTAGAACATGGGTGGCCTCTAGGTTTGGAATTTTTGGAGTTCATTTAGCCTAATAATATCATTATCCTACACAAATGGAAAAAACTATTGATCAACTTGATGTGGATCATCCACAGGAACAACTGGATATCGGTCTACTCCTTACTCAATGATAAGAACATATACTTGATGGATGCTTCTAGGAAACACCTCTTGAATAATCCCCTAAATTAATATCTCATCACTATGCCGATATTCATTATGGCTCTACCTTAGATCTATAATTTTTTATTTACATGGAAGAGTCTTCTAGTTTGACAAGATGTATCGTTGTAAAAAGAGAATATATATAGATATGTCTTGACAAGGATTGAAAATCACAACTCATTCCAATATGATGCATATACATTTTTCCCATAAAAATGGTTTCTTCATATACTAAATCAACATTATATATAATAGAGTCCAAGTGTGTAGATATTTTGTATGTTTAACTATTACATGGATCCCTATCCGGATAAATGAATTTGAGACGCCTCAGCACTATTTCCCTAATTGACCAAACCAATCCTCGAAATTTATGCATTTATAAACATCATCATCAAAAAACCCTCTGTTTAATACCACTATGACATGACCTAACCCATTGTTTATCCCCTTTTGTTAGAGTTAAGATATGTGTGCCACTCCAATCCCACCTCTAATATACCAGAGGTTAGGGACTTTCACATGGTAATTATATCACTCACATGGTAGGGCCTTAGCCTAATGTACTTGTACACACAAACAAATCTCAATACATAATATAATAATGGAAACTATTAATAACTTATGTAATAAATGAATGAATAACATGAGATAACCAATAATAGAGTATGATGGTGTATAAGGAAAAAATGAATATCATACAATATAACCCCCTCAATAAAAAAAATAGGTCTAGCCTTATAATCTGTAATAAGCCTTACCAACATGCACATATATAGTCTTACCATGGTCCAACTAACACCAAAACTAAGAAATATTATGCACTACCCAAACCATGTCCTCCTAGATCATAATTGAACTACCTATATTCTATATAATATATGAAATGTACATACAAATACATTGTCAGGGTGATTATATAAATATACAATGTGACACCCTAAAGTCAAAAAATAAATAACAAATTCAAATATGAGTCATCTATAAACAACAATCTCTGTGGTAGTGAAAGAAGAACCTATACATGCTAATAAAATAGACCTAAGACACAGAGTAAGGTCCCAATCCTCATAGCCAACCAAAATAATTTACAATGCCTTCCAAAATCCCGAATTCAACTGATATATCAACCACATTACCTCTATGTGCCTATATTGGGGGATCATATACACCTAGAAGTAAAGAGGTGAATATCTAATCCATTGGAGGATCCCACAACCTTCCTGGACCTTTTCAATAGAGAGGATACACAATCAATACATAGAGGATCTCACAACCCATAATAGTGGGTGGATACCATCCCTCTCTAATCCAAAGGTATATGATCCCACACACCAAACCCATGGGGGGATTACAAACCCTATCATGGGATATTGATAACAAATTAAATCCTAGTATAACTCTATCATCAGGGTGGGTTTCAATTTACTAAGAATGCCTGAAATGCCAATCCTGGTTTCTATAAGGATTATATATAGGATCATGCTTTCTTTATAACATGCCAAGAATCTATATTAAAAATTAAATCTACCATTAAATTTTATGAGAAAAAAAACATCCAATGTGTACTAATTTTATTCACTAATCGGTTTCTAAATAAAGAAAAAATATCCATTTCATGGTTCTTAGAGAGCTGCATGTAGTGTCCCTTAAGGAACACAATGTATAGAGTGTAAGTTTAACTTAGTTCTTCTCTGGTGACCACATGGAATGTATTGATCCACTCATAGAATGTGTGAGATTAAGAAAATAGTGTGTGGGACCAGAAGGGAAACAAGGTTTATCCCACTAAACATGGGTCATGTTCCACCAAGGACACATAATGTGCGGTATTGATACACATAGTGTTTGAGGAAACCCAATTTTATGGGAATATAACTATTTTGCGCATTGATATTTCCATCTTGGGACACATGATGTTTAGTCTAGGCCTCATTTCATGTAATAAAATTCTCTACGTAAAATCCAAATAGTATATCACCCAAGATACATAATATGTGTTCTTTATGAATATACGGTGTGTTGTTGGTATTTCTCCTAAAATTTGTGGGGGAAAATCCCTCAAGGTAACATTGCAATATTTTTGGGTTGGTTGTATTTTTTGACCAAGAGGTTTTCCATGATTTGTTGGGGATATCGAGAGATATTATTGACAAGGTGTGTTTAAAAAGAACCAAGAAACAGGAAGAGATACCCTAGAATAGGTACAAAACATTGTGCACACAAGGTGATGTTGTTTCCCAGTGTTTTCAAACATTTAGGGGTCCTAAATTTAGAGTTTGGATAAGAATTTTGAAAAGTAGATTTCCTTGAAGTAATTATTAAAATAACTAAAAGGAATGAGTTTTGTAAATATGTGGTTTTCAGAGGTTGTTTTGTGAAGGATCAAAGAAAGATGACAGTAATCTACTTGATAGTGACAAGCCTCTTGAATGAATAATGTGAGTAGCATTGCGAGTGGAGCATAGTAGTGTCATTAAGAGTTTTATGGTTATCTATGAGACAATGAAGATCATAACAAATATATAATTTTCATGGAACATCACGAAAAATGGAGCACCATGGAAGAAAATATGGAGAATCACAAAATGATGATGACATGGTCAGAAGGTTATCGAATCGGTGGAAACAATATTAAATATTCCTCTACCTACTTCAAAAAAGAAACAAGACATGAAATAAATATTAGGGATCTAGAATCATTATGGTGGTTCGTGAAGGAGTTTCACATGAAAAAATTCATTAATTATATAAAATCCAACCAAATGTTCTTAACATAGTGAATGTACAAAAATTTAAAAACACTATGTATGATTCCTGAAAGGATGGAGATTTGGGAAGTCTATTTGAGATTCATTAAAGAGGAGTTCTTATCAAAGGATAAGTGAGCTTCGCAAAATGTATAATCTCTACGAAGGAAATCTGAGGTTCATGAAAGAGGATCTTTGTGAAGGAAGTGAGCATCACAAAGTTGTTCTGAAGGCATTGACCAGAAAATCTATGGTAAATTCATATTCATCAGCGGATGAAAGTGGGTAATAAATATAGAATCTATCTATAATTGAGGATGTATTCATTAGATATAATGAAGAAAACTACAAGTCTATAAACTGTGTTTTAATCCCTTCTATGAGCGGTGAGCAATGGAAGAGGAAGACAAAGATCCTTTCCACCAGCAGTGAGCTAGAGAAAGAGACATAGTAAGTGAGCCTTGGGAATGCAGTGAGAAGACCTTAAACCTTTTAAAGGCAGTGATCCTTGGAATAGATGTGATCTCACCTGAACCATCATTATTAGCATCGATCCTTAGTGAATTTGGTATAATCGACACATCTTTGTTGTATTCTCCTTGGATGTATCCTAGTGAGGATGAACCAAGTAACAAATATTTGCGTCTGTGTGCTTCATTTATTGCATTACATTCAAAGCATAATTATTCGATAAATAAAGAAATAATAAGATACAAAATAATAATTATGTGCAAAAACAATTACCCTTATAATAAATAAGTCAAGATCTATTAGGGTAGGAAAAATTTAGAAAATAATATTCATACCCTAATTCACACCCCCCCCCCCCTCTTAGGTTATCTAGGCCCCTTTTGGACCTAAAAATTGTTATCTAAGGGGATGTTTCTTTTATCATATTTGTTTATTCTAATTTGGTTCATTCAATTTTTGAAGTTAATGATTCAGTATTCTCTTAACATGGTGTTCCATGTAAAATGGAACAACATCAAAGAAGAATAAGATGTATGTTGGAATTCATCAGTGTGTAGGTTTCTATGGAAGGAGTGTGAATTCGTTGAAGGAAACTAACAATAAACTAAAGAAAGACCAGGATGAATCATATAGTGATATCATTCACACTTTTAATGATTCTATAGGAATTAGTGAAGAACCTGATGTTCCTGGTGATTTTGGTACTACATATGGAGATGAAATTTCAATAATACTAGAAGTGGAAGGTTTCCCTGAAATAAAGGAATTGAATTAGAAACTGAATAAAGAAAATAAATCTAGAGATATCCTAATCCATGGTTAAGAAATAGAGGTCAACAATATCATAGGATTAAATAAAAGGATTATTGATGTGGCTACCGATATGAGCGAGAAGTATGATTCCCAAGTTGAAGACCTAAAAAATATGTCTACAAAGGTAGAAAAACCCAAATCTGATTACAAGAAAAGAGTCTGAATATTGAAGAAATTCAAAATCTGTAAGATGGAAATGATGATCTTGTTATACAAAAATCTGAACTAGTTCAGAAGAACCAATTTCTATAGAAAGAAAATTCATTTTTTAATAACTTTGTTACTCAAAAAGATTCTAAAATAAATAAGTAAGGTAACATGATAGATAAAATCTCACAAGAATTGGAATTTGATATAACTAGTGGGAAGAACATCATAAGATAATATTATGATTAACTTCAATCTAGGGATAAGAAGATTCAATAATTAGTAAAAGATATAGATTTAGTTAAGAAATAAGTGGGGGGTATATAATGCCAATAGAAAACCCAAATTTAATGATGATTTTCAATTACTATTTGATTATCCTTCAACAGGTGATAATGAAATGAAAAAGAAAATATGGTACTTCATAAGAAAACCATGAAAGGATTTTCATGTCCCTAAGTCCATCTAATTTTGGAAAAACTGGTATTAGTTATGATGGTCCCTCTCCCATTCATACCAAGAAGAGAGATGTAAAGAGTCCCAAAAATCTTCTAGACACTGAAAGAAGACTTAAAAAGGCTTTTACAAGAATTAATGACATTATGTGCTCTTTATGTGGAAAACATGGTCGTGCTTCATGTTTTTATTTTGAGGCATTGAAATATATTTCATACAATGAGGAAAAAAATATTTCTAAATCTATGAATAATAGGAATCTTCTTGCGAAATATTAAATAGGAGTCTCTCATAAGAATGTATCCATGAAATGCTACTATTGTAGAAGACTAGGATACACCATGAGTGTGTGTCAGGAAGCCCAATGGATCAATTTAAAAAGAAGAACTCTAGCTTCATCAATATCTCAGCCAAGAAAGTATGAAATGAGGTATGCCTTTTATGGAAGATGTTTTATATATTATGATCATGTGAATTTGGAAAGTCCTTGTAGAAATAAGAAAGAAGGAAAATAAAAGGAACTCAAAAGAAGATCCCTAACACTGGTAGTGTATAACAAAAAAGACTATTTTAGAAGACAATATGATTAGTTGAAAAATACATTTACAACCTTTGGGGAATCATATGGGGATCAAAAAAAGTCATATCAAACACCTCCTATATTATACTCATGACAACTCTCTTAGAATGAATGTGAACAAAAATGGAATAGAAAATTAGGAGATACTCAAATTGGGATTAAGAAGAATATAAATTTTGTGGAATACTCATCTCTAATAGGAAAGGGTGGAATGACTTGGATAAATTATAAAAGAAAAATGAATTAATAATGCCTTAAAAAATTCACATGTCATGCCACATAAAAAGAATTTAAGGAAACATAAATATCTATCCAATAGAATAAGAATCAACAGAAAATGGTCAATGAAACGATTCCTTCTCAAAGAAATAGTCATGAATAATGGCATATCAGTGGATCAAAAAAGAAGTAAATTTATAAAAATGGGTTTGAACCAATAATCATAAAGATTTTAACCCTATAAAATATAAATATTAGAAGAAGACTTAGAATTCAGGTAAACAATTTTTAGTCATATGGCCAGAACAATTGATGTTGGATGGGCAGTTGGAAAATGCACAAAAATAGTACACTACATTTCAAGAAAGTGACAAATAGTTTAAAAATCAGGATTGTCAATAATATTATTCTTAAGGATTCTATAGGTTCCCCTCTCACTATGTGTATCAATGTTATTAATTGCGGTTCATGTGTTTCAAGTTCAAGAGAAGATATGGTCCAAGGATAAGTGGCATCAAAATGATGAAAAGTGGTGATGTGATGTGATGTATAATGTCAACTGAATCAAATTAGTTAATAGATATGAAGAATAAATCTATAATAATTCCTTGAAAGGAGTTAACGGTTGATCATTTCATGATAAATATGGTGTTAATTGAGTGCAATTGACAATGATGGTGTTATTAACATTATCTCTTATTTCCTACACTGAGTTTTGACTCAATAGACCTAAGGGTTTTGTTGATGTATCACTTATAAGTGGTAAGTTCACCCAATGAAAATCACAATGAATGAAGCTATAACTAGAAACTGTTATTGAGAATGATTTTTTTCTCAAACCTATAGTCACATGTGATGAATTAATGTTGGAGAATTAGAATTTATGTCGATATAAAAAGTGGTCTTAAGAACCAGAAGAGTTTCATATCATAGGGGGGGTTATTTTATCTCCCAATTAGATGAAATATCTAAATTATATAGAAGTGATGGAAGATTATGTTCATGAATACAGATTGGGTGATAAGTAGCAATACTCATGTATTTCAGGATTATATATTTTTCTCAAGCGATATGGTATCATCTTACTATTTTCAAGATATTCAAAAGCTCCAAGAGAAGATTAACGGTGGTTCCAATAAGTGTTATACCCATTATAAATAGTAATACAGCATCTGAAATCAAAAGGAAAATTGTCTTAAGGATGTATATCTATTCAATATTGTGGGTTTTTTGGGAGATTGTTTCGAGGACAACCAATAATAATGTCATTGAAACTAAATGGTACTTTCAAAATAAGATAAATTAATATGAAGTAGTGTTTTTTAAAAAATAATGACTAGTGTGAAAAGGTTACTCCCAGATAGAGGGTATTGATGTTGATGATACATTTCCACCTGTTGCGAGGCTAGAGATAATCAGAGTATTCTTGTCCATATTCCTTCAAATAAGTTTCAAATCTTTCCAGATGGATGTCAAATCATCATTTATACATGGAGTTATAGAAGCAGATGTGTAGATTGAGAAACTAGACAATTTTCTCATTCATGAATAGGATAATATAGTGTGTTGGCTGAAGAAGTCACTGTATAGGTAAAAGTAAGAATAAAGAGTGTGGTATTTAAGGCTCGATCAGTTTTTGAAGAAGCTCGGTTTTCAGTGTGGTGGAGTTGATTACAATATCTATGTCAAAAATTATAGTAATCAAAGGATGATGGTTCTTGTGTTTTTAAGGGGAATAATCTTCAGTGGATCAGATGAATCATAGTGTAAATAGTTTTCTTTAATTCATGATAAGTGAGTTCGAAATGTCATTGATTATTGAACGGTCATTTTTCCTTGGTTTAAAAGTAACACAATGAAAAAATGGAACATTAATTTCTCAATAAAAATATGTCAAGGAGGATTGGAGAAGATTTTTAATGGATGATACCAAGGAGATAACATCTCAAGTGGATACCTAGATGAAACTGTTAATTGATGATGAAGGAAAATAGGTTAATTTCCCCAAATACAAGCAGATCATTGGAAGCCTATTGTACTTGACAGCGACACAATTTGTTTTTCTACATGTCATGCAGTGAAGTATCAATGAAATACCAAGTAAATCCACATGATTTCAGTAAAAATAATAATTTGGTATATCAAGGGAATGGTGGAATTTGGTTTTATGTACAATGACAAATCTCAGTTGGAGTTATTGGGATATATACATATAGACTGCTCTGGTTCAATAGATAAAAGAAAATAAAAATTCGGTAGTGCATTCTATCTTGGTGGTTTATGTATTTCCTGTCTAAGAAAGAAACAACATTTCATTTCTCTAAGAAACACATATGTGAAATATATTGTGACTACTCAAGTATGCATGCAGTTATTGGGGATGAAGCAACAGCTTGATGGCATGGGAGTAGAATTAAAGTCTCTGATCAGAATCTATTTCGATAATTCAAGTGATATATATCTTAGAAAAAATTCATTCTAACACCCAAGGATAGAGAACATTGAAGTCAAGTATCATTTTATCTAGTAGAAGGTGGAGTAAGGGATTGGGAAGTTGGACTATGTGCCTATAGAACAATAGGATTCAAACATTCTAACAATGGATTTACCCAAATAAGTATTTGAATGGAATTGACAGGATATTAGAGCTATATCGAATCCTTACACTAAAGAAAGTATGTATGTGGGACCCCCTCTCCCCAAGGTGTGATGTGGTTTTCCCAAATTTCTATAATTGTGTCTTTTACCCAATTTGATACCACAATAGAGTGACCATCATGATCACTAATGATGGGGGAGAAATTTTGGATTTCAATGGGGAAAATGTAGTAATAAAGATTAGGTAGAAGCTATTTAGTGGAGCAGTGAGATAGGTGGAGTATTAAATATAATGATGCTAAAGTTTATTGATCAAATGTTATATAACATAACATATGAGGTTTATGATGAAATTAGTCAAGTATTTTTGGAATGAAGTGATTCATTTATGAACTTTGCATTATACTCTTGTTTCTCTTGCCATGTTTGGATCATGTGGGCTTAGAGTATGTGCTAACTAAATATTTTATTGATATATTAGTTTCAAGAATAAAATGTTTGTTGAGAATGGAATAATGTCTAATAATATATCAAAATGTAAAGAGTTCTCAACAAATACATAGGGGGATATTTTTGGGAAAAATCCCTCAAGGTAACATTGCAGTATTTTTGGGTTGATTGTTTTTTTTTTTGAAAAAGGGGGTTTCCATGATCAGTTGAGGAGATATAGAGATATTTTTTACAAGGTATGCCAGCAAAGATTCAAGAAAAAGGAATGGATTCCCTATAAGCAGTACAGAAAGTTTCATACAAAAAGTGACATCACATCCTAGTGTTTTCCAAATTTTTAGGGTCAAAAAATTGGAGTTTGGATAAGAATTGTGAAAAATGGATTTCCTTGAATACCTTATTAAAAAAATGGAAAAGGCAATAATTTTGTGAATATGGCCTTCATGATGGTTGTTTATGTGAAGGATTAAAGAAATCTGGTGGTGATCTACTTGATAGCTATGAGTATCACGAACAATGAAGGTGAGGAGCGTCGCGAGTGGAGCATCATAGTGGAATAAAGAGTTTGATGGTGATCTCTATGACAACTATGGGAATCATGAATAGAGAATTGTCCTGGAGCATTGTGAGAAAGGGATCATCACAGTAGAAAATGCGGAGCATTGTGAAATGGTGATGATGTGGTTGGAAGGATCAAGAATAGATGTAAATGCTTACAAATATGCCTCTACCCCTTCAGAAAAGCCACAATACATAATGAAAATCATAAAGCTCCAGAATCATGAAGGTGGTTTATGAAGGTGTTTCATACAAAGAAATTATTTAAGGATATAAAATCCAACTGAATGTTTTGAGCATCATGAAATTAAAAAAATTCATGAAAACTAAGTAAGCTTCGTGAAAGGAATGATCTTCACAAAGTCTAGTTGAGATTTGTTAAAGGGGTGTGCTTTCAGAAGGATATGTTATATTTTTAAAAGTTAGGAGCTTTATGAATTCTTTTTTATCTTTACGAAATAGGAGCTTCACGAAGGCAATGAACATCACAAAAGTTCATAAAAAGTCATTGCCCGGTAAATCTGTGGTAAAGTAGAATTCCTTAGTGGATGAAAGTGGGGCGTTAAAAGAGCATGTATCTATAACTGAGGATGTATTCATTAGAGATAATGATGGGACCTACATGTTAATAACCTATATTTTAATACCATCCAAGAGTGGTGAGAGAAGGAATAGGAAGATGGTGATTCTTCCCACTAGAAGTGAGCCATAGAAAGAGACATAGGGAGTGACCATTGGGAATGTAGTGAAGAGACCTTAAATCATTTAAAGGCAGTGAGCCTGGGTATAGATGAGATCTAGCCCAAACCATAATTTTTGGAAGTGGCCCTTAGTGAATTTTGTATAGTCAATACATCACCATTTTATTCTCCCTAGATATATCCCAACGATGGTGAACCAAGTAAAAATTGTTTTGTATTTGTGATGTATTTCTTTAATTACATTCAAAGCATCATCATCAGATAAAGATGGAAATAATAATATGATAATTAGAACTTAATTGTAAACAAAGTGACACTTATAATAAAGAGGTCAATATCTACTAGGGTAGGAATAATTTAGAAAATAATATATATACCCTATGTCAACCCCACCCCCTCAGGGTACCTAGGCCCCTTTTAGACCTAACAACATTCAATATTTCTTCTAAAACATACTCGTGAGACTCAAATCCGCATTTTTATTCACTACAAATCTCACCCCACAATTTTAACATGTCATCCAGGGTATTTCTACATATGGAGATATCATTTTTCATTTTATATCGCCAGAAAAATGAATCCTTTTCATTCCCATTACCCACCTGATTACCATATATATCATTACTCCAAATCCTCTTAGGTCACCCTCATCAAATATTTTTTTTTCATTTCCTAATATTATACTAATGTGTTATGATCCTAAATGTAAAATGTAAAAAATGATCAGTAGAACCAATTGCTATCATGAAATTATTTTTTCTATGAGAATGGTTGAATCATCAGCTAAAAATCAAAGGTTGGTGATGAACATGTTACGAACTAAAGGAGAAAACGAAGGAATCAAAAAAGATGAAAAACTATGATGAACACACATAGTAATTCATTGATCAAGGTTGTGTAAATCAAAAATAAAAATAAAAATACATGGAAGTTTCAATTTTATTTAGTCGTGAATCATAATATTAGACAAATAATAAGTTGACATGGACATTCCATGATTAAACATATATTTCATTCATGGGAAATTAATCTATCTTCCCAACCACATCATATATGGGTTAAATACATCAATATGAAAATAAATTATTTTGTTAGGATCTATCATTGGTTAATAACATTCTTGCACTAATCTTGTTGGTGAATACCATTATGTTTATTTTCAACCATCGATCCCTTGATAATTTTCCAATATGTTCACAATAGGGATCCTCTCAAATATCTTATAGTAATGTGTCTAACCCTAGTGTTTTTTTATAAACATACTTTAAATTGATATAATAGTGGGTTAAGAATTAATTAAAAACAATAAAATTAATTCATTAATTAATCATTTTTAATCCCCCATTGACTGCATTCTATCATGGGGTCTGATGAAAATAAAACTTTAGTCATGCCTAGAGTAAAAATCTTATTCTCAGTTAACTATTTTCTTAATTTACCATTATAAGACTCTTTCCAAATGATGTATCCTTATTTCTTGAAACACGTGTTTGGTTTTAGTTAAATCAATGTAATATTATATTTACAATCTAACGATGTTCCAATAATCCCCAATACTTTCTCAAACTCCATAAATATATTAAATAGAATTTCCAAATATATTTAAGGGTTATAAAAATAAAAACTAATGTCGTTACATATTTGTTGATTTAATTTCACAGAACATTCACCTCACACAATAATAACCCCCCATTTCCTATTATTTTATTAATCTATAAATATAATAAAAAATTTAGATATGTTAAACATGATAGTGGGTAATTGGAAATGTTACTTAGAGGAATCATATTGTATCCATTGGTCTATTATAAGAGGTATATAAATTGTTATATAATTTTGATCCACAAATACACTAAATCATTAATGTCTAACCATACTTGAATAACCATGCCAATCATGAAATGAAAATGGGATTAGGTGTTCTATCAGGCCTCATCAAGTATTAGGAGGTGGTTAAACCATAATATTTTACCAATTATTCTCATATACGGTTATAGATTGTTGTTTTATAATATTTTCTACCACTTGTTGATTTATTCTAATATAATCCACCTTGAAAATCCCATTATCTACATTTTATTTGAAAAAATAGAGATACTAGATCTCATTGCGCTTTGTGTACAAATGATATATCTAGTTTGTTATATAAAAAACATAGAGTTTTCTCGAAGATTATTTATTTCAAATAATATATAGATGTCATTTTAGACATATTCCTATTATAAAGAGTATAATAAGTTATAAAATAATAATATCACATGCAAAACATAACAATATAAGAACTTTTTTATTTGTTCAATATATAACATTACAAATAAAGGATAAATACATTCTATATAATATATATATATAATGAGATAATAAAGGAAAGTAAATAACATAACTAAAATCTGGAAATCTATATGGATGGTGACTCTCATTAATAACATAGTCACAAACACAACAATAATGAGATGGAAATTGATTTAAAATATGGTATGTAATTTATAAATTAAATATATATATTCATGAGAAAAAATAATTGATTGAAATCTATATGATTTTAGGTTTATAGGTAGGGTAGTTGATAGGTAACATGAATTCTGAAATTATGGCCATTTAAATAGTTACCTAGTAGTTAGAATAACAAACTGCCGATTAGAATAGTAATCTAACCATTGCAATAGTAAGACAAAAAATTTATGTAATCTATGAAAATAACTAGAAAATAAATAATAATATACTATTATAAAAAAATATAAATGGGTATTTACATAAAAAATATAATTATTTGTTTAACGTAACTCAAATAAAGAAATTATTATTATACGTTTAATTAATAATCGAAGATTAATATTATAATATCAAAATAAATATTGAATTGATTGAATTTAGACAATTTTTTTAAAAAATGGTTTATAAATTTTGAATTAGAATATCAAAATTAGCCATAAATGATGAATTTTAAATTTTATTAAATATCAAAATAATTAAATGAAATGTGAAAAAAAACTTATACCAAATATGAAAGAGTATTTTATAAAAATAAAAAAGTAATTTAATATTTAAAAACTATATTTTAAAAGGTTCCATTTTATTTTTAAATTTGACAATGAATTTTATTAAAACTAAGATTTTATTTTTGAGATTTTGGGAACTGATTTATACAATAAAATCCTGAATTTTAAAGTATTAAGGTAGCTTAAAAATTATTTTTTCATTGTTATAAATTTATTTTACTAAACTTATTTACACATTTTAAATTTTGACAGCATTATAATATTGGGATGAGATTTGGATATTTTTCAAAAATATTTAATTTAAAATAATAATTGGGAAATATGATTAAATAATTACATCATGATAGCTTTATCATGAAAAAACATTACCCTTTATGTAATGATGGCATTAGTTCCTTAAAAGGGGAATGTAATAATATTATTAATAATATATAAGACCATTATAGAATATATTTTCCATTATTTAATTTTATATTCAATATTTTAACTCAAAATTTCTCCTCCACTCAATGATTAAATAATCCCCCTCATCCCATTGGGAAATCACATCCAATAAATTATCTCATTGGTAAATATCTACTCATACCCCCATTATTAAGTGATATAAGATTATTGAATGTTTTTTTGGTTTAATATAACAAAAAAACCTTCAAGTCATTGGTCACATAATAATGGAGTAATCTTTCAGGATATCATAATAATCCCTTGTCTTCATTTTATTTTTCTTGTTACATTATTTTAATCACATTTTTGTTATTTGAAAAAAATCCTTTTATGATAATTATTAAAAAAATCATTATATTAATGTTTCTATTATACTATATTTTTTTACAAACTAATTATAATAAATTTATACATCATCTCCCTCTCCATTGAAAAATTTATTCACGGACTACTCTAAAATCTTCAAATAGGTCATATTTCATTACTTACCACCACATTCTTGACGGGTTAGTGTATCATATATAACATGTCCTTGTGTAAGTTAAATTTTATTTTTAATGTTTTGCATAAAATTTAACAAACTAATAAATAATATAGACCAATACTACAATATAGAAATGAAAATGTAATACTTTTAAATGACCTGATATCATGTCATTTTATCCGTAATAAAAGGATAGTAAATAATTTACAATGATGAGTTAATGTAAAGTAATTCTAAAATGGTATTTTAATCAACATTATTAGGCTATACTAAAATTAAAATTAAAATTAATAATAACAAATCCTAAAGTAATGGGATACCACACTGAATAACTCTCTAATATGTTTGGAAAAAAAATTCTTACTTTTTTCTCTTGTATTTATTATATTTTAACCTATTTGTTTTAATATAATTATTTCCCCTCTCATTTTTGGATATTATTACTTTAAATTTTACATTTATATTGATTATGACATTGTAAGGAAACATTATTTCTTTCTCTCTTTAAAACCACATTCTCTTTATAAATCATATTTTCGAGGAATTGATTAGTATTTTTCATTATTCCATGTTTTATTTTCCTTTTTAATTTATAGGGATTTATATGCCATTTAACTATTTCATCTTTTAGTTTCTTCTTCTATAAAATATGATAAACTTTATTGGAAAAACACTTCTCAATTCCCTTCTTGACTTCTTCTCATTTCTACTTTTGGGGTTATTTAGATAATTAATGGGATATCTTATCTATATGATGATAAATAAATATATAACAATATTAAATGTATATTAATACCTCTATATTTAACCTCATGATTAATTATCAATATTTACATATATTATGTAAAAGTTTAAGATATGAAATTATGTATTTGTTTATTATGAAATTATTTTCTATTTCAACTTGGGTTATCCGGGTTATGCTTATAGACATATGTAAGACTATTATATCCTTTTTTATACTACTTAAAATTTTATGTATCTATCGCGTTCCATGTTACACACTAATGAATTTCATTTTTTTAATCTGATTTTATGCCTATAATGTGAAAATAATTATAATGATCACTCATCTACACATTTTGATTCATTTATATTTAATTTTCATAATATTCTTATTTTTATAAGGATTTCATTCTCACCTTTTCTTTAATTTATATCCCTATGTGTTTATAAGTATTATGAATTTTATGATTCTCCCATGGGAAGAAAATTATAAAATATTTCAATAAATATTAAAATATTAAGTGTATTAAAGCTTTATGAACCGAATTTTCCATGACTCTAAACCTATCGATTTTTTGGTCTATAATATTATTTATGTTTGTATTAAAAATTATTTCATAATTAATTATGTAATGTATGGGTCACTATAGCTAGTACATGATAAATATTTAGTTATATTTTGAATTGTGTCTCATAATAAAGGATAACCTCGGTCAAATTAAAGTACTACATTATCAAATTAAATTGGAATTATGAATTCATATACTCAAATGAATAATTTATTTATCCATTATTTTTTCAAATTATTTTTTTTATAAACATTTCTATTTTATAAAATTATAGAGAAAATGATAAATGAAGATAAAAACCCTTCTATGTTTTAATAAAATGTTTGTTCATATGAAACTCTTAATCTAATGAAAGATATAATTCCAAAACTCAGTGAAGTACTTATAAACTTATCATGAGTTATAAAGAGTATCATGAACCACATTGATCATCCATCTTCACCCAATATGATAAATTAGTCACTGATTCCACCATGATTCAATGACTATATTAATTCAGTTGTTATTTTGATTTATTTATTACAAAAAGTGGGTTCGGTCCATAGAAAATATATTTTTTGTCATTAGTCTAAACTAGATAAGGTTATACTATAAACATACCATTTAAAAGGATAATTCGATTAATGGTGTATATTTACTAATAATACGATGTAAAAAATCATGTTGAATTAGCTATGTGGAAATAATTTAAGAAAATAATTCTTAATATTTATTTTCTTTAAACGATTCATAATATAATTGGGAAACAATTACTAACTCACAAATAAATGGAGATAAAAACTTTGTGTGGATTCTAATATGAATTTATGAAGGATTACAACATATTTATTTTTTTCTATCAACAATTATAGGAAAATTGATAGATTATTTAGTGTCTTAAAACCACATCACTAAAAGGATCAAACTATAGGTGACTTTTAGAATTTTGAATAAGTAGTTCAATGTGATATTTATGTGGATATAAACTATATATAATAGTACCATGAACATGGAGACTTGAATAAATATATGGAGTATTATACTACTGGATAAAATGATAAAGGACACAAAGAAAACAATGTTCAACTAGAAACAAAATCAAAAATATTTATTGAAGAACCTGAGAAACATCCTTAAAGAATTTTTGAACTTAATGAAGCATTGAAAACAATTACATTGAGCATAAGCTTTTTGAAGGGATATAAACGGGCCACTAAATAGAGTAGTGAAAATAAATCTCCACTAAATGCACCACCCATTTCAAACATCATTAACAATAATAAACTTGGTAATTATACAAAATAGTAAACTAAAACAAGGTTATTAAAGTAAAATCCATTCGAATAGCATTCATATCTAATTGGTAGAGTAATAGATTAATCCATTACAACCGCTGTGATGGAATAAAAAAAATAAAGTGGTCAAATGTACAATTGTGAGTCAGTCATGAATAGTAAAAGTTTTATTGAATTAGATTTTAATATATTGATTCATATTTTATAAATATTCTTGAAATATTGTTTTAAATCATTGATTTCCGGGAGATTGGATATCATTGAAAACAACTAGTTGTGTGATTATTACATCTCAAGTGTCTAATTCTTCCCTAATTAACATTTTTTGAAACATTATGTCAAAAAATATCATTATTCAACCTTTATTAGAATTTTAGTCTATATTAGGAATGGATTTTATCACCATATATGGATATCACATCAAATTCAGGGAAAATGAAATTTCATTCCATATCCCAAACTATCCAAGGATTATATATAAAGGCATATAGAATTATAAATTCCCTTTAACAACTCCTTCAAAATTATGGGTGTTGATATACAATGGATAAGCATATCTTGTTAAATAAAACCAATGTATTGGAAATAAGTTATATCTTATCCCTAGTTACATTGTCCTCTATAATATTATTCATCATGTAAGAAATGTAGAATATCACACGGTACTACCAAAGAAACATATCACAAGTTTATAATGTGTTCCATGTATCCCTCCATAGGAATTACATAATATATCCATCACACATACTAAATCTATGGGTAGTATAACTAGAAAATAACCTATTTTATAAAAAGGATGCATTAAATATCATGTATTATAGATGAAAAGTTCTATGAAATGTTACAATTCACCTTAAATTGGTACTTTTTTGTAACTATATGTATGAAGAAGTAGTATGAAAACCTGAAAAAATTATGAAACAAAAGTACCCCATATACTTTAAATTAAGGAAATGAATTAAAATTTGAATGGAAAAATTCTAAAAGGGATATGAATATAAAAACCCAATCATTTCTAAATGAATCTTTCATTATTGACATATATATGTGTCCTACTTAGTCATATTCTCCTTATAAAACATAGAATATGGTATAATATAAATAAATCACATTCATCACATAATAAAATAGATACTATTTAATTTTTTCAATAAAAATGATTATAAAATAAGGATAAATACATTTCACAAAGTTATAACAAGTAAAATGGGGAAATAAAAATATTTAAATAATATGAAAAAAATAGGAAATGCATAGGGTCATGGTCTCCCATAATAACCATATTCAAAAAACCATTATAATAAGAAATTAAATGATTAGCAATGACGTAGACATTTTTATAAAAAACTATTGAGAAACCTAAGAGAAAACTAGTTAAATGAAATTTTTAACATTAAACGGACATTTATATGATAGTGAAAGACAATATAAAAATTCAAAGTATGGGTGTTAGAAAATTAAACCAACTATAAAAATAATAACCTATAAGTGGTAATAGTATTTATGTGGTTGGGTTATTAAAATTTCCATGTAATTGTTTAAATAACCATGTGATAAATATCAATATATAAATAAAAAATTCCACAAATCTGTATTTAGTTAATAAATATAATGATTTAATTCATGCAACTCAAATATAGTTATTTTTTTAGTATATATAATTATTTGTTTAATAATAATATTATAAATTAGAAATGAAAATTTAATTTACATAATATAGAAATTTATTTTGATATGAATAATTAAAAATTTGTAATTGGCATAACAAATCTAGTCATGAAACAAAATTCTGAATTTTTTTAAATACTATAATTTTTAGGCAAATAATAAAATATATTATAAAACATATGGAATTAGATTTTTTTAAACATAAAAATTCAATTTATTATTTAAATAACATATTTTAAAAAGATAAAATTTATTTCTGAAATTTTTAAATAATTTTTTAATCAATATATGAATAGTTTTAAGAGGCTGAGGAATGTTTAATGTAATAAAAACTTAGATTTTAATGTATTAGAATATTCAAAAAGGATTTTTTCAAATATATAAGGAACATTTATAAACATAATTAATATTTTTAATTAGAAACTTAAAATTATGTTTGCATGAATATTTTTTATTTTTTTAGGAAATTAGAACATAAATAAATTGTTAGATATGATAAAATTTTAATTTCACAACGACATCGTCATGAAAAACATCAAATTCCAGGTTATAATGACATATGTTGTTCAAAAAGTTGATGGGAAAAAATTATTTTTCATGCGATAGAAAACTATTACATGTCTTGGTCATCAATTAATATTATATTTAATGTTTTAACTAGAAATACTTGTTTCTTATAGGTATAAGATTCCCCTCTCAACTACATGCTAAATCACTTCCAAAAAATTTTCCCATTTCCTATGATCTATCCATATCCCTTATCTCATTCCTCCTAAGAATTTTAGAGATATTCAAGCCTCACCAAACTATAATCCTTCAAGGTATTAGTCTCTTATCAATGGGGTAACCATAAAGGATGAGGTAGTGGTCCGTTATCTTCAATTCATATTTTTATTCTTGTATTATTCTATTATCATTTCAATTATTCAAGAAAATCCTCCCTAAACTAAATTATCATTATATATACATGATAATGATTTTTTATAATAATATTGTAATGAATCGGGTTTTCCAAGTAATATTTTTGGGTATTGTATGGATTATTTTTCAGAGTAGGCATTGAGATTGTGTGTGATTCCAAGGCCCATTTTGCCCATAAAAAAATGTTTAATATATACTAAATATATTAAAAAGCATGTGGAACCAGTTTTCATGAAAAGTGGAATAATATCTAAATGATCGAATCAGATATTTGGGGGCACCATTCTCTTCAAAATGTGGATTTCACCCTAGGAATGACATAACCTTGTTCAGCATAGGGTGTTCATAGAAAAGTCATTACAGTCCTAGAAGTGAGTAAAATATTTAAATTTTAGGGCCAATAGGGGCCTATATACCCTGAGAGGGGGGTGAATTAGGGTATGGATATTCTTTTTGAAAGTTCTTCATGCCCCACTGGATCTTGACCAATTTATTACAATGGTCACTTTGTTTGCTCTTGTGCGATTATTATGATCAGTTCTTTTCTGGTTTGTCTGATGATGATGCTTTGAATGCAATACAGGGAAGAAACCAGGCTGACACAGATATTTTTACTTGGTTCACCAGCACTGGGCTATGTCCAAGGAGCATACAACAGCGATGTGCCGTTGTACCAAATCCACTAAGGCTCAATGCCAATAATGTTCACAAGGTTCGGGCTAGATCACTTCTATGCCCAGGCTCACTGCCTTTACAAGGTTTAGGGTCAGCTCACTGCTTTCCCAAGGGTCACTCCCTATTTCTCTCTCTCTGGCTCACTGCCGGTGGAGAGGATCACCTTCTCCCTCTTCCTAAGCTCACTGCTCTAGAAGGGATTCACTCACAGTTTATAGACCTGTAGGTATCTTCATTTGTATGAAAAAATGCATCTTCAACTGTAGATAGATGCTCTGTTAAAATCCAACTTTCATCCACTGATTAATATCCCTTTGCCTCTGAACCACTGGGAAATTCCTTTTGGAAACACCTTCGTAGAGTACCCTACTTCACGAGGCATCCAATTTCGTGAAGCTCAAACAAGCTTCTGCGAATATCCTGCCTTTTCGCGAAGCACTTTCGCGAAGCTCAAGCCATCGTAGAGCAACGTCCCTCTCAAAGCTCACTGAGCCAATGCGGAGCTCACAGGTTTCGCGGAGCTACAATATTCGCTTCGAAGCTCCTCTTTCACGAAGCACACTGGCTACGCGAACCACCTTCGCAAAATGAGAGGAAATGGTCTTCTCTGAAAATTCTCTCTACTTTTCTCGAGGGGGTCGACCTGTATTTATAGACGATTCCACCGACCCTCGACCCTTCCATGTGAAGTCAATGCCACGTCATCTCAAATCGCGAAGCTCCGAAGTTTCCATCATAATTCTGTCTAAATCGCGAAGCACCACAGAATTTTTCTGATTTTGGATCTCGTCATAATCATGGAGCATCACCATTAACATTCCTTCGCACCTTCGCCGCGAAGCTCCCTCGCAATGCCCTTCATCTCCGGGAATCTCCCTTGCAAATCCCTTCACCGCCACGATGCGCTTCAGCCTCTGCCTTTCGCAAAGCTTGTCGTAATCGTGAAAAATCACCACCTCCATTCTTCTAGTCTTCGCGAAATCCAAACCATGAAGCTTCTCTTCATGAAATTCATTCCTTTTCCATATTAAATTATGATCTTCATGGAAATCCACTTTTCGCGGTGCTCACCAACCTCCAAATTTTGGACCCCAAAAATTTGGCAAACACTGGAAAACGGTGCCACCATGTACTGCTCTTTTTGTACTACCTCCATATCTTCCATTCCTTTGTCATTGTCCTTTGTCAACATGGATTGTCAACAACTTCTCTGGAACTCGACAATTTCTTCATGGAAACCTGTTTTGTCAACAAACACAATCAACCCAAAAATACTGCAATGTTTCCTTGAGGGATTTTTTCCCAACATTAAATAAATTATTTTATTTCTTTTTCAATAACATAGTTATTTTATATCTATTATGTATATTGTAATGAATGAATAATAGGGTTATCTACATAACCCTAGAGCCATTAGAGAACCGTTGGAGAGAGCGTTGGAGTATCTCTTTCAAATGAACAACAACCGAATTATAGATCAATGGTCAATGTGCAATGAAATCATAATATCTCAACAACAACAATGAGGACACTTTTTTCTTAATCAGATATTTATCTAAATTGAGGTAGGATGTTTTTTTATTTGGTTTCTCTATCCATTATAAATTTTTACAACAAACATGGATCATTCAACCAATGGATTGATACGGGGATTATGCATATTAAAGGATTAGAATTTTTTAAGGGATTCTATTGGGAGTTATTTATTTATTTTGGTTCTTTGGTTAGCATTATAATGAAAATGAATCAAGGAAAACCAAACATATCTGAGGTTCATTCCTATTTTATGTTTTTCATGATTTTCTCCCCTATTTCTCCATTAATCATGTGCGTTCTTTTTTTGGACCCTAATTCGACATTAACCAATGAAATAAATCATTGTGAATTCATTTCATGGTTAAAAAATCGATATAGTATATTCAGGATTAGCACGAGACAACAGAGGTGAAATAGTGGTAGTGGTAGTGAATTAGATAACATAGATGCCCTAATTTTATGTTTTAATGAATTCAATGTATAACAGCATTCAAATATTTTTTTTCCAATGGATTGAAGGCCTACAAATTATTGATAAATGATTGAAAGGTTTTTTAGGGCCTGATTCTTGATTTTTTGGGTGAGGTGCGGCTGAATCAGTGGCTAGAGAACTAGAGAAGATGTGTGAATTCCAAATCTGGAATTCTGAAAAAATATGAACTAGATGGCGTGTAACTATGATCCACACACCATATGGGACAATCTTAGTGGTGGATAGGGTTTTAGCGAATGTTAAGTATCACATGGGGTGTGACCCTATTACATGGCATGTGGTCTCTTCCTGTAGGATCAGTGTGTACTTACAATGGTATAAGGACATGGGTTGGAGTACACAGGTTAGACCACATCATGTACTCCCCTACACGAACATATCCTTGACACGTACATGGGATAAGATGTGTACTAGTGCGTGGGAAGAGTACATGGTAAGTCAACATGTTGAGTACTATTACATGGAAATGAGCATGAGACCCAGTCCCTTTACACAGGAAAGACCCAGGGTCAAGATACATGGCATGTGACCCCTTCTACACACCGTGTAATTTCTAAATCATGGCTTTGATAACTTTTCCTCTGTATCCTAGACAAGTTTATTTTGGGTGAATTCCCCATATATTTTCCCTGTGGGTGAGAATGAAATTTCCTTATATATATATATTAATGATCCCTTCATCCGGACTACTTGGATATTTTTTTTGAATTATTCTATGATGCCCGAAGTGAGATCCTTTATTTGTATTAATGACCCAGGTGGAGTTCTCAATATCATCATGACCAACACTACGTGGGCTTCAATCCTCTACTTAGCAGGTTAATCCTGATTGAGTTGTTGGTAAACCCCATATCCTTGGGATTGATTATCATCATTTTATTGTATCTCTTTAGGCCATCAGTGTGTACTTCTAATAGTGAGACCTGACGAGAATTACCTCCCTGATAAAGGCCATCAGTTCAATCAGACTCGGGAGTGTCTTTTCGTAGATGAGTTCTATATGGAATCTTCAAGATAGAATAATAAGGTAGAATATTTCAATTTCCACATACATTTAGAATGTGTGTCTTTTTTTATTATATCGAGATATTCTTACTATATGTATTATTTTAATATACCATTATAGAGATAACTATATTTCCCTTTTCATATTTCTTATCATTCCAGGTTTATTACTGGGCATTTTTATACTCACTCCTAGATGGATTTTTCCTGTTCATGTCATATCTTATGTAGATTATAAACCTTTTGAAAAATCCCTTGATGGACCAGGACCTGACTATTATTAGTTAGACTGGATAGACTAAGGTGTTCTCCTATAATACTTTGACAACTTACCTGATTTTATATTCAGGTTGAACTTGTTTTCAAAATCATTGTGGTGGCCCTATATTTGGCCATGTTTACTTTCCTTTACATAATTTAATACTCTTGTTGTGGGATTTATATGTATGCATTCATGGTTGTTCAATTGTTTTTACGTTTTTGTATATTATGGGCATCGAGATGTGTGCATGTGTATAGGTATTTAGGCTATGGTCTCCCATGTTAGTGATATTCATACTCAGTTCTAGTCACCAGCCCCTGGCCTATTGGAGGTGGGCATGGGGAGTTGAAAAATGGGCCACATTGATATGATTCATAATAGAGTCGTATCAAAGCATGTTCTACCTTAGGATTTAATTCTATGAGATTGGTTTGGTCCAATAGTGTTGAGTGTTTCAAGTTTGTCTTTTAGGCCATGGACTCTGAATATTGTGCAGTGGCTAATGTACCCACACATTAAGACTCTAATCACCTATTTTCAAGTCATTAAATAAGAGCACTGGTTGTAGGTAAATCAATGGTACATTCATCATATAAGAATGAGTTTTGGTTTCCATGTCCTTCTTCAGTCAGCTCTCCAGATATACTCATTGAACATGGTACATCTTCTTTAATTTCAATATGCATCCATGATGTTTGCTGGATATGATTAATTATAATTATTAGGAGGATGGTCCACTCAGTGATGAGGTGTCAATACAGGGAATAGTTCTAGAGATGATACATCTAGGTAGTGCACCAACTATACCACATGTTGAGGAGTTGATGGTACCTTCAATACCAGAAGATGATGTGTGCAGGATAAGCACACATCGTGTGTTTCAATGATAGTGACCCCTCAGGTTATTAGGAAATCCTGACCCATAGGCAGCTGAGGACTGGATTGAGGAGGTGACTCGATTTTTCCATCTATTTGGGACACTAGCAAGACATATGGTGATCCTTACGGTGATCCTTCTCTATGGATCTGTAAGATGATGATGGGGTTTTGTGACATGGTCTTACGATGACGAGGCTCTTGTGTGGATAGAGTTTGTGCACCTTTTTAGATATGATTTCTTACCATCTATGTTGAGGGATGTACATATCCATGATTTTTTACAGCTTTACAAGGTAGCATGAAAGTAGCTGAGTATTCATCAAGGTTTACCAAACATTATATGTACTCAATTGATATGGTTTTGGATTATTTCTTCATGAATTGAACATCGGAAAAATTGATACATAGATACATCCTATAAAATTTTATATTTCTATTCATTCCTACATATGCTGGGGAGCTAGAATGAACTTTGGTGTTTAAGATTATCTTGGTTGAGTAGACATAGTCAGTGGTTTCCTGTAGTGGGAATGTAGGATTAAAGACCTTAGCAGTAGGGAGTCGACCGTAGTCTTAGGGACCTAGATTTATGAGATGTTTCAAGAGGAGGTCCCTATATAGAGGATCTATCGTTCAGGTCTAACAAGGTGGGTCTACTCATCCTACAGAGAGGCGGTGAAAAAAATGTGATGGAAGAGGACATCCTCCATAATATTTTTTGACCTACCATATGGAAAATAGGGAGACCATGGATGGGCCACTGAAGCAGAGATTAAGGATAGATAAGACATATCTGCAGGGTGGTGGATTTTCCAAAGGAGATTGGAGAGTAGTGGTAGGTTGTAGAATCTTTGACTTGTTACTACAACCACCCCCAGGTGGTCAATTCAATGCTTAGGGAGCTGGGGGATAGGGTCGTGGAAAGCTATAGGTGATCGAATCTTACAACCCTGAGGTTTTAGGAATGATTTGAGATAGAATATGTTTATTTTCTACCTTAGTTTTGGTACTGATAGACATAGGTTTTATTCATTACATTCTTAAAACATATTATTTTGAGAGTTATAGATTCTGGTTGAGCCCTTGGATCGACCCATACACTTGAATACTCTTACTGGAGAAGACTCAGTGATCAAGCACTTGTTCCAATGGTGTAACCTAACTCTTGGAGTTGAGAGTATCTGTTTGGATCTCTTAGTGTCAGCGATGAGGCCTTACGATTTCATCTTAGGTATGGACTGTTTCTCTACAGTTCATGCTCAGATTGAATGTTTTAGGGGGAGGATGTGGTGTTTCCACAGTTGTGGAACTAGATTCTCTTTATTAGTGAAAAAACCTGGGCAGTGTGGGATGGAATCATGCATTATAGGGTGCAGCTTATTACTCGTTAGTTGGAAAGCATGACCCTTAGTGCAGTAGATGTAGTGAGTTATTAGTTTTCAATAGTGGTGGTGGAGTATGAGTATGTATTCCCTATAGATGTTCTAGAATTACCTCACTTCTATGAGATAGACTTATGCATTGATCTAAATCTTAAGTAGTACTGATATCTATTTTATAATATCATATGGATCCTTCATTGCTTTATTAGCTGAGGGTGCAGTTCGAGGGATTATAGGTAAAGGTCTTTGTTAGACCTAGGTTTTTACCCTAGGTAGCCCCAATTTTGTTCACAAATAAGGTTGATGGGGATATTGAGGTTATGTGTGGACCACCGATGCTTGAACCAGGTGACTATGAATAAAAAGTATCCAATATTGAGGGTTGATGAACTCTTTGATCAGTGAAGAGGGGCATAATGGTTCTCAAAGGTTGACCTTAGGTCAGGATATCATCGGATGCTAGTATGAGATGAATATATACCAAATATGGCATTCATATATCTCTATGGACACTATGAGTACTTGGTGATTCCCTTTGGCATGAATAATTTTCCAATGGTGTTCATGGGAATCTTGAACCAAATCTTTAAGTCTCTCTTAGACTCATTCATGGTATGATTCATTGATGATATCCGTTTATACTCATTGTCTTAGGAAGATCATGTGAGACACTTGAGGATGGTTCTATAAATACTCCAAGAAAACTAGATTTAATGAAATCTATCAAAGTTCTGGTTCTAGATTCAGGTGGTCCACTTTCTCGGACATAATATCTCATTATATTGAGTGATAGTGGACCCATTAAGGATGATAAATTATTATCTTGGAAGCCACTTAAAAGTGTGATAGAGGTGTAGTGTTTCCATGAGTTTTCAAGCTATTACCAGAGATCCATACCAGAATTCTCCAGGATATCATTACCCATGACATATTTCACCTGAAAGGGGTATAATTTTGTGTCGATGGAGAGGTACCAGTAGTATTTTCAGCAGTTGAGGTAGAGTTTGATAAGTGCATCGATTTTGAAATTATCAGAGGAGGGTGTCAAGTATGCGGATTTTTGTGATGCATTAGGAACAGGTCTTGGTTGTGTTTTGATGTAGAGGTGGGTGGTGATTTCCAATGGCTCACGTCAATTGAGACCACATGAGTATAACTATGTGACCCATGATCTTGAGTTTTTAGTGGTAGTCTGTGCACTAAATATGTGTAAACAATACCTAATGGGAGAGTGGTTTATCATTTATTGTTGATCATAAGAGTCTTAGTATATATTTTCTTAGAAGGATCTTAACTTGAGATAGAGGATATGGTAAGAGTTCCTCTAGTATTATGACTTTGATATTATCTATACTCCTCAAAAGGCGAACATAGTATCATATTCTCTTAGTAGGATATATTGTTCATTTCTTTTGAATAAGGTGTTAGAGAAGTTGGCCTCATTATAGTTATCATTTGTGGATGAAGATAGAGCATCTTACATCTAGTCCATGGTTTTTACCCCTCTAGTTTGGAGTGATTTAGGGAATCACAGCTTGGGGATGTCAACTATGAGACCCTACATACTCATATATCCACTCGGCATCCTCTTAATGGGTTTTCTAATGGTGGGAAGCATGTATTTATTTTTAGAGGATTCACAGTGGTACTAGTGATGTTGTAGGAGGAAGTTCTATGAGAGTTTAATATATCTCTTTTGGAGGTACATCTAGGTGTGTAAAAGATGTATCAATACCTATGATGTCAATTTTGGTGACCAGAGATGAATAAGGTATTTGTAGAGTTTTTCTCTTGATTCCTTAATTTTCTGAAAGTGAAGGTTGGGCACTAAGTTCCAACACATTTATCTCAACCCCTTGAGGATCTGGAGTATAAATATGAAGGGATATCCATGGTCTTCATGATGGTCTTACCATGTACATCCATGGGACACGATGACATCACATAGACCAACCCACCATGTTTCCCCACTTCTTATCTATTCAAGAGAAGAGTTCAGTAGAGATATTGATATGCCTCTACTTGCAGAAGATAGACTAACTCCATGGAGTTTCATAAACAATCATTTAGAACCATGATGATCACTTCACATATTGTTTTTGGAAGGGATTTTAAGAGGATTTTGGGACTCATTTACGCTTGATCATAGCATTTTTCCGCAACACTAATAGCTAGATTGAGCAGACCATTCAGGTTCTAGAGGACATGCTATGAGCTTGAATGTTGGACTTTGGCCATAGTTGGGAAGATAACCTACCCCGGGTGGAGTTTTTATACAACAACAACTACCATTTAACCATCGTTATGGAACTATTTAATGCTTTTTATGGGAGACCCTACAGGTCACCACTTTGCTGGACTGGCCTAGGAGAGTCGGCATGCATAGGCCTGAAGTTGATGTGACTAACTACTGATAAGGTGTAGATCATATAATAGTGGATGAGGACTGAACATTTCTATCTAAAGTATTATGCAGACAGACGATAGAGGCATTTGGAGTTCTATGAGGTAGACCATGTATTCCTACAGGTTTCACCTTGATGTGGATTACATATTTTTATCCAGGGTAGTGATATATGTCTGATATTCATTGGACCTTTCTAGATAAAATGTAGAGTTAGTGAGGTGGAATACTGCTAATATCTGCCACCACAATTAGACAAGGTACATGATGTCTTCCACGTTTAACATCTAAGGAGGTGTGTTCATGAACCAACGCATGTTATAAACTGGGTAGAGCTAAACATCATGGATGGAGAAACCATTGATGAGTACTCAATAGATATCGAGGATCAGCAGGAGAGTATCCATCTTGGGAGATCGATTCCTTTGTTATGTGTCATGTGTCAGTATAAGAATATTCAACAGTTCACATGGGAGAGGGAGGCTCAAATTTTTTCTCAGTACCCACATCTCTTTGTGTTGCCCATATTTCGGATTTTAGAGTATATAAATCCCAAAGGTTGGGAGAATTTAATGAGTCTAATTTTACATATATTATTTTTGAATATCGCATCGATTATTTTAGAGGCCACACAATGAGATGGTGTGTGATTCTAAGTCACATTGTACCAGGAATAAATGTTTGATACATATTAAATATATTAACTAGCATCCATGTGAAATTTACCTGAAAATGTGGAATAACTTCTAAATAGGTCCACGGATCAGAAATATGAGGGAACTATTGAGTTAAAAATATAGGTTTTGCCTTATGGGTGACATAAACTTGGTCTATGTGGGGAATTTGTAGAAAAGGAATCGTGGGCATCGAAATGAATAAAATAATTATTTTAATTATTTTAATTATTTTTCATTGATTAATTTATTGGCTAATATTGTAGTAGACTGTGATGATGTAATTATAGGGTTAGCCACATAACCATAGAGCTGTGGGAGAACTAGTGGATAGAGAATTGTGGGATCTCTTTGGTGAATAGAAATTGGATTCTAGGTCGATCATCGACATGCAATAAAATCTATGGATCTTATCAAATACAATAACACCAGTTCATTCTCCATCAAAGATTGATCCAAATAGAGGTAAGAATTTTTTTTGATTTGGTTTCTTCCTCTGTTCTTAATTTCTATAATGAACGTAGATCAATTGACCAATAGATTGATCCATGGATCTTGCGTATTGTGGGATGTGATTTATTGTGTGGATTTTATTGGGAGTTATTTATTTATTTTGGTTCTTTGTTCATCATTCTATTATCAATGAATTGAAGCCATCCAAACATGGTAGAGGTTTGTTCTTATTTTTTTGTTTCATGGTTTTCTCTACTATTTCTATATTCATTGTGGGAATTCTTTATTTTGACCATGGTTTGATTTTAACCGATGGAATTGATCATTTCACACCCATTTCTTCACATATATATTCGATTTTGTAGATTCACTCTTGTAATGACACAAAAAATTTGAGATGGGGGTAGTGGATTCAGATCAGATGACACAGATACCCAGTTTTCATGTTCTTTAGTGTGTAATAAAAAAAATACCATTCAAATCCATTTTAAAAAAGGATCGATGGCCCCGGAATTATTGATCATTGACGGAAATATTATTCGACACTTGATTCTCAATTTTCTAAGTGATGTGTAGCTGGATCGGTGGTTGGAGAATCGGATAAGGCGTGTGGATTTCAGATCTATAATTTTATAAAAGTCTACACTACACAGCGTGTATCTCTTTCTTACTCTCTATGTAACCCCTCCTAGTGGTAGTTATAGTCTCGGAGAATGTTACGTATTATATGGTGCGGGATCTGATCACACAGTATGTGGTCTCTCCCTATAGGATCAGCGTGTACTACAGAGGGTACACATACATGGGTTGGAGTATCGAGGGTGAAGTACAACATGTAATCTACCACATAGTCACAACATTGATAAATTCATAGGCGAAGTCATGTACTGGTACACGAGCATAGTAAACAAGAAGCTAACATGCCATGTACTATTACGTGTACATGGGCATGACACATGAACCATTTACATAGGCAGGACCCAAGTTCAAGAGACACCGTATGTATCCCCTTTAACATGTTGTGTACTTTCTAAAACATGGATGGAACCCTTGCACTCTTTTTTTACAATTTTTTGAGGTTTATATCCCTATATATTTTCTCTGAGTGTTAGTATATAATCACCTCCTACATACTAGATAAAAATACCTTTAGTAGGACTTCTTGGATATATTTTTTGGAATCCTTCCTTGAGTCATGGAGTAAGATCCTCTATTCATCTTTGTTCCCCAGGTGTAGTTTTTTTATTGTCATGACCAACACTACGTGAGTGTCAATCATCTAATTTTCAGTTAACATAAACATTTATTTGTTGGTATACCCCATGTATTTGTGATTGATCTTCATATGTTTATAGTATCTATTCAGACCTTCAATGTGTACTTATATTTATAAATACCTAACGATCATTAACTCTCAAAATGGCATCATCGATTTTATATGACTCAGTATTCTGTTCTCTTAGATGAGAGATATATGGAATCTTTGATTTGGAATCCTATACTGGCATATTATGAATGTAACTTACCTTTAGATTGTGTGTCATTATTGATTATATCTGGATATTTTTTCTATTTGTTTTTTAGACATGTAACTCTATAGAGTTGACTATATTTCATTTGTTGTATGCTTTGTGGTTTTGAGGTGTCCTACTAGGCATAGTTATACTCACTTCTGCACAAGGCTTTGATCGCACGTGTCTGCTATTCTATAAGTGATCGACCATTTGATAGATTCAATGGTGGATCAAGGCCAGACGATGCCTAGGGATATTGGATAGACTGAGTTGTGTTCCAATGATACTTTGATAGTAGTCCCGGTTTTACTTTAAGGTTGGACTTGTTTTCAGAATGTTTGTGGTGGGCTTGTATTTGGCCCTATTTACTTTCTTTTACTTCATGTCATACTCTTGTTCTTAAATTTAGAGGTATGCATGCATTGTTGTTTAGTTGTTTTTATATTTCATCATTGTATGGTCATAGGGATGTTTGTGTGCATGTGTGTACAGGTACTTATGCTAAGGTCTCCCATGTTAGTGATATGACTACTCGGCACTAGCCGCCAGACCTAGCCTATTGTAGGTAGGCTTGTGGAGTCACGACATAGGCCCCATTAAGATAGATCATGAAAAATATATTCTTTGAATAAACTAGTTATAATACATATTATATCTCATTATATTTTTATGTGTTATAATATTTTCATAACTACTACCTATATGAATGTTGACTTTCTTTACATATTACTATATCCATATCTTATTAGTGTAGCTTATATAAAATATATATAACATTATTTTAATATATATATATATATATGAAATTTAACACATTGATAAATAACATATTCCAACACTGTAATATTTCAATGAAAATGAAATAATTTGAATAAATGTTTTTGAAAACATTTTATATTTATTAAATCATAAATAAGTAATTTATAATGAAAATAACTGTTTAAAATAAATTAAATTAACTTAAATTAATATTAAAAATAATTTTTTAGTAAATATAATTTGGTAATACAATATTTTTAATCCTAACAATGAAAAATTAGACCTATGGTAAGGGTATTCAACATCACTCTTCTTAGTTATGGATTTGAAATATTTTTTATTACCATATTCTCTTTAATTTTTATATTTTGACCAATTTATGTTTCTCTCATAATGTTCACTATTCTTTTGGGATATTTTTCTATTTATTATCCCATTTTTTTGAATGTGGAATTTTATAGAAAAATTTATTCTTCCCTTCTTTGAAAATACATTCTCTTTTTAAATCTTCCTTTAGAATCTTTGCATGAAATTTTCTATTACTTATTTTTTTGTTTTATAATTCCTTTGAGGTATTTATTTGGAATTATATTATTTCCGCTATATATCTCTTCTTATTTAAAATAGAATGAAATTTGTGGGATGGTGTCAGAGTCTATATTTACCTATTCCTTTATTTTGTCATGATATGGTGTCTGGTGGTCCAAGAATGTTTTTCTATTTCAAAATAATGTTTTCAAAAACAAGGTTTGTGATTTTTTAAATAAATTTATTTTTTAAAAAATAAATTATGAAATTTTTGGAATAATATCATATTTTAAAATAATAACCTTTATTATTGTGTTTAATCATGAACTATGGTTATTCTTGGAAGTATTCACAAATTTTTTTATAAAAGTTGTTTTATAATGACTTTTTATAAATGTTAATCTAATAATATAAGTTCATTCTTAATTACATATGATTTTTTTAATTGGGAATAAAATATTTTTTCATTTATTTTTATCATTACATAAGGCCTTACCACTTTGTAACGGTAAATCGATTTTCTAATGGCTGAAAAAACACAGTTTCATTTTTTTTCAATGTCTTAGATAAGGGTAATCCTAGATTCTTATGAATTGCATAAGGTCTAGTTAATTTTTCTCAACCTCACTTAAGGGTAGCTAGATTATCCATGGGAAATGTCAGGGTATTTCCTTAATCATTTAAAGGACCTTCCAAAATTTTTAATACCCATGTCAGGGTAGTAGACCACATAAGGGTAAAATTGAGTTTCCCTTACATAGTGCTTAGGTGTTGTGTATATTTAGCATTTTAAATAGGTAATTTTTTCCGTCATCTAAATAATTTTACAACATGTTTTAATGAAAATAATGGATAAAAATTTAGAAGTAAAAGGTTTTTATTTCTTTTATGAAGAATATAAAATTAGATCTTTCCCTCCCACATTTTTTATATCCTTGAATATGTCTATAAAATGAATTAAAGTAGTTAACTAAAATTAATGGTAATTAAATATAATGTTTTAGTGGAGGTATCCATGAGTCCTTTATTTTAATATAAATTATTGAATTCATTCAAACCTTTATGTTTCTTATTCCTAATGGGAATGGGTGAATAAAATATCAGCTTCAAGAGATTATGAGTATTTGGAAAATTCATTTGTGGATTCAAATTAAATTTATACCCTATATGCACCACTCTCTCTTCCTATTGTTCTTAGTAAAACATTCTTGAAGAACCTTAGGAGTGGTTGGGGTCTAAAATATCAATTTGTTTATGTAAAATTATTAATTTATCTTGATTTGGTTTTTGATAATTAAATAGATATATCTAAACATAAACAATATAATAATCTGGAGATTTTTAATGAAAGGAAAAGATTATTACCAGTAGATTTATTATTCCAATAACATGAAATTTTAAGGGTGTAGAAGAATGCTATATTAAATGCATTAATTAATATTTTTTTACATGATTTTTTAAATTTAATGATTTAGTGTCAATTGTTTTTATTATTTTATAAATCGAAATTACTAGAGAAATTAATGTGATATTCTATGGTGACTATTATTTTTTATCATAAAAAATTGAAGAAATTTTATAGAGGAATTAATATTATGTATTAAATAATTAATGTTATTTAACTTCTAAATTTAATATATAGTAAATTGATATAGCTAAATTATAATCTATAAATCACATACATTTTAATTATAACTTTTCCATTAATTATAAATTTATTAAGGAAGAAGAAATAATTTATTACATGTAGTAGAATATGATTAATGTTTTGTTACGATTACTTTATGAATTGAAATAAAATTTTAGTTTTAATTCTATAATTATTGCATATAGTTTGTTACTATTTCATTAATATTGACATTTCAATAGATAATGACTATTACATTCCTATTAATTTTTATTATTATAATTTTTATTTTTGTTGTTGATGTTTTTTAATACAGAAATCAAAGTGATATATTAAATAATGATATCACATGTAGTTAAATAATAATATTTGATAGTAAAAAAATTATTTAAGTGAGAATAAACCAACTATCACATGTGGTGAGATTTTAATTGTTTGAATTATTTCATGTTTCAGAATAATGATTTTATTCAAGAATTATAAAATAAATTGGAAATTTAATAATGGTATATAGAATTCTAGATATTAAATTTCAATAAGGAAAATATATAGTCACATATTAAAAGAGTCTCTATTCGAAACTTTATGATCAAAATTATATATATAATTCTATATATTAAATAAATGAAAAGGGAATTATTATATGTTTAGATAATTAATATTTATAGTTGTAGAGATTAAATGAATGGTCAGGTTGTTATCAGATGTGTATTATATTTCTGTTTAATGTTGTTTCTTGTTTTTTAACAAGGTATTGTGATATTTTTATTTGGATGTATTTGTTATTGATTGTTTGAAATGTTCAATTAGAAGAAACATTTAAAAAATATAAATCCAAATTAGGAGATAATTTTCAGAAATATGAATGATAATTATAATTACTTGTTATCATAGAATTGTTTAAATACAAAATTAATCATTTAATGATATTATGATGATTTATATCTATTATTAGATTCTAGATTTAGGTTTAATAATTTGTAAAATCTATGTATAATAAATAAATTAATTCTAGAATAAATTAAGATGTTTTTTAGAATTAACTTTTGGTGTTGAATGATTCTATTCTTAATTTCATGAGGATTTAATGTCTTGATGTTATGGCCTAAGTGACTTTTCTTGTGTGTGAAAAATATATTTGAAAATGAATGTGTGCTTTATCGATTTAGTTCCTTGATATGATTGATTGATATGTAGTTTTTGTTACATTCCTCGATGAACAATAGGTTGAATGTATATGGTTATTTTTATAAAGGATATGTCTGATGGATGAGTAATGGGTTGGGATCCTAAACTGCAGTGATTATCGATTTTGGTAACAGTGGGACTAATTAATATTATGCTCAATGGTGGGGTACATTGGTCATTTGAGAATATTTCAGAGAAGGTCTTTTTCATCAATATATTTAATCATGTTTGATGATTTCGTGGTGGTCATATGGTTGGATGTTATTTATATGATTTGTTTCTAATAAGGGGAAGGTTTTTGATGCGATACACTAAAACTGCATTATTTAAGTGGTATCATAGGCTATGTTCTAGAGTATCAAAATGGTTAGGAATTTATAATTTAACAAAAAAAGTGTTGATGAAACAAGCTTAAATGGTTTAAATTATTAATCTTATAAATGAAATATGGAATAATATTAATTAATCGTTAATTAATTAATTAACAATGAACCATGATTCTTATATACTTGTTTAAGACCTGAACATTAGCAATGGAAGTTGGGGGTATTGTGTGATGATATCGGTACATGATTCAATGGATATATTGTTTCCCATACTATGGAAGTGTATAATATTATTTATATTTTTTTATTTTATACACTACCCCACCCATGTCGGTAGGCAAACTGATACCCAAATGTTTTGGTGGGGTGCTTTATCCAATATACAGGTTGGTGAAGGGATAGATGATAGACTTATCCCTCTCTCACACTCTCTCTATCTACATTTAGATGAGTATGTGCATCTTGATCTATAATGACTTACTTTATAGCATATGTTCCTACTCAGGTTGTGATGTAACATGGTTTTAATATACATTTATGTTTAGGTTATAATGGCATTATGCAGATCACATAATCATATCTAGACATAGTGGTTTAATCTTTCCATGGGTGTACATCCATGGTATGTGATGAATTGATGTATAATTAAAATACAGGGGTTGTAGTGGCTTTTGGAAATACACTTGGTTACGAATAGGATATGATGATGATGAGATGTAGGGCTTCACATGATCTAGTAATGGTTATTATACTATTGCATAAGGTGTAGGATGAAAAATAAGAGGGATGAGAACATGAAAAATTCTTTGGACTATGGGAGAGACAAACCATTGTATAATTTTAACTGGGTTACCATCATTTTTATATATATAAGTTTGTGTGTGTTTGTGTGTCCAAATAAATATCAATTTATTATATGTAATATTTATTGAGTGAGCCATTATGATGATTTAAAAATAATGGTTTTATTATTTAGTTAGTTAATTAGTTTCATTAATTTATATACCAGTATTTAGTATACTTATATCATATTTTACAATAGCAGTTTCACGAAGGATCATAATAACTATACTTTTTTATTCTCACACTACTTTCATATAAACTATTTTTCATGTCCACATAATCTAGTTGGTTATCGAGCTTGGAATCACTAGTTTGAGGAGTTTTTCTAGAGAATTTGGAGATTCATGGTCACTACCAAGGATTTGTTTTAGTATTTTCATTTTGTTTCTAGTTTATGTTTGAATTTACATTCATGTACTTTGAAGATTATATAATTTATTTGGATTTATTATTGTATTTTTTCATGGTTCTGGTTGAGGGATTTATATTTTTATCTTTGATTACATAAATACTTATAGGGGGTAATTCCTCCTGGTTGCATGATTAATATACCCCTAGGGATAGTCACCAACCAATTCCTTATTAGATGTTTGATTTAGGGGACATTTTATCTCTTCCTCTGATGTCATCAGAAGAGGGGTACCATTGGGGGGAGGGGTCTCGATAGAGTGGTATCTAAGATAATGGTCAAGATATTGGATATATTATAGATCTAGGAACTTGTGAGGATGCATTGTTTGGTAGGGAGATAGTATTAACTATGTTTAGTATATAATATAAAAGGGAATACCATATTGTATATGGGATTTATTGATTTTTTTTATTCAATACAAATACATTTAATATTATTGAACATGCTAATTAAAATGATTTTTCTTGTTTGGTAAATACCAAGGAAATGATCATCCATCATTCTTCTATATACCTTTGTTTGGAACTGGGTAGAAAATTAGGATTAGGATAAAGTCAATTAATTAATTTATGAACCTTAAATATAATTTTTTCCTCATGTTAGTAATCCCTAATGTCTTTTCTTTTTCAGTAATCGATCCAGTTTGACATTTAAATCAGTAATATGTTCCAACAAATCACCACAATGTATAGATCAATTATGAAAATCCTTAGAGGTGGAAACTCTGATAGTTTCATCCCAAGATTCTATAGATGTATAATATATCCATTTTAAATCATGATTTAGAGGATAGTTATAGGTTGTAGTGATACACTTTATTTTTATACGTGCTTCGGGGAAGCAATGAGTTTTAATTGGTTATGATGATGTTGGGTGGGTTAGCTCAATCTTTCTGAGTTATGTTCCTTACATATTATGATGAGTTGTTTATTTTGTGGGGAAAAGGCATGAGATGAATTTTCAGGCTGAGTTTCTTTCTTTATCTATAATGGAATATATTGAACCTATTCCAATGAATTTCTGACTTCCACTCTTGATATATTCTGGGACATTTTAATTTCATTTTTTATCCCATAACACTTATATTATTAGTCCTTTGAATTTAATGATTGGGATTATCATCATTATTAAATTAAATACCTTTGTAATGAGTATAGGTAAACCTCCTTTTTTACTCAATTTAAACCCACCAATAAAATATATGAGCAATGATTGTTTATAAAACATCAACGTTTAGTTTCCAAACAACACCAAATTTTCATTTAGTGAAGGTAAATTTAAATCATTCCCCATCCTTGGTGTGGAGGTAAATATATAGTTTAGGTAAAAGGCTTCTCTAAACATTTTCATATCATTCCATAACATTATTTGTGGGATCGATTTTGTAAAGATATGCTCTAGGGAGTGGGGTATCCATTATCATATTCATTATATAGATCATATATTAGTCCTGGTGTGGTGGATATTTTTTCAATGGTATGGGGTATTTGTATTTTTCCCTTTATTTTAACCAATATACTCTTCCCCATATCTAGTAACATGGTCCCTGGTCTTGGGTAAGGGGATATTGTATGTTTTATTAATTTTAATATTTCTACCTAGTGTTAGATTGTTTATCTCTATGGTGTGAATTAAATGTTAATATGAAATAGGTTATGCATGTGACCCTATTTATGATGTACTGATGATTCTATGTTCTTTTATTTCTCAATGGATATCTCTTGTACTAGAAATGTATATCATTGCCATAAAAAATTAAAGATGTGAGGGTACTTCACCCATAACGATGCATTATTTTTTGTGATTCATTTTAAAACCATTCAATCATGTCAGAGTCACCTAAAGCTATCAATATCTTGGGGTGGAACATGGGTTTTCAAGATTTTTATGCTTTTAGAGGCTCTATTTATATCGATGTAAAAAAATTATATTGGTTATGATATATTATTTGATGTAAATTTGAAACTCATAAAGGTAATCCACTTTTAGTAAATATTAAATATAATATTAAATATTTTTTGTATCACTTTGGTGTGCTTCTAGTAAATAAATATTCATTAAAAAGCTTATAAAATTTTAAGGGGGGATAAAATTGATTATTTACATCTCATGATTTAGGTCTCATGTTATATGAATCACCTAGTTTTGATGTCAAGCATATTGATAATAACACTATAAATATCATTGGAAATATTTTTATTTGAATAAATAATAACTCAATAAAGTTATCTTAAATATTGAATGTTAGGCATCTTTATTCGAATGTTCTAATTTCTCACAATTATGAATTTGTTTAATATAAAAAATGATTAAATTTTAAATTAAAATAGAGGGTGTATAAATTATATTTAAAATATATATATATATATATAATATTTTAATTTATTATTTAGTTGGGAACTTTAATTATTAATAAAATTATTTTAGAAAAAATTATTTTGTTGTAAATTTTATTCTTAAAAAATGGAAAGAGTTCTATTATAAAACTTTTTTTATCTCAAAAATAGTTTTTGAAAAATGAATTGGGAATATTTTTATGAAAAATAATTTTGATAAAACCTTCTTATAAAGATGGAGGAAAATATAATCATTTAAAGGTTTTATAACTTTCCGGATTTTAAATACAAAGGTATTTGTGAAAAATCTCTAGCAACATGCTTAGTAATTTGTTAATTTGTTAATATGAAATGTGTTGACACATTTCTTGAATGTAAGAAATCATTTGAAAAACATGTTTATGTTTTGAAAACATAACCAATATGAAATAATGAATTATTTTATGTAGAATATCTAATATTGTTAACAAATCATTATGGAATAATTATAATTTACTTTATTCAATAAATTTTACATTTTAAACATGATATGATCTTAATGTTATGAATTAAAAAATATGGATGATTATTATTCCATGAATTACTTAATTATTAGTCCTGAAAAAGGAAATTTTATAAATTAGTGGATAAATTAAAAGCACACTAATACATTAATAAATAAGTAAATATAGAGCAATTATTATGATTTAAGAATTAAAAACATAATATATGAGGGTAAAGCTTGCACGGGCTTTTATTTGATAATGCAATAAAATTTTTAAAGTGTTAATTATATTGATAATATTATCAAAATGAAGTTATATGTCCCTGTTTAGTCAGTATGAAGTGATTGATTTGTACTTTATACTATTTCGAATTCATAGTGGTATTATTTATTAATGATTGAATGGTATGAATTGGTTGTTGTTTTTTATGGTAGTTTGGGTAACCCTTTTTGTGATTGTGTGAATTTAATTAGAGATGCGTGCCATAGATTTGATCGCATTATACTGTATTAATTGATGCATTATTTTTTTGGGGTGATTTATTTAACATAATATTGATATATCATATTGATTATCCTTCTTAATACAATTTTTTAATTATAACCTTATTCTTTTTTGAGTGGTATCTACCCATAGATACTGTTTTGAGGATGATTAATAAATTTGACTGGTTATATGATTTTTTACTATAGTTTGTTGGCTATAATTTATATAGATCATGATCCGAGATAACTATATCACTGGATGGATGATTTATTCCTATTATATTTTTCACCCCTTCTTGGTTTTTTTAAACTCTATAGAATTAGAATTGTTTGAGAGGTTTTTTATGTAAGGGTAAATATTTCCTTGACCCATTAATTTATATTCTATATCATCAGGTGATTTTGGTGATTTTTCATGTTATAAAAAGTTTTTTAAAAAAAATTATTTTATTTATAAATTAATTTATATTTTTTAAAATTAATTTAGAAATTTTGTGAATAATAATACACTTTTTAAAAAGTATATATATTACTATGTTTATTAAATAATTTTGGTTATGTTTATAATTATCCCCATATTTTATAGTATTATTTGTTTTAACTAGTTTTTTATAAGTTTTAATTAAATATATAATTATATTCATAATTATATATGAATTTTACAAGTGGGAATACAATATTTTTGAAGTTATTTTTACCATTACATCAGGCCTAGCCACTGTGTGAGAGTAAATTCATTTATCTAAAATCTTTGTAAAGGTGGATACATGTTTTTAATGTTTCATATAAGGGTAACCCTAAATTATTATGACCTTAATAAAGGTATGTTCGTTTTACCAAACTTTTCATAAGGGTTAAAAACTTCTCTTTGCGCTATATCATGGTCTTCCCTAAGTTTTTTTAAATGGTGGTGCCTTTGTCAGAAAACCAAGACACATTTATTGAATAAAATAAAATAAATGTTAAAAAATTCTGAAATAAGGTATTCTATTATAATCTTTTTCATGATATTGAATCAAATCAATGGGGAGGTTATCTGAAAAAGTGATGTCATAGATGACCCCCTTATTGTTAAGACAATATACAACCATATTTTCTTCACAAAAAAATGCATAATGATATAATTGATCTCCATGAGAGAGTGAGGGAAATCCATTCATTAAGTTGTGAGTGGCCATTAAAGATGCATGGGGGTTCTTTCTCTAACATTGATGGTGGTGAGGGAATGGATAATAGATATATCCCTCTCTCATGCCCTCCTTCTAGATATAGATGAGTCAGTGTATACCAGGATATAATGGCTTGTGGTATAGGGTTTGTTTATACATGGCTTGAGATGGATTAAAAATTTAATATACTTATATGTGTGGGCTATAATGGATAGAGGTATAACAAAAACTTGTATCTAGAAGTGGTGGTTTTAGATTCGCAATGGTATACATGCATGGAATGTGATTGTTTGATTTTTAATTCATGCACATAGGTTGTAGTGTCTTATACGAATACACTTGGTTTCTACTAGGATATGGTAATGATGAGATGTCGGGCTTCATAGGATGTGGTAATGGCTATAATACTATTAAATATGGTGTAGGATAACTTATATGAGGGATGAAGTAATGAAATAATTACGGTCAACTAAATCAATCACTCAAGCTGGCATGCCACAAGGCCCAAAGAATGATCCCAATCATTATGGTATGGTTAAAAGAACCATCAAATCACAAGAAAACCATTTCTGAATAGTTTCCCCCTTGAAGATATAGCGTGGCCCATCCTTTAATTGGATGGACACACCACCCAAATAAGTAACATCAACAAATATTTAAATTGAAGTCATAGTATACATAGAAAAGACTATAAATGATATAATAAACATTATCGTATCATAATATATAAAAATTACACACACACACACATATATATATATATATGATTTCCATAGTCAGGGTTCAAAATAGGGGAAAACACGACAAGGGCCAATATATAACATCCAAACAACACAAACACTCAAAACCCATCCATAAGATTTAATATCTATTAGACTGTGTCTCCACCATCCCTAAAGCACCATGAACTTTAGTAATCAAGAGGGTCCACTAAACTACAGGGTTACCTAACCTTTACCTATATCCTACAGATTAAGTTCTCTATATACCCCAAGGCATGTTCAAGGTGTGAGGCACAAATACTAATAAGATGCAACTATAAATCTATCTAAGGCCTTTATCGATGAAAACCAACAAGTTTGAAGAAAAAAATTTCAATAAAAAGTTCACATTCTAAAACATGTTCACTTGAAAAACACACATTATAAATTCCTTTGGTTTTTATAAAGAACAAACCATCTTTTCCAAAGCATGGGAAACAAAGCTCAAATAATGTGAATAAATCCACCAAATGTAAACATGCTCAACTCACCTACACATGGAATCAACATGGATATAAGCATAAACACCATCACATAACAAAATAATGGAACATTGGAATAATTATAAACCATCTCAAGTAATCAATTCAACAATGTCATGATTATGGAAAATAAATAAATCGAGCATAGAAATACACACTAGGTACTCTAACCATAAGATTCTAGTGTGACATAGTATAAAACAAGTTTTTTTCTAATTGACTCAGAAATATAAAAAAAATTGAAGCACTCTGAGTATTCCTTAGACTCAATAATATTACCATGGGCTCACTCAGTCAACATAGACAAATTTTGGAACCTCCCTTGATCTTCCACCCAATGTATCCCACTATCTCTTTGATAAAATGACCTTTGCCTAAGACATGTAATCAAACAAATCCATGGTCTCCCATATTCTACTCAATGCCAAGTATACGAAACATCAAAAAGTTCCCATAACATAAGTAAATTCAAAATCCAATTTTATATCCCAACAACCCCATTTCAATTCAAGCATCAAAAATCAAGAAAAAATCCTTTAAACCCCTTTTCAAAAACCATTTGAAAGAAAAAATACTCTTTTATGCATTTTAAAATATACATAGAGTGAATCAAATTCAAATACCTTTGAAAATAAAATTTAAAGAATCAAATTTCTAATACACACCATTATTCACATCAATATGTAAAAATCATCACTATTAAAAAATATTTTAAGGCAAATTGATAAACAAAAAACGAAGTTAATCAATAATCAAATGAAATCCATGAAAAATAACCCTTACATTGTGAAACTGACTATAAAATGAACTAAAACATGTCACATTATATAAAAACAACTTTAATCAAGTAGGAGAGTTCCTCACACACCTAAATCACAAATAAGCAATCAAAACCCCCATTAAAAACCCTATATTTTGCTAAATTTCAAGATAATTTTTATATTGTCCTCTAAAATGGAAGAACAAGGTGTGATAAGAGGAAAAAGGAGATAATATTTGAAAATTGAGTATAACTCAAACTAGAATGCCATGGATCTAACAATAGTCACTAATAATGATGTGGGGAATGCTCCAAGGTATGGGGAGATCGATTCACATGGGTGTAGAGAGAAATCAGGGAGAAACCTTTAAAATAAATAAGGGGAAATAGTTAAAACCCACATTCTTAAAAACATAGACATAATGTATGGTCTGGACACACAATAATATAAACCATGACCATCACTATCTCCCTAATGATAGGATACATGGTTTTCAAAGATTTCCACATGGTTAGAAAATTTTGAAAAAAAAAACCCACTATCTTAAAAACATCGTCATCACAATGTTAGTCGCATGGTCAGAAAAATTGTGCACCAAACATATGATCGTTTCAGTTTCTTAAAAATACAAGGTTCACACTTCCAACTCCTAGAGAATCCACAAATAAAAAATTAAATAAATAAAAATTGAAATAAAATATACTAGTGAATCTTTAGGTATCATAATTCTCTTCACCATGGCACTTTCTTCCAACAAAAATTCTTCAAGGATCCTCAAAAAAAAAGTGAGTAAAATAATCACTTAATGAAAATTCATGCTCCGAATTATTGTGTAAATTTCAACCACACTTCAAAAACACATGGATTAATAGGGTCGACTTACCATAGAGAACCTTGACCTGATAGTGTTGGATGAAAACCGGTTGCTCTATAATGGAAAAATTAGTCTCCAAATTCAATTACTATAACTCTAACACATGATATAAGTATTTAAAATAAATAAACTATGATATATAGGAAAAAATATTGAATGAAGGTAATAAATTGTGGTATATTCATCTAATAAGCCACCTTCCCTATATACTCCATAATATGAAATGGAATGACAGTACATGATGTTGACTTACCCAAAATTACCAAGAGATGATGTACCAATCAAATAGATACCAAAAGAATCACCTCATCACAAACCTCAAACTCTATTAGGAGATGGAGAAGATTAACATATGATTTATAAAAAATCTAATCCATTGTTAATTTCTTTTTAATCAATACACTTTCTATATCATCACCAAGATGAGGTTAGGTCCCAATAATGAATTCCCACCCAGATCATGTCAACATTATGGAGACCAACACAGACACTCCTAAAACCCCACAAAATATTATATCCTAATCGATTTCTAGTAGTTGTTATTTTATATAATCTTTAACAATGACAGATAACTCTCTCATGAACCCCCAAATTCAATCACACGTGAATGAATCATATTATTAAAAATGTGAATGTCCCTCATAGTATAAACATTCGTCTATGGGTGATAAGACATACTAACTTTTACTTGGTTCTTGTGGTATCCCAATGTGTCTTATATAACTATGAATAAAATTGGGTATCTCAGTCATAAACTATATCTAAAGGCATCCCATATAGTCAAATAATATCTTGAACATACTGGTGCACATGATTTTCTACCTTTTTTTACACCGTAATATGAAGAAAATAGTATGAATTAGTCAATTGGTCTATAAAAACCCAAATATAATCCTTCCCACTCTGAGTAAGAAGTATAGCTATCACAAATTATATAGATATCCCCCCCTCAATACTATAATGGTAAGAGAATAAAGTAACCAAGATGAACTTTGATTCTCTACATTGATCCTTTAGTAGGTAAAACATCGAGATACTAAATCTAGAACTGATTGTCTCATCTCGGGCCACAAAAACTAACTCCCAAAAGTATAAAACATATTTTTTCCCCCAAGTAAATGAACCAACTATAATAATGTCCTATATGAATCTCATCTTGATTCAGGGTCAACAAAACATCTGGATGTTTCCTAGAGAAGAGGGTATCATCTGATGACCATAGCCAATTTCCCAAGGTCTCCCCAATATTTAGAAATCTATCAAACATCTAGAAGTGAGGGTCAAGTGTCTAATCACGCTGAACGTGATTAACAAGAGAGTGTGTGACATGAACACTATTCAAAGTTACATTCTATCCATCCTTCAGTAAGACCAAACATATATTAGAAAACAAAACCCATCAGACTCGACTCATCCACTGATTATTTAATATCCTAGATCATTAACTTCATCCATAGAATTAGTGGCCACATTTCCCTTCCCATGTGTATATGAAATAACAAAGTAAAAAACTTGAAGATACTCAACCCATATATTTTTTAGATATTAATGTATATTTAGGTGAATATACACTTAAGGTTCATATGATTCAAATAAATTATAATTTTCTCCCCAAATAAGTAATGGCCAATTCTTTTATTCATGAATCATAGTTTCAAACACTTGGTCATGTGGGGGTAATTCATCTAAATTTGTTCGTAGCTGAAAAAGATCTATAATCCACTACATGATCCTCATACGTAAGCTTAGACACCAACCCCACACCAAAAGAATCACAATACACTCTATACCCCCACCCAGAATCAAGATTAATCGAGACTAGAGATGATGTAAAATGAACTTATAACTCCCCAAAAGAATTTGTTAAATTTCACTCTACGACAAATCCATTATTTTAGAGTAAATTCCATCAAGGTATAATATATCCTAGAGAATTCTCTAATAATGTGCTCGTAATACCAGACCATTTCTAAAAATATACTAGTCTTAAACACATTATCCAGCTACTCCTAAGAGATAAAAACATGGATCTTCTCATGGTCCACAAAGTCCCCTTTCTTAAATATCACTTATCCCAAAAATGTTACCTCTTGGATCCAATAATAGAACATGGAATACATGAAATATAAAGATGATATCTCACGGTTTCTAAAAAATACTCAAATAGTCTACATGGTCCACTTATATCTTAGAATAACCCAAGAATTATTTAAAAACAAGACTATAAAGGAGTCCAAAATTTGATGGAAGATCTAGTTAATCAATTCCATAAAGACCATAGTAGCATTGGTAAGTACAAATGGTATAACCATATTCTCAAGGATACAATACTACCTCCTGAAAGTAGTATTAGGAACATCCTATTCCCAAACCATCAAATGATGATAGCCCAACCTCAGGTTAATCTTTAAAAAAAATATCCCCTAGGTTGATCAAAAGGATCATAAATTCTAGGTAATTGAAATTTATTCAAAAAAAAGTAACCTAATTCTGTATATGATAGTCTATTAAAACTTGTAGATTCCCCTCTTTATTCTTTCAAAAAGGAATTGGAGATTCCCATAGTGACATTGAAAGATGGATAAATTCCTTTCTTTCAAGGTCCTATAACTTAACCTTAAACCCATTTAACTTAGAAGCAGTTATCCATTATGACAGAATGGAAATAGAGCTTGTCCTGAGGAGCATATTGATAGTTAACTCAACCAATTGATGGGCCAGAGACCTAGAAAAATCATCCAAAAACACCTCTAGGTACTAATTCACAACCACTATAACATGAAAATATAAACCTTTCACCACATAATAAATGAAATAATATATAACTAACATGATATTGATCCATCATGTAGATAAATGGGCCCTTATATCCTAGACCACTAATTCCACACAACGTGGAAGATGTTAGTGCACCCATTAAGAGATAAAAATTTGATCATGTAATGATAATAGTCAATATGATCTTTAAAACTAATCATCTAATATATATCAATGATGAGACCAAAAATTTCAAAATCTAATATAAGGAAGTCCCATATGAAATAAATGTTAGAAACCAAAACAAGACACTCTAGTCACTTAAAACATTACTTCTTCCTCATTCCTAATGGGGTAAGAAAGACTATCACAAATGGAATAAACTCCTCTCACACACCCCAAGAATAAAGTATATTTATTGATATAAATAAATAGTATAACCCATATAAAACATGAATAAATACATATAAATAAGTGATAAACATCACACCTTTCATGGTATCCAACCCAGAAGAGGATTTCTTAGGTGCTACATATGGTGTAAACAATTTCATGGATCATACTCTCCTTCAGAATTATTAGATACATGATATTTCACATTAGAATAGTGGAAAATTACATACTCTAAGAGGAATATAAATTCACCTATGACCCCTTATAAAATGAAATACAAGCACCACTTCCTTAAAGAGAATCCCAATAGAAGCACTAAATTTGACCCAGATGCCCACATTAGTTGACTTTACTATAATAATCTAATAAATCATGTCAATTATGGACATACATCCCACACTAATATAAAGTATCCATATTATGCCTAGAAAAAACCATTGGCTCCAAACTCGATGACTGTTGAACAAACTTACCACTATCTTAATGAGGTTCATCTCTCTTTCTCTTCAAGTTAGAGGAGGAACAATTACTACCACCCATCACTTAAGAAATCTCACTAAGGCATGTCCTTACCACTATATCTACCTCAAAAATGGATGATATTTTCACCACCTTAGTATATATAGATAGAGAGATGAGAATAAGAATCAATTTTATCTTTTCCTTCAAACTCATTTCAAAATGTATCTCTTTGAGATATTCATTCACGATGATCACAAGAGATAAATAAACTAACTTAGAAGATCGAGTATTATATTATATCATTAAACGGTATCATTAATTTAGTGTCAAAAACTCATGAACCTTTTCAACCTTCATCATCTTAGGATAAAAATCATGATCAAATCCATTCTAATGGTAGTCTAGGTGAGATAATCCTAAATTTGTGCATGCACTATGGATTCCCATCATTTCCTACCTAGTACTTCCAATATAATCATAGTGAATCCAACTTTCATAGTCTCCTAGGTCATTATAAAATATAATATATTCTTGATCATATTAACAAATTCATAAGGAACAGGGTTACCTCAATCACCATTAAAGATAAGTAGTTTCTACATAATAAATTTATGATCATGGTTCATTGTTCCTGTCTGACCTCTATCACCCTCTTATGCTAGATATTATATGGTAATAATCACTTCTTCGACTAAATTAGACTCAAATAATGTATTTTACTATATAAAATTCTCTACAACACCCTCCATTCATAAATAATATGACCATTTGTGTGGAACTGTCTATAAAACACAAGATACCAGCACAATCAAAGCACAATTATATATTGAAAAAAATAAATTAAACCAAAATATTAAATTATAATAGGTTTCAAACTAACAAAGTAAATTTAATCAATGAACATAAATGCATAATGGTAGAAAAAATGAAAATGCTTAACATTTTTCTAATGTGCATGGCTTAGTCACACAATTAAAAACCATGTGTTAAATGTGTCAAATGTCGCATGATTATCATTGATATGGCTGCTCAGTTACACAAATAGTGAACCCATAATTTCTACCACTTTTCACTGTAAAATTAAAAATTTCTCAAACACTCCCATGGGTTCTTCCCAAAACCCATATATAATGATTAAAAACATGAAATCTATTCAAAATCCCAAATCTATGTTCAAATTAAAATCACAATTACCATCCACCCATAAAAGAATGAGGTTTGGTATGATGAAGTGGTGTCCAGACCCTCCTCTCAACTTACCTCTCAATCCCTAATGGTCCTAAAACCTATACTCCATTAACCCCTAAATAAAAAAGTCCTTTAATACAATTTTATAATAAAACATCCCAGATCAACTCAACCCATCACCTAATCCAACAGACCATAAAGTATGAAGTGTGTTTCTAATCACTGTGGACTGGTAGAAACCACTGAGGAAACACAAATAACCATTTGGGAATGGTTTCTCCCTTAAATATATTGCATTAATCATCCATTAATTAGGCATCCATACCAACCAAATAAGTAACAACAATAGATATAAATATCAAAGTCATAGTATTTATATAAATGACTAAAAATATACATTATAAACATTACCACATAAATATATATAAACATGACATATATATATGATTACTATAGTTAAACCTGAAAACATAAGGAAAGACCATTAGGGCCAACGAGCCTATACCCGAGTGGTAAGGGCTCTTACATGGCATCCCAGAGACCCATGGTCAAAACCGGGTGGAGGTGACTTTCCAGGTACTGTAGCAGTACTGTAGCAGTTACTGTTTAGTATTGTAGTAGCCAGAACTATTCAACCGATTTGGGCCTTCGGGCCACCGTTTGGCCCTGCGAGTCTCTAAGGTCTCCAGGTCATCAAAGGTCTACGGGCCTCAGGGCCTTCGGGCCACAAAGACCATGGAGTAGCCCAGTTCACATATAATAGGCCCCAGAAGAGGATCAGAGAAACAAGACTAGGAGTCACCAGATGTAGATTTATCGGATTGGAAGAATGAGAGGGTATGGAAACCGCCATCGGGACTAGGCACCATGCAGCTTTGTACGGGGCAATGCTAGTCGATCACTAATGCAAGGTGGGGAGCTAGGTGATCAATGATGCAGAAGCTAGGGTAGGGTCAGTTCTTATGGATTGGGCCTATAGGTCTTGTATTGAGCATAGTATGCCTCTGGGCCTTCAAGTCATGTATTGCGAGTCATGTAGGGCCTTGTGCCTTGGGCCTACGGGTCATGTACGGGTTCCCCTTCATCCCTTAAAAAAGGGGGATTATCTATAATAAAATAAAAAAAGAAGTCCTTCTGGCCATTCGGGAAAGGAAAGACCATTAGGGACAATTCATAACATCCCAACAACCCACGCTCCAAATACTTCTCTATAAGAGACAATCTTTATGAGACCACATCTCCACCATCCCAAAACCACCACATACGTTGGTAATCAAGAGGAGTCATTAGCTACATAGTTCCCTTACCTTTATCTATGATATCTAAAACAAAATTTAAATACATAAAAAGTCATATATAGGTTGTGATTCCCAAATCCTGGTATTATACCACCACGAATCTATGAAAGACCCTTATCTATGAAAATAAATAATTCTAGTTTAAAAACTCATTTTTAAAACCATTTTCACTTTTTAAAAATAATTTCACTTCAATAAAACACATTATAGATCCCTTTGGTTTTCTCAAAAAAACAACGTTTCAAAATCATGAGAAACAATTCTCAAATTAAGGGAACAATTCAGCCAGCATAAACATGCTCAACTCACTCCCACATGGAATCAACATTAGCATAATCATAAACCTCATCACATAACCAAATAATCGTACAAGGGTATATGTATAAAGGATCTAATATTTCAAGGAAATAACCTATTTATTAAATCACATAAATAAAATAGAAAAACGTAATGCACACCATGGGATCTAACCATAAGGTTATGGTAAACATTAGTCTAAAATAAGGTTTTATTACCCTGGTTTGAAATATTAACAATTTTGAATATTTCATGGTATTAACTGAGAGAAAAAATAATCCCATGGGATCTATTGGTCCATATGGAAACATTTGTAATCTTTCTTAGTCTTCATCCCACTATCTACCTTATTCCCTTTTATAACACTCTTTTTCCTAAGTCATTCACACAAACACACCTAAGGTCTCCCATGTGCTACTCGATGCCAAGTATATAAAAATCAAAAGCATCCCATAAAATAAGTCATTTAAAAAGACAATTTAATAATACAACATTCCCTTTTCATGAGAAGAATTTAACACCATGAAATACTTAATTTACACACATTTGAAACTATAAAACCTCTTCAAACAACTTTAACATATACATAGAGTGCATCGAATCCATCTACCTCTAAAAAGACACTTTAAATCATAAAATATTCAACACACATTATGATTCAAATCAATATGGTAAATTTATCATAATTAAAGTAAACCAAATGAAATGTGATCAAAAAACCAAATACAGAGAAGAATAAAATTGAATACATAGAAAATTACCCTTAAATAGAGACACTAATCATAAACTGAACTGAAACATCTCTCCTTTAATAACAACCACTTGAATTAGTAATGATAAGTCCTATAAAACCTAAACAACAATTAAACAATCCAAAACCCCTATAAAAACCATATATTCATCCAAATAATAATCTATGGTTTCCATTATCCAATAAAAATGAAGAATAAGGTGAGATAGGGGGATGAAATGAAAATTCATAAAGAAAGTGAGCTTACCTCAAGAGAGAACAACACAAATCCAATAATAATTCACCAATAAGGATATGGGAAAATCTCTATGAAGTGGTCATAGGGATACACATGATTTGGAGGAGAAATGAGTGTGAAACCCCAAAAATCAGTAAGGGAAATGGTCAAACCCGATTCTTTAATGACCAGGACACACTCCATGGTTTGGCCACACAATTAAATACATTATACAGTAATCGTGAGGGTGTCATTATCTCCCTAATGACTATATATAATGTTTCTAAATAATTCTACACTATTCACAAAAACATTCTGAATCTACGTAAAATTTCATTGTCCCTAAATCATCACCCTTTCCTGGTAAGTTTAACGATTAGACAAAACATGTGATGACAGTGTACCTAGTCTTGTTTCCTAAAAAACATGGTCTCCCCCATAAATCCTATAAAACCAAGTGAAAAATAAATAAATAAATCATATTTTTGACCTACAAGTGTCACACTTGAGCATAAGACATAGTCATTTTGGTTGTGATAGTAGAAAAATAGTGGAGAAGTAGAAGTAGGGTACCCTTATATATATATATATATATAAATATTTAATTTATTATATGAATTATGTTGTGATTTATCCATGTTAAGGATGCGAAATAAATCACATAATGATTTATGTGATGTTTTTATTTCAGTTTTTTATTCAATAGTATTTAACATGATTCTTTTACATTTTTTATGAGAGGCTTCTGGGAGGATCCTACTGAGTATATATTTTATGCACACCAGATGTATGCATAAACTATTTTTATGTCTATGGAAACTAGGTGGTGATATATGTGATCATTACTAGTTGGAGGATCTATTTAATAGTTTTTGGGATTTAGGGTTGCTACTAATGATTTATTTTAGTAATTTTAGTTGATTTAGTTTATATATATTATTAAATTCATGTAATGGGATTATTATGTATTATTCTAGGATATTTTCTTTTATATATACATGGTTTGGGTTGGTTTATTTCTCATTTTATCTATTACCCCTTAAATATTTAAAGAGGGTAATATTGACCAGGTTTGTGACTGATATACCCTTGGAGCTAGTTTTTAACCCATGGAATAATTGACGTGGGATTCAAGGGTCATTATCCCTCTTACTTTATTTTTTCCCCTAGAGGGGTTCCTTTGGTGGGGAGTCATGAAAAATGGACTCTTTTAAATTCCTCCATTGACTTAATCCAATTTATACTTTTGAGTTTTTTACCTTATATTCATATATCTCCCATATATATAGCTAAATGAATATATATATATCTTGAGTATGATTTAATACATTTATATTTACCTTAGTATTACTTACATTGATTTCCAATTATTACTTAAAATATTACGATATGCTATGATATTTAAGTTTTTTATGAAACTGAATTTCTTTTCATAATTAGTTATCAATGTTATGTTTATGGATTTATATAAGTTTATTATATCATTTATTTTCTATGTGTTTTAAATTATTTTGAATATATAATGATTTCATGTTTATGAATATTATTATACAACACTTGTATTCATTGGGTAAATCTTTTATATCATGTGATATAATGTATGGGGAATCAACATAAAACCCATAATAATAATATTGCATTGTCATGTAAGCCTTTATATATGATTATGATTCTTTATTATTATTAATTTACCACATTCCATAACCTTATCCTACGAATTCCATATGATTATGATTATGATTTCATGTCTATGATATGATAACAAATATGATGCTCAATCATTTACTCATTTGAAACATATTCCATTTACTTCATATTTTTTCTTTTCCTTACTAGGATTGTTAGCCTACCCTTTATTTAATGTATATCCTCAGGTGATTTTACACATTAAAAATTTGATGACCAGTCTATAGAATAAAATTAATAATTATTTAAATAAAATTTAAATTTTTATAAATATTTTTATTTTATTAATATAATTTTCAAATTCACTAAACCTATCAATACAAGGATATTGGATCTTATGGAAAACTGTGTTATAATTTTTTAGTTAATTACGTATGTAATGTATTGGTCACTGTAGTACTTATACAAAATAGAAAATTTATTATCACAAAATATAAATATATTCACTTTTTATTCTTAGGCAATCCCCTCTAGTTTTGTTTCATCCTAATCAATTGAGTACAAAAATTTATTTTTTAAATATATTCTGATTTATCTAGGTTAAGAAAAATAATCTATTATTTCTTAGCAATAAATTAAAAACAGATATTTATAATGTTAAATAATCTTCCATATATGGATTTTTTATCAAGAACATCATTTTATAAATCTATATCACAATATTATGTCATGTTTTTCTCTTTATCTATAAAAAATATCATTTTATAATCAAGATTCCTTTTAATATATCTCAATATTCACATTATTTCCATATAGTGATATTATATTACACTGTTTTTAAACCTTATATCTAATAATGTATAATAAATAATATATATCCCCTCAAATTTCAATTATATAAAACATTTAATCATTATTCAATAAAAATTTGGATCTATAGACCTTACATATTCAGGTTTCTGAATATTTTTTTCAAAAGTGATCAATGTTGAATGATTTTATAATCTGGTATATAAAAAATTTCCATAAACTTATTTTCATATAATTTATAAAGGATAAACATATACTCACTATTATGATTGATTGGATTATAATAAAAATAAGTGAAATCACTAATCATTTAAATCTTAATATAATATTGAATCAATTTTAAAAACTCTTCCACTGATTAAGTATTATTTTAAAATAAATATTTTAAATGTATACAAGTTAAATGGACTACTCTACCTTTTATTCATCTATATGTATGTTTTTATCAACACGAAATCAATATTCCCCAAATACAAATCTAAATAATCATACCTATCCTGTGTTACTTTCCTTAAACCATATAATTATTTCATAAAATGATATATGTTATCTTTATAATAACCAAGTTAAAACCCAATACTTATACAATGCATGTATCCTACTAGATAATTTTATTCAAAAAAAATTATTCCCTTCCATTTGATATATTTTGATGTCACTTTTAATTGAAACTAATAAAAAATAATTGGTTTTATTTAATCCTTATAGCTAATTCAAAAACCTTAATATTTATGACTTTATATTTTTCATACCCTTTGTATACAAATATTTATTTATTTTAAATAAAAATCCCATGATTCATGTATTTATTTGAAGAAATTAATTTTGTTCGACTGATGGTTTGAAATTTTATCCTCCTTATATACTCTTATAATTCAATTAATTGTATTTTATCTAGATCATGATCCGTGTATTTAATCCATGATTAATATTTTTCCCCTTCCTAAAATGTTATTGATACCACTTGTGATAAAAAATTCTTGTACTTGATTCTAATCATGTATAGAGTTTATGTTTGAGCAATATAACATCTATTTTGTTAGAATCATCAATCTTGACTCTCTTTTTCCCCCTTTATGTTTTGATTTACTTACTAATACTCCTAAATCATCTAATAATTTAGTCTCAAAATTTAAATTTTATGATATAAGTTGTGGTTCTGTAGAATTTTTGACAACATTATCCTATTCCCCAAAAAACTTTTCCAAGTCTAATTTTTAAAATTTGTTTCCAAATTTTTCATCAATGGAACTGGCTTTATTTCATTCAATTGTTTTTTAAATTCACTTATTGAAAAATTTATAATTTGTACACATATTTTAATAACTAGAAATGAATTCATTAACTAGTTGACATTATTTATCTTGATTTAAATATTTATAATTAATATATAATTTACTTGTAAACACTCAAAAATGTTGTTATGTATCCTTCCTTTTATTCCACATCTTATATAGTTCCCTCTTATCTATATATAATAAAATACCTACTTTTTTATAAACCTCAAATTATGCCACTTCTTTACAATGGACCATGTAATATCACATTCAATGATTAGTATCTTCATTTTTTGTTCATTATTTGACATTTACTTTCAACTAATCCATTATACTATGAAGTCTTTATTGAAGAATCTTCATGTATCATTTTATGTTTCACCAATTAATTTTACACATTAATATAGACAAACTCTATTCTATTATATGATTATATAATCTTGATTATAATTGTGCTTTCATTTTAAACTCATCTTCAAAAAAATCTCGATAATCTCCATAACATATTTAATTATTTTTATGAAAATGATTCATCATGTCCTATTATAATCATTTATAGCTAAGATGAAATACCTTTCTCCTAATTCACCTAGATGTATCATAGGACTATAAATGAATGTGTAAATCCAATTGAGTGTGTTAAAAGATATTTTATAATTGTTTACTCTAGGGATTTTTCTTAGTCTTCCCTCTCAAGAAAGAATCACCTGTAATCTTTTGATCTATGTTAATACTTGAAATTTCCTTCATTTCCTTTTTATTTCATAAATTTTACATATATTTTTAGTAATATATCCATATGTTCGATGCCAAAATGTGTTCTACCATAAACCATTGAAAATATAATTTTTCTATACCATATAATTAATAGATATTATTATTTATCATCCATCATTGCATCATAAAGTATATATTTTTTACATTGATTAAACAGTCTTTCTGATTGAATGTGACTTCATATACAAGGCTGAAAATTTGACTTATACTTAATAGAATATGTTAAATCCCATATAAATAGTGTAGATTAATTTTCATTAGATCATATCCATAAATCATAATTTTAAAATTCCATTAATCATCAATGAAATGTCACTGAAAAAATAGACCATTACATTAACATGAGCCTTCATATTTTTTTGCTAATATCATATTTTCAATTATGTTAAATGAATACCCACCCTCAATAATCCTTGAATTAATTTTTCTTTTTTCTCATTAAGAAAAATATTGACCAATATAACATTCTATTTCATCTACTTTTACTTCTAAGAAACTATTGGTTAATTTAAGATAATATAAATTTTATCCTCATATTTTTTAGCAAATGTTGTGATAGAATCTCTTAATTCTCTTAATAATGGATTTAATATTCATTTAAATGGAATATAATTTACTTCGCACCTTTTAATTATTCTTTTTAGATCTCGATAAAATTAATTTTCCATTATTATAAATATATAATTATATGATTTATGCTGAAAGTTATACTAATGAAAAAAAAATTATAAATAAAAATTCTTCATTGAGGTGTAGGATATGTTCTCATAATTTTCTTTTTCTCCCAAATTTTATACTTCATAAGTATTTCTTGGTATCATCATAATATATCATAGAATTCATCATGTATTTTAACACACCTTGTTTTTTGAAACGTTTTTCCCATAAAATATATGTTTATAATTTGCAAAATATTTTTTTCTATTCCATTAAAAGATTTTAACTTGAGTATGAATTAAGTCTGTTAGATTTGAATAAAAAAATGACACCTTATTCATTCATAATGTAACATTAAAAAATCGTACATAAAACAAATTCATACATACTAAGGAGGATTAAATCCATTAAATGTGTAAAAATTAAAATGGGACATTAAATAGATTGGGAAAATATTTTTAAAATAATAAAACCCCTCATATCATCTTTACCCTTGATAATCACCAATAATAGAACAATACCTAAAATGATAAAATAATAATTAAAGGAGAAAGAATTTAAAAATAAAAAATGGAAAATATTATAATGAGAAGTGTTATTTTTAAGGATATGATAGAATAAATTTATAGGATGTAATGAGGGTATTATATTTATTATATAATAGTTATAAAGGCCTATGCATTCATTCAGTATAATACCTGTAAATATATTACTAGTTGAAATTACCAGTGTATCATTTATATACATATTAGTTGGTCATATTTTAATAAGTATAAATTTACCTTCTAAATAAGTTGTTTAAAAAAATAAATGATTTTTTACAGGAATTAAAAGATATTAATTCATTTAGGATAATACCATTGATTAATATTAATCTATTTTTATGAATTATGTGTTTATTTTAATTTATTACTTTTGAGGAATGATATTAATAAAATTTATTATTGTAATAAAAGTAATTATTATTAGATTAAATAATATTATCCAATAAGTAATTAAGTAACTATAAGAAATACTAATTTAATAATTCAATTCCAAAAAAAATGTTTGGTCTAAAAAAACTTTTTATTATATATTATATTTTTTGTTTAAAAGATAAATTAATCACATTTATAGAGTTAAATTTTATGAATTGTATTATTTGTAAATATAAAAAAATAATGAATCATTCATATAGTTATAACTAGTTTCTTCTAAATGAATATCAAATCATTTAATTGTAAAACTGATATTTTTCAATGAATTTTTTATTTGTAATTTATTTTTTGTTATTAAAAAAAATCTAAATAAAAATAATTTTAACAACATTTATTGATAATATAGAAAATAAAATAAATCAGAATTTATCTAATTTATATTAAATTTAATTTTATAAAAATAAAATCTGTTTTTGGTTAAAAATGAATTTTCCCTGAAAAATATTTTTGTATTATGCATACTTATATTAAATTTAATTTTTTATCACTATTATAACATAAGTCAAATAAAATGGATTTATTATTTGAAAAAAAAAGAACTTAAATTATTTAATAAGTTCAATATATTTTTTATTCATTTATTGAAAGTAATCATTATGATTTTTTAAATTGTGATTAACTAATTTTATTCCCCTATTTTCAATAGACCTCAAGAAATTGTGTAATTTTTATTAATTCATGGAATTTTTATTTAAAGTATAAATACATGTTTTTTTATTTATGTTAGCTAAAAATATATTCTTGGAATTTTTGGGAAACATGAAATATATTTTCATAATTTTTTTATAAATTTTATTTGAAACTGGTAAAAAAATTGAAAAAGATGAAAATATTCATATAGAATTTTACTGTTTAATCAAGAAAATAAATTTTAAATGGATGTAATTTTCATGTTTGAATTTCAAATTATCATAACTATGTTTCCAATGAAAAATATTGGTTTTGTGAAGGAGGTATTAAAATGTTACTTCAAGGTGAAAGTTAAATGGTGTTAAAGGATGCAACATAATATATTGCGTGCCTCTTTAGTGACTTTACCTTTCATGGTTGATCATAAGTGCAATACCAAAGAGATCAGTTATACAAGGTGTCCGACTGTAAGGCTCATTACCTACCACATAAATGATACCATCAACCTCTCGCATGCAGACATGAAATCTACCATACCTTTAATAATTGACCACACCTCCTTCCCCAACCTACCATGACATCTCAGCAATTTTGGAACCTCCTTGCATAATTGACCACATTGGTAGGGTCAACCATTACAATCTCGATACACTGACTAGTCACACCCCCACAATCAACCAAAAGTGAATCATAGTGATCAACCATGGTGTGACATCCCAAACTAGGGTCCACACACTGGTTCCCCAAGCCAGTTGGCCACATGACCACAAGCGCACCTCCCAATATGCTAGAGTTTTCCGACTAGCAGTGAGGGTCTAAAATAAATCATGGGAGAACTATACCATATTTATAAAATTATAGAAACAGTGGAAATAAATAAATAATATCCAATAATATAACCATAACCATAATAATACCAGTTTCAGGACAAAATTATGAATATAGTATCCAAAACTATAGTATTAGATACGTCATTCTAAATACATTCCATTGTCAAATGAAAACCCTAAAATAATGACATTGCCAACTCACAAGAGGGTCTTGATACCAAGTATGCTTCCCTTAACCGTTCTCCATCCCATATCATCCATCTAACATATGTCTCTTTCCCTTATCTTTTCCTAAAACATGAATTCTATTCAGGTACCGATTAGGAATCATGAGTAGGATGTGAGTACAACTTAGGAGGCCACCTCCAATGGCATCCTAAAAAATATCTTGTCAAATAACAATGTATGTAGTTGTAAAAGAATAAAGTACAATACATATGTAAATAATTGTCACAATTTCAATTATTATTTAATTAACTATTTAATTTATCAAGTTCACAATGACACCCAAACTATCAATACCTACATTTGACCATTCTAAAGTCTTGACTATCCCTAAGGGATAACACATATCACAATACTGTGGTTATCAATTATCATTTAATTTCAATTCATAATATGTCCAATTAAAACCATTGTCTAATTCCAATGTTTTGGTCCTAGAACACCATTTATAAAACCCAATGGGTATTTAAAGCATCAGCCCCAAAATCACACCCTTTTTATTAGTCAATCACATATGGGTATTTGGAGCATTATTTTGCGACTGAAACTAATATATAGATCAATCACAAAAATATAACATATATCAAATCATTCAAGGTAAATCAAAATTAAACATTTTTATCACCCTTTCACATCATGGTATAACAATAAAATTTATCACAATAAACTGGGTTCCTTAATTTAATCACATGGAATAATTTTAATAATTCTCTATTAAACTATTTTACATTATTTAAACCAATTAACCCATTAACCCATCAAGGTTAAGACAACCATATCATAATCCTTAGTATCAATTAATTCATAGTCACATTAATTAACCAATTACACGGTATTGATTTCCCAAAAATTCCATAATCATAATATTCCTTTAATTAATTATCCAATTAATTAGTCCAATTCCATCAATTCCAATTGCACAAAATTTAACCCAATTCATTATCACATGGAAATAAAATAAATCATTTGAATATTTGATGTAATTTTCCAATAATGGAAATTGAAATTTCACAACTACATACATTAAATTAAATCAAGAATATGGGTTCTTCAATATAAACCACCTACCTCAAGATTGTTGATGAACACTAAGCAACAAAAATCCCCAATTGAAGTGGAATAACCAAGATCGTGATGAATAACAAGATCTAAAACAAAAACCTGAATCCAATATCAAATGGGTTAGATCCCGGAAAACCTAGATCTATATCCATTACTATTAGATTAAAATGTCCCTGAAAAGGATGAGAATAATATATTAGATGGGGAGAAAACTATACGGGATGAGAATATCTTATCAGTAGAGGTGTAGATAAATCAAAAAACCTTCGATTTGTTCATGATGGGAGTTTGAATTCATTTGAATGCATTTTAGAGACTCTAAAATTCAAAGTAAATGGTTTTGGGTCAACCTCATGTGTTTAGGGGTATTAGATGGTTGTTTTTAATGTTTTTAATGAATTTTTTGGGATTTAATTTTCCATGCACACAGTTTCTAGTATTGGAAACACAGTTTTCCCAAACCATGTGCCTAACCATGTGACTCCTCCTAGGGGGTCACACGGTTACTAATTAGAGGTCACATGGTTTTAAAAATCGTGGTCCAAACATGTGAATCCCCTATAATTGGGTTCACATGGTTTCCTGGTTAGGGTGCATGGTTTTCGAAGACCGTGCACCAACCATACACTACCCATCTTCCTTCCCAAATTCTCAAATTTTACCCCAAATTCACCCAAGATAAAACCCAAAATGTATATACACAATGCAAGGAAAAAATCATACCTGAAAACAAGCTCGATACATCTCCAGTAAAATTTCAGTATCATACTATCTCCCCACCTTTTAACAGCCCTTCCTCAAGTTTTACTCTCAATAATATCTAAGATTTTGAGTAAAAAAGATCAGTCCACTAAGCCCACACATCTGCTTCTCTCTCCCATGTTTCCTTTTGAATATTCCCCTGTTACCACAATACAAGAACTATCTGTATGGTATTTCCCTACAACACTTTCTCATTCTGATCCAACACATGTATAGGAGGCTCCTGAAAGGATGCATCGACCTCAAACTCAACATCATCCACATCAATCATATGATAAGGGTCGTGGTGATACCCCTGTAGTTGTGACACATGAAAAACATTGTGCATATAACTATACCTCTCTTTGAGATCCAATTAGTATACTACTAGCCCAATTATCTCCACAACCTCAAATGGACCAACAGACTGGGGTGGCAACTTTCCATGCCTCTAAATCCTATGGTGACCCAACCGATGTGACATCCAAAGGAACACACGATCACTCACTAGAATCTCAAGGTGTTGACATCATCTATCAACATACAAATTATTTTGACTCTAATCCATATCCATATATTTCCAAATTAGTTGAAACTTCTCTGGGATATCCTACATGAGACTCAAACCCAATAGTTTTGACTCACCTAACTCCATCCAGTATGGAGGTAATCTTCATGGATTACCATAAAAATCATTATATGGTTCCATATGAGTAGAATCGTAAAAACTATTTTTATAATCAAACTCCACCAATGTTAGGTCCTTATCCCAAGACCCACCAAAGTCAAGAACACATGCTCAGGGAATATCTTCATGTATATATATAGTATGATTGGACTTCCCATATGCATGTGGGTAGAAATCTACACTCAGTAAAAGCTATGTACCACACACATTTTTCAAACCCTTATTGAAGTGTGAAGTAAAACTCAAGTCATAGTATAAAATTATACTCTCTAAAACCCTGTATAAATATAAAATCTCCCAAACATATAAGTCTCCCAACTGATCCACTGAGAAAGTATCTTTTATAGGTAAGAAATGTGCAACTTTCATCAGTTGGCCCAAAACCACTCATATGGAATCATTCAAATGAGGAATCCTTATGAGACCTACCAAAAAGAACACTGTAATATCATCCCACTTCCATTATTAAATAGTAAATTCATGTAATAAACCACTAGGTCATTGATTCTCATCCTTCAACTGTTGATAAGTGTAGAATTATGTCACAATAATTACTCTCCCTTTTTATTCTCATCCATGAATATTATCTATGTATGTCATGGTACATTTTGGTCGAAGCCATATTTACGTTTTACATTGAGGAATTAAATTCATGAATCAAATCCTTTCACATACACACAGGGACAACAAAATAATTAATGATATAGATGATCTCATCCTCAACTATGATCTAATTGGTAAGTGACTCCCCACCTCCAATGATTTCCCTCAAGCCTAAACTTTTTAGTCCTAATAATTCCACTCCCTGATCCAACTCAAAATTGTAGAATCTATTGTTATATATACGAGGGTCATATTCTCCTAGCCCTCCTGAGTCATAACATGCATCTCAACCAACAAGGTCATCATTATCCACTCTATAATAGACTCCTAAACTACCTAAGTCTAATTTGTCATGCTTAAAGCATCATCATCCCTATTTACCTTCTTGGGGGTATATTCTAGATCAAAATAAAATTAATTCATATACTCAACCCACCCCCACATCTAGAGATTTAATTCTTGTTGAAAAAATGTATTCTTTAGGCTCTTGTGGTCAGTATACCTAGTAAACCTTTTCCTAATAGATAATATCTCCACCAATTCTTATTATAAACCACTACTTCAAACGTGAGGTCTTGCTTAGGGTATTTCCATTCATGTGGCCTCAAATTCCATGACTTATAAACTTCACCTCGATCTCCATGAATTAACATTGATCCAATACTAATCCCATAATAATCACAAAACATTGTGTACTCTTCCCCTGACACATGTAGGATCAAGATTAGTACCATCTTCAAGCTCTTATTTAACTCCTAGAAATAATTATCATACGATCTAGACCATTAAAAATTTATCCCCTTTTTGTTCATTCCCTAAAGAGGTTCTTTCGAGTGGGAAAATTCTTGGATAAACCTCTGGTAATAGCCCTCCAACCCCTAAAAACTATGGATATCGAAAACATTCTTGGGTTACTCCCAAGAAATAATTGTTTGAACCTTATCTGGGTCCGCTGACACACCTTCCTTAGAGATGATAGGACCCATGAAACAAACCAGATTGATCCAGAATTTAAATTTAGATATAGGGGAGTATAGCCAATTCTAACATAGTGTACTCGGGATGATGTCAAGTTATTACAAATTTTCATCATGGATCTTGTATTACACTAATATTTCATCCAAAAACACTACAAAAAATTGATGTAAGTATGGGTGGATGATTTTTTTCATCATGTTCATAAATAATGTATGTGTCTTCGTCAACACGAATAGCATCATGACAAACTCATAATGGTCATAACTTCTTCTAAAAGTAGTCAGAGGTAAGTCATAAGGTTGAACTCACAACTGATGATACCCTAATCTCATGTGGATTGTTGAGAAAACACGATCTCCCCTTAATTCGTCCAATAATTCATCAATAAATGGAAGAGGATACAGGTTTCTCACAGTCACCTGGTTCTACTTCTGGTAATCAACACACAAGATCAAGGTTTAATCATCCTTATTTGAAAAAAAAAGTAGAGAACCCCAAGGTGATGTACATGGATGGATAAACCCGTTATCCTTAGTGATTCTAGTTCAGAATTAATATCTTGAAGCTATGTTGGTTTCATTATATATGGTGGAATAGAAACTAGCTCATCCACCAGCGTGAGATCAATTATAAAATCCACATCTATCTCAGGTGGTAGCACTGAGAAGTCTTAGTGAAACAAGTACTAGAATCTATCCACTTTAAATGGAAAGACATCCTACCTTACACCTCTATCATCCAACAATATACTAGATACATGGGTGGTGAGATCCCCTAGCTGCTAATAAACTGGCCCTGCATGGCCTACCTTGATATCCTACTCTCCACTATGAATATAATGTTCTCCCTTAGAAGTGGTAAAAGTTCTTATCCTTTGGCAATAATATTTTTGGGCCTAGTACTCCACTAACTAGTCCAAGCCCATAATTAGGTCAAAGACTGAGAAATCCATAATGTTGATATCCCGAATAATATAATACTCCCTAACCTCAAGAGAACACCCCTTGAACAAATAGATGTCTCTCAGTTATACTACCAATGGTGTATCGATCATCATTACCCCCACTCACAAACTCCACTACCGGATTCAAAACATTCACAATTTGTGCATATATAAAAGAATGAGAGGCACCGGTATCAAATAAGTCACTTTAAAGCTAGAAGATACAAGATTATTTCCTCTAACTGTCAATGTTCTAACCTCATTATCCAAAAGTGTAGGATAAACTACCTGAAACATTTCTTCCCATCTTCCTTTTGATTCAGTTTGAGTCCCCTTAGTTGCACCAGTTTGCTTATATGGATGCTATATCCCAGAAGCACCGCATCCACTTACTCATCTAACATTATCCATTTGTCATGGGTTCTCACAAAATCTTTGAAGATATCTCATCCTATAGTAGGCTCAGAACTCTACTAGTGGTTGGGGTCATTTTATATGAAAGTGAGCCAAACTACCACATTGGTGACAAACCACTCAAGTAAGATCCTGTGTAACATGTCCTTCCCTCTAGCCACTCTTTTTTCCACTGATCTAGTCAATATTCTCTTAAAAATGCTTCTTACTCTCATAATTCATACCTAATGACCATACATCATAAAAAACTTTTCCTCCACTAGAAGTATCCTTTAGGTTTCCCTCCGAAATGAGATCATAATTCACCACATCAAAAAAATCAGCCAAAATATATTTTCTGGGGAATTAATTCCACATTTAAGCCCATCCTGAAACTGATTTTCCATAGTAGCCTCATCCCCCTCCAAACACGAGAGAAAAGAATTGAAAATATTTAAATCAACCAGCGTAGTCCATAACATACATACTCCCCTAGTTGAACCTTGTAAACTCTTCTACTCTCTCCTACCTAAGAGTCTCTAGTTAAAAGTGCTCCCAAAACTTCACCTAAAATTCATTCCACTTCATAGTCTCGAGCTGACCATCCTGAGTCTGGATGTCCCACCAATTATTTTCTTGAATAAGTAACACATAAACATCAAATTTAACTCTATTCTAAACAAGAGTCTCCATATATTCATTTATGGTTTGGATATATTCAATCCAGAACTCATCTAACTCAGGTCCACCCTCACTCGTTAACATCAGATGGTGTTGTAATAAAAAACTCATGTTTCAGGTTTGACATACTCTTTCACAAACTACCATGGGTATCCACCTATAAACTACATTAACCTAGAATAGTTTTCAAGGAACTTCCCTCTGACTTCCACACTCAACACTGTTGTTGTATTATGTTCCACTAATGTTAGATCATTCCCAGCCATAACCTCCTATCGTCTTCTCAACAAACTTCATCATGGAGGTAAATCTATGAAATTACAACCACAAGTATCCAGACACATAACACAACCTTTACACATATAATAAGATGGATTCATATAAATCCATAATAGGTCATCCCCGTTTTTTCCACCTGATAAAAACCGAGGCACTATCACTACCATTAACCATATTTAATCTAGGTCTAGGTTAACAAAGTGTAAACACATTCTCATTGTTAAATTTTCTTATTAGACACCTTTTTATCCCTGTTTTTTAATCATTTTAAAATTTCCAACTTATTTTAGGAACCTATTTAATTTAAAACACACGAGAAAAGAAAATAACATCTATTAAAACAACTTACCCAAAAACAAGATTTTCTCATGCTTGCCTAAAATGATGCATGTTAAATGATATCCCTGAGTGTCGAGAATGATGCATGTATAATAAAATCTTGTTCCATACTAGTCCATGAGTAAAATATCAAGAAATATTGAAATCAATAATCAATCTCACAAAAAGTACATTACTTGAGGTGAAATAAAATCTATCTATAACAACACATGTCAATAACAACAATCCCTCCTTAGGTACTAGGATTTCACCCTAGTATAAGGGTTAGCTACTCTCATGCATGAGCTCTTAACCAAGCCCAGATTCATCATAATATCATGTCTACCTTTCCCAAATATTAAGATAAAATAAATGAAAATATATTTTTTCTTTTATACCACATTGTAACATCTTGACCCAGGTGCCACACACTGGTGCCCTGACATAGTTGGCCACATGACCTCAAGCACACATCCCCATATGCTAGAGGCAATCGACTAGAATCGAGGGTCTAATATATGTCATGGGGAGACTTTAACCTCTTTATAAAATTACAATAATAGCATAAATAATAAAAAAAATAAAAAAATAATACAACCATAAATATATAATATTAGTACCACATGATGACAAAAAAAGGGTAAAATATCCTAAACTAAAATAGTAGATATGTCTTGCCAAAATACATGCCAATTGTTTAAAGAAAAACCCAAAATAAAGACACTAATAAATCACAAGAGGATCTTGACACCAATTCTAGTTCCCTCAATCATGATTATGGAATCCCTCCTTTTTAATACATAACTTTTCATTACATTTTACAAACAAAGGATCTTTAAAGTCTAGTGTCTTGAAAATTAGGGACATAAAACATGAAAACAACATAAAACTTTCTTGTAATCCACTTGTAAAGCTTCATCATATGTTCATCCTATGTAAAATTACTACGTCTTATATCCGGGAGACATACATCAAAGTAAAGGGTGAGCAGAAAGCCCAGTAAGGGTAAAAAAGGGAATCAGTTTACTTGTGAGATCAATAAGATATTGATAAAGACATAAAGACATGAGAAATGTTGGAATAGACATATCATGATAAAAATAACATGAATCATAACATGAATATTTGGCTACAAAATTTCATTTCTACTTTCATGAGAATATCTCCAAGGTCCATCTCCAAGGTGTCATAAAAATTATCATGATTATTCACCAAGGTATTGTGAAACTTGTCATCTCTAGAGATTAATTGGTTACCCAATGCATTGGAGAACTATTAGGGAACACCATTAATATAAATTTACTTTCATGTGATCTACATATATCATGATCAAACATTTCATAAATAACCCATATGGAATAAAATAAATTGGTTTCCTTTCAAAATCGTGACGTTTCAAAAGTTCTTAAGAAATAAGATCATTATATCATTTATAACCCATGGAAAGGGAGAGAGGGTTATATGTAAATAAATATCAGAATCAAATATATCATTTTTATATACTAATTAACACCCATATAAAGTAAATAGGTCTGGGTATTTACATAAATAAACAAGATAATTTCTTGAGAGAAAGAGATAGAAATCTTGAGACAAAATTTCTGCAACATAACAGCTATATAACATGGTTTTAGAAAACATTGAAAAGAGAGAGGAAAAGGGTCACCCACTCAAAAATAATTCATAATATGATATGGGTACAGAATAAGGTCATGGTATGAATATTTTAATGACATACCACATGTAAAGGAAACATTAAAGAAAAGAAAAGATGCAATTTCTTTTACGAGAAATTCGACAGCCTAACAGCATCACTTAAAAATTCTGAAAAGAAATTGATGAGAGAGGAAAGTGTATATCAACAATTATAAATGAAATGGAAAGTAATTATAAAATATAATAACATACCCTCAACATAAGTAGATGGAAACTAGAAGTCACAACATAAATAATGTCATGACTTTAAAAGATGAGGGTGAAAAGATCCCTTACCTTGAAAAGTAACTTTGAAATCTTAAAGGTTGGGACCTTGGGAGGCATGAGGGCACCTTGGAAAAAATAATTGGGAGGTAAAGAGACCATAACTCCGTTGAGGAGGTTTTTGGAATGAAATGGATGAGGGAATAGCTTGGTATTTATAGATGTGAGGGAACAAATCATTAATTTCCAAGGGACACCTCATTGGTGGTATTGGAAAAACCATGGGCTTGCCCATGGTATTTTCCCACAGTATTGGCTACTTGGGACATCTCACAGCATATCTTACTTTTTATAAATTTACCTGATTGATTACATAATTATTACATCATTAATGATGTCATTAAACACCCGAAACTTAAATATGAAATTTTACTATTCACCAAAAATTCAACTATTTCAGAAAAATCCCAAAAAATTACCCTAACCTAATATCGATTCTATGAATTCAAAAATGAACTCCATTTTATAAAAATAATTTTCTAATTATTTTGAATTTAATTTTTAAATAAAAACACTATTCACCCAAAAAAACTAAAACTTAACTAATAATTTCTGACACATTCATTTACTTATTTTATTGAATCAATTACCTAATCAAGGTGCCTAAATTATATTAATACTTTCATAGGTGGGGTTACTAATCCATTTGGTCAAATTACTATTCATAAGCATAAAAGTATTGTTCACAATTTACTATTCATCAAAAATTAAGTTGATTATAATAGACTCTAAATTTCTTACTGAACATAACGGTAGAAGACCATTTTTTAAAAATAATTACACATTATTAATTATTTAAGGTTTACATAAATATTTTAAAATATCCTTTTTTCAAAATTTATCAATAAAATACATCCTATATTTATCTGGACATTTGAAATTCACAAACATCACCATTAGAAGAAATAACAATTTTTATTTATATCAAAGGATTACATAAAGTAGCTAAGGTCTCGTTACATAGCCCCATATAACACCATCATAGGACCTAAGCATAAGGTGTGCTAAGGTGATAGAATATTGGGGTGGCTCGACCAACATTGCTCGAGTGGTGATTTCTATCAACTTAAACTTCTCACGTAGGAGATTCCGTTCAAGTTTCACACGATGAAGTTCAACTCGGGTTTGGTTCATAGAAAATCCCAATGGTGCTACCTCCTTCCCATGTTCCGTCAGATGGGCTTCGAACGACCCGAGTATACTGGATGAGGCCATCAAATCTTTTTTCAGTGTTAATTAACTAAGATTACTTGTATTTATAAACTAAAATAGTAATGTAAAGAGTTTAGCTTCCAACGGTCATATTGACCAATGATCATATAACAGTCAAAACCCAACGATCTCATTTAATTATACTCACTTCATTAATTAAAGAGTATAGTTTTTTTAGTATAAAATAAAATAACACACAAAATTAGGAAACAAAACTTAGTCAATATTCGAGTTGTTATATTCTTCCCCCCTTAAGAAATTTCGTCCCTAAAATTTTAACTCGTTCCCTAAGAAGAAAAATGGTGTGGTTACATCTGACTCATAGACTCCTTTGGTTCCCATGTGGCTTCTTAACATTTGTGTTTCCTCTACAACACCTTAAGAAGGTGGGTAGTCTTGTTGCATAGAACCTTGTCTCTACGATCCATGATCTCCACCGGTTGCTCCTCATGATAGAGGTCATGTTCCAGTTGTACCACCTCTGGGTTTAGTACATGAAAAGAGTCAGGTATGTAATTACTCAAGAGGGATACATGGAATACATCATGAACTTGTTCTAGATTTAGAGGAAGTGCAATCTGATAATCCACTACTCCTACATGATCATGGATTTCATAGGGGCCAATGTACCTAGGGCTGAGATTCCCTTTCTTCCCAAACCTCATGACTCTTTTCCAAAGGGAAATTCGAAGAAATACCTTGTCACTAACATCAAACTCTATGTACCTTAGATGGTATTCGATAGATCTTTTTCTGACTCTGATCAGTCTTCATGTGTTGTTGGATGGAATGGACTTTTTCTGTTATTTCTTGCACAAGATCAAGCCCAAGAAGATTTCTCTCATCAACTTCATCCCAACAAGTAAGAGTTCTACATCACTTCCCATACAGATCTTCATAGGGTTCCATTGAAATGGTCCATTAGAATCTATTGATGTAAGAGAACACAACTAAAGGGAGATATTGATCCCATCCCCCATTAAATTCCATCGATCATGTTCTCAGAATGTCCTCCAGTGTTTGAATAGTTCTTTCAGATTGGCCATCCATTTGGGGGTGATAGTCCATACTTAAATTCAATTATATGATCATATCATGTTAAATAATTCTCCATAATTTTGATGTGAACCTTGGATCACAATTAGATACTATAAAAAGTGGAACTCTATGTAGCCTTACCACTTCCTTCACGTAAATCCTGGAAAGTTGATCAAGAGAGAAATCTTCCCAAATGGATATAAAATGGGCAGTCTTGGTGAGACGGTCCATAATAACCCATATCACATTATTTCCATTGAAAGTTCTCAGAAGACCGGTGACGAAGTCCATAGTGATATTGTCCCACTTCCATGTTGGTATGGGTAGTGGTTGCAATACCGCTTTAAGAAGTTTTCGCTTTGCCTTTACTTGCAGACATACTATGCACCTTGAAGTGTAGTCAGCAATCTCCCTTTTCATATAATCCCATCAATAATGATCACAAAGGTCCCTATACATTTTTTTGCTTCCAGGATGTATAGAGAAATTATGTCTATGAGATTCATCCATTAGCTCGCTCTTTATTTCCAGAATAGATGGAACACATAGTCTTGTAAGAAATTTTAGTACACCTTCTTGATCATTATTGAACTCAGGAAACTTCCCATTCTTCACATCCTCAAACTTCTTCTGTAACAAAGGATCTTCTTTCTAATCTTTCATGATCTTCTCTAGTAATTACAGTTGATAAATCATTTAGGTTAGGATTTATGATGTCCCTTCCCTTATAATTCCCATCTCCAACTATACTTGGTCATTGATCAATGGTTCTCTTTGAATTCTCATCATGGAAATAACAATTGGGTCTTTCCTAATTAATGCATTAGAAAAAAAATTTCCTCTTCCAGGATGGTAATGAATTGAACAATCATAGTCTTTAAGAAGTTCCAACCATCTCTTTTTTCTCATTTTCAATTCCCTTTTTGTTAAAATATACTTCAAACTTTTCTGGTCTATGTATATATCACATTTATCATCAAAAAGATAGTGCCTCCATATATTCAGAGAAAAAACAACCGCAGCCTGCTACAGATCATGCATAAGATAATTCTTCTCCTAATTCTTCAACTTTTTAGATGCATAAACAATGACTGTCATTTTTCATGAGGACTCACCCAATCCCTTTGAGAGATTTATCACTAAAAATAACAAATCCTTATCTACTTGAGGGCAGAGTTAACACTGGTGCAGTAACCAATCTCTTCTTCAACTATTGTAAACTTTCCTCGCACTCCATTGTCCAGATGAACTTGACCTTTTTTCATGTTAACTTTGTTAATGGATTATAAAGTCATGAAATTTTTTTCACAGACCTCCTATAATATCCTTCTAATCCAAGGAAACTTTGAATCCCATTTATTATTGTAGGCTAAGGGCACTCCACCACAACATTTGTATTTTCATGGTCAATTTTGACTCCTTCATTGGTAACAATGTGCCCCAAGAAAGCGACTTGTTGTAACCAGAATTCACATTTACTGAAATTTCCAAAAAGCATATTTTTCCATAGAGTTTGAAAAATAGCTCTTAGATGATCCTCATGCTCCTCACGACTTTTGGAATATATCAGAATATCATCAATAAAAACTACCACAATGTTATCAAGATATTCCTTAAAGAGTCTATTCATAAAATCCATAAAAATAGAAATTGCATTAGTCAATCTGAAGGGAATAACAACAAACTCATAATGCCCATATCTTGATTGGAAGGATGTTTTCGTAATATCTTCTTTCTTCACCCTCAATTGATGATATCGAGATCGAAGATCAATCTTAGAGAATAATTCAGCCCCATGAAGTTGGTCAAATAAGTCACCAATTTTTGGAAGAGGGTATTTTTTTCTTCACTGTGATCTCGTTCAATTCTCTATAATCAATGCATAGTTGCATCGATCCATCCTTCTTCTTTACAAAGATAAAAAGTGCTCCATAAGGAGACACACTCGGTCAGATAAACCCCTTCTCCAAAATATCTTGGAGTTGTTTCTTTAGTTCCCCCAGCTCCACATTTTCCATCCTATACAGGGTCTTTGATATTGGATGAGATCCAGGTATGAGTTCAATAGAGAACTCTACCTCTCTTTCTGGGTGAGGTCCATAAAACTCGTTGGGAAATACGTCAACGTATTCCTGGATGATGGGGATAGTTTCTATCCTTAAACTCTCATCTCCTTCTTCTTCTTCACTGATCAACACTATAAAGAAGGATATAGGGGGTTCATCTAGACAATTATCAGGTTGATATATCTCTCCTTGGAAGATAACTGTAGGTTTTCTACTCAAGACTACTGAGATTTCCTTGCTTCTGCATTTGATCTTAGCATTATACTTTGAGAGCCACTCCATCCCTAGTATAATGTCAAATTCTAGCATAGGGATGACTACTTTATTTGTGATAATATTGTGCTCACTAAATTAAATACAACAGTTTCTAAACACTGATGATGGTTGGATAATCCCACCAAGAGTCTTGACTGATAACTCTACTTTTAGAAAATCGGGGGTTGATTCTATATTCTTTGCAAACTTGGATGAAATAAAGGAATGTGTAGAACCAGAATAAAAAAAAGTACTTGCTAGCTTTGAGAAAACAAAAAGTGTACCTACTACCACATCATTCGGAGATTCACCTTCAGTTTTCGTGATAGAAAAATCACTATCTTGCTCCCTTGGCCTTTGGTGAGGCTGATGGTGGTTCCCCTCCACTACCCTCGGATTTGGACAGTGATTGGAAAAGTGCCCAGGTTGTCCAAACGTAAAGCATTGGACATTAGGTAGGGCCTGCACCATCTTCCACTTGTCATTAGTGTTTGGCAGTTGAGGTTTCACCTCACTATGACAATTCCTCGCAATATGGCCATCTCTTCCACACTTATAGCATTTATTGCTCCTGAGCAAGTTATTCCCTGAATTATTCTTGCCATATTTATTACACACGGGATCTTGTACTTTCTTTCCTCCTATTCCCTGATCAAAGGTCCTCCCTAAGTTGGGCTGCATTGATCTCTTCTTGACGTTTGATTTATGACACCACTGTGTCTCACCAAACTCCAGCTCGACTTTCATCGCACTCTGCACGATCTCCTAATAGCTATCATAGTCTAAATTGGATAGATTCTTCCAAAAATGAGGTATCAGTCCACCGAAGAATCTATCAACCTTACCACTTGGATCCACAAAAAAATTAGAGTTATAACATGAAAGTCTTGTAAGGTTCATCTTGTATATTCTCATAGATTCATTCTCCATCTACTTCAGCTCGATAAACTCCTTCTCCGTTATTGTTCTCATGGAACGATGGAAATAATTACTGAAGAAGATCCCTCTGAACTCTTCCCACTCCATAGCTTCAACCTCTACTCTTATCCTCGTGTTTTTAATCAGTTCCCACCACTAATCAGATTCTCCTTCTAAGTGATAGACATCCAGGGTGACCTTTCAGTGCTCTAAACAGTGGAGCACAGAAAATATCTTCTCGATAGAGCTGATCCACTGCTCAGCTATTAATGGATCAGTCAATCCACTGAAGGTTGGTGGTCATTGACTCATAAAAGGACTCAACATAATGTTGTTCCCTTTGTGGTGAGTTAGGTCTCTCAGATTGATTCACGTTATTTCCCATAACATGAGTCAGTTGGTTCATCATTCGCATGAATATTTCCATTCCGGCTTCCATCGGACGATCATCAACACATGGCCCATTGAGGTCACCATTTGCATGGTTCCTCCTGTTTCTCTCCATTTTCTAAAATATTAATACCTTATTGAGAAACTTATTTAATTTAGGAATCTTTTAACTATAAAGTATTTTTTTTATTAAAACTTAATGCTTAAACAATTACATTTCTCTATAATTATTTCATAATGATTCATAAAAATCTTGTGATTAATCAAACATTTCCCCCGGGAGTGTTGTAACCAAGAGTGAAGCAATGCTCATTGTTATGTACCAGGATACCCCGGGTCAAGCTCAAAACTACTTTTCAGTGTTTTCACTCCTAGGTACCTCTGTGGTAGAGCCGCCTCTACCTGCTGTTATCCAGACAGGGATGTATTTTCTTAATAAACCACTTACTAAATACTCACCAAAATACTAGGAAGTTTTCCTATATTTAAACTTTTATATAGAATTATTCCTATGTTTTCAGAGCATAATTTCCATAAATAACTAAACTATCCTTTGATACTGACTATGGCATCTTTCCTTTTAAATACATAACTGTTCAGTACATTTTACAAAGAGAGGATATTTAAAGTCTAATGTCTTGGAAATAAAGGAAACAAAGCATGAAAACAACATAAAACATTATTCTAATCCACTTGTAAGGCTTCTTCATATGTTCATCCTATGTACAATTATTTTGTCTCATATCCTGGAGACATACATCAAAGTAAAGGGTGAGAAGAAGGCCCAGTAAGTTTAAACAAGGGAATCTGTTTACTTGTGATATCAATAAGAGCTTGATAAATACATAAAGACATGAGAAATAGAGGAATAGGAATATCATGATAAAAAGTAAATGAATCATAACTTTAATATGTGGCTACAACATTACATTTAGACATTCATGAGAATATCACCAAGGTTCATCCCCAAGGTGTCATAAAAATTACGAAGGTTATTCCCCAAGATATCGTGAAACTTCTCATCACTAGAGATTAATTATTTACCTAACGCATTGGAGAACTATCAAGGAGCACCATTAATATGTATTTAATTTCATGTGAGACACATATATCATAGTCAAACATTTCATAAATAACCCATATAGAATAAAATAAATGGGTTTCATTTCAAAATCATGACATTTTAAAAGTTCTTAAAAATTAAGATCGTTATATCATTTATAACCCATGGAATGGGAGTTATGGTTATCTGTATGTAAATACCAGAATAAAATATATCATTTTTATATATTTATGAACACCCATATAAATGAAATAGGTCTACGCATTCACATAAATATACAAGAGAATTTCTTGAGAGAAAGTGATATAAATTTTGAGACGAAATTTCTATAGCATAACGACTATATAACATGGTTTTAGAAAACATTGAAAATAGAAGGGAAAAGGGTCACCAGCTCATAAATAATTCGAAAGACATTATGGGTATAGAATAAATTCATGGTATGGATATTTTAATGACATACCGCATAAAAATTAAACATGAATGAAAAGAGAAGATGCAATTTCTTTTACAAGAAATTTGGCAGCCTAACGGCATCACTTAAAAATTCAGAAAACAAATTAATGAGAGAGGAAAGTGTATCTCAATAATTATACATGAAATGGACAGTAATGAGAACATATAAGAACATACCCTCAACATAAAGATATGGAAACTAGAAGACACAACATAAATAAAGTCATGACTTTAAAAGAGGAGGGTGAAAGGATCTCTTACCTAGAAAAGTAACTTCGAAAGCATGAAGGTCGGGACCTTGGGAGGCTTGAGGTAACCTTGGGAGGACTACATGTGAGGTAAAGAGACCATAACATAGTTGAGGGGGAGTTTGGAATAAAATGGATGAGGGAATGTCTTGGTATTTATAAGACAAGTGAGGGAACAAATCATTAATTTCCAAGGGACACCTCATCGGTGGTAGTGGAAAAACCATGGGCTTGCCTATGGTATTTGATCATGGTATTGGACACCTGGGACACCTCATAGAATATATTACTATTCATAAGTCGACCAGATTGATTACATAATTATTACATCATTAATGATGTCATTAAACACCTGAAACTTAAATATGAAATTTTACTATTCACATAAATTTCCACTATTTCAGAAAAATCCCAAAAAAATTACCCTAACCTAATATCAATGCTTTGAATTCAAAAATGAACTCCATTTTATGAAAATAATCTTCTAAATATTTTTAATTTAATTTTTAAATAAAAACACTATTCACCCAAAAAAACTAATACTTAACTAATAATTTCGGAAAGAGTTATTTACTTATTTTATTGAATCACATTACCTAATCAAGGTGGATAAATTATATTAATACTTTATTAAGTGAGGTTACTAACACATTTGGTCAAATTACTATTCATAAGTGTAAAACTACTATTCACAATTTACTATTCAACAAAAATTAAGTTGATCTTATTAGACTCTAAATTTCTTACTGGACATAAATATTGAAGACTATTTTTTAAAAATCATTACACATTATTAATTATTTATGTTTTCCATAAATATTTTAAAATATCCTTTTTCAAAAATTCATCAATAAAATACATCCTATATTTATCCGTGTATTTAAGATTCACAAACTTTACCATAAGAAGAAATAAATTTTTTTATTTATATCAAAGTATTACATAAAGCAGCTAAGGTCTCGTTATATAGCCCCTTATAACACCAGCATATGACCTAAGTGTAAGGTGTGCTAAGGTGATAGAATCTTGGGGTTGCTCATCCAACATTGCCCGAGTGGTGATTTCTGTTAGCTTGAATATCTCTCGTTGGCGATTCTGTTCATGCTTCACATGATTAAGTTTGGTATGGGTTTAGTCTAGAGAAAATCCTAGTGGTTCTACCTCCTTCCCAAGTTCCGTCAGATGGACTTCAAATAGCCCGAGTCTACTGGATGAGGCCATCAAATCTTATTTCTATGTTAATTAACAAAGATCACTTGTATTTATAAACTATAAAAGTAACGTTAGGAGTTTAGCTTCCAGTGATCATATTGACGAACGGTCATATAACAGTCGTAACCCAACTGTCTTATTTAATTATACTCACTTTATTAATTAAATAATATAGTTTAGGTGAGTGAAAAATAAAATAACACACAAAATTAGGAAACAAAACTTAATCAAAATTCAGGTCGTTAAAATGATCCATCCCATATCAGCCGTCTAACATAGGGCTCCTTCCCTTATCATATCCTGTAAACAAGAAGTTTATTCGAGTACTAACCAGGCATCTCGACTAGGGTGTGTGTACAACTCAATAGGAAAACACCAATAACATCTAAAACAATATGCTATCAAATAAAAGTCTATTCAGTTCTATAAATAATAAATTACAATGAATAAGTATAATTTTTTCACTTTTTAAATTATTCTTTAATAAACCGCATAATTTCTTGAGTTCACAGTGATACCCATACTACAAATACCTTCTTCGACCTTTGCTTATGTTTGAAATATCCCTAAGATTTATTACATATCACAATACCATGGTTACCAATTATAATTTCATTTCAATTCAAATTATATCCAATTGGAACCATAGTCAAATACCAACATTTTTTTCCTAGAACTCCATGTTTATCACCCCAAGAGTATTTGTATCATCAGTCTATATCTCATACCTGTTTATCATTCAATCACTTATGGGTATTTGAAGCATCAATATATGTACCACACTCATATATCAGTCAATCACATATGGGTATTTAAAATATCACTCTATGTCCCATGCTCGTATATTTATCAATCATAGATATATCACATCATTCACATCATTCAGTTTAAATCAATATTAAAATATTTTATCACCCTTTCAATTCATGGTATACCATTACAATTTATCACAAAAAACATTGTTACCTAATTTAATCACATGGAATAATATGAACAATTCACTATTAAACCATTTTGCATTATTTAAATCATATAACCCATTAACCCATTAAGGTTACGATAACCATCTCATAACCCTCATTGTTAATTAACTCATTATCAAATTAATTAACCAATTACACAATCTTGATTTCCCATAAATTCCACAATTAAAATATTCAATTAATTAATTAATCTAATTCTACCATTTCTAATTTCCCCTAATTTAACTTAATTCTTGATCACAAGAAAATTAAATTAAATCAGTTAAATCTCTAATGAAATTCCACCTCGTAGAAATTTCAAGTTCATAATTACATATAAGTAATTAAATCAATAATATGGGAATTTCAATTTAAACCACATACCTCGTTATCATTGAAAAACACTCACCAATGGAAATCCCCAATTGAAGCAGAACAACAAATATCACGTCATAGACTGAGATCTGGATCTGAAATCTAGATCCAAGATCAAACAGATTAGATCCATGAAAACCACATCTAGTTTCACTACCAATAGAGGAAAACATCCTTTCAAATGATGATATAATGATGGGAGAGATTGAGGATACCATATAATATGATAATATCTTACTAGGAGAGGAGAATATATTTTAACAAACCTTTGATTCGCCACTAAAGGAGGTTTTAATGCCTTAGAATTCATCTGGGGTCCTCTAAAATGGAAATTAATTGATTTAGGGTGCAACTAGCATGTTTATGGATATATGATGGGGGTTCAAGAAATTTTAATGAATTAATGGGGGTTTAATTTTATGTGTTCATGTTTTTCTATTTGTGGAGAATGGTCTTCCCTAACTGTGCACCTAACTATGAGCCTCCTCCTAGGGGACCCACGGTTACTACTTAAAGGGCCCATGGTTTTCTAGAATGGGTGCATATTTTGGGAAAATAGTGCACCAACCGTGAACTCCCCCTCTTCCTTCCAAAAATCTCGAATTTCACCCCAAATGAACTCAAGATAAAAATAAAATAAAATATGCCCAAATAAAGTCAATATATTACCTGAAAATGATCACGAGACAAATCTAGTAAAATTTTGGTATCTTGCACATGGAACCTCAAGCTAATAGAAAATATCCACCAACAATGCTTCACAGAACACACCCTTCTGAACTGACTGTGATATATACATGTATCATGCACAGTTATTCTTTAACCTAACCAGCCATGAATCATTATATACCCTCAACATAAAGAACTAAATCCTTGTATCAAAAAGATTTCCCACCACAACTAGATTTGAAATAAATTAATATGTTTCAATTATTTTTTTAAAAGGATGATGATCCCTAACCATTTAGCTATTTGGGATGAATTATTCTTCCTACCTATTGATATAATACATGTTTGGGTCTACAAGAAATGGTGAAGCCTCATTACTTTTCCAATCACTATATACAGTGCTGAAGGATGATGCACAAAATTTTATTAATGAATTATGTAAATTTATTAAACTGAAGGAACCAGTCATGATCTATCCATGTAACCCCAAAGCACCATCAAAAGGCCTCTAAATTCTGACTTGTCCTTTGAGAACATTTACTTCCAATGTTTCATGATTAATCCTCAAAAATCATCCACTAACCAGGAATTCAAAAAAAAAAATCCATAGTAACTTATGTCATGTTTGAGGACTTGACTATGAATCTCAATAAGACTCAACCATACAACACTAATCGTCAACATTTCAGTCCCAAAATACAACATGTTATATGTACTAAAGATTCATATCTTACTTTCAAAGTCATTATTATATACTACATCAACCTATGATCTTCTCAAACTTTATGCTATATATTATCCCTTTTTGAAAACCAATTCACAACATCAAATCACATTTCATTTACCATGATTCTTTCTAAAGTGTGTTTAATATTCATCTAGGAAGATTCACCTCATTGTGTTGGGAAAAAACCATTTAATTTACTTTGTAGTGTTTTCGGGTAGATTGTGTTTGTTGAAAAAGTAGGTTGAAAAGACCAGTTGTGAAGTTACTTTTCAATTTTTGACATCATATATCGACAAATTATAATGATATAGGTATAGAAAAACTGGATGTTTTCCAAAAGGTTTCTTGTATAAGGTTGTTATGTTTACCTATCTTTTCCAAAAATTTTAGGCCCAAGATTTAAAGGAAGGGACCGATTTTGTGAAATCTTGAGTTTCAAGAGTGTCTCATGAAAATATAAAAAAATGTGTGTAATTTTTAAAAAATTGATGTTATAAAGTTTTGGAGATTATTGAAAAAAAATTCATGAAAGGATGCAAGTCCATAAAGGAAACCCGTGGGTTATTTCACAACTACAAATTTTTTCATTTTTTTTTTGAAAGATTGTATGTTTCAGAACTATGAAATAATTCTTAGAAGATTCATGAAGAAAAATATTTTTAAGAAAAATAGTGAATATTTTTTAAAAAAAGTTAATGGAAATCTTAGAAGTTTCAAATATGGTGGGAAATTCCTATAAATTTGTGGATACCCCCCTTAGCTGAACAGAGGAATCCTTAATGGAAATTTAATGGCTCTGAATTAGCAATGTATTTTTATAAAATATTTGCTTACATTATGGATTCACAAGAACATCAGTTTCTCAAAGAAATGATTTTTTGTACAATCTTAAATAATTTCAAAAAAGTCAGTGAGTTTTTTGAAATTTAAATTTTTACAAAGGTCTTAAAATTTTTGTGAATAATTTGGTAGTTTCACAAATGTTTAGATATGGTTTCATGAAAGTGGATCTTATGAAAACCAAAATGATTTTCCTAATAATTATATGGTAAATTTGTATTAATAAATTTAATTAAATAGTAACTTTATGATGCACCAAATGAGGTGTAAAATGATTTTTAATCGAGTGGTCCAAAGAAAAATATTTTGAGGGAGCATTGAGCACACCTCAGTTGAGAGAGCAGTGAGCATTCAAATTGTGATTGGTTGTAAACTGATAGGGATAGCGATTTTACTCCAAACATTATAACAGTAGTTCGATTTAGTGGATTTTGTACATAGGTACATTTCCTATGTATTCTACTTTATTGTAGCTGTAGAGACCCGAATCATGACGTACATAGACATTACATTACTTTTGCGGAATACTTAATACATAACAAAAACATACACACAAGGACCGTAATAGTTTAGTGTCTTTGGAAACTTGAAGCATAATCTTCTAATCGTGGTGAAAGATCTTCAACATCTCCCATAAAGATCTTACCCTTATGTTTTCTTACCTAAAAACTTTCTTTATATCCTGGGAAAAGAAAACATATAAAGGGTGAGCTCAAATGCTCAGTAAGGGTAAGCATGGATAAAATAAAACAAACCATATACATTTGAACATAAAAACATGAACATAATGTTTAAACATCGAAATTTTGAGTAATGACATAAAACATGGCAATATGTAAGGCATAGATCATAAAGAAACATTAATCCTGATAAAATATCATGGAAATAAAACTTTTAATTGTAGAAAAACATTATTATTTCCATAGTAGCCAAGGCATTGCTGTCAGGACCATCTTAGTGGACAAAGTCCCTTTCTGAATCGAGATCACTCCTCGTTCCAGTCCTGTATTACTGAACCGGATTGACTCATCGTTCCATCCATGTTTATCTCATGAGATATAAATCATTACCCAATTCATTAGAGGGAGATATAGGTCCCACCCATCTCATAATGAAATCATTCTTACTTGTTCCACAAAATAAACATACATCATTCATAATAACCCAACGAATAAAATGGGTTTCATAAACATCATCCCATCATCACATAATCCATATAAAAGAAATTGATATCATTTCATAATAAGAAAATTGAAACCATGTAAATAATAGAGACATGATACTTGAAACATACACATATGAAATAATGTCATCTTAGATGAAAAATGGTTTTGATAAAACACTTGAAATGAATTCTTGAGGAAAATATCCTTTCTTCTTCAAAATCATTTTCTTTTCACAAAATGTCATGCAATTTTAAAAGAAAAGTATTTTTTAAAAAATAATCATGAAATCTTTTGGAGGAAGCTGCATGAAAATAAGGATTTATAAAACCGTAAAAATCTGTTCACGCCGTATAAGTTAAAAAAATAACAATTTCCTCGAACTTTTATCGAAAAAGTCAAAAGGTACCTTGTATGGTAAACAAAAGAAATATTCCTTCCATACGATGTGGTAAAAGTAAGAAAAGGGTAAAAATGTCTTTAACATGCTTGGATGTAACGTAAAAATTTTATGAAAACACTTTGAGAGCATATGGACATGGATAATAAATATAACCCCCATTAAATACTTATGAGTAAACAATCTCAGATAAGAATGAGATTGGAATAATTATCCCTTACCTTAGGTCTGATATGATTTGTATGTATCTAAACCCCCTGTATAATGATTTAAATAATGTTATTGGCATGTTACAGAATCATATTCATTGTTATGATATCATATATGGTTCACTTATAACTTTATATTACCTGTTCTTTTGTAAATTCCATGTTAAAGAGCGTTTTGGGTAAAATCGTTTCATTTGTCGTCTGTGTTTTGACTTGTAATTATTCATATGATTACTTATATCATGTTTAATTACATACAGAATATAAAACATGATTTATATATAATATATATTCAGAATATACATATATATAATAGATCGATAAATGGAAAGAAATACACCGTTCATGGAGACGGTAGACCGTACGTACGCATGAACGCTGTTTTCATTTCCTTATTTAATTGAATGGAATTAAGTAGATGAAATACATATATATATACATAAATCCCAAATCATTATTATGTCATATATTTCATGATTACTTATTATATATACTTTATAACCATTCATGAATGGTTAATCATTGAGAATGAATCTCATCGCGTCGTGGAGACGGTAGTCCATACGTACGCACGAGCGATGATATCATTCTCATGATCGTGGAATTGTATTGAAGTGTATGTATAATATTTCAGAATCAATATCACTTTACAATAATCATATATAATCATTATTTACAAAATTATACCCATCCAAGTAAGGTGGTGGTGGAAAATAGATTACACCACGGCGTGGAGACAGTATTCCATACGTACGCACGCACGGTGATTTCATTTTCCATAGGATGGATAGATGGTGAAATAGGGTTTTTTCATACATATACTAACATATCTGTATATGAGTGATAGTTATGTTATTACTTCATTATGAAACAACTAAATAAGAATAAGTAGAAGAAGAAATAAAGTTAAAAGAATCGGTAACGGACATTACCTCTTCTATGAAGCGCCTCTTTGAGACCTCCTCTTAAGGAACTAAAATTGGTCTTTGAAGAAAACCATGACCTCTAGGATGTTTCTAGGGAAGTGTAGAAAATAATGTCGCAGGGTTTGGACGAGCTTGAAGGGTCAAATTGGTGTGAGGAAGAGAGGGAGGAGGTGCCCTTTTATAAGGGAGGAGAGAGGAACCTTTGAAATCTTAAAATATTAATTTATAATAAATATATCCCCACTTAAAAACCTTCAAAAATGACTCATATTTTAATATTAGATGATATTGGGTTGTAATAGCATCAAAAAATAAAATTTATACATGTTAGGAAATTATTTTAAACATTATTAACTTGATTTATCCTTACTTAATCAATTTAATTTTATTTGTGGTAATAACATTCTAAATTTTAAATTATAACAACTAAATACTTATTTGTTGTGAATTGTCCATAATTGGATACTTTATCACATTTTAGACCATATAAATGTAAATTTATAATTTTTATATATTTTTGTGATTTTTAAACAATTTTATAATATGTTATTTTTATAAAATAACAATAGTGTCAATTTTGACACTATTCATTTATTTGAATTTAAATAAAATATATAAAGAAGATATGTTCGAACTAAAAGATTTAATAGATTCATAAAAGGTCATATATATCTATAAAATTAGTGTATCACATTAAATAGTCCATATAATATTTATTTTATTATTTTAAAAACCATTTATTTGGTTTATCTCTTAGTAAAATATTAACTACAACATATTTGTATAATTATTTACTATACTTATATGTTGCATAAAAATTAAAAATAAATTTCTATGATTAAAATAAATCTATCATAATTCACAATAATAATTTTACTAGAATTTATCATCTTAAAATCACAATATGTAAATTGTTATATTTATTTAATTATGAAGGTGACAACTTTGGCATCATTTAAAATAAAATAATATAAGTGTCATAATAGCTTTTATAAGGCTCTATATGGTCAAATATTAGACCATTGGCTGATTATGGTTTAAATTTACATGACCAATAAGTTTTGGTCAGGGTTTTGTGCCTTTTATGGTCACTATTAGTTTAATAAAAACTATATTCTTGATTTTTCACTAGATAAACAATTTCTGCATCACTATTGTGTCACAATTAATGATAATTATTTAATAACTAAAAATTCTAAATAAATTCTCATGATGTAGATAATTTTTATATATTTCAGGAGACTATTCATTTTCGAAATTCCATGAAGTTTATCACTAACTTAAAATTATTATACTTATATTATTTAAGAGAGTGACATGTTATTACTTTCTTTGGTTTTAATAATAATTAAATTATTTTCATGGTCAAAAGTCCATAAAATTAATCTAAACCGACCCTTAGTTGATATGGGTTAACTTTTATTAATCCAATGGAATTTGGAAAGTGTTAGGGAAATTTTATAATCTTATATTTACCCTTAATTACCCGATTTACCTTTAACTACAGTAAATAAAAATTACCGTAGTTACTATTCATAATCTCAAAAAAAATAAAAGTAACCTATTAACATTATTTGGACCAATTGAATCCAAATATGGAATCCATTTTTTAAAATTCAAAACCCAGAAGTTGCAGAAATTAAATTAAAATTAATCCCGTTGTCGAAATAAAACATGTTTTTGTTTAAAACATTGCAAAAGATTGAATTGATTTAACCTACGAATTCAATGTAAAATCAATGATAATGACATACATTATATTAAATGGTAAAAATATATTCTATTCATACTTTAAAACCATTCAATATTATAATTTAACCATATAAATTATTACGATGAAAAAAGTTGTTTTTAATTAAAATATATCGTGTTTTTACTATTCATTAAAATATGAAAGTTATCAGAATAATCTGAAAAATTTATCCAAAGTAATTTTTTATATCCTGATTCCAAAGAAGAATTTTATTTTGTAAAATTTAACTTATAAACATGTCAAAAACTATATTTAATGTGGGTGCTCCATCAAAAGGCGGAAAAACTGTATTTTTTGAAAAATACTTATTTCACCCGAAAAATTTATTTTGTTCACATAAAATGTATTACAAAATTTATAAGATAAATAATAATGATATAAAATTCAAAATATAGTTAATAATATTCATAACGGCTAGTCCATAATAATATTATAACAATATATCATCGTTTAGTGAAACCCGGTATTGCGTACAACACACGCTATCGAGGAAGGTCACGATTGCGTGTAATGCAAGCCAAGTCAGGGTTGAGTGTAGTGCACGACTCCTTTGTTGTTTTGTATAAAAAAATCCAACCATATTTCATTTATACATTGAATATATATATATATATATATACACTCAATGTTGCGTAGAATGACTATTATCAAACGAACTTGAAATTGTGTGTAACACAATCTAAGAATAGTGTTGCGTATACTGCAAGCTAATACGGTGTTGCATATAGCACATGATAATCTTGTTGTATCATAAAACACATGACATAAAATAAATTAAAAAAGAATACTTATCATAAACTATCGGGTTGTTACATTCTACCCCCCTTAAAATGAATTTTTCCCTCGAAATTCATCGTGGTTATAAATCATTTACTACTTGAAAGTTTCTTTCATATAAACCCCCATCATAAAAAGTAATGCTAAAACTTAATTTTAAAAATAAATGTTAGAAACAGAATGGATACCCAAATTAACTCATCACTTGGGTTCCCACATAGGATAACACAGGTGAAAATATGGATATGGAAGAAAAATATAACCATCATGTTCTGATAGAGTGTGGTAGAGAACAGGGCTATGAAAAATACAACAATCACAAAGCCATAACTTTTTGATGATCTAAGGTACCATCTAATTCATCGGATATAAGGGCACTAGGACAACATTTTTGGTTTTCAAGATCATATCCATAAAGTTTATGAATTAAAATAAATACTTACAGGATTTTGGTACAATCTCACTATTGTTCGTGAATTGAACAATTTCCACTTCATATCTTAAAGAAATGATGTTGAATTTTTTATTCGTGAAGCGTTAGTAGATCATGTGATAGAATGACGGGTCATTCCATCTGTTTCAAAAAAAAGTTTAGCAAAAGTTATAAGTCCATCTTATGGTGAGATTAATCGTATATGGTTCTAAAAATGGACTTATACTTTATTTATGATACCGCTTAATAAAATTGAACTACTTTCCACAAACCAGGGACTTCCTGTAGTCCAGTGGTAGGCAATAAAGGCCTGTCGCACTTCTGTTGTGGGTTCGATTTCCACAGCCTTGTCTGACACGATGGGTTGTCTCCCATCCTGCAATTTTTCCTTTTTCTAAAACTACATTACTATAAAATCCCATCAATAATATCAAAAAAAGTTATAGCCTTAAACAATACTAAATTATATCCATCATAATCGATTTCAAATATTTAGGGTTATCCAAAAAACATCTGTCCAGGCTTATAGTATAAAGAAAACAATTTCTAGAAATGTCATTTACCGAGCATGTGAATTCCTTCATTTTTCCCTAATATATCTTATTGATTACATTCCAATCATGTGAATACCATAATAATGTATTCTCTTGAAACATGAATTACCATAGAACCTTAGCGAAAACATGAATTTTGTCAAAAGTTAACTCTTTCCACATACAAAAATCCCAAATAAAATCTATATACTGAAATCATGATATCACTTTGTCCTTTCATCAGCCATGAGCTCATGAATAAAATCAAACATCTCATTATCTTCTTATCCCTTTATTATGCGCATATCATCTACTTTCCAAAAATATCTGAATAACCTTTCATGGTTACAGGTACCATTCAACATATACTTTCAAATACTTTAGGAAAAACAATAGTGTAAAAATCCTTAGATGATTCTTTATTCCATAGTACCATTAACTATACAACATAACTCTTGATAAACATATAATCATTCCACTACCTTCTTAAACAACTGACTGAGCTTCAACACTTCTTTCATCTCATATATCATTTTTAGTCTCTTCATTATCATCCACATAAATTCTACCCATATGACCATGCTGATTCTCTTCATGATATTTTCCCTTAGGGCATTGGTTTTCATAATGCACGTACATTCCACATTTAAAACATCTAATCATTGTTGATGTCGTAGCAATACCATTATCCTTGTCCATGGTGTTAACTGAACCTTTTCCTTTGCACTTACTGGATTTGTGTCCTTCTTTTCCACACCCAAAGAATCTTCCAGTTCCTTTGAAACAATCTCCTCGATGCCTCTTCCCACGTGATTTACATGAGGGAAATTGAACTTTCTTTCCTCTATGATCATCATGAAACTCCATCTTTCTCTTATTATCTGAGTCGGGAAACTTTCCAAAGTTGAGATTATTGATCATATTATGAGATTCCTGATTAGGCATAATAATGATATGTTGACTTCCAGATCCAATTTCATTTGGTTTCTTTGGAAGAATATCATTCCATTGTCCATCATATCCTCCATTATCGTGAATCTCCCGGTTTCTAGCCATTTTCTAAAACCCAAAAAGAATAGTGTGAGAGGCCAATATCATAATCAAGGGGGATTAACTTAAATATCTAACATCTTATGTTTAATTATAATATCGTTACTGTAATTCTAGGACTATAACCTATACTTATACTTAACCTTAGGGACATCCCTAGACATACCTTATAAATATCTCTAGGGATCTCACTAAAGTTTTCACATCCTAGTTTTCAAAGGTTCACTAAACCTTTCCTCTGATTCCAACTGTAGCGGTCTGGAATTACTTCTAGTGGAATATAATTGATAACTATCAGGGCACTCCGTGGGAGGCTACACCCCCTGGGCGGGACACACCACCATCCCCAGTGGCAGCCATTTCCTCAAGAAGCCCTTGGGCAGAGAGTCATTGTCACAACCCCCTCCCACCAAAGATGCCCCTCTCGAGCTGGAAATGGTGAAAGGGAGATAATGACCCCTGAGTCCCACCTCCAGTAGGCCCCGGGGTGGCGACTAGCACCAATGGTATGAGTTTTCACAAATATTGGAGGCATTACCCTTTTTATTATTTTGGATCGGGAAATTGGAAAAGTCAACCACCAAAAAGGAAAAGAACAAGTGTATAGAAATAAACCCAAACCCATTTCATATGCATGTTCAAGGACTATATCCTATACGTATACTTATCCTTAGGGACATCCCTAGACATACCTTAGAAATATCTCTAGGGATCTCACTAACGTTTTGGCATCCTAGTTTCCAAAAGTTGATTAAACCTTTCCTCTAATACCAACTGTAGAGACCCGAAGCTTGAAGTACATGGAAATTACATTACTTTTACAGAATACTTAATACATAACAAAAACAGACACATAAGGACCGTAATAGTTTAGTGTCTTTGGAAACTCAGAGCATAATCTTCTAATCATGGTGAAAGATCTTCAACATCTCCTATAAAGATCTTCCCCTTATGTTTTCTTACCTAAAAACTTTCTTTATATCCTGGGTAAAAGAAAAAATATAAAGGGTGAGCTCAAATGCTTAGTAAGGGTAATCATGGATAAAATAAAACAAACCATATATATTTGAACATAAAAACATAAACATAATGTTTAAACATTGAAATTTTTAGCAATGACATAAAACATGGCAATATGTAAGGCATAGATCATAAAGAAACATTAATCCTGATAAAATATCAATGGAATAAAACTTTTAATTGTGGAAAAACATTATGATTTCCATAGTATCCAAGGCATTGTTTCCAGGACCATCTTAGTGGAAAAAGTCCATTTCTGAATCGAGATCACTCCTCGTTCCAGTCCTGTATTACTGAACCAGATTAACTCACTATTCTAGCCATGTCTATCTCATGAGATATAAATCATTACCCAATGCATTGGAGGGAGATATAGGTCCCACCCATCTCATAATGAAATCGTTCTTACTTGTGCCACAAAATAAACATACATCATTCATAATAACCCAATGAATAAAATGGGTTTCATAAACATCATCCCATCATCACATAATCCATATAAAAGAAATGGATATCATTTCATAATAAGAAAAGTGAAAACATGTAAATCATAGAGACATGATACTTGAAAAATACACATATGAAACAGTTTCATCTTAGATGAAAAATGGTTTTGATAAAACACTTGAAATGAATTCTTGACGAAAATAACATTTCATCTTCAAAATCATTTTCTTTTCACAAAATGTCATGAAATTTTAAAAGAAAAGGATTCTTTTAAAAATAATCATGAAATCTTTTGGAGGAATCTGCATGAAAATAAGGATTTATAAAACCGTAAAAATCCGTTCACGCCGTATAAGTTAAGAAAAATAACAATTTCCTCATACTTTTGTCGGAAAAGTCAAAAAATACCTTCTATGGTAAACAAAAGAATGATTCCTTCCATACGATGTGGTAAAATTAAGAAAAGGGTAAAAATGTATTTAACATACATGGAAGTAAAGTAAACATTTTATGAAAACATTTTGAGAGCATATGGAAATGGATAATAAACATAACCCGCAGTAAATACTTATGAGTAAACAATCTCGGATAAGAATGAGACTGGAATAATAATCCCTTACCTTAGGTCTGATATGCTTTGTATGTATCAGAACCCCATGTATAATGATTTAAATAATGTTATTGACTTATTAAAGAATCATATTCATTGTTATGATATCATATTTGGTTCACTTATGACTTTATATTACCCGTTCTTTTGTAAATTCCATGTTAAAGAGCGTTTTGGGTAAAATCCTTTCATTTGTCGTATGTGTTTTGACTTGTAATTATTCATATGATTACTTAGATCATGTTTAATTACATCCAGAATGTAAAAAAATGATTTATATATAATATATATTCAGAATATACATATATATATAATAAATCGATAAATGGAAAGAAATACATCATTCATGGAGACGGTAGGCCGTATGTACGTATGAACGTTGTTTTCGTTTCCTTGTTGAATTGAATGGAATTAAGTAGATGACATGCATATATATATAAATAAATCTAGTATCATTGTTATTTCATATATTTCATGATTACTTATTATATATACTTTATAATCATTCATGAATGGTTAATCATTGAGAATGAATCTCATCGCGTCGTAGAGACGGTAGTCCGTACGTACGCACGAGCGATGATATCATTCCCATGATCGTGGAATTGTATTCAAGTGTATGTATAATATTTTAGAATCAATATCAATTTACAATAATCATATATATAATCATTATTTACACCATTAAACCCATCCATGTAAGGTGGTGGTGGAAAATAGATTACACCACGGCGTGGGGACAGTATTCTATACGTACGCACGCGCGGTGATTTCGTTTTCCGTAGGATGAATAGTTGATCAAATAGGGTTGTTTCATACTTATCATAACATATTAGTATATTAGTGATACTTATGTTATTACTTCATAATGAAAAAACTAAATAAGAAGAATTATAAGAAGAATTAAAGTTGAAAGAATCAGTAACGGACATTACCTCTTCTTTGAAGAGCCGATTTGAGACCTCCTCTTAAGGTACTAAAATTTGTCTTTAAATAATACCGGGACCTCTAGGATGTATCTAGGAAAGTGTAGAAAAGCATTTTGCAGGGTTTTTTCGAGATTGAAGGCTCAAATTGGTGTGATGAAGAGAGGGAGGAGGGGCCATTTTATAAGGGAGGAGAGGGGCACCTTTGGAAATCATAAAAATATTAATTTATAATAAATCTAACCCCACTTAAAAACCTCCAAAAATGACTCATATTCAAATATTAGATGATATAGGGTTTTAATATCATCAACCAATAAAATTTATACATGTTAGGAAATTATTTTCAACATTATCAACTTGATTTATCCTTATATAATAAATTTAGTTTTATTTGTGGTAATAACATTCTAAATTTTAAATTATAAAAAATAATTACTTATTTGTTGTGAACTTTCCATAATTAGATACTTTATCACATTTTAGACCATATAAATTTAAATTTATAATTTTTACATATTTTTTTGATTTTTAAACAATTTTATAATATGTTATTTTTATAAAATAACAATACTGTCAATTTTGACACTATTAATTTATTTGAATTTAAATAAAATATATACAGAATATATATTTCTACTAAAAGATTTAATAGATTCATAAAAGGTCATATGTATCTAGAAAATTATTGGATCACATTAAATAGTCCATATAATATTTATTTTATTATTTTTAAAACCATTTATTTGGTTTATCTCTTAATAAAATATTTACTACAACATTTTTGTATAATTATTTAATATATTTATTTTTTGCATAAATATTAAAAATAAATTCTTATGATGAATATAAATCTATCAAATTTCAAAATAATACTTTTACTATAATTTATCATCTTAAAATCACAAAATTTAAATTTTTATATTTATTAAATTATGAAGGTGACAACTTTGGCATCATTTAAAATAAAATAATATAAGTGTCATAATCGCTTTTATAAGGATTTATATGGTCAAATATTCGACAATTGGGTGATTATGGTTTACATTTACATGAATAATATGTTTTGGTCAGGGTTTTGTGCCTTTTATGGTCACTATTAGTTTAATAAAAACTACATTCTTGATTTTTCACTAGATAAACAATTTCTGCATCACTATTGTGTCACAATTAATGATAATTATTTAATCCCTGAAAATTATAAATAAATTCTCATGATGTAGATAATTTTTTTAGATTTTTGGAGACTATTCATGTTCGAAATTTCATGAAGTTTATCACTAACGTTAAATTATTATACTTATAATATTTAAGAGAGTGACATGTTGTCACTTTCTTTGGTTTTAATAATAATTAAATTATTTGCATGGTCAAAAGTCCATAAAATGAATCTAATCCGACCCTTAGGTGATATGGGTCGACTTTTATTCATCCAATATGATTTTTTCAAGTGTTAGGGTAATTTTATAATCTTATATTTACCATTAATTACCCGATTTACCTTTAACTACGGTAAATAAAAATTACCGTAGTTACTATTCATAATCTCAAAAAAAATAAAAGTAACCTATTAACATAATTTGGACCCACTGAATCCAAATATGAAATCCATTTTCCAAAATTCAAAACACATAATTTTCAGAAATTCAATTAAAATTAATCCCGTTGTCGAAATAAAACGTGTTTTTGTTTAAAACATTGCAAAAGATTGAATTGATTTAACCTACGAATTAAATGTAAAATCAATTATAATGACATAAATTATATTAAATGCTAAAAATATATTCTATTAATACTTTAAAACCATTAAATATTATAATTTAACCATATAAATTAGTATGATGATAAAAGTTGTTTTTAATTAAAATATAGTGTGTTTTTACTATTCATTAAAATATGAAAGTTATCAAAATAATATGAAAAAATTATCCAAAGTAAATTTTTATATCCTGATTCCAAAGAAGAATTTTATTTTGTCAAATTTAACTTATAAACATGTCAAAAACTAGATTTAATGTGGGTGTACCATCAAAAGACGGCAAAACTGCATTTTTTGAAAAATACTTATTTCACCTGAAAAAATTATTTTGTTCACATAAAATGTTTTAAAAAATTTATAAGATGAATAATAATGTTATAAAATTCAAAAATTTATTTAATAATTTTCATAACATCTAGTCCATAATAATATTATAACAATATATCATCGTTTAGTGAAACTCGGTATTGCGTACAACACCCACTATCGAGGAAGGTTGTGATTGCGTGTAATGCAAGCCAAGGCTGGGTTGCGTGTAGAGCACGACTCCTTTGTTGTTTTGTATAACAAAATCCAACCATATTTCATTTATACATTGAATATATATATATATACACTCAATGTTGCGTAGAATGACTATTATCAAACGAACTTGAAATTGTCTGTAACACAATCTAAGAATAGTGTTGCATATACTGAAAGCTAATACTGTGTTGCGTATAGCACAAGATAATATTTTTGTAGCATAAAACAATGAAATCAAATAAATTAAAAAAGAATACTTATCATAAACTATAGGGTTGTTACAGTAGCCCAATGTAGGTGATCCAAGTAAAATTATTTTCTCTCGTTCACACTTTCATTTCTACACATACATTACTGTGGGAAAGGGAGATAAGAGTGTGGTTTAATGAAAAAGTAAGATATAAATGGGTAGTTATTTTAATCAATCATACCCTTATTCACCCCCCCCCCCCCCCCACCCTTAGGGTAGTTAACCATGTTAATCAAATAATTAGTTTCAGTGTGAATGTTTAAAATTATTGTTTCTCTATCATTGGTTTCAATTATGTTTGTTAATCTTAAAGAAATTTTTATCTTCAATAGAATTAAATTTTATTTTTTGGAAGAATCGGATTCAGAAAAACATTTGATCATTAGGTATATTTGTATTTACATCTATTATATGGGGTATATTTCTATTGTGGATAGTAGAGTTTTATCATAAGAAGACTTGGGAGAATTGGATGTTGATTCCAATATAATCAATTCCTTTAGAGAAGATTTATCTACAAAAATCTACATGAGTTTGATGGAATATAATTAAATGCATTCATTGTGAGAAAATATGCTAAATATCTATGAAATTGATTTAAGATTTAGAGAAAAAAAGTTATATGTTATGTGGAACAAATATGAGGACATGTGAATTCACCCTAATGAGTCTATAGAGGTATTATTTTACATTGTAAATGTTACTCTAGAATACATTCATGGTATTAGATAAATTCTTCAACATGTAAAAATCATTAAGTGAATATTGAGAATAATTCCTCCTTTTTTAATCCTAAAGTCTATTTATTGGAAGACAACTATCAAAATGGGTTGATATTAGATGTCTTACTTAGTACTCTTTTCACAAAAGAGATGAGAAATGATGATAATGAGGCTATGGAAAAAGGGAAATCCAAAGAGGTGGAATTCAGGGCCATAAAGAAACTCACTATAGAGGATGGATAGGAAGACGAAGATATGGATGAAGTCATTTCATTCCTTTCTTAAAATATATGAAGAGGAAAAGTAAATTTTAAAGGGGAAATTCCTCTCGTATTCTTTCAAAGTGTAAAGGTTGGAAATCTTACCATAATGTGTCCCAATAAATTCCAAGATAATGATGGGGATGAAGTCGAAATTAAGATGAAGAATTATTCATCCTACGTGAAATGTAAGAAAAATATGAAGTGAAATTCTTCATGTAAAAGAACCTACTTTCATAAGAGAACCTTAGTTCTAAATAATCTAAGGTGTAAGATATGTAGGACAAAAATATCATAGAGAAAATGTTATGGTGAATGTTTTAGGTAAATCCAAGATAAGGGAGGAAAGATAAAATAATGAATGTGAATTCAAAGGAAGTGTTGGTCTCTATGATGAATTAGGATCCCATATCGAGGAAATTAATGTTAGGAGATCCAAAATGAAGAGAGGAAATAGAGTGTTTTGTGATGCAAAACTCTATATACATCAGCAAGAAGAAATGAATCCTAATCTAAAGGAAGAAATTGAAAATCCTTAGTCTTCAATGCCATACATTGTTGTTGAGTACAAGATGAAAGTTAAAGAATAGAAAAAAGTGATTGATGATATAACTAATGAAAAAAAATCAAACATATTGAAGAACTTGAAGAGAAAATTTTCAAACTTCTAAGAAAACTAGAAGATCATGTGAGCTTCATGACTCCTAGTTTGATATAGGGAAAGTAGACCATTCATGTGATTGAAGATATAGAAGTGGAGTATATAGGTATAGAAAAAAATAGTCATATCTAAATGACAATTATTTTATGGTTCTTGATCACAAACATAAATATTTGATGATTCATTTAAGACCACAAGAGCCCACTCTAAGGCTGAAAATTGATTTGGGTACAAATCTGAATTAGAAAGTTTAGAGAATTCAATGGAAAAATAATCCTACATTAATGAATTACTAGAATTCAACACACATCAGGTGTTATTACTATGGAAATTTGTGAAATTCCCAAAATGTATGTTCCATATCCAAAAAGTACTGAAGGGAACAATAGAAGAAAAGGTGAACATATAGAGTTCAATAATTCATGAATGATTTTGATGGTAACTATTTCTGGTGTGGATGATTTGGAAACATGGCCAGATATTTCTCATCAACAATGTAGAGGAATACATTATAGAAGACCAAATATTTTCATAAGAAACAACCCAAAGAATCATTGAATGAGATTAAAATAAAAAATCTATTTTCATCCCTTCAAGATGATTTTTTCCAATCATACACTATAGAAGATATAGAATATCAATCCAAAATATGTATGAAGTCGACGAAGTTCCTCAAAAATAAAAGAGGTGAACAAAATGTGGTTATATAAGTTTCCCTTAAAGCATTAGATCATGTTGGTGTATGGATCCTTGACTGTGGATACAAATCCTATATGATTGGAAATATGGATCTTATTACAGTCATAAAAAATAACCAGCATAGTGTTGTAAAATCTATAAATTAAGAATGAAAAAATATTATTGGCTCGGGAAATATAAGATATGTTCTGATGTATTTGTTGTCAAAGGTATCAGACACAACTTGAAAAGTGTTATTCAATTATGCAACAAACTAATTATATAATATATAAAAATAAGGTGTGTATAATCAAGGTAAAAGATGGTATAGTTTTTTTACAATGAAATTGCTTGAAGGGGAATCTCTACCTTGTGAGTAGAGAAGAGGATAAGTTTTTTATATCCAAATAGAAGGGAAAAAGGTTTTGGTATAAACTTCTTCGCCGTCTCTTCCAACCATACTAAGAATATCCGGTCAAATGTAATGTAGCTCAAAATCTTCTAAATCTATCACATGATTATACTCACAGATGTGATATTTTCAAATAAGGTAATATTATCAAAATACATACATAGAATAAAAGAAAAAAATTCAACCAGGGTGCTTGAAGTTTGTCATTAAGATGTTTTTTTGACTAATCTCACCAAGAACCATTGACGTGAATAGGTATAATATTATTTTCATTGATGATTTTAGTAGTATGGGATGTATATTTTTTATTTCCCACAAGTATAATGTTCTTAGTATAATAACACAATATTAGAGGGATGAAAAAATGATTTTGGGAAGAAGATTATAACGTTTATAATGGATAATGGTATGGAATTCACAAACATCCAAGTGGGTGATTATCTTAAGAAACACAAGGCAAGGCACAATGTTTTTACAATGATAACTCCTCAACCAATTGTATTGGTTTAGAATAGAAATAAAATCATAAAAAACATGGCAAGAACAATTATTATTGAAAATGACCTACCAGAGAAATTATAGAATGAAGTAGTGTTAACATCGATGTACATATCCAATAGGGTTTTTTTGTGTATGAAATATTAATACACTCTATATAAGGTATGGTATAGAAATAAGATAACATTGAAATGATTTTAAATATTTAGAAGAAAGTATATTATTCTCAATAAGTAGAAATAAATAAATTTTGAGTCATGTGGATATTAGGGGATATTCTATGGAAACTCAAGAAAAAAGAAAAGCGTATAAATGCTTCGACAAGATGCTGGGAAAAGTGGTTGAAAGGAATGATATCACTATAGTAGATAATTAATAGAATTGTCAATAACATATTGATAAATTCCTTGATGAAAATGATGTGGATATAAGAAACTCAGGGGGGAGTATTAGTAGAAAATGTTTACTGATAAAAATATAATGATAAGGATAAGAACGAAGTCAAATTTCTATGTACATGGAAGCTAAAGCATCAAGCTGAAATTGATAAGAAAAACATCATCAGTGATCAGATGGAACTAGTTCAAACACTGAGAATAATGTCTTTATAGCGTATATCCTTTCTATCTTAGCTAGAGATAATGTTTTTTTGAATATGTAGGTCAAGATGAAAATTGGGGTTGGGATATGAATGTAGATCTTGACCAAATCAAAAATAAAAATCAATGAGATCTATTTTCAAGAATAGATTATAAGAATGTCATCGGGACTAAATGGTTTTTCTAGATCAATGTAAATGGAAATGGATTGGTAATTCGAAACAAAGAATGACTAGTGTTCAAGGGATCTTCTCATATTGAGTGAATTGATATTGATGATACATTTTCAATTGTTTCAAGGATCAATACTATTCACATATTCTTGTGCATAGTAGTGAAATGAATGTTCAAGGTTTTCTAGATAGACATTAGGTTGGCATTTTTGAATGGTGTTATATAAGAAGAAGTTTATATCGACTGGCCAAATGGTTTTCTCACTCAAAAATATGAGAATAGTTTTTTTCAGCTAAGGAAGGAACTACATGCATTGAAGTAAGAAATAAGATCATGGTATTCAAGACTTGATCAATTTTTTAAGATTCTTAGATTTTAGTGTGGTGGAGTTGATTACAATCCCAATATCAAAAATGATATTAATAAAAGGATTATTATTCTAGTTTGTGTAAACTTGAAAATCTTTGGTGGACTATATAAATAATAGTGAAAACAATTCCTCAAATTCCTTAAAAGTGATTTAAAAATGTCAATGATAGAAAAACTAACTTTTTTACCTTGTTTACAGGAAATGAAAGGAAGAAATGTCACATTCATTTCTTAATCCAAATATTAAAAATATGTTCTCTAAATATTTGGAATAGAAATTGTAACGACCCAATCTTTAATTAATGGAAATTACTATTGATCTAACTAAATGTCTTATTATGGTTATATAAAATGTGAACTTCATTGGTTTTAATGTTTCTATATTTCAAAATACCGCTATGAATTGTCCTTTTTTCTAATATAGCCATTGAATAGTGATCACATGATTAGTATAAATATAGGGCTTTAGCAAATCCAATTTACTTAGACAAAGGAAGAAATGGAATCATCCATTAGACTTGCCCCGTACGAAGCCCATTTTTTGGAGCTTGGAAAGGAGGTGGCATCATTGGGATTCTCTCTTGACCAATCCCAAGCTGAGCTCGAACATGTTAATCTTGAGTGGAACCGAATATGGGAGAAGTGAAAGTTAATAGAGATTACCACCCGAGCGATGTTATCCAAGCCACCCCAAGAGTTTTTCACCATCGCACACCTTACCATTTGGTCTTATGCGAGTGTTATAAGGAGTTATGTAAAAAGACCATATCATTATGACTATGTACATTATTTTTGTATAAAGAGTGTGCATTCATTTTATTATTGTTACTTTGTAAATAGTTTTTAAAGCATAAATAGTATTTTTAGTTAATATTCAACTAAGAAATCTATTTTGATGAATTAATGGATTTTTGAATTAAAAAATATTTTAATAAAATATTATTATTATTATATTACTTTCTATTAAATATAAATGATCATATAATTTTATGAATGAAATTGTAATTTTTATTAAGGCTTGAAAGTTGTTTTTGTCAAAACCCGTGAATTTTCGTTAAATGTAAGTTTTCATTTTGAAAGTAAAAATTCACATATTTATAAAATTATTTATATTAAATGAATATTATTATTGGAATTAGGATGTTGAAATTATCCAACAGTTAATTTTTCATACTTTTCCGCACAGTTGAATTTTTTGGTATAAATTAAATACCGTTTAAATATATAATGTATTTTATGACATCATAATGACCCAATATTAATGTAATAAAATAATATAAACATTATTTTTAGCAAATATATGTTTTACCATTAATATAATGTGATTTTATATTTTCTTGATTTATTTTACAATGTTTTAGTGGACCCTTCAAGGCTTATAAAACATGTTGTCTTTTTAAATTGTTTTCCTTGAGAGTGTGACTCACCTACACAAAAGAAACCCTATTATTTTAAGAATTTAGTCCATTGGCCTTATAAAATATTTTATTCCACTCCCTTGTGGAATAACATTGGGCAAAAACTGTGGGCTGGTTTGTGGTTTTGATTAGTTTAATGTGAGGTGTCCCAAACCTAAATAATAAAGAATTCCCTCTCTTTTCATATATAAACCCACCTAAGCTCCCACTTCCTCTTCACTAAAATCCATTTGAGTTCATCCAATCCCTACCCTATCCTCTCTATAATCCTCTCAAGGTGCCCTAATCTCCCAAAAAGCCTCTCTCAAGCCTCTCCCAAGCTTTTGGGATCACACATCCAAGTAAGGGATTCTTAGCTTTCTCTTTTTATCCAAGTTTCATAATATTTTTATGCCCTTTTATTTTAAATTAAGAATGTTGGGTTATTATTTTTCACCTCCCCCATAATTTCCTCTTTATTATTAAATTATGTTACACCCCTTTCTCTCTCATTAATTCCTCCCATGTACAGCCGTTACCATGTTGAAATTCTGTGAGAGATTTCTCTCTACTCTTTTACATCCATGTAATTCTTTTGTATTATTCATCTAAATTCCATTTTTTTGTTGGGAAATTTACCTATATGACCCCTTTACTGTCCATTTCATGTAAATATTATGATACACCCTTTTTCTCTCATCAACTATTTCATGAATCCTTATGTCACGTCTTTATGCTGTCGAAATTGCACTACGTTTTTCCAAGCCAAGATCACTGTGTAGTGAATACCATACCCATGCCTCTATAAAGGGTATTCACCTTTAGGCATATATACATATTTAATGGTACATTTATGTTTTTATTCCACATTTTTTATCATGTAGTAACGTATGATGTTGATTGATTTCATGTTATATGATCCATGTGGCACACTTATGCATGAAATGAAATGTCTAAGAAGGGTGCGCCCAAATAGTGCTCCAATGCTATGGGTAAAGTACAGTATCCTAATATGTCATGAGAAATGGGTGTTGAATCATTCTAATTCATGTGAAATGAGGGTTTAATCATACTTCATGTGAAATGAGGGTTTACTCATGCTCCATGTGCAATGATCCTTGGATCATGCTAATTCTGTGTTAAGTGTTGTTGCCACATTTCAATGTTATAATTATCATGCTTTATCATGCCTTTATGTTCATGTTTCTCTAGTGTTCCATTAATATGCCTATAGTCTAACATGTATTTTATTTCTCATGTTATTCCATATTTATTCCCTTATTGGGCTTTGTAGCTCACTATTTTCTTATGCATGTCCTCAGGTTATCCCATGAAATGTTGTGTATGAGGGAATATAGTGGTCATGTAAAGGATGTTTTCAATAAAGATGTCATATTTCATGTTTTATGTTTTTTTGTAATGATCCTAAGCCCCAAAGACACTAGACCTCTCAATATTTCATGTTGTATCAAGTGAATAGTTTATGTAATAAATCAGGTTTAAGTGTGTAATAAAATAAGGGTTGTTTCATTGGTATCAGAGGATAGGTTTAGTTATTTTTGAGATTAGGATCAGAAAACCCTAGTGAAGAATTAGATACAAGAATATGTATAATAAAAACATCTGTAAGTGTTGTTTAGTATTGAGTAAGTGGTTTATCAAGAAAATAGATCCCTATCTGGATACGAGTAGGTAGAGGCGACTCTGGCACAGATGTATCCAAGGGGTAAATCTCGAAAACACCGCTTTGGGATAGACTCGAACCGAAACTGGTGTACGACAATGGGTCGTGATACACTCTTGGTTATGACACTCTCGGGTGATATGCTTTGGTAAATTCCTAAGCTTATAATGAACCCTTATTAAGCGAATTAAAAAAAATACCCCTAGTAATATATGTTAGAAATTAGATCATGAATTGCATAGATTGAAGAATATGGATTCATAAGTTAATGAAATAAAATTTATTTATAAGTCATTAGATTTTTACTTGGATTACCCTTTATGTGTTACCCCTAACTTTCCTTTTATTCTAGTCGATGGCTGGTAATAGGAGGACTTAGGAAAACAACTGATGTTAAGATCAATGTGATGATTGTGTTAATGAGATGCCCAATACGATGGGAGTGAGAATCAAAAACTTTGTCCCAGTTCTCTCTCATTTAAGTCAATATTTGAATAAAAACATATGTAAAGAGGAACATTCGACCCCCACTTTCTCCCAAGAAAGAACAAGTCACTATCGAGAGCTTCATGAGACAAAGGCCTCCGACTTTTAATGGATCATCTAATCCCTCAATCATCGAACAATGGATCAACTCTATTGAAAAGATCTTCCACATCCTTCAATATTCTGAACAAGTGAAGGTTCTCCTGGATGATTATTGTATGGAGGGTAAAGATGATCAATGGTGGGTGTTGATAAAAAATACAAAGCCTGAGGAGGGGATTGAGGCATTGGAATGGAAGGATTTCCAAAATATTTTTTTCTATAAATATTTTCCTTGCACCCACTGACTTAAGATGGAAAGGGACTTCCTTTCCCTCAAGAAAAAAGATGAAAAATATGTCAAATCATACGAAGAAAACTTCACAAGGATTGCACGATATGCTTCGGGCTTTGTCGTTACCCACGAATGCACGGTTTACCACTTATTTTGTGGGCTGAAACATAGACTATGGAAAGAGCTGGTGATCTACGACTTTGACAACTATGAGGAAGTTATATGGTGTGCCCTCAAGGTTGAAATGGAGATTAGAGAATCTCAGGGGTATCATGGGGATAAGAAGAATAAGGTGGACATCAATTCTAGCAGTCAGATGGATAAATCCAACGGTGCTAAGAAGATTCAGCACCCCACTTGCCAACGGTGTGGAAAGAAGTACCCAAGATATTGCCTAAAGGGGACGAGGAAATGCTTTATGTGTGTAATAGATGGGAACCTAGCTATTAACCACCAACAAGAAAAACCCACGGATGCAATATATGAGAGTAATTCTCTGTTCAAACCTCTATGCATTGTTCATTTCTACAACTGCAAATAACTAGGGCATATTGCAAATCAGTGCCCTAATCCAAGGGTTTTTGGAGGTAACCAACAACCTCCAAGGCAGCAAGGGAGATCTTTTTCCATCACTACTGTCGAAGTGAACCCCGAAAATGAAGTGGTGATAGGTACACTAGTTATTCATTCAATAATAGTGAACTTACCTTTTGATTTAGGGTCTACGTATTCTTTTATATCCCTAAAGTACAGTATAACAATCCCACCACCACCATAAATCATGGATGTAAGGATGTCGGTGAGTTTGGAAAATGGGACAATCATTTCATCCCATGAATATAACTCCTCCCCTATCATAATATGTGGATTTAATTTCACGTTAAACCTTATCATACTCTCTCTAGTGGAATTTGATGCAATTCTTGGCATGGATTGGCTTTCCTTATATAGTGCCAACATAAATTGATGTGAGAGGGAAATCACTCTCCATGTTGAGAATCGACCCCCAATTATATAAAAGTTCAAGTAAGAAGATGAATATTATTTAGCTCCATCATCTCAAGCGTGGATATTACTGCCTTATGAGCATGCGTATCTGGATCAGATGATTGAGTCTAATGAGGCAACCATCCTTGAAGACATGGTTATTGTGAGGGAATTCGCTGAAGTGTTTCCTGAGGAATTGTTTGGTCGTCCTCCTAGAAGAGATGTGGAATTCTCAATTGATCTTATATCTGGGGCATTTCCAATATCCCAAACTCCATATAGAATGGATATTGTAGAGCTTGAGGATCTGAAGAAACAACTACAGGAAAATCTAGATAAAGGGTTTATACACCCAAGTGCTTCACCTTGTGGTGCACCATTCCTCTTCATCAAAAAGAAATATGGGTCAATTCACCTTTGCATCGATTATGGTGAGCATAAAAAAATCAAGAAAAAGAACAAGTATCCTCTCCCATGAATAGATGACTTGTTAGATCAGCTACATGGAGCACAATACTTTTCCAAGGTAGATTTGTGGGTGGTATATTATCAAGTAAGGGTGAAGAAGGAAGATATCCCAAATACTGCTTTTTGTACAAGATAAGAGCACTATGAATTCATAGTAATTCCTTTTGGACTCACTAATGCTCCAGTAATCTTCATGGACTTGATTAATAGAGTCTTTAGGGATTACCTTGACAAATTTTTTGTATTAGTTATCGATGATATTCTCATATACTCTAAAACCAATTAGGATCATGATGAGCATCTAAGAACTATACTAGAGACCTTGTAGAAGGAGAAGTTATATGCAAAGTTTAAAATGTGTGAGTTCTGGTTGAAGGATGTCTCATTCTTGGGATATATCATCATAACCAATGGTATATTTGTAGATCCCTGAAAAACAGATGCAATTGAGGGATGGCTAAGGCCAACATCTGTAACGAATATTCGTAGCTTCTTGGGGTTAACTGGATATTATCGATGATTTTGGAGAAATTTATCACAATTGTCCAACCCTCTTACCAAGTTAACTTAGAAGGGAATAAAGTTTTATTAGAGTGATGAATGTGAAGAAAGCATCAAGGAGTTGAAAAGGAGGATTATCACTATGCTTGTGCTCACATTTTCTACAAGTGGAGAAATTTTTGTGGTATTCAGTGATGTTTTGAAGAAGGTCCTAGGCTGTGTGTTGATGAGAAATGAAAAATTCATTGCCTGTGCTTCAAGTTAATTGAATATTCATGAGCAAAATTATCCAACACATGATCTAGAGTTGGCTGTGGTGATCTTCGCTTTAAAAATTTGGTGGCATTATCTCTTTGTGGAGAAGTGTGAATTATTTAATGACCACAAAAGACTCATGTATATATTTACACAGAAAGAGTTGAACATGTGCCAATGAATATGGTTAGAGAAGATCAAAGACTATTAATTCTCGATCCATTACCACCCTGGAAAAGAAAAGAAGGTGGAAAATTCTCTATGTAGAAAGGACCCAACAATGCTATCATTGATGAATATTGAGAAGGATCCAATCTTCTTAGACTTGATGAAGATGGAAATAAGAATCATAAAGAAGGGGAAATCATAAATCCTTTCACAAATGATTTCTCAACTGTATATTTTGGAAAGGTTAAAGGATGCTCAAAAGGATGATGTGGGAATTCAAAAGAAAGTGGAAGCTATCAGAAAAGGGAAATCCTCGGAGTTCAATGTTAATAAAGAAGTAATTGTGTGATTTCGAAAAAGACTATGTGCTCCATCATGTACATAGCTCAAGAAGGATCTTTTGGATGATGCACATAGTTTAAATTTCTCTATTCACCCAGGAAAGACAAAGATATATATATATTTCATAGAGAATTACTGGTGGGATAATATGAAGAAGTAGATCACTAAGTATACATCTAAGTGCTCGGTGTGTCAGCAAGTGAAGTCAGAGAGGAATAAGTCCAAGGGGATGATGCAACCATTGCCCATACCGGCATGGAAGTGGGAGAATATCACCACAGATTTTGTCACTGTACTTCCAAAGACATCTAGAGGAAATAATGCAATATGGGTTATTGTGGATCATCTTACAATGTCTACACACTTCATTGCAATTTAGGAGGATTTTTCATTGGATCAACTGGCATGGATATATATTAGAGATGTGGTAAGGCTAAATGGGGTACCACTATTGATTGTATCCGATCAAGATCCAAGATTCAAATCTATGTTTTGGAAGAGTTTTCAACATTCTCTAGATATATACATGAACATCTGTACGACTTATCATCCTCAAACTGATGGCCAATTTGAGCAAACTATCCAAAAATTTAAGGACATGTTGAGAGCATGATCCATGGACTTCAAAGGAGTATGGGATCCACATCTTCAACTAGTTGAATTATCCTATAATAACATTTCCACTCGGGCATCCAAAAGGAACCTTATGATTCCATTTATGGGAAGAGGTGAAGAACACCAGCATGTTGGGATGAAGTCGGTGAGTGTAAGCTTCTAGAACTAGAAATGGTTGAAGAAATAATGGAGAAGGTGAAAACCATTCAGCAACATATCAAGGCAGCCCACAGTCGGAAAAAGATTTATGCTTATAACGGTCGACGAGACATTGAGTTTAAAGTTATAGAAATGGTATTCCTATCCATATCTCCATGGAGGAAGGTCATGAGGTTTGTAAAGAAAGGGAAGTTAATTCCTAAGTACATCGTCCCCTTTGAGATTCTTGATCGTGTCGAGGATGTGGCCTATCAACTTTAACTTACACCAACCATGGCCAAAGTACATGATGTCTTTCATGTATCCCTCTTAAGGAAGTACATACCAGACCCTTCACATGTACTCTCTTAATAGGTAGTACAGTTATAGGATTATCTTTCTTATGAGGAGAAACTAGTGAAGATCTTAGATCATAGAGAAAAAGTTCTATGAAATAAGACAATGTCCCTTGTTAAGGTGTTGTGGGAAAACCACAATTTCGAAGAAGCGGCGTGGTAATCGAAGGAAGTGATGTAGCAGTGTTACCCTCATCTTTTTTAGTGTGGAAAAAGGAAATTTAGAGGGTGAAGTTTATTAAGGGGGAAGATTGTAACGACCCAAACATTAATTAATGGAAATTACTCTTGATATAATTAAATGTTTTATTATGGTTATATAAAATGTGAACTTCATTGGTTTTATGTTTCTTGATTTTAAAATACCGTTATGAATTATGACCGTTTCTAATATATCCATTGAATAGTGATCACAAGATTAGTAATAATATAGGGCTTTAACGAATCCAATTTACTCAGAAAAGGAAGTGATGGCCTCATCCAGTAGACTTTCCCCGTACAAATCCCATTTTTCAGAGCTCGAAAAGGAGGTGTCGTCATTGGATTTCTCTCTTGACCAATCCCAAGCTGATCTTGAACACATTATGCTTGAGCGGGATCAACTATGGGAGAAGTGGAATATAATAGATATTACCACCCGAGTGATGTTATTCGAGCCACCCTAAGAGTCTGTCACTGCTGCACAACTTACCCTTCAGTCTTATGTGGGTTTTATAAGGGGTTATGTAACAATACCCTAGAACTATGACTATGTACATTATTTTTTTAAAAAAATGTACATTTAGTTTATTATTGTTCCTTTTTAAATATTTATTAAAGCACAAATAGTATTTTTAGTTAATATTCAACTAAGAAATCTATTTTGACGAATTAATGGATTTTTTAATTAAATAATATTTTAATAAAATTTCATTATTATTAAATTAATATTTATTAAATATAAATGATCATATAATTTTATGAATGCAATTTTAATTTTGTATTAAGGTCTGAAAGTTGTTTTTGTCAGAACCCATTAATTTTCGGTAAATGTCGGTTTTCATTTTAAAAGTAAACTTTCACTAATTTATAAAATTATTAAGATAAAATTAATATTATTTTTGGAATTAGGATGTCTAAATTATCCAATAGTTAATTTTTCATAATTTTCTAAGAGAGTCAAATTTTTGGGTAAAAATTAAATATACTTTAAATATATAATTTGTTTTATGACATCTTAATGACCAAATATTGATGTAATAAAAAAATAACAACATTTTTTTCGGCCAATATAGGTTTTAGAATTAAAATAATGTGATTTTATATTTCTTTTATTTATTTTACAAAGCTTTACTGGACCCTTTATGGTTTATAAAACATTTTGTCTTTTTAAATTGTTTTCCTTGAGAGTGCGACTCACCTCCACATAAGCAACCCTATTATTTTAATAAGGTCGGCCATTGGCCTTATAAAATTTCTTTCCACTCCCCTTTGGAAAAACCCTTAGAAAAATCATGGGCCGGTTTGTGGTTTTGATTAGTTTAATGTGAGGTGTCCAAAACCTAAATAATAAATAATTCCCTTTCCTTTCCTGTATAAACCCACCCAAGATCCCACTTCCTCTTCACTAAAAGCCTTTGGAGTTCTTCCAACATCTTCCCTTTACACTATAGAATCCTCCCAAGGTTTCCCAAGCTCTCAAGAAGCCTCTCTCAAGACTCTTCCATGCTTTTGGGATAACACTTCAAATTAAGTGATTCCTACCTTTCTCTTTTTATCCAAGTTTCTTAATATTGTTATGCCCTTTTATTTTCAATTGCGAATGTTAAGGTATGATTTCACCCCCCCCCCATAATTCCCTCTTTGTGTTTGGATGATGGGAGACCCCTTTCTCTCTCATTTATTCCTCCCATGTACACTTTTTACCATGCCAAAATTCTGTGAGGGATTTCTCTCTCCTCTTTTACATCCAAGTAATTATTTTGTATTATGAATCTAAATTACATTATATTTTTTGAGACATATATCTATATGACCCCCTTACTATCCATTTCATGTACATATTATGAGACACCCTATTTTTTCTTATCAACCATTTTCATGAATCCTTGTGTCATGTTGTTATGATACTGAAATTGCACTATGTTTTTCCAAACCAAGATCATTGTGTAGTGTATACTATACCCATGTCTCTATCAAGGGTATTCACCTTCATTCACATATACATATTTAATGGTACTTTCATGTGTTTATTCCGCATTACTTAATCATGTAATAACTTATTATGTTGATTTATTCCATGTTATATGATCCATGTGGCCAATTATGCATGAAATGAAATTTTTAAGAAGGGTCCACCCTAATAGCGCTCCAATACACTGGGTAAAGTATAGTATCATGATACATCATGTGAAATGGGTGTTGATTAATTATAATTCAAGTGAAACGAGGGTTTACTTGTACTTCATGTGTAATGAGGGTTCACTCATGCTCCATGTGCAATGAGCCTTGGCTCATGCTAATTCCATGTTAAGTTTTGATGCCATATTTCCATGTTATGATTATCATGCTTTATCATGCCTTTATGTTCAAGTTTCTCTTGTTCTCAATTGATATGCCTATTGTATAACATGTATTTTATTCCTCATGTTATTACATTTTTTTCCCTTAATGGGATTTATATCTCGCCCGTTTCTTATGCATGTCCTCAGGTTATCCCATGAAATGCTATGTATGAGTGAATGTAGTGGTCATGTAAAGGAAGTTTTCAATAAAGATGTCGTATTTAAGGTTTTAAGTTGTTGTGTAATTATCTGAATCCCCAAATACACTATACCTATCAATCTTTCATGTCTTATAAAGTGCATATTTTATGTAATTAATTAGGTTTAAGTGTGTAATAAAGATGAGGGTTGTTATATAAAATTATAAGGAAAATAAAAATCGGGTGGCTGCCTGGATAAAACTATCATAACATGATGAAGGAAAAATGTTAATGTCACATAATATAAGAAAATCATTGCCATTCTATTATACTTAGTAGCAACATAAGCCAGTATTGTTTGTTCACATTCTAATAAGTAAGGATTAAAGAATCCCCAATAAATTCAACTTATATTAAATTAAAATAATAATTTAATATATCAATGTCATGGTGGATTTCAATTTTCTATATAATTAAAAATTTCAATAAGATTAATTGGGTTACACATTTATAAATTGGTCCAATTCATTAGATGATATAAAATAAACATTAGGTGGTGAAGTCAATATTGGCGGATTTTATATTGCTTGGCTAAGAAATAAACAATACTTCATCTCAATGAGAAATACATAAGTTAAATATATTTCAAGTACTCAAGATTGCATATAGTTATTATGGATGGAGAAATAATATAAAGATATTGTACATGAAGTGAAGTCTCTAATTGGAATTCAATGTGATAATTCATGTACTATAAATCTTATTAAAAAATTATTCCATCACTCATGGATGAAACACATTGAATTGATGTATCATTTTATCAAGGAGAATGTGGATCATGGGGTTGTGAAGTTGGAGAATGTGTCTACAGAACTATAATTTATAGATATTATAATGAAGTCCTGATGTATATAATCATTTTAATAGCATCAAATGTCTCAGGGGGTTTATTTGAATTCCCAAACTAAAACATATGTGGATATGGGACCCCCTCTCCCCAAGGTACGGTGTTTTTAACTTAGATACTGATATTTATTATTTACTATGTTGCGTACACAACAGAGTAACCATTGGGTTCATTAAAAAGGGGGGAAATTCCTTGATCAATATTTGGGGATAGATTGGTAGGGAGGTAGTAAAGTAGCGAATGTTTTAAATTTGATGATGAAAAAGATGTTTGATAAATGTTTACATATCACATTTTATGGGGTTCATGATGATTGAATTTTCCATTTTTGGTAATGAAGTTATTCATTTATAAACTTTTCATGCTACTCTTATTTCTTTCACTGATAATAGCTCATATGGGCTTATAGTGTGTGTTGATTAAGTAATTGATTTCAATATGGAATTGAAAGATGTTAATTTTTATAGAATATGGAAGATTAAAACATTTTGTCGACACATTTTAAGTCTAAACATTAAATTTTTATTAAATGGTGTCCATTTTTCAGAAAATACAATGGGATATATTGTTGGTAAAATCCCTCAAACTAAATTTGTAGTATTTTTTTTATTGTGTTTGTTAATGAAGAAGTTTTAAAATCCTAGTTGTGAAGTTCTTATGTAATTATAGACAAGGTATGTCAACAAAGAACTACAATAAAGGTACATAAGCACTAGAAGTGGTTTAGGAAGTTTTGTGTACAATGTGGCATTGTTTCCCTATATTTTCTAAATTTTTTGTGTCCAAAATTTGTAGGTTGGACCATGTTTTGTGAAAGATAGAGTATCCAGAGTACCTAATGAAAATATTTAAAATGTATGGAATTCACAAAAGTTTTCTTTCATGATGGTTTTCAGATTCATGAAAAAATATTTCATGAAAGGATACTGATCCAAAAATAATAAATTTGGTAATCTTCTTGACTTTGATAGTCCCTAATATGTTTCATGAAATACTGTTAAGTTTCATGACTACAACAAATTTCTCATAAAAATCACAAATAAAGGGAGTTCCATGAAAAATAATGTACATTTTTGATAAAAGTTGGTTTTTATATTTAATGTATCACAAAGATGATGTAATTTCTAAAAATATGTGAATACCCCCTGCCCCTTGGTTGAAAAATGGAAGATTTAATGAAAATATAATGTCCCGGAATTCATGAAGGAATTTTGTGAAATATTTCCTTATACGAAGGGTTTATAAAAACATTAGTTTCTTAAATAATGGATGCTTCACAAAACTTACACTATTTGTGAATGTTTTTAACTTTCTTGAAAGGTAATATTCGGTGAATAATGGAAGAATTTTATGATGAATTGGGTGGTTTTTTAAAACATGAGATAAGGTTTTAAAAAAGTAGATCTTACATAAATTAGTTTGATTTTCTCAAAAATTATGTAGTTTATAGGTATTCATCATGTTGATGAAAGTGTATCATTATGATTCACCAAATGAGGTGTAAAAGAATTTATTCAATTGATATAATTAAGAATCCCCTGAAGGAGTAGTGGGAACACTTCATTTGAGAGAGTAGTGATCTTTAAAATTTTGATTGGTTGTAGACCAGGAGGGACAATAAGCCTGCTCCAAAATGTGTAATAGTAGTTTTATTTAGTGGATTTGGTACATAGAAACATTTCCTTTGTATGATCCTTGGATGCAGCTAAGTGTGGATGAACAAAATAAAATTATTGTGTCTCGTACCTAAATTCATTTATTCTCATATATTCCTATAGGAAAAGAAGCAAATACTGTATTTTAACAAATAAACATGATATTAAGGGGTAGTTTATTTAATATTACATACCTTAATTCACCCCCCCCCCCCCCCCTCTTAGGGTATTTAACCAAGTTTTTATAACACCTTTTGTGGCCAAGAACCTTCTAAACACAACATGTATGCCTCATTTAAACCTTTAATATAGGGTGTTTAAAATATTCATGATTCAACTATATCTATTTCGGTTCAATTATTTCCATGACTAATCCACTAGACAATTCTAGATCTATATTCTATGCTAGGGTACAAAACTTATCAACCCGTGAATACTGTAAAATCCAACAAAAAGTTCAGAATTGGTCCTATTCCAAGTATAGTGAAAAGTATGATCAATATTAAAGCCCATCATTTTTAGTTGAGGACTACAAAAAATTTACTTCTAAACCCAAGACATTACATTAGAACCCTAATTAACATAATAATGTTGGGAAGTACTTATCTAACATTCAAGTCACTGTAAAATGAATAAAATCCCCCATGATTCTTCATAGAGTAATTTAGAGCTTCGTCATGGGAGAATATCCATGAAGATGAATATTCTTTAGGTGAGCCCACCCATGAAGATCCAGTTGCTTTGGATTTACACGTAGTTATAATTAAAGGAGAGGAATTTGGCCACTAAATTTGAGGAATATTTCAGAAAAATTATAATTATTGGAGATGGAAAAAGAATTTGTGCTACTCATGTGAGAGAATCTAAAATATGAAAATGGTGTCCAATTATTATTTACTAAATAAATAATTTTTCACTAAAGATAAAGGGATACTTTTACAACTATTCAATCAACTATAGCAAGTATATTTTTTTATTTTCAATTCTAATTCTTGTAATTTTTTAGTGATGGCACACAAATCTATTACTAGTATATCTAAGTATATTTTGGTAACTCAATTAATTAATTTATTAGTATAATTTTTTATTTAGTTTATTAATCACTTTGAATTTATTTTAATGTTTCAGTGATTAGGACATTTTCTTTCATTCTTTTCATTTCAAATTTATATCCCCTATTTAACTAGATTGCACAGTAATGCCACTTACGCACTCTCTAGTAATTTATACCCTGAGTAATGGGTTGATCAAAGAGTGATTTGAGATTTTTGATCACTAGGATAGGTGATATTAGAGAATCAAATAGTCATTTCATCCCTTTGATTTAGTTGAACCATTGAGGTGAGGGTAACAAAGTGATGTTTTTATTGATTAGAGTTAAAATATGAGAGTAAAATAATAGAGAAATTATTTAAAAATCTATATAGTTATCCATGGTTATTCCACTATTGTTAAACCTAAATTTAAAAATAATCAAATTCAATAATTATTTTCACAGACAAAACCCATTAAACTAGATAATAACCCGCTGAAAACGCTCTTCTCTCTAGATAAAAACTAAATCTACTATGATTGAATTAATTTAGGTTCAAAATATTATTTTGTTGGGGCCTTTTGATACATATATAAACAACCAAGTGTTGTTTTAAAGGATTCCAGTGTTGTGTTTTATTTTTTTTAATTATTCCAATAAATGATCTAATTGAGTTTATCTCAACTCACTGGTTTTCATCTAGAGGTTTAATGAACTGTTATGGTAATAATTATGAATTTTAGAGTAACTAAATAAATAGAGAGATTTTATCAAAATTCCATTAAATGATTCACCATACTCATTTACTACTTACATTAGTGTTATATTAGGAATTGAAATCATGGATGAAAATATATCTCAATTGAATAAAACCTTGAGGGAACCTTATACACCCAATTTGAAAAATCATAACCAGTTTTTACAATCAAATAATAAACAAGATTATGAGCATATAACTTGAATTATTAAATTACTGAATACATTTTATATATTTTTATGCGAAGATCCCAATAGGAATCTGGGATAATTTAGAGAAATATATAATGCTTTCAAACCTAGATGAGTCATTGAGGCTCAAATTAGAAGGAAGGGCTTCCCTATCTCTCTTGAAGGATCAACTAAAGAAAGACTATACAACCTCTATCCTAGATAAATAACTACATGGGATGAGTTGTAGAAGGAATTAACCTATAAATAATTACCTTTTTCAAGGATGACCCAACTAAGAAAAGACATTTATGGAATTAAAGAATCAAGTGTAGATACCCTCTATGAGTTTTGGAAGAGATTCAAGAGACTAATAACCTCCTACTTGTATTATCCTTTAAAATACCATTATTTAATAGTATTATATTAATAAGGGATTATGTAAAATGATGGAAACCTATCATAATATTCCTATGGAAGATTAAAAATGGCATGTTTCATTCGGATTTCATATAACCGATTAAGATGATATCCCATAACTTCCAAAAAAAAGTCAGTATAAGATCAAACACAAGAGGAGTGAAAGATGTAACAAGTTCTAACATACATTTAATTTAAAAATTTGAATATATAACCTATATTCTGAGATTCTTATCTTTGAACAAGATACAATAAATATCATTGACCACACCTCCAAGGTTCTACAAAAAGTTCTACTCTTAGAACCACTACACTGATCACTGCTTACAAATTCATGGAATCGAAAACTATGATGTCATGTTACAGAATCCATACTTACCTAAACCAACCTACAATCAAGGATTTGTATAATTTTTTAACATACAATGTATATCCTGGAATAAATACCCTAAATAACCCATGTACAAAATAAATTTCACCCATCATTCCATCCATCACCCTTACAAATAGCTAGCACTCTACCCTCAATATGTTACCAACAAGGGAAAGCTCAAGAACCAAACATGAAGGACTTATTGAAACAAATTGTGTATTCCAAAAAAACACATTATAATACTATTAACACTGATGGATCATCACTAAATAATCTATAAGAATAGTATAAACATGTCATGAATTCTATTAATTTCTTTAAAAATAATGGTTTAGGTAAAATTATCACTCAGTCAATTCCTAACCATAATTGAAATGTTAGTTCTATTTTATTATAGAGTGTAAAATAACTAAATAACAGTGAAGAATCATAATATTAGGTCAAATATGGATCTGGATAGCCCAATAAACCTAAATAAGGTTTCCTTAAAATGGATTTAGATGAAAAACCACATATGGAGACACCCCTATGGAAGAAATATCATGTAAAATCCAAGGTCCATGACTTAAATTAGACCCAACCTCACTTCCCTAAAAGGGTAAAATCACCAATGGAAAGAAGTGAAGAGATATTTAAATAATATGTCTTAGATCTATTCAAACAATTGGAGATCAAAAACCCTTTTCCTAAAACCATACACAAAATTACAAACAATTAAAGGTTTATCAAGAACAATTTAACTAAATTTTTGGAGACTAAATTGAATTTTATTATTATTAATTCATTTAAATAACCCTATGAGGATTAATTTTTGTTTACATTGAACCATTTTCAATTTCCCTATTGTTTCAAGGATTTTATTTAAATGTTTGAAGACATAATTTTATTAAGATAATCTTTATAATCACATTATTCCACTGATGAATCTATTTTTGAAAATGAACTAAATATGGAGTCTATTATATATTCCAGACATTTTTAAGAATCTTAGGAAGTTTATTTTGATGATTTACTAAAATCATTCATTCATGCTTTTTCTTTACATGTGAAGGAAATAATCATAGATAAAAAATTATTTAAAAAATTATTATACCCCCCCCCAAGATATTTAATTGAATTCATGATCATATAACATAAAATGTTCTTTTATAATGTAAAATGATAAAATTATAGTTATAATTTAAATTTATTTACAACCCAATCAAGAAAACCAACTATTGGAAATTTTGAGAAAAAAATTAACGTAACAGGATATACATTTGAATATATACTTTGTATTACCCATACCATCTATATTTATAAAATTTTGCTAAAAATTGTGTCAAAATTGTTGGTTTTTATGTGAGAAGTGTTTCCTATGTTAAGTGTTAGGAACTTAAAGAGGAACTTATGAAGGATAAAATTTGTAAGGATGGAATGTAGGAGTACCACTTAAAAAAATAAATAGTGGAATTTCACCAGGACTATGGAATGTCTAAAATTAGTCAACATTTAGGATATTGTTGGAAGAAGATGAATATATGGAGTATAACAGATACATCATGGTTGAATGGGAGTTCATTAGAAGGATTCTTTGAGGTACTCCAATAGTTAAATCATAAAGGAAAAAAGTATCAGAGGATAGAAGGAATCCATGTATCAGATGTGTAAGTTTATAGATGAGATCAAAGATATTGTATCTTGTCATAAAGGAATGTAGTGATGTATCTGGTAAGGATTTCTTCTATATTTTGAATAGAAGTTCTATCATTTTTTTAGAAGTGTTATCAAAATGTCACTTTCATGAGAAGTCATCGAATATGAATTAATTGAATAACTCCTTATATATTTTCATTGTGTTGTTGTGGGGAATCATTAATGTGAAGTTTGGAAGGTGAAATATAATGTCCACCTGGTGATAGAGGTTGAGCCAATGAATTATATAGGAAATGTGAAGTTTCTTGTATCAATAAAAGGCCATCCATTAATGATTGAATGTGTTAATTACTAGATAATTGAAAGGTTCCCCCTATATAAAGGTAATTACACTACATGTTTTAGTTGATCCTAACGAGTACTAACATGGACTAACAATGGTTGAGGTGGATCCCCTTTTAGGAAATCTAACATTGGTTCACAAAAAATATCATGGTGAATTTATCTGATAGTATAGTTTGATGATCTATATGTATAACCATTAGAATAAGAAACTAGGTGAATAAATGGGTGTAGATATTAGTGACCTCCATTCAATTAGTTTGAGTATGGTAATCAAAAGGTTTGAATTTTCATATAACCTAAACTTCTCTATGAATTTAAGAGTTGTATCTGTTCTCTCATTGATGTATGAAAAAATGTACGAACCACATTATTTCCTATTTTGAGTTATTCTTGTGTTAGTACTTGCATGTTTGTTAGGATGTTGTGTTCTTTTTAGTTGATCAGAAGTTGGAAAAGTGGATGAATTGAAGAACTTGTTTGGTATGGGAGACACGATGTGGTGGCTAGTGTTCCTAGACTTCGTAGTGTGGGAAGATGATGTTATAAAAAGGATCTTATATAATATTATCCCACATATTATGATAAAGATAATGGTCATGTTTCTACTTCCAATGGATGATCAAAAGTTCACCTTGGGTAGGTTTCCCCCACATAAAATTTTAATTAGGGAACTTGGTTATAGTGATTGGTTTAGGTGGTTTACTATGTTACCAGAAGGATGTCACTGAAAGATAGGAATGGTACCAAAGGTATGCTCAGGTATCAAAATTCCACATGGGTGTAGGTGTTTTATAGCATGTTATTTTTATTTCGTGGCATTTTGGATATTAGGGGTAAGATAAAAATATCAATGATGAAGAATTTACAATATCTAGATTCAAGGGAAGTGATATTTCTAGAAGGAAGTTTTGAAAAGAGCTAGGAACCAAAATGATTTTCTAATAGTGGAGGTTGTAGAGATTTGAATATGCTATTTTACTACTCCTAGAACGTTTTTAGTATCATTGGTTGGTGAGTCACTAAAAGAAAGAAACAAAAATGAGGTTATGAAAACAATCACTAGGATATATCGGATATTAGATTCAAATAGAAGATTATTTCAGTTCCTTAAAGTGGAAGTTGGATAACGTTGTCAGTTATCAATTCATGTTGATGTATTTTAGTTGGTTCACTTCTTCTTCATGGTTTTTACAAATGGAATGGTAGATTATTATTGGAATATTATAACAACCCTACTCTTTATTTCGTATTCAAAAATGATTCATTACATAAAATTTCACTTAATACAACCTAGAAGATAGAGAAGTCTAGTGTCTTTAGGGATTAGGAACATTACATGACATCTTAAAACATAAAATACAACATCTTTATTTAATACTTCTTTTAGATGACCACAACATTCATTCATACTTTGCATTGCATGGGATAACCTGAGGGCATAAATAAGAAAATGGTGAGCTATAAATCCTATTAAGGGATTAAATAAGGCGTAAAATGAATAATATAGTACATGTTAAGAAATATATATATCAATGGAGCATAATAGAAACATGAACATAAATTCATGATATAGCATGATCATCGTAACATGGAAATGTGGAAAAAACATAAAAAAACTACATCATTAACATAAAGAAATCAGGTAAACCCATGTACCAACATGATGGGAAAATGTTATATAAAGGAATAAGGTAAACCCCTATCCCAAAATAACGTATCATGTTATTAAACATTACCCAATTCATTGGAGCGCTATCAGTGCGCACCCTTCTTGAACATTTTAATCTCATTCTTAAGTGTGACACATAGATCATATAACATAGATTCATTCAACATAATAATTTATTCCAAGATAAAGGAATGTGTAATAGATATATGATATGTAATCAATAATTATATGTCAATAAAGGTGAATACCCTTGATAGTTAAATGGGTATGGTATTCACTAGATGATGATTTTGGCATGGGAAATTGCGGTGCAATTTCGGCAACATAGCGACATCACACGGGGAATCATAAAATGAGTTGAAGAGAGAGAAAGGGGTCTCTAATAATTTATACATGAAATTTTCAGAAACGGTATCATATAAATATATTTTCCAACATTATTAATTTGTAAATAGAAGGGGTAACATAATAAAGAATCATGAAGAATGAGGAGGAATGAAATAACTCTTACGAAATTCTATCATCATAACAGGTGTACATGGGAGGAATTAATTAGAGAGAAAGGGGTACCTAATCATTGTAACATAATAAGGTAATTATTTAGTGGTCATAAAACTTACCCCATCATGATTAGTCGAAAATAAAATTGTGTAACAATATAAGGAAACTTGGATAAAAATGAGAAAGGAAGGAAAGCCTTACTTGAGTGTGTGACTTCAAAAGCTTGAATAGGGGATTCTTGAGAGCTTGGGATTCCTTGGGAGGATTATATAGAGTTTAGGACAGAGTAGGGACGTTATATATTTTTTTAGTGAATATAATCCGGAGATTGGGTGGGTTTATATAGGGAATGATAGGGTAATTCTTTAATATTTCACAAACATGGGTTTGGGAATCTATATAAGTAAATATTAAAAACCACAAACTTTCCCACTATTTTTGCCAATGTTTTTTTTTTCAATTTGGAGTATAAAAAAGTATTTTATAATTCCATAGGCATAATATATTAAAATATTATCCTTGTTTTTGGGGAGGTGAGTCAGATTATTAAAGAAATGAACATAAAATCATAAAATATGTTATACATTTTTGGAGGATTCACTAAGGCATTATAAAATAATTAAAATAAATCTAAAATAATATTATTTTAAATATAAAACATATATTTGTTCTAATATCCCTTTATGGTATTTATTACATCACTATTGGATCATTATGATGTCATAAAACACACTATATATTTATAAAATTTTTAATTTTTACTCAAAAATTCGACTGTCTCAAAAAATTATGAAAAATTCACCATTGTAAAATTCCAACCTCCTAATTCCCAAAATAATATTAATTTTACCTTAATAATTTTCTAAATATTTTAATTTTCACTTTTAAAATTAGAACGGATATTTATTGAAAATTGACGGGTTTTGATGAAAAGAGTTTTTAAACATTAATACAAATTACATTTGACTTCATAAAAAATATATACTAATTTATTATCAATAAAAATAATTTGATAAAAATATTTTAATAAAATATTAATTATTTAAGAAAAATTATTAATTCCTTAAAATAAATTCTTTAAAAATACACTTTTTGTTTTATCATATAAAAATATAAATCTTATCAAACTGATTACCTAATCATTTGAAGATAAGGAAATGATATAATAATCATTTACAAGAATTTTTTATAATATTATTAATATAAACATAATTTAATATTATAATGCATATATATCTCAAAAGTACCATTTTTACCCGAAAAATCAATTTATAAAAATCATAATTTTTTTTAAGAAATAATACTCCCTTAAAGGAATTGATGGAATAAGAATTTTATTTATAGAAAGGAATTACACAATAAGTAAATAATACCTTGTTATATAACCCATTATAACACCCACATAAGACTTAAGGTTATGGTGTGTGATGGTGAAAGACACTTGGGGTGGCTCGAATAACATTGACAGTATGGTAATCTCTATTAACTTGAACCTATCCTTTACGCAATTCCATTAAAAATTTACGTGTTAAATCTCATATTGGGCTTGGTCAATAGAAAAGCCTAGTGATGCTACCACCATTCTGAGATCTGAAAAATGAGCTTCGTACGACTTGAGTCTACTGGATGAGGACATAATCTCTTTTGTCTATGTCAAAATTATTTCTTAAAATCTTATATTTATATTCGTTGTGTCATCACTGTTCAACATCTATATTATCAAAGGTAATGACACTTAATGGTCATTTAAACATAATAATAATAATAAAAGTGTGTATCTATTTTATATATCCATAAGACATTAAAATAAAGGGAATTTTATTCATAAATTATCATGTCGTTACAACCTTACCCCATTAAGAAATTTTGCCTTCAGAATTTCCTTTTACCACACTAAAATATATGAGGTAAACTTTGCCTCATCACTTCCTCCAGTTCCCATGTTGCTTCTTGAAACATGTGGTTTATCCACAACACCTTGATGAGGGGAATTATCTTATTTCATAGAAGATTTTCCCTATAGTCTAAGATCTTCATTGGATTATCCTCCTAGGAAAGGCCATTCTATAATGGTAAAATCTATGGATTGAGTAGATTCAATGGGTCACATATGTACTTCCTCAAGAGTGATACATAGAATACATCGTGTACTTAAGAAAGGTTCGGTGGGAGTGATAGTCAATAGGTCACTACTCTAATGCGATCAAGGATCTCAAAAGGGAAAATGTAACTTGGGCTAAGCTTTACATTCTTCCCAAATCACATCACTCTCTTGCATGGAGATATGTGGAGGAAAACCGTATCTCTAACATCAAACTCTAGTTCTCATCAAGAGTTGTCATCATATATATTTTTTCGACTCTGAGAAGCTTTGATGTGCTGCTAGATGGTCTTAACATTCTCCACCATTTATTCAACCATTTCTAGACCTAGAAGTTTTCACTCCCCAACTTCATCTGAAAATTCCAGTGTTCGACACCTCTTCCCATAAATGGCTTCACAAGGATCCATTTGGATGGTTGAGTGGAAACTGTAATTTTAAGAGAACTCAACTAGAGAAAGATGTTGATCACATCCTCCTTTTAAGTCTATTGAGCATTATCTCAACATGTATTCAAGTGTTTGACTAGTTCACTCAGATTGACCCTTAATTTGAGGATGAAAAGTCATACTCAAGTTAATATCAGTATTTAGAGCATGTTGGAGACTCTTTCAGAACATAATGGTGAATCTTGGATCTTGATCAGATAAAATCGATAGTTGTACACTGTGCAGCCTTACCACTCGACTAATTTATATCTATTCCAGTTGATCCAATAATAAATCCTCTAGAATCAAAATTAAGTGTGCAGTCTTTGTAAAAAGATTCACCACAACCCAGATAGCATTGTTTCTTTTGGATGTCTTCAGAATTCTAGTGACAAACTAAATGGTTATTTTCACCCATTTCTATGCTGGTATGGGTAATGGTTGTGTCATCCCCTTAGACTTCTACCTCTCAACCTTCACATTTAGACATACCAAGAACATTTAGGTATATTCAAAGATATCCTTCTTTAGGTTATGCCACCAATAATTTTATCAGATATCCTGATACATCTTTGTGTTTCCTTGGTGAATGGAGAAATTCGAACTATGTGCATTATCCACAAGTTATTTCATTCACTCTGTATTTGATGGAACACATAGTCTTGTACCAAATCTCACAATTCATTCTTCATTAACATGAAACTATGAGAATTTCCCTTTTTGATAGCTTGCACTTTATTATGAATTCCAACATCATATTTTTTATCATCATTTAAACTTTCCAAATGAGATGGTTGAGAAATCATTTGTAAAATGATTTATGATGTTCCCTTTTTTATGATTCTCATGTCCATCTTCACCAAATATGAGAAGATTGGATCCTTTTCAATTCTCATAAATGATATAATAATTGGGTCCTTTATACATAGAGAATCTTTCACCTTGTTCACTTTCAGAGGGCGGTAATGGATTGAGCAGTCATAATCATTGATGATCTCTAACCATCTTCGTTGTTTCATGTTTAACTCTTTCTATGTGAATATATATTTGAGACTTTTTTGATCTGTATATATTTCACACTTTTCTCCATATAGATAATTTCTCCATATTTTCATTGCACAGATCACAACTTCCAACTCCCGATCTTGCATGTGATAGTTTTTCTCTGGAATTATCAACTAACATGATACATAGGAAATGACTTTGTCATTCTGCATCAACACACAGTCAAGGCCCTTCTTTGAAGCATCACTGAATATTACGAAAAGATCCCCACTTGTAGATTGTGTGTGTACAGGGGCAGTGATAAGACACATGAAGATTTATTTACATTTATCATTAAAAGAAAACTTGACTCCCATCCAAGTTATCTTGGTAAGAGGGTTTTACAATCGTGATAAATTTCTCACAAATCAGCGATAATATCCAGTTAACCCTAGGAAGCTACGAATATCCATCACAGATGTTGTTCTTGGCCATCCCTCAATTTTTTTGAAGGATCCATTGATATCAAATTTATTTCAATGATATACACCAAGAATGAGACTTCGTTCAACCAGAACTCACACTTTCTGTACTTTTCATTGATATTATCCTTTTGTAAGGTCTCTAGTACAGTGCTTAGATACTCCTCATGCTCTCCTTGGTTTCGAAGTATATTATAATATTGTTTATAAAGACTACCACAAATTTTTCAAGGTAATATATAAAGACTCTATTCATCAATTCTATGAATATTTATAGAGAATTAGTGGTTCAAATAGGAATTACTATGAATTCATAGTGCCCATACATCTTACGAAAAGTAGTATTGGGGATATCCTCCTTCTTCATCCTTACTTGGTAATATCCTTTCTGCATATCCACCTTGGAGAACTATTGTGATCCACGTAGCTAATAAAACAAGTCATCAATTCTTGTAAAAGGATACTTGTTCTTTATCATGATTTTTGAGCTCACTATAATTAATGTAATGGCGCATTGACCCATCCTTCTTCTTGATAAAGAGGACTGGTGTACCCCATTGTGAAGCACCTAGGCATATAAACCTTCTCCCAGATTCTCCTATAGTTGTTTCTTTATCTCCTAAAACTCCACAACATCCATTATATATGATGTTTGGGATATTGGGAACTCCCTATTATAATATCAATCAAGAATTCAACATATCTTCTTGGTAGAGGACCATGAAATTCTTCAGGAAACCCATCAGAAAATTCCCTCACAATAGGCATGTCTTTGAGGATGGTTCCTTACTTAGAATAAATCATATAAGAAAGATATACATGATCAAAGAAAAGTAATATCCAAGTTTGAGATGATGTTTCTAAAGAAGATTCATCCTCCTCCTTGCCCTTGTATAGAATCGGGGGTCGATTCTCCATATGGAGAGTGATTTCCCTCTCAAGAAACTTTATGTTAGCTCTATATAGGGAAAGCCAACACATGACAAGAATTGCATCAAATTCCAAAAGGAAAGTATGATGAGGTTCATTGGGAAGTTCAATTCATAAATTGTGACATGGGAGGAGTTAAATTCATGGGATGGAATAAGTGCCCCATTTTCCATTTTCACTGAAATCTATACATTAATTATTTGTGGTGATATTTGGATTGTTCTACAGAACTTTCGAGATAGAAAATAATTCATAGAACCATAATAAAAAAGTAAATTTTCTATTCTGGAATGAATAACTAGTGTACCTATCACCACTTAGTTTTCGGGATTCGCTTTGGGGGTAGTGATGGAAAAAGCTCACCCTTGTTTCCTTGGAGGTTATTGGTTGCCTCAAAAAACCCTTGGATTAGGGAACTGGTTTGCAAAGTGCCCTAGTTATTTAAAGTTGTAGTAATGAAAAATGTGTTGAGGATAAAACAAACCATTCATTTCCTCTATCATAGTAGCTGGTTTTTCTTGTCGGCAATCACTGGCTTGGTTCCCTTCCTTCCCAAACATAAAGAATTTCCCCATCCCCTTCCAGAAATTTCCAAGGTTCTTCTTTCCATACATTTGGAAAGTGAGATGTTGTAATTTATTAGCACTGTTGGATTTATCAATTAAACTTCTAGAATTAAAGTAAAATTTACACTTCTTATCCCCATGATACCAATTAGATTTGTCGATCTCCATATCAACTTTGAGGGAACATCGGATAATCTCCTCATAGTTGTCAAAGTCACAGATCACCAGGTCTTTCGATAGGCTAGGTTTTAGCCCACCAAAGAAGCGGTTAACCTTGCATCTAGGGGTAAAGAAAAAACCAATGTTGTATCATGAATGTATCGTAAAGTTTTCCTCACATGCCCCAATAGATTCATCATCCTTTAGATTGAGTGAAAGGAAATTTATTTCCATCTTAAGATGGAGAGTGCGGGGAAAATATTTATCAAAAAAAAATTCTAGAAATCCTTTCATCCCATTACCTTGATCTCTTCCTCAGGCTTTGTATATTTTATCAATATCCACCATTGATAAGCTTCACCCTATATACAATAAGCATCCATAATAACCTTCTCTTTTTCATAACATTTAAGGAAGTATAATATCTTCTCAATGAAGTTGATCCATTGTTAGATGATTGAGGGATCAGATGATCCATTTAATGTAGGAGGTCTTTGTCTCATGAAGCTCTCTATTTCAACTTGTTATTTCTTAGGGGGTTGGACGTTCCTCTTGACCCATGCTTCTATTAAAAACATGAGTTAACTGAGAGATCATCATGAAAAATTTTGTGATTCCATCTCCCATTAGATTGGGCACCTCATTAGAATAGTCATCACATTGATCTTCGCATCGATTGTTAGCCTGATCCATCCTATTATAAGTTATTGGAAACAATAAAAGGAAAATTAAGGGTAATTATTTTAAACTATTTAACATGTAAAGGGGGATCCAATGAACAAAAGGGATAACTTATAAATTACAATTATCTCCTTAACTTAAGAATTTTTAAGCTTCGAACGATGTTATCCATGATCTACTTCCTAACATATATTCTTAGGGGAATTTTTTTATTCCACCAATAATGGTTTGTAATAAGATTATGAATTTAATAAAGCATATACCCCAGGAGTTTCAAACCAAATGTTCAATAAGGCTCATTGTCATGCACTAGTTCCCATTAAAGTTTATCTCAAAGCAGTGTTTTTGGGTTTTACCCCTGGATACATATATGCCAAACCCACATCTACTTGTTCATATCCATAAAAGGATGTATTTTATTGATAAACCACTTACATTATACTCGCAAAAATTTAGGTATTATGTTTTTATACTTAGTCATATCCCTAAGGATTTTATTAATGTTTTCTAATCCTAATTCCAAAAATAATTAAACATGTACTTTGATATCAACTATAACAACCGTGTTTTTTATTTCATGTTTTGACATGATTTGTTACATAAAATTGAACTTAATAAAAAATAGAACATTGAGAGGTATAGTGTATTTTGGGATTAGGAACATTACATGAAAACATAAGACATAAAATACCACATCTTTATTTAAAACTTCTTTTACATGACCACAATATTCTTTCGTACTTAACATTTCATGGGATAACCTGAAGACATACAAAATAAAAGGGTGAGATATAAAGCCTAGTAAAGGAGTAAATAAGTCATAATATGAATAATACAATACATGTAAGTAAATATAAATATCAATGGATAATGATAAAAACATGAACATAAAGGCATGATAGAGCATGATCATCATAACAGGGAAATGTGGCAATAACTAAAAACAATACATCATTAACATAAAGGAATCAAGTTAAACAATGTCCCAACATGTTGGAAAAAGTACTATAAAGTAATCAGGTATACCCTTGTCCCATAATGTGGTATCATGATACTAAACATTACCCAATGCATTCGAGCTCTATCCGGGTGCACCATTTATGAATATTTTAATCTCATGCTTAATTGTGCCACATAGATCATATAACATGGATTCATTCAATATCATCATTTATTATATGATAAAGGAATGTGAAATAAATATATGAAAGTATATAACAAATAGTTATATGTTTATAAAGGTAAATACCCTTGATAGATAAATTCAAATGGTATTCACTATACGATGATTTTGGTATGGAAATCGCGGTGCAATTTCCACAGCATAATGACATCACATGGGGATTCATAAAATGGGTTGATGAAATATAAAGGGGTCTATAATCATTTAGAAATTAAATGGGTAGTAAGGGGATCAAATAAATACATGTTTCAACATGAGTTATTTTTAAATATAAGGTGTAACATAATAAAGAAACTTGAAGGAGGAGGAATGAAATTACTCTTACGAAATTTCAGTATAGTAACGAGTGTACATGGGAGGGATTAATAGGAGATAAAGGTGTCTCTAATCATTAAAACATAATAAGGGAAGTATGGGGGAGGTGTGAAAACATACCCCAAAATTTTTAATTTAAAATAAAAGTGTGTAACAATATAAAGAAACATGAATAAAAATGAGAATGGAAGAAAACCTTTATTTGAGTGTGTCACTTCAAAATCTTGAAGAGGGGCTTCTTAAGAGCTTGGGTGGCTTGATAGGATTATAGATATGAGAGGAAAGAGTAGGGACATGATCCAAGGATTTTAACTAATGATAATTGGGATATTGGGTGGTTTTATATAAGAAATGAGAGGGGAATTCTATAATATTTTACAAACTTCGGTTTTGGAATCTATAAAATTAAATATTAAAAACCACAAAACATAACATGGTTTTTGCCCATGGTTTTCACCAGAGGAATGTAAAAAATTATTTTATAAGTCCATAGGCTGTATATATTAAAATATTGTGCTTTATTATGTGGAGGTGGGTCACATTATTAAATAAATGAACTCGAAATCATAAAATTTTGGAGGATTCACAATGGCATTATAAAATAAGTTAAATAAATATAAGGTCACATTATTTTAAATTTTAAAAATATATTTGGTCAAAGATCCATTTTTTGGTATTTATTATATCACTATTGGGTCATTATGATGTCATAAAACACACTATATATATATATATTATTTATTTTCTACCAAAAAATCGATTGTCTTAGAAAATTGTGATAAATTCACCTTTGGATAATTTAGGCCTTGTGATTCCAAAAATAATATTCATTTTATTTAAGTAGTTTTATAAATATTTAAATTTTCACATTTAAAATGAGAACCGACATTTATTGGAAATTGACAGGTTTTGACAAAAACTATTTTTAAACCATAATAAAAATTACATTTTAATTTATTAAAATTATATAATCATTTGTTATTAATAATTTTTTTGATAATAATATTTTATTAAAATATTAATTATTTCAAAAATTCATTAATTATTTAAAATAAATTCTTTAAAAATACACTTTATGTTTTATTGTATAAAAATATAACTCTTATCAAACGGATTACCTAATCATTTACAGATAAGGTACTAATATAATCATCATTTATAAGAATTTTTTTTATAATATTATTAATAAAAACATATTTTAATATAATAATGCATATATTTCTCAAAAGTATCATTTTTACCCAAAAATAAATTTATCAAAATCATCATTTTTTAATAAAGAATACTCCCATGAATGATTTTATGGAATATTACTTTTATTTATATTGAGTTATTACATAATAAATATCTAATACCTAGTAACATATCCACTTATTACACCTGCATAAGACCTAAGGGTAAGGTGTGTGATTGTGACAGACTCTTGGGGTAGCTCGGATAACATTGTCTGGGTGAAAATCTCTATTAACATGAACTTATCATGTATATGATCACATTCAATCTTAACATGTTTAATATCATCTTGGTCTTGGTCAAGAGTGAATCCATGTGATGCTAACTCTTTTACGAGCTCTATAAAATGAGCTTCGTATGGCCCGAGTCTACTAGATGAGGCCATTATCACCTTTGTATTTTTCAAAAGTATTTTTTAAAACCTTATATTTATATTAGTTTCATAATCAATGTTCAATTATTATATCATAAATGTTAATAATACTTAATGGTCATTTGAAACCAATAATAATAAAATAAGAGTGCATGTATTTTATATATCCATAAGACATTAAACTAAAATAATTTTAATCATAAATGATAGGGTCGTTACAAATAATATTGGTTATAATATTATGTTCTGGATCATTAAAATTTATAAGGTTCCCATGACCGACAAGGGAATAAGGTGGTTGATATATTTCTAAGTGTTCACTTGATCCCATCTCTTAAGAATGTATGGTGTCACATTGTTCTCATGTTCAACAGAAAATTATCAACTTAAGTATTAGTAATATGTAAGGATGTGAGATTTATAATAAGGGGATTCATGGTTATAGAGAAGTGTGGATAGGTTTCAAATATCTGGAACATGGTGATAAGAAATATTAATGGCTTTTTGGGTATCCAATGATCGAATGAAATAATATTAGCCATGGTTTCCACAAGCATACTAATGTGATATCAAGATATTGAAAGATATTTTAAATATAACTGGAATAACATCAATTTTTAGTGTTCTTTATCTCATAGATTATTTTACCATGATATTGATTAACTATAAGTTGGTCTGGAAGATGATAGTGTGAAACACATGGAATCTCCAAAGTTAGATGGTTTTTTCTAACTAATTTACAAATTATTTGGGAGGAGTCGACAATAACCTTGTTAACACTTGATAAATGGAAACACTAATTCCAAGGTGTTGGTTTTTTTTTTTGAGTTGAAATAGAGATTTTGGGAGGTTTTATCAATATGGAAATTATTTTTTGGAGGATCAGTAGAGTAACATAAGGACATTTTGAATGGTGGTGGGACCCTTAAAGGATTGAGACTAGGTTAGAGAATTGGGAGAAAATGATAATGTAAGTCCGTTTATATAATAAAAGGAGTTTCAATTGGAGATTCTCATACTAAGGACATAAAAAAATTCAGAATGTGGAGTTTTGGATGGAGGTCATCTCTAATGATGTCACTATAGTTTAGTTTACTGGAATCTCTTAGGTGGTAAGTACATAGTTAGACTGTCAAAATACATGTTCAGTAGAGAATAACCATGTACTCTGGATCATGAAACAAATTTTTTAAGGATGTTTAAAAAAATCATGGGTTGGAAACTATGTTACTGCATGATTTGGATGAATTTCCATAGATGGGTTTGGATGAGTATTTTTTATTTAGAAAAATAGGAAATTATGGTTTTGAAGGACTAAAATTTTTATTTTGTGGAATCTTAAATGATTTGAAGGAGAATTAATTGGAGAACCATACTGGTGTTATGGAAGAAGGATGAATAGAATATGATCAAATGGAACTTTTGGGTGAGTATGAGAATGGTCTTGGAGGGGGAGATTATTGGACTCAGCCTATGAAAAAAATTATCAAGTGGGATTTTTTGGGGTTTTGAATGAGAAATTTTTTATGGTCTGATTGTTGAGAACATTGTAATAAACTTTGGAAGGACAAAATCTAGGAGTAACACTTGGTAACCTAGATGGATACATTTAAATAGCATCATGGAATGTCAGGAATTAGTCAAGAGGATTGATCCCCTCAGAATAAGCTATAAAGATAGAGTTTATTGAATTTTTCATGGGTGAATTGGAGTTCACTAGAAAGAGTCTTTGATGTAGTCCATTCATTATAGCATAGTGGAATAAGAGTACCAGAGTAATGTAGGGATCTATGTATTTGAATTTGAAGTTTCAATATGATATCATATTTAGCCTTTCTTGTTTTGGAGGAATGCGGTTATATAATTGGAAAGGGAATCTTCCTAATGCTGAATATAATTTTTAAAGGTTTTATTTTATTGTTATGGTAATGACAATTTTATTAGAAGAAATAGAATATTAATTACTATAATAACTCTATATAAATTTTTTGAAAGGTGTTATTATAGAGAATCATAAATTGGTAGTTTGGAAGGTGATGTTACTATTCATCGGGTGGTGGAAGTTGAGGCAGTTATTGTTATAGGTAATCAGATGCCTTGCACATCAAAAGAATGTAATTTTTGAAAGTGGGATGGTGGTTCTAACTAGAATACCACTTGGGGCCCTCTATAAAAGTTCATTGTTCTACATGTGATGGAATATATTGGTTAGTACTAACAAATCCAGAAAACATCAGAGGGGGATCACCTTCCAGGGAAGCCGTCATGGAGGCACATTGAGTGTTGGAGGCACGAGTGTTGAATCCAATGTTAAAGTATCTATATGACAATTACCAGAATGAGAGAACCAAAATAAGAAATGGGTTTAGACATTGGTGAGAAAAATTCTACCAGTTTGAGTAGGGTGATCAGGTGGTGTGAGATTTCTTAGAACCCAAACTACTCCTTGAATGTGAGAGATAATTTCATTCTCCTGTGGATGTATAACAAAATGTCCGAATAATATTAATTCCTATTATAAATTGTTCTTTTGTTTATACTTTCATGTTTTTAATTCTATTATGTGTTTATTAACTGACTGAGAGTAAGACTAGATGATGACCCAAAGAAATAGTTTTGAAGGGGATATATATTGTGGTAACTAGGGTGCCAAGACTTTCTAGTTATATAATCCAAGGTCAAAATGGGGGTCTTCAAAAACACTATTTCAAATCTAATGTTTCATATGAAGATGATATTATTTTTTTTGATGGATGATCAAAAGTATTCCAAATTTGGGATTTTACCCAAATACAGACTACTAAAAAATAACTAATAGAGGCTACATGTAACACCTCAAGATTTTTTGAAATATTTTTTTCAAATTAATTTAATCTTTTTGATATTTTTCATTTCTCGAAATACTGAATTTTTTTATTTTTTATATTAAAGCGGTATGTTTCGATTATTTTATACAAAACACCAAGTTATCACTCCACTATACAAAACATAATGTTTAATATTATCTACAGGAAAAATGATGATAGCATACATTACACACAATATTGATCATCCTTAATGGATTGTATAACATGAAAGATCGAGTGTTACTAAACTATAAAATATTAATAAAAATAATATTATTTAATGGAATGAGATACCAAGTAGCCATTAAGTTGATAGTTGTGAATAATATTAACTAAATTATGAAAATACATGGTTTAAATAAATATAATATTAATTCATAGATTACTAATTAATTTAAAATGAATATGAAAATCAATTTAATATAAAGGAAAATTTTACTATTTTTAGGTCAAAAAGTTGTTATACCTTAATAAATTAAATTAATTATAATAATTCAGTGGTATTAAATTAATATTTATTTATATATTCAATAAAATATTTTTTATATTAATCCAATAGATTTTATAGACATAAGATAAGAACAAACCAAATTTTATTCTTAAAAAACTATTTTATATTAAGGCATTTTTACCGCCATTTAATAGAGAACCCATTTTAAATCCAATTTTTGGAACTTTTATAGATATAATATTCAAAAATAAACATTATATTTGAAATAAAAACATAATAATTTTGTTATGATAAATTTTTGGTATTTTTCTTGAAGCTTCATTTTTTTAATGAATAGTGAAAAAATAGTGAATTTTCGTTCAAAATTTCTTTTTCATTTAATTTATTTATATATTTAAATTAAATTTTAATTTGGTTTCAAGGTTTAATTAGATAATATTTTTATAAATAATACCAATTGATTTCAATGGAATTAATTTCACTTTTAAATTAAATATAAAAAAATAGCAAACTTTTGAATGTTTTTACTTTAAAACCTGTATCGTCCACCTGACTCCAGGATTAAATTTCAATTAATTTCATCCACATATATGATTGAAATTTGAAAAAATAGATTCCATATTTGGAATCAGAATAATTATAAATTTATAATAAGGTAAAATTATTTTATGATCAAAACAATTTGTGAAAGTAATTAAAATTAATTACATCAATTATGGTAAAATTAAGCTTAACTAAGGACTAAACCTTAAACTTAAGGGCCTATATGACCTATATACATGTCCAAAATACATTGGATGTCCATATTCAGACCATATAATAACATGAATATAATTTGGACCATTATTTAATCCAATTTTCATGGAAAAAATGTGGGTTGAATTCTCTTTCACAAAATTTACAAGAGTGTCACTCCTCCTCCACTATAAAAAGGCATCCTCATCTCCCACTTTCTAACACCTACAAAGACACTTTTTCTAAACCAATATCTTCCCAGATATATCCTTGTAATACCTTTCCTAATCCAATAATCCTATCCTTTGGATGAAATAAATCCAAGGAAGCCCTTTGGAGTAAACCAAAAGGAGTTATCCAAATAAGAGCTTACATTCTTCCTTAAGTTCTTTTATGTTATTTCCATTAACAACCCCCTAAAATCTTCTTATTACATTATTTTATAAAAAATATATCCAAAATATACTATTATGTTTTTATTCTATTTTTTCCCTAAAATTACACACAATTCAATCTAATGGGTAATAAACATATTGTTTACATGTACATCGAACTACAGCCTCGTGAAATGATGATTGTTCATTTTTCCTTTATCAACTCTCACGGATTAAAATATGATAGAAACAATATTTATATATGTTATATATTATATTTATTATGTATTTAGGCTTATTTAATCCTTTTACAACACATATCTTCCTTCTTTCCATTTAGTGTAAATATGATAATTTCTTTTGAGAAAGTGTGGACTACTTCCCCCTCAAAGTGATGTGATCAGTTCACACACTAAATGGAATGTATTAAGAATATTTTTAGTGAAACTATATGATATATATGAAGTATTAATTATAATTTAATTATATTATATATATATACAAATATTCCATTTATTTTCCTTCTTTTTCTACTCTAATAAAACAGAAGCAGTGTTCATGCGTACGTATGAGATACCGTCTCCACGAATAGTGTATTTCATTTAATAATTCTATATATTATTATAATAAAAATATAATTATTATTAATGATATTTATTTCATGTTTTAAATTCTTTAAATCATTATATAATTATAAGGATCAATGATATAACAAATTAAGACACATGTGAAAAATAAAGCGAATACTACCTGAAGCGTAACCTTAACATAGAATTGTTAACAAGAGGGTAATATAAAGTCATAATAAATGCATATATGGAATTATATATAAGAATATAGTTTTTCGAAATATTTATAATTAATTTATATTTATTATAAAGGAGGTTCTTACGAGTATGAACAGAGTCAAGACACATGGTAAGGGAATTTCATCTCACTTTTTCTTTCCATGAGACACATGCTTTATTCATCACCCATTCCTTTTTTTTGGTGTGTATACTACCCATTTATTTATTCTATGACTATTTAATTAGATTAATGGGTATTTACATGCCCATTTTATGACTTTATTTAATGGGGTTAATGTTTTAAATGTTACCAAATCGGTAAAGTAATTTTGTCTCAATTAACCATCTTTGAGCCACATTCCATATTATGCACCTATATTTTTTCATGGGGTGTATATATTGTCTTTGACATGTTATATCAGGAATATAAATATTTTAATGAAATTTTAAGCTTAATTTAACATTATTAATTCCATTGTATTGTGATTCAAATTTACCAAATTTGTAACGGATTATAGCAACAATCTCACCATTTATTGAGATTGTTTATGATTATACTCCCATTGATGAAATATTAAGATATATATCTCTAGAAATCTTAAAAGTTTTCTTAAAATATATTTATTCATGTATATACAAGTAAAAGTACCATTTTTTCAATCTTTTTAATATAAGATGATCAATAATTCCTTTTAAGAAAGTCTGACTTTAACTCTCTTTTCCATCAGAAATCTATGATCTTTAAAATACATTTTTAATAAATGGTTTCTAGAAATACTCTACTATTATCCTATGATTTTTAAAATACACATTTTCCCATTCTTTACCTTTTAAACAAATGGTTTTTAAAAATGAATATTCTTGTCATTTTCTGATCGAGGCACTTTTCAAACCTTTATATTCTGAAAAATTAATGTTCGACGTCTATGGATTTAACCACTGTCATGAAAAATATTCACTTTAAGCCTATTTTACAATATTAAAAAGTTAATATTTTTATAGAAATTTTTTTAAATTTTTTTAAATTTTTAAAAATATATTTTAGATATTTTCAATCCTTCTGTGTAAGTTTTCATGTATTTTTAAAAAAATGGTTTTCAATACATTTTAGAGATCTTTTTCTATGTTTTCAAAGAAAAATCATTCCAAAATGTTTTAAAATATTTCATTATAAGATTTAAATTTTATTTTCAAGAAAATGGTTTTCAAAAGGTTGTATGTTTTAAAAATTATTTTTCAAAGAATAATGGATATTTTACTTAAGAATTTTTTCTAAAAGATGTCTCAAAAATTATTTTCCACCTAAGAATACATTCATTGATGTCACTCATACCTTTCTGGAAAATTATCCAAAGGTTTTATTCATAATATTTCTCTGAATGTTTTTTTATGGCATGACATTTATGAAAGCATGTTTCTCTTTCATGGGTTATTTGTTTATGAAATTTATTCCCATTAAATGGTTTATATTCTTATAAAACATATTTCTATTCAATAGGTTATTCCATGATAATTTATTTTGAAACTCACTTCCTTTCATGGGTTATTATAAGATGAAATGATTATTAAACCTATTAATTATCTATATGTTATTAAATGATTAAATTTTTATGATACCATTTTCATTTAATGGGTTATGATGTGATCTCTTTTTATGGGTCATGATATAATATTTATTATATTATTGAACATGAATGTATGAGTTATTATGTGATAGTTGGGACCTATGTCTCCCTCTAATGCATTGGGTAATGAAAGGTTTTATATGATCTCAAAGGGTACACGGGTTATAAACCAAGCCCAAAAAAAAGAAGGTAAAAGGGTTGTAGCCCAAGTCTAAAAGTAAGAGAGTTCATGGGTTATAGACCAAGTCAAAAAAAAGGTAAATGGGATGTATCCCAAGCCTAAAAATAAGAGGGTACATAGGTTGTAGCCCAAGCTTGAAAACAAGAAGGTATATGGGTTGTATCCCATTCTTAAAAACAAGATGTTATATAGGTTGTAGCCCAAGAATAAATGCTATCGGGTACATGGGTTGTTATCCCAATACCAAAGCAGGTACATGGGTCTTAGCCTAGGCCTGACATGTCATGAAGGTCTTGGTAGGTTGCCTTGGCATAGGATTTTCAATGTTTAAGTTTATTACATAATTCTATGTCTTATTTCTATGTTATGATTTCATCTATTATGTTCTTTATTTGCATGTAATTTATTTCTTATGATCTGTCATGATCTATTCTATTATTCATGTTTATAATCTTTGATATATAGGGTATGATATTATAATATTATGATCATGTTATCATACCCCTCTACTCATGTTTATGCTTACATGTATCCCTTGTTTACCCTTACTAATAATCTAATATCACCCCTTTTTATGTTTCCTTCCCTAGGTTATAAAGATACGTATTAATTATTATGTGTCCAAGAAGGGTTTTAGTCATAAAGAACCTAGTGGGAGATAATATAGGTCTCTAATGTACCAATGTTTATGTTTCCATGTTTCTAAAGTCACTAAACTAATATGATCTTTAAGAGTCTGTTTGTATGATGTTTTAATTATTCCACAAAAGTTATATAATCTATATCTATGTTAATTCTGGGTCATTATTTTTGGTATCATAGTAATGGTTTGGTAAACCCTTGGAAGCTAGGATGAGAAATACATTGTGAGAACCCAAAAGAAATATTTAGGGATAATCCTAAGGATAAGTAAAAGTATCAGAAAATGTCCTATAATTTTAGTAAATGGTAGAGTAAGTGGTTTCCTATAAATACAACCATATCTGGATAATAAATGTCGATGTGGCTTTGACATGGATGTATGTAGAATTAAAAACTATGACAAGCTATTCTGGGACTATCTTAGGGTAATCTGGAACATGATAATGGGCCTTACTGCACCTATGGATTGATACTCCCGGGGGATATGATTTGGGAATCACAAACCATCATGAAGGATTTAAATCTAATTTTTCTATGAATCAACTAGTACAAACCTAAGGTGTCATCGATTAAATATAGGTGTCATGATTTAGACATCCTATAAGTAATTTGTCATGATTTTGAGGTTTTATTCTATGATATGTGTTTCTCAACCTATGCATTCTGCTTTTAGTTAATGGAGAGAACTAGATGGAATATGGTTAACATTTAATGTTTTATATTTGGAAACAATGGGCATTATGAAAATTGATTTCCCAAGTGGAAGTCTCATCATGAAGGTGGTATGATTATTGGTTTTTCTTTTGAAGATAAAAAGATCGAAAATGACATGTCAAAGGTATGATATTTTCTTCCAATATTGTTTACATTAACCATGTGAAGCATGATTAGATTAAATTTGTGGACCTTATGACATGATTCATATTTTATATTCTAGGAATGTGGTATTGAGGAATATATTAATGAATCATGAGTAATGGTTTAGGAATAAAGTTGGATGAATGAAGGATTTATGTTTTTGAATTAAAATATAATGTTATATGAATCCTGAAATATATAAGTATTTTTAGTATAAGTTTTCATTATATATTTAAAAGGATATAATAAATGTTGATTTCTTGGAAAGGTGATATTTTGATTAAGGGAAGGTAACCCTTAATTAATTCATCAATTTGAGATAATGATATTTGGATAAAGAGATGTTGGATATGAATAAGTAAATTAGAGGGTATAGATTACCCTAGAACTGATTATTGAAAAAATGTCCTATTTCCTCATGGATAATGTTTACAACTTCATGAATTTAGAGAATATATCTAGTTTCCTTTAGAATAAAAAAGCATGAATAGTTTCCTAAAGTATTTATGGTAATTAAAGTTTTTACCAGGTCTCAAGATAATATATTATGAGGGTATTAAAATGTTTAGAATGTGAAAACAAAGAGAAACTTTGTGACATATGGGGTGTCAATGTTAATATTATTTAGTCACATTATTTCTAAATATATTATTTTTAAATATTAGAAGGGTAATAATTTTAACCATTTATGGAATGTTTAAGTTAAAAAATATATGAAGTCGGTAATATTAAATTGTTATCTCACTACATGGGGGTTTTTTCATATTGGATAACCTGATCTAAAAACATTATGTTAATGATAACTAATGAAAAATGGGATGTCATATCATGTATATAATGATGGGTTAGTAATTCTCGAATGAAAAATTCACCTTTTTTGTAGAAAGATGTGAAGTGCATCAAGGAAAAAAAGGGTGAGGTTGTCTTGGAATTTTGAAAGTGTATCTTTTCATGAAAATTCTTCAGATTTAGGAAAACAATCTCAAAATAAATTGTTTTCCGAATGCCTTAATTTTCTTAAACTGATGTCCTTTTAAATCATCACATATTTTTGACTTTGAGTCCCTAAAATTTTCATTAATTATTAACTTTTTTATGATTGATGACCTCAATCACTCCCTACTAAGATTTAGTATTTTCATCCATGTCTATGTCTTTGCTTTCCACCTATGCTATCCTATGTGGAAACCTAGTTATGTGATAATTTAGATAAATGTTATGTTTTTAACCTTTCTTTTTTTAAAGGTAATTTTAGTGTTCATCTTTATGGTATGGGTATCTATGAAAGGAACTTTCAAGTATTAAACATTTCATAACCGAGATGAATTTTGATTGTGGAATTAATTTTAAAGGGGTTAGAATACAACACCCTAAATTATTGCGAAATATTTTTTTGAAATTAATTTAATCTTTTTGATATTTTTAATTTCACACCGTACTAAAAATATTTTAGTTTTAATATTAAATCACTATGCTTGGCTTGTGTAATATGTAACACCAAGTTATCAGGCACTATATGCAACCTAAATGTTAACATGATCTACATGGAAAATAGAGGTTAGCCTATATTACAAACAAGATTGACTTTCCTTGATGGATTGAATAACATGCAAGACTGAGTGTTATTAAACTATTATATATTATTAAAAATGTTATTATTTAATATAATGAGATATAACCTAGCCATTATGTTAATGGTTATGAATAGTAATAAATTACTTATGAAAATATATTTTTTACACAAATATAAGATGAATTCATAGGTTACTAATTAATTAAAAATGAATATGAAAATTGATTGAATAGAAAGGAAAATATTATTATTTTTATGGTGACTAAGCTATTTTACCCTAAAAAATTAATGTAATTAAAATTAATTAGTGATATTAATCTAATATATATATTTTATATATTCTATAAAATATTTTTTATATTCATCCAATATATTTTATAGACATAAGATAAGAACCAACCCAGTTTTATGCTTAAAAACCTATATTTTTATTGAGTTTCTACCACTTTTTAATAGAGACCCCATTTTAAATCCAATTTTTAGAAATTATATAAAATTAATATTTCAAAATAAAATTAATCTTTGAATCAAGAACATAATAATTAAGTTAGGGTAATTTTTCTTTATTTTTCTATGATGTTTCATTTTTTAATAAATTGTGAAAATTACAGAATTTTAGTTTGAAAATAATTTTTCATATATTTTATTTATAAGGTTAAATTAAATTTTGATTTTGTTTAAAGGTTTAATTATTTAATATTTTTATCAATAAATATAATTTATATCATTTTAATAAATTTTACCTTTAAATTGAATATAAAACCATAGAAAACTTTTGAACATTTTTACTTTAAAAACCTACTTCGTCAACCCGGCAATGCGATTAAATTTAAATTAATTTCTACCTCTTCTACGATTGGAATTTTAAAAAATTGATTCCATATTTTGAATCGTAATAATTTCTAATTTCTAATATGTTAAAATAAGTTTTTGATCAAAAATATTAGTGAAAGTCATTATAATAAATTACATCGATTAAGGTAAAATTAAGCATAACTAAGGACTAAACCTTAAAACTATGTACAAAATGACCTAGAAACTCTTCCAAAATCCATTTTATGGCCATATTTATACAATATCATGAATTTTATATTCTGTATATCAATATTGTATCCACCTGTTATGGGAAAAACATGGGTGGAATTCCCTTTCCAAAAATTTACAAGAGTGCCAGTCCCCCTTCACAATAAAAAGGTCTCTATCATATCACTTCCTCAAAACTCTCAAGACAATTTGTCTTGAAACGTATCTGACCAAATATCTACTCAGAACCCCCCCCCCCTTTAATCATAAAATCCTATCATTGGGAAAAAATCAATTCAAGTAACCCCTTTGGTGAACAGAAAAAGGAGTTACTCAAATAAGAGATAACATTTTCCCTAAAGTTATTTTATTTTATTTTCATTATCAACCCCATAAACTCTTATTATTACATTATTTAATAACAAAACAAGTATCCAATATATAATAGGTTGTTTTTATGATAAGTTATATAACTAAACTTACACAAACATTCATCTAATAGGTAACAAACAAATTGTTTACATGTGCGGAGAACTACCGCCTCACGAAACAATGATTGTTCATGTTTTCTTTACAACCTCCAATGGTAGAAATTATGATGGAAATTATATTTATATATTATTTATATTATATTTATTATTTATTTAATCTTATTTAATACTTTTATATCACATATCTTTATTCCTTCCATTTGGTGTAAATATGATAATTTCGTTTGAAGAAGTGTGGACTACCACCCCTCAAAGCGATATGATTCATTCACACACAACATGGAATGTATTAAGGATATGTTTATTGAACCTAAATTACATATATGAAATAAAAATTTTAATTTATCTATTATATATATATATACAAATATGTCATTTACTTTTTATCTTTCAATACATCAATAAAACAGAAGTAGCATTCATGCGTACATATGACATACCATCTCCATGAACAGTGAATTCTATTTCATACTTATATATATTATTATCATATGAATATAAAAAATATTATTTGTATTTATATCATGTTTTAAATTTATTAAATCTTCATATAAGTATATGAATCAATGATATTACAAATTAAGACGCATATGAAAAATAGAGCGAATATTACTCGAAGCGTAACCTTAACATAGAGTTGTTAAAAATTTGGTAATATAAAGTCATAGTAAAAACATATATGGAATTATATATAAGAATATAGTTATTTAAAAGATTTATTATAAACTTATATTTTTTATACAGGAGGTTCATACAAGTATGAAGATATTCAAGACACAAAGTAAGGGAATTTCATCTCACTTTTTATTTTCGTGAGATACATGCTTTATTAACCACCCATTCCTTTTGTGAGGTGTTTATAATTCCCATATATGTATTATATTAATCTTATCATTAAATTTATGGGTATTTATATATCCATTTAATTTCATTTCTCTCGTGTTTTTTAGGTTTTAAATGCCACCAATTCAGTAAAGTAATTTGTTCTCAGTTTTCCTTCATTGAGACACATTATATGTTATGCACTTATATTTTTTATGAGGTGTATGTACTGAATTTTAAATGGTATATAATGAATCTAATTGTTATCATAATAATTTAAGAATTATGAAATTTTATTCCTTCCATTTTTTATGATTAAAATTTACCAAATTGGTAATGGATCATAGCTACAATCTCACCATTTATCGAGATTAGTTAAGATTATGCTCTCATTGATTAAATATTTTGATCCATATCATGGGAAATGTCATTAGATTTATTATACATTAGTTATTCATGTTATATCAAATTATTTGGTCCATTTTTCTAATCTTTGATACATAATATTATCAATAATTTTTTTAAGAAATTATGATTTTAACTCTATCTTGAGTCATAAATCTATGTTCTTTCACATCTATGTTTGATAAAATGCTTCCAAAAATAGTCTAATATTCTTTTATGATATTAAAAAGAAACATTTTCCCAGTTTTTACCTTTTACACATAAGTTTTTTAAAAAATTAATCATCTTTACATTTTTCAGTCGATAAACTTTTCTAACCATTGTACGATGAAAAAAGAATGTTTGGAAAGTACAGATTTACACAACATCATGGCCATGATTCCCATGAATATTCCATAAAAATATTATAAAGTTATTAATTTTTTAAAGAAAAGTTTTTTCAAAAGAATTTGTGTTTAAAAAATTTTTTTAAATTTTTTCAATCCTTCTTTATATGTTTTCAAGTATTTTCATAGAATTGTTTTTCAAAAAAAATTGCAAGCTCTATTTATATGTTTTCAATGAAAAAGGATTCCAAAATTTGTTCAAATATATCTTTATAATATATAAATTTTATATTTAATAAAATGGTTTTCATATGGTTTTATGTTTTAAAGAGACTCTGTAATGACGAAAGGATGTTTTCCTCAAGAAATGTTTTTAAAATATGTCCCAAATTATTTTCAATATAAGATGACATCCATTGATGTTACTCATTCCTTTCTATAAAATGATCTAAAATTTCCATTCATAATATTTATTTGAATGGTTTTTGTTTTTATGGAATGATGTTTATGAGAAACCATTTCACTTTTATGGGTTATATATTTATGAAACCTATTCTTATTCCATGGGTTATATGCTTATAAAACCCATTTTTCTTTAATGGGTTATGCGTTGATTAATTCTTATGAAACAAACTTTCTTTCATGGGTTATTTTAGGATAAAATAATTATGAAACCTATTAGTTTTCCATAGGTTATGTTATGATTAAATTTTTATGATACCCTTTTCATTTCTTGGGTTATGATTTGATAAATTTATATAGGTCATGAAATAAGATTTATTATCTTGTTGAACATGTATATATGAGTTATTATGTGACAGGTGGGACCTATTTATCCCTCCAATGTATTAGGTAATGATAAGTTGTATATGATCTCAAAGGTTACATGGGTTTTATCCCAAGATTTAAAACAATAAGGTACATGGGTTTTATCCCAAGCCTAAATGTAAGAGGGTACATGGGTTATAGCTCAAGCCCAACAACAAGAAGGTATATGGGTTATAGACCAAGCCTAAAAGTAAGAGGGTACATGGGTTGTAGAACAAGACCGAAAACAAGAAGGTACATGGGTTTTATCCCAAATTGAAAAACAAGAAGTACATGGGTTTTAGCCCAAGCATAAAGGTTAGAGGGTACACAGGTTGTTATCCAAATCTTGAATTAGGTACATGTATTGTATCCCAAGCCTAACCTATTATGTAGTTCTTATTAGGTATCCTTGACATAGGATTTTATATGTTTATGTATATTCTATAATTCGATGTATTATTCCTAATTTATGATTTCATATCTTATGCTATTTATTTCCATGTGATTTATGTATTATGAACTTCTAATCTCTATGCCATTATTCATGTTTATGATCTTTTGATATGTAGGGTATTCTCTTCTAATGTAATGATCAGGTTCTTATACCACTATACTCAGGTTTATTATTACATGTCTCTCATGATTAACCTTCCTGATCATATGATATAAATTTCTATAGGTCATGGAATAATTGTTTTGTGAATCTATTTGTATAATGTTTTAAGTATTCCAAAAAATTTATGTAATGTCTATGAACATTAATACTTGGTCGTTATACTTAACCTTACAATTATAGAAGTCATAAAAAAGGATTTAAAGATACTTTTTGGAGCTGGAATCATATACCCCATTTCATACTCCTAGTGGGTAGTCCCAATTCAAATTATCAAAAAGAAATTTGGATATACAGTTGTAAAAAATGAGAATAATGAGTTAGTTTCCACAATAATTCCGAATAGATTGAGTGTTTCATCGACTATCTAAAATTGAACCACATGACCTGGAACGGCCACATCCCCATTCACTTTTTAGACTAAATATTAAATGGAAAGTTGTGTAAGGGTCCCTTCAAATTGTCATTCTAATTTTTTTGGGTATATTTATGTTCTAATATCTTCCAATGGCAAGGAAAAGACCATTTTATCCTGACCATTCAGTATATTTTATCAATAGTGTATTCCCTCTGTGATTTTCAATTCCCTAGGTACCTTTAAATTGTGTCTGGTATGTATCTTTTAAGATAGGATTGAGATATTCTTTAAGGTCACTAGTAGAAAATACCTTTAAACATTGAATTATTTTTCATTTTAACATTTTTTTTATCCAACAAAAATGAAGCTGACATTTTATGTTTTATTTTTAACATTGGTTATATAAATACACTTCAAAATTATTATTTCCAAGAATTTAAATGTTGTTTATTCAAATAACTAATGTGAAAATTACAATTTCATTACTTTCTATGTTAGTTATTTAGATAACATAAGTCAGATTATTCATAAAACATAATTTATCATAAAAAATATGTTAAAAGCATTGATAATATAGATAGGAGTGTTGTTAATTTAATGGGATTCTATTTGAATAGTTATGGAGTTAAAATGGAATTGTAGATCAAAAGTTTTTTATATTGAAATATTTGGATTTTAAATATAAATTACTTTAATAAAAATTAATTAGTTATAAGAAAACATGAGATACATGAACTAAAAATTTTAGAAACCATGTGAGAATAATAAAAATAAACTTAAAGCTTAAAGTTAATTTTATTTATTCTTTTGACATCCTTCTAAACCAAATATCGCTTGTTTATATTCATTTTATTTTTATATAATAACTCATGTGAAATCCTCGATTGTGTTTTTTAACGAATTTTAAACTATGGTAGCTAAATGTTATGTGGATTTTCTCTTCTAACCATGATGGGAATAATTTTACTTCATCATAAGAAAAAAATAATTAAAATGCATACCGATGAATAAAACCGATAATAAAAGAAAAGAAATAAAAATAGCATAAGTATAATTACCATGCTGGAATCATTGAATAAATAAATTATTAAAAAATTATGCAAATAAAAAAGGAAGAGATAAAAATATAGAAAAATGGAGAAAATATTCATATATGTTACTTATAAATAATTTCCTACCATATTATAATTTTTTATAGGAACTTAAAAATTGAAATTGTGCTATAAAAATTTGAAATATCCCTTTTAAAAATTTTTATATTTATCTTTTTACATCATTTATTCTTATAAACAACATTAAAATAAAATTTTGAACATCATTTAATTATAAAAAATGATTAAAATATTATAAAAAATATATTTATAAAGATATTTTTTTAAAAAATATTCATTAAAGATATTTTTATAACTCTTTTTAAATCATTTTTTCCAATAACTGGTATTAAAAACATGGGAACCCTAAATAGATATATGTATTTCATCTCATTGGATTTAATATTTACATTACATAGAACTAAAATAGACTTTTGGATCAAATGTTTTGGTCATTGTAAGTTGTACTTATCTCTAAGAAGTCAAAATTTTGACAACTGAAACATTTTATTTGTAAGTCCTTTTTAGTTGAATGAACAAAAAAATCGAAGCCATAAAAGAGAACTAATACCTTGTCTTAATGGTTTACACATTTTTACTTACGCTGTTTAAAAACTCAATGTTTATAATATGCATAAAGTGGTCTGTTTAATGTTGGATCATTAAGAACGAATGTTAAAAGTAACCCTATAGGACATTAAACAACGGTTCTTTAGGAACCAATGTTAATAATGTAATTTTTATGTTATTTCCAAATGATAAAATGTTAAAAGTTTGTAATGGCATTGAGAATTTAATTTAAAATTCTGACATTAAATACCATATTTCTTCTAGAAGGTATTTCTTGATGATTTAACTTTATATAGAACATTTTTTCAAATTAGTGTTGAGAATATGAAAAAAAAAATTGAGAATAAAATTGGTTTAAAATTTTGAAATATTCCATTTCAAAATGTAGAAAAGAAATATTTTAGGACACGTAATTTCTAATGATGGGATTGAAGTAAATAATTCCACGTTTGATGCCATATCTACACCACCTTATCCCACCACTATGATAAATATTATATATTTTCTTGGTTATGTTTGATTTTATAGAAGGATTATTATGGAATTTAGAAATATTACTTTTCCCTTAACTGGAAAACTCATGAATGAGGATTAATTTTAATTTTATGATTCATATATGACAGATTTTGATATGATCAAAGTGGTTCTAAACACAACCCCAATAATCTACCCACCTAATTGGGATGAACTCATTTAAATACTATGTGATGCTTGAAACCAAGATATGGGGGTATTATTATACCAAAAGGTTAATTGGCATCCTTATGTGATATCTTATGCTTTTTAAATCTTGTATGTAGCCCAAATAAATTAGATAATAATAGTGAATGTCTTTCTATCAACTATTTTTTCTTTAGAAAAAATTAAGTATTTATTATTATAAAGTAAAGTGATTATTTATTCATATCATGAAACACTTAGGTATGTAATCAAGAAATATGAATCAAAGATGAGGTTAGTGAGGTGGATATTTATGTTATAATAATTCAACTTGTAGATCAAGGACAAGAATGGTTGTTAAAAAATGGTTTCAAACCTCATGAATAGATTTACTCAAATTTTAATGGTAGAACCACCAACTAAATAAAACATGAATGACTCATTTCCTAGTGATAAACTATAAATATTCACCCAAGTTCCTTAGTATGATTTTTCGATCAATTTTATAGTCACATCAATGGTTCCTATAATATGTAATAAGAATTAAAATTTTAAATTTAAATTCCTTCAAATGTATTACATCTAAGAAGATAAATATTTATCTAAGATTCATAATGAAAAATAAATTAAAATGTGTATCCATAAAAAAGAAATTAAATATTTGTTAAAATTTCCACATACACTTGTATGTGGATGATATTTTAGACCACAAAGAACTACTAAGATGGTGTTAGAATCTAGTTTATTTTCTCCCTTAGTTTTTATAGACTTTCATAAATTCTATTAATCATGTCTAAACTATCAAATTATGGGTATTATTTCCAAATGACATCAAATTCCCTAATAAAAATTATTTTTTATGAAATATTTTATATATGGACATTAGAATTCATGGGTTTGTTTCCTATCCCATTTAGTTTCCCATGTATCCTTTTAGTAGTGTACTATATTTTTAAATTGATTGAAACAAAATACACCCAAACTTGTGAATCAAAATCTATGATTGACTTCATAAAATAAAACATTTATTGTATATTTGGAGGGCCTTGATTCATAATCAATAACCAAGGAATAGATTTCTTAAATAAGAACATGGAATCCCCAATACGAAAATATATAGTGCATCAAAATACCTCAACTACATACCACCTAGAGGAAGATGTGTAAGAATATCTATATGAAATAGATATTAAGATTCTTCTATAGATGAAAATACATCACACTTAAAAGTACTAGATAAATAAGTTTGAGGATGCATTATAGGAATACAAAACTTCCTAAAAATCACATTAGGAAAGTTACCTTATAAATTTTTCTAGGGAATAAATTTTTATTTACCTGTTATTCTATAACATAAATCTTACAAGTTTATAAAGTGATTTAATCTTTTGTTTAGAAAATATGTAGAGAAAAATAATCTATAGATAATGGAGCTCAAAGATCTGAGAAGGGAATCATATGAGAACACTATGTTGTACAAGGATAAATCCATATCTTTCCGGGACAAACTCATCCAAATAAGTAAAATTCAAGTTAGAGAAAAATTTAAAATTTTCTCTTCAAGAATAAATCTCATTACTAGTAAACTTCATTTCAAGTGGATTGGTCCATAAATAGTACATAATATTCTCCCATTTAGTGTATTTGATATTAAGGGAGCCAAATTAAAGAAACTATTCAAGGTGAATAGCTAACAGGTGAAGCATTAAAAAGAAAGATTATTGAAATATCTAATAGAGGAGTATAAACTCCTCCTTGTTCCCATTGAATAAAGGGATACTAAGTTATCTCTTTACCTCATATTGATCTGAATACTAACTCTTTCAAATTTATTTTCCTTGATAAAATCATGTTGGTATTAAGTGTGATTATGTCTAAGATAACATTGTATGGGGGAGGAATAATTCAAATAGGGTGTAAAAAGTTTTATATATTTTTCTTTTGTCATTGAGTGTTTTATTCTAAGAATAAGATAAAACATATTATTAAATATCTTTTTTTATAATATTAAAATAAACTCTTGTTATTTTTTATTATTTGTTTCTTAATATTAACAATGTGTTATATAGAAAAAAATATACTCAATGTTGTCTAATAAAGGAAAACCACATTGAAATATGGAAAAAGTTATACTTTTTGTTATTATTAAAATAAAATAATTTTCGAGTAATTTTGGTCATTTTTTCATGGAAATTTGGTTTTAGAAATAAGAAAAATCATGTAACTGAAAAGATATTCATTGAAAATGTATTATAACATGTGGACATTGGAATTTTGAACACAATTCAAGGTAAATTGTTCTTTTTCTAAAATAACACCTCAGATACCCAATTCATTCTAAATTAATAAAATTCCATTGAAACTATATAAAAATGGGAAATCTGGATCCCACTATTATGCTCTATAGCATTAGAAACTAAATGTAAGAAAAATAAATTCCATTTTGAAAATTAAATAAGTTATTTGTAAAATCATGGCTATGAAAAATTAAATAAGTTCATAATTATCAAAAATGAATTCATTCAGGTGATGGGGATATTGAACCCACATGAAGAAAGCGGCAAATTGACTTATTAAAGTTTTATTTGAATTTCATCAATGAAGGGAAGATTATAGATCTAGTTGAAGAAGGTTAGGAAAGAGGGATTAATAAAAGTTCTAGTTGTTAAAATATTAATTCTAATTAAATATATCTCTTACACTCTTGAACTTATAAATGTTCATTGAATTTAATAAAAATAGTGAATTAAATTTATATATGAGGCATGATAATTCGAACAATATATAATATGTGATTTTATTTTTTTTTCATTTTTGAGTACTTAATTCTATCTAGAACAAATATTTTTAAATTCTCTGTATTTTCTTGGAGAGTAATGTTTTAGGTTGTTTGGAAAGATTTAGAATAAACATTTTAATTTTTTTTAATGTGTAATCTGTTGATTTTATTCACTTACATTTATAAAACATTGGAAAATTTTGATTTCTGTTTCTTCATATAATTTGAACATAAACTGAAAATATGTTTTTCTTTCAGGATTGTAGATAAAATTTTATTTTTAGACTTTTTAAGGAACATGATAAATAATTTCACATTTTATTTTGGAAATTTTATTTCAAATTAATATATAATTTTCTGAATTATTTTTAATAATATGATGATATCTTAATGTTTAACCAAGAAAATTGTATTCCTTTGGAGGGAGTTTCATATTTGAATTATCAATCTACCAAATTTATTTTTTTATGAAATTATATGATGTTTGAAAGACACAAAATATATGTACCTTTAAGGTGAAAATTAATTATTTGTAAGGGAAGAATCCTAAGTGACTGTTAGTTTGTTAAGTGATTTCACCTCTCAAGGTCGATCGTAGGTGCACCACCCATGTGAAAACAAGTAAGATCATGACCGAATTTGAGAATCATGACCTACCAAATGAAGGATACCATCATCTTGCCTCATGAAAACATGAAACCTAACATTACTTCATAGACTAACCACACCTCCTCCACCAAGATATTATGTGCTCTTAGTGTCCATGGAATCTCCTTTCACTATATACCACACCACAATGGTCAATTCTGTCACTCATACTTCACTAAATGATAGTGACAACATTATCAACGCAAGTGAATCACGGTGATTAGCCATGGAACATCAAGATGATTGACCAGACCCACCTACCAGTTTCACCGACTTTACCCTTCTCAATATATTGTGAGATATAAATCTATCATATGAAGTTATTATTTATCCTAATAACCTAAATATTAGTATATATACTAAATATGAAGTTGTTTAACCACATCTCTTGACTCTTGTTAATCATGAACTCACATCTCAATAAATAAAGAAATTATAATCTGAGCCTTAAGATGATGATAAACCCTGGAACCGAATATGTTGAAGGTGAATATCATTCACTACCCATTGATTTTATCCTTGTGAATGTCCAAAATAAAATTATTAATATCTCATTCATTTCTCGGTCATTGGATATAAGTTTGAATAAGTATTTACACAGAGTAATTGATGTATTTCCTCATTAACTTCAGGCAAAGAAACCATCCACACTCTATTCGGGTGACCCCAAATCTCCATAAAAAAGTATAACTTCTTCCTTATCTAGGGAGAACATGTACATAAAAAGTGACACAATCATTCATCCAAACTAAAAAAATATCTAATAATTTGATAAAATGCCAATATGAACCCATGTCATCTTTGAGGACTCAACTAAACCACATTCCAAGATTCCATCAGGGAGAACGGATTAGCCACATGCCAAACCCAATAGATAGAAAATTCCATGAACTAAATTTTAACCTATAACTATCAATCTCAATAGAGAAAAAAGCATCAAAATGTGAACTGCTTGATTTTCATAATAGATAATGGTCCTTATAGAAAACCAATTTACACTGTGGAAATACTTTTTACCAAACTTAAATCTTTATATCTTGGGATTAGTGTTCATATATATATATACATATTCATCACTTTGAAAGACCAAGAACATTAAAAATAAACAATGGATGCCCTCTTTGATCCCCAAATATTGGGTGTTCAATAAAATTATAATGTGGATCATCTGTATTGTGGGCCCTTAATTTCCATTCCAACTCCACCAGCCCGTTTGATATCTGCATGCCAAGAAGGAAGGAAAGACTGTTTAGTTCATGACAACAATTAAAGACAGTAACTAATGAAGGCTTGATCCCAGCCTAACTGTAGTGAATAATATGTCCAATATTCATTCCAACCATTTTTAGCGTAATACTTCCAAAATTGGAGTCTAATGTTGAGCTAACATGTGAAAATTCTACTACATGCTATCATTTTGAGAAACACTCATCTTTTATCAAAGATGTAATGAAATGAAACACATCACCCTTGATTATTCTTGAAGTCTTATAAAGATTTATCAAGGTGTAATTTCCAAGAAGATAAATATTTTTTAGATGATCCCACCTTAGAAGATCTAGAACCTATGGAATTACAAGTCATGGAAATCAAATAGATAAAGTTGGAAACTAAAATTGGGGATTATTTTTGGAAATACAATAATCTTTGGAGTGTGAAATGTAATTTTGGATACCCATGTGTGGGAAAATATTTTTTAGAAAGAATCTATGTTCATTCTATTATAAATAAATAAAATTACCTTGAAATAAGGGGTTACTTCTAAGAATATTTAGTCACTGGAGATGATAAAATTTCTTTCTTTAATTTCAAATTATTCTAATTATCTATTGATTTTACACCAACATATTAACTAATAAGACAATTATATTACCCTACACATGTTCATGAATTTGGTAGTTTAACTTTTTTATCTCTTCTCTCAGTCCCTCAAGATTTATATTAATTTTTTAGGCATTGGTAAATTTTCTTACATTCGTTTCATTTCAAATCCATCTTCCCTATTTCACTGGATTACAAAGGTAGGACTATTTGGATCACTCCAAAACTTTTTATCCTGATTATTTAGTTCACCTAAGAATGATTTTATATTTTCAATCACTATTCTAGGTGACATTAAATATTTTAGTGATCATTACATCCCTCTGATTATGTCGAAACTTCCAGGTGAGGGTAATCAAGTGAGGTTTCACCTGATTAGATAGAAAATAAGATATTAAAATAATGGAATCATGATTCAATAAGATATAAGGGGATATAAAATGTAATAACTTGCAAATTTATTTTAAAATAATACTATGTTTTATGGTTTTCTTAACATTCAATACTCAGTTGTATGCGAATTTTGATATATTATAATAATATTATTAGTTAAAAGTGACCATTATCACCTAAAAATTGAATTGGTGGGTATAAATATGATCAGTAATATTATGAAATATAATTATAATATTCCTTTATCAATACAAATATATCGAATAATTCTGACTAAATAAGTACTCAATTTTCATTTAAGTCGTTTTATGAATAAAAAATATGTTTTCTTCAAAAATGGTTTTATAGCATTTTTTGCATGAATATTATAACTAATTTCTTAAAATTTTATAAATTTAATTTTATAAAAATAAAATCAATTTTTAAATAATAAAACTGAAATTAATGTAGGTTAATTTTTTTTCGGAAATGATCAATTTTTCATTAAATAGTAAAAAATACCGATTTTTAAAATACCTACATATCTTTTCATTAAATAATTTAATTTAAAAGATCCATTATATTTTGATTTTTTTAGGAAATTTAAATATGATAAATTTTATGTATAATAATATAATTAATTATATTTTAATAATTAATATTAATGATTTTGATATAACTTAATTTTTAGGCTTGAAAATGTATTTTATTAAAAATTATTTTTCACTGCGTTTTATGAATTTATATTAAATTATTTTTCTCAATTTATAGATATTTAATCATAAAAAATGGATTTCATATTTGAAATCAATATGTACCAATTTATTAATGAGTTCAATATCATTTTGTGTCATTATGAATAGAAACAAAAGTAAATAGTAATAACCAAAGTAAATGTTAAGTCAGGTTAATTAAGGATATAACTAATGTGAAAATCCATTAAAATATTCCTAACATTGTCCTTTAATCTATTTTATGAGTGTAGTACATCCATAATAAAATTATATTCAACTTATTTCCACTTTTAACCTTTTTTCTTTGATAATGACGAATATAATATTTTAAGAAAAATACCAACTTTTACTCTCTTACTTTAAATTTATCTTACATTTTCAAATATGGATAAGATACTTTTTTTATAAGTATTGAAGTATATTTTTATCATAATTATATTTTTAAAAAAAATTAATTTATAAAAAAATAGTGATTTTATAATTACCTTAAACACTTATACAACGATGACACAGTGCTTATGCAAGTAGTGGAAAAAAGAAAAGAAAATAATTTTAAAAAAATAATGTAATATATTTGTGATTAATTATGATAATATAAAGAATTTTAAATTTAATAATATTTTAATATTGATGGTTAACTAGATTATATTTGAATTACATTGTTGTATTGTTGTCTTTAATGTCATATTATGTGAATAGTTCTTAAAATGGATTTAATTGTAATTAATGTTAACTAATAGTTTATAAAATTATTTAAAGGTCATAAAAATATTAAAGAGAAAAATTAGGATGATATATTGTAAAAAAATTCATCCCTTGGAAATTTAGGATTCAATTATTACCTTATATGTAAAATTATAACCCTTTAATATTGAAAAGGCGGGTTCTATTGTTAAGGTTAAAATTAGTTAACAAATGGGTTATAGAAAAATATAAGGTTTAAAAAACCACATAAACCTACCAAAATATTTTTGGTTTAATGTATTTAAACAATATCCTATATTATATTTAAAATTTTTCTCATAGGGTTTCACTTTCACATGAAAATGAATTTATTATATTTAAATCTTTTTATTAATTCCATGTTTGTCAATTCTTTCACTATAAAAGGATACCGATCGTATCTCTTATTTACACCACCTTGGGCCACCAAGATCAACAAAAATCATCCCAATTATCTAATAAACATTCCTAGACACAGTTTATAGGTGATGGTCTTCTTAAAATACCATTATAATGGTCTTTATGAAGGATCTGAAGGAGGTTTACTGAAGAATTGGTAATCGTCTTCACCAACTCTTTCAAATTTATTTCATCTTCTACTTCCAATAAATTAGTTATAAAAATAAAACAAATTAATAAATATAATATCATAAATATATTTATTTTATTTTATGATTATTTCAAAACCTTTTTCCATCACTCTTCCATCCTATATAAGGTGATATTGTTGATCATGTGTTCTTATGACTTACTGTCACCATCTATCAGCATAAATTTTTTTTCATCACAATTTTATAGGGACTGTTTTAAAGTTGAAAATAATTAATATATATTATATTTATGAAAAAATTGTGGTTTTTAAATAAAATATATCATATACCTTTTTACCCTTCTACTCATTAATAAATGATAGCATCTCTCATGCATAAGTGTGGACTACCACCTCCATAAAGTGATGTGATTCATTTTTAATGTCTATATTTTAAAGATGATTATAAATATATATTTAATGAATATATATGATATTTATATCATTATTAAAAAAATTATTATTAATATTTGATCAATATACAAGGTTTGAAACTACTGAACCCAAATTTAAATGAAATATTTAACACTAACAAAAATGATTTTAATAAAGAATTATTAATAAATGAGTGTTAAAATTTTGTAAGTGAGTCATATTTGATATTATCTAAATGTATATGATTATGTTATATAATTATATTAAATTTAAATTTACTATACATGAGGTTAAAATCACTTATAAAGAAAGTGGGACCTGTGGTAAGGATTCTTCATATTAATATTATTTCATTAACACACGATTAATGTTATGCTCCTATTTATATTAATGATATTTGTATACTTCCCAATTTAAATGTTATATCATGGATCCTTATTAATTCGTGGTATTTAAACATACAACATAAATTATTTCATCAAAGGGGCTTTGATTCTAAGTTTATCATAGTTGTAAGGGTTCATTTTACAATTTCATTCTTTTTTGGTATTTTTTATATTTATTTTACAATTGAAGGAATATATAATATTTCTATATTAAACCCAATAATTATTATTATCATAGGGTTATTTCAACGGTTTTCAAGTATTATTTTTATTTTTTCTTCTTTGGCACTTTAAAACACCAAAAAAATTTTAAAATGAAACAAACATTGTTTTCTATTTTGTTAGGAATATTTTTATTCCATGTATTTATTTTCATTAAATTATTTCAAGAATTTGTTTGCTATTATTTAATTATTTATTTAATTCAATTTTACCCGTGTTTTAATTTTTATATAAAATTATGAAATGAATCATATTTTCATCTTCTGAACTACGTCCTTTTTACTAAAATTGTGAACAAAATCTTTATTTTAACATTTACCATGTAAATTCTTTTTTATAATTTGATGACTACTCTTTATGTTAAAGCTTCTTTAAAAAAAATTATATTTTATTCTAAATGAATTTTTTCCCTAATATTATTGTATTTTTTAGATTTTGAATAATTTATTTCAAAATGAAAAGGGTATTTTCCTCAAGAAGTTATTTTGGTATATTTTTAATTTATTTTCATCATTATAAAAATTCTTTGATGAATATTATAATTTAATGTGGGTATAATATAATGAAACTATCCACTATATTTCTCTAGATGGTTTATGATCTGTTTCACTTGTGATATTTTTGAAAATTCATATTCTAGTTCTTTTATTACAGATAATTATTGATGATTAAAGAATGTTTATTATGTTTAGTTGATTATTAATATGATGAATGCATTGGACTTATTAAGCGAAGGAGGGGCCCAAAATTATATATCCCCTTAATGAATGAGTAGGTATCATGATATAAAATAGGTTTTGTAATTATCCAAGGCCTTACCTATTTATATAAGATGTATTATCATGAGGTATTGATGGTATGTTTCAAAAGTATCATATTTGAATTCCATTATTATGAAATTAGTTATTGATGTACATGTAATTATTATAATAGTTATGTCATCCATGGAAAAAAAATCATGCTAATGTTATTATTTATATGAAATTATTTGATCATCATTTATTATTTCCATATTATTCAAGCCATATTTATTCTATTATAGCTTCAGAAGTACGCATAACTTTACTGATCATCTGAGATCACTTCTTTCTTATGATTAATTTCCCTATGATGCTACAAAGAGTAATATGATTGATTTTAAAGGTAATTATATAAGGGAATAAAAAATTCCTTAAATACAAACTATGTTTTATTTTATTTTTTTAAATACAAAATGAGTTTAAAGCTTGTATCTAGTTTACCAATGGTACTAAGCTATTTGGTCCCTTGTAATGTGATTAATTATTCTAGTACTATTACGGTAAAGTAGCTACTAGATCTAGGATACTAGGTTTTAACTCTTTAGACTTGGTATTAGTGTATGTTTAGTAGAAAACTTGGGATATAGATTTAGGAAAATATAGATATGGGAAAATAACCCTATAAAATACTTTTAGGAGTTTTCTAACTATTGGATAATGTCCCAAATCTTTGGTAAAACATATATTGTGCAGTTATCCAGGAATATAAATCACTCTTTGGATACTATAAAGTGGATACATATATAAAATAGATTCACTAAGGGGTAGAAAATATTAATGGGGTGGATTAGGTATTAACTCAATCATCATTGGTGCTTGATGAGTGGGCCTAAGACTACACATCTAGATAAACACTCCCATGGGATATTCTTTGGTTAATTCAAATTATATTTATGAACCATTATAATGAATAATATTATATAAATTTTGACAACTATGATATTCCATATTAATATAGTATAATCCTAATGTATCATAGGTTTATAATTCTAAGGTCTTTCCTAAGTTTATAGTCATAGATTCCCCATTTTAAGATTTTTGTAGTGAAAGGTTAAGATGATTTATGAAATTTTATAGGATATTTATGGGAATATAACCCTTTGTTTTAGTATTTGTTTTAGTGAAAAGTTTTTTTGTGGAAGAATTATTTTTAATTTTGTGGAAATAAGTTGAAAGGTATTGATAACATTTATTTTTAACGTGATCTTTTATGTTAATATAGTTAATTGGGTTAAAAGGATAATTAAATTTATAACCATAAGACAAAAAAATATTTAGTTATTAACTGATCAATATTATTTCAAATTGATTTAAATATATTTATTGGAAATATTATATGATTAGTTTAAATAGAATAAGATTTTATGGGATGAGATTTCATTGAAAGAATAAATATTGATTCAACTTTTAGAAGAATATATGTTTTTGTAGTGGTTTTATGGTGATTCAGGATATTTATGGAAACGATTAGCAAATTTTTGGTTATATATGAATATAGTATACACATGTTCATTAGAGATAAATTTTATTTTTATCTTAGATTCATAGATAATAAAATCATTTAAATATTTTTTTTCAACTTGGTTAGGATTATTTGGAAGAATTATTTATGTTAAACGTTTAGTGTTATTATTGAGGTTTTAGAGATTAATATGCTATATCTATCTATATTGGATAACTTTTTTATCCATTTTAGTTTTGGAAAATAATTAGATATATAAGGAATGAATTTTCATTATATTATGGATTTTATAATCTACTAAAAATTAATTTTAGTTCTTCGAGCCTGCAAAAATCCTCTTGAATATTCATTTCATAGAGTAATAGATGAATTGGAAATTTATTAAACCACAACTAAATGATGAAATTGTGCTTATGAAATGGAAATAAATAAATTTAGTTTATTTTTTAATTTTCTCTATATTTATCATAAAATAATAACTCAACTTTAAAAAAATGGGTCTAGAAATAAAAAATTTATCGTTTTACCTTCATTTATAATTAATTGATGGTCTTTTAACCCCTCACTAATTTATGGATTTTTTGTTATTAACATTCTCATGGGCATGTTTTATATCACACTATTATTAATTTGGTGTTATTTTTCTTCTAAATGTTTATATTTAATCTTTATTCAAATTTTAGCCTTATCCGGTAGCCCTTTTATGTATTATTTTAGTTAAACTCTATATTTCCACTTCCCATTTTCAAAGGATTTTTTTCATCTATTTGTACTATGTGGGTTTTGAAAAAAATAATTTTCAAATATTTAACCTCATATAACATAGAAAAAATTATAAAAATTAAGTTTATTTAAATGAGGATAATTGAACACCCTAAAATTTTAGTTTAAAAAAATAATATGCTCGATAGCTTTCAGAAAATGCAACATCGAGTTGTAATCGAATTTCCATATATTATAAAGATATTATTATTTAAATGTAAACCTTATAACCAAGCCATTGAATTTATGGGTATGAATATGAGTATCCTTACTATTAAATATATGTATAATGGTATTAATAAATTAAAAAAAATTTAATACTTTAGATAAAATAATTACTTCATTTTCTATAAATTCATTTTACGCTTCAAAAAAATATGTTTTCATAACAAGTGGTTTTTATTGAATTTTTTGGAAAATATTATAATTAATTTAATCCATTTTTATAAATTTTATTTTATAAAATTAAAATCATTTTTAATTCATCATATCAAAATTAAATTAAGATAAAATTTGGATATTTTTATAAAATGATCAATTTTTCAAAGAATAGTGAGAAATAACAATTTTTTAAATATTTTTATTTATTCTCATTAAGTAAACTAATTTTAAAGTAAAAAAATATATTTTTTAGTTTATCTTAAATTTAAATACGATATACTTGAATTATAATAATCCAATTAATTTAATTTGTTTCATAAATATTAATGATTTATATTTAAGATAATTTTTAGGCTTGAAGAAACATTTTTCTATATAAGAATTTATTGTCTATTATAAATTTATTTTCAATTAATTTCTTTCATTTATAGAGATTTAATCATAATAAACGGATTTAATATTTTTTATAATAATTTATAATTTTTTTAAGTAATCAAATTTCATTTTTTATCATTATGAATAATAACTATGGTAAATAGTTATACCCACAGTAAACGGTAAATCAAGTTAATTAAGGTTAAAATTAATGTGAAAAGAATTTAAAATATACTTAACAATTAAATTTACCATATTTTATTAGACTATTCATCGATAATAATATATGTTTTTTATTCATAGCCACATGGATCCTTTTTTCTTTAAAAATGACCTGTTAATATTTTAAGTAAAGATATTTTCAAAATGTCACTCTCCTACTTTTAAATTCATATTATATGTACAAATTAGGATAAAAAAATATTTTAATAAATATTAAGTGTTATTTTGATTATAATGAAATATTTTCCAAGATGGTAATTTACTTCTAATTTTTAGTGATTGTATAATTTCCTTAAACTCTTATACAATTTAGACATAGTGCTTGTGCGAGTAATGGAAAATCAATGTCAATAAATTTAAAAATATTAAAAGTGATGTATTTTGGTAGAATTGTGGTTACAAAATAATTTTTTTATTAATAATAATGAATAATTTATGTTTAAATGGATTATATTTAAATTCCATTGATTTCATCATGTCTTTAAAGTCAAATTATTTGAATAGTTCTTGAAATTAATTTAATAGTATTTTATGTTAAATAATATTTTATTAAATTATTTAAATATCATAAGAATATATTAAGAATACAAATATGATGATAAATGATTGAAAATTCCATCCCATTCCCATTTGAGAGCCAAAAATTATGTTCTAAGTAAAATTATGACCCCTTAATATAGAAAAAGTCGTTACTGTGGTTAAGGTTAAAATTGTTTAATAGTGGGGTTAAACAAAAAGATAAGGAATAAAATACTAATTAAGCATGTGAAAATATTATTATTTTTAAGGTATTTAAACCATATACTATATTATCTTCAAAATTCTTGCCACATGGTGCCACTTACACTTGAAAACTAATTTATTATAACTTAATGTTTTATAAATTTTACATGTTTCCTTTCATTCACATTAAAAGGGAGCCCATGATCTCTTTTATTTACATCATTTTGGGCCATATAGATAGATCTATGTCTTTCATATTCTATTCTAAACTTACCTATACATGAATTAAATGTTATATTCTTATTAAAATATCATTCAAAGGGTCCTTATGAAGGGATCTCAGGGAGGTCCACTGAAAAAAAGGTAATCATTTTAACTGACACTTTTAAATTTATTTCTTCTTCTATATCAAGAAAATATATTGTACCTACAACGGATCAAGATTTATATACATGGATATTACATCATTTTAAATTAATATTCATCACATTACAAAAGTACATTCCCAAGGGCCATAATATTTTAGTGTCTTTGGAAACTTGGAACACAATCTTATAACTTGTTGAAATATCTTTAATATTTCTCAAAAAGAACATCCCATTTAGTAATCCTACTTAAATCCATTCTTCATAACGTGGGTAAAGTAAAAACAATAAAGAATGGGTGCATATTCTTATTAATTGTAAATAAAGAAGATACGTAATTATAACATTAGCATAAGGGTATGAGAATAAGATCATAACATTGGAAAATCATACCCTATATATCAAAGAACTTAAACATGAAACATGGCATAAATATCTGATGTTCATAAGACATGTTTAATAAGGTAATAAATATAATAATCCATGAAATCATAACATAGGAATAAGATATATTATTTGTGTGATACAAATAATCATATAAAATCGTTCCCTATAAATCAAGGCTCATTTCCAAAACCTATCAGGGAACTTCATGGGGGATACACCTATTAAGCATGACACACTACCATCCCTAGTTGTAGTCATTTCATTATAGTGGAATGGGTTTACTACCCAAATAATATTATTAGTCTTTTTTAACTCCCAAGAAAATTTTATTAATAAAGGTTCCCTCCCAAATGTATCTTAGTAGTCAAGGTTCACATCCAAGACTATCTTACTGTAAAACATCCTTTACTGAACTAAGTCCACTCCTCATTCCAGCCATTTTTATATCATGATATATAAATCCTAAATAATTCATTGGAGGAATATATAAGTCTCACCCATATGATAATGAAATCATACATACATATCCCACATATCATAAACAATCATCATATCATAACCAATGAAATGAAATGGTTATCATAAACATGTCATCGCATCATAACCTAAGGAAAACAAATAGGTTTTATAATTTGTTCATCGTAGAATAACCAATGAAAAGAAGTGGGTTTCATCAGTGTTATATAATGGTATAACCCATGTAATATAAATGGGTTTCATAAAAATCTTATCATCTTAAACATAAACCATTCTAAAAAATAGTGTCCTTGGATTATACCTGCAATAAAGCATAAACTATAATGATAGATGTTAACTTAGATGGGGAAGAATTTCGAATGATGAATTGGAACATTTCATAATGAAAATAGCCATTGTTCGAAAGTCCTTTTCATAAAAACTTTTCAAAAATACTATTCATATAAATAATTATTTTAAATTAAATTTGAAACATTTATTGAATTAAATATCCTTTATACATTGAAAAATTCTTTTTAAACCATAAAACATTATAAAAATATTTTTCTTTGAAAATAAATTTGAAAATTATAACAGAATATTGAAAACCTTTTAAAAACCTTTTTATTTGAATAAAAACTATTAAAAAGTATAAAGTAATATTGAAAACATTTTTAAAACAATTCAATTGTAAAATATCTTTGAAAAGTTATAAAGGAAGCTTGGAAATATTTTGAAATCCTTTTTCTTTAAAAATTACTTTAAAAAACTTATAAAGGAAGTATTAAAACCATTTTAAACACTTTTTAAATAATAAAAAAATAAATTCATTTTCTATGAAAATTATCTTAAAATTTTATTTAAAAACATTTTCTGAAAACATTTTTATAAACAATGGTTCTTGAATAGAACAGATTTTCAACTGAAGAGAGAAATAAAGTAATGTTTTAGTAAAAACTTTTTATTAATTATCATAAGTATCATAGAGTGAAAAATGGTAAAAGTACAATAATATATCATTAATAACCATATTAGAAGAAAACTTATGTTATTTCTTGGGAGACTGATCATTTCATCAATATATGCATAATCATAAACAATTCTGTGAAATGATGAGATTGTTGCAATAAACCCAAACCATTTTGGTAACTTTGAATCGTAATACCCAAGAGATAATAACATTACATGAAGTTTAAAATATCATGAAATTAATGAGATTCATGGTATAAAATTTCAAATTTTATATATAAACCTTGTAAAATATAGTGGGTGTATTACATAACATGTGTCACAAAGAAGGAAAATTGAGACAAAATTATTTTACTGATTTGGTAACTTTTAAACCATAAAACCCATGAAATATAGATCATAAAATCGATATTTAAATACCAATAAATTTAATTATAATAATTATATAATACATTAAGGTGAATTACACCATGGAAAAGAAATGAGTGGTGAATATTGAATAAGTCGTGCAGAAATAAAAATGGGACTCGAAAACCCTTACCTTAAGTATTGCCTTTATTTTTACACATTTAAACCTCCTATATAAAGTATAATTTTAATATAAATATACCAAAGAACCATATTATTATATATAATACCATATTTTATTTTATTATGGTTTTATATTACCCTTTTAGGAACAATTTCATGTTAAAGATACGTTTTGTGTCATAACCGCATTGTTTTTTACGTATGTTTTGACTTGTTATTGTTGATCCTATTACTAAGAACCTGATTTATTTATTTATAAAATGTAAAAAATTATATAAATATCATTTATATTTTTTACCATAATATATAAAATATATAAATTATAATTGAAATACACCATTCATTAGGATGGCAGGTCGTATGTACGCGTGAACATTGTTTCAATTATTGTATCATATAGAAAAAAGTGAGTATATAATATATTTATATATATGTATATTTTATCATTAAAGTAGAATTATTATTTTATATAAAACAAATATTTTTATTAAACCCATATTTAATATATTTCATGTAATGCGTGAATGAATCGCATCACTTTGAGGAGGTAATATTTCACACGTCCACAAACAAAGTTATCATATTCCCTAAAATGGAATTCATGAAGTTATGTGTTATATGATAATTTTATAAGCATAAATACATAATAAATATAATATATATATATATATATCATTTAAAATTTATATTTCCATCATTATTCCCAACCTTGAAAGGTGGTAAGGAAATAATGAACGATATTGGTTCGTGAGGCGGTCTTCCACCATACACATGAACAATGAGTGAATATCCCATTTGATTGAAGTGTGTGCTAGATTAGGATCCAAATTTATAAAAACAACTCATTATATTGAGGATAATTATTTTATTTATATTTTTTGTTTAATAATTATTTAACCGAGTAGAGAAACAAATAAATCAAAAATGTTTGTAGAAGGATGTTACCTCTTCTTTGGGTAACTGCTTCTTATTTTCAAAAAATGGCTTCCTAGGTTGAATTTATTTCCAAAGTGAGGATTTTATTTTGATAGAAATAACTTTTTTAGTTTATTTGGTAATTTTTTTGATGATACAAAGGGATTGAGTGTAGATACCCCAAATATGACGTACATGGACATTATATTACTTTTGCATAATATCTAATACATAACAAAAACAGACACCAAAGGACCGTAATATTTTAGTGTCTTTAGAAACTCGGAATATAATCTTCTAATCTTTGTGAAATATCTTCAACATCTCCCATAAAGCTCTTCCTTTTTTTCTTACCTAAAATATTTCTTTATATCATGGGGAAAAGAATACATATAAAGGGTGAGATCAAATGGTCAGTTAGGGTAAGCATGGAGAAAATAAAACAAACCATATACATTTGAACTTCAAAACTTGAAAATAATATTTAAACATCAAAATCTTGAGTAATGACGTAAAATATGGCAGTACGTAAGTCATAGATCATAATGGATCATAAATCATGATAAAATAACATGGGAATAAAACATTTAATTGTGGAAAACCATTAATCACGTGATATGATTTCCATAGTAGCCAAGGCATTTCTTCCAAGACCATCTTAGTGGACAAATTCCCTTTCTGAATCGAGATCACTCCTCGTTCCAGTCCTATAACACTGAACCGGATTAACATGTCCTTCCTACCATGTCTATCTCATGAGATATAAATATTTACCAAATGCATTGGAGAGAGATATAGGTCCCACCAATCTCATAATGAAATCATTCTTACTTGTGCCACAAAATAAACATAAATCATTCATCTCAACCCAAAGAATAAAATAGGTTTCATAATCATCATCCCATCATGACATAATCCATATAATACAAATGGATATCATTTCATCATAAGAAAATTCACACCACGTAAATAATAGAGACATTATACTTCAAACATAAACATATTAAATACTGTCATTTTATATGGGAAATAGTTTTGATAAAACACTTGAAATGATTTCTTGAGGAAAATATCCTTTCTTCTTCAAAATCATTTTATTTTCACAAAATGACATGTAATTTTAAAAGAAAAGGATTTTGTTGAAAATAGTAAATAAATCTTGTACAATAATCTTCATGAAAAAAGGCGTTATGAAACTATAAAAATCCATTCATTCCGTATAAGTTAAAATAAACATTCTTCTCCTACTTTTTTCGGAAAAGTCAAAAAGTACCTTATATGGTAACCAAAGGAAAGATTCCTTCCATAAAATGTGGTAAAAAGTCAAAAAGGGGTAAAAATGACTTTACAAATACATGTAATAATAGTAAACATTTTATGAAAACATTATTAGAAAACATGGACATGGATGATAAACATAACCCCAGTAAATACTTACGTATAAGCAATCTCGGATAAAAATGAGATTTGCAAAATTATCCCTTACCTTATGTCTGATATGCTTCGTATGTATCCGAACCTCCGGTATAATGATTTAAATAATGTCATTGAATTATTAAAGAATCATATTTATTGTTACGATATCATATATGGTTCACTTAATACTTTATATTACCCGTTCTTTTGTAAATTTCATGTTAAAGCAGCGTTTTGGGTAAAATCATTTCATTTATCGTACGTGTTTCGATTTGTTGTTATTGATATTATTATTACTTATATCATGATTTAATTACTTAAATAATTTAAATAATTATTTATATATCATATATATTCAGTATATATATATATAATAGATAGATAAATGAAATGAAATACACCGTTCATGGAGACGGTAGGTCGTACGTACGCATGAACGCTTTTTCTTTTTCCTTATTGACTTCAATGGAAGTACGTAGATGACATATATATATATATACATAAATCCAGTAGCTTTATCATGTCATATATTTCATTATTAGTAATTATATATACTTTATAATCATTCTTGAGTGGTTAACATGGATAATGAATCTCATCGCGTCGTTGAGATGGTAATTCGTACATACGCATGAGTGATGATATCGTTCAAATAATTATTGAATTGAATTAAAGTTGGTGATATAATATCTCAAAATCAGTATGATGTTATAATAACTATATATTTTTATTATTTACACCATTATATACATCTAAGTAAGGTGGTGGTGGAAAAACAGATTACACCACGGCGTGGAGACGGTATTTCGTACGTACGCACAGGCGGTGATTTAGTTTTTTATAGGATGGATAGAAGGTGAAATAGGGTTGTTTCATATTTATAATAACATATTAGTATATTAGTGATACTTATGTTATTAATTTATGATGAAACAAACAATGAATAATAATTTTAGGAAGAAAGAAACTTGAAAGAATTGGTAGAATAGATTACCTCTTTTTCGACGCACCCCTTTTAAGCTTCCTCTTAAGGCAATAGATTTGGTCTTTTGAGGAGACCATAACCTCTATAATATTTCCAGGGAATTTTAGAATGGAAATGGGAAGGGTTTGTCTGAGCTTGAAGGCTCAAAATTATGTAAAGAGAAGAGGGAGGAGGTGCCCTTTCATAAGGGAGGAGAGGGGCACTTTTGAAAACCTCTAAAATATTAATTTATAATAAACCTAAACCCACTTAAAAACTTCCAAATTGACTCAAATTCAGATATTAGATATGATTGGGTTGTAATCTCATCAACCAATTAAATTTAGACATGTTTTGATTTTATTTTAAATCTTATCATTTTGATTTATCCTTATTTAATCTATTTAATTTTATTTGTGGTAATAATGTTATAAATTTTATATGGTTATAAATAATTACTTATGTGTTCTTAATTATACATAATTTGATATTTCTTTACATTTTAGATCATATAAATTTTAATTTTTAATTTTCAAAATATTTTTGTGATTTTTAATCAATTTAATAATATAAAATATCAATAGTGTCAATTTTGACACAATTAATTTATTTGAATTTAAATAAAATACAAACAGAAGATATGTTCGAAAAAAATATTTAATAGATTCATAACATGTCATATTTATCTAGAAAATTCGTGGAGAACATTAAATATTTAATATAATATTTATTTTAATATTTTTAAAACCATTTATTTGATATTTCAATCAATAAAATAATTTCAACATCACTATTGTGTCACCTTTAATGATAATTATTTAATCCCTAAAAATTCTATATAAGTTCACATGATGTAGATAATTTTATTATCTTTCTGTATACTATTAATGTTTGAAGTTTCATGAAGTTTATCACTAAATTAAAATTATTATACTTATACGATTTAAGAGAGTGAGATGTTGTCACTTTCTTTGGTTTTAATAATAATTAAATTATTTTCATGTTTAAAAGTCCATAAAATGAATCTAATCGGACTCCTAGGTGATATGGGTTTACTTTTAGTCATCCAATAGAATTTTTTTCATGTGTTAGGATAATTTTTTAATTTTAGGTTTCCCCTTAATTACCTGATTTATCTTTAACTGAAGTAAATAAAAAATAACGTAGTTACTATTCATAATATCAAAAAAAATAAAAGTAAACTATTAACATAATATGGACCCAATGAATCCAAATATGGAATCCATTTTTCAAAATTAAAAAAAAACAGAAGTTTCATTAATTAAATTAAAATTTATCTCGTTGTTAAGAAAACGGGTATTAAAAGTTAAAATATTTCCAAAGATTGAAATGTTTTTTCATATGAATTCAATGTAAAATTAATGGAAATGACATACATTACATTAACGGTCAAAAATATATTCTATTTGTACTTTAAAACCATTCAATATTATAATTTAACCATATAAATTATTGTGATGAAAAAGTTGTTTTTAATTAAAATACAGCGTGTTTTTACTATTCATTAAAATATGAATGTTATCAGAATAATATGAAAAATTTATCCAAAGAAAATTTTTATATTCTGATTTAAAAGAAGAATTGTATTTTGTCAAATTGAACTTATAAACATGTAAAAAACTTGATTTAAAGTGGGTGTGCTATCAAAAGGTGGAAAACTGTATTTTTTGAAAAAATACTTATTTTACCCGAAATATTTATTTTGTTCTCATACCATGTTATATAAAATGTGTAAAATGGATAATAATGTTATAAAATTAAAATTTTGTTAATACTATTCATAACGGTTAGTCCATAATAATATTATAACAATATATCATTGTTTAGTGAAACCCGGTATTGCGTACTACACAAGCTATCGAGGAAGGTCACGATTGTGTGTAATGCAAGCCAATTAAGGGATGCGTGTAGTGCAAGATCCCTTTGGTGTAGCGTAAAACACAAGACATAAATGAAATTAAAAAGAATAATTCCCATAAAATCTCAAGTTGTTACACTTTACCCCCCTTAAAATGAATTTCGCCCTCGAAATTCATCGGGGTTATAAATGGTTTTCTACTTGAAAGTTTCTTTCATAGAAACCCACCTCATAAAAAGGAATACAAAAACTTAATTTTAAAAAGTGAAGTATGAAACATATCAGTTACCGAAATTAACTCATCACTGGGTTTCCACATAGGAGAACATAGGTGAAAATATGGATATGGAAGAGAAACCTAACCATCAAGTTCTGATGGAGAGTGGTAGAGAACATGGCTATGAAAAATCCAACAATCCCAAAGCCATAAATTCGTGATGATCTAAGGTACCATATGATTCATCAGATATAAGGGAACTAGGACAACATTTTTGGTTTTCAAGATGATTTCCCCAAAGTTGAATAATTTTAATTAGAAGAAATAATTTATTTCGGTACAATCGCACTGTTTGTTGTGACTTGAACAATTTCCACTTCATCTATTAAAGAAATGAAGTTGAATTTTTCAATCTTGAAGTGTTATTAGATCATGTTATAGAATGATGAGTCACTCCATCTGTCTCAAACAAAAGGTTAGCAAAAGTTATAAAATACACATAAGTCCATCTATGGTGAGGTTAATCATATATGATTCCAAAAATGGACTTTTATTTCATCTATCATACTGATTAATAAAATAAAACTAGTTTCTACTAACCATGGACTTCTTATAGGCCAGTGGTAGGCAATAAAGGCCTATCGCACTTCCGTTTTGGGTTCAATTCCGGCAACCTTGTCTGACGCGACGTGTTGTCTCCCGTCCTACAGGTTGACTTTTTTTCTAAAACATCACTATTATAACATTACATAAATAATATCAAAAAAAAGTTCTAGCGTTAAACAATACTATCTGATGTATGACATAATCCATTCCAGTCTTTAGACTTATCCAAAATCATATGTCCAATCTGATAGTATAAAGATAATGATTACTAGAAATCTCATCAACCAAGCATGTGAATACCATCATTTATCCCCCATATACCATAAGATATATCTTGTTGGTCAAATTACAAACATGTGAATACCTTAATACGGTATTCTCTTGAAAAATGAATACCCATTAAACCTTAGTGAAAATTAGAATGTTGTCAACATTTAACACTTTCCACATACCAAAATCCCAAAATTTCTATATACTCAAACCATGATATTTCTTTTTCCTTATATCAGTCATGAACTCATTTCATTTTTTCTTTATCCCTTTATTATGTGCATATCATCTTCTTTCTAAAATATTTCAATCACTTTTCATGGTTACCGGTACCATGTAATTATTGAAACCAATACATAGATATTCCAAAATTCCACGATACCATAAATGAGATTCCATGATACTATTTTGAAATCCCATTACATAGACACTTAATCATTACACAACATCATTTTCATACTCAACATCACAAATAGTGATCTCATGTGACTTCCCTTTATCCTTTGCCTTAAGTGGTTGCTCACGTTGATCATCATTAACCCCTGTATTAGGGCATTGATTAGCATAAAGCCCCATTTCCTTGCATTTGAAGAATTTAAGTGTTGGTGGTGCGTTCTCTACAGTCTTTTCTTTATTCACATCATTAGAAACCCTTTTTCCATTACTTCGACACTAAACTACTTGATGACCTTATTTTCCACACTTAAAACATTTTATAGTCCCCTTAAGACAATCTCCACCATGCTTATTTCCACAGTTTGAGCATAAAGAAACATTCATCTTCTTTTCACCATTATTCTGAGATTTATTCTTGAACTACATATTTCGTTTATTGTCAAAACCATGAGATAGTTATGTAACACCAACTTCTATTTCTACCTTGATAGCACAACGCACAATTTCTTCATAGCTACTAAAGTCTCTTATAGCTAATGCCCTTCGAAGACTTGGTTTTAAGCCACTGAAGAATCGATCAACTTTTCTTTCAGGTTGGATGATAATGCCAGATGCATACCTTTCAAGCCTTGTAAAATTTGCTTCATATATACCAACATATTCATCATCCTTTTTCTTAAGCTCAAGGAACTCCTTTTCCAACTTTTTTCAAAGAATATGAGGGAATTACTTACTGAAAAAAACAGTTCTTGAACTCGTCCCATTCCATGGATTCAATTTCATCTTGGGGCCTTGTATTCTTAATTAGAGTCCACCACTGGTCTACTTCACCTTCTAAATGGTAAACGGCTAAAATGTCTTTTTCATGTTCTGGACAGTGAAGTATGGAAAATATCTTTTCAATGGTACTGATCCATTGTTCAGCAACAAGTGGATCAGAAGACCCATTGAAAGAAGGTGGATTTTGCCTCATGTAGGACTCAATATAATATTTTTCCTTTCTCTAATCATTTGTAAATCCATAATGATTCATAGCTTCTGTAAGTATAGCAATATGATTTTTCACTCCATCTCCCATCACATTTGGTTGTTTGGGAGGAAAATCAATGCATTTTCCATTACATTGATCAACACGGTTCCTTCAGGTTCCATCCATTGTCTAAAACCCAAAAAGAACAGTGTGAGAGGCAAAAATCATGCTAGGAAAACAACATAATAAAGGGGAATTACCTTCAATATCTAACATATTAGGTTTAATTATAATATCGTTACCATAATTCTAGTACTATAACCTATACTTATACTTAACCTTAGGGACATCCTTAGACATACCTTAGAAATATCTCTAGGGATCTCACTAAAGTTCTCACATCCTAGTTTCCAAAGGTTAACTAAACCTTTCCTATGATACCAACTATAGAGACCCCAAACATGATGTACATGGAAATTAAATTACTTTTGCGGAATATCTAATACATAACAAAAACAGAAACCAAAGGACCATAATAGTTTAGTGTCTTTGGAAACTCTGAATATAATCTTGTAATCTTGGTGAATGATCTTCAATATGTCCCATAATGATCTTCATTTTTTTCATACCTAAAACCTTTCCTTATATTCTGGGGTAAAGAATACATATAAAGGGTGAGATCAAATTCTCAGTAAGGGTAATCATGGAGACAATAAAACAAACCATATACATTTTAACTTCAAAACATGAACATAATATTTAAACATCAAAATCTTGAGCAATGACGTAAAACATGGCAGTACGTAAGGCATAGATCATAATGGATCATGAATCATGATAAAATAACATGGGAAGAAAACATGTAATTGTGGAAAACCATTAAGCACGTGATATGATTTCCATAGTATCCAAGTCATTGCTTTCAAGACCATATTAGTGGACAAATTCCCTTTCTGAATCGAGTTCACTCCTCGTTCCAGTCCTATAACACTGAACTGGATTAACTTGTCGTTCCTGCCATGTCTATCTCATGAGATATAAATCTTTACCCAATTCATTGGAGAGATATATAGGTCCCACCCGTCTCATAATGAAATCATTCTTACTTGTTCCACAAAATAAACATAAATCATTCATCGCAACCAAAGAATAAAATCAGTTTCATAAACATCATCCCATCATAACATAATCCATATAAAACAAATGGATATCATTTCATCATAAGAAAAACAACACAATGTAAATAATAGAGACATTATACTTGAAACATAAACATATTAAATACTGCCATTTGATATGGGAAATAGTTTTGATAAAACACTTGAAATGATTTCTTGAGGAAAATATCCTTTCTTCTTCAAAATCATTTTCTTTTCACAAAATGCCATGAAATTTTAAAAGAAAAAGATTTTGTTGATAATAGTAAAGAAATATTGTACAGTAATCTTCATGAAATAAGGCGTTATGAAACTATAAAAATCCATTCATTCCGTATAATTTCAAATAAACATTCTTCTCGTACTTTTGTCTGAAAATTCAAAAAGTACCTTATATGGTAACCAAAGGAAAGATTCCTTGCATACAATATGGTAAAAAGTAAAAAAGGGGTAAAAATGAATTTAAACATAAATGGAAGAATTGTAAACATTTTTTGAAAGTATTTTTAGAATTCATGGACATGGATGATAAACATAACCCCATTAAATACTTAGGTATAATCAATCTCAGATAAAAATGAGATTTGCAAAATTATCCCTTACCTTATGTATGATAGGCTTTGTATGTATCTGAAACTCCTATATAATGATTTAAATAAGGTCATTGAATTATTACACAATCATATTCATTGTTATGATATCATATATGGTTCACTTATGACTTTATATTACCCGTTCTTTTGTAAATTCCATGTTAAAGTCGCGTTTTGTGTAAAATTGTTTCATTTATCATACGTGTTTCGATTTTTTATTCTTGATATAATTATTAATTATATCATAATTTAATTACTTCCAGAATTTAAATCATGATTTATATATCATATATATTAAATATATATATATATATATATAATAGATATATAAATGAAATGAAATACACCGTTCATGGAGACGGTAAGTTGTACGTACGCATGAACGTTGTTTTCTTTTTCATTATTGACCTGAATGGAAGTAAGTAGATGACATATATATATATATATATATAAATTATGTAGCTTTATCATGTCATATATTTCATTATTATTCCTTATATATACTTTATAATCATTCTTGAGTGGTTAACATGGATAATGAATCGCTTCGCGTCGTGGAGATGGTAATTCGTATGTACGCACGAGCAATGATATCGTTCCCATAATTATTGAATTTAATTGGATTGGATGATATAATATATAAGAATCAGTATGATGTTATAATAACTATATATAGTTATTCTTTACACCATTATACCCATCCATGTAAGGTGGTGGTGGGAAAACATATTACACCACGACATGGATACAGTATTCCGTACGTACGCACGTGCGGTGATTTAGTTTTTTGTAAGATGGATAGAAGGTGAAATAGGGTTGTTTCATATTTATAATAACATATCAGTATATGAGTGATACTGATGTTATTAATTATTGATGAAACAAATAAAGAATAATAAGTTGAAGAAAAAAGAAAACTTGAAAGAATCGGTAGAAGAGATTACCTCTTCTTCGACGCACCCCTTTTAAGCTTCTCTTAAGGCACTAGAGTTGGTCTTTTGAGGAGACCAGAACCTCTATAATTTCTCTAGGGAAGTTTAGAAGGGAAATGGGAAGGGTTTGGACGAGCTTTAAGGTTCAAAATTATGTAAAGAGAAGAGGGAGGAGGTGCCCTTTTATAAGGGAGGAGAGGGGCACTTTTGGAAACCTCTAAAATATTAATTTATAATAAACCTAAACCCCACTTAAAAACTTTGAAAGTGACTCAAATTAGGATATTAGATAAGATAGTGTTGTAATATCATCAAACAATTAAATTTATACATGTTTTTATTTTATTTTAAATCTTATCATTTTGATTTATCCTTATTTAATCTATTTAATTTTATTTGTGGTAATAATGTTATAAATTTTATATGGTTATAAATACTTACTTATGTGTTCTTAATTATAAATAATTAGATATTTTATGAAATTTTGGATCATATAAATTTTAATTTTTTATATTTAAAATATTTTTGTGATTTTTAAACAATTTAATAATATAAAATATCAATAGTGTCAATTTTGACACAATTAATTTATTTGAATTTAAATAAAATCCACAGAGAAGATATGCTCGATCCAAAATATTTAATATATTCATAACATGTAATATGTATCTATAAAATTCGTGTATCTCATTAAATATTTCATTTAATATTTATTTTAATATTTTTAAAACCATTTATTTGATATTTCAATCAATAAAATAATTTCAACATCACTATTGTGTCACCTTTAATGATAATTAATTAATCACTAAAAATTCCAAATAAATTCACATTATATAGATAATTTTATTATATTTCTGTATACTATTCATGTTCTATGTTTCAAGAAGTTTATCACTAAATTAAAATTATTATACTTATAAGATTTAAGAGAGTGACATGCTGTCACTTTCTTTGGTTTTAATTATAATTAAATTATTTTCATGGTCAAAAGTCCATAAAATGAATCTAATACGGCCCTTAGGTGATATGGGTCTACTTTTGGTAATCCAATATAATTTTGGCATGTGTTAGGGTAATTTTATAATCGTAGTTTTACCCTTAATTAACCGATTTATCTTTAACTGAAGTAAATAAATATTTTCGTAGTTACTATTCATAATATCAAAAAACTAAAAGTAACATATTAACATAATCTGGACCCACTGAATCCAAATATAGAATCCATTTTTTTTAAATTGAAAACACAGAAATTCTAGTAATTAAATTAAAATTTATCCTGTTGTTAAGAAAATGGGTTTTAAAAGTTAAAATATTGCCAAAGATTGAAATGATTTTACATATGAATTCAATTTAAAATTAATGGTAATGACATAAATTACATTAAATGGTAAAAATGTATTCTATTTATACATTAAAGCCATTAAATATTATAATTTAACAATATAAATTATTGCAATGAAAAAAGTTGTTTTTAATTAAAATATAGCGTGTTTTTATTATTCATTAAAATAGGAAAGTTATCAGAATAATTCGACAAATTAATACAAAGTAAATTTTTATATCCTGATTTCAAAGTAGAATTTTATTTTGTCAAATTGAACTTATAATCATGTCAAAAACTAGATTTAAAGTGGGTGCTCCATCAAAAGGCGGAAAAACTGTATTTTTTGAAAAATACTTATTTTACCCGAAACTTTTATTTTGTTCTCATACCATGTTCTAGAAAATGTGTAATATGAATAATAATGTTATAAAATTTAAAATTTAGTTAATAATATTCATAATGGATAGTCCATAACAATATTATAACAATATATTGTTGTTTAGTGAAACTCTGTATTGCGTACTACACATGCTATCGAGGAAGGTCGTGATTGCGTGTAATGCAAGCCAAGTCAGGGATGCGTGTAGTGCAAGCTCCATTTGGTGTAGCGTACAACACAAGAAATAAATGAAATTAAAAATAATAATTCTCATAAAAACTCGGTTTGTTACATTGAGAGGTGTGAATATGTAAGGGGGTGAGTTCCCTTTTTATAGTGGAGTAGGAGTGGCATTCTTTTAAATATAGAAAGGTAAACACTAATGAGATGTCTCCCTTACATAATGTGCCTCAAATAGTTTTTAATTTATTATCAAAGAGGTTAATTGGTAAAAATGTTTCCATCCAATGTATTTTGGATTATTCTATAGGTTATTTGACCCCTTAAGTTAAATTTTAACCACTATGTGAACTCATTTTTACCTAAATCATTATAATTAATTTTAATTATACTCACTAATGTTTTTGGTAAAAACCTAATTTGACCATATTAGAATTTATAAATTGTTCTAATTCAGAATATGGAATCCATTTTACCTATTTCTAGATACATATTTGGTATAAATTAATTTAAAATTAATCTCATAGACGGGATGAAAAAATGAGTTTTTAAAGTAAACTTGCTCAAAAGTTTGAAATGTTTTTATCTCCAGTTTCAATGTGAAATTGATTCCAAGGACCTAAATTATATTTATATATGTAAAATTAATCTTAATATAGTTTTAAAAAATTAAAAATATAATTTAACTATATAAATAAATTAAAAGAAAAATCAGTTTTCAACGAAAATTCTGTATTTTTCATTATTTATTAAAAAATAAAACTTCTCAAAAAAAATACCAAAAATTCACTCTAAGATAATTTTTATATTAATATTTTAAAAAAAGTTTATTTTTTAAAATTTAATTTATAGAAGTTTTAAAAAAAATTAAACTAGGTTCTTTATTAAAAGGTGATAAAATTACCTTTTATAAAAAATACTTCTTTTATTCATAAAATTATATTTATTCATGTCTCTTGTCTCTAAAATGCATAATATGAATGTTAAAAAGTTTAATTAATAATATATATATATATATAATTAAAATAATTTTTCAAAAGTTTTTTAATTAATTTATTTAGATAAAAATTTGTTTGATTGCATAAATATAGTTTTCCTGCAAAAAATTTCTTATATTTTCAAATGGGTTTTATTTTCATTTCTAGTTAATTGGTAAAAAAATAATAAATCTTATATACATGTTTCACTGAATTTTCATAATTAAATTAATCTTATTAATAAACACTATTTTAATGGCTAGGTTAAAACTATAATAATATTTTAATTTTAATATTAATATTATGTTCTAGTTTTGTAGAACTAGGTATTGTGTGTCACATAAGTTTTCTAAGGAACTCAGAATTAAATATAATGCAATCCAAACATAGTGTTTCATATACCACAATATATTCTAAGTATTGCGTGTAGTGCAAGATCAACTTGGTGGTACGTAAAAGGAAATAATAACTTGGTGTTTTCTTATAACATAAGCTATGTTCAACATTGCATGAAATGAAAAATACAGAAAAGACTAAATTAATCAAAATAATAATAATTCATAAAAACTAAAGTTGTTAAATTATACCCCCATTAAAATAAATTTCTCCCTCAAAATTAATCTAGGTTATAAATTGTTTTATACTTGAAATATTATTTCATAGAAACACGCAAGGTAAAAAATAATAATAACACTTACATTAAAAAAGAAATGTTGGAAATATGATGGCTACCCATTCTAAATCAGAAATAGGTTTCTACATACGATAACATAGGTGTCATGTGAAAACAAGGATATGGAATAGAAATATAAATATCATATTCAAGTGAAGGGTGATAGAGAACATGGTTAGTAGAAATTTATCAATCACAAATCCATGACCCAAAGAGGCTTGGAAAAGGTCATTGATATCATAAAAAAATTATGATAACAAGACATGATTTTATTTCAAGAGCCTTTTCCTAATGTTATATGGTTTTCATGAGAATATGTACTTACTTTATTTCAGAACAATATAACACTTTTTAATGGATTGATCCATTTAAACTTCATCTCTCAGGCTAAGAAATAAAGGTGAATTTTTTATTCCTGAAGTATTAGAAAATCATGAGATCCATAAATAGAATAACAAGAAATTACATATATCTTTATCATAGAAAAATGGTTTTCACATGTTATCCAATATGGATTAATCCTTATATAGAGAGATAATACTTTAATCAATAAAAATTTATCAGAATAATAATATAAACCATTTAATAAATGTTTTAACTTATAACCCTTCTAAAATATTAAAGTCCAAAACATTTGAAAAAAGGTCACTAAATTTCATAAAATCATATTAACATTAATTCCACATATTTTATAATGTGTCTCTTAGTTGTCACATGATAAACATGTGAATAACTTCATCATGTGTTTTCATGATACACGGTAATAACCTAAATTACCATAAATCCATATTGAAAACATAAATTATTTCTTATTCCAAATATTATTAGATATATTCCTTAAGTCCAAAAATGATGTAAACTCTATCCATAATAGAATAAAAAACTTTGTCAATAAATCCTTAATATATTATAATTTAATTCTTACCATCTGATTTACTTATTCATATACAATACATCATTATCCAAAAATAATTATATCAACAATAAGAACATAATAATGGGTATATTTCCCACAATCATGTGTTTACCAGAAATATCACCTTACAATTAAATAATTTTTCTAGTCTATTAGAATCATTAAATATATTTATTTAAATCCTTAGTGAAAAACATAAACTAAACAATCCTTATATATTTCAAAATTCAAAATTCTTGAATCTAAATACATAAACACTTCAACTATTCCACTTCATCCTTAATCCATATAAAAGGCTACCTCATCCTACTCCTTAATACATATTTTATCTCATATTTCACTTATAGTCCCTTCATCAGTAGCAATATATCCATTACACAAACCACCTTGCTGATTTTCATCATGAGCTTTCCACTTAGGAAATAGATATTTATAGTGCCCATTATTCCCACTTTTAAATCATTAAATCATTGATGACGACTTAAGGATGCCATTATTCTCAATAATTATGTTAAACAAACATTTTATTTTTTATCTTTAGTTACTTTATTTGTGTTCTTATTTTCTATAGTAAAAACATCTTCCCAGTCCACTAATAAATTCACTTGGTTTATTCTTCCCCCTTTCTTAAAATATAGGAAATTGAATATTTGTTCTTATTTGGTATTCATTACCTAAATTCCTACTGAACACTTTTCTTCTCTTATTTGTTGAGTATGAGAGTTTATTAAGGCAGACACTGTTAATCATGTTCCATAAAAACTAATTAGGATTAGTCACATCATCCTTTACTCTAGTTATCATTCCATTTGACTTCTCATAAACAAATTTTCAATCATATTAAATTTAAACAAAATTTTTTATAGTTATTTTGATTGATTAAAACCCAGAAAGAATATTTTGAGAAACACGTATCATAGTAGAACCCCTATAATCATGAAAAAGAACTTATAGGATTTATAAATCATGACACATACTTATTTTATCTATGAAACCTTAGGTTTATCCTCAGTTATGCATAGTTATATTATATTATAATCATTTATGATGGTTTATATAGAGTTTTTGAATTCCCAAATTATATCCCCTATGAGTTTCAAATTGGGTGTTTATCAAGGACTGTTGTCTTGAACTAGTTCCTAATCGAGTCTAGATAAATATGGTTTTTTGGTAGTTGTTAGCCCTATATACATTTTTTCTAAATCCATGTCTAATTATATAATCTAGACAATGATTTATTTCCAAAAAATATTACACTATATCCTTCACCAAAATTCCAACACATTTTCCTAAACATTAATTCATATTATTATTATCCTTTGAGATATCCTTAGACAAATCCTTATAAATATACCAATGGATATCACTAAAGTTTTCTCATCCTAGTTACCAAATTTTGACTAAACATTTCCTTTGATACCAAATATAGTGACCTAGTATTAACCTACATGGATATTACATCAATTTAGAAGAATATTCTTTACATTAAAAAGGTAAATTCAATAGGGTCATAATAGTTCAATGTCTTTGGAAACATGGAATACAATATTATAACTTGGTTAAAGAACTTAAAAATTTCCTAAAAAGATCTTCTAATTTATTAATCCTATTTAAAACCTTTCTTCATAACTTGGGTATAGGAAACATGAAAAAGGGTGTGCTCAAAATCTCAGTAAGGGTAAGTAAAGAAGATATGTAAGAATAACATATTTATAGGAAATAATAACATAAGCATAACATTGTAAAATCATACCCTTTAAATAAAAGAAAATAAACATCAATCATGTCATAATGATTAATAGTTCATAAGACATTAATCCTAATGGAATCTAGAAAATAATACATGAAATCATAACATTGGAACAAGACATAGATTTTTTGGCATACACATAAGCAAATAAAATCATTCCCTATAATTCAAGCCACATTTCCAAAACCTATTAGATAACTTCATGGGGGCTAAACCTATTGGGAGGGACACACCACCATCCCCAATTATATCCCTTTTCTTATAGTGGAAGGGATTCAATATCTAAACCATATTAGTAGTCAGGTTTTACTCCCAAGAAAATATTAGTAATCAAAGTTTCCTCCTAAGACCATCTTAGTATTCAAGGTTCACTCCTAGGACCATCTTAGCGAAAAAAATCCTTTACTAAACCAAGTTCACTCCCCCATTCATACATGTCTATCTCATGAGATCTAAATATTTACCCAATGCATTGAAGGGAGATATAGGTCCCACCCTTCTCATAACGAAATCATACATACATTCTCCAATGATCATAAACAATGATCATATTATAAACCATGAAATGAAATGGGTATCATAAGCATGGAATCATATAATAACCTTTAAAAAATAAATAGGTTTTATAATCATTTCAACATATAATATCCAATGAAAGGAAGTGAGTTTCATATGTATTATATCATGGTATAACCTATGAGATATAAATTAGTTTCATAAAATACATTTCATCTTAAATATAAACTATTCAAATAATGAATAATATTTTTGTATTTGAATCATATCCCTAATAAAGCATAAACTTTAATAAAGGATTTCGTCTTAAATATAGAAGGATTTTGAAGTATCAATTGGAATATTTATTAAGAAAAATAGTCATTATTTTAAAATCATTTTCATAAAAAAAATTCAAAATCATTTTATTATAATTAAATATTTAGAATTCTATTTAAAAATTTTCTTGGGGAAAATATCATTTCCTCTTTGAAAAATTATTTTAAAATCAAAAAACATTTTGAAAATATTTTTATATGAAAATAACTTTGAAATATTATAAAGGAATCTTGAAAAAAAATGAATAACTATTTGTTTAAAAATTGATTTGAAAACTCATGACTGAATTTTGAAAATTTATTGAAAACCTTTTTCTTTGAAAATAACAATAAAAACCTATAAAGTAAGTTCGAAAACATTTTAAAAACCTTTTTTTTTTGAAAATAAATTTGAAAACATATAAAGAAAGTATTGAAAACTATTTCAAACACATTTATGTTATAAAAAAATTAAAATAATTATCCATGAAGACAATATTAAAATATCATTTAAAAATATTTTTGAAACAATTTCTAGATAACATAGTTTTTGAATAAAATAGTTTTTCGATCGAAGAGAGAAATTCTGTCATATTTTCTTAAAAACATTTTATTAATTATAATTAAGTAAAAAAGAGTGTAAAAAATATATCACTACATTAATATTTCATGAATAACAAGAGTAGAATTAAATTCAAGATATTTATTGAGATATGGATCATAATATTTCATTATTGAAAGCATAATCGTAAATAATCTCGAGAAGTGATGAGATTGTAGTAATAAAGTTTTACCGTGTTGGAAAATTTGATTCATAATCCTCATGAAAGAATAACATAACATGAATTTTAAAATTTCATGAAAATAATTATATTCATGGAATAAAATTTCAAATGGTATTATATACACCTTGTGAAATAAATTAGGTGCATGATATAACACATGTCTCAAAAAAAAGAAAATTGAGGTAAAATTACCTTACCGATTTGGTAACGTTTGAACCATAAACTCCATGAAAGATAGACCATAATGGGGATATGTAAATACTAATAAATTTAAGTAAATAAATCATAAAATAAATTAATGTTCATTATATACACCACTCAAATGAAATGAGTGTGTAATATATCATAAGTCTTGCATTAATAAAATTGAGACTAGAAAACCCTTACCTTAAGTCATAACTTTCGTCCTATATGTTCAAAACTAATTTATAATAAGTATAATTTAATTATAAATATACCGCAATAACATATTATTATATATCATATCATATATTATTTTATTATGACTTTATATGACCCATTAATTAATAATTTCATGTTAAAGTTATGTTTTGGGTAATAATCACTTTATTAGTTTTCAATGTTTTGACTAGTTATTCTTGATCCTCTTACATAGATCATTATTTATTTAATCAAATAATGTTAAAAATGACATAAATATCATATAAATTTATTGTATATGTGTTTATGATATTATATAGAAGAGATAAATAAGAAAATAATTACACTATTTAAGGAGATGGTAGGTCGTACGTACGCATAAAAGTTGTTTCCATTCTATTGTCATATTGAAAGAAAAAAGTATATAATATAATTCTATATTTGTATATATTAAAATTAAAATAGAACTAATATTTCATATATAAAAAAAATCTTCATCAAACTTCTTCTTAATATATTCTATGTAAAGCGCGAATGAATCATATCTATTTGAGGAGGTGGTAGTCCATAATTCCACAAAAGAAGTTATCATATTCCCAAAAAATGGAATGCATGAAGGTATGTGTTATATAATAATTAAATAATAATAAAAACATTATAAATATCATATTTATCATATAAAACCATTAATGACATAATTATTCCCAACCGTCAAATGTAGTAATGTAAAAATTAACGACATTTTTCCATGAGGTGGTAGTTCGTTTTACACACAAACAATGCCTGATTATCCCATTTGATGGAAGTGTGCATGAGTGTAGGTCATAGACTTATAATAAAAACATTATAATTATATTTAATATACATAGGTTATTATATAATCTTGATATAATAATAATTGAAGGGGGTGGAGAAAGAAAAAAAACCAAAGTACTTGTGGAAGGATGTTACCTCTTCTTTGGGAAACCCCTTTTGGTTTCCACCAATGGGATTACTTGGTTGATTTATTCCCAAAGTTATGATTCTATATTGGGAGGAGGGAATTTGGTAGTTTATTTTGGGAGGGTTTTTATGATCCAAATGTCTTGAGATTTGTGAATAATATAGGGTAGTGAGTGTCCTTTTTATAGTGGAGGAGGAGTGGCATTCTTGTAAAATAAAAAGGTAAACACAATTGAGAGGTATCCCTTACATCATGTGCCTCCAATAATTTTCTATTTTATATAAAATATGTTAATTTTTATAAATATGTCCTTTTAATTGATGTTTTACATTTTTATAGGTTATTTGGCTCCTTAAGTTAATGTTTAACTGCTAAATAACTCGTTTTTACCTTAATCGTTGCAATTTATTTTAATTAAATTCGCTAATATTTTTGGTCATAAACTAAGTTTAACTTATTATAAATTATAAATTATTATTATTAAAAATATATAATCCATTTTTAAAATTTCTAGGCACATAAGTGGTAGAAAGTAATTTAAAATTTTTATCGTAGATGGGAGGAAACAATGGGTTTTAAAGTAAAAATTTTACAATGTTTGAAATGTTTTTATATACAATTTAAATGTGAAATCGATTAAAATAACCTACGTCGGATTTATCGATTTTAAATTTATCTAAATATAGTTTAAAAAAATCATAACAAAATTTAAATATATAAATAAATTAAATGAAGATTTAGTCTTTAGTTAAAATTGAGTATTTTTAATTATTCGTCAAAAAATAAAAAATCTCATAAAAATACCAAAAAATCATACTAGGATAATTTTAACGTTAAATTTTAAAAAATAAATTATGTTTTTTCAAATATAATTTATAAAATTTTCAAAATTGGAATTAAAATAAGCATTCTATAAAAAGGTGTACAAATTAGCTTTCCGAAAAAATACATCTTTTTATTCATAAAATTGTATTAATTCTTATCTCTTGTCTAGAAAACACATAGAAGTAATGTTGAATACTTTACTAAATATAATATATATATATATATATATCAATAATTTTTTTTATAAAAATTGTTTTGATTTATTTTTATATTTAAAACTTTTTTTATTGAAAAAAAATAGCTTTCCAGTAAAAGATTTCCTATATTTTCAAATGGTTTTTATTATCATTTCTAGTTAATTGGTCACTAAATAATTATTCTTATATACATGTGTAAACCATATTTTAATAATTTAATTAATCTAATTAAATACTTCCATTCAAATTTCTATGTGATGAATATAATAATATTTTTATAGTAATATTAATAGTTTGTTGTAGTTTCATAAAATTGAGTCTTTCTTATCACGTAAGTTATCGAAGGAACTCAGTATTGTATATAACACAAGAAAAATAGAGTGATTCATGTACTGAAAGTTATAGAGGTGTTTAATTTAGTGAAATATTGACTTAGGGTTATGTGGAAAGAAATAATAACTAGGTGCTTTCACATAACACAAGTTGTATTCAGTGTTGCGTAAAATGAAAAATATCTATTAGATTAAATTAACCGAAAACAATAATTCATAAAAACTCAGGGTGTTATAGTAATAATACTAAAATAATAACTCCAATATAATAAATAAATATATATGTTATTATGATTATGTGATAACCATTTCCCACAACTTTTCCATCCTATGGAAATCGAAAACACCGGTTGTACGTACATATGGATTATCGTCTCCACATAGTGATGTAATTCATTTTTACCTATTTTAAATGGATTGTTATAAATATGGAACTAATTAATATATATTATATTTATGAAATAATTTTTATTCTATAATTATAATATATCATTTACCTTTTTAAACTTCCAATCGTTAAAAAATGGTAATGTCGTCCGCGCTTACATGACAACTACCACCTCCACCAAGCGAAGTGATTCATTTTTAATATCAAATTTTCATTGATGATTATAAATATATACATATATATATATATATTAAATTTATATCAACATTAAAATTAATAATATTATGGAAACATGATAAATATTCTAGGACCAAATTTACCAAATCGAAACATAAATGAAAAAAATGAAACTATTAACACTCGAAAATGATGGTTGTAATAATAGATTATTAATAAATGGGTATTTAAATGTTATAAGTGAATAAAAAATTATATTATAAGTAGTAATATTGTTATTTTAATATTTATATCAATTTTAAATTTATTATAAAGGAGGTTAAAAGCATTTATAATGGAATTCGGACCTAAGGTAAGGGTTTTTCATCTCAATATTGTTTTGTTGAGAGATGATTGATGTTATGAACCTATTTATTCTTATGATGTGTATATACTACCCATTTTACATGTTATATCACGTATCCTTATTAATTTAGGGTATTTAAACTTAAAAATTAAATCATTTCATACAATGGATTTTGATTTGAAAGTTACCAAATTAATAAGGGTTCACTTCATAATCTCATTCTAATTCGGGATTGTTTACATTTAAGAATCCATTGGGTGAATTATATGATTATTATATCATAAAATCCATAATTATTTATATTCTATTTTTATTTAATGTTTTGTGAAATATTATATCCATATTTTACTTCTCTATAACATAAAAAGGGCAAAATAATGTTTTTAAGGGAAAATATTATTTATTATTCAACTGGGAATTTTTTCATTCCATGTATACATTCTCTTTAAAAAAATCAATAATTTTTTAATATTATAGAATAATTTTTCAAAATCATATTTACCTATTTTTTAACTATCTACAAAAAATGTTAAAAGGATTATTCTTATCATTTTCTGAATGAGATACATTTTACTAAAAGCATAAATAAAATATTTTCTTAATTTTTACTAGACTGTGAGATTTATCCACAATAATGACTATTAATTTTCTTGAATACTCTTTTAAAATAATACTTATTTATTTCCAAAGGAAATTTTTTTCCAAATATTTTTTAATTTTTATGATTTTGAATAAGTTCATAATGAAAAGGGTGTTTTCATCAGGAAATTCTACATATATATTTTTTAAATTATTTTCATCTATATCAACATATTTTGATGAATATTATGATTTAATGAGGATATAATCTAATGATAGTATCCACTATATTTCTCTATATGGTTTATTCTTAGTTTGACTAGGAAAATTATTGACATTCTATATACTTATTCTTCAAATACAAATAGTCATTGATTATTATGGAAAGTTGATTAATTTGAATTGTTTATTTATAAGATTAATGAATTAGAATTATTAAGTTATGTGTGGGGTCTTGAATTATGTATCCCCTTGGTGAATCAGTAGGTATCATGAGAAAAAATTGGTTGGGTGTTTTCTCATGGCCTTACCCATTTATGTAATTTGTTTTGGAATGTGTCCTCAGTAATAAGTTTTAGATGTCCCAAATTATTAATTACATCATTATATAATTGTTAATTGATGTCCATGTGGTTATTAAAATATATATTTCATCCTTGTATAAGTTTTAATCTCATGTGATTATTTGTATGAAATTATTTGATTATCATTTAGTCTTTCCATATTCTTCATCCTTATTTAATCTATAATATATTTCATAATATGCATTCTCTTACTAAACATGTGAGCTCACCTTTTTCTTATGTTTTCCTTCCCTATGATACTAATAGGTGTAATAGGATTTAATTTCATGTTTATTCTTGAGGTAATAATAATATTCCAAAAATATGCTATTTGGTATTTTTTCATATGTAATATTAGATTCAATGATATATCTATTTTACCAAGAGTACTAAAACATTTTGTCCCTTTGAATATTATTTCTTATATCTATATCCATTACAATAAATTAACCTCTAACTCTGGGCTACTAGGTTCAATTTCATTAAAACCAAGGTTAGGTCACTTTCACTAAAATTGAACTTAAAACCAATCAAATTCAATCATTATTATAACACCCTGAACCCATTAAACAAGAGAAGAACACACCTAAAACACTCTCCTATATAGGGATAACCTATGTCTGCTACTGAATCATTAATTCATATTCATTATATGATTTTTTAGTTTCCCCGTGACATGCCTCACATTAGTCATAAAAATAAGTTATTGAGGAAAAAGTAGAGTTTACATGGTAGAGGTAACAGATGGTAAAAAGGGTTAAACTAAGTTTTAAAGAATTAAAATATAATAAAACCTTATCTATAAATGTGTAGATTAGGTAATTATCAGTAAAACTTATCCCAACTACATTATCTTTCCACTTTATATCTATTATCCTTTAAAATGACATTCCTTTCTCATTATGAAATGAATATTTAAAAAACAAATCACCCCTTCTAACTTATAAAATAGACCATACACTACCCCTTCCAAAAAAATTAAAAAATAATAATTAATAACTATAACCTATCATATTTTATTTCTTAATAATCTTTTCCCACATTGGGTTGATTTTTTCTTAATATAATTATATAATTTATTCAAAGCCAAGAAGTCTTCTAAGAGGATATATGATTTTTTGTAAGTAATTACTTTTTATCAAACTTCCCGATTATCTTCTTTATTAATGTATTTTAAATAATGATTAATCTATTTGATAAAATTGAAATAATATCGTTCTAATTATTTAATAATGATATTATAATAAAATCACTTTAAAATCACACTCATCCATTGATTATAACATATTATTATTTAGGTCGGTTTAACCACATACATGACTGATGCTATAAAAACATTTCATGGATGGTTATTAAAGCATAACTATTGGTAAGATATAATACTAATATGTTGATAATTTTTTGGTTCTATAATGGGAATATCAATATTTAACTCATTATTAATATACAACCATTTATTAGATAAAATTTCTGAAACATGCATGTTATAGATTTCATCTTGGAGAACCACATCTAAAATACATATGAAACGAACCTATAACTTCATAACTAATTATGGAATATATATTATAAGAAATTTACTATTATAGAAATTATAAATTCATAAACATGTTATGATAACTGAAACTATTATACTGAAATAGACATCGAATGGTTGAAACTACTAACAACTAATGATCAATATTAACTAAAAATAAGTAATGTCTAGGTAATAATTGAATATAAAAGTTAATATAAAAATTAATAAACCTGAATAATGCTCTAAAAATTTATTAATGATTATTATTTTTTTTATATGACTGTAGAAAACATATAACTAAGAATGAATCCAATGTAAGGGTTATCTCATTTCAATTATATTCTATTGACATATGTTATATATTCACTACCTCATTTTATTTTGTGGTGTATATACTACCCCATTAATGTCTTATGAAATATTTTTAATTTAACTAATGGGGTTTTTAATGATATATCATGGTATTTAATTTAATTTATTTGGATTCAAAAACTACCAAAGGCATAATTCTGTCTTTGCAATCTCACTTTTGAATTGATATTATGTATGCTTGAATTTAGATTTAGGGGAAAATTTATTTCTTCTCCACTAAACCCTATATATTTTCTTTTCCTCTAGTTAATTTTATTATTTTTAAGTATTCTTATCATTTTAACACCATTTTTTTAAAATTAGACCAAACGGAAATGTGTAAGTAGAGTAGGCCGTATCTATTCTTTCTGTAAGGAATTATTCTCATCCATGTCCATATTCACTATTTTATTTAACGAATGTATATATATCTAAATACATTATTTCATAACATAACTTTAATTTTTCTTTCAATATATTTTCAAAATAATTAAAGGAATATTTTCATATATTTTTCAAACAAATAATTTTCTATTTAGTTTAACATTGTTTTCAATAGTGTGAACATGATCGTCCTTTTAACATTTTATGCAAGAATTCATTTTTCCAATATTCTTATTAAATATAATTTAAAAATATACTATTATATGTTATAAAGGTTTTACAAATTATTTTATATTACCATTGTTTTATAATGTAATTTCTCTTAATATAAAGATCATCAAAAGTAAAGGATATTTCTTCTTGTTTTTCAATGAAATTTTATTATGCTTTTTTAAAAGTGATTTTCTTATTTGTAAACATACATTAATGTTTCATATACTAGAAAAGGGATATAATATAACTTTATATTTAATATTTATTCTTTGTATGGATTATGATAATGTATTAAGGAATATTTCATGAAACTCATTTCTTTCCTAACGGTTAATTAATTTTTGATTGAATTATGAATCTTTCCATATGTGTGGTTTATCATTATATGTTGGTGGGTCCATTATTTCCAACGAATAAATTGGGTAAGGATTTATATATCATAAGAAAATAGTATTTGTTTGAACATGGTTGAGGATAGATCTATTTATAAGTTTTTCTGTGGACATGATTGCATATATCGTTGTTCACAATTGTGTACATGGGAAATATTTTGAATAGATTTTGAGAAAACTTGTTTATGGACCTGATTGTAGATATCTTGTTCTACTTAGATTTGATTATGAGTATCTATATTTTTACATTTTTGTGTGGACATTATTGTGAGTGGTTATGTTTACATGTCTTTGCATATACATGATTTTGGTTAGCCATGTTCATAATGTTATGATTTATTATGCTTATGTGTATGTTATATTCTTATTTATATGTTATGATTTAATGATTATTGGCTCATGATTATTCATTCATACTGCTCAAGTATTATGTTATACACAAATAATTATTCCATGACTTGTGAGTTATGGTATACATTTTATTGGTTATAATTATAATAAGTTTTTTCTATATACAATTATTGTTCTCTCATGCCCATATTATCATATCATGCTCACTTGTGGTCATTGATTTGTATCTCTTTTGTCTAGGTTTATTAAGAATATGATCTTACCAATTTCTTATGTTACTAATCCCCGTGTTTTGAATAATTATTTCATGTATTATATGCCTCAAATAGTATCAACTAAAAACACTCTTTGTGATAAATGTTGAAAATTTATGGTAAAATAAGAATATATTGTAGTTAATCTCAAAAGGTAGTAAATTATTTTGTTTTAGGATTGTGTGTGAATTTTTTTAATGAAATTTTTATATTAAAAAAATTATGTAAAAATATGTGTTTTATGCATGGTTTATCTCACTTGTTATTAAAGAATTTGTTTAATGTTTTTATTTTATCACCATATTTGGGATTTTTGGTCCTCAGTGTCTTAGTTGGTAATAGATTTGGATTTAGTTATTTCATTATATTATAAATAAGTTTATATAAACAAATACAACCTATATTGAACCAAAATTGATATAATAAAAACGGAAAAAGTCATATATTGAAATAAAGGTATCATATTTTAGGAAATCCTATGATTTATTTTCCTTATCATATAATTTATTATTTTGATTATTGTTTCTTAATACTCACCCTGAAATTTTAGGTTTTAATAAATGGTTAGAACCCATAATAACCAAGTTAAAAATGGGTATAAAGGATAATTTAGTGATTTTCATTATGTGAAACCAAATAGGATGAGATATGGAGTCTATACCTTTATATAAATGTTATATCATGTTATAAACAATAGATTTAACCATTTTGAGCTGATGAATACACCAAAGAAGAAAAAATATATTATTGATTATTTAATGAATTAATGATTATCAATATTTAATAGATCTTATGATTGATAAATTACTGAGAAAATAATTAATATGAAATTAAAGTAATTTTATATTATTCAATTATCAAAATAAGAAAAAGAAATTTTGGTTGTCTATTGGTTGGAGGATGAAGCTAGATTCTGGTGGACTTTGATAAAGAACATGTAGCCAAAGTAAGAAATAAACTCTATGAAATGTAAGGAGTTTAAAGAGCTATTTTATAATTAATATTTTCGATAAAATATTTACAATAAAATGGAGAAATAATTCCTCAAGTAGAAGTAAAAAATGGATCAATAAACTGGTAATTATGAAGGAATCATAAAAATAATTTCATGGTACCCTTATGGTTCCATCATTGACAATGAAAGTAGAATTTTCAATTTTTTTAATGGCTTTAAAAAGTATTTGAAATGCGTTGGATATAATAGTCTTTGGTATCTATGAATAAATTTTTTGATGTGCACTCATGGTAGAATTGGAGATTGTAGAGTCCCACTATTCTTGTGGTTTTGAGAAGGATAAGTGAAAAATAGAGTTTCTTGGAAACATGGATGATAAAACCTAGAAAAAAAGAAGAAAATTAATCTTCTTATATACTAAATATATTGAAAAAATGATGTGGTGAATTCTTTAATGGGATAGGTAAATTATTCAATTGTGGGAGAGAAGAACATTAAGAACGTTAATGTTGAAGGGATATGAAGAATGAAAATAATGTTAAACCTAACAAACCCCAAACACCCTAATGATTTAATTATAAGAAGTATGAACATTACATCAACAAGTGCATAAATCCAAGGGTTAATAATGAGAATAGATTTTAGTAACCTCTTAATATATGGTTCAAATTGAAAGGATTTGAAATAACAACTACTTAATATTTTTATGAACATGATTTGGTGTTAGGTACACTCATAATCAACTCTATAACTACAAATGTATTTTTTGATCATGAATCTACCCAATCCTTTATATTTGGTATGTTTTATAACAACATCAAATCATAAACCAATTGAATAGTTATTTAATTACAGTTGAAAACTTCTAGTGGTATTATTGTTTAATCTCAAGTCTACAACTCTACTTAGATTGAATTTTGTATAACTATTCCACTTACAAATCTTATTATTCTCTTATTATAGGAATTTGAAGTGATTTTTTCTTGAATTGACTATATTCACATAGATCTCATAATAATTTACATAATAATAAAATCACACCTCATATCTTATATTAACATATGATCATCTTTCAATGCAATGGTGACTATGAACTCACTAATGGAATCACTTCTATTATATGGGTGTTAATACCCAATCATGACAGATATTTATCTCAAATTATTTGGGAGAAAATTGTTTTTATTGGAATTAATACTTTGAGGAGATAATAAATAAATAGAAAATAAAAATATTATTATAACTAGAAAATCCTCTATATCATCATCACCCTTGAGAATAACTATTAATTGAATTAAGTCTTATATTGATAAAACATTATGAAATGTGAAATAATGTTGAAAATAAAAAATAAAAAATAAATGAATGAGAATTGTAATTTTTTTAGATAGAATGGGATGAATTTATAGATTATGATGCGGATAATACAACCAATATATGACTGTTATAAAAGGTTATATTATCATTGGGCATGATACCAAAAAACATGTACCCAGTTTGGAATTAATGGTATTTAGTTGATATACATAACATTTAGTTAGATATTAAATATATATATATACATTTTCCTTATAAATAATTTTCTTAAAATTAAATACATTATTTTTCAACATGAATTAAAATATTGTAATTTATTTGTGAAAATACAATTGATTATAAAGATTTTTTTTTGAATTTTTTGTTTTTATTAAAATTATCACTTTTAAAGAATGTTATCGGTAAAATTTATTAATAAAATATAAGGAATTATTATTAAAAAAATTAATAATATGTAATAATAAATTAATGAACTATAAGGAATATTAATTTAATTATTTAATTTCCAAAAAAATGCTTCACATCAAAATATTTTGGCATTTACAACAGCACGTTTTTTTGAAGAACATTTGTCAAAAAAGGTCATTTGTGATAGGAGTCCATCACAAATGTGTTATTATAAAAACCGGCATCACAAATGAAGATATTTGTGATGCACCATCACAAATAAAAAATAAATAAGATAGGTAAATAATCTATCGCAAATGATTTTCGTTTTGTCTAAAAATGGCAATTATGACGGACCATCGCAATTAATTTTATGTGTGGTAGAAAATTCATCTATCGTAAATACATACATTTTTAAAAAAAAATATGAAAATATAAAACAAAATAAATATAATTAAAAATAATTAAAAATAATTACACATAATCTAAAATATTTATACATATTTAAAAATATTAGAAAATAATAAATAATATTAAGTAATATTTAAAATAATTAAAAAGTTAAAATAATTAAAAAATTTAAAATTAATTAAAATTTTTTAAAAATACAAATCATTAAAAATTAAAAAAATTAAAAAAAATTAAAAAAATTAAAAAATTCTAAATATATAAAAAATTTAAAATTAACTTAAAATAATTTATATATAAATACAAAAAATATATATTTAAACATATTTAAAAATAATATAAAATAATGAATAAAATAAAAACATAAAATAAAATTTTAAAAAAAATTAAAAAAAAATAAAAAATAAAAAAATAAAAATTAAATCTAATTACAATATTTACAAATAAATAAAAAATTTAAAAAACTACAAATCATTAAAATTTTTAAATTTTAAAAATAATTAAAAATAATAATAATAATTACAAATATTTGGTATTTCAGCTTATTAATGTTATTTTTTATCAATTTAAAAACTATTATATAATTTAGTATAAATTAGATTAAATTCACTATTAATTAATGTAAATTTACACATTTTTAATAAATTAAAAAAAATTAGTATAATTTAATGTAAAATAAAAAAATATATTATAAATTACTAAAAGTTGTAAATCATAGAATTTATGATTTTTAGGTCATAGAAATTACGAATTTGGGTCAATCATGTCCAAATGAAAATCAAATTTTTTATTACTCATGACCTCAAAATTGACAACCTATTTTATTTTCACTTTTCTTGTAATTTATATATGCACACACACATGCAAATATCAAAATTAAATAGGGAATAATAAATTAGGTGAATCGAATCTAAAATAGAATAAATTTCTAAATTTTATGTTTTCACACACATACATATATAAAATAGAGAATATATTAATATTTATATATACACACCAATATAGATATCGTATAAAGAATTACAAATTTTCAGCAATACTAAATACCAAATAAATCTTTAAAATATGAAAAAAGGCTCAACCTAAGGTTTTATAAAAATAAATCATGTAATAAAATGAATAAACCCCAAAAAATAATGAAAATGGAGATGAGAGGAATCCATACCAAAGATAATCAAAGATGGATCTATAAAAAAGAGTTTGTAATGAAGTGTGTTGGAGTGGCATAGATCCAAAAAATGAATCATGTAATAAAATGAAAAAACCCCAAAAATAAAGAAAATATAGACTAGAGGAATTTGTACCATGGTGACTCGATGACGGATCTGGAAAAAAAAATACATGCAATGAAGTTCATTATAGGAGCATGAAGGGGGTGGTTGGGTGTTTCACGTCGTGGAGGTTCAGGAGAGGGAGGAGGAGAGGAGATGAAGAAGAAAGGGGGTGTATATATGAAATTCATATATTTATTATGATGGTCTATTTCTTATGTAATTAATGATGTCTCAAATAGTAATTCTATAAAAAAATTGTGATGGAAGTTGAATCTCATCACAAATTCCCATCATGAATATGTTTCACACTAGTCAGTACAAAATCCAAACAAAACTAGTTGGGACAGATTCAATATTCCATCATAAATATTCATTATTTGCAACAGAATAACACATCAATCGCAAATAGTTAATGTTTGAAAACTATTTATGATAGAGAACTTACCTGTCACAAATTCCCCAATGAAAATAGTTGAAATTCTTGTAGCGTTTGTTCAAAAAAATTAATTTTTTCTATATTATATGATCTCATTTAAAAGATAAATTTCTCATATTTATAGTAAATGTAATTAAATGTTATTTATGTATATAAAAAAGTTATTATTCATTTATAAATTTATTATCAATTGATGATAAATATATCTATTTCATGAATGGTTTATCTCACATAGTACCAAAGAATATGTGTAAATTTTTTCTTCTATCAATAGATCCGGTAATGCAGGATAGAGGCATCTCAGGTGGCCATATAATTGGATTTTCATTAGGGTTATTGTTTTATAACATTTAATAAAAAAGTTTACTTACACTTAATAGTTCTTTGGATTCTAGAAAATGCATAAGTATTATGAATTATATCTAACCATTTTTATATTTTCAATATTTATCAAGATCCTGTAATTTTAACCCTATTTATAATCTATTATTACCATAGAGTTTAGAAATTGATCATTAGTATAATTTTCAATGCTTTTTACACCACATTAATCCTTTTCATTGACTTCTTTTCTAAAGGATTTTTTAAATTAGAGTTTCTTCTTAGAAACTCTACTTTATAATACAGCTTCAAGGGTATTTTTTAGGTAACTAATTCTTCCACAAGCATTTAAATCTTCTAATATTGTTCCTCAATATATGAATTAGGGTAAATGATGACATTTTATTAATATTCAATTTTTATTTTAAAGTCTAAAAAATTTCTTAATTTTTTTTATAGTAACTCTATATTCCATAACATTATATAATAAAGATATTTTATTTTTGATTTGGTCAACATATTCTAATAGATATTTCAAAAATCCATCATCTTTTTCATTATTTTTCTTTCCAATTTCTTAATCACGCCTTTGAGCTCATTTTTCAAATTGATAACTCTTTATGATCACATTAACTATTTATTTTCATATATATATTGTTCTACTTATACCATCATGCAATCCTCTATATCTAATATAAATTTAGTTTCACATTATTTAAGATAACTATAACCACTATATTCATCTTTGATAGTAAATACTTTCGGCCAAAACTTTTTCCTAGATATATATTTCAAAATATGGTATTCTATTTAGAGTAAAATAAATTTTTTATTTTAATGAGTAATCACACATAAATTATAATAATAATGCATTCTTGGACAAATTTCAACTATCTTCCCATACTTTACACAATTGAAATAAGTAAATTTTATCTTTCCTTTAGATATTCCTTTAAATTTTTAAACATAACAGAAGCAATTTCTGTAAATTCAAGACACTCACATTCCTCTATATTTTTACATTTATTGATGTCATATTTTCTATAGATTTAGAATCCATTTACCTAAATTACTGACTCTTCATAGGGTTTAATCATCAACCATAATATAAAAATCAAGAAATTTGTATTTAAAAAATCAATAAAAAATATAGTCTAGGCCTTGCCCTCGAAAATCTATTAGACCACCACTAGAACCCCACTATTTAATGTCCCATAACATAGCTCTCCATATACTATCCTAACCCATCACATATTACTCAATCATCCCACACAAAGATATAAGAACACATTATCCCATGAGAGCCTTAAATTATCAAAAACACATTTCATATACAATGAATCTAATTGACTTTAATATCTTCATATTTTGAAAATAAAATACTATATTTGATAGTGTACAATATACACAACATTAATCTTAAACTAGTAATGAAATATTATTATTTAAATTTGATAGTTATAAACTAGCTGTTAAATTAGAAGGGATGAATATTATTAACCACATTATGAAATATATAATGGTTCTACTTATTTATAATGTGTTAAATAATTATTTTTAAATCAAAACTCGATTTTTAGTAAAGTAATTTTATTTTTAAAAATAAATTCTCTTCAAAAATGGAATTTCTTGATTTTTATGAGTGAATGTAAAAATTAATTTTGGGAAATTTTAGATTTCTATTTTTTGAAAAAATTTACATCATTTTTTTATTCATAATTCCATAATAATATTGGCACAGATTTTGGATAATTTTCTGAAAAGTTTGATTTTTTAATGAATAGTAAAAAATACTGATTTTTATTAAAAATTGTATTTTATTTATATTTATTTACAAATTAAAATTATATGTTGGATTAATTTTGAAATATAATTATTTCTTTTTTATTTAAAATAATCCAATTATAGGTTTTTAAATGTATTTTATACTTTAATTTAAAATAAAAACCATTTTATTTTTTAAAATATCATTTTTCTAAAATCACATTTTTCATTTCCTTTTGATGATTTGATTTTAAACTAAATTATAAAATTTATATGTTTTAAATTTTGAAAAATTAATTCAATATTTGGAATTAGTGGTTAAAAATTTGATAAATAAGTCTCTTATTTTTTGTCAATATGAATAGTATCTTTATTATTTTGGGTTTTCACAGTAAAGGGTAAATCTGGTAATTAAAGTTAAAAGTAAAATGACAAGGATTATAAAATGGCACTAAAACATATATTAATTTTATTGGATAAGTCCATTTTGTCTATACTCATAAAAAAATTAGCTATATGGCCTTCTTTACCATTTTTATGTGATCGTAACCTTTATAATATTTTATTTAAATAAAAGTCAACAATATCACAATTAATATTAATAATAATAATATTTTTAACATGAGGATAAATAAGGGATATGTTCAGTAATTAATATTTTTTTAAATATAAAATATTTATCTTCATCATGGTAATTTAATTTGAATTTTTAGTGAATAAATAATTATCTTAAATTCTTATACAACACTAATGTGGCAACTATTCAATTTATGGAAAAATAAAATAAATGGTATTAAAAATATTAAAATAAATGTAATTTTTGATAATTAAGGTTATAAATGAATTTTACAGATTAACTTTACATGTGAGGTATATAATTAAATACTTCTTTCTAATTTTACCTATTGTTTGATGTTATTATTGTCATAGTAATGAATAGTTTTAAAAATTGACGTTAATGAAATATTATAATAAATAATAGTTTATTAAATGATATAAAATTTCTAAAAACCATATATTTTCCAAGGTCATTAGTATATGGGTTTTAATATCAAACTTGTTAAATTTATGGTATTTTCTCCATTTATAGTAACTATATTCACCCTTAAGGAGTAAAAATCATTGTTGTCACAGTAAGTGTGAAAATGGTTTACGAGGGGTTAAAACCAAAAGATATAGGTAAAAACATTGAAAACCCCTATATAATTTTTATTTTTTGATATTATTGAGACCCATAAACATATTTTATTCAAAATAAATTATTTTTTATCCATTTAGAATTTATTTTTAATTTGTATTAATTTAATACTTTGAGAAATTCAATGAGTGTTCATCCCCCCTCTTATAAAAGGGCACTTATTCTTCCCTTTACTTCGTACTTAATAAACCTTTTTATTCAAAAACTATCTTCCAAAATACCTTAATTTAATCCATCTACATGTTCTAGAAGACTTATTTGTGGTATAACACCAACCTTAGTGGTCTTAAGGTGTTAAGAAAAAAGAGGTTGTCTAAGAAAAGGTATCGTTCTTAACAGAGTTTTTCTATTTTATTTCGTATTCCACCTCCTTAAAATAGTCATTAAACATGTTTATATAATAAAAACAGTATATTAAATATATGAATACTTTTTATACTAACGAAACAACCTATATCCATCTCTTCTTCCATCAAATGGGAAATTAAATAGTCATTCATGTGTGTGGTTGACTACCGCCTCACGAATTGATGTAATTTTTTTTACATTATCATATCTCATGGATGTATTTTAATTATGGAATTAATGTTTATATATGATATTCAAGACATTTTTTTCATTATAAAAATATAATATATCATTTACCGTCTTATTTATTCATTCACTGAAAAATGATAACATCGTTCGTACATGTGTGTGGACTACCACCTTCATAAAGAGATGTGATTCATTTTTCATCACCACATCACATGGATGATATATATAATTATATTTAAATTAATTATATAATATTATGATAATTTTGTAAATATAAAATAATACTTACCTTATATCCATAATGATCATTGAAAAATGAAAATATTACCCTTGTGTATGTACGACCTACTGTCTCCATGATTGTAATGTAGTTCATTTTTCAAAACCATATTTTGTGATTGGATTTAAAACTATGATTTATGTATAAAAATTAGAATTATTTAATGTTTATTTTTATTTATATGATTGAATGAAGTCCTATTTAGACATATTCAACCTAAAAATTTCATTTTTGACATATGATTCGAATATCATCAAAATGCCCAACATAAATTTAATTGATTAAATAATTTTATATAACATGGTGTTAAATGAAAAAAATGAATAGTGATCTTAAAAAAAGGTTCTTAAGAATGTATAAAATTAAAACATGTTTTTTATTCATAGAGATAAGGAACGTATGTGATGATTCAGACTTAAGGTAAGAGGCTTTCTATTAAAAATTAATATTTTAAATTTTCACTCAAAATTATCTTTTTTGTCCATATCAATATTTTATAAAAATGATTTAAATAATGTTTTTACTATTATCTTATGATTTTTTAAATTTTTTCCCTGGAATTTCTTTTTTCAAAATGGTTTGAAAGGAATATTTTATTTATTCCCAAAATAAGGTACTTTTTTAACTTTTCTGATAAATTTATTGAAGGAATGTTTTTTAAAATTACAGGAAATGAACCGAGTTTCCCACCATCATGATTAATTTTTGATTTTAGGATTCCTTTATAAGTTTACGTGTTTTTTTTTCAAATAATTTTTTTTATAATAACATAGTTTTTTAAAAATAGGTGATATTAAAGTGGAAAGGTTGTTTCCTAAATAATGTTTTAATGATATTTTAATAATATTTATATTCATAAAATAAAACAATTATTGATGTTATTAATACACCACTAGGTATATTTTCTAGTGATTCCATCCTCATTATTTCTCTCGATGGATTATTAATATTTAAAATAGATTTTCATGGAACCTATTTCTTTTCTATAGGTTAATAAAGTTAAGAAAATATTTCTCTATTTTAACTTATATGATAAAAATTGATTTTACTACCATCGTAACAATTAATTAAAGTTTGAAATCCTCTATAATATTTTATTTATTTATTCAAATAAAAATTCTCTTTCCCTTTTTGGGTTGCTTTTTATTGAAAATGGTTTTTTAAAATAATAGGGTATTTTAATATCCAAATGAGTATTTCATATGGGTTAATAGAGTTTTCCATTATTTTATGATGAATGGAATAAGCATGAAATGTTTCAAATGGTACTTAAGCATTATATGTGAAATAGGTGATCTTAATATAGCTTAAATGATAGGTATACCCAGATAGCACTGGGTGAGCTTGATATAGCTTATACAACGGGTGCACCCAGATAGCACTCTAATGTATTTGGTAACATACCTTGTATTTTGTGGAAAGGGGGAGGGAGTTATTGAATGCTTTCTCCTCTATATTTAACCAGGCTCTAGTTATTTTTAAAACGGGTTTAAAATGGGTTATGAATATGATGCTCTATGTTTCCAAAAATGCGTTTTTATTTTATTTCTATTGGATTAAATTGTTTTATTTCAGAAAAAGTGTCTGATTTTTTCATGTGGAAATAATAAATTTCATTATCTGAAAAATTAATGAGTTAAAGGTAAAAAATTCATGTATTTTCATTTAATTTAATTTACTAATAAACTTATTATTTTTATGTACCTTACTAAGCTTTTTCTCCTCATCCTATGTTTTAAAATGATTTTCATTGGTATCTATGTTTATTAGAGAAAATGATAAGTTCCACATCAAATTTGTTAAGATATTTCATGAAAAAAACATGTTTCTTTTTTATAGTTTTTTTGTGGGAAAATGGATATTGATTGGAAGTTTACACTTTATAATATGTGGGTTTGTTGTGTAAGATTTATAACCTAAATCTATTATACTCTAAACCTAAAAGATCTTTAGTAAGGTATGAAAGGGAATCCTAGTTTAAAGTCACAAGAATATACACTATTTAAGGATGCTTTATAACGACCCTAAACCCAGTAGTTTGGAGCCATTGTCTGCTTTATTACATCAATATAATATACAAGGAATCACATCCTGAAGGAATGAATAGTTTAGTATTATTAGTAAAATAGATACATAAATGTTTCTCATATTACATTTGAATACAAAAATTTAAACATATTTTTTTTAGAATAACATCATTCCCTATAGAATATTATTTCATGTCAATCATTGTACACTCATGGATTCCTAGGAAAATAAAAAAAATAAGGATTAGCTCAAATACTCTTTAAGGTTTATGTATAGTGGAAGATATCATAAATAAATAATCATGATCAAAATGAAAAGGTAAAAAACTGAATACCCATGTCATTTGAATAACTTAACTATCATTATAGGATAAGGTATAATATAATATAAATATTTAAATAACTAAACATGCTTTCCATATAAATAACTTAATTATTATGAATTGATAAAGCATAATCGATATAGAAAGTAAATAACTAAAAACGTTTCATTTATTCAATAAAATGAGAATAAAATTCATCCAAGGATAATACCATTCCAAAAATATCATAGATAATAATAATTGAATTCTTAATGAAGTAAATTATTAATTATTGTATGTCAATAACTCAAGATCATGAAACATTTTCCATCAAGACATTTCTCAAGATAGTTTTAAACTACTGGGTACAAACTCATTTGTTTTGGTCAACTAATTTTATACTAACTTACTAATTCACCTCATGATAAACCCAATTCATCTAGGGGATATCTATATATGTGCCTTACCCGTGTCTACATGTCTAAATCATTCTTCATATATCAAATAATCGATTTAATTATTTAACAACATCCCATACAATTAAATATTTGTATTGAAGAAAGAATAAAAATTAACAATATTTCCCTAGTCAATCAATTAGCGTTCAAAGTAAAACAACATATGTAGAAATAAGATACAGTTTAAGAAATAATCATACCCATGATAAATAATATGGATATTTAGGGGAAATTTAATTTCCAATGATCATAGTAAAGTGAATATTTAAAATAAAAGTTAATGTCTACAAAAATGAATCAATAAAGTGAATTTCAATACATCCCTTGGTCAAAATGATCATAAACCATCTAGAGGAATAACAAGGTTGGGATCAATACAACATATACCCATTTGTGTAAGAATAAATGGTTTTTGTCCTTGATGAATAGAAATACCTTTAAAGGGTCTTTAAAAATATTCTAAAATTTAATATCCTTTTTATTTTAAAATTCACTTTTTAGAAATAAAAGTTTACAAAACATTTTGAAAATAATTTTTATTGAAAATTATATTTGGAAATTATGAATTAAAATTTAAAACATTTGAGTGTCATGATGGTAGGAATTTTCATTCATGTCATACATCTTCAATAAAATATTCCTTTCTATTTTCTAGTAAAATCCATGTAAACATTGTTTTGAAAATGTGACGAATATTCCTTTTAAAAATTTAAAAATTAAAAATGGGTAAAAAATAAATTAATAAATCATTTTTAAAAACATAGAAATCATGGATTTGTAAGAAAACAAAATCCTATATAAAGATAAAAATGAAGTTGTATTTTCTTAAAAACATTTTCTCAATTATATTAAGTACTAAATAGAGTAAAAAATAGTAAAATTAATGAAAAAAGTTCATGAATAACCATAGGATAATAAAATTAAATTTTTTATTAAACAATGATCAAATAATTTTCTTCAATGTAAATTCAAGTATAAACAATCCCGATCAAAATGAAATTATGAAATAAAGCATTGAAAATATTATAACAATTAAGTGAGAATTAACCAATGAATTAATAATGTGTATAAAATTTAAATACAAAAAAAATAAATTGAAGCATAATAATATATCTTCAAAAATCATTACATATATAATCTAATAATTTCAAAGATAGCAAGGGAGTAATATAACCCAATGAAATAAAATTGTGTTATGAAATTGTTTATCACTTTATAACTTATTAATCAAAACTAACTAGATAAAATAATTCAAATTAAAAAATATGATTGAATAAATGATTAATTATTTATGATATTAAATTTAAATGTGGTATTATACAAACCATATAAAATAAATTAGGTGCATAACATTACAATATTCCTTGATGAATGTAAATTGAGATGAAATCCCTTACCTCGTGCTTCATTTTGGTTGACCATGATTTAACCTCCTATATAGTGGTTTTGAACATGTTATTAACTAATAAGAATCCATATTAATATTTATAATATCATATATGATCATTTTATAACATCTTATCACCTTTCCTTTTATAATGTTTCATTTTTTTCATTGTTTTGGGTGTCAATTTCCATGTTTTCTCATTCATTATTTGTCATGAAAGTTATAGTTGTTGCTCATATAATATAGTTCCATCATCTATATAATAACAATAATGAAATAATTATAATATTTATATATCAGTTATATTTTTAAATCCAATCGTGAAATATGTTTATGAAAAATGTAGTTTGTCACGATCATGGAGATAATAGGTTATACATACTCATGTGTAACATTTCCATTTTTCAACAATCATTATGGAAAGAAGGTAAGTCATATTTTATAATGAAATAATTATCATAATATATTATTATTCCATTAAATAAACTTATACATATATTCCATGTGGTGTGGTTATGGAAATATATCCACATCGATTTGGGAAGGCGGTAGTCCACACGTAAACGAATGATGTTATCATCTTTAAGTGAGTGAAAATGTAAGAAATAAAATGATATATTTTATTTTGAGATTGTTAAATATGTAATTAATATCATATTTATTTCATAATTATCACATATATTTATTAAATTTATTATTATTACCTTACATGTAAATCATTAGTGAAAAACAAATCACAACGCTTTGTGAGGCTGTTGTCCACCATACACACAAATAATGATTTTTTAACCCATTTGATGGAAGTGGGGATGGTTTTAGATCATTTACTTATTATAAAAACATATAATAATATTTAATATACTTATTTTATTAACTAATCATGGTTTAATAAAAATTTATGTATGTGGAGTAAGATTTAAAATAAAATCAGCCTTTGAAGAATGTTGCCTCTTCTTCGGGTAAAATCATTATGTTTGAACCAAAATCCTTACTAGATTTCCTTTATTTGAAAAATAATGATTTTAAGATCATGGTATGGAATTTGGGATGTTATTTTTATAGTTATTAGATGAACCAAAAGATTTTGAAGGTGTCAAGAAATAGTATAGTGGTTGGCCTTGTATATGTGAGGTGAGTGGCACACTTGTAAATTTTGAAAAGAAAAATGTGTAACCATGTTTTTCACGTGAAAAAAGAGTAAAAATATATTATTATTGATACTTATACATGATATATTCTATATTTTCCCATATAATTTTATTCAAATAATTATTAGGTCATTTTAACCCTTATCGTTATAATTTAACCCCACGGTAAATCCATTTTTATCTTAACTGTGATAATTAATTTTTACTATTTTTTCACTTCATTTTTTAAAAACGTATGTTAAACTTATTAAAAATAAAAATTATTCTGATTCAAAATATAAAATAAATTTTCCAAATTTCCATTAACAAATTTGGAAAATTTTAATTTAAAATTAATCCCGCCTACGTGCAGCTAAAGAGGGTTTTCAAAGAGAAAATGATCAAAAGCTCACAAAGTTTTTATATTAAAAATTAATATGAAAATGATTAAAATAAACTAAAATATATTAATTTATATATAATTTAAATATTTTTACATTAAAACAAATTCAAAATATAACTTAACTTTATAAATAATTTAAACGAAAAGGTAGTTTTAATTAAAATTCAGTACTATTCATTATTCCTCAGAAAATGAAATATTTTAGAAAAATCCAAAAAAAAATTAATTATAATATGATTTTCATATTTTGAATTAGAAAATGAAGTTAATTTTATCAAATAATTTTTCTAAAAGTGGTGCAAATTAATTTTAAATTATGTGTGCAAAGTGTGACTATACTGTCCTTTAGAAAATATACAGTTTTTCAGAAAACATTTCTTTTTCTTCCAAATAACTCTTATTCTCATTTATAATAAATTGATAAAAAATTTATATGTGTAAAAAATATATTTTTATACTTTATTAGTCCCATTAATACCCTATAATTTAATTTCTATGTTATTATGATATATTATATTTTATTTTATTTAGACTCGACGTTTTTTATTCTATAAGATAATGAAGAGATTAAATTTAAAGAAATAAATTTAATGAATTTTTTAAACTTGATGAAACATGTTTCCTACCCTATAAAATAATATTTTCTTATTTTATAATTTCAAGTTTTTACATTCTCCAAACCATAAATAAATTTTATTTTAAAAATTTATACTTGATCTCAGTAATCAATGGTTTGACATTTAAAAATAGCATTGTTGAAAAACCCACATCGTAAAAGAGTTAATAAAATATGAACTTAATAAGAGAGAATGGGAAGTAAAAAGGTCATAAGTAATAACACATTACTAGGTTTCTAACTAGGATAAAGTTGGTGAAAATTGAAGATATGGACAAGAAAGAAAATCATATATAATTATAGAGAGTGATTGAGGTCATTGGTCATAATAAAATGAATGATCAATAAAATGATAAGGACCACAAAACCATAAATATTTGATTGTTTTAAAATACCATATGATTCGTTGGATATTAATATAATAGTAAAAAAGTCAAGATCATTTTTCTAATGTCGATGAATTGTTTTAATGTCTAATAATATAATTAAATATACTTAATTGATATGTTTCTATTTCATACAAATGATTTCATCCTTTTGTTTTTCTTTGATCAATTTACAATTCATCAATTACTCCATGAAATGAATATCAAATAATGATTTTTTATGACTGAAGCACTAAAATTCAGTTTTAATGGATTGTAATATCTATAAAAGGGTGGTGACTATTTTCATTTATCCCTATATATTTTCGAAAACAAATATGGTTTGCACAAGTTATCCAATATAATACATGAATATATAAACGTCAAAAATAAATCCAGTAGTTCATTATTAATATTTATTTTTTAAACAATTTTACTAAATATAATGTCATATTAACTAGAAAATCATATAGGCAAGTGGTTGGTGCTAAAATTTTATAATCCTTTGGTCTTGGGTTTAAGTGTTGTGGCCTTTTTGGATGCGGCAGGTTTTAACCCAACATGTGAGTTCTCCATTTCTAAACTATATTAATATAATTCCAAAAATGTTCCCAAAAAAATATTATGGAAATCCTTAAAATAAAATTAATCATTAAATAACCTTTTTACTAAGGTTTTCAATACAACCCCCTTTTCAAAAAGTCAAATAATCTTATTTGACTATTATTACAATGTCATTAATAATCAAATTAACCCTAAAGGTTATCAATACCTTTAAACTCATGTCTATAAAATGTAATGGAATCATTCCTCAAATAAATTTTCCATTAAAACATAAGGTTGTAATAAATTTCTCCCAAAACATCATTAATCTTGCTAGACACTAATCACATAAAATCCAAAAAGATGTGTTTAATAATTTGAACTTGTGATCAAAATTAAACATATAAACCCATTATTGTATCCATAACTCTAAATTTAATGAACACATGTATGATTAAAATTTAACATAGTCCTTAGATATTTCATGACTCTTATAACCGAAATACCATTGATAAAAATACTTATAAAATTTAATTCTTGAATCTCAATGTATAAATACTTCATCCATTTTATTTCCACATAGGTTCTTCCTTGGTATAAGTTTTAACCTTTAGTAGAGGTAATTTAGTTGAAAAATTTCCAGGTTCCCCAAATTTAAGAAAACGAACTATAAATGGATCCTTGGTATAAAATTTATGTCTTTCCATCATACTCTTCATTTTTCCTTAGCAAATCATTACTTTATTCCCTTTTTCTACACATAAAACATTTTCTAATTCCTTTGAGACTCATTTTGTTTAACATAGGTTATTCATTTTCATCATCTATTCAAATCCTTCATATTTTTTGATAAATAAAACGTCAATTATCCTAAGAATATTCCACAGGAGTTTCAAACCAGGTGTGTTGTAAGGTCTGTTGTCATGCACTAGGAGATGATCAGGTCAAACATAATGTTCCCTCTTCAAATTTTTTAACCCCAGGTACATCTATTATAGAACTATGTCCACTTGAGTATCTAGACAGGTATTTATTTCTTTGATAAACACATGATATCTTCCTTAAAAAACTCATGATGTTCTTCTTACTTATCCTTAAATTTTGTCATAATTTTATGATCCCTAATCTTTGTTTTCATAAATCTAATTACTACTAAACATCCTATGATACCATCTCTAATGACCCTGAACCTAGTAACCCAAAGCCAAAGTTTTGTTTGATAACATTGGTATATGATATAAAAAATTGTGCCCCAAAGGAACGAATAGTTTTGTAGTCTTGGTAAACTAGATACATACATGATTCCTATATTAAATATGAATACATAAATTACAATATAGATTTTTTTATGAAAAAAATTATCTCTCTATAATATTCTTTCATTTCATTCATAGTATAATTCATGGACTCTTAGGAAAATGAAAATAAATAATGGTAAGCTCAATTGATTAGTAAGGGTTAAGTATAGAAAAATCTATCATGAATCAGTAATAATAATCAATATGTAAAGTTAAATAAATAAACATAGGTTCCATTTAAATAACTTTACTATCATGATTAGATAAGGAATAATAAATAAGGAAATGTAAATAACTGAAAACAAAATCCATTTAAATAAATTAATATCATGAATATATAAGGAATAATAAATATAGAAAGGTAAATAATTTAAAACATTCCATTTAGTAAATAAAATTAGAGTGAAATACATTCATAGATAATATCATTTGAAAAAACTCATATATAATAATAACTAAATTCTTAATAATGAAAATTCTTAATTATTTGACATCATAAACTCGGGATCATGATATCTCTACCATCAAGACCATTCACATTAAATTTTAAAACTATTGGGTACAAACTCATTTGGTTTGGCCAACTAATTTTAGGTCAACATACTGATTCACCTCATGATATTAGTGATGAATCAAGGATATATCTATAACTATCCCCAACCTGTATTTATATGTCCAAATCATTTCTCATATATTGAATAAAATATTTGATTCCTGAAGAACATTTCTTACCATTAAATATCTATATTGAGGAAAGAATAGAGATTATCAATATTTACCATGTTAATCAAAAAACATTCCAAGTAGAGCAATGTATGTAGAAATGAGATACGGTTTAATAAATAATAATATCCATGATAAATAATATGGATATTTAGGGGTAATTTATTGTTCAAGGATCACAAGAAAGTGAATATTTCAAGGAAAATTTAATGAGTAAAAAATGAATCAAAAAAGTTAATTTCAAAACATTAATTTGTCAAAATGAACAGAAAACATCCATATAAATAATAAAGATCGTATAAATAAAACATATACCCATTTGATTAAGAATAAAATGTTTGTCATTTATAAATATAAATACTATAAAATAATATTAAAAAACGTATTGAGTAAAATGTCATTATCATTTTGAAAATAAATTTTTTAAAACAAAAAGTTCACAAAAAATTTTGAAAAAAAAATTATTAGAAAATAATATTTTAAACTTATAAATTATTCTTTAAAACATCATAGTGTTATTTGAAATGTTTTTCATGTTTTTAGCATTAAAAAATGATTCCTTTCAATTTTTTGTGAAATAAAGATTGGAATTGTTTTTAAAATGACATGAATATTCCTTTCAAAACATTTTTTAAAATGAAAAATTTAAAGAAATCCTTTAATAAATCATTTTATAAAGGTTAAAAAACATTTTTGAAAATAATAAAAAACATATTTTTGGAAGAAAACAAATTTCCGACTGAAGAGATAAATGATGTATTATTTTCTTTCAAAAAAATATAAATTATTTTAAGTACGAAAATTAAACAATGGTACTATTACATGAAAACTTTCATGAATATACAGAGGGGAATAACATGAAGGGTTTTACTAAATAATGATCAAATAATTTCCTTCAATGGAAATTAAAGTACAAAAAATACCAATAAAAATGAGATTGTGAAATAAACCCTTGAAAATATTATGATATTAAAGTTAGAATTTACTAATTATTTGATTAAGTGTATCAAATATAAATCCACATAAAACAATTTTAAGAAAAATATTGTCAAAATTCATTACATATATAATCTTATAATATCAAAGACAAAAAAGGAGTAATATAACCCAGTTAAAAGAAATGTGGGTTATAAAATTATTAACCACTTGGTAACTTTTAATTCAAATCCCCTTACATGAAATAAATCAAATTAAAACTTAAAATACCATAAATAATTAATTATTAATGAAATTACATGTTAAAGGGTCATTATTTGAACCATATAAAACAAATTAGGTGTATAACATTATAATATTCCGCAATGAAGGGAAATTGAGATGAAATTTTTTACTTGGCTCTTAATTTTGTTTAAAGATTCTTTAACCTCCAATATATTGGGTTTAAACACAAAATTAACTTATATAAGATCAATATTAATATTTATAATAACATATATGACCCGTTTATAACATCTTATCTCCCAATCCTTAATAATATTTTATTATTTTCATTGTTTTGGGTGTTAATTTCCATGTTTTCTCATTTGTGTTATGTTCTAAAAGTTCCAATTGTTGCACATATTTTATAGTTTCATCATCTCAAAGATAATAATCATGACATAAATGTTATATTTATACATCAATTATACTTTTAAAATAAATCATGAATATTTTTATAAAAAATGAAGAATGTTATTATCAAAGAGATAGAATGTCATGCATATGCATGATAAAAATTTCCATTTTTAAATGATCATTATGGAAATGAGGTAAGTAATATTTTATATTTTCATAATGATAATAATATCATATTATTTTATTAAATATAATTATACATATCATTCATGTTTTGTGGTGATGAAAAGAGAGCCACATCGCTTCATAAAGGTGGTATTCCACACGTAAATGAACGATTTAATCATCTTTAGGTGTGTGAAAATGTAAGAAATAAAATGATATATTATCTTTTAATAATGATAAATATTTTATTAATATCATAATTTTTGCATGTATGCCACATATATTTATTGACTTTATACTTATTACCTTCCATGTAAAACATTATTGAAAAGAAAATTGCAACGCTTCATGAGGTTGTAGTCCTCTATACACCTAAATGATGATTTCATAACCAATTTGATGGAATTAGGGATTTTTTAGAAAAATTTTAAAATACCAAAAATTTAAAAAGAGAGACTATGTTTGATAGTGTACAAGATATGAAACCTCGATCTTAAACGTATAACAGAATATTATTATTTAAGTCTGGTTGTCATAACCTAGTCATTAATTTGGTGGGTATGAGTAGGAATAACTAATTTATGAAGTAAATATTCTAGTACTAATAAATAAAAATGTATTGGAAAATTATTTTAAAATAGTCACATAATATTTAGTAAAGTCTTTTTAATCTTCAAAATTATGTTTTCTTCAAAAAAGGGTTTTCTTTATTTTTATTGGGAATATTATAATTTATTTTAGTAATCTTTAGAAAATTTATTTTAAAAAATGAAAATTATTTTTAAAATTATTATATCAAAATTAGTATATGGATACATTTTGAGACTTTTTTGAAAATATTAAATTTTTTGTGAATAGTATAAAATACCGTTTTTTTAATACGCTGTCTTTTGGGATATCGTCAAGACATACATATAAAATAAAAAATTATTAAACATTATTAAATGAACAAATTATGATATTTTAATATTAATATCATTGAAAAATAATTCATAACATGTATATTATAATTTATTTCAAGATAAATAAAAAAATCATTTTTGGTGCTTATGCAGTGCTTGCACATCACAGGAAAAGTCAAATTTTGGGTTTATAGATAATAAATGAGAGGTATAAAGACATTGAATGACTTTTTTATTTAATAAAATATATAAATTATTATTTATACTGAGAATTTCAAATTTTTTATTCATATCAAAAGATTCTTATCCAAATGATTGTGCCATGCTTGCGCAATGTAAGCAATATAAAATTAACAACTTAAATAAGTTTTCTTGACATGGATATGAGTAAATATAAATAATTACTGAATATAAAGTATTATATTGATAATGATTAATTTTTTTTAGGATAGTCGTTTATTTTTAAATAATTACCTTTAATTATTATGCAACACTAACGCGGTGCTTGTGCAAGAAGAAAAATCAATAAAATGGTTTTAAAAAAGTTTCAAATTAAAATTATAAGTACCATTAAAAGACCAAAAAACATTAATAAATAATATTGGTTGAGTATAAATCGACCATAATAATACAAGGGTCGAATATATTACCTTGTGGAGTCATTTGAATGATATTATAACCTTTATATTTTTAATTTAATGAAAACTCAAAATGTCACACTCTTGTTTTAAATAAGTGAAATATTTTTAATATGGTGTTATAAAATATATATATGTTACTATAAATATTATTTTTAAATATAAATGATTAATATTAATCATGGTATTTTGTTTTTAATTTTTAGTGAATAAGAAATTACATTAAATATTTGGAAAACACTTGTGGAGTATTAATTTAATTAATGGAAACTCAAATAAATGATATTAAAGATTATAAAATAAATATAATTTTACATAATTAACTTTATAAAATAATTATATACGTTTAAATTACATTTTTAGGATCTAATAAAATAATTGGTTCAAATTTTAATTTTTTTATGTTTTTAAAGTCAAAGTAATGAATAATATCAAAATTGACAAAAATGATGTTTTATGGGATTAATATTTTTTAAAATTATTTAAAAATAATAAAAATAGTAAAAAAATAAAGGGGAAAATATAAAGTTTAAAATTTAGTCACGTGCGGATTTATAGGCCATTTAGAATCATTTTTCTCTAGAATATACTTTTTATATTTTCATATTTTGAGAAATTACAAAGGTGACCATCCCCATTATTATAAAATAGAACCTCTTATTCATAACCCTTTACAAAAAAAATTATTATGGTCAATACCTTCCCAATTCTCATCCTATAATCCCTACATACATTATAGAGGCCTTATTTTAGGAAGAACAGAAACCTTATAAGGATTAAAGTTTTAATCAAAGGTGGTTTTCAAAAGAAGATGTGTAGTTTCTATCCGCATATTTTAGTTTTGTTTATCATTTCACATAGATAAAACCATATTAAAACATGATAAAATAATAAATCCAGTATCCTTCATATACTAAGATGATATAATGATATTATAATGACCTATATCCATCACCACTTCCATAAAATGGGGAAATAATAAATCATTATTGCGTATGACATACTAATGTCTCACGAACCAATGTAATTCATTTTCCATAATTATTTCTAAAGACTATTTATAATTATGTAATTAAGTTTTATATATTATATCAATTGCATATTTATTATTCTTAAAATATAATATGTCATGTGTGTTCATATATTTCAATACGTAGACAAATGATAATGTCGTTCATGCGTCCATGTGAATTATCACCTCCACGAAGTGATGTGATTCATTTTTCATCACCACACCATAGGGATGTTATACATATATATATATATATATATATATATATATATATATATATATATTATATTAATTTTATTATTAAAATGAGGGATATATAAAATGATATTTACCTTTTTTCCATAATGATCATTGAAAAATAAAATGTTACTCATTCGTAAGTATGGTCTACCATCTTCATGAATATAATGTAGTTCATTTTTCATAACCATATTTAATTTTTTGATTTTAAATTTTAATTGAAGGATAAAAATTATAATTATTTCATGAGTATTATTCTTTTTAGGAAAGAATAAGGACCTTTTTTACCATATTCAATATATTGATGTCATTTTGGATTTATAATCCGAATATCATCCAAGATTCTCACATAAACTTAAATAATTATGTAATTTCATAACATGGTAATAAGTGATATAAAAGAAATAATAATCATGAAAAGGTTTCTCAATAAATTAAATAATTAACCTGTTTTTATTATTCAAGAAGATAAAGAATGTATGTGATGAGTTAGACTTAAGGTAATGGAATCCTTAACTAAAAAAAATCATTTTAAATGTCTTAAATATTTATTTTATAAATCATTCTGTTTGATGTACATGTTTTGAAAATTATATTCATGAATTTATTTCTATTGAAATGAATTTTCTAAAATTTTTGTTTTAAAATTTATCTCATTTTTTTTCAAAAAGGAATCTTTTTCAGGTCTTATGTAAGGGAATTTATTTTTAAATACCTGTTTAAAAGTTACTCTTTTGACTATTTTTACAGAAGTCAAAAGGAATGTTTTTTATCTTATATGGAATAAGTGGATTTTCATGCTACAATTACACATCAATTATTTGAATATTTTTTTACGCATATATAATTTTATTTTCAAATAAAATTTTTAATTTATAAGTGCACAAATTTTCTAAAATAAAAGTGATTTTAAAATGGAAAGGATTTTTCATCAAGAATGTTATTTGTAAAATATTTATGTTTTATTATTAGGTTATGGTTCTTGGTAAATGTTTATGAGGATGGATGGTTCTATTATAAACCGAGGGTAGGTGAGACTTTTATAGCTCTCCAATGAATTGGGTAATGGTACATATTTAAACGGATAGGTTTCGCCTAAGAGATTGTGGGAAAATACTATGATGGTTTTTTCAAATGTAATTGTGATGGTTACTCCCCATGTATCTATGAGGTCTAGAGTATATGTAAGAGTGATATTAAAATTATTCCGCAAGTTACCTTTTTTACTTATTCTTTCTATAGATTTTATAGGAATCTTATTATTTTAATAAGGTAAGATAAAGAGTCTATATATTATGGATCAATGATATAAAATTGTGAAAAGTTTTCATAAAACATTTATGAGTTATTTATTTTACCTTTAAGTTCTATTTTGAAATTTTTTTATGATATAATTGGGAAAATAAGGTGATTTATTGGCTAAGAATATGTTTCTTGTGCCTAAATATTATTTTCAAAAAAGAAAAGATTATAATTATTTATGGATTAATGATTTATTTCATTCTTTTATATCCATTGGTGATATTTTGGAGCTCATCCCAAGTTTTAATATGTTTTTTAGAGTTTAATGGAGATTTGGGACAAGGATGGGAGGACTTCAAGATAAAATTTTGAATTTTTATCATGAAAATAAATCATGTTTTGTTTTTAAATACTTTGTTTTGGTGGGGAAAATGGATACAGTGTAGAAGTTTCCACTTGTAATGTATGGGTTTACTTTGTAATAGTTTTTCCTAATTCTCTAAAATACTAAACTAAAAAGATTCTAGAAATTTTATGGATGTGAATTATATTTCAAAAAAATTAGAATATGTAATTTTGAAGTCCAGGTCCTTATAGTTGGTATTAGAGGAGGGTTTAGAAAACTTTAGAGATTAGGATGTTTTCTTAAGAGTTATAGATACCATCATAGGTTTATAATTTTAATGTCGATCATAATTTTTATACCTTATAAACCCATTTTGAGGCTTTAAATAATGAAAATTTTAGGTGACTAGTGATATTTTTGGACAAATTTATTTTGAGGTAATTATTTTTATTATAATTTGTGACGCAAAATTAAACGTATGAGATAAACTTAAAGGTTAAAACATTTCTTTAATGGTGAATTTATTAAGGTTATTTTTTAGAATGTTTTTCACATTTCTATAATTTTATAAGGATTATATTATAATATTTTATGAAAAAGGATAACCCACAGGATTGGTGACAACCCTTCATGTATGAAAAGGTTGCAATAATTAAACTCACAACCAAAGGGAGATAAGGGAACATAGCCTTCCACTAGACTATGTGATCTCGTAGTTCGTATAAAATTGTTTTTATTTATTTAAACTATCTTAAGGATAAAAGTTAGGTTCATTTTGGGAACATATGATTTAGATTATTGATAACCATGGGATTGGAAAATGATTTCGTGATTAAGTCATTAGTGTTATTTAGGAATACATTCACTATTTTGGAAGCCCTATATGATTAAGGTAAATAAATTTCTATGAAATTTTATTTTAAGAATAAAGTTTGAATAATATTTTGGAAGAATATGTGATTTTATTATGGATTTATAGAGATTAAATTTATTTATATAAATTATTAACATATCTTAGAGATTATTTGATTAGGGAAATTACATTTTTGTGTGAGAAACTAAGAGTGATTAATATTTTTGGATATATATAAAAAAATTAATCTTGTAAGACTATGTGATCAAATCTTTATGATTTTTGGGAATCAATATTAGTCTAAAAATATTTAAGGATCTTTAAGGACTATTATTTGTTGGATGATCTATGTTTAACTTTGGGTGCTGCTGTTAAATTTTGGAGATTAAAGTAGTTTTCCTCATATGATGTTTTACTCATTTTGGGGAAATTATATTATCTTATCCTATCCATTTTTGTTTCAGTCAATGTCTAAAGATATGGAAAATATATTGTTATATTTTTGTGGATTTTTTGATCCATAGAAGTCGATTATGATTCTTCATGAAAGAAAAATTTATCATGAAGACTCTTCATTTGGAGAGAAAGATGTGTTTTGGTTGAAATTTATTAAAGGATGAAATTCTTCTGGTCATTTAAATATATTTAAATATTTTATTAGAATAGTTTGTAAAGAAATTCATCAACTCTAGGAAAGGTATTTTGAAATAAAAATGTAATTTTTTCACTTTCTTATATATAAATCAATGGCCTTTTATCCCATCATATATTTTTAGTTTTTTAGGTTTAATTTTCTCATAACCATGTTCTCTATCAATCTCTATCATTATTTGGTAATAAGATATGCAACGTAGCTCGATCTGGAACTCTCTCTCGTGGCCAAAATGGGTTGGTTAGGAGACCTCAAGTGAAACTCTCCATATTCCAGAGGCTGAAAACTACCAGTGGAGGGGTCTTAAATATAGTGGAGAGACTATACCCCCATTATATAGTTAAAACAGAGTGGAATAATAAAATTATAATAATATCATAGTAACAAAGAAAAAAAGAAACCATATATCATACTACTTGAAAGTAAATGAGAAACCAATAAGAAAATAAAGATAAATGATATAATGACAAGATGATATGTATCTAAATGTAAAACTGAAAACAATACAATTAAAAGAATCATCTGACATAATATAATATCCAAATAACCTGGCCCTGAACCCTAATTCAGTCACATATCCAAACACCAGCCCATACAATAAGAAATAAATTAGAAACAAAGTCCCTTTCCCTTATCCAAACCTACATCCATGTAATCTTCTGGGGTAAAAAATGGTGGCCTGAATAGGGTGTGAGTAAAACTTATTAGGTGGACAACACCATGTATAAAAAACCAGCCTGATAATAAGTTCTTGATATAAAGCAATAAATATGTGTATTAATTAATCAATTAATATATTATAATAATAAACATACTTCAGCACTTTGATGGAATATATCTGAGAATATAGCACAACCATGACAACTATAACCATATGCCCATCGTATAACATAACCAGCATTGGCCTCATGGTGGGATATCTATGAGATTATAGCACAACCATGTCAACCATAACCATATATCTGTGGAAAAATCACATAAATATGGACTAATCCCACTATATAGGAATGTCTTCATGGGACTAGGAATATCGTTCTCTATATAATCATTATAGTGTGGGACTAGGTAGATCCCTCTCAATATAAGTATCACGGCATGGAACTGAGCATATCTCACTAAATATAAGTATTATATCATGGTATTGGAAAAATATCACTCAATATAATTGTTATAGCATGAGACTAGGAAGATCCCACTCAATATGATCATTATAGCATGGGACTGGGTAGATCCCACTCAGTATAAGAATTACAGTATGGGATTGGGTAGATCCCTTACATCATGAATCACAACACATGTCATGGAAATAAGGATATCACAATATCACATCATAAGGATCAACTGTTAACTCTCATAATTACCATTTATATTTCAATTACATGTTTCATTTAACAATTTGGTCTCAAAAAATTCTTATACCATATATATCAATAAAAATCCATTTCCAAGGTTAATCTAAACCATTCAATCACTAGAAACCTTGTGTCATGATAAAGACACTTTAAAACATTAACCAACTTATTATTATTCAATGTTTCTCTCACCAAATGGTATCCATAAGCCATATCAAAACATCAATTTAATCTAAAGGGATCAAAACAAAAAATACAATTCATAGTTTAGCTTTTTCAATCAATCAATTAATTAGAGAACATGTTACATCAGCATAACCACAATATTTCACATAATTTCCAAATAATATAATCTAGATCAAACTAAAACCATATAAAAACCAAAAAAAGTCGTGGTTAGTAAATTTACACTATAATGACCAGAGAATGACATAAAAGGAAGTGAAACTAAAGAAAAACAACTCAATGGGACTTGAGTGATTTAACATGACATCTGGAGTAGAAGAGTAAACTCCAAAATCTCTTTGAGTTCATCCTAGGGTTGAGAGGTCGAAGTGATGTAGTGTATGAATGAAAAATATAAGCACTACACAACCTTAAAACTACACATCCCATGACTTACATAGCATGTATGTTTATTACATAAAGAGTGGTATTTACTTAAGAGTTACACTGAAATACTCATATTCTTGGTGAATATTTTCCTTGATCGACTATTACATGTCATGTAATATGATTTTATATCATGTATTATTTTCATGTTGTGAACCATTTCATGACCTGCAACCATTCACGACATGTTTCTGGTGATATTTACATAACATGTACACAGTGAGTAAATTCTCTACAGATAGTTTTCAACCTAGTTTAGACATAAGGATCCAAACCACCTCCAAATCCTTCCTAACCATATAACGTCTCAAAAATACTCTAATTATAAATTTTTATCCTAAATCCATTAATTAAAACACACATAAAACCCTAAACATTAGTTTATTTCCCTAAAAATGATATCCTTCTCTGAACAAGACTCGGTCAACATGGTTCACAAAAAAATTAAAACCCAAAGAAAGATATTTAATGAAAAAATCAAAGAGGGATGTACTTGGAAAAGACCATATATTAAAACCTCCCCACCATATAATAGTTCATCCCCAAAGTGCTCCATGTATTTCTGTGGGATCTCATCCAATAATTCATTCCAATATTCTTACATATCATATTCCCTATCCTAGGTCTCCTCGTGAACACACCTATGCTACCACAAAACTTGAACCATAGGTATAGTCCGACCACATAGATACTTATCACTATGGTACAAAATCCATATAAGATTCTCCTAAAATGATGCATCCTCACAAGTATTAATATCCTCAACATCAACTACATGAGAATATTTGGGATAATATCTTTAATTCTATGACATTTAAAACACATAAAACATGGAATTATAGAATTATGGAAGGTATAATAAGTATGACACTGGAATGACCATATCCACTCTCTCAAATAACCCAAAAATATTGGGTGTTAGCTTCCCTTGTTTCCTGATATGTGGTTACCCCAACCTACGTGACAGTCGAAGGAAAACCTTATGACCAACATAAAACTCTAGAAGTCATATCTTATAGTCATCATAAGATTTTTTTTCTTACTTTGAGTGATCACCAACTACCTACTAATATGCTAAACCTGTTCATACATATCCTGCATGAGACTGGGGAAAATAAGAAATGAATCACCTTCCTCCAACCTATAAAGAGGTGAATGGCATGGACTTCCATAAAAATCATTAAAAGGTTCAATCTGGATCAATTCCTAGAATTAGTAATTATAGAAAACTTCTTGAGTGACATAAGTTTCTCCCACGAACCACCAAAATCCAAAATATAGTCCTGTAAAATATCCTCTATACCCTAAATAGTCCACTCATATTGACCATAAGTCTAAGGATTATAGGATGTGCTCAAAAGTACCTATGATCTTAGATCCTTATAAAGTCCCTACCAAAACCATGATATGAAATAAGGATCTCTATCTGAAATGATACTCCTCAAAACACTATGAAACAGAACTACATCATGCAAGTAAAGAAGACCAAAATCATCAATAGTGAAGTATTCCCCAACAGTTAAGAAGTGGCTTGCCTTAATCATTCAATTCATGATCACCCATACTATATCATTCGTATGGGTTTTCCTAGGAAATATTATCACAAAATCCATAGTGGCATCATCTCAATTCCACTCTAGAATGGGAAGTGGCTAAAATACCCTAGTTATCCTCTGATGCTCAAATTTCAACTACTGACAAGTGAAATATCTCACTATAAATCCTAAAATCTATTTCTTCATTCCTAGAAACCAATATTTTATATATTGATCACAATAAAAAAATTTCATATCAAGATGTACCGCCTATCTAAAATCATGAAACTCTCTCCTCAGTTCCTCACGCAAGCTCATAGGATCCCATAATCAACTATAGAAATGAATAGAGTTCTCACTACCAAGAGACCATCCTAATGGTCTCTCCCCACTATATAAGTTGTCTATCAGAACTAATCTTTCTAGATCAAATACTTTATATATATTGATCTTGTAAGGAATCAGAATTAAAACATTACATAATCATGATTTTTAAGTCAAAAATTCATTTAATTACATTTTAGGATCTTTTTAGTATAGAGTTTTAGATAATTAGGAAAAACTCTTCTAAATTAAACCTATACATTACAAGTAGACACTTTTACTCAGTATCCATTTTTTACCCCAAAAAGATCATTCTTAAAAAACATGGTTTCCTTCCATGATATAACATCACAATTTTCATCTTATTCTCATCCTTGTCCCAACTCATCCATAAAACATATGAAAACATTTTTAAAACTTAGGATCGGAATAAAGTCTTATTAAGAGATATAAAAATAATGGAAATTTCTAGTTTAGTAAAAAATGAAAACTCATATAATGTTTACCATTATCCTCAAAGTTCATTGAGAATGTGAAATAAAACATTTTCACATGAAAAAATGCACATTTTTATGAAATAAAATGATTAAAACCCATAGAAAGAAATTAAAACTCTTTTAGGTGACTTACATCATTATTTATATAAAACCCTTTCAAACCCATTTAATTGGAATAACCATACGGTTGACTTCCAATATTATTATTACCCAATGAATTAGAGATATTTAATGGGGATCACACTTTATATAACTTATATCTGACTCATTGATGAGTTAAAATGGGGTGAAACCCTTCATATAAGCTATATTAGTATCACCCATTTCTCATGATATATAATGGGGCTCAAACCATTGTATAAGCTATTTCAGACTAACCCATTAGATATAATGGGGCTCAACCCTTCATATAAGCTATATCGGGCTCACCCATTTCTCAGATAATTCTCAAGTACCATTTCATGAATAAAAAAAATTCATCATAAACCCCTTTAAAAAACTATTTTAATCTCATATGAAAAACACTTTTTTATAAAAATATAATTTTTTTTTAAAAAACCCCATTCTCAATACCAAAACACCATTTTATTTGAAAAAACATCTTTAATTCCAAAATACCAAAAAAATGAGTATTTTCATTTAAAAAAACATATAATTTTTTCAAATAATTGGTAAATTAAATAATAGCCACAGTGGTAGAAAATTCATTTTCATCCTGTACATTAGGAATAGTGTATTCCTTTAGTAATTTATCAAAACATTCTGTATAAAACATGTAGAAAGATTCCTTTGGAAACCCATTGAATGAAATTAAAAATAGGCATAAAATTTAATTTACATTTATTTTATATTGATATAAATTAATATATAAAATAATTTTAAGATTATTGACATGGATTAAAATATTTTAAAACTATGCCTTTAAACATTTAAAAAGATATTTTTAAATCAAAATTTCCCATACCAATTTGAATTATTTGAATCATAAACCCTATGAAGGGTTAAAATTTAACAAAAAATTAAATAACATGAGATTAATTAAATTCATGATATTATATTTCAAAGGGTTTGTATATACACCATATAAAATTAGGTGGGTGTATAACAACAAAATATACCTCAATGAAAGGAGATTGTGATGAAGTCCCTTATAAATATTATATCATGGAAGTGGGAATTAATCAAATGAAAAGAATATGTGTATCAACTATAAATACACATAAAACAAGTGGAAATACAATATAGGAAATTAAAAAGTCATTTCACACATAATCTTAGAACAACATTTTCAATAAGTATAAGTTTAACCCAAAGAATGGAAATTACATTAAGCAAATACCTTACCTCACATTAGAATTCCATAAAACATGTTAAAACCTCTAATATAATGGTTTAAATAATTTTATTAATTATTTAAAGAACTATAATCATATTTATAATACGTTATATTATGATTTTATAACATTTTATGTCCCATTAGTTATCATTACTTTCAAGGTTTCAAGTGCATTTGTTTCATGATTTCAGGATGGGTTGATTTGCATATAATTATGGATGTCCTTGTAAAATAGAGTTAAAAATATAGAATTTTAATTGAATAGTATTAATGAAAATTAATAAGTATTAATGTCCCCATATATCATTTTTATTTCTTACATGAGGATTATTCATTAGATAAAATTTTAATGATAAATGTTTAGTTTATTTTGGAAGTTTTTTCGAACATCATAAAATAGATTCATTTTAATTATTATTATTAATATATATTAGTTCCATAACATTAAATTGGTTATAATATACCCATTAAAATTTATTTTACCATAATGATATTTTATTACCATCTATGAAGGCAGAATAGAAAACGAACAAAATAATTATTTGTAAAGACCCGTAAAATTCAATGAAATGTTTTTCTTAATTTTCATTGGGATTTTACAAGAACGCAGTTTATGATGGCACATAATTCTGAGGCCCGGTGTGCCCAGAATCTTTTTCCGAAGTTTAGCTTGGGTACGTTCAGTGAACGAATGAGCGGGTTTTTCTAACTTTTGAACTGGTGCTCGGAATCGAAATCTGAAGACACCGATGGAATCGCAGTGCTAGTAATAGCTTAGAAACACTTTTTCCAGAGTTGCGTTTTCTCAGGTGTGGTTTTTAAATTTTGGGGTTAAGTAAAGGAATAAAATAAAAGTGGTGCAACCAATTTTATTTTATTTTTGTTTAACCTAAGCTAAGTGGATGAAGTGGGACCCATAATATCCTACCCACTAGATAGGATAATTGTGAGGTGGGACCCACACGATCCCCACCATTTCTTTTATTCCTAAACCCCCTCCTTTAATAAGGTAACGCACTCGCACCCCTATTAAGTGGAAGTCAACCATTGCATTTTTCTGTTAATGAAATGCCTCTTTTAATTTGGGCTGTTTAAACGTTGCAATTAAATCATTTAATTGATTGTTTCATTTTTGAATTTCAAAACGCATGGCTTGAAAAATAAAATAAGACAAACTCTTATTTTATTAGAGGTTGGTTGTGCGAGAGGGTTTGGGGAGAATTAACTCAACCATGAAGCACTCTTTCCTCAATGAAGAACACGAAGAACGCAAATAACACGAAGAACGCAAATAACACGAAGAACGCCGACCTCCGACAAAGGTTGACAAGAACATCGGGTCCTCGGAGATCGACGACGCGACGCCGATGAATCTTTTCTCCACGACGCGACGATCCCCCTTCCACGACGCCTTCTTCCGTGACGTGCAATTCCGAAATGAACCCTCGCTCGATGACGCTTGAGGTAGGGGTTTTTGTTCAATTAAATCTATGTGATTTATATCCTCGGCATGTGTTTAAAATTTTCCGAAAGCTGTTAAAACCGCTAACACGGTGGGTGCGGACCAAAGAACAAGTCTGAACTCACCGTTTCTTCGTTCTTGGTGTGCGGATCGGCGAGCGAAGATGAAGCAGGTTGCAATGGCATTTTGAGGTCTTCGCAGTGAAGAGTCGGTCCCGAGAGGACCGCTGGTGAAGACGGCAGGCAAAACGGACAACCGGAGCGCGTCCGGTGGTCCGCAGAAAACTCTGTTGGCGCGCCTCACCGGCACAGCGGCGGCAGGCTGCTGGTCCCGCGACCACGCGGGACCAAGGAGGTGGGGACGCGGTGTTAGGTCGCGTCAGTTGGCAAGGAGCGGCCCCATGCGGGGGTCTCGGTTTCATTCAAGGGGTTGGCGCCCCCTTTGCGCGGCCGCTCGTCCAGCGCCGAGCTGCCCCAGGCCGGACCGACCGCACCAGGCCGGGCCGGGCCGCGCCCCGCCGGGTCGGACCCGGAACCGAGTCGGGTCGAACAGGGCCCAGACCCCCCATTTTCGGACTATTTCGGTCTATTGCCCATAACGTGGGATACGAACCTCCGATCGACACACTGTCAGCTGCGTAGAAATCCTTGGATTGAGACGGTCGTTTCGGTATATTATAGTCAAGGTTTCGGAGAACTTTGGGTTCAGCCGGGTTGGTTCGTACACAAAACCAATCGGGCCCTCGAAGCGGAAACGCTTATAACTTGAGCTCCGGATGTCTGATTGACGTGTCGTCGACTTTTTTGGATTTCTCATAGTGAGACGGACCTTTTGGCTTACTCCGATCGAGGTTTTGACACAGTTGGAGTATGGTCGGGTTGGTTTTGACTTAAAAACCAACCGGGCCCCTGAGACAAAAAAGTCAATAACTCTCAGACCGGGCGTCCGATTGACGCGCCGTCTGTGCCGTTGATTTCCTGTTGACGATACAGAACATTGGGATACGTCAACTCCGGACTTCTTGTCAGTCGAAGTATCAGCCCCTCGGCTCATGGAGCGGACCCTCCCGAATGAGCTTGCTGTGTGCGGGAACCCTAGAGCAAGCTGCGACTGCGACGACGATGACGACTGTACAGAAAGCCTTCATGGATTCGACGGCGACGACTACATCACTCAGCGATCCTATGTGGATCAGTTCTACCGATTCTGTGTGGGTCAGATCCTATGTGGGTCAGCGCCCAGCGGTCCTGTGTGGGCCAGCACCTACAGATCTTATGTGGGTCCGATCCTGTGTGGGTCATTGCGGGGGTTAGTTACCTATCGATCATGTTTGGGTCATTGCGGGGGTTAGTTACCTATCGATCCTATGTGGGTCATTGCGGGGGGTTAGTAATTATCGATCCTTTGTGGGTCTGACGGATTAGATGAATCAGTGGCTATATCTGATCATCCCTATCATCTTACGAAAAAGTATACCTGTGTGAGCTGAATCTTGATTTTCTTTCCTATGTGGATTGTGTTGTGCTATCCTGTGTGGTTGTGAACGAACTTGGGCTCAGATGTTGAAGCCAAACTGGAATTGATAACTTAGATATATGTATGGGCTATACCGAAGTAGTGTCGGATGTTACTTCGTGATTTTATCTTTTCTTTGTGGATTGTCCTTTGTGGATTCTGGGAGACCTTCGTCGGTCTCGGGGTCCCTACTGAGTAGCTTATACTCACCCCTGCACGGGTTATGCCTACACTACGTTGTGTTGGTTGCAGACGAAGGACAACACTGATCGTGGTTGAGGCTTGTGGAGAAGGTCAGTACCTAGAGGTGGACCACTGGACGGGAAGTACACGGAGTGGACGGCTGGACCTGAGGAGCTGAGGTGGTTATATGTACCCACCCTTCATGTGGGAGTACCAGAGGACGGCTTGACGTTGCTTCTTTACTTTCAGTTGTTGTACTTTCTTTCCAGTTGTAATTTACTTTCAGTTTGGGTTTTTATTCTGGCCTATTTACTTTCCGCACTTACTTGTACTCAGTTTACTTAGTGTTTACTTCTGCTGGCTTACTCTGTGGTGTTTGTTTAATTTTAAAGGCAATGCCTTCCCTTTCTGTTGGGACTTACGCCTTGGTGCTAGTCGCCAACCTCTGGCCTATAGAAGGTGGGCTTGGGGTAGTCATGGCACGGGTCCTGAGGACGGGTCGTGACATTAGTCGTGGTGGTGATTAACCGACATAACTTGGACAATAGTTTTGTTTCTTTTAATAAGTGAATATGATAAATGAAATTGATACGAGATATTACATTAGAAACATAAAAAACTAGTATATAAATTATTCTAGACTTATCATACATTTTTTTATGAAATAGATGAGGATAAAGTAGAAAAGGAAAATAAATTAAGATTGGTACATTGAGAAAATTACCTCTTAAATATCACCTCCTTGAGAAACCCTTGTGGTCCTTGTATGTGGAATTTTTCTGATACCATAATCTCTAGAAAATTATTAGTGAGTATTAAATATTTTCCTATAAATTTTAGGATCTACAAGACTTGTGATCCGAAATGGGTAGGTGAGGAGTGATATTTATACTTGATGAGAGGTGGGTTTGAGTGATTAAAATAATGAATATTTTATATTTAAAGCCAACCATACTAATGTGGAATTAAATTCCATGACTTTTAATGAAAATTAATATTTTTAGTCTTGTTAGTTTTAATTCACACCTCAACCAACCATTAAATTTTATTATTATTAGGTATTTTAATCCTTTCCCATTTTAACTTTAACTTGATTCATTTTTTACCTATACCATGGTAAATAAATTTTTTACCATTGTAATTTTTTAATTAATAAAAACAAAATTGAACATAAAACCTAATTTGGATATTCATTTTCTAAATATGTAATCCATTTTCTCTATTTAAATTCACATAATTAGAAAAATTACTTTTAAAATTAATCCCACAGACACAACAAAAAAATAAGGTTTTTAAAGTGGAAAGTTTAAAATATTTAAATGTTTTTATATCCAAAATCAATTTAAAATTGATTACAGTTCCCTAAATTTGTTTTACATATGTATTATTGAATAAATTATACTTTGAACCAATATACAATATTATTTAATTATAACAATAAAATATTTAAAAAAGTATTTTTCAAATAAAATGTAGTATTTTTTCATTATTCATCAAAAAAAGCTTGTTAGAAAAACACCAAAACTTCACCATTAGAAAATTTTGATATTAAAATTTCAAAAATTAATTTTATTTTGTAAAAATATGTTTATAAAAGTTTTAAAATATATATTTAAAATGGGTGTGTCGTCAAAAGGTGATAAAATTATCCTTTAGAAAAATATATCTTTGTATGCTTAAAATTTGATTTTTTCTTATCTTAAGACTATCAAACATATTGGATGAATTTAAAAAAATTAATATATAACATATATATTTTATTAATAACTTTTATTAATAGTAATTAATTTAGTTTATTAAGATAAAATGTCATTCTGGTCATAGAAATAGTTTTTTATAAAATCAAACCCTTTATATTCAATTGGTTTTTATTTTTATTTATAATTAATTGTTAACAAATGAATTATTATTATAAAAAAAATTGAACTATATTTTCGTAATTTATTTAATCTCATTCATTCCCTCTAATCCAATGGCTAGGTGGTAATAGTCACATTTAAATAATAATAATTAATCATTCGTGTAAGCTTGATATGGCGTATCTTGTATGATATTGAGTATTGTGTTTCCTTTTAAGACTTCAGGATAAAACATTATCTCCCCCTTTAATAAATTTCCCTCATGAAATTTGAACTCAGGATTGAAAAAATAGGGGTTTTAATTTTTAAATTTCCTTTTTTGAAACCCCACATCATAAAAAGGATCAGTAAAAGTTCCATTTGTAAAGAGAGAAAAGGAAAGTATGAAGGTCACCTGAGATAAAACATACTAGGTTTCCATATAGTAAAACATAGAAATTGAAGAGGAAATATAACACTCAAGGGATGATAGAGAGTGATAGATAATATGGTTTTGAAAAACTCAACAATCACAAAACCATACATCTATGATAGATTGAAGGGTTATTAATTTCTAGGTATGAAAAGTAATCAGATAAAAAAATTAAATACATTTTCTAGAGTTGGTGAATTATTTTACGCCCCAGACTAAGAAAATAAGAAAACATTCTTAGTTAAAAATTATAATTTCATCCTTTAGTAAATTTCCAAAATAATATCTTCTTTTCTCCAAATGATAAGTATTCAAGATGAATTTTCCATACCAAGGCAATAGAATAAACATCTAAAAAATTATATATTCCTTCTGTCTTTATGATTTAACCAATACCAAAATGTTTAGTAAAAGATAATATAATTCTCCAAAAATAATAAAATGTTATATGATGAAAAACTACTTTAATATCCAACATTTAATAGTAAAACCCAAAGTTTAACATAGATTATTCAACAAATAACTATCCTCAAAATTCATAAAAATATTCCAATGTAAAATAGAAACAAAAATATTAAACATATTTGGTCACATAGTCTTCTAAGATAAATTTGACATTCAACTTCAAATAATATTAATCACTCTTAATGTATCATACCAAAATTTAATCAACCTAATCACATAATAATAAAGATATACTAATCATACCCATACAAAAATGAATCAAGATAATTCATTTATGCTTCAAAAAGATAATGAATCCATTATTTATAAATAAAATCCCATTGTATTCTATTTACCTTAATCATATAAGGTTCCCAAAATAGTGAACGTCTTTTGAAATAACATTGATTCATTTAATCCCCAAATCAAATTCCAATACCATGGTTATCATTACGATAGAACATATGATACCAAAATAAAATTTACCTTTATCTCATAGATATTTAAGGAAAACAAATTTCATACTAATGAAGAAATAATGTTGTCCAATGGTAGGTGATGCACCATTATCACCCATTGGTTGTGGGTTCGATTATCACATCCCTATCAAACACGACATGTTTTCACCCATAATTCAGGAAGTCCTTTATTTAAACACATTAATATAATACATAACAAATTATATAAATTTCAAAAAAAATCCAAAAAAATAACATTAATATATTTAACCTCAAATGTTATCTCATACCTTTCATTTTTTATCGCAAAATTTAATAACCCGTAATTACCTCAAAAATAAATGTCTTCAAAATATCATTATTGACCTTAAAAATTAACAGCTTAAATCCCCAAAATGGGTTTCTAACATATTGAAATTATGATAAACCTGAAAATTATAAACCCATGATGATATCCATAACTCATAACAATACCATAAAAGAAAAAATTATAATTTCTAAAGTTATCTAAACCTCCCTTTGATACCAACTATAAGGACCTAACCTTAAAACATTACATTATCTTTAGTCTTATGTCAAGAATTAAATTTATTACATTTTAGGATCTTTTAATTTTAATGTTTTATAGAATTGGTAAAAAAATCTTCTAAATTAAACACATACATTACAATTGAACACTTATAATCAAAAACTATTTTTTTACCAATAAAAACATTCTAAAGAAACATGGTTTTTTTCTATGATATAACATCTCAATTTTCATCTTGTCTGCATCCTTGTCATTACTCATCCTTTAACCCTGTGAATTTTTTTTAAACATGGGATGATAACAAAAGGTTAGTAAGGTATATTAAAAAATTAAACCATTTATTTAGTAAAAACATGAAAAATCATATAACATTTACCTTTATATTTAATGTTCATTGAGAATATGAAAGAAAAAAATCACATGAAAAAATACACATTTTTCTCAAATAAAATCACAAAAACCCAAATTAATAAATTAAAACTCCTTTAGGTGACATAGATCATCATTTACATAAAACCATTTCAAGACCCTTCAATTTTAATAACCATATGACCGACTTCCAAAATTATTATTAACTAATGAATTATAGATATTTAATGAAGATCACCCTTCATATAAGCTATATCAGGCTCACTATGATCTAAACTAGTGTTACACCCTTCGAATAATATATATCAGGATTACCATTTTCTCATGAGCTATAATGGGTTTTAACCCTTCATATAATCTATATCAGGATAACCCGTGAGCTATAATGGTGCTCAACCCTTCATATAAGCTATATCGGGATCACTGGTTTCTCATATAATTCTCAAGTGCCATTTCATGAATAAAAAAATAAAATCATAAAACCCTTTAAAAAACTCTTTCAATCCCAAATTAAAAATGATTTTATATAAAAATATATTTTCCTTTTAAAAAACCATTTTCAATAACAAAACACAATTTTCTTTGAAAATCCATATTCAATTCCAAAAAATAACCAAAAAAATAAATTTGGAATTTCATTTAAGAAAACATGTAATAATTTAAATAAATATATAAATTAAATAATATCCATAGTGGCAGAAAACTCATTGTCACTGTGTATATTAAGAATAATACATTTCTTTTATCATTTGTTAAAACATTTCGTATAAAACACGTAAAAATATTTATTTTTAAAACCATTGAATGAAACTCAAAATAGATAAAAAGATTCCATTATAATTATTTTATATTCATATAAATGAAAATATAAAATAATTTCAAGAATATTTACTTGGATAAAAATATTTTGAAATTGAGTCCTCAAAAATTAAAATATATATATATATTTAAATCAAAGTGTCCCATACCACTGTGAATTATTTTAATCATAAACTATATGGAGGAATAACATTTAAAATAAATAAAAAGACATTAAATAAATTCATGATATGATATGTCAAAGGATCTATATAAACACCACATAAAAATAAGGTGGGTGTATAATATCAAAATATACCTCAGTGAAAGGATATTGGGATTTAGTCCCTTATAAATATCATATCATTAAAGTTTGAATTAATAAAATGAATAGAATATTTGTATACACTGTAAATCCACATAAAATTTGAAAATAAAACATAGGATATTAAAAATACATTTCACACATAGTCTTAGCACAACATAATCAAGAAGTATAAGTTTAGCCCAAAAAATAGAAATTGGGTTAAGAAAATCCCTTACCTCACATTCAAATTCAATAAAATGTATTAAAAATCCTATATAATGGTTTAAATAATGTTATTAATTCATTACATAACTATATTAATATTTATAATACCTTACATTGTGATTTTATTACATCTTATGACCCAGTTTATTATCATTTTCTTGGTTTCGGGAGTGTTTGTTTCATGGTTTCATGATCAGTTCATTTGTGTATAATTATGGGATTCCTTGTAAAATGAAATTATAACTCAATAAGTGGAATTTAATATTATTAATTAGCTTTCAAAATTGTTAATTTTACCATATTTGATTTTTATTTTGAACATTATGAAAATTCATTAGATAAAATGTTAATGATAAATGATTGGTTAATTTTGGTGGTTTTTTCCAAACATCATGAACTAGTTTCATTTTTTTTAATATTATGCATATATATTAGTTTTATAACATTAAATATTTTATAATATACCTATTGACATAATATTTTACCATAATTATATTTTCATCACCATCCATGAAGGCGGTAATGGAAAACGAACAAAATCATTATTCATGGAGGTGATTAACTAGCATAACTTAGATAATAGTTTCATTTCATTTAATAAGAGAATATGATAAATGAAATTGATATGATATATTAATTTAGAAAAAACTCCAGTATATACATGATTCTGGAGTTATAATTCATTTATGTATGAAATATGTTAGGATAAAGTATAAAAATTAAAGAAATTAAGAGAGATGGTTTGAGAAAATTACCTCTTGAATATCAGCTCCTTGAGAAACACTTAAGGACCAATGATTTGGAATTTTGGTGATACTATTAGAACTATAATGTGGAAAGAGTTAGGAGTATAGGTTTTGGTCAATATTTTAGGAGCTACAAGCCTTGTGAGTTAAAATGGTGTGGTGAGGGGTGGTATTTATACTTGAGGTGAGGTCGGTTTAAGTGATTAAAATAATGAATATTTTATATTAAAGCCTACAATATTGAGGTGGCAATAAATTCCATGAATTTTTCAAACAATTATTATTTTATAGGAAGTTTAGGTTCAATACACACCTCAAACAACAATTAAATTTTGTAGTTTTTATGTATTTTAAGACTTTACCTTTTTAACTTTAACATGATTATGTTTTTACCAATACCTCAGAAAATAATTTTTTTAACATGGTATATTTTTTAATGAATAAAAATTAAATTAACCTTAAAAAATAATTTCAATATTTTTATTTGAAAAATATAATCCATTTTACTTAATTTAATTCAAATAATTAGAAAAAATAGATTTCAAATTAATCATGAAGACACAATGAAAGAGTGGGTTTTAAAAGTGAAAAGTTACAAAGATTGAAATGTTTATACATCCAATTTAAATTTTAAAGTGATTCAAATTAAATATATTGGTTTTATTTATGTATAATTGAACTAATTATACTTTAAAAAAATAAAAATATAATTTAACTATATAAATAAATTATACAAAAAAGAATTTTTTAAATAAAATGTTGTATTTTTCACTACTCATCAAAAAATGAAAATTGTTAGAAAAAATCCCAAAAATAACTCTAAGAGAATTTTTATATTATGTATTCAAAAATTATGTTTTTTTAAGAAAAATAAATTTTTAAAAGTGTAAAAATTTATATTTAAAATAGGTACACCATCAAAAGGTGATAAAATTATCTTTTAGATAAATATATCTTTTTATGATTAAAGTTAAATTTATAATTATCTTAAGCCTATAATACTTATTTGATGAATTTAAAAAAATTAATTGAATATATAAGATATAAATTTAATTAAAATATTTTATTAATATTTAATAATTTAATTTATTAAAATAAAATTCCATTGTGGTCATAAAAATAGTTTTTTATAGAAACACACACTTTATATTCAACTAGTTTTTATTTTTATTTATAATTAATTGGTAACTAATCAATTAATTTTATAAAAATGTTTAAACTATATTTTATAAAAAAAATTAATCTCATTCATCCCCTCTATTCCCATGGCTAGGTAATTACAGTCACATTTAAATAATAATATTTAGTTGTTTATGTAAGATTTATGTTTTGTAACTTGTATAATATTGATCATATTTTTTCCTTTTAAAATTTATGGATATTATAGATATAGTCTATAAGAATGGTTATAATAGACATCAAAGACAGAGATACTCACCCCTAGGAATCTAGAACATCTAGATACATGTAAAAAAATATTTCCATCATCATCCACTCAATGCAAGACTCATTTACCGCCTCTATCTATTCCTTTCAAATCAAGGAATCGGTAATGTTGTTACCATTTCTTGGTGTATAATCCAACAAAAAATTTAAAGATAGCAGATACTTGACCCACCTTCTCTACTAAAGGTTTAGGTCCCACTAAGAAAATTTGTACCTAAGGCTCTTTTGGTCTTTGTATACCACAACCCTCCCACCCAAAAGATAGTTTCTCTAAAATATCAAGGCATATACCACTATAGCTAACAATATATCATGAGTAGGGTAATTCCTCTAATGTTTTCACCGTTTTTTGGATCCATAAGAAACCACTATAACCACTAACTTCAAAACTACTCTGATTCCAACTCTAGATGTATCACAGTACATGATATATGCTTTACCAGGAAAAGGTAAAGTGGGGATAGGTGTTGGGGTCAACCTTTATTTAAAGCCTTGAAAATCTCTCTTGAAATTATCTGACCAAACAAACTTCACTCCATTATTTTTATCCCTAACATTGGTGCTTCCATACGGGAGAAGTCCTAGATTAAACATTGATAATATCCTAAGAAACCCAGAAATCTCTGAATCTAGTAGAAATTATTAGGTCAATACAAAAATACCACATCAGTAAACTTATCTATGCCCATTAACACTCCTTCCTATGAGATTACAAGGCCCAATAAGTATACTTTATTAATCCATAAATTGCATATGATTAGTTTGGCATAAATCTTATGTTCTCTCAATGTACTCAAGATGATTTAAATATGGTTGGTATGATCATCTTCTAACTATGAGTACACTAATATTTCATCAACAAAACACCACAAACTAGTTTATAAAATGATTAAAGATTTGATTCATAAAGTCCATGAACATAACTGGTGCATTTTTTAAACTAAGAAGCATCACTACAAACTCATAAAATCCATACCTACTCATAAAAATAGACTGATATATGTCTGATGGTCTCACCCTAAACTGTTGGTATCCAAATCTCAAATAAATATTAGAGAAGTTATTGGAACCTCTTAGATAATAACAGATATAATCAATATATAGAAGGGGATATTGTTTTTTAATCGTTATCTGTTTCAATCTTCAATAATCCACACATAAGCGCAAAATATCATCAACCATCTTGGTGAAAATAATTGGAGAACCCCATGGAGACATACTAGGTTGTATGAAACCTTTATCTTCCAAATATTCCATATAAACTTTCAACTCCTAATGCTCTGTTGGTTCAATCCTATATGGAGGGATAAAAATTGGATCTTCTCTTGGCACCAACTCAATCCTAAACTCAGTTTCCCAATCAGGTTGTAAGACACAGAACTTTTTAGGAATGAAATCCTAAAAATATACTACCACTTGAGGAAAAGTATCTTACTAAAAATCCCATCATCCAGAACAAGACTTTTTTTGAGTCATGAGACAGTATAATCTACACTAAATTGGACCTACATGAGCAATCTAATGATCTCACTAACCCTAGTTAGAATAGCTACCTCCTTATAGAGATATAAAGGTAACTATCATCCATTAACAATAAATATTGTCATGGTATAGGAAAAAATAATCAATAATAAGAATCAAATAGAAACCTGACATTTTCATCACAAATAGTTCCCATAAGAAATGGTAATTGTCGGTCTATAGAGAACATGCATTACAACATTTGATATTATCTGACTAAAATCCCAATGATGTATTGATGGTCAAAAAAATCACCCAATATTTCCAAAACTAATCCCAAACTATTTGAAAAACTACAAATAAAAAGGAATGTGAAACCTATGTATTAAACAGAACACAGGAAAGGGTAGATGATATAAGAATAATACCTATAACTGTAAAAGTACTAGAGTCCACAATAGTTGAAGTATACTTCATAACATGCGGCTAATAAGATACTCTACCATGGTATCCAATATTACTCCCTAGATCTATTCCCTATGCCTAGTATTATCATTCCTTCACTAGGGTACCATGTCCCCTTCCTCAACCTGAACATCTTGTAGAACTCTATCTACCTATCCTCTAAGGAGTAATTGAGTCCCTCCAAGACTCTATAACCTATCCTAATCCCCTTACACTAAACATTTGCAATACCTCTCTATAAAACTTATGAAGATGTCCCACCCTGCTGTAAGAATGGGACTCCAAAGAGGGGTATAGAAACTCGGGCCTCTTATGGCTCAACTTGTCACAAAAATAACACTATATTTGAAAACAAACATGAGATGGATGACCACTATCCTGACTGTAATCCACATTGTTTCATTGGTGATCACTATCATAGCAGTGCTTAATTCCTCCAAAAGAAGAGCTCTTGGTTATACTTATTCAAATATATTGACCACTGTTTGGATCCTCTTTCAAATTTGTGATAATTGACTAATTCATCACATCTGAAAAATAACTTAGATGATAAACTTTAACATGAAAACTGATCTCATAGTGAATCTCGTCCTAAAAATTTATCACCATGGAGGTCCCATATAGAGATAAAGATTGCATAAATCATTATAGGTTGGTGAAATGTTTAATGTATTCTATCATTGATATTCCCTCCTATGTCAAAATGCATGAACTAGGATTCCTTATCATCCCTCAAAATCTATAGAAATAATTGGATCAAGATAACTGCCTGAAATTCCTTAAAAGATAACTCTTCCCACTCCCCATCCTACTCTGGAATATCCTACCATTACTTGGAAGGTCCAAAAATCATAAATGTAGCAAGCTTCACCCTCCTATCTGTGAGTGTCTCATGGTGCTTAAAGATTGTCTAGACCGAATTTATCCAGATCTCGGCTGCCAGGGGCCTCCATCCCAAGTGAATGTATAAGGATTATATATATGAAACTCTCTCATCAACTCATAAATAAACAAAACCATGAAAATAGTCTCCATTTATATGGATTGCAAGTCCCTCAAGAAGCAACCATGAAGATGAACTTCCAACTAATACTCGGGAGCTACCAGAAGCTCTAGCTTAGCTAAATTAGGAGCATGCTTATTAACACTCTCCTGAAACTCAAATAAAATACAAGGAGGATTTATTTTTTCTAAAATAAAAAATACTCTTTATATTAATGTCTATAACAATAGTTTCAACCTCAACAGGTTACAACAATAGAGAACCATAAAATATAGTCTCTCTAAACATGGATTCCAAGTGTTTTATCATGATATATCAGTTCATTCATTTCATTTATTAGAGAAAAATATCTCATTTTATATCTCATATAGTAAATTATATATCCCAAGAAATACTTATGTCCCTATAATGAACAATTCATATCAACATATATCCCTATGTGCCTATCATGATATATTTATACTTATCTCACATCACACGATGTCATGGGTATAGATCGCAATAAATAATAACATTACACAACATGTGATTTACCCTAGGTGAAATAAAATCAACTATAATAAGAAAATATCATGAATAGTAATCTCATCCCTGGGTACTCAGATTTTTGCCCATACATGGGTTAGCTACTCCCCTTCACATGCTCATCACCAAGTCCTAACACATCCTAATATCATTTCTACCTTTTACAAATAGTAAATAAATAGAAAATAAATACCTTCCCACTATTGTTACAATTTTTAATGTCCCATTATCTGGAACACTGTCACATGGCAAAAATAGTTTTGTTATGAGACCTCAAGTGTGCCTCCCCATATTCTAGATGTCGGTGACTAGTAGTGGGAGTGTGATGAATATATTGGGGAGACTATACCCATAGGTATAGATTCACAACACAGTGGGATAATCAAAAAATAATAATATCAAAGTAACAAATAATAGTGGAAACCATATATCATAAAATGGGAAAGTAATGAAGGAACCAATAAACCAAAAATAAAAAATCATGTATTGATAAGATGAGACGTATCAAAATGTAAAAATAAAATCAAAAAATTAAAACAATCGGTTAAAAAAATATAAAAATAAAATACTTAGGTCGCAAACCCCATGTCGGTCCCATCTCTAAACTCTAGCACACCTAGATAGAAACAAATTAGTTACAAGGTCCCTTTCCCTTGTCAAAACCTGTATCCATGTAATACTCTCTCGTACCAAGCGGCGGACCAAATAGGGTGTGAGTAAAACTTAGTAGGTCAACACCACTACGTCTAAATGAAACTAGTCTAATAATAAGTTCATGAAATAAAGAAATAAACATGTGTATTAATTAATCAATTAATATAAAATAATAATCAACCTACTTTGGAACCATGAAAAAATATATCTGATAATGTACACAACCATGCCAACTATAACAATATTCCCATAATATAACATAACTTGCATCAGCCCCATTCAGGGATATCTCTTAGGATGTGGCACAACCATTCCATCCATAACCAAATATTCACGGAGGAATCTCACAAATTTGGTTTAAGCCTACTATATAATCATTCCAGGATAGGACTAGGAAGAACCTGCCCTATATAAGAATTACAACATGGGACTATGAGTATTCCTCTCAATATAATAATTACAACATGGGACTAGAAATATCCAACTTAATATAAGAATTATAGCATCAGACTTAGTAGATCCCACTCAATATAATCTTTATAGAATGGGAATAGGTATATCCCACCCAATATAATAATTATAGCATGGGATAGGGAAAATCTCACTCAATATATGCATTACAACATGAAACACAACACATGTCACAACAATAAGGATACGCAATATCACATCCTATGGCTCAATGGTTATTTTTGAAAATTACCATTTATCTTTCAATTATATATTTCATTTATCAATTTAGACTCAAACCATTCACATGCTATCCATTTCAATAAAAAATTCATTTACACGACGAATCTATATCAATAAATCACCTGAAACCTTAGTTCATGCTAAACACACATTAATAAATTATCTAAATTATTATTATTCAATGTTTCTCTCACCCAATGGTTTCTAGAATCTAGGTTTCAATATCAATTGAATCTAAAGTGATCCGAACAATAATCCAATTTATAGTTTCACATTTTTCAATCAATCAATTAGTTAGAGCACATGTTACATTATTTCAATTATAATATTTCACATAATTTTCAATTTAACAGAACTTAGGGTTAGGTTTTAGACCACCTACCTTTATCTGGTGATCAAACAACACTTCCAATAGGCCATACCAATAAGAATGAAGTCATAGAAGATCAATGAAGATGACCAAGCTAAAACCAGATCCTGATTAAAACCCAAAATAACTGTGGTAAAGAGATCAATTGTTCAACAACTCTACAATTAAATAAGATAAAGGGAAACCATTGAAAAAACACTCACTGGGTTTTTATTACTTGAACTGGATGTCCAGATTGGAAGGAGAGACTCCAAAATCTCTAATAGATTGTCCAAGGTTTGAGAGGAGGAAGGAATGCTACAGATTAATGAAAAAGATAAGTGATGCACATCTGTAAAATATAATATCCCATAACATACATGTCTTGTGAGTATATTACATGGCATGTAATACGTAATTAATATTTATACTGAAAAACACATCACCCGAATGAATATTAACCCGATCGATTATTATATGTTGTGTAATATGATTTCAAGTCACGTGTTTTTTTCATGTTGTGAACTAGTTCATGACCTGAAACCATTCATGGTATATGTCTGCAGACATTTACATGTCGTGTAACATGTCCACCGTGTTTAAATTCTGTACTGATAGTTTTCAACCCAATTTCTACATGAGAATTTGAACCACCTCCAAATCCTTCCAAACCATGGAAAACCCTCAAAAAAACCTTTTAAAACATTTATACCAGGACTACATTGATTCAAATAAAAATAAAACCATAAAATTTATGTCATTTTTTCAAAAACATATCTTAGTCTCCCAATAAGACTCAGTCAACAAGTTTTATAGAAAAATTAAAACCCAACAAAAGATGTTTAACATAAAACTCAAAGGGTGTCAAACCTGAAAATACATGGGATATTACAAGTTTTCTATTACATATCCATGTTTTCACTTCCCATTTATGTTCTCCTATATGATAACTTAGTATGTGTTATTCTATATGACCTTCATACTTTCCTTTTCTATTTTAATTTAGTGGAAGTTTTATTGACACTCTTTATGATGTGGGATTTCAATAAAGGTATTTTGAAAAGTCAAAACACTAGTTTTATATCCCGAGTTAAAATTTAGAGGATGAAATTTATTAGATTGGTGTATAATGTCTCATCTATATATTTTAAAAATAAATACTATGTTATATAGAATAAAAGATATGCAACATTGAGTTTAAGCAATCAATGAAATATTATTATTTAAATGTGACTATTATAACCTAGTCGTTAATTTGGTGGGTATGAATAGGAATAACTAATTTATGAAATAAATAATTTTCCTAAAAAATATGAATGTATTGGTAAATTCCTGTTAAATAATAATGTAATTTTTAGTAAATTCATATTAATGTTCAAAAATATGTTTTCTTCAAAAATGGGTTTTCTTTCTTTTAATGGGTGAATATTTCAATTAATTTCAGGAAGTTTTTAAAAATGTGTTTTAAAAAATGAAAATAATTTTTAAAATCAGTATATCTAAATTAGACTATGGTGAAATTTTGATAATTTTTTTAAAAAGTTAAATTTTGTGTTGAATAGTAAAAAATATAGTTTTTTAAAATATCGTATATTTTATGATATCATAAAGACATAATTATGATAAAAAAGTTAATAAACATATGTAATGACTCAATAATGATATTATAATATAAATATAATACAAAAATATTATATAAAATTTAAATTGCAATTTATTTCAAGATAAATATGAAAATCATTTTCACTACTGATGTAGTGCTTGTACAATACTAGAAAAGTATAATTCAGTGTCTTATAGATAATAATTGAGAGGTATAAACTATTTGAACAGACTTTGTATATAATATCATATATAAATGATTATTTATACTCATAATTTTGAATTTTAGAGTTACATACCAAGAATATTATTCGAATGATTTGTAATGCTTTTGTCGGTGACTTCCAAATGGTTGGAGCATTCTTCACACCCTTCATGAAGGTGACAAAGTTACTAATTTCTTGGATGCATGAGGATATCCTGATTCACCTCGTTTGGTATAAACTGGTATTGTTTCCCTTCCCATGGAGTGAATCAACTTGGATAGAGGTTACGCACTTGGTTTTCACTATTTTAGACCCCTGTAATCATTTTGTACCTTTGTTCTCTCACTTCCTTTAATAAAAAGTATTTATTTTGCTTGAATAAAATGATTTTAAAAAACTCTAAAATTAAAATTATAAGAACCATTAAATGACCCAAAAATTTTACCAAATATTATTTTTTGATTATATATAAACTATAATCATCCAATGGTCAAATATATGACCATTTTGGGATACTTGGATGAGATTATGACTTTGGTATTATTTTATTTAATAAAAAGTCAAACCTATCACACTATTATTTTTATTAAGTTTAATATTTTTAATATGGTTTCATATAGAATATACCTTTAAATATATATTATTTTGAAATATAAAGGATTTATATTCATCTTGGTATTTTATTTTAAATTTTTAGTGTATAAATAATTACATTAAATGCTTGGACAATGTTGATGGAGTTATTATTTAATTAATATAATAATCATAACAATGTTATTACAAATATTAAAATAAATATAATTTGGCATAATTAATGTGATAAAAAAATTCTCTAGATTAATGTGACGTGTTTAGGATATAAAAAATAGTTTGTTTTAATTTTAATTGTTGTTTTGATGTTTTTAAAGTCAAAATTATGAATCTTATTGAGATTGAAAATAATTATCTTTTATGGGATTCATATTTTATTAAATTATTTAAATAATAAAAATATTAAATAAGAACAAATGGGATAATATATTATCTAAAACATCATACCCTAAGCATTTATAGTCCATTTTAAAGCATTTGAATCTAGAATAATGTTTTTATATTTTAATGTTTTGATAAATTCCAAGAGTGCCCCTACCCTATCTTATAAAAGGGAAACTCTTATTCAAAATCCTTCACAAATAAAAACCCATTTTTTCAAGAAATAACTACCTAAATTAAATACAATAATCCCTCCCCAAATTCTAATGTCCTTCTTTTAGGTATAACACTAACCTTAGAAGGATTAAGGTGTTAATCAAAGGTGGTTTCTAAAGAAGAGGTGTAGTTTTATTTTCATGTTTTAGTTTTGTTTCCCCTTTCGCATACCTCAAATATTCTTTAACAATGATAAAATAATAAATCATGTATTCTATACATACATAGATGTTATTATTTTAGTGTAATGACATATATCCAACTCAACTTCCATTAAATGGTAAAGTAATTAATCGTTCGTGTGTATAGTGGACTACCACCTCACGAATCAATGTAATTAAGATTAATATAATATATTAATGACATATTTATCATTCCTAAAATATAATATATCATTTATATTCTTATCTTTCCACACATAGAAAAATAATAACATTGGTCGTGCGTACGTGCGAATTATCACCTACACTAAGTGATGTGATTAGTTTTTCATCACCACACCACATTGATGATATATATAAGTATATTTAAATTATTAATATGATATTAATTATATTATTATCATTATGAAAAGATAAAATTTTACTTACTTATTTTGATAATGATCATTGAAAAATGAAAATGTTACTCATGCGTATGTACGGCCTACAGTCTCCATGATTATAACATAGTTAATTTTTCATAACCATATTTAATTATTTGATTTAAAATATAATTTAAGTATAAATTATTTTGTTATTTGATGATTATTATTTTGTATAAAATGTAATAAGGTCCTTTTTTACAATATTCAATATATTGAAGTTATTTTTGACTTATGAAATGAATGTCGTCAAAGCCTCTGAAGTACACATAAATAATTAAGTAATTATTATAACATAGTAATTAGTCAAATAAATGGAATTATATGACATAAACCATCCCATAGGTTCCTATTCCGTGACTACCCCTAGCCCGCCTCTGATATTCCAGGGGCTGGTGACTAGCACTGAGTAGGCATTTCACACAAATGGGAGGTATTAGCCAAAAATACATGTAAAAACACACACATCTCCAAACCACACAATGATGAAATGTAAAACAACTGAGAGAATGATTGAAAACAACTAGGATCCCAAAACCAATTTATAACATGATGTAAAGGAAAATTAAATAGGGATAAATACTAGCCCACTATAAAGAATCTGTAACATAAGTCTAACTAAAATTATAGAAGTTCATCCTTCTCTAAGGGTGAGGACTACATCAAAGATGTGCTCCCAGTAAACACCTTGGTCTGACCAGCTCCAACTATGCTTCACCCATTCTTGCTCCACCAGAGACACTGTATAAAGGGTCATTGTCTACATAAGACATGAAATGTGTGGGAAAATTCCGTGCAGGGGTAAGTATAACAATACTCAGTAGGATACCCCAAAAACACTAAACACAAAACACCATGCATAGTCAGCACCATAAAAGATGTAACACTATATAACAAATACAAGAAGAAAATAAAATCTTGATATACTTAGGATAGACTTCAGGCCATCAAGTGGTCATACTTATCTTCTAGACACAAGATTTTGTTTGAAGAAACACTCATTATAAGAGATCTCGCTCCATGATCTGTGATATGATCGAAGACACTCTAAAAATAGGTATAGCTCATTTGTGACTTACCCGATGAGGACACAATGGTTTGAGAAGACTATGATACACATAGAGGGGGTCCCTCCCAGAAATGCTAGGGGAAACCACGAACCCAATCTGGATCAACCCACTACGTAGGGTTATGTATGCCAATTATTCAAAAAAACCTACTGATGTATCCCACTAGATAGAGGATCAATTTCTTGATCAAGGAGGTCAAACTAATTCCACAAACTCCAATAGGTATGAGAGGGGATCACACTCCAGTCTCATGGAAGGACACCATAAATCTATCCCAGACTCTGCCTCTCGAGGGGATTACAATCCAGGGATGTGGACGTAATGTCGCACTGTAACCTCGAGGAAAGGACCAAGGGAATAAATTCAACCTATACTATTCAAAACTAGGAAAATGATGAGTGTCAAGAACTATTAATTTGAACCTGTCACTTTAGAAGCTTCTCAAAGACTTCCACGGGCCTACGGACCGACCACCATAGTCGGTCCACCTACAGTTGTGTTCTGTCCACCTACTGTCATGGTTGGTCTACCTACCATGCAGATTAGACACCTTTGGACTGACCACCATGGTCGGTCAACCTACCACCCCAACTGACTGCTATGGTCGACCGTTGTAGTCATCCGCTCATGCATCGGTTGCACGGTTGTTGCGCATGCAGCAAATCGAGCTACCATGATTCCATGTTTGATCACACCGGGGTTCCACCCCAGTTTCCCCATATATGACCCAAGTCCTTCTTGTGTCCATATGATTCAACCCGACCCACTGGATTGACCCAAACCACCAACTTGGCCCGACCCACCAACATGGCCCGGCCCACTGACCTAGCCCGGTCCACCGACCCGACCTGCCCACCAACCTGGCCCGAACTGCCTTCACTCATCCTACTTGGCCAAGATTTCTATGCATCTACCATAGTTCATGAATCCTCCATCACTGCTCCCGCGTCCACCACCGCCGATCCCGGCTGCACCCCGCATCTGCCACCGTTGATCCTGGCCACACACAGCTTCGCCTCCTGCACACAGACCACCACTGTGCACCATCATGCAGCATCACTAGCTTCTAGCTGCTACTGCTACATTCTAGTGGTCCCTTCCACAGACAACCATTCCTCCTCTAAATCCTTAAAGAATAAACAATCATATATTCAAGCCTCTTGGGTCATGATCAACACTTATCCATCCCTGGTTGTTGATTTTCCTCAAATCTGGGGGTCCGATCGAGTTCAGATCCACCTGGAAATGTCGAGTCGCGACCACGAGGATCTAACCAGAGAAGAACATAATAAAATAGGTAAAAGAGAACAAGATAAAAGTTTTATCATCATTGGATAATAATTTTGGGCCAACGATCGAGAATGGGGGATTTGGGTTAGAAAACCATATCAAGTAAACTTCTTGGAATAAATATTATCTCGCAATATGCACAATCTGTGAATCAATCGAGTCATCAATTGATTCAAGTTCCTTATACAAATGAAGAATGGGTAATAAACCAATGAAATCACATTCCCTACCACAATTTGGATTTATCACTGATGAAAATTTAATCTTTGTTGCGATCGTTGGCGAGATCATTCAAAATCAATGTACACTTATCATCAATCCTAGACTCATTGTCGTTCATCGGAAATGATTCCCATAGCTCGCTATAACGATCCTCCAGAAGTTCCAGGGTTATGAATCTAACCCTAGAATTCTCACATGTGGATACATTTAAATAAAAACAAGTTGATTCATCAACACAATGAATTAAAATAATTTTATTAAATTGTTTTATTCATTTTATGCATGCAATAACTTTTTCACAAACGGCCTATGCCGACCAAAGTTAGGTCATTCCTAGGGTAAAGACGCTACTCTAAACTCAATGGTTCTCTCATATTTTTTATATGATTACCCATTTAGGAGTTATTCCACTTTTTCATGAAAATAGTGTGCGCATTCTATTAAATATTTTAATAATTTTCAAACATTTTTTCTGGGCACACTGGGCCTTATAATTTCATGTCGTCTTAGTGTCTGGTCTTGAAAACAATCCATAAAATATATAAAAATAATACATAGAAAATATGAGATGTTACATTCTCCCCACCTAGGGGGTTTATGTCCCCAAAAATCTATAATAAGGGCTACACAAATCGATGGGGGTACTAAGAATGAATCTGAGCCTCCCACTCCCACGTGCTTTCTTAGAAATTCTTGTACTACCAATGAACATAAACCAAAGAAATTGATCACCCCTAAATAATCCTCTCCTACTAATCCTCGATCACCATTGGGTACTCAGCAAAGGATGCTCCATCCTCGATGTCCATCTCGCCCGAATCGATAACATGTAATGGGTCATGAACGTACCTCCTCAACTACGACACGTGGAAGATGTCGTGTACCTGGTCTAACAGTAGAGGTATATCCAAGTGGTATTCCACCTCTACAACTCTACGTAGTATCTGGAAAGCGCTGATGAACCTCAGATATAGCTTTCCACCCTGACCAAACCTCTCTAATCCCTATTTTGGTGAATCTTGAAGGAACACATAGCCTTCTTCCTCAAATTCCAAATTCCTTTATCGCTTGTTAGCATAAGACTTCTGACAGCTCTGTGCAGTCTTCATTCAATCTTGCATGATCTGTAGCTTTTTTGAAGTATCTTTCACCAACTTCAATCCCATGAGTGCTGACTCGTCTATTTCAGTCAAGTAAAGCATTTACTTTCAGGTTCACTAATACAAATCCTCAAACGGTGCTATAATAATGGTGGAATGGTATCTATTGTTGTACACAAACTCCACCAGTGGTAGGTGATCCTCCAAACTAAGGCCAAAGTATAATATATAATATCACAATATATACTCTAAAATCTAAATGTTCATCTTAGTCTAGTCATCCTTTTGTGGGTGAAACATTGTGATCAAGAATAATTAGGTCCCAAACGCCTCTTGCAATCCCTTTCATAACTAAGATGTAAAGAGAGAATAACGATAAAAAAATCATCGATTAAACTCTATGGAGTCGAAATATCTTCTGAATGTAGAGGCATCCCAATTTCTCCACTGAATTCTACTCTCAGATATCAAGGAAGTGGTTTGACTTGGTGAGTTAGCCGAATATCATCCATATGGCATCGTGTCTCCTAGATGTAAGTGGTAAACCCAACACAACATCCACTGATATTGAATCCCACTTTTATTATGGCACCTTAATGGGTTGATAAAACCCCACTGGGACTTGGTGCTAAGCCTTTACTTCCGGATATGTAAGGCATCAAGAAACAAACTATTCAACTTCTTTCTTCATCCCTTGTGACCAAAACTGATGTCAGAGGTCTTGGTACATATTCTACACACCTAGATGTACCACTAAAGGGGATGTATAAAACTCCTTCAAAACCTCCCCCACAATTTCATTGATACCATTGTGCATCCTTTGAGGAGAATGACATGCTCCTTAACTTTTGAATATCCATTAGAAGCACACCTTGTAGACATCTGAGCATATTGGGTCTCGCAGTCAGTATCCCCAAGTTTTTCCTTCATGACTCATTGTAAGAGTATAGGGGTTATAACCATCGGATGGAGGTAAGTTTCTCCATCTATATCCATAAAGGATAACTACAATGATTTCAACTGCTCTGATGCCTCATTCAACAACCGTGTATTGGATCTCTTACTAAGAGCATCTACCACCACATTCCCCTTCCTATGAGTATAGATAATATCAAATTCACAGTCCTATAGGAATTCAATTCATCTTCACTATCTCAAGTTTAGATCCTTCTAAGAGAATATATACTTTATAATCTTATGGTTGGAGTAAATGATAAACTGCTCACCCATCAGGTAGTGTTGCCACATTTTCAATGTGAAGACTACCACTACTTACTCATGATCATGGCTCGCGTAGTTTTTCTCTTGTGGTCTCAACTAGTGTAAAAATTAGGAAAACACCACTTTATTCTGCCTCAAGACACAAACAATCTTAGTTCCTAATTCATCACATAACACTACATACTCGGCACCCTCCTCTAGAAATCCCAATATGGGAGCACTTATCAATCTCTGCCTTAATTTCTGAAAAGCCTGCTGGAAATACTCTATCCACATGAAATGATTTCCCCTTAAAGTAAAATATTTCAAGGGTGATTCAACTCTAGAGAAGGTGTGTAAAAACCTCTGATAGTACCCTTCCAATCCAAGGAAATAATGAACCTCGATAACACTCTTAGGTGGTTCCCAAGAAAGAATTTCCTCAACCTTCAACGGATCAACTCCAACTCCAACCTCTGAGATGACGTGTTCTAGAAAATGGACCTCTTGAATCCAAGACTGGAACTTCAAATAATTTACGAAAATCTGGTGCTCCCAGTTAGTGTCCAAGACTATCCTTAAGTGCCTTGCATGCTCCTCCTCAGATGCTGAATACACTAGGATATCATCGAAGAAGACCACCATGAACTGATCTAATTAAGGCTAAAAGATATATTTTGTGAGTCCTATGAACACTTCTAGGGTTTTTTCAGGCCAAATTGAATCACCAAGTACTCATAGTGACTGTAACGGAATTGGAAGGTCATCTTCAGTATATCCTCACCTCGAACTAGCAGTTGGTGATTTCCTGATCTAAGGTCAATCTTTGAGAACTATCATGCCCCTTTCAACAGATCAAAGAGGTCATAAATCCCTGGTAGTGGATACATGTTCTTCATGGTCACTTGTCTCAAGAACCGATAATCCACAGATAACCTCACGCCCCTATCTTCCTTCTCGGAAAAAAAAGATGCGGTTTTCCTAGGATGAAAAACTAGGTCTCACAAATCCCTTCCTCTAAAAGTCCCCCAACTATATACTCAACTTATGAATATTTGTAGGAGACATAAAATATTAAAGAGTATATATTAGTTCCCTACCAAGGTGTAAATCAATGCATAAGTCCATATCTAGGTGGGGAGGTAAACCTGTAATATCTTTAGGAAAGACGTCTTCATACTCTGCCACCACTATAGGAAACTGAGGACTCATATCATCTACTGCACCAAGGGTGTGTCTAGAAAATTGATGACTAATCGGCTACACTCTCTTATATATGATTCCATACTAAACTTCCTAGATTAACCATTAACTAAATAAGGAACACTCAGTACCATCACTGCGGACACACCCCACTCTTCACCTAAAATAATCGATCTAAGCATGAACTGTGGATAAAGAGTCCATATCAAGAATTATGTCATAAGGCCTCGAAACCACTTCCAATAGATCCCAACCAAAAATATCACCTCTGAGAGTCAGTTCACATTGTCAGTGCCAATTTTTTATCATTGAGTCTTCTCTAATAGGAGTCTCCAAGCATAAGGGTTATTTCAATAGTTCAACTAGAATCTCTGACTCTCGAACAAGATTTGTGGAAAGAAAAGAATGACTAGCACATGTTCTATCAATACTACAACTAAGGTAGAAAAGACACAGATATTACCTCATATCAACTCTAGGTACTTGGTGTCATAAGCTTCCATATCTTGAATCTAGCCTCATCCCTATCCACCAGGTCCTGGAGCCTAGCGTGGACCACCTGGGGTGGTACTGGTAACAAGTCAAACCTCTAACCACCTCCTACTGCCCTACCAGACCCTCTGCCACATCTTCCACCCTACGTACCACCATGATCCTATCTTTGTCTCTTTCTAGGAATTCCATAGACCATCTCTCAATCAATTTTATGATGGGTATATAAATATAATGCCAGATATCCCCAACCGTTGCAAGAGAAACACCGCCTATCCCTTGGCTGATTCCAGCCACCCTGGGAGCCCTACGTTGCTGACCATGAGTCCTAGGATTTCATTCTAATGTGCCTGACCTTTATGGATCCTTGAGACTATCATTTTCTACCTACTTCTGAGGTCTCAGGTACTAGGTTTACACTGGTAGTTCCCACTTTTTGTGTATGCTCTTCTAAAAAACTTTCCACTAATATGGCATGCTCAAGTACCCCACGAATAGGTAGAAATGCTCTAGGAGACCCTTAATTCCATGATGTCCCAGCATAAGCCCAAATCAAAGGTATAATACCTAAATAAATATTATTGTACCATATCAAAGGAGTATCACAAAAGATAAATAAACTTTTTTGAATACTCTACCACAGTCATATTACCATGCTGCAAATGCGGAACCTCTTGTAGGCATATCGATTTGAAAATGGCAGGATAATACTCTTCTATGAAGAGACACTTGAGTTTTATCAAAGATATAATTGTCTCATATTTTTGACTGAGTCATTGAGCTCTGCCATCACCCCGTAGAGCTCTGAAGATGACTCGTGGAAACGACTTCCATCTGGTCAGCAAGCATCCTAATAAGGCGGAAAACATGGGTGACTACCTCTTGCCAATCCTTATCCATATGAGGGTCTGGATCAACCCAAAACTTTGGAGTTCGATGCCTCTGAAACTCATGTAACACACTTAGTCTGAATTCATTCTCAACTGGTAGTGTTGGTGCTAGATGCTTCTCAATATGTGGTGGTATAGCTGGTAAAGCACTCGGAGGTGCTATCTCTAATATAGGACCATATATCAATGCCTCTTCATTAGGTGGATCATCCTCATGATCATGTAGTGTAATCATGTATATCTATCTATGTTGAAGAATCCTGAAATAAAACAAGATGTACCATGGTCAATAGAGTATATCTGGGGAGCTGACTCAAAAATGACATGGAAGACACAACCATTCCAATATGATGCATGTACCATTGTTTTTTCCAACAACCACTTTTTTTATGTACCAAATCAAAAACCAGATGCTTAGATTCATGGTGTATGGATATGTCAATAGCTGCACCAACACTGGAGTCCCTCGCCTCAAATCCAAACTTGTAAAACTTAACACTATTTCCTCAAAACAATCTCATGGACTCCTAGTCCTAAAGTAGAACTGACCCCCTTTGATACCACTCTATCAAAACGTATCCCAGAGTGTCCCATTCCATGACTACCCCAAGCCCACCTCTGATAGTCTGGGTGATGGTGACTAGCACTAAGTTGGAATTTCTCATAAATTGGTGGCATTAGCCTAAAGCACATATACACATGAACACATCTCCAAGACACACAATTCTGAAATGTAAAACAACTGATACAATGCATGCATACAACTAAGATCCCAAAACATGAGTAAAATAGGAAGTAAATAAAAAAGTAAACAGGTCCAAATCCAAGACCATCATAAGGATTCTGTAACATTAGTCTAACTGAAATTGTAGACGTCCAACATTCTCCATGGGTGAGGACTGCGTCAAAGTTACACTCCCATTAAACACCTCATTCTTCCCAACTCTAGCTATGCTCCACCTACTCCTATTCCTCTGTGGACACCATAAAAAGGGTTATCGTTGGTACAAGACATGACACGTAGGGGAAAATCCTCTGCAGGGTTGAGTATAAAAATACTCAGTAGGATACTTCAAAAACACTAAACATGAATCACCATGTATAGTCAGCACCATAAAATATGTAACACTGTATAATAGATACAAGAATAAAAGAGAACCCATATATACTCAAAAGATACTCCACGCCATCAGGTGGTCATAAAAAACTGCCAGTTACAGGATTTTGTTCACATAAATGCTCATTCTGGGAGATTCCACTCCACAAGTCATGATATAATTGAAAACAATCGAAGAAGAGGTCTATCTCTTTTGGGACCCACCCAACTAGAACATGCTAGTTTTATAATACTATGATACACAAATAGGGGGTAACGCTCAGAACCATTGGGGGACACCACGAACCCAATCTAGATCAATCCGCTATATAGGGGGTCGTATCCCAATAATTCCACAAACCCTCTTGATGCGTCCCGCTAAATGGAGGATCAACGTTCTTCTCAAGGAGGCCATGTGCATTCCACAAAATTTACTAGGTTTGATAGAGGATACTACTCTTGTCTCATGGAGGGACACAACAACTCTATCTGAGAATCAACCTCTATATGGGATTAAAATCCAGTGATGTGGATGTAATACCGCACTATACCCTAGAGGAAAGGACCAACGGAATGAAATCAACCTATACTGGTCCAAACATGGAAAACTAAGAGCTTTAAGAACTCTTGATTTGAACCTACTTCTCAAGAAGTTACTCGCAGACTTCGTCGGGCCTGCAAACCAACCACCACAGTCGGTCCGCTATCCTCTGTGTTCGGTCTACCTACTGTGTGGACAAGCCACTCATGGACCGACCGTCGCATTTGGCCCAACTATCATACCAATCAGCCAATGTAATGGACCACTGCGGTCAACTACTCGTGGACCGGTTGGATGGTCATTGTGCCCATGGAATCTCAAGCTATCATGACACCATGGTTCACTACCGTAATAGACCACACTGGGATATGCCTCGGTTTCCCCGGATCTAACCTGGGTCCATCTCATCTGACTCAGACAACCGTCATGATCCGGCCCACCGACATGGCTTGTCCTGCTCACATGTGGCCCATCTATCCTGGCCTGCTCCAGATTATCTATAGCTCACGTATCCACAGCCTTCGCTGATCTATATCGCACTTCGTGTCTGTCGTCGATCCTGTATGCATGTGGCCCCACTGCCTGCACGCGGACCGCTTTTGTGCACCACCACCGTTCACTGATTCCACCCATCATTGGTCCCTTATTTGAACAATCATTCCTCCTATGAATCTCTAAAGAAGAAAAAATAATTGATCTGAGCTCCTTGGGTCCTGATCTATGTTGATCAAGCCTCGTTTGATGATTTGTCTCAAATCCATGGGTCCAATCGAGTTCAGAACCACCCGACAACATCGATCCGGGACCATGGGGATCCAACCGGTGAAGAACATGAGAAAAGATGGAAAATGAACAATAGAAAAGGTTTATCATAATTTGAAAAGTGTTCATGGACAACGATCAAGAACGGGGGATTTGGATTTGAAAACTAGATCAAATAAATCCTGTGGAATAAATCTTATCCCGCAATACGCATGATCTGGGAATCAATCCATTCATACATTGATTCAAATTCATTATAGAAATAAATAATGGGGAATAAACCAAGTAAATAAAATTCCCTACATTGATTTGTATCGATCTCTAATGAAGAATCAAGGTACGTTGTGTTAGTTAGAGAGACCCTTCAAAATAGATGTGCGTCGATCATCGATCCTCGACTTGTTTTCATTTGTCAGAAAGGATTCTCAGAGCTCTCTCGAACGATCCTCTATAAGTTCTGGGGTTATGAGGATGACCTTATAATTCTGACATAATGATAAATTTAATGAAAAATAGTTCATTGTGTAAAATGCAACAAATTAAAATAATTTTATTAAATTATTTTATTCATTTTACACTCGTGACAACTTTTTCACAGATGACTTGTGATGACCAAAGTTAAGTCGTGACTACGGAAAAGGCTCTATTTTGAAATCAACAGTGCCCTAGAATTTTATATATGGGAACTGATTGAAGATTTATTCCACTTTCTTATGAAAACTATGTGTGTGTGCTAAAAAATATTGTAATATTTTTCAAACATTGTTTTGGGCACACCAGGCCTTGAAATCGCATGTCATCTTAGCAACTGGTCTCAAAAATAATCTATATAATATCTAAAAATAATACATATAAAATCTGATATGTAACATAATAAACATGAAAAATGTTCTCAATAATGTAAATAATTAACCTCTATTTATTATTCAGTAAGATAGAGATCATACGTGATGAATCGAATTCAAGGTAAGGGACTCTTTAAATAAATAACCTCATTTAAAATGTTTTAAGTATTTATTTTATAAATATTTATCTTTCTTTTCCATGTTTTTTAAATTATTTTTATGAATTTTTTATAAGAACATGAATTTTTTAAAATTGGAATTTTCAAATTTTTATCATTTTTTTAAGGATTCTTTTAAAGGTTTTATATAAGGGACTATATTTAAAAAATCCTCTTTAAAAGTTAATATTTAAAATATTACTACAAAATTCAAAAGGAATGTTTTCTAACATATATGTCATGATTTTATTCTCCCACTTTCATTACTCCTCAATGTTTTTAGGTTTTCATTACACATTTACTGGTTTATTTTCAAATAAATTTGTTTTATTTATAAGTGTCCAACTTCTTAAAAAAAATTATTTCAAAATGGAAAGGTTATTTTCCTCAAGAATTTTTTTTATGAAATATTTATGTGTTTTTATTTTAGTTTGGTTTATTGTAACTGTTTATGAGCACAGGTGGTTCCATTATAAGATGATGGCATGTGAGTCCGTTATAGCTCTTCAATTCATTTGGTAATAGGATATAGTTAACCGACTATGTTTCTCTTAATAGATTAGAGGAATATAATGTGATAATTATTCCAAATAGAAATGTTATGGTTACTCACCATGTATCCATGAGAGCTACAGTATATGTAAGAGTGATATGAAAATGATTCCACAAATTACCTTTTTGGTTTATGATTTGTATAGATTTTATAGGAAACTTTTGTTATTATAAGGTAATCTAAAGAGATTATATTTTATGGAAGAAACTTATAACTTTGTGATTATTTTTCATGAAAACATTATGGGTTTTTTATTTTACCTTTAAGTTCTCTTGTGAAATTTTTTTATGAAATCATTGGGTAGAGAAGGTGATTTCTTGGGAATGAAAATGTTTTTTCCTATATTTTATTTTTTAGGGGAAATATTTTTCAATTACTTATGGACTAATTATTTTTGTTAGACTTTTATGTCCATTATTGGGATTTGTTTTCTCATCCTATGCTTTAAAATTCTTTCATAGGGTTCTAGGGAGATTAGGCACAAGGATAACATCAAGAAGAAAATTGTAAAGTTTCATCATGAAAATAAATCATGTTTTATATTAAATACTTTTTAATGGGTCAGAATAGATATTTTGTATATGTTTACACTTTTAATTTATGGGTTTACTTTGTAATATTTCTTCTTAATTCTCTAAAACTATCAACTAAAAATATTCTCAAAGTTTTAAGTGAAGTCTACTTCAAAAAAACACTAGAATATGTAATGTTTAAGGCCAGATCCTTACATCATTCCCTTATTATAAAAACTTCTCAACATATGGAATAAACTGAGGTTATTTTATATTATGGTTAAATAACAATTGAGGGAGGTGTATAATGAAATAAAATAAAAATTCTCATTGAAGAATGTTACCACATCTTTATGTAAACTATTTAGGTTTTCACCAAAATACTTCCTAAGAAAGATTTTTGCATAAACTAATGCATCTAGGATGATGGGATGGAAGTTGGGAAGTGATTTAGGTGGGTATTTTCTAAACCAAAATGGATTTATGGTGTGAATAAGAGAGTATAGGGGGTGACCTTTTTTAAGTGAGATGAGTGGCACACTTGTAATGGTTGAAAATAAAATGGTGTAACCATGTTTTTCACATGCCACAAGGGTCCAAAATAGAGTATTCTTGATCCTTAGATATTATATGGTATAAATATTTCCATCCAATATTTTTTATACAAGTTTTTTTATCATTTTAACCCTTTTATTTTGATTTTAACGCCCAAGTAAATCCATTTTTATCTTAACCGTGGTAATTAATTTTTATTATTTTCACAATTAATTTTTTTCAAAATTAAGTTGAAATTTTTAGATAATATAAATTATTATGATTAAAAATATACAATAAATTTTTCAAAATTCTATTCATAGAGGTGTAAAATTTTAATTTCAAATTAGTCTCGATGATGAGATTAGAAAGAGGGTTTCCGAGATAAAATGTTCAAAAGTTAACAATATTTTTAATTAAAAATTTAATATGAAAATGATTCCAATGAACTAAATTATATTAGTTGATACATTATTTAAATAATTTTAATTTAAATCTAATTCAAAATATAATTTTACTTAATAAATAATTTAAATTAAAAGGCAATTTTCAATTAAAATGGAGTATTTTTCATTATACATCAAAAAATGATATATTTTTAGAAAAATATTAAGAATTCACCTTAAAATAATGTTGATATTATGGTATGAAAATGAAGTTCATTTTATCAAATAAATTTTCTAAAATTGGTAAAATTTAATATTAAATTATGTGCACAAATCACAACTAAATTGTCTTTTATAAAGAAAAAAATTCCATTTTTCAGCACTACTAGAATCTCTCCTTATACCCATGGTTCATAATTGTAGTTATAATCCAAAAAAGCCATGGTCATAGGCTATACCCATGGTTCTATGAATTTTGGGAGCTTAAGAAATCCTTATATACCTATACCCACGGTTTGAACAAACCTATACCCATGTTTTTGTCAAACCATGGGTATATATCCTTAATAAAAAAATCCCCCAGTGGGATTTAATCCTAGCACCTTCTTCCTACACTCCAATGATTTTACCACTATCCTACAACATATTTTTTTCTACTATTCAAAAAAATATATGTATATATATATATATATATTTATTTATATTTATATTAAATTATTTTTTTTTATTATTATTAAAGAAAAATAATGGGCTAAACTATACCCACAATTTGGTCAAACCATGGGTTTAGGTCCTTATATATAAAAAAATACCCTTCTACAATTTGATCCCAACACCTTCCACCTACACTCCAATAACTTTACCACTATCCTACAACACATTTTTTGTTCTTATATTCAAAAAAATATATGTATATATATATAAATATATTTATATTAAATTATTTATTATTATTAAAAAAATAATGGGCTAACCAATACCCACATTTTGGAAAACCCATGGGTATAGATCCTTAAAAAATAAAATTAATCCAATGTAATTTGATCCTAGGGCCTTCTTCCTACACTCCAACAACTTTATCACTATCCTAAAATATGTTTTTTGTTCTTATATTCAAAAAATATATATGTTTATACAAATATAAATTTATTATTATTTAATTTATTATTATTATTATTATTGAAAAATAATGGTCCAACCTATAAACATGGTTTGTTCGTACCATGGGTATAAGTTTCCCTACGACCTTCCCACAAAAAAACTCCCAAGAAACCTATTTCTATGGTTTACAAAAACCATGGGTATATGTCCTTCCCGCAAATTTTTTTTCCCTTCTGAAAATTATTCTTGAAAATTTTATAGAACCATGGGTATAGGTCCTTCCCACAAAAAATCCCATGAAACATATTCCCATAGTTTGCAAAAACCATGGGTAGAGGAGTGACCTATACCCATAGTTTTTTGGAGAACTGTGGGTATATCATTGTTTTCCAATAGTACAGGAAACATTTATTTTTCATTCAAATTATTCTTAATTTCATTTATAATCAATGAAATAAAAAATATACATATGTAAATAATATATTTATCAAAATTAATTTAGTCGTATCCATACCCTATAATTTAATGGCTAGGTTATAACTGTAAACTATATTATGGTTCATTTATACTTGGGGTTGTGTGTTCCACAAATTATAAACGAGATTAAATTTAAAGAATTATATTTTTTCTCTTTTTTAAGCTTGGTGTTGCATGTCACATATGTTATAAAATACAATATCCTTATTTTATATTTTCATGGTGTTATATTGGTCCTTAAAGTTAGTATCATATCAGATTTTATATAGCTTTAGAGGTTAGGAAGTTATTCTAAAATAAGTTAAAAGTCCTCTATAACCATAAAGGATAGTATATTAATTAGAATTATGGTTATTTTGGATCCCATGGTATAGGATATGATAATGTCAATTGTCCTTATAAGATGTTTTATTATTATTTTAATAAAATAATAACACTAGACTTTTTGGGTTTAGTAAATTACTAGATATATTAGTAGACAAAGTAATAATAGATGTAAAGGAAAATTTGGTGGTTTTATGAATGTGAATATAAATGGACTGGGAGCTATAGAGATAACTCTTGTGGTTATTTTTAACCATCTATTAAGAGTTATGATTAATGACATGAAACAGGGGGATCTTTCCGACTCATTAAATAAGATATAAGTGAAGATACTTGGAATTTTAGGTTATAAATATCATAAAGGTAAAAAGATTCAACAACCTATGTTCCATGAATGTGGAAATAAGAACCTAGGATAATATCTTAAAAGAATGGGAATATGTTTTAAATATAGTAAAGTAGGTCATAAAGAAATAATATTTCAAGGAAAAAATGAAGCATTAAATTAAATCCATGAAGGGGAAATAATTACTACACAATGTACGAATTGAACATTTTATATGTGGGTAGAATAGTCATTATGAAAATCTATGTCCTATAGGTAAAGATCAAGAATGGAATCAATACGACCATACTGATGAATGTTTGGAAATTCTTAATTCCATTATTATTGAATATGAAAAAATTGTAAATAACATATGAAAGGTGTGTATTATTTCATGGTATATGTTTTGATATTTTTCAATCTAGGTAAACATTCATATTTTTTTTGTAGGAAATAAATATTAAAGAAAAAATATTGATAATATTGGTTAAATGATTATGAATAACATTGAATGATTGAGGTGTATGTGTATAGGGATTAAAGAATTATGATTTAAGAATGATCATAATAATTTTTACTGTTTTATGTGATGAACATACTTTGGGACACATTAATATTTTAGGTATATGTAATATTTAAGTTTAACATGTGAAACATTTATGCACTTTTCATTTCAGGGGCATGAGTTTAAATATTTTGATAACCTTTAGGATTTATATGATTCTTGAAGATATCCATCGTATTTCTAGGAAAATTGTAATAATTATATTATTATTTTTTAGAAAAAGTACAAATCACGGTATGGGTGATAACTCATCACATCTAGTAAGGCCATAAGGCTTGAAGCCACAACCAAAGGGCGATAAGTATGCATCGCCTACAACTAGCCTATATAATGTCCTGGTTAGTATGACATTGTTTTTATCTATTTAAATTATTTTATGGATAAAGGTTAAGTTCATTTTTGGAAAACATATTTTATCGTATAGATAATCATAAGGTTGAAAAGGGATTTGGGGATTATATGATTAATTTTATTTCATAAGAAGTTCAATTTTTTGGGAACCTTATATAAGTAAGTTAAACAGAATATTATAAGATTTTATTTATGGAATAAAGGTTGAATTATTTTTTGGATGTGTATATGAAATTAATGTATCTTTATGGGGATTTAGGTTATTTATATAAATTAATAACACATCTTAGTGATTATGTTATTAGGTAAATTGCATTTTTGGTATGAGACTTTAAGATTGATTGAAGTTCTTTAGCGATAAATATTAAATAAATTTTAGAAGACTATGTGATCAAATCCTTATGATTTTTGGGTTTCAATCTCAGTCAAGAATATTTTGAATAATTATGAGGATAGGTATTTATTGAATGATATAGGTTTAAATTTGGGTATTACTGTTGAATTTTATAAATTAAAGTAGTTTTTCTTCGTATGGAGTTTTATTAATTTTGGGAATTGTCTTATATTTTCCTAACCATTTTGGTTTTGTTTTATGTATTAATAAATGATTAATATATTGGAAACTTTTTTAATTATGTGATCTATTAGAAGGTGATACTAGTGCTTCAGGAATAAAAAATCCATCTTGAATACTCATAATTTGGAGCAAAAAGAGGATTTGGTGGTGAAAATTAACTAAAAGATGAAATCCTTATTGAAAATTAATTATATTTCCTTATGATCATAGTATAGTGAGAAAGGAATTCATCAAATCTAGGAAAAGGATCTTGAAATAAAATAATTATCTGTTTACTTTTCTTCCTATGCTTTTTAACCCATAATAGATTTATGGTTTTGTGATAGTTAACTTTCTTATGAAAAAGTTCTCTATCACTCTCTATCAGTCCGTGGTAGTTAGGTTTTTCTTACATATCCATGTTTTTACTCCCTCTAATTTTCTCCTATTTGGAAATATAGTTTTTGTTATTCTAGATGACCATCGTACTTCCCTTTCTCTCTTTTCAAGTGGATGTTTATTGACTTTTTTTATGATGTGGGTTTTCATTAAAAGTATTTTGAAAATTCAAACCATATTTACAATGACCAAGTTCAAATAATGAGGATATGATTTCTTAAATGGGGATAATTTTATTTCCTAACATTTTTAAAATGAAATACTATGTTTGATATCCTACAAGATAGATAACACCAAGATTAAATGAAAAATGAAATATTATTATTTAAACATGATTGTTATAACATATATGTAAAATTAGAAGAAATAAATAGTATTAACCATAGTGTGAAATATAAAATGGTATTACACAATTCTAATGTATTAATTAATTCTTTTTAAATAATGACTCTATTTTTAGTAGTCATTTTATTCTTCAAAAAAAAATCTTCACAAATGGGTTTTCTTGCTTTTTATGACTGAATATTATAATTGATTTTTTGAAATTTTAGAAAGAATATTTGGAAGAATTAATTTAATTTTTTAATTGTATAATATCAAAACTATATTAGGATGGATTATTGAGAATTTTTTGAAAGTATTTTTTTTAATGAATAGTGAAAACTACTTATTTTTTATTAAAAATGTGTTTTATTTTTAATTATTTACAATGAAAAACAATATTTTTCATTATTTTTAAAGTTTATTTAGTAAAAGTTTATTTAAAATAATCCAATTATGGTTTTAAAAATGCATTTTATGCATGAATTTAGAATAAAAAATATTTTATATTTTAAAAGGTCATTTTCCTAAAAAAATTGTTTTTGAGCAAGTTTTACTGGTTTTATTTTAAATTAAACTCTAAAATTTCTATGTTTTTAATTTTTTCAAATGGATTCTAAATTTGGAATCAGTGTCCTAAACTTTGGTAAATAAGTTTCTTTTATTATTTCTTCATATGAATAGTAACCATAATAATTTTTGTTACTATGGTAATGGGTAAATAAAGTAAATAAATTTAAAAATAAAATGGTAAGGAAATTAAAATGACTCTAAAACATGTATTAATTTTATTGTATGAGTCCATTTCCTCCACAATCATCCAATATTAGTTTATATGGCCATTTTTTCATTTTTATGTGATTATAGCCATTATAATATCTTATTTAAAGAAGAGTAAAAAATGTCACTCTTATTTTTAATAACTATAATATTTTTTCATGGGGATCAATAAAATATATTATAAGATCTCAGCTCTTGGAGAGGTATGTTCTCATTTAAATATTGATTTGAATCTCTTTTTTGGTTAATTCAGTGCTTACCCAAGTCCTTAAAGAGGCTCGAGGGTGTTTGGAAAGTTCAGGACACAAAAAATAGAGAAAAAAGGGGTTTTCTGGATAGGTCATACAGTCTATGCATAGTTAGTGCTAACCATGCAGATAGCCCAAGAAACTGTGTGGGAGATGAGAGTTTGGACAGTGGCCTCCGCACGGTTTGTGCACGGTTTGGAAAACTGTGCGGGTAAACCGTGCGGCCCAGAATCTTTTAAAAAATTAAAATTTTGCCACTTCGGGATTTTTAACTCCAACTCAGGATTCCCTCATTATTCACCCCCTCTTTACCCTAGGAACAAAACAAATCTACAAAGGGCTCCAATATGTCAATCTCTTTCTTTTCTAAGGCATTTTTTGTTCTGTTGTATGCGTATCGAAGCTCCGAGTAAAGCAAAACCTCATCCTTGCTTCTCTTTTGATTTTAGGGTTTGTATCTTCTTCTCCTCTCCTTCTGAAGCTCTAAAACCCTACTCTTTGGGTTACATTTAGGTTTAAGCTTCAAATGTTGGTTGAAGCAGAATCTAAGGGCTCGATTGCGAGTGTGTTCACCCAAATAATTAAGTTAGGTGGTCTACAAGATATATCCCATGGTTTATTTGTGGATTTGTGCATGTGTGGTTTTGTTCTTGGGTGTCTCTTGGCATGTCTTGATCACCCTTGGCATGTTTAGGTAAAATAGTTGTTAAGAAGTTAAATGGAAACCCTCACGATCCCCTTGGGATTCATTGTGGTTGATGAGACTAATCTAGGGCCACCCATTAGGTGTGCTGACTTTCCTAGACCCAGGGATTTGTGAAGAATAAGTGAGATTGTTATGTGTTTATGTAGAGCCATTGATAAACATGTTGGTGTGATTGACAGTGTTGAAGTAGAAGCTAGGTGATGCACCTAAGATTAGTAATAACCTAAGGGGTATTGGGTTAAAATGGAAATGATTAAATATCATTATGAAATGGATTATGAACCAGGTAATGAAGCTTAGTGAGTTAGGCATAATGAACGAAGCCTAGTGATATTGGAACAATGAATTAATGCTTAGTGATATAAGCATAATAAAAGGGGAATCCGGCTAAGTTGATAAATTATGTGAATGTGGTAAAGTTGTTAATGGTTTAAGGCATGGTATTAACTCTTATGATATTGTTATGATTTATGTTTTCCTTAGGCAAATGTTGTGATGTTGTGTTAATGGTTAATGGATACATATATGTATAGAATGTGCACATGGCTTAGTAGAGTGGGGTAATAACTTGAGGTTATATACACACATGTCGAGTTGGAATAAGGCTCTAAAATATACCCCTAATGAACGGGTTTGGGAAGGGGACTAAGGTTCTATTCCCCTAATGGTTTCATCCACCCAGACTGAGGCTTCGAGGTGAGGATATGGTTGTCATGAGTATGTTAATCCTAGTGAGATAGGAAAACATTGTATTTTTTATCATGCATGTGATTGTGAACTTTAAGCTTGTTTACCTTGTTTTGGTTAACGAACCCATGATAGATGCATTGGAAATGGTAAGTAATGGGAAATGGGGTGAATTTGTAAGATAAAGATGTGGTAATAAATTTTGGTAATGGACCTAAAATGGTTACTGGAACTTAATATTTTCTTATCATTTATTATTCATTTCCCTTTTGCATGAAAAATTGTTTATACTGGATATTTTGTAGACACCATTGGTGGTGGCCTACTGAGTTGCACTCACACCCTTCTTGGGCCGCTAATGGGTACCCGAGAAGACTTCATGTTTTCAGGTTAGGAGAAGGGAAAAGGCCCTTACTAGTTAGTTGGTTTGGCATGGTGCGCATGGAGGAGGACCTAGACTTTATATTGGGACCATTTTAGGGATTTTTTTGTTTTTACTCATTTTGGGTTTTGCTCACTTTTTCACTTGTAGTATGGCATGACATATTTATTGTTGGACATGGTTTTACCCTGTTTGAGGAATGGTTTTTTATGCATACTCTGGTATTATTTTTTGTTATGCCGCTATTTTTTTATCTTTGGTTGTGGATTACTCTGATAAAAAGGGGGTATAGTCTCCCCAATTGACTACTTGGACCCCCACTACTAGTCAGCAACCTTTGGCATACGGGGAGGAGCACATCAGGTCATGTAACCACTCAGCTCGGAGCACTGGTTTAATGGCTTCTGGATCGGGGATGTTATAAAGTGGTATCAGATGTGGTCTTTATTATCCATCTCTATAATATTGTTATTTGGGGATGGTATATAGGATGTTAGGAAAGTTTTGGGCCTTGGTAATGAGCTCGTGCTTGGGAGTATCTAACCCATGTACTGGGTAAAACCTAAGTCACCCAGGTTGGGAGTTGTTATTCTTGATTGTGTGATGTTACAGTTGATGATATTTTACCATTGGGTGATGCACATGTTGTGTGATGTGATGGTTTTATGATATTTGGATCATGGCCTCAATGGAAAAAGGTAGTTCATTCATGCATCATTGTAGGCACCTAGAGATATTGGTGACATGCACCATGGTAGGCACAAACGGTTTGGGTGTGTGAGGCATGAAAGATAGAATTCACCTCGCATCTTGATAATTGAAAAGTGAAAATGTCATAAACAAACAATGATAGTGGTGAAGATAAAATAATAATAAGTGATTATTAATGAAATATGTGTAATTAAGGGTTTGTAATGAATTGAAAATGTTGTTTTTAACATATTGTGTGAACCATGTGGTGGTGTATGGTTGTTTACCCCGTGTGGGCCATGGCCCATAGTGGGGATGGTTGGGGTGATGTTTTCAGAATGTTAAGTTTTTTTTGGATGGTGCGTAAATGGAGGATTGTTGTGTCTGGGGAAGAGCCTTCTTGGTATGAAGTTGTGAAAGTTTTATGGTATGTTTTCTAAACCTTATGTTTGTAAATGTAGAGAAATGCCACCATGACATCAAGAACTGGTTGGGAAATAAGAATATGTTGCTGAGAAAAGTCCTACAGTAGTGGAGCAAGAGAATGTGGTGATCTAGGAAAGTAGAGAAGGGAAGTTCCTAGAGAATTTGGCTCCTTTTATGAAAATGATGGATCAGGGCCCAGGGAGGGTTGCACCGAGTAAGTTTGAGCTGGCCAGAGAGTTTCAACTACAGCACCCTCCAACCTTTACTGGAGAGGGTGGTCCAGAGGTAGTAGAGTTCTGGATAGAGTTTTTCCAGACGATACTTGAGCATCTAGAGACTAGTGATGGGAAGTGATTCAAGTTGGTATATTATATGTTATGGGGCCAGGAAAAGCATTGGTGGGAAATTATGGCTCAGATTGAGCAGACTGAGGGGATGTTGTGGAAAGATTTCCATGAAAAGTTTCTGGAGCATTTTTACCCAGAGACTTTGAGGCAAGAGCGAGATGCAAAGTTCATGAGCCTGACATAGGGATTGATGTCGGTGATAGAGTATGTTGGTTGATTCACTAAATTGTGATGATTTTTTATAGCTTTGGTGGGGGATGAGGCAGCAGTTATGAGGCATTTCCAGGATGGGCTGAGACACGAGATTAGGTCTCATGTTATTATATTTTGCTTTAAGAGGATTACATAGGTAGTGGATCAAGCACTGATATCAAAAGGAAACCTTAAGGGAGCTTCGGGTAGTTGGATTTTCGTGCCAGCTTGTCAAATAAGTGGTAAAGTATCTTAGGGATGGAAGATTCAATTTGGAAGTTTTCAGTAGGTTGGAAGTGTGAAAGGTGGTCATAAGAGAGGGTCATCCTCTTAGGGTGGTGATCAGGTGTTCTTCTATCAGTGTGGAAAGCTGGGGCACATGTGTAGCCAGTGTCCTCAACCTCTAGTTGAGTGTCAGTTGTGTGGAATATTGGGACACATATAGAGGTTATGCAGGAACCCTCAGTAGGTGAGCATGAATGTTAGTGACAATCAGATGCCAAATGGAGGCAAGGGATCAGTTAATGCATATCAGGTAGGCAGTTGGATCTCCATGGGATGTACTGGTAGGGGAAGTGGATGCGGAACTCCGGGGCAGGATCTCCCAAATCAGTAGGGCAGTTCTTATAGCTTCTACGCTTTCTAGTGCATTGTTTGACACTAATGTCACACACTCTTTTATTGTTTCTCAACTTGTGGTATCATTGGGTTTTCTTATGGAGAGTGTGTTGGGGGTTATGTCGATTGAAACTCTTTTAGGGGTATGAAATGAAGATATCAAGTAGTGTAGAGGATGTGCTCTGAATGTTAGTGGGTATAGTTTTCTGTGAGACTTGTTTGTTCTTGATATGTTAGGATTTGACCTAATTTTGAGTATGGATTATTTGGTGTTGTATCAGCTGTATATAGATTGTTACTATCGCAGGGTATCATTCCAGTCACTTGAGGGTGATGCTTATGTCTATCGTGGAGAGTGGTATGTTTGAGCAGGTCATGTGGGACCATTTTGCTAGTAGTTGGTTAGGCTCATGGATCAAGTAGCTTGCCTTGTGCTTGATGATGAAAGACGGTAAAATTCTATCTTACCTATAGTAGTGTATAAGTTTTAGGATGTGTTTCTTAGTATTTCTCGGGGTTTCCACCTGAGAGGGATGTTGAGTTCACGATTGAGTTGCTTTCAGGAGCGAATCCAATTTCTATTCTGCCATACCGAATGGCACCAACATAAATCCAAGAGTTGAAGTTTCAGGTTGTGTAGTTAGATCATAAGGGGTTCATACATCCTAGTACATATCCTTGGGGATCTCCTGTGCTTTTTTCAAAAAAGGATGATGGGTCGTTAAGGATGTGTGTTGATTATCGGAAGTTAAAGCAGATTACAGTGAAAAATCAGTACCATCTTCCTAGAATTGATGACCTGTTTGATCAGCTGAGGAGTGAATCGGTGTTTTTTAAGATTTATCTGAGATTGTTTTATCGTCATTTTAGGGTGATTCCTTCTGACATACCACCGATAGCATTCAAGAGTTCATACGGGATGTTTGATTTTGTGGTGATACCTTTCAGCTTGACCAATGCACCAGCGGTGTTCATGGATTTTATGAAACAAATCTTTTACTCTTATCTATATCATTTTTAGGTTGTCTTTATTGAAAAAATCTTGGAGTGCTCAAAAACGCATTACAATCATTCCCATCATCTTGACATCATTGTGAGTACACTAAGAGAGAATCGGCTATACGCAAAGCTGTCAAAGTCTTGGTTTTAGATTGGAGAAGTGAATTTTCTATGTAACTTCATCTCTGAGGTAGTTGTGTCAGTGAATTCAGAGATAGTGTTGGATGTTGTATCTTGGGATCATCCCAAGAGTGTTTCAGATATTCGGAGATTTCTAGGTTTGGCTGGGTATTACCGGAGGTTCATCCAGTATATCTCTCTCTTGGAAACACCATTTTTGGGTTTTAACAAGAAGGGAACTAGGTTCGAGTTGTTTGAGTCTTGTGATAATACCTTTCAATATTTGAAAAATTGATTGATGACTGAACCGATCTTGATCTTACCCAAGCCATGTAGAATTTATGTCCTATTTTTTTATGTGTCTAGTATCGGACTTGGGGTTGTGTTGATGTGAGATGAGCGGGTTGTGGATTATGGGTTGAGGCAATTGAGACCCCATGAGTGGAATTAACCCAATCATGATCTTGATTTGGATGCAGTAGTGTATGCCTTAATGTCCTGGATTCACTACTTGTTAGGGGAATGGTTCACGGTGTATACCGATCACAAGTGTTTAAATTATAACTTTTCACAGTGCGATTTGAATCTTCAGTAGTGAAGATGGGTTGAAATTCTCTAGTATTTCAACTTTGAGATGGTATATACACTAGGTAAAGGGAATAGTGTTGCTATTTCTTTGATCAGGAATTCTTAGAACCAGATGGTTTAGGAATCAAGCACCAAGTGGAAGGTGATGGCTTTGTTCACAGAGATGCACCTAGAGGTGTGGGAGTAAAATGGTTAGGTGACTCTTGATTATGTGGTGGTTGATTCGATGCTTTTTATTTGAGTTAGGGAAAGTATGATCGATGATCTAGAATTTTTTTCCATGAAGGAAATACTTAAATGTGGGGAGCTAACTTTTGGTTGGGTCATCGGAGTGGACAGGGTTGTTTGTTTTCATGGTCATGTGGTTGTTCTGGTATGTATGCGGGAAGAGTTGATGCATGAGTTCCTAGCATTAAAATGGGAAGTGCATCTTGATTTGACCACAATGTATCATGATATCCACAGACGGTTTTGGTGTCTAGGAATGAAAAGGGAAGCTGCGGGCTTTATGGCACGATGCCTCACTTGTCAGCAGGTGAAGGTCGAGCATCAATGCTTAGGTGGTTTGTTACAACCATTTCCCATTCCGAAATGGTAGTGGAATGATGTGATGATGGATTATTTTGTGGTTCTTCAGAGAATGTCTCAGAAGGATGATGGAATCTAGGTGTTTTTGGATCAGCTAATGAAAGTGTCTCATTTCATACTTATTCTGAAGACTTACACGGTTGACTAGTTGGGTGAGTTGAATGTCCGGAAAATAGTACGATTTCATGGTGTACCACGGAATATAGTGTTAGATCATGATCCTTATTTCACATCACCCTTCTAGAAAGGGTTGCATAAATCACTTGGTAATCATGTTCTTTTCATCATGGATTTCCACCCACAGACAGATGGGTAGTAGGAGTATACTATCCAAGTGTTGGAAGATAAGTTGAGGGCTTGTGTCTTAGATTTTGGTGGTTCCTATGAGAAGCACCTATCGCTTGTTTAATTTTCCTAAAACAATAGTTTTCGGGATATGGTTTAGATGTCACCATTTTAGGTTCTCTATGGGAGGCCATGTAGATCTATGTTGTTTTGGTTGGAGGCCGGTGAATCAGAACAGTTGGGATCGAGTCTCGTACAGGAGACTTTGGAGATATTTGAGTTGATTCGGAAGCGGCTGGAAATGACTCAGAGTAGTAAGAATTCATATGTGGATCGAAGGCGTAGACCTATTGAGTTTGATGTGGGTGATAGTGTGTTCCTTTGGGTGTCACCATATTTGGGTCACCGACAGATTCAAAAGCAGGGAAAGTTGGTACCCAGGTTTGTGGGGCTGTTTGAGATTGTGGAGAGGATATGGTTGGTGGCGTACCTATTGGCTCCTCCACAATGGTATAGCGGGATGCATAGTGTTTTTCATGTGCCATAGCTTTGGCGGTATCACCCTGTCCCAACTCACATGGTGGATGTTAAGAATATTGATCTTGAGGCTCATGGGTCCTTTGAGGATCATCCGGTTCGTGTCATGGTTCATAGTGAGAAAGTCTTGCAATGCATGGTTGTTCCATTAGTGTGAGTACTATGGAAGCATGGGGATTTTCAAGAATATACTTGGGAGTGGTAATTAGATATGTGGGCTCAGTGGCCCGATCTCGTCTCCATGTAAGTGAAATGAAGCATGGGAGCTTGGCTCGATGACGAGCCATTATAAGGTGGGGAGGTTGTAAGATCTTGGATCTTGAAGAGGTTTTTTCCCATTTAAGTTTTGTTTTGAATCCCTTGTTTTGGTTAATTAAGTTCTTACCATGTCATTAAGGAGGCTTGGGTGTTCTAAGGGTTTGGGACACCAAAATGGAGAAAATTGGGGTTTTATGGGTAGGTTGCACGATCTGCACAGAGTTAGTGCTAACCATACAGACAGACTAGGAAATCGTACGGGAGGTGAGAATTTGGACAGTGTCCTCTACACAGTTTGTGCATGGTTTGGAAAACCGTGCATGTAAACCATGTGGCCCATAAAATTTTAAAAAAATTACAATTTTTTCCAATTTGGGATTTTTAACCCCAACTCGGGATTTCCTCCTCATTCACCCTTCTTCACCCTGGGAATTAACCAAATCTCCCAAGGTCTCTAAGAGATCAATCTCCTTCATTTCTAAGGCATTTTTGGTGTCGTTGGTTGTAGATCAAAGCTATGGTTAAAGCTAATATCATCCTTGCTTGTCTTTTGTGTTGAGGTTTTTTATCTTCTTATCCTCTCTTTCTGAAGCTCTAAAACTCTACTCTTTGGGTGATATTTAGGTTGAAGCTTTAAAGGTTGGTTGAAGAAGAACCTAAGGGCTTGATTAAGAGTGGATTCACCTGAAGAATCAAGGTAGGTGGTCTAGAAGTCATATCCCATGGTTTATTTATGGATTTTTACATGTGTGGTTTTTCTCTTAGGTGCCTCTTGGTATGTTTTGATCACCCTTGACATGTTTAGGTAAAATGGTTGTTAAGAAGGTAAATGTAAACCCTCAAGATTCCTATGGGATGCATCAATGTTTATGAGACTAATCTTGGGCCACCCATGGGGTGTGATGACTTTCCTAGACCTAGTGATTTGTGAAGAACAAGTCAGAATGTTGTCTGTTTATATAGAGCCTTTGATAAACATGTTGATGCAATTAATGGTGTTCAAGTAGAATCTATGTGATGAACCTAGAATTAGTAATAACCTAAGGGATATTGGGTTAAAATGGAAATGATTAAGGATCATAATGAAATAGATTATGTGCCCGGTAATGATGCCTAGTGATTTAGGTATAACGAACGAAGCCTAGTGAGATAAGCACAATGAATGAATGATTAGTGAGATAAGCATAATAAAAGGGGAATCGGGATAAGTGGCTAAATGATGTGAAATGTGGTAAAGGTGTTAATGGGTTAAGGCATGGTATTAACTCTTAAGTTATTGTTATGATTTATGTTTTCCATGGGAAAAGGTTGTGATGTTGTGTGAATGGTTAGTGGATACATATATTTATATCATGTGCACATGGCTTGGTAGAGTGGGGTACTGACATGAGGTTCTATGCCCACAGGTTTAGTTGGACTGAGGCTCCAACCTCCACCCCTAATGAACAGGTTTGGGAAGGGGACTGAGGCTATATTTTCCTAATAGTTGCATCCACTCAGACTGAGGCTTCGAGGTGAGGATATGGTTTTCATGATGAAGTTATTCCTATTGAGATAGAATAACAATGTGTTTTTTCCACATGCATGTGATTGTGTAATTTAAGCCCGTGTAACTTTTTGTGGTTGATAAACCCATGATAAATGCATTGAAAATGGTAAGTAATGGGAAATGGGATGAAATGGTAAGATAACTAAATGGTAATAAATGTTGTTAATAGAACTAAACTGGTTGGGGGAACTTAATCTTTTCTTTTCATTTATTATTCATTTCCCTTTTTCTTGCTTAATATTTTATACTAGATATTTTGTAAACACCATTGGTGGTGGCCTACTGAGATGTACTAACACCCTGCTTGGGCTGCCAATGGGTACCCGAATAGACTTCATGTTTGCAGGTCAAGATAAGGGAAAAGGACTTTGCTAGGCAATTGGGTTGGCATGGGTGTACATGGAGTAGGACCCATACAAGGTGTTGGGACCATTTTAAGGATTTTTTAGTTTATCTTAATTTTGGGTTTTGTTCACTTTTTCACTTGTAGCATGGCATGCCATATTTACTGTTGGACATTGTTATACCCCGTTTGAGGAATGGTTATTTATGCATACTATGGTATTATTGGTTGTTATTACACTATTTTTTTTTCTTCTGTTGTGGATTACTCTGAAAACAATGGGGTATAGTCTCCCCAATTGACTATTTGGACCCCCGCTGATAGTCGGTAACCTTTGGCATACGGGGAGGCACGCTTAAGGTCATGTAACAACCCAGCTTAGAGCACATGTTTAGTGGATTCTAGGTCGGGGACGTTACATATATGTTTGGTAATAAATATTATTTTGAAATATATAAGGTTTATCTTAATCATGGTTATTTATTTTTCATTTTTAGTGAAAAAATAATTACCATAAAAGAATACACAATGTTGACACAATAACTATTAAATAATTGAACAATTAATTAAATGGTATTAGAAATATTAAAATAAATATAATTTTAGATAATTAATATTATCCATGAATTTTATAGATTAAAATTACATGTTATGGATATAATTAAATATTTTTTGGTGATTTTATTTATTTTATTGATTTATTTTATTCAAAGTAATGAATAGTTCTTAAAATTGACATTAATGATATATTACAATAAATAATATTTTATTAAATGATATAAAATTCCTAAAAAAGAATATATTGATCTCATTGATTAGGATATTTTTTATAATATCACCCATTATCAATTTATTGGTCTTTTTTCCATTTATAGTAACTATATTGGCCCTCAAAGATTAAAAATCCATGTTGTCATGATAAGTGTGAAAGGGTTTAATGAGGGGTTAAAAACAAAAGATATGGGTAAAAAATACACAAAAACTGTATAATTTTTATTTTATGAGATTATTTAAACCCATACACATCTTATAATATAAATAAATCTTCTTGGATCTATTTATAATGGAATATTAATTTATATTAATTTAATATATTTTTTAAATTACAAGAGCGCCCCTCCCCTCTCTTATAAAAGGGAACCTCTTATTACCTTTTCCTAAAACATAAAAACCATTTTTTAACTATGATCTAACCAAATAACTTTCTATAATCCCTAATAATGTTATATAGGTCTAATTTATCATAGAAACTCATCCTTAGTGTTCTTAAGATGTTAATAAAATGAGGTTGTCTGAAGAAAAAGGTATTGTTCTTAACCGAGTGTTTCTCTTTTATTTATTCTTCAACCTCCTAAAAATATTTATTAACCATGACTATATAATAACACTATAATATTCCATATACGGAGGTGTTTCTATATTAATTCAAAAAATTATATCCATCTCCTCTTCCATCAAATGGGAAATGAAACCATCATTTGTGTGTATGTCGAACTACCTCCTCCGGAACTTATGTAATTCATTTTCCCTCATCACCTCTCATTGATGGATAATAATTATAGAATTAATTTTTATATATTATATTAATGAAATATTTATCATTATAAAAATATAATATATCATTTACCTTCTTACCTTTCCATTCAATAAAACATGATAACATTGTTCATGGGTACGTGTGGACTAACACCTCCACGAATGATGTGATTTATTTTTTATCACTAAATCACAAGGATAATATATATAAGTATATTTAAAAAAGTAATATTCTATTGTAATAATTATTTAAATATAAAATAATACTTACCTTCTCTCCATAATGATCATTGAAAAATGGAAATGTTTCGCAGGCATATGTACGGTCTACCATCTTCATGATTGTAATGTAGTTCATTTTTCATAACCATCATTCATGATTTATTTTAAAAGTATGATTTATTTATAAAAATTATAATTTAATCAAGATTATTATTATATAGATGATGTAATAATGTATTTATAAGATAAATAGAGTGGAAATGGATGGGATTTTAGAGATATGGGAGACCATCTCTCACTAAAACCCTTGATTGATTAGGTCTTCCTTACTCGATCCATTCAATCTCAATACTTGTGGAGGATTTCCTCAAGCCTGGAAGATTTGAATCCTATCACTCCATGACTCCTTAGAGGAAGAAGTTTCCCCATGTTCAAGATTCTGTAATGGAAAACCATAAGGAGGATGCCCTTGAAGAAAATCTGCATACTCGTTCTTTCTCTAGTAGATCCCAGGGGATCTCGTTTCTGGATGCTCTATAGAGTACGGACTTAAGAAAAGACATCACGGTGAAGCCTCCCCTTATCAAGAGGCTTGATAAGGGTGTGTTATTGGTGGAAGTGGATCTAGTTTATCTTCAACAACGCACAAAAATGTTAAATTTTTTTGTCATGGGTCGCATCTCCTACCTTAAAGGTGACCATCCTTGGACTTTATCTAAATTACATACACGTATTGTACACTGTTGGAATTATTCGAACTAGAAATTGGTTCCAATAGGAAAAGGATATTTTCATATTATTTTGAAATCACAAGATGAGTTAGATAGAGTTTGGAAGACTAGAAACCTTAATCTAAAACAATGTTTACATAGAATTTCTGATTGGGATTCTTCTTTTAACCCCCACGCATATAAGAATACAATGGCACAAGTTTGGGTCAAGATTCATGCCCTTAATTTGTTATTTTAACACCCAAAAATTCTGAATGATATTCTTTCCGACATAGTATCTCCTCTAAAAATTTATCACAGAACCATAAATTCCAACTTAGGACTCTTTGCTAGAGGTTTGGTGGAAATTAACTTAGATTCAAAGCTTCCCAATAAAATTAATTTCAATGATAATGAATACAAAACTGAAATCAGAATTGAATATGAGAGGAAACATCCATTTTGTGACCTTTGTAAGATCATTGGTCACATAATATCTAATTGTAGGGTGATTATAAAATAATTAATATAGCCAATTGAAAATAATTGGAAGGAAATAAGGAGACATAGAAAAGATAAAGCTCCCATGATGGATATACCTGAACCTCCAAAAAATAAATATGAAATCTGGGTGAAAAAATCACACCATTTGACACACATAGGGGCTACCTCGAGTATAAGTTGGGAAGATGTTGTTTAAGAAGAAGACACCTCCATTAATGATTAAGGCCTCTTAGAAGAAATAGAAAATCTAGTTTAAGACACTGTAAAGCTATCCAATGATAAGGAAGAACCCAATACTTGTCAATCTAGTCAGATCTCAAAATCTATTCTCATCCATGATGTTGATCATACCATGGGTAAGAGGGATAATCTACCAGAACAGGTAAAATACAATTCATGCAACACATGCACTGCAACCCTTCATAATTGTGATTTACCTGGGGAAATTTCTGTACAAACTGTGGATGAACACACCCTAGATTTGGGTACTGGATAGATCCAGGACCCCTACCTTTTAAATTCCACTGATTATTTAGGGATAAATAATAAATCCAATAGAAATAAAAATTAATTATACACTCTTCCTCATGCTCAATTACATCTATTATTTTCTCTAAAACTCAGGATTCCACTGGCTGTACTATAAAATCTGAGAAACTTATGACTAGCCCAAAGGTTATTCAGGAAAAAACATAGTCCATTACTACTAAGATGACTGAAACTATTTCCAAGGAATTTAAATATGTTAAACCATTTAAGGGAATTACACCCTTGGTATAGGATCCTATTCAAATCCATAAAATCAATGGCTCCACTAAGCAGATTACCTTGGAGAAATCTGGGGTGGAGAAGATAATGGACCCAGGTACAACCATTTCCACTACTAAAAATTTCTATTTTAATGATTCTCAACCTGTTGACAGTAGTGATGGTATTGTTTCTATGATGTTGTGTAATATGAAATCTATAGATCCTACCCTTAATGCTTCAATAATATAGCCTGCTAACAATGACACTACTCTAGAGATAAATAATGAAGTTAAAATGAAATATAATGAATTAGTTTATACTCCCTCTACTCACATTAAACCTTTTAACAGTCCTATCGGTTTTGGGAAACTAACCTTTATACCTAAGGTAGCTCAGGACGAGACACAATCCATAATTTATAAGTCTAAAAATGCTAATGTCATGACACTAGAATCTGTTAAACATGGTAACACACCCTCAATACCGAAACCTAATCTTATGAAGGTAATGAATGAATCTATAGATTAGATGTAGTGTTTTCCATCTGATTTGTACAATGTAAAATTGTAGTACACATCCACTTAAAATGTTTTAGGTACAACTACTTGTCCATATATAGATAGTGATCATTATTCTATAAAGTCTGTAAATTTTATTCCGAACCATAATACCAATTATTTGTTGCTATGTTCTAAGAGTTTTAAAGACTCAACTATAAGTGTTCCAATAAATTAACCTACAATGAATAACACTATAATATCTTGAAATAAACTAAAATAGACCTCTAATAATACATAAGAGGTTAGAAGTTCTTCCAGAAATAAAGACTATGGAAAAAATAAAAAGGAGAGTTCAAACTCCAAACCTAGGTTTAAATGAAGATCCTTTTTTAGAATTGAGAGGGTATTTCTAACTCTGACACATTCATTGTTTTAAAGAGAATGATTAACGCTCATCATCATTTTTTATTTACTATTAAGGATCCAAAAGTTAATTTTTACTCTAAATAATCTCATTTAGATCAACATAATTATGTATTTACTCGTGCAATCAATAATAACCTCAATTCTGAATCATTTATGGATTTTTTCCCACTCTTCTTTACAGAATATTAGTGTTTTCAATATCTCTGACCAGATTTTTACAAGAAACTTTAATATAGATGGACCACATATTTTTTTCTCATTTTTTTATGCTAATAATAGATACCAATAAAGGATAATTATTTGTAATGAACTCTCATATATTTTCACTATCATTAATGAACCCTGTTTTATTATTGGATACATTAATTCCATTATCAACTCAAGTGAGAAAATTTGACCTTCTCATGATTCCATTTCCATAAGATAATTTAAATCTTTGATTGTTGAAAATAATATCATTGAAATTAATCTCACTATTGAGAAATACACTTGGTATATAAGATAAAAAAAATTAGTTTCCTCTAAGTTGGATATAGCCTTCACAAATGTCCTTGCATTAAATAAATGGGACACTATATTTAGTACCACTCTTCACAGGCTAAACTCTGATCATCACCCCATCCTGGTAAATGTCTCCACCAAAGACATGAAACCTCGATTACCTTTCAGATTTAACAATTTGTGGTTCTCTGATGACAAGTTCACTCATTTCATCCAAAACTATTAGTCCACAATGTCTCATAACAATGATTCCTTTGCTGGTAATCTCAAATTAAAACATCTCAAAGAGACTCAAAAAGCTTGGTGCATCTCTAAATACAAACAAATTAATAATAAAATCATTCTTTTGGGAAATATCTCAATGAACATCAAAACAAGAACACCATCTCTGACCTCAAAATGATCCTACTCAAGAACTAAACATTGTGGTCAAACTCAACTCCCTACTCACGTTTAAAGAAAATATTAGAAAACAAGCATTTAAAGTTAAATTGTTAACATACGGTGACAGAAATACTAAATTCTATAAAAAAACTTCAAAGAATCAGGAAGGCCTACAGGCCGTTAACCTTTCTAATGGATGGGGAAAACTCATTGACAATGAAGATGGCATCACTCATCATATCATCTCCTACTATGAATCCATCTTCAACGTTCCTAATATCAACAAAGACATCCTACCTGATATCATTCCTCTAGTGATCACTAATGAGGACAACTCCTTCCTTCTCAACACTCTACTAGATCTTTAAATCAAAGACATTATCTTTATTCTGAATCCTGATAGTTCTTTGGATCTTAATGGATTTAATAATGGTTTCTTCCAACATTATTGGGATGTGATTCAGATCGATGTTTGTAAACTTTTAAAATCCTTCTTATCCAAAGGGGTGCTTCCTTAGGCTCTTAATGCCCAGTTTCTCACCTTAATCTCAAAAGTGGATAATAACTCTAAGATTCAACTGTTTAAACCCATTTCTCTTAGCAACACTCTATAAAATAATCACCGAAATCATTGCCAACAGACTTTCCACTCTCACGAACAAAATTGTCTCTTGGAACCAATTTGGTTTTATAAAGGGTAGATCCATTCAAGATTGTATTTGTATTGCCTCTGAATGTGTCAATAATATGAATAAAACTAACAGAGGAGGAAACATATCTTTTGAAATTGACATAAGAAAAAAATTTGACACCATGGACTGAAGCTTTATTTTTAAAGTCCTTCAAGGTTTTGGTTTTAGCGCCTCTTTTTTCACTATAATCAGAACACTCTTCAACTCTAAGTCTATCTCCATTTTGATCAATGGATCTCCCTAGGTCTATTTTAAATGCACCAAAGGTGTCAGGAAAGGTGACCCCCTATCTTCCATTCTCTTCATGATAGTAGAAAAATACCTCAGTTGTCTGATCAACCATCTGGTGGACCAGAATAAACTGAAGCTTATACATGTATCTAAAAGTTTTAATGCTCCTACTCATCTTTTTCATGCCGATGACATCATCAATTTCCTTAAAGGTGATAAAAGAAACATTATTAACCTCAAAAATGTGCTCTCACACTATGAAGACGTTTCTGGTCAAACCATTAGTTGGAACAAATCCTGCGTTTTTTTGGGATGAATTTTCCTCCCAGTATAAAATGTAACATTATCAATGACCTGGGTCTAAAATAAGGTATTCTTCCTTTCACTTATCTTAGTGTTCCCATATTTTGGGGCAGACCCAAATCTTGTCACTTTGCGACTATTTTTGACCAAGTTCTAAATCATCTATCTTCTTGGAAAGGTAAATATCTATCTATGGTAGGTAGGACTTTCCTTGTTAAATCTACTATTGTCTCTAAGATGGTTTACTCCATTATGGTCTACAAATGCCTTGTTGGTATCATTAAAAAAATGAACACCGCCATACAGAATTTCATTTGGACTGGTAGTATTTTGGAAAGAAAATATGTGACTATTCCCGGGTCAACTTGTTGCAAGGCCATTGAAAATGGTGGTATTGGTATAAAAAGGATAAAATTATTTAATGAATCCCTTCAAGAAAGACTCACTTTAAACCTTTCAAAATACTTCTGAATCTATTACCTTTCTCGAAAATAGGTTTCTTGACAAAATTAAGATGGTTAATTAAAATTTCATTAATTCTTCCGTTTGGCCTTCCATCAAATAGTACATCATCATTATTATGAATAATTATAGATGTATGGTCTCTAGAGACTCCTCCATGAAATTTTGGTTAGATAATTGGAACAGCACACCTTTAATTTCTAAGATATCTCCTGATCAAAACTCCAGATAATATGAACATCTCTATCAGAGATATTTTAACCTCTCAACATGATCACCTCCCTGATACTATTCTGAACGTCATTGAAAAATACTATTTTTCTTGAACTAATGATTTATTAACTTTTGAACCTTCTCACAATGGTATTCTTAACTCAAAAAAAATTCTACAATCATTATTTCTGTAACTATGAGAGAAATTACAGCTGGTTAAAACATTTCAACAAACCTTGGATAAAACCTTCGAGATTCAATCTCATCTTGAATCTTTCTCACAATAGAGTTCCAACGGAAATTTGCCGCCAATATTTTGGTATCCATCTCTTCTCTGGGTGAAAAATATGTAATCAACATAGAGAAGATGCTAACCACCTCTTCCTATCTTGTGCTACTACTTCTACTCTTTGGAACTATATTTTTGACATTTTTTACTTTTGATGGTTGATTCTTGATTCTGTCAAAGCTCAACTAAAAAAATTTGCAGAAATGGAAGGCTCTTATCAAATCAAGAACCTCTTCCTTATTGTGGTTACTGAGCTCCACCATGTTATATGGTATGATTGGAATGCTATTATTCATAATAATTACTCGCTCAATCAAAATACAGGTCAGATGAGGATTATCATTTCCATACATGTAGTTTCCTTGATACAAAAGGGATTTTTCCACAACACCATGCATGACTTTGGAATCCCGAAGCATCTAAGGATTAACGACAATTTTTGTCAACCACATCACACTCGAGAGGTGTTCTGGAGAAGGGCCCTCGCTGGTTGGATCAAAATCAATATTGATGGTGCCTCCAAGAGAAATATGAGACCTATAGGGTGTGGTGATGTCTTTAGGAATCACCTCAGTCAGATACTTGGATTCTTCATGGGTAAATGTGGTACTGTCAGCTCCCTTGAAGCTGAGATGTTGAGTTTCATACATGCTATTTCCTTTTCCAAGCTCTTTGGTTATAATAACCTATGGATTGAAAGTGACTCAATGACCATCGTAAAAGTGACTTGGAATGTCATAACACATCTTTCTTGTCCAATTACTACCCATTGGATGGAATACACCCATTCTTTTATTGATATTAACTAAATCATAACACATTTTTATCGATAAGAAAACACGGTTTCAGATGTCCTGGCCAACATAGGAGTAAATCAAAACATTTCTTGGTTCAAATAACTTCACGTTTCTCTTATTTCCTTTCGTGAAAAAGATTGTAATATGATCCTATATTTTCTTGTAAAATTTATTTTAATAATAATTGTGCGTTGGTCATTTTGGGCCAAGGCATCACCTTTTTAAAAAATGATGTAATAATTACCTCTTTTATCATAGTAAACCTATCGAATTCCTTTCTGACATATGATCTAAATATCATAAAAATTCATGATGTAAATTTAATTTATTAAAGAATTATATATATAATGGTATTAAATTAAATAATGGAATAATTAACATGAAAAAATTTATTAATAAAGTATAAAATTAAAATAATTTTTTTATTCAGGATGATAAAGAACATACGTGACAAGTCAGACTCAAGGTAAGAAATATTCTTTTTAACATCACCTTTCTAGGTTTCTCTTGAAAATCATTTTTTCTTCCATATCCTTGTTTTCTAAAATTGTTTTATAGAAGGTTTTTACTGTTATAATATTATTTTTTAAATCAATTTTTACTCATTCTTTACTTTTTATAAAATTATTTAAAAGAAATTTTCTTTTCATTTTATAAATGAGGTACTTTATGACTTTTCTAACAAAATTATTGAAGGAATGTTTATTTTTACTTATAAAACAAGAATGGATTTTCTCTCCATACTGAATAATTTTTTCTTTGAAGCTTATTTTACAATATTAAATTGTTCTTTTCAAAGGAAAATTTTTTTATTATAACTGTGTAGTTTTTTTAAATAAGTGATTTGAAAATGGAAAGTATATCTTCCTCAATAATGTTTTAATGATCTTTTAATGGTGTTCATATTCATCAAATACAAAAATACTTGATTTTACTTATACCAAACTAAGGATATTGTTTTAATGATACCAACCTCATTATTTATATAAATGGATTATTACTGGTTAAAATAGATTTTCATGGATAACAGTTCTTTTCCATAGGTTAATCAAGTTATTAAAATAATTCTCTATTTTAACATATATAGTGACAGAGAATTTTCCATCCACCAAAACTGTTATTTGAATTTTGGATTCCTCTATGATTCTTCATATCTTCTTAAAAGAAAAACACTCCTTCCATTTTCAGGTGATTTTGGTTTTTTTATTTTTTTTATTTTTAGTAAAAGTGGTGGCATGAATTGGGTTCCCAATTCATGCCCCAAGAAATTTATTAAAAGAAAAAGTAACAGTACAAGAACGAGGTGTAAATATCTTACACCAATTGGGAGTGAAGGGAGATACAAGTCAAGAACATAAGAAGAGAACAAACAACTCTAGAATTATAAAATAAACAAAATTTATTGACACTAAATATTCCATACAATGTAAAAGGCATCCAACTGCTCTGACGGGAAGTTTAAAAGGTGTCACCATACCCATGATGGCATTCCTTCCTTGTTTATATGATCAGAGAAATATTCATCAAGCTACTAAGGCCATTATAGTGTCATCAAGTGCAATCAAGAAGTCTTACGTAGGCCACGATATCCATGTATAGATTTAACAAAATAGCTTCCTTCACATAAATTAAGAAAAACCAACAGTTTTCTCTAGTACATCGGCAAGAAAAACTACAAAAATGTCTAATGGGACCACCGCAATCTGCATAGGGAGGAAAAAACCACAACATACTATAAATGACTAAGCTAGTGACTTCAGCCAATATAAATAGTACAACAAAGATAGCTCCCAAAAATGTGGTAGATCAGTATTCAGCAAACAAAGAACAATCAAGTTCAGAGTAACAGCACACAAATACTAGGAAAGCCATATCAAGCCGTAAATGATAGAAATGTGTAGATGGAACAAGGGGTGAAAATCTAACCCTTTGCATGCCCAATCTTTAAACCTCGGGTCAAAATTCCAGATTGATTCAATCATGATCCATCTCAAAAATAAGTTCCATAAATAGAACCTTTCATTCTAAAATGTTTAAGGAAAAACTACAACAAACAACAAAACTGAACCAAGGAACATGAAGTAATTCATCAAACTGAAGAAATAAAACACAGGTTATGTCTCTAAAGTTGAAATTATAATTCTTTTTGTATTCATTGACCATCCTTATGAACATACATTTTATGATTTCAAGGTATGTTTTAGTTGAAATGTGATGATAGACAAATTTATGATGTGTTATTTCATCTTGTTCATCCATCGATGCACTAAATTCATTAGTCACATCATCCTTCATCAAACAGGCATCTTTTTACATAGGATATTTGTCCCTATCATATTCCTCCTCCTCATCAGAGTTTGAAATAGGTTTAACAAAATTTTTGGGAAGCTCAGCATCATTCTTAGAGGCTTAAAAAGATCTTGTGACTATTGTTCTTTCAATATCAAAATAGTCTCTATGTTTCTTATTTTTCTTGGGATTTAGGGTGATGAATCCATCCATATCCACCACTGATTTTTTCCTTTCCTAGCACTTGATTTGAGATAATCTTCCTCAATTCTATTTGATGGATCTTCTTCTTCCTGAAGAGAATCCTTAGAGATATATTCTTGTTTTTTGTCCCTTGATTCATGTGAATAAAGACAATTCCCTATATCCTCCTCCATGGAAATAGGGACAGTATTGGTATTAGTGATAGTAAGAAAAACATCCACAAAGCCTAACATTTCTTTATTCTCAGTAGTTTGTACAATATTGACTGAATTATCCTTATTCACATCATTCTTTGTAACTTTAACATAATATACAAATGGGTCAACATTAGTCTTGTGACTAACATTAGACCCATCTATTCTAATATTCCATTATCCTTTTTCAATCTAAGTGGATCTCTTGACCTCAAAACTAGAATTTTTCTAGCCACAGACATTGGAGGCAGGTCCAAGCTTAAATAAAAGATTACAATAATCTGGAATCATTTTATAAACTACCTCATGAGAGTATCTATATTCATCATTATAGATCTAAATGTGGGAGGGTAGATCCTTAGATACATCACTTTCTACACAAATTCTAGAAATATATTGCCTTGAAATAGTCCTCATCGCCAAATCCATTTTCAATGGATTACTAATGAGTTTAGAAATTAGGAACAAAGAATATTTTTTAAACAGATGCAACGGAAGCCTAGGAAAACCAACCCAGATTGGCACTATATAAGATTTGGAGAAGGGATCAAAATCTGAGGTCTATTTGATCACTTTCATAGAAGAAACCCCAAAATACCATTAACTCTTTACCCAAATCCAATAATAGTCATCCTTGGTGGAAAATAGAAACATGACAACACAGGAATTTAAGAGGTTGATATGAAACCCCAAAAAACCAATGGATTCAAGGGATAATCTTAGTAATTTCAATTAGGGTCTGTACTTAAAGAATTTCCCAATAAGAACAAAATGAAGATCAGTAGAAAGAATATTTACCTCATGTGTTTAGAATGATATCTCCAATTTCCCGCAGTGTCAAAAATGATTAGGATTAACACGAATCTCATAGTCTACGACAACATTTGGGAGAGTTCTAGTGTTATCAGGCATTCTCCCTGTGACCGCATCCTCAAAGGATCAAATATTTGAGGTAGGGTTACTGTCACACTGATTCAGGTGGACCACGTGTTCGTCAAGAGTTGGCCTCCCCATCATTTTAGGTTATTTTTTATTGAAAATGGGTTTTTAAAATAAAACAATATCTTGTTATCCAAATATATTTTTCATATCGGTCTAAAAGAATTTTTCAAAGGTTTTAATGATAAAAATTAACAGGAATAAAAAAATTATATAGTATGTGAGAATTATATGTTAAATGGGTAATATCGATATAGATTATATGATGGGTATACCTAGATAGTGTCGAGTGGTCCTGATATAGATTATATGATGGGTATTACAAGATACCACTATAGTGAATTGGGTAAAGTACCGCATATTTTTAGGAAAGAATGGGGAGTCACTAATGGAGTTCTATGGATTTAATTGGGATCTAGTATTTTTCTAATGGGTATAAAATGGGTTATGGATGTGATCCTCTAAGTTTCCAAAAAAAGTGTTTTTGTTTAATTTATATGGTTTTAAATGGATTTACATGAGAAAATAGTGTGAGTTTGTTTTCATGTGTAAATGATTTATTTCATTCTCTCAAAGATCAATAAGGTGAAGGTAAAAATTTCATAGATTTTCAAGTTTTTCAATAGACTAATTGATTTCTTATTTTTATACACCTTACTGAGAAAATTATCCTCATCCCATGTTTTAAAATGAATTTCAAAAGGATTTAAGGATGAGTAAGGAAAAGTATGAGTTAAATATAAAATTTGTGAAGATATTTCATGAAAATAAAAAAAATAAGCTTTTCTAGTGGGAAAAATGATTACTAATTTGAAGTATCCACTTTGTAATATGTGAGATTATTATATAAGATTTATGGCTTAACTCTCTAAAAATATAAACCTAAAATATCTTTAGGAATGTGAGAAAGTTAATTCTTGTTTAAAGTCACTAGAATATGTAATTTTTAAGGTCATGTACTTATTGGTCAGACATGACTGTACGCCATCACAACATCCCTCTAGGACATCACTCGAACACTATGTCCACTAGGATCGTACCTCATCAATCCTACACACATAATTGGAACAAAAAATGAATTCTATGACATACCAACCCCTTAGGATACTCCCAAATATTCTTGTACACAAATCTCATAAGAGATTTAAGGGGTTTTCCTAGTTTCACTACCCAAATGAGTTACCTTATGAAGGAAACCTAAACTAATAAAATAAAACACTATTCCCTAAAAAATGGTCATTCCTAGAATGTATCAAACAATAAACAACTAATAAGGGACTTCATGTTCTATAAGGTGCACCTAACTTATTTCTTATTAAATACCCAAGGCACTTCATCAAAAGAACCGCTACCAAAGGCCTTTTTCACATAAGAGACCATAAAATATATTATTCAACCTCATCTTAGGTCAATAATTAATAAATACACTATTAACAAGAACTATGTGGTCCCTAGACCTAACTATAAAATGCACCCCTTGGTAGACTATCAAAAAGGGTGCTCTAAATTCATTAAACCATGTATGAATCTCTTAAATAGTACTATGGAGGCACTACCAAAACCTACTATACTTTCTCAAACTCACTTAACCATATTCCATAAATCTAAAACCTAGAATTATAAGAACATACACACACAACATATACAACCTCAAGGAATATGGTGAAATATAAAAGGAACCATATACCTAAATCCTATATGAGTCCAGTCATCTGATATGAACTCTTGATTTTTCCTCCTTCATGTGAAATTGAGAAATTAGAATCCCACAACATAACTTACAAGATGATAAGGGGGAACCTAGGCCATACCTTATCCTTAAAAAGACTAAACTACGAATTTAATTAGAATATCGATCTATTGAAATATGAATGTGATACGATCGAGAAGTGAAGAATATAAGAGAGTGAAAGGCTTGGTCATGGCACTATGAAAATGAGAAATATCACATTTTCTATCCCTTTATAATATTTAATCATTTATTAAAAAGTGATCTAGTTTAATAATTGTGGCATGAAAATATAGGTAAACATAAAATGACCATCCATGGTCATCCCTATATAGTGGCTTGCCTAGCCCCATCATAGGGAACTACCACGAGGTTGAATCAAAACCAGTTAGGCCTTTATGGTGTGACGTCCCCTTCCCTGATGAAAATAACCTTCTCTATAAGTATTCATGGTGTTATATCCTTACTATAGAATGTTTCCTCACCATCCATTATGACATATCCCTGAGGGTCATAGAATGACCAACCTCCCCCAACAAAAACAATTAAATTCATATGTATGTTTTTTTATAACATTGTGAAACCCTCCACCACAAAATGATCCTCATACATAGGATATTTTTATTTTCATATTTTCCAATATGTAAGGGTCATCATGGAATGATTCCCTCTTACAAGGAATAGGCCAGTACATATAGGTTTTTATAATAGTGTGGAACCCTCCACCATCACATGATCCTCATTCATAAGATATTTAAATTTGTGAAATATCCAAAATGAACGGTTCATCACAATGTGACTCCATTTTCCATGGAATGGCCTTTGTGAATTTTGGAAAACTAACTTTTATACATCATAAATTTACTCTATCACAACACCGACCACACCGTGAAGCTCTAGTCCATGGAATGAGGGTCACTTACATGACCCTCATCATAATGTGACCCTCACTCATCATGTAGTGACAATCCACATACAATAGAATCTATGCTCCACATTGGGACCAAATCCCCCAATTTCCATCAGACACCTTATAGTACCATCAAAACACTAGAGTGTGGGTAACATCGCCTCATAGAGACATTAAAACTCCCAATATAATAATTAAAATAACTATTCTAGAAACATACACCTATTATAGAACTCAAAAATTCGAATTTTCATCAAAAAATAACTTGAAAATATACAAGTGGTTGAATAATCCTAACCATGGGGATTCTCATCCTCAAGAAGCATCCAAAAATCCCTCAATACTAGTTTTATCCATTAGAAACAGAAACTATTACTAGTTCCCAATATTAGATCAGATTTTATCAAATCATTCAGTTACCCAATTTAGCCACAATGGATTCCTCTAAAACTCTTGATCCAGTCATAAATATGTTTCACTCATCTCTCAAATGACACATCCAACACAAAACTCACCTCACCACACATGGATTCATGAAAAATAACTTTTTGGATCTATAATTCACCAAACTTACTTATACAAACCAACCATCATGATTTCAACTCTCGACTAATGCATTGTTATAGAAGGAAACATCAAACATTACCATATTATCGACATATTCAAACCAAGACACACACAACTTGGACACCTAGACTTGAAATACATCTATTACTAAAATAAATTCTTGTATAAACCATCCTGAAAAATCACCAATCTAGTATGCCTCCAGGACTAGATATTTCCCATCCTACCACCACCCCCAAAATGTGGTGAAACTCATTCTACCCAGGATATCAATCTTGATTTCATTGAAAATTCCTACCTAGAGTAACCTATTGGGTTCTCACCACCATGGGACTATCCATATCATCATCACAATAACACTATCCTTCTTGAAACCTTCAATGAACATGAATTTAAGCACATGATCATTTCTCATCAGAATTATACAACCTCTACCCATGAATTAGGCTTCTAGATCATATGAGTTCAAGATTCTATAAACATCCCTTATCTGAATTCTCCGACCCTTGATCATCATAACCAAATATTAACACATTCTTATTCCTATATACATATCACATATTGTCCATGGAATCATTTTGAGCTCATTCCCATAGCCCACTATATGCTATCTCACATTTTTCAAGCACCCCTAGTGTTATAAGACATTTCTCCCATGAATAATCCCTTAATGTCGACCAAAGACACAACCCATTTTATTGTGGCATCCCCTTCAACTACTATACAGGGAACTTCGCCACATGAAAGCCCAATCCCTCTATGACTTCCGTAGAACTCACCCACTCAACTATACAACGTAAAAAAAGCATCATTCATAATCCAATCAATAGGGACTCAAAATAAATACAATAATCCATCCCATTGTGTTGTTTCAGTTGGTATTACCCATTTGAGACATTCCTTAACTATGTCTGACATCCTAAGGGTAATTTTATACTAAGAACCCCTTGTTTATGTTAAGATACTAACTTTTTTTTCACTCTTTATTGATTGATACAAATCCTTAGGTTTCCTTAAACTCATACAATCAACCATCATCTATGTCTAAAATATTCTTCCCCATGAATTTTACATCATACCCCTCTTTAAGACCACTATATCCCACATGGGTCTCACATCTTCAAGGAATAAAAACAAGCATCATCCTTAGTTTATAAACTAAAAACACAAATAAAATAATAATAATAATTCATATAAGTCCAAAAAATCTCCAAAAAATAACCAATTGTGCCTCTATTTCTAACACACTCATAGAAGTTCTCAACAAATCGGGATGCTCAGCCCCATCACTCGATCATCTCCCATGTCCAAAACACCCATCAATATTTCTATAACTAAGTTCATGTACTTTATTAAACCTATAACCTCAAGAAACCCACTCACTGTCCCACATGTAAATAAAAAACAACTAAATTAGATTCCCCTTAAGGCTTGTAAATCTTGACCATGCTACTCACCGACCATACCAAAACCAACGGTTGAAAAGTGAATCCATCAACAATACATTATTTATAACACATCTCTCAAACCTAGAGTTATATCTCAACATTAAATGGAAACTATATATAACAACATTTATCACTCATGTTCTCTACCCAAAATAGCACCCCACTAGCCCAACCACTAGTGGGTTCACATCTAACTCAATAACCTACACCAAGTGCCTTCCTTCCAAGGCCCCTCTCTCTACTCACTATAGAGAGAGCTACACTATTATAATAAGGTAGAATAACATTATACTACAACCCTTTAAAGGGTATCTCATTAACCAATGAATCCCAAGAAAATATTCCACAAATTATCCTCATGCCTCCTACACCATCCATACTAGGAAACTAGTACCCAAACCTACCCACTATAGGTTAGTAATCCTTCATACATGCACAACTAGAACATCATTATCATGTGAAGGGAAAATATATAAAAGAGAATTATTGATTTAATATAATAAATATTTAAATGCTATGTTATTTGGGAAATCACTCTATAAGTTATCATTAGTGTTTTAATTTCCCAAAATCCATTTCCCAACAATTTTAGAACCATTTTCCAAAAACGTCCTTTATTAAAAACTTGTTTTTCCCTTTAAACCCATTTTTCTTTTTTAAAACAACATAACATAAAAATTATTCATACACATACATTCCTAATCTGATTCATGAAGGAATATGATCTCACCACCCAGGATAAGAGTAAAAACATGAATAACATACTCAACCAAGAACATCTCCCTTAATAAACATCACAAATAGAACTTTGTAAAGAAAGAAAAAAATACCATATCCCTAGAAACATAGAGTTTACCCTAGAGAAGATGTTTGTTACACATTAGTACAAGTTATTATACAAGATTTAAAACATTCTTATCAAAATACACCAAGTCCCCAAAAAGTAAGATGACCAAAACAATGATCTGATGCCACTTTTTAATTACTTACTAAAATCACCCATACAATACTCTAATAAGAGAACCTTAAGAATTTAGGTTCACCTCCCTATATGTGAGATAATTTTTTACATATTTGAGACAAAATAATAAATAATGGGAAGTCTATAATCTTAATATCATCTCATATAATAATATATAAATAACCGAATAAATAAAAACAATATATTAAGCTCTTGGACTTATAATGAATATCCAACCATCAACAATACAAAACATAAACATGATATAAAATAATGATACCCAAATAAAAATATATACAACATACACAAGTATCACTAAAGAGGATGATAAAATAAAAAAAATAGAAAACAAAAAAAGTTATGAATTAATTACAAAACCCAAGTGTACCCTCAAACTAGTCTACCAGTCTCCATCTTGTTACTCCATCCATATCTCCTATATAACCTAACACCTAAAAGTGAAACATGATAATCTACATGAACACTAAGGTTCCCATTTAGGGTACGATAAATAAATCTCGATAGGATTCCACCAACAATTTTTCCTTAGATATACCTCAATATGTTATGTTTCTATGCACAAAAAAACTCATGCATCCACATTAGGTCGTTATGTTCCAACCTGACCACCATAATGCCTCACCTCTCCCAATATAGACAATTTTAGTGGAAAAAATTCATATCACAATAAAACTAGGCTATTATACCACAAATGTAGTCTAGTACCAGCAATATTGTCTTGATCACTACCCTCTAATTCAAAGCAATTCCCCATGCTAAGTCCTAATTTCAAATATTATCTTATACCGCCACCATCTTTCTCAATGTGTGGTCACATAACACTAATCATACCACATCACATAAACCAATACCCTATAACTTAGGGGGTCTCATAGTCACATCCAAAATTAACACATCGAACACTCCCCTCTCACTCAGGGTGTGTCTTGTAATCACATCCATCGTCAACATGTCACACCCAATTTTTCATAACATGGTTTTGATCCAGTGCATTGGAAATACAGATCCTTTTCATGGGTTTTGGGTGATATTAAGGTTGATATTTTAACTTCCATCTATGTATAATCATTATACCATGGGTTCCCCATATATTTTTTGGGATTTTTTGGAGAAAATGGTGGTTACTTCATGATTTGGGCCAACCGTGAGCCCATTTCAATATTTAAAAACTAAACCTTTTTCTTTTATAACTCCTTAATTTTTCAACATTTTTCACTAATTTCACTTCCCAAATGGCATAACATGACCTATTAAAACCACTATATTAATTTATACCCCTTAGGAATTCATAATCATGGTGGATTTGGGTTATTTATTTAGGTATTGAGCCAACCCGTGAGCTCATTTCCAGTTTTTAAAAAATTGTTTCTTTTATATATTATTTATTTTTTAATATTTTTCAGTTATTCCACCTATAACCCAAGACCAATAACCCTATGATCATCTCAATGTTCCATTATCCCTTTTTGGAGCTCATATTAGTCTCGTATTAGGGAAAACTTTCCCAAGGATTCTCAAATAGTCTAGATTTGGTAAGGTAATTTGTTTCTTTCACGAACGATTCATTTTTTTCTATTAACCCCCACAAATATTTTTTCCTTGGTTATTATATACATAAGAAGAATATAAATTTAGTTACAATACATTTCATCTCCTCTAAGGGTGTGGATCTAAGGTAAGATGAAGAGTTCTCCAGTTTTCAAGGTGAGTTTCATTCTCCTTTCTCATCCTTCCTCCTCCTCCTTCCATTATTTCATGGATCTCTCTTCCTACCAAGTCATCAACGACCTAGGGTTATTTTATACCATGATTTTTTTATGTTGGATTCATTATTTTAGTTCTTTTCTTCATAGATATAGGGTTTTTGAACCGTTGTGGAAGGTTTTTGGGTGTGTGTTTCCATTCTTCGATGGTTTCAATGTAGGTTCTCCCAAGAACTTACCTTTATTATTTAAGTTTCATATTTTTATTGTTTTTATAACTTTATATACATGTTTATTATTTCTTTTCAACCTTTTGATGATTTATTTTGTGTGATAAATGTTTATTTATTCCTTGTTTTGTGTAAAATGGGGTTGTTTCGTTATGAAAGTGCACACCCCTTGTTCATATAAATATTCTAAAGTTTTCACATATGGATTGTGATGTTCATGGCCCAGTTTAACTACTTAAATATAATATTTTTCATGAATATTTGAGTTTACCCCTTTTGGTGTTCAATAAAAGTTGTTTTGATAAATGTTGCATGCCTAGTCTTTGGAAAAGTGCTTGGTTGTCCTTTATGTGCTAAATGGGATATAAAATAACTTTTTTGAGTTTATTAAAATATGGGAATCATGAAATGTGAAATTTTGGTGTGATTTTATGTATTTACAATGTCTTTTTGTTTTTATAAAGAGATGGGTTTGGTTTTTTGACATGTTTTGGCACGAGTTTTCTGTAAGTGGCCCTTTCGGTATTCTTATGAAAATGGTTGTGCTTAAATGTGCAAAATAAATGTTTTAAATAGTTTATGTAAATGTTTTTCTCCTGCTACTGGTGTATTTTCAACTCTTTATGAAAAGTGAAATGTGTGCCTTTGTTATACATTGGTTTGGTAAAATTCTTAAATTTCCATTTGGAATTTCTCTTAAAAAAAGGGGGTTTCATGTGTATTCCATGTTTTACCATTTGGGGTCATTTTAAGATTCATGAAATTGATTTAGTAAATGGTTTTGGGGAAGAACAATCTGGTTTAGTATGGCATTGGTTGTCATTTGGCCTAAAAAGTGAATTTTCAAATCAAATTCATGTGCAAAGATTTATTAAACTTCTTGAAATTGTTTATCGAGTTACACAAAGGGTGAAAAACATGTTTAGATAATATTTGGAGTGTGTGTGACCAGAACTGGTGTTTTTATGTGTAAATGGAATTTTATATCATGTGGAACTTGTTTTATCTCAAAGAGGGTATCCTGGGTATCTAGGTGGACGGACGTGTACTAATATGCTAGTGATCCAGAGTGGTTTCGTCCCTATTTCACGTAGAAAATTTGATGATAGAAACACTAACTAAACTATTATGATGATGTTGGGGACCACTAGGTTATGGGTATGATACCTACTAGTGGCTCGTGCGTGAGAATGGATATTTGTTATGGTTACTTTACATCGAAATATGAGGTACCTGGGTCCCACAGCTTGTTAGTTCCTGGGGAGTTCCCGTGACTTGTGCTCATTTGATATATAATATTCACCGTCAGCATGCGGTGAGTTTGTTTGGAAAATTTAGTAGAAGGTGTGTTTTATTTAAAGGTGTATGTTTTTTAAAGTAGCACTCTTGAAAACCATTTTCACTTTGAAGTTTCACCTCCTTGAAATTGGTTACTGGCATTTTCTGTTTATGAAAACTTGCAAGCATTTTTATTTTGTAATGTTTGTAGCATGGAACCTTGTTTTGAAAAAATATTTTATATATTTTATTTAAAAATTCAAATTGATGTTTCATTTATTTTAAAGGAAGTGCATTGGGAATAGAATATCAGGCTAACCTAACGAGTTTTAATACTCACTCATATAATCTTCTTCTATTTTTTGCACTTGTACAGGTTTTAGCTTGAGTATGATCACCTTGGGTGATACGTGATTGTTGTTTTGGAGAGTGACCAACGAGGTGACATAGAGTTAGTTGGTTGTCATGTTTGTCCGGTTGAGTTGTTGGTTCAGTTGTACTTTCAATTTCATTTGCGAATAATGTTCAGTTCAACTTTTATAAAAATGTATATTGGGTTGTCCATTTCATTCTGCTGTTTATTTAATTGTTTATATTTGGGCTAAATAATTCCCTTATTTCTCTACTGATTCCCATGGTTCTTTCCGTCATCCCGAGAGGATCAGGAACGCCACTCAGGACTTGTCGCAGAGTAGCCTAGGTGACCAGTTCAGGGTCAACCCGGGTTGGTTCATTACACAACACATATCCTATTATATGATGTACCTCCACATTTTCACATAGGGAGAGGTATCATAACATCATCATGGATCAACACCCTCTTACTTAGGGTAACCATATAGAAATCTCTCTCTCTCTCCCTCTCTTTGGGATAGGCATTAAAAACAAAACCTACAACGATGAATTATCACTCAAGGTAGTCCTTTCTTACACCCTCCCACTTAGGTTGAGGCCTCAAATCCTTTATAATCATCAATTATAAGATCACAATCAGAGCACATATAATAAATAATAATCACAAATTATAAGAAAAATAACATTTCATAGTTGTTTCTTTGGAATTATGAGGGTCTTTTTAATCATTGTTAAATGAATCGTGATGATTCCTAAAAAAATCCTTGAATTTATTTTTCAAGAATCATTTAACAAAAGTTTCTAAAAGTTACATGAATCATTTTTTGATGGTTTTTAATGGTAGTTTAAATAGTCTCTAAATGATTAGATGGAATTTTTATAAAAATATTTTTAATAAAAAATTAAAAAACTATTTTTAATATTTTTATTATAAATTCAATTTTTATTTTAATTATTTTTAATTATTTTAGAGATAATTTTTATTTATTTATTATTTATTATTTATTTTCTGCTTATTTCAATATTTTTCTATATATGGCACGAAAATTTCTTTGAAATTTTCTCATCATTACATTACTCTCACTCATTCTCTCTGAACATTCAAAGTCTAAACTGCTCCAATAAATGCATTAAAATATATTAATATGTCAATACATGTTATTTGACTTATTATTTCATTTTTTTACATTACACAACAATTTCAAAAAACGTCACTCATTCATATACTACTCTAACACATTCTCTCTTAACTTTATAGGTATTACACAACAATTTTCATGTAATAATGAGTCAATAAATGTTATTTATGCTATTTTAAAAATAAAATAAATTATATAAATAACTATTTGATAAAATTATAAATTCATAATTATTTTTTATTTTTTATTTTTTATTTTTATTTACTAATTAAAAATTAATTAGTCAATTAATTATTTATTACTTTTTTTAATTAAATTCTTTTAACAAAAATTCATTATAAATTTATATATAATAGTTTGTAATCATTGATTAACAATTAATAAGTAATTAATGTTTTAAATAACATATAACTAATAATTATACATAATTTATACTTTTTAATTTTTATTTTTTTATTTTTTATTTTTAATTTTTATTTTTTAATTTTTAATTTTTAATAAAAACTAATAATTAAAAATTAACTATTATTTTTTAATTATTAATAATAAATATTAATTTATAATGAGTGATAATTTATATATATATATGTATATTAATTATTAAATGAAATTTATAATTAATAATTAATTTAGTTTTTATATAATTAATGACTACTAATTATGAATAATTAATAATTAATGAAAATTTTAAATAATAAATAAAAAAAACATAAATAATTAATAATTAATTAATAATTAAAAAGGAAATAAAATTCTAATTAATAGAAAATTATAGTTATTAATTTTTTAAAATTTTCAATGGTTTTTTTAAAATATTTTCTCAACTAAAAAAATTATCAAAATGCGTATTTAAAAATTATTTAATTACTTTTAAAAAATAAATTAATTTAATAAAAATTAATTATTAATTAAATATTCAAAAATTATAAATTATAATTAATAGTAAATAAGTAATTAAACTTTTGAGTAACTTTTCCTCAATAATTATAAATAATTTATAATTATTAATTATTAATAATTAATTATAAGTTATTAATTATTAATTATTAATAGATAATTAATAATTAATATTTTACCATTAACAAATAATAATTAATAATTAATAATTAATAATTAATAATTATGAAGAAGCAAGTTGTTTTTAAGGATATTCTAGAAAAGCCAGCAAAATAGTGCCACTCTAAGGGATCAATGGAAGCAGATAAGGAAATTCAAGGGATAGATGACACTCAATAAGATTCTTCTAATGGTGAATCGGATATCCATGGAAAAAATCTCTTTTATTCAGGTGAAAATAATATTAGACAAGGTGGATTTTTCCTCAGGTGTTACCTGATTAACAAAGGGAAGAAAGCTGAAATGAGGAAGGACTATTCAAATTAACCCAAACCAGTACTCCCTATATCGGTGAGGAATCATCATGGATCAAAGTCATTTGAAAAACCATCTATATAGGTTAATTAAAAGAGGTATTAAATAAACATTGTCCCTCTATTAAGGTTTACCTGAGAAGGGAGGGAAAAGACAAAGAAGATATTGAGTTGTCTTCCAAGTCAGTTCTATCTTCTAAATCTAGTATCATTAATAACCAGATCATACCCCATAATCCTACATCAGACCTGAGTTCAAATTTGGGTAGGGGATGGATAAATTTTCATTTATTTTAGTAGTATTGTAGATGGTACTGTATAAGGTTCTGAAACAGTGGTACTAGTCACCCGAATTAGGATCTCGATCCATTTATTAGACCTTCAGGCCACTAGGGCCTATGGGGCTTCCTAGACCTTCAGACCACTGGACCTTTGGTTTATCCTTAGCCTTTGGGTTTTCACTAGATCATCTTCTCACTAGTAGAAAGAAAGAAAAAGGAAACAATGGCCAATGACAGATTTGAATTGAAGCAAGTATGTTATTCTTTAAGGAAAGAAGTATCCCATGATCTGCATTCAAGTGCAACCAAAAAAAGCCTCTATATGGGGTGGAGATTCTAAATAGAAGACGTGTCATAATTATTTGAATGACCGGTGTATATGAATCACAGGATTACTGAAAGTGCATGTTGCAGTGTGGGTCTTCGGGCTTCTATATAAGGCCTTTAGGCCACTCTAGGCCTTTTAAGAAATGTATCCCACATGTCAAGTCTGTATATGGGCCTTCAAGACATGAAAGAGTTCCCTCTAAACCAATTTCAAAATATTTATTATTATAACTAAATAATTGAAGGCATTTAGGCCAATTGTGAAGGACCATCACATACTAGAAGATGGAAGTGAGAAAATGATTAAAATGGACCAGTTAATTCATTCACATGAAGAGGTGTTGGAAGATTTACCATAAAATCCAAAAATAAATATATTGATAGAATGTATGAATGAGAGTTACAATTCAATATAAATATGGAATAAGAATCATGGATTAATAAACAATAGGTGATTTTAAATCGTAGGTTTAATAAAAGGAAAATTATCCAAGAATATTTTATTAACACCTATGAAAAGATTGAAGATTGTATTGAGGAAAACATAATAATTATTCGAAGTAGAGGTAAATTCACATTGAATGGAATGTGCACATTGTTCATGGGTCAAATATCTTAAAATTTTCCTGGAGTAGTTTAGTATTGTCTTATGCGGATTAATTTTCTTATATCGTTTGGCTAATGCTGTGAGGGTTCACACTAAACCCATACATGTTTTTTTAAGAGAATTAAAATAATGAATTAGAGGAGGAGTTACTAATTAAGAATAAGTAAATAATTAAAAATTAATTATTTTAATTAATTAATAATTAATAATTAATAATTAATAATTATTTTTTAAAGAATATATAATAATTAAAAATTAATTAAAAATTTAAACAATAAATATTATATTATTATAAATCTTAAATATTAAATATTAAATTATTAATTATTATCGAGAAATTAAAATATAAATTAATTATAAAAAATATATTTTTAATTTTATGGGAATATATTATATCATTTTGACATGTAACTTATTCTAGTACTCTATTATAGATTTAATGCATATCTCTTAAATCCTTCATAGTAATAATATTGGTTACCCTGGTTTTCAGAATTATCTATTACTACCCTGCATCAATATGAACATATATATGTATTAGATGTTCTATATCATTCCATTAGTGATTCATTAGACTATGGTTTAAAGCCACATGGAAATGCAGTCCAGAATTTATCACTATCAAGGAGGGCGATAGGTGTTGTGGATTCGAAATCATTCCCATGAGACCGAATTCCTACATATACTTTTGTATTAAATTAGAAACCATGTAGTTTAGTGTAGTTTAATGGGACACAACATACCTTTTATGATCATTTGAAAATGACCATTGTGGTTCTTTTTAAATTCATGCAGTATTGAACAAAAAATTAACTTTTAATGTCTTACATCCCTGATAAATGATGTGTTATTTAAAGTTTTATATCCATGATTTTCATGTCTTGTAGTTTATGTTCATATAATGATGACTTGTTCTGGTTTGTTTAATTTCATTTGAATTATATTTCTTGGTGAATAGGATCTATAACTTTTTTTTGACATACGCATGAGTGGACATTTATGGTTCATCACATATATTAGTAATTAAATAAGAGAAATTAGTATTGGTAATAACACGTACTAGGAATTTTATAGTAGTTATGGATCAGTGATAGGTAAAAGGAATGAGATCATCAATGATGACATGGTCAAGTATTACACTTGGTAAGAATACTATAGTATTTATAGCTCAATGATAGGTCATAAGGATGAGATCATCAATGAGGACTTTATCATGACTTATACCAAGTAGGATTCCTAGATAGATGTGACTAAGTAGTGCATTGATTCAGGATAGAATTTTAGAAAGGTCTTTTGGGATATTTTCTTAACCAAATTACGAGACCTGAGTAAATAAGGAATCTTTATAGACTTTAATCTATTAGGGTTCATAACGGGTATAAGCAGGGTGAATGGGAATGGTTTGAGGTTATTTGATGAAATGATGTTCTAGGTAATGTTACATGATGTGATATATAAGTCTAAGTGAAAATTATCTATCAATGGTTTTTTTTGGACTTATGTGTGAGAAAACATTTTTGGTTCATCATGTCCAGTGGTAATAAATATAAGAAATTTTTTTGGGTCTTACACCTGGTAGGAGGCATGTGGTAGTTATCACTCAACTATATGTCATAAGGACGATATGATCAATGAGAATATGATCATGTATTATATTTTGTACGAGGTTTATAGTATTTATCACTCACGAATTGTCTATAGAGATGATATCATCAGTGAGTACATGGTCCAGGATTACACCTAATATGAGGTCTAAATTATCTATGGCTCATTGATTAGTCATAGGTATGAGATCATCAATTATGATATGATCACAAATTTTACCTTGTAAGGGTTTTAGAGAGATGTGACTCAATATCTGGTTGATTTAGTCTAAAGAGTGTCGACAATGTATTTTGGAAAATTTTATTATCTAAATTTGGAGACTTGAAAAACAAGGAATCTATATTGCATTCAATATATTTTTTGCCATTGTGGGTATCAGATAGGGGAATGACATCCTAGTATGACTGATCAGGGTGGTCTAGCTAAATGGAACCACAAAAGGACTCTCCAAGGAGAGAGGAACCCTAAGATAGGTGTCCTGAGAAAGTAGTAATTGTTAATTAAAAACTCATTAATAATTAATAAGTAATAATTAGAAATTAATTAAATTTTTTAAAAGAATATAATTAATAATTATAAATAATTGATATTTAAGATTTAATAATTAAAAATAGATATTTTTTTGAAAAGGTTAGGGATAAAACTCATTTTAAAAAAAATATAACCACAGAGGATGGGGATAAACAAGAAAAAAACTACCCCTAATGATTATAGAGTGATTGCAGACCTATCTTTTTAATGATCTCAGCATGAGCATCGAGTCTCTCATTGTGTTGATCCCCTAGTTAATTTTACCATGTCTATGGTCGTGACCTTTTTGAATATGACATATCCTCTATGTTTTAACTTTTTTACAAATCCCTTGAACATCTCCATCCTCTCAGTCATATTCTACAACCACTGCCTAGGCCTCATTTATAGTAGGTTCTTGAGGAAAGATTTTGTTTCTACCCTTCTCTATAAGAGTCTAACCCTCATGAACAAGGACTTATTCCTCTCTAGATAGGTTTCCATGATAATAAAAATTATTTCCTACCTCTCTTCTATCTATATCATCACCTTCACGGTATTTATTCATCGATTATATCACTCCAAATAGGTTGGTAGTAGCCACCTGTGCCACATGTAAATATTTATGTGTGGTTTGATCAACTACACCCACACCCTGATCAATTATCAATATCCTAGGCATAGAAGTAGATTTTTTGTTAGCACCATGGGATACCACTAATGGAATTGGTATCCTTTGTAAATTATCAACCCAGGATCCACTAAATGGTGCATCGAGCTGGTGGATCACATATCCTCAAACGCACCTCCCCGTATGTTAGAGTTTTTTAACTAGTAGTGAGGGTATAAAGTGGTAAAGTGAGAATGATATACCCTCATGTTCAGAGTAATGTAGTGGTTTCACAAGTGAATAAACCAATATAAGCATAATATAAATCAAATACAATATATAAACATCTAGAAGACTATAATAATAAATATTCCAACAGCACTGTCATATAAAATATTATGATCAAATCACGTCTCGATACAATATAGAAATCAATACATGGAAACGTGAATAAAAGTTCAGTACATGTATAACAATATATAAATACCTAATGGACTATCTCTGAATAGCATCATGATCCTAGCTTGGTCATGTGCACCCTTTCTTCTAAGCAATGATCAAATCAAACATTGTGTAATGAGAAATTTCACCAGTCCCTACCTATATCCATAAATTCTTTTTGGGTACCCAATGGCAACCTAAATAAGGTGTGAGATAACACTCATTAGGTCACCACCAACAATTTCTATAATAAGTCTAGTTTGTGTAAAATAAATAAACGTAGTGTAAAATATATCATAGGTATAATAATAATAATGTGAAAATATTTCAATTCATATATAATCCTATCTATCCAAACATGTATCCTTATGAACAATAACCAAGAACCCCAAATCAAGGGAAACTGTATAGATTAAAAAATAATGTGTAATACAGTCTAGTATAATAATTGTAATATGATACCTATACTAGGCCTATCTATAAAGTATAACAAAAATATCTACTATGGCCATTCCATGTAATCAACTGTTAGACCAAGAAGGTCCGGATCCAAGGTATAGAAGACCAAGGCATCCTCATCAAGTCCTATGAGAATCTCAATGAAAACTCGATAATGACTTGGGTGGATTCCAAAGAGAATGTCCATTGTGAGATCACACAAGCTGGATCTAAGGGGTAGTAAGGACCTTGAAATCATATGGAATTAGGGTCCAAGGAATAAAAGCCAAGGCATCCACAAATGTAATCAATATCTGTGGAGTATAAAATTTCATGGCATCTAATGGAATTAGGATCTAAGGACCTCTTACAAGAAATCCAATACCACTATAAATACAGGTCTATTGAATAAAAATATCCACAGCATACATAATATCTGAGGGGATCATCCAAGGTATTCACTACCATTATCAATTCCCCAATTAAATCATTAATCATTTTATAATTAATTACAATCTATGAGTCCATCCAAACCATTTTTACATTTTACATTTAAATAGTTAAATCAATTAACATCATATAATCCCATGTAAAGGATGAATAACCTTCTCTTAATTATTTATTCAATTATCATTTGATTTTTTGAGGCTCCCAAAAATAGTGGTGAGATCTTACTAACCTAGTGGGGGTATTAAATAGGGTAGATAAGAATAAACACACCATGGGTATCCTAGGTTGGGGATAACAACCTCCAATGATCAAAAAGGTACTAGTGGGAAACCTAAACAGTCTCTAAATCATTTAATTCAAGTATTCAATTAATTTTAGGTTAAACTCTAGAAATTATGGCATGCAGAACAACTACGACAATATATAAACAAGTAAACCATATGTGAAAATCTATAGACCACATACCATATACTCATGGTAGAACACTCATCTATTATAGACCTCTAATTTAGTCCAAATCAAGAGAAAAAATAATAATAGACAAAAAACCTAGAAATAGAGATTTATATATTAATTCTAAATAACTTTTTCGATATAAATACAAATGAAGAACAGTACAAGATGAATGAATAAAATACCGGTGTAGATCCAATGAGATGAATGGTATTTGAATCCGAGTCTAGATGATGAATTATAAAAAAATAGGATTTTTCTTTCAAAGGTGCTCCAAAATTTTAGGGTATATCCATCATAGAAAGAGAATAAAATAAATTACGTTTTAATAAATTTCAAAGGTGAAATTTTCATTTCCCCCATTTTAATTAGGTTGAAATTTTTTGCCACATTGTTGGCCAAACCGTGAACCAACTATGTTCCCTTCTCTTCTACAAGGGGGACCTCACACGATTCATGTGAATGTTTTTGAAAACTGGGTGCCAACCATGAATTTATCCTTTTTTAAAATTATGTAGTTTTCTACATGGGTGTGTATCCCTAGTTGCATGGTTTTCTCAAACCATTCAGCCTATTTCTTCCTCTTTCCATCCTTGCATGGTTACACCTAATCATTCAGCCTGGGTCATACATTTTATAATAATCATTCATCCCAACTAGTTTCTTATAAAAGTTAGTCTTCAGGCTCCGAACAATTCATGTACACCCCCAAAACCCCCATGATCTCATTCGACACTCACATTAGGTAAAAACCAAGGAGTTAAACAAAAAATTAGTAGATTCGTACATCATAAGAAAACTATGGTTCTTAAAATCTTTCCCCCTTAAATAAATTCATCCCTGAATTTCCCTCCCACAGGTGGTTAAGAATATTCTAATAATAACTCAAGACATTGATCATGTATGTCGACCTTTCTCTCCCAAGTATCATCCAATAAAAAATTGTGCTACCATAGCACCCATACTAGAAGAACAGACCATTCTTAAAGATCTTTCATGCTCCGATCAAAAAAAACTTATAGGATGATACATCAAGGATTCATCAAACAGTAACTCTACCTCATCATGTTAAATATCATGCGATATGTATGAGTGATAATGGAATAGCTGAGATACATGAAAGACATCATGTATGGATAAGTATCCGTGAGGTAACTACAATCAATAGGCTGCTTGACTAAATCTCTCTAGTATCTAAAATGGTCCAATATATTGTGGTGAAAGCTTACCCAGTCTCCTAAAATGCATGTTTCTTATCCTTAGTGAGATACATAAAAATACATGGTCCCCAACCTCAAACTCTAGAGGTCATCGACAGTGATTGGCATAATATTTCTTTATAAAATATACAGTAGACATCCACTTTCCGATCAACTAGACCTACTCTAAAGTCTCCTAAATGAGACAAGGTCTGAGTAAAGATGCCTCTCCAACCACTAACAATCACAGGGGTGATCAAAATGGCCTATTTTACAAATACTCATAGGGTTCAATATTTATATTCACCTGATGCCTATTATTATAGGATAAATAAACCATGTGTATATGAATCTCCCAAGATCCCCTAAAATCAAGGACATGTTCTCTAAGCATGTCTTATTGAACTTGTACAGTGTGTTATGAATAGACATTATTCTAAGGGTGGTGTTTTATGCTTAGAATCACCTATATACCCAACACCCTTTATAATCCTTTATAGAATCGAGATGTAAACTGGGCATCCCTATCATATACCATGGTCTTAGGACCCCTTTAATGGTGCACAATCTCATAGATATAGAGTCTCCTAAAATCATCGACTAAGAAGGTCTCCTTAATAGGTAAGAAATGGGAGACTTTCATGAGACTATCCACAAAAACCTATACAACATCACTACCTCGAGGAACCCTCGGCAACCCATCCATGAAATTCATCACGAAATATTCTCATTCCCACTGAGGAATGGAAACTTCTCTAAAATTATATATGGTTGTTGTTATTATGATTTCACCTACTGATAGGTGGAACACATTGTAACAAAACCTTCCACCTCATGTTTTATACTCGGCCACCAGTATTGATAGTGCAAGTCATGATACAGATTAGTAATTTTGTAATGTACTACCTAATAAGAGGCATGAAACTCTCACATTATGTCCTCTCATATGTTTTTTAGAACCCAAATATGACCATGAATAAGTAGAATTTCATCCTAACCCATATTCCAACTTGGAGGTGAGTCCTCACCTACCACCCTCTCCTATAGGAATAGTACCTATGAATATGATAATTGTATCATCCTTTCTTTATCCAGTAGAGTGGATTTACCTTCCAAGGATGAGATAAAATTCCATCTTTATCCATCCTACACCTCTAAGTGCATCTCAAAAAGTAAGGCCATAAGATTCTACTTTCTATTGGCCTTCTGAACTACCTATATCTCATTCCTCCTACTTAGTGAATTGGAAACTATATTTCCCTTCCAAATTTTATAAAAAATATTGAATTAAAAATAATGTAGGTATTCAACCCATATTTACTACCTCACATTCAATTCAAGCTATGTAAATATATACTTCAGGATTTTGTGGTTCGTGTAAGCTACAAAAGTCTATCCCAGTAAATAATGCCTCCAACAACGCAAGGCATATACCACAATAGCCAACTCAAGATCATGTGTCACATAGTTCCTCTCATGTGGCCTCAACTGATGAGACCCATACAGCATGACTCGCTCCTACTACATAAAAAGATCTCTTCGACTAATTCTTGATTCAACATAATATACAATATAGCTCCTATTCAGCTCTGGAGGAATCAGGACTGGTGCTGAATTCAATATCCCTTTCAGTTCTTGAAATGATGTCTCACAGGTATATGAACATACAAACTTCAAACCCTTATTAGTCAAGACTATAAGAGGTTATTCTATGTGTGAGAATGAATGTATGAAATGTCTGTAATATTTATCTAGCCCTAAGAAACTCTGCATTCCAAATAAGTTCTTGGACTGCTCCAAGGAAACTATAACTCTCACATTCTATGGGTCAACTGATACTCCTGTATTTGAGATGATATTACCCAGGAAGTGAATATAATCCATCAAAAATTAGAACTTTGTTATCTTATCATATAAATTATGCTCTCTTAGGGTATCCAAAACAATCTCAAAATGTTTTTCATGGTCATGTCGATTGTGATATTACACAAAGATATCACCTACGAATACCACCACAAACAAATCCAGATAAGGATAGAAAACTAGGTTCTCGGTTCCATGAAAAATATTGTTACATTCATGATACCAAATGTAATAACTATATGATCATACATACCATGGCTACTATGAAAATCATTACAAAGTATGTCTACAAATCAAACACGTACCTAGTGATAACCTAACCTCAAATCAATTTTCCAGCAAATATGAGCTCCTCAAAGCTGGTTGAAGAGATCATATATATATGGAAAGGGATACCAATTCTTAACTATAAACTATTTTAATTTTTTATAGTCCAAACACATCATGAAGGTTTTCTCCACTTTTTTACAAAAAGGACTAGAAAATCCCATAGAGAAGTGTTGGTTCATATAAACCCCTTCTCTTACAAATCCTCTAGATACCTATTGAGCTCCTTCAAAACCACTGTATTTGTCGTATAATGAGGGATGGATATCAGTGTCACTCCTAGAAATAATTTTGATGGAAAACTCCACCTCTCTCTCTGGAGGTAATCCAGAAAATTCATTCAGGAAAAATCCCTGAAATGATCAACCACTGGAGGGAACTATGTCTGATGTGTTCCCTAGTCATCCAGATATATAATAGTAATCTAGGTTGGTATCCCACCTATCCCAGGATTCATGGTTCTAGCTCTACCTTCCTGAACATCCCATTCACCTTTATGAATAAAAAATCTTCCCACTGGTGATGTGAAGGTCACCCTCTGGTGATACCGATCGATGTAGGCATGATAAGAAACAGGTCATTCCATACAGAATATGATGTAAAATTACATCATCTCAATGAGAAAGAGATTCCATACGAAGTGAAACCCACTAATATCAAGGGGAACTCCATGTAATGAATTACACCCCCTTTTCTAATCCTCAACGGAGTATCAAGTGTCATAATGCCATGAAAAAACTAAAAAACCAATCCTGAATCTCTCTAGAACAGGTAAAAATATGAAACTATATGAAGAACCTATATCAAAAAGAGCAAATAATAGATTAGAGGATACTAAGATCATACCATATATTTACTAATGATCTTCTCCTTCGGTGTAGAATTTATACAATATATCTAGCCAGAAACGTAACCATGTGAAACAACCTCACTACCTAGAGCAGGCCCACTCTGTTATCGTAGTACAACTGGTGTCTGGCTACCACAGACACGACAACAACCTTGGCCTAAATGAACAAAAATACTCTATCTTACTTCTTAATGTAGATATGTAAATCCCACTCCTAATCCTAGAGTCGTAGTTGATCCCCTTCCACATACTACTAGAGGGAATGTCCTACAAGAATTTTATACATAGACCATCCTGTCATATGCACAACACTCAACTAGGTCACTATCACCAGGATTCATCAAATGTCCCCACCTCCCACACTAATGGTAGAAGATATCACTACTATGTATAACAAACTATTTATTACTCCCCTCATTAGAAACCTCAAAATAGCTCTTCCTGCTAGTTGTCGTTGAACCACGTGGTCGAGAGGCTGAACAACCCAGCTCTATGCCCCCAAATTCCCACAAGTTTTTCTCAGTAATAAGTGTCTAATTCACTATATATATATAATATTATTCAACCAAAATATATTCATCTATGATCAAATGGAATTATTTAAACCTTTCTTTAATCATCTCACCCAGGATGGCTTATTAATAACATAAACCGGCACAAAAAACTGAAGCTCAATGAATCGTTCCCAATATTCTATAATGGTCATTCTTCCCTACTCCATACTCATAACCTTATTTTCCCTTTCAGATATCAGGGTCTCAATAAATTTTTTATCATAAAACATGGATTTTAAATCCCTCTAAATCATATCTTGAAGCACATCATCCTGGTTCAAAACATCCCACAAGTTCGTAGATGCTCCCCAAAGCATATATTTCATGGCCTTCAATATCTTCTCAAGAGGTGTCTCTAAATGTTAAAATATAGCAAATATAGTCTCCATCCACATCTCAGTATTTTTTAGTCTTTCATCCCAAAAAATGTGGAGGATTTTTCTATAGTAACACACACTTAAACTCTTCCATAGACAAGGCAGGCTATGGGGCTCCCTAAAAGTTCTATATTAATCACATGAAAATGTCTTGAAATTGTAAATAAGCACCCATATTAGGTACCAATATTGGTGTCACATATGGAACTATAGGAGGATCTACTAGTATCCCATGGCCTACCACCTCTAGTGTATATTCATCACCACCTTCCTAGTATATGAATGGTGGTCAATGTGGTGGCACGTCACTACAATTCCAAACACACACCTCAAAACAATATTTAGTAATGAGAAGATCACATTTAAAAGTGTAGGATATTTTGAATCCTTATTATAAACAATCCATACCCCTCTTCCTTCTTCTAAATCCAGTACTAAGTAATATTAACTATCTTAAAATCACCATAGGCACTACCTATTAACCACTCTAAAGCCGAGTCAAGGTAAAGTTCACTATTTCACTGAATAAATTTTTTTTAAATTCACATTTTTTATACTTTTCATTAAATAGTTGAACCAAATGGGTGACCACTAATGATCTATAAGGTATCATACACCTCATGAACCAAATTTTGTAATCTACTTAATCCAAATCATAACTTGTTCTAGTCCATGAGACCAATGGTCCATGACACAACGTGACATAATTGACTGCTTAGGGTGTTTTTTGTATCTTGTGCAAGAAAAACTATTTAGTTTATGGAAGAAATTCTAATTACTAATCATGTTTCTCAATTACCTTTATAAATAATTTATCAAACAATAAGTATATCACTCAATTCACACATAATAATTTCACACAATCAAGCAATGCATCCTATATGGAATGGTGTAATGCATGGAATGTGAATCTTATAAGGTGCCTCAAATGATGCATGAGATATAATAACCTCATCTCATCAGGAATGGAAAAATAAAAAACCTCAATCATATCAACAATAACATCACGTGTCAAGTGTATCACACAATGGTGGAATCAAATCAATTGTAATATGCAAAATCCAAAAAAAGAATTTCTCATTCCAGGTAGTTTTTGTTTTTCCAATATGTGGGTTAGTGACTCTTGGGAATAGCTCTTTACCAAATTTCAATACCCTCATAGTCTCCTATCTATTGTATCAAAATAGTAAATCTAGAAAAGGAAACTTATAATACCACTTTGTAATGTTTCGCCCTGGGTTCCACTAAATGTTCCCTGGTCTAGTGGGTCACATGGCCTCAAGAACGCATCCCCATACACTAGAGGTTACTGACTAGCAGTGAGGACCCGAGGTGGTGCAGTGCAGAGACTATAACATCATGATTAGAGAAACACAGTCGTATAACAAGTGAATATAGCAGTAGAATCATATTATAAATCAAACACAATAGATAAACATCTAGAATACTATAATGATAAATAATCCAAAAGTGGTTTCATATGTGATGTGATGATTATATCAGGTATTTATCCAATATGGAAGGAAATACATAGAAAAAAGCATAATATTGTAGTACATACACCAAATTAAAAAATACCAAAAGGACTATATCCAAATACCATCATGAGCCTAACATGGACATGTTCTCCCCTTATCCTAAGTAATGATAAATAAAAAATCATACAATGGGAACTTTCCCTGATCCTTACTTGTATCCATGAAGTCTTTAAGGGTACCCAATGTTGACTTGAGTAGGGTGTGAGATAACACTCAATAGGTCACCACCAACAGTGTCTATAACAAGTCTACTCTATATAATATAAACAAAAACAGTTTTCAATATATCATTGGTATAACAGTATTGTGAAAAGGTTTCAATGTATATATAATCATGTCCATCCTATCATGGCTCCCAATAAACAATAACTAATCACCCAAAATCAAGGTATACTCTAAAGTATAAATAATAAGGTGTAATAAAGTCTATTCTAAAAATTGTAATCTCATACCTATTCCAAGTCTATTTGTAAAGAATATCTGAAATATCTACAACCTCCATGATGTGTAATCATGTTTCAGACCATGAAGTGTTGGATCCAAGGTATATAAGACCCAAACAACCTTGTTGGGTCCCATGAGCATCACTATTGAAACTTAGTAACGACTAAGTTAGATTCCAATGATCATGTCAATAGATAATTCCCAATGAGAGTCCAAGAAAACCAGGTCTAAGGGGTAGAAATGACCTTGGTATCCAATAGAATCAAGATCCAAGGTATAAAATACCAAGTCATCTACTTGCATAATCAAGATCTATGGAGTATAAATTTTCATGGCATCTAATGGAATTAATATCTAAGGATCTTTTCCAAGGAATATACTACCATAATAAATATGAATCCATTGATCATAAATATCTGTGGAATCCAAGGGAATTAGGATCTAAGGATCTCATATAAGGAATTCACAACCATTATAAATTCCCCAATAAAATCATTAATCATTTCATAATAATTTATAATATGTGAGTCCATCCAACCCATTTCAACATTTTCCATTTAAATAATTAAATCAATTAACATTATGTAATCCCATGTAAAAGAGGTATAATTTTATCCTGATGATTTATTCAATTCGTATTCAATTTATTAAGTCTTCCAAAATAAGTGTAAAGCTCACACTCACCCAGCGGATTGATATAAAATAATTCATGCACAAAGACACACCCCATGGGTGGCCTAGGTTGGGTCTAACAACCTCCAATGATCAAAAAGGTACTAGTGGGAAACCCAAAGAGGTTATAAATAATTCAATTCAATAATTAAGTTAATTTGATGGGAAATGATAAAAATTCCAGCGTGTGGAAAAACTACGATAATCTATAAAACAACCAAACTATAAGGTAAAAGGTATAGACCACCTACCATATACACATGGTAGAACACTATTCCATTATCAACCTATAATTCAGTCCAGATCATGAGAAAAATGAAAAACAAATGAAATACCTAGAAATAGGGAATATTAGCTTGCACCAAAATAACTTCTTCAACATGAAGACAAATTAAGAATGGTACAAGATGAATAAAGAACTTACTGGTACAAATCTAATGAGATGAATGGTGTTTTAATCTGAGTCTGGAAAATTAATCATTATAAAAACCTAGGATTTTTCTCTCCAAGGAGCTTAAAAATTGTAGGTAATTTCCAACTAAGTAAGAGAGGAAAATTAGTTTTTATGAAATTTTAAGGGATAAATGGTCATTTCACCCACTAAAAATGGGTCGCACGATTTGGTTGCACGGTTGGAAAACCCATTTTCTAAACATACACCCTTATCTACCTCAAGTGGGACCTCTCAAGGTTCATATGCATGGTTTGGAAAACCATGCGTAAATAGTGTGTTTTTCCTCTATAAAAAGTATATAGTTTCTTTCATGAGTGTGAGACCTTAGATGCATATTTTCCTCAAACTATGTGGCCTCCTACTACCCTTTGTCCATCCCCACATGGTTACTCCTAACTATGTATCCTAGGTCACATTGTTTCTACTAACCATGATTCTCAACTATTTTCCTCTGAAATTCAGGCTATGGTCTTCAATAAAGACACAAACTCCCCTAAGACTCCCTTGATCTCATTAGACACTCATATTTGAAAAAAAAAATAAGGTGTTAAATTGGAATTTAAATGATCTAAACCTCATAGGAAAACATGGTGTCTTAAAACATTAATTAATTAAATAAAGTCTTCTTGGAGTGGTTAATTTCCCCCTCATTGGGCCTAAGGAATGAAGTTCAAGGTCTGTTCTTTTTAATTGGTAAAAGAGAATCCATTTTCATTTTAACTTTCCTACTTCTAGAATAGTTATCATGTTGTTATGTCTAAAGATGAGAATCATCATGTAATTGATCTTCCATATCCAAATCAGATTCACCTTTCTAATCATTTTTTAAGCTTTGATTCCTAATACAAGAGTAACACAAATTGTGGAATTTTCATTAGCAACTCCCTTCCCTATTGTTAAATCTAGAAGTCTAGTAGCATATTACACATCAAGATCTAATGCCTATACCCAAAAAATAGGAGAGTAGACCCTTCTATGATTCCTATAACTGTCCATTGTAATGGAACATTCCCTTTACACATGATGACTCTTCCCCAAGATAGTATAACCACCCTTGGTGGGGAGATCTACAGAAGGAGGTTCAGTATGTCCATCCCCAGAATGAATTTCCAAACTAAAAGGATGATACTTAATATTTGAATCATTATCGAGCTTGCATAAAAGTTAATTTCCTTCCATGTTTAATCGGGGAATAAATCCTCTATTCTGAAATTGACCTTTCCCATAATTTTTAGAAACACCAATATGAGTTTATTTCAAATTCCTTGTCTTTTAAAACATAAACTCTCATCATGTCCATGAGCTAAGAAAAAATAATATATTATAGATCATTTGAAATTCAAGATTCCATGTCCAATGATATTACAATCCATAAAAAACCAGGGGATATTCTCATAATCAATTCATAGAAATAAAATCATCACTATTAATTTAAAGTATAAATCTATCAAAAAAGATGGAATTCAAGTCCACTTCAACTAGGAAATGATCATAGTGTCTAAATATGAACACATCAGTTTCCTTATCCATTTTAATAGGGACACAAAAGTCCATTTCAATGTCATGTAATATTTTTAGGTGCCAAATTATCCAATTAAGACCATATAACTGGACACATAATTAAGTAGAGGATTCACTTACCTTCATCATATCAATGTTTTGATCCCACTCTTGTATTTATAGGATGCCAGGATTGAAGGAAATCAATCCAAGACCCATGAACTCATCTTTAAATCCTCATATGGAGAAGTTAATGCGGAAGAAGTTATGGCCCATCAAAATGGAATTCCAATTTGGAAAGCCCCAAATCCCCAAGATGTGATTGACTAGATATCTAATTCTCCATGATTTATAACCCCTTATAAAAAAGACCTGAAATAATGGAGTTCTTACCAAGCTCTGTTCATTATTAAATGACAGTCTAGTAATCATTTACAAGGGAAAAATTTCCCTTTTGATGGATACCACCTGAATGGAACCCTTTTAGAGTGAGAAATAGTGACTATGTACATTATTAGAGGTCAGAGAAACTATAGAAATCCCACCACAAGAAGCCTTTCAACCTTAATACACTCTAGTAATGACATACTTAAAAGAATATAAACTTCCTTGGGAAAGAAATATTTTAGACATACGATGAATATAATAAACCTCTATGATATTAGAACCCTAAACAACATGGGGATGTAGTAGAGATAAAATATATCACGCATAACCCATCCCCGTAAACAATAAACCATAATTAATAATTAATAATTAAGAATTAGTAATTAATATTTTATATTTTATATTTTATATTTACTAAATATGAATTAGTAATTACTATTTAATAATTAATAAATACTAAATAGTTCATTATTATAAATGAATAATAATTAATTAAAAATTAAAAAAATAGGTTTAGAAATGGTTTTAACAACCATTAAATAATGGTTATTTTTGTTAAACAATTGTGAATTATATATGGTTTTAGAAAACCTCCACTAAAAATGAATTATTTAATGATCTTTAAAAAACATAGCTAAAAAGTGACAATAAGTTATTCTTTCCTACAATGATGAAAACATATTTCAGGCTTAGTCCCCACCTAGCCATTGCACCGCATCTAGAATTCTTCTATATAATGTCTTGTAGTATGGATCATTATAGAATGACCCACCCTATCACACTATACTTAGTCATCCCATGGATACTTAAAGCTATACAATATCCTATGATGATCTTGATCTCCCACAAATATAATTTATCTATAATAATATATACTGATCACACTCAATCATACCCATGCACAATATCCCTCTAGGGAATCACTTGAACTATGAGGCTATGAGGAACTCACCTCATCATTCCTACACACATCACTGGAATCCACAATACCATTCAAAAGAATATCAACACCATCAGAAATTCTCTACACTTCCCACACACTAATACCATAAGGGGTCTAAGGATTTGTTTCACTTTCACAACCCTATGGAATCACCTTTGGAAGGCTACTTGAGGCAGTTCCAGCACTCTCCATGCCCTAACCATTGTAAATTCATAGAATGTCTTTAAAACTAAACCCATAACAAGGGTTTTTAGGGTCCATAAGAAAATCCTAACCCAATTCTCAAATAATATCCATTGAACTTAATATTCCAAAACCTCTACTCAAGTCCCACATCACATGGGAGTTTATAAATAATCTCATACTACATTAACTTAGGTTATTTTTATTAACTTCACTATTTTCGAGCCCCGAGGGATTATTGGACCTGACTAGCAGATGTACCAATTAATATCATGGCCACTATTCCACTATAAAATCCATAAACCATATGTGTCTCACTTAATTCATGCTAAGGAGGCTTCACCATATCCTACTACACTATCCCAAATTCATCTAACCATTTTCCATAAATATTAACACTAAAACCAGGGGAAGGAACAAACACATATTATATACAAAAACATAGAATATGCTGAAATATGAGAGGAACCACCTACCTTAAGCTTATATGAGTTCACCCATCTAATATCATAGCTCATTTCATCGTCATTTGTCTAAAATTAAAAAAAACATGCCCTAAAATGAATGTTACACTAAAACAGTGGGGTAACACAAAAGATAGTGAGAGGAAACCTAAAGATTCCCCTAGAATTACTAAGATAAACCTCTTAATTTAATTATATTTTTGATATTTTGAGATATGAAGTAGATATCTCTTTAAATATAAGAACAAAAGAGAGTATTATTCTTAGTTTTTCAAAGGAGAAAATTAGGATTACCCCCATTTATTTACCCCTTTTAATAGTTAATTATTTCTTAAAAACAAGATTTCATTCATGAATTATAGCATAACCATAAAGGTAATGTAATAATTACATTCCAATTTTATCATATTACACCCCAAGATTTTACATGTATTTCCTTAAAATTATACTTTAAATATCTATTAACTTGCTTTACATGTAACACTAGGTTTAAAGAAATCGTGATTTACTATTAAATTATGATTATTTAAATGTGACCATTATAACTTAGTTATTAAATTCATGGTATGAATAAAAATAACCAAATTTTGAAATGTATTTATAAATTTTATTTATAATTAAAATTTAATTATTAAATCATAATAAATGCGTGCTCAATTTTTAGTAAAATCATTTTATTCTTTAAAAATATTTTTCTTCAAAAATGATTTTTATTGAATTTTGTACTTGGATATTATAAATAATTTCTACTAATTTAATAAATTTTATTTCCTTAAAATTATATCATTTTTAAAATCATCATATCAAAATTTTCTTAAGGTGAAATTTTTATTTTTTTTAAAAAAAAATAATTTTTCAGTGAATAATGAAAAAAATAAAAAATAATAATAGAAAATAGTCATTTACATTCAAGTATTTACAAAGTCACATTTTGTTTTGTAATGATTTTAGAATTTAATTAGTTTTTTTTAATTAAAATTAATCCAATAAATGTCATTTTAATCAACATTATTCATAAATTATGTCATAAAAACATATTTATACTTAAAAATTTCATTTTTCTGGAAAACTAGTTTTCATTGTGTTTTGTAGGTTTATTTTAAACTAAATTTCTATAAATTATATAAATTTAATTTGATTAAATTTATTCAATATTTTTAATCATCGTTTTTTAATTTTTTGATGAGGTAACTTTCATTTTGGGTAATAATAAATAGTAAAAATAGTAAAATTGTGTTACCATGGTTAAGGTTAAAACGAGTTTATAAGTGGTTGAACTAAGCGATAAAGGTAATATTGCCACATAAACTTGTATAAATAATTTTTTATGGTCATATTTCTACCCTATATAATATCTAATTTTAATATGATTAATTTTTGATCTATTTGTATTGAATAAGACATTAATATATTTTAATCTTTTGAAAACTTCCAAGTGTGTCCTCTCCCTAACTTATAAAAGGATACCCCCTTTCCCCTCTTATACACAATTAAATACCCTCTTATATCATCCAATCACTAAAAAATTATATTTTTCAATTCCATCCCCATGTCCTAGAGGTCCTTTTTTATCATTATTTTATCCTTTCAAGGCTTAAGATATAATCCAAAGGAGGTTTCTCAATGAAGAGGTAAAAATATTAATCAAGTACTTTCAATTATATTTCTTATTCCACCTTATATAAACCTATTTTATATATCATAACATGATTAATAAAATATAATCATTATATTTTGTTGTTATAATGATGATGAAACAGCCATTTTCCACATTCTTTTCATCAAATGTGAAGTGAAAGTATCACTCCTCCTTACGTGTAGACTATCGCCTCCATGTAGTGATATGATATATTTTCCATAACCAATTGTCATGGTTTTTTATAATGATGTATTTTCTAAATATATGTGATAATTTTATTTAATAATTATTCTTTAATTATAAAATATTATTTATATTTCTTTCTGTCTTGTCATTACAAAATGAAAATGGTGTTCATGCGTACGTATGTATTATCGTATCCATGAATGGTGTAGTTCAATTTATATATCTACTTTTTATGGATAATTATAAAAATATATATAATGAATAAATATTATATTTATATAATTATTAACAATCTATATATGATGTAACTATGATGAATGTAAAAGGACTGGATGTTTCAAACCAAAACTTTCATGAAAAACAGAAGAATTAACACCCAAAAATGATGATCTCAATAAAAAATGATTAATAAATGGGTATTAAAATTTTATAATTAAAATATATATGGTATTATAGGTATTAATATGGTCATATTATATAATTATATAAATTTATATTTATATTACTTGAGGTTAGTTACAGAGTAAGATAGGCTTGATGTAAGGGTTTTATGTTCTAATCTCATTTTAACGAGGATTTTTTATGATTCAATTTATTAAGAGAAGATTATATGATATTTCTCTCTTAAATTTCACTTATTTTATACTCCTATATTTATTTATGAATAATACATTTTTTTATTTTATTTTCCCCTCCTTAAGTACTCAAGATACTAAAGTAATTTTTTAAGGAAAGCTGGCATAATTTTTCTCTTCAGTAGAAATTCCCTTTTCGTCCATGTCCATAATTTTTTATAATGTTTCTATGATTTTTTTAATGTTATATAATTATTGATTAAATTTTTTTTAACCATTTTTTACTTTTCATAAAAAAATCAAAAAGAATATTCTTTTCATTTTTTAAATGAGGTACTTTTTACCAAAGGTGTGAACATAATCTTTATTTTAACAATTAAAACATAAATATAATTTCACACTATCATAGATGCTCAATTCTATGATTTTTTTCATTTATAATTGTCCATGGTTATTTTCAAATAAACTTTTTTCTTTTATAATTTTTGAATTTTTAGATTTTAAATAAGTTATTTCAAAATGAAGAGGGTATTTTCCTTAATAAAATGTTTCAGTGATATTTTAATGGTATTTTAATCTATGAAAAAATCTATTGATGTAATGTATGATTCACTATAGATATGTTCTAATGATAACATTTTTATTCCATATCTACATGATTTATGATTAGGATGATGAAAGGCGTATTAAACATATTTTTTTCCATGGTTTATGTTCTGATGAAATGATAATTGCTTTCATGATCATGTAGTATACACATGAATGGATTATTATTATGTGATGGGTGAGTATGTTATAGATATCAAATTAATTGGGTAAATATTAATGTTTTATGATCTCAAAGGGTACATGATAATTTATCCCAATCCCAAAAAGTTGGTATATTATAGGTTATTCCAAACCCAAAAATAGGGTATATGGGAGGTTATCCCAAGCCTGAATCATGTACATGGGTGGTTAGAGCAATCCTAACATGTAATTAATTTCTCAGTGAGTATCCTTAACATAATATTTCTATTATTCTTATTATTCCATACTTTATTCCACTGTTTTATGACATGATATTATTCAAATTTTATTCTCTTATGGATCATATTTTTTGATTTCATTATGATTTATGTCTTATAAACTATCAATAATTATGTTATGACTCCTAATTTTTGATTTTTGAATTGTTGGGTATGGTTTAAAAATGTAAATCTCATGTTATCATAACTTTATGGTCATTTTATGCTTATATGATCATTGATTTCTCTCTTGATTTCCCTTACTAATCATCTAAGCCCACCCTTTATTATTTTTCCTTTTCCTCAAGATATAGAGAAAGGTTTTAATTATGATATGTCTAATAAGGGTTCTATTTATGAAGAACTTAGTGGAATATGTTGTATATTTTTATATACTAGTTGTTTATGTATATAAGTTTACAAAGACACTAAACCTTTATAGTCCTAATATTTATCATAAGATATGTAATGAATATTTTTCTAATAATATTTAATGTTTATGAATGTAATACTTGGTTCACCTTTGTTGGTATCAGAGTAAGGTTTTGTTATTTTTGGAAAATATAATGAGGAAAATATACTAAGAATATTAAGGACAATACTCTATAGAGAATAACATCCTATGTTATGGAAAATAAATGAGTGTGTTTTTTTCTAGAAAATACATCCAAGTATGGATACTATCAAGTGGATTCAGTTGTTTTGAAAATGAACCTCAGGGTAATAACTCTAAATAGAGAAGATTATTTATTATCTCTATTATCACCAGTACATTATTAGTGGACCTAATATTGTAAACCTATTTAGAAAATACCAAGTTATATGGTTGGGATAATTCACATTTTATTTAGGAACCATTATGAAGGATTTTAATATATGATGACCAAGGATGAACTAGGTTAAAACCAAGGTGTCATAGATTAAAAATAAGGTGTAATGATTTAAACATTATATGAATGATTTTTCATTATTATATGGTTTCTCACTATAATTATTGTTTCCCACAATATTCTTTTTTGTTTCTGTAAATGGAAAGAATTAGAAGGAACCATGTTAACACTGAATGTGATCCACAGTGAAATGATTTTCCTCCTAATAAACTGAATTTTATGGACTCTTGAATGAAAAATCAAATTTTTATGTTTACACAACTTTCTAAATCCATGAATTATGTTTATCTTATAAATGAAAAAATTAGGGAACAATGTTTTGTTGATTCATTCGCAATGAAACATCCACATTCTTCCAGTGCGCCCATTAATCCACTAATTGCTGAGAAATAGATCTGTGCCACTAAAAATATATTTTCTATTATCTTATACCCAGATCATGAAAAATATATTTTAGTTATTTATCATTTGTAATATTAATTAGATCAATGGTATACCCTTATCAAGAACATGAGAAAATGGGATTAAATAGACTACATTGAGTGGGATGAGTTTATAAGGTTGTTTTATAACAAGTATTTTTCTCATGTTCATTAGATAAAAATATGGAATGAATTCCTTGAAAAAAATCATAAGTATGATGAATCCATTAGTACCTATGAGGAAAATTTTACACTATTTACAAGGTAAACTTTTGGTATTATCATTCAACATGAAAGTAAGACTCAACAATTTTTCATTGGCTTAAAACCAATTCTCTAAAGGTTGATGGAAAAAAGAGATTTACTAGATATGAAAAAATATTTTGATGTGATCTCAAGTTATAAATGGAGATAGGATTTACCCATCAATCTCAAATTTTGATAATAAAATAAATAAATAATTTAAAAAAAAATTATTATAATAAAAACCATGGGGGAAATAAATTTTCATTTATGCCTGTCATGTGGAAATAAACATGGAGAAAATTATCTTAAGTGGATTAGTAAATTATTTAAGTTTAAAAGTGAAGTTCACTAAGAAATTGAATATAAAATTGAGGGGAAAAAGTTATAAAATGTTGTGATGGAAATAAATCTCAACATAATGTACCACACACACTCTAGTGTTTCAAATGAAATGAGTATGGGAATTATGTTAACCAGTGATTCAATCTAATGGTTAATGATGATGATCAAAATCAATAACCTCTTAAGTCCAAATACAAATGTAAATATCATGTGATCATCATTTCTGGTGTGGATTATGATAACCAAGTGGTGAAAGGTGCACTTACCATACACTCTATAACTTTTTATGTATTATTTGATTCTGTATACACCATGTATTTTATATCGAAAATTTATGATTCTTATTCAATTGAATTTTGTGGAAATTTAATTCCTGTAAATATTTTTATTCTACCTCTAGTGTAATTTGATATTATTTTATCCATGGATTCGATTTTTTATATAAATCTCATATCAATTTTTGAGGTAGCAAAGTCACGTTTTATATTCCAAACCAACATATGATTGTGTATTAGTATGAGGATAAATATGAAATTAATATTTAAATTAGATCCATTGTATGGGTCTTGATTCCTATTAAAAGAGGTTATTTATCTTTTATGGTTGGGTAGAAACTCAACATTGAAGATATTCTTGTTGTACAAGATTTTATTGATGTCTTTCCAAAATAGTTTCCAAGATTCATCTAATTCATGAAGTTAAGTTTTAATAAAAATCATACCTTATGCTATAAATATTTTAATGAATCCATATAAAATATCCTTAATTAAGATTCAGTAATTGAAGGAGAAACTTCATTAGAATATTTATAAGGTATTAATTTGGCCAAGTGTGTTACCATAGGTTGCACATATTCTTTTTGTTAAGAAAAAAAGATGGATCGATGCGACTCTCCATTGATGATTTTTCTCGATCAATTTTGAGGAGATAAATATTTTCCCAAGATTGGTCTTTGATTTAGATAATATAAATTGAGGGTAAAAATTGAATACATACCCAAATATCCTTATGTACAAGGTATGGAAATTATAAATTTATATTGATTCCATTTGGTCTTACTAATGTCCCCATTATCTTTATGGTTTTAAAGAAAAGTGTCTTTAGAGACTACCTTGGTAATTTTTTGGTAGTATTTATAGATGATATTATTATATATTCTAAGATAAAGTAAGTTAATTTGGATCACTTGAGGATTTTTTTTTTTGAAGATCCAAAGGAAGTATAAATTTTATGAAAAAACTTCAAATGTGAATTTTGTAAATGGAAGGTTTCATTTTTTGGTCATATAATCTTAAGTGAGGGTGTATCGGTGGTTCCATTAAAAACAAAAGTTATCGAGAATTGTCCCAAACCAACCAAAATAAATGATATCTATAGTTTTCTTGGTTTATAAAGATATTATCAACTCTTTTTGAAGAATTTCTCATAGTTATCTAATAAAATAACCAAGTTAACTCTGAAGGGATTCAAGTTCCATTAGACTAATGAATGTCAGGAATTGATTAAACTAGTGAAGATTTTGGTTACTAAACTTGTGATCACACTTCTATACAGTGTAAAATGGTTTATAATATATAGTGATGCATAAAATAAGAGACTATGATTTTTCCCCTATATAATTACATGATGATAGCTTATGCCTCATACCAATTGAAGGATCATGAGATGAATTACCAAACACATGACCTGAATTTTATAGAGGAAAATTTTGAATTAATGATATGGAGGCCTTATCTTTATGAAAAATGTGTAGAATATATACTGATGATAAATTTTTAAAGTATATAATCACTATTTAATAGTTTAAATTGTGAAAAAGAAGATGGTTGGAGTTGATTAATGATTATGATAATGCAATACATTATGACCATGGGAAGCGAACAAGGTGGTTGATTCTATGAATCAAAGGAATCATGATAGATTATCTATAATGAGGATAAAAAAGAATCCAATATTTCTTGATTTTAAAAGGATGGATCTATAAATATTAATGTATGGGGAGAAATCATATATTTCTCGAACGAGTGTTCAATTATCTATCCATATGAATATTAAAGAGGCATAGAAGGAATATATGTAGATACAAAAAAATGGGAAATTTTTCTAAGATTAACTTTTAATATTATGGAATGATAAGGTTTGGGAAAGTTTTATGTTTTCTATCAATACCAGACTTGAAGAAGGAGATATTGGAAGAATATCACAACTCAATTCATCCTAAAAGTAAAAACGATGTATAGAGATATGAAAGATCGTTTTTTGGGACAACATAAAAAGATATACTTGAGAGTATGTATATTGGTACTTAGTATGCCTGTAAGTTAAGTATGATTGATAGAATACTAAGGGTATATTATGAACATTACCCATACCAAAATGGAAATTGGAAAACATCACTATGTATTTCATCATTAGACTCCCAAAAAAATCAAAAAATCTATAATGTTTTTTGGGTTTTAGTCAATTACTTTACAAAGTCAGCACATTTAATTTCTATTAGAGAATATTTTTCTCTTGATTAGCTTCCCAATATATAAATTAATAAAGTGGTAATTTTTCATGGAATATCACATTCTATTGTATCTAATAAAGATCTAAGGTTTACCTCAAAGTTTGGGAAAGGACTAAAACATTCTCTAGATATGAAATTATGTTTCAATAATTCCAATCATCCTTAAATAGATTTGACAATCTAGGAGAACCATTAAAACCATAGAGGGTATTTTTAGATCTCATTCTTTAGATTTCAATTTTTACTGGGATAAACACCTTTCACTAGTCTTGTTTTCTGATAATAATAGATTTCACTCAATCATTCAAATGGATCCTTATAAATCCATTTATGGAAAGAACTATAGAACTTTGACATGATTGGGTAAAGATGGAGAATCAAAGATATTAGAACCAATGATAGCTGAGTAATTATAAGAGAAGGTAAGAGACATTAAGTATCACATTAAGGAAATTCAAAGTCAATAGAAAAGTTATGCGGACAATTTTCTATGTTATCTATAATTTGAAGTCAGTGAGAAGTTATTCTTGTAAATATCTCCATTAAAGAAGGTTATGATATTTAGAAAGAATATAAAGTTGAACCCTGGGTATATTATTCTCTTCAAAAAATTTGATCATGTAGGGACATTAGATTATCACTTGGATCTTCCACCAAACCACTCCTAAGTTGATTATGTGTTCTATATATCACTCTTGAGGAAGTACATGCCTAATTCTTCACATGTAATAAAATATAAGGTTTTACCAATGAAGCATGATCTTTCCTATGAAAAACAACTTATATAAATCTTGGATTATAGAGATAAAGTGATATTGAAGAATACAACTCACCTAGTCAATGTTCTCTGGTGGAATTAGGGGTGTCCAGACCCAACCTGACCCGACGGGTTCGACCCGACTCAACCGGGTTGGGTTGGGTCGGGTCGGGTTACAAAAAAATAACCTCGGGTTGGGTTCACATCAGGTAAATTTCTCATGGGTTGGGTCGGGTCTCGGGTTGGGGTCACTTAGACCCAACCCAACCCATGATCCGATCTTCCCGTCCAAAAAAAACAAATTCCCCAGCATTTTGTCTTGGTTGGGCTCACCCACCCCCCCCCCCAAAAAATTTCTTCTCTTCTCCCTTGCACTCTCGCCCTCCTCCTCTCCCCCCGAAGAAACCCTACCCCATACCCCCCTTCTTCCTCTTCCCTCACGATCAATAACGACGACAGTCCTCCCTCCCTCCCTCACATGAGTCGCGCTCTCACCTCGCCTCAGCCAGCCAGCCTGCTCCTCCTCTCTCTCCCGCCAACTAACCCCGACCTTCCCTCGCTGAAAAGAAAGAAAACATTCTCTCCCTTCCTTACCTCGTGTACTGCGGTGGGACGAAACCCTACCCTCTCTCTCCTCCTTCCTCCTCCTTCCCAGAGGTTCCCTAACCCTTGTCTTACGGTGCGGCGCCACCTCCTCCTAACTATCTAACATTAAGAAATTTTTTTTACGCTAACCCCTTATTAGTGGCAGGGCTTTGAATTTAATTTGGTTGTTGATTTTTTAGTATTAAATACTCCATTAGCCATTCAAAATCAGGGTGTTCTTGTTCCCCTCCCACTGAAATCTCTGGTGTATTAAAATACATTTGTTGTTAGTCCAGTAAGTTCTAACTTTGATGTGTTGTATGTAGCAAAAAAAATTAATTCTAAAGAAACCATCATGTCTCGAGTGGATTGTATTCAATAATTATTTGATTGAAATTGTGAGTAAATTTCAATTACAAATAGTTTAATACATTACATATAAGTTCACTTTCTATATTTTAATAAATTTTTATTTTATTCTAATTGGATATATTGATCCTGGATAGTGGATGGTGACTCTTTTGGTTAGTGCTTATTTTATCATAGTGACCCCCATCATTTAAAAACCATTATGCTGACTACTATTGTAGTAATGAAATTAAATTATTTAAATTTTTTCTTATTCAAATGACTAAATTCATTAGAAAATCACTTGTTGATGACATTGATATTATAATTCTTAAATTTTAAAACTAATTTTTGACTCTAAAAATAAATTTATTCCATAAAATTTTATCTTAAACATAATTTTCATTAGTTTTTCCTTGTATTTTAATTTTCTATGTGTTTATTTGACCTTATAAATCAATTTATGTATTTATTTAATCATTCAATGATTTTTTTATATTGAATCTTTAGGTTCATTACTTATTTTTATTTATAATAATCTATGTATAGTTAATAAATTTTTCCCAATGTAGGAAATGTTTAAAATTTAGGTAGAATCTCATTAGATGTGATTATAGACACCATAAATTCCTACTAAACATCTCCAATATCTTGAACATCTATTTTTAAGACTCCTCTTCTAGAACATTCATCTTTTTATCTAAAAGAATCATTTTTTTCCACCATAAAATATCTATCCACTGTGTTATACTCTAATTAGTGGAATTTTTCTTCATCAACTCCAGTTCTAGAAATGGATAACCCTAGAGTCCTTGATCTCTATCATTCATTTAGGAAGCAAGTGATGATTGGTGGAATGCTCATGCGAGGCAGGCAGGGTACTTTTGATCTCGTAATAGTGTAAGAATGTTATTCGCAACTTCAAAATGGTGATATTATATAGTGCATTTCCATATTTGGTTCTATGCTATCTTGGTTTTTTTTAATTATAGTCATTTTATTTGTATAATAAGGATATACTCTACAAAAAAATTATAACTGGAGTAAAGTGAAGCTAGTTTAAAAGTTTAACATGCATTGCTTGCTTAAAATACCAAAACATCAAAATGACTTCGAGGCTATTTGGTTGCTTAAACATGTGTTTCTTGCTTAAAATTTTTCTTTCTATCCTCATGATTAAATAGGATATATAGGGTTCATTGGTTTCTTTCTTTAATTTGTTTTCTTGATTGCATTTTCTTTCTTTCATTTTTTTTCTTGCATTTGCTTTCTTTGCTTACCTGCTTTGCTTGCTTGAATTTGTGCCCAATAATTGTTATATATATTTTATAAATAGAAATTTCAATGGTTGATGGGTAGGTAGTGTAGCGGAATTTTTATTAGTCATATAATTCTACTTACCATTTCTTCCACTATTATTGGATATAGCTAGCAATTCATTCATATGGAAGGTGGTACAACAACAAGTGGTTCTTATAATCCCCCAGTTGTCGCAGCAGGTACTCAAAGTCAGATGGGGTCTTCACCAACTACTAATTTAGTTATAGAAATAGAAGGGTGGAGTTGTAGCAAACCAGTTGATGAAACTGAGGGTAATCAATCTCCTAAAAAGATAACAATTCCTATGGTTTCTGCTGGTTTTCGATTTTCACAAGCTTGGGAGCATTTTCATAAGAAAAATGGAAGGGCTGTTTGTAATTACTATTGTAAAGATTACGCTTGCACGTCTGCTTAACATGGACTAGTAATTTGAATAGGCATTTGACAAGGTGCAATAAAAATCCTCACAAAAATGTCGATAAAATCCAAACCACTCTTGGTCATAGAAGGTAGTGTAAAGATGAGGATGATGGAATGATTAAAATTTCAGTAGCTCATTTTAATCAAGAAGAGTATATAATTACTCTTGCTAAAATGATAATCATTGATGAGTTATCATTTATATTTTTTGAGAATCAAGGATTTAGAGAATTTATTGAAGTTGTTCAACCTCAGTTTCAAGTTCCGTCCATACAAACAGTTTCTAGAGATTTCTTGTAGTTATATTTTAATGAGAAAGATAAATTGAAGTCCATGTTTGATATATTCTCTCATATGATATGTCTTACCACCGACACATGGACTTCAATTCAGAATTTGATTATATGTGTGTGACTGCACATTTTATTGATGATAATTGGATCCTGAATAAAAATAATAATTAGGTTTTGTCTTGTTACAAATTAAAAATGGGAAACAATTGGTCGGGTATTTGAACAAACATTGAAACAATGGGAAATTGATAGGATTAACACTGTTACTATGCATAATGTTAGTTATAATAATACAACGATCAGTTATTTGGTGAGGAGAGTTAATGATTGGAACAGATCTATTCTTAAAGGAGAGTATATGCATATGAGATGCTATGAACATATTTCAAACCTTGTTGTAAGTGATGGGCTGAACGAAATATCAACATCAATTGCTAGAATAAGAGTTTCTTGTAAATTTGTGATAAGTTCACCTTTGATATTGGCTCTTTTCAAGAGCATTGCTGAGGAGTTAAAAATTCCAAGTAAACAGGCTATAATTCATAATGTGCCTACTAGGTGGAATTCTTGTTATGTTATGTTGGATGTTGCAGAAAAATATGAGAAAGTATTTATCCGTCTTGAGGAGGATTCAAGTATTAGGAGTGCTCTTTTCTGTGAAGGTGGGGCTCCAACAACATATGATTGGGAGCGTGCTTGTGTATTTTTCAAGTTTTTAAGGATATTTTATGATAGCACTGTTGAATTTTCTGGTTCTATGAATGTGACATGCCATACTTTATTTCACACTCTTTGTGACATATATAGAAAAATCAAGAAATGGATGAAGAGTAATGATATGACTATGAGTGCAATGGCTATTTCAATGAAGGTGAAGTTGGACAAATATTGGGGTATTGGTTCAAATTTTAATTCTCTCTTACTTTTGGCAGTTGTTCTTGATCCCTGATATAAATTAGAATATGTTTGGGATAGTTTTGAAATGATATTTGATGATGGAGACAAGAATGAGCTGATCATTAAATTAACAGAGGTTACGAATGATCTCTTTTAAGTTTACAAATGCAAATATCCCATCCCTTTTGTTGATCAATGCGAGTCAAGTTCCCATCAAGATGCACATATTCATGATGCCATTAGCGGTAGTGAGGATGATGAAAAATGGAAATATTCTTATAGATCAAAGAAAAGAAAAAGACAATTGACACAACAGAGAAATGAATTAGAAAGTTATTTAGAGATTGATGATTTCGATGGATTTGATATTTTAAGCTGGTGGAAAGGAAAGTCAAGTAAGTATCATGTTCTCTCATGCATTGCTAGAGATATTCTAGCAATTCCTTTCACTACAGTATCATCAAAGTATGCATTTAGTACAGAAGGATGAGTCCTTGATCCTTTTCAGAGTTGTTTGAATCCCAATACCGTTGAGGCGTTAATTTTCTCCCAAAATTGTTTTAGAAAGTCTAAACCAATTGAAATTCGAAAGAAACTCAAAGAAGTTGAATTGATTGAATCAGGTATCATTAAAAATTTTATATTTTTTTATCGGTTCACATTTATCAATTATAAATCTCTGTTTGAAAAATAAAAATGCTGATTTGTTATTTCTTTTGTTGTTATTTTCAGATATGCCACCATCATCATCCACAACTCATGATCAAATTTTCACTATCTAAAATTATGACTTGTTATTTCTCCTCTCTCCACATGGTGGGACTCCATTTATACAGTTATGTATTGTTCTAATGATAAAACTTCTATCAGAGATTGAAACCAAAATTGATATATGAGCATCTGCTTCCAATATTATTTTTTATTTAAAATGAAAATATCTTTAAAGTTCTCTACTTGATAGTAGCCAATGATAAATGTGTAAGTTCATGTACTTGATTATTCAATTGAAAGATGGTTATCTTGATTTTCGGTAATTAAAGTGCAACTTTATTTTTTTTATTGTTTATTAGTTTTCAATAGTACTTTCAAATGTAACCTTTGTATGTTTTATGTTAAGAAAGTTGCATTCTAGTTAATGGCTGACATATATATCAGATCCATTTGACAACACTTACTAAAAACTGCTTATAACATTTATCATTTATGATAAGTGCTTCTGTATAAGTGTTTCAATATTTATTATTGAATTCTTTTTAATATTACTTGTCTAAGTGCAAGTATTTTTTAAGAAACAAAACAAATGCCAATTATTATTTTTAACTGATTGTCATAATTTTTAATTGTTGTAAGCAGCTTTCAGGAAGTTCTGTTAAAAAGATCCATAATACTTGACATCCAGTCTACAATATAATAAAAAATAACCATTGAATAAGAATCAAAGAAATGAGTTAAAAATGGTTGAACGCATTTAACACATTGAATTGATTATCCTTTTTTGAGCTTGCATTGCATGGTTGAATTTTTTTTCACACGTGTTCTAATTTAATTTATAAGAAATATATGATGTTTTGACAGAGTTCGGGTAAGTTGCATTCTCTAATATGCTCTTTTGTTTTGAGCTAGTTTTTTTGATGTGGATTGATAGATTTTTCTATGGTTTTTTTAAGGCAACTTGGTTGCTTATATTCACCTTCACTCTCTTTTATAGGCTAATTATTATTTCAATGCAATTCATTTTTGAATTACAGTGGTGGCTCTGCTTTTTGAGGTGCAGTGGTATAAGAAATTGTAATTGCAATTGATTTTTGAAGTGCAGTAGACACGTAAGCATGGATATGAAAGGTTCTTTTGGCTTAGAGAGATACCGGTACTCTTATGTGGAAAACCAGTTTACTATTGGAGGACTTGCATCTCAAAAGTTCTCAGGGCATGATGGGATGGCTCAAAATGATTCCCCTCTTCCTTTGGGTTAGTTTTTTCCAGCTTCATTTTATGTGTTTTCATTTTTCAAAATAAGTTGAAGATATGTGTTTGGCTTGGAGTTTGTATAAGGTTTAGTTTTTTTAGATGAAAACTTGCACATCTGATAATACATCATTAATATATCCCAATATTTAGTTACTCATTTATATGTTTCCCCTGTATTTTTACTTGTTGTTTGTGAAATCCTTGAATTTTCAGCTTTTATGAAATGATGTTTTTTCATACCTTAAATATGTTTTTATTGGATTTTATAGGAGTTCACGGGCCATAACTAAGAAATTAATGGGTTGTAGTGAGTACAGGGGTCCCCTCGGGTTGTAGTGAGTGCAGGGGTCCAGGTGTGGGTTGTAGTGAGTGTAGGGGTCCAGGTGCAGGTTGTAGTGAGTGCAGGGGTGCAGGGGTGCAGTGCAAGAATCCAAGTGAAGTGCAGGGGTGTAGGGGTGCAGTGCAGGGGTCTAGGTGCTGCAGGCTGGTGTGTAGGGTGGGGGGAGTGTGGGTTGGGGAGGGCAGGTTGGGTTTTGGGGAAGGCAGGTTGGGGCGAGCGGGTTGGGTCTGGCGGGGGTGGGTCTGGGGGCTGGGTTGGGTTGGGTTGGGTCTGGTTGGGGTCGGGTTGGGTCGGGTTGGGGTCGGGTTGGCAAAAGCAACCCGACCCAAACTGGCCCGACCCGCAACGGGTTGGGTTGGGTCGTTCAACCATGAGTTGAGTAACCCGACCCCAACGAGTTGGGTTGGGTCGGGGCAGCTGCCCATGAAGCATGTGACCTAACCCGACCCGACCTGGCCCTTTCCCCTTGGGTCGGGCCCAGAAATTTCCTCGACCTGACCCGACCCGACCCATGGACACCCCTAGGTGGAATGATAAAATCGAAAAATCTATATGGAAAAGTCGATGATGTGATGAAACAGAGATATATTCATTTATTTATATAAAATTGATGGAACTTAGATGGAGAAATTAATTTAATGGATATGAAACCCAAATATTTTATAATTATTTCCCCTAAAATAAACTTGAAGTATTTGATATCTTACTTTACACGCAATATTTTATTTAAATGAACCGTGATATACAATTGAATTGTGATTAATTAAATATAACCATCATAACCTAGCTATTAAATTGAAATTGTGAATAAAAATAACCACATTTTTTAAAATATTCATAATGTATTTATACAATGAAAATTTCAAGATTAATTAATAATAAATAAGTACTCAATTTTTTGTAAAAAATCATTTTATGTTTCAAGAATATATTTCTTCAAGAATGATATTTATTACATTTTTTGTATTAATATTATAATTATTTTATTCCAATTTTATAAATTTTGTTTTATAAAACTATATAATTTTGGAAATATTCATATTAAAATTAACTTAAGGAAAAAAATATAAAAAAATTAATTTTTTAATGAATAGTGAAATAAATACTGATTTTATAGAAAAATGTCTTTTCCATTCAAGTATTTACATAGTCCCATTTTATTTTGAATGGATATTAAAACATAATTCGGTCCTTAGGATTAAAATAATCCCAATAAATTTCATTTTTATCTATAAAATACTTAATTTTGTTATAAAACATTTTTTATACTTAAAAATGATTTTTTTGGAAAACAATTATTCCTCACATTTTGTAGGTTTGTATTAAAATTAATTTATTCCCCTTATAGAAATTAAATTTGATAAAACGGATTCAATTTTTTGAATTATAAAGTATAAATTTTTTAATTATTCCACTTTCATTTTTTCATAATGAATGGTAAAAATAGTAAAATTGTGTTGTAATAGTTAAGGTTAAAAGAGGTTTATCAGAGGTTAAATTAAAAAATGATGGTAATATTGAAAAATAAACTTGTCTATATACTAATTTATGTTCATATTTTGACTATATATCATATCCTACGCTTATATGAGTGATTTTGGATCCATTTGGCTTGAATAATTAATTAATATATTTTAATATTTTGAACAATTCCAAGTGTTCCCTCTTCCTCAATTTTAGGACACCCCCACTCCTCTCTTTACTACACTTTAAGATACTCTTATCTCAGAAAATATATACTAAAATAATTTCCTAACATCCCTACCCATATCCTATAGGACCTTCTTTTATCAAAATAACTTCATTTCAAGGCTTAAGGTGTAAGACAAAGGAGGTTTCTCAACGAAGAGGTATAACTCTTAACTATGTACATTCAATTTTATTTCTTTTTATACCTATTTTATTCATTATATAATGGTGAATAAATTATCATATATATACTGAGATATTATTATTATGATGGAATAACCATTTTCCCCCTTCTTTCCATCAAATGATAAATTGAAGTATCACTCTTCCGTAAGTGTGAACCACCGCCTCCATATAATGATATGATTCATTTTCCATCACCATATGTCATGGTTTTTTATAAATATGTGTTTCAAAAATATATATAATATTTACGATTTAATAACTATTTTTTAATGAATAAATATTTTTTAACTTTATTTCCATCTTTTCTTTAGAAAATGAAAATAGAATTCATGTGAACGTACAGATTACCATCTCCAAGAACCGTATAATTTATTTTTTTATATGTACCTTCTATTTAAGATTATAAATATATATTATATTTATATCATGATTAAAATTATGAATATTATGTAACAATGGTCAATGTACAAGGACCTAAACATTTAAACCAAAACTTTCATGAAAAATGAAGTAGTTAACACCCTAAAACTATCATTTTAATAAAAATTTATTTATAAATGGGTGTTTAAATTTTATAAGTGAACCATATATGGTATTATAGGAATGAATATGGTTTTTTTATAAAATTTTATAAATTTAAATTTATTATATAGGAGGTTAAATTTCTTACAAAGAAAGGCACACTTAAGGAAATGATTTTATGTTGCCATCTCATTTTTACCAGGATTTTTTATACTGAAATTTTCCATGAGGAAATTATATTATCTACATATCATAAATTTCATATATTTTATTATAATATTTATATTTCTATTAATATATATTTTACTTTAATTTTACTCTCATTATGTACTCAAGATACTGAAAGAATGTTTTTAAGGAAAACTGGAATTATTGTTTCTCTTTAGTCAGAAATCTATTTTCTTCTATGGGGATATTTTATTTGAAATGTTTGAAAGAATTTTTTTATTATCCTCCCATGATTTATTGAATTCATTTGTACCCATGTTTTTTTTAAATGATTAAAATGAATATTCATTTCATTATATGAACATGGTACGTTTTTCTAAATGTGTGAAGAAAATATTTCTTTTAATAATAACAGCATGAATTTAATTTTCCATCATCATAACTTCTCAATATATTGAATATTATTTTACAATTTTACCAAGTTATTTTAAAATAAAAAAAATCCCTTAATATTTTGGAAGTTTTTATATTAAAAATAATTTATTTCAAAATGAAGAGGGTATATTCTTCAAGAAAATGTTTTAGTGATATTTTAAAGATATTTCTATATATAAAAACATCCATTGATTTTATATATGATTAACTAGGAATGTTCTCCAATGATACCTTATTTATTATTTATCAAGCACATTAATGATTATGATTATGAAATAATAAGGAAACTTGTTTTCTTTTCCATGGGTTGGGTTATGATTAAATGATAAATTTTTTCCGGAAATTGTGGCATACATATGAATGGATTATGATTATGATATAGGTGGGTACATTATAACCCTCCAATGCATTGGGTAAATATTAATGCTTTATGATATCAAAGGGTACATGAGAGGTTATCCCAATCCCAAAAGGAGGGTACAAAAGAGGTTATCCCAAGACCAAATTCAAGGTGCACGGGAGGTTATCCAAATCCCAAAGCATTTAAATATATGGTTATCCCAAGATTAACATGCAATAAATGTCATGGTGGGTATCTTTACATAATATTTTTATGATTATGATCATTCCACACTTTATTCCACTCTTTTATGACATGATATTATTCCAATGTTATTCTATTATAGTTTATGTTCTTCAATTCCTTTATGATTCATGTCTTATGAACTACCATGATTTAGGCCATCACTCATGATTATGATATATGAATTTTTGGGTATTTTTTCAAATTTTAAACTCATTTTATCATACATTTATTCTTATTTTATTCTTAAATGACCATTGATATATCCCTTTCTTACCCTTATTGAGCATTTGAGACTACCCACTATTATGTTTCCTCTCCCCTAATGTATTAATAAAGTTTTTAATTGTGATATGTATAAGAAGGGAATTAGTTGTTAAGAATATAGTGGTAGATTATGTATTTCTTCTAAATACTAATTCTTATGTTTCCATGTTTTCAAATACATTAAACCTTTATGATTTTGGAATGAATCGTAATGATATGTAAGGAATATTAATGTAATAAGATGTAATATGCTTCGATCACCACACATCCCCACTGAGTGGCCTCTCTAGAAAAGGTGTATAACCCTATATATAGGGTGAATAAAAAATATAATATGCAATACTTAATGTAATTACCTCACCTTCAATGGTGAAAAGTTAATTCCTAGCATGACTTCATGACACAATATCCTTACTATGACATCGTCCTTATACATCCCTGATGGCATGACCCTAAAGGTCACAGAATGAATATACTTCCCCTTTAAAACTTAAAAACTCATATCTAAGGTCTATCATCATGTTTTACTTCCCTCCTCCATATTGGGATCCTCATACATAAGATATTTACCATTTTGAAGTATCCAATACGTAAAGATCATCATGGCATGGTGCCCTCAACCACAGCATGGCCAAATATATATGGAATCTCATCAGGACATGATTTCCACCACTATGGAATGATCCTAATACATAATATATTTTCCTTTAATAAATATCCAATACATAATTTTCATCATGACATGATTCCCTCTACCATGGTATGGCCCCACAACCTTCAAAAAAATCAACCCTTATACATCACGATTTTATTCATGCACATCACCTACCACACCATAAATATATAAATCATGGAATGAGGCTCCTTAACTCAACCATTATCATGTTTTTATCCTCACCCATAATAGAGTGGTGATCCATCTATATCATACCCTCCACCCTGCACCAAGGAAACTCCTCCAACTTCCACCTAACACTACTCAAAACTGCCAAAACACTTGATCATCAGAAAAATCATCTCCTATAGGAATTATAACTCCAAATATCATAATTAAAATACCTATTATTGAAACTCCCCCAGCTAAAAATCTTAAAATTTTAAATTTTACTTGGAAACAACTTATAAATTCATATATCGTTTCACTAGTCATCGGTGAAAAATTCAGTAAGTTTCTTTATTCAAGTGTTGATACCTTTGGTTTCTATAGAGGTGGTAATATCCTTAATATCTTTAACATAATTTATCTCATCATAAATTACATAAATGGATCCAATTAATTTACTAATGTGGTTAAATAAACAATCAATGTTTTTTTTAGTATATATCTTTATGTCATTAAACTTATTATGAAACACATACAATATTCTTCCTTAACCTTTTTTCAGCTTCATAGATATTGGAAATAATGTATCATATATTTTTAGTGTACTTTAATATCATCACAATTATATATATTTGATTACATTGATTTTTGGATAAGTAATTGTTTTTTATTTTCATTAACATTTAGATTATACCAATCTATTTCAGTCTAAGAAAACTATGTGTGATCACTAATATGAATTATATGAATTGCAATGGAGAAAATAAAAATTCCATGAGATCATATAAGAGATATCATGAGTTATTTTTAGAACTAATTTTTGAAACCACCAAAATGTGGAACTCCCTTTCTATTCATAAAATTATGCATGTTAAAGATCCACATGAGACAAATTATTCAGGAATTAACCTATCTTTGTTACCAATTTTTTCATCTATAGGCCCAAAAACGCCATAAGAGGTGGGGTTGAATTAGGGTATCCAATATTTATTTCCCAAATGGATATTTTCTTCAAGTATTAATGAAAAACCTAAACCTTTAAATTATAATAATAAATCCACAAAATACTAATATGGAAATTAAATACAATGATATAAGGATTTTACTGGGTTCTCTGGAAATGAGCTACATCTAAAAAACATAAACTAACAAGGTGTAAATATACCAAGTAAAATACTAATAATCTATCAAGAAAACAATTTTTTAACTCACTTTAAATACTAAGGTCCACTCACTTATTCAATCTCTCTATATATAGTTCTATGAAAGAGTCATAAGGAAAGCTGAAATGGAAGACACTTATAATAAATATAGAAATAATATAAAAAACAACATGTTAGAATGGTTTTTTATTTCTCATTTAATATACTTAAAAAATCCAAAAATATATAAATAAAATAATTATTAATAATAAATATTTCAAAATCACAAGATATGTCTTTGGTTGATTTTCTTAATCACTAGATGTGAAATATATCCTTCTTTTTACAATTTTTTTGTTATTATATTCTATATTGTTTAATTTTATTTATATAATACCTTTAAATTACTTATTATAAAATGTATCCCTTCATATAAATCATGTCACGATGAGATTAGATATGAAAAAATCTTCCATTTTCAATTAAAAAAACCATGGTCAGGACCATATTCTAGTATTTGAAAAATATTTAATCAACTAAATTTATCTATCATCTCTATAATCATGACATAATGGGTCCCATTGATGTTTAATGGTATTTAGATAGAAAATATAACAAAAACTCATGACCAAAAAATATATTTACCCTATTGATATGATTAGGCTAATATCTCCAAAAAAATTATAAAAACACACTTTATGATTTAATGAAAAACCTTACAGTATAATCAGTTATCATTTACCAAATAATTTCCATGCATTTAAAACCTCTCATTTGGGAAGTAATCTATATATATGAAGACTCCTTCAAAAAACTATATTCTATCATAAATAATGGGGTCACATTGTGGAATTATTCCTCGTCAAAAAAAATATTCTAAACAATTTTCTCACCATGACCTATTATTATAGCGTGAGTATTAGAGCATAATGAATATCCCTACATGACTATCCCAATAGTTAATGAATAATGGAATAATATTAATCCATTATGGAATGATTATATTTATTTATAACTTATTATAAATTATGGATTTAAATTATAGAAATAAACTCTAAATCACAATCTCAAACATTGCATCAAATATTCAGCCTTCAACATCATCATAATGCAATAATATCATTCACAGTGCAATATTGTTTCCACTATATGCTAAGACTCTAAAAAAATTATTATAGAATGAAAATTATAATTATGTAATGATTTTTTCCATTTAATAAACATAACTCTAAATACAAAAATTACCGAACATATTCTAAGTTTAATCATTGATAAAAAAAATATCTAATAAGACATAATGAAAATTAACAAAAAAAATTCACGATTCAATGATTTTTTATTTTGATCCATCATTTTTTCTTGAATAATCTAGATTTATTTGCATTGATAATCTATAATTAATAGTATATAAAGGTCCCATTATTGATATAATAAAATTATATTTATAGTATATTTTTTCATTTAAGATGTTTAAAGGACTATTAATTTTTTTTATAATCATATTTCATAGACTGTTATATATTTATTGATAATATTTGTATCCGAAAATTTATTGAAAATATATAGAAAATATTTAAATCCTAATTTATAATTAGATATAATACCTTGATATAAATAAAAAATCATGTGAAAATTCAAGAATCACTACATATGTTATTCTAAAAAAATCATTAAAGATAGGGAGATTATATCTATCTAAAAGAGGTGAACCATAAATTTTAAGCCTAACAACATAAAGTTGAAATTATTATACAATAATAAATATAAATATACATTACATATGAGGTATTAAAGGGTAGATAAAATCATTATTGGTGTTTAAAAATTTAAATTCATAGATAAACCATCATGTGATAAATGTGTGGGTAACATAGTCATTTTATAAAAACTACTACTATTTTTAATTAAGGTGAATCATATGTCATATGAATATTTTTTATGGGGATAAATCATTACATATAATTATAATAATTCATCTATGGAATCAAATTATTGTCTAATTATTGAATTCATGCTACCTGTAAAAGAAATTTTCTAGAAAGATATATCTATATATCATGGTAGATATGAAGATAAATGAATAAGTTTAGATCAATTTAATAATGCTAAATTGGTGGAATTATTATAAAAAAACAGAAATCTCAAATATGGAAAGAAAAATTAAATGAAAAACTATTTATTAATTAATCTATTCCATCTAAATTTTATATCAAGATAGAGTCTCTCTTATTGAATATTCATGCAGTGTTAATTTTAGAGAATGAAAAAAAAAAGAGTATTAGGTGGAGTATATTTGAAAATTAGGATGATATCTCTAATTAAAAAATTTAATTAATCGTCGATCAAGAGAAAATTAATAATTTTGAAGTGCACGGTGCTTAGTTATAGGTAATAGAAATGTACATAACTAAAATTATTAACCATAAGTTATTATATTGATATACAATCATAAAAATATTTTAAAGAGATATATATAAATCTAAATTAAAATTTAAAAATATCTATACAAAAATGAATATGGTTATAACTATAAAATAATTATGATTGGTTCTTAAAATCTTAAATTGATTATTACATGAGTAAGGAATGGATTAAATACATTAAATAACTTTATGTAAATCCTTTATATAGACAAATTAAAATACCATTTTTTTAAATAAGTTGAAAAAAATAATTTTAAAAATTAATAAAAAAACCCAAATTATAAGGGTTAATAAGTAGAAAAGAATGAAAATTATGATCTCAAAAAATCAAAATGTGCATAAGTCTAAGCGATATCTTACATAAGGGAAAATATTTCAAAAAATACTTATTTAAATAACAAAACTATATCTATAATGTGAGTTTGAAATGATGTTCTACTACTGAATAATAATCATGGAAAAATTGAATTCTTGTATTCTATGTTAAAAACAATCATTTGATTATTAAAATTTGTTAATTTTATGGGTTTATAAAATTTATGAAAAGTTTATGAATGGAATAGTACATATAGAATATATACCCTACATATTTCTTAATGAATTAAGTCTCCTGAAATGAATTAAAATAAATAAAAATAAAAACCTAAAAATTTTAGATAAAATACATGATTTAAAAAAAATTATCTTCCAAGAATATTGATAGAGTTTTTTTGATATGTAATAGACATTAGAAAACATTTTTTGAATTGTAAACTTACATGGATAAATAAATAGTAAAATAAATCAAGGTAAATACAACCTAAGATGAAGTAAAAAATTGATAAATGAATGTAGAGTCCATTACATTTAATTATAATTATGTATAGATGATATAAACATGCAACCATTATACCAATGATTTATTCAAATGATTTTATATTTCTTAATTGAAAAAATTTTATTCAAAGAATATGATAAATATAATTATAAATGGCTTTCAATTAGTATCAAAAGGTAATAAATTTTTTTATTAACATATCATTTAATAAGGTAAGTATGGAAATATTTCTTCCACCATGAAATATCAAAGATAATATGATATTATGATTGACTAATTTATTTTTAAACTATTTTTTCGATGGCAGAGATAAATTCACATAAATCCAAAATTTAATTTCATTAGAAATGGAATTATATAAATGGTTTTATTATAGGGTAAATGATCTGAGTGAGAGTTGAGTATATGTCACGATAAATTTTTATTTTTTCTATTTGATTTAAAAATTTTAACAGGATTGATAGGGCTCAAAAACTAAGAATATATCCAAAGTTTGAGATCATATATCCCATATTTTCAATGATGGATTTGTTTTTAATGTTGGTATAGGAATGGGATTAAGAGTATTGAATGATTTTACATTATATTTGAATGTTATGATGAATTTTTTAGATAAAATATGCAACATTGTAGTGTCTAGATCCGATTATCCACCCAAATAGTGCTTTGAGCTAGGTGCAACTGGCCTTAGGTGTGCCACCTCGTATGCCAAAGGTTGTCAACTAGTAGTGAGGGTGTAAAGAGGTTATAGTGGTGATAATCCAGCCTCTAGTGATGATATAATAATGTTCTTGTAGATATAGCAGTAGAATAAAAGACCAAACAGACTCTGGACCAGTAACCTACTCATTGAAGAAGAACAAGTAATAGCTACAATAACAGTAATTTAAAATTCAAATTAAACCATTTTCAAAATTGAATATCCAAAAATTCCATTTGTAGCTATTGAAAATAACACACATACAAGATAGGTTATACATATCAATAATCATAAGGGTTTTCAATGGATGACCTTAGTACATACATATTGTAGCACGATGATACAAAAAGAAAAGAAAAGGAAAATCTAGTTAAGGCAAGAACCCATGGTCCTTTACCTTATAGGACATACTAACCCAACCATTATGATCTAGATCCTGAGCCTGAACCTTTATCTAAATTCAAATCCATAAAATCTAAACGTGTCCCAAAGGTCATGTGTAGGGTGTGAGAAAGAATCTTAGTAGGCCACCACCAATATGTTCCTATCATACATCTATCATTAAGAACGTGTGTCTAAAAAGGTAAATGAAACATAATTGCACACATGCTTAATAATAACCCACTCCCCTTGTGCTCAGCATCCACAAGGGAGTGTTCTCCTACTTCGGCCAATACTAGAATATCGTAGTAGATAGGATACTTAACATAAACCCAAGGCATCCCCTGGTGTATATCTACCCAGGTGAAACCTCAGGTTCCACATCTAATAAAATCTCTTGGCACCTCATTCTACCTAAAACCTCATTTCCAGCAATATATGACATCCTAAAGGAATTCCCCAAAGTTCAAATACCTGGTCCCATGGACCACAGCTCGTAAGAAACCTCATCGGCTCAAAGTACGATGTATAAGGCACAAACATACCTTCCCTCCAAGTAATATCAATTTCATCTCAAAAAGAGAAATCTTTAGTAATGGAGATGTCCATCCTCCCAAACATTTCATGGCCCAATGGCCTCAAGTATAGTGAGGCTCAACACCCAACTAATAGTCTCAACACTATCAATCGATAGATCCTCACCATCCTCATTGATTTCTATAGTAATAACCTCCTAACTTTTCCCTAATATATAACTACCAGAGGCATCTAACCACCTTAGTGTTCAATACTACCTCATCATATAATTCATCCTTTGTGCATATGACTCCAAATAGTGCATTGGCCAACACATGTGAGCGGTAATCACCAAATAAGAATGCAAACCACACTATTTTGGCACCTCATTCCCCTATGTTCATGTCACTCCATCTGATGGTCAACACCATCCAACATCACATAGGCCTTGACCATAACATTAAAACATTTTCACCTCATCCTGATGACCAAATCTCCCAATCGGTGATCTAAATCACCCAAATTTTTTGGGCTAATCCTATCCTGATGACTGTATCGCCTCAAACCAAAAGGCCAATTCAATCACAATCCTCTGGCCAAGACCTTCCAGTTCACAAGGAACTCAAAACAAGAAATTCAAATAAATTAAACAATTCAATTAATAATATAAAAAACTCATCATAAATTTATAAGTTCTGAAGCCTCTCACTAGGCTTAACCATTTTTAATCTGGTAGAAGCATCCCATAGGCATATCTGATGGGTTCAAATAATTAATTAAAGGAAACAATTTAAATTAAAGGGTCTCACTCAATCAAAAAAATAGTGTGTTCAAATTAACACCCTAGAAAAAAACAAAAAAAATCACCAAGAAATATGAGTACCACCTACATCATGTTGGTAGATGCCTGCACATCTGATATTAACCTCTAACTGAATCCAATTTGGAAGAAATCAGTGTTTTAGATAAACTCCCTAAAAATAGGGTAAAATGTCTCACATGGATTTAGTGTTCTATATGGAGATATAAAAGGAAAATATAATCAATAGTATTCAAGGGATTACTGATATAGATCCAATTCAATAGACAGATCAAGAAATGGATGTCTAATAAAGGATTAATCTCAAAAACTAGGGAAGGAAGAAAATGGGAGGAACCCCACTATTATATGCGACCAATGGATGAGAAAGGATGTAGGAAAGAAATAGGTTAAGAGGTTATTTCATACTTTTCACACTTTTTATGGGTGGTATGTCCTTCTCAAAAAATTTGTTAAAATGTGTGCCAATCGTGCGACACCCACTGTCCAAGCTCCAGGATCACATGGTTCATGAGAATTATTTTACAAAGCATGTGAAAATAGTATGTGATACCTCTATAAAAATATTATAGGTCCTAAAATAAACATTATCCCCCTCTTTCATGGTTTGGAAAACTTTACACTGATCACCTGGAGGGCCGCATGGTTTCTCTAGGTAGGCCTCATGGTTTTTCCAAACCTTGCGACCTGGTCTGCACACTTAGAAAATTTATGTTTTTAGCCTCTAATTTGCCCAAAACCCAGCCAAATCCATGATAAAATTTCATGAATTAATACTCATAAAAAATAAATTCCTTGGGTCAAAGAAACTCTCAGAATTAAGTTCTGATAAACAATAAAGAAGTTGTTCTACCCACCAAACTCTGAAAATTCAAAACATGAAAGAAATTAAAACCACTCCAAAACCCCAAGATGTTACAATCTATCCACCTTAATGTTGCTAATAATCTAGATATAAAACATAAATTTAATATGGTACCGAACATAACCATCTCTCTCACATCATCTTGGTGTCAAAAGTAGAATCCAAATACCTCAAGGGGATCCCAACCTTACGAGTTACCTACCCCGATAGCATCCAGACCCAAAATAGAAACTAAATCGATGGTATTTTGACCATCCCTGGAGTTAAAAGTAATAAATTGATTCATATTCACTCATTCACCTCATCATGTTCTGCTGTGTCATACCCAACACCCATCAGGTTCCATATCTCATCAGATGTCGGCCTTGTGTCCATGTCATACGTGATACCTATGAGGTCATGTATCTCATCTGATGATCAAGTATGTCTTAGTGCCTCACACCTCTAATAAGTCCCTTGTCATAATGATTCCCATATTCCAACTCACCTCAAAATCTATGCTCTCAATTGTGATTATTTATAAATATAGGTTCCACACACCTTATACATACATATATATAACACATTTGAGTTGATTCCAAACTACTAACTAGTGTCTAGTTAGTCCATAGATATATCCCATGCACCTCATGCACCAAAAATAGACATGGATGCACAAGTTCCATTCCAAAATGAAACAAAAGAAAACCGTGATCATACCCACAACGTACCTATAACTGTAATTGTCTCCCCATCATTCTCTTGACCTGGTAGCTTCATGGTGTACACATGGACTAAAGCCCCGCTGCTAAAACCTTACCTCCCTCTGGTGAAGCACCATCCACCAGCCACTGACACTAATGTTGGGTCCCATTGTCTCTTCCACGACCTCTATGTTCAAGTGAATCTTGGCTACCAGTTCCTGGAACCACTCCTGGTTTGATCTTGTAACCCTAAGTCATCTCGGTCCCTGGCCACTGACAATCTGAGAAGGCTTCCAACAGAACCTCTCAAGATGCATAACCTGGCCACATACTCATCACTCTTTTAATGCCTGATCACACTATGTCTACACATTACCTAGATTCTTGTACTAAAATTATTCCATTGATGACCCACTCTAAGGTGGTCTTCTTAATTCTTCTGCCTGAATTCAATGCTAAGACTCTTCTCGATCCTACTTCTTTCTATTTGAAGCATCGCCACTATGATCACCAGATTACTTTAGAAAACTAAAACAAAAAACAATTTCCATACCAAGCCAAGGGTTCATATCACAACAGATAATAACCACATCCATGTTCTCAACTCAAGGTGGAAATAATATCAACCGTAAAACAAGAAAGGCATAACATCAATTCCCACCCCTAGCAACTTGGCATGTCCCCCATGCATGGGGCTACAGGCACCTAAACATGAGTTCTAAAACTAGTTTTTATAATATCCTAATATCTGGTCTACCATATCCAAAATATTAATACCCAAAAGTGGTAAAAGAAACTCCGTTGATACCATTTTTAGCACCCTGACTTGATTATCTACCTGAGCAGTGCTTCAAGATGAGTGCCACTAGCCTTAGGAGCACCTCCCTATATGCCAAAGGCTACTGACTAGCAGTGAATGTGTAAAGAGGCCATAGTGAGGATACTATACCATATGTTCTAGATATAATAATTTTTTAATAGATATATAAATGAAAGAAAAGATCAAACTGACTCTAGACCAATAACATACCCCTAGATGAAGCACAAGAAATAGTATTAGTGATAGTAATTAATAATTAAAATTAAACTGACTACATAATAGAACATCATAAAATACCATTTATATATATTGAACTGAACATCCATATAATACAGGTTATACATATCAATAAGCAGAAGGGTCACCAATGGATGACCTTAGTACATACATATAGTAGCATACTGATACAAAAAGAAAACAAAAAAAGCAAAATCCAACTGAGGTAAGAATCCATGGTCCCCTTCCTTCCATCCCATTCTAACCTAACCATTAAGAAACATCTCCTGAGCCCAAACCTTTACCAAAATTAAAGTCCATAAAATCTACACATGTCCTGAAGAGCCTGTATAGGGTGTGAGAAAGAATCTCAATAGGCCACCACCAACGTGTGGCTATATTACATCTATGATAAAGAATATGTTTCTAAAAAGGTAAATGAAATACCACAACATACATTCATAATAATAACCCACTCCCTTTGTAGGTAGCAGATATAAGGGAGTGATCACATTCTCTATCCAATGCTGTAATACCATAATGGAGAGGATCCATAGCCGAAGACTAAGGCATCCCCTGATGTATATCATCCCAAGTGAACCCTCAAGTTCCACTTCTAATAAAATCACACGAAACCTCATTCCAAATAACACCTTGTTTCTAACAATATCCAACATCCCGAAGTAACTCCCCAAAGATCAAATACCTGGTATCATGAACCTCAATTCATAAGAAACCCCATCAGATAAAATCATGACATCTAAGGCACAATGATACCTTCCATCCAAGTAATATCATTGTTATCTAAACAGACAACATCTCAAGGAACGTCTATGTTTGTCCTCCAAAATAATTCCTTTCCCAATGGACTTTTGTATGATAAGCCTTATCCGACAACTGATAGTCTCAACACTAGAAACGAATGGTTCCACACTATCATGTGGCTTTCTATGGTAAGAACCTCCAACCTTTTTCCTAAGCCGCAACTACTTGGGAACTCTACCCACATGATTGGTAAATACAACCTCATCATTCGAGTAATCCTATGTGAACAAGACTCCAAACAAAACATTGCCTAGCACAGGTGAGTGGCGATCACCAAATAAGAATCTAAGCCACATAATTTCGGCACCTCATTCCCCTGCAATCGTGTTTCTCTATCTGATAGTCAACAATATATAACATCACATAGGCCATGCCCATAACCTGAAAACATATTTCCCTCATACCGACAACCAAGTTTCCCAACCGGTGATCAACATCACGCAAATTCCTCCGTCCAATCCCATCCTTATGATCATATCACCTCAAATCATATAGACAATGTCATCTCAATCCTAGGTCAAGACCATACATTTTCCAAGGAACTCATCACAATAAATTCACATAAATTAAAAAAATCAATTAATAACATAATCATCATGGACTAAAATTTCCTAGTTCTAAATCTTCTCACTATGGTTAACCATTTTTAATCAGGTAGAAGCATGCCCATAGTCATCTCTAATGGGTTCAACTAATTAATTAAAGGCATCCATATTTTTAAAGGGTCTTGCTCAGTAAAAAAAATACCATGCTCAAATACACACCCCAAAAACAACCACAAACTCATTGATAACAATGATAACCATTGAAATCATCTTAGAATATTCCCATACATTTGATATTAGCCTCTAATATGAGCCTATTTGGAATAAATCATCATTTTAGATGAACGCCCTAAAAACAAGTTAAAATGGATCACCTGGATTTAGTGGTTTGTATGGTTAGAGAAATGTAAAATATAATTATATGGATTCAAGGCCTTACTAATATGGATCTAACACCGTGGAAAGATCAGTAAAATGGATTTCAGATGAAGGATTGATCTCAAAAGCTAGGGTTATAAGAAAATGGGAGGAACCCCACTGTAATACACAACCAAGGGAGGAGAAAGGAGGAGGAAATTGAGATACATGGTAGAAGGTTAGTTTAGAATTCTCACACTTTTAATGGGTCTCATAGTTAGATCACACGGTTTGGTAAACCATTCGCAAACCGTGCAACACCCACTGTCCAAGCTTCAATCTCACATGGTTCATGCACACAGTTTTCCAAACCATGTGAAAATTATCCATGATCCCTATGTAAAAAATTATAGAGGTCCTCACACATCCATACTACCCCTAATTCATGGTTTTTAAAACCATGAACATAGCACCTAGAGGGACTCACAGTTTCTCTTATGAGGCCACATGGTTTGTCCAAATCATGCGCCCCATTCTGCTCACTTAAAAAACATGGGTTTTCAACCTCCGACGCACCCAAAACCCAATCTAACACCCATGAAACTTTCCAAGCATTAAGACTCGTCTAAAATAAATGCTTTGTGTCAAATAAAATCTCAGAATTAATTTCTAATAAACAATAAAGAATTTGGTTAACCCACTAAACTCTAAAAATTGAAAATAGGAAAGAAATTTGACCCGCTCAAAAAACCTAAGATATTATTATCATGACTAGTAACATGAATATATTAAATAAATATATAATATATTGATAGATATTCATTAATAAAAATAATTTTTTTTATCCAACGGATAAGGATTCTTTAAAAACATCATCTTTCCCAATGATATGGTATATTGATCCTCTCTAGGAGTGTCATATTTAAAATAGACTTTATGAGTGAGGAATTGAGTGCATGAAACATGAATTGAAAAAATAACATTGAATTTAATATATGTATCTGCATTATTATATTTTTTAGGATATTATGAGATATTATTCTCCATTCCCATGAACACATCCTTTATGTAATAAAGAATAAGGTTATTAGGGTTCATCTCATGTAAGTATCATAAGAATATTTCCATAAAATGGATCTTATAAATAGTTTACTTGAAGATACATGAATATGGAACATAAATTAATCCTATATAATGATAATGGAAATCTGTAAAAAGTAGTGATCGTGTGATTAATATTTAGGAATGAGTGAAAGTTACTCATGAGTGGACTTCACTTGAATAGTGAGATATGATTACAAAAGTTATTAAGATATTTTAAATACAATTATGAATAATTTATTGATGATGGAACATGATTTAGGAATATTATAATATACCAAAGTTTATTTTAGAAGGTTTATATAAGAGTTGAATAACCATTATGTACATGAGATGAAAATTCATGAGAAAAATAAGAAGTCACTTTGTTTAATTACAATAAGGAATAATATTGAATGATTTTTTAGAAGAAAATAATAATTTAAAATGTTTACTTAAAAATGAAGATAAGTATGAACCTTTCATGATTTTTTATGATGATAAAATTTAAATCCCATTGCAGGACTTTTAGAGTTGAGTAGATGAAATTAGTGAAGATTATGTGGTAAAAATATTACAAAGTGTGACTAAAGAGCATGAGAATTTTTAAAAATGTGTCAAATTTTTAATGGGGATATAATAATATAATAAAAATTTCAATTTAATTATTTATGTTACATTAAATTTTTCTATTAAATTTGAGCACATTAAGATAGATTTTATTTTTAAAGAGATTTAGGAATATTTATAATAATCAAAGGAATAAAACATAGTTAGTTATTAGGTTGTGAGTTATTAACCACCATAGTGATTAATTTATAATTTTATTAAAACAAATAAAATTTACACATTAATGTTTTATTTCAAATTAAAGTTAACTTAATTTATTGTATATATAAAAGTTAATTTTATTTTATGTGCCCCCCTAGTTCTAGTCTAATAACTTCCTATGTAATTCATTGAACCAAATACTAAATATAGGATACTTCAATCCTATTATAAATTACCCAAAATAATTAATGGTTGTTTGTTAGTTGAATTGGAAAGGAATACACTATAGTGGAAAAAAATTCCCTCTATGTAGAACTAGGTCATTATTTCATGATTTATGGAAAACTAAAATAATTTGTGTCCTACACATTGATATAAAATAATTAAATAATTAAAATTTACATCCATAAATCTTTGATAATGGTTCATTGAAAACTAAAATAAAAATAAATGAAAAATATACATATCATCCATCCCTAATATCAACAAGGTCATGAGTAGACCCACCATCCAACAAAGAAATTTGTCAACATGAAACTCTACAAAAATGATTCAACTACATGTGTGATGAATTGAACATAAAAGGAGGTGATTATATCATAATTCTCCATATGATTTATGAAAATAATCCTAATTATTTTCCATGAAAGTTACACGATGTGAGATTTTATGAGGGTAATTAAGATCCATTAATATTTTCCAAAAACAATTAAATTATAATAAATATTTTCAAAATGATTCACTAATTATATATAAGGTAAACCATTTTTAGTTAAATTAAATAATTATAAATTATAAATTTTTCTTAATAACCAACCCACCTAATCATAGTATACCCAACCTAATTCATAATGTTCTAAAACTTATCCATGGTTTTCGATGGAATGAATCACCACATTCAAAACTCCTCAAATATCACATCTTTAATAATTTTTAAAGACTCATACTTATTAATAAAATTCATGATAATTGTAAATATCATTGTTTTCTTAGCTATATAATCTCTATAATATACACACAATTATTTTCTTTTGAATCCTTCTATGTGTGTGTGTCAACATGACACCCTATTTTTTATGTGGATCTTATTATTATAGGGTAGAGCTGATGCATCCCTCTTGATTGGCCTTTATTCAATCTTGAATTGGATCATGGTTAATGTGAATGATCATGATTTTTTTTACATGAATAACATCACAATAGAATATTATGAATAATATCTCTCTTTAATTCACCAAAAATGAATTCTAGAAAGCTCATTTTTTATCCAATTAATATTCTGAAATTTTTATAAGTCTAAAGACTTACACTGGGAACTACCTAAGTATTCCACTCATAGAGTCTTGTGATGTAGGATTACCCTCAGTAAAAAAATTATTATGCTTCATTGAAAAATTATTACATTATAAAATACTTAGGATGATACTTCTAAAGACTTATGATCTAAGTTAAGTCTTGTAATTTGTCTCACAATTATATAACCACCCACAAAGTCTTACATTGAATCCATACCAAGGAAACACTTACGTTGGAACTCAAAGACTTATGTTCTAGATCAAAGTCATATGAGAAAGTATTATGATCATCATAAAGACTTACAATTAATTCATATAATGGATTAAAGTAATCTGATCCAAGGTTTTTACATTTTTTTAATTTTAGATCAAGAATTTAAAATTTATTCAAATAATCTAAGAGTCGCATTTCTTGTTCCTAAGGCAGGATAATACATAAAATCTCATCTCAACTAATCTTAGAAACTTTATCAAATAGGCCTACAACTCAAAATCACAACAAACCTAACAATTATCATTCATTTGATGATTTTAACATCCTTTAATATTGACATATTCTTTAAAATAAATTTATTTACTCTACCCATTAAGTAATATCTTTGAAAACTTTTATGGCATGTTGAAAAAAATAATCTCACTATAAACACATGTACATCACTTAGAGAAAATAACAACAGTCATCACACATAAAATATATTGAAAATAAATACGACACCATCCTCTAGAGGTTTTAATAATGTCCCCCTTTAGATTTTTTTCAATAATTCACTAAATCATTCATCTTCCCCTTATTTAAAAGAAACAAAAAGGAATGAAATATAGGGTAAACCTCTAAAGAACTAGAAGAAAATATTTATGAGACAATAAAAATAAGTTTAACTGAGATAGATCTTTTTAAAAAATAGTATTGATTAAACCGATAATTAGATTTTCTCTTAAAATAGTTATTTTAATACTTATTATCTCTATGCTCAAACAAATGAATGAACTAAACCTGGAAAAAATAATTTATTCCCACAACACACAATCCAAACATTAAAATAGTTCATAAACCATTGAAATAACTTTTCACCTATAAAAAACATCACCTTTATGATTTCAACATGAAAAAATAGAGGATGAAACTAGAAAAAACTATACCTCAATGTTGAGATGTTGGATGCACTCCCATTTATAGCCTTAATCTTTTAGAAGTGTTTGTTTTGAGTTGATTCATTAGAATGTTAGAAATTTTCTCCATGTATGGAAAAAATTATAGCTTTAAGATAGCACATTTCACCTTCTCCTTCAAGAAATGATATTTTATATCAATATGTTTTGACCTAGAATAATAAACCAAATTCTTAGATAGATTTATATAACATTGATTATCACAGCTAAAAATCAGTATCTATCCATTTTTAACATCGATGTCTATAATTTTTTTCTCATCCATATCATCTAACTTTATTCCTATCTAGAAACAACATATTCAGCCTCAGTGGAGATCAGTGTGACTACAAGTTGTTTCTTTGATTTTCATGCAACACATTTGTCACCAATAAAGAAGACTCTACATAAAGTGTATTTTCTATCATCTGAAAATCTTACCCAATCATAATATGTAAATCCTTCTAAATAATTTCTCCTTTTCTTATTGTATTTCAAACCATAATTGGATGTATTTGAAATATAAATGAGAATTATTTTGTCTGAAAATACATGATATTCTTATGGATTATAAGGAAACCTAGTAAAAATCATGAAAAAGAATACAATATCTATCATAGAATTATTTAGCTACAAGAGACTTATAATGAGTTTTCAAAATATCTTTTCACTTACTAATTTTATTTCATCATCCATGAATAGATTTATTCCTAATTTTAAATGAGTAGATACTCCTCTTTCATTCATTATTCCAAACCTCTTCAAAAACTCTTTATAAATATCCTCCTATGGAATAAAAATATAATCATTAGTTTGGGTATTTTTTAACCTAAAGAACATAATTTCACTAAGAAATGAAATATCAAATTTCTTCTTTATCCAACTATAAAATAAAATTACACACTTTTTCCTCAGTATAAGAAAAAAATGTATGATCAACATTGACAATCATAATGAGTGATGTGGAATTAATTTTCATTATATATATATTTTTTCCCACATATCCCTTATTCAATTCCATTATTATCAAATAATAATATAGGTTAATGTATCAAGATCTTGGAGAATGATTAAATCAATATGGAGCCTTTTTTAGTTTGTAAACTCTACTTCCATCATCATAAAAAAATACCTCAGGTTGTTCCATGTAAAATTCCTCACAAAGTTAACCATTTATAAATTATATATTTACATCCATATGAAAATTTTTGAAATTACATTCAGAAATAATAAAAATAAACATTCTTATGGTTTCAATTCAAACCACTAGAGAAAATGAGTCGTCAAAATAAATTCCCTATAAATTTGAATATCCCTTACAAACAAGTCTTACTTTCTTTCCCACCACACTTTCATCCTCATTAATTTTGTTTCTAAAATCCAATTTTTTTCAATAATATTTTTCTTAATAGGTCTTGGATCTAATTCATGTGCTTAATTATTCTCTATTTCATCCATTTTTTATATTTAGTTCTTGGATATACTCTATGTGTTCAAAATATTCTTCAAAATTGTAGGGTTAAATCTTGGAGGTAAAACCTTACTGAATGGTTCCCATGATTCTATTATAAGTCTAAAAACACATATTTTGATCACAAGTTATGTTTTTTGTATCCAAATGCTTCATATATCTTGAGAATGAACATGTAACCTTTTTAATTTCTTTTACCATCACTAATTTATTCCAAATCTATATTATCTCCCTAAGGTTGTGTGGTTTCTTCCTTTTCTTCTGAAGATTCAACCTTTATAGCTACATCCTCATCATCATTCTCAATATAATTGTTTAAATCTTCATTTTATTAAATCACAATAACATCATCACAATTAATAGTTTTTTTCAGAGTTTTGTTATAACATCTATAATATTATCTTTTTGGTGTATGAACAAGGAATATTCCATCATATACATTTTCATAAAACTTGTTTCTATATTTTTCTATTTTTTTATTAAATTTGAAATACCAAATATACCAATGTGTTTTATACTCATGTTATTCCTAAAATAAATTTTATAGGGAGAAATTCCAATTTTTGTCCTCAAAATACATATATTTTTAATAATTCTAGTATTTGTTATTTCTTATAACTATAAATATCCTGATGTTTCATGCCCAATAATATTACACAATCTATGTAAATATATATTTTATTGTTCCTCTTAGATTCCCAATTTCTTTTAAAAGTGAATGGTAAGTAGAATAAATGTTTTATGACATGTTTTTCATGATATTATGAGGGAAAACAATTTGGAATATGTATCACCATTGTATCATCTAAACATAACAATGATAATCCATTTTTTTATAAATCTTCCTAAAACTCTTCAACCTATAAAGATATTTATAATTATGATATATAATCACAATACATGTCATTATCATAAAATAATCAATGAATATAAAGAAATATTAATCTCCACTATGAGAATTATTTTTAATTGGTCCACACTCATTAGTTTCAACCAACTTTAGTGGTTCCTTTATTTAAATATCTACTCTTTTTGGAGTTTTTTTGTCATATTACCTTTCTTATAAGTATTAAAAACTATAGTAGTGTTTTATTTTAGAATAGGTAATTTTCTCATAGAATCATTTTTTATCAACTTATTCATTTATTTTGTCCAATATGTCCCAATATTTTATTATATAAAATACTTATATCTTTCCAACTTAGATGAAAACATGATTTTCCTTTCCCAACTTGAAAAAAAATTTGTTAGATTCTAATTCTATTTGATATAACAACTACATCACTGATTATATTTACAATTAATCCAGTTGTCCTAAAAAATACTTCATTTACATCATTATAAAGTTGTGATTAACTTAATAGGATATGTTTTAGGCCATCACCAAATATGATATTTATAGGAAAGATCAAGTTCTTAAAATGTTTTCTTATACAAAAAAATTTAATTTTAAGTGATCTATCACCAAAAAAGGTGAAAGAAACTCCCTTATAAATTTGTATAATATTCAATTTATTCACATATATGGTTATATGAGATGAAAAATAATATCCATTATCCATGTATTCATAATTTTTCATTCCTTAAATGAAAATTCCACAAAATTTTCTTATTAGTTTGGAATTAGTTTTTATCATACTTATAATAAAAGTTAAATTGAACTGATGTCATTGTGAAATAATCATTTAATGTGTTACCATATTAACCACATCTTCAACATGACTCTAGTAAACACATAAATCTATTTATTATTCTAAATTTTTTTGGGTTATTGAATATTAAATCTATTTTCTATAAGATGCAGTTTTATCCCCCTTAAAACATGTTCTCTTCTTTGAATTGGATGAAATATATTATACCAATAATATTATATTTATCACAACACCAAAAATAACCCTAAAACATTCTCCTTTGATATAACTTTTGAGTATTTTGAGGGGATTTTCCTAACTCATTTTCAGTCTTGGGATAATATTCTCTAGTTAAAACTTGTTGTTAACTTATTCTCTAAATTTATATGGATGGAATGGATATATTCTCTGAATATTTATCATTCCAAAAATGATAAAATTTATAATTTTCTTATAAATTTCTGGATAATACATATTTTTATTTTTCTGCGATATCTTTAGATTTTAAACCATATTTATATATTGGAATGTTAGATAAGTTTTAATACTAAGTTCACCAAGTAAAATCTAAGAGTTGATATAATTCTATTGCATTCACCTCTAACATTAGTAGAATTATTAAATCTATATTTTATATCTCTTTATTCTTTTTAAAATAAAAAATTTTCTTCTTAAATCTATTAGTTTTCTTATCTTTGAGGATAATAGTAGAGGTCATATAATCAATACTCCCCTTCTTTTTTTCCTTCACAAGATTTGATTTTTCTATTGCCTCAATAATATTTACTTTCCTTTATTAAATCTATTTATGTTTTTCCGAATTATTCTTGAGATTTTATTTCTCATTTCTCAATAATATAGAAATTTTCAGGCACATTTTAATTTCAATCCTCGTGGTATATTATTTGGATGAATCAAATTATTCAGTAGTATATTCATTATTATTGTGTGAATCATCATCTAACGCATTATCTAATTATATTTCTTAATCCTTGAGAACTATATGGGAGTGTTTTGAATGTGATTTATATTCATCATCATATTCATCACTGTCAGAAACCCATTCTATAACAAATAAAAAATTCATTATGAAAAATCTTTGAGAGATTTATTTCATTCCTCTCAACTGTGATTGGATACTTTATCATGATCACCTATTAAGGATGAGACCTTTCTATTTTCTTTATCTTCATCTTCATATTTTAATTTCATGGTATTTCTAGAAAAAAATTCACCAAGCCTCATATAGTCAGAACATTTGGAATGTAGTTTCCTATGTACTTACCTCCTCTTCCTCTGGTGAATGTGTTTCCAATAGAAACTCTAGTGAACTCCCCCAACCCTGAATAATTGATGATAAAATCATTGTATACCAAATTTTAAAAGGTTTTTGGTCATTGAGGATTCCTGACAGTGATTCTTCAGAATTAACATTGGTTAAGAGGATAACAGGTTAGTCTCATTTCTCCCTTTTAAGGGGAATTATTGAATACTTAGAGACTCTCCTATATATGTAAGACATGTTCACAAATATTACCCAGTGATTTTAATAACACTACTGGTCACCCTCATAAAAAAAGGGTGGATTTATTTGTGATATTAATGAGTGAGAACACATTATGTTATATCAGAGGTTCTCTATCCTTTTACTAGGTGAAGGGATGGTCTATTGGTCTAAAGACTCATTATCATGCACTGTGGAATTTAATATCACTCAGGGAAGAAATTGGTGTCATGGTGTTGAGATTATATATGTTGAATGGGATTCTTATTTATCCTTATAAAATGAATTAGGACTCACATAGTTTGGTGTAACCTAATAAGACACATCATACCCTTTAAGGTTGTGTGATAAGAACTTATTATAAGCATTTTAAAGTTATGTGGAATAAATATTATAGGTGAAAGGTTCATATTGATGGTTTTTATAGGGCTTACATTTGAGTGTCCCTTTCGGAATGACCTCATAGAAAAAATATCCCAATGAGGATGGGTTTGGAGACTTAGTGAAATATTACCTATCAAGAAGAAGTGTGATTTAATTAGGGATATATCCTAATAAAGTAAATATGATTATACCCAAAGAGAATGTGTCCCTTCTAGTTGGGGCATTTTTTTTATTGGGGATAAGACCTAGTGAGGGGAATTCCCAAGGAATATAGCCTCAATGAAAAGATGGTAAGACCTAAAGATGAATGTAGCCCTTTATGTGGGGGCATGATTTAATCAGGGACATAGGTCAATAAATAAATATGGTTGTCTTGGGAGTATAGCATATTGTATGAAATTTTGATATGGGAACATTGATTTCAGACTTCAAAAATGGGTGTTATGTATCCTATTAGATATAGGAATTAGATTCCATTTAGTTTGAATGTCAGAATTTAAGGTCATATGATGAGACCATACCATGAAATTTAGTATCATATGGAAAGCACAATGGCCACATCATTTAACAACATGCTGTGAGGACGACTATCTCACAAAAGTTGTGATGATAGAGGATTGAGTGTGCCATATGAATATAGAGATTCACTAGAAATGTTGTTTGGGTTATTATACCTAACTAGAGGCTCAGATTGGGGGTCTTCTAATTTTGATAAAATAATAATCAACTCATATCTCTAAGCCCATGTGAAACATTTATGGTGTGAGAAACAAGAGATAATGGAATATAAATTTCATTGTGGTTTCTTAAATAAAATATGTTTTTGGGGGATTACACTTAATGAGGAGTCCCACATGGGTTATCCAATTACCATTTCATTGGTAAAAATAGAGAGGATATAGTAGGCATGAGGGATATAAAATCTTATAAGAAAATCTACACGATTACTCCAAGGGGGTGCCCTTTTTGGCCTGACCAGATTAATAGATAAGAAATCCATCATCAAGAAAGAAGATACCACTCGAGTGGATTTTTTATAAAGACACTCATTATCAAGAGTATCTATAATAATATACCCTCTATGGGTTCCACCTTTCTAGGGTGGTGACCTAGAGCCTCCTTTTATCAATTAAATACATGATTGGATGGGACCATGCAGATTTCCATGCCCTATTCATGTGAGTCAGGTGTCCTTGGAGGAGACTTAGAGTTGGATTTATCAAAGTTATGATCTTGATGAAGAATACACATAGAGGTCTTCCAAAAGGCATCAGTTTGATCGATAAGTATAAAGTAAGGCATAGTTTTCAAATAATATGGAATCTTCTTAAATAGTGGGAGTTATCATAGGGGTTCATGCGAGATGGGTCTTACTAAAAGTATATCATGTGGTTATCTTGACCTCTATGTGGTTATCTCAGCCTACACAATGTTGTATCACCACCTCAGGATTATTTCACCTCTATGATGTTGTCTCACCTTCAATTGAATATGTATTTCCCTTTTTGGTAACCTGTGGAAGGAAAATTCCATAAGAGTAAGTTCACAACTCATGAATCAATCTTATTCTTTCATCATGATCTTATCTAGTGGTTTTTATTGAGTAATTGGGGTATTTATAAACACATAAAAATTGGTTAATTTCCAAGATATATGGATATGATTCCATGTGGAAAATAATAGTCCTTGGAAAGACCTCACAAAATGTCAAAATGTATACCTACTATCATTTGGTTACACTATATTGTGGGAGAAGGATCACATAGAGAATATTTAAATTACACTCCATAATCAAATTTTTAGACCAATTGGATCATAAAAATATCTTCCTTTCATCACATGTTCATACTACATTACATGCCAAGGGACCTTGCATAGAGCGCCTTTGAATTATGCTTTATCATCGAGTGGTTGGACCACTCAGTATTTAGAGCTTAACATTGTGTATCATGAAGTATTAATGGTTCCCAAGGATCACTTTTCATTTCATACAATTCCAAAATATTTTAAATTATATATTTTTTTATTTTGGTGATAATTATTTAGTTCTTTAAATTTTTAGGAATCAATATAATCATCTTGAAATAAAAGAAAGTATCTAAAAATAGTATTCCATATTTTATTCTCCATTTGAATAGATTTTTTCCACTAATGTTCAACTCTTTAGGATATTTGAAATAAATCTATTTCATGTTTTTTTTTCTATTAATAGAATCACCTCCTATCATTTCCTAATTTATAAGTGTCTTCAAATGTATCAATAGTAAACACATTAAGATCTCTATCATTCAATGATAATACATTATTATCAAACTTGTCAGATAGAATTCTCATGAGCTTTTTGACCATAGTAGAGTCATCAAATTTCTCCCTAAACACTTTTACTGAGCATATAATAATATTTAATCTTTTAAAAAGTCATCAATGGATTAATATTCTTTCATTTTAACATCTTTAAAATATTTCATTTTAAGTTGCAGTTTTTCTTCCATTGCCTTTTTATTTCCTTCATAGATGCAATGGGATATTTCCAAGATTGAATTTAGAGTCTTAAATACCATAAAATTTTTAAAATATATCTATGATAATGAAGATAGTATAGAATTTATATATTTTTCATCATTATCACAAATCCTCTAATCATAGTAGACTATGAAGAAGTTTACTTTAACATGGTAAAAACTTTAAGAATAGCATTAATAACATCCCATCCTAGGGATAATAAATAAGTTATCATAATCTATTTCCATAAATTATTTCCTTTTCTATAAAATGTGGTAACACATTTATGATTAACTGAGTTGTGGTTATAAAAACCAATCATGATATCTTCAAGGGAAAACATTGGATATGATACCAATTAAAAGGATTGAACTAGTGTGGTAGGAACTTAGAGGGGGTGGGTGTGAATTAGTTCCTTAAAAAAATTAGATCAAACCTATAATCCATATATACTTATTCAATAAAGATATCATCAAAAAACCAATGAAGATAAGAAATGAAGCACTTGACATTTTTTAACAAGTTTCCCCTCCTTAAAGATGATTATGTCCCAAATGTATGGAGGTTTTTATCCCACACACACATAGATAATATTTTATTATCACGAAAACCTTTAGAAAATAATATAATATATGACCTTATATAACTACTAGAACTAACTAGTTATAATCACTCTTCCATAGAAAAAGAAAATCATTTTGAAAAATGATCATTAATGAATATATGAGCCTCCTCAGAGTCTCTAAGATGTTGATATTATTTCTCCTCCTTATATAACTATCACTAATAACTATTTTCAGTTATTCTTCTTTAATACAATAGTTTATTAGTTCATTTTTTCTTAAAAATTCTAAAATACTACTATTTATTCATTTCTCATTATTTATATTCATTGAATATTACATGAATATTATTTCCACATTCAGATATAGAAACTCCATGATTCTTGATGCCATGACTCTTTTCATTCAAAAATATTAAAATATCATATATTTAATTCTTTCTGAACACTCAAACATGTTAAAAAATTTAATGATACTTATAAATATCATTTTCTCATTAATAATTTAAATTTACACAATATCTATGCAATTATTCTCTTTTTAAATCTCCCCATTTGCATGATATTGTGGCACACCAATTTGTGACATGGCTCCTCTCACTGAAATGTGGTTCTCATGTATCTCTCATAACTAACCTTTATTAAATATTTTTATGGATTGGGATGTTTGAATCCATTAATAAAATCAAAAAATATCATCTAAATGAGATCTCTCTTTAATTTATTAGAAATGAATTTTGGAAATCTTATTTCTTATCTATAATGTATTTTGAAATTTTTATAAGTCCAAAGAATTATGTTGCAAACATCTAAAGTCTTATTCTTATATTTTATTATAATTTATACTTATAATCATTAAAAAAGTCTTATACTTCTTGAGATAAGGCTTGTGTGAGGAAATACTTCCAAAGAGTTACAATTCAAGTGAAGACTTACAATATATCACAAAGTAAAAAAAAATCCCCTGAATGCTTATGGTGAATTAAAAAATGAAAATACTTATTATTGAGCTCAAAGACTTATGATATGGATCAATTACATATCATAAATTCTTATTATAATCTCAAATAATTATAATGATCTCATATGTTGTCTTAATGTAATAAGATCCAGGACATTTTTTCATTTTTCCAGTTTCACCTCAAGAATCCTATATTTATTCAAATAAGGTTAGAGGTATTATAATCTAAAAAAATCATCTAAAATTATATTAGAAACTTTATTAAATAGTTATATAAGACCTAATCATAGGATAATTAATAATCATTATTCAATTGATGATTTCACTGGTCTTTAATTAATCCTTTTTCTTCAAAATCACTTTTTTACTCTCCCCATTCAACCATGTCTTCAAGCACCTTCAAAACATGTTTAAGACAATACTCTCACCAGAATCACATCTCTTTGACTTAAATAACTAAAAATCAATTTTCAAACTCAAAATTTATAACAATAAATACAACACCACCATTTAGAGGGGTCAACACCATTAAAATAATTACACAATTAAATAGTATTCAAATACCCTTCTTTGGGAATTCAATTTACCCAATAATTTAAATATCCCTATTGATAATTAAGTAAACCTAATGTGTTTTAAGTGTTTAATAATATTTTAAAATAGATAATAAATTATAATAAATTTGAATAAAATAATCATTATTTATGATCTATATAGATTTTATTATACATGATATGATTGATGATAAATATTGTGTTGATGAGTTATATGAATGGTCAACTATCAATGGGGTAAAAAAATTGAGAGGACCACTAAGAAATATGAATAATTATCCATATCATGTGTTTTATTTTATTATCAACTATATCAATTATATAAGTTATATAAGTAATATTTTTATATGTTTAATTGTATGATGAAGATATTGGAGAATTATAAGTTATGACTTAGAGTGGAGAGGAATAATCAAGATAAGGGTAAAAAGATCTTAGTGAATAAATAAAGAAACTTTTATTGATTTTTTAAATAAAGAAATATATAATGGTTTTAAATAAGGGTGAAGGAATTTGTAAAAAGGTTTCATAACGGTTGGTGATTTAGTGTAATATTATAAGAAAAAGTATTATGATTATGTAATTGTTAAATGTGGTGAAGTCTATATATAATAGAGAGTTAGAAATTTCATATGAAAATAAGTAGAAAAGAAAAGTCTATATAGAATTAATTTCTATAAAAGTGTTCTTTATATGGTTTTCTAATGTCTATGTAATGGTAAATTTAGAATATAAAAATATATGTTAGTGTAGTTATAAGATGTATAAGTGCAAAGTGTACAAAAATTAGTTTTATAAAATCTTTCAAGATTCTATATTAATGCAAGTATATGAAATTATAGTCAATATAAAAATAAAATTCATTTAGGTAATAATTTTAAATACTTGTATCTTTATAGGTTTTGAAATTCTGATATAATTTGAATTTTTGACTCTAGAGAAGGGGTATTTTTTATAATTGGTATTTAGATTAGATTTTTGTGAGTTTGAACATCTCAAGTATATTTTTTTGGATATGGTTCATGTCTTGGTATGTGTTTTGGGTGCTCGGGTGATTCTTTAGATATTCGGGTGGAAGTGTTGGTTTTTAGAAAGGGTTTTACCCTATCATAGGGTTAGTTTTGTGTGAGTAAACTGGGTGATTTGGTTTTTCATAGGGATATAGAACATGATTTACATATGGTTATAGAAAAACTATGAAAAAACTACAATTTATGTTTCATATGGATCTAAAGGATTAGATCATGGTTTGGAAAAATCATGCAGTTAAATAATGTGAGGGGGTTTATACTGGATAGTACCAACTGTATAGTTGGTGCATGGATTTTTAAATCATATATCCCAACTTTTCAATTTTTATAACCAAGGAAAGTGTAACAACCAGAAAATTTGAATAATAATTTTTTCTTAAATTTTTGTGTTATTTTATTTTTTACTCAACAAAACTATATCCTTTAATTAATGAAATGATTATAATGAAAATGTGACCATTGGGTTTTGATAGTTATATGACCATTGGTCAATATGACCGTTGGAAACTATACAATTAACATTATGATTATTTTTTATAAATACAAATGATCATGGTTAATTAATACAGAAAGAAGAGTCGATGGCCTCATCCAGTAGACTCGGGTCATATGAAGCCCATATATCAGAGCTTGGTAAGGAGGTAGCATCACTGGGATTTCCTCTAGACCAACCCCAAGCCGAACTCTGATACGTTAATCTTGAAAGGAATCACTTAAGGGAGAATTTTAAGATCATATAAATCACCAATCAGGAAATATTGTCTGATCCGCCCCAAGATTCTTTCACCATTGCACACCTTACTCTTAGGTCCTATTCAGGTTTTATAAGAGGATATGTAATGAGGACTTATTAAATTTGTGTAATCCTTTTCTATAAATAAAATTGTTGTTTCTTATTATGGTAAATTTTGTGAATTTTGAATGTTAAAATAAATATACGATGAATTTATAGAATTTCCATATTATTGGTGGATTTTGGAAAAAATGGTATTTTAAAATATTTTTGTATACTTTAAATAATTTAAAATGTGAAATTATTTTCAAAAAAAATTATTCTACAATTGTGATAAGTAAGAAATTTAGAGTCTAATGAGATCAACTTAATTTTTGGTGAATAGTAAATTATGAATAGTAATATTACCCTTATGAATAGTAATGTGACCAATGTAATAGTAACCTCACTTAATAAAGTATATATATAATTTAAGAATCTTGAATGGTGAAGTGATATAATAGCATAAGTAAATAACTATTTCAGAAATTATTAGTTAACTATTAGTATTTTTTTCAGGAAAATAGAGTTAGTTTAGGGTGAATTTATGAGATTTTTATAAAATGTTTTGTTTTTCAGTGAATAGTAAAAATATAATTGTGAGTTTCAGTATGTTTAATGACATCATTAATGATGTAATCATAATGTAATAATTCTTGTAAAATTGTATACATTGAGATATGTTATTAGGTGTCCCAAATGACCAATACCAGGGTTAAATACCATGGTCAAGCCCATTGTTTTCCAAATACCACTAATGAGGTGTCCCTTGGAAATCAATAAAATATTCCCTCACTTTGGCTATAAATACCATCTCATTCCTTCATTCCATTCATTAAAAATTCATCCACTACAAATCTATGGTCTCTTACCTCCCAAGGAGTCCTCCCAAGGTTCCCTCAATCCCCCCAGTGTCCCAACCTTTGTGTTTTTGAAGTTAGTCTTCAAGGTAGGGAATATTTCACCCTCCTCTTTTAGTCATGACTTCCTTTATGTTATGTCTTCTAGTTTCCATTTTATTATGTTAGGTTATTTACTTATATAACCTTATTGATTTCTATTTTTTTCAAATGATGAGATACCATTTACACTCTCATCAACTGATTTTTTTCTGAATTTTAAGTGATTTCGTTAGGCTGTCGAATTTTCATAAAAGAAATCGCATCTTCTCTTTTGTTTCAAGTTTCCTTTTCATGTGGTATATCATTAAAATATCAATACCATGATCTTATTTCGTTTTTATTCTATACCTATACTTTATTATGATTTATTTATGAGCGGGTTACCCTTTTACCCGCTCTTTTTAATGTTTTCTGAAACCATGTTATATAGTTATTATGCTGTAGAATTTTAGTCTCAGAATCTCTCTCTTTTTCTCAAGAAATTATATTATTTTATTTATGTGAATACCCAAACCAATTTCATTTCCAATGGTATTCATCATGAAATAAAAATGATATATTTTATTCTATAATTGACATACATAGAACCCTTATTCCCTTTCCATGGGTTATAAATGATATAAGGATCTTGTTTTTAAGCACTTTTTAAAACATCAAAATTTTGATATGAAACCCATTTATTCTATTCTCTTTGGGTAATTTATGAAATGTATGATTATGATCTATTTAGATCACAAGAAAATAAATACATATTATGTTTTTCCCTGATATCTCTCCAATTCATTGGGTAAAGAATTTAATCTATAGAGATGATAAGTTTTATGATACCTTGGTGAATAACCTTGGAAATGTTTATGACACCTTAGGGTTGATCCTTGGTGATATGTTCATAAATGTATAAATTAAATGGTGTATACACATTTTCAAATTATGTTTCATGTTATTATCATTTTGATATTCCTCTTTATCTACATTTTCTTATTTATATCGCTCAAGTTCACATGTAAACTGTTTCACTTGCTTTCTTTACTGGGACTTCTGACCACCATTTCCTTTGATGTATGTCTATAGGTTATGATATTAAATAATTGTACTTAGGATGAACTTTTCAAGAATATTTTCAAGGGTATTAAAAGAATGGTTTATATTTTTTAGGTTTTATGTTCCTGATTTCCAAGACACTATACTTTAAAAATCCTGTGTTTTTAAAATGTAATAAAAAGTTATTTAATAAAAAAGAAATATTCCATAGTTGGTATCAAAGGATAGGTTTAGTTATTTGTGGAAATTTGGATATGAAAAATTTAGTAAGAACCCTATAGAAAATTTTAAATATAAGAATACTTCCTAGTATTTTGTTGAAATATTAAGTAAGTGGTTTTTGAAAAAATAAATCCCTATTTGGATATGAACAAGTGGATGTGGCTCTAGCACAGATGTACCTAAGAGTGAAAACCCAAACAAGTAGTTTTGGGCTTGACCTAGGGTATCCTGGTTTACGACAATGGTTCTTACTGAACTCTTGTTTTCACACTCCAAGGGGATATAATTGGTTAATCATAATCTTTTTATGAATCATTAATGAAGGATATATAGAGAAATATAATTATTGTTAAAGAATAATATGTTTAAGCGTAATGTTTTAAGACATAAAAATAATTTATAGTTAAAATATTTGTAAATGAAATAAGTTTCTCACTAAGGTTTTATTATTTTATAAAATGGAAGGCTATAGGATTAACTGTGAAAATGGTGAACATAATGGACCATTCACTAACAGCCCTCTAATGGAAGCTGGGATGGAAGCTTTCATGAGAATGATGAACCAACTGACTCAAGTTATGGGAAATAACTTGAATCAAGTGGAGAGAATCATCTCACCACAAATGGAAGAACATTCTACTGAGTCTTTTATGCATCTATGAACACCAACCTTCAGTGGATCTATCGACCCATTGATTACTGAATAGTGGATCGGCTTTATTGAGAAGATCTTTTCTATGCTCTTCTGTTCAGAACCAGAGAAGGTCACACTGGCTATTTACCACTTAGAGGGAGAAGATGATAAATGGTGGGAGATTATTAAAAACAATAGTCCAAGAGTGGAGGTTGAAGCTATGGAGTGGGAATAGTTTAGAGGGATCTTCTTTGATAATTATTTCCCTCAATTGATAAAAAATGGAGAAGGAATATCTCAAGCTAAAGCAGATGGAGAATGAATCTGTGGGAATCTATGAGATAAACTTCACAAGGCTTTCACGTTACACCTATAGTCTTGTCATGGATCTGAATGGGAATCTTTATAGATTATTTGGTTGACTAAGAACTCATATATGGAATAATCTAGCCAATTGAGACTATGATAGCTATAAAGATATCGTATGAAGTGCAATGAAAGTCAAACTGGAGTTTGTTGAGACGTAGTGGTCTCATAAATCCAATGAAAAAAAGAGATCAATAGATCCCAGCTTAGGGAGGACCTTTTATCAGGGAAGACGATTCAATAAAGTGTAATTCCCCACATGTAATAAATGTGGGAAGAAGCATCTGGGGAACTACCTACTTGGGAGTAGGAAGTGCTAAAAGTGTGGAAGAGATGGCCATATTGTGCAGAATTGTCAAAGTGAGGTGAAGCCTCAACTTCCCAACACTAAAGACAAGGGGAATATAGTGCAGGACCTACCTGATGTCAAATGATATAAGTGTGTACAACTTGGGAACTTTTCCAATCACTGTCCAAATTTGAGGGTATTGGAGGGGAACCACCATTAGCCTCAGCAAAGTCCAAGGGAGCAAGGTCATGTTTTTGTTATCACAACAGCTGGTGTTGAAGCTCCAAATTATGTGGTGGTAGGTACTCTTGTTGTTCTCTCAAAGATATAAAGTACTTTATTTGATTCTAGTTCTACGCATTCCTTTATTTACTCTAAGTTTGCAAAGAATTTAGAATAAACCCTTGAATTGATAAAAGTAGTGTTATCAGTCGAGACTCCTGGTGGGATTATCCAAGCATCATCAGTGTTTAGAAACTTCTGTTTTAACTTTGGTGAGCACAATATTATCACAAATATAGTAGTCATTCCATTGCTATAATTCGACATTATACTAGGGATGGATTGGATCTCAAAGTATAATTATAAGATAAAATGTAGAAGCAAGGAAATATCAGTAGTCTTGAATGGAAAACCTATAATTATATTCTAAAGAGAGATATCTCAACCTAATATTTCTTTAGAAGAACCTCATGTATCCTTCTTTATGTAGTTGATTGGTGAAGAAGAATAAGGAAATGAGAGTATAAGGATATAAAATATCCCCATCGTATAAGAATACATTGATGTATTTCCTGAGGAGTTACCCGGACCTCCCCCAGAAAGAGAGGTAGGGTTCTCCATTGAACTCGTACCTGGATCTCATCTGATATCAAAGACCCTGTATAGGATGGAAAATGTGAATCTGGAGGAATTAAAGAAATAACTCCAATATATTTTTGAGAAGGGGTTTATTCGTCCAATTGTGTCTCCTTGGTGATCACCAATTCTCTTTGTGAAGAAGAAGGATGGATCGATGTGGTTATGCATTGATTATAGAGAACTGAATGGGATCACAGTGAAGAAAAAATACCCTCTTCCAAGAATTGATGACTTATTTGACCAACTTCTTGGGGATCAATTCTTCTCTAAGATTGATCTTCAATCTGGTTATCATCAATTGAGGATGAAGAAAGAATATATTCGAAAAACTGTCTTCCAATCAAGATATGGGAATTATGAGTTTGTTTTTATGCCCTTAGGACTGAATAATACACCTTCTATTTTTACGGATTTGATGAATAGAGTCTTTAAGGACTACCTTGATAAATTTTTGGTGGTTTTTATTGATAAAATTATGATATATTACAAAGGTCGCGAGGAGAATGAGGATCATCTAAAGGTTATTTTGAAAACTCTATAGAAAGAGAGGCTTTTTGGAAAGTTCAGAAAATGTGAATTTTGTTTACAAAAAGTTTATTTCTAGGGGCACATTGAAACCAATGAAGGAATCAAAGTTGACCCTAAAAGGAAAAAGTTGTAGAGGAGTGGCCTCATCCTACAATAATAACTGAGGTTTTTAGTTTCCTTGGATTAGCGGGATATTATAGGAGGTTTTTGAAAAACCTTTCACAACTTTATAATCCATTAACTAAGTAAACTCAAAAAGGGGTCAAGTTCATCTGGATAAAGGAGTGTGAGTAAAGTCTCCAAGAGCTGCAGAAGATATTGGTTACCGCACCTATGTTAACTCTACCCTCAATTAGAGAAGGATTTGTTATTTTTAGTGATCCATATCTAAAAGGGCTTGGGTGCATCCTCATGAAAAATGAAAAATTCATTGCTTATTCATCTTGACAGTTGAAGAATCATGAGCATAAATATACTATGCATGATCTTGATCTAGCTGTGGTCATTTTTTTCTCTGATGATATGGAGGCACTATCTTTATGAGGAGAAATGTGATATATACACAGACCATCAGAGTTTGAAGTATATTTTCACACAAAATCAATTGAACATAGGAAAAAGGAGATGGTTGGAACTTCTTAAAGACTATGATTGTTCAATTCATTATAATCCCAAAATAGCAAACAAAGTCACTGATGCATTAAGTAAGAAAGACCCAATTGTTCTATACATGATGAGGATTCAAATATATCCTTTGATCAATGACCTAGTAAAGCTGGACATGGAAATTATAATAGAAGGGACATCATCAACCCTATTCCAACTGATTTCTCAATTGTCATTACTAGAGAAGATCAAGAAAGATCAGAAAGAAGATCCTTTGTTACAGAAGAAGTTTGAGGATGTGAAGGACGGTTAGTTTTCTGAGTTCAATATTGATCAATAATGTGTATAGAAATTTTGTACAATACTATGTGTTTCATCTATTCCAAAATTAAATATGAAGCTTATTGATGAAGCTCATAACTCTACGTTCTCTCTACATCTTATAAGTACAAAAATGTATAAGGACCTTCATGATCATTATTGGTGGGATAATATGAAAAGGGATATTGTTGACTATACTAAAAGGTTCCTGGTATGTCAGTAAGTGAAGGTAGAGTGAAAACTTCCTAAAGGGGTATTACAACCACTACCCATACCACCATAGAAGTGGGATAATATCACTATGGAATTTTTCACTGGTATCCTAAGAACATACAAGTGGAACAATGTGATATGGGTTATTGTGGACCATCTCACCAAGACTACCCATTTTATCTCTATTTAGAAGATTTATCTCTTGAATTTTAATATATCCTATCACCCCCAAAGTAATTTCCAATCTAAAAGGACTATTCAAACACTCGAGGACATGCTGAGAACATGATCAATGGAATTTAAAGGTGTATGGGACCAACATCTTCCATTAGTTGAGTTCTCTTACAACAACAGCTTCTACTTGAGCTTTCAAATGTAACCCTATGAAGCTCTATATGGGAAGTGATGTATAACTTCTACATGTTGGGATGAAGTTGGTGAGAGAAATATTCTTGGGCTTGATCTTGTGTAAGATAAGTCAGAAAAGGACCATTCCATCCAACAACACATTAAGGATGCTCAGATTCGGAAAAAGAGCTATGCTGACAATCATTGAAGGGACATGGAGTTTGATGTTGGTGAACATTATTTCTTAAAATTTCACCTTGGAAGAGAGTCATGAGTTTTGGGAATAAAAGGAATCTCAGACCTAGGTACATTGGATCCTATGAAATCCTTGATCGCATAGGAGCAGTGGACTATAGGCTTGCACTTCCTCCAAATCTAGCACAAGTTCATGATGTCTTCCACGTATCCCTCTTGAGGAAGTACATACCTGACCTTTAACATGTACTAAATCCAAAGGTGGTACAACAGGAACATGACCTCTCTTATGAGGAGAATCTGGGGGAGATCTTGGATCGTAGAGACAAGGTTCTGTGCAACAAGACTACCCACCTTGTTAAGATGTTTTGGAGGAACCACAAATGTGAAGAAGCCACATGGGAACTAGAGGAGTATATGAGAGAGAATTACCTGCACCTTTTCTCTTTTGAGGGTACGAGTTAAAATTTCAGGGAAAAAATTTTTTAAGTGGGGAAGAATATAATAACCTGAACATTTGAATAATAATTGTTTCCTAAATTTGTGGGTCATTTTATTTTGTACTAAACAAAACTATATCCTTTAATTAATAAAGTGAGTATAATTAAAATGAGACCATTTGGTTTTGACAGTTATATGATTGTTGGTCAAAATGACCATTGGAAACTATACTCTTAACATTATGATTATTGTTTATTAATACAAATGATCATGGTTAATTAATACAGAAAGGAGAGTCGATGGCCTTATCCAGTACATTCGAGTCATATGAATCCCATCCGTCAGAGCTTGGGAAAAAGGTATCATCACTAGGCTTTGCTCTAGACCAAACCCAAGCTGAAATCCAACATGTTAAGCTTGAATATAATTTCTTAAGGGAGAAGTTCAAGCAGATAAAAATCACCACTCAGGAAATGTTGTCTGAGCCACCCCAAGATTCTATCACCATGGCACACCTTACTCTTTGGTCCTATGCAGGTATTATAAGGGGATATGCAACGAGTCCTTAGTTACTTTGTGTAATTATTTTGTATAAATAACATTTTTATTTCTTATTATGGTAAAATTTATGAATTTTAAATGTTAAAATAAATATAGCATGAATATATAGAAGTTCTATATTATTGGTGGATTTGGGAAAAAAGTGTATTTTAAAATATTTTTGTATACTTTAAATAATTAATCATGTGAAATGATTTTCAAAAAAAGTATTATATAGTTATGATCAGTAAAAATTTAGATTCTAATAAGATCAATAGAATTTTTGGTGAATAGAAAATTATGTATAGTAATATGACCCTTATGAATAGTAATTTCACCAATGGAATAGTAAAATCAGTTAAGAATGTATAAATATAATTTAGGCATATTGAATGGTGAAGTGATATAATAGAATATGTAAATAACTATTTCATAAATTATTAGTTATGTATTAGTATTTTTTCAAGTAAATAGTGTTTTTATTTAAAAATTAAATATATAATAATTAGAAAATTATTTTCATAAAATGGAGTTCATTTTTGAATTTAGAGTGTTGATATTAGGTTTGGGGGAATTTATGATACTTTTATAAAATGTTTTGTTTTTGGGTGAATAGTAAAAATACACTTTTGAGTTTCAGTGTGTTTAATGACATCTTTAATGATGTAAACATGATGTAATAATTTTTTTGGACTTTTTTATAGTAATATATGTTTTGAGGTGTCCTAAATGGCCAATACCATGGGTAAATACCATGGTAAAGCCCATGGTTTTGCAAATACCACTAATGAGGTGTCCCTTGGAAATTAATAAAATATTCCCTCACTTTTTCTATAAATACTAACTCATTCCTTCATTACTTTTATTAAAAATTCATCCTCAACAAATCTATGGTCTTTTTACCACCCAAGGAGTCCTCCCAATGTTCCCTTAATCCCCCCAATGTCCCAACCTTCGAGATTTTGAAGTTACTCTTCAAAGTAAGGGAACCTTTCACCCTCCTCTTTTAGTAATGAATTCCTTTATGTTATGTCTTATAGTTTACATTTTATTATGTTAGGTTATGTTTTTATATACCCTTATTGATATCCATTTTATGTAAAAATGATGAGAGACCCTTTCCACTCTTGTCAAATTATTTTTTTTCTGAATTTTAAGGGACACTGTTAGGCTCACGAATTTTCGTAAAAGAAATCGCATCTTGTCTTTTCTTTCAAGTTTCCTTTTCATGTGGAATGTCATTAAAATATCCATACCATGATATTATTTATTTTTTATTCTTTTCCTATAATTTATTATGAGTTATTTATGAGTGGTTTACCCTTGTACCCTCTCTTTTTAATGCTTTCTAAAACCATGTTATATAGCCGTTATGCTGCAGAATTTTTGTCTCAAAACCTCTCTCTTTTTATTAAGAAATTCTCTTATTTTATTTATATGAATACACAAACCCATTTAATTTACATGGGTATTCATCAAGAAATAAAAATTATATATTTTATTCTGGAATTGACATACATAAAACCCTTATTCCTATTTCAGTGGATTATAAATGACATAATGATCTTGTTTTTATGCACTTTTTAAAACATCACGATTTTGATATGAAACTGATTACATTTATTATCTTTGGGTTATTTATGAAATGTATGATTATGATCTATGTGGATCACATTAAAATAAAGACATATTAATTCTTAACCCTAATATCTCTCCAATACATTGGGTATATAATTTAATCTCTAGAGATGATAAGTTTTCCAATACCTTGGTGAATAACCTTGGTAATTTTTATGACACCTTAGGGTAGGACCTTGGTGATATGTTCATGAATTTCTAAATTAAATATTGTATCCACATTTTCCAGTTACATTTAAAGATATTATTATTATGATATTCCTCTTTATCTACATGTTCTTATTGATATCGCTCAAATTCATATGTAAACTGTTTCACTTTCTTTCTTTACTGGGCCTTCTGCACACCCTTTCATTTGATGTATGTCTCTAGGTTATGAGATGTAGTAATTTTAATTAGGATGAACTTTTCAATAATATTTTCAAGGGGATTAAAATAATTCTTTATGTTTTCATGTTTTATGTTCTTGACTTATAAGACACTAGACTTTACAGATCCTCTGTTTGTAAAATGTAATGAAAAGTTATGAAAATAAAAGTTGGGATGCCATAGAGAGTAAGGTTTTTATAGTTAACACATATTTTGTAAAACTGTGTAGTAATCATGTAACTACACATATTTTTTAAAAAAATGGGGCATTTCCCTTTTTCCCTTTAAACTTTTAACCCTAATTCCCCCTATCTTATCCCTTGTATAATGAAATAGTAGGGGGCCCACCTCCCCATTCCTTCTATTTTAATCATTATTATAATGGAATGTTATGATGGAAATTGATGGTGATTTCCATCCTCTCATCCAATAATTATTCTTCTTTTTGGAGAAAATTTGATTTTTGGTGAATTTTATTATGGTTATTGAGATTATTCCACTGGAGCATGGTATAATATCCTAATATGATGGGGATTTTTCTCGATGCGGCTAGAATACATCCTAAGAGTTTTAACACATGATTTTTCTCACTATTTTATTGGAGGTATTTCGAGATATGGATGGTTTTCTATTTAATTAAATGAAACTATACATTATATCATTGATGACTAATGGGTTTTTTATAAGTGTGTGTCAAGAGTGGACTGCACCTCGATGATCAAGGTTTCAATGAGAAGATATTACTCAATGATTTTTTTGGGTAGTTGGGCCTCTAAGATTTAAATTGAGATATTAATTTTAAATCTATATATTTATATAAATTGGGCATTTTGTATTTAGTTAGGTTATTGAGAGGTGATCTAAGGATTAGAGGAGATTAGGAAAGAGTCGCTGGTATTTTCTTAAATGAAATAACTCTATATGGGAAAGATGGCCCCTAAACATATCCCTAGGGGCTATTCATGTTTTACACATCATGAGATATGTGATATCACCACTATGGGTATTTGGCCATTTATTTAAATAAATTATTTCATTAGAATAAAATTCTTATGAATAATATGTTAGTGTCAAGTGTTATGGTGGATCCATGTACACCGGTGATGCCTCATCCACCGTTTATTGAGGTTTTATTTATAAAGATGAGATTTAAGACACATGGGCCCTGAAGGGGTATAAATTAAATGTAATAAATGATAATAGTGTACCTGGATAGGTTTCTTAACTCTCTTGAGCTGGGGTGAGTGGATAATTGGTTGTATGGCCTCTGAGTATGTCATATAGGACTATAGGGTTCCTTATACCCATTAGGCTAGTTATTTAGAAAGTAGGGTGAGAGTCTTCCCCCACTAATGCATGGTAATCTGGGTGGGTTCACCCCAGGTATATTTATAAGATATTGGGTGAGTGGACCAGCCTAGGATTCCTTAGAAAGTGGGATGTTCTTATGTCATCCCTTAGAGTGATGTCTTTATGTATTTTCCTATAATATTTATGGGGCCATGATATTATTACAGTGATGATGAGGGATTTTATTACCTCTGATTTATTGGCATAAACCAATAAGAAAATAATGATATTTAGGAACCCATATAGGGTGTCTAGGTAATGATGTGGCCTAAGAGACCTTGTTGTCTTCCTCAGTCTTATGTTAAACCTAAATATGAGTAGAAAAATAGAGCCTATATCTTTTATTAGGGGTGGAATATTAGAAATCTGGAATTTATGGTGATGGTCTAGGTTAGAAACTGATAGGATATCCTAGAATATATGTGATGGGATTGGCATATTTTCATCCCTTGTGGTGATGTAATTATTACTAGGATATGTGAACTTAGTAAATGGTGTATCCCAATAATATTTTATATGCTATATGAGATTCCAAGGATACCTGGGATCCAATGACTATAGAAGATAACATATGAGATGCCTAGGATTAACACTATTTTAAGTTATTCCTATAGATATTATATGATATACCTAGGGTTACTAAGATGTAGTGTTATTCCTAATGATGTTATATGAGATGGAGACAATTAAAAGGATTAGGTTATGAAAACCAATGATATGTGAGAGGCTTGGGCTTTCTCTAGGATGATCTAGTGGTTTACCTTGATATTATATGAGATACCTTAGAGGTATTTTGAGTTTTGGTGATTATACCAAAGGATATATGAGATGCCTAGTGTGTTCCTAGGATTTATTAATTACACCTGATATTATATAAGATGACTTAGAGGTCTTTTCGGATCTAGTTATTTCACCCGAGAATATATGAGATATATAGAATGTGCTTAGGGTCTGATAGTTATACCTAATATTATATGAGGTTTATGGGAAGTCTCCTAGGATATAGTGATGAAACCAGGTATTTTATGAGGTTTCAAGCATTTATATTGGGATATAGTGTTTATAATTTTTACTAAATTAAAGTAATAAATGAGATATCTAGGCGGGATGCACTACCCCTGATGAGATGCATATATATGAAATGATATGGATAGGATGAGTTTCCATCCAGGTGATCATATATACTTATGATGATATTATGGGTGGGAATTTACCTGACCATTAGCATGTTAGGCCATGCACTCAGAGACATTCATCACTAGATAAAGTAGGTATGATCAATACCAAGTATCACCTATGAACCTGAGGATCAATTATGATTATTTATTATTCTTTGGTATTATATTTTTTATCTTCTAATCATATCATATAGTGTATAAAAAAATTTATTGGTTAAGTTTGGTACCTCATTGGTGGTTCTCTACAGAATCATATTAATACACTACTCAGATAGCCATGGCACTTGGGTGCCTGAGTAGACTTCACTGGTTATAGGTTCATGTTAGGCATAATCCTAGTGTTTCATGATCAATCAGGTTCATTTATATGGAGTTTGGTTATTTGGATTAGGTGAGTATCATGGATGGAAATATAGCCTCTTTTATATTTTATTCAATTTGTTTATTTTTCATATAGGGTATGCCTATGGGTGACTGTTTGGGATGTTTGATTGTATTCTTACACAATTCATTTGATATAACATTATTTTTTTTGTTTTTTTTATAATTTTATTACTATTGTTATGGAATATGTTTAATTATTTCTATTATATTTCCCACTCTTAAATGAGGGTATAGTCTATACATAATAACACCATAGACACTTACTACTAGTTGGAAGCCTCTTATCTATGGGGATACATTTCTGAGATAATGTATTACCTTTGGTACAAACCCTAGTAAGTGGTCTCAAACTAGGGAGAATTATATTGGGGTATTAGAGAATTTTATTTTTTCTTACAATTTTGGGAGATGGTAGATAGGTGATTTAGAAATGTGTTGAATCTTGTTATGGACTATGGATTTTTTCATCATGAAAATAATTTCTAGTCGGAATTCCATGTTACCAATGATATGTGATTTCTATTCTTGGTTTTCACTATTATAGTTGAGATATTTATTTGAAGATTATGTGTGTAGTTGTGATTGTTATTTATGGTTTTTTCCTTTTATCCCATTCGCAATAGGATTATATACATGCATCCTTCTTGGTCTGTTGGACCCACATGAAATTTCTTCACTTTTATTTGATTTATATCACTATTTATGATGTTTTAACTTTTTAAAGTATCAAAAACAACTTATATGTATTTTTACCATATTACATGTTGGTGGAATTCTACTTAGCTGGACCATGATATTTTATTTTTATTAATAGGTCATGTGGGTCTCAAAGTGGAATTTTCACTAGAGATTACTATAAAACCCATCTATATAATGGATTCATAGTAAACATTAGTGGTTTAGTATAGGAATGGGATGCCTCGATACTAGTTCTCAAAAAAATTGGTTATATAAAGTGTAAATAAAAAACAATCTGGATTTTTCCTATATACCTTATTGGTGGTAATGCATTTCATCGAACCATGTGACAATGTTTTTACTCGACATAGATCATCACAAGGTAATGGAGTCATATATTTTTTTATAAGATTTTGGACATTTAGGGGGTATTCTGGTATGAAGATGATTAGTAAGTATTAGTCCCCTATAGTGGGATGATGACATGGAATGTAATTCCAAATATATATATATATATATATATCCTATAGTGGGTGTTTTGGTGTGTGAGTTACCTGATTATATTTAATATGAGAGTGGAGTTAGTTCCCCATGAGCAGGGACCTATGTGTGGTATGGTTTATGGGATAGGTGTGAGAGCTAAGTGAACTTGTGATCTGGGTAAAGATATTAGTGATCTAGGTTCTATGATAGAGTGGTAGGTCATTTTCCTACTTCACTTGAGATGTGATAAATGAGGGTAACACAAATAAAGAGATATCCCATACTAGTAATTTCATTAGACACAAAATGCATGGATAGATGATTTGGTTATGAAATGATGCATGATATTTTCTACCAAGTATGTGATATAGGCATGAAGACTTCTTGGGTTTTCTTGATATAAAGAACTTAAGTTTATTGGTTATTTAGGTTTGTTTTTTATCATCAAGATCAGTAATAGTCCTAGACCTACTGATTTTAGTTGTGGTTACCAATGTGGTTGTATATTATGTTCTAATTTATTCTAGTATAGTATGGGTATATCATGTTTAGGAACTTATTATATTGGAATGATTATTTAGTTGTTGGATAACAGTGATATTGGATTGGAATGGGTAATATTTCATTATTGTTAGAAAGAAATAATGGTGGTGCTTTTGGTTAGAATATATTGACATGTATGAAGATCATGTTATGTGATTTAGGTATGTGATCCTATAACTTAGAATGTGAGAATCATAGGGGAATGATTCGAGTTCGTTGATTGGGTTTCATGGTTTCATACACATTTTTGCATTGGATGAGATTGAGGTAGTGTGTGTTGGTTGTACATGATGGCATTTGAGTTATGGATCAGTTAATGAGTTTATGTTAGTCAAGAACCAATGGTTTTCATGAAATTATTATATGATTGGTTTACTTATAGTTTGATGGGATTAGGAATAACCCTATTTTATGGTGATGACACCATGAATGGATGATGTCATGGGTTGATAGGTTAGTGAGTGTAACTTTGGAGGATTAACATGTGTGTGATTTTGGAACCTATCAAGGTTACACTCGATGAGAAATGTAAGGCAATTCATATAGTGGAGAGTACACCATAGGCTATCTGAGTTAATTACACTTTCTATACATATAAATTTATAATATTTGGAGGATGACATTCCTAGTGATCCAAGAATGGGAAGTGATTGATGTTTCATGTTATATCTTGGAGTGATGATAAGGGAAACCCTAAGTTAGGGAACATATTATTGGTCATGGATAGAAAAAACTTTTGCTGTAAGGGTCATTTATGTGTGAGATTATTTAATGTATGGTTAAGTTGAAATTTGGATGTTGGAGTGTATATAGAACTAGTTTTATTTAGTTTCTTATTGAATACTTTATTTCAGACTCAGGTGTGATATTGGATGGAGTCCCTACATTAGCATCGAGTCTGGTATGGTTTTGATGTAATGCAAGGGTTATTCGAATTAGATATGTCTTGATTATTAATTTGAGATCATGACATATGGTTTTTTTGGTTTAGTATAACACCATATAATTACAATAAATTTTGGGTTTGGACTTCATTGTGGGTGTTTGGATTATCTTAGGATGCCTTCAAGAGTTTAAATATCACGATCGGGTGTTGTGATATTGCGTCAAATGGTGCAGCTTATCACTTTTTTAAAGGGTTGTCTATAAGAGTATTGAATTGATTTTTAGTCATATTGGGTGTAGTGAAATAGAAAACACCCTAATTGTATTATTTTATAATGAATAATAGTTTTTTTATGTGATTCTAATGGTGGAGAAAACCATAGATTCGACTCTGCCTTTGTGAGAATATACTTATGGTGGGAAGCACCGTGAGCCTGAGAATGAATTAATCATTAAAACCCTAGTGTCTTTGGATATATATGTTTTATTGAGTGTTATCTCGGTATTAGTGATGATAATATGTGGGCATCTTGGATTGTAATGAATAGTGAACCTCTTATTTAGATTTGTAAAGCATAATCTTTTTTATCATTCAAATATAGATCATTGTGAGTTGATCATGAATTGATAACTAATATTGGTTGTGGTTGATGGTTGAAAGACCTCTAATACATATTGGGGGTAATTATTGTTATGGTGGAGATATTTTAATGACGTGTTTCTTTACATGTTGTAAAATTCAAATGGAATTTAAATTTTTGACTCCAGACGAGCGGCCATTTTGGTAATCAATATTAGGATTTGAATTCCAAAATTTTGAACATCTCAAAGAATTTTTTTGGGATATGTATTTAGGATCATGTGTTTTTTTGGGTTCTCGAGTGAATATGAGGATCTTTGGGTGGATGTTTCGGTTTTTAGAAAGGCTTTTACCATATTGCACAATTACCATATGGTTAGAGGAAAATATGTGAGTAAACCATACTGGCTGATTTTACTTGGTTTATTGGTGCATGAGTTATGCATAGCTGTATAGAAATAATAAAAAATATACAATTTGTGTTTCATATGGATATCCATAGTTTTTGAATGGAATTTAAAATCAGACATCCAAACTATACAATTGTTTTAGGTTAAAGAGTACCAAATATATGATTGGTGCATAGTTTGGTAATCTGTGTGGCCAGACAATGTGAAGTGTGCAACCTTAAGTAGTATGGTTTTCAATATTAGTGCATGGTTTATCAAACCATGTGGAAATTATGAAAATTCCTAGATTTTATTTAATAGTGGTAAATTAGCCTTTTACTCTTCTTGATTTTTAACCCTCACTCCTTCCTCTCTAATCCCTCATGTGCGGTTGATCTAGGGGATCCCCCTCCCTATTTATTCTCCTTTAACCCCCCCCCCCCCATTGAATAGAATGTTTTTATAATGATTCCACGATGATTTAAGATAAGTTACATCCTATCCTTCCATTATGATTCTTATTTTTGGAAGCCCTCTAATTTTGGGTGATTTGGATTAGGGTTTTTGAGATGATTCCACCATATCTTGGTGAAATTATCTCAATATAATAGATATTTTTAGTGGCATGGCTATATGACAGCTAAATAGAATTAAGGCACATTTTTTCTCATCATTTCAATATAGGTATGATACCCTATGGGTTTTTCGATGGTTTTTTATTTAATTAGAATAAATTTTCTATTAAATCAGTTATAATTATTGGGTATTTTGTGTGGTATATATCAAGGTGTGTTTTGGGTGTAGACCGCACCTTGTTTCCATAAGTGGATATTTTTTAGTGATTTTTTAGAAAATTATTCCAATTTGAATTAAATTGAGGAATTAATTTTAAATTGATATAATTAAATGGATTGAGTGTTGTGTCTTAATTTATATTCCCATGAGGTGATATGAGACTTGGAAATTTATGATTGATAGTCATAGGGATTTACATAAAATAAGTAACTCCAAATAAGATATGTGGTCCTTTAATATATATCTTGGATTTATGAATGTTTTATGCCTTAATAAATATGTGGTATTTCCATTTTGGATTATCTAACTTTTATTTAAATATATTTTTTCTTAAAATAAAATAACTATGAATAAAATACATGTGTTGGGGGATATGGTGGACCCTTTGGTGGTCGTGATACCTAGATCATAGATGGTAATGGTCTTGTTTTTAAATATGATCTTTGACATACATGTACCCTAAATAAGAATAAATTAAATGTAATGAATGAATATATTGAGCCTAGAAAGGTTCCTTAGTTCTCTTGAGTAGGTATTAGTGGAGAATTGGGATGATCGGACAATATGTTACCCATATAGGACCTTAGGGTTCCTTAAAGTTGTTGGTATAGTTTTCTAGAGAGTGGGGAGAGTTTGTTCACTCACTAGTACAAGTGTATCCATGTGGGTACACCTCAGGTTGTAGAGAGTTATAATGGTGTATTTTGATTTGTGAAGGATATATAAGGGTTTGTATAAACAATAATAATAGTTATTATCAAGTATTAATAGTTATGTAACAGTGGATATAATGTTTTTTAATGGTGAATGATGGATTTCAGCACTTTTGTAATGGTGGAACTTAGTAGTTTCCAATAAATTGAATTAAATATTTTTCTCCTTTAGTTATGATAATTTTATCCATGATTTGAGTTTTTTTAATCATGAAATAAAAATTATTAATTATTATATATTATTATGGTCTTGTTAATAGTGATTTTCATCCATTAATAGGTAGTTTTTTTAATTAATAAATAACTAACTATTTCTTTGGGGGGTAATTGAAGGGAAGAAATATTATGATAAGGTGATGTAGGTTGTCACTAGGCATGTGGATAAATAAATTTTTTTATAATCATTTTTTTAATAAGATATAATTTATATAAAACTAAGAAATAAGTAAGAAAACATTATATTTTTTGTGAAATTAGTGCTCACCATGCATAAGGAAGAAGAATATGAATCAATTTTTTTATCCATAACACAAAGAAGAAGAAGAAACTATTTTAAAGAAGAAGAAATTTGTAATCTCAATTAAATATTGTTATCATCTACTATAATATTGATAATGGATCAAACTATTTGAATAGGTATCCAATAATTGGTTTTATTTTAATAATTATAACATTTCTAGTGAACACTATATGAAGATAAATTATATGGGTTTTAAAGGATATCCTCTTTACCCAATTGGTTTTTACCTAATAAAAATATTATATGCATGAATTTTTTGATAAAAAAACACAAAACACCATGGATTATTTACTCACATTTAGTAGTGAACCTTTTAAATCCTTATGTTTTACTATTTTGATTTTAATATATTATCATAAAGGTTAAGAAGGGTAAAAAAAAGTGGCTACTTTATCTAACTAATAAAAAAATATTTAACTATAGGATTTATAAAACTAGTCATTGAATATATACACTCATTAAACCCCCCCCCCCCCAGTAGACCTTATTTCACCTAAGACACTAAAAATTGGTATCAGAGTAATTGTTTAAGTTATTCTTTAAATATTTCTATTACTATGAAGGTGATGTATTTATCTTCTAAATTTCAATTTTTAATTATTTTTAAAGGTTTTAATCAATCACATAAATTCAACTAATAATAAGTGAGTTCCTATATTTAAAGGGAAAACTATCATATCTTTAAAGGGAGAATACTTTCATATTTGTTATCCCATAATTAGTATTTTTTCGATAAAATGACTATTGTATACATACCAATATATAAAGGTGTTGATATAATAGTTATAGATAATAGAAACATTCACAATGATTATAAATTCAAAAATTCAATCCTAGTGTCACAATTAGAAAATGAATTAATGCATATAATTAGAATAAAATAGAATAAGGAATTTGTTATAAGATCTGAAATATCTATAATGATGAAAAAAATGTAAAATAATATAAACTATATATATTATGCGAAAAGTGTGAGGATTGTTATAAGATTTATATTGGAAATTTTAATGAGTTATTCATGAGAGATAATGAGATAGTAAGCACTATAAGATAATTAGTGATAAGTTATAAGATTAAACCATAGTAAAGGAGATACTTAAAGTACTATGGAATATATTTAATTTGGAAGTATCTACTCTTGAGGATTAAGATCTAGACATGTTTCCCCTTTATAATTTTCCTTGAATCAAAATTTCATATGAGATATAAAAGATTATATATACCCAAAATAAGGTTAAAACAAAAAAAATAGATATGGTTTAAGGATAAGAAATATGGTACCTGATATGAAAGAATTTATAATTAATGAAAATTTAGGTCTAGGTGGATAAAAATTCAATAATATGTTCAACAACATTATTTATATCATTTTAAGAAAATTTCACATGGGAAAATATCATATTAATTTAACACTATGATTAATCAATTATGGCTCTATTATAAAAGTTTCATAAAGATGATATTGATTTTAAAGATGCTTTTTAAATATATTTATCAAATATAATACAAAAAATATAAATGAAAGGAATTTTTTAATTGGGAAAATATAAGAGTATATATAAGGTGAATATTAGATATTTTGTATCTAAAATAGAAAATATAATTTGTGAAGACAACAAAGGTGGTGAATTGTTTCCTAGTTGACCTGAAAAGAATATATTTATTGTCAAAATTAGTAATAAAAATCATCAATTAGGGATCAAAGTGGAAATAAATTGGAAAATAATGAGATGGAATTCATGATGAAACATGAATTAATGGATTACATCATAAATATATCAAAGTTTGAGAGTAATAATAAGAACATGAAGAAACTCTCTCAATACTTGAGTTGAAAATATATCTCAATAATAGAAATTGAGTGAGTTTTGTTGAAATAAGTTAAGATGTTAAATGTTTATATTGAATATAATATAATAAATTATGGGTTATATGATAATATAGTATCTATCATGAACCATCCTAGATACCCTAGAACATTGATTCCCAAGTCAAACTCGACATGGTTCTAAGGTCGTTCCTGATCCCAATGGGTTGGATACTGCACATGGAATCATATAAGAATCATGAAAGAGTGATTTTTTTCAAAAACAATGTGGAAGATGAAAGATACAAGTTAGTATGATCAACACTCCAAAGTGATAAAGTACTAGAATCAAACAGGTAAAATAGTATTCAAAGAGTACATCATCAAAACACCCAATGTCTTACAAGATATGGCTCACAAATAAACTAATGTAACGAGTGGATCATATCTCCACTAGTCACCTACATCACTTTAGTTCCCATGGATGAATAACATCCACAACATCTAAGTTCCTCTTTTCCGTTTCTCTAACCTAGCATAATAAAATCTATAAATTCCAAATGGAAAAGGTAGGGTGTGATCTATAAAGTACAGTATGGTTTCACCAAGTGTTCCATAATCAATTCCATAAAAACTAAACCAAATATGAATTCAATTTAAATAAAATAACACATGGCATGGAATTCTCATATTTTTAACAAAACATGATTTTATAATAAAAATAGATAGCAAATATATCAAAATATTCTTAAATGAAACAATTATATAAATTTTTTTTATAAATATGTTGGCATGAATAAAATAGTGTCATAATTCAATGGCATGTAATCATAAAATCAAGTATAACATTGTACTATATATCAATCCTTGCAGTATGTTAGTTTTTCTGGTAATAAGATCTACACACTACTCAGTCAGCAATCTCAGAACAATTTTTTCACACATCCCATGACTCATGTCATCGAGACTCAACTCTCCATCAGTGAAAAAATCATGCCTGGGTATGTTTCATTCAATGTTTTCATTATCAATCTAGGGATAGTGGTCAAATACTAGTTTGATTTTCCTAGTTACTACTAACTATATAGGCTCACATGTTCTTTAGTTCATTAATCAATCTATCATGGGAAAGTCAATCATTTCATATCAATTCAAAAATAAATTTCCTACTCTTCATTTTCAACATTCCTTTCCAATTTCAAAAACCAAATAATAATTTTTCATCAAATTCATTCCCTTTTCAAGTCATATTTCATTTAAATAAATTTTTCTCAAACCAAGTAAAATCATTTTGCCAAATGATTTCCATCATAATCCATCCTTTCTCAAATCAATCCATATCTCAAAACCACCCAAAATTGGTTTAATTTCAAAACACATGCCTTTGAAATCATGAATAAAATACACTTGAATCCAAATCATATAAAATTATATTTAAATTTATTTTGAATAAATCAATCAAACTAATTTTCAATTATGTGTAAGAAACATTATGGAACCACCAACATTTAATTAGTGATCTAATGATCAAACATTCAAAACAGCAATTCCAAAGGAGAGTATAAGGTGATAAAGATCAATAGGAAATAACTATAAACACAAACCATCAAAACATTGATCTAATCCATCATCAATGTGGGGATTTCTCTCTCCCAAAGGATAGAAGGGGAGAAAAGAGTGAAATCCAAAAATGAGGAGAGATCACATATCATAGATGAATAAAATGCTTCCATCGGATATTTGATCCTAGAAGAATGGAATTTGGAGAAGTTGAAATGCCTCTACAGATCCTTTAAGATCCAAAAGATAAAATTAGACTTGAGTGGGAAGAAATTAAACATAATAATGGGCTTGAGAAATTTAAATTTGTAAAAAAATAGACCATGTCACATCCCCCATGGTCACAGTGTAGAAAGATTGAAAATATCCAAACCCTCCTCGGATCATGATGCATCCAAATTTAGTTAACTAGCTTCTTGAAAACACATTGAAACCCTTTCCCATATCCACTTATATTGTGATAAATCTATAGAACAACCCAAGTTCCTTGACACATTTATTCCCAAATAGGCATTAACACCAAAATTAACCTACCAAGGCTCCACGGTGCAGTCGTGCCTTCATGTTATAGCTATGATGAAATTGGAAGTATATCTAAAAAAAGCCTAAATGGATCCATAACATATCCAACAGCCCACATCACATCCCTTTCTGAACCCAAACTCCCCTAAGTTATTGTCTACCAGTCCATGATGTAGTTGGGACTCTCTGCATTACATTCCTTACACCATAGTGCAAATAAAACTAACACATTTGTAATCAGACTCCATTAATTCAAAAAAAACATAAATCACTGAAATTTATGTCATTTTCCATGAAAAGACAACTCTATCCTTGAAAAAATTTAAATGAGCCCAAAAAAAGGAAAAAGAAGCAATGGGAAAGAAGTGTCTGACAAAATGTAACACGATGTTACAACTTCCCCACCATAAACACTTTCTATCCCTAGATAACCTATCAATAAGATTCCATATCAATGATATAATACCACTTATATCTCATAAATACATCATTATCCCATGTATCATTTGAATCAAAACCATACTTTAAGAGAACCCAGACCAAAGGTATTGTCTTCCCATGAAGAAACTTGGCCTCAGAATCAAAAATCCTGACTGGATGATCAGTTATGGATAAATCAATCTCAACATCAAGATCCTACCTACTCATAATATGATAATTTTCATAAATATACTTTTAAATATGTGATACATGAAACACATTGTGGGTTAAATTCAACTATGGTGGAAATACCAATCATTAGGCCACTTTCTCCACTCCCTCAACAATATTGAAAGGAGCCACAAAGCTCAGTGAATGATTTCCATTTTTTCTAAGATGTAGGTGACCCAACTAAGTTTAAACTCTAAAAAACACTTTTTCACCAACAAAAAACTCCAACGGTCATTGACAATGATTATCATAGGACTTATACTGGATATATGCCATTAAAAGTTTATGACAAATCAAATGAATCTTCATCATTGTCCCTTGAACCCAACTTGGACCAACCAAGTAAATTTCACCAATATATGACCAACATGACAAATATATGAAAGGATAACTATAAAAGGACTCAAAATAATACATTCTAATAGAATAATGGTAATTTTTGTTTATGGAATACCCAACCAGTACCATATGGTCATCTCAAGCTCCACCAAAGTCAAGAACACAAGAATGTATCATGTCCTCAATAATCTGTATATCTCATTCTATCTGGCCATCTATTTGTGGATGATATTTCATGTTCAAATTCACTTGTTATCCTATGGCCACCTAGATACCTCTCTTAAATAGAGGATTACAATGGGGATCCGTATTTGAGACTATAGAAGATGGAACTCCAATAAATCTGATAATCTCATACACATAAAGATGTCCAAATTCCTCAAATTTGGTTGTATATGAAATGGGTAGAAAGGGATGTGATTTAGTTATATTATCAATCAAAAACCATATCCCTTTTGTGAATTCCTAACCTGATAGCCATTGAATGGTTCCCCGAGTCGGTTGGCCATATTCCCTCAAACACGCCTCCCCGTACACCAGAGGGTGCTGACTAGTAACGAGGGTCTGGTAAGTCAATCTTGGGGATACTATACCCTCTTTTATCAGAATCAAAACACTAATGGAATCGAAAAACAATAACCAATTTTGAAAGTGTATAAATAACCAAAATAATACCATGTCATATAATAGTAAAACAAGAAAATTCAATACTCAATTGGAAGGTAAAACATACTATGACAATTAAAGTTTCAAGTGTCTACAATTCAAATAAAATTAAAGACACAAAGAATCCCAAGAGGATCCCAAACCATGTCTAGTTCACTAACCCATGATCCAATCTCAAACAAAAACCTATCCTAAGGAATTTCCCTTATCCTATCCTATAATAAAAAATTCTACTCAGGTGCTGATCAGACGGCCCGAATAGGGTGTGAGTACAACTCATTAGGCCACCACCAATGGTGTTTAAAAAGAGTTCAGTCAAAAGATAGTGCATGCAGTTCTATGAAGCAATAAATACAATGCGTAATGAAACATTTATCACATTGTAATTTAATCTTTAAATCATTATATTAGGCATAGTTTTGGTTCATGTTTCCCATTTGAATCATCATTCAATATTATTAATCATTTGGTGTAGGTCATCATGCCTAGAACACCAAATCTTATAAGTCTAGGTCATCGTGCCTATCACCCCAAATCTCATTAAGTGTAGGTATCCATTCCTATCACTCTATATCTAATTTTGTGTAGGTTTTCATGTCTAGCACCCCATAATCTCAAGATTTCATAACTATTGGGGAGGAACACCATGTCCAAGTCCCAACTTCTAATTGGTCTAGAACGCCATGTCTAGTACCACAAAAAATCTCATCCATTTAATCATTCTTTAATTCAAAAAAAAATCCACATTATTCCTTTACTAATACAAAGATTAGTTAAACATTTAAAATGCCATTAGTTAACTCAATAATTAACTAAGAACATAATACATTTATTAATTCATCAATTAATTAATCAATCAACACAATTATCATTCCATAATTAATTCTTCACAATTAATTATCCATATAAAATCTCAACTTGTCATAATTAATTCTCACAGTTAATTATCTTTGATCAAAATCATGGCACATAATTAATTCTCACAATTAATTATCATTGGCCAATATCATGGCACATAAATAATTCTTACAATTAATTATCTTACATATCCAAACATCATTTCATAATTAATTCCCCCCAATTAATTATCTTAACACAAATAATTCAATATATCAATTAAAATATCTCATCCCATATAAAATCTCTGAAAAAAAATCTATTTGGGGAACCCCCTTCATTTGTTCCATGATTTAATTACCAATTAATCACCAAGGAAATCATGAGTCAATTCCACATTCTTAATTACTCTAATTTAGGAAATAAATCATAAAGAGAATCTAGAAAATCAAAAACTCACAAACATGTATCAAAATCATGACTATGGAAATTCGATTTAGACCACCAACCAGGATTTATTGATGGATTTTAGCCCAAAATAAATCACCAAAATCTGAGCGGCACAACATCTTAGATCAATCTCCAGATCTAAATCACTAAACCAAAATTAAGATCAAAAGAATCAAGATCTTTCAACTATATATCTAGATCCATAATCCTAGATATAGATCTCAACTCATAGTTTTAGATCCATTGAAATGGTGGATATATTCAATGAAAAGATCAAGGAAATATAGAGGAAAGAACGAGAGAAGTAATGGGATGAAATCCACTTACCGGAAGGAGAGAAGATCTTCAATTTGGTCTTTAGATCTCAAATATTGGTGTTCAAATTGCCTTGTAATCCCTTCATAAGGCTATAGAAACACCTAGAATTTGTCAAGCCCGATCCATGGTCAAAATATGGGATTCTCAGGGGGTTTGAGTGGTTTTAAAAAGGAATATTGGATAATTATCCTACGTTCATGGTTTCTTGGGTAGGGGCGCATGGTTAGGCCAAACCTTGCACCAACCGTGTGGTCTTCCACTGTTCGCACAGCTCAGTGGTGCACAATTAGGAAGGCAGTGTGCCAACTATTCCAATCTCCACTGTCTGTATGGTTATCTTTTTGCACAATTTGTCCAAACTAAGAGAAAACCAGGAATAGTCCCTAGTCTTCTCATGTTCCTTAAAAACTTCACCCAAACACGCCCCAGGTCATACCCCAACCCAAAGGTACTCAAAAAAAAATTACCTTAAAACACGATTGAGATTTCTCTGAAAAAGGTTGGGATGTTACAATATATCCACCTTATAATAGCTCGTCCTCGAGCTACACTCTCAAACTTATCTAAGAATTCGATCCAAAAAGATTGGGCCATTGAGCCCTTATGTCTGCTTCCTGTTCCCAAGTTTCCTCTTGAACACTTCCATGTTTCCATAACACATGAACTAATGGCACAAACTTTCTCTGTAACACTTTCTCACTACGACCCAACACACGTATCAGATACTCCTAAAAGGATGCATCTATATCAAGTTAAACCTCTTCCACATAAATCACAAGAGAAGGGTTAGGGTGATACCATCATAGTTATGACACATAGAAAACATCATGCATAGCACTGAATTTTTGTGTTAGTGCTAATCGGTACGCCACCAACCCGATTCTCTCTAGCACTTCAAACGATCCTACGAGCCTGGGTGCCAACTTTCCCAACCTTAGTATCCTATGGTGACCCAATCTAGGTGACACCCATAGGAATACAAGATCACCCTCTATAAAATATAGGGGTCATCTATGTCTACCATCATATGACTTCTTCCTACTCTGAGCTGTAGACATACGTTTCTGAATCAACTATACCTTCTCTGATGTCTCCTAAACAAGACTGGGTCCCAACAACTCTGAATCACCCACCTCTAACCAACAAAGCAGTTATCTACAAGATCTACTATAAAGTCCTTCATATGGTGCTATTTGTATAGTTTCCTGATAACTGTTGTTATAGGAAAACTCCACTAAATTCAATTTCTTCTCATAAGAACCACCACAGTTATGCACTCATTCTCGCAGCATATCTTCTAACACCTAAATGGTACACACTGACTACCCATTTTTATATGGGTGGAAGTTCGTACTCAACAAAACCTGTATACCAAGTGTCTTCTGTAAATCCTTCCAGAAGCATGATGTAAAGCATGAATCACAATCTGAAACTATACTATGTGGCACCCCATGAAAACAAACTATCTCACGTACATACAGTTCACCCAACTATTCTTCCGTAAAGGTTTCTCTTATGGGAAATAAATGTGCCACCTTCATTAGTCAATCCACAACAACCCAAATAGAATCATTTTTCCTAAGAATATTTGGAAGTCCTACTACAAAATCCATAGTCACGTCATCACCCTTCCATTTGGAATAGGCAGCAACTGTAATAGGCCTTCATGTCGTTGATTCTTTGTCTTCACCTGCTGATAGGTGAAACATCTTATTACAAACCGTACTATCTCTTTTTCCATGCCTAGACCCTAAAACTATTTTCATAGGTCATGGTACATTTTTTTCACCCTAGGATGTACTGACCATTTTGAGGCATTAAATTCTCGCATGAATTCCTCTCACATACTTATAGGCACAACAACCTGATTTTTCACATAGATGATCTCATCCTCATATATTATTCTATCTAAAGGTGTATTCCCACATTCAAGGATTTCCTTAAGGATAAACACTTTGGATCCTCATACTACCTATCCCTGATCCATCTCAAGAGTGTAGACTCTACTACTATAGAAACCAAAGTCATCTTCTCCTAACTCTCTTGAACCACTATATGCATTTATGCCAGCAAAGTCATCATATTCCAATTTTAACTAGACTCGTGTACTAATTGAGTCTGATTTTTCCTTCTTAAGGTATCATCCACACTATTCCCCTTCCCGAGTGTATATTCCAGTTCAAAATCAAAGGACTGCATATACTCTACCCATCTTCACTGCTGAATATTCAAGTCGCACTGTGAAAATATATACTTAAATATTTTTTGATTCATAAAAACTATAAAATTTTCACCCAAAAGATAGTGTTGTTAACACTTAAGATCATAAAACACTACTTTTAACTCGAGTTCATTCTTAGGGTATTTTTGTTAATGTGTCCTCATTTGTCGAGACCCATAAACAATGACTAAATCCCCTTGCATCAACACAGCTCCGAGTCTGATCCCAGAAGTGTCACAATACACTCTGTAATCCTCACCCAACTTAGATAAGATCAAAATTGGTGCCTATGTTAAGCTCTTATTCAACTCTTGATAATCATTCTCACATGCTTCTGTCCAATAAAACTTTACCCCTTACTTTTCCAAACCTAAAAGTGGTGCTTCCAATTGGGAAAAGTCCTAGATGGACCTCCTATAATAACTAAATAATCCCAAAAATCTTCGGATATCAAAAACATTTTTGGGATTCTCTCAAGAAAACACTGCCCACACTTTTTCTAGTTCCACTTCCACACCTACTTTTGAGATGATATGCCCCAAAAAGTGTACCCAGTCAATCCAAAACTGACATTTAGATAGCTTGGATTATAGCTGATGCTCTATCAGTGTACCTAGGATGATGTTAATATGTTGGGAATGATCTCCATGAGTCTTAGATTACACCAAGATTTATTCCACAAACACCACCACAAACTGATCTAAGTATGTATGAAAGATCTTTTTCATCAAGGCCATAAATACTACAGGAGATTTTGTCAACCCAAACGGCATTAAAACAAACTCATAAAATCCATACCTGCTTCTAAAAGCAGTTCTGGGTATATTAGAAGTCCAAACACTCACCTGATGATACCCTAATCTCATATCGATCTTTGAGAACATAAAATTCCCCTTCATCTAGTTAAATAGATCATCAATATGCAGAAGTGGATATCAGTTCTTCACAGTCATTTTATTCAACTTTCGGTAATTGAAATGAAAGAGTAAGCTCCCAATGGCCTTATTTGCAAACAAAATAGATGATCCCTAAGGTGACATACTTGGATGGATAAGCCATTTATCCTCCAACTCCTCCAACTATGTTTTCATCTCTTGAAGCTTAGTCTGTGCCATTCGGTAAGGTGGAATAGATACCGACTCAGCCCCCAGCATGAGCTCAATAGTGAATTCCACATCTCTCTTAGGTGGTAATTATAAAAAGTCTTTAGGAAAGACATCCTAAAATTTTTCTACTACTAGTGGAAGTATATCTTGTCTACCACTCCCATCATCCAGCAAAATACTAGAAATGTGGGATGTGATCTATCCCAATTTCTGAGTAATTGGCCCAGCTTGGCCTGCATGGATATCTCATTCTCTACGATGAACATACTAGTCACCCTTAAGAGATAAAAAGTTCAATCTCCCATGGTAACAATATATCTGGGCTCGGTATGTGACTAGCCAATTCATACCCATAATCAAGTTGAATCATGTTATATCAAGGGCATAGATATCCCAAAGAAAATGATACTCTCTAATCTCTAGCGATCATCCCTCGCATAAAAAGTTATTTATAGACTATGTTCCCAATGGTGTATCAATATTCATCACCCCGATTATGGACTCCACCTCTAAGAACAATCCATTAACCATATTTGTAGATATAAAGGAATGAGAGGCAGTAGTATCAAACAAGGAAGTAGCTAATATAGAAGCAACTAGAATAGTACCTCTCACTATCGATGGACCAGCCTCACTCTCCACAAGTTTAGGCTACGCTATATGTAAATGTCCTACCCCTTTTCCCTGTGATGTTGTTTGACTCCCCTGAGTATCATCACTCTACTGATATAGGAACTCATACCGTAAATCGCCATGTCCACTACCTCTAATGTCTCTTCTTGTAGAACTCCAGATACTAGACCTATATAGTGTAGAAGACCCCCTCCCCACACTCTGACTCTGAGCAACTGCTCCCTTAGCAGTATCTTGTCACTGCTTCCTACAGAACTTCAATAGGTTTCCCATATTACCACAAAGTCATCACTATACTGGTGGTCGAGGATAATATGTATGATAGTGTCCCTACCTACCGCACTAGTGGAAAAACACATGAGTATCTAGTGCAACTATTCCCCCTGACTGTCCACCTTTCTTTCCACTGTCCTTACTAAGGTTCTCATAATGGAACCTCCTACTCTCAGAAGGCACACACCCTAATAGTTCAGTGATAGCAACCTATCCAGTATTGGAAGCATCCTTCAGCTTCCCCTCTGAAATTAGAGCTTAATTAACCACTTCTGATAATTTCTTCAGCCTAAAGATATTTACATGGGACTTAATTTCACACTTAAGTCCACCCTGAAATTGTTTTGCTGAAAAAGCCTCATCTACCACCAAATTTGGAGAAAAATTTTGTAAATCTGTGAAACTTTCAGTGTACTCCATTATGGACATTTTTTTTAAATTCATATGCATAAACTCTAAAGCCTTATATTGTCTCAGTGTGTCTGGATAGAAGTTCTCCAAGAACTTCTCCAGAAAGTCATTCTATAACAAATCATCAGTCTTTCCAAATCGTACCTGAATGTCCCACTAGCACTTCACTGAACCTTATAGCATATAAGCATCCAACTTGACCCTCCTCCTAGCTAGAGTCTCCAAATGTTCATGTATCATCTCTATGGATTCAATCTAGAATTCATCTCCCTTAGGTCCACCCTCTCTAGTAAAAGTAGGAGGGTGTTACAGTTGAAACTCCCTTGTCAACTCAGACATGATTTTCGGAACCCACCCTGGGTCTCTCTCCATGAACTGCATGAAACGAGAGAAGTTCTCTCGAAACTGCTCCCCCTACTCCTCATCTTGCACCAATGTTGCAATAAGTTCCCTATATGGAAGTTTGTTTCAACACATACCCCTTGGTCTCTCCCCCAACAAGCATCGTGGTGGCATATCTCTACAAATCCAAACACAAGTCTTGGGTCTCATAATGTAACCTTATCACATTTACATAAGAGGAGAAACCAACACAACAAGTTTCAACATATCCTTTTCCCCCTTTTCTCTCTACACAGTCAACACCGAGGCCTTATCACTACCCTTAACCATCATAATCCTAGGTATTGGTTAATAAGGGTTCATTCATTCTCATTAATTAATTAAATCATTAATTAATCACATTATCTAAAATTAATTAATTTAACAATTAATTAATTAATCATTCTCATTTCATCAATAAAGGTTCTTATTAAACACCCATATATTCTCATTTTTCATCATTATTTAAATATCACATCAAGGGAAAATAGTTCAAGTTTACCAACTTACCCATAACCCATTTTCTCATGAGTACCTATAATGATGCATGTCGCAACAACCCTAAGTGCCTAGAATGATTCATACAGACTCAAGTATCATGTCTATTTAGGCCGCAAATTAAAATTCAATAACTGTCAAAACAAATATCACATCACACCATAAGTGCATCATCCAATGTGAAATAATATCCAACTATAACAATAAACAACAATCACAAAAATCCCACATTGAGTACTCGTATTTTCCCCCGTAAATGGGTTTTTAACTCCCGTGCACAAGCTCATTACCAAGCCTCAGATATTCCTAGTCTCATATATATACCTTTCTCAAAATACTAAGTCAAAAGAAGAAGAAAGAAAAAAATAAAACTCCTTTGATACCACTTTGTGACGTCCCGACTCAGGATCCACAAAAAGGTGCCCTGAGACGATTGGCCACATGACCTCAATAGTGCCTCCCCAAATCCCAGAGGGTTTCGACTAGTAGTGAGGATCTGGTAAGTAATTCTTAGGGAGACTATACCCTCTTTTATTAGAATCAAAACACCAACAGAAGAAAACAACAATAACCAAGTGTGGAAGTGTATAAATAACAAGAATAATACAATGTCATATGATAGTCAAACAAGAAAATACAATACTCAATTACAAGGTAAAAAATTATATGACAATGCAAGTTTCAAGTGTCTATAATGAAACTAAAACTAAAGACACAACGACTCCCAAACAGGTCACAAACCACGTCTAGTTCCCTCACCCACACTCCAATCCCAAACAGAAACCTATCCCAGGGCATTTCCCTTATCCTGTCCTACAACAAAAAAGTCTACTCGGGTTCCAATCAGGCGACCCGAATAGGGTGTGAGTACAACTCAGTAGGCCACCACCAATGGTTTCTAAAAAGATTCCAATAAAAATATAGTGCATGTAGTTCTATGAAGTAATAAATACAATGCATAATTAAACAATTATCACATTTTCATTTAATCTTTAAATCGTCACATTAGGCCCAGTTTCAATTCATATTTCCCATTTGAATCATCATTCATTATTATTAATCATTTGGTGTAGGCCGTCATGCCTAGAACCCCAAATATCATTAATTGTAGGTCTTCATGCCTATCACTTTATATCTCATTCTATGTATGTCGTCATGCCTAGAACCCCATAATCTCAATCTCGGATAACTATTGGGGAGGAACACCATGTCCAAGTCCCAACTTCTAATTGGTCTAGAACACCATGTCTAGTGCCACAAAAATCACATCCATTTAATCATTATTTAATCCACAAGAATTTGACGCATTATTCCGTTACAAATCCAAAAATTAGTTAAACATTTAAAATTCCATTAGTTAACTCAAAAATTAACTAATCACATAATCCATCAATTAATTCATCAATTAATTAATCAATCAACACAATTCTCATTCCATAATTAATACTTCACAATTAATTATCCATATCAAATATCAACTTGCCATAATTAATTCTCATAGTTAATTATCTTTGATCAACATCATGGCACATAATTAATCCTCAAAATTAATTATACTTGGTCAACATCATGGCACATAATTAATTGTCACAATTAATTGTATTACATATCCAAACATTATTTCATAATTAATTCCCCCCAATTAATTAACATAACACAATCAATTCAATATCTCAATTAAAATATCATGTCCCATAAAAAATCTCCAAAACAAATGTCTATTTGGGAAAACCCACTTTATTTTTTTGTGATTCAATTATCAATTAACCACCAAGGCAATCACGAGTCAATTCCACATTCCTAATTACTCCAATTTAGGAAATCAATCATCAATAAAATCTAGCAAATCATAAACTCGCATGCGCATATAAAAATCACGACTATAGGAGTTTGATTTAGACCACCTACCTCAATTTATTGATGGATATTAGCCCAATGGAAATCCCCAAAATCTGAGTGGCACAATGTTGTTGATCAAGCACCAGATCTAAATCCCTAAACTAAAATTAAGATCAAATGCATCAAGATCTTGAAAACCTATATCTAGATCCACAATCCAATATCTAGATATCAACTCATAGGTTTAGATCCATATAAATGGTGTAGGTATTCCATGAAAATTTCAAGGAAAGATAGATGAAAGAATGGGATAAGTAATGTAATGAAATCCACTTACAAGGAAGAGAGTTGATCTTCAATCCAGGCTTTTGATCTTGAAGAAAGGTGTTCGAATCACCTTGGAATCCCTTCAGAAGGCTCTGGGAACACCTAGAATTTATCAATCATGATCCAAGTTTGAAATATGGGAGTCTTGGGGGGTTCGGGTGCTTCAGGTGGTTTTAAAAAGGATTTTTGGATAATTAATCTCACATGCATGGCTTCCTGGGTAGGGGGACACGTTTAGGCCAAACCGTGCACCAATCGTGCGGTCTTCCACTACCCGTATGGATCAATGGAGCACGATTAGGAAAACCATTCACCAATTATTCTGATGTCCACTGTCTACATGGTTATCATGTGCACAGTTTGGTCAAACCATGTGAAAATTTTGCACACCCCCCCCCCCCCGTCTTCCCAAGTTCCTTAAAAACATCACCCAAACACACCCTAGGTCATACCCCAACCCAAAGGTACTTAAAAAACAACAACAAAAATTACATGAAAACATGCCTGAGATTGATTTAGAAAATGCTGGGATATTACAACATTCTTTCTTGGAGGGGTATGCAGAAACCTAACCACAAATTCAATAGAAATATCATCCCACTTCCAATTCAACATAGGAATTGTATGAAGCAATCCTGAAAAAATCTAGTGCTTGGATTTGACCTGTTGGAAGGTGTAAAGATGAGAGATGAAGTTTACAATGTCTTATCTCATACATGGCTTCCAAAATCATCATCGCATGTTGTAGAACATATGCATGGATCTAGGGTGAATCATCTAGTAGAAACTAAGGCAGTCTCCTACTGTCACCTTTCTCATAGGAAAAGGTAAAAAAATAGTTCTAGAAACAAAGGAAACACTGAGAAGAGAATTACCACTCACCAATGGTCTTCCCACCATAAATAGAGTCCCTAAGTACAAAAAAATCATCATTAAGCTGCTTCTCTTGAAGAATTGTCTCTGGAAGAGGGGATATCAACTACAAACTCATCAAAACCACATCAGAATCATTTTAAAAGAATCACAAATGAAAATGAGAAATGTGATCCATCAAGTACCACTCTTATGATGATTCTTTCATGTCCTGGGTTGGATTTTTCCTACGCAAGCCATTAGTAGTGACATTACCCTTACCAGGGGTGTAGGTAATTTCAAAATCAAAGGACTATAGGTACTCTACCCAACACCTATATCAAAGGTTGAAATATTTCTGGGATAAGATATAACTCAATATTTTGTGGTTAAAATAAATGGTAAACCTTTCACCAAAAATGTAATGCCACCAACTCTTAAGAGCATGCATCATAGCTGTGAGCTTGATATCATGGGTCAAATAATTATTCTCATTTGGCCTGACCTATCTAGAACCAAAAGCTACCACATAATCACTCTGTATAATTACATAATCCAAAATCAATCCTAATGAATCACAAAATACCACATATCCATTCCTAACCTCAGGAAGAGTCAAAAATAGTGCAGAAGAAAAAAAAACTTTAGTTTAATAAAATAACTTTTACATTTCTCATCCCAAACGAACTTCCCTCCTTTATAAGTGTGAGAAATATTTGTAGAACCCATATTTAAGAAATCTATAAAAAATAGATGTTAATATATTTCCAAACCCAATAAGATATGAATCTCAAAGAAGTTGCATGGTTTTTCCAATGTCATATCAACTTTTACTATCTCATGATCAAATAAAATACCATGTTTTGAGACCACGTGTCCCAAGAACATCACTTCCCAAATAAATAAATTACATTTTGAGAGAGTTTTGTAAATTTGATTAATCATAAAGGTTTCTAGAACTTCTATTGAATGATGTACATAGTCCTCCTTGATCTGAGAGTAAACTAGAATATCATCCAAAAATACCACCATGAATGAGTCAAGGTGCTCATGGAATATCATTTTCATCAAAGACATGAAAACTGTAGGAATATTGGTTAGACAAAATGGTATAACAAGATACTCATAATGTCTATAACTATTCTTGAAGGTTGTCTTCTAAATTTTATATTCTTTTATTCTCAACTGGTGATAACCATATCAAAGATCAATATTTGAGAACAAATTTTCCCATTTCATCTGGTCAAATATATCATCAATCCAAGGTAATAGATACATTTTCTTCATTGTAACTTGATTGAGTTTTTGGTAATTAACACATAGGCAAAGTGTCTCATCATATTTCTTTACAAATATAATAGGAACCACCCATGTTGAAACACTCAGGTGTATAAAAATGTTCTTTGAAAAATCATCCAACTGATATTACATCTATTTTATCTCCACTAGAACCATATGATAAGAAGGAATAGAAACTAACTAAGTACCAGGTTCCAATTTAATATAAAACTTCACCTCACTTAATAGTGTAATTATAGATAAATCAAAAGGAAAACAATGGGAAACTTGATGAAAACTATAGGTATACCTTCACTCAAATATTCATTCCCCAAGTCAAAATGAAGCACCGATATTACCCTATTTAACTCTAGAAAAGAAGGTCTATATCTACTCAACCTAAGGTCCCATTCCTCTTGAAAAGCATGGAACACCCCATCAGGTGTAGTAAAGGAGGCATGTCAAAGGTAAAAGTCAATCCGGGCCTTATGAGAATTAACCAATCCATCACAAAAAAATATTTCAAGAGGTTTCATTTAAGGAAAAATAAAATTTTAGGTAAGATAAATCTCTGATAAAGACAAAATACAAGCAGGTAACTAAAGACCCTTCTCTCTCTTCATTCTAAGGGGTATAGTGATATCCATAAAATAAGAAAAAATATTTATAGGAAGATTTAGAAATTTCACAACATGGGTCAATATAAATGAGTGGGACACAACAGTATAAAATAAAGAAATCACTAAATATGATTCTATAGTGATGGTACATCTCACAGTCGTTGGACCCACATCATCTTCCTCTAGAGACTCTTCTACTGTATGAAGGATATTCATTCCATATTTTTGTGGCTAGATCCCCTTAGTTATCAAATCATATAATTTAACCACATTAATTTTTGTTGATGATGATCCCATTCCACTGTGTGAAGTATAAAATAAATGGAATAATTTCTCTAAGTGGCCTAAGAAGTCGTATGAACTTCAAATATTGGGTTCCTCGTACAAACCTATATCAAATTCCCAAACTTTCCACACTAGAAGCAAGTAAAATGGACTCTACCTAGCACTACAAGAGGTCTAGATGATTCCTACTATCTATAACCACCATGAGACTCATCATGATTTATCTTTCCTTTAATGGAACTCATAGAACTTCCCCTGGGAGAAAAAATAACTCCCATCAACCCTGAATTTCTAGCTAGGTCAAGCTCAACCATCACTGATGTATCCCTCACATAAATATAATAAGTGAGAGTCAACAATAAAACCTATGACCAGATATTAGAATGAAAACTCATATAAAATATTCAGGCCATTATATTCTCATTAGTCATTTACTTGTGCCAAAAATGAATAAGAACAACAAAATAGTTCTCATACTATGTCATGGTCCTCTTACCCTATTGGTGTTTGATAAACTCCATGGAATTCACCAAGACCATAGACTCTATAAATAATTTATCAGTTAAAAGGAATTTAAAGTCTTTCCACTCCAAGCCCTCATTTTTTTCACAGTTACCATCAAATCCCATAATCTCTTCCTAGTCCCCTCAAGATTGAAGGTCTCATACTTTACCTTTATCAAATTAGGCATTTCCAAGAACTCAAAACATATCTAAATTATTTTCAACTAATCCCCTTCCACTTGAGGATCATTTGAACCATGTAAAACTAGTGGTTTCTAATGAATAAACTTCTGAGCAACATCTCTATATTCATCTCTTCGGGGTTCCATAACTTGATCATGAACAGAAATAGGTGTTGGTGCCTATCTCAAATACTATACATCACGCACCACTATATCAACAAGTTTTTGGTCAACTGGAGGATTAACCTACTGTGGTTCACTAGTAGCTTCCTCTTGTGGACTATTCAAATACATTCTCAAAGGCATGATGCTACACAATATCAGCATAAAATACTAAAATCATCAGCAATAATAGACAGATCAACATCTCAAATAACAGATATTGTAATATCAATTCCATTAAGAATAAATCAAGATTTCAGTTTTAACATGCTTATAATAGAAGTGATGAATGGTCTATAATTAGATTAAAACATTTCTAAAGACGCTTTTCTCAAACACCCATGGTGACTTAAGGCTTGTTATAATGAGATGTTTCCATGAACTTGCTCAAAACTACCTCCAAATTCCTATCAAATCCTACCTCATGTCTACTAGGACAACCCACTACATACTAACATCAAGTAAAGATGCACAACCTGCACCTTTGATGCCACTATGTTACGAACCATCCTGGATAACCCGGTATTTTGATACCCAATCCATCCCTAATATGGCCTGAAGGGAATTATTGATCCCCACGGGTTAGATACTAGCACCTAACATCATACAAGAATCATGAGGGTATGATTTTTTGAAAAAAAATTAAGACAGAAAATACAAGTCGGTATATACATCACTCCAAATGGGTAAAGTACCAGAATCAAACCAGCAAAATTGTACCCAAATAGTACATCATAAAAAAAGCAATGTTTTCAAAGATATGGATTGAAAATAACCTCATGTAAAAAGTGTATCACATATCCACCAGTCCCCTCCATCAATCTGGGTCCCAAATATCAAGATCATCCACTACCTCTAAGTGGCGGTTTTCCTTTTCTCTGAATTGGCATAATAAAATCTACAAAATCCTAGAGGAAAAGGTAGGGTTTGAGTTATAAATCCTAATAGGGTCTCACAATGTGTTCCATAATCAATTCCATAATATTTAAACCAAATATTCTTCCAATTTGAATAAAATAAGTCATGTCATGGCATTCACATATTTTCTAAAAAACATTCTTTCATAATCAAAATAGATGGAACATATAAAAAAAGGATTAAATGAACATTTTATATAAAATAATTATATAAATCAATTTGCATAAATGAACCATTTTTATAAATCAATTTCATGTAATCATAAAATAAATTACATCATAACACTATGTATAAATACCTATGGTATATTATTTTTTATGGTAAGAGGATCCTCACACTACTTAATCAGTGATCTTGTCTCCATGTGTGCACCCATCCCATGACTCATGCCTTCGGTACTCAAATCCCCATCCGGGAAAAAATCAAGTCCAAGTATGTTTAAGTCAAATTTTTCACTATAAATATAGTGCTAGGGGGTCATATCCTAGTGTGTTTTCCCTAGTTTCCACTAACTACCCAATCTCACATGTTCTTTAGTTCATCAATCATTCAATTATGGGAAAATCAATCATTTTAGATCAGTATAAAAATACAATTTTCTACTTTTAGTTTTCAACACACCTTTCTCATTTTAAAATCAAATCAAAGTTTTTCATCAAATTCATACCATTTTCAAATCATCTTTCATTAAAAAACATTTTTTCTCAAATCATATAAAATCATTATACCAAATTATTTCCATTATAATCCATATTTTCCCAAATAATTTCATATAAAAAAATCACCCAAAACATTGTTTTATTTTAAAACACATGCTTTCAAAATCATACATTGATTCCACTTTAATAAAAATCATATAAAATCAGATTTAAATTCTCTTTCAATAAATCAAGAAAAAAAGGTTTCAATTGTGTGGAAGAAACATTATGGAACCGCCTTACTTTAATTATTGATCTAATTATCAAACACCTAAAACAGGAACCCCAAAGGAGAGTTGATGGCATGAATGATCAAAAGTAAATCCCTATAAACACCAACTATAAAAACATGGATCCAATCCATAATCAATATGTGGATTAATCACTCAAAAAGAAGAGAAAGGAAGAAATGGTTGAAACTCAAAAATGAGGAGAGATCGCCTATTAAAGAGGAAGTAAATACTTATATTAGAGATTTGATACAAGAATAATGGAGTTCAGATGAGTTGAAGTGCCTATAGGGTTCCTTAAAGATCTAAAATATTGAATGATAGTTGAGTGGGAGGAAAATAAACATAAAACAGGGCTTATGAAATTTAAGTATGTAAAAACATAGACAATACCATAGCCCCCATGGTCATAGCATAGAAAGGCTGAAAATATCTAGACCATGGTGAAACCTACTCAGACCACACCATATCTATCCATGGTCAACTAGCCTCCAAAAAACACACCAAATACCTTTCTTAGATCTACTTAACCCTAGATAAAGCTATGGAATAGAACAAGTAACATGTTGCAGCTATGCCCAAATAGAAAATAGCATCAAAATGTACTAACCATAGCTCTATGGAACATTCGTATATCCATGGGGTAGCTATATTGAAATTAGAAATAGCTCTATGAAATATTCTCTAGGGATCAATGACATAGCCACCATCCCATGCCATATCCCTTTCTGACCTAAAACTCTCATATGCCATAGACTAATAGTCCACGACATGATTGGGACTCTCCATGTTGCAGCCCTTACTCCATGGTGTAACACCTAATAACACATTTATACATGGACTCCATTAATTCGAACAAACATACATCCCTGAACTATAGGTCATTTTCTTGATAAAAACTCTCCATACTTGAAAATCAAAACATGCACCTAGAAAAAAAAAAGGTAAAATAAAGTATGAGTCAATAAATACCTAAAAAGGTAAGGGGGTGTTATAGTATCCACTGTGAAAGATTAGTGAGAGTTTTATAAAAATTGATGAAAGTTGATAATCACGTGAACTAGTTCATATTTGAGAATTTAGTATATATGTTAGAGAAAGATGGAAAGGTAATTCTAGACATTTTTAGAATTAAAAATGTTTGATTAAATATATAGAGTTCTAATGGACTCATTAAATAAGTCCTAAAAGTATTATTTATATGGAAGCAAATGATATAGATCAACCTGAGAAAAAGTAGTAGATTTTTTCTCTTCACATGAAAAAGTCTAGAAATATTTTTTTCTATAAATAGAAAAAAAAAGAAGTTATTTATTTAAATATATAGGAAAAAAATTAGAAAAAATGTTTACAATGAATATGGTGAAGTTTGAATCATACCATAATTTCAAATTGTTAAAAGGATCACTAAAAATGTTTTAAATTAAAAAAAATCATCAAGGTTTTAATTCTTTATAGTCAACTGCTTTCATAAGAATATTTTTATTTTTATGTATACTATTGGTTTTGAAGTGGCTATAAGAATATGGTAATAATACTTTTGTTTAATGGTATAACTAATAAATATCTATAAATTTATATATCCCAGCATTAAAGGAGTTTACAATCCAATATAGTGAAGAAAGTACAAAAAATATTTGAAAACTCAAAATTAGAAATTGAAGTCAAAATCTAGTTACTGAGTGAGGTGTTCACATGATGTGATTAGAATATTCAAGTTGGTAATGATTGTGTCTCCATTATTATAAATCAAATAAGTATAATAAATATCACACTAAGCATTTAGAGTAGGAGAAAAGAAAAACTATCTTCAAGAGATGAATTAGTTTCATTAAAGTACTTTATTTTGGATAGTGGGTGTTTATCCCTCATAACTTGAGATCTAAGACTATTAAAAGTATTTATTAAATATGATTTTGGGTTTATAATTTTTTTAGAAATGATAATTCACTCATGATCAGAGTTATTGGTTATTATTAAATTTTTTATATGAATATAAAGACCATGAATACATTGTTCAGTGGGGGGATAAATAATTTACTCCATGTATCAAAAAAATTTGATAAAGGTAGTTAATTTTTCTTCAGAAATGAATATTTTATTCGAAGAGATATTGATGATGGTCATGTTATAACTAATTGACTACGCAATAATATAATATTTTACCTTGTATTAATGTTATAAACACATGATTATTAAGCATTAAAGGGGATAATGCATCATATTATGGAGGTCTCAACCTCATTGGTCATGATAAGGTTATAGCTGACATTTCTAAAGTCTTATAATACTCTTTTTATGAGTTTTAATGACATGAAGAGGCTCAAGAAATTGAAAATGTTAAAGATAAAATTCATAGAAAACAATATTATTTTGTTGAAAATACAAAGTATTTAGATGAATTAATGTAATGAACCAAATATTTATCTTAAAAAAAAAAATTTATTCTAGATATATTTCTTAACACGCAACACTAAGCATTAAGTGGACTATGATATACTATGAAAATATTATTATTTAAATGAAACAATTATAATCGAGATATTAAATTGGATGGTATAAATAGTAGTAAAAAAATTATTAAAAATATGTATAAATTTTTTAAATAGTTAAAATTTATTGATTAATGCATAATAAATAAGTATATAATTTTTAGTAAAAATATTTTATGCTTCAAAAATATATTTTCTTCAAAAATGGTTTTTATTATATTTTTCATACAAAAATTATAGTTAATATCTATCATTTTTAGATATTTTATTTGAGTAAATTAATATAATTTTTAAAATAATAATTTCAATTTTATCTTAGGCTGATTTTTATTTATTTTTTGGAAAATATATATTTTTGAATAGTGGAAATATCGATTTTTGTAAAACTATCATTTCTTTTCCCTAAATAAATAAATGTAAAAGAGCCACTATGTTTTTAATTTGATATTAAAGTAATATAAAACTCATTTAATTATAAATAATATAATTAATTAAATCATAATCATTATTATAATTTATTTTGGTATAAGTTCATTTTTGGGCTCAAAAATACATTTTTCTAAAAACTATTTTTATTCGTGTAATGTTTTTTTATCATAATAAAACAAATTAGTCTCTATTTATTGATATTTTTAATGAATTTATTATATTTTTTATTTAATCATATTTTTTAGCATACATTTTATTATTTTTAAAAGGAAATTAATGGAAGTAAATTCAATTTTATGTTTAAAATGCATTTTTCTAAAAGTGGGTTTTTGAAGCATTTTACAAGTTATTTAAAATTAAATTCTAAAAATTATTGAACTTTAATCTATTAAAATGTAATAAATATTTTTAATCATCATAATTAATATAATTTAATAGATTCAAATTAATTTTTAGTCATAATGATTAGTAAAAATAGTAAAATAATTACCATAGTTAAGGTTAAAATGTGTTTACCTGGGGGTTATACTAAGAGATAAGGGTATTAATGCCACATAAAATTATATAATTATTTTTTGAAAGATATTATAACCTTATATTATCTTATATTTTATTAATTTTCCACTTTTTCCACTTTATCATGTAAATGACTTTATATTGTTGAAATCTTTTAAGTAATTTCATGTATGTCCTCATCCTCACTTATAAAAGGGAACCTCTTATCCTCCCTTATTCAAAAAATTTGATCCTTATAGATCATCCAAGAACTTATCAAAAACCATCATATATTCCTTACCTTCACCCTTTATCTCATGGTCTTCTCCTAATATCAATCTTTCAGGGCTTAATGTGTAATCCAAATAAGGTCCCTCAAAGAAGAGGTTTAAATCTTAACCAATCTCTTTCAATTTTATTTATTAATCTACCTTTTATAAAACAATCTATCCATAAAACATGTTGAATATATTTTTATAAATATAATTATATCTTATCATGATGATTCAACAACCATTTCTCATCTCTTCTCCATGAAATGGGAAATGAATGTATAGCTCGTTTGTACGTGGGGACTATCGCCTCCACATAGTATATGATTTATTTTCCATCGCCATATTTTATGGTTGGTTATAATGATGGATTTAGTTTATATATATATATTTTTTATGATATAATATTTATTATGAAAATATTGATTATTTTTTACCTTTCTTTCATTCAATCCATCGAAAAGTGGAAAACATCACTTGTGTGTACATACTGATTATCATCTCTATGAAGTGATGTAATTAAATTTTCATCAAAACTTTATATGAATGGTAATAAAAGTTTATATAATGATAAAATATTATACTTATTCTATGATTAATATTCTTAAGATTATGGAACCATGATCAAAGTGTAAGTACCATAACTTCCAAACCAAAACAAACATAAAAAAGAAACAGTTATCACCCAAAAATAAGGTTTTTAATAAATATTTATTGATAAACAGGTATTGAAATGTTATAAGTGGATAATTTATGATATTATAGGTATTTATATGGTTCAATTATATAATTATAATGTATTTTCATTTATTATACATGAGTATAGAGCACTGATGAGGTAATTTTGGCTTGAGGTAAGGGTTTTATGTTATAATTTCATTTTTACTAGGATTATTTATGCTTAAATTTACAATTATGAAGTTATAAGATAAATATATCATAAATATTATTACATTAATTATCAAATATTTATTTTTTGAAATAACAATTTTCCTTTTGTTTTTATCTCTATATGTACACAAAATTATAAAAGAATATTTTTATGGAAAACTGATTATATTTTTCTATTTGACCGACAATATTTTCTTCTATGTAAACATTTTTTTCAAAAAAATTACCATAAATCAATGATTTTCTAAATTAATTTTTTACCCATTTTTTACTTTCTATAAGAAAATTTAATTTAATCTTCTTATTTTTTCCAAACAAGGTAAATTTCACTTTTTATCAAAAATGTGGAAGGACTGTTTATTTTAAATTATACTGCATGAATGTCTTTTCCTTACATTTTTAATTCTCTTTGATTTTAAATTTTCATTAAAAAATTTCATTTTTTTTATAAATGAAAGTTTTTTCTTTAATATTTTAGAAATTTTTAAAATTTAAATAAGTTGTTTTAAAATGGAAAGGGTATTTTCCTCAAATAATGTTCCAGTGATCTTTTAAAGGTATTTTTATCTATAATGACATCCTTGATGTTTCTTATGATTTATTATGAATATGATCCAATTTTACCATATTAATTATTTCACTGGTTGTTTTATGATTATGATGATTGAATATTTATGAAACTCATTTCATTTTCATGGATTATGATTTAATGTAAGGATAAATGTTTTCATAATATTATGGAATACATATGAATGGATTATGATTAGGTGATAGGTGGGTATTTTATATCCTTCCAATTCATTGGGTAAATATTAATATTTTATGGGATGAAAGGGTACATGATAGGTTATCCCAATCCCAATAGTGGGTATGTAGGTGGTTAGCCCAATCCCCACAAAGGTAATGTAACGACCCGAAATTTTGAATAAATATTATTTCATAATTTTGTGTGTTATTTTATTTTATACTCAACAAAACTATTTCATTTGATAACATGAGTATAATTAAAATGAGATCGTTTGGTTTCGACTGTTATATGAAATTTGGTCAATATGACCGCTGGAAACTAAACATTTCGATTATTATCTCTAAATACAAGTGATCTTGGTTAATTAATATAGAAAGAAGATTCGATGGCCTCATCCAATAGTCTTGGGCCGATCGAATCCCATCTAACAGAACTTGGGAAGGAGGTAGCACCACTGGGCTTTTCTTTGGACCAAACCCAAGCTGAACTTCATCGTGTGAAGCTAGAACGGAATCTCCTTCGCGAGAAGTTAGAACTGATAGAAATTACTACTCGTGCAATGTTGGCTGAGCCGCCCCAAGATTTTATCACCCTAGAACACCTTACTCTTAGGTCCTATGCTGGTGTTATAAGGGGCTATGTAACGAGACCGTAACAGCCTTGTGTATTCCTTTGACTTAAATAAAAATTATGATTTATTCTTATGATGATGTTTGTGAATTTTCAAATGTCCGGATAAATATAGTATGCATATTTTTGATGAATTATAGAAAAATGATATTTGAAAATATTTTTTTAAACCTTGAATAATTAATGATTTGTAATGATTTTCAAAAAATGGTCTTCTGCAAATGTGTTCAGTACGAAATTTAGAGTCTAATAAGATCAACTTAATTTTTGATGAATAGTAAATTATGAATAGTGATTTTATGCTTAGGATTAGTAATGTGACCAAATGGATTATTAATATCACTTAAAAAAAGTATTAATATAATTTATGCACCTTGATTAAGTAATGTGATTCAATAAAATAGGTAAATAACTATTTCAGAAATTGTTAGTCAAGTATTAGTTTTTTCGGGTGAATATTGTTTTTTAATTAAAAATAAAAATAAAAATATTTTAAAATTTATTTTTATAAAATGGAATTTATTTTTGAACTCAGAGCATCGATATTATGTTAAGGTAATTTTTGGGGTTTTTTCTGAAAAAAATGAATTTTTGGTGAATAGATTTTTTATTTAAAAATTAAATTAAAAATATTTAGAAACTTATTTTTATAAAATGAAGTTAATTTCTGAAATCAGAGCATCGATATTTGGTTAAGGTGAAATTTTGGGATTTTTCTGAGATAGTTGAATTTTTGATGAATAGTGAAAATACAGTTTTTAAGATACGGGTGTTTAATGACATCATTAAGTGATGTATTAAGTATGTAATCAATATAGTAGACTTATGAATATTAATATAAGGTATGAGGTGTCCCAAGTGGCCAATACCATGGGAAAATACCATGAGAAAGACCATGGTTTTTCCAAAACCACCAATGAGGTGTCCCTTGGCCATTAATGCCTTGTCCCCTCACTTTCCCTATAAATACCCACCCTTTCCTCCTTTAGTTTTTACTCCCAATTATCCCCCAATGAATCTCTGGTCTCATTACCTCCCAATAATTCCTCCCAAGGTTCCCCTAATCCCTCAAGGTCCCAACCTTCGAGTTTTATGAGTTACGTTTTAAGGTAAAGGATCCAACCTCTCTCTTTCTTTTCAAATACTCTCTTTTAAGTCATTTCTTTTATGCTCCATGTTCTTATGTTGGAGGATGTTATTTTATATTCCTCTTACTGCCATTTTCATGTTCATATGATGATATATCCCCTCTTACTCTCATCATTTCGTTTTATGATTGTTTAAGTGGTGTCGTTAGGCTGCCGAAATTTTTGTAACGGATTCTTACACCCTTCTCATTTTCAAGTTCTATTTTATTGTTAAGTCTTTCAAGTTCCTTTTTATTATGTTGGTGCATGATCTCTATATCTATCATACTGATCTTTTATGTTCATATGATGAGAGACCCTATTTTATCTCGTCAATTCTTTTTTTGAAGTTTAAGTGACGTTGTTAGGCTGCCGAATTATTAAGGGATTCATTCACCCTTCTCATTTTCATGTTCTATTTTCTTGTCAAGTATTTCAAGATCCTTTTTATTATGTTGGGGAATGATCTCTATATATATCATACTGATCTTTTATGTTAATATTATGAGAGACCCTATTTGATCTTGTCAATTCATTTTTTTGAAGTTTAAGTGACGTCGTTAGGCTGCTGAATTTTCATAAGAGAAATCTTATTTTTGTCTTCCTTTCATGTTCTTCATTTCATGTGGTATATCTTTAAAATTTCATTACCATGTTCATAAATCCTTTATATTCTGTACCCCTACTGTTTTATGGATCATTTATGAGTGGGTTACCCATGTCCACTCTCTTTTCAATGTTTTCTATAACCCTATAACATAGTCGTTATGCTGCCGAATTTCTGTCTCAAAATGTCTCTCTCTTTTTCTCAAATTATTTTATCTTATTAAGTGAATACTCAAAGCTCTTTCTTCTAAAGGGGTATTCACATATATACCAAAATTTTCTATTTTAAATACTGGGATTTACATACATGAGACCCTCTTTCCTTTTTTGTGGGCTTAAAGTGACATAAAGATCATGTCTTTAAAGAAGTTTTTAAAATGTGATGACTATGAAATGGAACCCATTTCTTTTATGCTATATGGGTTTTTTATGAAATGATTGATTATGATATATGTGTATCACATGATAATAAAGAAAAATTTAAGGGTTCTCCCTGATAGCGCTCCAATCCATTGGGTAATGATGTAACCACTAGAGATTACAAATTTTAGGGTGCGCCCTGATAGCGCTCCAATGCATTGGGTAATGATGTAACCACTAGAGATTACAATTTTAATGATACCTTGGGGTTTACCTTGGTAATTTCAACTGACACCTTAGGGATGGACCTTGGTGATATTTTCATGATTGTCTATGTTAAATGTTGTATCCACGTCTTCAAGTTATGAAACATGTTATTTTTATTATGATATGCCTCATGATATCTTTCTCATTCCTTAAATTTATTTTTCAATACTTTTGATGTATCTCAAGTTCTCATGTAAAATGTTTCCCTTGTTTCCCTTACTGGGCCTTCTGCTCACCTATTTTCTTTGATGTATGCTCCCAGGTTATGAGATGTTTTAATGAACTTAGGATGAACAAATGAAGAAGCCTTTCAAGTGTTTAAGAAGAATGTTTTTTTGTCTCATGCAATAAGTTCCTGGTTTCCAAGACACTAAACCTTAAAGATCCTCGGTTTTGTATAATGTAATGAAATTTTATGTGATAAAAAGGCAGGATTCTATAGTTGGTATCAAAGGATGGTTTAGTTATTTGTGGAAATTAGGATATGAAAACTTTAGGAATAACCCTTTAGAAAAGTTTAAATATATGAAATCTTCCTAGTATTTTGGTGAGTATTGAGTAAGGGGTTTCCAAGAAAATACATCCCTGTCTAGATACGAGCAGGTAGAGGTGGCTCTAGCACAGATGTACATAGGGGTAAAATCTTAAAACACCGCTTTGAGCTAGACTCAAACGGGAACTGGTACACGACAATGGGTCTTGCTGCACTCTTGGTTACGACACTCCCAGGGGATATGCTTTGGTAAATTCATAAGCTTAGTATGAACCATTATTAAAGGAACAAAGATAAAATAAAATAAAGATTCACATAAGAATATATGATCATGGATAACCTAGTTTGGAACCTAGGGGATCAAAAGTTAGGATATACTTTTCTTCTACAATTTTATCCTTCTATGCTTAAAGTTTCCTTTTCATGATTATTGGCTATGTTTTTAAGCCCCCTAATTATACTTTCTTTTCTTAGTTAATGGTGGGAAATAGAAGAACATGTACCAACAACCAATGTGATAGGAAATGTGACGATTGCCCTATTAATATGACAGAGATGACAAGAGATCAAGTTGAACATATTGTGATTATGCCAAACCAGCTATCAAAAATCACAATTAATAATTAGTACCTAGTTGAATGCCCAAATTCATCAAGGAAGAAGAAGACGAAGTCCCAATGATGTTCATCTGATAAAGTTGATTAGGTGATTAAAATATGATTACTATTTTGGAAGACGTTCACTATTTTGGGAACCCTATATGATCGAGGTAAATATATTACTACAGTATTTTCTTTGAGGAGTAAAGGTTGACCTATATTTTGAAGAATCGATGAATTTAAGGAGAACTTATGGTAATTTAGGTTACTTATGGAAATGATTAACCTATCTTGGGGAAAATGTGATTAGGTTAGTTACTTTTGTTATAAGATGATAAGAGTGGTTGATGTTGTTTGGAGATAAATGATAAGGTTTATCTTGGAAGACTATGTTATTAAATACTTCTTGTATTTGGGTTTCAATGTTAGTTTGGTTTATTTTGAAGAATTTTAAGGACATTTATTTATGTAATATTCTATGATGAACTATGGGTAGTACCATGGAATTTTGAATATTTAAGAGTAGTTTCCCTTCCTATGGGGTTCTTTCTTTTTGAAGAGTTGTTTTATATTACCCTTTCTATTTTTGGGATAATGTTTAAAGATAGAAGAAATAGATAGTTAATCTTTTGTGGATTACATGACTCTCTAGAAGATGATTCTTGTGTTTTGATGAGACCAAGTGTTTTTTAATGCTCATTGTTTGGAGAAAAGATTAGTCCCAGTGGAAACTTATTAAGGGATGAAACTCTACTTGAAGGTAAATATATTTCCTTGTGTCCTTATTCTATGTAGTAAATTAATTCCTCAAAATTATGAAAAGGAACGTAAAACAAAAATGTTGTTGGTTTATGTTTCCTTCTAGGTAATCAAAGACCATTTACACACATCATAAGTTTGTGATTTTCTTGTGGTTAACTTTATCCTAATCATGTTTTCTATCACTCTCCCTCAGAACTTGACCCTTTGTTTTCTCTTTCATGTCCATGTTTCCCTACATGGAATCCTAGAGTGGCTTAACTCGGGTGACCTTTGTACTTACCTTTCTTTCTTTTAAAGTAATAGTTTTACTAACTCCTTTTCTGATGTGGGACTTTCAATGAAATTTCCAATCCCAATTTTAAAAATTGCGAGGACGCAATTTCTTAAGGGGGGAAGAATGTAATGACCCAAAATTTTGAATAAATATTATTTCCTAATTTTGTGTGTTATTTTATTTTATACTCAAAAAAACTATTTCATTTGATAACATGGGTATAATTAATATGAGACCGTTGGGTTTCGACTGTTATATGAAAGTTGGTCAATATAACCGCTGGAAACTAAACGTTTCGATTATTATCTCTAAATACAAGTGATCTTGGTTAATTAATATAGAAAGAAGATTCGATGGCCTCATACAGTAGTCTTGGGCCGATCGAATCCCATATAATAGAACTTGGGAAGGAGGTAGCACCATTGGGATTTGCTTTGGACCAAACCCAAGCTGAACTTCATCGTGTGAAGCTAGAACGGAATCACCTTTGTGATAAGTTCAAACTGATAGAAATTACTACTCGTGCAATGTTGTTCGAGCCGCCCCAAGATTCTATCACCCTAGCACACCTTACTCTTAGGTCCTATGCTGGTGTTATAAGGGGCTATGTAACGAGACCGTAACAGCCTTGTGTAATCCTTTGACTTAAATAAAAATTATGATTCCTTATTATGATGAAGTTTGTGAATTTTCAAATGTTCGGATAAATATAGTATTCATATTTTTGATGAATTCTAGAAAAAGGATATTTGAAAATACTTTCGTAAACCTTAAATAATTAATGATGTGTAATGATTTTCAAAAAAATGGTCTTTTGCAAATGTGTTCAGTATGAAATTTAGAGTCTAATAAGATCCACTTAATTTTTGATGAATAGTAAATTATGAATAGTGATTTTATGCTTAAGATTAGTAATGTGATCATATGGATTAGTAATCTCACTTAAAGAAAGTATTAATATAATCTAGGCACCCTAATTAAGTAATGTGATTCAATAAAATAGGTAAATAACTGTTTCAGAAATTATTAGTCAAGTATTAGTTTTTTAGGGTGAATAGTGTTTTTTAATTAAAAATAAAAATAAAAATATTTAAAAAAAATTATAAAATGGACTTTATTTTTGAACTCAGAGAATTGATATTATGTTAAGGTAATTTTTGGGGTTTTTTCTGGAAAAAATGAATTTTCAGTGAATAGTGTTTTTATTTAAAAATTAAATTAAAAATATTTAGAAAATTATTTTTATAAAATGGAGTTAATTTTTGAAATCAGAGCATTGATATTTGGTTAAGGTGAAATTTTGGGATTTTTCTGAGAAAGTTGAATTTTCGATGAATAGTGAAAATACAGTTGTTAAGTTATGGGTGTTTAATGACATCATTAAATGATGTATTAAGTATGTAATAAATATGGTCGACTTCTGAATATTAAGATAAGGTATGAGGTATCCCAAGTGGCCAATACCATGGGAAAATAACATGGGCAAGCCCATGGTTTTTTCAAAACCACCAATGAGGTGTCCCTTGGCCATTAATGCTTTATCCCCTCACTTTCCTTATAAATACCCACCCTTTCCTCATTTATTTTTCACTCCCAACTCTCACAAAATGATTATATAGTATCATTACCTCCCAATAAGTCCTCCAAATGTTCCCCCAAGCCCTCAAGGTCCCAACCTTCGAGTTTTAAGAGTTACGTTTTAAGGTAAGGGATCCAACCTCTCTCTTTCTTTTCAAATACTCTCTTTTAAGTCATTTCTTTCATTCTCCATGTTCTTATGTTGGAGGATGTTATTTTATATTCCTCTTACTTTCCTTTTCATGTTCATATTATGAGATATCCCCTCTTACTCTCATCATTTCGTTTTATGAATGCTTAAGTGGCGCCGTTAGGCTGCCGAAATTTTTGTAACGGATTCTTTCACCCTTCTCATTTTCATGTTCTATTTTCTTGTTAAGTCTTTAAAGTTCCTTTTTATTATGTTGGGGCATGATCTCTATATCTATCATACTGATATTTTATGTTCATATGATGAGAGACCCTATTCTATCTCATCAATTCTTTTTTTTTTGAAGTTTAAGTGACGTTGTTAGGCTGCCGAATTATTAAGGGATTATTTCACCCTTCTCATTTTCTAGTTCTATTTTCTTGTCAAGTATTTCAAGTTCCTTTTTATTATGTTGTGGTATGATCTCTATATCTATCATACTTATCTTTTATTTTCATATTATGAGATACCCTATTTGATCTCGTCAATTAATTTTTTTTGAAGTTTAAGTGACGCTGTTAGGCTGCCGAATTTTAATAAGAGAAATATTATTTTTGTCTTCATTTCATGTTCTTCATTTCATATGGTATATCTTTCAAATTTCATTACCATGCTCATAAATCCTTTATATTATATCCCCCTACTGTTTTATGGATCATTTATGAGTGGGTTACCCATGTCCCCTCTCTTTTCAATGTTTTCTATAACCCTACAACATAGTCGTTATGCTGCCGAATTTCCGTCTCAAAATGTCTCGCTTTTTCTAAAATTATTTTATATTATTAATTGAATACTCTAATCTCTTTCTTCTAAAGGTTTATTCACATATATACCAAAATGTTCTATTTTAAATTCTGGGATTTACATACATGAGACCCGCTTTCCTTTTCCATGGGCTTAAAGTGACATAAGGATCACGTCTTTAAAGCAGTTTTTAAAATGTGATGAATATGAAATAGAACCCATTTCTTTTATTCTATATGGGTTTTTTATGAAATTATTGATGATGATATATGTGGCTCACATGATAATAAAGAAAAATTTAAGGGTGCGCCCTAATAGCGCTCCAAGGCATTGGGTAATGATGTAACCACTAGAGATTACAAATTTTAGGGTGCGCCCTGATAGCGCTCCAATGCATTGGGTAATGATGTAACCACTAGAGATTACAATTTTAACGATACCTTGGGGTTTACCTTGGTAATTTCAAATGACACCTTGTGGATGGACCTTGGTGATATGTTCATTATTGTCTATGTTAAATGTTGTAGCCACATCTTCAAGTTATAAAACACGTTATTTTTATTATGATATGCCTCATGATCTCTTTCTCATTCCTTAAAGTTATTTTTCAGGACTTTTGATGTATCTCAAGTTCTTATGTAAAATTTTTCCCTTGTTTCCCTTACCGGGCCTTCTTCTCACCCCTTTCCTTTGATTTATGCTCCCAGTTTATGAGATGTTATAATGAACTTAGGATGAACAAATGAAGAAGCCTTTCAAGTGTTTAAGAAGAATGTTTTTTGTCTCATGTAATAAGTTCCTAGTTTCCAAGACACTAAACCTTAAAGATCCTCGGTTTTATATAATGTAATGAATGTTTATGTGATAAAAAGGTGGGATGCTATAGGTAAACAAGAGGTTATCCCAATCCCAAAGAAGATACATGGGTGGTTATCCCAAGAATAACATGTGAGGAATGGATTGGTGGGTAGCCTTGACATAATATTTATATGATTGTGATTATTTCACACTTTATACCACTCTTTTATGTAATGATATTATTCTAATAATCTCTCATGGAACATGTTCTCTGATTCCTTTATGATTCATGTCTTATGAACTTCCAAAATTTATTCCATGACTCATAATTATGATCTATTAATTTTTGGGTATGATTTTCAAATGTTAATCTAATTTTCTTATACACTTATGCTCATGTTATTCTTAAAAATTATCATTGATTGACATATCTCTTTTTTACCCTTACGGAGATCACCCTTTATCATGTTTCCTTTTACCCGTGACATGGAGAAAGTTTTTAAGTATGATATGTCCAAGAAGGGTGTTCATTGTGAAGAACTAAGTGGGAGATGATGTAGATATTTTATGTTCCAGTTGTTTATGTATATATTTTTCAAATAAACTAAAACATTATAGTAATGGAATGGATCATTTTTATATGTAATGAATATTCATCTAAAATTATGTAATATTTATGTATGAAATTTCTATTTTACCTAAATTATAGTTTTATAGTGGTGATAGATAGTCATTATAGTTCATCCTATTACTAAGGAATAAACATAGTATTAAACAAAAATAAAGAACATGACACATGTTTTGGGACAATAATAGTGTTTCATGCTAAAAATATTGTTTCTTTATTTTATTATACAGAGTTTTTTAGTGAAAATAATTCATTAAAGATGTAAATGAATCATATAAAGTAGTTAGTTATGGTTCTTATTGAAAAAAAAACTTATGTATGATTAAGTCTATAATAATAGGTTAGTGATGGAAGTTAAATCCATATCCCTTTAAGATTATGTTATATATATTGATATTCCTCCCTTGTTTTTTTTTTGTTGTTTTATTATGAAATGAGGATAATTACATAAATATTGAGTAATTTAAATATATTTTCAAAAATGTGAGAGAAGATATTTATCATAATGAATAAATAATGAATATTTTAATTATGTATGATTTTGTTTAAATAATTGGATATGTATTTTAATTGTATTTATAAGGATAAAAATTTATATATGTAGGAAAGAATAGATATGGTGTCTAGATATTTTAATAAAGGGGTGAAATAGTTGATAAATTGATATCTAAATATGAAAGATCTCCACTATATTTTATGATTTTAACTATTATTATAGTATAATTGTTTTATGATTCAATTGATTTAACAAGTAAAAATAATTGAAAAATTTATAGGTATTTATCTACCATTATGGTTATCTATAATTAGTATACTCACATATACTTAAACTAATTAACTGATATAATTTTTCTGAGAGGGGATACATAGAATATCCATCAATTAAACGATATAAGTGTTCTTAATGATTCAATTGTGTTTGGATATATATTTTGTTTCCTATAAAATATTTTGTGGTGATTAATAATTCATAAGTATTTTATCGGTCATGTAATGATTAAAGAAAATTATAAAGATGATGAGTCATGTGAAATGTCAGTTTCCAAAAGTGGTGAATTTTTTATAAAAATATTTATAATTATGAATAAGTATCCACATAATTTTTTATATTCTATATTCAAAAATCAAATAAATCATAAGAATAGTGGTGAAAGTTTGTTAATTTTTTGAATAATTTGATGGATAAGTATTATATTTGATTTAATAATTAGAGGAATACATAAAATAATTTGAATAGGCTATGAGTGAAAAGGGAAATAAAAATGATTTAATTTTTAAAGTGAATAAATTATTAAAGATTTATCATATGAGTGAATACTGATTTACAAATTCTATATAATGGTTAGTGATTTTATGCAACCATGTAAGGAAAATGTGAATATTGCATAATGGTTGTGCATGTGGAAGTTAATATGTACCAGTTTGTTGAAAGCTATATGAGAGTAAAAAATAGAAATAAAATATGTCAAATACTAGTAAGAGTATGTTAATTTTTTTTATTAGAGGGTTACTAATAATTTTGTAATTGTAACTTTATAAATGTAATGGATTTGAAAGTGTAGTATTGAACTTTTTCTATACGAAGTTTATAGGTGGGTAGTGCAGTATCATTAATAATATTCTATATAATAGTGAAGATCTAAAATAAAATATTTATTACTATTGAGAAATAGTTTTCATAATTTTAAATCATGATTTATGATAGCAACGTAAGGGTTAGTAGAGAATATCATAATTGTAATCAATGAGTTTAAGAAACTGTGCAATGGTGGATGTAGTGTTTTATAATGGTGAATGATGGAGTTCATAAAATGGTTAATTTTATAATTTAATAATTGTTTCTATCCATAATTAAAAATTGATCTATAAAAAATGTGATCATTTATGAAATGTTTTATGTAGTTTTATTAAGTAATAATAGTCCTTAAATATTGAATATTATAATTGTAATTTTCTTAGTGGTTTACTCTAATTAATAATTCACTACATTTTTTTAATTGATGGATAAATAACTATAGTTGTGTGGGATTATAGAGGATAAAAAATAGGATATGAAGGTGAATAATTTTATGGATATTTATGTGGATAAATTCAGCCTATTATAGCTAATATTTGTTCAAGTGATATAGAAGTGAAATAAAAATAAGATATGGGGAATAAAAGAAGTGTGGCTCATGAAATATTAGAAAACCATATATGAGGAAGAAGAATATTATTATGTTTTGATATTTATCACACATAATATAATGTAAAAATAGATAAATCCTTTATAATATATTTTTATCATCCTCTATTGTATTGATAAAACATCTCACAATCAGAATTGGCATCATAAAACTTTAATAGAGTAGGGGCACAAACACTACCTAGTGAAAAATTAAAAGGGCCTTATTGATTATACATTCTCCCCTTATAATTTTTTCGTTATAAAAAGAGTATATAATTGTAAAATTGGGTAAAAACCACAACCCAACAATGATAATATACTCAAAATAAGTGTCAAACCTCTAAAATCTATATTTCCTTTTGTTTAGATATGAATATTTTATCAAACAAATGAAAAAAAATTGAAACAAAATGATCACTTTATCTCATGAATAAATGAATTTTTAATAAGAGATCTCTATTAAATGTATAATTTTAATTATATATTAATTCTCCATCTATTTTTGTGTCAATATCTCATCTTAGATCTCAAAATTTCATATTCTCACTAAGGAATGAAAGATATAAAAACCCATTGATAAATATTTGGATTTGTCACATGGTATGAAACTTTATGTAGTTAGATCATATTTTTTATATTGTAGGTTTTATCGTACTTTACTCTATCTTCATTTTATAATAAAGGCTTAACCAATAAAGGATATGGAATATCCTTGAACCCATATTAAAAATATGTCTCATGATGGTTTACAAGCCTTCATATTATTTATGCAATACTAAAATGTGAATATAATACCACTAAAAAAGAATATAATTTATATAATAATACTATTTATTGAAAAAGGTTCATCTTATTTATCATCCTCTATGTTTTAGCTAACTTTATAAACTCTTGGTGACATATCTTTCTCAACAATCAACTTTATTATTTTCTAGTCCTAAATGAATCACAACTGATATGATCTGATAATAGTGTCTTCTCACTAGAGATTGAATATAACATATCTTTTAATTTATTTATATTCACTATTTAGTGGAACATAATCCTACTACATCAATTTTATATTATTTATTCCTTTATTTTCATAAACACTATATCATTTCTAGGCTATAATAGTTTTTCACTTCAATTCAATAATGTAACTTATTGGAAAAGAAAATAAACATCTCCACTTTTGACTCCACAAGATTTTATTAGTCATTGGTTGAATTTATAAACTAAATAAATTACCTAATGATAAATTTTTAAATTTAATGAAATAATATAATGGAATTTTATAAAAAAAAATAGACAGTAAATTAATTCTCATTTTCTATCAAAAATCAACCGTATATTGGCTTTGTAAAATTCAAATCAATTTTATACACCCTCTTAAACAACCTCATAAAGTATTTAAGAACTTTTTCTCACTCTTATTCATCATATTGAATTTATAATTCAATATAACAAAACCACTATTACAAATATTTCAATATCACATAAACAATTTAACTTTTCTTTCGATCCCATGAAACTCCAACTCACTATTACATGGACTATTAATTTATGTCTTAAATCTCATAAAACACCCAAATCACTATCATTTAGTATTTTTAAATTTTACTTTAATTGAATTTAATTATATTTTAAAGTTATTTAGCATTTTATTTTCAACATTAATATTATACATCTCTATAATTGTGTTGGCGAACCTCACATGTCAATGATTTTTTTAATTATTCTATTATCACCCATTAATATTCTTCTATATTATTATATTTAATATAAAACACATCTTATACTTATTAAACATTTTTAAAAACCTTTTTACCATCTATTATATAATTTATTGTATTTATATGAATAATTTAGTTTATAAAAAACAATATATGTGCAAACTAAATAATCATTAACATTTTTAACAATATTCTCTAAAATTATAAAAAACAAATCATACTTCTCCAAATGGTATTAACAATATCCACCATTTTATTTTACTCACTTTTATGTTAAGGTCATTACTAACCATTTTTCAATGACAAAAATAGTCTTTAATAGCAATGGTCCCTTTATAGAAAGTATATATTTTTTTATTAATTACATTAAACCTTTTGTTGAAAATAATCCAAATATAAATAAAGGGCATGTGATAAAAAATACCAAAACCTTGACTCAATATGGTTTTAATACCCATAAATAACATAAACTTTGGTAATATATATTTTTGGATTGGATTTGTAAATATAACCACCACATGATCCTTTATATGAACATGTTCTATCTTCAATAATCCTACACCAACTTTCCCCTTTCACAAGTGATATTTTATGTTAATGTAATTTGGTCTTCAATGTTGTACCCTATTTTTTGATAAATTAGGGAAATGTTTATTTTTATATTCTATCCCTAATGAATATTTCACATAGACTATCAAATACTTAAAATTTAACTTTTTCCAGATCATTTATGTGGTATATTATGATGTGGATATATAATTTGACTCTATTGTTTGTTAAGTTACATAATATTATTTCTTAAAATTTCAGGAAATAAATATCCCAGAAACAAATAAGTAACCTTTAAATGTTGACATATGATTTTCAAAATAACCTGCCCAATATATATCTATATATATAAGCAGTTGTAAATGTCTATCAATTTCATACAAAATACCATAGTCATGTTTTATTTCCACATACTACAGTATTCCCTTAGCTTCCATAAAACTATATTCATTTAAATTTATTTAGAATAAATATCATAGATTCACAATATAAATAATATTAGGCCTTGAAATTGTAAAATAATTATGGCTTTAATTAAACTTATAAAATAATTTTCATTCATAGGCTTATCTTTGGTATCCTATTTAAATTTACTATACATTTAAAATATTTATTGAAACTGCATTTTAATTATCCATATTTAAATTCATTCTAAACTCACATATATTTTTTTCTTGACATATAATTAAAATTCTTGTAGATTGGGTAATCTATTTAACTAATAAGAAAATTTATCTCAAACATTATTTTTTGAGCCCAAGAGTTTTTGGGAAGATTATATAGTTTATGAGGAGGAACGTGTGGAGTGTAAAAATATAAAAGTAGATATGGTTGATGTATTGTATTTTTTTAATGCATAAATTATTTTCAAAAAAACATAAAATAAGGGTTAATATGGGATATTAAGGCTTTTTGGAAGTTCGGAGTCGATCTAGAGGATTTTTTGAAGAAATATATAATTTATATGTATTTGAGTAGATGTTGACTAAAGATTGTCCAGGTATAATATCTTACATAATTTCATAAGATATATGATTTTTTTATGAATTTTTTTCCATGTAAGATGAGATTCTCATAAAATAATGATATCATCCAAGATGTATGCCATGTAAGATACTTGGAATGCATAAGAAGATATTTTTGTCAGATATGGGGATCACATAATACATATTTTATGTAAGATACATGGAACACATAATAATAATATTCCCCAAGATAAATAGATCATATAAAATTTTTTCCATGTAAGATACATAGAATTAAAAAGAATATTCCCCAAGATAAATAGATCACATAAGATGTTTTCCATGTATGATACATAGAATTAATAAGAATATTTATTCATTAGATATGATAATTGCATAATATGCCTTCCATGTAAGATTCGTTAAACATGTAAGATGGTTGGTTGTGTAAGAATTAAGATGATTTCGTAAGTCTTTACTAAGTCATATGGAAAATCATTTACTAATAATTTATAGAACAAGTATTCAATTATTAAATTAGGTGATTATTAGGGAACCAATATTCATTGAAAAAAATATCAAAACTATAGGTGGTGCTTCATGTGGATGTTCAAAAGTTCTATAATAGAATGGGATGTTCTAATATTTTTTCTACATATTATCAAGAACACTTGGAGATTGTTTTAAAATAATTAAATACAATGGATTTTTTGGATAATTTTAAAGAGAATATTAGACCAAAACCTATGTAAGTATTTTAAAGAGAATATTGTTGACAAATATTGGGGGAATTTCAAATATAATATTTGAAATTCAATGATGAGGTATAGTTAGATATCATTTCAAAAAAATTACCTAATTTATTATGAACGAAAAATTTCATTTGATTTATATCATTAATTTGTAGAGATAATATTTACCAATATTGAATGAATATAAAAAGAAAAAATAAAGAATAATAATATAGAATATGATCCATTGTGATAAGAACCAATACACTGTAGCATTAAAAATATATTTTATTGAAGAGTGAGAAAGAGGAGAAAAAGAAGGAATAAGGATAGGTTCTTTCTCAATTCAATGAAAAAAAAGAATAGGAATAATAATTGTCTTGTGATTGTGTAAGTTGGGAAGAAATAAGTGAAATAATGAAAACATGATTGAAGTCTACATTGGAAGAGGACTTTATTACTGTTACAAAACCATTATGCATTATCATAACTATGCATGATTCATGTACATTATCATTTGATTATATTTTAATGAATGTTTATATATAAACGTGTATTTCTAAAATCCATAGTGTTATATTGGTGGGTAATATGATCATGGGTGATTCTGAGTCACGCCAAGTATTACCTTCTCATTTTGAGAGCTGGAAGTTGTAAATGTAATGTTCCTTGTTCTTTTCTATGTTTGTGTGTGTTTAACTGAGAAGTATTATCACTCTAACATGTGGTGAATATTGTTTAAAAAATAATGAACTAAAATAATTTTAAGTCACTGATTTATCCCCCCCCCCCACCATCAGTGATTTCACAAATGGTAAGTGAAAGGATTGTGCTAAGAGGAAAATGAACTAATAATACCTTATTTTCGGTATAATATGATCATAATTCATGCTACTTGAGTATAAATATAGAAAATTATATGTGGTATAGAATTATTGGTCATATTTTTCAAATAAATATGAGTAATATTTCCCAAAGAGAAAATTTTTGTTATCTTCATAAGATAAATATAAACAAGAATTAGATGTTCTCTACATGTCAAAAGGGAAAGATTACAAATTCTCCACCCAATAAATTTGAGATTCATATACCTCAACCATTGGATATTTTACATTAAGATTTATATGATACCATGATAAATAAATAAACAAATATAGATAAGTAATTTAATTCATTAATTTATGAAATTTATCACATTAATTGTATTATGTTTATGAAACAAAAATTAAAGGCTCTAAATATGATTAAAAGTTTCAGAAGGATTACTAAAAAGGTGTGTGGTTACTTATTGAAGAAATTACAGATATGTAATGTTGTTAAATATAAAAATGGAACATTTGAATCTTATCTTGAGAAAAATGGTATTTATCATGAACTCAGTATACCATATAAACCCTAATAAAATATTTTATCTAAATAGAAGAATAGAATATTGGTAGAGATGGCTCGGAAAATTTTGATAGATAATGATACTTATTAATACTTATTGAGATAGTCTACTAGATTATAATTTCACATTCAAAATCACTGCTTATATAGACCAAATTATGAAAAGACATTATATGATATGTATTAAAAAAAGTCCAAAGTCTGATGTATTTAGGGTATTTCGCATCCCCTTCATCATCAAATTATAAGGTGAAAATCTTAGGATCTTTGATAAATGATTTATTAATGGTATCTTTATAAATTATCTTCTAAATGGAAGATGATATAGATGATACATCAAGGAGAAAAAAATATCCATCAACATAGTTGATGTAAAAGTGCTAGAACATTCTAATATAGAATAAAAACTTGTATAAGCAAGTTCTAAAAGTGATTAAGTTGATGATGCTTTTTTTAAATATCCAGATGAGGTTTTGTTAAAAATATTGATAAGAATTTATGCTACTTGAGTTTAAATAAATAAAATGAATTGTGTCTTAGAAGTATTGGCCATATTATTCAAAATCATATGAGAAATATTTACCAAATAGAAAATGTTTGTTATCATCCTAATATGAAGAGAGAAAGGAATTATATGTTCTACATAATTTAAAAGGTAAATATTACAAATTATTTACATACAAAATTTTAGATTCATATAACTCATCCCCTAGATATTGTGCATTTAGATTTATATAAACCCATTATAAATTAATAAACAAATGGATATAAGTAATTTATTTATTTTATTGATTAAATTACTCACATCACTTGTATTATGTTTATTAAATAAAAATAAAAATCTCTAAATATGTTTAAAAGTTTTAGAAGGAATAATGAAAATGATTATAATTAGTTCTTGAGGAAATTATGGATAGATGATGGTGTTGAAAAAAATGGTAGATTTGAAGCTTATCCTAAGAAACATGGTATTAATCATGAAATCAGGGTACCATATACACCCCCAAAAAAAATAGTGTGGCCAAATGGAAGAATATAATCTATATAGATATGGCTCGGTCAATGTTGATAGAACATGATACTTCTTGGTACTTCTAGAGATATGCAACTAGAGTAGCAGTTCACATTCAAAATCACTGCTTATATATAGAAAATTATGACAAGACATCATATGATATATATTAAAAGAAGACCCATGTTTTATGTATTTAGGGAATTTTTCATCCCCTTAATAATCAAACTCAAAGTGGAAAATATTGGGAGGTTTGATAAAGGATGTATTGCTGGTATCTTTATGAGTTATCCTCTAAATTGAATATGATGTATATTTTACATAATGGAGACAAAACTAATCATTAACACAATTGATGTAAAAGTTTTTGAACACTTTAATATAGAAAACAAACATATAGAAGAAAGTTCCAAAAGTGATGAAGCATTAGATGGTTTTGTTAAACATATTAATGAAGTTATAGAAAATATTAAAAAATCTAAATAAGGATAAGTTGATAATGAAAATTTAGCCAACTCAAGTGATGAGGATAAACCTTTCCCATCTAATTTAAGGATTAGAAGGAAATTTGTGGTATAAAACATCATTGAAGGTCGAGTAAAGTACTTTCAAACTAGGATAACTTTGAGGAATGAAATCCATGAATCACTGCTTACTCAAGTCAAACCAAGAGATGTTGATTCTATGAAAAATTGATCTAGATAGATATGAATGAAACTTGGATTCTGATACTGAATACTAAAGACACAAATGTTATTGAAACAAAATGGGTGTTTCAAAATAAGTTAAATGAAATATTTAAAGTTGTGATAAATAAATCAATACTTTTCTACAAAGGGAATTTTTAGGTTAAATGCGTTATTTTTTATAATACTTTTCTCTAGTTTAGAGAATTTAAACTATTGGAATATTTATTATTATTATAGAACAAAGGAAACACAAAATATTTCAAATGTATTTCAAGTATTCTTTCTTTAATGTATAGCTGGAAGAAGAGGTTTACATTGAGAATCCTAGTATATTCTTACTGGAAAAAGATGATAATTATGTTTTTAGTTTAAATAAGTCTCTGTATGGGTTAAAACGAACCCAAAGAGCATGGTATTCCAATATAAATTATTGTTTAAGGAATTTTAAATTTAGAAAAGAAAGTGTGGATTGAAATAAATACATCTAATTTTTCAAAAAAAAACCACTCATTATCATTATTTATGTAGATGATATCATTTTTAATGGAAATTAATAAAGGAGCTATGAAGAGTTTTCAATATAGATGAAGAAGTTATTCTAAATTTTCATTATTTACAAGTAAATATGTTTTTTGGGTTTATAAATTTCATATGAGAAACGAAATATTTTTCTATATTAATATAAGTATGTCCATGAATTACTAAATATGATTAGCATAGAGGATTCGAAGACAATTCCACACCCATCTTAATAGGAACCAAATTGTAAAAATATGTGTAAGGGAATGAAGTTTATCCTAATGAATTCAAAAACCTGATTGGAATTCCATTGTATTTAATAGCTTCTAGTCCATATTTAGTATATATTGTTACCCTTTGTGCCTAATTTAAAAGTACACCAATGATGTCACATCTTGTGTATGGAAAAAAGGATTATCATATATAACCAAGGCACCACAATATATTGGTTAAAGTATGAAAATAAGGGATAGATAAATTTATTTGGTTATATGAATATAGATTGGGTAGGCTATATTGATGATATAAGATCCACATATTTACTTTTTCCTTGGTTATAGAAGTGTGTGTGTGTCAAACTAAAAGTTATTTTTTTTATTAAAATAGATTTAGGAAAAAAAAGAAAACAAAAGTTGAACAAATGGGGAAAACCAGAGAGAATAAGGAAGATGCAAGGGGACAAGGGGTTAAGGGGGTATAAAGTAATGTAAACTAAAAGTTTCATCTCGAACTAGGTTAACACACTCAGGTTCAAGAGACATGATTCCTATGAAGATCATTTGGGTGTTATATTGGTCACTATAGGTGGCAAGAAAATCTGAAACCTTTTTTCCATGATGCCAAATGTGCAGTAATATCATGCCATTAGTTACTCTTCTTAGTCACCTTTGAATGAGGTAAGTGATATCCCACAAGATTTTATTCTTCCCTTTTATATAACTGTGGAATACATTTGAGTCTTTTTCAATTTTGGCAATATGGATGTTGTGATCGATGCAAGTCTCCAACCCATTGAGAAGAGCATTGGCCTCGGTTGTGATAGAGTCCCATATACCATAGAAGCTACTTAAATCCAAGATGACTGATCCTGAATGGTCTCAGACCATTCCCCCTCTATTCATTTGGCCCTGATTACACGAACTATCTATGTTTTTCATGATTCCACACTCTGGATGATTACAACAAATCCATCTTCCTTGATTATGAACACTATATGGGAGAAGAGTTCTGCTGCTAGCAATGATACTTCTCAAAGAAAATATTCAATCCCACCGCTTCACCAGGAGACTGATTTCGATCATAATGCTCCTAGACCAAACTTGAATGGCTAAGTACGAGCTTCCTTTTTCTTCAATATGTTCTTTGTTTCCAAATGAACCAGCATCATGCGGTCATTACTGCCCAAATAATGTGGATGAGAACAAAATTGGAATATATAAAGGTGGAAGTGAATATAACATTACTTTTATATAGTTATAATCAAAGTTATATCAATTTTCAAGGAATACTATTCATCATTCAATGTCTAAGAACATTGATGTCAAATATCACTTTATAAGGAGCTTTTATAGAAAGATGATTTAAAGATGGAATTTTTTCCTTCCTTGAGGAAAATAGTTGTTGTGTTCACAAAACCATTTCTTGAAGATATTTCTCAAAGGATATGGTTAAAAATGGGAGTTCAACATCACCCTTCTCAAGGACAAGTTCAGGTGTTTCTATCTCCTTTTTCATCCAATTATTTGGATATTGTTATCTATAAGGGAGAAAAGGAAAATGTAAATCAATTCATGTTTAATACCTTAATGTATTCAAAAAGGTGTAGGAAAAATATATCTATTAAATTAGTATCCAAATGTATGTGTATCTCTTATTTAGGGAAAAAAATTACTTAAGGGGTGTTATTAGATAGGGTAATCTCTTATTTCAACTTTTGGTGTGTTTATGAGCTTTTTATGACCTATTTTAATAGTTTAGACACCATGGATGGAGGAATATATTTTACCATGTTTAATGAATATATTTGTGGAGTTTCATAATATATTCTCTCGTATGATATATCATTTGATTCCATAAAGTGAGAAAAATGGGTATTTTCATGTGGTTTCATGTGAAATTTTGATCCATGAAGAATTGAACATAAATAACTATTTTTATAGATATCATGACATGTTTATTAAAAGTTCTTATTTCTTATGTTGATTTTTCTCATGTAGGATTATAATTATTGAATAATGATTTATTTATAAGTTATTTGAGTTATAAATTGATTAATTTTCCTAGGATTCCACAAAATCCAAAGGGGGTGATTTTTGTGCCAAAGAGATGTTGGAAATATCATTGATTTCATAACGAAGTAGGTGTAGAGTATACAAATGTTAAGGTGAATGTGTTTGATGTGTTGGATTTTTTTAAATGCATAAATCATGTTCAAACTCACATAAAACAAGGTTTATTATTTTATTTAAATCTTTGTGGAAGTTTGGAGTTATTCTAGATGATTTTTTGAAGAAATCTGGAATTTCTATGGATGTTAGTAGGTTTAGACTTAAAATTGTCTAAGTATAATATCTTATGAAATTTGATAAGATACTTGGTTTTCATAAAACTTATACTATGTGTAAGATGATATTTTCATAAGATGAATAGATCATGTGAGATATATATCATGTAAAACATATGGAATGCATAAGAATTGGTTTTTTTAAGATATGAGGATTTATTAAGATATTTGTTACATAAGATACATGGAATGCATAAGAATATATTTTCATAAGATGAATGGGTCCTAAAATATGTATAGAGCATAAGATATGTGGAAAAATTAAGAAGGGTTTTTGAACAATATAGGAATCACATAAGATGTTTGTTCTATAAGATACAGGAAATGCGTAAGATGGGTGAACCCATAAGTATTTTAAGGATCTTGTAATACTTTACCGTGTCCTATAGAAATTTTGTTACTAATAATTACAAGAAAATTTATTCTGATGAAAATAGTAAACTATCTGATGCTTTATGAGATGGTATTAATTAAAATATACATCACAACTTTTGATTCAAGAATATATTCTAATGTTTTATACTATAAAGGGAATTGCTATAGTATGTTCTATATACTGTCAATCACAAATGAAATAAGCTTTAAAATGAGTAACCATGATGACTTTCATGGATCATTAAGAACAGAATATTATGCTGAATATTATAGAAGGATTTGAAAGATAATATCATGTTCAATGGTTATAGGTAATTTCAAATTAGATTATTTGAAATCCAATGATGTGAGAAAGCTAAAGATCAATTCAAGAACTATTGAATTGAGTTATTGTTATGGACAAAGGTCATAGTAATTTAATAATTAATTTATATAATTAATATATTCATCAATATTAAGTGAATATTAAAGTATAAAATGAAGAAGAATAAAAAATAAATAAATTTTTAGAAGAACTGATACACTACAGCTTTGAACATCTATTTTAATAGAGAGAGAGAAAGAGAAATAAATAAGAAGAATAATTAATTCTTACTCGATGTTGTGCAAGAAAAAGGATGAGAAAGAAGAATATTCTTGAAATAATACACGTTTTGAATAATGGAACAACACAGTGATGACACGATTGAATTCTATATTGGTGGATAACTTTTTTGTTTTTAAAAATCCATTCTATATTATTGAACTATGTAGGATAAAAAATACACTATTATAAGACTATTGAGTAATGACATTTCATGGATAAACCCTTCCTATTGAAATATCTCAGTTTATATTATAGGGTAGTTTGATACTAGGTGATTCTGAATCAAACCAAGGATTATCCTTCATGTTTTAAGAGGTGAACCTTGTAAATATATTGTGATTTTTTTAGTGTATTCATGTGTGTGTTTAACAGTGATGTGATATGACTCTAACTTGTGGGAAATTTTTTTACAAGGTTAAAACATAAAATAATTTTAAATCATTGATTCACTCACCCCCCCCCCCCCACTCAGTGAGTTCATTGATCTGAAGGATGGAATTTCAGTATTGAGATCTCAAATATGTTCTTTATTTTAAATAAAAGATCCTAAAAATATGTCTTTTATCTCTCAAAAACTAATTCATTGATGTAAAAAATCTCAATGAGTGATGTAGTATCAATTTATTTGATGTATAGGTTGTTTTTAACCTTTCTATCCTTGAAATTCTTAATTTTTAAGCACAAAACCAACTTTTAGTACCATGATCAAGGAAATTTTTTGTACATTTAAAGATCCCTTATCAACTTACCAACCCTTAAAGCATTATTATCAAATATATACTCTTTAAATTTCAACATATGTAATTCCTCATTAGGACATCCATTTAAAATACTGATTTAATACTCATTATAAAAACATTATACAATATTTGTGTATAAATTTCAAGGAATACACCATCAAATAGAAACATTTGATTCATTAATGAATATTCATTTAACATGTCAATAGATTTTGTATACCTATCAAGATTTATTTATGAGAAAGTTTTTCTTTCACAATGAGTTTGTTGAAAAATAATTACTTTGTGATAATAATATTCTCTTCTTTTGAACTTAGGACTCGCTCAAATTTTTTACACTTTATAATTTTATTCACTGAATCATTAACTAAATAAACATATCACCTACAATCAAGTACCTATTCAACAAACTAAGGAATAATTTATAAAAACATTCTAGTGTTATTTTTCTCATTATTTCCCTCTATCATGACACACGTTCATTCTCATTATATTTTTTTTGAACATACATATGATTTACAAGTCTTATGTTTCATTTTTTGAGTTTATTTGTTCCATTCTCATCACTGGAATTTTTTTAATCTATATCATTAATTATAATTTATACAAGTTCATTAATATGTTATGATTTCAAAAAAAAATAGTTTTTATGGTGTTATAATAAATATCAAGCTAGTTTTGATTAACCAAATTATCTTTAAGGATTATTACATATTCAATATAAATAATAATTAAAAATATGTTTTTATAAGAGAGAAATAAAGCTCCATTAGATATGTATCCTAGGAAAATGCCATTTTCAAATTATTTGTAAATTTTCCAAATATATTTCCTTTAAATTTTATCAATCATGGGATTCCAAATACCCTAAAAAGATTTTTTTTGCATTATTTTAAAAATATATTTAATGTGGATTAATGTGGGAATTTTTCTAAATATAAAATAATTTTAAAACCCCAATATCCATCACAGCATGACCCACATATTTCATGGTGCGACCAACTGTAGATAAAACTGTAGAAAACCCAAAACACACATCACGGTGTTTCTTTACTTGGTCTAGTGAGGCCCACTACAGTCTAGAAATAAAGAACTATAAAAATTATAAAAATACATAAAAATTTATAATATATTTTATACAATTATGACATGGGTGTTTCCTAATTATTCTCATTGTACCATATCTTAACCCCAAAAAATCACTATCAAATGTAGATGAAATAAGAAAATAAAAATTCAACACTCAATTTAAGAGGGGGTCCTAGATAAACTCTTGAAGGTCCATTGATAAATTTTCACTGGAATACATAAGATTTCTTAAAACAAGATAACCAAAATCCTCAATACCATCCAACATCCTCAATAATCACCCAATCCATATCATGAAACACAAAGCTTAATGATCACAAAGATCGATAATAGGTCTCCCCACTATTTAAAATTCATCTAAAATGATGAGACAAGAAATAAATACCACTAAAAAAGTATACCATCATAAAAAATATGTTCCCTCAAAATACCTTAATGGAAAAATTAATCCCCTATCAACCAAAAACAGTTATTTAAGAAACCAACACGGGATTCGGTAAAGGAAACACAACCTAAAGGGAAACCCCAAAATACAAAAATTGTGTTAAAACCCCTATATAATACAATAACATAAAAATAGAAAAAGATACATCAGTAAAAAATATGCCTCAACAAAGGAAAACATGGGCTCTAACCTTAGGTCATGAAGCTAAAGTAAAATTACAAGAGTGTCATCTTGGAGAACACTCTCTAATGGTGAACCTAGAAATAACCTAAATAATGAATCATCTGAACCTAAGTACCATCTATAGAACAATTTTTAATGGTATGGAACTTTTACTAGTTACCAAAAACTACTACAAAACACTCTTTTAACAGTGCTATAATTAGATTTTATCAGTTCTGGAGAAGCACTGATGACCTTAATGTGGTTAAAAGTCTATGACTTTTATCACTGCTAAAAAAGTGCTAATAAAAGGAAGATTTAGCAGCATTGATAAAGGTATTATTTATAAGATATTTTCAAAGAACTGATAAAAGACACCATTTAGCCATGCTTTAATTTAGATTTGAAAAATAAAACCTTTATCTGCGCTTTAAAAGTGCTGATATAAGTGAGATTTATCAACACTGTTTTATCATTGATAAAAGTGTGATTTATCAGCACTTTTGAATGCACTGATATAGATAGAATTTATCATCGCATTTATAAGTGTTGATAAAGGATCCCTTTATTAGATCATATAAAATCACTAATAAAGGGAAGATTTATCAGTGCAATTAATAGCACTGATAAAGGTGAAAACCGCAGTGTGATGTAGCAACATGCTATATCACCAGAAACAGGTGCAATGTGCTGCAACACACTACATCAGCAGAAATAGAAACAAAAATTACCAAAATAAGATAAAATTACTGAATTTAAATGAAATAAAATCTATAACACAAATACAAGAATAAGAAAACACTGTTATAGAGTATGTCAGTTTTTTTCTTTGATTAAAATGAATCTCAGTTTTGAATAAAAAAGATACACTTGGAGTCATATAGGTCACACCGTGCATTAGATTGAGGTGTGGCTAATCCCTACATGTCACAAAATATATATGGATCATTTTCCTAAAGTACCAAAACAATATTAATGTGTTTTTTTAGTTTTGATGATGTTAGTTGTTTTTTTATTAACAATAATGTTAGTTTTGAATAAAAAATATGCACTTGGAGTAATACCGGTCAAACTATGTGTTGGATTGAGGTTAGGATGAATGATACACATCCCAAATGACTAATGGATCATTTTAATAAAGTATAAAAACAATAGGAATGTTTTTCTCATTTTTGAGTATGTCAGTTATTTTTTTGATTAAAATGAATGTCACTTTTGAATAAAAAAGACGCACTCAGATTCATACTGATCACACCATTCATCATATTGAGGTTCGGTTGATCCCTACATGCAAAAAATTATGTATGGATCATTTTCCTAAAGTACCAAAATAATCTGAATGGGTTTTCTCAGTTTTGAGTATGTCAGTTGTTTTTTTAATAACATTAATGTCAATTTTTAATAAAAAAGGATGCACTTTGAGTCATACTGGTCACACTGTGCATCAGATTGAGGTGAGACTGGATGTTAAATGTCCCAAATAACTCATGGATCATTTTCCTAATGTATCAAATCAATCAGAATGTGTTTTCTCAATTTTAAGTATTTCAGTTGTTTTTTTTATTAAAATGAATGTCACTTTTGAATAAAAAAGACGCACTTGGAGTCATATCGGTCACACCATGTGTCGGATTGAGGTATGGCTGATCCCTACACATCACAAATGACATATAGATCATTTTATTAAATTACCAAAACAATATGAATGTTTTTTCTCAGTTTTGAGTATGTTAGTTGTTTTTTGATTAAAATTAATGTCTGTTTTGAATAAAAAAGACGCACTTGGAATCATATCGGTCACACCATGCGTAAGATTGAGGTGTGGATGAATGCTACAAGTCCCAAATGACTCATGTATTATTCTCATAAAGTATAAAAACAATCATAATGTGTTTTATTAGTTTTGAGTATGTCAGTTGTTTTTTTGATTAAAATGAATGTCACTTTTGAATAAAAAATATGTACTTGGAGTCATACCGATCACACCGTATGTCGTATTGAGGTGATATTGATCCCTACCCGTCACAAATGACATATGAATCATTTTACTAAATTAAAAAAAACAATCTAAATGTGTTTTATTAGTTTTGAGTATGTCATTTGTTTTTTTATTAACATTCATGTCAATTTTGAATAAAAAAGACGTACTTGGAGTCATACTGGTCACATTTTGCATCATATTGAGGTTTAGATGAATTCTATATATCCCAAATGACACATGGATCATTTTCCTAAAGTATCAAAACAATTATAATGAATTTTCTCAGTTTTCAGTATGTCAGATGTTTTTTTGATTAAAATGAATGTCACTTTTGAATAAAAAGGATGCACTTTATGTCATACCGGTCACACCATGAATCATATTGAAGTGTGGTTGATCCCTACACATCAAAAATAACATATGGATCTTTGTCCTGAAGTTCCAAAACAATATGAATGAATTCTCTTGGTTTTGATTATACCACATGCGTTTTTTACTAAAATTCTATTTTAAACTAGAAATACGCACAATGGAACTTATTTTAAGTGAAAGTATTTTTTTAACTTTTAAATAATTATTCTCAGACACAATCATGGTATAATCCTTATTCTACTTAATTTCCCAATAATTTTATCATTTGTAAGCCAGCACTTCTTATCCTCCTCTGCCTTGGTCTACACCTCGGTCTTCACCTCTTCCTACTCCTCTATATTGGTCTCCGAATCTAACTTTTCCCCCGCATTCACCTCCTCCTTCTCCTCTACCTTCACCTCTTCCTCCACCTCCACCTTCGTGTTTTCCCAAAAAAATATTGTTTGTAGGACAGTTCTTCTAAACAAATTTATTTCCTCCATTAATCTTCTCCTTGAGAAAGAGATGAAGAATAATATATAAGCATTATGACACCAATGCTTCACACCCCAAATATTTTTCGATGGAATAACTCATACTAGATCTCAAAAATAGTATAAAATAACCTAAATTTTTTGTTGGCATTCATTCTGACAAAAAGTACAATGTCCACTCATCTCTAAACAAATTGATTTCTTCTTTTGAATAACTCTTTTTTTGGAGATCTTCATAGTACTGAAAAAATATAAACAAACAAATGATTATGAAATGAAGTTAATGAAATTATAATTACCTTCAGAAATTACCTGTAGGTGGATTCTAGGTTTTTCATACTATGTGATTTCCCTCATAAATTTACAAACATAATATTCACAATCGATTTCATTATCTTGTTTCGGACACTGCATAAACATTGACCAAAATAATTAAATTGTTTTGAAATGTTTTGATAGTTAAATAATTCTATATATACCATAATTTGTTTCCATTTGTAGTAATCCACAGGCTTTAGCTTTTCAAATTTTGGCCTCATTCCATGATTTAGCCTATATTTAGATACCACCATATCATAACAAAATTCTTGTTAAAACATAGACCGAATATATAATTCAAATTTTATCAATAAAATATTGATTTTATTTTATTACATATTCACAATACACATCATGTGTGGTTGGTTCATTTTAATTCCATTCATTGAATCCAAAAAATAAATAGTTGGGGTGTTTATGTTGGCTACTATCAGCATCCAGTGCTTCCTAAAAAACAAAAACCATTAAGTAGTAAAAAAATTAAAAAAATATTTGATTTTATTAGATCATAGAGTTTTACCCTTGATTTGTAGGCATCAAAAAGAGTCTATTTTATGGTACTTTTTTATTAAACTCTTGGAGTATCTCATCTATTTTCTTATATATTTCTTCCTTATCTAGAGTAATTTATACTGTAGAAATGATACTGGGATTAATGAATCCAAATCATTATTTAAGTGATATTATCTTTGTATAGTAGTAATATAAACACCTGTAAAAAATATGAATAGTTATTAACTTTAATAAACATATTTAGCAGACTATTTGGAAAGATGTATTAAAAAATGTACCTTATTTGTGTATTCAAAACTGATACGCCCAGCGATTCATGCAAGAGAATCTCATTTAGAATCTGAAGACCAATTCCATCCATAATGGAAACTCCAAATATTTCTTCTTCATAGTGAATGTAAGACATCTTTTTACCTTTAAATTTGGTCTCTACATGAAGTTTTAATGTTAATAAATGTTTATCTAGAACTGGCAGAGAGAAGGTACTCTTGGAAGTTCATTTTGTTTTCTTGATCGATTCAGTAGATTTCCTTGATTTGTCCTTTCATTTCTCCACCACTTTATCCATCTATAATATCATACCTCATTCCAAACCTTCTATCATAAATGGTTACATATTTTTCATATGAAAAAAATTGTTGAATAGATACCTCATAAATATTTATAAGATTATACATCCATGCTATGAAAGCTCCAATAGAATCTTGGACTGTTGTAATATCTGGATCATTAAGTGGAACAGGAAACTCAGCAGTCATCTCATAAGCTACCTCAATCCCCACTCTCATGTGATATTTTGGGAGGGGTTTATTTTTTAGTTGGTCTCTTAGTATATTATAAATTTTACCCCTCAAAACATGGTGGTACATGAGTGTTGATAGATAAAAATCACATACAACTGCACCCTATAGAATTTTAGTAACATAAAGTTATTTGAAGTTGTTTGATTCTCATTTAAGAAAAAGAGTAATGAAAAATTTGATTACCCTAGGTAATGTTTGGGTGGAATGACTAGCCTTAAATCTAGTGGGATCATTTGGATCATGTGTGGATCTTTGCTTTACCACCGACTCACTTCGATCTTTTCTCATACATTGGTCTTCCAAACCAGACTGCAAAATAATATCTTGCAGTGAGTTTATTTTTTTCTACATTCACCTTATTATATTATATGTATCTTCATGTGGTTTGTAACACCCCGACCCCAGTTACCCAGAGTTGGTGCATTATTACAGAACATTGGCATGATCACAAAAGATCAAGTCTCGAAAGACCAATTAGTTTAATAGCCTTGGAAACACTAGATACATTCATAAGTCTTATATTACATCATAAAATTAAAAACTACTACAACATAGTTGCCATAGTCCACACTCATATCCCCTCAGACTATCCCTACAGGTCAGTCATAAAATACTTCTTCACATCCTAGGAAAAAATAAAACATAGAAAGGGGTGAGCTCAGATGCTCAGTAAGGATAACAATATAGCGGAAACTTTCATAAATAAGCATAAACATTTAAAGAAATGTATAAATAAACCAAAAGCCTTTTAAACTTGAACATCAGCATAATATGGAAAAAATGAAATGAAATAATGTCATTTACTTATTCACATGGATATTCTACTATCCGAATAATCACATGTAATATCAATAACCACTTTTATAATGATGGAATGCATAATGTCGGACTATCATAACCACATAGTCAAGGCCTTGTGCCAAGAATACAAATAATATTTTTTCAAGGCCTTGTTCCAAGACACTAGTTTGTCTCATGAGACCTACCGATGTATTGAGGAGCTATAGCGGGCTCTACCTGTCACTTATTAAGTCCAATGCATTCCTCATATGAACAGGTTAACATAAACATTCGTATTAAAACTAGAATATGAAATGTCAATACATTCTCCATAAACCATGAATTGTATAAAAATAACACATCCACAGTAAAAAATATTACAAAACCTTAAATACTATATGAATGTTTTGTATCATAATAAATCAACTTCAAATAAGCTTAAAATCCATCAAAGGATGTTGACATAGATGAAGTCAAAACTATTTGAGAGAAATATCTCTTTTTTTTAAATCATTTAAAAGCCACAGAATTATAAAATAAAAAAAATTACTTTGAGAATATTCTTAGAATCTTGTAAGGGAAGATTCGACGATTTTATAACGGTGGAAAATATCTGCACCCACCATATAAGTTATAAAACATTCTTACTTTAATTTTGTCGAAAAGGTTAAAAACGACCTTGTTTGGAAAGCGACGAAAAGATTACTTTATAAACATCTTATAAAAATTCAGCAAGGGTATAAATGAATTTAACCCATAGTCAATAAAATAGGAAGAATGATTTGAAATACATTTTTAAGAAACATGTATGTGGATTATAAAGAGGTCCCAATAGATAATTAGGTATAAACAACCTCAGATAATGAAGAGATTGTGAAATAAACCATTACCTTGTACTTTTCTGTGGTTGATGCTAGGTTAAAATCATGTATAATGGTGAGTTTTATTAAATTATACAAGAATCATATACATTAATATGATATCATATATGATCTTTTTACATTGATTTGTTAATAATATCTTAGTATTATCGTCGTTTCGGGTGTTAACTTACTCGTTTTATTTTATATTTTTTGTTACACAAGTTGTGTTTGTTATGGATAGGTTATATATTATTCATATAAATAATGATATCAAGTCCTTATACATTATTTTTAATCATCCAATGAGAATTATACTTGAATGGATATGATGAAAAATAAATCTCATCGCGTTCCTGGAGACGGTAGTCCGTACGTACGCACGAGCGACAATATCATTCTTTTGATATTAAAATAATATATAATTGGATGGTATATCATAAATACATAATAGTTATCATATTATATTTATTATTTACATGAATTACACATCATTATTATACCCATCCAAATAATAATGTATTGAATAACAATTACACCACATCGTGGAGACGGTAGGTCGTACGTACACACATATGGTGACATGTCATTCAAAGGATGGATAGAATACTGAATATGGTTGTACCATATTTATAATAACATCAAAGTATATAGAATATACTGGATTTATTATTTTATAATGGAAATAACAAAGAAACAATAAGTTGAAGAAGAAAGGAACTTGAAAGAGGGTGGTGAAAAAATTACCTCTTCTTCGGGTTATTCCTTTTGATTTGATCAAAAGGGATCCTTAGGTTGGCTTTATTATCAAAATAAGGGATCTAGGTTGAATTTAGGGAAGTTTGGAGGATATTTAGGTAGGTTTTGTCTGAGCCAAAAGGCTTTGAAGGTGTTAATTAGAGGGAAGGGGAAGTGCCCTTTTATAAGAGGGGTGAGGGGCACCTTAGGAAAAGCAAGAAATATTATTTTATAATAAATTAATATTTGGTTTCTAATGGTTCCAAAGTAAATTATTTAAAGGATAAAGTGGGTATGGGTCGAAAACAACTCATCCAATAGGTTTTATATAGGTTTGGGTCACTTTATTAACCTTATCTTTTAGTTTTAACTCTTAGTTAATTACTTTGACATTTACCATGTCTCTTTGTATTTTTATATTATATAGTTAATAAACTTAATATATACATCCAAGAGACCCCCAAGTGGTCCATTAATGATACACCTACCATGATATAAGTCATTTGGCCGAACCTTAGATTTTTAGGAATAGAATATCAATTAATAATATAATATTTGTTTAAAAACTCATTTATGTCAATTTTGACACTATTTAATAATTGATTTTTTCAAAGTCTTAACATATTTATTACTTCAAAAAAATTATTTAAGAAATCCTAACATTTCATATTAACCAATAAAATTTGGGTATGTAATCAAAACTTTAAAATTATATTTATTTTAACATTTATAATACCAATTATTTGATTCTTTCATTAATAAGGAAAATATTGCATCATTATTGTGTCATAAATATATTTAATTATTCAATGTCTAAAAATTATAAATAAAATACCATTATGTAGTAAATATTTTTATCTTTATAATTAATTTTTATAGTCGAAAATATAACATATATAACCCTATGTAAAAATTGTTTTTCTAAAAGATATATGCTTTTTGTATTTACTTTAACTTAATTAATATAAAGTGTCATTATCACTTACAAGTGGATCCATGGGGTCCCAAAATAGACCCAAAGATTCCCATAGTCGTAAATGTATCAACCAATAGGGTTAGGACACGTTTTAGGGTAATTTATTATTATAATAATATTATTTTTTACCCTTATTTACCGGATTTACCCTTTAACCATGGTAAATAAAATATTTACCGAAGTAATTATTCAAAATGTCTAAAAATAAAAGTTACATATTTACACAATTTGGACCTCCTGATTATAAATATTTAATCCATTTTTCAAAATTCAAAATACATAAGTGGCAGATATTAATTTAAAATTAATTCTCGTTGTTAAAACAAAAAGTGTGTTTTTAAGAAATAATAACTATCAAAAGATTGACACTTGTTTATGTCCGGTTTAAATGTGAAATTACGTCCAATGACCAAAATTGTATTAAATAGTAAAAATATATTCTAAATATACTTTAAAACCACTAAAATTCATAATTTATCACTGTTAATTATTTTGATTAAAAAAAGTTGTTTTTAATTAAAATTTAGTAATTTTCACTATTCATCAAAATATGAAAGTTATCAGAAATGTGCCAAAAATTCACCCTAAGCTAATTTCGATATTCCAAATCCAAAAATTAAGTCTATTTAGAAAGATAAAATTTATAAAATTTCAAAAAGTGGGTATTACTATTCATAACGGCTAGTTTGATTGGTTTTGGTGTGTGTTAGAACTCGAAGTTGCGTACAACACACGCTACTGTATTATTCAAAGAGAAGCGCACCGTGGAAGCTTTGGGTGTTACATTATCTCCTCCTTCAAATAATTTTATCCTCAAAATTTCTAGAATATTACTGTATGAAAAGACTCAGGTGGTTCTTCATCATAAGTTCCTCGGGTTCCAACATTGCATCTTCCATCTTTTGGTTTCTCCATTGAACTTTTACTAGACGAGTCGTCCGGTTTTTCAGCAATTATTCTCTCATATCAAGAATCTTGAAAGGATCTTCACAATAAGACAGATCGGGTTCCAGTTCTAATTCCTCATAGGTGAGTACATGCGTTGTTTCAGGCATGTATTTTCTCAACAGTGATACGTGGAACACATCGTGAAATTTGGAGAGACTTGGTGGCATTGCCAAATGGTAAGCTACAGCCCCAATTCGTTCTAGAATTTTGAATGGTCCGATGTACCTGGGACTCAATTTTGCCTTCTTACCGAAATGTATAACACCCTTCCATGGAGATACCTTCAAGAAAACATGATCTCCCACCTGAAATTCTAAATCCTTCCTTTGGTTGTCAGCATAGCTCTTCTGCTTACATTGAGCTGCTTTGATGTGGTTTTGGATTACCTTCACCTTTTCCATCGTTTCCTCCACCAGTTCTGGGCCTATGAGTTTTTATTCACCAAAATCATCCCAACAGGTTGGTGTGCGACATCTATTTCCATATAACGCTTCATATGGTTCCATATGAATACTTGAATGGAAGCTATTGTTATAGGAAAATTCTACCAGAGTTAAATATTGATCCCACATACCCTGAAAGTCAAGTGAGCAGGATCTCAACATGTCTTCTAAGTTTTGAATAGTCTGTTCTGATTATCCATCTGTTTTAGGGTGGTAGGCAGTGCTCAAATGAATTTTCGTATCCAAGGCCTTTTGAAGACTTTTCCAGAATCTTGAAGTAAAACGTGTATCACGATCAGAAACAATCTATAGGGGTACTCCATGAAGTCTCACAACTTCATTAATATATAGTCTTGCTAGACGTTCAAGTGGTAGATCTTCTCTTATAGCAAGAAAATGTGCTGACTTGGTAAGACGATCAATAATGACCCATATTGAATCGTTCCTTCTAGGAGTCTTTGGTAGTCCCATGACAAAGTTCATCGTAATATTATCCCATTTCCACTCAGGTATGGGAAGAGGTTTCATGACTCCTCCAGGCTGTAGCCTTCCATCTTTCACTTGTTGACAAACCATACATCTTGACACAAAATCAGCAATCTCCCTCTTCATGTTGTCCCACCAAAAATGTTCCTTTAAATCTCTATACATTTTGGTGCTCCCAGGGTGTATAGAGAAATTGGAACTATGAGCATCATCCAACAATTCCCTTTTTAGATCAGGTATATCAGGAACACAAAGTCTCCTCCCAAATTTCAAAATTCCATCTTCATACACAAAGTCACTCAATATCGCATCATTCACAACTTTAATCTTATTTTTAAACTCTTCATCATTAGCCTAAGAACTCTTTATCCTTTCTAGTAAAGATGGTTTGGCAACCATTTGAAAAATTATTGATGTTTCACCTTCTATGGTGATTCCCATGTCTATCATTACTAGATCCATGAAAATAGGATCCCTTTTAACTCTCATTTTGTTCAAAACTCCACGATCCTTTCTGCTAAAAGTATATACCACCTTATTTTCCTTCCCCGAGTGGTAGTGTATCATGCAATCATAATCCTTGAGTAGTTCAATCCATCTCTTTTTCCTCATGTTGAGTTCTTTCTGTGAGAAAATATACTTCAAACTCTTATGATCAGTATAAATCTCACATTTTTCACTATAGAGGTAGTGTCTCCAAATCTTCAAAGCAAAGATTAAAACTGCTAACTCAAGATCATGAGTAGGATAGTTTTTCTCATGAATTTTCAACAGTCATGATGCATAGGCAATAACCCTATCATTCTTCATAAGGACACAACCAAGTCCTTTCTTCGATGCATCACTATAAATAATGAACCCATCATTCCCCGATGGTATAGTCAATATATGGGCATTGACTAATCTTCTCTTCAGTTCTTCAAAACATTCTTCACACTGTTTATTCCAAACAAATTTAACCCCTTTACGTGTGAGCTTCGTTAATGGGTTAGCCAATCAGGAAAAATTCTGTAAAAAACATCGATAATAACCTGCTAAACCAATAAAACTGTATACCTCAGTTATACTCGTTAGTGCTAGCCATTCTTGGATTGCCTTGGTCTTAGAAGGATAAACAGAGATTCCATCCTTAGAGACAATATAGACAAGAAAAGAGATATCCTGAATCCAGAATTCACACTTGCTAAACTTCCCATATAATTCATATCTTCTAAGAGTCTTCAGGATAATGCTCAAGTGATTTTCATGATCTTCGTAGATTTTGGAGTATACCAAGATATCGTTAATAAATACAGCCACATAATCATCGAGATATTCCTTGAAAACTCTATTCATTAGATCCATGAATACAGAGGGTGCATTATTCAATCCAAAAGGAATTACTGTAAACTCGTAATGCCCGTACCTGGTTCGAAATGCTGTCTTCCGAATTTCTTCCTTCTTTACACACAACTGATGGTATCCAGATCAAAGTTCAATCTTTGAAAAGTATTGAGCTCCATGTAGTTGGTCAAATAAATCATCAATGCGAGGTAGGGGATAATTGTTCTTTATTGTTATAGCATTGATTTCCCTGTAGTCTATACATAACCTCACAGATCCATCTTTCTTCTTAACAAAAAGGATAGGGGATCCCCATGGAGAAACACTAGGGAAAATAAATCCCTTATTACTCAATTCCTCAAGTTGTTTCTTTAGTTCAACTAATTCCACAAGGGCCATTCTATAAGGGGTCTTCGATATGGGTCTTGAACCCGGAATTAAATCAATGGAAAACTCAATTTCTCGTTCTGGAGGATTTCCAGGTAAATCTTTCGGAAACACATCTACATATTCTTTCAAAATATGTACATCCTCTATTTGAACATTCCTTTCCTTACCCACAGTTATTTCATTCTCTTCCTCCCCAATAATTTAATTTATTCTAGCTAATGGGGGTGCAACTAAATAAGAATCAAGTGGTGATGATTCTGCTCTAAAGATAAGGTGTTCTTTATCATCATCATAAAAAATTGTAACCTCCTTCTTCTTACAATAAATTTTTGCATCATGGTCTGAAAGCCAATCCATACCGAGGATTATATCAAATTCAATCATAGGTATGATGATGAGATCAGTGGATAAAGAACATTTATGTTCTCTAATGGGGACTAATTTATAAAACTTTGTTGCAATGATACTTCCCTTAAGAGTTTTGACTGACAACTTCTTTGTTAAATCAAATTGGAAATATCTAATTTTCATAGCAAACTGGGAAGATATGAAACAATGCAATGATCCAGAATCAAATAATGCATCTGCTAAACTTGAGGAAACCATTAAATTACCTACCACCACGTCTTTTGGAGCTTCAACCTCAGCAGTAGTGATATCATAAGGTTGGCCTTGATCTCTTGGCCTTTTCTGAGGTAAGTTACCCTGACGCTTAGGACATTCATTTACATAATGTCCCATATCTCTAAAATTGTAGCATTGAACATCGATAGATTCTTTCTTCCCCTTGCAATCACGAGCTTGGTGGCCTTTTTCACCACACTTGTAACAGACTCTCATTCCCTTCAATCAAGTACCAGGGTGTTTCTTCCCACATTTACTATAGGATGGATATTCAAATTTTCCCTTCTTCCCCTTATTTCCATTCCCATATTGATCAGCAGATCTCTTCTTCTCTTACTTTTCTTTAAAGTCGTAAGACTTAGAAAATTCCTTTTCCGTCTTGATAGCACACGAGACAATATATTCATATGACGAGAAGGATTGTGAAACCAATGCTCGATGGAGAAATGGTTTTAACCCATCAAAGAAACAGTCGATATTACTTCTTGGGTTACGTATATAATCTGAAGCATGCCTTGCTAACCTTGTAAAGTTTGCCTCATACTTTGTGACATTCTCGTCCTCCTTTTGTCTTAGACTCAGAAATTGTCTTTCCATATCTGCTCGATGGTCACGAGGAAAGTATTTTTCTAAGAAAATATCTTTGAACTCCCTCCATTCCATATTTGATACTTCATCATATTCCTTCATGTTTGGAATCAATGACCACCATTGATCAGCATATCTAGTGAGGTGGTAAACTGCCATGATAAATTTTTCTCTTTCACTACTCCCCAAGGCATGAAATATTTTCTCTAAGGAATTTATCCATTTCTCAGCTACTAAGGGATTTTTACTCCCATTGAATGTCGGTGGTTGTTGCCTCATGAAGAGATCTAACATTAATCCTCCACGTTGTGGATCTGGGTGCTCCATATGGGTAAGGTTATTATTCATAACCTGAGTGAGTTGTCCTAGTATGGTGATTAGCTGATCAGCACCAGTTGCATCACCGGCTCCACTATAATTATCTTGAGTAGGAGGAAAATCCCTACATGGAGTTTGTGTATTGATACGGTTTCCATTTCTTCCACTAGGAACCATTTCTAAACAATGGAATAAACTTGATTAGTTTATGAATCAAAATACATAATTGCAAACGTCTAAAGCACTTAACATAAATTGAACAATTTACGGATATAATCCATAATCATAAAAATTTGTTCTTTGAGGAATCATATACTCATAAACCATTCATAATGGTTATTAAAGAAAATGAGAATTATCCTAAGCATATCCCCTGGGAGTGTCGTAATCAAGAGTGCAGCAAGGCCCGTTGTCGTGCACCAGTTCTCGTTCGAGTCTAGCTCAAAGTGGTTTTTTCAGGTTTTACCCCTAGGTACATATGTGCCAGAGATTCCTCTACCTACTAGTATCCAAACAGGGATGTATTGCTCAGAAAACTCACAAAATCTCTACAACACCAAAATTCTAGGAAGTTTTTCTATACTAATCCTCAAAGTCCATCTTAGGTCCATGTTCTCTAATCAGAGTTTATCTAAATCTAGCTCCCAAGGTTTGTACTAAACATCCTATGATACCAACCTTAACGCCCCAACCCCAGTTACCCAAAGTTGGTGCATTATTACATAACATTGGCATGATCACAAAAGATCAAGTCTCGAAAGACCGATTGGTTTAGTATCCTTAGAAACACTAGATACATTCATAAGGCTTACATTACATCATAAAATGAAAAAATACTAGAACATAGTCTCCACAGTGCACACTCATATCCCTTTAGACTATCCCTGTAGCTCAGTCATAAAATAATTCTTCACATCCTGGGAAAAAACTAAAACATAGAAAGGGGTGAGCTCAGATGCTCAAAAAGGATAACAATATAGAGGAAACTTTAATAAATAAGCATAAACATTTAAGGAAATGTATAACTAAAAAAATCCTTTTAAACTTGAACTTCAGCATAATATGGAAAAAATAAAATGAAATAATTCCATTTACTTATTCACATGGATATTCTACTAGTCTAATAATCACATGCAATATCAATGACCACTTTCATAATGATGGAATGCATAATGTCAGACTATCATAACCACATAGTCAAGGCCTTGTGCCAAGACTACAAATAAGATTTTGTCAAGGCCTTGTGCCAAGACACTAGTTTGTCTCATGAGACCTACCGATGCATCGAGGAGTTATAGCGGGCTTCACCCATCATTTATTAAGTCCAATGCATTCCTCATATGAACAGGTTTCAACATAACATAAACATTCGTATTAAAACTAGCATACAAAATGTCAATACTTTCTCCATAAACCATGAATTGTATAAAAATAATACATCCATATTCAAACATATCACAAAACCTTCAATACTATATGAATGTTTTGTATCATAATAAAGCAACTTCAAATAATCTTAAAATCCATTAAAGGATGTTGACATAGATGAAATCAAAACTATTTGAGAGAAATATCTATTTTTTTGAAATCATTTAAAAGTCACATAATTATAAAATAAAACATTTACTTTGAAAATATTCTTATAATATTGTAATTGAATCTTCGATGATTTTATAATGGTGGAAAATATCCGCACCCTCCGTATAAGTTAAAAAACATTCTTACTTTAATTTTGTCGAAAAGGTTAAAAAGGAACTTGCTTGGAAAGCGACGGAAAGATTCCTTTATAAATATCATATAAAAATTCAACAAGGGTATAAATGACTTTAACCCATAGTCTATAAAATAGTAATAATGATTTGAAATACATTTTTAAGAAACATGGATGTGGATGATAAAGAGGACCCCGTAGATAATTATGTATAAACAACCTCGGATAATGCAGAGATTGTGAAATAAACCCTTACCTTGTAATTTTCCTTGGTTGAGGGTAGTTTAACCTTCTGTATAATGGTGAAATAATTGTTATTAAATTATACAAGAATAATATACATTAATATGATATCATATATGATCTTTTAACATTGCTTTGTTAATAATATCTTAGTATTATCGTCGTTTCGGGTGTTAACTTACTTGTTTTATTTTATATGTTTTGTTACATAAGTCGTATTTTTTATGGATAGGTTGTATATTATTCATATACAGAATGATAGCAAGTCCTTAAACATTATTTTTAATCATCAAATGATAATTATACTTGAATGGATACGATGGGAAATGAATCTCATCGTGTTCATGGAGACAGTAGTCTGTACGTACGCACGAGCAACAATATCATTCTTTTGATATTAAAATATTATATAATTGGATGGTATATCATATATACAGAATCATTATTATGTTATATTTATTATATACATGAATTATACATCATTATTATACCCATCCAAATAATAATGTATTGAATAACAATTACACCACGACATGGAGACGGTAGGTCATACATACGCACGTATGGTGACATGTCATTCAAAGGATGGATAGAATACTGAATATGGTTGTACCATATTTATAATAACTTCACAGTATATATAATATACTAGATTTTTTATTTTATAATGTAAATAACAAAGAAATAATAAGTTGAATAAGAAAGGAACTTGAAAGAGGGTGGTGGAAACATTACCTCTTCTTCGAGTTATTCCTTTTGATTTGATCAAAATGGTTCTTTAGGTTGGCTTTCTGATCAAACTAAGGCCTCTAGTTTAAAGTGAGGGATGTTGGGAGGATTTTTGGGCAGGGTTTGTCTGAGCCAAAAGGCTTTGAAGTTTTGAATTAGAGGGAAGGTGAAGTTCTCTTTTATAAGAGGGGTGAGGGGCACCTTAGGAATGGCTAGAAATATTATTTTATAATAAATTCATATTTGGTTTCTAATGGTTCCAAAGTGAATTATTTAAAGGATAAGGTGGGTATGGGTTGAAAACAACTCAACCAATAGGTTTTAGACAGGTTGGGGTCATTTTATTAACCTTATCTTTTATTTTTAACTCTTAGTTAATTAGTTTGACATTTACCATGTTTCTTTGTATTTTTATATTATATAGTTAATAAACAAACTATATACATCCAAAATACCCCCAAGTGGTCCATTAATGATACACCTACCATTATATAAGTCCTTTTTCTGAACCTTATATTTTTAGGAATATAATATCAATTAATAATATAATATTTGTTTTAAAAACTCATTTATGTCAATTTTGACACTATTTAATAATTGATTTTTTTTAAAGTCTTAACATATTTATTAATTCTAAACAAATTCATTTACGTAATAATAACATGTCTTATTAACCAATAAAATTCTAGGATGTCATAAAAACTTTCAAATTATATTTATTTTAACATTTATAATACCAATTATTTGATTCTTTCATTAATAAGGAAAATATTGCATCGTTATTGTGTTATAAATATATTTCAGTATTAAAAGTCTAAAAATTATAAATAAAATACCATTATGTAGGAAATATTTTTATCTTTATAATTAATATTTATAGTCTAAAATATAACATATATAATCCTATGTAAAAATTGTTTTTCTAAAAGATATATGCTTATGTCATTTTTGTATTTACTTTAACTTAATTAAAATAAAGTGTCATTATCACTTACAAGTGGATCCATGGGGTCCCAAAATCTACCAAAAGATGACCATGGTTGGACATGTATCAACCAATAGGGTTAGGACACGTTTTAGGGTAATTTATTATTATTATAATATTATTTTTTACCCTTATTTACCAGATTTACCCTTTAACCATGGTAAATAAAATTTTTACCGAAGTAATTATTCAAAATGTCTAAAAATAAAAGTTACCTATTTACACAATTTGGACCTCCTGATTATAAATATGGAATCCATTTTTCTAAATTCAAAATACAGAAGTGGCAGAAGTTAATTTAAAATTAATTCCCGTTGTTAAAACAAAAAGTGTGTTTTTAAGAAATAATAATTATCAAAATATTGACACTTGTTTATGTCCGGATTAAATGTGAATTACGTCCAATTATCAAAATTGTATTAAATAGTAAAAATATATTCTAAATATACTTTAAAACCACTCAAATTCATAATTTATCACTATTAATTATTTCGATTAAAAAAGTTGTTTTTAATTAAAATTTAGTAATTTTCACTATTCATCAAAATATAAAAGTTATCATAAATGTACCAAAAATTCACCCTAAGATAATTTCAATATTATGAATCCAAAAATGAAGTCCATTTCAAAAGATAAAATTTCAAAAAGTCGGTATTACTAGTCATAACGTCTAGTTTGATTGGTTGTGGTGTCTGTTAGAACTCGAAGTTACGTACAACACACGCTACTATATTATTCAAAGAGAAGTGTACCGTGGTAGCTTGGGGTGTTACATGGTTTTATCTTATCAAAATATTTTTGATAAGAGACTCCAAAACCTAATCCTTTAATGCGACCATATTTTTTAGGCCGCTTTAGAGCTACTAAAAGACGCTTTTCTTCTAGTATGGTCATTGTCGATTCTTGTGTCTAAACCATATAAAAATACGAACATATTTATTTTATGTAATATTGTTATAAATCATAATTAATTAAAATTATTTCATACTTACATATTCTTCGCATACTTCTTTTGTGTTTTCATAAACTAATGTACCATCCTTATTTACACGAGCCTCCTTCCATAGCACATGACATGAGATGCAAGTGGCTTTAGATTTTGATTCATCAATATGCATATAAACAAAGGAACATATGTTGTTTCATATCATATAATTAAATTTTTATTTTGGATTTAAAATACATACCAATTTCGTATCTAATGAAGTGTACCTCATCCTTCCTTTGTGATAGGGGTATGCTGGTTTTGATGCATGCTCTTTATTTTCAAAACTCTTTTGTTGTTTCATATATTAACAATTTTGAATCAATTTGGATAAAATAAATAACATCAAATAATATATTATCGACTGCATTGCACCTGAAATGATTTATCATTGCGATGATTACTGAAATAAGTCCATTTATTCAGATTTATAATGTGTTTATAATAAAGTGGTGGGTGGGGATTTATTCTTCCCTTGGCATCCCTAAGATTAACTTTATTAGAAGATTCTAGAAGCCTCTGGGATTTTCTAGTGGACATTAAGACAAATTTATTATGGTGGTCTTCTAAAATAAATTAATTCTACAAGGAATAATGAAAACTAAATAAACGTTCCATTATATAATTTTTCAATAAAATAGATAAAGTTTATTATAATATTACCATTATATCTTTCCAAATGATTTCCTTCATTACCGGTTGGATATGGGGCCATGATTTAATATCAATCGGCATATTCATCCTTGTTTTGACCCCAAGATAACTGATGAATTTTGAATTGTTTGGGTCAATAGGTTGGCCACATTGATTCCAACCAACCTTAATTTTATACCCTAACTTCTTTCTTTGATAATTTTATTCAAAACTATGATGTTTCATAATTCTTGTTTTTTCCTTTTTTTCATCAACACGTTGTTGATCCCCTAATAATTCTACAGTTTTGTCATCAACAGTTTGTTCTTGATTGGGATTGGTAACATCATCATGTTCATAAGACATTGTCAGCATGAGTATTCAAACATTTAATTTCTCTTTAATAAAAATAATGAAATATACTCCATGCATAAAAGTCTACAATTTCATCCATATTTTATGAAAATCATTAATATCTTGAACAGAGATATAATACTTCAATAATATAGTACAACTTCCCTTTGCTACCTTTATTTAATCTATCCTCATATGCTTGATTATATTCCATCTCTGGATGATGGATTTGAGGCTACTCATTCCCCCTTTCAAACTAGCCTTCCTGCTATCACTATTCGGAAGGTATGTCATTAATGAACTTTGGAACCACAATGATGGGCGGAAAGCTAGTTTTAAAGAGGGGGTCCAATCCATCATCAATATATGGAATACAATTAAGCATCTAAAGATTAAAGTGTCCTAGGAACCTACACTAATGGAATCACTCAAAAAGTCTCCTCAATTGAAGAGGAATTGGAATACCTCCACTATAATGGTCTTGTAGAAATGAGCCACACCTCACCTACATTGGACATCACTTATGTCTACTCAAGGATCCCTCACCTTCCAATTTTGGATATTTTTTTAAACCACAATAAGATCCATCCAATAACATTCATCCCTTTAAAGGGTGAATTTTTTAACTTATGCTCAGTATTGATCTAGAATTTTTTTACTCTTATAAATGAAATTAATCTATTCAATGTAATCCTAAATTTATTATTGTGATATATTACCATAAAATCTTAGAGAGGAACTATAGATACTTCCCGTCATGGAAAATTATACCACATAGCTTGAAGTAGATCTACAATTACCTCTAAGAACTTCCTACTTTATGACTAATAATGATATTATTGGTTGTAAAATATCATATTAGAGAGATTTATCCCTACAACTCAATAATATTCTATGATGAAACTTTAATTATACACCATGAATAGTTAAAGTTTAATAATAACCTTGAATTAATTAAAAAAATAAAACTCTCGCAACATGCATCACTAAAATAATTTTTGGAACGTGAATAATTAATTCAATATTTTTTTGAATTCAATAAAAAAATTCATCAAAATCCTAAATCTAAATAACCCATTTCACGGTTTAACAATTTACATAAATAACCAAAATCCACAAAACATGTTTTGATAATTTTTACACTTACCTTGGTCCCTATATGTTCATCACTCATAAATGAGGGCCACAACTTGGTATCCCCAAATCCTTAAAAACCATCTTAATTAAGCCATTCAAAACTATAATCTAGTATATATGATGAATAAAATTTGAGAAACTACCTAGATTTTGGAACCCTATATTATTGAAATGAAGAGAAAAATAAGGGGGGATGAGAGGTCAAGTTTTTAATGTGGAGAGTAGAGTAAACCATATATGTGTGTCTCTAGGGACAAATGGGTTGGACACTCAAATACATGTGAAAGGAGAAAAATAAATAGTACCACACTCGTTGTATTTTGGTAGTGATGAGAAGAGATGTAGGGTTCATCATGTTTAAGAACAGTGAAAAAACACAAAATGAGGAAGTCAAAACATCAAACAATGATAGCGGAAAAGTAGGAAATAACATACAATGGATTATAGCCTTGATTTATCTAAGGGAATATAGAGGAGTCGCATAGGTAGAAGATGATTTCTGAGAGAGCTTGAGAATTGCTAGTGACTGAGTTATGGTCAGGTTTTTTTAAATAGATCGGGGACACTTTTAACAACGCTTTTCGAAAAGCATTGATAAAGATCCCTTTAATTAGAGCTAAATTTATAAGCGCATATAAGGAATGATCTTTATCAATGATACAAAAGAATTGTTAAAAGTTTTGTAATTATAATTATTTAAATAACTTTATTATAATTTTATACATATTTAAATATATATAATTATTTATTTATAATTATATAAATCTATATTTAAAAATAATAATTAATAATTAATTATAATTATTTATTTCTAATAATTTTTAATATAATAAATATACATTTATAGATATATTAATTTTTAAATATTTATTTAAAAATATATTTTTAGCATTATTAATGGATATATAATCTTAAATGTATGCATTTTAAAAGTGAGTGAAATTGAATAATTCAAAATGATTACACTTTAAAAATATTAAAAAAATTGATAATTTTTATTAATTAAATATAAGTTATTAAAAAATGTGGATATATATATATTTAAGTGGATGAATACACATTGAAAATACTAAAACATTGTAAATAAATACATATAAATAAATAATAATAAATGATCAAATTCAAAAAAAATTAAAAAAAAATTAAAATTGAATACCCTAACTGTAGTATATTAAAAAAAATTAATAAAATTGACCAATTAAAAACATAATATATATTAAATGTATCATGTTATAATTAAGTTCTAAAAATATACTAAAATTTGAATAAATTATATAAATATTAGGCGTATTTGTTTCTATATATTGCATAATATATTTGTGTGTGCATTTGTGTATACAAATGCATTAACATGTGTGTGTGTGTGTGTGTGTTTGTTTATTTGTATGTGTGTGTGTGTGTGAAATAAATGCAACACACAACGTTTAATATAGATGAAATTGAAAATAAAACAACATTAAAAATGAATAAGATGTTAATATGTCTTTAATTAACATTTTATATATATTATACTTATTCATTTTATATATTTATATTTAATATATACCACTTATTAATATTTATAATCTATATATATGTATATAAAATTTATTCATTTTTATCAATAATTATTTAATTAATAAAAAGTTTCATATTTTTCTTAATTTTCTCTTTTTCTTGTTTAAATTTTCATTTTATTATGGACTTAATCAGTTAAAAAAAAGCACTGATGAATGAAAAAATTTATCAACACTAAGGAAGTGTTGATAAAGGATACCTTTTATAAGTGCCATACATAAAGCGCTGATACGGGTTTCCTTTATCAGTGCTAAAATAAATCACTGATGAAGGTTACCTTTTATCAACACTAAACAAGAAGTTCCGATAAATGGTGCATTTTATCAGCGCTTTATTAAGCACTGATAAAGGGATTCCTTTATCAGTGCTTATTTTAGCACTGATAAATATGGACTTTATCAACGAATTTTTTGAGCACTAATAAATTCCAGTGCTGCTATAGGTGAGTTTAGTATTAGTGAAACCACGTACCCAAGTCTCTCTATTAGAAACTCATGAAAAGGATAAGTCTAAACATATGGATAATATCACATAAAAACCTCAAGGTATGTAATAATAAATTAGGCATTATTATAACAATGATAATCAACACCTCCATAAAACAAGAAATAGGAAATCCCTAATGAATGCCTTAATCTGTAATTACCACAAAATCATAAATCCTCTCTAAACTCACCAATCATAAATCTCAAAAACATATGATCATTTGGGTCTAAGATACATCTGAGACACCTTCTCAACCACCTCTTAATATGATAATATGATAAATCCTAACGTAGATGATATGAGGATTGAGTGGATACCTCTCCCAAGAAACTATCTTTATGAAAGCCCTTGATGAATAAATTGAACATCGATCACAACATAAATTATATGGATAATGACTCAAGAAGTCCAATAATAAAAAATATTCCAGCTCTACCACTTTATTCAATGACTGAGCATATTCAACAACCTAAATATATTAATTTAATTGTTAATTTGAATTAGCCTAAGGAAAATTCTTCAAAATAGACTTTATATATTCTATAAAGACCGTTCTTGGAGGCATATCTAAATAATATGAATCGTGAATCCAACTCATCCATGATCCACATACCTAAATAAACAATTCCACTAAACCCAAGGGATTAAATAAAATGCACAATTTCACTAAATCATAAAATAAAATAAAATTAATTTCATTAAAACCACCATCATTTAATAATGAGTTTTAAACTCGTTTTATAAAGTATACACACTTTGAAACCAAATAACTTAACTTATAAAAATAGGGAATATCCCATTTTCAAAACTCAACCAAGAATAAAAATATCAATTCTTGTACTGGGGATTCAAAAATGATTTAATAAAACACATTTTTATTTCAAATTGTTTTATAAAAATCCACTTTATTTTCAAAACATTTTATAAATTCTATAATGAAATAAACCACCTTTAAAAACACCTTAAAAATTCATAATACATCATAAATAAACTATATAACTTGGTTTTAAAACCAAAATACTTCATAAAATTATTTGTTAAAAACCCTAAAACTAGTTTTACACCAAAACTCATCATGAAATCCTCTCTTCATAAAAAAATCTTTAAAATTTTGATATAAAAAATTTCACAAACCAAATATTAAAAAAATATTCCATCAAGATATATATATATTCAAACCCTCTTTAATCCATCTCTAATAAAACAAAATTACTTTAAGAAAAATTTGGGATCAAAAGTGGTCAAAATAATCCAAGAGGGGTCCCAAGATGTACAATGTTTGGCCACATGATTTTTCCGACCATGCATGGATTATGTGCTAGAATCTAATAATTTTCTAGGACAATGTTCATAGGTTCCACATATTTTTTCAATACCATATTATGTAACTATTAAACACTAGTTACCTTCTAATTTTCACCCTAAAACTCAATGAAATAACTCCAAAAAACTGATTTACTCAATAGGGATCAAAATACCATCAAAATAATCAATAATAAAACTCAAATTCAAGACTCAAATCTCTAATACCCATTAAATCTCAAGTTTCATGATGAAATATAGAGACCATGAACCTAATCATGACATAAATATTGTGTTATAATAGTATTAGATCCATACTAGTATACTCCAAAAAATAATATAAGAGATTTGATACCATTCTATAATTAACCAGCCTGGGTCAACCTAGCAAATAACCCTAAAGAATATTTCACAAGGCTCAATGGGTATTCCTAATACCCATGGGTTTGAAACTAGTTTCAGGGCATCAAGGACACACTCTTTTGAATGGATTCAACCAATTGAAGATAATAATAAAATTAGTGGGAACTAACCAAAATCCAACATGGTGCATCCATACATTGGAAGACATTTGAATGAAATAAATAGTTACAAATAAATAAAAAATCCAACCATGTCATAAAAATTACAAGAATACACATGATACATAATCAAGAAAAGTGGTTACTCTCAACCAAGAACATACACAATAATAAAAAAAATTAGTATTCCCATAATATATAGTAGAAGTATAATATAATGAAATAAACCTGGATGAATTCGTTGATACACAAATATCCCAAAAGTAATAAAATATCCTAATCCACTATATAAATATCTCTATATGACCCATAATCACTAATCATATCCACAATTAACATTAACATAAAAACAAAAAATTAACTGATATCCAAATATTGTAACCTTTATAAAAATGTAAGAGTAGTAAACACAAGCACACATGTGTGTTTGTTGGGGGTGAGCTAAATAGGTCCTGTATGATTTCACCAAAGATTCAATGGAATTAAATTTACAAAAAAATCCATCAATTCTAGTTTTAAAAAAAATTATAAAATTACAATTTCTATATTTAAATTACATAAAAAATTATCAAACATAATCCTCTTGCTAGAATCTAAGGTAAGAACTTTTTAGAAATGAAAAGGCACTTTTCATCTTGAAAACCATGGTTTCAAAACCATTATGTAAACTAAAATTTCCTTTAAAATTATTTCTTTAAAAATAATTTTTTTATCTACCAAGGAGTGTAATACAACATTAAAATTTCAAAACACTTTGAAATAATAAAGTGTCAGAATTATAAATTTATAAAACAAAACTAAATCATTTATATCTTTCAAATATTTTCTCAAATCCTTTTTAAAATTTGAAAAGTAAACCACACAATAAAACAAATAAGGTATAAAATATGGTCACCATCATATAAAATAAATATACTATAGACAAAAAAAATAATTTAAATGGTGACATTAAACCAATAAACACATGGAAAAGTGCATAATTTTTTCAGTGGTAATCCTCAAAGTTAAATCATTAACAACTAGATACATATCATGGGAACTCAATATGTTCTGACATTAAATGATCCCATACCTCATATCTTAGAATACTTATCCAACAATTTGAACCTTTATGTCACCCTAGTAGCCATAATAGATAAGTCAGGACACGTAATCCATCACTATTTGGCCACACGATTCATTTCAGCTTTCCATCCTAGAAAAACCATACCACAATACCCTATAGAAATTATAATATAAACTAGGGTAACACTAATATATATTTTTCTAATTATCTACCATGGGTTCCTATGATATAATTGAAAGTGTATGTGAGTAATAAAATAATAATTATGTAAACACGTGGATTAAATACATAAACAATAAACTGCAACTCACCTCTATCACCCCCACATAAAACATCACCTTATCACATGTAGATTCATAAAAAAATAATTTGTGGCTATACAATGTATAATATAAGGGGTATCACATATAAGGGTGTTATAAAATCAAATTGAATCATTTAAAAATGTTCCAAGCAAGCTTATAAAATGATCTTATAATCCCAATACATTCAAAAATCAATGAAATACACACCATGTAAACCTTACTTGTTTTTTAAATGTCGATTATGGCTCTAATAATTTCATGGAAAACCAAGTTACAAATCATATTTTGAAAAAACATAAGGTTTTATCATTTTAAATACAAGGTTTATCACCTTAAAACCAAATATTTCTTCCCTTAGGATTCATTTGAAAGAAAAGAAATATTTTAAATATAACCAACCCATAAAACATGGTTTGGGTTATTTTGGAAAATAAAAGGTCTAAAAACCTTCTTTACTTATCAAATTCATTTGAAAAAATCCTTATAGTCATTTTCACAAACATTTTTCATGCATCACATTTAAATTCAAATGATTGCTAAAAATAAATTAAATATACTTTATTTTAAGAATAAAAACCCAAAAACATTTTATAAACCCCTAATGGGTATCAAATATGGGTATAATTTATTAAGAAAATAATTTCTAAGGCCCAAGAATTTCATGACTTATTAAATAAAATAATTAAACAAAATCACATAACCTAATCAAGTGAAAACTACTCATCGTTAATGGTGGAAGCACAAACTCACAAGGAAATGAACTATACATGGATTAAGCAACCAAATCCCAATTATTATACCCATATCAAGCCCTAAATTCATCACTCATGGGTTTTAAGGTTCATGGGAGAAAAGAAAATTTAGAGGAAGTTGAAAATGGTGGAAGTGGAGAACAAGGATAAAGGAAAAGTATAGATTTATCTTCCAAAATCACTTGAATCCAATATAGGATATAAAAAACTATGAGGAAGAAGGTAGGGTGGACACCATTGAGTGTGGATCCAATTTATCCATATGAGAGGGAAATAAATTTGGGTGGATCCAACTAGAAAATGAAGAGTTGTAGATCTAAAAATTCAAAAAATTATAACTGGGCACAAGCACGTCATAATGTTACCCTATTGTGGCTTGACATGACTTGTAGGAAAAACCCATGGGTGAAGGTGATGCATGGAATATTGTTTCCTATCAACCATTCAAAGGTCTGATTCACAATTAATGTGTATAATGTCACTCAATTTGAATCCTCAGTGATGGTATTATATTTTGGAGTTGATTTTTTTCTTGACCTTTGAATGAGGGGTTTTCTTATAGAGCATAAGAGAAATGAATGATTGATGGATTTGGGTTAATAATATAATAATTATTTGTGTTATTTCATTATTAGTTATAAAATATTATTATATCCTTGAGTGTTCTGATATATTGCATTAAATTAACACCCACTTCACAAGATGATTTTCATCACAAATCCAAAATATTAAGGCTTTAATCCAAGCCTCAAATAGGGTATTGATCTCTATTAATACTTGTTTATGGAGTTTTATTTATGGTTATAATAATCAATGAAATCCACATGTTAACGAAATAATTTCATTAATCCATGACATTTTAAATTTTAATATACACAATGTTAACCTAAAGAATATTTAATGACCAAAATATCTCAATCACTTGACATCCTGAAATTATGACTCACCCCAGTGGATTATTTACTCTTCTATTGATATATTTAGTAATCTGGTTTTTTATGGTAATGAGATAAAATAATAAGAAAATTAACAAGATAAGAAAATAATTGTGCACCAAACATACACATGAGCAGTGAAGAAAGTTAAAAATGGGATTTGGATTGAATGAGGATGAGAAAGAGAAAGGGTATTCAACTTAATTTAAATTTTATTAAGAAATATTATAATACAATATATAATTTTTATGAATATGAGATAATATTAAGAAAATTTAATTAATATTTAAAAAAATTACAACTCAAACACTTAGGATATTACAAATGAAGGACAATACAAAAGAACCTGAAGACAAAGAGGGGAGGGATGGTATCTCAAATGGAAAAAAGAGTTTGAAAGGTTCTTACAAGACTTTTTCAATTATATGTTCATGAAAATACTCTACATTAAGTTATTAAGTTCCAAACCCTTTCAAGGAGATTATGGGAATGTATTTATAGCCCAATATGGTGGACTATTTGCATTCCAAAATTTCCCCTCTAGTTGGGTCAACCATTTGACCATGAAGAAATCCAAATATTGATAACTATTCTGCTTAAAAATTTTATATATGAATTTTTATAGTTCACCCACTAAATTGTTCATCCATTTTACTTTTTATCCAATATTATGGATTTTTTCCTAAACTATGTGTTGTTATCCAGTTTTAACCAAACTTTTTCAAATGACACAATGTAATTTAGTTTTAGGCTAGGAAGATGCCCTCGAATTCGAACCATTTATTCTAAAAATTTGGGAGCATGTATCTTTAATTTATATCCAAAAAAATTACATTTTAATTGAACATCAATATTGGGGGAAAATTCAATAATCGTGGTCTATTTTCAAATCTCATACTGAAATGTGTGCTAGACTTTCATACATCAATTCGTCTACTTGTTGGTTTATTTGGGACATAAAATTTTTATTAAATATTTATTTAGATATCCTAAAAAATATTATATAGTTTCAAAAAAAATTGTATTCTATATTGATCTAAAAAATTCAATCATCATGGCTAGTCTAGTTTTCATTACAGATTCGGCAGGCCTTCTTATGTGGCCCATATGTCCCTTCAAACGGTCAAATTGGACAATGTTGTAGTTTTATTATTTGTATTAATTTGAATAAGTAATACTATAAAATAATAATCACATAATTTATATAATTATGGTTATACTTATGATTAAAATAGTAAATCGGCTTGAATCTGGATTAATTCAAATAATAATCAAAAATTATATTTAATATTAAAACATGAATATTTCACACCAATTGTCACGACCCGACCCTACCCGGGCTCGAGCCGCAACTACCCCAAGCCCGCCTCCATAGGTCAGGGGCTGGCGACCAGCGGCAAAGGCACAACAACTCGGGGAGGCCTTTTCCTAAGCACCTGTACACAGCACACGCAAAAAACTCAATGCAAAAGTGCAGAGTAAAAAAGAAAAGTAAAAGGGAAACTGCTATAAATAAACCACAATGTGCATCGACCTCTAACAGTAAAAAGCAAAGTACCGAAAAGGAAAAAGGGTCAAAACACGCACCCAACCAAAAAGTGCCACAACCCAGCAACAGGTAAACAAGAGAAACAGCTAACGGGTCTCCCACCTGGAACCCGGCTACGACCACCGCATGCGGTCCAAGCTCCCAAGCTCCTATACTCCACTGAAGTCACGCTCCACCTGTCCATCGTCTTCAAGGGCACACCAAGTGAGGGCAAATCCCAAGCAGGGGTGAGTATAAAAATACTCAATAGGATACCCCGAAGGCTCGAGAGAGAAACAAAGGAGGTATCGAAGGGTGAGCAGTAGAGCGAACAAGAAAAGTAGAGGAGTACAACTGAAAGTGAAGAAAAGATTCCAGCTCAAACCAACAAGAGAAAAGAAGGTAGAATCGTCCAAACACAAGGAGCTGGAAATGGTGAGAAGATAAACTTCCCGTTGAGTCTTCGCTACCTATAGCAGGAGAGTAGACTCGTCCAACCACGAGAAGCTAGACACGGAAAGCACGTGGCATACCCCGCGCGTCTTCACCTCGCCTAGAAGGAGAGTAACCAAACCCAAGAAGTGGGTACCGGAAACAAGGTATATACATGTCCATATGCTCAAACAAGAAGCCCGAACAATGTATTAAGGGGATCTTCGTCCTGTAGCTCAGCCCAAGAAAAGAGTCGCCAACAGTCTCAGAAAGAAACTCCATCGATGCCCAGCATCCCGCACTTCTGCCCCGAACTGCAAGACAAGGGGATCAATCACCGCACCTCGACACTATCCGCTTTGGGTGGCACTGACTCGCCTGCACGGTTTTAGATCGCATCACAAGAACGCGTCTCGGTGGGGAAATCTCTCCTCGTACTTGAGAAATCTGGGGGAATGTCAACCACAACTCGTCACTGCCCTACAGTCGAGAGGTATTCTCAAATTCAAAGTCGTCACAACACTGACCCGTATAACCAAGGGTCCCACTCTGGTAAACACGGAGGAAAGACACAGGCTAGCCTAGTAGAAAGGACTGATCCTGGAATGCCAACAGGTGTCCCACTGCCCATCCCTGCTAAAGGGTAATTCATAATACGGTACTGGGTGACCCACTGCCCAGCCCCGCTGGAGGGTAAACCATAATATGATATCGGGTGACCCACTGCCCAGCCCTGCTGGAGGGTAAACCATATTACATCATCAGGCGACCCACTTCCCAGCCCCGGTGGAGGGTATACCTAAATACATCATCAGGCGACCCACTACCCAGCCTTGCTGGAGGGTAGACTTGGAATAAGTCGACAGGCGACCCACTGCCCAGCCTTGCTGGAGGGTAGACCTGGAACTAGACGACGGGGGACCCACTGCCCAGCCCTGCTGGAGGGTAGACCCTAAGAGGTCGTCGGGTGACCCACTGCCCAGTCTATGCTGGAGGGTAGACCCTAAGTGCATTGGGTGACCCACTGCCCAGTCTCTGTTGGAGGGTAGACCCTAAGAGCGTCGAGTGACCCACTGCCCAGTCTCTGCTGGAGGGTAAACCCTAGAAGTCAGTGAGCAACCCACTGCCCAGCCCTGCTAGAGGGTAAACCCGAAGAAGTCGATGAGTAACCCACTGCCCATCCCCGCTGGAGGGTAAAACTCAGAACTACTCTGGCCATCTCTACTGGAGGGTACAACACTGGCCAACCGAACACGGAGTGGGTATCGCGCAACCACCAAACTCCAGAATAACTCTCCCAAAACAGGTTCAGCGCCTGTTCCATCACGGGGTGCAACTAGCACCGCTACTGGATGACCCATCGAGAACGAAACCAGGGGGAGACCACTCAACCATGCTGGTCAACAACCGAGCACAGAGCCAGGGGAAGACTCCACCTTGCTGGTCAAACAAACACACAGAGGGACCCTCTACGTCGCGAGAGGTCAAAGTACGCAAAGCAGAACACGGCACGCACATAGGGCCCACACGACGTGTGGCCCCACGTCAACCCCAATTGAGCGCACAAACATTCTCAGGTACAAACCACGCGTACCTCCAAGCGCTCCCGTATACTCCCAGAGTATACCTCGTTCTAACCCAAAGGCTATCGTGCACACGGCACCCAGCGTCAACGCGAAGGCGTGATGTAACAACTCCACCTAAATGGCCCAGGCACGGCCAACCACATCTCGTGGACTAATTATATCACTCTCTCAAGAGTGCGCGATCACACGCCAAGGGTCCGCTACAAACAAGGTAGGGTGAACCACCACTGGAGAACCTTCCATGCTTCCAGATTTAAAAATATCACACAAGAGGCTCCGCACAACCAAACAGATCGTACCGTTGTAATCCTCTCGGAAAAATACGTGAGTTAGACTACTCACTCGCCCGAAACAGTCAACCGGTGAAAAAGGTATTATTCACCGTGACCAAACCCGTGTGGGGCCCACCCCAAGATCCCGAAACTGAACCAACGGATCACGCCACTGCGATCCCTTCGGAAAAACACACGGGATTGAGTACTCAATTGCCCAAAATGGACACCCGGTGAAAAAGGTATTATTCACCGTAACCAGGTCGAGTGGGTCCCACACCACGTCCCCGAAAAAGGTCGGGCAGACTGCACCATCGCAAAGCTCTCGGAAAAGCACGTCAAATTGACTGCTTTCTTGCATGGAACGGGTACCTGGAGGAAAAGATGTGTTCCGGCGCACCGCACATGAGCGGCGCCACGTGGGACCCGCATCCCGATCCCGAAACTCAACGGACGGATCGCACCATTGCGATCCTCTCGAAAAAAACACACAAGATGGACTATTCACTTGTCCAAAACGGTCGCCCGGTGATAAAGATGGAAAATCACTGTTGACGCCCAAACGACCCTCGTGGGCCCTGCACCATCGTGCCGAATTAGAACGGGCGGATTGCACCGTTGAAATCCCCTCGGAAAAACATCCAGAATCGACTGCTCGCACGCCCCGAACGGACGCCTGATGAAAAAGTCGATAAAAGATGCACGCATCTCAAAAGATGGGCCGTGGGGCCCACACCTTAACTTTGGCCTCAACACCTGAAACCACCCTGGAAAGCTCCGCCTCGATGCCAGGGTCCCAACTCCACTGACGGCGCTCAAAACGGACGTCGTACGCGTCCACGCCGTCCAAAACAAGAATCTCGGGAAAAACGCTCGTCCACTTAAAGACGTGTCGTGCCTCTGAGACCCCTCGTTTTGGGAATTCAAAATTCTCAAAACCATCTCAAAACATTTCCCTCGACGCAAGGTCTGTGCTGCCGCTGACGGCACGCAAAACGGACGCCCGTAGCGAAAGCTACGGGCGTCGGAAATTTTAAAAAGGGGGGGGGACCCCCCCCCCCCCCCCCTTGGGCCGGACTGGCCCGGTCCGGCTGGTCCGCCCACAGCCGGCCCACGGCCCGGCCGCGGGTCCAGCCCGCTCCGCCGCAGCCAGCTGGTCGCGGGCTGCTGTCACCCGACCGGCCACGGTGGCCGGTCCCGCTGGCCCCACGCGGAGACCCGCGATTCGCGGGTCTCTGTCCAGCGAGGTCGCGCCGCGACCCCGGACGCCGCCAGGGACCGGCGAGCTCGGCGTGCCGCGCCGCCTGAGCCGCCCGCTGCTGTGCTGCCGTCCCGGAAGCCGCCGCCATCCCGGAAGCTGCCGCCATCCCAGACTGTCGAGCTGAAGAGTCGCCGCCGCCTGAGCCGTGGTCCGCTGCCGCGCCGAGGGTCTGCCGTCTGCCCGACCACCTTGCCGGAAACCGACCTCGTGGCCGAAAACTTCAGAGGACAACCGGAAACGATCCGGTGGTCGAAAATTTGATCCGGATAGCATTACGGAAAGCTCGGGACAAGATCTACGTGATCATGGGCTTGGATCGAGGATCGGGCAGCAATTCAATGTGCAAATTCACGTTTGAAGTTTATTGCGGGAATAAAAAAACAAAACGCAACATCCTACCTCTTGGGACTAAGCCCGTCGCTTTGCGTCAACCCGCCGGGGTGGCCGCGCCTCACCAGACCGCTTCGCCGGAGTCGCCTCGACGGAGGAGGAGGAGGAGAGGGAGAGGAGATCCTACTTTCTACTATCCAGGTGAGGGAGATGAAGAGGGAGGGGGTGACTTAAGCGTTTAAATAGAAACGCTTAGCCACCCGCCCGTCGGCCCGAACCCGAATCCTCAGCAGGGTCGAGTTTAAGACTCCCCTGGGTTAAACACCACCTCCCGAGCATAACGGCGGTCTCGTAATTTTAATCTGAGACCCCGTTCAAAAGTTATAAAATTTAACTTCCAAAGTTGCTAAATTACGAAAATGCCCCTGGAGCCATTTTTCACAAACGGCCCGCGCCCGCGAAACTTATACCCCTCCTAGGGTAAACAGAACGCTCCAAACTTAACGGTGCCCTCGGTTTCCCAATCCGATCCACCGTTTAAGAGATACTTGAGTTTCAACATTAAACGAATAAATTAATTTATTTATTTATCCGTTTAACGTTCCGAAAGCGAGCAAGGGGTCCAAACGTCCCCCGCCGACATACTTTATATCGTTCCTAGAGTAAACACCCCATTCCGGACCCATCCATATACTCAGATATCTGATCCGGAACTCCGTTTAGTAATTATCCCATTTATTTAGCATTTCTAGTGTGAACGCACTGAAAATTTAACTCCGGCCACTCCACGGCTCGGAATCACACGTCGTCTGAAGGAACTACTCTGGAATATCATCAAGAATACTCCAAAGTCTTTCATAGAAAAAACCGGGTTCTTACATCATTCCTTCCTTCAAACTTTTCATCCTCGAAAAGCAAAACCAGGGAATAACACAGGGTACTAAGCCCACACCTGGCTTTCCCATACCCAGAAGAACCCACGCATAGCTCTGCGTCACCACACACAGACCAAAGGATTTATCTGTTCATGCTCGGTCAGACCTTGCCAACGTCGTTCACCCACTCCAGACTTTGGGGTTAGGGCAAGGCGGTAGGGTACCTCGCCATCCCTTTGCACGATCTCAAACGGCCCGAAGGCCCTCGGGGGTAGCTCACCTCCCCGGTCAAACCTCTACGTCGCACACCGCGACTGGAATCACCGCTCGCACCTGAAACAAGGCCCGGTGATTCCCTCCTTTAGAATATCCATATGGTGAAACACCCAAGGATATCTGGTCATACAAGATTCCACAGTCGATGCTCTCTTACACGCTCAAAAGGCGAAGGAGTCAACACCATCGACTAAAGGAAAAGGTCTCACACCTTTTTCCTTACCAACACAGTGTTACACCCGATGCCCTGCGTCACCCTGGTAACACCTCAAACAAGGAGCAGGTAGAAAATCCTTTCACACGCAGAGCCTAACAATTCTACTGCAAAAAGTAGAAGAGTCGCAAGGGGTACCTCTCACCATCCCATGCTCTGCAGGATCGTAGACATCCAGAGCTCACGGCTGTCCGTGGTCCCAACTGTCAGCTCCCGGAGCCTGACATGGACCACCTAGTGGTGAATGGGAGATCTCGTAAAGTCGTCCCCCACCACCATATCCTCCCGCTCCTCCGCTAGCACCACCTCTCTGGGCGCTACTTCGATCACAATGTTGCCTCCGTCGTGGTGGTGCACCTGATGTCTGCCCGAATCTCTCTGCATGCCTGGTCGGGCAGTCCCGTGCCAGGTGACCTCGTCCATCGCAAGCATAGCACCGAATCTCTCTGGGCTTCACTGGTGCCCTCCAGCGCCATTGTGGTGTACGACCATGCCCCTGAGTCCGGTTGTCAGTAAGCTGCCTGCGTCAAGGTTCTGCTTGCTGACGCCCACTAGCTGCGGCAGACGTCTCAGCTTCAACGTGCCTGCTGCCACCACCAACACTAGAATGCGACAGGAAGCCCTCTATCACCAGCGCCTTCTCTAGACCCCCGGCATATGTGGAAATTCCCAAGGGTACTACGATAGCATGAATCTCTCGGCGGAGACCCTGCTCAAACTTCCACGCTCGGAGGTTGTCGTCATGGACCAAGTCCGGATAGAAGCGTGCACGGTCTAAAAAACTAGCCGCGTACTCGGCCACCGTCATCCCTCCCTGCTGAAACTGTAGGAGCTTCTGAATCTGAACGGAGTGCAAGCAGGAGGGAAAAAACTCCTCATGGAACAATGATCGAAAGTATCCTCATGAAAGAGACAACTCGTCAAGAAGCTGAGTCACCAGACTCCACCAACGCCAAGCTGCTTCACAAAAAAGGTTGGCTACCAAAGCCACTATCTGATCTGTCGGCGTCTGCACAATCCTGAAAAGGCGAACCACTGCCTCGAGCCAAACCTCTGCTGCCTGAGGGTCTGGCTCACCACTGAACCTCAGTGGACTCTTCCGTTGGGACTCATGGAGCACACTCAACCTGCGCTCAAACTCAGCCTGCTCCGCTGAAACTACCTGCTGCTCAACAGGTGGGGGTGCTGCTACCGGCCCACCTGGAGAAAGGGGCTCGCATGATGGGTCCTGGACTGTGGCGTCGTAGCTCATAGGGTCATCGTCACGAACCAAAGCTGGTATCCTGGCTGGCTGTCTTCGCGGAGACATCCTGAATATTATCAAGGAGTGTCGCGGTCAAATGAGCATATATGTATATACCAACAACAACAACGATGGGGAGCTGACTCAAGAAGGACAGTCAAGACGCAGTCCTATGTGATGCACAAACAAATTCCCCTGCAACAAGTGTCTCATCATGCCGAGTCGACAAGCGGGTTATCAAGGTCCTGGTGAATGGATATGTCGGCCGCCGCACCATCATTGGACTCCCTGGCCTGAGAGCTGCTCTCGAGAGACGTCAACACTGTTTCCATAAATCCCAACTAATTCCTCTTTTAGGGACGTCCGAATAGCGTCCCAAGGAACGAACCACCTCTGATACCACTTTGTCACGACCCGACCCTACCCGGACTCAAGCCACAACTACCCCAAGCCCGCCTCCATAGGCTAGGGGCTGGCGACCAGCGCCGAAGGCACAATAACTCGGGGAGGCCATTGCCTAAACACCTATACAAAGCACACGCAGCAAACTCAATGCAAAAGTGCAGAATAAAAAGAAAAGTAAAAGGGAAACTGCTATAAATAAACCACAATGTGCATCGACCTCTAACAGTACAAAGTAAAGTGATGAAAAGGAAAAAGGGGAAAAACACGCACCCAACCAAAAAGTGCCACAACCCGGCAACAGGTAAACAAAAGAAATAGCTAACGGGTCTCCCACCTGGAACCCGGCTACAACCACCGCACGTGGTCCAAGCTCCCAAGCTCTTATGCTCCACTGAAGTCACGCTCCACCTGTCCGTCGTCTGCAAGGGCACACCAAGTGCGGGCAAAGCCCAAGCAGGGGTGAGTATAAAAATACTCAGTAGGATACCCCGAAGGATCGAGGGAGCAACAAAGGAGGTACCGAAGGGTGAGCAGTAGAGATAACAGGAAAAGTAGAGGAGTACAACTGAAAGTGAAGAAAAGAGTCCATCTTAACCCAACAATAGAAAAGAAGGTAGACTCGTCCAAACACAAGGAGCTGGAAATGGTGAGAAGATAAACTTCCCGTCAAGTCTTCGCTACCTATAGCAGAAGATTAGACTCGTCCGACCATGAGAAGCTAGACACGGAAAGCACGTGGCATACCCCGCGCGTCTTCGCCTCATCTGGAAGGAGAGTAACGAAACCCAAGAAGTGGGTACCGGAAACAAGGTATATACATGTCCATATGCTCAAAAAAGAATCCCGAACAAAGTCGTAAGGGGATCTTCGTCCCGTAGCTCAGCCCAAGAAAAGAGTCGCCAACAGTCCCAGAAATAAACTCCATCGATGCCCAGCATCCCGCACGTCTGCCCCGAACCGAAAGTCAAGGGGATCAATCACCGAACCTCGACACTATCCGCTTTGGGCGGCACTGACTCTCCCGAACGGTTTTAGATCGCGTCACAAGAACCCATCTCGGTGGGGAAAGCGCTCCTCGTACTTGAGAGTTCTGGGGGAACGTCAACCACAACTCGTCACTGCCCTGCAGTCGAGAGGTATTCTCAAAGTCAAAGCCTTCATAACACTGACCCGTATAACCAAGGGTCCCGCTCCAGTAAACACGAAGGAAAACCACAGGCTAGCCTAGTAGAAAGGACTGAGCCTGGAATTCCAACAGGTGTCCCACTGCCCATCCCTGCTGGAGGGTAATTCATAATATGATACTAGGTGACCCACTGCCCAGCCCCGCTGGAGGGTAAACCATAATATGATATCGGGTGACCCACTGCCCAGCCCTGCTGGAGGGTAAACCATATTACATCATCAGGCGACCCACTGCCCAGCCCCGCTGGAGGGTAGACCTAAATACATCATCAGGCGACCCACTGCCCAGCCTTGCTGGAGGGTAGACTTGGAATAAGTCGACAGGCGACCCACTGCCCAGCCTTGCTGGAGGGTAGACCTGGAACTAGACGACGGGCGACCCACTGCCCAGCCCTGCTGGAGGGTAGACCCTAAGAGGTCATCGGGTGACCCGCTGCCCAGTCTCTGCTGGAGGGTAGACCCTAAGTGCATCGGGTGACCCACTGCCCAGTCTCTGCTGGAGGGTAAACCCTAGAAGTCAGTGAGCAACCCACTGCCCAGCCCTACTAGAGGGCAAACCCGAAGAAGTCGATGACTAACCCACTGCCCAACCCCGCTGGAGGGTAAAACTCAGAACTGCTCTGGCCATCTCTACTGGAGGGTATAACACTGGCCAACCGAACACGGAGTGGGTATCGCGCAACCACCCAACTCCAGAACAACTCTCCCAAAAGTGGTTCAGCGCATGTTCCATCACGGGGTGCCACTAGAACCACTACTGGCAGACCCATCGAGAACGAAACCAGGGGGAGACCACTCAACCCTGCTGGTCAACAACCGAGCACAGAGCCAGAGGAAAACTCCACCCTGCTGGTCAAACAAACACACAGAGGGACCCTCTATGTCGTGAGAGGTCAAAGTATGCAAAATAGAACATGACATGCTCATGGGGCCCACACAACGTGTAGCCCCACTTCAACCCCAACTGAGCGCACAAACATTCTCAGGTACAAACCACGCGTACCTCCAAGCGCTCCCGTATACTCCCAGAGTATACCTCGTTCTAACCCAAAGGCTATCGTGCACACGGCACCCAGCATCAACGCGAAGGCGTGATGTAACAACTCCACCTCAAAGGCCCAGGCACGGACAACCACATCTCGTGGACCAATTATATCACTCTCTCAAGAGTGCGCGATCACACGCCAAGGGTCCGCTACAAACAAGGTAGGGAGAACCACCATTGGAGCACCTTCCATGCTTCTACATTTCAAAAGATCGCACAAGAGGATCTGCACAACCAAACAGATTTCACCGTTGTAATCCTCTCGGAAAAACACGGGAGTTAGACTACTCACTCACCCAAAACACTCAACTAGTGAAAAAGGTACTATTCACCTGACCAAACCCGTGTGGGGCCCACCACAAGATCCCGAAACTGAACCAACGGATCACGCCACTGCGATCCCCTCAGAAAAACACACGGGATTGAGTACTCAATCGCCCAAAATGGACACCCGGTGAAAAAGGTACTATTCACCGTAACCAGGTCGGGTGGGTTCCACACCACGTCCCTGAAAAAGGTCGGGCAGACTGCGCCATCGCAAAGCTCTTGGAAAAGCACGTCAAATTGACTACTTGCTTGCATGGAACGGGTACCCGGAGGAAAAGATGCATTCCGGCGCACCGCACACGAGCGGCGCCACGTGGGACCCGCATCCCGGTCCCGAAACTCAACGGACGGATCGCACCGTTGCGATCCTCTCGAAAAAAACACACAAGATGTACTATTCATTTGTCCAAAACGGTTGCCCGATGATAAAGATGGAAAATCACCGTTGACGCCCAAACGACCCTCGTGGGCCCCACACCATCGTGCCGAATTAGAGCGGGCGGATTGCACCGTTGCAATCCCCTCGGAAAAACATCCAGAATCGACTTCTCGCACGCCCCGAACGGACGCCCGATGAAAAAGTCGCTAAAAGATGCACGCATCTCAAAAGACGGGTCATGGGGCATGCGCCTCAACTTCGGCCTCAACGCCTGAAACCAACCTGGAAAGCTCCGCCTTGATGCCAGGGTCCCAATGCCACTGACGGCGCTCAAAACGGACGTTGTACACGTCCACGCCGTCCAAAACAAGAATCTCGGGAAAAACGATCGCCCACTTAAAGACGCGTCGCGCTTCCGAGGCCCCTGGTTTCGGGAATTAAAAATTACCAAAACCATATCAAAATCTTCCCCTCGACGCAAGGTCTGCGCTGCCACTGACGGCGCGCAAAACAGATGCCTGTAGCGAAAGCTACGGGCATCGGAAATTCCAAAAAGGGGGGGGGGGACCCCCCCTTGGGCCGGACCGGCCCGGTCCGGCCTGTCCGCCCACAGCCGGCACATGGCCCGACTGCGTGTCCGTTCCGCTCCGCCGCGGCCAGCTGTCTGCGGCCTGCTGTCACCCGACCGACCACGGTGGCCAGTCCCGCTGGCCCCATGTTGAGACCCGCGGTTCGCGGGTCTCTGTCCAGCGAGGTCGCGCCGCAACCCCGGACGCCGCCAGGGACCGGCGAGCTCGGCGTGCCGCGCCGCCTGAGCCGCCCGCTGCTGCGCCGTCGTCCCGGAAGCCGCCTCCATCCCGGAAGCCACCGCCATCCCGGACCGCCGAGCTGAAGAGCCGCCGCCGCCTGGGCCGTGGTCCGCTGCCACGCCGCTGCCCCGCCGAGGGTCTGTCGTCCGCTGGACCACCTTGCCGGAAACCGGCCTCGTGGCTGGAAACTTCAGAGGACCACCGGAAACGATCCGGTGGTCGAAAATTTGATCCGGATAGCATTCCGGAAATCTCGGGACAAGATCGACGTGATCATGGGCTTAGATCGAGGATCGGGCAGCAATTCAACGTGCAAATTCATGTTTGAAGTTTATTGCGGGAATAAAAAAACAAAACGCAACATCCTACCTCTTGGGACTAAGCTCGTCGCTTTTCCATCAACCCGCCGGGGTGGCCGCACCTCGCCGGACCGCTTTGCCGGAGTCGCCTCACCGGAGGAGGAGGAGGAGAGGGAGAGGAGCTCCTCCTTGCTGCTGTCCAGATGAGGGAGAGGAAGAGGGAGGGGGTGACTTAAGCGTTTAAATAGAAACGCTTAGCCACCCGCCCGTCGGCCCGAACCCGAATCCTCAGCAGGGTCGAGGTTAAGCCTCCCCTGGGGTAAACACCACCTCCCGAGCACAACGGCAGTCTCGGAATTTTAATCTGAGACCCCGTTCAAAAGTTATAAAATTTAACGTCTGAAGTCGCTAAATTATGAAAACGCCCCTGGAGCCATTTTTCACAAACGGCCCACGCCCGCGAAACTTATACCCCTCCTAGGGTAAACAGCATGCTCCAAAATCAACAGTTCCCTCGGTTTCCCAATCCGATCCACCGTTTAAGAGATACTTGAGTTTCAACATTAAACAAATAAACTAATTGATTAATTTATCCGTTTAACGTTCCGAAAGCGAGTGAGGGGTCCAAACGTCCCGCGCTGACATACTTTATGTCGTTCCTAGAGTAAAAACCCCATTCTGGACCCATCCGTATACTCGGATCTCTGATCTGGAACTCCGTTTAGGAATTATCCCATTTATTTATCATTTCCAATGTGAACGCACTGAAAATTTAACTCTGGCCACTCCAGGGCTCGGAATCGCACGCCGTCTGAAGGCACTGCTCTGGAATATCATCAAGAATATTCCGAAGTCTTTCGTAGAAAAAATCGTGTTCTTACACCAATTATGCACTTTTCCTTGAAAATCAGTAAATTTTTTAGATATAAAGTTATGAATAAATTAATAACATCAACTCCAAAACACTTAATTATGTTAATTTCCTCATGAACGCCAAATAACAAAACATTAAAAAATCATTTTCACTCACCAATAAATATTTTAAAAAATAACTAACTAAGGGAAGAAAAGACTAGTTAGGTCATTAATAAAGAATTACACTACAATTTTATTCTATAATCATGTGTCAATATAATTCATTTTTCATGTTCAAAATTTTAATCAATAAATGTGGGCACTCAAAATATTCTCCTCGCATAATGATGTAAATTTATTCAAGCTCACTCATTCACCAAAAAAATTGAAAATCATAGAGTTTGTAAGATCTCTCAGCTTTCCTTACCTACTATAAAGTGAACAAAAATTAAGAGGTGTTTTTTGGAGTTTTTAATTGGATAAAGGATATTATAAATATATTGTCCACAAGAGAGAAAAAGTGGGGTAAAACATCAACATGGAAAAAGAAATGCAATTTTTTTGAAATGAGACATGAAAGGTTATGGAAATATATATTTATAGAGGCATGAATGTATAAAGGAAGACATAAAAGTGATAGATATTTGTAAGAATATTAAGAGATGAAATATGTACCCAAAAAAAACTTCTCCCAACGACACAAGAAAATATGATGTGAGTTTAATTTTTTTATTTTGGAATTTGAACTTGGAACAAATCTCACACTCATCTCCCAAACCTTGTTTGATCTTATAATGACACTAATTTTAATATTTATAACATGATAAAAGGTTTATAAAGATTTATTTTTGACCCATACAAGACACTACCCATTATTTTCTTCATTTTTTCAATTTTTTTTATTTTTTGAACAATTTTCAATAACTTTTGTAAAAAATAGAAAAAAACATATACACATTTCTAAACTTCATAGAATGAAAACATTTCCCCCACACTTAAATGGACACTTTCCCTCAAAAATATGATGAAACATTGAAAAAAAGGAAAGGATACCTAAAATTAAATCCATTCTCCCCACACTTAAATTTCAATAAATCATGAAATTTAAATCCAAATAGATATTGGGTGGGACAAGGTTTTGGGATTATAATGTCGCTATAAAAAAGTGGTTTTTATTGGATCAAGGGGAATTTAAAAGGAGGATAAATGTAATGGTAATGGGAGGGTATTTTCCTATTTTTATTCTCTTATGGTTTATAAAATGCCTCTATCATATTAATTCACACTAAGGTAGGAAATTTAGCTCAAAGGTATACAAAATCAAGAATCACAATCATGGGAAATACACAATATGAAAAGATGGTTATAGGTGACATTGGCATGAAATATGGTGTTATTCCTCATGTTAGGGGAATAATAATTTTCTAATAAAAAATATGGTATTCAAATACTATTAGTCTTGACACAAAAATTTATTATCCAAGTATATGATGAAAATATAAGATGTTTGAGATGAAAACATGTATTTGGACTCCCCATAATGGTTAGACAAAATTTCAAAATTTAATGGTGAGTAATTTTAACTCTTTTTTATTCATTTATTTGATTTTTTAAATATACACCTACAAAAAATATAAAGATAAAAAAAAGAGTTGATTAAGAAAGTGGTAAAAATTTAGAGATAAGGTGATAATGGGAGAGAAATAATAATAAAGATAGAGAGAGAAAAAGAGAAGAGGGAAGAGAGTAAATTAAAGGGAAATAGGTTCCCCTAGTTTAGATTTTTTGGGTTATTGTCTCCATTCAATGGTGGGTCAACCCCATTGGTTTGGGATTATGTGGAATTCGATGTGGTTCTTGGGGTGTGTGTTTTCTCATGGTGATGCTTTAACTAATGTCTGTTTACTTTGAATGTACTTTTGGAAGCAGGCTCTTGGACTTGCACTACACCAAATGGGTAAACATTATAAATAATAAAAGGATATTACAAATGAGAATTAGAATTACCTAGGTGAATATGAAATTGTGAATTTAAGATAATTAACTTTTCAACTTTATGCCTGAATAGTCTGAAGGCCATTATTTTTATTGATTTTTGATAACCCCTTTTTCAAGGGATGAGGGGAAACCCTTATGAGGCCCATAGGCTTAGAGATTACATGGCCCATAGGCTTAAGATACATTACATGACCCGAAGGTCTTAGGGAATTCAACCATACTATAACTGCAAGGAACTTCCCCTCCTCAACATCTGTATCGTGATGGTAGCTCTCCACCTTCGCATGGCCATCTGACTAAACTTCCCGTGAAAGCACAGGCTGGTCCCGATGGAATATTCATACCCTCTCATTCTTCTAAATCCATTGGTTATTCTTTGGTGACTGCGCCTTGATTTGAATCCTCATCTAGGGCTGATCTTTTTTGTAGAGTCTATCTAGGGAAACTGCATGTGGCCCTAAGGCCTTGAGGTGGCCCGAATGCCTTAAAGGTGGACTGAAATATCTACTGACCCGAAGGCATGGGTGGCTTAAAGGCCTTAAGGACTCCAAGACCAAATCGGTGTCACAAGGTGAATAGTTATGGATGTTACAGTGTCGAACATTACCTGCTATAGTGCCTTCTATAGCACTTCTAAAGTAACTCAAAATTATGCCTCTGTCTGGTTTTGAACTTGGGTCTTGTGGATGCACTTAAAGAAAACATTACCAACTGGGCTGAGGCTCATGTTCCCTTTTCACCTTTATAAAGTAAATTTTTCAAGATTTTTTTGTCCTGGGTTACCTTATATTTTTCTTTGTATATATTTTAATTCTCATAAGAATCAAGTATAAGATCCTCCAATTCATTCAACTACAATAATCTCTCTTCTCTAGATTTTTCACCATCAAAATTACAAGTTTTCACATCCCAAAATGAATTATGTTGGATTTTAACTAGTAAATGACATACTTTAGAAAAAAAATCCTAATGGAGACATCCCGGTGGGTGTTTTTTTGGTAGTTTGATAATCCCAATGCACTTCACTAAGTATTTAAATCCATTCTATTATTATGGTCTTAACAATTCTCTCAAGAAATCTTTCCACTTCTCTATTGGAAATTTTAGCCATTCCATTTGTTTTGGGTGATATGTATTTGATGTTTTATGTAAAATCCCATTATTTTTTAAAATATATTCCAATGTTAGATTAAATAAATGGGTTCCTAAGTCACTTACCAAGGCACAATGAGTTCGAAATCGATGGAATGTGTGAGTTTTGAGGAAATCACTAACATTATTTACATCATCTTTTCAAGTGGTTTTGGACTCGATCCACCTAGAAACATATTTGACCATAAGAATAATGTTGTAGAATATATTGTAAGGGGTAAGGGTCATAAGAAATTGATTCCCCAAACATCAAAGATCTCATGGAAGATTATGGAATTTTGGGTAATTTCATTTCTTTTGGAAAAAATTCCAAACTGTTGGCAAGTGGAACATGATTGATATAACTCATGGGATTACTTGAAGAGATAGTATGAGAAGAATATAGAGTCAATTACCTTTCAATGGGTCCTTTTTAGTCCAATGTGGCCACCACCAAACATTTAGTGGTAGAATTCTAAGATATAAGAATGTTCATCTTCATCAACACATGTACTAATCACCATTTCAATCACATTTTTTCAAAGTTTATTATCTTCCCAAAAATAGTTCATTGAATCACTTTTCAAATTAACTTTTTTATATTTTTATAAAAAATTAAAAACATTAGTAACCATATAATTTACAATTGGGGTATATTATAGTATCTTTTGGAGTGAGAGAAGAGAGTTGTTTAGTGGTAAATTTAGGATCAATGATTTTAGAATGAGAATAATTATAAATTCCACTTAGGTGATTAGACATAGGGTTTTATTTTATAATTATATCTTTGATATTAAGGTAAAACTCTTATAGAATTAGGATTTATCTTATGATCCTTGGTTTGGAATCACTTTTCTTGAGTGATAACTTTTAATCTGAATGGTCTGTGAAGATTATAATTTTGGCACCTAAGTGACAAGGATAAAATTTATCCAAGGAAAAATCATAGATAAATTTTCTATTTTAGTGATAGTGTAATGAGATTGAGTTTCATGTAGTGTTTTTTAGGTATAATAGATTACATGTGGAGTTTTTTATCTTTATTAATTAAGAATGTCCCCAATGGCCCTATCAGAAGCATCGCACATTAATTTAAAGGGTAATGACCAATATGAGGGTTGGATTATTGGGGAATATATAATAAAATCTTTGAGTTCAAAGAATGATCTCTTTCAAGCCCTATATAAATTAAATCTAAGATCATTATGGAGTATCCAAGTGAGTGGGAGGGAAATCCTACTAATGTTTTGGATTAATTGTTGATAGAAACTGGCATGACCAAGGAAATATTGTATGTTTCAAATTGATGTGGGTTTAGTAAGTGATTAGATTACCTCAGTTTTGGAAGGATTAGATTGAATACCCTCTTGTGAAATTAATTTCCCTAGAACAACCCCATTAGTAACCATAAAGTGAAAATTTTCAAAATTTATCACAAGGTTAAATTTGACACACTTCTGTAGGACAATCGAGAGTGAATTCATATAGGATTAAAATTACTTAACATAAATGGTAAAGTTATCCATGAAGACCTCTATGAAATGATCAATGAATTTAGAAAATATAATCATCATATACCTCTATAATTTTTTAGGATCATTACAAAGTCCAAAAGGCATTATCCTATATACATATTTTTCAAATGGGTAAGTGAATGTAGTCTTTTCTTGGTCCTAAGGTGTGTTTGGGATTTTTAAGTATTCATTGTATCCATCAAGAAAGAAATAATGTGACTTTATGACAAATATTTATATTATTTGATCTATTAAAGTAAGTGGATAGTTATATTTTTATGTTTCAACATTCAATTTCTAATAATTGATGCTTATACACCATTTTTTCAGTACATTTTCTACCACATCTCCATACTCATTTGTGAAAACATTTTCCCACCCTTCTTAGGTACCACTTAAATCAAACTAACTCATTCACTATTGAGAATTGGGTAGATAATTCCATCTTGAAGAAGCTTGTATATCTCTTCCCTAATTACCTCAAGTATGAGTGGATTGAGTCTTCTTTAAGGTTGTCTGATTGGTTTTGATGATTCTTATATATGGATGTGATGTATAAAAAGGGTAGGTTTGATGCCTAGTGTGTCATATAGGGTCCATCCTAATGACTTTTTTTCCTATAGCACTTGAAAATGTTTGTACTCCTCAGTTTTTTTATGTGCACCAGATACAATGATAGGATAAGAGTGATCATGGAAAAGTAATGCATACTTCAAGTATATAGGAAGGGGTTTCAGATTAGTTTCATCCTTCATTTGGTTCTAGAAAACTTAGGAATAAAGGAAGGACTTCAAGTTGGTTTTGATTCATTTTCCTCATTACTATTCAAGGTGTGATAGTAGAGATCAAAGGTGATATGATATTACAATGATATTTTAAGATCGTTTAGAATGATGGAGTCTATAAATTAAATATCAACATAAAATTATCTATTTATGATTTGGTTAATCATGGTTAAAAATTAATGAACTCCATTATCATTGGAATGGTAATAATATGATGTAATTGGATACAATACACTATCATAAGTGTACTGAGAAGTACAGATAGATATTTCAATGTGATTTTCTAATGGGCATCACATGGCTTAAAAAATATTGAACTTGACCAGTTGGTCAAAAAATTCCATGGATAATATGCCTGTATGGACATCAATTTTAATTCTAGTTTTCATGAGGAATGGTATTCCAAGAATAAGAAGAGATTTAGAATAATATATCTCACCTTCTATGTCAATGACATAGAAATCAGCTGGGAAGATAAGATCATTGACCCAAAGAAGGACATCCTCAATTATTCCCTCAGGACTATTAGTGCTTTGATTGGATAACTAGATGACAACCATTGTTGGGTACAAGGGACCTATACCAAGTTTAGAGAATATATATTTGGGCATGAAATTTATTGAGGCTCCTAATTTTATGAGTACATCATCAAAGTTGGAACTCCCTATTTTGGAATGGAACTATAAAAGTCCCTGGATCTTTTCACTTCAGGGGAAGGGACTATTGGGTTAAAAAAAATATAGTCTGAAGTTTTCTCTTATCGGTGAACAATTCCTTAATAAATTGTTCATACTTAGGGATTTAGTTGAGGTCATATAAGAGGGAAATGTTGACTTCAACATGTCTAAACATGTTGATCGTTTCAGAATCAGGTTTAAAGGAATTCTTAGGATTAAATATAGCTTTAAGAAAAGGAATGGGGTTACTTAATGGGATGGAAGGAGGTGAGGGAGTGGATTCAGGTTCTTTTTTTATATTTTTACACTTCTCTTTTTCTAGTTCAACATTTAAAGGGGATTTTTTGGATTCATCATGTTGCATAAAAATTTTATTTTCCAGATTAAAGTGAAATTACACTTACATTACCCATGGGGTTGGGTAATGGTTGAGAAGGTTATTGGGAAGAATTGTATTGTTGTTGATGAAATGGGTGGGATGAAAGTTGACTAATTTTTTTTTCAATTATTTTGAGGCTAGAACAAGTGATGGGGGTTATATCTTCCACATCACTTTCACATAGATACTTAGAAGAATAGGCATGTCCCTCATTAGGATTTCCTTGATTTGGGTTCTTAGGAAAGTGCTTGTATTGTGTTGGGAATTGAGAAGGATCAGTAGGATAATAAAATCCTGGAGGTGAATGAGAAGGATTGTTACTTTGATGTTAAGGGGAAAAGCATAAGGTTGTTGATGGTTACCACCACCTTTCCATATTGTATTTGGTTTGGATTTTTAGAAGGTAATTGAGAGGGATGAGAGATGGGATGTAATGACCTGCTCATCCTCATTGGATTGAGAATATAACAAGTCATTACTTGGACTTAAGCGACATCCCCAAGACGCCAAAGGCTGGAAATAAATGCCGGAGGGTTTCAAATACAAGTGGGGGAAGATTTACCCTTTATGAAATCAACCCATACATTAACCATTCACTATATGATGCATGAACAAATGAAAGACCAAACAACAACTTCATTTATATTAAACCACATCTGAGTACACAACAGCGGAAAACTAAACCAAACATCAAAGTAAATAGCGAAAGAATAACATGAGACTCTCAAAAGACACCATGACTCTGTGGTCCACAAGCTCCAAGCTCCACAGTATCTCCCAAACACCACCACGAGCCATTAGTAATGAGATGCTTTACCTTTACCTGTGTCTCAGAATACAACATCTGAAAAAGCACCAAAGTTCCCAAGCAGGGGTGAGTATAAAACTTAGTAGGTATTCCCCAATTACTTCCCTACTCACGCCACTAGGATAGAAGAGTTAGCTACATTTATATAAAAAAAGTTTATATAAAACATTTTCACCAAAGCAGTTTATAACTAAATATAAACAAGTTTTCCAAAACCATCCATGCTCAAAAGAATCAAAGTGAAATTTAAACCATCTTTTCCAACATGTCATTTTTTCAGAAAAATTAACCAAACAAATTTCCAAACCATTTCACAAACATCCCATTTTGGCATTCCCCAACCATTTCACAAACCTGTGAAATCAACCATGCACGCATCGTTATGACAGTTCCATACTCATGAGTGGTCTCTCATCAATCTACCAAGTCTTCACAAGGTAATTATTCCCATGTTTCATTACACCTTTGGCACCGAGCACAAGGTCCTATTTCAACCAAGCCTCGTACATATAGTTACCATGTGCCATTACACCTTTGGCACTGAGCACAAGGTCCTATTTCAACCAAGACTTGTACAATACAATATGAAGACACACTTCACATTTTTCACAACCATGCCAAACCGTCCTTTCAATAAAACACCTTTTATTGAAAACCATTTTCCATCCCAACCAAGTGTGTTCAAACAATTAAAACCATTTCAATAAAGCTACCTTTTTATTAAAAAACAAATCCATCAAAACCATTTCAACAAAACACCCTTTTTATTGAAAACCCCTTTCCCATCAAACCATTTCCAATTTCAGAAATTTCATAATTTAAAATCAACATTTTAAATTCAAATAGACAAGTCACTTTGCAAACAATTCACCAATATTTCACAATTTCTTCAAAACCATAAATCATCACTAAAGAAGATTTACTCCATGCTTTTCACAATAAATTCCATTCAAAAAAACCAATTTGAAACTAATCCAACCAATTCTAACAGGAGGAGTCAAGATTGAAGCCGTCTACCTCAACAAAATTGGCAAAACCAACCAACGGATGAAGAACACCAACAAAACCGAGTGATAACTCAACAAACCCACCTTAGATCTCTTCCCCTATCAACCACAAGACCAAAACAACCATTATTTGGCATCCATCCCCTTATATCTACCCACAGTAGGTGTATATATAAGAAACCGATAGAGAGAGATAAGGAGATATAAGGAAAAAATACAAGAACGAGACTTACCACAATCAACCGGCTTCTAAACTCCAAGGAAAGCCTCCAGATTGCTTCCAAAATGCTAGGTAAGTGCTTTCCCACCTTCACCGGAGAGAAATCCTGAGTTAGGGCTGTTTATGAGAAAAAACGAGTGGGTTAAATGATAAAATGGTTTAGATCCTAAAAAATCGAATCTAAGTTGACTTCGCGCACGGTTACTCCGCACATTTATACAAACTGTGTGCTAACCATGCGGTCGTCACTGCTTGGGAAGGGGTGCTCTGCACGGCCTCCTCGCATGGTTTTCCCAAACCGTGTGCACACCGTGCGGACTCCTCTGTCCAAGGTGACCACACCCGCATGGCTTCCGCACAATTTGGAAAACTGTGCGTAGCCCATACATCACCACTATTTTCCCTTTTTACACTTTAAGAGTTTTTAAACTTTCCCCAACCATCTCTCATATGCTTCATGTAATTAAAAAGCATGAAACAATGGTTACTTACCAGAAACCGGGGGTACTACATTCTCCCCACCATTGGACTTTTCGTCTCAGAAAGTAAAAAACCATCTCTTGCCTGAAAGAGTTATGGCCACTTCTCTTTCATTTCTTTCTCGCGTTCCCAAGTCTCTTCCTGAATCTGGCCATGTTTCCACAAAACCCGCACTAGACCGATGCTTTTACCACATAAGGATTTCTCTTTCCTATCCACAATCCACACTGATATATGTAACAAAGAAGCATCCGGCTCTAGGTCAACATGATCCCATCTGATCACATGGTCAAGATCAGGCTGATACTTCTTCAACTGAGATACATGGAACACATTATGCACTACACTGAACCGTGATGGTAATGCCAACCGATATTCCACCTCTCCAACACGTTAAAGTATCTCAAAAGGGCTTATATATCAAGGAGATGATTTTCCCTACTTCCCAAAATGACGTTGTCCAAGTCTTGGAGATATTCTCAAAAAGATGTGATCACTCACTGCAAATGACAATGGTTTTCGGTGATGATCCGCATAAGATTTATGACGACTCTGAGCTGTCTCCATCCTCTTTCTAATCAACTGAATCTTCTACATTTTTTCTTGGAGAAGGCTCAGCCCGACTAGTGAATTTTCACCAATTTCCACCTAGCATAGTGGAGAATGACAAGGACTCCCATACAATGCTTCAAACGGAGCCATGCGTATCGAGGCTTGATAGCTGTTATTGTATGAGAACTCCACTAAGGGTATATGCTCCTCCCATGAGCCACTAAAATCCATTACACAAGCCCACAACATGTCTTCCAATATCTATATCATCCTCTCGGATTGCCAATCCTTCTGAGGATGATACGCCATGCTCATAGTCAACTAAGTCCCAAGGGCTTGTTGTAAGGATTTCCAGAAACAAGATGTGAACCTCGGATCTCTATCTGAGATGATAGACACTGGTACACCATGTCTCTTTACCACTTTTCGGATATAGATTTTTGAAAGATCTTCCACTGTATAGGTTTCACTAATTGGGATCAAATGGGCCGACTTGGTTAGACGATCCACTCTTACCCAAATGGCATCATGTTTCTGGACCATTCTTGGAAGATCTATGACAAAATCTATTTCTATCTAGTCCCATTTCCATACTGGGATAGGTAAATAAGTAACATACCATGTGGTCTTTTATTCTCTACTTTAACCTGCTGACAAGTTAAGCGTCGCGAGACGAATTCGTCCACCTTCCTTTTCATGTCTCTCCACCAAAACTATGCCTTTAGTGCCTTATACATCTTCTCTGTACCCGGATGTACAGCCCATCTTGAATGGTGGTAAGCATTAAGGAGTTATTCCTGACAAACTATAGGTACAACCATATGATCTCTGAAACACAAAACCGAACCCGCTTCCAGTTTCCATCCATCGATGGTCTCCCCACCATTGAGTTTTGAACTTGTTATCAGATATTCCGCATCATATTTTTGTGCCTCTTTGACCACTTTTACCAGTTCAGGAACAAGCGTAGCAGAAAATAAAACTGCAACATCACCTTGGTTTTCACATTCCACATGCATGTCAGCTAAGACCGACATCAAATGTCATTCATTTGAAACTTCATTTTCCAACTGAGCATACGACTTCCTGCTTAATGCATCGGCCACCGAACTGCCCTTACCCAATGTATACATTAAGTCAAAGTCGAACATTTTAAGATACTCCATCCATCCTCTTTGCCTCAGATTCAAATCTCACTATGAGGAAATGTATTTCATGCTTTTGTGATCTGTAAACATCGTAAATTTCTCACCAAAGAGATAATGTCTCCATGTTTTCAAAGCATGGACGACTGCAACTAACTCCAAATCATGTGTTGGGTAATTTTTCTCATGAACACTCAATTGCCTTGAGCGATAAGCAACCACATGGTCTCCTTTCCTGAGAACATAACCCAAACCTGTTCTCGAAGCATCACAATACACCACGTACCCTTTCCCTAATTCTGGAAAGATTAAGATAGGTGCTGATGTAAGGCGAACTTTCAACTCTTGAAAAGATCTATGACATTCCTCATTCCATTGAAATGCACTGTTCTTCTTTGTCAATGCTGTCATAGGTGAAGCTAGTCCTGATAATTCACGCACAAAGCGTCAGTAATAACCACCTAGACCAAGAAAACTTTGTATTTCAAAGACATTCTTCGGTGGTTGCCAAGAAAGAACAGCTTCTATATTTTCTGGATCCACTGAAACACCTTTCTCATAAACGACATGGCCCAGAAAACATACTTCTTGTATCCATAAATTGCACTTTGAAAATTTGGCATACAACTGATGGTCCCTCAATATTTCCAACACTATCACCAAGTGTTGCTCATGCTCAGCCCTTGTTCTTGAATACACTAATATTTCATCCACAAACACCACAAAAAAAGGATCCAGATATGACTGAAATATCTGATTCATCGAATACATGAAGATCATTGGTGCAATCTTAAGACCAAAAGGCATGAATATATATTCATAGTGTCCATATCTGCTTCTGAAGGCTGTCTTCGGAATATCCTCCTTCTGAACTTGAAACTGGTGATATCCTGACCGTAAGTCAATTTTGGAGAAACACTGAGCTCCCCTCAATTGATCAAACATGTCATTAATGCGTGGAAGTGGATATCTATTCTTTATCGTAACTTGGTTAAGTTTACGATAATCCACACATAGCCTCAATGTTTCATCTGCTCTCTTTACAAAAAAAACTGGTACTGCCCACGGAGACACGCTTGGTCGAATAAAACCTTTGCTTTCCAGCTCCTCTAACTAAACCTTCAATTCCTTTAACTCCGTTGGTGCCATCCTATAAGATGGAAGTGAGATAGGACTGGTCCCCGGAAGGAGATCAATCGTAAACTCCACTTCTCTTACAGGTGGTAACCCTGAGAATTTTTCAGGAAAAACATCAGGAAATTGATCCACCACAGTAAGAAAACTATTTTCCGCGATCTCTTCCAATGATTCCAAAGTCAACGCTGCCAATTGGTAAGATATAGTTCCCACCATTGGTTCCAACAAGCTCTTTGTGCTTTTCTTTGCCATCCTCTCTCCTCTGAAGAGATGGTCGATTCCGTCCTCCGTCGTGAAACTAACCGTTCTCCCATAATAGTTGATGTGAGCCTTAAATGTTGTCAACCAATCCATACCTAGGATTATATCATAGACATCCATCTCCAACATGGATAAGTCCCATTTCATCTCAACTCCATCCACCGTTATAGTACATGCTCTACACACGAAGGCTTGACATTCTCTTTCACCAAGAGGAGTTTACAGTTTTAACACAGAAGGCATCATTTCAAGTTTTAAGTTCAGAAAATCAGCAATCCAAGAAGCAAGAAAAGAATGGTATGTGCCAGTATCGAACAACACTTTCATGGTGGTAGAATTCAAAAGAATCGTACCTCTCACCGTAGATGGTCCAGACTGGTCATCCAGAATCACCTGTTCCACTCCATACAATTGCTTTGTCGCTGCACTGTTCTCCTTGTTGCCTTTCTAAGATTGTCCTGGTTGAGGAGTCATGGTATTTCGAGAATCACCATGGCTAGCTATGTTGTGCTGATGAGATTGATTTTGTTGTCCTCGTCCTGTCAAAGCATACGATGCTTGCGACGCATGGGTAGTGTCCCAAACACCCGATCGTGGAGTACTGCGACAATAGCGCTGAAGATGCCCCATCTTGTTGCAAATGTGACATGGTTTTGGTGGTGTAGTACATTCTTGTTTCATGTGGTCAATCACGCCACATTGAAAACACCCATCTTTCATCATGGGTCATAGAAGAAGATTCATTGATCCAACCGTCTGGTTCTAATTCGCACTCCCACCTTGGAAGTAGGTGTCCCTCTTCCTCTTGTTCCCAGCATTGGAGTTCCCACGCGTTCCCGTGGGTATCATCATGCCTCCTCCTATTGATCTCGAGATATCACGTTCAGAAATCATTGCTCTATTCACCATCTCTGTATAATCCGTAATACAGAGCACCGCAATCTTCGATCGAATCTCCTATATTAGCCCCGATTCGAAGATTCGTGCTTTCAAAGAAGCACTTGCCGCAACCTCTAGTGAAAAACAGACTAAATTAATGAACTTAGCCGCATACTCTATGACAGAGAGGCTCTTCTGTTTCAAGATGAAGAAGTTTGTCATCCTCTAGATCTTGAATGTGTGAGGATAGAATTTTTTATTGAACAACTCCTCAAATTCCTCCCAGCCCAGTCCTTGATCCACCTTAGCCTACACCACTAGCTCCCACCACTGTCGTCCAAGGTCCTCCAACATGTACGTCGCCAAATTTACTTTCAGTTCTACTGGTGTGCCGATGAAATCAAAGATAAGATTCATCCTACTCAGCCACACCTCCGCCCTTTCTGGTTTAGAATCGCCCCGAAAGATGGGTGGATTCTGCTTCATGAACTGGATGGTATGATCCACATGTTGTGGAACATTCCTCTGGTTCCTTGTATCCACATCTTAAAAGGCTTGGACAATACTCTGAACCATCTCTTGGTTCACACGTGGTTATGGTGCAACCACATTCTCCACAGCTTCTTTGGGTTGGTTTTGACGACGCCTACCAGGTGCCATTTTCTAAACCAACAACAAACTCCGTTAATCTCACTCTCTATCAACTGTTGGCTTAGTATTTCAAATTCTATCAAATCAAATATCACAACATTGTTTTCCAACCATCAAGCTTTTCCACATGTTCAACCATTTTCGATAATATTCACATGCTTTTTTAAAATAAACTCATTTTCAAAATACACTAAATATCCACTTTTCAAAACCTTTCATTTGAAAATCAATTTCTGCATTTTTTTTAAAAAAATACACCTTTCAAAAAATTATTACTCATTCCTCACAATGAGATATAAAATCCTAGTGGGAAGTCATTCCTCTACAATGTATGTCATGCTCCTCTCATTGGATAAACCCATGACAATGAGATTTCCAACATCCTAGAAGTGTATCCAAAACACTTATGTACCCAATTCCCTGGTAACTTGAAGTTCAGCATAAACGGGTTATCTACATCCTTTTATGCTATACATTCCAAGTTCCGACAATCCTACTCCTGTATAAGATTTCAACCCAAGGAATAGACAAGAAGAAATTTCAACTCCAAGATCAAGAATATCGATGACCACTTGTTAGGCAAGGACCGAACAAGCTGATACCATTTGTAATGACCCACTCATCCTCATTGGCTTGAGAATACAACAAGTCATTACTTGGCCTTAACCGACATCCCCAAGATGACAAAGGCTGGAAATAAATGCCAAAGGGTTTCAAATACAAGTGGGGGAAGATTTACCCCTTAGAAAATCAACCTATACATTAACCATTCAATATATGATGCATGAACAAATGAAAGACCAAACAACAACTTCATTTATATTAAACCACATCCGAGTACACAACAGTAGAAGACTAAACCAAACACCAAAGTACACATCAGAAGAACAACATGAGACTCTCAAAAGAAACCACGACTCTATGGTCCACAAGCTCCAAGCTCCACAGCTTCTCCCAAACACCACCACAAGCCATTAGTAATGAGATTCGTTACCTTTACTTGTGTCTCAGAATACAACATCTGCAAAATCACCAAAGTTCCCAAGCAGGGGTGAGTATAAAACTCAGTAGGTCTTCCCCAATGACTTCCCTACTCACTCCACTAGGATAGAAGAGTTAGCTATATTTATATAAAAATAGTTTATATAAAACATTTTCAGCAAAACAGTTTATAACTAAATATAAACAAGTTTTTCAAAACCATCCATGCTCAAAAGCATCAAAGTGAAATTTAAACCAACTTTTCCAACATGTCATTTTTCCAAAAAAATTAACCAAACAAATTTCCAAACTATTTCACAAACATCCCATTTTGGTATTCCCCAACCATTTCACAAACCCGTGAAATCAACCATGCATGCATCGTTATGACAGTTCCATACTCATGAGCGGTGTCTCGTCGATCTACCAAGTCGTCACAAGGTGATTATTCCCATGTTCCATTACACATTTGGCACCAAGTACAAGGTCCTATTTCAACCAAGCCTTGTACATATAGTTACCATGTGCCATTACACCTTTGGCACTAAGCAAAAGGTCCTATTTCAACCAAGCCTCGTACAATGCAATATGAACACACACTTCACATTTCCCACAATCATGCCAAACTATCCTTTCAATAAAACACCTTTTATTGAAAACCATTTTCCATCCCAACCAAGTGTGTTCAAACAATTCAAACCATTTCAATAAAGATTCCTTTTTATTGAAAAACAAATCCATCAAAACCATTTCAATAAAACACCCTTTTTATTGAAACCCCTTTCTCATGAAACCATTTCCAATTTCATTAATTTCATAATTTAAAATCAACATTTTAAATTCAAATAGCCAAGTCACTTTGCACTTAATTCACCAATATTTCAAAATTTCTTCAAAACCATAAATAATCACTAAAGAAGATTTACTCCATGCTTTTCACAATCAATTCCATTCAAAAAAACCAATTTGAAACTAAGCCAACCAATTCTAACAAGATGAGTCGAGAGTGAAGCCACATACCTCAACAAAATAGGCAAAACCAACCAATGGACGAAGAACGCCAACAAAACCAAGTGGTAACTCAACAAACCCACCTTAGATCTCTTCCCCTATCAACCACAAGACCAAAACCACCATTATTTGGCATCCACCCCCTTAGATCTACCCACAGTGGGTGTAGATCTAAGAAACTGATATAGAGAGCGAAGGATATCTAAGGAAACAAGACAAGAACGAGACTTACCATGATCAAACGGCTTCTAAACTCCAAGGCAAGCCTCCAGATTTCTTCCAAAACTCTAGGTAAGTGCTCTCCCACATTCACCGAAGAGAAATACTGAGTTAGGGTCGTTTATGAGAAAAAACGAGTGGGTTAAATGATAAAATGGATTAGATCCTAAAAAATAGGATCTATGTTGACTTCGCGCATGGTTAGTCCGTATGGTTAGACAAACTGTGCGCTAACCATGCGGTCGTCACTACTTGGGAAGGGGTGCTCCGCACGTCCTCCTCGCATGGTTTTTCCAAACTTTACGCACACCGTGCGGACTCCTCTATCCAAGGTGACCACACCCACATGGCTTCCGCACGGTTTGGAAAACCATGCGTAGCCTGTGCATCACCACTCTTTTCCTTTTTTACACTTTAAGAGTTTCCAAAATTTCCCCAACCATCTCTCTTATGCTTCATGTACTTAAAAAGCATGAAAAAAAGGTTAATTACCAGAAACCGGGGGTACTACATGGGATTACCATACCTAAATATTGGGATATAGGTATAAGATAAGGGATCAAAGTGGAGTTGGTTGGAGTTTCTAATGAACTGACCTCATTGTTGAGGGTTGTTGTTCTGTTGATCATATGATGCGTTAAGCTCCATTGGACTAGAAGAATCTAAGGGTTCATCTTTTAGTTGTGGAAATGTGTTAGTTGGATGAGTTGGTGAGCTGTATATTCCATAATGTTTGATAGGTACAGGGAACTGAGTTGTGGAAATGAAGAGGTTGGGGATTTTAAAGCCATAGATAGTTGTCACACAAGACCTATATGTTCACTCATCCACTCAGTCATCTTGTTAGGTTCTATGTATTGATTCTCTTAGACTTTTTTGACTTGAGAATGTGCTAAAGTATGAAATTTTTATGTTTTTTTATCCATGTTTCTTAATAGATATCATGAATTAGCAGGTGTTTTGTTAACAATAGAACCACTACTTGTGGTATCAATGAGAGTTAAATCTATAACCAATAAAACCTTATAAAAGTATTCGATCAAGATTTGGTCAGGGATTTGGTAGTGTGTTCATATTGTCACAACCTTTTTGAACCTATCTCGGTATTAATGGTAGTGATTAATTTTGGAATTGATAAATACCATTAGTTTTATTTTGGATAGAATCGGTTCGAGAATCAGGGAAGAATCTATCTAATAAGAGTTACCCCATATCATTCAATTGTTTTTTTGTCGTTTGAATGGGGTGTTTGTTTGCAGAGATTAGGTTAAATGAATGATTGATGGATTTGGCTTAATAATTTAAAAATGATTGGGGTGATCTCAATATTAGGGATGAAAGATTATGATATCCTTGATATTTCCAATATATTGCATTAACACCCACTTCACAGGATGATTTTGATTAAAATTAATAAATATTGAGGATTTAATCCAAGCCTCAAATAATCCATGGAATCTGCATGTTAAAATAATCATGTCATTAATCTGTGACATTTTTAGTTTTATCATACACAATATTAACCTAAATAATATTTAACAACCAAAATACCTCAATCACTTGACATTCCCAAATTATGACTTACCCTGATGGATGATTTACTCATCCATTTATATGGTTAGTAATATAGTTTATATTTTTTATGGTGATGAGTTACAAAAATAAAAAATGAACAAGACAAGAAAAGGGTTGAGCATCAAATACACACACGAGTGGTGAAGAAAGTTAAACACAAGCTTTGTATTGAATGAGAAAGTGAAAGAGAAAGGGTTTTCAACTTAACTTATATTTTATTAAGAAAAATTATAATACACTAAATAATTTGGATGAATATGAGAGAATATGAAGATAATTTCATTAATAATTAAACAAAATTACAACTCAAACACTTATGATATTACAAATGAAGAAAAATGAAAAAGAACATGAAAACAGAGAGAGGAGGAAAGGTATATCTAGTGGACACTTTAGTTTTTTAGGTCTTACCAAGAATTTTTCAAGAATATGTACGTTTCAATACTCATCCTTATGTGTTGAAGTTCTAACCACTTGAAAATATAATAGGAAGTGTATTTATACCCCAAGGTGGTGGACTTTTTACATTTCAAAACTTCCCCTCAATTTGGTTCATCCATTTGACCATGAAGAAAGCCAAATATCAATAACTTCTCTTATTAAAATTTGTATATATGTATGTTTTGAGTTCACCCTCCAAATTTGGATTACATTGGACTTTTTTAGCCAAATTTATAGTTTTTTTCCTAAACCATGTGGTGTTGTCTAGTTTTATCCAGAATTTTTCAAAGGCCACAATGTGAATAGGTTTTAGGCCAGGAAGATTCCCTAAAATCAGAAAAAAAAATTATAAAAATTTGGTAAACTATATGTTTAACTACTCCCCACAAAATTATATCTCAATTTAACTTTGATATTTGAATAAAATTCAAGAATTGTGGGTAGTTTTCAAATCCCGAATAGAAATGTGGGATGGAATTTCATGCATCAATTGGGCCATTTATTGGCTGATTGTGAAATAAAATTTATATCCAAGATGTATTTAAATATCCTAGAACATATTATGTAGTTTCATAAAATTTTGGCTTCTATATTGAGCCCATAAATTTAATCATCGTGGTTGGTCTATTTTTCATAATAAATTCTATGAACCTTCTTATGTGGCCCATATGGACCTTAAAATTTCTTAATTAGCCAATGATCTAGTTGGATGATTTGTAATAATTTGAATAAGGAATACTAAAAAGCAAGAATCAGACAATTTTTATAAGTAGGGTCAAAATTAAGATTAAAATGGTAAACTTTCTCAAATATGGATTAATTTAAATAATTCTCAGAGATTATATTTAATATTAAAATATGAGTATTTCACACCAATTATGCACTTTTCCTTGAAAATAAGTAAAGGGAGTAGATAAAAAGTTATGAATAAATGAATAATATCATAAGGTTTTACGCATATCATAATCACCTATTAGGTTCATTCCTAACTTTACTATTATTGGATTCGAGGTATAATTCCCAATATACATGATTGATTAATTTATCCAATGAAAATTGGAAAAAACATTATAACCAAGAGAGTGGATCCTTCATGTTAAATTTATAATTAATTTAAAAGCTTTACCTTAGTCTCTAGTACTTTACTTGAAGAATATATTAATCATTCAAATGTCTTTTAGGTTGTATTTTTGTTTCACTATAAGGATCTAAGGATATAATTCTTCTAGTTGTGATACAAACGTTCTCTTATGATCTTAAAGAGTTGCCTATGGAACTCTTGGTGTTAGTACGAAGGTATTGATCATCTTTAATTTCCCACCTTTAATTAAAAACTAATATTTTAGGTTTGAAGGATTGATTCTTTTTTGTTCATTATTGAGAGGGAGGAGGGAGGTGGTAGACATTCTCTCAAGCTATATAGAAAAACCTAGAGAAGTATATCCTGAAAAGAATTGTCTAAAAAGGAAATTTGTGTCCATAAATTTCATCTAAAACTAAGAAATTATAGAACTGGGTATTTATAGAGCAAGGTTAGAGAATAAATAATTTACCATAGGCCCTTAACATTCTATTAATCCTTAGTGAACCCCAAATCAAATAATAATATTTTTTTGTTATGCATAACTCAAAGATAAAATAAATATTATTTATTTAAAAAATAATAACATTTATTTCAATGTTATTTAATATATCATTTCCACTGGACCTGTTAACACATCCCACATTTCCTCTTGTGAATTTACCAAACCTCAAATAATAAATATTATTTATTCAATAAATAAATATATATAATATTGAAATCACAAAAAACCTATTACTGAATATATGAGATTAATAAATCCTGAATAAATATTATTCCTTGGTATAGAGAATATTATTTATTTAAAAAATTAAATTCAAATGGAATTTAATTTAGATTAATTGGAACACTAATTTTGTGACCCTCTAGGATTCTTTATCAGTGGCATTAGGCTAGTTTTCCTAAATTAAAGTATCAGCATCTTGCATCATGTAAATTCAACCATATAGGAAGAAGTAAATGTTTAATTGATGAACGAACATATGAATTCTAACTGTATAATATAATTTATTTTTCGTGATATCTCAGGAATTTCTTTGAATACTCATTTCATCAACCTATATGATTAATATGTATTTATTTGACTTCCAAAAATGAACCCTTCAATATAGCATGTCCATGGATTTTAGTTTAGAAGTTTCATTTGAATCAAAGGATTGAGATATCAACTTCTCTAAAGATGGAAGGGACAAATTCTTACTCAACTTATTCATTAATAACAAACCATTTATGATTCACCTGACATAACTTACCTCTCAAAAACATATGGCATTATAGTTTTGTTCAGTATATCAAATTACACAAGTCATTATATGTAATAATAATAATCTTGAAGTGTAATGATCGTTACACATGTTTTTAGATAGTAATATCCAATGACACATAAATATATGGATTTCTTACTAACGGTTTTTTCCTTATAACCTCCCATATTATAGATTACCAAGTTATAAATTTATGTGATAAAGTATCATCCTTTTATGAGTATTCATCACCTGATAGTCTGCATCATATATGTCCCATAAGATGATGTTATACAACCATATAACTAAATTTCAATAATATAATCATAGAAATTCATGGTTCTCATTATAGAAGGAATATATTATCACCTTTTCAATGAAATAGATACTCTATGATGTTATCACATTAAATTTATATATAAGAAAAATTGATATGTGATAATATTTTTATTAATATTCAAGTAAAAAATTATAAAGGTAATATAGATTAAAAAAGTAGTTGGTTTTAGGGAACCAACTCCAAAATAATCCTACATAGAATAGATCTAACTAAAAACAAATTTTAGTTCATTTTCTCTCAAATTTTATTCATGCTTCTATTGACATATGAAATTATTCAATGGGTACACCACATTGTCTTTTGTGGAAATTATGCTTACTGTAACATCACCTCCCTAAGTAAATACTTAAAGAGATGGTACTTATGAAGTTTTTAATTTTTCCATTGATGTGACCTCAGATCCTTTACAAGATCTTAAACTATATTATTATCATAGTACAATGTGATAAGATCTTTATTACTGGGTACTACATCAAGCTCTTAGAAAAATTTCTATATCCAAACCACTTATTTAGATACATCAAAAGTGACAATATATTTATAATTTGATATTGAATCGATAAACACTTCTTTTTATGATCTATTATAGCTCAAATTTTTTCCATTGAGAGTGAAAATATATCATGATTTCAATTTCAAATCATCTTGATCTGTTTGAAAACTAGTATATGTGTATCCCCTAGAGACTGGTTCCAAATCTCCTCCATAAACTAGGAACATGTACATAGTATTCCTTAGATAATTAAGGATAGTTTTTACTATCATACAATTATGGTCTTATAGATCATATTAATATCTACCTACTATGCTTAAGTATTTTGAAACATCTAGCCTGGTATATATCATAGCATACATGACTGGCCCTATTACAGATGTGCATGTGATCTTTATTATCCTTTCTTTCTCCTCATGTATTTAGGGACACATTTTTTGGAGATATGAATTCCATTCCACATTGGTACTAATGCTTTCATGTATTGTTCCATACTGAATCTATTTAGTTTATTTTTAGTATATGCACCTTAACTTAATCCAAGAAGCCTCTTGGATAAATCATGATGGATCTTGGTCCAAAGAATGTATACTTCTTCCTCTAAGTCCTTCATGGTGAAGGATGAGTTTAATCATGTCATAATGGAATGTAAGACTAGTATCTCATTTCTAATAAGTATAATTTCATAAGCATATTATGTCAAGAAAATGATTTCACTCCCACTAAACTACTTTTAGTCACAATCCTTACATTCATTCTTTATGAAACTAAATTTTGTTATGAATTCATCAAAGAGAATATTTCATGACCTAGATTCGTGGTTTGATATATATATATTGGGTATCTATAATTTTCAAATCTTATTGGAATACTTTATGGTCATAAACCATTTTTTTTTGTTTCATATATATATCTTCTTGAAGGTTCCCATTAAGGAATTCAATTTTGACATCCATCTTAAAAATATAATAGTCATGTTATGATATAAAGAATGTATAATTCTAATGGATCTTAGAATAGAAACAAGGGAAAAATTTTCTTTATAATCTATTCCTTAATGTTGTTTAACCCCTTTTATAACCATCCATGCCTTAAAGATGCTAACTTTTCCATCTGTATACAGTTTCTTTTTAAAGACCCATTTCAAACTATTAGGATTTACATACACAATGGGATCCACCAAAATATATACATTGTTTTTGGAATATGGAATCCATCTTAGAATTCATTGATTCTTGGTAGTTTATATCTTGTGTGCCACTTACTTCTTCCTTAGAGGTTATAGGATCATTTTTATATACTAACAATGAGTCACCATCCTTATCTAATAGAAAAACATATCTTTCATAAACTCTTTAACATCTATTATACTCATATTCATTACTTGTGTCTCTGGATAATCCTCTTCCATGGGGATTTTTGGAATCTATTCTTGTGAAAAATATAGTGTATCATAATCATGTACTTCATTAAATTCTTACTTACTCCTACTATATCTTTTATAAATTCTCTCAATCTCATGGAAAATGGCTTGTCTTACCACTATTACCTTTTTATTTGAGAAGTCACATAGGTAATATCCCATTGTATCCTTGATGTATCTAATAAATATTTACATTCTCTATCAAGGTTCTAGTTTGTTACCAAAAGAGGCCTTAAAAATGTTTCTCATTCCTATACATGTATGTAAGATAATACATATTTCTTTCCACACCAAATTTCATATGGAATATTATTTTTTCTTTAGTTAAAACTTGGTTTAGAATGTGTTCCACTCTCTCTAAATTTTGTCTCCAAAAGGATAATGTAAGACTCGCATGATGAAATATTTATCTCACCATGTATAACAAGGTGTGGTTCCTCCTTTCACTTACATAATTCCATTCTGGTGTATACATAGAATTGATTTGGGATAGAATTCTAAACTCCCATAGATGATCATTTAATTCTTGGTTAAGATATTATTTTCCATGGTATGAGTGGAGTTTCTTTATTTTCTTACCAGGATTATTCATAGCATCATTATTATATTCCTTGAATTAATAAAATGAATCCAACTTATACCTATTTAAGTAGATATATCCATATCAAATAATTTCTTTGATGAAAGTTATTAAGTATGAGTATATACCCATTTCCTCAACTAGAAAAAGGACTAAAATCATTGGTATTAACTAATTCAATGGATCTATGGCCCTTTCACCTTTTCCACTAAATGGTTCTATAATAATTCTTCCTTTCAAATAGGAATTAATTATTTCAAGAGGATTTGGTTCAAAAGAATCTATATATCCATATTGGTATAATTTTTTCAATCACTTTTCATTTATATGCCCTAAGTGATGATTCCATACTTGGGAGTGATATAAGTCATGTTAATTGTATTAATTATTGATTTCCATTACTTAGTTTGTATAATCCAACACATAAATACCATTATAGTCGTGTACTAATATAACATATTTTGTCTTTGTAAAAGAGAAACTTTTATTTTAAAATTTGAAAATGAAACCATTTATATCAAGACTGGACATGTAATTAATGTTTTTGGTAATATATGGAACATAATAATAGTTCTCTAAGACCAAGATCATTTTATTTGGCAATGTGAGGTGGTAGTATCTAATATCTACTATAGTGATCCTAGCTCTATTAGTGTCTTGTAGATCCACCTCACCTAATGAGACTCTTATGAATATACTTGATCCCCATAATTGGATATATATATATGACCACCAAAAACTATATATAATACCCAATTTTTAGAAATGGAAAGATTCACTCAATAAAAAATTCACCAAAAGTTTTGAATTTATCCTTTTCTATGGAGAATTTCTTCTTCTAGTGGCCCTTATTTCCACATGTAAAATATATGTCATTATAGTCCTTACTTTCCCCTTGATCTTCTATCTCTTGGAATAACATTGTGAATAGTCCATAGAATTGGTGTTACTCTTGGGGTATTTCATGTTTTCCTTCCTCTTATGCACTATAAGAACATAAGAAGTTTTTTGATACATGTCCTTATCAATATGAAAAGAAATGTGATGAGATTTGGTAGAGACTTATTAATGTTATTAATGTTAAAATTCACAATAAATATGATAATATCTGAGGGAGTGAAGAAAGAATGAGATCGATGCATAATTCATTGGGTATTTTAAACCCTAGAATCTCTAAATGGTCAATGTATAAAATAATATTGACTATATGTTGCCCGTTATGAAGAAACCCAAGCTTAAAATGTCTTTATTTTAAAACATTTCCATAAGGTAAATATTACATCTCAAAAAAAATATCACAATCCCAAGAACATAAGTTTTTTGTGTTTGGGGACTAGCTACATAAGCAAAATATTTTACGACCCTTACAAAAATTCGTCCAGAATTGTGCCATACTAGAATCCCTTATATAGTTCATATATGTTATAATCATCTTCATAACCTAGGGAAAGGGAAACATAAGAAATGTGTGAGCTTAAATGTACAGTAAGGGTAAATGTATGTGATAACAATCAAAGATCATAAGTGAGCATAATATGAGTATATAAGTTTTCTCGATGTGTGCTTGTCATCCTTACGTAGGGGCCATGCTAATATTCTCTGTATCATTTCAATTTTATCATATGTATCTGAATATACATAAGATGAGTATATAAGTATAATCAAGATACATAAGAAACTTATACCCAAAAAATCATAGACCATAAATCATGGAATAAGACTTAAAATAACATAATACATGAATCAAAATAGTTTAGAAACATGAGTCAATAAACATGAGTCATGGGATTATAATAAAATAACACATAACATATTTAAAATATGGAATAGAAATTAGTATATATAACATTAATTTAATGATCCATGCCATTAGTTCTCACACCTATATGAAACTAAAACATACTAGTGAATACTTATCTTATGAGATATAAAATTTTAACTAATGCGTTGGAGGGTGATATAATACCCCAACTATAATTGATCCATACTTATATGTGTCACTTAAAATAAATCATTCGGTATATTATAAATAACACATGGGAATTAAAATGGGTTTTATTCTTCACATAATAGATAACCTATCATGACTCAACCTAGTAGGGCCTACTTGGCCAGTGGTAAGATGATAATGACACCCTAATCCTACCTCCAATATAAAAAGGCATGGAAACTAGCACCGAGTACTAATATCACACACATGTGAGGACTTATATTAAAGTACCTATACACACACACATCACCATACTCCATTATAAAGAAAAAAATATAAAAAAATTATACTATAAATTCATGAATGACAACTATCTCATATCAGTGTACATCAAGAATTACAGAAAAAGAAAAAAGGGTCAAACACAAGCCCACTAAAACTGAAAAAGATCCCAACCTACTAAAAAATGATACTTCTATCAAGATGAAAACTCTAGGAACCATCCATAATTTGTATACCATAACTATGATCTACCTGATCCTAGTCTTCCAAGGACTCGTTCAAAATTCATTTCGTTTGCAAAAGATATTACATGTGTGGATAGAGCCCATGTAGGGGTAACTATAAACATGCCCAGTAAGACACCCTAAAATCTCCAATCACAAATCATCAAAGAGGGGGTCGACTCTATATCACAAATCAATGTGAATGAACAAGATAACACATATATGTTCAAAGAAACAAATCAAGTCTCAAGGTGATTTCATGTCCTCACCACCAGCCTAGGATTATATTAGAGGCTCAAAGGCAATATTCATCTAAAAAATCTAACTCATAGGGTCTTTATAAGCTTATGAAACTTATTTGAGAGGTCACACTTATCGGGTCATGCTATGAAAAATCATGTAGTAACTAAGAGGGATCATATGAGGTAATAAATGATTAAACTAAACCACAATAAAAGACAAAAAAATGTTGATAAATAGTTAAGTGATCACACTTAGGGCCTATGGGGGATACCTAAACCTATTTAGAATAAACCACTAGGAAGGGGATTGCATTCCCTAGAAGTTAGAAATGGGATACCTGACCCAAACTAGGGAATAATGATCAAGAATCCAACCCTAGGACTCATCGAGGGATACCTGACTTTATCCATAACTAACTAATAGAGGAGATCGCTCATCCTATGTATAGTATGTGATACCTCACTATAACCACTTATGTATGTATTGAAGAAACACACCCATACTAATAAAATTTGAGGTAAATAACACAACCTCATACTATAGATGTTCTGAGGAGAACAAGGGATCTAACCTACCCTAGAAGAAATACATGGTGTGCCCCATGCAGTACACAGTGTGTCTCTCTGAGTCTGGAACTACCTGTGTCCTTTTGTCGCATATATAATGTACCTATCAAGATACAAAGCATGTTGTTATAACACTTAGAGTGTAATGGTATGTCGAACACTCAGTATATATCGTCTTTATAATCCCATGCACTTTCCATATTACATGGGGTGTGCCCCATCACACATGGTGTATGGGGTCACATGGACTCTTGGGGATGTACTCCCTGTGCACACTGAATTGGCTAGATAAGAGTTACATATTTTTTGGGTCCAACGCATAGCATACGATATTTAAATCATCATGTAACCCTATATTTAATACATAGGGTTCCACACATCATGTGTTCATCAAGAAAAACATGCCATTTATATTGTATTTTCAAAGAAACTTCAATATTTTTCCCACATCTCACCCATGTCGTCACCAAATTTTATTCCACCATAATCTTCACCAAAAATACTTAATTTGGGTTGACCAAACCTGAAATGATGATGGTGGATAGACTTCATCCACCCTTTTCTCATAAAATTCCTCTTTGTCAATCAACCAAAGTCCCATGAATTAAAACCCAAATAGTCAGAAACCATTAATCTACCTTTGGATTCCATCATCATTATCGATAATCCTATATTTTTAAACTATGTGTTGTTGATTCCATAATAATGATCCATAGATCCCAAAAATCATTCATCGAATTGGTTTCCTAGATAAATTATAATCACTTATGAAATAAAATATCAATGTTGGATGAGGAATAAAGGGATAAAACCATGAAACACAAAAGCGATAATGAACATCATTCATAGTTCATTCAATCATCATCAACATAAAATAAAGAACATTATAGGATTATCAAAACATAAAATTCAAAAAATAAATCTCAAATTCCTTATTTTGGGAAGAGAACCAGCAAAAATTTAACAATCTCGATCCATAAATTAATTTATAATTAATTAATTTATGTTCATAGTGGAAAAAAATAACACAAAAATAACCCAAAAAAATCAAACACCCTACCTTGAGTTTATATAAAAAAAATTAAACACCCTACCATGATAGTTGTTGGATCCACAAAACTTCACATTCATTCATTGTTGATCTTCAATATAAAGATCACCCACCAATTCACTCTCCACTGAAGCACTCTCTCCTTCCTATCATTTCCTCTAGGGTTATGCAGCTAACCCTAGGGAATTTTACAAATAAATATTAAATATATAAGTCATTAGGGTGATACAATTAAATGATCATTAAATTAATAAATTAATTTAATCCATTTAATATGCCCTTGACTTTACTCTATTAAAACACCTAATGTATACAAATATTACATCATTACTAGGGCAAAATATATATTCTAGATTTATTAATAATGTTAGTTTTATCATCTGAGACATAATTCAGGATTTATTCCATTGTATCTAAAAAATAACATGTATGGGACATAATAAATTTTATATTTTTAATATATCAATACAGAGGCTCCACGGGCCCTAGAATTCCATGTCGACTCTGCAAATTACTCCTTAAATATTATTTGAAATATTCCAAAGTGTCAAATAGAAATTTTAGAGTCTCTTCATTCTTCCCACATTCAATTATTTTCATCTCTAAAAGAAAAAACCTACTCAGATTAGTGAGGAAACTAAACTCATATTTGGTTTTTTTTTCTCCCATGATCACTCTTGGAGGTTCTCATACTATATATGAACACAAAATAAGGGACACTCTCACCCATGAAGGATATTATCTAGATAATTCCTTAAACACTAATGGTAACCAAAAAAGGTAAATCCATCCTCAATGTCCAACTCACCCTAATAGATAATGTGTTATTGGATGTGCACATATTTCCTCATCTACAACACATGGAATATATCATGCACCTGATCTAATTGTGGTGGTTAGGCTAAATGGTATTCCACTATGCTAATCCTATGAAATATCTAGAAAGGGATAATAAATGTTTTAGGTGACTTTCCACCACAAAAACCTATCTTCAATCCTCACCAATGTGAGACCTTTTAGAGCACATGGTCTCCCTCATAAAACATGAAAGGCCTTTGTGTCAGTACATATAGGACTTTTGATGGCTTTGGGTTGTCCTCAATCATTCTTGGATGATATGAATTTTCCCTATCATCAGGCACACCAACTTTGAGTGCATAAGTTTTGTCCTCTGACTCTAATCATCATGGTGGTGACCCGCAGGGTTTCCCAGGTGAGGTCTCAAATGGTTCCACACATATGATGGAGTGGTAATTGTTGTCACACACAACTCCAATAAGGGTAGATGGTCCTATAAACTATGGAAAAAAACCAACATGCAAACCTGAAGCATTTCCACCATAACCTGAATGGTTCACTCGGTCTGGCCATCTTTCTAGGGGTGGAACATCATGATCAACTGAAATTGAGTTCAAAATCCCCATATAATCCTCTCCATAATAGTGTCATGAATAAAGTATCAAAGTTTTAAATTATCATCAAGGAAAATACATGTTGTCTAACTATATCCTACATGAAAAGTCGTCCTAAACTCTACATTGAACTATGCTCTCAAATGTCATGGAAGTGCATCGATTTAGTGAGTCATTCTATGATCACCCAGATGGCTTCATGACCTATAACTAATCATAGAATTCCCATAATGAAATTTATAAAGATACATGCCATTTACACTTCTATATTTACACCTTGACCTTCACATATTGGTATTTTAGGCATTGATAGATAAACTCAGTAATAGTCTACTACATCTTTGGCCACCTAAACTAATTTTAAAGCATACTGATACATCATCACCTCTTCTGTATGTACCTATATAGGATAAAAATGAAACTTCCTCTACACCTCATTTAAAATCATGAATGGTACCATAATCTATCCTTAAACAAGGATAACACCTTCCCCACATTCAAAAAATATATCAAGAGCATGTCTAGTGGATATGTAGTCATGCAAGATCTCACAATCGATATCCCCAAGTTATGCCTTCTTGACATGCTAAAGAAGAGTAGGGGGAAGAACCATTGGATAAAGGTATTTTGCACCACCTTGTCTAAAAAGGTAAACTACAAATATTTCAATTGATCTATTGGTTTACTAAATAAATATGAGTGTAAATCCATGTTGTGATCATATTCTACCACATTACCCTTATCGGTAATATAGACCATCTCAAAAACATAAACCTATATGAACTCTATCCATCAACCCTACCACAAGTTAAGATATTTTTATGAAAAGATATAACTAATAATCTTATGGTTGTAAAGGATGATGAATCACCCTCCTATTAGATCATTTTTTAATACTTCAGGGTGAAAAATACACTTCTAGGTATAATTAATTGGTTGTGTAATTTTTTTCATGGGGTCTCATCTATCGGGACCCATAAGAATCATTGGTTGCCTCTACATCAGAGAATATCCAAGCCTAACTCTAGAAGTAGCATAGAACACCATGTACTCAACTTCCTCCTTTGGTGGTCTCAAAATTTAGGCACTCATCAACCTCTATCATAGCTCTCGAAAATTCTACTGACACTTGTTTTTCTATATGAAATGATCCCCCTTTTGAGAAAAAGTACTCAAAGGTTCCCCAATCCTAAATAAATCAATCATGAGCCTCTGAAAATATCTTGAAAACCCAAGGAATATTTTCACCATGACCATGATCTTGGGTGGATCCTAAGATAGCACTACCTCAACCTGTGTTAGGTCCATTGTTACTCCCTATTCTAAGATGACATGTCCTAGGAAGTGGAACTCTATAATCTAGAACTGGAACTTTGAGAGTTTCCCATAAATCTACCTCTCTCAGAGTAAGTCCAAAACCATCCTCAAATATATTTTATACTCCTCCTCAGACACTGAGTACACAAGGATTTCCTCTATGAAGACCATCATGGACCGATCTAAAAAGCGTTGAAAGATCTAGTTCATCAGTCTTATGAACTTTTCTAGGGAGTTTTCATGTTTAATGGCATCACCAAGCACTTAAGGTAGTCATGGTGGCTATAGAAAGACACCTTTGATATATCCTCCTCTCAAACCTAAAGCTGGTGATAACTCATTCTGAAGTCAAACTTCAAGATCCACTTCGCACCTAACCACTGTTTGAAGAAGTCATCGATTATTAAAGGTGGATACTCCTTCCTAAAAATCACTTGGTTTAGGTAACATTAATATATGCATAACCTCAAGATTTCATCTACCTTCTTGGTGAACCAAATTGTGCCTACCCAGAGGATCATACTGGGTCTAACTATCCCTTCCTCTACATATCCTATAACTTCACCTTCATCTATCACATATCTATAGGGTCCATCTGATATACTAGCACAGATATCAAGGTAGTACCTAGGTGTAGGTCTACACAGAAATTGATCTATCAGTGGAGAGGTAATCCTGGTACGTCCTCAGGGAAGACATCCTCATACTCTTCCAATATTATAGGAAACTGAAAGATCATAATATCTACTACTCTAAGGGTAATACTATATAATTGAGGAGTAATAAGATGTATTATCCTATGTACAAACCCATCCCACTCTACCTAGATTTCCTTCAAATTGATGAAGGAAAACCTCATCTTATCAACTTAGATGCACCAAATCCTCCAAATAAAATAGTAAATAAGTAAATGACCTATAGATATATGGTATATACCTAGACTATTTTCATAAGGCCGCGTCTTTTCCATGAAAAGATCCCATAAAAATTTCTCTTCCCCAAGAGTCAAGTCACATTGTTGGTAGAAGTGTGTGATCGCTGAATCACCCTTGGTTGGAGTCTCCAAATGTAAGGGTCAATCCAAAGGCTCCACTAGAAAATCTAGGTCTCAAACAAGGGATGTGGAAAGTAAATAGTGTATTATTCATGGATCTTCTAAAATTATATCTAAATTAGAGAAGAAAATGGTTGCACCTTAGATCACACCCAGAGCCTTTGGGTTATCTATCTCCATAACCTATAGTTATACTTCCCTTTCTCCCCTGTCTCCACGACAGGGTTCAATCTGAGACCTTATCACATCCAAACCATTATTAAACAAAAAAATCAAGGAACTCATCCACCATACCTCAATAATATACAATTTTTATGGAACTGACTCGCCCACATGGATTTAAATCACATTATAATATAAATCATCTCAGATGTGGAATCATCCCACTGTATTTTATATTCAATACCACATCAAACATCACCAACACAAAGTTCCACCAATTCCCTTTGTCACATTAGAGAAGGTTCCCCACAAAAACCACTATCAAGAGGGGTCCTAACTGGGTAGAAAACATACAATATATACTTGAGCCAGTTCCCTATCACCTGAGGAGGGGTTTTGTCTCACCATAAAACCTGGGTGATCTCTGACTTGGAAACTCATGAAGAACACTCACCATAGGTGTGTCATCTTCTAGTACCACCAAAAAAACTTATTCTCAAATATATAGGGGGAACCCATCAAAACCATATAAGGTATTTTATCATACTACTCAATGGTTAGTGGCTCTGCTCTCTATCCACTAAAAGGAACCATCTCATATATAAGTCCCTATAATAAAGGATCACCATCGAGTGGATCATAGTCAAAATCCTACTAAAAAATACTATCTATCTATAATTTTGGAGGCATCCAGAAATATCCAAGACACACCATGGTCAAAATAACGTATCTGGGGAGCTAAATCAATAAGTACATTGAAACCACAACCCATTTCTATATTATGAATGTAAAAAAGTTTTCCTTACTACCAGTGCCTATATGTTCTAAATTAATAAGTAGGTTATCAGATTCATGGTAAATAGATCGGTCATCCACCACACCATAACTGGGTTCCTTGGCCTGAGATCCAAACTTGAGACACTTTAACACTATTTACCTTATTCTTAAACAAAAACCTCACTACTAGAATATCACCAAACTCTAATCTTAAGACTATCACCTTTAATATCACTCTGTCATGGCCCAACTATTCATTACCCACTTGGCTGGTGGTAAGCTAAGAATGACACCCAAATCCCACCTCTAATAGACCAGGGGCTTCCTACTAGCATTGAGTAGGCATATCACAAACATGGGAGGCCTTGGCCTAAAGTACATGTACATATAAAAACATCATAATCCTCTAATATAAAGTGGAAAAGGTAAATAAATCATACAATAAATGCATGTATAACAACTATCCCACATTATAGTACATCAAGAAGTATAGTAAAAGAAAAAATTTCTGAATAAAACCCCATTGAAACTGAAAAAGATCCCAACTTTCTAACAAAAGGGGACAATTATCAAGATGAAAAATCATGGAACCTTTCACGCTCCATCTAACACAACTAAGCTCCACAAAATCTTATTACTACTAGGAATTTATTGAAAGACCTATTTTCTTCATAATACATGACATGTGTAGAAATATCCCATGTAGGGGTGAATATAAACATATCTATTAGGACACCCTAAAATAATTAAACATAAAGAATCAAAGAGGGAGTCATATCTATATCACAAATCCAAGAGAATAAACATGATAACCCAAATATTCTAAAAGTAAGACTCCAAGTCTTAAAGTGAGGACACATCCTCACAGCTAGCCTAGTATTATACTTAGGGATAAAAGGTAACATTTTTATAAGAGAACATACTCATTGGATCTTTCTAATCTAATAGAAATCATTTGAAAATTCACACTTGTCAGGTATTTCCATGATGAAGCACTTAGGAACTGAGATGGGTCATTTGAGGTACTCTATTAATTGGAATTAACCTCACCAAAAAAAATAGATATCAATAAATAGATAATGGATCACACCCAGATCCTATGGTGGATACCTAAACTTATTTAGGATAACCCACTATGAAGGGGGTAACATTCCTTGGATGTCAAAAATGGGATACCTAACTAATCATAGGGACGAATGATAGAGGATCACACCTCAAGCCACATGGAGGGATACCTGACTCTATCTAGAACTAATCCATTGAGGGGATTGCTCTTCCTAGGCATAGTATAGGATGCCTCAGTGTAACCTCTTATGGATAGACTGAGGGAACACACCCATACTAATACAGCTCAAGGGAACTCACCTAAGTGTATATCGTCTCTAGACTGAGAAGAACAAGGGCTCTAACTAGATATAGAAAGAGTACATGGTGTGTTACATGGGGTAAATTATGTGTCTCACTGAGTCTAGCACTACCAATTTCATGTCGTCTCACATAGAAAGTACCACCCAAGATACATAATGTGTTTTTATAATGCATAGTGTGTAGATTTTGAGTCAACACTCGGTGTGTACCGCATTCCCAATCTCATTCACTTTTAAAAGTACATGGTCTATGTCCCATAACACATGGTGTGTAGGGTCACATAGTATCCTAGGAATGTACTCCCTATAAATGCTTAAATGGTTTTATAAGGGTCACATAGTGTGTGGGTCCACTACACAGCATGTGATACTTAACTCATTGTGTAAACCTAATATTTCATACAAAGGGGTCCACACTGAGAGTGTTCTTATTAACTACGCACCATTTATATTAGGTTATCATAGGAACTCCTATATTTTTCATGAATCTCACATGTGCCACCACTAGATTATATTTTTTCCTGATATTTTACCAAAATCCTAGATTGGGTTGCCCAAACCTAAAACAATGTTGGTTGAAATATTTTAGACACCATTTTCTTAGAAAACACTTCCTTGTTGGCCCACCGATGTCCTGCATGTCAAAACCTGTGTAGTCAGAAACCATTTATATTCCATGGGATTGCATCATAAACATCTATAATCAAACATTGTTAAACTATAAATTGTTTATGTCACAAAAACAATCCATAGATCTTGATAATAATTCATAAAATGTAGTTCTAGGATAAAGTCAAATCACCAGTCAAATGCAATATCGATGATGGACAGAGAACGGAGGGAGAAAACCATAAAATTAAAAAAAATTAATGAACATTGGTCTTTGTTTATTTGACCATTTCCAACTAATAATTAAGAACAAGGGAGGGTTATAAAAACATAAAATACAAAAAATTAAATCTCAAATTCCTTATTCTTGGAAGATAACTAACCAATGAAAATTCAATATTCCTGATCTACAAATTAATTTTTGATGAATTAATTCATATTCATCATAAAAGGACAAGAATAAGGAAATAACCCAACAAAATCAAATTCCCTACCTCAAGTTTGGATTGATTTTTGGTAAAGAAAAAAAATGGTATCAATGTCTTTGATGATATCCACCATGATCATCATTGGTTCTATAAAACTCCTTTTTCATTCATTATGGATCTTTTATCCTAAGATCACTCGCTAACGCTCTCTACATCATAGATATTGATTTTTCCCCTCATTTACTATAGTTTTATGTTACTAACCCTATAAAATATTATAAAAATGGATTAAATAAAGAATTCATTAGGGTTATACAATTAAAAGGTCATTAAATTAATAAATTCGTTTAATTCATTTAATCCACCCATGAAAGCACTCTAAAGAAACACCTGATGTGTACAAATATTATGTCATGCTTCGGGTAAAACTCAAGTTCTAGATTTAATAGTGGTATCTATTTCCCTATACAAGACACCAGTTGGGAGTTATTCCATTATTTATGAAAAAATTCATGCAATTAACATAATAAATTTAATATTTTTAATATATCAACACTAAGGCTCCATGGTGTAACATCCCGACCCGGCTCACCTCTAAGACGGTGGTCGGACTGGTGGGTTACATGACCTCAAGCGCATCTCCCCAAATGCCAGAGGCTACCGACTAGCATCAAGGGCCTTTTTCGTGTCTGTGGGGGAGACTATGCCCTCATAGGTAAAAGGTATTATCATAGTGGAAGTAATAGAAATTAAATAATAAATAGCATAAGAATATAAATGAATAAACTATAGAAAAAGGAAATAAATAATCCCAACTGAATACATAATAAATGCGGAAGCTAATATATGAAACCAAGTACAAAAACAATGTCATGCCATGATGTATGTCTAAACTGGAAGTACAGAAAATAGAACCCAAGCATGCTATCAACTAAATGGAAAAGAAACATAGTGCGACAACTGAATCATGAGAAAGGCTTGGTCCTCTGCCCCAGTCTCCATCCTAAGCAACAAAAATCAATAAATAATCAAAAGCAGTACGCTTCCCTTTGTCAATACCTGCAATTATATAATCTACTCAGGTGTCAACGACGCCTGAGCAGGGTGTGAGATAAAATCTCAGTAGGCCGGCACCCAAGGTGTCTAAACCTTTCCATTTCATGCAATGATAAAATGTAGTGTGCCATTATATAACAATTTTAGATAATTAATTAAGTGCAATGGAATAAATAAGTCGGCCCAGGTTCCAAACAGCACCTGTGCCTAATCACCTACTTTGGCCTAAGCCAAAAGTCTGAAAGGAGTGCCTGTAAGTAGAATACACATATGCATATATATGAAGCCTGGAAGATTAAGGTAAAACAAGGAAGAGGCATACCCAAAAGCTTGTGCTTTAACTTGGGGTCTAAGTCATGTGTCAACCAGGTGTGATTCAACATACCAGAAAATATCTCAAATCTCAAGAGACTAACAACGACATTAATATAAACCTCCAGTGCATCATTATTAAGGTTCAAGTTGAGAGTGGGTTTCTGAGACCCTCCTGAAGGTATCGCTATAGAACATCCTTCAATTATCCAATACCACTAAGCATGTCCAAGGAAATCTTTCGAAAGACCAAGTATTGCCCGTGGCATGGCTTTACACTGAGTCCATCCCGATCTTACAAAATGGGGTTGAGTGTCATCTGAGGATGGCTTAGACACATTGCCAATGGATCCTTCCCGATGGGCCATTTTGGAACCGGTATCCCTCATAAGTATTAGAAAACCCGGGGAACTCTCGGTCCGACAAAGCCAAGAACACCACCCCTCGGCACATAGAGGTAACCATTAAGAATAAAGGGTCTAATCATGGCCTTTAATACGGGACTCACCTCCTTTCCCCGCCCAAAATTTAATTAATGTTTTCACAGCAGCAGATATGATATTAACATATGTAATTGCAGCTTGAAACCAAACAGGTACAGTCGTGTATCACACAGTGAAAATTAAACATTTCAGCATATAAATATTATCAAGTCAAAGTACCGCATCAATAAATGCAGATAAATGCACTTTAAAATAAATAAATAAATTAGACCAACCAACTATGAAGATCCAACAATTCCAAAGTTCATAATTAATCTAAATTAATTATTTAAATTAAACACAATAAAATAGGTTGTGCAAAACATGCAGATAAATACGCTTTTTAATAATAAATAAACCATCACAATCAACTACAAAAGATTCAATAATTCAAGATTCATAATTAATCTAAATTAATTATTTAAATTAAACACAATAAAAAAAATAGGATGTGCAACACATGCAATTAAATAAATCAAAAGTTTTGGCTAACAAAAATTATACTGACCACGTCGGCCACCCCAAGGGGTGTCCGAACTTATTACAACAAATTAAACAAATTAATTCATGATCAATATGGCTGCAACAACTAGGAGAAACAAATTATGTAATGAATTTGGGTGAATTTGCACAAAGCCGGTAGGCACCGACTAACGGCACAACAGTGCGTTTTTATAAATCACAATGAAATAGAGGGAAAGAGATTAGACGCCCTACATTATGGTTGTAGATGATTTTATGATCTGCAGTAGGTTTTGATTTGATTTAAAACAGAAGAAAACATAAGATTTAAGAAAAACCCCAAAATAGGGTAAAATACTTCAGTGACGAACTGCGCCTAGGATACACAACAAAAACCTATGATTACACTTGTGCAAGGTTAACCTTGCCCTAAGGTTTACTGCACACCTGGCGGAGAAGAAAACGGATAACAGACGGAGGAGCTGCAGTCTTCCTAAAGGAGGAGGAGGTGGTGCACACCACATAGGGAGAGGGGGTGTGCCACGCATAGGAGAGGGAGGAGAGGAAGAGATGAGAAAAGAAATAAAAAGGGAAGCAGAGAAAAGAAAAAGGAATAAATAAATAAAAAGTAGATAAAGAAAAATAATAAAAATAAAATGGTGGAAGAATTAAATAATTAATTAAAATGGGTTTACCCGATTTTATTTATTTTTAATTCATCTCCAAAATTATCTATTTATTATTTATTTTTATCCCTCTTTAAATTCCATTAATTTCCTTTAAACCTTTTTAATTATTTTTAACTCGAACGCTGCGCTATAACACAATGTAATATTTTTACATAAAGACCGAACAAACATTTAATTAATTTTAACAGCTGCTTGGGAACCGTAACAGGGTGCGCAGGCGCGCGCCATGGGTCGGTTTAAATATTTGAACAAAAAACTTAAATGGTTTTCACCTTGATTTAAGTTGAGAAATTATATGCATTTATGTGGGTAGTTAATAATGTTTTATCTAACCCAACAATAAATATTCACCCCTGTATATATGTGTTATAGACACACACACACACACATGTATATTCATATATATACACCTGCACATTTATATATAACTATATATATATATATATTTAATCTCATATATATAGATATACCTCTTATATATATACATCAATGTTTTTCCCAATATAATAATAATAACAATAATTAAAATAATTATTATTATTCAATTCAACCCATCAATTACAACATTAATAATTTAAAAACAATAACCATAAAAAATGATAACAGTTATTAAATAAATATTGATTGCGTATTTGTATTTAATTCGAATAATTAATAATATCACATTTATTACATTGCGCAGTTATTATTTACACCGCAACATGATTTATTAATTTTGGAAATGCATTTTCATTTGTTGACATCAACACAAATAATAATATTAATAATAAAATTATTATTATTATTTCTAACAGCCAAAAAAAATATTTATAACCCAAATAAACTATCTTCAGGTGTGATATAACAGAACGTACAACACCCGCAAAGGTTATACCCTGCCTAGGGTAAACCCCACATCTCGGAACTATTGGTGGTGTTGGATTTCTCCTTCAACGCACCATTTGAGAGAAAATAATTATTTATTATTTAAAAATCGGAATAATTAATTAATTAAAAATAAAGACGGTATTATCAAGTGTGAGGGTGCCAAAGACCTGATGCGAATCAAGGTTATACCCTACTTAGGGTAAACCCGACGTTCCGGACCTAACGGTAGTCTCAAATTTCTAATATGATGCACCATTTGAGAGTTATTTCATTTGTTTGAAAGAAAACACATGCGTATGAATAAAAATAAACTTAATATTTTTATTCTATCAGCGCCGCAGTGTCGACTATCAGAAACAAAAAGTTCTATCGCTCGGTTTTAAAACCGACCTTCCTAGTTAACTGAAAAAAATTTATTTCCTGTATTTTTTCATCCAGTTCAAAACACGGAACGTTACAACCTTCCCACCTTAGAACTTCTCGTCCCCGAGAAGCCTTCAGGAACAATGTAACTCTCACACAATCTACTGGGTCATAAAGTCTCATAAAAAAGGTCTTCAAAAACTCAACGTGCGTTCAAACTTTGGTTTGGAAAGCGTCACATAAGCCATTAAGATCTGATCCAACGCTTATTTTCCAACTGATACAATGAGACAGTACTTATTCAAACTCGTTTAGCTAGAGACACGAGCATGTCATCATCTCATTAAACGTTTATTTAAAGTTACTTCCCACCTTAGGTTTTAATGTTAGAAGATGGAAAATTTCGGATCATGACACCTTCCTCCGTCATAATTTCGTACAAGACATGCCCTTAAGCATTCTAACGGCGCTTCTCACTTGATTTCTGAAACAAATAAAATGGTCGATTCCTCATATCCCTTAAAGCCCAAGTCGAGCCATATTTTTATGAAAAGCCCTGGTCGACCCAAACCGCGCTTGTCTCACCTGATGACGTGTTAGAAAAAGTTCATTTACTGACCGCTTCATTGAGAAAGAGAGAGAACAAGTCAAGCCACTCTGACCGACAATTTAAGAAGGTTCTCGGCTTATATGGCAGGTGTTTATAGACTAAATTGTGATGTCTTCTTCAAATGTATCTCGCATTTACCATGAACATGTCCACCGAAGTTCATACCTGACCTCCAGTGACCTTATTTGATTTAGGCATCACCGAGCCCAACAATAAGTCTAGGGTAACCTTGGATTGGCACAACAGGAGTGAAAGGAACTAATGCAGGGTAGTCCATACTCCATGTTTACAAGTGATACATTGGTACAAGGGAAAGATGCCCATATCAAAACATTGACTGAACCCAAAGTGGCATCAGCCTGGCAGTCAAGTTAGATGAAACGGTTGGTGTACAAGAGTTCGTCCAAGGAATTCATACATGGAAATTCGAGGGTCACTCAAAAATAAACAAAGCCTCGATAAGAATGACACATCAGTGTGCAATACTAAAAAAACACCCTAAACAATCCCAACAACTTTTAAAGCCTTGGAATAGAGTAAGAATGATTCTCTCTTAGTGCATCAATGACGAAGGCAAGATAAGGTACATGCTCGTCACTTAAGGAAGAGTACACTAATAGGATTAGAGGATTACCAGAAGGGAGACATCTAAACACCTAGCATGAAAGCCCAACTAAACTGACCGGTGTGTCAAAAACACCTGAGTTTCTAGAAGTCATCCTGAGCATTGGAATGAACTTGATTCCTTTAACACAGAAGTCACTGCACTACAGAGATGACCTAAAACGTATTTAACAGTGCAAGTCTTGATGATTACACTAAACTCAACCGGTTAGTCACAACATTAAGAACTCAATAGCATCGTGTATGTGAATACATACTCTCCTGAGGTGATACAGAAGCAAGATGACTTTTAACTCAGATGACGACATACCAAGTCATCCATCGCTATGGAGAAGAGAGGGTTGAATAACCTATGAAGTAACTGACCATTCTTAAGGCATTCCTAACCTGATGAAAATGAGAATTATCAATTATCAAGCCCGAAACAAAAGTCAAGGAAAACATGACCACCCATCCGAACAAGGGTTCCATTTTAATCAAGGGGGTCTGACTAGGGACAACGACATGTGAAAGGTTTTATTCCAAAGCAACTCAAGGAGAAACTCAAACTACCCTTATACCAGGGTCTTAAACAGAGGACATCGCTACAAGTTTCATATAAAATCCCTTTATATTTAATCACATTTAATCATTAATCATCATAATATTTAAACAAAACATTAACTACTATTTTTCAAAACAAAACACAAGGTACTTTATCTTAACCAACGTCTCAAGGGAAAAATAGGAAAGCTTTATGAAACTCCATTTTAAAACATTTTACATTAATTGGAATCTTGTCCTCAATTAGGAAATATATCACATAAATTCCTTTTAAGAAGATAAGGTAACCTACAAGGGTCCCACTAAGCCGAACTTGGTTCATTAAAACGAAAACCCCAAAAAATAGTTGTTTAATTATTAAGAGTCACAGTACCCATACCAGGTTATCTCATAAGGAACACACACCAATTAGCCTACTTGGTCCTAGTTGTGCCTTTAGGTAATTAACCAATTAATTTGAAATTATGACATGCTCAAACACATATCATCCTAGATATATGGGTGGATATCAACCTAAAAAGAGACTACACTTTTCAGTTTTTGGTATTTGGCTCCTCTTCAAAGGAAACCAATAAATTTTAGCAAAGCAACCAATTACATAACAAACAAGATAGAAGGTCGCTACAAGAAGTTAACAAAGAGACATGTTTTAATACCATAAACATAACATTTTAATCATAGAGGCATGATAATAGGTACAAAATCATGATACATGGAAAACATGGTATTAAATAGGCAACATTCTAAATATATCCCTGAAACAAATTATCTAAACAGGCATGGTAAACAAATACAAGGCATGGCATGCATTCAAGGAACAAAATTTGAATCATCAAGCAACCTAAAATGAAACTACATGGCATGGAACTATGCATGGCATGTGAATTCTTATGTGTCTGTTATGATGCATGCAATGCTTTATCCTTACCTTAACAGGCCAAGGGTAAAATATCATAAATTCTATAAATTCGTAAGTAGTATAAATTACACCAATCACTCGAGGTGAAATCATATCAATTGTAACATTGAAAAGCATGAACAACAATCCCAACCTTGTCCACTTAGTCATTTCTCATACGTGGGGTGATCAGTCCCAAGCACGGCTATTAACCAAGTGCTGACACATTCTTAGTCTCCTGTCTACCAACACAAAACAGTAAGACAAATGAAAAAATACCACCTATAATACCACTTTGTAACATCTCGACCCGGGTCACCTCTAAGACGGTGGCTGGACCGGTGGGTTACATGACCTCAAGTGCATCTCCCCGAACGCAAGAGACTGCCGACTAGCAGCGAGGGCCTTTTTCGTGTTCGTGGGGGAGACTATTCCCTCATAGGTAATAGGTATTATCATAGTGGAAGTAATAGAAATTAAATAATAAATAGTGGAATCATATAAACAGGTAAACTATAGAAAAAGGAAATAAATAATCCCAAATGAATACATAATAAATGCGAAAGATGATAAATGAAACCAGGTACAAAAACAATGTCATGTCATGATGTATGTCTAAACTGAAAGTACAGAAAACTGAACCCAAGTTTTCTATCAACTAAAAAGAAAATAAACAAAGTGCGAAAACTACATCATGAGAAAGGATTGGTCCTCTACCCCAGTCTCCATTTTAAGCAGCAACAATAAATCAAGAATCAAAAGCAGCATGCTTCCCTTTTTCAATACCTGCAATCTTATAATCTACTCGGGTGTCAACAACGCCCGAGAAGGGTGTGAGATAAAATATCAGTAGGCCGGCACCCAAGGTATCTAAAACTTTCCATTTCGTGCAATGATAAAATTTAGTGTGCCATTATATAACAATTTCAGATAATCAATTAAGTGCAATGGAAAAAATAAGTCGGCCCGGGTTCCAAACAGCACCCGTGCCTAATCACCTACTTCGGCCAAAGTTGGAATTCTAAAAGGAGTACCTGTAATTAGAATACACATATGCATATATATGAAGCCTGGAAGAGTAAGGTAAAACAAGGAGGATGCATACCCCCAAGCTTGTGATTTAACTTGGGGTTTAAGTCATGTGTCAACCAGGTGTGCTTCAACATACCAGAAAATATCTCAAATCTCAAGAGACTAACAACGACATTAATATAAACTTTTAGTTCATCATTATTAAGGTTCAAGTTGAGGGTTGGAGTCTGAGCCTATCCCGAAGGTATCGCTATGAAACATCCTTCAATTATCCAATACCACCGAGACCATCCAAGGAAATATTTCAAAAGATCAAGTATCGGTCGTGGCATGGCTTTACCCTGAGTTTGTCCTGATCTCGTAAAAAGGGGTCGAGTGTCATCTGAGGTTGGCTTAGCAACATTGCCAACGGATCCGTCCTGATGGGCCCTTTTAGAACCGGTATGACTCATAAGTATTAGAAAGCCCAGGGAAGTCTCAGTCCGGCAAATCCAAGAACACCGCCCCCCAGCACATAGAGGTAACCGTCAGGAATGAAGGGTCTAAGTGTGGCTCTTAATATAGGACCCACCTCCTTTCCCCGCCCTGAATTTAATTAATGTTTTCACAGCAGAAGATATGATATCAACATATGTAATTGTAGCTTGAAACCAAACAGGTACACATGTGCATCACACAGTGAAAATTAAATATTTCAGCATAGCAATCTTAACAAGACAAAGTACCACATCAACATAAGAAGAAAAATTCACTTTTAAATAAATAAATAAATTAGACCAACCAACTACCAAGATCCAATAATTCCAAAGTTCATAATTATTCTAAATTAATTATTTAAATTAAACACAACAAAATAGGTTGTGAAAGACATGCAGATAAAGATGCTTTTTAATAATAAATATACCAGCACAACCAACTACCAAAAATTCAACAATTCAATATTCATAATTAATATAAATTAATTATTTAAATTGAACACAACAAAAAAATATGTTGCGCAACACATGAAATTAAATAAATTAAAAGTTTGGGCTAACGGAAATTATACTGACCACGTCAGCATTCCCCAAGGGGTGTCTGATGATATTGAAACAAATTAAACAAATTAATTCATGATCAATATGGGTGGAACAACTAGGCGAAACAAATTAATTAATGAATTTGGGTGAATTTTCACAAAGCCGGTAGGCACCGACTAACGGCACAATAATGCGTTTTTATAAATCGCAATGAAATGGAGGGAAAGAGAGTAGACGCCCTACCTTATAGTTTTATATGATCCTATGATCCGCAGTAGGATTTGATTTGACCTAAAACGGAAGAAAACGAAAGATTTTCGAAAAACCCCAAAATAGGGTAAAATCCTTACGCAACGAACTACACATAGGATACACAACAAAAATCTATAATTCCACCTGCAAAAGGTTATCCTTGCCCTAATATTTACTATGCACTTGACATCAAAGAAAATGGATGACATACGGAGGAGATACAGTCTTCCGAAGGGAGGAGGAGGTGGTGCGCACCACATAGAAAGAGGGGGTGTGACACACACTGGAGAGGGACGATAGGAAGAGAGGAGAAAAGAAATAAAAAGGGAAGGAGAGAAAAGAAAAAGGAAAAAATAAATAAAAAGGAGATAAAGGAAAATAATAAAAATAAAATGGTGGAAGAATGAAATAAATAACTAAAATGGGTTTACCCCATTTTATTTATTTTTAATTCCTCTCCAACAATATCTATTTTATTATTCATTTTTATCCCTATTTAAATTTCATTAATTTCCTTTAAACCTTTTTAATTATTTTTAACCCGAATGTTGCGCTATGATACGACATAATATTTTTACATAAAGCCCTTACAGAAATTTAATTAATTTTAACAGCTGCCCGAGACCCGCAACAGGGTGTGCATGCGCGCGTCATGGGTTGCTTTAAAGATTTGGACTAAAAACATAAATGGTTTGAACCTTGATTTAAGTTGAGACATTACGTGCATTTATGTGGGTAATTGATAATATTTTATCTAACCCAACAATAAATATCCACCCATGTATATACGTGTTATATATATATACACACACACACATGTATATTCATATATATACACCTGCACATGTATATATAACTATATATATTTAATCTCATATATATATATATATACCTATTATATATATACATCAATGTTTTTGTCCCAATATAATAATAATAACAACAATAAAAATAATTATTATTATTTAATTCAACCCATCAATTACCATTAATAACTTAAAAACAATAACCATAAAAAAGGATAACGGTTATTAAATAAATATTGATTGTGCATTTATATTTAATTCGAATAATTAATAATATCACATTTATTACATTGCACAGTTATTATTTACACCACAACATGATTTATTAATTGTGGAAATGAATTTTCATTTGTTGACATCAACACAAATAATAATATTTATAATAAAATTATTATTATTATTTCTAACGACCAAAAAAATATTTATAACCCAAATGAACTATCTTCGGGTGAGATATAACCAAACGTCCAACACCCGCAAAGGTTATACCCTGCTTAGGGTAAAATTCACATCCTGGAACTATTAGTGGTGTCAGATTTCTCATTCGACGCACTGTTTGCGAGAAAATAATTATTTATTATTTAAAAATCAGAATAATTAATTAATTAAAAATAAATACGGTATTATCAAGTGAGAGGGTGCCAAACACCTGATGAGAAACAAGGTTATACCCTACCTAGGGTAAACCTGGTGTTCTGAACCTAACGGTAGTCTTAGATATCTCATGTGACGCACTGTTTGAGATTTATTTCATTTTTTTGAAAGAAAACACACACGTATGAATAAAAATAAACTTAATATTTTTATTATATCAGCATTGTAGTGTCGACTATCGGAAACAAAAATTTCCAACGCTCGGTTTTAAAACTGACCTGCCTAGTTAACTGAAAAATTTTATTTCCTGCGTTTTTTCATCCGGTTCAAAACACATAACATTACACACGAGACTTGTAATTTTTCATCAACTCTATACCTTACTCTGAAAATATTATTTAAAATATTCCAAATTTTCAAATAGAAATTTCAAAGATACTAAAGAATCCGTAGAAATAATATGAGTTTCATTCATCATTTCGGAAAGAACCCATGAAAAGAAAATGGGTTTAATATCCTTTTCAAATATATTCACATAAGGAATTTATTTATAATTTTATCAATAATCATAATAAGATAACTGGTGGAAAATAATTGGGTATCCAAATATATTCAGTATCTTTCTAGTTAAATACCCTTCAATAAATATAAAAAGGCATATGGTATTTACACCATATAAATAAAGGGTATACGGTTAAGTAAATAATTTTACTAATTAATCGATGTATTGAATCTAGGTGAACACTCTTCAATCAAAGAAATATAAAATAGGGTATTCATAAAGAAAAGTCATTGGGAGAAAATTTATTTGTATTCATGACTGATGGTTATTAAATACATAGGCAATGATGGATCATATATTTGATAAAAAATAATGATACATGATTCATACAAATAAATAAGTTATATGGTATATTTTGAATAATATCATTAATCAAGCATAAGAAAAGTCAAAGTAAAATGAATTAGATAATAATCACTTTTTAGAAGTTTTAAAAAAATTAATTTGGAAATAAGAAATTTACTTGATATTTTGAAATCATTTTAAAATAAATATTATATAAAAATAGGAGAAAAATGATTTCATTTAGAAACTATGAAAATATAGTGGGAAATTTTCATATAAAATGACAAATTTGGTGGAATTATGTTTTTACATGGAATAAAAACTTAAAATAGTCTTTATAAAATATTTTTAAAAATATTTTTAAAATAATAAGTTATGGGTCACTTTAAAAAGTTATTCAAAAAGGTGAATTGAAAATTTTTAAAAAATTTACCATTATAAAATAAACTCCAATGATAGATCCTTAAAAATAAATAAATGTTATCAAAGTAAATGTTCATTGGAATATAAAACATTTTCTTTTGAAAAGATAGAAATCATTATAATATTTTTAAATATCATTACTGAAAACTCACATCCTAAAAAGTGTGATAAAACCTCCTTTTTAAAAAGAAGAGAAGGAAAATATTGAGGTAAAATAAGATAACCCAAAATTATGTTTCCAATTATAAAGGATAATATTAGTGTGAAAGGAAAATATGGATAAGGAGGGGAAACCATCATTAGAGATGAATGGGAATTTCTCAATAATGGCATACTTTTGTGAAAGAAATTTTATCAAGGTAAAATATTTGAATTAAAAGGTCATTTTCCAATAGTTAGGAATATAATTTTCCATTAAATAAAATATTAGGGAATAATAAACTATTATTGAAATAAAGAATTTCAATAATAATCATTTTAACGCAATGAATGGAGTTGAGTTATCAAAAAACCCTACGGTAATTGTAACATAAGAATAAAAATAACATCAGAGATAGTAGGCATTAAATATAAATTAAAATATCATGATATAAAACATATTTATTATCCTTTAATGAAAAATATCATTTAATACACCATAAAAAAATTATGGTGTGAAATACCAATCATGTCTCAAGAAAATTAAATTTGAGACAAAGAACCCCTTACAAACATAGAAAATTTTGAAACAAACCCCCTTGAAGGATATGATTCAAAATAAAACATTAAATACCATGAATAATGATATTTTAATGATAAAAAAATATTAAATTCATAGTATATACGCCATTACATAGAAAACATGGTGTATACTAAGAAATATATCTCAAGGAGTGAATTTTTGTGATAAGAAACCCTTACCTTTTTATTCCGATTAGTCAAATGCACTCTAATATCCTATATAAAAAACATAAATATATTAATCACCAATTTAAAAATATTTTTCATATAAATAACCTTTTGTAAATAATATTTTATAATTGTTCTATATTTTTATTTCAGTTACTTATTACATATTTTCAATATTATGTGTGAGTAATCTTGATCATTTTGAACTAGTTTCATAATAGAGGTGTTGTTATTCATTATTTTGATTAATTTAATCATTAATATATCATAAATGTTACTAAAATTTTTTTTTTTTATTATTTATAATTTTATAAATTCATTTCATAATTATTTAATTATTATTCATGGTGATGAAGTCAGTGACGATCTTGTTTAGGTAATTTATAAAAAATGGACAGTGTTGTCTTATTTAATGAGTTAAATATTTATATTGTAATTATAGAACCAAAATATAATTATTTACTTATTAATATCCTATATTAAGTTTCTAAATCTATTCTTAATAAAATTTATATCATTGTTCATGTGGGTGGTTAAACCGATCCAACAAGAACATGTTGTAATTTATGTAGGAGTATGGCTATAGAAGAGACTCTTTTGTTATAATATCATTATATTAGAAGTATAAAGAAATTATTTAGATTTTATTCAGGTTATTAATGAAAAAAATTAATATTTATAAGAATAATTTAAATAAAAAATAATTTGTCACTTATAAATAAATCATATTTCTTCTTGGTATGTTCGTTTTAGGAGGTTAGTTTTACAATGATCACATATTGCTAATATTAATTATAAAATACCGAATTTATATTTATAGAAAATAAAAAATTAAATAAATAACATATATGTTCACTAAACCCATTTCTATAACCATCTATGAATAGTGGTGATGAAAAACAAAGTGTATCATTCATGGAGATTGTAGTCTGCACACACGCATGAGAAACATTCTCATTTTTTTATTGAATGGGAGGGGAATATATAATTGTTATACCATAAATATAAGAAAATTTCCATCTATTATTTATACTAATTTCATTTTATACATATTTTTGGAATGGTTTTTAGGAGGGTTCATGAGACAGTAAATAAAGGAAGTAAAAGGGTAAATAATACTTACATTGAGAATTTGGATCTTCTCTTGAAGTATCCTTTAGAAATAAAGGATTTTAGTCACTTTGATGAGGATATAGGTTGAAAAATGTGTACAGGAGGTCTCTAAGAAGTAAATTTGATATATGTTTATGTTAATTTAAAACTATAGGTGTTTCATGAAGTTGGTGTAAGTGAGCTCCTTTTATAGGTGGAAAAGAGGGACAAATATTTTGAAAAGAATGTTAAGTAAGTGATAAGAATGGAATTGCATATATTTTAGCTAAGTTACATGATAAATATTGGTAAAAATATTGGTATTAATTTAAAATATAAAAAAATTATTAAATAAGGTACAAGTGTTAAATTGATTTAGTTAAATTTGAGACACATTAGATTACCCATTTTAAACTAATCCAAATGGCCCGAAGGCCTTCATTTTTTTATTAATTTTGATAATTCCCCTTATAAGGGTTTAAGGGGAACCCTTACACGGCCCTTATTATTTTTAAAATTACAAGACTTTAAGGTCTTAAAGTAATTCATTACAGACTACTTGAAACTACCACACCCCAGTATCTGCATCGTGATCAGCTCTCCACCTTTACATGTTTGTTCAGTTAATTGTCCTGTGTAGAGGTGCATAGGCCCGGTACTGATAGAAAATTTCATCCCTCTCATTCTTTCAAATCCATTAGCTCTTCTCTAGTGAATGATCCTTGATCTAAATCCTCTTCTCGATCTTTTTCAATATAAAATTTTTCTAGTTTTCATTTTCACATTAGGTGGCCTGAAGGCCTTGAGGTGGCCTGAAGGCCTAAAGAACTCTAGGCCCAAACCAGTGGCCAGAAGGTGAATAATTCTAGCTATAATAGTACTAAACAGTACCTGCTGCATCACCACTATAGTACCTCAGAATTATGCCTCCACTCAGATTTGAACCTGGGTCTCGTAGATGCACTTGGAGAGTCCTCACCAACCGGTTTGAGTCTTATGTGTGATTACCCATTTTAACACTTATTAATATTGATTAAAATTTAACCATGGTAATTATTTTGTTAATAAAAATATAATATAAACCTTCTTAACCAATTTAAACATAATGAATCCTAATTTTTACTCAATTTAATTTAAATCAATTTCTAAATATGATAAAATTAACTTCTAAATTAAAACTATAATGTGTTGAAGAACTATTTTTGTTGAAAAAAGTCATTTTAATCATTAAGTGTTCTTAATATTATTTAAAATTGATTTCAAATTAAATGAGTGTTAATTTCAATTTATATATGTTTAAAAATAATATTAGAGTCTTTATTTAAAATAGAACAATTTAATTTGAAATCACAATAATGAGGAAAGTGTTATTTCTTGAAAAATAATTATATGACTGTGGTAACTAATATTTATCTTGGTAACTTAATTTTATGCCAAAAGATGAAATTAATATCATTACCTAATATGATGATTTTGATTAAAAATATTGAAATAATTTTATATTATTCAATTTATAAAATAATTTTAAGAAACAATTTTATTTTAGGCATAAAATAAAGTTATTATATTCTTAATAATAACTAATGGATGTATGTTAACTTATATTATTGTATATATTATTAATAATTTATATCTAAACCATTATATAAACATTATATAATAATATTCATAGTAAATGAAGAAGGAAATTTTTAAATAAAATATACTTTACACATAACATGATTTTTTTAGTTATTTAGCTATACTAATTGAATTTTATTAATGAATTAGTATTAAAAATTGGTATTTATTTTTATTTAAACATATATTTCATAATTATCTTACCTCTATATTTACCTACCAATACAACAGATACATTTCAACGGTTATATAATGTTATCTGGTTAATTTTGGTTTAGTTTTTTGTTTGAACCAAGTTACTGAACACAATATTTATTTAAGGAGGATACATAGTGAAATCTCAGGTTGTTACATTCTCCCCCATTAAATAAATTTCATTATTGAAATTTTAACTATTTATAACTAATGAAATTGTTAAGGGGGTCAATAAGATAGAAATTAATCCATATTTAAATTTATAATGAGGTTTCATCCTCACTATCCTTGGTTTGACTATTTAACTCATCTTTTCCCTCATAATAGGAATATATCTAGTGTTGAGTTTTTCTCTACATTTTTTTGTAAAATACCCCCATTATAATGGAGGTAATTTTTCATAGGGATCTAATTGTAATTATTGTATTAATAAGTGATTATATGTTAGTTTTTCAATATAATTTCCCTATCTTGGAAAGTATCATTTTCAAGAGAGCCAATCCATTCCTAATATCACATCAAATTTTACTAAAAATGATAATAGGATTTATAGGAAGCACAATCCTAAAATCATATATTAGAGTAGTTATATACTTGGGATACAATAATCATACCACTGGAATTTTTTAACAACAATTCAATATCTAGTCATCAAGGTGGAAATTTTTTATTCTTAGAAAATATACCAAGTATAATGGAGTAGTTAAAAAATACACAATTAAAAAACTCATAATTATTAAGTGGATGAATAAATCCTTTACTCCACATCATTTTTAAAACTTACTTTAGTAGTTTTGGTTTCATAGGATTTCCCTTATTCCCTTGGTCTTGGAAATTTCTGATTCCCATCATCCTCATTATCCCTTGGATTAGGGAATTTATTTGGGTATTTCCTAAGTTTCTCACATTTATAACATTGATCTTTTAGTAGTACCTTTAAAAAACATAGTTTCCTTTCATAGTTTACATTGAGCTATTAACTTTCCATGAAAATTATTTTCTATATTACCTCATTTTACACAGATGAATCATCTCTTGGTTCCTTTAATACATTTATCATGGTGATTATTACCAAATTTTTTACATAAAGGAAATTGAATATTCTTTCCTTCATCGCCAGAACTTCCATGAAACCTGATTTTTCTCTTCTTTGGTGTGTTTGGAAAATCAAAAAAATCATGTTTTTAATCATGATTCTTGATATTTGGTTCTTCAAAATCACAATATTTATCACTCTAACTATTTTTTCATTAGGTTGTTCATTTGGACTATATTTTTATTATCTATGGAATTCATGGTTAACTTGATTCCTTTGGGATTAAACCCTTACTAAAACCAAAAGGAGTTAATGTGAGTGATGAAAAACATTTTAGAATAATTTTAAGATAATTACATGAAAAAATCAACCTCATAATATCTTACTCTTCAAAATTATTACATTATATTTCATTTCAACCTAAATCACTCACGGTTCAATTTAGGATTCCTTATATTTGGTTCTTTCATATTCCTTAACCCAATTCCCTAACATAATAAATCCTTCATAATTGATTGAAAATAGAATGTGATTATCCAAATCATATCCCTCAAGAGTGTATATATAGGTGTGAAATCTTAGTTCAACTCATCATAATCCAAAATTAATATTGGTTTAATTATCAACCAATCTTTTTCATGGTGATTACCCCTAGGTGCATTTGTTCCATAGTTGCATTGAATTTCTAGTATTTATAGAGGGATATAATTTTTAGTAGAACCACATAATCTCTAGTTTACCAAAACTTTGTGATGTTATCCTATACTTAAACTTATACCTTATAATTTTCCCTATGTTTTTTAATAAAGTTATCTTATTCAATTCCCTAAAATAACTATGCTAATCCTAAAAAATAACTAAATCCAATTATCACACAAACTAAAGTGAACCAAACTAAAAACATCTTTATTTAATAATATTTTCATAAGGTAAACATTATATCTCAAAAAAATAATCTCACAATCCCATGAATATATGGTTTAGTTTCTTTGATGACTAGCTACATAAGAAACTAATTTTACAAACCTTGTGACCATTTATCCATAATTGATCCATAGTATTCTCCCTTCTATACTTATTATATATTATACTCATCTTCATAACCTAGGGAAATGTAAATACAAGAAAGGGGTGAGCTCAAAGGCTCAATAAGGGTAAACATAAGTGATAATAATCAAAATCATAAGTGATTATAAGATTAGAATATACGTAAAATCAAGATACATAAGAATCTTATACCAAATTAAGCATTGATCATACATCATGGTATAAGTCTTGGAATAACATAATACATGAATTGAATAGTTTATAAACATGATTCAATAAATAGGATTTATGAGATCATAAGATAATAATGAAAAATATCTTTCAAATATAGCAAAAACATTAGTATTGGGAACATTACTTTCATGAGACACACCATCAGTGCTCATGATTACATGATACTAAAAAGTACTCTTGAATCTATGTCTCATGAGATATAAACTTTTAACCAATACATTAGAGGTCTATATAGGACCCCACCAGCCATTCATCCATACTTATGTGTTCCACTTAAAATCAATCATTCATTGTATCATAAAGAACCCATGGGAAGAAAAATGGGTTTCATTCCTCACATAAGTCAACACGTTATAAAGAACCAATGGAAGAAAAATAGGTTTTATATACTTTTAAAATATATTCATATAATTAAATAATTTATAATTAAATCAATAATCATAGAATGATAACCCATGGAAAATAAATGTGTATCAAAATATATTTAGTAACTTTTTTAGTAAATACCCTCTAATGAAGATAAAAAATCATATGGTATTTACACCATATAGATAAAGGGTATACTATTAATTAAATAATTTTTTCAATTGATCAATGAGTATAATCTTGTTTAAAACCCTCCAATCAAATAAATAGAAAATGGGGTATTCACACAATAAAGGAATTGGGAGAAAATTTATGCTTATTCATGGTGGATGGTTTGGAAAAACAAAGGTATTAATGGATAATATATTTGATAGAAAATAGTATTATATAAGTATTGTAGAGAAGGAATTTGGAGGGTAAAATTTGAAAAATATCCTTGATCAAGCATAAGATATGTAAAATTACAATGACTTAGATTAGAAACACTTTCTAGAAGTTTTAGAAAAATCACTTTGGAAATAATAAATACCCTTGATATTTTGAAATAATTTTTAAAGAAACATTTTATTAAACTAGGATAAAAATAATCTCATTTAGAAACCATGAAAATTTAGAGGTAAATTTTCATATAAAACAACAAAGGTGGTGGAAATATGTGTTTACATGGAAGTAAAACTAAAAACGAGTCTTTAGAAAACAATGTTTATTATTATCATAAAAATAAGAAGTCAAGAGTCACTTTCAAAAGTTATTTTCTAAAAGGTTAAGTGAAATTTTTGAAAACATTTTCCTTTGAAAAATAAACTCCAATAATATATCCTTGAAAATACAAAAATTTTATAAAATGAAATTTGGGGTGGAAGATGAAACATTTGACTTTAAAAGTATGGAAAACCTTTATAATATTTTGAAATATATTTATTTAAAACTCACATCATAAAAAGAGTAATAAAAATTCATTTTTAAAAAAGAGGAAGTGGGAAATATAGTGGTCACATGAGATAATATTTAATTGGGTTTCTAATTATAAAGGATAACATTAGGTGTAATTGAAATTATAGACAGGGAGGGTAAACCATCATTAAAGAGGATGGGAATGATTCTTAACCATGATATAATTTTGAGAAATAAATTTTACTATGGAAAAAATATTTGAATTAAAAGCTTATTTTCCACTAAAGAATAATATAATGTACCTTTAAACCAATCATGGAATAAATAATTTTAAGAAGAATCATTTTAACTCAACAAAGTGAGTTAAGTTAACAAAAACCCTTACAGTAATGGTAACATAAGAATAAAAAGAACATAACAAAGAGTGACCATAAAATGGTCATTCAAATATCATGAGATGAAATATATTTATTATACTTTAAGGAAATATGGTGGGTTAATACACCATAAAAATAAATTAAGTTGTGAAATACCAAACATGTCTTGATAAAATTAAATTTGAGACAAAAACCCTCTTAGAACCATAGAAAAATTCAATTCAAAACCCATTGAAGAATATTATTCTAGATGTAACATTAAATACCATGAATAATGAGAGGATAATGAAAGAGTTGTTAGATACACTATTCCAAATAAATCATTTTTTATAATAATAACCATGTCTGAAGGGGTAAAAATTTGAGATAAGAAACTCTTACCTTGTTTCCTCACTTAGTCGAATGTAATCTAAGGTTTTGTATAAAAACATAAATATCTTAATCACTTATTTTAGAACATTTTTCATATAAATGTACTTTTATAATATTTATTTATAATTATTCTTTGCATATATATTAGTTAGTTATTATTTATTCCCAATATCAAGTGTGAGTGATCATGATCATTTTAAACAAGTTTCATAATAGCTGCACTTTTATTCATTCTTATCCCAAATTTCATCATTTTCATATAAAAAAGGGTAATGTAATTTATTCTTTGTATTTATTTGTAATTTTATAATTTCATTTCATAAATATTTTATTAATTATTTGTGGCGATAAAGTCGGTGATGATCTTGCTTCAATAATTTATAACAAATGGATGGTGTTATCTTATTTAATGAGTTAAATTCTTATATTACCAATATGTAACCAAATAAAAAACATTATTTAATTATTAATATCCAAAATTATGTTTTGAAATCCATCCATGAGATAAATTTATCACATTTTTAATGTCAGTGGTTAAATAAAACCAACAAGATCATGATATAATCTATGTCTCGGTATTGATATAGAAGAGATTATTTTTTTAATATAATAACCACATAATTATGATGAAATTATTTGGATATTATTAAGGTGATTAATAGTAAATTGTAATATTTTTAATAATAAGGTAAATGAAAAATAAGTTATCACCTGTAAGGAAATCTCTTTCCTCTTAGCATGTTTGTTTTAGGAAATTAGTTTTACAATGATCGCTTATTGGTAATATTACTTATATAATGTCAAATTTATATTTATAGAATATAAATATTGATATAAAAACCATATTTATTCACTATAAACATTTCAAGAATCATCCTTAAAATGTGGTTATGAAAAATGAAATTTTCCATTCATGGAGGTGGTACTCCACACAAACGCATGAGCAACGTTTTCAATTTTTTGATTGAATGGGAGAGGAATAGATAAGGGATATACCATAAATATAATAAAATTTTAGTATATTATTTATAACTATTTTATTATATAAATATTGTTAAGAAATTTTGGAGGAGGTTGGATGAGACAGATAAAGAAAGGAAGTAAAACATTAAGTAATACTTACGTTGAGAATTTGGATATTCTCTTAAAGTATCCTTTAAAATGAATTAATTGAGGAAATATTTTGAGGATAGAATATTCCAAAATTATAGGGGGTATAAAATAAATAAATTGGTTAGAGTTTTATGGGATATTTTAATAATATATGTAGATTTAAGTAGGTGGAAGTGAGCTCCTTTTATAAGTGAAAACGAGGGTCAAATATTTGGAAATGAATGTTAGGTAAGGGATATGAATTGAATTGCATGAGATTTAGGTAGGTTGTATGGGGAAATGTTGGTGAGATATGTCGGTGTGAAATTCCAATATAACAAAGGTATTCTATAATTTCTATTTTTTAAATTGATTTACTAAAATTCAATCCACATTAGATTACCCATTTTAACATTTATTAATCATCATTAAAATTTTAACCATGGTAATTATTTTATCAAAAAAAATATAATGACCATTAATACCAAATTTAAACATAATTAATTATAATTTAGACTTCATTTAATCTAATTTAATTTCTAAAAATGATAAAATTAATTTTTAAATTAAAAATTATAATGTATTCAAAAAAAAATTGTGGAAAAAATCGTTTTAATAATTAAGTGTTTTTAGTATTATTTAACATTGATTAAAAATTTAATGAGTGATAATTTCTTTTTATATATTTTTAAAAAACATATTATAGTCTTTATTTAAAATAAATAAATTTAATTTAAAATCACAATATTTTAAAAAGTAACATTCCTTGATATATAATTATTTTACTATATTAATAGATATTTATCTTGGTAACATAATTTTATGCCTAAAAATGAAATATATATATCATTAAAAAATTTGAAAATTTTGAATAAAAATATTCAAATAATTTTATATGTTTTAATTTCCAAATTTTATAAAAATATATTTTAATATAATTACATAATAACTGTTTTTTGAAACATGTATCTTCTAATAATAAAATAAATTTATTAATTACCTAGTAATAACTATTGTATGTATGTTAACTTATTATATTGAATATATTTTCAATACATTCCATTTAAACCATTATTTAACCATAATATAATAAACTTTATAGCACATGAAAAAAGAAATTTTTTACAAAATTATATTTTATACATAACTTTATTTTATTCGTTATTTAGTAATAAAAATTGAATTTTATTAATGAATTGGTACGAAAAATGAAATATATTTTTATATCTGTATATATTTCATATTTTGGTTACCTCTATTCTTACCCACCAATTCAATGGCTATAATTCAATTTTTATATAATATTTTGTGTCTCTCTTTGTTTTGTTGTTACATGTGAATCAAGAAATTGAACATAATATTTATTTAAGGAAAATACATAGTGAAATTTTTATTCATTACATAACCAAAACATATTATTCAAGTTTTCTCATGAAGAGTTTCTTGGATATCTCAAACTACTCATGTATATATCTCTCATGATAAAGATCAAAAATATGGTTGAGCATGCTATAGGCATCCATGTTCTCATGTGACTTCATCAGTTTCCTAGACATATATAATAGCATCAAACAATGGATATATATTGTATCATCCAATTATTTTTTGTATACAGTGAGCTATTTATCACTTTCCTCCTTTTCAAACAGACCAGAAACTGGGGAATCTAGCATTTAAATATTAAATTCATTGTGTAATGAAATATACAAGTAAATATACCATTCTTGTAAATTACTTCCAATAATAATATTTTCCTTCTATAATATATATCACAATTATAATGTGGTTTTTTAACTTTTAATTTTACTATAACAATATAAAATAAGATTATTTTTAATTTACTTGATTACCAAAACATGTGATACAAAAGAATTTTAATTATATTATTAGTCTCTCGCTATTTTATCAAGTCTCAATGGACCTCACCATTGGAATCATAATTTTCTTCCACATAGAAAATCTAGTATCTAGGATCCATATTTATATTCTCATAACCCAAGAAAGTTCATAGTCAATTACTTCAAGGTATTTAGGTGGGAAATCTTGCCAATTATAGGCTTTATAGCTCCTAGATCTTTTGATTGGACTGCCCAATTTTGAAATATTGACTTGGATTTCATTTACACTTACCTTTGGGATACATCAAGGATAGAAAGGGATACTCCTCTTGATTAAAACATTGTTAAGTCATAAAAAACCTTCATAAGAACTCCCTAGTAAAATTAAGTGTCTTGATAGTGATTATATTAACACATTTATATGGTTTCATACTTAATCAAGTTATAGAAGGGATATTTTGAATTTATATTTTATTGAGAGACTTTTTTATTTATATATTTTCTTATCTTATCATTCTACATTTTCTATTAATATTAAGTATACTTTAATTAAGTGATTAATGATGAGTTGATAAAATATTTATACATAATCCTTTTTATTTTATTCCATCTGAGAATGATTATTATTTTATTCATTTATTTATTTGATCATAATAGAACATCAATATAACAAAATAAATAACCATGAATAATTTAGAATAAATGTGTGTCATGATCATGAGATTTATCAACTAGTTTTTTTATTGGGAAGACAATAAACAAACCATTGACCATAAATGAAAAAAAACTCCTTGAGCTAGTCTTGGCTCGATTTGTAGTATTACACCTTTATCTTGTGTATCATCTGGGTTGATTTCACCTCAATTATTTCTTAAATCACATCCTCCTACCTAGAAGTTCCATCCTTACATATTATTTTCTCACATATAGGTGAGGGGAACCAATGAAATGGTTATGAGGTTTATATAAAATAATTCTTGTACATGCAAGTCCTTACAAAATAAGAGGAGAGGGATGATACACAAACCATCGTTTTAATTTAATAATAATAATTACATAAATAAATCATGAAATAATTAAATTAAATTAAATCTAAGACATGAAGAAGTTGGTGAAACTCTTATACATCCACACATGAAATGAATACGCATTTAAAAAACTAGAATCGATTTTTTTATTTCTTAATTAAGATAAAACATGATCAAATTAATTAATTATATTTATTATTTATTTTAATGTCTATCCAAAAAATATTATAGATCCCCACAAAATTTAATTTTAAAAAAAATTAAAAAAAAATTAATTTTATTTAAAATAAATTATGTACACATCTTTTACATGGAGGCAACCCACTATATACCCATCTGAACTACCTTATATGGACATCATCATATATTATGCACTCATATAGTATGTATCATACATGGAATGTCATATAATTACATGATTTCAACTATAAATAAATGAAACATGGACACATGTAAATTTATACAACATGTACTGATTTTAATGCATATAGAGTACATGATATTTAATTATGCCCTTACATGGTATGTAGTTCTGTATTTAGCACTGAAAAATAATTAATAATTTAATATTATTAAAACCTTTTAAAAAATATAAAAAATAAATAAATAACACACAAACATGTGTTAGTGATGTTTAATGGTATAATTAATTATTTTTTCCTTTCTGTATAAATAATTAAGAGTTATAGGGTGTGTATAGGCTAGTTACATTCTGTGTATTCTGTTTACCTTTTATCTAAAATACATGCCTATGGAATCCACATGTATTTCATACATGGACATTTATGAGTTACAGAATGTGCATAATTTCTACACACCATGTGACCTAGGTGTTACATGATCTCGAGTCCCACACATCATATATAAATACATGATGCCTCATTGACCACATGGTTTCCACTACGAAAATGCATTGACCATACAATGTGTACGTGATTTACACAGTATATAATCTATAAATACATGTTCCAATATAGTAGGTTAACACATTGACTATAATGAAACCACATTATATTTATTTAATGATGTTTCAGAATAAATTCACAGCTCATCCTGGTGTGATGAACCTTGAAACATGATTTTTACCTTCGATCTACACACCATGTAATCCTGATTTATTCATCCAGAATCATAAACACTTCTAGATGGGTTTTTCAAATTTTATTCATGTGATTTTAAAATTTTATTGGTTATATGAAGGTGAATAAAAAAATATATCAACTTTCAGATTAAAAATGAATTCCTTGAAATGAAAAACAAACAGTAAATGCATATAATAATAAACAGATTAAATAATTATAAATTTGAATTTAGAAACTCAAATACCACTTGAAGTGTTCAGGGGTAGAGAAAGCACCTATTTGTGTTATGTAAAACTCATCTATTATCAAATTCAAGGAATAAGATGTAATGTATATATAGATAAATGTTATGAAAAATGAATTTATCCAATGAAAATTTACAAACAATTCCAAAACCAAGAGAGTTGTCCTTTTATATTAAAATTGTAATTAATTTAAAAGCATTATCTCTATCCTGATTACTTTATTTAGACAACATATTGATTGAACAGGCATCATTTTTGTTACACTGTGATTGTACTGTAAAAATCATATTATGTCACTCACCTTTGATTGAAACACAATCCTTCAAGTTTTAAGGTTTTATTATTGATATATCATACATGAGAGGGATAAGGGAGGTGGAAGATATTTTCTCAAGCTTGAGATAAAATTATAGAGAAGTTCATCATGGAGATAATTCTTTAAAGAGGAAATTCTTCTGAACAAATTTCATATGAACATATGAAATGATATAAATTGGGATTTATAAATATAGATTAAAAAATAAATAATTTCACATAGGACATTAAAATTATCTTAATCATTATTTAACTCCATTTCTAATAATAATAACATTATTATTATTATTTTCTTGTCATGTGAATAACTCGCTGATAAAATAAGTATTATTTCTTTAAATAAATTAATATTTATTTAAATGATATTTAATATATCATTTCTACTAAACATGTTAACACGATCTGCATTTCCTCTTATATATTTTTAAAACCTATAATAATAAATATTATTTATTCGATAAATAAATAAATATTATATTCATAGTCTTGAGAATAAATATTTATTTTAATACCCAACTCACATAAAATGAAGACTGGATATATGAGATAAATAAATACTAAATAAATATTATTCCTTGGACTTGAGAATATTATATATTATGATAATTAAATTAAAATAGAATTTATTTAGGATTAATGGAAACACGAAGTATGAGACCCACTAGGCTTCTTCCTCAGTGAAATTAGTTGTGTTTACCTAAAGTCCAATATCAGTGTCTAGAAACACGTAAATACACCCATATATGAATAATTTAATGTCTCAATGAATACAACCACATACAAACACTCAGTGTATAATATAATTCCTTTATTATGATATCTCATCAAATAGGTTGCATACTCATGTCATCAACCAAAATGCTTGATTTTTTTTTTTGAATTCCTGAAATGAACCCATAAATACACCATGACCATGGATTTTAGTTTGATGGTTTCATTTCAGTCAATGGGTTGATATATTAACTTTTAAAAATATTAAATAGACAAATAATTTCTATACTTATTCATTAATAACATACCATTCATGATACACCCAACATACCCTACCTCTCATAAACATATGGTGTTATGGTTTTGGTCAGTACATAAAATTTTGTGATTCATGATATGTATTAATGAAAATATTAAAGTCTAAGGATCATTAAACAAATTCTCATACAAGAATATCCAATAACACATAAACTTGTGCATTTCCTACTAGTAGGTCTTTCGTCATAATCTCCCGTTATATAAATTACCAAGAGTGAACTTCAAGAAATGAAGTATAGTCATATTTTGTGTATCCAAAACCTAATAGTATACATCTTATATATCTAATCAGATGATTTCATATGACCATGGGACTTAATATCAACAATATCCTCATAGCACTTCAAGGTCTCATAATAGTGGGGAACTATTATAACCTCTTCAATGTGATAGATAATATAGGGCATTATCATATTAAAGTTACACAAAAGAACAATCAACACCTAATAAGGTGTTTATTGATATTCAAGAATATGAATATAAAAGTAATATAAAGTACAAATTAGTTTGTCCTAGGGCACCAACTCTAACAGTGGGATCACTACCAAGGGTAGTGTCATGGTGCGACCCTATCATTATTGGATGACATCCCTTATGTGGCCAACCCCTCATAGTTTTACACCCAACTATGAAACATCCCCTATAAATAACCCCACTGCATAGTTTTGGTCATGGAATAACCTCTCATATCTCAAAACAAACCTACCCTCACTCAAAAATAATCAAATACCCATCACCCATCATGGTGTGACCCATATATGTCATAGTACGACCTACTACAAAACAAATTATAGAAACCCAAAAACACCCATCATAGTGTGACTTATATTGGTCATGAAATGATCCATAATATTCTAGAACTATAAAAGTTAATAAATTAAAAAAATCATACAAAATTTTAAAATAACATAAAATTATAATACATTTTATATAACAATGGCATTAAAGTGTTATAAAAAGGGTGAGGAGTGTAACACCCCAAGTTTTTCTAAGATAAATAGAAATGCATGAAACTTTGTTTTAAAAAGATATTTTTAAATAGCCTTTAAAACATAACTTTTCTACTTCTATATTCTGAATTTCAAGAAACTGTCATCTACAATTGTGTTCAGTATGTTATTTAGAGTCTGATGAAACAAACTTGTTTTTTGGTGAATAGTAACATACCCTTATGAATAGTAATATGAATAGTAAAATGACCTCATGAATAGTAAATAATTTCCCAAGGAAATAAGATAATGGTATCTTAATTAATTTTCCAATGTCACATAAAACTAATTGCACTTCAATATTGTTATTTTTCGAATTAACTGTGAACTTATTAGAAATTAAATTAATAATATTTAGAAAATTATTTTTGAAAAATGGAGTTCATTTTTGAATTCTACACATTGAAAAATGGTTGGGGTAAATTTTTGGTATTTTTCCAAAACTCTTGAATTTTCGGTGAATAGTGAAATATGATAAAATACCGTATAATCAATTTATCAGTAAAAATGCACTATTTATGACATCATAAGTGATGAAAGGCAACTTTATTCGAACTCACATGATATTATCACTATTTAGGTCCACTTTATTTGATATTATTCTTAGTCTTGATAAAAATATTATAATAATGAATAAAATAATCTAAAATACCTCCCCTCCTCCCCTATAAATACCACCCTCACTCTCCTCTTCCTACCACACCTCTCAAGCCTTGAACATTGTCCAATTTCTGCCAAATTCCCTCCCCAATCTTCTTCCCCACGTCCTAGAGCTTCTGGTCTCACCAAAAGACCAAAATCAAAGCCCTTAAAGAGGATCTCAAGGAGAAGAGATCAAGAGGTAAACATCCTCTTTTATTTTCTTTCTTTTCTTTCATTTTATGTTATTCTCTTCCATCCCCTTTGTCTTTTGTTGGGATATTTCACTAAATATTCCCAATTAATGTCCATATTTTGTAAGAATTATGAGATATTCCATTCCTCTCATCAATTTTGTTTTTATGAAATTTTAAGAGACGCTGTTAGGCTGCAGAATTTTGTGAGAAATTTCTCAAGATTTTCTTTTATTTCATGATTCATTTTTCTTATTTCCTCACTCCTTATTATCCAAGAGGAATGAAATCTCCAGAATCATGTATATTCATTATGTTCTCATGTTTATGAAAAATTCCTCATCATTATTCTTCTCCTCTTCCACTTATTTAAAGAATCAAAAAACATTGTCCATTTCTGTCGAATTACCGACATCGTGAACGATGTATTTTCAATTTCCATTAATTCTTTCAAGTATGGTCATGAAACCATTTATATGGTTGAAACAGGTTATAATATATGTTTTATGACTTATATAAGGTTCTGTAATTCTTTTTTACTCATGTTTCAAATTTAAAAGACAAAAAGAGGTTGTTATTATCAAAGAACCACTTAAATGATCTAAACGAACATCATTAATGTTTTATCTAATGAATCATACTCATATAAAAAATCAAAGTGATAAATTGTATAATTTATGGTACTATAAATATTTAAATACTAATACATTCCAATTCCAGATTTTCACTTCCAATCAATAAGAACGATTCATCATGAACCGATCGTGAAAATCACAAAAGAACTCACCCAAAATAATGCAAGGAACAAAATACTAACAATTAAGGGATGAAATGAGGTTATTAAATGACCATATAAGATGTTATAAACATGAAAATGTTTCTGTAAAATAATAATAACACTCTTTTAACCATTATACAGAAGGTTTTAACAATTTTGAAGTAAGACAAGCTTAAGGTAAGGGAATTCTCAACCCGATTTCCATTCTTTGGGTTAACATTCTACTTCGTTATTTATGTGGTATTTAAATTTTTTGTGTGATTAATTATGATTATAATATGTTTAATAATGTGTATTTACAGATTATATACATATTCCTTCCACTCTATTAATTCTCACTTCAATTATATGATGTTTATAAGGGACTTTTCTTCTAAAATCCTCTTTTAAAATTCTGTTTTACGATAATCAAAAGAAATGTTTTTATGATATTATTTATATTGTATGATTATGTTTTGGTTATTGGGAATTGTTTATGATGAAGGGTGGGACCTATATTTCCCTCCAATTCATTGGGTATGATTAAGTTGGAGGTCAGCCATATGGTTACTCCAAGTGTAACTACGATGGTTACACAAAGTAAGGTAGTCGTGAGGGTTACAAATTTTATGGTAGCCAAGATGGTTACAAGATTATGTAAGTAATTCCCCAAGATACCTCTATGATTATATTTATGTTTGTGTGGGTCTTTTTTATATCTCATGTTACACTAAGTAAGTATTTATGGATGAAAATCATGTCTTTAAAAAACTGTTTTCATACGTTATGAGTATTCATAGACTAATGTGATTTCTCCTTATTTTTCATAACTTACTGAGATTTTGTGCTCATCCCAAGTTTTTTAAATTATTTTTCATAGGTTAATGGATGAGTCATAAAAGGAAGGAAAACATGTTAAATGTTAAAGAATTTTCAAGGAGTCTTATTTTAAGTTTTAATTTTTTATATTCTGAGAAAAATGGAAACTGATTTTATGGTATAAACTATGTAACAATGTGTAATGTTATGAATATTTTGTCTTAATTATCTAAAGCTCTAAACTTGAAAATATCCTCAATGTAAAAGGAAGTGTTTTGTTGAATAAATTCAAGATTATGTATGTATTAAGTGCGGGTCATTATAGTGTGTATCAGAGGATGGTTTAGATAACTTTAGGGGTTAGGGTGATGATAATAGAATACCATAAATGATTTCCACTCTATGTTTAATTTGTTATAGCATTTAAAGATTACCATGTTGCTTCATCTAAGAAATGTTTGTTTAGAATGGTTGTCCGTAGAAGGAACATGGATGCTGAAGAGGAGAGGCACCGACAGAATAACATCCTTCCTGATCTACAGCCCGGAATGGTAGGGATTGGAACTGAGAAGTTTGTGACAGTAATGGCTCAGCTAACGCAGGAAATAAATGGTGGTGGCATCCATGCAAGAGAACAAATAGAGGTACCCCAACGAAACATGACAGTGGTGGAACATTTTATGAGAAAACATCCTCTAGCATCCAATGTATCTTCTGACCCAGTTGCAGCAGAAGGATGGATTAAAGACCTTGAAAAGATATTTGATGTTATGGGATGTTCGGACAATCAAAAGGTAAGTCTTGCCATTTATCATTTTGAAGGGGAAGCTGATCAGTGGTGGTCAATGGTAAGGAATATCAGGGGTAGAGAGGATTTTTATGCCTTATTGTGGGATGAATTTAAAAGTCTTTTTCTTGAAAAATATTTTCCTAAGGTGGTGCGACTTAGAATAGAGAAGAAATTCCTTGAATTGAAACAAAAGGAGGAAGATTCAGTGGCTATGTATGAGGTGAACTTCACCCGACTGGCGAGGTATGCTCCAAACCTTATTCTGGATCTCGATAGAAAAATCAACCACTTTTACTCAGGATTGAAGCCAAGGTATCGAAGGGCGTTGGCCTCCCGTGAATTCAAAAGTTATGAGAAACTTGTTCGTTGTGCTGAGAGGGTAGAGATGGAGTTTTCTGATGATCATGTGCATTTTGGAAACAAAGAGAATAAGAGGTATAGTTGGAAAGCAATGGGTAAGAATCAACCAAAGAAATCTGAGGGTAAGAAAATACAATTTCCAGTTTGTGAAAAGTGCAGCAAGAAGCACCCTGGGGAATGTCTTAGCAAAACTGGGAAGTGTTTTAAATGTGGTAAGTTTGGGCATATGGCCCGAGATTGCAATGAAAATGATCCAAAGACTAATCCTGATAAGAAAACTATAAAGTGTTTTAAATGTGGTGAGATGGGTCACTATGCAAATGTCTACCCAAATAGAGATCTGAATGATGCAAAGAAGGTAGACTACAAGCAGAAAGGTGTAGTGAGATACTTTGTGACTACATCAACAGACGTCGGGCCATCCAATGAAGTTGTATCAGGTACTTTGTTTGTTCACTCAGTTTTTGCTAAAGTTTTGTTTGATACGGGGTCTACACATTCCTTCATCTCTGAGAAATTTTTTGGTAAATTGGAAATATCACCTCAATAAATGAGACCTGAACTTGTTGTTAAAACACCAGGGGGAAATGTTATAGCAAAGAGGAATTATAAGAATATTTCTATTGTGGTATGTGGAAAGACTTTACCTGAAAACCTTGTTGTTTTACCCTTAGTCTAGTTTGATGTTATTCTGGGGATGGACTGGCTTTCTGATTATCATGCTAAGATTGACTGTATAGATAAAGAAGTTGTTTTTCAGAAAGAGTTTCAGTTTGTATACAAGAATGAACCCATATAATTGATAACATATCAGGAAGCTGAGAAACTTTTGAAAGATGGAAATGAAAGTTATCTTGCTCATATTGTTGAAAACAACGGAACTATTCAAATTAATGATGTGCCAGTGGTAAATGAATACCTTGATGTTTTTCCTAAGGAGTTACCCAGTGTCATACCTAAACGAGAAGTTGAATTCACAATTGACTTAGTTCTTGATGCTAAGCCAATTTCAAAACCCCCATATCGTATGGCTCCAATAGAACTTCTTGAATTGAAAAATCAGTTGCAGGATTTGCTTGTCAAAGGCTTCATTCATCCCAGCACTTCACCATGGGGAGCCCCTGTTTTGTTTGTTAAAAATAAAGATGGTTCCATGAGACTTTGCATTGATTATAGAGCTTTGAATAACATCACTATTAAAAACAAGTATCCTTTTACTCATATTGATGACTTGTTTGATCAGCTCCAGGGAGCTCAGTACTTTTCCAAGATTGAATTGAGATCCAGATACCATCAGCTGAAGGTGAAGGAGGATGACATCACAAAAACAGCCTTTCGTACTAGATATGGGCATTATGAATTTGTTGTTATGCCATTTGGGTTAACTAATGCACCTGTTGTATTCATGAATCTTATGAATAGAGTATTTCATGAGTTCTTGGATAATTTTGTGGTTGTATTTATTGATGACATTCTAGTTTTTTCTAAAAATAAATAGGATCATGAAAAACATCTAAGGGTTGTTTTACAAACTTTAAAAGAAAAGAAACTATATGGAAAATTCAGCAAGTGTGATTTTTGGTTGCAACAGATTTCTTTTCTTGGGCACATTATAAATAAGGATGGAATAACAGTTGATCCTGCCAAAATAAAAGTAGTTTATTAATGGCCAAGACCCACAAATGTTACAGAGATTCATAGTTTTCTGGGCTTATCAAGTTATTACTGACGGTTTGTTAAGAACTTTGCACGGTTATCTAGCCCGATAACTAAGTTAACACGGAAAGGGGTTAAATTTGTTTGGATAGAGGAATGTGATGTTTGTTTTCAGGAACTAAAGAAGAGATTGGTAAATGCTCCAGTTTTGGCCTTACCTTCCTGGAATGGTGATTTTGTCATCTACAGTGATGCTTCATTGAAGGGACTTGGTTGTGTTTTGATGCAGAATTATCAGGTAATTGCCTATGATTCGAGACAACTTAAACCTCATGAGCTAAATTATCCCACACATGATTTGGAATTGGCAGCTGTGGTTTTTGCTTTAAAAATTTGGAGGCATCATCTATACAGAACCAAATGCGAAATATATACTAACCATAAAAGTCTAAAGTATATATTCACTTAGAAGGAATTAAACATGAGGCAGAGAAGATGGCTAGAACTGATAAAGTATTATGACTGCACGATCAATTACCATCCTAGAAAAGCAAACAAAGTAGCGGATGCCTTAAGTCGGAAACATCATGCATCATTAACTATGATACGTTTGGAACATGATCCCTTGATTAATGATTTGATGAATTTTGGATTGGAAGTTTTTGGTGCAGGGAATACCTCTCTTTTGTTTCAGGTTTCAGTGCATTCTTCGTTGTCAGATAGAATTATGAAAGCGTAGAGGGAAGACCGTGAGCTATAGAAAAAGGTAGAATTGGTTAAAATGGGTAAGTTGACAGAATTTAATCTTGATAAAGATTGTGTTTTAAGATTTGGAAAAAGGTTGTGTATGCCTTGTGATTCGCAGTTGAAGAATGAATTGTTGTGTGAAGCTCATAGTTCTTCATTTTCTGTTCATCCTAGAAGTACTAAGATGTACAGAGACCTTCGAGAGTATTATTGGTGGAATGGGATGAAAGGAGATATTGCTAATTTTAAAATGAAATGTTTGACATGTCAGAAGGTTAAAGCAGAGCGGCAGTCACCGAAGGGGATGCTTCAGCCTTTTCCAGTGCTAGAGTGGAAATGGGAGAATATATCCATGGATTTTGTGGTGGGACTACCAAAGACTTCTCAAGGTAACAATGCGATTTGGGTTATTGTTGATCGGCTAACAAAGTCTGCGCATTTTCTTTCTATTCGAGATACAATGACATTGGATCAGCTTTCTCGATTGTACCTCAAGGAGATTGTCAGGTTACATGGAGTTACTCTTTCCATTGTTTCTGACCGAGATCCCAGGTTCACTTCTAAATTTTGGAAGGGACTTCAGAATTCATTGAGCACAGAGTTGAATTTCAGTACATCTTTTCATCCTCAATCAGATGGGCAGTCAGAACGAATGATTCAAACTTTGTAGGATATGCTTCAAGCTTGTTCAATGGACTATCAAGGAAGTTGGGATCAGTGTCTTTCTTTAGTTGAGTTTTCTTATAATAACAGTTTCCATTCCAGTATTCAGATGGCACCTTTTGAGGCCTTGTATGGAAAGCGGTGTCGGACTCCTGCATTTTGGGATGAAGTCGGTGAAAGAAAGTTTATGGGGCCAGAATTAATAGAAGAAGTGGCTGAGAAAGTGAGGATGATCCAGCAACACATGAGGACAGCTCAGAGCAGGAAAAAAAGTTATGCAGATAACAGAAGGAAAGACTTCTCTTTCGAGGTAGGTGACCATGTTTTCCTTAAAATATCTCCTTGGAAAAGTGTGATGTGTTTCGGTAAGAAAGGGAAACTAAGTCCAAGGTTCATCGGTCCTTTTGAAATCTTGGATAAAGTTGGAACAGTTGCATACCGTGTAGCTTTGCCTCCGAGCTTGTTTCAGGTACACAATGTTTTTCATGTTTCAATGTTGAGAAAGTATGTTCCAGATTCATCACATGTCTTGAGCCCGGAAGCAGTTCAGCTGGCAGAGAACCTTTCTCATGAAGAAAAACCAGTTCAGATTCTTGATCGAAGAGAACAAGTATTGCAGAATAAGGTAATCCACTAGGTAAAGGTTTTGTGGAGAAACCACATGGTTGAAGAAGCAACATGGGAGTATGAAAATGCTATGAAGGAAAAATACCCTCAGTTGTTTAAAAAGTAAATAAAATTACGAGGACGCAATTTCAAGAAGGTGGGGATAATGTAACAACCCAAGTTTTTCTAAGATAAATAGAAATTCATGGAACTTTGTTCTAAAAAGATATTTTTAAATAGCCTTTAAAACATAACTTTTCTACTTCTATATTCTGAATTTCAAGAAACTGTCATCTACAATTGTGTTCAGTATGTCATTTAGAGTCTGATGAAACAAACTTGTTTTTTTGGTGAATAGTAACATACCCCTATGAATAGTAATATGAATAGTAATATGACCTCATGAATAGTAAATAATATTATTATTTTATTTTCCCAAGGCAATAAGATAATGGGATCTTAATTAATTTTCCAATGTCACATAAAACTAATTGCACTTCAATATTGTTATTTTTTGAATTAACTGTGACCTTATTATAAATTAAATTAATAATATTTAGAAAATTATTTTTGAAAAATGGAGTTCATTTTTGAATTCTACACATCGAAAAATGGTTGGGGTAAATTTTTGGTATTTTTCTGAAACTCTTGTATTTTCGGTGAATAGTGAAATACGATAAAATACCGTATAATCAATTTATCAGTAAAAATGCACTATTTATGACATCATAAGTGATTCAAGGCCACTTTCTTCGAACTCACATGATATTATCACTATTTAGGGCAACTTTATTTGATATTATTCTTAGTCTTGATAAAAATATTATAATAATGATTAAAATAATCTAAAATACCTCCCCTCCTCCACTATAAATACCACCCTCACTCCCCTCTTCCTCCCACACCTCTCAAGCCTTGAGAATTGTCTAATTTCTGCCAAATTCCCTCCCCAATATTCTTCCCCATGTCTTAGATCTGCTGGTCTCACCAAAAGACCAAAATCAAAGCCCTTAAGGAGGATCTCAAGGAGAATAGATCAAGAGGTAAACATCCTCTTTTATTTTCTTTCTTTTCTTTCATTTTATGTTATTCTCTTCCATGAACTTTGTATTTTGTTGGGATATTTCACTAAATATTACCCATTACTGTCCATATTTTGTATGAATTATGAGATATTCCATTCCTCTCATCAATTTTGTTTTTATGAAATTTTAAGAGACGTCGTTAGGCTGCCGAATTTTCGTGAGAAATTTCTCAAGATTTTCTTTTATTTCATGATTCTTTTTTTTTCTTTCCTCACTCCATCTTATACAAGAGGAATGAAATCTCCAGAATCATGTATATTCATTATGTTCTCATGTTTATGAAAAATTCCTCATCATTATTATTCTCCTCTTCCACTTATTTAAAGAATCAAAAAACATTGTCCATTTGTGTCGAATTACCGACATCGTGAACGATGTATTTTCAATTTCCATTAATTATTTCAAGTCTGGTCATGAAACCATTTATATGGTTGAACCAGGTTATAATATATGTTTTATGACTCATATAAGTTTCTTTAATTATTTTGCACTCATGTTTAAAATGTAAAAGACAAAAAGAGGTTGTTATTATCAAAGAACCACTTAAATGATCTAAACAAACATCATTAATGTTTTATCTAATGAATCATCCTCATATAAAGAATCAAAGTGATAAATGGTATAATTTATGGTACTGGAAATATTTAAATACTAATACATTTTAATTCTGGAGTTTCACTTCCAATCAACAAGAACGATTCATCATGAACCGATCGTGAAAATCACAAAAGAACTCACCCAAAATAATGCAAGGAACAAAATACTAACAATTAATGGGTGAAATGAGGTTATGAAATGACCATATAAGATGTTATAAACATGAAAATGTTTCTATAAAATAATAATAACACTCTTTTAACCATTATACAGGATGTTTTAACAAGTTTCAATTAATACAAGCTTAAGGTAAGGGAATTCTTAACCCGATTTCCATTCTTTGGGTTAACATTCTACTTCGTTATTTATGTGGTATTTAAATTGTTTGTTTGATGACTTATGATTATGATATGTTTAATAATATGTATTTACAGATTATTTACATATTCCTTCCACTCTATTAATTCTCCCTTCAATTATATGATGTTTATAAGGGACTTTTCTTCTAAAATCCTATTTTAAAATTCTGTTTTACGATAATCAAAAGCAATGTTTTTATGATATTCTTTATGTTGTATGATTATGTTTTGGTTATTGGTCATTGTTTATGATGAAGGTTGGGACCTATATTTCCCTCCAATGCATTGGGTATGAATAAGTTGGAGGTCGGCCATATGGTTACTCCAAGTGTAACTGCGATGGTTACACAAAGTAAGGTAGTCGTGAGGGTTACAAATTTTAAGGTAGCCAAGATGGTTACAAGATTATGTAAGTAATGCCCCAAAATACCTCTATGATTATATTTATGTTTGTGTGGATCTTTTTTATATATCATGTTACACAACGTAAGTATTTATGGATGAAAATCATGTCTTTAAAAAATGTTTTCATACGTTATGATTATTCATGGACTAATGTGATTTCTCCTTCTTTTTCATACCTTACTGAGCTTTTGTGCTCATCCCAAGTTTTTTAAATGATTTTTCACAGGTTAATGGATGAGTAATACAAGGAAGGAAGACATGTTAAATGTTGAAGAATTTTCAAGGAGTCTTATTTTAAGTTTTAATGTTTTATATTCTGAGAAAAATGGAAACTGATTTTATGGTATCCACTATGTAACAATGTGTAATGTTATGAATGTTTTGTCTTAATTCTCTAAAGCTCTAAACTTGAAAAGATCCTCAATGTAAAAGGAAGTTTTTTCTTGAATAAATTCAAGATTATGTATATATTAAGTGTGGGTCGTTATAAGGAGGGTGAAGGGTACATCTGTTAAAATATTTTCCTTATTTACTATACTTATATTGTATATACACTTACTGAGTAATCCTATAATGATTTGGGTTATATATGACTTATAATAGGACTCGTGTGAGTTTTTCTGTTTATTCATTAAATCTTTAGTATGCCTCTTAAACATTTACATAAGTATTTTTGGAGAGTAACTTACTGAATATACTTATACACTCACCCATAATACTATAAAATATTTTTATAGATGTGTGGGATGGTGTAGACATGAGGGTATCTTGGGTAGAACCTCCCATAATTTATTTCACAAACCTTCAATGCTAGTCATGAACCTATAGCCTATTGGAGACTAGCTTCAGGACTCTTTATCTCTCAACTTCACTACCAATCAAGGAGGGGTTCCAGTGGATTCATTTCATGATAGAGTGGTATCAAATCTAGTCTTTAATTTTAGGATCGATATTTTAGTATAAACTAGTGAGGATTGCATAGTATTTTTTTGATAAATTATAATATTAGAGTTTAGAAAGTGATATAGGCTATGTAATATTATACTTATTGTGGGGTAGAGACCTAGGAATGGTATTTTAATCATCTATGATTATGATTTTATTTGAATTAGGTAAGATTTATAAGAAATGTAATTTAATTTAATTAATTTCATATCCTAAAAAAATAATTCCATATCTTAGGTCCTAGGTTTAAGAGTTATCTTATGGTTATTATTTAAATTATAGTGTTGATGATATGATATTGTTTCATAAAATAAAAATAGATAGGTCCTAGGTTTGAAAAACGACATTGTTTTTTACTCAAGAGGAAATATCACATCATTCTCCATTCTCTCACATTCTCTCTCAGCATCACCTTTACCCTTCCTAGGGTTTTTAGTGAACTCTTTTGCAGTGATGGTTCTCTACCTCATCTCTCTACCTATTCTATTTTATTTATCTCGATTTGTTTTTACTTATTCCTTTCTTCACCTATTTCTAGTATCCCAAGATTAGATTCATCTCTTAGGGCTCCACCCCTTCAATTCTTCCCCTCTCTTTGGTTTATTGGTTTCTTAGTATCATGGGTTCATTTGATAAACTATGCTACCCTTTATTCTAAAACTACTAAAATTAAGCCTCATATATAGTCCTACTAATCACTTCATATGGTAGTTTGTGTTTTTTTTGTTTTTGATGGTTTCCTTTCATCTTTCTTATTTTTTTGGTTTTTTTGGTTATATTGGATTTATCTTTTTCCTTGTGCTTGTAGTCATTGGGTTTTCCTCATATGCTCTTTCAATCTATCCCACCATTCCAGACCCCATTCCTGGTCAAGATTGTGGGTTATTCAGGACAATTAGGATGTGATAGTGGGAATTCTAAATGGTGGATCCATCGATCCCTTTCTTCTTTTTCTTGTTCCCTGTCGATGAGTTTGGGTTCTCTAGGGAAGTTTCATCTCCATATCCTTCCCTCTTCTCTTCCAGAATGTTACAATCTGTTAGACCCCATATCAATAAATTGTGTTGGTTTTTTAAGGTGTTTTGTGTATTTATTAGTTGGCATGGTATAAATATCAATTTCTTAGGCCATCATCTATTCTCAAATGGTTCAATTTTGTAAGACCCCAGATTCAATTATAGTTAGTAAACATCTTATACTAAAGAAAATATAGCACTATATTATTCTAATATAATTTTATTTTAAAAAAATGAATTTTAATTTGGTGAAATAAACATTATTTTTGAATTCAATATGTCCAAATTAGCTTATAGTGAATTTTTGAGCTTTTTCTGAAATGGTTGGTTTTTAGGTGAATAGTGTCAGTACTATTTTCACAATTATATTAATTGATATGAAATCATTATCATATAAGAATAAAATATAATTAATATTTTTATAAACTAAAAATTTATATAATTATTAGAATAATGAAATTAAAATTAATATTTTTAATTTAGAAATTTATGCTTTCCTTTTTGGAACCTAAGTTATATTTTATTTTAATAAAAAAACTATTTTTGGTTTTTTGTATTTAATCGAGTATTTGTAAGGTAACATTCATTTTCATAATGATTTAAATGTAAAATAACCATCCTTTATTTAATAATAAATCAATAAATTTCATATGAATCAACATTATACATGACTTTAGTTTAAAATTATTTTTATGCTTAAAATGACATTTTTTTATCTATTTTCATTATGTTAAGAATAATTTTATTAAAATTAATTTATAAAATCTTTAGAAATCGATTATAATAAAAAAATCATATTTTTAATCAGAATATTCAAATTTAGTAATAAGTTTAATTACATTTTTGATCATAAAAATGAGTTAACATGGTAAACATTTTTCACCATGGTAAAGGTTAAAAGGGTTAAAGAGGGTTTAAACTAAGGGATAACACTTTAAATATCACAAAACATTGGACATAATTGATTTATTGAGTGAATTATCTACCTCTATTATCCTATTTTTTAAATTTGGATAATTTGGTTTGACCTTCTTGGAAAATAATATTTATTTTATTTTAAGATTAAGAGTATTTCCAAAAGTGAAACCCCTATCACTTATAATAGCATCCCTTTACCAAATTTAACCCCTTATATTTACCAAGACCAGAAAAAATAATTCCATAAATTTATTTTTAATGTCTTATAGATTATTTTTTCACCAAAATACCAATATAAGAAAGCTTATGGATATATCCAATTGACAATATCCAAGAAATAGATAACTATTTTAACCAAGTTATTTCTAGTTTATTTATTTATAAACCTCCTAAAACTATTCTATAAACATCATAAAATAATGAAATAAGTATCATTAGTATAGTAAAATTTTATTATATTGATGGTAAAACCATAATCTACCTCTATCATATCCATTGGAAAATGAAAATATTGTTCGTGTTTCATGTAGACTATTGCCTCCATGAACGACATAATTCATTTTTCATCACCGCCTTACATGGATGGTTAAAAAATGTATTTAATGAATAAATACTGATAATATCATGTAATAATAATGAATTTAATATTTTTTCATAATTCTATAGTGGTAATATATCTATTATTATTGGTTAGTGAAATCAATTCATTTTATAGAATCAAAATTTATAAAAAAAATACATTTTTAAGTGTTATATGTGAATTGTCACCATAAGTTCCATGAAATAGTGATTTATAGAAACTTGATAATTTCATACATAAATATTACATCATTTTACATAAATATTTATTACATAACATTACGATCCATACTAAAACCTTAAATATTTAGTGTATTTAGTAACTTGGGGACACAAAAAACTTGTTCATAAGAGATCAACATAATCTCCCACTAAGTTATTTGTAACTATCTCCATTATTAAACATATCATACTTAAAAACTTTCTACATAACCTGGGGAAAGGAAACATAATAAAGGGTGAGTTTATATGCTCAATAAGTGTAAATAAGAGAGATATCAATGATCACCAAAGTATAACCTAATATTAAGGGTATGAGAACGTGATATTAACATCATAAAACCAAACCTAGAGTATAATATATAATAATATTGATTCATGATATAAATATTTATTTTCAATAAAAAATGAATCATGAAGAATTAAAATAACATAATCCATGAAATCATAACCTTGGCATAAGACATAATTTTGTGTCATGTGTATAAGCATATAAAATCATTTCCTTGGTTAAGTATCATTAATAAGACTATAATTGTGGATTGGGATCACCCCCCATTCCATCATATCCTTAGTCAAGGTTCACTCCCAAGACTAACATGGTGGATAGAGTCCCTTACTGAACTGGGTTTACTCCCCATCATAATCCTTATTATCTCATAAGATATCCATATTGACTTGACATATTGGATGGATATGTAATCATGATCCTACCCATAACATAATCATAATAAATTCATATTTTTTCCACAATATCATAAATCATTCATCATATATCACAACTCATAAAAATGAAATAGGTTTTATAAACATTTTAACATTTCATTATAGCATAACCTATAGAAACTAAATAGGTTCCATAAACATCATATTATCATTTTCATTAACCATCCAAAGAAATAATAAGGATGTTATACTTTGATTTTATCCCTATTAAATCATAATTAACATAAAATGATGTTATCATAATTGAAAATTCCTTTAAAATATCTTTTTTAATGCTTCTTGAGGAAAATACCCTTTTCATTTTGAAATCACTTCAATAAAATCTAAAAAATTACAAAAATATTATGGAAAAATTTTTCTTTAAAAATAACCATGTAAACTTATAGATTAATATTATAAATATTTAGTGGTTTTCATTGTGGTAAATTTCATTCTTGGCATGTATATTAAAACAAATATTTCTTTCACATTTTTGGTAAAAAGTCAAAAGTACCTCATTTAGAAAATGACAAGAAGATTAATTTTAAACCATTTTATAAAAATTAAAACATGGGTGAAAAAAATAAAAAATCATTGTAGAATAGTAAAACATTCTTTAAAACTTTTTTAGAAAATTTTTACATGGAAGAAAAAGGATTTTTGACTGAAAATAGAAATAAATTCAGATTTCCTTAAAAGTGATCTTTTGATATCTTGAGTACCTAAAGAGATAAAATGAAATTAAAATATGTAATATCCATAAATAAATATAGTAAAATATAATTCATGATATTTTTTAGATTTAGATCATAAAATTTCCTTATTAGAAATTTAATCATAAATTATCCTAGTAAACAATGTGATCGTAACATAAAACCATTACCACTTTTGTAAATTTCGATCCATAAGCCCCCATGAAAGAATAACTTTAAATGAAACTTTAAATATCATTAAAATGAGTATAATATTGAAATAATTTGTCAAATAGGAATTATATATACTTTATAAACATAAATAGGTGCATAACATCAAACGTATCTCAATAAAACAGTATTGAGATGAAGAACCCTTAATGCTTTGGTAATCTTTGAATCAAAACCTCATGAAAGATATAACCATATATATTTATGTAAATACAAAAAATTATCATGGAAATAATCATAAAATAAATTAATTAGTAATATATACACCACAAATAGGAAACAAGTGGTTCATATGGCATATGCCTTATAGAAATAAAAGTGTGACAAGAAACCCTTACCTCAAGTCTCATCTTGATTTGTACATGATTAAACCACATATTTGATAAGTATATATTTATTATAAATATATTAAATAACCATAATTATATATATCATACCATATATGATTTACTTATAACATTTTATCACTCGGGTATTAACAAATCTTTTATTAAAATCATTATTTCAGGTGATAACTACTTTGCGTTTAATACATGTTTCAATTTGGAAGACATAATATTTATAAATTGATCATGGATACATAATATAAAAGATTTTAATAATGATATAAATATCATATATATTCATTATATATATATAGATTCATCCATAAAATATAGATATAGAAAAATTAATTACACCATTCATGGAGATGGTAGGTCATACATACGCATGAGTGTCATTGTCATTTTTCGACAGATTGAATGAAAAAAAGGTACATAATAATTCAAATTTATAGGATCATTTTTATATCATATATATGTATATATATATTCTTTAAATATATCCTTATTACCCTCTATGTAAAGTATAAATGAAAAATGAATCACATCACTTCATGTAGGTGGTAGGTCACACGTACACATGAGTAACGTCAACAGATGGGATGAAGGTTGATTATGGTAGTTACATCATCATAATCATAATTAAGTATATTTAAGATACCAAATTACTAATTTTATAATTTATACCACTTATTTAGAGTAAGAATAAGAATAATAAAATTGAAAGAGTTCGAGTAAGATGATTACCCCTTCTTCGGTAAGACTCCTTTAGATTCCTTTATAAGGTCCCTCATATTGGTCTTTTAAGAAGAAAAAAAACATATAAATCATGAATATGTATGTTGATGATATATGTTTCTTAGGGTTTGTATGATATATAAGGCTCAAAATTTGCGAGGAATAAAGTAGAAGATGTGACCTTTTATAAGTGAGAGGAGGGGTACTCTTGGAATTACTTAAAGTGTTAAATTAATATAAATTAATTTTCATGTAAAAAAAATTAAATTGATATAATAAGAATATAATATGATTATGAGTCTAAATACTCACATAAAATAGAATTTAGACAAGTTTTTTTACTTTTTTACCCTTATCTCTTAGTTTTAACTCCATGTTAACCCTTTTGACAATTAATGTGATACTAATATTTTATACTCTTTAGGGGTCAAGAATGTTTATATAAAAGAAAATGTGTCCCATAAATGTAATATGGTTTATATTATAAACCATATAAAATTAAATTGGTTGAATATAATCTTTTTATGAATTTTAAATAATTTAATAAAATATTTTTTATGATAAAATATTAATAATGTTATTTTTGGAAATACATGAAATATTATAATATAATATGCGTCTAAATCATGAAAAATGGTTAAAAATGACAATAATTCAAATATAAGGAATATATATTCTTAATATAATCTTGAAATAAAATTTTGAAAGGTTTAGATATCATTTTAAACCTTATCTTTTGATTTAACCCCTTATTTAACCAATTTTTACATTAACCATGGTAATAAATTTTTCAATAATAAAGGGTTATGATTTTACTTATAAGTTGAAATTTGGATCATAACTGGAAAATTTATGGAATTATAGACCATTTCTCTTCCTAATGGAGGTGGTTGAGTTTTGGTACCTGAGTTTCACTATAGTACTTCATCAGGTTTATAGAATCTACGACGTGGACCATGTATTTTTTCTTGGATACAGTTTTGACTAGCCCCATTTTGGAATGGTATTCTTACTTTCATCATGAAATATACTCCATGTCATTATATTTTGGTGTGATATAGGGTTTTGCATTTTGGTATTCTAATTTCCATATTGCTTATAAATTTCAGAACCCCTTGAAACCCATAATTATTACACCTTTCCTCTTAATTATTAGGTGATACAGCTGCATACCTAGGAGGAATTTCAGCCCCCAATCATCAAATTTAAACCCTAGCCTTGGGAGATAGATCCTTGGTGATTCAAGGTGAGTTCTCTTATCTTCTCTCCTATATTTTATTTTTGTTCTTCATTCGGGGAGGGCTTCTTACAAGGTAAAAATTAGTTCTAGTGATTATTTGGTTTGAGATTGATATAGGGTGTTGTGTTCTAGGTTTTTAATACATCCTTGGTGATATATTAGTTAAAATGGGATTGTTTCTTTATTCAATGCTTTCACAGCAATTTGAAAAATCTCTTACTGAGGTAGGGGATCCTTATTCTCTACCTTTTTAAGTGTATATGTAAGGATTTCATGATTTTTACATCCAATGAGTGGATAGTAGGGATTTTATTAATGAACATAATAAATTGGTTTGATTGAAATTTATAGGAATGTGTAGAAATCACATGTTTTTACTATTTTTATGAAATTGCTTATTATGATATTTTCTTATTGCTATTACTGAAAAAATGGTTGTTAGGAACCTTATTCATGATGTGATTACTATGAATTATAAGACCATAATTATGATTGATTAATTGATCTCACCATGAATTAAAAGTTTTAATCACTTATATATGGTTAATGAACCAGTTTCCCATTGAAATCTAGAATTTTTTACAATACCCATGCTAAAGAAGATGTGATGTTATGAATTCCCTTAAACTAAAATTGTGGTATGTGATAAATATGAAATGTCTTCTTATGTGATGTGCTTGTTCTATGGTCTTTTGTGATATATAGGGATCTTATGGGTATTTTAGTAGTTGTGGTGGAGACCAAGTTTGAAGTAAAATGTGGTGGAACAAAGGCTGTGTTTTTTTTGAATGGGAAGTGATGAGGGTTGATGTGCAGAAATTGATTTATGAGTATGTTTTTGTGTGGTTATTATGATGATATGGTCAGGTGGTGGTGATATCTTGTATTTTTTTGTGTTTTGATGATGGATGATATGGGGTGGATGATCTTTGGTGTAGTGAGGTCATGATAGTTTCCTAGTTAGTGATGGAATGAATGTGAAATGTTGAAACTATAATGAATTAGGTTGGTAAATGAATAAGTGTGGGTTGAAATTAAATAAGCATAGTCTAAAATTAAATATGAGCGTGGGATTAAATTAATGTGTAGTAATTGACTTAAATGAATTTAAGGGATAATGAAAGTTATATGTTGATTCATAATGAAATTGATTAGTAAATGGGAGTTAGTGGTAACTCAAAAATTCTAAAAATGGGTGAGATGGAAATTAGAAAGTGGGATTGTGTGGATTGTGTGTGGTGGTGGTGTGGTGTGATTCATTTAGTGGTGGAAGTGGTTGGTAGAGGATACCATGTGAATTTGTGGTGGTGGTATGAGATGATCGATAAATGTTTGATGATTAACCCCTAGGTTGGGTTTTCTTAAGACTATCTATCATGTATATTTATATTATTTCATTACATAACCCACCCAAGTTATATAACCTTTCCATTTCCTAAATGTTTTGGGTTTTGGGTGTCTTCACCAAATATCCAGGTTGGTGAGTTTGGATGGTTGGCTACCCCCACTTCCCCACTCTCTCTTCCAAAATAATTTTTTATGCATGGACTATGATAGATTACATTTACAGTTCACTAAAGGTGGTGGTGGATGAGAGGATGAGGTGGTTTATAGTGGGCATCGTTAATGGTTGGAGGAGGGCATGGGTTTTATGTCCTTCATGTTTATCATACCTTACTATTATAGTTAAATGTTAGTGGTTATGGGATGATGAGGATGTGATATTTGTGGAATGGGTTGGGATATAGGGCTTTCCCATTATGACGAGGCTTGTGATGGTATGAGTATGATGGATACAAAAGGTATGGGAGCTCTAGGATGTACGATGTTGGGGTGTGAGAGAATAAAACTAGTGGGGAAGTAGTGTGGGTACCCTTTTTTGATATGATTCTTCTTATATTATTATACATGGATCCGTTATTTTTTGAGTGGGTCTTAGTGAGGTCGGGAACCAATTGACCTAATAGGTGGTTATTGGTTCTACTATTTGTTCACTAGTTCATTAGTATGATTTTTCCACATGTGCATAAGAGACCTTAGGTATGATCCTAATGAATATACATATTATGATCACCATACATATATATAAATTATTTTAAAGTTTTTAGGAGGACTTTAAGGACCAAATTGGGCATTACTAGCTTGGGCATTGGAGCTGTTGTTGATTCGCTGCCGTAGAACTTGTCCTTTGATTTTTATTTATAGACTCTATGGTAATTATTGACATTGTACATGAATCCTGGGATGGTTTAGTTTCCTTTATTTTATTTTCTTGATGGATTTATTCAATGTTTGATATCATATCTTCTGATAATATATTTATTATTGATGGTAATTTCTTCTATATGTGAGATTTTTTATACCCTCAGTGTTAGTCGCCAACCTAGGTCCTACTAAAGGCGAGACTCATTGGGTCATTATCTCACTCCCTTTATTGTATTCCTAGGATGGGTACCTGTGGGGGAGGGTTTTTTATAGGAATTTCTTATGAAAGGTGTGTTTTATAAAAAGTGTTTCTTAGGTTTTGAAACATTGATTTGGAGAAAGAGTATTTAAAATTTTTCTTTTAGATTGATTTTGGAAACAAACTTTTTAAAATGATTTTTTAAAATTAATCTAAAAATATTAGAGTGTATAGATTTTTACAATAAATATATAGTATTTTAACTCAATTTTTTTATAATATTTTCTACTTAAATCGGTGTTTTAATGTTATGGGGATGATGTAACGTTAGGATGAAATGTTGAAATTGGTTCAAAATAGTTTTTTTCCCCTTAAAGAGTATTTTTTTGGAAACTTTTGGGATAGAATAAATTGTTCACAGATTATTTATGTCAGTTTCTTTAGTCAATGGGTGGAGGAGTAATCACTTTGTTTATTTACTTTAAGTAAATGTTTTATTGACTAATAGTGTAGAGTTGATGATGATGTGGTTGTGTTGTGAGTGGTAGGTTTTGAATGGTGTTTATTGTAACTACTCAGGTAATATTAATAATAAATCGTTTTCATGTTTTATTAATGTTCATAATTATATTTTACGGATTCATATTCACTATAATAATTTTAAGCAACTTTTCAATCAAAAAATAAATAGTTTTATTCTAACTAAATTTTTTTACATGTTTTATATGGTTTTATTTAAAAGTTAAATTTCAAAATTTTATAAATTGAATTTGATAAAAATTACTTAATTTTTGGTTTCTATATATCAAATTTCTCTTAAGGTGAATTTTTTATATTTTTCTAAAGTAGTTGATTTTTTGGTGAATAGTGAAAATGCTAATTTTTTCAAATACTATCAATTTTAAAATAATATTATGATTTATGAATGAATTAATAAATTGTGAAACTTTTTTCTCAACTAAAATATGTTAAATGAGTTAAACAATGTATTTGAAAACATTATTTTGAATTTGGGAATACATGCTTGACTTTTATTAACTAAAATTATATTTTATTTAAATTAAAAACTATTTTTGGGTCTTTCATTTAATAGTATGTTTGGAAGGTGGCATTAAGTTTTGGATTGTTCCAAAATTATAAATACCTTATTTTTATATTATTTAATCAAAAAAATTATGTAATTCAACATCTTACTTGATTTCAAAGTGAAATGATTTTTACGCTTAAATCAGGTATTTTCCTAAAAACTGTTTTTCATGTGTTTTTCATACTTATATTAAATTTAATTTATATCAACTATAGATTATGAATAAGATAAAATTTATTCCGAATTTTGAATCATCATATCAAAAAAATTATAATTCATCTCTTATTTTTGAGCATATAATTAATTTATCATGGTAAAAAGTTATGTTATCGTGGTAAAGGTTAAATTAGGTTTAAAGGGGATTTAACTAGAAGATAAGGATTAAAATGTCTCAAAAACATGCCTAAATGTGATTGGTTGAGTTTATTTTGACCATATATCATCTTATATATGAATTTTGGGTTCCTTGGTTCCACTTTACCATGGATAAGACCTTATATTAATTTAAAACATTGAATAATTACATGAGTGCCACTCCCCTCACTTATAAATGGGTGTCATTTATCCTCTATTCATCACACCACTTGATCCACTTAGATCAACAAATACCTACCCAAATACCTTTTTTTCCTTCTTACCCATGACCTAGATTCTCTGGTATCATTAAAATAACAACCTAAAAGGCTTATCGTGTAAGCTAATGGTGGTTTTCCAAAGAATAGGTATAACTCTTAACAGAGAGTTTTCATTTTAACTATTATTATACATCTATAAAATATTATTGAAACATGATTACATAATAAAATTAGTATTTACACTATATGGAAATGTTATTATATTTATGTTATGACCCTTATTTGTCTCTTTTTTCTTCTTATGGGGAATTAAAACATCGTCCATGCATACGTGTAGACTACCACCTCCACGAAGCAATATGTTCTATTTTCCATCACCACCTATCACTACAAAAAATGGTGTGATTAGAGGGAGTTATTTGTGAATTTATAAGGGGTTATAACCCCTTCTAAATACTTTAGTGGTGTTTATACAAAACATCTACTAAAGTGTTTGCTTACTCCTATTAGTGGTGGTTTTACATAAGCATTGGTAAGTGTAAAAAAATTAGGGGCAGTTATTTTAGGGGGTTAACCCCATCCAAATTTTTTTAAAAAAATGTTTAAAAATCCTTTGAAAAAATACTATAAATTTTTTATAAAAAATTGTAATCTCTTTGGGGTAGTTTTGAACCACCTTAAATTGTATGTAATTTTTTTATAAAAAATATAAATATTGAAAATACCAAAACAGGTGGCCTACTTCATAACCCTCCCACCTACTTTACTTACCCACACACTCCCTCTACCCCTACCATTTTCACAAATCCCCCTCCTTCCCATCCTATCCCATCATTCTCCCTTCTTCTTACCCATGCAAATATTTCCATTATAAGGTTTTGAACCCATGTCATATGGAAGCACCCAAACACCCTACCATTTTTCTATATTGACTTTTTGAAATTTTTATACGCAATTATATTTATATATATTAAAATATTATTATTAATAAATTTAATTTGTATATTTATATATATTTAAATATATTTTTACAGCCTGACCCACCAGGGCTCGAGCCGCGACTCTCCTAGCCCGCCTCCAATAGGCTAAGGGTTGACGTCTAGTGCCGAGTAGGCATATCACACATATGGGAGAACCTAACCTATGGTATTTATATGCATGAACCCACATACTTATCCATAAAACAGTACAATTATAATAAAAATAAAACCAAAAAACCATGCATACATATATCCCAAAACCATAGTAAAAAATAAGTACAAAATAAGTACAATAGGGTAAAATATAAGCCCACCAAAAATTGTAAAAGTATCCAACCTTTTTAGATGAAAGGGATCACTTTCAAAGTAAACTACTGGAAAGATCCTCATCCAAGCACTAGAAAACACCTTGGTGAGTCTATCTCACTAAGTCTCACCTTCTCTAGGTCCTCTTAGGACTCCATTTAAAGGCCTTTCATATACACAATACATGACATGTGTAGGAAAATCCCATGCAGGGGTGACTATAACAATACCTAGTTGGCACCCCAAACACCCAAAATAAAAGGGAGCAACTGAAAGTCAATAGTTTGATCAACCCATCTATTGGGAACCTAAGTGAGAGAGAAACTTTATCTCAAACACTCATCAGTTATACATGACTATTCATATTAATACAAATGGTGTGTCAACCAATATATGAGACAACACCACAAGGACTCCCTGAAAACCCCTAAATATACTCATCCCAGACTCCAAGTCTCATAAGGTGCCAACCTCACAGCCACCCATAGGACTTTATTCAAGTCTCAAAGGTAACACTATACTAGGAGAACACACTCCTCAATCCCTTCCATATATATGGAATGTCTAAGAGATACACTCCATCGAGAACTACTCTAGGTCCAACTCTAGTTTTGGGGACCATAGTTCCTAACATTGTTTCCTTGCGCCCTGTACAAGATCATAGGAACCCAAGTGAAGATACCCACCCCTCACCATTTCATACATTCGAGTAATCGCTTCTCAAGACCATGAACCATGTGAATCCTCTCAAAATAGAGAGTGTAGGGACCCTCACCTCACCACTGCCCCACAACCGAGGGAGTAGTAGCTTCTAAATAACCCATGAAATATCTACAGTGCTTGTAGGGAGAGGCTTGCACCTCACTATATTAAGGGATAACTAACTCCTAAACAAGTTTCATATATAACAAGTGGTAGAGCCCAGTCCTCTCAACTACATTCCATGGTCGAGGGAGCTCTAACTCCCATAGGGAACCCACTCCCTTCCACTACTTGAAGATGAGGGAGTAAAACTCTGTCGATAGAGGACTCGCACCCTGGAACAGTATGGGAGTACTACTTTATAGATAGAGGACTCATACCCTAGAACGGTAGGGGAGTACTAAATATACCTATATGTTCATAATGGTTGAATCTCACCTTGACACGATAGGGGAGTACCAACCTCATAGAGGACCCATTCTCCATTATGATAAGGGAGAACTGACTATACCTATCTAATCTTGTATGGAGGACCCGCACCTTGATATAATAGGGGAGTACTGACTCCAAGAATAGAGTACCCATACCCTGGTATGATAGGGGAGTACCAAATCTATGGATAGAGAAACCACACCCTGGAACCTCAGGGGAGTACCCACTCTATCTGCACAATGAGTATAGAGAGCTCGCACCTTGATATGACATGGGATATCCATCTCCAACTACATGAATTATACGAGATACCCACACCCTAATCCAAAAGGGTATTACCAACCCCAAGAGAAATAATTTATGGGTATAGGACCCATACCCTTTTTATAGGGTATCTCTATCTTTAATGGTCTGGGAGGCAAGGGAAACACATGCCCTAGTATGATAGGGAGTACCAATTCTGAAATCTCTCTCTATGAAACCTCACCAATCTCTGGAATCGATCAAGAACTGCTCAAATGAGCATCACTATCATCAAACCTTACATAAAAACACTTCTATTGGTAGGCAACCCACACCCTTATATGATAGGGGAGCACCACTCTATCAATTTCAGAGTCTAGGGGGACCCACTTTCTAAGATGATAGGGAAGGGTACCAATACTGACATCTCTCCAGTGATCTACCTTGATCATTCTCCATGATCAAGTGAAACTAACAAAGCGTAATGCTTGAATCATGCCGCATATTATCTCAAAATCCACCATGGAATCCACCATCACGTTCTATATGGAGAACTACTCAAGATAGGATACCCACCGCTCTAAATACAAGCCCTGAAAAAGGAGATACGCTAGGAGGAAGATCCCAAGAATAGTACATGACATGTACTAGGGTCTACATGAAATGTAAACCTACCTGAATAAATGGTCATGTCCTCTTCCACATGGTTTGGTTGTCTATGTGATCATACACAGCGTGTAGATGGTGTACATGGAATGTATCACCTTACTCAGTCCCCTGGTCATGTCCTTAGCTCGTACCCATGTATAGTACCTCATGTCCATGTACTTTGGTCATGTACTCTCACACATCCATGTCTCTTGACACAAAATCCCTAGCCATGTCCCCTGTCCACATGACCTGGGCTCATTACACAGTGTGTAACCTGGGTACATGGCGTATAGTACCAAAAAGACATCTTCCCCAAAGGGGAAGAACACACAATGTGTAACGCTAAACTACACACCATGTTATTGGGAATTACCTATAAGCTTCTTGAAATGCCCTGGTTTCTACTAAAACCCACAGAATGATCCCCATGGTGTCCTTAACAGTTATCTAAGGGCTCTAAAACCTTAAAACAACACATCAAAAATGGGATTGTGACTTAAAACTCAAATACTCTTACCTTTTGGATAAGCTTTGAAGCTTCGGGTGAAAATACACACTCTGAAGCCACTACACCACGATTTGAGAGCAAAATCCATTAAGATCAGAGATCAGAAATGCCTCTTCTCCTTGGTTTCGACTCGGTTTATCAATCATTCCAAATAAAGGAGGGGTTTATTCCTCTTTCATACATGATAATAAGGGTCTGGGATTATTTATTAAATTTTATTAAATGATTAAACCTCCACTTAACACCCCACTAATTCATTCCCTCGACCGAACACCCAACGCTGACAAATTTTATGTCATGTCTAAGGAAAATGCCACATTCTAAACACAACAGTGATCTCATATTTCTAATCTGAGACTCCTCTTGGGATTTATTCCACATTTACAAAGAAACTACATGCGTGTGATATAATATATTAAATATTTTTAATATCACCACTCTGAGGCTCTCTGGGCCCTATAATTCCATACCGACTCATCACCTATCTTCAGAAATATTACTAGAAATATTCCAAAGTCTTACATAGTAAAATATGAGTCACTAAATCCCCACCATCTTGAGTCTTTTAATACCCAAAAAGTAAAGGCCTAGGTAGAAACAGCAAAACTAATCTCTCCACTGGGACTCCCACACCAGCGAGTTCACCAAGGTTCCTGTGCTACCTATAAGAACACACTTAGGGGAACCACAAAGGCTGAACCACACCCATTGTCTCGCTCAAACCAAGTCAATATCATGAAACAAAATGGGTACATGTCTCCTCAGTTATGATAGGTGTAAAACACCAAGAATCTGGTCTATCTGTGGTTATAGGGTCTATTGGTACACTGCCCCACTAACTTGAAATAGATACTGATGTAACCCATCAGTTTCTATTTTACCCTGGATGAACTACACCATGCCAACATGAAAACCCACCTCAAACACACAAGTAAAAGGAACTCATCCGCCACACCTCGAAACTATCCATTTTAGGTAGCACTAACTCACCCTCACAGTTTTGATCACGTCAAAAAAATGTGTCTTTGTGGGAGAAGCATCCCTTTTCCTCGTGAGTCGGAATCTAAATCAAACAACACCAACACAGGGTTCTACCAATACCCTATATCACCCTGGGTAAGCCTTGATCAAAAAGTGGAAAGAAAAGAGTACCTCTCAAAAGTGTCAAAAAATACTACTACAAATAGTAGAAAGGACAGATATCATACCAATAATCATCCTTAAAGCCTCTAGGTCAAAGGCCTCTATGGCCTACAACTATTCTTTCCTCTTTCCTCTAGTTCTCTGAGCCTAGTGTGAACCACATAGGGGTGGTGGTGGACATATCTCAAAAAATTTGATGCCTCTTACTAATCTCCCCGCTCCTCCTCCACATCCTCCATCATGCAAAACTCCATGCTCCAAATGCTACCTATTTCAGGTCAGTTTATCAGTTGTATCCCTCACAGTAGAATTGTGGGTTGGAAAATCTCAAGAAAGACGTCACTGCCCATTATAAACATAACATTGCCTATCCTATGACTAAATAGATCCCTAGAACAACTCATATGTTGTATATCCATACGTCTAAGTATGGGGATGGTTATGCCTCCTAAATAATGATCTTGTCAACTACCATCTTCCAGCTACTACAAATGACTTACCCATGAGATCTCCACTATTATCCACATCCACATGACCCTCTTCTAGGAATCTATCTACCACTAAATATTGCACTAGCACCCCCGTATAAGAGGGAAGGCACAGGGAGACCACACCTTCTTATATGTCTCTGCGGATTCCCTTCTCAAAGGTCTATGCCCAGAAAAATAGATCTCAAACCATATATATGGAGTAATGAAAAAGGTCTGTAAACCTCTTTGAGTAATCCTCCATGGACCTGCTACCCAGCTGAAGCTATAAAATCTCATGGATATGCACTTATCTCAATGTGGATGGATAAAAATCTTCCCTAAAGAGCTGCTCAAACTCCACCCAAGTGAGCATTGCATTATTGTGGTTCTGAATCATCAGACTCCACCAACGCCCGACCGAGCCCTATAAAAGACTTGCCACTAGGACCACCACATGATAAGTAGGTGTCCTCACAAGGTGGAAAACATGTGTGAATGCCTCAATCTAGTCATCAACTTCATAGGGGTCCATCCCTCCCTGATACCTCATATGTAGCTGCCTCTAGAACTCATGTAGTGCACTCAACCTACATGCATCCTCAGCCTGCACTACCGGAACAACCTTTTACTCAACAGTTTGTGGATCCACTGGCAGTCCACTCAAATGTACTACCTCATGACTAGTTCCTAGCACTGAATCCATATCACTGGGTGGATCAGCATCACAATCCTGCTGTGGAACCCTACCTGGTTGTCTTCATCGTGGAATCCTAAAATAGAATCAAGATGCACAACGGTCAAGAGTATATCTGGGGAGCTAACATGAAAAAGATATGGAACCCACAACCCAGTTCTATATTATTCAAGTACCAAAAATTACCTACAAATAATTCACTAATATACCAAGTCAACAAGAAGGTTATCAGAGTCCTGGTGAATGGATACATCGGCTACCGCACCAACACTCAGGTCCCTGGCCAGAAAGCTGAACTTCAAACATTATAACATTGTCTCTATGAAATCCAAACCAAGCTCACATCTAGTCAACCTAAACACTACATTCCCAAAGTGGAACTCACTCTGATACCACTCTGTCACAGCCTAACCCACTGGGGCCTAAGTCACAAATCCCCAATCCCACCTCTAATAGTTTAGGGGTTGGCGTCCAGCACTGAGTAGGCATATCACACACATGGGATGCCTTAGTATAAGGTACCTATACATATGAACCCATATAAATCTCTATGAAAAATTGTAGAGATAATAAAACTAAAACAAAAAATACATGAATACATTTATCCCACAACCAGAGTATAGTAAAAGTAAAAAATGGAAAAAGGAAATCCCACCAAAATCTATAAAAGTGTCTAACCTGCAAAGATGGATGGGATCGTTTTCAAAGGAAACTACCTAAAATCTTCTCATCTAATCACCAAAAAATATCTTGGTTAGTTTATATCATTAAGCTCTACCTACTCTGGGTCCTCTTGGGTCTCTGTCGAAAGGCCTTTCATATGCACAAGACACAATGTGTGTGGGAAAACCCCATGCAGGGGTGAGTATGACAATACCCAATAGGCACCCAAAATAAAATAGAGCAACTAAAATGCAATAGTTCAGTAAACCCAGCCAGAGGGAACCCAAGTGAGAGAGAGGAAATACATCTTGACCACTCCTGGTTTATACATGACCATTCAACTTAATACACATGGTGTGTCGACCAAGATATGAGGAAACACTACAAGGACTCCTTGAAAACACCTAGATATGCTTTTTCTAGACTCAAAGTCTCATGAGGTACCGAACTCATAGATAGACATAGGATTTTACTCAAGGATCAAAGGTAAAAATCTACTAAGAGAACACACTCCTCAATCCCTGCCATTACAAATGGAACGTTCAAGAGATATACTCCATTAGAAATTGTTCTAGGTCTAACTCTGGTGCCCATCACTAAAGGTCCAAACATCACTACATTACACCCCACGCAATCTCATAGGAACCCAAGTGAAGAGGCCCACCCATCACCATTGCACATAGTTGATGGATCACTCCTCTAGACTATGCACCATGTGCATTCTCTTGAAAGAGGGAGTAGAGGGACCTACACCTCACTACTTACCCATAGTCATGGGAGTACTAGCTCCTAAACAACCCATGGAACCTTTACAATACTTGTAAGAAGAAGACCGCACCTCACTACATCGAGGGAACACTAACTCCTAATTAGGTGTCAAGAATAATAATTATAGGGTCTTTCTCTTAACAAATATGATCCACAGCTAAGGGAGCTCTAACTCCCATAGAGGACCCACTCCTCATCATTACTTAAAGTCAGGGGAGTACAACTCCATCGATAGAGGACCCACACCCAGGAACGGTAGGGGAGTACTATATTGTATATAAAGGAACCACACCTTGGCATGGTAGAGGAGTATTGAATATACCTATATTCTCACAATGGGGGACTTGCACACCAATGGGACAGGGGATTACCAACCCCGTAGATGACTCAAACCCTAGTATGATGGGGGATTACCAACTCTACCTATATTATCGTGTATGGAGGACCTGTGCCCTAATAGATAATGGATTACCGACTCCATGAATAGAGTACCCACACCCTAGTATGATAGGGGAGTACAAAATCTATGAATAGAGGATCCACACCCTATAACCTCAACGGAGTACCTATTCTATCTGCACAATGAGTATGGAGGGCCCACACCCTAATACAACAGGGGAGATCTATCTACAACTGCACATATGATATGGGGGACAAACACCCTAGTCCAAAAGGGAGTACGAATCCCAATATAACTACTTCATGGGTATAGGAAAAGTTCCCTTTGTGTAAGGGAGTTCCATATATACTAGTATGAGAGGTAAGAGAAACTCATGCCCTAATATGATAGGGGAGTACCAGTCCTAGAATCTCTCTATAGAAAACCTCATTGGTCTCTATCATTAGTCAAGCACCACTCAAAGGAGAACCATTCTCATCAAACATCACATCAAATCACTGCCATGGGTATGAAACTTGCACCCTACTATGATAGGGGATCACCAATCTACCAAAATAAGAGTCTAGGGGGTCCGCTTCCTAATAAGATAGGGAAGGGTACCGACCCTGATATCTCTAGTGATCTACCATGATCACTCTCCATGATCAATCATCATTAATGCAACACCGTGATCGAATCATGCCACATTATATCTCAAAATACACCATAGTGTTCACCATCACATTATTCATGGAAAACTTCTCAGGATAGGCTACTCACAGGCCTAAATCTGAGCCCTAAATAAGGAGATTCTATAGGTAGAAGATCCCAATAATAGTATATCGCATGTAATGGTGTCCACATAGTGTGTGACCCCACTAGAATACCTAGTTTTGTCCTCTTCTGCATGGCTTGGCTGGACATGTGAGTTTACACAATGTGTAAATGGTGTATGGGGCTATCTTCCCTCTCCTGGGCCCCTAGTCGTGTCCTCGGCTCATGCCCGTTTATGGAACCTTGTGTCAATGTACTTTGGTCATGAACTCTCACATAGACATGTATCTTGACATGACATCCCTATCCATGTCCCATGGCCACATGACCTGGGCTCACTACATGGTGTGTGACCCCGGTACACAGTGTGTAGTCCCCAAAATTCATCTTCCCCAAATAGGAAGATCACATGGCATGTGACCCTTCACTACACTCCATGTAATCAGTAATTCTGAATGAAAATTCTTTGTAAGATTCTTAAAATGTCCTTGTTTCCACTGAACCCCACAGATTGACCCCCATGGGGTCCCTAACAGTCAACTAAGGGATCTAAAATCTTAAAACAACGCATAAAAAATGGGATTGGGAATTAAAATAAAATCATCCTACCACATGGAGAAACATCAAAGATTCAGGTGAAGATCTACACTCTGAAGTTGTTGCACCATGATTCGGGAGTGATCACCATCAAGATCAAAGATCAGCAGCACCTCCTCTCCTTGGTTTCATCTCGGTTTGTTGATCACTCCAAAGGAGGGAGGGGTTTCCTCTTCTTCCATGTGTGATAACATGGAGGGAGGGTTTATTCATATAATTTTATTAAATGAATAAGCCTCCACTCAACACCTGACCAACGCATTCCCTCAACCGAATACCTGATGTCGAAAAATTTTATGTCATGCTTAAGGAAAACACCATGTTATGAACTCAACCATGGTCTCATATTTCTGATCTAGGACTCCTCTCAGAAGTTATTAAACATTTACAATGAAACTACACATGCATGATATAATAAATTTAATATTTTTAATATAACTGGTCTAAGGCTCTCTAGGCCCTAGAATCCCGGGCCAACTCAGCGCCTGGCTTCGGAAATATTTCTAGAAATATTCCAAATTCTTACACGGAAAAACCTCAGTCCCAACATATATAACCTTATATATACATTTCTGTCTGTATTAATGCATTTATATCTATATTATGTATACATTTAAATTATATATTGTTATGTTATATATTAAATACATTATATTAATGTACACACAAATATAAATATGGTAAATATTTATAAAATATAAAATATAATATACATTAATGAATTCATATTTATATAAATTATATATAAATTTATATTACATAAATTTATATTATATATTATACAAATATATTATGAAAATATATATTATACAAATATATATAATATAAATACATCTTATATTATAAAAATATATTATACGAATATAAATATATATATTTATTATATTTATATGTATACAAATATATATATATATTATATATTATATATTATATATTATATATTATATATTATATATTATATATTATATAGTTATATAGTTATATATTATACAAATATACTATTCAAATATATATATACACACACATATAAAAATATATATATTATAAGGGCTCTGATCCTAGTATTCCTTCCCTTTGTGTGTTTGAGGTGTTGGCAGTTCTAAGAGGAGGTTCGGGGTGCAATAGGGGAGTAAAGATGAAATCTCATCTTAATAGAGGATTTTACAATGTGGAGCCTTAGATTTCATTATAAAGTGGACTGTTATGGCATGGAGAGGCCAACTATGGCATAGTGTTTTAGGAGGAAGGAATTTAGAGCTACTACTATTTTTGGCATGGTTATGGCATGGAGGTGGGTTGTTGCATAGGCAGGTTTAGCATGGCAGTGTGGATAGGTCAACTGTGGTGTTGGGGTCCAAGGGGTGAATTTGGGTGGTTCTTCAAATTTTGGGGTAGCTGTGTTGTGGGGGTTAAGCTACGACGTATCCTCTCTTTTAGAGAATGGGTTATGGGCATGGTATTCTAGATTATGTTGTAGTACCTCCCTAAATTTATAGGATATGCATTATGTAGTTCATTGTGGTTCTTAGGCGTGGTTTGACTAAGAAGGTTGTGGTGTGGTCCCTTATAATGCACCATATTTTTTCATGTTTTGGCCTATTTTGTGGCATTGTCAAGGAGATCGTATCATGGTGTTATGTTTTGTAAAATTCCTATAAATACCTAAACCCCCTTTGAACCCACTATTTTATCCACTTTTTCCTTCAAAACCTAGGTGACCAAGATATAATTTAGAATGCCTTTCAATCATTTTTTGATCAAAATCAACCAATTCCTTCTAGGGATCAATCTATGGTGATCCAAGGTGAGTTATTCCTTTTTTTATAGTGGTATATTATCTATTTGATCTTGATTCCTAACATTATTTATTTACATGTTATGGAGTTTAATCACCATCATTCTAATGTAGTTTCTTTTGACATTGTTGGTGTTGTTGTGTTGCAGAATTCTTGGAGGGATGTAGCTTTCTTTGAGAGATAGGTGATCGGCAATCCACATTTTGGTTTCATTCTTTCTTAAAGAAAGTTAATGCATCGAGGTATGGGATTCGTTACTTTTCCTTTTTTTTATAGCTTTAGCCTTATGGGTGCTGGTTGAATTAACCCTAATTAATAATAAATTATGTTAATGAAATAATGGTTTATGGTTAGTGAGTGCATGTTTTCCACCATAATAATGGTTTTCCTATTAATTTACTAGATAGTTTCTTATCTAGGTTATGTTCTTTAACATGTTTTTTTTCTTAGGTAATCATGATGTTCCTAATGAAATTGTTAAAGAATATAAAGTCAGTAATTTTCTTTGTTGGATAATAAGTCTAAAGAGGCATGTTTAATGAAACTATTGTTTCTTATAATTTTATGGTAATAAAACTGATGCTAAATGCATGTTTAATTATTTTGTTCTTACATGTGATAATGTAAATGAATAAATAACCTGAAGTTGTAATGCTTATTATGGATAATAACAAAGATATTTTAAATGATAATTGTTCTTCTCATGGTTCTTTTAAACTGAAAATGATGTTATAGAGAATATTTAAATAATTTGATAGATTCTAATAGTTTATGACTTAGGTTTCCTATGGTTGTGACCTGTGATAAATGAATTGGTTAATTCAATATGGAATAAAACCAATTGTTTGATAGATATAAATCCTTAGGGTTGGGTGAGTCTATTTGATTTTAAATCTTGAATATATTGTTTGTGAGGCCTAGTTCCCCTATTCACCTTATTTGTTGTTTGTTGTCTTCTATATTGATCTGGATGTGAGCCTTTTTATTTGATATGATGTGATACCAGGATGGATAGTGGCTGATGAGATTTGGGAAGGGAGTCCTAGGGTTTGTGGAAGTAGTTAACATCTGTGACAGAGAGATACATGGTTTTATGCATGATGGTGTCAGGGATGGAACCAAGTCTGATGGAACGGTTTGAAAGTGATCTTACTCATTATTTTACTTAAGTTGTGATGATTTATTGTTAATGTTCTATTTAAATTCTATACGGATAAATTTCTTGTTAATCTACATTAATTTCCCCACTTCTTGAGGCAGAAGGATTTTCTTGGTTAAAAATATCTTTTTTGGTATCTTGGGATATTTCCTAGAGTATATGGAATTGTAAAATGATAATTATTAATAAATGTTTTAACTTGTGGGGTTGGTGCTTATTGGAATGAAAAATGTGTAAATATTTTGGAACTATGGACTCAGTTAGATTATGCATGGAGGGAATAGACTTTACTCTGGTGGCTGATGAATTAATTAACATAAGGTTAATTTTATAAAATAAAAGAAGTAATATAATGTAAGTATTCTTAAATTCTTGTGTTCTTATAGGATATCTAGTTCTTAGTAGTGGTAGTAGGGTGTTTGAGAGATGATAAGTGCAGTTGATTCTAATAATAAGATAATAAAAATAGTTTAGTTGTGAGTTATATTATATCCTTTATGTTTTATGATTTCATACGCTACTCCACCCATGTTGGTAGGGTGACTGACACCCAGTGGACTTTGGGAGTGTGTTTTCCCTAAAATCTAAGTTGGTGAGGATTGGATGGATGACTACCCCCTATGGCCCTTCTCTCTTCTACTATTAGTTTTATATATTTTTATGCATGGTGGTTATTTTTTCCAATATTTGTGCATGAAGGGCTACAATGGATTGTGGTTAGTTCACAAACATGTATCTCCAGATATAATATCCTAAGTATTATTATAGGTATAAAATGTATGGGCTATGATGGCTTGAGGTACATTACTTAGTGTATGGGTTGTGATGGATCGAGTTGTAATACCTGATATATGATCCACATCATATGGGTTTTATTGGATCACAAAGAATACTCAATTACTATATAGATATGTGGAATGGGATGATGATATGATGTGATGCACGAGATGCATGTTGTGATTCATTATCCTAAGTATTTTTGGGATGGCTTCTTTTGGATAGACATGGCTCAGGACATATAAAGTTGGGGTAGAGAAGAAACCCAGTGGGGAAACAGTAGTGGGGTACCTATGTTTTATTAATATATTATGATCTCTTGTATGTGTTAATTAGAAAGAAATAGCTATGGTAAGGTTGGGAACTTAGTAATTCAATTTTGGTGATGAGTTAGCTTCATTTGTTGTTCACTGGGCTTTGGAATGATTTATTTATATTTTTCATGAGAGACTTCAAGGATGATCCTACTAAATATACCATTTATGATCACCATTTGTATATATAAAATATTTTTTAGGTCAATAGAAGCAGGTTGGATATTGACTTGGATATTAAAAATTCATGATTTTTTGGGAGATGTTTGGGATTCTTGGTCACTATTGAGTTTATCCTTTGGTAATTGTATTTCCCCTTTCAATTGTATTAGTTATGGTATGACATTACATGCATGTAATTGGGATCTTTATTTATGAGCAAGAGTTTATTGGTGTGCTTGAATTATCACATGTTCCTCATTTTATTCTTAGTGGGTAATTCCTCCCATATTTATGTATGATATACCCATGGTTATTGTCACTAACTTTTGGCATATTAGAGGGGGGATTTTGGTGCACACCATCTCCCTTCCCTTATTTACGGACCAGGAGGGGTACCTTTTGGGGGAGGAAGTCATGCCAGAGTGGTATCAGAGGTTTAGGTTGAGGGATGGGATGTTGTTTGGAATTAGGAATATGTGAGACTGCATGGGTTGGTAAGGAAACATTGTTAGATAGGTTTAGTAAGAAATGTAAAAAAGGGATGCCAAATGAGACATGGGTATTTAGGGCCTCCTATGATTTGATTCATGGAACTTTATGTCTATCGATATTTCTAAGTTAAGTGACACTAGTTATGGGGTAGATACCTAGGAAAGAATCATGCATCGTTTTTTTACACCTATGTTTAAAATGGGTAGACCTTAGGATAGGTTAAACCATAAATAAAAATAAATTAATTAATTAATTAATGTTAATTATTCCATATTAAAAGTTAAGAGCCTCTAACTATTTTTTCTTTTATAGGTATGGATCTAGGTCAACATCCTCATTAGGTTCACATAGAGGATGTTAATCTGGAAGTTTCAAAAGATCTATGTATAGTAGAGGTCGATAATGATGACACTTAGAGGAGGATACTCTAAGATTTTCAATGCTAGAGACTACAGAAGTGTGAGGGCTCTATTTTAGACTCAGTTATAGAAGACTAGTTGGAGGAGGTTGAGATAGCTTTTAGTTTGATCTATGATCGAAAAGAGTATGGGGTTTTATTAGTTGTGATGATAATGCATGGAGTAGAGAGGTAGTTTTGGATCTTATTCATTAGGGGCCACAAGGAGTCAAAGGTCTCATGAGAGAACTTTAAGGACAAATTTTGAGCTAAGTTTCTTTCTTTTATCTTGAAGGTGGATAGTTTCCAGGAGATTCATCCCCTTCGATAGGGTAATTCCATCATATAGATGTTTGGGATCTATTTCAGGACCCTTATTTGATATAATTTAGACCTTTTACTAGATAAAGAGGTCAATGTAAGGCATTTTTATGAGGCTTTGTGCCTATAGATATAGTTAAAGGTCCCTCGTTTATGCTAAATATGTATCTTGAGGTGATGGAGAGGGAAGAGGTTATTAAGAGGATGTTATCTAGAATCAAATATTCATGATAGGGTAGTCATCAAGACTCTCCATGATGTAGAGCTATGATCTAGGGTTCCCAAATTCCTAGATATAAGAGCTTTCGTATATCTAGGGGTATGTCTCATCCCTCAACATATCGTTTCTCAAGTAGTGGAAGATCTCAGGCCTTTTCCAAGGTATCAAATGCTTGTTTTTTATGTGGAGGTTGTGGTCATTAGCGGTGAGAGTACTTGATATTTATGAGTAGGAATCATTCACTAGGTTTTTCAATTCAAGTTCTTCTATTGAATTAGTTTCATTTGAGGTGGCGGCCATAGGGTTCTCCCGATTCGGATTGGCATAGAGGAGACAGGGTGGGAAATGGAAGTCCCTATCATGTTTATCATCCCCATAGATTAGTGAGTTTCCATGAAGGTGGTCATCATCAAGGTTAGATAGTCTATAGAGTAGGTCGTGGCCAGCTGCATGATCTAGTGTTTCCAGCACTAGGCAAGCTAAACATCATTCGAGGTACCATTTTCTTATTCTCTACTTGGGTATATGCATTATTTGATTCAGTAACTACACAATACTTCATACCACTTACCTGAGGTTTTGATTTGGGACTTGAGGTAGAGAGGATTCAAATTCCCTTGAAATTAACTATTCTAGTTTGAGTTCAAGCTTATTAGTATGAATTATTTAGATACTATGAGCAAGTTTTGGGGTAGCACCAATCTTTAGTATACTTAATATATTTATGGTTATAGCTATATGGAATCATCCTTAGTATGGACTGGTTCTATTCAATGTTGACTATATTGGATTTATTTAGGAGAAATATTTTGTTCTATGATGATGATGGAGAATCTTCCATGTTCATTGGTGAGAGAGACCCTAGAATGGGTCTAATTCATGTTCCATTCTTGTCTTACTTGATGGATTTGATAATATTGAGTTCATCATAGGTTTATTTGATGGTGTTTCTTGGGGTTGTTGAAGAATACCCTGATGTTTTTCCCGAATAGGTTATAGTGTTACCTCCTTTATGAGAGATTGAGTTTGAGATAAAGATACAGTTGAGAATCTACCTAATCATGATGTCTGCGTATAGGATGGTGCCTTTTTAGTTGTGAGAGTTGTGGGTATAGCTCAATGGTTTATTAGAGTGAGGTTGTTTTTTCTAAGTGTGTCACCTTGGGGTGAACCATTGTTGTTCATAAAGAAGTTTTATGATAGCCTATGTCTTTATATCAATTATCATAACTTGAACTAGGTGATAATGAAGAACTATTATCCTCTTCTATGGATTGATGAATTATTTGATTAGCTAAAATGATCTTATTAGTTCTCAAAGATTGATCTATGGTCATGATATCATCATATTCTAGTGAAAGATAAGGATATTCTAAAGACTACCTTCCAATATCATCATGATAATTATGAGTTATTTGTGATGAAATTCGGTGTGACGAATGGTTTAGTCATGTCCATGGGTTTCTTGAACACAATTTTCATATAATTCCTTAATCGGTTTATGTTGGTTTTCATTGACGACAACCTTGTGTACTTCACATCTTACGAAGAGAATATAGATAATTTTCAGAAAGTTTTAAGAGTTCTTCATCATTAGCATCTATTTTTGAAGTGTTCATAGTGTGAGTTATGGGCTTGGGAAGTTAGTTTCTTAGAGAATGTCATGTCCTATTAAGAAGTAGTTTTAGATCCTTCAAAGATAGAGGCATGCATTTATTGGGAATCCCCCAATACTGTTGTATAGTTTTAGAGTTTACTTGGTATTGGATAATTTTATAGAAGGTTTTTTCCAAATTATATCAGTTTATGACTCCAATTAAATCCTTAACCTGAAATGATTAGGTGTTCTTATAGACTAAAAAATTTCATGTAGCTTTTGAGTACCTAAAGAAGAGATAAGTCAGTGCTCTAATCCTTTGTTTTTCAATATATTGAGTTTATTTTGAGGTTTTATGTGATGATTTTTATCTTATATTGGGTTTTATTATAATGTAGTAGAGATCAGTTGTTTTTATGGGTCTCAATAGTACCCATGAGAGTAACTATGACACCCACTATCTTGAGTGGGCAGTAGTTTTATTTTCTTTAAATTTGTGGTAATATTACCTCATCAGTGAGTTTTTAATATTTTTTACCAATCATAAGAGCCTAAGTTATGTCTTCTCCTAGTGTGACTTGAACTTTTGATAGCAATGGTGGATGGAATTATTACATGATTATAAATTTGATATTTTTTATACATCGGGTAAGGGAAATGTTGTAGCAAATTCACTAACCAGGTGGTTATGTAGGGATTCCATGCATAAATCTAGAGATTCTTATAGAGTAATGGAAAATATCTCAGCAATGAATCTTGATATGGGAGTGGTTATTGGTAGAGGTTGTCTTTTCTAGATGATGGTACAGTCATCTTTGGTGTAGTAGGTAGAGGTATCCCAGCTGGGGAATTCTAATGTGGAAGTTTGGAGAGACTGAGTTGTCTTTGGTGATTCCCCTAGTGGTTGGTCTGGTGATGAACAACGTCAATTATTATTCCAAGGGAGGATTTTTATCTCTTTGGGGATGCATGATATGGTTCACTGTTATCTCCATAGATCACCCTTGGTGGTACATCTAAGAATGAAAATATATATAATGATCTATGAGGGGGGGAATTTTGGTGGCCTAGGTTAAGGCATGCAGTTTTGGAGTTTGTGTCTTAATGTTTGGTCTACTAGAAATTATAGGTCAAGTGTTGTATTCTCAATGGATTTCTCCAGTCATTATATGTTCCTTAGTATAAGTGGTAGGAAATCTCGATGAACTTCTCTATCAGTTTACCTCAATCTTAGGTAGATTTTGATGTTGTATTGGTAATAGTGGGTTGTTTGATGAAATCATCCCCTTTTATATCAATTGAGGAGTTGATCTTGGTTGAGGTTTTTTCAAGTTATTATCTTGAGGAGGTGGTGAGACTCCATGGAATCCCAAGGATGGTCATCTCTGGTCGTGATCCTTAGTTTACCTACAGGGTGTGTTGATATTCCCAACATGATTTTGGCTCTCATTTATGACTTTAGAACTGCTTTTCATCTATATATAGAGGGTCATAGAGAGAATAATATCCGTAATCTTGAAGAAAAATTTCATTATTATGTTTGGGATTTTGGAGGTTTATGGATGAGGTACCTACGTTGAGTTTTATTACAACAATAGTTTTCACTCGACCATTGCTATGGAACTATTTAAATATTTATACAACTAACCTTATTGTTCTCCATTGTTCTGGACTAGGGTCAGGGATTTAGAAATTCTTAGGCCAAAACAAGTGTAGAGCGCAAAAATATGCTTCATGTGATTTATGAAAGGATGAAAGGATCATAGGATCATCATAAGTCTTATAAAGATCATATGAGGAGACCTTTTTAATTCAATGTTTGAGAAAATGTGTTTTTGAAGTTTACTTATCATTGTGGGAAGCAAATGTTTGTTCATGAGAGTAATATTTATCCTTATTTTTTAGTACTTTTGAGGTGTTGGCTCGCATTGGAGTCATGGAGTATCAGATGGAACTTCCCCCATAGATAATATGGATGCATGATTTCTTCCATGTGTCATAAATCTACCATTATCTTAATGATTATTCCCATGTCATTTATTTGGGATAGATTGACATTGATGATGATGTGAACTTCAAGGAGCATTCGATAGAGATCCAAGACCACCTGGAGAAGGTGTTGTGTGGGCATGCTATTCCCTTAGTTCATGCCTTTTGGTGACACGATGGCATGAAGCAGAGTACTTGGGAATATGGGTCACAGATGCATGATTAGTATCCCAAGTTTATTAATGTTTATATCTTTATTTATAGTGATTCTTATTTTTGGTTGTTAACCTTTATCTGTTTTATGAGATAGTTTTATCTTGATTTTTTGTTGGTGACCTTATTCTTGTTTGAGAGGTATCTCCCTTAAGAGAGTATTAGGATTTGGTTATTTATATTTCTTAGTTTTGTGATTAGATCCTTTAAATGTGGTGGTTGAGCTCCTATGTCGATGAGATTCCTAAGAGTTATCTCATAAGGTAGTTTTTGAGACAATCCTTTTTATTTTTTCTCTTTGGTTTTGGTTTTAAATTCTTAAGGATGATAATAGTTTGAGATGTATTTTATGTAAGGGTGTGGATCCTAAAATTCATTCCTTTTGTGTGTTTAAGGTGTTGGAGGTTCTGAGATGAGGGTAAGGGTTATATTTAAGTTGAAATATCGGTTTAACAGAGGATTATATGGCATAGAGCCTTGGGCTACGCCGTAAGGTGGACCGCTACAGCATGGAGAGGCTAACTGCGGTGTAGGGTTTTTAGAGGAAGGAATTTTAAAATACAACCCTTTTTTTATAGTTTCACTATGGAGATAGAATTTTTCATAGTCTGTTTGATCACTATGGTGTGGAGAGTCCAGCTATGATGTAGGGGTCTAAGGGGTGAATTTGGGTGGTTTTTCCAATTTCAGGGTAGCTACGCAGTGGGGATTAGGCTACGGCATAGACTCCATTTTGAAAAATGGGTTCTACAGTGTGGTATTATAGGATATGATGTGGTCCCTCCTTAGGTTTATAATATATGTGTAATTTAGGGTGTCATGGTTCTCAAACGTGTTTTGACTAGGAAGGTTGCAGTGTGGCCCCTTGCACCATGATGTATTTTTTCCTATTTTAGTCTATTCTGTGGAATGGTCAAGGGGGTTATGTCATGGTGTTATATTTTTTAGAATGCCTATAAATAACCAAAAACACTCTAAACCCACTTTTCTCTCCACTTTTTCTCTCGAACCCTGGGTGCCCAAGAGATATTTTTGAATTAATTTGAAGCACCTTTTGAATGGAATCAACCACTGCCTTCTAGGGATCAATATATAGTGATCCAAGGTGAGTTCTGCCTTATTTTCTAGAAATTTATTCTCTATTTCATTGTATTTACTCTCATTATTTATTTCCATGTTATATTATTTTATCTCCATATTTTTAATTGATTTTTTTTTATGTTTTTAGCATGGTTGTGTTGTGGCGTTACTAGAGGGATGTAGCTTTCTTTGTGGGAGAGGTGATCGAAGATCTGCATTTTGGTTTCACTCTTGCTTCAAGAACATTGATGCCTTATGGTAGGGAATTCATTTCTTCTCCTTTTACTTATTCACAATATTAAATTGACCATGTTTTAACCTTTTGGTTGGTGGTGGAATCAATCCTACTAATGGATAAACCAGCTTAATGAAATAAGGGTTTATGGTTAGTGATTCCATGTTTTCCACCATGATAATGGTTTTCTTGTTTATTTACTAGATAATTTGTTATCTAGGTTATGTTATTTATAATGTTTTTTATTCTTGTGTTATCATGATGTTCTTGATAAAATTGGTAAAGAACATAAAGTGGGTAATTTCATTGGTTGGATAATAAATATAAAGAGGTATGTTTAATGAAACTATTGTATCTTATCATTTGATGGTAATAAATTTGATGCTAAATGTATGTTTAATTGTTTGTTTTTTCCATGTGATAATTGAAATATCTAAATAACCTAAAGTTGAAATGATTTTTGTGGATAATATTAAAGGCAGGTTAAATGAGAACTATTCTTCTCACAGTTTTTTGAAATTGTAAATGATGTTAGAGAGAAAGTTTAAATAATTTGATAGATTGTAATATTTTATTCATTAGGTTACTTGTGGTTGTGACCTATGATAAATTAATAAATTAATTCAATGTGAATTAAAACCATCTATTTTATAAAGATAAATGTTTAGGGTTAGGTAATCTTGTTTGATTGTAAAGGCTAAATTCCTTGTTTTTAGGGCCTAGTTACATTTTTTACCTTGTATATTTTTTATTTACTTCTATGTTACTCTAGATGTGAGCCTTTCTATGAAAATTGATTTGATCCAAGGATATATGATGTATGAAAAGATATGGGTGAATAGGCCCATGGTTTTTGGTAGTAGTTGACCTCTGTGTTGGTTAAATGCATGGTGTTATACATGAAGGTGTCAAGGATGAAACCGGGTTTGATGGAATAGGTTCAAGATGGGATTACTCATTGTTGTGCTTAATATGGTATGCTTTCTTATTAATGTTCTACTTAAAGGTTGAATGGAATATTTTACTATTTATCTACATTCCTTTCCCCACTGCTTGAGGTAGTTGGATGTGATTGGTTATGTATCTCCATTGTGGTAGATTAGGATGTTTCCTAGAGTAATTATAAATATTGAATGATAATTCTTAATAAATGTGTTCACCCATGTGGTTGGTGCTTATTGGAATGAAAAATGTGTTAATCTTGTGGAACTGTGGACTCAATTGTATTATTCCTAGAGGGTGTATACATCATTCTAATAGCTAATGAATTAATTAATATAACGTTAATTGTAAAAATTAAATAAGTGGTCTAATGTATGACTTCTTAAATTCTTATTTTTCTATAGGATATCTTGTTCTTAGCAGTGGTAGTTGGGTGTTTGAGAGATGATAGATGTAGTTGATCTTAATAATATGATAACACTCATAGTGTGGTTGTAATCTATATTATATCCCTTTTTTTCATATTCTATTCCACCCATGTCGATAGGGATACTGACACCCAGTAGAATCTGGGAGGTTTTTTCCCCAACATCCAAGTTGGTGAGGAATGGATGCCTGACTACCCCCTTCGACCTCCCTCTTTTCTCCTGGTAGTATTATGTGTTGGTATTCATGGTGGTTATCTTTCCCTATATATATATGTAGAGTTCTATAGTGTATTTTGGTTAGTTCACATACATTTATCACTTGATATAGTATCATATGTATTATTATAGGTATGATGTTTATAGGTTGTGATGGCTTGAGGTGAATTCCTTGATGTATGGGTTGTGATGGATTGAGGTGTAATAACGGATATTTGATACATGACGTATAGGTTGTGGTTTCTCCTAAAAAATACACGATTACTTTATGGATATGTGGCATGGGATGATGAGATGATGTGATTAATGAGATTCATTTTTTGATTCTTTAGCCTAGGTGTTTTTGGGATGGCTTCCTTTAGAGAGAGATGTCTCAAGACGTACGATGTTGGAATGGAGCAAAAAACCAATGGAGAAGCAGTAGTGGGGTACCCATGTCTTATTACTATATTATTATCTCTTGTATGCATTACTTGGTGAGAGATATCCATGGTGAGGCTAGAAACTTATTATAGCTATTTATGTGGTGAGTTAGCTTCATTTATTTTTCAATTGGATTTAGCATTCTTTCTTTATCTTTTACAAAAGGGGCTCCAGAGAGGATCCTACTAAGTATACTAGTTATTCTCACCCTATGTATCTATAAATTTTTTTCAGGTCAATAGAAGCAAGTTGGAGATCGGGATGGATATTACTAGTTTGTGTTTATTTAGAAATTTTTTGGGCTTCATGGTCACTGTTGAGTTTATCTTTTGGTGCTTGTAGTTCCCCTTTCAGTTGTATTAGTTCTTTTATGACATTACATATATGTACTTGGGATCTTTCTTTTATATTTATAAGTAAGATTTGATTGGTGTACTTGTATTATCTCTCGTTCCTCATTTTATTTTTAGAGGGTAATGTCTCCCATTTTCATCAATGATATACTCTCGATGCTTTCCGTCAACTCGTGACCTATTCGAGGGAAGATTCTAGCAGTCACCATCTATTTTCCCTCATTTCCAACTTAGAAGGGGTTCCTTTGGGGGGAGGGGTCATGACATATATTATATTATATAAAAATATAAAATAAAAATATATATTTTACAAATACAAATATAAATTACATTATACCGATTGATACAAATATAGATATTTATATATTTTAAATTTATATGTATATAATTCAAAAATACACACACACACACACACACATATATATATATATATATATATATATATATTATTTATTATATTTATATGTATAAAAATCTATATATTATATATGATATATTTATATATTACCCTAATATATTATGAAAATATATGTGTGTGTGTGTGTATTATATTATATTTATACATATATAATTAAAATTTTACATATATTTGTGTATATGTATATTCATATAATATAATATATTATTTATATATAGATAAAATTTTACATATATTTACAAATAAATATATTTTACATATATAAATATATATATATATATATATATTTAAATTTATAGATATATATAGCTATAATATATATAAAAATATATATTTAATATATTAGTTTAAATACTTATTTGTATCTTCATATAAATTTATATATGTATATATATATAAATATAGTTGTATAATATAACATCGCATAATATTTATTTATTTATTTATTTGTGCACACTTCCTCTAAATTATTTTTTTACATGTATTTAAATAAATTTATTTATTTATTTATTTATTTATAAATATGTATACTTACACACACACACACATGTTTATATTTACATTCATGCGGGGGAAAGGGAGTACAGTATAAAGTAAATTATGCACCATATAAATGTTGGAAAAAACTTGGTGAGGCTCGAACTTATGACCTATACATATATTTATACATACATTTAAGCACACACACACACACACACGAATGTGTATTTATATATTTATTTATATTCTTATTTGTATATATTTATATATATAATGTATTTATATATTTACTAATAGTGTATATATAATATAATATTTATAGTATATAACTATAATATATATATTTATGTAATATAATGTAATATATATATATATATAATAATAATAATTTTTAGATACTTACATTTTTGTTTATACATTTATGTATTTATTTAATGTATTTATATAATGTATTTATATAATATATAATGTATTTAAATACATTGATATAATGTATTTATATAATACACACGCATATATAATAAAATTTAATATTTAAAAAAATAAAAAAAATATTTGGGGTTAAAACACCCTCTAATCTAAGAAATTAGTGGTGGTTTTGACATATTTTCCATTAAAATATAACAGATTTATTTTTAAAAAAATTAAAAAAATATATATAGGGGGGTTGAAACCCCCTCTAAATATTTTATTTTATATTTAAATATTGGTTAAGTCAAAACAATTCTAAATTAAAATTTATAGGTTCTTTTGATATAATTGTTACTCATTTACATGAAAGCTTAATTTTAAGGGGGTTGTGCACAACCCCCTCTAAATATCCACCACTAAATGCTTTGTTTTTTTTTGAGTCTCATGGATATTTATAATGATGTATTTAATGTATATATATGATATTTATGACATAATTATCATTTTGGACAGATAATATATCATCTATTTTCTTACTCTTCCATTCTTTGGAAAATGATAATGATGTTCATGCATATGTGTGGATTACCACCACCACAAAGTGATGTGATTCGTTTTTTATGTATGTCTTTCATGTATAGTTCTAAAATTGTATTTAATGTATAAAAATAATAATTATGTATCAATTGATATTATGAATGTTATGGAATAATGGCCCTTTTAACCATGGTAAACCTTTCGAAGTTGTTTTGGGATTATGAACCAAACATTCTAAAAACATTTGACAAAAACTTAACTAATTCAATAACTATATAAGGCATGGTAATAAATGAAATAAAAGGGATAATAATAAGTTAATACTATTAAAAAATATTTTTAATCAATTATAAAATTAATATAAATTTATTATACATGATTTAAAGAACATACATGGCGATTCGGACTTGATGTAAGGATTTTTTATTTGAAACCTTATTTTAAGAGTTTTACAGTTTTTATTATATTTTTTCCTCCATATCCATGTTCTTTAAAAAAATTCATATATGTTTTAAATATAATGAAATATATTTTAAAATTAATTTTAAACCATATTTTACTTTCTTTATTAATGATTTAAAAGAATACTTTTAAGCATTTTCCAAATAGGTTGTTTTTCATATTTTTAAAAAGTGTTAAAGGAATCTTATTTTCAACATATACAACATGAGTGGAATTTCCAGCTCTCAGAAATTTTATTATTTAATAATCTTACTCATCAATTTTTCATGGGTTTTCAAAAAATATCTTATTTTCCATTCTTTTAGGAATTTTTATATAAAGATTTTTCAAAGAAAAAGTATTTTTATCCTTATTTTTACGTGAAGTCTGAAAGAACTTATGCATATGTGTTTAATTGAAAATTTTATGGTATTTTATAATGGAAATGAAATATTTTATGTTTTTTATGTATTTTATGCTCCTTGTACATTTTTTATGATGAAATCTAAGCCTGATATAGCTCTCCAATGAATTAGGTAATGATTATGTTCTCCAGCAAATTTTGTTGGAATTAACTATGTAGGTTATTCCATTTGTGAGAGTTTTTGTAAGAGTGATTATAAAAGTGATATGAATATTATTTCCCAAGGTTATTACATAACTTTTTTATTCTTGTAAATGAGTTTTCATAGAAGTATTTTTATTTCATAATGTAAGCTAATAAAATTTTGTTTATATGAAAGTTTATGCCCCTTTTAAGTGTGAAAAGTATATTTTTCAGGAATTTTTTTTATGTGTACCCATGTTTTATATAAAACCATTAGTATTATTATTTTTCCTTTAATATTTATTTTTATATGTTTTGTGAATATATTTGGTAAATGAATCTTATTTTATGTGTAAGAAAATGAGTATTTTGAGCTCAAAGTTTATTATGTATAAAAGGAAAAAATTCTTATGAGATTACATGATTTTAAAAATTAACTAACAAGTTTATTTAATTTTTTATCCCTTATTGGTATTTTTATCCTCATACCAATTTTTCAAAAAAAAATTATAGTGCCTAAGGAAAGGTAGAAACTATATCAAGGTCTAATTTTCTACTATGTGGATTTAACTTTAACGAAGAGAATGTGTTTTTAATAAAATGAGAGTTTAAATTTTAGTAAACTATTTTTGTGGGAAAAAAATTGATATTGAGTGGAAGTTTCCATTTTTTATTATAATGGTTTAATATTTAAGTGTTTTTCATAATTCTTTAAAACTCTAAAACAAAATGATCCTTAAAATATAATAAAGTGAAACCCTTTTTATAAATCATGAAGTTATGGGTTGTTTAAGTTATAATGTGCTATAATTATTATTGAAGGAAAGGTTTATATAATTTTAGAGGTTATTATGTTATAAATAAAATACTTTTAAGGGATTTTAATATATTTATTATATTATCATGAGAAAAAATTTAGGGTTTCCATGTTGCTTTATATAATCTATGCCTATTTCAGAATGGTTTTCCATAAAGGAAACAGGGTGAATGAAATGGAAAGGAATCATGAGGATAATGAACTTCCAAATCAGAAGCTTGGAATGGTTCAAATTATAACAAAATAATTTATAGGTGTGTTATCTCAGTTGACATAGGCTATTAATGGTGGTACTCATGCCATAGAGTGATAGAACTCTCAATAGAGGAGAATGTTTATAGTGGAGCATTTCATAAAACAGAACCCTTTGGATTTTAGTGGAACCTCAAATTTGGTGGTATCCAAAGGATGGATCAATTCTCTAGAAAATATATTTGAGGTATTAGGCTATTATGAACATAAAGTGGTGATTATTTTCATTTATCGTTTTAAAGATTAATTCATTTAGTAGTGATATCTAATTATGAATACCAAGTAGAAATATGATATTTATTCCATGGATTGGAAAGTATTTAAAGATCATTTACTTGAGAAGTTTTTTTCCTAGTTTTCTTCAACTTAATATGGAAGGGAAATTTTTGGAACTAAAGAAAAAAAGGTAGGAATCTATTTCTACCTATGAAGATAATTTTACTATATTTTCCAAGTATGCACCAAATTACATTATGGACCATGATCGTAAAAATGATAATTTTTACTCATGATTGAAACCAAGATTTCAAAGACATTTTTCCTCTCATTAATTTAAAATATATGAGAAAGTTTTACAAAGTTATTAGAAGTTCAATATGGAGTTTGTTGACATTTACAACAACAAAGAAAAGAATTGGTCTAGGTGGAAAGCAGTGGGAAAGTATCCGTCAAAGAAATATAAAGGTAAGAGGTCCAAATTTCACGCTTGTGATAAGTATGGTAAGAAGAATCCTAGGTAGTGTCTTATAAAATATGGAAATTGTTATTAGTGTGGAATGTTGGGACATTTTTCTTGTGATTGAAAAGAAAATAATCATGGAAATGGTTAGACCAAATGTGATAAGTAGGTGGTGAGATGTTTTAAATTTAATGACATGGGCCATTATACTGATGTATGTCTAATGAAAAGCACGAATTATGGGAATCATCAAAAACATAAGCAGAAGATTGTGGTAATGTCATTCATGACTATCATAGAAAATTAAGGGCTATAAAATTAAGTGGTGACAGGTATATTACTTGTTTACTCAGATTATGACAAAGTCTTGTTTGATTTAGGTTCTACACATTCATTTATTTTTGAGTAATTTTATAGTAAAATAGAAATATTACCTCCAAAAATAGAGAAATAACTTTTAGTAAAAACTCTTGGTGAAAGTATTAGGGAAAAAATGTTTTTTAGGAATCTTACTATGATTTTATTTGGAATTATTTTTCCTATAAATATTGTTTCTTAGCCCATATTTGAGTTTAATGTCATTCTGGGTATATATTAGATTTAAATTTATCATGATAAAATAGATTTTAGAGCTAAGGAATTTATATTCAAACTTTAGAGTGAGTTTAAATTTGTATAGATGAATGAGTTCACACCTACGATAACATATCAAGAAGCTGAGAAATAGATTAAAGATGACAATGAAACTTATCTTGATCATATTATCAAATAGAGGGAAGTTGTTAAGATTAGTAATGTACTGGTAGTAAATGAATATGTGGATTTATTTTCCAATGATTTTCCTAATGTTATTGCTGATCTGGAGGTTAAATTTATTTTTGAATTAGTTCTTAATGCTAAACCAATTTAAAAACCCCGTTATTTAATGGATCTATTAGATTTATTGGAATAGTAAAATCAATTACAAGAGTTGACTAAAATGGTCTTGTTCATCCTAGCACTTCACCTTAGAGTGTTCCTATTTTGTTTTTTAAAAACAAGGATGGTTTAATGGGGATTTTTTTATTATAGAGAACTCAATAACATTGCTATTAAGAAAAAGTATATGTTGCCTCATATAGATGAATTTTTTGATCATCTTCAAGGAGAGAATTATTTTTCAAAGATTTATCTTAGTTTAGGATATCATCAATTGAAAGTGAAATATGAATACATTTTAAAGATGGTGTTTTGTACTAGATATGGGAATTATGAGTTTGTAGTTATTCCCTTAAAGTTAATTAATGAACACATTGTATTCATGGATCATATAAATCATGTTTTTTATGAGTACATAGATAAATTTTTGGTTATGTTTAATGGTGAAAGTTTGGTTTATTCTAAAAGGCATGAGGAACATGAAAGGCATCTAAGGATTGTTCTATGTATTCTAAAATAAAAAAAATTGTGTGTAAAATTTAGTAAATGTGAATTTTTGTTACAACGAATTTATTTAATTGGAAATATTGTCTATAAATATAGAATAACTATTGATATTGCTAAAACTAAGGTGGTTAAAGAGTATACAAGACCTGCATATATCACTAAGATTCAAATTTTTCTTGGATTGGAAGGTTACTACTGATGGTTTGTTGAAACATTTTCTCATTTATCTAGCCCAATAACTATGTTAACTAGAAAAGGAGTTAAATTCATCTAGATAGTCTAATGTGATGAATATTTTTAATAATTGAAAATAATATTGGTTAATACTCTATTGTTGGCCTTACCATCTATAAATAGTGAGTTTTTTATCGTAAGTGATTCTTCTTTGGAGGGACTTGGTTTTACATTGATGCAAGATGATCTAGTAATATCATATGCATCACGCCAATTGAAAATCCATGAACATAATTACCCCATGCATGATCTTGAACTGGTTTTAGTAGTTTTTTCCTTCAAAGTCTAGAGATATATTTTATATGAGGTAAAATGAGAAATATATACTGACCATCAAAGTTTAAAGTATATATCAACTCAAAAATAGGTAAATGTGAGGTAGATAAGATGTTTATAACTCATAAAGAATTATGATTGTACAATTCAATATCAAACAAGTAAATAAAAAAAGGTATTAAATGCCTTGATCTAAAATGATAATACATCATTAGATATGCTATGTTAGGAATGTTATCCTTTGGTTAATGATTTAATGAATTTTTCCTAGTAATTATGTATGTAGGAACTCCAAATCTTTTGGTTTAGGTGTCAGTGCATTCATCCTTGTTAGAAAAAATTAATTATACTCTGAAGTAAGATTGATGTTTGTAAGAAAGAGTAAATTTGGTTAATAAGGGTAAGTTTCCTATATTTAATTTTGACAAAGAAGGCGTTATAGGATTTGGAAAGAGGTTGTGTGTGCCAAGTGATCCCTAGTTGATAAAGGACTTGTTAATCTAATCTTATAGCTCTCAATTTTTTATTCATCTTGTAAATACTAATATATATAGATTCCTTCATTAATATTATTAGTGGGAAGTAATAAATAAGGATATTTCTTATTTTACTTTGAAATTTTGACTGATCAATGGGTTAAATCTAAGTGACAACTATCGAGGGGATGATTTAACCTTTTCTAGTGCCTGAATGGAAATAGGAGAATATATCCATGGATTCCATGGAAGTATTACCAAATAAATCTCAAGAAAATAATGTCATTTGGGTTATTGTTGATTGTTTGTCTAAATCATTTCATTTTCTACCAATTTCAGATATTATGTCTTTGGATCAACTTTATAGATTTTATCTTAAAGAGATAATCAGATTGCATGGAGTCTATCTTGTTATTGTCTCTAGCCATGATCAAATATTTACATCAAATTTCTATAAATTAATTCATAATTAATTGGGAATTGAATTAAATTTTAGTATATATTTTCATCATCAATCTAATGGAAAGTCAGAGAGAATAATTTAGAAGTTAGAGGATATGATTTAGGATTTCCCGCTATATTACAAAGAAAGTTTGGATCAACATCTTTCTTTAGTGTAATTTTCTTATAATAATAGTTTTCATTTCAATAAACAGAGATCTCCATTTGATGATTTATATGGAAAGTGGTGTCAAAATCTATCATGTTTAGACAAATTCAGTGAAAGAAATTTATTAAGACTAAAACTAGTAGAATAAATAGTTGAGAAGTTAAATATGATTCAGCAGCGCATGAGGTAAGATCAAAGTAAGTAGGAGAGTTATATAGATAGTAGGAATAAAAAACCCTTCTTTTGAGGTAAGTAATTATGTATTTCTTAAAATATCCCATTGGAAAGGTGTTGTGCATTTTAAAAAGAAATGAAAGTTAAGCCCACAATTTATTGGTTCATATGAAATTCCAGAAAATGTGGGATTTATTACTTATTGAGTATATTTTCCTCTAAGTTTATCTTAGGCACATGATGTGTTTCATGTTTCATTATTAAGGATATATATACATAATGCATCTCATGTTTTTATCCCTGTGGTAGTGAAATTGGAAGTGAATCATTATTATGAGGAAAATCTAGTGCGTAATCTTGATTGTAAATAGAATGTGTTACATAATAAGGTAACTCAATTATTTAATGCGTTTTAGAATAACCACATGGTTGAAGAAGCAATATGGGAACCTAAAAAGACTATGGTGGAAAAATATCCCTACTTGTTTAAACGATGAATAAAATTGTAAGGATGTAATTTCCTTAAGAAGGAGAAAATGTGAAAAACCATGTAATTTTAATAACAAATCAATTTCATTTATTATTAATATTCATGATTAGATTTTATGTTTTCATAGTCACTAAAATAATTTTAAGTAATTTTTCAATTGAAAAAGAAATAATTTTATTCTAACTAAAATGTTTTCCATGTATTATATGGTTTTATTTAAAAGTTAAATTTATAAATTTTAGAAATTAAATTATATAAAAAGGAATTCATTTTTTGGTTTTAACATATTGAATTTAGCTTAATGTGAATTTTTTATATTTTCTAAAATGCTTTATTTTTGGGGAGATGGTGAAAATATTGATTTTTTGAATACTATCAATTTTATGAAATTATTATTATGTAAGCATGAATTAATAAATTTAGACACCTTGGGATCGACTAAATATATTTTAAAGGATTTAAACCATTTATTTTAAAATATTGTTTTTAATTCTGGAACTCATGCTTGATTTTTATGAACATAAATTGTATTTTATTCAAATTAAAATTTGGTTTTGGGCCTTTTCATTAAATGGTATGTTTGGAAGGTTCTATTCATTTTTGGATTGATCTAAAAGTCTAAAAAATTAATTTTTTATTATCTAACCAAAAAAAATTTAAATCAACTTCTTACTTGATTTCATGGTGAAATTATTTGTATGCTTAAATCAGGTATTTTCCTAAAAACTATTTTTCATATGCTTTTCATACTTATATTAAATGTAATTTCTCCCACCTATAGATTTTGAGTCTGATAAAATGGTTTCAAAATTTTTAATCATAATTTCCAAATCCTTTTATAATTCCCTATTTATTTTTTATATATAAATAAGTTACCATAGTAAAAAAGTTATACTGTCATGGTTAAGGTTAAATTGGGTTTAAAGGGGGTTTAACTAGAAGATAAAGACTAAAATGTATCAAAAACAATTCTAAATGTGATTGGTTGATTTTATTTAGAACATATAACATATTATATATTAATTTGGTTTGTCATGGTTTCACTTGACCTTGAATAAGACCTTAAATTAATTTAAAAGTTTTAATAATTACAAGAGTGTCACTCCCCTCACTTATAAAAGGGAACCACTTATCTTCTCTTCATCACACATCTTGATCCACTAATATTGACCAATACCTGCCCAAATAAATTTAAAACCTTCCTCATGATGAACTAGAGGCTCTAGTATCATCAAAATACCAGCCTAGAAGTATTAAGGTGTAAGTCAAAGGTGTTTTTCCAAAGAGAAGGTATAACTCTTTACTGAGTGTTTTTGTTTTATTTATTTTTCTACCTCCTTAAAATATTCTTAAATCATGATGATAAAATAAAATATTTTTCTACACTATAAATTAATTTTATTATGTTTATATTACAATAATTATTCATCTCCTTTTTCATCTTATGTGGAATTTCAATATTGTTTGTGCATACGTGTGGACAACCACCTCCACAAAGCTATGCGTTTTGTTTTCCATCACCTTATATAATGGATGTTTATAAGGACGTATTTAATGTATATATATTATATTCATTTAATTATTATCATTCTTAAATTAAGATATATCATTTATTTTTTTACGCTTCCATCAGTTGGAAAATGATAACGTCGTTCATGCGTATGTGTGGATTATCATCTCCACAAAGCGATGTGACTTTTTTTCCTATACGCATTTCATGGATGGTAATAAAATTGTATTTAATTATAAAAATAATAATTATTTCATGATTAATATTCTATATATGATGGAATAATGACCTCTTTGACCATGTACACCCTACTAAAGTTGTTTTGGGATTACGAACCGAACATCCTCAAAACGTATTACCTAAACTTAACTGATTTAATAACTGTATAAGAAATGGTGATGAATGAAATAAAAGGGATAATAATAAGGTAATATAGTTAATTTTTTTAAAGTATAAATTTAATGTAAGTTTATTGTACAAGAGTTAAATTACATACGTGGTGAGTTGGACCTGAAGGGATTTTTCTTGAAAATTTTATTTTAAAAGCTTTAAAGATTTTCTTTAATTTTTTCCTCAATATCCAGGTTATTTAAAATGTTTAAAATTTGTTATTAATATACTTAAATTTATTATCATAGTAATTTTAAACCATTTTTTACTTTCGTTATGATTTTTTAAAAGAAGACTTTTGAACATTTTCCAAACATGGTATTTTGTACATTTTTACAAAAGTGTGAAATGGATATTTTTTTAATGTATAAAACCTGAGTGACATTTAATAAAATCGTGATAATTAATTTATAAAAATATTTACCTTCATTTTTTCATGGTTTTTCAAAATAATATCATATACCATTCTTTTTTGAATTTTTTTAAGATTTTTCAAATAAAAATGATTGTTATCCTTATTTTTAAGTGAAGCCTGAAATCCCTTCTACATATGTGACAAAAAAATAATATATGGGTTTTTATAATGAAAAGGAAAGATTATATGTGTTTTATGTGTTTTATATTCCTTGTATATTGTTAATGATGGCAGGTTATCCCGATATAGCTCTCCACTGCATTAAGTAATGATTATGTTCTTCGAGAAATTATGTTGGAATTAACTGAGTTGTCATGACACCCTCACCACAAAGTGTACCCCTCCTAGGCCGAAAATGTGATAAGAGAGATAATGACCCCAGAGTCCCGCCTCCAGTAGGCCCTGGGTTAGAGACTAGCACCAAGGGTATAGTAAACACACAAATGGGAGGCATTAACCTCTAAGAGAACACATGCAGAAGAGAGAGATAAGATAGAAACCAACTAACTCCTTCTCAGACCACAAAGTAAAATAAATCTCAAGTACACATATGTATTTTCATGCAAGAACTACTATAACTGAAAGGGTAAACTGAAAGTACCAAAAGAAAGTAAAACGGCAGTGACCACAAATCCCAAAGAGATCCTACAAAACCCCAAGCTAGAAATAACCAGACTGATCTCCAACCTGCTTCAAGTGACCTGAAAAATAGTTTATATAACATTGGGTGAGTATAAAAAAATACTCATTAGGATCCTCCCCAGAGCTTCTCATGAAAAGGTAAAGAAAACATGCCAAATCGTAGTGAACAACAAGTGAAACTAACTCATCACTTAAACAGGTATACTATGTTCCCAACCTCACCATGGATACTCTCACCAAGTATCGCATACAAGAGTATATAATATAATAAAGAATTTCAAGGGTACCCTACTACCACTTCCCCACTGATTTTCCTCTTTTCCCCAACGTCGCACGTCTTGGGCATTTCTCTCCAAAAAGGCTAGCCTGAAGACCCCTTGGCGTAGCACTACAACATGCACCTCATGAAACTCACCACCAAAACCACACAACCAAAAGTAACCAGGTAGTTTTTGGGTGCCACCACAGATCGCATAGCATGTATCATACATTGTTTATTATACCTCAATCCATTATAGCCCATACATTGAGTAAGGATCCTCAATCCATCACAGTCTATACACATTACACCTATAGTAGTCCATAAGAAACTATATCCAGAATATATGTGTGTGAAATAACCATAATCCATTACATCCCTCTACACACATATATGGGGAAAACTAACCGGCATGAATACCATAACAATTAACTACCAGGAGAAGAGAGTGGGTCCAAAGGGAGTAGTCATCCACCCATCCTCCCACCAAGATGTTGGGAAAAACACCCCCCAGGGTTCAGAATCTCTGGGGTTCCAGTTTCCCTAATCGATAGGGTAGATTAGCATATAGAAACACAAAAAAAATATAAAATATAATATAAATCACAACCACACTATGGTAAAACCCTAGTCTTAGACTCAACTACAACTAACATCTCTCAAACTCCAGACTGTCACTATTAAGACTATATATCCTATAAGAACACATCCATTTAAAGAGCTACATTAAATTACTTTATCCCTTTTATGAGTTTCACTTTACATTAATTAATTCTTTATACATTAATTAACCATTAGGATTTCCCACATTTAATTACATTAGTATCACAACAAAGTTTCATTCCCTCTAGGAATAACCCAACCAATTCAACAACTCCTGAGAAAAAATAACCTCAGCATTGCATCCCAGAAAGCTCCAACCACACGGGTTAAACATCATTTATTCATTTATTTAACCACATTACCATTTTCCATATTCCCAGGAATTCTAGAAAATCATTCTAAGCCACCAAATTTAAGGGGATCAACACAGTGAGTAGATGATCTACTTGTCGAGTCTTTTCCACCTATAGCAGCAGCATAGACCCATCCATCCTTGAGAAGCTAAATACAAAAATAAAATGGAATACCCTGTGAGTATTTTCCTATTTTGTAAGGAGGGTAAGAAAGACCATCTAACTCAAATAGTAGGGAAATTAAAGTAGATGAACAAACAATATATTAAACAGCAACCACTTTCACATCAATGGGTAAGTCCAGCTTCAACTCATTCCATCATCCCCGATGTCCTCCCCGACACCCACATGCATAAACTGATGCATCTCACCACTCTAGGAGTCAACTACTACCACAACCATTGGGTATCTCTTCCCCCACATACCACAACAGACCTCCAGGACATCCATCCTAGGCTCACATCATATTCGGGCCTCCCTGCCCCCATAACCACAAGTCTCGTATCCAAATCACATCACAAGAAATAGAAACAAACATAGCAACAGGCTCTTGACCCTAAATCAAGGCCTTTATCCTGCATACACAATGATCTCTCATGGAACTAAAGCACGGGCAATTATCCTTTACAAGTAAGTGGTAAACTTAGGCCCTACAAGTCCTTAACTTTATCATACAACCTGGTCTTATTCTATCTTGAATTAACTGATTCATTATTCATAGGTTCCAACTACAGACAACCTAAGAAATAAACGATCACAATCTATCACCAAATTAATTAAAAAATTAATTTATCATGCCATAATAAATTATCAACAAGCATTAACATGCTTTAGGTTCATTAATCAATTCAATTATACATGCATATCTGCATCAATTTTATTATCATCAAGTTACATTAACAATAAATAGATTCATTAAACAAGCCTATTTATCTTTTAGCCAATTAATTATCAATTAATTCTGGCTTTATGTTCTTTACCAATTTCCATAAAGAATAATATAATAACCAATGAATGCATAGACATCTCATTATCTATCAAATCAAGAGAAAACCCATTATCATGGTATAAAACAACAACATTGCTACGCGATCAATACCAATTTCTTTAATCTAGTTCATATAATTATTAGGTCAATTTTATTGTAATCCAAAGGGATAAATCATGTTAGCTATATGATTGTACATAATTAAATAGAGATGCATTGAATCCCATACCTCAAAATTTTTTTGATGTTATTCATATGAGAATGGATCAAAGCAACAGATCACGATCACCTCTCCCGCAACAACTACATCCACCTGAGGATGTAGCGGCACAACCGCACCAACCAAACACCAAGAAGACTCCATTAGAAACATGGAGATCACGTTCCATCACATAGAAATGAGTTACTAAAGGAAATAGATCGAATAAATCTCAAGAACGGAGGTAGATCATACCTTATATCGAAGACAAATTTCTAGGGATCGAAGAAGGGAGCTAGGGATCATTCCTTGATGAAGGAATCCCCAAAACGCTAAAGAGAGGGTCGTCAGGTCTCCTAGGGTTGAGGGATATCCACTTAATTTGTAGGTTTTGACAAAACTAAGTGGTTGGAAAACACTTAAAACATACAACATCGGGGCATTACATGACGTGTAATTCCCTTTCACGTCATGTAATGTCTCGAGGTCGATTTCTGCTGAAAACACATTGCCTCTCGATTTTATTTTATTTTTCAAACCCCGAAGTATTTAGGTCTATGAATCCCTCTTTCACGCCGTGTAAAATTATGCACGTCGTGAAGCTTTCTAGGAAAACCCGTGAAATAGGATTTAACATCGTGTAATTGTTGTTACACGATGTGTAATCCCCTCCTTCTATATTTTACTTAACCAAACTCCTCAAAACTTCTTCTAATCCACCTCTTAGCACTTTGATCTTTGAAAACATGCAAAGGTTTGATCCACATGGATCTGGGTCCTTACATAAGATACCTCTCAAAACATTATCATCCTCAAGAATCCAAAACCAACTCATATAGAAAATAGAAATGGATCATCTGAACAGCCACCCCGTGAGATACCTCTCAAGCTTTTGCCACCACAGGATCTCACCACCTCACTAGATAAGCAAGAAGAAAACCACAAAAAACCCACAACTAACTCCCAAACACTCTCCTGAGAGAGATACCTCTCAAAATAGAGAAATCCAAAATAAGCAATAAGAGAAATTCATCTCATAACAGAAAGGTTCTACAACCACTAAATGAGAAATGTTACAAGATAAGAGTTAAACATCAAACATCTCGGAGTGTTGAGCACATATCTGTGACTCACATTCCCAAGTACTCTCCTCCACACCATTATGATGCCATAAGACACGAACCAAGAGGATAGCATGCCTGCAAAACACCTTCTTCTGGCGGTCCTAGATCTCTACAGGCTTCTCCTCAAAGGTCGCATCATCATCAACATTGATTTATCCCTAATTGATGACGTGAGAGTCATCATAAAGATAATGATGGAGCTTTGACATGTGAAAACCATTGTGTATCATGCTCATCTATGTGGGAAGTTCTACCCAATACTCTACAGTTCCAACAAGAGCCAACACTTTGAAAGGTCCAACAAACCAGGGATAAAGCTTACTCCCATGACCAAACCTTCACTGCCCACGATGGGGAGTCACCTTCAAAAACATGTGATCCCCAATTTCAAACTCCAAAGGTCTCCTCATATGATCAGTGTAGGAATTCTGATGATCTTTCACTACCTTCATCTTCTTGTGAATCACCTAAACCATCTCTGTTGTACTCTGTACTAGTTCCAGGAAAAGAATTGCTAACTCTATGACCCCAATACAGAATAACGAAGAATGGAAAGGTAAACCATTCAAGTCTTAGAAAGGATCCAAACCAATGGTTGAGTGGAAACTATTTTTTGTAAGATAACTCTACCAAGGGTAAGTGATTTATCCAAGAACCTAAAAAATCCAGGACATAAGAGTGAAACATGTCTTCAAGAGTTTGGATGGTCCATTCTGTTTGATTGTCCATCTGTGGATGAAAAGAAGTTCTAAGTCATAGCTAAGAACCAAAAGAATATTGGTGACCTCTACAAACCTTGGAGGTAAAATAAGGATCCCAATCAGAAATTATCATCCTCGAGACTCCATGGAGCCTCACCACCTCCTACAGATATTTCCTTGACAAAACCTCCACTGATCTCAACTCCTTGATTGCTTTGAAGTGGGATGATTTCATCAAATGATCCCCTACCACACATATAGCATCATTGACTCCTTGAGATCGAGGTAAACTAGGAAAAAAGTCCATCGATATGTCCTCCCACTTCCACTTAGGAACATATAATGGTTGTAGCAAACCACCGAGAACACGGTGCTCAGCCTTCACCTTCTGGAAGACCAAACATCAAGACACAAACTCTGCAACTGCATGCTTCAACCCAGGACACCAAAACTGACCTCTCAAAGCTTGGTACATATTTGTAATGAAATGATGAACCTCTAAGGGTGAACTATGGAACTCTCTGATAACCATATCATGCATCGCTAAAGGAACAAAATCCTTCCCTAAAACAACACCTGGTGTTGTTCATACTCAGACTAACCATCAGGGGCCTCACTAGAAACAACTCGGTCTATCCAGACCTCCACCTCAAGATCTAACAACTAGTAATCTTCTACATAATACACCAGAGATGACCAAACCGTCATCTGAAAAAGAAAACCTCTCCCATATCTAGATGTAATGTGGAAATCTCTTCCATTGCTCTCCAGGAATCACCAGATTCATGCACTGCATCACTATACGACTTCCTGATCAGCACATCAGCTACGTCATTCTCCTTTCTAGGTGTATATGAAATTTCAAAGTTGTAATCTTGTAATAAATCCATCCACTAACACTACCACAAGTTCAAGTCACGCTGGGAGAAACCGTACCTCAGGCTCTTATGATTGGTGAAGACCACAAAATTCTCTCCAATGAGGTAATGTCTCCACAACTTTAGGTAAAACACTACTACCGCCAACTTGATATCATGGGTGACATAGTTACACTCATGGAGACATAACTATTGATACCCATAAGAAACAATCGATCTATGATTCATTATAACATATCCCAACCCAAGACACAAATCATCATAGAAGACCTTAAAATGAACTCCTTATGTAGACAGATAAAGAACCTAAGAACTAATTAACTTCTCCTTCATATACTCGATAGCTTCTTAAAACTGATAAGTCTTCAAGAATGCATGATACCTTTTGTTTAATGTTGTCATAGGGGTTGAAAACTAAGAGAAATTGGCTATGAACCTCCTGTAATAGCCTATAAGGCCAAGGAAACTTCGCACATCTGCCACTGTCTTGGGGGTTTCCCAAGACATGACTGCTTATACCTTCGATGGATCCACAGCTACTCCCTACTGGGACACAACATGCCCTAAAAACAGACTTCTTAAGCCCAAAACTAGTACTTCGATAACTTCCCAAATAGCTGTTGTCGATGAAGAACTCCAAAAATGGCATGCAGATTCTCTAAATGCTCCTCCTTAGACATGGAGTACACAAGGATGTCATCGATGAAGACCACCATAAACTTATCTAGGAACTCACAGAACATAGTGTTCATTAACCCCATGAACATAGCTGGAGCATTCATCATAACTAATATCATCACAACGAACTTGTAATTCCCATGACAACAATGGAAAGTAGTATTAAGAATATCTTCATCCTTCACATGCATCTGATGATATCTTGACTGCAAATCAATCTTCAAGAACCAACAGGCACCCTTCAGTTGAGAAAAAAATCATCAATATGTGGAATAGGATAGTGTTTCTTCACTATCACTTTTTTCAAGTGATGATAATCGACACACAACCACAAACTAATGGAAGACTTCTTCATGAACAAAACTGGTGCACCCCACAATGACACACTCATCCAAACAAAACCACACTACAACAGACCATTGAGTTGTATACGTAGCTCCCAAAACTCATAAGGCGCCATCCTATATGGAGAAATCGAGATAGGAGACACACCTAGTTGTAGCTCAATCCTGAATTTGATCTCTTGTTGAGGAGATAACGCTACAATCTCTTATGGAAAGACATTGGGGTACTCTTCCACGACACTGGGAAACTTCAACTGCTAAACTTACAAAGAACTCAGTATCTGCTTAGCCATCAAGGATGATAATGATGGAACATGCCTCTAACCCATCTGAGGGTCTTGATCACCAACAAACACCACTGGATCTCCATCAGTATTAAATAACACCACCTACTTTCTGAAGAAATCCATGATATCCTACATCGAATACAACCAATCCATGCTGAGGATGAAATCATATGGTTTTATCTATAAACATAGGAAATATCCCCAATAGTGGTGCTACCCTACCACTAGCTCACGGTCTCTGCGTACTTTAAACAAATCAGCTCGGCCTCCAACTAGCATAGTCAACGCCAAGGGCACTGGAAGCCTCTCTTCCTCAAGTCTCAAAGAATGGAAAAGGGAAGGTGATATGAAGGATTGTGTCACTTCTGAATCAAAAAAGGCATGAACCCAAGTAGAAAACAAGAAAAGGGTACCTCGAATGACATCTGGCTCACCTGGTGTTGGAAAGGCTAACGCATGAAGCTGACCACAACCTGCTCCATAGCCTCTCTAACCCTACTGAATACTACCTCCACTGTCATGCTCTGCTCTATGAGAATGGGGAACATCCTGGGGAAATCCTCTGCCTTCCCTATCTACTCTATGTTAATCCCAAACTAGAGCAACCTACTACTGCTGCCTTAGCTGAAACTACCTCAATGGAGGAACCTGAAGTGAAACACCTGATGCATGATGACTTCTCATAAAGGTTAGGTATTATCACTGGTGATGTCCTTGGAATCCACAAGAAAAAAAACACATGATTCCTTAGCATAGTCCTGAAATCCGCTGCCCCTTGAGAAACAAGATATTGAGGGTTGGGACCTACCCCCAGCTGATCGGAAACTCTTCTGTCCTGAAAACTGAGAACCCCAGACCACAACTATACTTCATGAGGAATCCTGATGACTCCCCTCTCATAATGATCTGGTTCTGGATAACATCCTCTCGATGACCTCTTCCCTCTCTAGCACCTCAAGACATGTCTTCATCATAAATGGGGTGACCTGGCATTGGATATCTGGATCCAAAGCCTCCTCAAAATTCCTTGTCTTAGACCCTCATCTGGAAATAGGTCTGAAGCATATTGAAAAAGGTTCCTAAAATGGATTCCAAACTCTCACACACTAGAACTTCCTTGTCGAAGGTTAAGCAACGACTGGAGACTTGCTGACTTTGTGGTCGAAGAAATAAAATCGACTCTGAACTGGTCTCAGAACTCCTCCCATGAGACTTTTGACTCCTCATGATCCCCAAGGAATAAGAACAACCATTTCATTGCTACCCCGCACAACATCGTCACAACCAATGACACCCAGTGCTCCTTTTGAGCATGGATCGAACTAAAAGCTATCTCAACCTCCTCCAACCATCCTTCCATGACTACATATAAAATAGATCCCTCATACTTCTATAGACTCTCGCACTAAAACTCTTAGAGTATCCTTTTCCAAGTGTCATCGTCGACAACCTCTACCCTACCGTGATCTGCTCGCGCTACCTGCTAGACATCTTCTACACAAACAAGACGAGGACATCAATCTGGAGCCATACCTACAAAAGGAAAAACAGTTACATCTTTTAAACCTAGAATATGGAAGACTTTAATATTAATTAATTGTTTTATTTTATTTATTTTAGGTTAACCTATCCCAAGTTCTACCCATTAAAACACATGTTCAAATAATAATGATGCATGATCATTTCCTTGGTTTTAACCCTGAAACTAGTATCACTTTATTTAGTAGACACTATAAGCTTAAAGGTTTGTGCATCAGATCATAGGGGGGCCTAAATACCCATCTCCCAGCCGGTATCCTATGTTTACAGCACTTTCTAAACTTAGCTGAAATTGTTTCCCTATCAACCCATGAAACCTCACCTATGCCTAACTCCAAACTCCATCTTATCCCTTAACTAAAGCTCTAATACCACTCTGTCATGACCCCCTCCCCACAAAGTGTACCCCTCCTAGGATGAAAATGGGGGAAGAGAGATAATGACCCCCATGTACCACCTCCAATGGGCCCCAGGTTGGTGACTAGCGCCAAGGGTATAGTAAACAAAAAAATGGGAGTCATTACCCTCAAAGAGAACAATGAGGAAGAGAAAGATAAGATAGGAACCAACCAAATCCTACTTAGACCACAAAGTAAAAGAAATCTAAAGTAAAAATATATATTTTCATGCAAGAACTACTACATCTGAAATGGAAAACTACAAGTACCAAAAAAAAGTAAAACGACAGCGAACACGAATCCCAAATAGCTTCTACAAAACCCCAAGCTAGTAATAACCAGCCTAATCTCCAACCTTCTCCAAGTGACCTAAAAAATAGTTTATATATTGTAGGGTGGGTATAATATAATACTTAGTAGGATCCTCCTCAGAGCCTCTCTTGTAAAGGTAAAGAAATCATGCTAAATCATAGTGAACAATAAGTGAAACTAACTCTTCACCTAAATAGGTATACTATGTTCCTAGCCTCACCATGGATACTCTCACCAAGTATCACATACAAGATTATATAATATAATAAATAATTTCAAGGTTACCCCAATACCACTTACCCACTGTTTTTTCACTTTTCCCTAACGTCACACGTCCTGAGCATCTCTCTCCAAAAAGGCTTGTTGAAGACACTTGGGCGTAGCACCACAACATGCACTTCGTGAAAATCACCACCACAACCACACAACCAAAAGTAACCAGGTAGTTTCTGGGATCCACCACAGCTCTCATAGCATGTATCATACATCAGGTATTATACATCAAGACATTAAATCCCATACATCGTGTAAGGATCCTCAAGACATCACAACCTATACATGTTACAACTATAGTAGTCCATACGAAACTATATCCAGAATATATGTCTATGAAATAACCAAAAGCCCTTAAATCCCTCTAAACACATATATGGGGTAAACTAACCACCGTACATACCATCACAAGTAACTACCAAGATAAGAGAGTGGGGCCAAAGGGGGTAGTTAGTCATCCATCCTCCCACCGAGATGTTGGGGAAACCCCCCCCCCCCAGGTCTCAGAATCCTCGGGGTGTCAGTTTCTATAACTGATAGGGTCGAGTAACATATAGAAAAATAGAAAGTATATAATATAATATATCTCACAACCACACTATGGGAAAAACCTAGTCTTATACTTAAGTGCAGCTAACGTCTCTTGGACTCTCGGTTGCCACTACTAAGGATAGATATCCTATAAGCACACAACCATTTAAAGTGATACATTAAATTACTTTATCCCTTTTTATCTATTGTGTTTTATGTTAATTAATTATTTAGACATTAATTAACCATTATGATTTCCCACATTTCATTACATTGGAATCACAACAAAGTTCCATGCCCTCTAGGCATAAACCAACCGAGTCCACGGCTCCTCAAAAACAATAACCTCAACACTGCATCCCAAAAAGCTCCAACCCCATGGGTTAAGAAATTTATTTATTTAACAACATTACCATTTTCCGTATTCCCAAACATTCTAGAAAATCATTTTAATCCACCAAACATAAGGGGCTCAATATGGTGAGTAGATGAGCTCCTCGTCAATTCTTTTTCACCTATAGTAGGAGCATAGACCCATCCATCCTTGAGAAGCTAAACATGGAAATCATGTGGCATACCCCATGTGTATTTGCCTATTTTGGAAGGAGGGTAAGAAAGACCATCTAGCTCAAGCAGTGGGGAAATTAAAACAGATAAAAAAACAACAGATTCAACAGCAACCACTTTCACATCAATGGGTAATCCCAGCTTCAACCTATTCCATCATCCTCGGTGTCCTCCCTAACACTCATATGCATAAATCGATGCATCTCGACACTCTAGGTGTCAACTGTTTCCACAAACAATAGGCCTCCCTACCCGCACATACCATAATAGCCCTTTAAGCTCAGCCATCCCTGGCTCACATCAAATTTGAGCCTCCCTGCACCCACAACCACTAGTCTCCTATCCATAGCATATCACAAGCCACAAAAACAAACATAGAAACATGCTCTCATACCCAAAGTGAGGAATTCAAGATTTACACACAATGAGATCTCACAGCTCTAAAGCATAGACACTCATCCTTTACAAGTAAGCAGGAAACTCAGGCCCTACAAGGTACTAACTTTATCCCACAACTAGTTCTTATTCCATATTGAATTAACCGATTCATTATTTATAGGTTACAACTATAAAAAACCTAAGAAAAAATCTATCGAAAGCTATCACCAAATTAATTAAACAATTAATTTATCATGACTTTAATAATTTATCAACAAGCATCAACATACTTCAGGTTCATTAACCAATTCCATTATACATTCATATCTACATCAATTTGATTATCATTAAATTAAAAATACAACAACTGGATTCATTAAACATGCCACTTTATCTTTTATCCAATTAATTATCAATTAATTCTGGCTCTACGTTCTTTACCAATTTCAATCAAGAACAATATGATAACCAAGAAAGGCATGGATATCAAACTATCTAGAAAATCAAGAGACAAATCATTATCATGGCATAAAACAACAAAATCGCTACGTGATCAATACCAATTTATTTAATTTGGTTCATATAATTATTGGGTCAATTTCATTGTGATATAAAGGGATAAATCATGATAGCTCTATGATTTTTTGTAAGTGGATATAGAAGCATCAAATCCCCTATCTCAAAAGTTCATTGACGTTATTTTCACAAGAATGGATCAAATCAATAGATCACGATCACCTCTCCCGCAACAACTGTATCCACCTGAGGATGCCGCAAAACAACTACACCAACCAACCACCAAGAATACTCCATTAGAAACATAGAGATAAAGTGCCATCACATGGAAAGGAGAAATGGAATAAAACAGATTGAAGAAATCTTAAGAACATAGGTATATCATACCTTATATCAAATATTGATTGCTACATATTGAAGAAGGGAGATAGGGATCATTACTTGACAAAGGAATCCCTAAAACACTGAAGTGAGGGTCTTTAGGTTTCTTGGGGTCTAGGTAGATCCACTACAACCATAGGTTTTTACAAAACTAGGTATCTATAAAACACTTAAAACATACAGCGTTGGGGAATTATACGATGTGTAATTCCCTTTCACATTGTGTAATTATTTGATGTTGAGTTCTGCTGAAAAATTCATTGCCTCTTGATTTTATTTTATTTTTCAGACCCTGGAGTATTTTAGGATTTGAATACCTATTCCACACCATGTAAAAGTCTACAAATCATGATTCTTTCTAAGAAAGCCCGTGAAACAGGATTTCACATCTTGTAATGTTGTTACACGACGTGTAATCCCCTCCTTCTAGATTTTACTTAACTAAACTCTTCAAAACTTCATTCGAGACGCCTCCGAGCACTTTGATCTTTGAAAACACACAAAGGGTTGATCCACGCAGATCCAGGCCCTTACATGAGATACCTCTCATAACATTCTCATCCTTGAGAATCTAAAACCAACCTAAAGAGGAAATAGAAAGGGGTCATCCGAACAGTCACCCCACGAGATACCTCTCAAGCTTTCTCCACCACAAAATCTCACCACCTCACTAGAGAAACAAGCACAAAACCATAAAAAAAACCCAACTATCTCCCAAACACTCTCCTGTGGGATATACCTCTAAAAAGAGAGGAATCCACAACAATCAATAAGAAAAATACATCTCATAACATAAAGGGTCTACAACCACCAAACAAACAACATTACAAGAGAAGAGATAAACATTAAACAGCTCAGGGTACTGATAACATATCTATGAATCATGTTCCCAAGTACTCCCCTCCATGCCATAGTGCCTCCATAAGACACAAACCTAGGGGATAGCATGCCCACGCAACACCTTCTTCTGGCGGTCCTGGATCTCTATTGGCCACTCATCGAAGGTCTCATCATCATCAACATCGATCTCAACCCAATAAATGAAATGAGAGTCATCATTAAGATAATTATGAAGCTACGACACATGAAAAACATTGTGTATCCTACTCATATATGGGGTAAGTGCTACCCGATACACCATGGCTCCAACATGAGCCAACACTTTGAAAGGTCCAACAAATTAGGGATAAATCTTACTCCCATGACCAAACCTTCGCTGCCCATGATGGGGAGTCACCTTTAAAAACACATGATACCCAACATAAAACTCTAAATGTCTCCTCTTATGATCAGTGTAGGACTTCTGACGATCTTGTTCTGCCTTCATCTACTTGTGAATCACCTGAACCATCTTTGTTGTACTCTGTACCAGTTCCAGCTCAAGAATTGCTGACTCTCTAACCCTAGTCTAGCATAACAGAGAACGACAAGGTCGTCCATATAAGGATTTTAATTTTGATATACCAATAGTGAATTGGAAACTATTTTTTTAAGTGAACTCTACTAAGGGTAAGTGCATCATCAACGAACCTCCAAAATCCAGGACATAAGAGAGCAACATGTCTTCAAGAGTTTGGATAGTCCGTTTTTTTACCATCCATTTACAGATGAAAAGCAGTGATAAGACATAGCTAAAAAGCAAAATCATGTTGGAGACCTCCCCAAACCATATAGGTAAAATAAGGATCTTGATTAGAAATGATCATCCTCGGGACTCCGTGGAGTCTCACCACCTCATCCAGATATTTCCTTGACAAAAACTCCACTAAGATTGACTCCTTGATTGATATGAAGTGGGATTATTTCATAAAATGATAAAATACCACCCATATAGATTCATGGACTCTATAATCTTGAGGTAAACTGGTAATAAAGTCCATCAAGATGTCCTCCCACTTTCATTGAGGAACATCTAATGACTGTATCAAACCACTGGGAAAATGGTTCTTGATCTTCACCTTATGGAAAACCAAACATCAAGACACAAACTCCATAACTTTACACTTCAACCCATTCCACTAAAACTGACATCTCAAAGCTTGGTATATATTTTTCATGCCAGGATGTACTTCTAAGGGAGACCTATGAAACTCTATTAGAACCATCTCATGCATCGCCAAAGGAACGAAAATCCTTCCCTGAAACAACACCTGGTGTTGTTCATCCTCGGACCAACCTTCGGGGACCTCTCTACAAACAACTTGGTCTCTCCATACCTCCATCTCAAGATCCTCCAACAGGGACTCTTCTACCTACTGCACCAGATATGACTACACTGTTATCTGAAAAAACAACCTCTACCCCCAACTTCTCCCATATCAAGATATAATGCTGAAAACTCTTCCATTACTCTCTAGGAATCACCTGATTCATGCAATGCATCACTACATGACTTCCTACTCAGTGCATCGGCTACGACATTCACCTTTCTAGGTCTATATGAAATTTTGAAGTTGTAATCCTATAATAACTCCATCCACTGACACTGGTGCAAGTTCAATTCATGCTAGTAGAAAACATACCTCAGGCTCTTGTGATTGGTGAAGACCACAAAATTCTCTCCAATGAGGTAATTTCTCCACAAATTTAGGGAAAGTGCTACTACCACCAACTCTAGGTCATGGATGGAATAGTTACGCTCATGGGGAAATAACTATCGATACCCATAAGAAATGATCGATCTCTACTGCATCAGAACACATCCCAACTCAAGACATAAAGCATTACAGAAAACCTCAAACTGAACTCCTTCTACTAGTAGACAAAGAACCTGAGCACTGACCAACTTCACCTTCGGATAATCAGAAGCTACTTAACACTGATCATTCCATAAGAACAGCTGATAATTTTTGGTCAATGATTTTAGAGTGGTCGCAACCCAAGAGAAATCAACTACAAACCTCCTATAATATCCTGAGAGACCAAGGAAACTCTACACCTCTACCACTATCTTAGGGGAATCCTAAGACATGATTGCTTCTACCTTTGATGGATCCATAGATACTCCCTAATGGGACACAAAATTCCCCAAGAAACGTACTTCTTGAGCTCAAAACTCGCACTTAAACAACTTCCCAAATAGCTGATGTCAATAAAGAACTCCCAAAATGGCATGCAGATTCTCTACATGCTCCTCCTTAGATGCGGAGTACACAAGGATGTCGTCGATGAAGACCACCATGAACTTATCAAGGAACGCATAGAACATGGTGTTCATTAACCCCATGAACACAACAGGATCATTCTTCACACCAAACGGCATCACAAAGAAATTTCAATTCTAATGATGACAATGGAAATAAGTCTTCAAGATATCCTCATAATTCACTGCATTTGATGATATCATGACCACAATTCTATCTTCAAGAACCAACATTCAACCTTTAGTTGATTGAAAAAATCATCAATATATGGAAGAGGATAGCAGTTCTTCACTATCACTTTGTTCAAGTGACAATAATCGACACACAACCACAAACTATCATCAGCCTTCTTCATGAACAATTCTGGTGCACCCCACAGTGACACACTCAATCGAAAAAAATTGCACGACAATAGACCATCGAGCTATATACATAGCTCTTGAAACTCAGAAGGCACCATCCTATATGGAGGCATCGAGATAGGATACATGTCTGGTTGTAGATCGATCCTGAACTTGATCTTTCATCAAGGGGGTAACACTACAACCTCTTCTATAAAAACATCATGGTACTCTTCCATGACCCTGGGAAATGTTAACTACTGAATTTATGACAAACTCAGCATCAGCTCATCCATTAAGCATTACAAGGAAGAAACATGTCTCTAACCCATCCAAGGGTATCGCTTGCCAACAAACACTGTTGGCTCTCCATCAGCATCAAAGAACACCACCTACCTCTTGAAGCAATCCACAATAGCCTGCACCGAATACAAACAATACATTTCTATGATGACATCATATAGTTGTATCCATAAATATAGGAAATATCCCCAAGATCGGTGCTTCCCCATAACTAGCTCACAGTCTCTGCATACTTCAAACAAGTCAGCTCATCCTCCAACTGGTGTATTCAATGCCAAGGGCACTGGAAGTCTCTCTACCTCAAGTCTCAAAGCATGGACAAGTGTAGGTGATATGAGGGAGTGCGTAACTCAAAAATAAAACAAGGAAAGAACCCAAGTAAAAAAGTAAGCAAAGGGTACCTCGAACGATGTCTGGATCACCTAGAGCTGGAAACGCTAATGCATGAAGCTGAACACAACCTAATCCATGCCCTCTCTAACCCTACTGATGACCACCTCCATGGTCGCGCTCTTATCTCTAAGGATGGGGAGTATCCCAGGGCTATCTTATGCCTACCCCATCTATCCAAACTGGAGTAACCTATTGTTGTTGCCTTGGCTGGAATTGCCTTAATGGAGGAACCAGAAGAAGAACACCTGATGCATGCTGAATGATCAGAAATTTTTGTCACTCTCATTGTTGATGAATTCATCCACCATAATAAAAAACAAGCACATGATCCCATAGAATAGGCCTGAGAGTCACTGCCCCTATAGAAACGAGACATTGAGGGATGGGACCTACCCCCAGCTGAACGAAAACTCTTCTACATTGAAAACCGAGAACCCCAAACCACATATCTACTTCATGAGGAATACTGATGACTTCCCACTTGTGATAATATGGTTCTAGATAACATCTTCTCGATGACCTCTTCCCTTTCCAGCATCTCAAGATATGTCTTCAGCATAAATGGGGTGACCTGGCACTGGATATCTAGATGCAAAGCCTCCTCAAAATTCCTCGCCCTGGCCTCCTAATTTGGAAACAGGTTTGAAGCATATCATAAAAGGTTCCTGAAATGGATTCCAAACTCTCTCATAATAGAGCTCCCCTGTCGAAGGGTAAGCAGCTCTTGACGACTAGCCACCTTCACAGTCGAAGAAAGAAACTCAAATAGGAATTTTTCTTGGAACTCTTCCCATGATATTGTTGACTCCTCGTGATTCCCAAGGAATAAGAGACACCACTACATCACTGCCCCACACAGCATCGTTACAACCAACGACACCCAGTGCTCCTTCTGAGCATGGATCGAACTGAAATTTATTTCAACCTCCTCCAATCAGACTTCTGTGAATGCATTTAAAATAAATCCCTCACACTTCTATAGTTTCTAGCACTGAAACTCTCAGAATGTCCTCTTCCAAGTTTCATTTTCAACAACCTCTACCCTATGGCGATCTTATGGCGCAACCTGCTGGACATCTTCTATGTGAACCTCACAAGGACATCGACCTGGATCCATACCTAAAAAGGAAAATTAATTAGATCTCATAAACCTAGAATATGGAAGACTTTAACAATAATTAATTTTCTTTCTTTTATTCATTTTAGCTTAACCTATCCTAAGTTCTACCCATTCAAACACAGGCGCAAAGAATAATGATGCATGATCCTTTCCTAGGTCTCTACCTTACAACCAATATCACTTCATTTAGTAGTTACTATAAGCTTAAAGTTCCATGAATCAGATCACAAGGGGCCCTAAATACCCATGTCTCAGCTAGTCTCCCATGTTTACAGAACTTGAAAAACTTAGCTGACATTGTTGCCCTACCAACCCATGCAACCTCACCTGTGCCTAACTCCAAGCTCCATCTTATCCCTCAACCAGAGCTCTGATACCACTTTTTTGTGACCCCCTCCCCACAAAGTGTACCCTTTTTGGGCTGGTAGTGTGAGAAGAGAGATAATGGCCCCCAATTCCTGCCTCCAGTAGGCCCCGAGTTGGCGACTAGAACCGAGGGTATAGTAAACACACAAATGGGAGTAATTACCCTCTAAATGAACACATATATAAGAGAGAGATAAGATAGAATCCAACCAACTCCTACATAGACCAAAAATTAAAATAAATATCAAGTACACATATGTATTTTCATGCAAGAACTACTACAACTAAAAGGGACAACTGCAAGTACCAAAAGAAAGTAAAACAGAAGCACCCACGAAGTCCAAATAGCTCCTGCAAACCCCAAGATAGTAATAACCAGCCTAATCTCCAATCTGTTCCAAGTGACCTAAAAAATAGTTTATATAAAATAGGGTGAGTATAACACAATACTTAGTAGGATCCTCCCTATATCCTCTCATACGAAGGTAAAGAACGCATACTAAAACATAGTGAACAACAAGTGAAACTAACTCATCACCTAAACAGGTATACTATGTTCCTAACCTCATCATGGATACTCTCATCAATTATTGCATACAAGATTATATAATATAATAAATAATGTCAAGGGTACCCCACTACCACTTTCCCACTGGTTTTCCACTTTTCCCCAACATCGTACGTCCTGAGCATCTCTCTCCAAAAAGGCTAGCCCAAAGACAACTAGGTGTATCATCACAACATGAACCTCATGAAACTCACCACCATAACTATACAACCAAAATTAAACAGGTGGTTTTTGGGAGCCACCATAGCTTGAATATTGTGTATCATACATCAGGTATTATACCTCAAGCCATTACAGCCCATAAACAGAGTAAGGATCCTCAAGACATCACAGCCTATACACATTACACCTATAGTAGTCCATAGGAAACTATATCCAGAATATATGTGCATGAAATAACCAAAATACATTACAGACCTATACACACATATATGGGGAAAACTAACTGCCATGAATACTAGAACAAGTAACTACCAAGAGAAGAGAGTGGGGCCAAAATGGGTAGTTATCTATCTATCCTCCCACTAGGATGTTGGGGAAAACACCCCCCCCCCCCCACCCCACCCCCAGGGCTCAGAATCCCTGAGGTATTAGTTTTCCTAACTGATAGGGTGTAGTAGTATATAAAAACACATAATATAATATATCTCACAACCACACTATGGGAAAAACCTATTCTTAGACTCAACTACAGCTAACATCTCTCGGACTCCCGGTTTCCGCTACTAAGACTAGATATCCTATAAGCACACAAACATTTAAAGAGATACATTAAATTACATTATCCATTTTTATTAGTTTTAATTTACATTAATTAATTATTTAGATATTAATTAACTGTTATGATTTCACACATTTCATTACATTAGAATCCCAACAAAGTTCCATGCCCTCCAGGCATAACCCAACTGAGTCCATGGCTCCTCAGAAACAATAACCTCATCGTTGTATCCTAGCAAGCTCCAACCCCATGGGTGAAACATAATTTATTAATTTATTTAACAACATTACCATTTTCCATATTCCTAGGAATTCTATAAAATCATTCTTAATCACCAAACATAAGGGGATCAACATGGTGAGTAGATGAGCTACCCATAAGTCTTTGCAACCTATAACAGGATCATAGACCCATCTATCCTTGAGAATATAAACACAGAAATCACTTGGCATACAACGCGCATCTTCACCTGTTTTAGAAGGAGGGTAAACAATACCATATACCTCAAATAGTGTGGAAATTGAAGCAGATAAACAAACAATATATTTAATATCAACCACTTTCACATCAATGGGTAAGCCCAGCTTCAACCCATTCAATCATCCCTGGTGTCCTCCCCAACACTCATATGCATAAACTGATGCATCTCGCCACTCTAAGCATCAACTTCTGTCACAAAAACTGGGCCTCACTACACCCACATACCACAACATCCCTCCTAGCTTATCCATCCCAGACTCACATCACATGTGGGCCTCTCTTCCCTTACAACCACAAGTCTCGTATCCAGATCACATCACAAGAAGCAAGATAAAACATAGAAATGGGATCTTGAACCCAAATCAAGGCATTCATACTTCACACACAATGATCTCCCATGGATCCAAAGCATAGGCACTCATCCTTTACAAGAAAGTGGGAAACTCGGGCCCTACAAGGCATTAAATTTATCACAGAACCAGTTCTTATTCCATCTTTAATTAACTGATTCATTATTCATAGGTTCCAACTATGGTCAACCTAAGAAATAAGCTATCATAATCTATCACTAAATTAATTAAAAAAATTAATTTATCATGCCTTTAATCATTTATCAACAAGCATCAACATGCTACAGGTTCATTAACCAATTCCATTATACATGTATATCTGCATCAATTTGATTATCATAAAATTACAACAACAATTGGATTCATTAAACATGAATATTTATATTTTACCCAATTAATTATCAATTAATTCCAGATTTACGTTCTTTACCAATTTCCATCAATAACAATATTATAACCAAGAAAGGCATAAATATCACACTATCTAGAAAATCAAGAGGCAAACCATTATCACGATATAAAACAACAACATCTCTATGTGATCAATACCAATTTCTTTAATCTGGTTCATATAATTATTAGGTCAATTTCATTATGATCCAAAGGGATAAATCATTATAGATCTAAAATTTCACATAATTAAATAAAGAATCATCAAATCACCTACCTCAAAAGGTCGTTGAAGTTATTCACATGAGAATGGGTCAAAGAAACAGGTCACGATCACCTCTCCTACAACAACTACATTCACCCGAGGACGCCACGGCACAACCGTACTAATCAACCACTAAGAAGACTCCATTAAAAACATATAGATCACATTATAGCACATGGAAAGGAGAAACATAAGGAAATAGATTGAATAAATCTCAAGAACAGAGGTAGATCATACCTTATATCAAAGACAGATTGTTACAGATCGAATAAGGGAGCTAGGGATCATTCCTTGGTGAAGGAATCCCCAAAATGCTGAAGATAGGGTTTTCAGGTTGCCTGGGGTCGAGGGAGAGTCGCTGCAACCATAAGTTTTAACAAAAATTAGTGGAGGGAAAACACTTAAAACATACAGTGTTGAGGAATTACACGATGTGTAATTACCTTTCACGCCATGTAATGCCACAAGGTCAAGTTCCGCCAAAAAATGCATCAACTCTCTATTTTATTTTATTTTTCAAACCTCAAAGTATGTAATTTCATGAATCCCCCTTTCATGCCATGTAAATTTCTGCATGTCGTGAAGCTTTCTAGGAAAACCCATGAAATAGGATTTCATGTCTTGTAATGCTATTACATGATGTGTAATCCCCTCCTTCCAACTTTTACTTAACTTAACTCCTCAAAACTTCTTTTGATCCACCTCCGAGCACTTTGATATTTGAAAACACGCAAAGGGTTGATCCACGTGGATCCAAGCCTTTACATGAGTAGGTTATTCCATTTGTAAGAATTATTTTAAGTTTTATTCTAGGAGTTATATGAATATGATTTACCAAGGTATCTAAATTAATTTTTTATGATTTAAAATGAGATTTCATGGGATTTTTTTATTTCATAATGTAAGATAATGAACTTATGTTTACAGAAAATTTTATGCCCCTTTTAAGGGTGAAAATTTTCTTTTTCAAGAAAATGTTTTCATGAGAACCCATGTATTACAAGAATCCCTCGTGATTATTATTTAACCTTTAATATTTATTCTGAGATGTTTTGTGAAAATATTTTGGAAATGAAGCTTATTTTATGAGTAAGAAAATGATTATTTTAAGATCAAAGGTTATTATGTATAAAGGAAAAATTTTCTTATAGGATTACATGCTTTTCAAAATTGACTATCCAGTTCCTTTATTTTTTTATCCCTTACAAAGATTTATATGATCATCCCATGTTTTCAATGTATTTACTATGCCATAAGATGAGTAAGAACTATATTAAGTTCTAAATTTCCACTATGGGGATTTAACTTTAAATAAGATAATGTGTTTTTAATTAAATAGGAGTTTAAATTTAAGTATCCTATATTTTTGAAAAAAAATGAATATTGAGTTGAAGTTTCCACTTTTTATTGTAAGGGTATTATATGTAAGTTTTCTTTCATAATTCTATAAAACTCTAAACCGAAATGATATTCAAAAATTAAGAAAGTGTAACCCCTATTATAAATCATATAGTTATGGGTTGTTTAAATTACACGGTGTTATACTAAATTGATAAGGTAGTGGAATTTTATCATAGAGGTTGGGTTGGTTTATTTTAGTAGTGATATGCTTGAAGGTTATACGTGTTTTATATATGGTAAGACTGATTCTTCTATTGTTTAATTTATTTTATTAACCATACTAAATTTCATGCTTAGATTTTATACATTTTTTTGAAACCTCATCCAAACATTGTGCATGAGATGGGGGAGAAGTATTCATAGGATGAGGTGATAGAAAATTTTCAATGTAAAGGACTATCAAAGTTACTTAGTAGAGATTCATGTCATAAGGATGAGAAATGGATAGAGGAGGTTGAAATTTCCTTCAAATTTGTAAAACCCCTAGATTATTTCAAAGTTAAATTGGAAGTAGGTTTTCTTCATGATAGATCCTGGATATTGTGGAAGATGGATCAGTGTTTATCAAATGAAATTCCTTGGGACGAATTTCATGATTTATTTAATGAGTTTCTTCCCCATGTGCAAAATGATAAATGTGTGAAATTTATTCAAGGGTTTCTTGAGGGAGAATTTAGTGTTATTGATCTTGGAGATATTTTTTCTAAAATTATTATTAAATATTAGGGCCTCCAAGATAATGAAGATGTATGAGAATAATGTTTTAAATATTATTTGATGTTTGATATTAAATGATGGGTAAATTATATTTGTTTAAAGGATTTTATAAATATAAGATATCATCTAGAAGTAGTAAAAATATTTTTTTCTAAGAAAGGTAGTTCTAATAGGATTCATCTTTAGGGATCTAAGAGATATGGGGTGAGTGATATAAACTATGAGTCTTAACATTTGAAAATGTGAAGGATAAGGTGGTCATTTATAGATAATATATGATTCTAATATCTAGGTGTGAGTTATTTTAGTATTCCTATGATTAGTGAATTGATTTATTTCCTTTTTAAGGTGGTAGTGAATTGATAATGTGAGTGTCATGTGGTTCAATGTATCCTTTAACCATATATGGGTTATTTATTTTCCCATTAATGTAGTCAAAAATCATTCAGTGTCTGGTTATGTAGAGTATATTTTCTATTGAGAAATTAAATCATGATCTATGTAGGTGGTTTTATTCCTTTAATGAGTAACATTTTGATATTAAAGATTGTTTTATTTTGATCATGAGTGACAAATTTCATTATAGTATTTTTGTGGTTTAGAAATATCAAGCTTGTTAAGTGGTGTATTTGAAATGAATTTATAGTTTTTGTAATCTTGTTTCAATTTTGAAATACATGTGGTTTGTTTTCATTTAAATTTCAAAGTTAAATTGGATTTTAATGTGTTCTTAAAATTTATTTCAAATGGTAAAGGAAAATCAATTTTTAAAAGAAAAGTAGAAAATAATTTCTTTATGTTTGAAACTTATATTTATTATAGGAAATTTATTTTTAAGACATAATAAGATGTTTTTTAATATTTATTTCTATATTGTATATTTTTTTAAAATATAGTTTTCATTAGTTTCATTCAATACATATTTAAATCCATGAAGGTAGGTAAATTGAGGGTATGAGTTATAAGTTTTATAAAAATTTTATTGAGATGGTCCATATTAGAGATAGGTTGGTTTTGTGGTATGAATATTTTATTAGGGATATATTGGTGTGTATCCTTTGAGTAACTCTTTTATGGTACTTTTTTTATTGAGAGTGTGATCTAGGATTGCGGGAGGTTGTATGTGTGGTAGTTAGAGTTCATGGAAAAAGATCCTAGTTTAAATTAATATATTACATGAGATAGGTATAGTGTTATGGTTGAACATAGAAATAAAAAAATGTTCATTTTCATCTATTAAATTTATTTTATAGGTGTTGGAGTGGATTAGTGAAGTGAAATATGGGTTTTAACTTTTACTCTGGGTGGATTGAGTTTATGATTACTTCTATGCTTCATAGCTTTAGAGCCATCATCTTGATGAATCCTGAGTCATTAAGTAGGGTGAGTTGGATGTTGAGGAGTATGGAATATTCATAGATAAAACTATATAGATCTAGGACCACAAATAGTTGGTGATGAAAGGATGTTTCATCCCTTTGGTGCATGTCTTGTGGAGACATGGTGGTATGGAGTGGTGTACATAGGGGAGAGATTAATATATGTGGGATCAGTATCCTGAGTTTTTTTAAACCTTGGTTCCTCTAGTGAAATTGGTATTTGATCTTTCCTTGTAGTAAATGATTTTTTTTTCTTTTCTTTTCATGATTTTATTGATCATTTTCAATGTCCAGATTCCTATTTGAGAGGTATCTTGTGTGGTAGATGTGTTTAGGGAAGTTTTTATTTATACTAGGTTTTATTTTAATTCTAAAGGGTTAGAATAATTTGAGTGGTATCTATTTTAGAGGATTATAAATCCTTGGTTCTCTACTTTATGAGTTTTGAGATATTAAAGAAAGACTAAAGAGATGAGGAGTTGATTTTGAAGTGAAATTCCATCAAACACAAAAATCACACTATAATGAATTTCATTTCTCCATGAATTATTCCTAGGGTAAATATTTTATCTAAATGTTGAATTTTTATATGGGTTTCACTAATAGATATTGTGGATTAAGAATTACGGTTAGGTTTAAATCATTGTGTCATTGTGTGTTAAATTGTAGCTTAATGAGTGTTGGGGAAGGATTATGGTGTCATGGTTAGTCATTATAGGTGAATAGTTAGGCCATTATTTTCAAAAGAGTTGTGTATTAATCAATAGTGTCATTCAATACATCGTAATGATATTTTAGGAAGTTCAAGTATAAAAATAAATTTTTATTTGGGAATTTGACACAAGTATTTTTTTTCACCGTGAAATTTAGTGTATAAGGTCTATTACAACATAAAAAGGTTAATTACACCATAATATTCCTCATTGTCTTCAAATTTGAATGTTTTATGGAATAAGAATCAAGGTGAGATAAGAAATATTGTATCTTGATTTTTAGAATTCTAGTTAATTGATCCCTTTTTCTCACTAATTCAATGTGTTGTGAAATTATTTATTATTATCCATTTTTTATTTATAAATTTTATTAGTTTTTTTATTCCCACTCAAATTCATCTTTTTCTTACCAAGCCTTGGTGAAAATAGTGGTTTTATAAGAATTATTAAGTGATATTTCAACATCTTCTAGTTTTATTGCTTTAATATTCTGAATTTGCATAAAAAACATAATTTTTCATCATATCTCTCTTATTTTATCGATATTCTATTTCTCTTAGGATTATATATTAATAGTTAATGTATGATTAACATGGGGATGAATGGATTATAGATTACTTATGGGTTCTTTATGTAAACTTGAAGGTTTAGTAATTTAATTCATCTTTTTAATGATGTAGAGATTCAAGATTAAATTTGAGGTAGGTGATTTGATAAATCTCCTTATTTTTCTATTGTTTATGTAAAAATTTCATGATTCAGTTTCTAATAGGTAAATTTCTGAGATTTATTGATTAGATAAATGAATTGAACATAAGATTTGTGAAATTGTTTGACATGTCTATGATTTTATTGTTACCATTTTTTGGTATTCTTTGATGTGTTTTATTGTGGTAGATGTATGTAATTTTGACCATTTGGTAATATGATATATATATATATATAATAGAGATGGAATTTATTGTTTTTATGGTAGTTGGAGTGAATATGTTTTTTATATTTCCCAGGATATAGATGTAAAATGGATTGAATTAAAAAGTAAATTAAAAATAATATTAGGATGAGATGAATGTATTGATAGTGAAATGATCAATGTGTTGGAAATAATTGGTTTAAATAATGGTAAAATTGTATATTAATTAGTAAGTAAAAGTGAATAAAATAGTTATGATACTTATGAATTATATATAAAATGGAATTGGATGAAATTTTTTAAAACATTAATTAGTAAATGTTGAGAAAAATATTGTAACATGGTTAATGGGTTAGGATATATGTAATAGACTAAGTTTTTATTTCTAAAGTTAATTGAAATAAGTGGTAAATTAATTATGTTATAATTAGTAATTGAATGTGAAATGAAAATGGTAGTATACTAAACTATTAATTGGATTGTGTGGGTGATGTGCTACCCTATTGTGTGCTTATAAGTGGTAATGATAGTTTCATGAAAGTGATGATGTAGATTATTTAAATTTATAGGATGTGGAACTTAGGGTGGGGTGGTGTGTTATCATATACCATTTTATGTATTATTATTTCATATGTAACACCATCGAGGTTAGATAATATAGACAATACCAATATAAAGTTTTGGGGATTGTATGAATCCCTAACATCCCATATATGAGTGAAATGGGTGATAAAATACTCCCCATATCCCAATTTTTCTTTTTACCATAGTGTGTTTATGTGAAAGGGGTAGTGTTTGTGGTATTTAGTGGACTTAGTTGTGGTATGATGTTGTGGTATGTGGTTGTATCATGTAGTTGTGGTATGTAGATATAGTATTAGGTTTCAATATATTAATTTGGTATAAAATTTCAATATGAGGATATACTATGTGGATATGGGAAGGTATGGGAGTGATAGGATGTATTTCATTAGGACTTGAAGGTGACTAGAACAATGGGGAAGTAGGTATGATGTACCTCTATGACTATATTTTCCTGATTCACTATACTTATATTATATGTTGATTTGGAGAGTGAGCTTATGGTGAGATGGGTTATAAATTACCTAGGATGGTACACATGTTGGTTTCTTGTTTTATTCATTGAATCTTTAGTATGCTTCTTCCATATCGATATGAGATTTTTTGGCAAGAAACTTACTATATATACTTGTCTTCTCATCCCCAGTTCTATATACTATTTTTACTGGTTTATAGGACAAATAAAGTGATCAATATTGACCTTACTAGCTCATTACATGGTAATCGATATATATTGAGGTATCCCTACTAAACTTGTAATGTTCCAACTTGGGAACCACTAAAATGGTGCCCCAATATGGTGGGTCACATAGTCTCAAGTGCACCTCCTCATACAACAGAGGCTACCAACTAGTAGTGGGGATCTAAGGTGGTATCATGGGGATACTATACCCTCATATCAGAGTAGCATAATGGTAACAATAAATGAATATAAATAGTGGAAGCATGATATAACTAACATCAAAGTGGAAAAATTATAATAATTAATATAATAAGATAAACATCCAAGCAGCAAAAATAATAAATAGGTCATAAGATGATTCATATATAAAATGATTTCATGGAGTGCTAATATAAAAAATGGAAAATATAGGGGATACTAAGTACAAGAATATAAAAAAATCTATACAAAAGTAAAAAATACAAAAAGATATCACCACTAGAATTATGAGCATACACTCGGTCCTCTTCCCCCATGCTCCATTATATAATGAAAATAGGTCAAGCATCTATGACATGGTTCTTTCCCTTATCCAAACATGCAATCATAAAGTCTGTTTGGGTACCATGGGCAGCCCAAGCAAGGTGTGAGATAAACTCATAAGGCCACTGCCAACAGTGTCTAGAATAATCCATTCAATGTGTATAGCATAGTAGTGTGTAGGTATAATAGATAATAAAATATGTTGATAACTGAATACTAGTCAGCTCAGGTTCTTGTGGGACACCTGGCAAACTCTACCGGATTCGGCATAGGCTGGGATAAGTCTGATCTTAGTTTACCATGTACATAAATTTATAATTAACTATAAATAATATTTATATATGTATATAAACTATATATGTGAGGAAATATATAGGCATATACATAGATATTAGGTGCTAGTTGTACCTGGGGTGTAACTCTGGTATCCAAGCATAGTCAAATGAGATATAGGCACTAGTAAGGGTATTATCCCTAATGCCCCTCACTTGATATAGTGGGGTGAGTTTTCATTCCCAACAACCATAGTGATGGAATTTGGAACATCATGGCCATCATCCAAGTAAATGGTGTGAGATATCATGCCCAACACCTAACGTAAGAGGGCATGAAATTCCATGCTCAATAAGTCCCATAATCATTATCCATCGACCATTATCCATGGACTAATCATAATAATCATATGGAATTTCCATTTAAATTAGTCATATTCATTTATCCCCATCTAACCATGGTATCACAAGTTATAAAATTTCTATATCAATTTATAATACATGACATGGCCTTGCCACCCACTTTCATTTAATTAATTCAAACCAATTACTTTAGAAAGATAAGTAAATTCCATCTGAAGTTCAATCCAAACCACTTAGGAGGTCGGTTGGTAATTCAACATTTATATTAATGAGGGATTTAATTCAACTAACCCAAAGGGGTGGAAACCAAAGAGGTCGGCATCCTCTAACAATTTAATAATCCTCTAAGGGAGTATCATAACATGGTTTAATTAGTCTAGAAATAAAAACACATTTTAAAGAAATGAATGGAAAGTTCTAATGTAAAACATAACAGAATATTCTATAAAAACATCTAAAATTTTAGGGAAAATTTACAATACCACCTACCTTAGGTTTTTGGATGACCACTCATCCATTATCAGCCATTGAATTGAAGAATAATGGAATAAAATGGAAAAATAGACAAATGCCCTGAAAATAGGTAATATTATATCGCACCAAAATAACTCTATTTAGGGTAATAAAAATGAAAAAAGGAGGAATATAAATGGATATCTTACCATCATCTATCCAACACAACTGACGATGGTCTGATCGAAGTTTGGATGGATGAGAACAAGAGGAAATAAGGCTGATGGAAAAGGGAGAGCTCCTACAGTGGCTCCCTGTTGGAGAAAAAATTAGGAGGGTTATTCTATCAAAATAAAGGGCCATTCCTCCTTTTTTTAAGAAAAAAAACCCAGGTAATTTATATGACATATAAATTTTACACATCATATAAAGCTCATGTTTTCCCCTCCTATGAAAAACTAGTCCATGACGTTCAAGGGGTATGGCCTAAAAAATACCCATTGTGCATTTAATACATGTCATGTATTTAAATACACATTGTGTATTTTCCCTCTATCCAGGCTCTATCCCATCTATAAACTTCCTTACAAAAACAAAATCAACCTATCCTAAGGTGTGGTTTCCAAGTTTAAGCTAAAAAGAAAAACTGAACCAGGGTTTGAATAAATTTAAAAGAATATATACCTCTCAGAAAAGCTGGGTTGTTATAACCTCTCCTCCTTAAAACAACTTGTTTCAAGGTTTTCCTTCCAAGGGTCATAGAGCATAATATGAGAAAAGTTTCATCCACTGAGCTTTTACATCAGCCTCACTTTCTCAGGTCACTTCATGCACTCAGTAGTGCTATCATATCACTCGTACTAGAGAAACTAACCTACCTCTAAGAGACTTCATGCTCTAATCAATGATTCACACTAGGTACTCCTCAAAATAAGCATCCACATATAACTCAACCTCTTCAGGTTGTATAATATGAAATGTGTATGGATGATACCCATGAAGTTTTAAAACATGAAACACATCATGCATATACTTGTATCTCTAAGGAAGTGCAATCCTATAATCCATTGATCTGATTCTCTCCAAAATCTCAAAGGTTATGTCAAATCGAGGTGAAATATTACCCTATCTCTTAATCCTTTGATAGACCAACCTAGGAGAAACATGCAAGAAAAATCAATTATTGGCCTTGGACTCTAGAATTCATCGATAGTGGTTGGCATATTACTGCTTCCTAGACTAAGATTTCATCATGTACTTCTTTATTAGTTGAACTTTCTCTAAATTCTCCTAAACAAGACATGGCTCAAGTAAAGCTTTCTCCCCTGCGTCTAACCATCATAGAGATGATTGGAATGGACTATTATATAAAGCCTCATAAAGGTCCATATAGATGGTAGCCTAAAAAATTTTATTATAAGAGAACTAAACTAGGGGTATGTGCTTTTTTCAAGAACCCCAAAAGTCAATGACACATGCACATAGTATGTCATATAACACTTGAATCATACACTCTATTGAACCATTGGTCTGAGGGTGATAGGCCATGCTCCGAATCACCTATATACCCAAGCCCTTCTGCAACCCCTACCAAAAATGAAATGTGAAATGGGTATCCCTATTTAATACGGTAGAACATTGAGCTTCATAAAGGTATATGATATCCCTGACATATAGTGACCTTAACTCATCCCCTGAGAAGGTCTCTCAAACAGGTAAGAAATGGGTGAACTTCTCTAACTAGTCAACGACAACCCAAACTATATTGTTTCCTCGATGTGATTTGGGAAAACATTTCATGAAATCCATGGTGACATCATCCCATTTCCACTCAATAATAAAAAACGGATGTAAGATCCTAGACCGTCACTAATGTTCTTAATTCACCTACTAATAGGTGGAACACTGAGTGATAAATCTGGATATCTCATATTTCATACCAGACCACCAATATTTGAGACATATATCATGATACATATTGGTAACACCAAGATGTACTGCCCAAGCTGAGGAATGAGAGTCCTGCATCAGTTCCTCTCGGATGTCTAATGGAACCCAGAAATGCCCATGAATGTGTAAGATCTCATCCTCATCCACATTCTATCTAGGCGATGAATCCACATCTCAGGTACTTTCCCTCAAAACTAGTCCCTCAATATTGGAAAGATGTCTCTTCTTTATCCACTCTAGAAGGTTAGAGGTGACTAATAAATCTATGAGAACTATCTATTTATGATCCTATTGAACCTCTAAATACATTTATGAAAATAATTTCATAAGTTTCCACTCACCAGTAGCCTCTGAAATTGTCCGAGTCTAAGTATTTTGGATCAAAGCATCTGCTACTTTATTTCCATTACCAGGCATATAGGCAAGATCAAAATCAAAGGACTATAGATACTCAACCCATATGTTCTACCTGAGATTTAAATCATGCTATGTAAATATGTATTTGATAATTTTATGGTTCGTAAACACAAAAAATTGATCACCCATTAAATAATGCCTCTAATAATGCAAATCATGAACAGAAGTTGCTAGATCAATATCGTGCATTGGGTAATTACACTCATGAGGCCTCAATTGAAAATACCCATATGCTATACCTTTTTCATCCAGAATCAAAAATACTCCTAGACTGGTTCCCAAATAATCATAATAAACTATATATCTTCTACCTAGCTTTGGAAGAATCAATATTGATGATAATTTCATTATTCACATTAACTCCTGAGAAGATTTCCCACATGCCTCATACCATACAAATTTCACACACTTATTATTCAGTAGTATAAGAGGTGTTTAAGGTGTGAAAAATTCCTGAATAAAGAGTATTTAATACCTAATTATCCCTAAGAACTCAATATATCAAAGAATTTATCAGGCTTCTACCAATAAAATATAGATCTCACCTTAATTGGGTCCAATGATACACCTGTTTATGATATGGTATGACCTAAGAAGTGAAGTTTTTCAATTAAAAAGTGGAATTTAGTGAGTTTAACATAGGTTTGGTGCTCTCTTAGTGTATTCAGCATGATCTCAAGATATTTGGAATGGTCATGACGAGTATAAGAATACACCAATATTTCATACATAAATACTACCATAGAATAATATTGATATAGGTGGAAAACCATATTCATCAGATCCATGAAAACTGCAGGAGAATTCGTAAGACCGAATGACATAACTAAATACTCATAAAAATCATACCTACTCTAGAAAGATCTAAGAGGTATGTATGAGGATATAACACACACCTGATGATAGACCAGTCGCAAATAAATGTTTAATAAAACCTAGTCTCCCTATAGATGGTCAAAGATTTCATCTATTCTAGGTATTGGATACCAGTTATTAATCGCAAACTCATTCAACCGTTGGTAATCTACACAAATTCGGTGGGTACTGTATGCCTTCTTGGAAAAAAGGACTGGTGAACCCCATGGAGAGGTGATGGGTCTTATAAAACCCTTAGCCTCTAATTCTTAAAACTGCTTCTTGAGCTCCAAAAGTACTATATGTGTCATCCTGTAAGGAGGAATGGATAATGGTGCCACTCTAGGAACTAGATCAATAGTAAATTCTACCTCTCTCCCTGGGGGTAGTCTAAAAACTTTTTCAAGTAAGATGCCTCAGAAATGATCCACCATAGGAGGGAAAATGATAGGTCACATACACTAATCATCCAAATAGAGACTAATTATTTGATCTATCACTCTTCCCAACCCCTGATGCTCGGGTCCAGTTTGAGTCATATGGACATCCCATTCTCCTTGATTAATATATATACTGCCCTTTTGTGATGTGAACTTCAACCTCTGATGATAACAATAAATATGGGCTTGATAGGGAATCAACCAATCCATCCTAAGAATTACATAAAACCCTTTCATTTTGAGGATGAAAAGATTCCACACCAATAGTTAACCACCCACCTCTAAGTGGAATTCCTTACATCAGCAAACACTCTTTTTTTGGATAACCAGCGGGTTATCAAGTGTCATCACACCATAGAAAAACTCTATCTCGATACCTAGACTCTCTAGAATTTTCACAGATATAAAAGAGTGTGATTCGTCTATGTTAAACAAAGCACACACTAGAGTAGAGGCTACTAGAATAGTACTTAAAATTATAGAAGGTATGACGCTCTGCTCCTCTGACATAGGTTTCACTACATGTAACTGTCCCATACTAAAGCCTTGAGATACAACCTGACTTCCCTAAGTAATCCCACTCTATTAACACTGTGAATCCTAAGTTTTTTTCCCTCTTCCTCGACCACCTCCTCAGCCTGAGCGGTCGGTGGTATTCCATCTACCTTCCTAGCAAGGTGCTACTAGCCCTACTCCAAAAAGTGGATTTGGTGTAGATCCCCTCTCACTAGGTATAGGTGGAAAGGTCCTATAGAAATACTAAATATGGCCCATCCTGCCACAAACTCTGCACTTAACTGGGTATCACATTCACTGGGGTTTTGTGTGTCCTAGATTCCCACACTTATGACATATAAAAAACTTTCAGTATGGTTTTTTTTAATTCCACTACCCTCATGATCATCCTCAAATAAATTCTTCCTTCTAATAGAAGAACTATCACCATGTTTGGTTAGTGAACCGCTTCGGCCCACACCTTCATCTTCCCTCAAATTTTGATCAATAATGAGGGTTTGTTTTACTATCTCAGAAATAATGGTCAACCAGAAAACATTAACCTATGATCAGATGGCGTATACAATCCCATATTCAAATAACCTCATGTCCATGAAATAATCACAAGTTAGAGTCAGTGTGAATCATTTAATCTTAGTAAAATGGGTAGAATATTCCATTACAAACATAGCTCCCTACTGTAAGTTCATGAACTCTCTAGCTCGGTCATCCCTCAATGTCTGTGGGAAGAAGTAATCATTGAATACCATATGGAAGTCCCTGCAGATCATATCCCAATGTTAATTTTCCTAGGTAATGACATCCCACCATCGCTTGGAAGAACTGTGTAACATATAAGTTGTGATCTTGAACCTCCTCTATGGAGGCATCTCTAGATTCTTGAATATAGAAATCATGGCCTCAAGGCATGTCTTAGTAGCCTAAGGACCACCATCCCCTGAAAACATAGGTGGATAATACTACTATAATTCCCAATTCAACTCTATCATAGTAGGGGAAGTCTCACAACTCCTTACATAGACTACATTATATGCATAAAACCCCCTCAAAATTGGGCGTCAGTTCCCAATTGGGGAATAACTGGTGGTGGCTCTAGTGGCACTACTAGAGTTAATACTGGTGGATCAAATCCTACCACCACTAAGTAATGGTCGTTACCTCCATCTTGGCATATGACTTGAGGTCGTCATGGTGGAATGATTCTATAATGCCAAATGCACATCTCAGAAAATAATTTAACAGTAATACGATCACAGATACATAAATTAATAAGTACATATCCTTCCTAGGGAAAAATGTCGCACCTCTCTTCTTGATCCAAGAGCCAATTCTAGGTAGTAATAAGACCATAACTAAACACAAAATTCACTCTATATACCCACTACTCAAGTCAATTCAGGGTCAAGATATTACATTACATAACAGTTTTCCTTGCAAAAGGTATCCCATTTAACAGTCACCATTTTATTTGAAAAATTAAAATCAAACAAGTTCATTTATATTTATATGGAAATCACTTGAAATGGTTGAATTATATGGTTTACCATTCCCAACTTATAAAGGGTCATATACTTTATGACTTTAAATATGGCATCCATGTAATTAAAACCATGAACACATTCTAGACCATGTGACTAATGGTTCATATCTCAATGTGCTACAATTAACTAATTAAGGTGTCTCCATAAATCTATGAAGGAAAATAATGTTAGTTTGATGAAGAAACATTAAGCACCCAATTATGTTTCTTTTTACCCTTAAAGAAATGTTAGCACATTTCTATATATAACACTATCAAGATACTCATAGAAATCATAGGTAATACAAGAAATGCAAGCTAATAAATTCACCTATATGGAATGGTAGAATGAATGACATGTGATTCATGAAGTTCCTATAAGGATTCATTCTCAAGTATCTCCCTTCTGTATTAGGCCCAGGATAAAATCCAATATCATTATAGTAATAATAATAACATCACGTATCATGTGCATCACCCAATGGTGAAATCAATTCAACCTATAATAGGTGAAGACCAAAACAGCAATATCCCATCCTAGATAATTTGGGTTTTCCCCTATATGTGGGTTAGTTACTTCCAGGCACAGGATCATTACCAAACTCTGACACATTCCAAATATCTTGTCTAGTATTCCCAAAAAATGAGACAAGAGAAAATAAATCTCACTAATACCACTTTTTAACATCCCGACCTGGGAGCCACTAAAATGGTACCCCAAGTTGGTGGGTCACATGGTCTCAAGTGAACCTCCCCATACACTAGAGAATTCCTACTAGTAGTAAAAGTATAAGGTGGTGTAGTGGGGAGACTGTATCCTCATATCAAAGTAGTAAAATGGTAACAATAAATAAATAGAAATAGAAGAAGCATGATATAACTGACAGTATAGTGGAAAAAAGTATAATAATTGACTTTAGAAGATAAAAATCCAAGTAATAGAAATAATAAACTGGCCATACTACGAATGGATCAAACTAAAAGCTATCTCAACCTCCTCCAACCATCCTTCCATGACTACATCTAAAATAGATCCCTCATACTTCTATAGACTCTCGCACTAAAACTCTTAGAGTATCCTTTTCCAAGTGTCATCGTCGACAACCTCTACCCTACTGCGATCTGCTCGCGCTACCTGCTAGACGTCTTCTACACAAACAAGACGAGGACATCAGTCTGGAGCCATACCTACAAAAGGAAAAACAGTTACAGCTTTTAAACCTAGAATATGGAAGACTTTAATATTAATTAATTGTTTTATTTTATTTATTTTAGGTTAACCTATCCCAATTTCTACACATTAAAACACATGTGCAAATAATAATGATGCATGATCATTTCCTAGGTTTTTACCCTGAAACTAGTATCACTTTATTTAGTAGACACTATAAGCTTAAAGGTTTGTGCATCAGATCATAGGGGGACCTAAATACCCATCTCTCAGCTGTTATCCTATGTTTACAGCGCTTTCTAAACTTAGATGACATTGTTTCCCTACCAACCCATGAAACCTCACCTATGCCTAACTCCAAACTCCATCCTATCCCTTAACTAAAGCTCTAATACCACTCTGTCATGACCCCCTACCCACAAAGTGTACCCCTCCTAGGCCTAAAATGGGGGAAGAGAGATGATGACCCCCAAGTCCCACCTCCAATGGGCCCCAAGTTGGTGACTAGCGCCAAGGGTATAGTAAACAAAAAAATGGGAGTCATTACCCTCAAAGAGAACAATGAGGAAGAGAAAGATAAGATAGGAACCAACCAAATCCTACTTAGACCACAAAGTAAAAGAAATATCAAGTACACATATATATTTTCATGCAAGAACTACTACATCTGAAATGGAAAAATACAAGTACCAAAAAAAAGTAAAACGACAGCGACCACGAATCCCAAATAGCTTCTACAAAACCCCAAGCTAGTAATAACCATCCTAATCTCCAACCTTCTCCAATTGACCTAAAAATAGTTTATATATTGTAGGGTGGGTATAATAGAATACTTAGTAGGATCCTCCTCAGAGCCTCACATGCAAAGGTAAAGAAAGCATGCTAAATCATAGTGAATAATAAGTGAAACTAACTCTTCACCTAAATAGGTATACTATGTTCCTAGCCTCACCATGGATACTCTCACCAAGTATAACATACAAGATTATATAATATAATAAATAATTTCAAGGTTACCCCAATAACACTTACCCACTGTTTTTTCACTTTTCCCTAACGTCACACGTCCTGAGCATCTCTCTCCAAAAAGGCTTGTTGAAGACACTTGGGTGTAGCACCACAACATGCACTTCGTGAAACTCACCACCACAACCACACAACCAAAAGTAACCAGGTAGTTTCTGGGATCCACCACAGCTCTCATAGCATGTATCATACATCGAGTATTATACATCAAGACATTAAATCCCATACATCGAGTAAGGATCCTCAAGACATCACAACCTATACACGTTACAACTATAGTAGTCCATAGGAAACTATATCCAGAATATATGTCTATGAAATAACCAAAAGCCATTACATCCCTCTACACACATATATGGGGTAAACTAACCATCGTACATACCATCAAAAGTAACTACCAAGAGAAGAAAGTGGGGCTAAAGGGGGTAGTTAGTCATCCATCCTCCCACCGAGATGTTGGGGAAAACAACCCCCCCCCCCAAGGTCTCAGAATCCTCAGGGTGTCTGATATGGTCGAGTAACATATAGAAAAACAAAAAGTATATAATATAATATATCTCACAACCGCACTATGGAAAAAACCTAGTCTTAGACTTAAGTGAAGCTAACGTCTCTTGGACTCTCGGTTGCCACTACTAAGACTAGATATCCTATAAGCACACAACCATTTAAAGTGATACATTAAATTACTTTATACCTTTTTATCTATTGTGTTTTATGTTAATTAATTATTTAGACATTAATTAACCATTATGATTTCCCACATTTCATTACATTGGCATCACAACAAAGTTCCATGCCCTCTAGGCATAAACCAACTGAGTCCACGGCTCCTCAAAAACAATAACCTCAACACTGCATCCCAACAAGCTCCAACCCCATGGGTTAAACATCATTTATTTATTTAACAAAATTACCATTTTCCATATTCCCAAACATTCTAGAAAATCATTCTAATCCACCAAACATAAGGGGCTCAATATGGTGAGTAGATGAGCTCCTCGTCAAGTCTTTTTCACCTATAGTAGGAGCATAGACCCATCCATCCTTGAGAATCTAAACATGGAAATCGCGTGGCATACCCCACGTGTATTTGCCTCTTTTGGAAGGAGGGTAAGAAATACCATCTAGCTCAAGCAGTGGGGAAATTAAAACAGATAAAAAAACAACAGATTCAACAGCAACCACTTTCACATTAATGGGTAAGCCCAGATTCAACATATTCTATCATCCTTGGTGTCCTCCCTGACACTCATATGCATAAATTGATGCATCTCGACACTCTAGGTGTCAACTGTTTCCACAACCACTAGGCTTCCCTGCCCCCACATACCATAATAGCCCTCTAATCTCATCTATCCCTGGCTCACATCAAATTCGAGCCTCCCTGCACCCACAACCACTAGTCTCCTATCCATAGCATATCACAAGCCACAAAAATAAACATATAAACATGCTCTCATCCCCAAAGTGAAGAATTCAAACTTCACACACAATGAGATCTCACATATCTAAAGCATAGACACTCAGCCTTTACAAGTAAGCGGAAAACTCAGGCCCTACAAGGTACTAACTTTATCCCACAACTAATTCTTATTCTATATTGAATTAACCGATTCATTATTTATAGGTTACAACTATAAAAAACCTAAGAAAAAATCTATCGAAAGCTATCACCAAATTAATTAAACAATTAATTTATCATGCCTTTAATCATTTATCAACAAGCATCAACATACTTCAGGTTCATTAACCAATTCCATTATACATTCATATCTACATCAATTTGATTATCATTAAATTAAAAATACAACAACTGGATTCATTAAACATGTCACTTTATCTTTTATCCAATTAATTATCAATTAATTCTGGCTCTACGTTCTTTACCAATTTCCAGCAAGAACAATATGATAACCAAGAAAGGCATGGATATAAAACTATCTAGAAAATCAAGAGACAAATCATTATCATGGCATAAAACAAAAAAATCGCTACGTGATCAATACCAATTTATTTAATTTGGTTCATATAATTATTGGGTCAATTTCATTGTGATATAAAGGTCTAAATCATGATAGCTTTATGATTTTATGTAAGTGGATATAGAAGCATCAAATCCCCTATCTCAAAAGTTCATTGACGTTCTTTTCACAAGAATGGATCAAATCAATAGATCACGATCACCTCTCCCGCAACAACTTTATCCACCTGAGGATGCCGCAAAACAACTACACCAACCAACCACCAAGAAGACTCCATTAGAAACATAGAGATCAAGCGCCATCACATGGAAAGGAGAAATGGAATAAAACAGATTGAAGAAATCTTAAGAACAGAGGTAAATCATACCTTATATCAAAGATTGATTGCTACATATTGAAGAAGGGAGATAGGGATCATTACTTGACAAAGGAATCCCTAAAACACTAAAGAGAGGGTCGTCAGGTTCTCATAGGACACCTAGAAGACTCTGTGTGCTTTGGTATTGGTCGGGATAAGTCTGATCTCATTTTACCATGTACATCCATTTTTAAGTAACTATACATAATATGTATATATGTATATACACATAGTCATATACATAGATACTAGGTGCTAGTTGGACCTGGGGCATAACTCAGAAATCTAAGCATAGTCAAATGAGCTATAAGCACCAAAAAGTACACTACCCCTAAATCTATTGAGAATGTGAGACGTTATGCCCATCACTCAAGATTGTAGGGTGAGTCATCATGACCAACACCCGAAGCAAGGGAAATTGTAATATCATGTCCATCATCCAAGTAAATGGTGTGAGATGCCATACCCAACACCCAACATAAGGGAGCGTGAAATTCCATGCTCAAAAAGTCCCATAATCATTTTCCACCAACCATTATCCATGTCTTAATCATAATAATCATATGATATTTCTATTTGAATCATTAGCATTCATTTATCCCCATATAACCATGGTATCACAAGTTATACAATTTCTTTATCAAGTTATAATATGTGTCATGACCTTTCCACCAGCTTTCATTTAATTAATTCAAACCTACTTTAGAAAGACAAGGCAATTCCATGTGAAGGTTAAGTCAAACCACTTAAAAATTGGGTTGGTGGTCAACATTTATATTAATGAGGAATTTAATTCAACACACCCAAATGGGTATCAACCAAAGAGGTAGACATCCTCTAACAATTTAACAAGGCTCTAAGGGAGTATCATAACATGGTTTAATTGATCTAGAAAGAAAAACACATTTTAAAGAAACGTGCAGAAAGTTCCAGTGTGTGGAATAATTGAATATGCTATAAAAACATCTAAAATTTAAGGGAAAAAATACTAAACCACCTACCTTAGGTCCTTCCATGACCACTCATCCAGTATCATCCTTTGAATCGAAGAAGAATGGAAGAAAATGGAAAAATAGAAAAATTCCCTAAAAATAAGGCATATTTTCTCGCAGCAAAATAACTATGTCAAGGATTAGAAAAGCAATGAAAAGAGGAAGTGAAATATAGATATTATAATTAGTTATCCAACACAATCTACAGTGTTCTGATTGAATTCTGGATGAAGGAAAATAAGAGGAGACTAGGTTGAGGGAAAAGGGAGATCTCATACAGCAGCTTCCTACTAGAGAAAGAAGGAGGATGGGTCTTTTGTCAAAATAAGATGTCATGCCTCCTTTTAAAAAAACAAACCAAGTCATTTATAGTGTTTGTAAATTTTACACACCATGTAAATATCAGGGTTTTTCCCTCCTAGGAAAAACTAGATTCTGATGTGCAAGGGGTCTGGCCAGGAAAATACACATTGTGTATTTAATACATGTCATGTATTAAAATACATGTTGTGTATTTAGCCTCCAACCATGATCCAACCCCTCTACAACCTTCCTTCCAAAAAAATCAACCCTACCTAAGGCATGATTTCTAGGTTTAACCCAAAAATGCAAACTAAATAAGGGTTTGACTAAATTTAAAAGAATTTGCACCTCTATGAAAAGTCATTTCAATACAGAACTCTTAGGAGCTACCTTTTTCTTGAGAGTTGTTTTAGAGATGTTGTGTTCGTAGAGTTTTTTTGGTTTTTAAAACATTACATGAATTTTTATATCATTATTGGGATGTTGGGTTATCTTTTTCTACAGTGTTTGGTGTTGATTGGTGGATTTGTCTTATTTATTGATATTAAAGAGGGTAATGTCTTCTATGTTACATTTCACATACCCTTGAGGAAAGTTTCTAGCTCGTGGCCTATTAGAGGTTAGATTCAAGTCACTCTCAAATTTACTACCAACCTTAGAGGGGTTCTAGTGGATTTGGGTTTCTAAAGTTATGGTCAATATTTTAGACTACGAATCCAATGGTTTATAACTAGTATCCATGGTGTTAAAATATTTTTTCCACATCAATTTTTAGTAATTATAAATCAAATTATATCTTCGATTTTATTATTTTATTACTAAATTGTAATGATTTTATTGTTTACACTATCTATAGAGGTGCATACAATATTTTTTTACATAATGAAAGTCTTGGTTCATACACCCCCTTTCAAAATTTTCATCCTCAAATTCCCAATTGTGCATCATCCAATAATGATATGTTTAATTATCTTTCATTGCTTCATTTTGATTCCATGTTGCCTCTTCCAATTTATGATTCCTCTAAAACGCATTCATTGATCGAGAAATATGATTCTGTAACACATACTATTTTTAATTGAGGATAAATATCATTTTTACTTATTATAATATATCACGATCTAGTTGAACCCATTCAATACTAATTATATTTGTTGGGGCATGTACTTTATTCTTTGGAAGAGTGGTCTGAATAATATCTTGTATTATAGAAGGGTTGGGAAGCATAGAACAATGACAAGCCATATTTTTTTTATATGTAAATATTTGAAAAGTCCTAATGTATATAGGACTTATTTTTTACTTCTCCTCAAATCTCATAATTCCCTTCTAGGGAGATATATTCAAGAAGAAAATATCTCCCACTTGGAACTCGAGATCATTTTTCAGCTATCAATGTAATTATGTTGTCTACTTTGTGATTCCATAAATCTTTTTAAGATACATTTTATCTTCTATGTCATCACAATAAAAATAACTAGTCCCAAAAACTTCATTTCCCAATATCCATTTCCATATGTTAAAATTTCATATATTTTTGCATACATGGATTCATAAGGCTACATTTGTATACTTTAGTGGTAATCATTATTGTTTATAAATTCTACCAATGGTATGTGTTAGTCCCAAATTCATTGAAAATCATGTGAACATGATATCAAAAAATCCTTTAATGTCCTGATATTCCTTCAAATTTCCCATCAATTAGAGGATGATATGCTATGCTAAATTTTACTTTGGTAGTTAGTGCCTTTAAAATTCGTCTGTAAAATATTCACATGAACCTTGGATAAAAATGTGACACAATAGATAGTGTTGAACCATGTATCATTGCCAATATATTTATGCAGATTCTAGCATTATGCTTAAGGGAAAAAATCTATCACATTTTTATAAAATGGAAAGACTTGGTATTGCAATCCATGATAAAAAATATTGTAATATTTAATTAGGAAGTCTTAGTATGACCCATAACAATTTCTGTGATAATATTATCCCATGTTCATATATGTATATATTTTAGTTTTACAAAAAAAAATTGGCAGTTTTCCCAAATTTTTCACTTGAAAACATACCAAATACCTTGTAGTGTAATCATTGATCTCCTGATTCTTGTTCACTAAGAAAAATGATATTAGAGATTCCTATACTTCTGGGTGTTTTTTATGTATAGATATATTTGTGCTATAAGAGCCATTTATAAACTCATTGTTCATCACTGGTAATGATGCAATAGACAGTCTTATTCAAAATTGTGTGATTGAATAATCATCATTGACGAACTCAAGCAATTTTCTATTTCTCACAATTTTCTTGCATGACTGAATAATCATCATTGATGAACTCAAACAATTTTCCATTTCTCGTAACATTTTTATCCTTTTATAAGACATCTTATCTTTTATCCATGATCTTCTTTAAGAAATATGATTAGGAAATTACATGAAAAATGTATGATATTTCCCCTTCCACATAATTCTTAATTCCATCCTTATAATATTTTTTATCTTCAGATCCATACCAATCTTTAACATGGATAAAATTCCATGTTCCCTTTTCTCAACATGAAAATAACTTTTTCCCAGAGTGATAATGAATGGAATATTAATAATATATGAGTGGGTCCAACATACACAAAACATCTCTCCATATGGATAGTTTCTTAATATATTTAATATAAATTTTTCCTTTACTAATTCTAACTCATGATTTAGATAATTCTACTCATAGGGATTGAACTTCTTTGATGAATAAAATATCACCCTTTCAAACTACATTTGGAAACATTGGAAATGAAATAGCTTATGAGGTTGAACTTTGGGCCATGATTTAAGATGTCAAGCATGATATCCACAATGAATGGTATTGTCTATGGATTGAATCAGATTCAAAGCATGTTGTTGAATCTCCTAGAAACAGAAGCAAAAATGTGTTATGGAAAGTGCTACCTTATAGGATTAAATGTCTTTAAGACACCAATCACCTCAACTTTTATGGTGTAACATGCATATAGAGAGACCAATCAAGTTGCGGATGCTTTTTTGAAGATATCAATTATGGAGACAACTCAATGTGATTCTTCCGGATTTAAACCTATTGTTCATCATTCATTGATGCAGATATGTGGGGTGATATCCACTCCCTACTTTGTAAAATCCCTTATAATGTCTGAACTCTTGCTTTGATTTTTCTTAATAAATTTTACTATTGACGTTGTCCAGATATGAATTTTTTCAGTACATTTGGATACATATAATTTCATTCCTTGATGAATTACTATATTTAAAAACTTTATAATTCTCAATTAGTAAGATCAACACATCTGTATAATTCTCAATTAGTAAGGTCAACACATGTGCATTGACCAACCTAGACTTTAATTCTTAGAGGCCCTCCTTGCATTTCTTTATCCACATGAATTAAGTTGTTCAATGAATTTTCGAATTGATCAAAGTTGAAAATGAAGAAACCTGTTGAATCCGAAAATTAGAGATATTTAATTTTTATACAACTAATTTTCCCGTAGAAAAGATAACATAAGCTTCCCTCTCTTCATGGCGAAGATGCCCTACTCCATGAGGATCTCTGGGGTCCCTCCTTTGGCTCTGGATGAGAGGGAGATTCATCATTCTGTGGATGGGGATCAGTTTCCATTCATACCATTCATAGATTTGGGATCTCTTACGGTGTTTCCTTCTATTAAGGTTAGCCCGAAAGTCTCAAGGTTTTGTGATGGCGGTCCGTTGTTTCCAATCGTGATCAGGGAATTCGCTGGCGCATCGTCTCTCCTTGATTCTTAATTGGTGGATTTTTCTGATAATCTTTGGCCTTTGATTGATGTATTTGATGAGCATGTTAATGAAGATTGGGGGTTTATCGAACCGAGCAAATATTTGGGGTTTATCAAACCGAGCGGTGGTTAGTCTACTGGATTCTCGCCATGTTCTTGTTCATATTACTGGAAAAGAGGATTTCATGAAGGCATGCTTGAGATCATCGTGCACCTTTAAAAAATTTCGTTTCTCACTGCTATGGTGATCTTTTTGACTTTCACATGGGACAATATTAGTCTTCTTTGATGGCGTGGGTGAGACTGCCAGGGCTTCTCCTTCCTTTCTAGAACCCATCGATACCGAAGGCATTGAGGAATTCAGTTGGGAGATTTCTATGTTTAGATTGAAGAACTCAAACCTTGAAGCACTCTATGGTGCCTCAGATGGACCCAGCCAAGCCTCCTATAAAATTCCATTGGATAAAAAATTAAGTGGAACATAGGTTTAAATTTCATAAAATCCATGAATCATGGGTTGAATTCTGCGTGGTTTGCAAGCATCCGGGACCTCAAACTTCTTCATGTAGGTGGGCATTTTCTCCGAATATGAACGAAATTGAAGCTACCATTGAAGGAGACATTGGCCAATGAATTATAGATCATTTAATCCCACCAGAGTTTGTTTGGCCCTTGAAGTTTTATTCTCAGATAGGTGAGTCTTCTGGGAAAGATATTCTTTCAAGCTCCAGCAGGAGTTTTCAAATATTGTGTGCTGCAATGGAGGTTGAGGATGCTCTCATCCAACTAGTTATCATGAGACACAGGGCTGGGCTAGAACCCGTACCATTGGAGGGTGGAGGCTTGTTTGGTCCGTGCCAGGGAAGCCTGGATAGAGCTTCTTTGATGTTAGCGAAAGATGCAAATAGTAAAATGATCTTTGAAGGGGGAGGTTGAGTTTACTATAGAGGTGGGGATCAATGATGACAGCTCCTGATCTAGGCCCAATGTGGGAGATGACCTGGAAGGAATTCTTTATTAAATTAGGAAGGTCATTTGTATACATGCCTCAGATCCCCTGGTGACTGAAAATCATTGCGAGATTAAGTGCTGATTTTGAAGCAAATTATGCTGACAGGGGGGGTGTGGACTTGAGACCTGGGAAGGATATATCATGTTGGATACGGGCATAGCTGAACAGTGCATTAGCACTAATTCTTGGGATAGGCTGGGACTCATGATTCCATGAAAGTTTCTCTGCCTAAGAGTAATTATGGTCCAAATAAGAAAAATAAGGGAAAGGAGAATTCCAGACCAGAAGAAGACTAGAATACTGGGGAGGGAGTGGCTGGCCAGGCAGTCCAAATTCAGGACAGTAGATGGTTTGTTGAACCTTCCTTGCCGGGACTCCATTGAAATTCTCCCACTTTGAGTCCTTCAGAGCTGCTTCTTCAAGCTTTGGTTTTCCTCAATTTCATGCAAGGGAGGAGGTGTATAAAATTCAACGAATAGATCTCCACTAAAAATATTGGGAGTTTTTATTTTTTATCCTAATATGGATGAATTGATGTATGGGATTTTCAACATATCTCACTTGTCTGGACTGAAAATTATCTTTTTTTATTTTCAAATAAACCGCTTTAAGGTTGAGCAGTAACCAAAACTTCATGCGAGGGATACAGATTCAAAGCAGTCAAAATGAAATTCAAAATTCAAAAAAATCACATCATTCAAGGAGACCTCGAGCCATGAGAATCCTAACTGCTGAGGTCACATCATGTCGCCTGCCATACCCACCATCATCATGCCATCCCATCAACACCCTCGTCACTGTCACTACACCCGTTGCCTGAGAACATCACCATCGTCAGACACCATAACATAACAGACCATTGTCCATCTTCCACGCTGTCCAAATGCCACACCAAAACACACCCACCAAACCAGAAAAAACCCAAACACCGGTACAGTATGAGCTTACGACATCAGAACACTCAACACAGTTTCATTGACCATCATAACCAAACATTAGCAAAACCACTCCATAAACACAAAATGGGTTCATCACCGAACAAACATCAAGCAGATCAACTGCTGTAAAAGAAGCACCAAACCTTCACAAATGACTTGAGGAATAAATCTAAAAAAATCAAAACATGCCATTGACGACGTCGAAGCCACTTCTGAAAGCCTCCCTCTGCAAAGAGGAAGAGAAACCTAAACGTCGAGGAAGAAGAAAAACAGATCAGGTTGAACGAGGAGCACCGTCGGCCATCAAACCTCACATCCAAAAACCTCTAAGAAGCCACTGCTCTAGACCCAACCAGGAGAGGAGCTGAGGGACTTGAAGTCAATGCAGAGATTTGAATAGTCGAGGGCTCCGAACGATGATATCCTGATGAGGCTGAAACCAGATCCAAAGAAGAGAACGAGCCGACTCAGGAGCACGCCTGAAAACCGTCGACCGTCGAACCAAAAATCCCAGAACCACGATGAACCATCGCTCCAGATCCGACCAGGAGAGGTGTGGTGGAACACGAGATCAGAGCAGGTTGGAGTGGTATGAGGCTTCCACAACGAACCACCTTCGACAGCAACACCATGAAAGATGAAAGAACCCATCAACGAAATGAGAGACCACATTCAAGGAGAGGCAAGAAAGTGGGAAAGGAGAGGAGGAGGCCAAGAAAAATGAAGGAGGGGGGAAGGCACTGAATCATCCCCCCTCCAGAGCGCCACCGAGGAAAAACCCTCCTTGAGTTTAATTTATAGAAGCATTTTAAAGTTGTTAGTCTAACATAGCTACCTTATCATGGGCGGATTTGCATCTCATAAAGCAGTTTAACTCCATAGACGATGAAGAGTAAAATGGACAATCTAATAGATCTTTTCTAAAAAGCAAGACTGAAAAAATGAAGAACATAGAGAAAATGACCGAAAAGGTGTAGGGTGACTTCTCATCAATATTGGAGCATGCCTGGACTCATACCTTGGCTTGTAAACTTGAGGGGTATGAACTTTTATTTATCTTTGGATATCTATGATTCGCTAATGAAGGATTCCATATAATATTAGTGCATATTCTTTGTTTTGTCGTGTTCTTATTAGAGTTGGTGCTCTATAACTAACTTTTATGAACTTTATAATTATATGTATTCATGGGTTTTAAGCATTAATAAAGTTCTTATCACATCATGACTATTCTTCCGTGTGACGTTGTATGTGATAATATCGGAAGGATACTTGTTGCACTAAAGTGTCATAACATTTTCTCGTTAGGTTAATGGGACATAAATGATAAAGGTTATCAGGGGTATTGGGCTCATAAGACATTGAGACTTCTTCTCATGAAGTTTGTCTTTGGTAATATCACGTAAGGAGATTATGAGAATATGATCCACCTGTAACAAATCCACATTTATATGTGGAATTAGATATTCTTGTCCGTGAATGTGTGTAATGATCTTTAGAAATTAAGATTATTATTAATACATATCATGAGTTGCATACTTTGATGTATTGATGAAAACACTGACGACATATGCTCGTGGTGAGGTAGGATACGTTGTGTGTGTCACAATTGATATTGTATTAATGAATAATGTGAGAAAAGATTTATCTCTTCTATTTTTAATGGAAGTAGATATCTCAGTCCCTTTGATTAAAATAGAACTTCCTAATTAAGTCTATGACTATAACGTTTTTTCAAAAAGTTTATTTTCGAAAAGTCAAAAAAGAGACATTGAATGCATAGGTTGATGACGTCAGTATACAACCTTCTTGATTAGATATATCGAAACAAAGGAATTATATTACAATGTGTGTGTTCATATATGGTTATTATCACTGTAGTATTTAACTTCTTTCTCTATGGGTGTTTTGGTGTGTTGCTAGATGCTAAATTTGGACTTTTGATGTAACAATCTAATGTCGCTAAGAAAAGAGGTCTATATGGTCACATGCTAAGTATATTCAGAATATTTGTTAAATTTTATAAGATTTTAATATGTTGAATAAATATTATTCTTGTATGTGGTTTAATAATTATTCATGTTGAGTTCATCACATACATTCAATCACTAGTTATTTGAGAGAATATTATGTGATTTGAATATTAAATAAATATTTATTTGTTAGGTAATTATTTATTTAATTACCTAAATATAATATTTATTTATTCTGGTTTATTCACAAGGTAATAATTATTTATTTATTTCATTACGTGGATATTTGATAAATATTTATTCGATATTCTGGTTTATATAATATTTATTTATCGATGAATAATGTAATGATATTTATTTATTTAAATAAACAGACATTATTCAAGGTATGATAAATATTGAGGATGATTAATAGACCAAGTTTAATGGTTCGGTGAGAAATGTCATATTGAATATTATTTGAATAAATATTAATTTATTTATTCAAGAAAATAATATTTATTTATCTGTGAGTTTAACGCATGTCAAGAAAATAATTGTGACGTCCTCCGGGTCACAGGTATGCCTTAGTTGAGCCCTGGTTTTTCTCTTTGGGGGTATGGGAAGTTTTGGGGATCAGAGGCTGAAAACAATAGATTTTGGAAAAAAACTAGCAAGACACGCGGTTAAGGCGTACAGTTAGTTTAACCATACAGTAACCATGCAACATTCCTTTGTGAGGTTACAGTTTCATTCCACACGGCTTTTGTACAATTAAACAAATCGTGGGACATGCCTAGAGAACCGTGTGGGGAGCCTTGTGGTTTTCTAGGGGTGTCACACAGTTGGTGCATGATTTTCCCAAACCGTATGACCCCCAGTGTCAACCATGAACTCCCAGACATAATGGATAGTAGGGACGCATGATTACAGTGCATTGTTAGTTTAACCGTGCAACCTCCTCTAGGAAACAGTGCGACCCTCCTCCAAACTGTTAAAACAATGGATTTTACCCTTTTTCCCTTGATATTTTTTAAGCCTAATCAAACCCTAATCTCATTTTATCTTCTCCTTAAACTTCCCCAGTACTTTAGAGGTCTCTCCATTTAGATTCTTGGAGGAATTCCTTCGTTCTTGATAGATCACAATGAGGTATGTTGTGTTTTTGACCTGGTTTCCCCTCTTCTTTGAAAATCTATGTTAGATCCCTTCTCCTCTCATCTTGTGGAACCCAATTGGGTTGTGTATGTTGGATATAAGGGGTTTGATAGAGGATTTATGTTGTTTCTTGTGGATCTAGGATCGTGAGGATCTGATCTATCCTTGGTCTCTATTTTTTAGGGTGGTTTGTGCTACCTCTGTTTTGAGGAAAGTGTTTTTATACAAAGGGTTAATTCTATGAATTGCTTATCATTATTATAAAATTCATCTAGTTTGTTCATTAAATTGAATTGATTTGTGGTTTCAAGGGATTTCTTAGAAATATAAATGTTTTTAAAGTGATTTTTCTTTAAAAACAAGTTTTTTCACACCAAGTGTTTGACTAAATGCTTGAATGGTGGTTTGGGATTAGAAATGGGTTTTCAAATAGCGAAGCGGAATTGGCTTGGCTTTGAAGATGTTTTATAAATTACGAGTATGGTTTTTCCATTGTACCGTTAGTTATATCATGCTTCCTCTATTTCTATTTATTTATTGGTACCTCTGTACTACTCTAATATGTGGATATAGTCTCCCTAGCATACCACCGTAGACCCTCGTTTCTAGTCGACAACCTCTAACATATGTGGAGGTGCATTTGAGGCCATGTGGCCCACCAGTTTGGGGCATCGTTTTAGTGTCTCCCAGTTCAGAATGTTACAAAGTGGTATTAGTGGGATTTCTTTTCTCTTGTCTCATTGTTTGGGAATACTAGACAAGTGATTCAGAATGTGTCAGAGTTTGGTAATGATCTTGTGCCTGAGAGTAGTTAACCCACGTATGGGGGAAAATCCAGATTACCTGGGATGGGATACTGTTTTTTTGGTATTCACTTGTTATAGTTGAATTGATTTCACCATTGGGCGATGTACATGATATGTGATGTTATTATTATTACTATAATGACATTGGATTTTATCCGTGGCCTATTACGGTAGGGAGATACTTGAGAATGCATAATTATAGGAATTTCAGGACTCACATGTCATGAATTCTACCTTGCCATATAAGTGCATTTAGTAGCTTGCATTGCTTGGATTTTCTATGATTTCTATGAGTGTCTTGATAGTGTCATACATAGAAATGTGCTAACATTTCTTGGAGGGTAAAAAGAAACATAATTAGGTGCTTAAAGTGCCTTCATCAACCTAACAACATTTTCCTACATAGTTTGATGGAGACACCTTAAGTAGTTAGTTTTTTCATGTTGAGATGTGGACCATTAGTCACATAGACTGGAATGTGTTTATGGTTGTAATTACATGGGCACCATATTTCAAGTTATAAAGTGTATGGGCCTTTATAAATGGGAATGGTGAACCATATAATTAAACAATTTCAAGTTATTACTATATAAATATGAATGAACTTGATTGATTTTAAATTTACAAATGAAATGGTGATAGTTAAATAGGAATGCTTTTTGTAAGGTGAACCATAATATAATGTAATACCTTGACCCTGGCCCAAACTAAGTAGTGGGTATAGGGAGTGAATTTTGTGTTTTGTTATGGTCTTCTTACCACCTAGAATTAACTCTTGGAGCAGGCATAGAGGTGTGACATTTTCCCATAGGAAGGCTATGTACCAGTCCTATTATGTAGTTGTGATCATATTGCTGCTAAATTATTTTCTGAGCCGTGCATTTGGAATTTTAGAATCATTCCACCATGACGACTTCGAGTTGTATGCTAGGAGGTCGGTGAAGACCATGCCCCAAAGGTGGTGGGACTTGAGCCACCAGTATTACCTCCATTAGTGCCACAAAAGGAACCACATTCTATTCCCAACTTGGGAACTAACACCCAGTTTTGAGAGGTTTTTCTACATATGATGTAGTCTACACAAGGAGTTGTGAGACCCGCCCCTACTATGGCAGAGTTGACTTAAGAATTCCAACAACAGCATACACCTATGTTTTTGGGGGATGGTGGCCCTCAGGTTGCTGATACATGCTTGGAGGCCATGCTCTCTATATTCAATCATCTGGAGATACCTCTAGAGAGTAGGGTCAATCTCACGACTTATATGTTACATGATTCTTCCAAATGATGGTGGGATTTCATTACCTAGGTAGAAAAACATCAGGATATAATCTAGAGGGTCTTCCAGATGGTCTTCAATGATTACTCCTTCCCACGGACATTGAGGGCTAATCGATCTAGAGATTTCATGAACTTGCACGAGGGAGTTATGTCTATAATGGAATATTTTTCCCATTTTACTGAGATTCAACGATTCACACTGACTCTAGCTGGTGATGATCTCATGGATGTGATTCGATTTGAAGATGAGATTGTATACATCATCTGATCACAGGTTAATGTTTTATGGTTGACCACTATTTCTAAGATAGTCAACCAGACCCTCATTACTAAGTGAAATTTTATTGAAGATGAAGGTGTGAGATAGATCAGTTTAGTACCCAGGCATGGTGGTAGTTATTCTAGAAAAATGAAGTGCCACTTTGAGGATGATCATGGGGGTAGTGGAAGTCAGATGGCTCATACTGATAGTTTTGTTATATGTCATCAGTGTGGAAAGCTAGGGCACATGAAACCCCAATGCATGTGAGACCCATTTGAGTGTAGAGGTTATGGAAGGATGTGACATATTTAGTATTTATATATAACATTTCAACTAATTCCTAGTGAGAGGGGATCTACACCCACATTCTAGAGCAGGGCAAGTAGCACCTTACCAGGCAGGCAGCTGGAATACCACTGGCCGCTCAGGCTGAGGAGGTGATCGAGGAAAAGGGAACCAGACTCTGGATTCACTGTATCAACAGAGTGGGCTTGCTTAGGGAAATTAGGTTATGTCTTAGGGATGCGGTATGGGATGATTACATGCAGTGAAACCTGTCTCAGAGGAGTAGGGCGTCAGACCTTCTATATTCTGAGATACTATTCATGTTGCCTTTACTCTAGTGTCTACTCTTTTTGACATGGGTGCATCACACTCTTTTATATCTGCAAAAATTATGGAGAGTATGAGCCTCGAGATAGAGGTTTTTATGGAATTATGACACTCGATAACTCATTGGGTATCCAACCATAGAGTGTTCACTGATATAAGGAATTCCCCTTAGAGGTGGGAGATTATCTGTTTGTGTGGAATCTTTTAATCCTCTATATGAAAAGGGTTTGATGTAATTCTTAGGATGGATTGATTAATTCCCTATTGAGACCATATTGATTTTTATCACCGAAGGGTGATGTTCACATCAACAAAGGGCGGTAGACATATTTATCAAGGAGAATGGGATGTCCATACGACTCGAGCTGGACCTGAGCATCAGGGTTTGCGCAAAGTGATAGCCCATATCACTAGTCTCTATTTGGTTGATCAGGGTATGCTACCTATCATTTTTCCTCCTATGGTGTATCATTTTAGGGATTTCTTACTTATTTACTTTTCTAGATTACCTCTAGTGAGAGAGGTGGAATTTACTATTGAGCTAGTGCCTGGAGAAGCACCAGTGTCCATTCCTCCTTACAAGATAATACATATGGAACTTCAGGAGCTTAAGAAGAAATTGTAAGACTTAGAGGATAAGGGTTTTATAAGACCCAAAACCGCTCCATGGGGTTCACCAGTCCTTTTTACCATGAAGGAAGATGGTTCCCTTAGAATTTTCATGGATTATCGATGGTTGAACTGACTTATGGTTAAGAATCAGTATCCACTACCTAGAATAGAAGACCTCTTCGACCATCTCTAGGGAGACTAGGTTTTCTTAAATATTTATTTGAGGTTAGGCTATCATTAGATTCATTTTATATCCTCATACATACCTCAAAGAGATTTCTAGAGAAGGTATGGTCTTTATGAGTATTTTCTTATGTCGTTCGGTCTCACGAACATGCCTGTAGTTTTCATTGCTTTGATTAATCTGGTTTTCCACCCGTATCTAGATTCTTTTTTGGTAGTCTTTATGGATGAAATCTTGGTTTATTCTTGTACTCAGAACGACCATGAAAAACATCTTGAGATCATTTTGAATACACTCAGATAGCACCAACCCTATGCTAAGCTCCCTAAATTCCACTTTTGGATCAACACGAGTGAGTTAGCTTGGAACATCATTCCCATTGTCCAAGTAAATGGTGTGAGATTCCATGCCCAAAACCCAATGTAAGGAAGCGTTAAACACCATGCTCAATAAGTCCCATAACCATTTTCCACCGACCATTATCCATGGACTAATCATAATAATCATATGGAATTTCCATTTAAATCATTCACATTCATTTATCCCCATATAACCATGGTATCACAAGTTATACAATTTCTTTAACAATTTATTATACATGACATGTCCTTACCACCTACTTTAATTTAATTAATTCAAACCAATTACTTTAGAAAGACAAGGAAATTTCATGTGAAGGTCAAGCCAAACCACTTAGGAGGTGGGTTGGTCAGTGAAAATTTATATTAATGAGGAATTTAATTCAACACACCCAAAGGGGTGGAAACCAAAGAAGTAAACATACTCTAACAATTTAACAAGTCTCTAAGGGAGTATCATAACATGGTTTAATTGGTCTAGAAAGAAAAACACATTTTAAAAGAAACATGTGAAAAGTTACAGTGTGTGGCACAATGGCATATGCTATAAAAACATCTAAATTTTTAGGGAAAAATTACTAGACCACCAACCTTAGGTCTGTGCATGACCACTCATCCAATATCAGCTTTTTAATCAACAAAGAACATAGGAATATAGAAAAATAGAAAAATTCACTAAAAATAGGGAATATTAACACGCATCAGAATAACTCTATAGAGTATAAGACAAATGAGGAAAGGAGGAAGAGGAATGGAGAGATTACTATTAGATATATAACGCAACCTACAACGGTTCGATCAGAGTCTGTATGGAGTAGAATGAGTGGAAACTAGGTTGATGGAAAAGGGAGAGCTCCTACGGTAACTCCCAAATAGAGAAAGAAGGAGGTGGGGTTGTTTATCAAAATAAGAGGCCTTGACTCCTTTAAAAAAATGACCCAAGGCATTTACAAGGTGTGTAAATTTTACATACCATTTAAAGATTATGTTTTTTACCTCCTGGGAAAAACTAGTTCACGACGTCCAAGGGGTCTAGCCCAGAAAATACGCGTTGTGTATTTAATACACATCGTGTATTAAAATACACGTTTTATATTTAGCCTCTCGCCAAGCTCCATACCCTATGAAACCTTCATTCCATAAACAAAATCAAAACTCCATAAGGCACAGTTTCCATGTTTAAGCCAAAATGACAATCTGAACAAGGGTTTAACCAAATTTAAAAAATCCATACCTCTCTGAAAAGTTGGGTCGTTACAGAACTCTTAGGAGATTCCTTGTTTCCTTAGAGCTACATTAGAGATGTTGTGTTCTTAGAGTTTTTTTGGGTTTGTAAAACATCACATGATTTTTTTATCATTATTGGGATGTTGGGTTAGATTTTTCTATGGTGTTTGGTGTTGATTGGTGCATTTGTCTTATTTATGGGGATTAAAGAGGTTAATGTCTCTCGTATTACATTTCACATACCCTTGGGGCAAGTTGCTAGCTTGTGGCCTATTAGTGGTCAGATTTGAGTCACTTTCAACTTCACTACCAAACTTAGAGGGGTTATTATGGATTTGGATTGTGAAATTTATGGTCAATATTTTAGATTATGAAGCCAATGATCTATAAATACTATTCATGGTGTTAAATTTTTTTCAATGTTTATTTTTAGTAATTATAAATCATATTATATCTTCAATTTTATTATTTTATTACTAAACTGTAATGATTTTATTATTTACACTATCTATATTGGTGCATACAATATTTTTTTTACATAATAAAAGTCCCGGTTCATACACCCCCTTTAAAAAGTTTCATCCTCAAAATTCCCATTATGCATCGTCCAATAATGATATGTTTAATTCTATTTCATTTCTTCATTTCGATCCCATGTTGCCTCTTACAATTTATGATTCCTCTAAAACACATTCATTGATCGATCCATATGTTGCCTCTTCCAATTATGAGCCATATGATTCTGTAACTCATAATATTTTTAGTTGAGGATAAATATCATTTTTACTTATTATAATATATCATGATCTAGTTGAACCCCTTCAATACTAATCATATTTTTGGGCCATGTAATTTATTCTTTGGAAGAGTTGCATGAATAATATCATGTATTATAGAAGAGTTGGGAAGCATAGACCAATGACATGCCATATTTTTTAATATATTTCAATATTTGCAAAGTCCTAATGTATATAGGACTTATTTTTCACCTCACCTAAAATATCATAATTTTTTTCTAGGGAGATATATTTAAGAAGAAAATGACTCAAACTTGGAACTAAAGATCATTTTTTAGCTATAAATGGAATTATGTTGTCTAATTTTTGACGCCACAAATCTTTTCAAGATAGATTTTATCTTCTATGTCATCATAATAACAATATCCAGTCCCAAAAACTTCATTTCCCAAGATTCATTTCCATATGTTAAACTTTCATATATTTTTTCATAAATGGCTTCATAAGGATCTATTTTTATAGTTTAGTGGTAATCATTATGGTTTATAAATTCTAAAAATGGTATGTGTTAGTCCCAAATTCATTGGAAATCATGTGAACACGATATAAAAATCATTTAATGTCCAGATAGTCCTTCAAATTTCCCATCAATTAGAGGTTGATATGCTATGATAAATTTTACTTTGGTAGTTAGTTCCTTTTAAAGACATATGAAAAATATTCACACGAAACTTGGATAAAAGTGTGACACAATAGATTGTCTCGAACCATATATCATTGCCAATTTATTTACATAGAGTTGAGCATTATGGTTAAGGGAAAAATCCTATCACATTTTTATAAAATGGAAGGTCTTGGTAATGGAATCCATGATAACGAATATTGTATTATTTAATGAAGAAGTCTTAGTAAGACCCATAATTTTTTTTTGATAATATTACTCCATTTTCATATAGGTATATATTTTAGTTTTGTAAAAAAAATGGCAGTTTTTTCAAAATTTTCACTTGAAAACGTACCAAATACCTTACAGTGCAATCATTGATCTCCTAATTCTTATTCCCTAAGAAAAAAATGATATTTTAGATTCCTATACTTCTTGGTGTTTTTGATGTATAGATATGTTTTTTCTATAATAGCCATTTATAATCTCATTTTTCATCATTGGCAATGATTCAATGCATAGTCTTATTCAAAATTATGTGACTGAATAATCATCATTGATGAACTCAAAAAATTTTCTATTTATAGAAACATTTTTATACTTTTATAAGACATATTATCCTTTATCCATGATCTTATTTAAGAAATATGATTAGAAAATTATATGAAAAGGGTATGATATTTCACCTTCCACATAATTCTTATTTCCATCCTTACAAGATTTTTTATCTTCAGATCCATGCCAATATTCAACATGGATAAAATGTCATGTTCTCTTTTCTCAACATGTAAATAACTTTTTCCTGGAGAGATAATTAATGGAATAATAATAATATATGAGTGAGTCCAATACACACACACACGCCAATAATCTCTCCATACAGATAGTTCCTTAGTATATTTAATATAAATATTTCCTTTACCAAATCTAACTCATGATTTAGATAATTATACTCATAGGGATTTAAATTCTTTGATGAATAAAATATCACCCTCTCAATATAAATTTAGATACATTGGAAATGAAATAGCTTATGAGGTTTAAATTTGGGCCATAATTTAAGATGTCAAGCATGATGTCCACCATGAATGAGATTATCTATGGATTGAATCAACTTCAAAGAATTTCTTTGAATCTATTGGGAACATAAGAAAAAAATGTGTTATGTAAAGTGATACCTTATTGGATTAAATGTCTTCAAGACACCAATAACATCAACTTGTTGGTATCACATGCATATAGAGAGGCCAATCGAGGTGCATATGCTTTGTCGAAGAGAATGATTATGGAGATGATCTCGATGTGGATTTTTGGATTTTGAACTACTGTTCATCATTCATTGATGCAAATATGTGGGGTGTTATACACTCCCAACTTTGTAAAACCCCTTGCAATGTCGGAACTCTTGCTTTTATTTTTCTTAATAAATTTTAGGATTGACTCTGTCCAGATCTGAATCTTTTTGATACATTTGGATTCATATAATTTCATTCCTTGATTAATTAATATATTTGAAAACTTTATAGTTCTCAATTAGTAAGTTCAACACATCTGTATAATTCTCAATTAATAAGGTCAACACATGTTCATTGACCAACCTAGACTTTAATTCTTAGAGGCCCTCCTGGAATTTATTTATCCATGTGAATTATGTTGTTCAATGAATTATTGAATTGATCAAATTTAAAAACAAATAATAAAAGAAACCATTTGAATCCAAAAAATAGAGATATTTAATTTTTATACCATAGAAAATATAGATGAATATTCCCTCTCTTGGTGAAGATTCCCTAATCCATGTGGACCTCTAGGGTCCTTCCTTTGGCTCTGGATGAGGGGAAGATATTGGGACCATAAATTATTGGCCCACCGGTGTCATGATAATCATGAGATAAAAATAAAGTGAAAAATACATAAATAGATGGACACCAAATGTAACGTGGTAAAATCCCCAAAATGAATGGGGTAAAACCCATGGGAAAATAGAAGGATCTCACTATGCGTAAAAGTGGGTTCACTCTCTCTCACTATTACAAGGAGAAAACCCTCGTAAAAATATCTCTTGAATAAGTGGGAAAACTACCTCACAAATACTACACACAACTGGGATATATTGGTGATGAGATTTTCAAAGATTATGAAGAAATTGGTTGAAGATCCTACCTTTTATAGGCTTCTGCCAACCCTACCTAGCTCTCCTGCTCCCTTCTCTCACTAGAAGTTTGGTGCGGTTTGTCCACCTACCACCTATGACCACCTTCCCTTCTTGAAAAAAGAGGAGGGTGGTTCCATCCATGAAGAAAAAATGTTACCGAAACATCTCACACTTGTATATTTGATTGAGAACCAATCACATCTCCACACATCCTATCTATCTGCCAAACCATGCTGCTCAGATCTCTACATGGCCACTCGAGGATCTGCACTATCTGAACTTATTAGAGTTAATCACCTTCATCAGGAAATCTACCAGATTTTATTTAGTATGAATTTTCTGCATATCCACACTTCATTCCTCCACCAAATCTCGGAAAAAGTGATATTGTACCCCAATGTTCTTCATCTTGGAATGAAAACATGGATTCCTTGCAATGCGCAAGGTGCTCTAACTATCACAAAACAATAGAATATGCTTTTGTCTGTGCCCGAACTCCTTCAATAACATTCTCATCCAAATCGCCTCTTTATAAGCCTGTGTATCTTCTATGTACTCTGCCTCCATAGTGGATAAATCCACAACTGAATGTAACTTTGAAATCCAACTCACAACTCCAACTGAAAGAGTAAACACATAACCTGTAGTGGATTTTCTTTGGTTAGAATCACCTACAAAATTCGAATCAATATATTCACTAATAGTAAAATACTATCCTCTGTAACATAATACAACATTTGAGGTCTTCTTAATGTATCTTAGTATCCTCTTCATTGTGCTCCAATGCTCCCATCCTAGATTCACTATGTATCTACTAACTTCCCCCACTGCATGTGTAATGTCTGGTCTAGTACAAACCATACTGAACATCAGACTTCCCACTACTAATGCATAAAGTACTTGCGTCATCTCCATCCTCTCCTCTTCATTTCTAGGACACATTGTGAAGGATAACTTGAAATTAATAGGAAGGTGGGTAGAGATTAGTTTACAGTTTTTCATGTTGAAGCATTTCAAGACTCTCCATAAGTAATTATTCTATGATAGAAAAATCTTCCCATTATCTCTACCTCAAATCTATATCCCAAGAATATTTATTGCTGGTCCCAAGTCCTTCATATCAAAATCCCTAGACAATTGTGCCTTCATCTCCTGGATCTGATCTTTGTTGGGGCCTACAACCAATATGTCATCCACATACAATAGAATAATGATGAAATCATTACCATCCAAACCCCTGAAATATGTACAAGGATCTGAATGAAGTATGTTGTATCCAAGTCTCGTGATATAGGAATCAAGTCTCTTGTACCAAAACCTTAGCATCTTTTTGAGACCATAAAGATATTTTTTTAACCTACAAACCATGTTCTCTTTGCCTTCTTCTGAAAAACCTTCTGGTTTGAGCATATAGATCTTTTTATAAAGATCGCCATGGAGGAAAGTAGTCTTCACATCCAACTGTTCTAGATGTAAATTGTATGTAGCACACATCGCCAGAACTATTTGAACATTTTTCAGTCTAACAATAGGAGAAAATATTTCATTGAAATCAACACCTTCCTTCTAAGCATATCCTTTGACCACCAGTCTTGCACGATATCTTTCCACCTGGTCCTTTCTATACCACTTGATCTTAAAGATACATTTTTTACCAGTATCCTTCCTTTCATGAGGTAATGAAACAAGATCCCAAGTCTCGTTCTTATTCAGGGGTTGAAGTTCCTCTTACATCACCGCCATCCATGAGGATACATATGAACTCTTGGTTGCCTCCACAATAGAAGATAGCTATCCATCCTCCGCCAATAAGCAGTACCCAATATTGCTCTCAGTGGCATAGTTTGAGTGTCATACTAGTGATCTTTTCTCCTGAGTTGACCGCCGTGGTACAGACTCAAATGATACTTGATCATCATTCTCTAGTAATTCCTCAAAGGAAACTGGTTCTTCCTTGGATTTGTCCTGTACTTCAACTATTGTAGTTTCTATATTCTCCTTGTCCATGTCTTGATCGGTTGTCATTTTCACATTGTATTTTGAAAAAATGGAATCTCTGCTGATGATAAGTTTGTGGGTAGTGGAGTCCCACAAACAATACCCCTTCACAGCATCAACATACCCTAAGAAGATACATTTCTTGGATATCGAATCCAACATTGATCTTTTCTGGTCATTAAACAAATCATATACAGGACTTCCAAAAGTATGTAATCAAGAATAGTCAACGGGTTTACCAGTACACATCTCCATTAGTGTCTTCAGATCAATCTCCATTGAAGTAGATCTATTGATCACATAATAGGTGGTATTCACTGCTTATGTCCAAAATGTTTTTCCAATTCCTATAGTCTTCAACATCACCCTTGTTCTATCCAACAGGGTTTTGTTCATTCGCTCTATCACTCCATTCTGCTGAGGAGTGTATGCCACTGTGAATTATCTCTTGATTCCTTCATGTTGACAAAAAGTATCAAACTCCTTGCTTGTATATTCTCCACCATTGTTAGTCCTCATAAACTTGATCTTCTTTCCAAATTCAAGTTCCTTCCATGATTTTAATGTTTCTAAGACTTCAAAAACATCCACTTTCCACTTGATTGGGTGCACCCAACATCTCATGAAATAATAATAAATAAAGGATACAAAGTACCTTTATCCTCCAAGGGATATAAACAGTACTTTCCAAACATCAGAGTGAATCAAATATAAGATCTCTTTGCTTCTCATTGTTGAAATCCCAAACATTAACCTGTATTTCTTTCTCAAAACATAATGGTCAAAAAATAGTAAGGATACCTTTGTAATCCCATGCATCAACTTCTAATCCGCTAGAATCTTCAGGCCTCATTCTGACATATGACCAATATTTTGATGCCATAACGTCATCAATGCTTCCATCAAGGTAGTTGATGTGAAAACTAACTCCACCTCCTTGTATGTTTCACCCATAAGCACATACAGGTACTTTGATATCTTATCCTCCTTCATTACCACAAGCGCACCCTTCATAATTCTTATCACTCCATTCTCGATGCGAGTATTTCATCCGATGTCATTAAATTATCCCAAAGACAATATGTTCTTCTTCAGGCCCTTCACTTGACGCACTCCTTGGATGGTTCAAACAATACTGTCATGCATCTTCAATTTGATGGTACCGAATCTAATGATCTTCAAGGTGTGATTGTTACCCATGTAAACAATTCCTTCTGGGATGGTTTCATACTGATAAAAATATTTCTATAGATATTTCATGCCCCATGTTGCTTCTGAGTCGATTATCCATTCATTGTTGAGATGCTTCCTGCTTCCAACAGTCATCACCATTTCACTAACTAATATATCTCCACTTCCAAAAGTACTCACCAAATTTCTTTCCATGCCATGATTCTGGCTCCCACTGAAACCATGCTCCATCATCACATATGTTGTTATTTCAACAATTGTCTATCGGTAATTATCCTTCCGTAGTGTTGCCTACATCTTCATTTTCAACAATGAAAAATTATTTCTGTTGAATTTTTCCATCTCGAATTGTTCCACCATCTGGACATGCTGTCAGTCTAGAACCTCCTTTGTTTCACAACGGTGTATTTAATAATCTCAATAATTTTTTTTCTTATGTGAAAGATCAATCGGAGTCACAATCATAGGGCATACTAAAATTTATGAGAATTATTAATACCTGAAAACATGAACAACGTCAGGCTAGAACCTCCCTCTGATACCACTTATTGGGGACATAAATTATTATCCCACCAGTGCAGTGATAATCACGAGATAAAAATTAAGTGAAAAAATAAAAAAATAAATGGACAGCAGATGTAACATGGAAAACCTCCCAAAATGAAAGGGGTAAAAACCCATAGGAAAATAGAAGGATCTCACTATGGGTAAAGGTGGGTACACACTCCCTTACTATTACAAGGAGAAAACCTTCATAAAAATATCTCTTAAATAAGTGGTGAAACTACCTCACAAATACTGTACACAAATGGGATCTGCTGGTAATGATATTGCTGAAGCTTATAAAGAAATGGGTTTAAGATCCTACATTTTATAATCTTCATCATTTGATTGGTGAGTTTGATAAGCATGTTAATGAATATTGAGGGTTTATCAAACTGAGCAGTGGTTAGTTTGTTAGATTCTCACTATGTTCTTGTTCATATTATGGGAGAAGAGGATTTCATGAAGGATTGATTGATATCATCATGCACCTTCAAAGCATGTCGTTTCTCACTGCCATGGTGATCTTTTTGACTTTCACATGGGCCAATATTCATCTTATTTTATGGTGTGGGTGAGACTGCTAGGGCCCCCCTTCCTTTCTAGAACCCATCTATACCGAAGGCATTGGGAAATTCAGTTGGGCAATTTCTCTATTTATATTGAAGAACTCAAACCTTAGAGAACCCTATGGAGGCTCAGATGGACCGGACCAACCCTCCTATAAAATTACATTGGAAAAAAATGAAGTGGAATATAGTTTTAAATAGCACATCATCTATGAATTATGGGTTTAATTAAGGTTAGTTTTCAAGCATTTTGGGCATCAAACTTCTTCATTTAGGTGGGTATTTTCTTTGAATATGAATGAAATTGAGGCTACCATTGAAGGATACATTAAATAATGAATTATAGCTCATTTAATCCCACCAAATGTTGTAAGGACCTTGAATTCTTATTCTTATATAAGTTAGTCTTCTGGGAAAGATATTGTTTCGAGATCTAGAAAGTGTTTTCAGTTATTGTCTGTTGTAGTGGAGGTTGAGGATTCTATCATCTAACTAGTTATCATGAGACATAGGTCTGGGTTGGAAGTTGTACTATTGGATGGTGGAGGCTTGTTTGGTGTGTTCCATGGAATCTTGGATGGAGCTTCTTTTCTATTAGTGGAAGATGAAATAGGAAAATGATATTTGAAGGGGGGGTGAGTTTACTATATAGGTGGGGATCATTGATGACTGGTACCGATCTAGGCCCAATGTGGTAGATGACCCATAAGGAATTATTTATTAAATGAGTAAGGTCATTTGTATACATGCCTCAGATCCCCTGGTAACTAAAATTATTTCAAGATTAAGTGCTTAATTTGAAGCAAATCATGCTGACAGGAGGGTGGACTTGAGACCTGGGAAGGATATAGCTTCTATGTTGGATACGGGCATAGCTAAATAGTGCATTAGCACCAATTCTTGGGATAGGCTATGACTCATGATGATATGAAAGTTTCTCTTCCTAAGAGTAAAACTAGTGAATAGAAGAAAAAGAAGGGAAAAGAGAATTCCAGACCAGAAGAAGACTATAATATTGGGGAGGGACTGGGAAGGTAGTCCAAATTCAAGATGATAGATGGTTTTCTAAAATTTCCTTAAAGGGACTACATTTCAATGCTCCCACTTTGAGTCCTTCCGAATCTGCTTCTTCAAGATTTGGTTTTCCTCAATTTCATGCTAAGGGAGGAGGTGTATAAAATTCAATAAATAAATATCCACTAAAAATCTTGGGATTTTTTATCCTAATATGGATGAAGTGATGTATGGGATTTTCAACACAGCTCCCTTGTTATAGGAGGATTTACATCTCATAAAGTATTTTAACTCCATATACGATGAAGAGTAAAGTGGCTAATATAATGGATCTTTTCTAAAGAACAAGACTCGAAAAATGAAGAACAAGGAGAAAATGACCAGAAAGGTGTAGGGTGACTTCTCATCAATATTGGAGCATGCCTGGACTCATACCTTGAATTTTAAACTTAATTGGGTATATAATTTTATTTATATTTGGATAACTATGATTCACCAATTAAGGATTACATATCCCATTAGTGCATATTCTTTATTTTGTCTTATTCTTATTAGATTTTGTGCCCTAGAACAACTTTTATGAATGTTATAATTATACGTTTTCATGGTTTTTTAGTATTAATAAAGTTCTTGTCACATAATTATTTTTCTTCTATATGACATTGTATGTGATAATATCCCAAGGTACTTGTTTCACTGAAATATCATAACAGTTTCTCGCTATGATAGAAACCTAAAAATACTATGACAATATTCTTAAATATACACTCTATGATCGAATGATATCATTTTATGGGACATAAATGATATATGTTATCAGGTTTATGGGGCTTATTGGACATTGATACTTCTTATCATGAATTTTTTCTTTGGTAATATCATGCAAGGAGATTATGAGAATGTGACCCGCCTATAGAAAATCTACATTTATATGTGGAATTGAATATTATTATCTGTGGATATGTGTAATAATCCTTAGATATTAATATTATTATTAATACATATCATGAATTTCATACTTTGATGTATTGATGAAATCAATGATGAAATATGCTCATGGTGAGGTAGGATACGTGGAGTGCGTTATGATTGATATTGTATTGATGAATAATGCAAGAAAATATTTTTCAGTTCCGTTTTTTAATGGAAGTAGATATATCAAGCCCTTTGTTGAAAATATAATTTCCTAATTAAGTGGATGACAATGATGTTTTGTATTTAATTTTTTTGGAAAGTCAAATAAAGATACATTAAACACATATCTTGATGATGTTAGTATACAACCAGCTTGATTAGATATATCAAAATAAAATGATTATATTACACGGTATGTGTTCATATGTGGTTGTTAACATTATAGTATTTAACTTCTTTCTCTAGGGGTGTTTTTGAATGCTGCTATATGCTAACTTTGGACTTATGTAATAACCTAATGTCACTAAGAAAATGGGCTTATAGGGTCACATGCTAAGTACATTCAAATTCTTAGTTAAATTCTATATGATTTTACCATGTTGAATAAATATTATTCTCGTATGTGGTTTAATAATTATTCATGTTGATATGATCATATACATTCAATCACCAGTTATTTGAAATAATATTATGTGAGTTGAATATTAAATAAATGTTTATTTTTCAGGTAATTTTTTATTTAATTGCATAAATATAATATTTCTCTATTCTGGTTTATTCACAGGGCAACAAATATTTATTTATTTAGTTATGAAAATATTTGACAAATATTTATTTGATATTTTGGTGAATATAATATTTATTTATTAGTGAATAATGGAATAATATTTATTTATTTAAATAAACAATCATTATTCAAGGTATGATAAATATTGAGGAGGATTAGAATACTAAGTTTAATGGTTCAGTGAGAAATTCCATATTGAATATTATTTGAAGAAATATTAATTTATTTATTCAATAAAATAATATTTATTTATCCATGAGTTTATCGAATGTCAAGAAAATAATTGTGACACCCTTCAGGTCACAGGTACGCCTTAGTTGAGCCTTGGTTTTTCTATTTTGGGTTCTCGTAAGTTTCAAGGGATTAGAGGCTAAAAACAAGGGATTTTAGGAAAAATTGGCATGGTGTACGGTTAAGGTTCACAATCAGTTTAATCACATGGTAGCCGTGTGACATGCCTTTGTGAGGTTCCAATGAAATTTCACATAGCTTGTGTGTGGTTAGAAAAACTGTGTGACATACCCAAGGAATCGTGTGAGGTGTTTGGTGGTTTTCTAAGGGTGTCACATGGTTGGCACATGGTTTTCCCAAACCATGTGTCCCCTAGTGCTGATCATGCACCCCCTAGACAAAATGGACAGTAGGGGTGTATGATTAAGGTTCACAGTTAGTTTAACCATGCGACCTCCTCTAAGAAACCATGTAACCCTCCTCTAAACTGTTAAAAAAGGTATTTTACCCCTTTTCCCTTGGTCGGTTTTAATCCTAATCAACACCTAATATCATTTTGGAATGTATTTAACCTTCCCCAATGCTTTATAATTATCTCCCTTTAGATTCTTGGAGAAATTCCTTAATTCTTGATAGATTACATTGAGGTATGTTGTGTTTTTTATCTGGTTTCCCCTCTTCTGTGTAGATCTACGTTAGATCCCTTCTCCTCTCGTCTTGTGGAACCCAATTGGGTAGTGTATGTTGGATATAAGGGGTTTGATGGAATATTGAATTTGTTTCTTATGGATATAAGATTGTGAGTACCCAATCTATCCTTCATCAGTCTCCATTTTTTAGGGCAGTTTGTGCTACCTCCGTTTTGAGGTAGGTGTTTCTATACAAAAGTTTAATTATATGAATTTATTATAATTCTTGTAAAATTTCTTTGGTTTTCTCATTAAATTGAGTTGATTTGTGGTTTCAATGGATTTCTTTGAAAGATAAATGTTTTAAATGATTTTTTCGTTAAAAAAAGGTTTTTTCACACCAAGTGTTTGACTAAATGCTTGAATGGTGGTTTTGGATCAGAAATGGGTTTTCAAACCCAGAAGTTAAATTGGATTGGATTTGAAAATGTTTTATAAATTGTGAGGATGGTTTTGAAATAGATTTATAAAATGGTACATTGGGAACCTTGGGTGCATCGAGAAAGAGACATAGGTAACCCTAGTGTGTGTGGAACCACTAGGGGTTACTTTTCAGATATTGATGGATTGTGACAAGACTCGATATTAGTTGGTAGCAACATCATTCCTAGTTTAGGCTCTATTATGTCCAGTACGTATTCCCATAGGCTAGGGCCCAATATGGAGTGATTTTTCTTTTATGGTTATTTTTTCATGATTGTTTTTATCATGGATTGTTTCTCACATGATGTTCACATGAGGTTTCATCACATGGTTTCACATGATGAATTTTTTAATGGATGGGTTTTTACTTGCTTACCTTATGGTGTATGGTTATGCACTCCTTATTTTATCACTCCTCCTTGTCATATTCCTAGATTTGATGATATGAAATTATTTTATGAAAAAATAAAGGAAAATTATTTACAAATGAGTTTAGATTTATGAAAATGATTTATAAAACTATTTTTGTTTTTAAAAGTTAAAACTATTGCATTATTGATATTATAACTTGCATACACTTTGTGGTGGTAACCTAATGATCTTTTCACTCACACCCTACTTTTGTATTTGGACGATTTTAGATGTTGTATTATAGGATCCAGGTAAAGGGAAGAGCATATTATAGGATTCTAACTTACCTTATTATTGTTGCCTTCAATTTGGGATGTTTTTGAGGCAATGGTTGGTCACATAGAGACTTATAGTCTTGTCTGATTCAACTTAGCCTTTTTGGATTGGTTTGTATAGATCTTGGATGTATCTCTTTTATTCTTCAGCCTATACTCTAGTTGTATGTATTGATTTTTTATATTCAAGACTTGTTTCCTTTATCTTTGTTATACCTCATTATGTTATGGGATAGATCATGTGGCTTTTTTAGTTGACTCGGGTTGTTTTGTTACAAATTTTTATATTAACCCTCAAAGTGAAAATTACTTGATAGTAAGAGTTAAATGGGTTAAAATAAAATGATAAGGATTAAAAAAATCTTCAAAACCTATCTAATTTTCATTGTATGATTATATTTAGACCCATACTCATCCTATATTAGAAATAAATCACTTTGGACCCATTTGGAATAGAAAATTAATTTATATTAATTTAATATTTTGATGAATTCCAAGAGTTTCCCTCCCCTCTCTTATAAAAGGTCACTACTTATTATCATTTCTTTACACTTAAAAACCAATTGGGTTCATCAAATATCTACTTAAATAAATTCCTATAATCCATACACACATTATGTAGGCCTTATTTTAGGTATAACACTCTCCTTAGAGGTGTTAAGGTGTTAATCAAAGGAGATCACCCGAAGAAGAGGTATCATTTTTATTTAAGTATTTCTATTTTATTTCTTATTCCACTTCCTTAAAATATTCTTCATAAATGATGAGATAATAAATCTACTATCCTAAATATATTGATATTTTATTATGTTAAAATCATCACCTAAATACATCTCCACTTCCATCAAATGGGAAAATAATTAATTATTCGTGCGTACGTGTGAACTATCACCTCCACAAACCAATATAATTATTTTTCCATAATCGTCTCTAAAGACTAGTTATAATGATGGAATTAATATTAATATGTGATATTAATGACATATTTATCATTATAATATAATAATATATCAATTATGATCTTACTTTCCATGCACATAAACATGATAATGTCGTTCGTGTGAACGTGTGAACTATCACCTCCACGAAGTGGTGTGATTCATTTTTAATCATCACATAAATTGAATAATATATATAATTATATTTAAATTATATTAATGATATTATGATCATTATATAAATATAAAATAATACTTACCTTCTTTCCATATTGATCATTTAAAAATGGAAACGTTACTCATGCGTACGTATGACTTACCGTCTCCATGATTGTAACGTAGTTAATTTTTCATAACCATAATTAATTGTTTGATTTAAAAATATAATTAATACATAAAATTTATTATTATATCATGAATATTATTCTATATATGATGGAATAATGAACACTTTTGACTATAGGAATCATACCAGAGTCATTTTGGACTCATGTACCGAATATGAACAAATGTCTCACATGAACTTAAAAAATTAATTAATTGTTATAACATGATAATATGTTATATAAAAGGAACAATAAACTCTAAAATAGTTCCCAATCAAGTAAATAATTAACATAAGTTTATTATCCAGTAAGATGAAGAATATACGTGACGAATCAGACTCGAGGTAAGGGACTTGATCTCACTCTCCTTTCATTGAGACATATTTTGTTGTTATACACCACCTTCTTTTATGAGATGTATAAACAACCACTTTGAATTTTAATTTAATTCAAAGGTTTTAAAAAGGAATATTTATATAGGGATTGTTTTACTTTCTTTACAAAAGAAAAAAGGAATGTTTTTAACGTATATGGCAACAATGACTTCTCTGTTACCATGACCATTATTTGATATTTGGATTCCTCTATAAGACTTAATGTTTTTAAAAGAAAAATAAATCACTTATTCAATTTTCTGGATATTTTGGTATTGAAATTTTTTTTAAAATGGAATGATTATTTCTATATTTTGAAATGATTTATTTTGATTACAAATGAAATTTTATGAGTGAAATGCTGAAAATTGCAATCTTTTATGTGTCATGATTATATAATGATACATGAACATTTGATAGGTGGTTACGTGATAAACCAAGGATGATCGGTTCCTTGATAAATCAAGGATAAGTGGTTACATTATAACCTCCAATGAATTGGGTATGGAATTTGACCATATGGTTATTCCATTTTGTAAGAGTGACATGTATGGAAGTCAACTACATGATTATTCCATTTAAGTATAATTATGTCCCAAGTTACCTTTATGTGTTATCTATTCTTTCTATGTGTTTTATAGTAATCTTTTGATTACAAAAAGGTTAATAAATGATCTTATGTTCATGGGAAAGTATTTACTACTTCTTAAGGGTAAAAATTATTACTTTATGATAAATTATTAGTGGGTTTTCATGTTTTCACAAGACTCACGGCTTTGCTTATATGTGAATCCATTACTGAAATTTTTGTGCTCATCCCAAGTTTTAAAATATGTTTCACATAATTTAAGGTATAATGGAGACAAGAATGATATCAAGGGTGATGATTGAACATGAAAAGAAACCATATTTCATTTTAAATGTTTTCGTTTTGTGAGAAAAATGGATATTGAGTAAAAGTGTCTAAATTTTAATATTTGAGTTGTTATGTATGCATTATGGCCTAAGTCTCTAAAACTCTAAACCTAAAAATATCCTCAATGTTAAATAAAGTAAAATTCTTTACTTAACTCAAGATTATTTTATGTATTAAGGCTGGGGCCTTATAGTTTGTATCAATGTCCGGTTTAGAAAACTTTAGAGGCTAGGGTAATATTAAAACTTACCCTTGAAATATTTTACCTTATGGTCAAGTTAAAATGCTATAGAATTTGAATATTACCATGTTTATTTTTCTAAACTATGCTTGTTTATAATGGTTTTCCACAGATGAAATAGGGAAGAAGTGGTGGGAAGGAACCAAGAGGAAACCATCCTTCCAAATCGACATCCTGAGATACTTGAAATTAGAACTGAGCAGTTTGTTGTAGTGATGTCCTAGTTGAATTAGGCGATAAATGGTGGTGGTGTCCATGCAAGAGAGAAACCTAATCTAACACATAGTAACATGACAATAGTGGAACATTTTATGAGACAAAATATCCCATCATTCAGAGGATCATCTGACCCCGTGCTAGCTGAAGGATGGATTAAATCCCTAGAAAATATATTCGATGTCATGGGTTTTTTAGAGCACTAAATGGTAAATCTTCTAATTTATCATTTTGAAGGTGAAATCGATTAGTGATGGTCAATGGTTAAAAATATCATATTAAGTGAAGATATTGAATCCATGGAATGGGATGAATTTAAGAATATATTCCTTGAGAAATATTTTCCTAAGGATATTCAACTTAGAATGAAAAAGAGATTCTTGAAATTAGAAAAAAAGGAGGAAGATTCAGTGGCTTCATATGAAGAAAATTTCACCCGTTTGGAAAGGTACGTCCAAAATTTTATCTGGGATCTTGATAGTAAGATAAATCGATTTTACTCAATACTGAAGCAAAGATATCGAAATGAATTGGATTATTGTGAGTTAAAAACCTATGAGAAACTTGTTCAATTTGATGAGAAGGTAGAAATGATGTTTTTTAATGATCATTTGTCCCATGAGAACAAGAAAAATAAAAGGTCCAGTTGGTAGTCAATGGGAAAACATTCATCAAATAAGTTTGGAGGTAAGAAAACTAAATTTACATGTTATGTGAAGTGTGGTAAAAAGCATCCATGAGAATGTATTTTAAAGTATGGGAAGTGATTCTGATGTGGTAAGATTGGTCATGTTTCTCATGACTGCAAGGGAGATGATCATGAAAGTAATGAAAAGCTAGCAGTAAGATGTTTTAGTTTTAATGAGTTATGGCATTATGCCAATGTGTGTCCAAAGTTGATTACCGAGGGTGGAAACTAGCAAGATCAAAAGAAAAGGGGTGTGGAAAAAATATTTTTCTACTATTATGGTTTATTTTGGGCCATCAAATGAAATTTTGAAAGATATTTTATGAGTTTTTTCAAAATATGTCAATACTCTATTTGAATCTGGATATTCACATTCTTTCATTTATTAGAGATTTATAAGTAAATTGGAAATATCACCTCATGAATGTGATATAGAACTTTTGGTAAAAACTCCAAGTGGAAGTATTAAAGAAACAAAAATTTATAGGAATCGTCCCATTATCATTGGTGGGATGATTTTTCCTGCAAATCTTGTTGAACTTCCCATAGTGGAGTTTGATATCATTTTGGGTATGGATTGACTTTCATTTTAACATTCTAAAATAGATTTAAAATCTAATAAAGTTTTATTCAATGATTTCATACCTTTGATAACATACCAAGAAGTAGAGATATTTATTAAATATGGTAGTGAAAGTTATCTAGCTCATGTTTTTGTAAAAAAATAAATATTTTTGATTAGTGAAATTTCAGTAGTGAATGAATTTATGAATGTTTTTCCTAATGATTTATCTAGTGTTGTTCATGATCGGGAGGTTGAATTTACTATTGATTTAGTGCCTGATGCTAAGCCTATTTCTAAATCCCCTTATTGAATGTATCAAGTAGAATTTATGGAATTGAAAAACTGGTTGCAATAATTTCTTGATAAAGGTTTCATTTGACCTAGCACTTCACCATGGGGTGTTCCTGTTTTATTTATGAAAAAGGAAGATAGTTCCATGAGACTTTGTATTGATTATAGAGAATTTAATAACATCACTATTGGGAACAAGTATAATTTTCCTCGTATCGATGATTTGTTTGATCAAATCCAGGGAGCTCAGTATTTTTTGAAGATTTATTTGAGGTCAAGGTAACATCAGCTGAAGGTGAAGGAGGATGACATTCTAAAGACAATGTTTCAGATGAGATATGGGCATTATGAGTTTGTGGTTATGCCATTTGGGTTATCTAAAGCACCTTATATATTTATGAATCTTATGAATGGAGTATTTAATAAGTTTTTGGATCAGTTTTTGGTTATGTTTAAAGATGATATTTTGGTATATTCTAAAATCCAAGAGGAATATGAAAGGCACTTAAGGACTATTTTTCAAACCTTAAATGAAAATAAACTATATGTAAATTTTAGTAAGAGTGAATTTTGGTTGTAAAAAAAATCATTCCTTATACATATTATTTCTAAATATGGTAAAATTGTTGACCCTTATAAAATAAAAGTTGTTTAAGAGTGGCCAAGACCAACCAATGTCATAAAGATTCATAGTTTTCTTGGATTAGCAGGTTATTATTGATGGTTTGTTGAAAACTTTGCTCGGTTATCTAGCCCACTAACTAAGTTAACACTTAAAAGAGTTAAGTTTATCTGGAAAAAAGAATGTGATGATTATTTTTTGGAACTTAAAAGAAGATTGGTAAATGCTCCATTTTTGGCCCTGCCTTTCAGAAATGGTGAATTTGTTATCTACAGTGATGCTTCATTGAAATTACTTGGTTGTGTCCTAATTTAGAATGATTAGGTAATTTCTTATGCTTCATGTTAGTTGAAACCAAATGAGTTAAATTACCCTACACATGATCTGGAATTAGCTGCTGTTATTTTTAATTAAAAACTTGGAGCCATCATTTTTATGGTGTAAAGTGTGAAATATATACTGATCATAGAAGTTTGAAGTATATATTCACTCAAAAAGAATTGAACATGAGATAGAGTAGATGTATGGAACTAATCAAGGATTATGATTTCATGATTCATTACCATCCTGGAAAAGTAAATAAAGTGGTCAATGCTTTGAGTCAAAAAAGTAATACTACATTAACCATGATACATTTGGAACAAGAAACTTTGGTTAATGATTTGATGAATTTTGGTTTGGAAGTTATTAGTGCTGGAAATTCCTCTATTTTGTTTCAGGATTTAGTGAAATCATCTCTATCAGACAAAATTAAGCAAGTTCATAAGGAAGAATGTGAGTTGTAGAAAAAGGTAAAATTGGTTCAAAATGGTAAGTTGCTAGAATTTGACATTGATAAAGATTGTGTTTTGATATTTGGGAATAGATTATGTGTGCCTTATGATTCAAAGTTGAAGAAATATTTGTTATGTGAAGTTCATAGTTCTCTGTTTTCAGTTTATCCTAGTAGTACTAATATGTACAGAGACCTTCTAAAGTATTACTGGTGGGATGGAATGAAAAGATATATTTCCAACTTTACTGTGAAGTGTTTGACTTGTCTGTAGGTTAAAGAAGAATAATTGTTTCCAAAGGAGATGCTTCAGCCTTTTACATTGCTATAGTGGAAATGGGAAAACATATTCATGGATTTTGTAGTGGGATTACCAAATAATTCTTGAGATAACAATGCGATCTGGGTTATTGTTGATCGATTGGCTAAATATTCTCATTTTATTCCTATTTGAGACACTCTATCTCTAGATCAAATTTATCAGTTGTATCTTAAAGATATAGTCAGGTTACATGGAGTTCCTCTCTCCATTGTATCTCATCATGATCTCAGGTTCACTTATAACTTTTGGAGAGGACTTCAGAATTCATTGGGTATTGAATTAAATTTTAGTACAACTTTTCATCCTCAATCAGATGGGAAGTCAGAACAAACAATTTCGACCTTGTATGATATGTTATGTGTATGTTCAATGGATTTCTAGGGAATTTGGAATCAACATCTTTCATTAGTTGAGTTTTCTTATAATAATAGTTTTCATTCCAGTATACAGATGGCACCATTTGAGGCATTATATAGAAAGATGTGTCAGACACCAACTTTTTGGGACTATGTTAGAGAAAGGAAGTGGATGGGAGCATAGTTGGTAGAGGAGACAATAGAGAAAGTTCAGTTGATTTAGAGACACATGAGGATATCCTAGAGAAGGCAGAAAAGTTATGCAGATAACCAGAGGGTAGATCTTTCTTTTTGAGGTAGGTGATCAAGTCTTTCTCAAAGTTTCTCCATGGAAATGTATGATGTGTTTTGGTAAAAAGGGGAAGTTGATTCCAAGGTTCATTGGACCCTATGAAATCCTTTAGAAAGTTGGATCAATTGCCTATTGGGTGTATTTTCCTCTGAGTTTATCCCAAGTACATGATTTTTTTTCATGTTTCAATGTTAATAAAGTATATTCCAGATATATACCATGTTTTGACCTCTAAAGTAGTTCAGTTGGAAGAGAATCTTTCTTATAAGGAATAACCAGTTCAGGTTCTTGACCGCAAAGAGTAAGTGTTGCAGAATAAGATGATTCATCAGGTAAAATTTTTATGGAAAAACCATATGGTTGAAGAGGAAACATGGGAATATAAAATTTCTATGAGGGAAAATACCCCCACTTATTTGATAAGTGAATAAATTTTTAGGACTCAATTTCCAAAAGGAGGGAATGATGTAACATTGTAGGTAATTATCGAATAAGACTTTTTTTCATATTAATTAATATTTATGAATTAGATAGTAATATTACCTTAATTGGGGACTCTATGTATGATAGCATACCTGAAATGCAATAATGAGTTACTCTAAAATCTTATATTTGTCACGACCCGACCCTACCCGACCTCGAGCCGCAACGACCCCAAGCCCGCCTCCATAGGCCAGGGGCAGGTGACCAGCACCGAAGGCACAACAACTCGGGGAGGCCTTTGCCTAAGTACCTGTACACACCCATGCATCACACTCAATGCAAAAGTGCAGAGTAAAAAAGAAAAGCAAAGTACCAACTGCTATAAATAAACCACAAATGTGCATCGACCTCTACAATACAAAGTAAAAAATGGAGGAAAACTGAAAATAAAAGGGCAAAACACGCGCCCAACCAGAAAAGTGCCACAACCTGGCAACAGGTGAACAAAAGAAAAACAACTGGAAGGGTTCCCCACCTGGAACCCGACTACGACCACCGCACGCGGTCCAAGCTCCCGAACTCATATGCTCCATTGAAGTCACGACCAACCTGTCCATCGTCTGTAAGGGCACACCAAGTGCGGGAAAATCCCAAGTAGTGGTGAGTATAAAAATACTCATTAGGATACCCCGAAGGCTCGAGGGAGCAACAAAGGAGGTACCGAAGGGTGAGCAGTAGAGCGAACATGAAAAGTAAAGGAGTACAACCGAGAGTGTAGTAAAGAATAACAGTGAAGAGTCCAGCTCAACCCAAAAAGAGAAAGGTAGAAGACTCTTCCTAACACAAGGAGCTAGGAACGGTGAGAAGATAAACTTCTCATCGAGCTTTATCTACCTGTAGCAGGAGAGTAGACTCATCCAACCATGAGAAGCTAGACACAGAAAGCACGTGGCATACCCCGCGCGTCTTCGCCTCTCCTGGAAGGAGAGAAACCAAACCCAAGAAGTGGGTACCGGAACAAGGTATATAAAAATCCATATGCTCTGTCAAGAATCATGAACAAGACCATAAGGGGATCTCCATCCCGTAGCTCAGCCCAAGAAAAGTGAGTCGCCAACAGTCCCAGAAGTAAACACCATCGATGCCCAGCATCCCGCATGTCTGCCCCGAACTACAAGTCAAGGGCTCAATCACCGCACTTAGACACTATCTGCTTTGGGCGGCACTGACTCACCCGTACGGTTTTAGGTCACGTCACAAGGATGCATCTCAGTGGGGAAAGCACCCCCCCGTACTTGAGAGTTCTGGGGGAACGTCAAACCACACCTCATCACTGCCCCGTAGTCGAGAGGACTGCTCAAAGTCGATAGGCGACCCCCTGCCCAGCACCGCTGGAGGGTCCCTAGAAGTCGACGGGTTCCCACTGAAGGGAGACCCAGAAAGAGTCGACGGGTGCCACACTGCCCAGTCCCGTAACAGGGTAATCCACTGGAGGTCGACCTGGCTAAAGTCGGCGATGGGACCACTGCCCAGCCCAGCTGGAGGTAACCCGGCATCAGGGACCACTGCCCAGCCCAGCTGGAGGTAAGCCTGGCATCGGGGACCACTGCCCAGCCTAGATAGAGGTAACCAGCATCGGGGACCACTGCCCAGCCCAGCTGGAGGTAAGCCCGGCATCGGGGACCACTGCCCAACCCTGCTGGAGGTAAACCCAGAACCACTCTGGCCATCCTTGCTGGATGGTACTGCTCGGTGAACACCGTTGTACTGGTCATCCCTGTTGGATGGTACACTAGCAATCCCTGCTCGAAACAACCTCAGCCCTGTTGGTAACAACCTCAGTCCTGCTGGAAACAACATCAGCCCTACTAGAAACAACCTCAGCCCTGCTGGAAACCACCTCAACCCTGCTGGTAACAACCTCAGCCCTACTGGAAACAACCTCAGCCCTGCTGGAAACAACCTCCTGGGTAGAGGATCGGTGCCCACATAAAGTGTTGGTCACACTGGTTCCATAAGGAATCTACCATGGAACACGAAGGAATGGGAGAAACTCCTCGGGCCTCTCAGGGCGATCACGCTCCAATCCGCTGAGTCATTGTCGAAGCAGACTAAGACAACTCATTCCAGAAAGTGGGGAAACGCCCACGTTGTACGGGCACACGTGGTCGTAAACAGTGCCGCAGTCCGGTAAAAGGGGCACGGTACTGAAACCCCTCACAGCCAAAGAAACAGAGGAACCAAACCATCTCTGTCGGCCAAATGAGAACAGAACCAGGGGGAAAACTCAAACCTGCTGGTCAACAAGAAAGAACAAGACCAGGGGAAACTCAACCATGTTGGTCAACAAACAAGAACAGAGGAACCCTCTACATCGCGAGAGGTCAAAAGTACATAAAGCATAGCACGAAACGCATGTGGGGCCCACACGACGTGTGGCCCCAAGTCAACCCCGACCAAGCGCACAAACATTCTCAGGTACCAACATCCACATGTACCTCCCAACACTCCCGTATACTCCCAGAGTATACCACGTCTCCAGCCCAAAGGCTAACGTGCACCCGGCACCCAACATCAACACGAAGGTGTGACGTAACAACTCCAACCTGCCACCTCAACGGTTGAGGCACAGCCAACCACACCTCTCCAAGCATTTACATCACTCATACAGGAGTGCACGTGATCACACGCCAAGGGTTCGCTACAAACACGGTAGAAGAACCGCCACCGGGGCACCTTCATGCTTCCATATTTAATAAGATCGTGTAAGAGGCTCTGCTTGCCTCAAAAGGTTACACCGTTGTAACCCTCGTGGAAAAACACGCGAGATAGACTACTTACTCACCTCAAATTGATATCCGACGGAAAAGTCACCAACACCGCCTCACGCCCGAATGGCGTCCCGTGATCCCGAGCCTCGGCCCTGAAAACAGTCGGGCACATCGCACCATTGCGATCCCCATGGGAAAACACGTCAAAAAGACTGCTCACTTGAGCGCAACGGATATCTGGAGAAAAAGATGCATTCCGGTGCACCGCACACGAGCGGTGCTACATGGGACCCACATCCCGGTCCCGAAACACAAAGAACGGATCACACCGTTGCGATCCTCTCGAAAAAAGTACACAAGTTGGACTATCCACTTGTCCAAAACGGTCGCCTGGTGATAGAGATGGAAAAATCACCGTCAACACCCAAACGACCCTCGTGGGGACCGCACCATTGTGCCGAATTAGAGGGGGTGGATTGCGCCATTGCAATGCCCTCAGAAAAACACACAAAAACGACTGCTCGCACGCCCTGAACGGACATCCGATGAAAAAGTCGTGAAACGCTACACGCAGCTCGAAAGACGAGCCATGGGGCCAGCGCCTCAACCTTGGCCTCAACACCTGAAACTACCCTAGAAAGCTCTGCCTCGGTGCCAGGGTTCCAACGCCACTGACGGCGCTCAAAACGGACGTCGGACACGTCCGCGCCGTCCAAAACAAGACCCCTGGAAAAACGCCAATTCACTTAAAGCACGCGTCGCGCCACCGAGACCCCTCGTTTTGGGAATTAAAAATTTCTGAAACCATCTCAAAACGTTCCTCTCGATCCCAGGATCGCGTCGCCACAAACGGAACGCAAAACGGACGCCCGTAGCGGAAAATACGGGCGTCCGAAATCTGAGGGGGCAAGGCCCCTTGGGCTGGACCGGCCTGGGCCGGCCGGTCCGCCCGGTCTAGGCCGGGCTGCGCTGGCCGGCCCGGCTCACTAAGCCTGGCCCGCGGCTTGGCCGCGCGGGCCGGCGGTGGACCCAGTCCACCGCTTGGCCGACCGGCTGAGGTCGGTCGCCGCGTGACGACCCGCACGACGCAGGTCGTTGTCTCCGCACGGGGGTCGCGCGCCACGACCCCGCGGTCGCCGCGCCCCAGCGCTCCCCCGCGCCCCGACAGGCGTCGCCTCGCCCTATACGCCGCGCTAGCCACTGACGCCAAGCGCCCATCCGTCGCGCTAGCCGCCGACGCGAAGCGCCCCGCCGCCGCGCCATCTGCCTGAGCCGCCTGGAAAACCCGCGCCGCCGCCCCTGGCCGCCTCCTCCGCTGAAGGACCGCCGGAAAAAAAACAAAACCCCCAAACTTCGACGATCAAACCCGGCCTCCTCCAAACTTGGATTTACAAACCAAAAATTGCGTTGGAAAGGCCAGAGTTAATAATACACTACCATGGGATTTTCTTGAGGATCAAACAATGAATTGATGCATATAAACGATCTCAAAGTAGGTGCGGGAATAAAAATTGAAACTGCAACGATCCTACCTCGTGGGCGTTACCCGGAGCTTCGCCGCGAGGGATCCTCCACCGTGCCACTGCCTTTCCAAAGGGGAGGAGGTGAGGAGGAGATTAATGTTTCGTTGTTGGGAGCTGCTGGCGCGAGGGAAGAAGGGGGAGAGGAGAGGGGTGGGTTAAGTGTTTAAATAGAAAACACTTAACCACCCGCCCGTCGGCCCGAACCCGAACTCCTGGCGGGGTTGAGATTAAGCCTCCCCTAGGATAAAAACCACGTTCTGAACGCAACGGCAGTCTCATAATTTTAATCTGATTCCCCGTTCAAAAGTTATAAAACTGAACGCCCAAATCCTCCAAATTACAAAAATGCCCCTAGGGCCATTTTTCACAGACGAGCCACGCCCGCAAAACTTACACCCCTCCTAGGGTAAACGGCACGTTCCGAACTCAACGGTGCCCTCAGTTTTCCAATATGAGCCACCGTTTAAGATATACTTGAGTTCCACCATTAAATGAATAAATAAATTAATTAATTTATCTGTTTAACGTTCCGAAAGCAAGCGAGGGGTCCAAACATCCCGCGTCGACATGTTTTATGTCGTTCCTAGGGTAAAAACCACATTCTGGACCCATTCGTACACTCAGATCTCTGATCTGAAGCACCGTTTAGGATTTATCGCATTTATTTGGCGTTTCCAGTGTGAACGCACTGAAAATTTAATTTCGGCCACTCCGGGGCTCAGAATCGCACGCCGTCTGAAGGCGTTGCTCTGGAATAATATCAAGAATATTCCAAAGTCTTTTACAGCAAAAAAATAGGTTCTTACATAATTCCATCCTTCAGGATTTTCATCCCCGAAAAGCAAAACCAGGGAACAACTCAGGGTACTAAGCCCACACCTAGCTCCTCCGTACCCAGAAGAACTCTTGCACAGCTCTACGCCACCACACACAGACCAAAGGATTGATTCGTTCACGCGAGGCATTCTCTCACCGATGACGTGCATAGGAGCACACACACATCTCTTCATGTAAATCATGTGGGAGACATCGTGCACCCACTCCAGACTTCGAGGTTAGGGCAAGGCGGTAGGGAACCTCGACATCCCTTCACATAGTCTCAAACGGCCTGAAGGCTCTCGGGGGTAGCTCACCTCCCCGACCGAACCCCTATGTCGCACGCCGCGACTGGAATCACCACCTGCACTAGGAACAAGGCCCGGTGATTACCTCATTCAGAAGATCCATATGGTGAAACACCCAAGGATATATGGTCACACAAGATTCCACAGTTGATGTCCCACAACCAAGGCTCTCTTACACGCTTGAAAGGCGAAGGAGTCGACACCATCGACTAGAAAAAAAGGTCACATGCCTTCTTCCTTACCAACACAGGGTTACACTGACACCCCGTGCCACCCTGGTAACAACCCAAGCAAGGAGCAGGGAGAAAAATCATTTCACACGTAGAGTCTAAAAATTCTACTGCAAAAAGGTATAAGAGTTGTAGAGCGTACCTCTTATCACCTCATGCTCTGCAGGATAGTAGACATCCAAAGCTCGCAGTTGTTCCCGGTCCCAACCGTCAGCTCCCGGATCCTGACGTGGACCGCCTAGTGGTGATGGGAAGACCTCGTAAGGTCGTCCTCCACAACCAGCTCCTCCCGCTCCTCTGCTAGCACCACCTCTCTGGGTACTACTCCGATCACGACGCTTCCTCCGTCGTAGTGGTGCACTTGCTGCCTGCCTGAAGCTCTCTGCATGCCTAGTCTAGCAGTCCCGTGCCAGGTGACCTCGCCCATAGCAAGCATAGCACCGACTCTCTTCGGGCTGCACTGGTGCCCTCCGGCACCACTGTGGTGTACGACCACGCCCCTGAGTCTGGTCATCAGGAATCCACCTGCGTCGAGGTTCTGCTTGCCGACGCCCGCTAGCTGCGGCAGACGTCTCGGCTCCGACGTGCCTGCTGCCACCAACTCTAGAATGTGATAGGAAGACCTCTGGCACCAGAACCTGCTCTAGCACCCCGGCATATGTGGAAATTCCCAAGGGTGCTATGACAGCACAAATCTCTTAGAGGAGACCCTGCTCAAACTTTTGTGCTCGGATGTTGTCGTCATGGACCAAGTCCGGTTAAAAGCGTGCATGGTCTGTGAAACTAGCCGCGTACTCGTCCACTGTCATCCCTCCCTACTGAAACTGCAGGAGCTCCTGAATCCGAAAGGAGCGCAAGCAGGAGGGGAAAAACTCCTCACAGAACAACAACTAAAATTCACCCCATGAAAGCGATGACTCGTCAAGAAACTGAGTCACCAGACTCCACCAACGCCGAGCTGCTCCAAGAAAAAGGTTGGCTGCCAAAGCCACTCTCTGATCTGCCGATGTCTGCACAATCCTGAAAAGGCGAACCACTGCCTCTAGCCAAACCTCTGATGCCTGAGGGTCTGGATCACCACTGAACCTCAACGGTCTCTGCCACTGGAACTCACGGAGCGCGCTCAACCTGCGCTCAAACCTCGTCTGCTCTACTGAAGTTGTCTGCTGCTCAACAGGTGGGGGTGCTGCTACCGGCCCACCCGGAGAAAGGGGCTCGCACGATGGGTCCTGGACTGAGGCCTCATAGCTCACAGGGTTATCATCACGAACCAAAGCTGGTATCCTGGTTGGTTGTCTTCGTGGAGATATCCTGAATATTACCAAGGATTTTCGCGGTCAGATGATCATATATTTATATAACAGTCACAACAATGGGGAGATGACTCAAGAAGGACAGTCAAGGACTCAATCCTATGTGATGCACAAACCAAATTTTCCCTACAATAAGTGTCTCAGCATGCCGAGTCGACAAGAAGGTTATCAAGGTCCTGGTGAATGGATACGTCGGTCGCCGCACCATCACTGGACTTTTTGGCCTGAGAGCCGCTCTCGAGACACGTTAACACTATTGCCCTAAATCGCAACCAATTCCTTTTATTTTAGGGATGACCGAACAGCGTCCCAAGGAACGAACCACCTCTGATACCACTTTGTCACGACCCGACCCTACCCGGCCTCGAGCCGCAACTACCCCAAGCCCGCCTCCATAGGCCAGGGGCTGGAGACCAGCGCCGAAGGCACAACAACTCGGGGAGGCCTTTGCCTAAGTACCTGTACACACCCACACAGCACAAATGTGCATCGACCTCTACAGTACCAACTACTATAAATAAACCACAAATGTACATCGGCTTCTACAGTACAAAGTAAAAACTGGAGGTAAACTGAAAAGAAAAGGGAAAAATACGCGCCCAACCAGAAAAGTGCCACAACCCGACAACAGGTGAACAAAAGAAAAACAGCTGGAAGGGTTCCCCACCTGGAACCTGACTACGACCATCGCACACGGTCCAAGATCCCGAACTCCTATGCTCCACTGAAGTCATGACCAACCTGTCCGTCGTCTGCAAGGGCACACCAAGTGCGGGCAAATCCCAAGCAGGGGTGAGTATAAAAATACTCAGTAGGATACCCCGAAGGCTCGAGGGAGCAACAAAGGCGGTATCGAAGGGTGAGAATTATAGCGAACAGGAAAAGTAAAGGAGTACAACCGAGAGTGCAGTAAAGAGTAACAGTGAAGAGTCCAGCTCAACCCAACAAGATAAAGGTAGAAGACTCGTCCTAACACAAGGAGCTAGGAACGGTGAGAAGATGAACTTCTCGTCGAGCTTTCGCTACCTATAGCAGGAGAGTAGAATCATCCAACCACGAGAAGCTAGACGCGGAAAGCATGTGGCATACCCCACACATCTTCGCCTCTCCTGGAAGGAGAGAAACCAAACCCAAGAAGTGGGTACCAGAACAAGGTATATACAATTCCATATGCTCTGTCAAGAAGCCCGAACAAGACCGTAAAGGGATCTCCATCCCGTAGCTCATCCCAAGAAAAGTGAGTGGCCAAAAGTCCTAGAAGTAAACACCATCGATGCCCAGCATCCCACACGTCTGTCCCGAACTACAATTCAAGGGCTCAATCACCGCACCTCGACACTATCCGCTTTGGGCGGCACTGACTCGCCCGTACAGTTTTAGGTCGCGTCACAAGGATGCGTCTCGGTGGGGAAAGCGCCCCTCGTACTTGAGAGTTCTGGGGGAACGTCAAACCACACCTCATCACTGCCCCGCAGTCGAGAGGACTGCTCAAAGTCGACAGGCGACCCCCTGCCTAGCCCCGCAGGAGGGTCCGTGGAAGTCGACGGGTTCCCACTGGAGGGAGACCCGGAAAGAGTCTATGGGTGCCACACTTCCCATTCCCGTAACAAGGTAATCCACAAGAGGGTGACCCGGATAAAGTCGGCGACGGGACCACTGCCTAGCCCAGCTGGAGGTAACCCGGCATCGGGGACCACTGCCCAGCCTAGCTGGAGGTAAGCTCGGTATCAGGGACCACTGCCCAGTCCAGCTGGAGGTAAGCCCGGCATCGGGGACCACTGGCCAGCCCTACTGGAGGTAAACCCAGAACCACTCTGGCCATCCCTGCTGGATGGTACTGCTCAGTGAACACCGATGCACTGGCCATCCCTGCTGGATGGTACACTGGCGAGCCCTGCTCGAAACAACCTCATCCCTGCTGGTAACAACCTCAGCCCTACTGGAAACAACCTCAGCCCTACTGGAAACAACCTCAGCCCTGCTGGAAACCACCTCACCCCTACTGGTAATAACCTCAGCCCTGCTGGAAACAACCTCCTGGGTAGAGGATTGGTGCCCGCGTAAAGTGTTGGTCACACCGGTTCCACAAGGACTCTACCAGGGAACATGAAGGAATTGGAGAAACTCCTCGGGCGTCTCAGGGTGATCATGCTCCAATTCGTTGAGTCGCTGTCGAAGCGGACTGAGACAACTCGTTATAGAAAGTGGGGAAACACCCACGTTGTACGGTCACACGTGGTCGTAAACGGTGCCGCAGTCCTGTGAAAGGGGCAAGGTACTGAAACCCCTCACAGCCAAAGAAACATAGGAACCAAACCATCTCTTTCGGCCAAACGAGAACAGAACCAGTGGCAAAACTCAACCATGTTGGTCAACAAACGAGAACAGGACTAGGGAAAACTCAACCCTGCTGGTCAACAAACAAGAACAGAGGAACCCTCTACGTCGCGAGAGGTCAAAAGTACGTAAAGTAGAGCACGGAACGCACGTGGGGCCCACACGACGTGTGGCCCCAATTCAACCCCGACCAAGTGCACAAACATTCTCAGGTACCAACATCCACATGTACCTCCCAGCGCTCCCGTATACTCCCAGAGTATACCATGTCTCCAGCCCAAAGGCTAACGTGCACCCGGCACCCAATGTCAATGCGAAGGCATGACGTAACAACTCCAACCAGCCACCTCAACGGCTGAGGCACAGTCAACCACACCTCTCCAAGCATTTACATCACTCATACGGGAGTGCACGCGATCACACGCCAAGGGTCCGCTACAAACACAGTAGAAGAACCGCCACTGGGGCACCTTCATGCTTCCATATTTAATAAGATCACGTAAGAGGCTCCGCTTGCCTGAAAAGGTTACACAGTTGTAACCCTCGCGGAAAAACACGCGAGATAGACTAATTACTCACCTCAAACGGATATCCGACAGAAAATTCACCAACACCGCCTCACGCCCGAACGGCATCCCGTGATCCTGAGCCTCGGCCCCGAAAACATTCGGTCACATCGCACCATTGCGATCCCCTCGGGAAAACACGTCAAAAAGACTGCTCACTTGAGCACAACGGATATCCGGAGAAAAAGATGCATTCTGGTGCACCGTACACGAGCGGTGCTACGTGGGACCCGCATCCTGGTCCCGAAACTCAAAGAACGGATCGTATCATTGCGATCCTCTGGAAAAATTACACAAGTTGGACTATCCACTTGTCCAAAATGGTCGCCCGGTGATAGAGATAGAAAAATCATCGTCAACGCCCAAACGGCCCTCATGGGGCCCGCACCATCATGTCGAATTAGAGTGGGCGGATTGCGCCATTGCAATGCCCTCGGAAAAACACCCAAAAACGACTGCTCGCATGCCCCAAACGGACATCCAATGAAAAAGTCGTGAAACGCTGCACGTAGCTCGAAAGACAGGTCATGGGGTACGTGCCTCAACTTCGGCCTCAATGCCTGAAACCACCCTGGAAAGCTCCGCCTCGGTTCCAGGGTTCCAACGCCACTGACGGCACTCAAAACGGATGTCGGACGCGTCTGCGTCGTCCAAAACAAGACCCCCGTAAAAACGCCAATTCACTTAAAGCACGCGTCGCGCCACCGAGACCCCTCGTTTTGGGAATTAAAAATTTCCAAAACCATCTCAAAACGTTCCCCTCGATCCCAGGATCGCGTCGCTGCAGACGGCACGCAAAACAGACGTCCGTAGCGGAAAATATGGGCGTCCAAAATCTGACGGGGCAAGGCCCCTTGGGCTGGACAGGCCTGGGCCGGCCGTTCCGCCCGGTCTGGGCGGGGCCGCGCTGGCCGGCCTGGCTCGCTATGCCTGGCCCGCGGCTTGGCTGCGCAGGCCGGCGGTGGACCCGGTCCACCGCTGGGCCGACCGGCTGAGGTCGGTCGCTGCGTGACGACCCGCGCGACGCGGGTCGTTGTCTCTGCACGGGGGTCGCGCGCCGCGACCCCGCGGTCGCCGCGCCCCGGCGCTCCCCGGCGCTCCCCCGCGCCCCGGCGGGTATCGCCTCGCCCCGCACGCCGCGCTCGCCGCCGATGCTAAGCGCCCAGCCACCGCGCTGGATGCCGACGCCAAGCGCCCCGCCGCCACGCGAAGCGCCCCGCCGCAGCGCCCTCCGCCTGAGCCGCCTAGAAGACCCGCCCGCCTCCTCCGCTGAAGGCCCGCCGGAAAAAACAAAACAAAACCCGCAAAGTTCGACGATCAACCCCGGCCTCCTCCAAACTCAGATTTAAAAACCAAAAATTGCGTTGGAAAGGCCAGAATTAATACTACAGTACCATGGGCTTTTCTTGAGGATCAAATAACGAATTGATCCATATAAACGATCTCAATGTAGGTGCAGGAATAAAAATTGGAACCGCAATGATCCTACCTCGTGGGCGTTGCTCGGAGCTTCACCGCGAGGGATCCACCGTCGCGCCGCTGCCTTATCGGAGGGGAGGAGGTGAGGAGGAGCTTCCGCTTTCGTTTTTGGGAGCTGCTGGCACCAGGGAAGAAGGGGGAGAGGAGAGGGGTGGGTTAAGTGTTTAAATAGAAAACACTTAACCACCCGCTCGTCGGCCCGAACCCGAACTCCTGGCGGGGTTGAGATTAAGCCTCCCCTAGGCTAAAAACCACGTTCTGAACGCAATGGCGGTCTCAGAATTTTAATCTGAGGCCTCATTCAAAAGTTATAAAATTGAACGCCCAAAGCCGCCAAATTACGAAAACGCCCCTGGGGCCATTTTTCACAGACGGGCCGCGCCCGCAAAACTTACACCCCTCCTAGGGTAAACGGCGCGTTCCAAACTCAACGGTGCCCTAGGTTTTCGAATACGAGCCACCATTTAAGAGATACTTGGGTTCCACTATTAAACGGATAAATTAATTAATTAATTTATCCGTTTAACGTTCTGAAAGCGAGTGAGGGGTCCAAACATCCCGTGCTGACATGTTTTATGTCGTTCCTAGGGTAAACACCCCATTTCGGACCCATCCGTACACTCGGATATCTGATCTGAAGCACCGTTTAGGATTTATCGCATTTATTTGGAGTTTCCAGTGTGAACGCACTAAAAATTTAATTCCGGCCACTCCGGGGCTCGGAATCGCACGTCGTCTGAAGGCGCTGCTCTGGAATAATATCAAGAATATTCCAAATTCTTTTACAGCAAAAAACTGGGTTCTTACAATATTGAACACAAGACAGAGTTATGCCAAAAAATAATATATTGTTAACATTATTATTCTAAGTGGTAATCATCGCCCAGTGGTTGTATTGGCAGGAATGAATATAAATAACTATATTATGTTTGCAAATGTTTATTAAATATTTTTACATTCATCCAATAAATTTTATAAACTTAAAATGAGAATAAATCCAATTTTAATCATAAAAAACTCAAATATTTTTAAAAGATAGTTTTACCACCTTTTGATGGAGAACCTATTTTAAATATAATTTTTGAAAAATTTATAATTTTATATGAAAAATTAAACTTCTTTTTGAAATTGAAATATCAAAATTTACTTTGAGTGAATTTTTGACATTTTTCTGAGAACTTTCATATTTTGATGAATAGTGAATAATACAAAATATTAGTTCAAAAACTATTTTTTCATCCAATTTATTTATATAGATAAATTATGTTTTTAATTGGTTTTAAAAAATAATTAAATCAAGTTTTTATCATTTAATCCAATATAGGTCATTATAATCAATTTCAGATTGAAATTAGATATAAAAACTTTGTGAACTTTTGAATGTTTTTACTTTAAAAACTCATTTTCTCGATCCGTCGAAGAGATTAATTTTAAATTAATTTTAGCCACTTTTGTGTTTTAAATTTTAAAAAACAGACATACAAGGTTGTAATCAATATGATATTTATGATCTAATCGTATCAACATAATTTTTGAAAAATATGAATAGTAACTATAGTAATTATTTTTATTATCATGGTTAAGGGTAAATCAAGTAATTAAGGGTAAATATAATATTATAAATTGCCCTAATACTTGTCTTAATTTCATTGGATAAGCATTTCTCGACCTAATATCATCCTTGGGCCTAAATATTACCTTTGTAAGCCACTTGGATGACTTTAAGACATTTATATTATTTTATTCAAAGGAAAGACAATTTTGTCACACTCTTGTTTTTAACAAGTAAAATATTTTTAATATAGGGTTATATAAGGGATATGTTTAAATATAAATAGTTTTAGAAATATAAAAAGTTTACCTACATCATGGTAATTTATTTATGATTTTTTGGAAATAAATAATTAAATTAAATGGCAACACAATGATGATGCACTAATTGCTTCATTAATGGAAGAATCAAATAAATGATATTAAAAATATTATAATAAATATAATTTGATATAATTTATGTCATCCATGAATTTTATGGATGAATTTGACATGTTATTGATATTTTAAAATAGTTGGTTTGATTATATCATTATGTTGTGATATTTTTAAAAAATCAAGAAATGAATGCTGTCAAAATTAATACTAATGATATTTTAAAATATAAAATATTTTATTAAATGATATAAAATTTTAAAAAAATCCAAGATTCATCCAAATAATTGGGATAATTTCAAAAATTTCATAAATGACTCTTTTATTGGTCATTCGGCATGTTATGGTAATTATATTAACCCTCAAAGTGTAAATTACTTGATAAAATGGTAAGAGTTAAAAGGGTTAAAACAAAAAGATAAGGATTAAAAAAAATATTCAAAACTTGTATAATTTTTATTTGATGATTATATTTTGACCCATACTTATCCTATATTCTAAATAAATCACTTTGGATCCATTTGGAATAGAAAATTAATTTATATTAATTTAATATTTTGTAGAATTCCAAGAGTGTCTCTCCCCTCTCTTATAAAAGGGAACTACTTTTATCATTTCTTCACACTTAAAACCCAATTGGGTTAGGACAAGATATTCCTAAATACATTCCTAGAATCCCTCCACACATTCTAGAGGCCTTATTTTAGGCATAAAAATCTCCTTAGAGGTGTTAAGGTGTTAATCAAAGGAGATCGCCTGAAGAAGAGGTATCAATTTTATTTAATTACTTCTATTTTATTTCTTATTCCACTTCCTTCAAATGTTATTCATACATGATGAAATAATAAATATAGTATCCTCAATATACCGAGATTTTATTATGTTTATATCATTAGCTAAAATCATCTCCACTTCCATCAAATGGGGAAAAAATTAATCGTTTGTGCGTACGAGTGAACTATCACCTCCACGAACCGATATAATTGTTTTTCCATAACCGTCTCTCAAGACTGGTTATAATTATGGAATTAATGTTCATATGTGATATTCATGACATATTTATCATTATAAGATAATAATATATCAATTAAGTTCTTACTTTCCATGCACATAAAAATGATAATGTCGTTCGTGCGTACATGTGAACTATCACCTCCACGAAGCGATGTGATTCATTTTTAATCACCACATCACTTGAATAATATATATAAGTATATTTAAATGATATTAATTATAATATTATCATTATGGAAAGATAAAATAATTCTTACCTTCTTTCCATAATAATCATTGAAAAATGGAAACGTTACTCATGTGTACTTACTGCTTACCATCTCCATGATTGTAATGTAGTTCATTTTTAATAACCATAATTAATGGTTTGATTTAAAATTATAATTAATGCATAAAAGTTATTATTATATCATGAATATTATTTTATATATGATTGACTATTGACTACTTTTGATTATAGACATCATACCAAAGTCATTTTGGACTCATGTACCGAATATCGACAAATATCCAACATGAACTTAAATAATTAATTTTTATAAAATGATAATAAATGATATAAAAGGAATAATAAACTTTAAAAAGGTTCTCAAGAAATTAAATAATTAACATAATTTTATTATTTAGGAAGATAAATAACATATGCGGTGAATCAGACTCGAGGTAAGGGACTCCGTCTCAATCTTCTTTCATTGAGGAATATTCTGATGTTATACACCACCTTCTTTTATGAGGTGTATAAAAAACCCCTTTGAATTTTAATTTCACTCAAATGTTTTCAAAAGTAATATTTCTATACGAAGTGTTTTAACTTCTTTAAAAATGACAAAAGGAATTTTTTTAACGTATACGGCGACAACGACTTCTCTATTTTCGTGACTGTTATTTGATATTTAGCTTCCTCTACAATCCTTAATGTTTTTAAAGGAAAAATAAATCACTTATTCCCTTTTCTAGGTATTTTTTTATTGAAAATGGTTTTTAAAATGGAATGATTATTTAAATATCTTTAAATTATTTCTTTTGATTGAAATGAAATTTTATGAGTGAAATGTTGAAAATTATAATATTTTATGTGTTATGATTATATAATGGTATTTGTAAATTTTAAGGGTGGTTTCGTGATAAACCAAGGATTGGTGGTTTTGTGATAAACCAACGATGTGTGGTTACGTTATAACCTCCAATGCATTGGGTATGGAAGTCGACCATATGATTATTCCATTTTGTAAGTGTGACATGTATGGAATTCGACCACATTGTTATTCCATTTAAGTATAATTATGTCCCAAGTTACATTTATGTATTATCTATTCTTTATATGGGTTTTATGGTAATATTTTGATTATAAAAAGTGTAATAAATGGACTTATTTTCAAGGTAAGGTATTTACTACTTCATAAGGGTGAAAAGTATTACTTTATGATAAAGTATTCATGTGTTTTCATGTTTTCACAAGACTAACAGTTTTCATTTAAGGAGTGTGTATTTTTCTTCCAAAGCATGGACACTTAATTCATCTTCTTCAAATTCTGTTTTGTAAAAAAAATTACCTTCTTGAATTTTTAAACATTGAATTTCATATTCGACTTTTTGAATAATTTCATCATTTAAATCCCAAAAATATTTGGTCACTTGATCATGTTTTTCATACATCAATTTCACATTCAAAGTTATTTTTTAAAATTTAGGAATTTCAACTTTGAAAAAATCAAAAAATTTGTTTCTTTAATTAATCACTATTTCTAGAAATCCTTCATCAAAGGACTCTAAAGATGAAAATTTATCATTTAAGGTTTGGTAGTTCTTCCCATCTTCATTAGCTAGCTCATGAAAAAAAAATCTCGATTTTACATCATTGTGACACACTAACCCCCCTGTGATTTTGTCCAAGTTAAATTGATATCCATCATTAAATCCATTAAAGAAACACTCTAATTGTGTTCTTATATTAATTCCATGATTGCGGCATCGAACTATAAATTCAATGAACCTATTCCATGCATCACAAATCTCTCTCTATCATCTTTAATGAAAATGGTAATCAAGCACCTAAAGTGCCTACATTTCTTACTAATAATTCTATGCATTTTTTTTAAAAAAAAATATGTTTGTGAATTAACTACAAAAGTTCACTTAGTAAGAAAAATTTTAGGAACAATTAAAAATATAAAATAAATTGAACCAAGTAGTTTTCACAAGCAATATTTTTTTTAGATTTTTTATGTGTGTTTCTGTTTTATTTTTTTTATTTTATAACCGTAGTACACTTAGGTCAAATCCTTCCCTGCTAACATTGAAAAAATTTGATCACTCTCAGTCATTGAAATGAATGTCAAATTAGAAATTTATAACTCCTACTACACGCAAGGATAGTGTAAATCATGGTCAAACCTAAAGGAATACTGGTGAGTATATCAAAGAGATATTGAAAGACCTATTCTACTGAAAATAGTGGGAAATAAAGATAGAGGATTCTTTTTGTATTTGTTTTATTAAAAAAATAGAAATATAAAAAATCACAAAAGAAGAATAAGAAATACAAAAGATATTGAGAAAAGATAATGAGCATCGTAAGCGTAGAAAAGAAATTGTAGGGCGGATGTCAACTGTTTAATTTTAAGAAAAAAATTCTTTATTCACAGAAAATTATTTACAAGTTCATACTCATAAAAAGATTAGTCCAAACTCCCTCACGAGGAGAATAACCTTCTTAGGGAAACTCCAACCCAAAACGCCATTTTGAAGTAACTTTACTTCATTTTGAAGTATGAACAATAAATTTCTCTCCAACCCACTTACTTCATTTTCCACTTCAAAAAGAATATTCTTTGAATATTCTTCTTTATATATATTTTATTTTTACCTTTATTCAACACATTATATTAAAACTAATATTTTTCATAAAATTAAATGATGTGATATATTATGATATTTAATAAGTGTAATAATTAAAAAAAATTAAATTTGATATTGATTAATAATTAAATTAAATTAAATTTGATATCTTTATTTAACAATATCAATTTAAATATAATAAATTATGCTTTATTTTCATTATACACTAATATAATGTATTTTGTTTTTTAATTGTTATTTATTATGTATCATTAATTTTTATTGATTTATCTACAATATAATTTTAATTTATGACATGTGTATTTTGAACTAATTATATTATTATAATTTTAATTATAATTACATGTGTGATATTTGATTAATTAAGTGAAAACTTTTTTAAATAGTTATATAATAATTATTTATATATATATATATATTAAAAAAAGTTTAATATAATAATAAAATTAACTACGTAATTAATTAATGATTAAATTAAATTAAAATTGTACTCGTTATTTAATAACATAAAATAAAATAAAATAAAACCGTATGATATTTAAACCAATATTCAATTAAAAATGTAGAAAATTACAATGGATAGTCGATTACAATTAATTTTCTAAATCAGAATATCGTTGCCATAGATACTCGATTAATGCATTGGGAAGTGCGATATGAGCATCCTTATCCTTGATTCTTCTATGCTGGTTGATTAAGTGTTGAAATCGAACATTTTCATCTATCGTTGTCTCAACAGTTGGAGCTGGCACTTCCATCGCATCAATAATTGGAGCATTCAAATCACATTCATCCTCGATTATCATATTGTGCATGATGATGCATGTAGTCATTATATCATGTAATACATGTTTTCTCCAAAAAACATGTAGGTCCTACGATGATTGAAAAGCGTGTCTGTAAAACTCCAAATGCTCGTTCCACGTCTTTTCTACATGCTTCTTGCCTCATTGAAAAATATTTATTCTTCGCACTACATGGATCATGGATACTTTTCACAATTGTGGACCACTTTGGATATATATTATCAGCCAAATAATATCCCATATCATATTCTTTTCCTTGAATGACATAATGATAAGGCGGAGTAATACCTTGAGCGAGATTAGAAAACAAATGAGATGATTCAAGCACATTGATGTCATTATTGGTACCCGACATACCAAAATATGTGTGCCATATCCAAAGATCATAATCAGCCACTACTTCTAGAATAATAGTTGGGGATCCAGAACATCCTGCATATTGTCCAACCCATGTCGTAGGACAATTTTTCCAATTCCAATGCATACAATCCAAACTACCTAACATTCCTGGAAAACCGCGTTCTTGACCAATATAAAGCAATCTTGAAATATCATTTGCATTAGGTGATCGAAGGTATCGCTCTGTAAAAATCTCAACAATATCACGACAGAATCTTTTTAAACATTTAATTGTAGTAGACTCACCAATTTTAACATATTCATTAGTAGCATTAGCTGGGAGGCCATATGCCAACATCCGAAACGCGGCTGTTAATTTCTGTAGAGTTGATAATCCAGGTCTACCAAGCCCATCACTTCTTTGTTGAAAGTAATGATCATGTGCTTTAACTGCATCAGCAATACGAAGAAAAATACTTCGAGACATTCTATATCGCCGACAGAACAATGTCACATTATATCGTGGATTGCTAGAAAAATAATCATCATACAAATTACGATCTGCAGCATCACGATCGCGATTGATAACTATGTGCCCTTGGATGGATCCAGCGTGAGAAAACCGATCATTGTATTCACTATAATAATGTGTCGTCGTCATATTGTTCCTCTACACTGCTCGATGTACTGCTTCTTGCATCTCTTCAAATGCATTTTTTGCCGCATCATTGGACGAAGATAAAGAAGAAGATGGCGACGATGATGATGAAATTTCAAAATGAATATCAGAAGGATCTCCAACATTGTAATTAATTTTGGTACTCTTATCGAGCATCTATTCTCAAGAAGTAATACAATGATACTTATATATAGATAAATCCAATGGAATAAATATACAATCATGATAAGGTTGGATGAAGATGAAATCCATCCAACAATTGAGATCAAGATGAAATTCATCCAACGGTTGGGATAAATATGCAATCATGATAAGGTTCGATAAAGCTAAAATCATCTGACGGCTATGGTCAAAATGAAATCCAACGGATGGATGAGATCGTAGTGATATCATGATAAGGTTGACATAAAGATAAAACTCATCTGACGGTTCATTTCAAAATGAAATCCATCCAATGGTTGTGATGGAGGTGCAATCATGATAAGGTTGGATGAGGAAAAAATTCATCCTATAATTGAGATTAATATGAAATCCATCCAACGATCCATTTTTTATATACTCTGAATGTTAAAAATGAGTGAAATTTAATTAAAATGTGAATACATCAAAAAAAATATTAAAATAATGAAGAGTAGTTATTAATTATATAAATTTTAAAAAATTAAAAACAAATACTGAAAATTATAATAAATACATATATTAATTATGAAAATTAAAACTATATTACAAACATGAAATGTTAATCAATAAATATGTATAGATAAACATTAAAAATGGATATGTGATCATGATAAAGTTCAATAAATCTAAAACTCATCTGATGACTATGATCAAAATGAAATCTAACGAATGGATGAGATTGTAGTAATATCATGATAAGGTTGGTATAAAGATAAAACTCATCCGGTGGTTCATTTCCAAATGAAATTCATCCAACGGTTGGGATGTAGGTTCAATCATGATAAGGTTGGATGATGAAAAAAATCCATCCAACGATTGAGATTACTATGAAATCCATCTGATGATCCATTTTTTATACTTTGAATGTTAAAAATAAGTAAAATTTAATTAAAATATGAATATATCAAAAAAAATTAGAATAATGAATAAGAGTTGTTAATTAAATAAATTTGAAAAAATTAAAAATGAATACTTAAAATGAAAATGAATACATATATTATTTATTAAAATTAAAGCTGTATTAAAAACATGAAATGTTAATCAATAAATATTTATAAATAAATATTAAAAATGTATATGAGACCATTATAAGGTTAGATAAGGACGAAATCCATCCAACGATTGATATCAAAATGAAATTCATCCAACGGTCGGGATGAATATGCAATCATGATAAGGTTAGATAAGGTTATAACACATCCGACGGTTGAGATCAAAATGAAATCCATTTGTATGGTTGTGATTGCAGTGAAATCATGATAAAGTTGACACATAGATAAAATTCATCTGAAGGTTCGTATCAAAATGAAATCCATCCAACAATTGAGATGAATGTGCATTCATGATAAGGTTGGATGATGACGAAATCCATCCAACGATTGAGATCAATATGAAATCCATCCAACGGTCTATTTTTTATACTTTGGATATGCATTATCTATCATACTCCCTATAAATAACTATTAATTTCATTCCACCCAAATGCTCATTCTCTTTGTTTCACCAATACCTTCCTAAAACTATCTTGTTTTAGAAAGATATGGTTTCTCGGTCTTCTAGCTACTATGTTGGTGAAGATATACCCTTATGTGAGGTGTACATGATAATTTCTCAAGATCTTATTACTGGTGTTTACCAGTCATCCGATTGTTTTTGGTCTCGCATCAAAAATGCATACAACGAAGTCAAGAACGAGGGCTGGGAACTTCGAAGTAAAAGATCGTTGCAGTGTCAGATACAAGCTGTCGAGAAGGCTGTGAAGAAATTAAACAGATGCATCAGGCAAGTTGAAAATATGAATCCCAGTGGTGCACCAGAACAAGATATTGTGAGTAATTTATTATTTTTCTATTTTATGTTTATATATGTAAATACGTAGCATTAACATTGAAAATTTTCCAGCTAGATCGAGAAAAAATCTTACTCATGCAAGATCCCACGTGCAAGAAAGGATTTAGGTTTGATCATGTATGGAGCACCATAAATTTTTTTGAAAAATTCAAAGACGGTGCAAGTACTACAAGACAGAAGCCTCGAAAACAGAACTATGTATCATCAGAGTCAGATAATCCAACTCCTGAGTCTTATCCATCCGACTCTCCTGGTTTGTCATCATTTTCACTGCACATAAATGATGATGATGTTGGTGGCTCATTTTCTACACGACCCATTGGAGTGGAGAAAGATAAATTAAAAAGAAAAAATGATGAAAATTCACAAGGGATCATTGAAACTTTGAAAGAAGAAAATCAACTTCTTTTAGAGATGTTGGAGAAGTCAAGGAAACAACAAATGGAAATTGAAGAAAATAGAATGAATTTCAAAGAGTTTAAAGAGGAAAATAAAATTTTGTTACCCGATCTAAATAAAATCAGTGATCTGAATGTCCGTGCTTTTATTCAAGGTGAACAAGCACGAATTATATAGAAAAGAGGAGGAAAACTTCATCAACCACCAGAGGCTCCTTTGCAATCACCTTCAACATCCAATTTTTTTGAATATTTTAACATCGGGGGAAGCGATGCCAATTTACCAGATTATTAGATTGTCATTTTCTACCTTTATTTTTCGTAAGGTAGTTGAGAGCTGTTGTTTTAATGTTAAATTGGTTTTATATACTGTGTTCGATGTGTTATGTTCTGATTATTGCACATCATTATGTTTTTTTTTAATCTTGTACTTGTTTGTGTAAACATGTATGTTTGTATCTTGTCCCATTTTTGAAAAAATATACTTATTATAAACACATACTGATATATATATATATATATATATATTAATTGGTTCAATTCTAATGTATATTTTTTTTATAAACCAGTAGCATATAGTATTTCAACTTTCAATTTATTTAATTACTATATATTATTAATTTAAATTAACATAAATGTAATATATAATTTATTATATTATATATGTATTTTGAACTAGATATATGATTATTAATATATAAATTTTATTATGTATATATATAAATAACCAATTAAATAAAATAATTATGAATAAAGAATTTATTTATTTGATTAAAATTTTCAAAAAAAAAGATGAATAATAATAATAATTTTCATATATTAAAAAAATATTAATAATATTGTTGAAAAAAAATTAATAATTGAATATTTAAATATAAAAATTAATTAAATATAGTAATTAAAATATGTATTATTCAAATACAATGAATAAAATAAATATAAACCATTTATTATAAAGATAAAATTAGTTGAAAAAAAAGCAGGATAGCGCAGCTACAGCGGAGCACCAAATATGGCACTCCCCTGTAGCAAATCGGCATTTTGATGCGGGAATTGGCGATGGGTTGGAGCCCTATTTAACTCTAAAATTCCGTTTTTTGCGCTGCATTGAAGATGGTATTATGAATAGTTCTTAGATCTCGCCACTTCAAGAATCATCCAAAAGCAAGGGAATTAAAAAATTATTGTCAGAATAAATCTCTTCAAAAGATTACGATGACAGAAAATTAAATAGAAAGAATCATAGAAAAAATTTCAAAGTGAATTGATCTCGTCGAAAGATTCAAGTGAATAAAAATAATGTCGTAAAGAATTAAAAATGAACCAAACAATTAAATTTCCCAAGAAAATGTTTAGCCGATCATTTTAAATTTCAAGAATCTCACACGAGAAAAAAATAGATAGAGATACAGTAGAAGAAAAAGAAAGGATAAAGATATAGAATCTTCCCTAGCTTCATCTTTAACTTTATCCCTTCAATGAATTCCTGCTCTTACTCACTTAAAGAATTGCATAATCTCGGCTTCGGAGCTCATTCTCCATCCTTGTCTCTGTTTCGGTCTCCTAATTCGAAAAGCTTTGTGCCTCTTTCATCTGTCTCATAATTTATCCCCCGTCGTAGATAGGTTTGTTACCAACATTGGTCGATGATGAAATTTCGAAAAGCAATAACAGATTGACGACCATATCCTCATGAAGGCCTCAATGATGTTTGAACGGTGGCGGGCTTGGCTTTAGGGAGTCAATTTGTTGGGATCGACTTTACAGGGGAAGCACGCGAGAAGGTTCGGCTTAGGGAGTTTTTTTCAACATATATGCTAGGGTTCTTCAGCCAGATTTGCTTTGACCTTGATTTGATTCTCCTTTGTACAAACTTGGTCGAGATCCCTCTGATTCGCACCTCGGCTTTGTTCGACTGTTCTTCAACTGTGCTTTACAGGGAAAACACGTGAGGGTTCATCTTGGATCACGGCTTGGCTTCTATCCACATCGGTCGATGCGTGGGTAGACCGGTGCACAGTGGTATCAGGCGACAGTGAGGGGTTCATGGTGGTAAGATCTGTTAGGGCCGTAAATGATTGGCCCACGGTACAGAAATAATCACGAGATAAAAATAAAGTGCAAATGCGGAAATAAAAGGACACCAGATTTAACGTGGAAAAACCCCCAAATGGAAGGGGTAAAAAAACATGGGAATATAGAAGGATCACTATGGGGTAAAAGTGGGTACACACTCCCTCACTTATTACAAGGAGAAAACTCTCGTAATATTCTCTCTTGAATAAAGGGGGAAACTGCCTAACTAAAACCGCTCACAAATAATAATAATAACCTGATACAAGTGATGAGATGAGATGTTTAAGGATGATCTTTGGAAGAGGGGAGAGCCTCATTTTATAGGCCTCCTCACCCCTTCCCCTTGCCTTCTCCCGTTGGAAGTTTGGTGGGGGTTGGCCACCCACCATCTACCACCACCAGCCCCCCCCCCCTTTGACAATTGGGGGGCGGCACCATCCTGCTGACACATCTCCCACTTGGAGATTTGATTGAGAACCAATCACATCTCCACACATCCTTTCTATCTGCCCAACCATGCTGCTCACGTATCTGCGAGGCCACTCGAGGATCTGCACCATCTAAACTTATCAGAGTTAATCGCCTTCGTCAGGAAATCTACCAGATTTTCTTTAGTATGAATCTTCTGCATATCAACACTTCCTTCCTCCACCACATCTCAGACAAAGTGATATTGTACCCCAATGTGCTTCGTCCTGGAATGAAAAGATGGATTCCTTGCAATGTGCAAGGTTCTCTGACTGTCACAAAACAATGGAATCTGCTCCTGTCTGTGCCCAAGCTCCTCCAACAACCTTCTCATCCAAATCGCCTCTTTGCAAGCCTGTGTAGCTACCATGTACTCTGCCTCCGTTGTGGATAAAGCCACAACTGACTGTAACTTCGAAATCCAGCTCATAGCTCCTCCTGCAAGAGTAAACACATAACCAGTAGTGGATTTCCTCCAGTCAGAATCACCTGGAAAATCTGAATCAACGTAGCCTCTGACAGTAAAATCTGATCCTCTATAACATAATGCAGTATTTGAGGTCTCCTTGATGTATCTCAGGATCCTCTTCACTGTGCTCCAATGCTCCCGTACTGGATTCGCCATGTACCGACTAACTGCTCCCACTGCATGTGCAATGTCTGGTCTAGTACAAACCATAGCGAACATTAGACTACCCACTGCCGATGCATACGGTACTCGAGACATTTCCGTCCTCTCTGCTTCACTGCTAGGACTCATCGTGGAGGATAACTTGAAATTAATGGGAAGAGGGGTAGATATTGGCTTACAGTCTTGTATGTTGAAGCGTTTCAAGACTCTCTGTAAGTAACTCTTCTGTGATAGCCAAATCTTCCCATTATTTCTGTCTCGGTAAATCTGCATCCCAAGAATCTTGTTTGCTGGTCCCAAGTCCTTCATATCAAACTCCCTAGCCAACTGTGCCTTCGTCTCCTAGATCTGATCATTGTTGGGGCCTGCAACCAACATGTCATCCACATACAACAGAAGAATGATGAAATCATTACCATCTGAACCCTTGAAATATGCACAAGGATCTGAATGAAGTCTATCGTATCCAAGGCTCATGATATAGGAATCAAATCTCTTATACCAACACCTCGGCGCCTGTTTGAGACCGTACAGAGATTTTTTCAACCTGAAAACCAAGTTCTATTTACCTTCTTCTACAAACCCTTCTGGTTGGATCATATAGATCTCTTCATCAATATCACCATGGAGAAACGCAGTCTTCACATCTAGCTGCTCTAGATGTAAGCTGTATGTAGCACACATCGCCAGAACTAATCGAACAGTCGTTAGTCTAACAATAGGAGAAAATATTTCATTGAAATCAATACCTTCCTTCTGAGAAAATCCTTTGACCACCAATCTTGCATGATATATTTCCACCTGGTCCTTTCCATCCCGCTTGATCTTAAAGACCCATTTGTTTCTAATATCCTTCCTTCCACGAGGTAATGGAACAAGATCCCAAGTCTTGTTCCTGTGCAGGGCTTCAAGTTCCTCCTACATCGCCTTCATCCATGAGGATACATCTAGACTCTGGGTCGCCTCCACAAAAGAAGATGGCTCTCCATCCTCTGTCAATAAGCAATACGCAATATTGCTCTCAGTGACATAGTCTGAGTTCCATACTTGTGCTCTTTTCTCCCGAGTTGACCGTCGTGGTCCAGACTCAACCAGTACTTGATCATCATGCTCTGGTAATGCCTCAGAGGAAACTGGTTCTTCCTTGGACTTGTCATCTATTTCGACTATTGTGGTTTTTGTATTCTCCTTCTCCATGTCTTGATCAGTTGTCATTTTCACCTTGTCTTCTACAAAAATGACATCTCTGCTGATGATAAATTTGTGGGTAGTTGGATCCCACAAACGATACCCCTTCACACCATCAACGTACCCCAAGAAGATACATTTCCTGGATCTTGAATCCAACTTCGATATTTCCTAGTCATTAAACATTGCATATACAAGACTTCCAAAAGTATGTAACCGAGAATAGTCAGTGGGTTTACCAGTCCACATCTCCATCGGTGTCTTCAGCTCAATTGCCATTGAAGGAGATCAGTTGATCACATAACAGGCGGTATTCACTGATTCTGCCCAAAAAGTTTTGGCAATACCTGCAGTCTTCAGCATCGCCCTTGTTCTATCCAATAGGGTTCTGTTCATCCGCTCTGCCACTCCATCTGCTGGGGAGTGTACGCCACCGTGAACTGCCTCTTGATCCCTTCCTGTTGACAAAAAGTATCAAACTCCTCGCTTGTATATTCTCCACCATTGTATATCCTCAGACACTTGATTTTCTTTCCAGATTCAAGCTCCTTCTATGCTTTGAATGTTTTGAAGACTTCTAAAACATCTGCCTTCCTCCTGATTGGGTACACCCAACATCTCCTGGAATAATCATCAATGAATGAAACAAAGTACTTTGCTCCTCCCAGGTGCTTGACAAACATCGGAATGGATCAACTCCAAGATCTCCTGACTTCTTGCTGTTGACGTCCCGAACTTTAACCTGTGTTGCTTGCTCAAAACACAATGCTCACAAGATGGTAAGGATACCTTTGTCAGCCCAGGCAGCAACTTCTGATCCGCAAGAATCTTCAGGCCTCGTTCTGACATATGACCAAGCTTCCGATTCCATAACGTCGTCAACGCTTTCGTCGAGGTATTTGATGCAACAACTATCTCCGCATCCTTGTACGTTTCACCCATAAGCACGTATAGGTTCTTTGAGATCTTCTTCGCCTTCATTACCACAAGCGCGCCCTTCACGATTCTCATCACTCCATTCTCGGTGCAATTCTTGCATCCGATGTCATCAAATTGTCCCAAAGACAATATGTTCTTCTTCAGGCCCTTCACATGACGTACTCCTTGGACGGTCCGTACTATGCCATCATGCATCTTCATTTTGATGGTACCGACTCCAACGATCTTCAGAGTGTGATCGTTCCCCATATACAAAAGTCCTTCCGAGATGGTTTCATATTGGTCAAACCATTCCTGTCGAGACGTCATGTGCCATGTTGCTCCTGAGTCGATAATCCATGCATCGTCGAGATGCTGCCTGCTTCCAGTAGTCGTTGCCGCTTCACTGACTAGTATATCTCCACTTCCAGAAGTACTCACCATATTCCCCTAAGAGCCCTTTTCACCACTCTTCTTATTCCAACAATCCTTCTTGATTTTCCCCTTCTTGACACAATTGAAACATGTGACATTCTTCTTTTTACTCCTTGATTTGGACCTGCCATGATTTTGGCTCCCACTGGAACCACGCTCCATCATCCTTTCTCTCTCCATTGACAGAGCTACAGCTTGGTGCAAAGTTGTCTGTCTGTCCTCCTTGTTCTTGCGCCGACTTTATTCTTCTAGAACTACGGCTGCAACATCATTAAAGAGCAGCATATCCGTCAAGATATTATTGGTGAGGTTGATGATGAGTTGGTCATATGAATCTGGCAAACTCTGGAGTAGAATCTCCGTACGTTCAGTATCCACAATTTTATAGCCCAACGCTGTGAGTTGAGCGAACAGAGTATTGAGGTTGTTGATGTGGTCGGTCACTGAAGATGACTCCACCATCCGAAGAGTGTACAATTTTCTCTTCAGGAAAATTTTGTTGTGCAGTGACTTGGCCTCGTATAGCTTCGTCAGAGTATCCCATATTTCTTTTGCCGCCTTTTTCTCTACAATGCTCGATAGGACCCCGTCTGCCAAATCCAAATGGATGTTGGCAATAGAATTTTCGTCCATATCGTTCCATTTCTCCTCCGTCACACCCGCCGGATTTTCGCCAATTGCCAGTAGGCAATTATCCTTCCGCAGCACTGCCTGCATCTTCATTTTCCACAACGAAAAATTATTCCCATTGAATTTTTCAATCTCAAATTTCGCCGCCATCTGGACACGCCTTCAGTCCAGAACCTCCTCCATTTCACAACGGTGTATTTAATAATCTCAATAAATTTTTTTTGATGTGACAGTTCAACTGGAGTCGCAATCACAGAGCATACTAAAATTTTACGAGAATTATTAATACCTGAAAACGTGAACAGCACCGGGCCAAAACCTTGGCTCTGATACCACTTGTTTGGACCATAAATGATTGGCTCACGGTGCAGCAATAATCACGAGATAAAAATAAAGTGCAAATACGGAAATAAAAGGACACCAGATTTAACGTGGAAAAACCCCCAAATGGAAGGGGTAAAAAACCACGGGAAGATAGAAGGATCACTATGGGGTAAAAGTGGATACACACTCCCTCACTTATTACAAGTAGAAAACTCTCGTAATATTCTCTCTTGAATAAAGGGGAAAACGGCCTCACTAAAACCGCTCACAAATAATAATAATAACCCGATACAGGTGATGAGATGAGATGTTGAAGGATGATCTTTGGAAGAGGGGAGAGCCTCTTTTTATAGGCCTCCTCACCCCTTCCCCTTGCCTTCTCCCATTGGAAGTTTGGTGGGGGTTGGCCACCCACCATCTACCACCCCCCCCCCTTTGACAATTGGGGGGGCGGCACCGTCCTGCTGACAAGATCGACCATAGGAACGATGGTGGATCTTAGCTGACTGGTAGAATGATGAGAAATAGATGCAGAATAGAGCTTAGCAGCGGTTCTTTGGTGGAAGCAGCAGTAAACCGGTGGAGGTGAGACCTGGCGGTAGATCAACTCGGTCTGTGGCGGTGGATTGATGGAAGATCAGTAGATTAGGAGGAATGGTGGATCTGCAATGGAACAAAGGAGTGTTGGCGGTGGACTGTTGAGGACCGATAGATCGTTGATAGTGATGCTAGTGGTAGATTAGCTCGGCCACCGGTAGATGGTATGAAATTTATGAGATATACTTTGGTGGGTCAATCTAAGTAATAATTCTCTACTTATTAACTCATGAATGTATTTATCATATATCATATACAACCCTTTGTAATGAGTACAAGATTCTATTCATGTTAATTTTAACATATCACTACACCATAATACTTCATGATATTGATTAGAGATAACTCAAAGTCATACTTTGAGGGGATATCATTATTCGATCATTTATGTAAAGTAAATTACATCATGCGTGAATGAATGATAAATGAAGATTGAATTTATTATAAATACATGATACATTTATAATCATTACATCAATCTCTCAAGTATCAAATTCCTAGATACCTAACATGACCCTCATGTTGTTGTTGTGGTAACAAATTTATTAATGGATCTACTACATTGTCATCTATAGAAACCCAATTGATCCTTCATCACCCCTCTCAATGATCTCATACGATATGGTATTTGTGAAAGATGTGTTTGGCCTTTTGGTGAGATCAAAGTTCCTTTTCCTGAGCAATAGCTCAATTATTGTCATTGCAACACCCTGATATTTTAGTTTAAAAATAATATTATATTCAATTGTATTCACCACACACAATATCACGCGTAAAACAAATTGAGATATAGTATTAAAATATTATTATTTAAATACAATTGTTATAACATGTTTGTCAATTTGGTGGATATGAATAGGATTAATCGCATTATGAAATATATGTAGGGAAGTTTTCTTTAACACAAATTTGTTTATTATTTCCCAGTAAATAATAACTCAATTTTAAATAAGATCATATAAGATTAAGGGAGATATTTTTAAAAAAAATGATTTTTGTGCGTAAAGCATTTTTTATCAAAGTAAATTAAGTTAATCACTATAGATGAAATGTAGGGATGTTTTATTTAACACAAATATGTTTATTATTTCCTAATAAATAATAACTCGATTTTAAATAAGATCATATAAGATTAAAAGAGATATTTTTCAAAAAAAAAAAATTGTGCGTAAAGCATTTTTTATCAAAGAAAAATAAGTTAATCACTATAGATGAATAATTTTAATGAAATTTATAGATCATATATTTAATAAAAAAATCAATATTCATATAATGATAAGGAATGAGTATAAATTATTTTTATACTTTAAAAATACATTTTCTTTAAAAATGGTTTTTATTGCATTTTGTGCATGAATATTATGATTAATTTCCGCCACTTCAAGAAATTGTACTTGATAAAATGAAAATAATTTTTTAAATTAGAATATCAAAATGATATTAAGATAATTCATTATTATTTTCTGAAAAGATTGATTTTGGAGTGAATAGTGAAAAATGCTGATTTTTATAAAAAAACAGCAATTTCTTTAATTTTAATCAAAGTAATTTCAATGTTCCATTTGGTTTTGGATTTGTTTGAAAGTCACATAAGGTTAATTTTATTAAAAATAATCCAGTTAATTCCATGGGAATCAACATTATACTTTATTTTGGTATAAAATCAGTTTTACACTTAAAATGGTTATTTTTCTAAAAAATGATTTTTGTTGTGTTTCACACACTTATAATAAAATTAATTTTTACCACTTATAGAAATTAAATCATATAATTTGGATCTTATATTTGGAATAATAATATTCAAATTATTTAATAAGGTCAATTTCATTTTTAATCATAATTAATAGTAACCATGGTAAAAGTTTATCACAACGATAAAGGGTAAAATGGATTAAAGAAGGTTAAAACTATGTGATAAGGTCTAAAAATCAATCCAACACTTTCCTTTATTTCAATAAATGAATGTATATCAACCATAATCATTCTATATTAAAAAATATAGCGTTTTGGTGACACTTGCCTTTGATTATAACCTTTATATTATTTTAAGTAAAGGATAACAAAATGTCACTCTCTCCCACTTATTATGTTGCCATGATATGGATATAGATAAAAATGATATATGAATGAATATAGATGCTAAATTTGATAAAGAATAAACTATATTAATGATATTAATTTATTTTTAATTTTTAGTGATTGTATAATTACCTAGAACATTTACAGAAAGTCAACACATAACTTGTGCAAGCAGTAGAAAAATCAAGTAAATGATTTTAAAAACATTAAAAAAGGTTTCTTAAAGAAGAGGTATAATTTTTAACTGAATGTTTTCGTATTTATTTCTTCTTCCACCACCTTCAAATATTCTATAACAATGCTCATATAATAACATCAATATCACCCATATACTAAAATTTTATTATGTTGATGAAAAATCCCTTATTCATCTCCTTTCCATTATATGGGAAATTAAAGCATCGCTCATGCATATGTATGGACAACCATCTCCATGAAGTGATATGTTTTTTTTTCATTAACACCTCACACGACCAGTTATAAAGATTTATTTAATGAATATATAATATTTTTATAACATTATTATGATTTTGGAATAGTATAATATTATATACCTTATTTCTTTTCCATCTGGTAGAAAAATATAAATGTCGCTCGTCTGTACGTGCGGATCACCACCTCCATGATATGACGTATTACATTTTTCAGGTCCACCTTCCATTCTTGGTTCTAAAAATGTATTTAATGTATAAAAATAATAATTTTTTTATGATTAATATTTAGTAGGTGATGGAACCATGATCCCTTTGACCATATTCATTCTACCAAAGTCATTTTTGACTTATAAACCGTACGTCATCAAAATGTCCATCATGAATTTAACCATTTTAGTAAATAAATAAAACATGGTAAATTATATAAATAGAATAATGATAAAGGAATGAACATGAAAAAGGTTCTTAATAAAGTATAAAACTAATATAATCTTATTACTCGGAAGGGTAGACATATAAATGAAATGCATTGGCACTCGAGGTAAGGGACTTTCTTTTTAAAATATTGTTTTAAATTTTTCATTCCAACTCTTTCATCCATGTTGAGGCTATTTTAAATGTTTCAAGATTGTTCTTATTTATGATTCAAAGGCTGATAAAGTTCATTTTCAACTATTTTTTATTTTTATTACAAAGGTTTGAAAAGGAATCTTTTCGATGTTTTTCGTATGATTCGTTTTTACCAAAGCGTGAAATGAATCTTTGTTTTAACAATTATTGAATGAAAATATTTTCTCAACATCATGACCATTATTTTATTTGAAGCTTCCTTTTTAAGTTTCAATGGTTATTTTCAAAGAAAATATTTTTCTCAATATTATAGGATTTTTTAGTTTTAAATTTTTTTTCTAAGGAAATGGAATTTTCTTATCATTTTTATGATATTACTAAAAGTGTTATTGCTTATGGTTTTGAATGCCAATTCAAATGATTTTTATAGTTAAAGTGAAAGTTATATATTTTTTATTCATGTTATGGTTCTTGGTTATTTTATATGAATGACAGGTGAAAGGTGACAGGTGAGCCCGATATAACTCCCTAATGCATTGAGTAACGTAACAGAGTTTACCAGTGATAGGTTACTCCTAAGAGATTTGGGAATTACCCATTTAAGTGATTTTATTGTAAGGGTGATCATAAGGATAATATCCCAAGATACCTAATTTTTTTTCAATGCTTTCTATGGGTTTTAAAGGAAATCTTTTGATTTCATAAGGTAAGAAAATGAACTCATGATTTAAGGAAATTTTATAATCTTATAAAGGTTAAATGTATGTTTTCACAAGTCCTCATGTTTCCCTAAGTATATTTCATGACTATGATTTTGCCTTTATTCTTGCTTACAATATGTTATATGAAAACCCTGGGCTTTGAAGTTGATTTCATGAGTAAGTAAAATATTATTTTGAGCTAAAAAATTTATTATGTAAAAAAGGAAAACAAACTTATGGGTTTTCATGAATTTAAAATGGATTAACGGGTTTCCTTTCTTTTTATATCTCATACTAAGATTTTTGTTCTCATCCTCCCGTGTTGTTAATGCACCACCTCCACTGGTGAAAACAACCTTCATTTATCATGCTTAACACCAACCCAAAGATTGTTAAAAAGACAGAATTGAAGGAATTGTGCAAGAGACACAACAGATCAGAAACCCTAAAATCTAATTGGAAAGACGTGACTAAAAGAACTTTATAAGAGACAAAAGAGATCCGTGAGCATTGATAGCCTCCATTACAAGGCCAAGAGACCAAAAAAGGGACCATAAAAAACTAAAGGAAACAAGCATCATGGAAGAAGCCACCACCACTGAAGGAGACCACATTTTCCATGAAGAAAACCAAAGCAATGAAACATGTGATGAAGTATAAAACATAGAATATAAAAGAAAATCCTAAGATAAAAAACATTTAGCATAAGAAAACAATAGGAAAAAGACCTAACCACCAAAGATCAACCTTGCCTCCAAAACCTACCATATTCAAGACACATTCCATAAAACACATATGTACCCTCTTCACTTTGAAGAGATAACTTCCAATGATAAAGAACCTCAGGGAAAATGAAGTCGAGTCAAACACCGCTTGAGGTAGGAAGACCCAACAACAAAACTAAGAGACGTCATTAGAGAGGGGACATAGGATGATTTGAACTAAAAGTGATTCTTTGAGCTAGAATCTAAATAGAAAAAGATTGGGGAATAACCAATGTTGGGGGATGACACTAGAAAGTTAACCCATGGAACATTGGTACTAGGGGAAATGAAAGAGTGGACCACCAAAATTGAGGTTTAAAATATAGGGAAGACTAGGAGAAGAGAAAACGAGACTTGAAAAAAAAAACACAGGAGAGGGGAACCCAACTAGAATGAGTAAGAAGGCAGAGACCTTCTCATCATCACTGACTGAGGGAATCACAAGAAACAGAAATTCAAGATGAGAGAGAGTCTTGGGATAAAATAGGTTCATCACCCCCTCTACTTTCTTTCATTATTCTTCCATTCCTTTGAGACGATAGAGAAATTTTTCATTAATTTTGCATCATGTGGAATATGACCATTGGAAGGAGATGCTTGATGGGATCAAATATAGTCATTGCACTTCATTCTCCATTCATAAAAGTCTAGTTTTCATAGATTTAGTAGAAATGATACACTGAATAGAAGTCTCAAATGGTCTTTATGATTTGCATTGATGTTTTGGGCATCTTCTATTTTACTTTTTCCTTGGTCTTCTATTATGTTAAATGATGTTGAGATAGTGAAATTGATTCCACAATAGTTTTCACTCCACTTCGGTTTCATTTATAATGACCCTAATCTATGAGGTCGTTGTTTTCTTTAATTTCTACCTTTTCATTTCTTAAATGATGGCATTATATGTGGGAAGTAAGTTAGAGGGAGAATAAAGGAGGATTTGAGGAGATAGGTGAAGAAGGAAAAGGGGGAAATGGTACAGTATGGTGCCAGAAATCAGGTGTTACCACCAAAGGTCTAATGGTAATTTTAAATCCACTAAAAATATGGTGGTATCCCACTAGAGTTTCGGTGGGACTTATGCTACTTTTTTTGGATGGTGTTATTATTTTTAATGCTTGAAATGTTATAATATTTAAATTAGACCCCATTTTAGGATTCCCCACTTCCCAGCAACCTTCTTACATTTTGGAGCTCTCCCTCACTTCTCCTTCCTCTCATGGGGATCCAGGCATCTAAGATGATCCAAGGCCTTGTGAAGCTTGAGTAAAGGTTCTCTATTAGCAAGTGCAAGGTTGGATCTCCCATCTTCCTCTGTTTCTCAACATATTCTTGTTGTGATATGAAACCCTAAATTCCTCCATGTTCTATGTTTTGAAATCAATTAGATCCTTTGTTTGTTCTTACTTCAAGAGGGTTGGAAAATACTTGTTATAGTTTTATTACGGTAAAGTGGTTGGGTTTTCTTCTTGATTTCCTTTTTCTACCATAATTCATGATGAATCTCTTCTTTTCCCCTGATTTAGGTTTGGGAAACCCATTACATGTTGGCATGCCTTCTTCCATTGGACCTTGGAGAGCCATTCTGCAAAAAAAATTATAGGCGACCTCTTCTTCCTTTCAAACTCTAAAAGGGGTGGTCTAACAATGATACAGGGTTGAGTCAATTTAATTAAAATGAAATTTTTTCAATTAATAAAGACTTTCATAATTTTTTTAAAGAAATTTAATCATGATTTTGAATAAATCTGATGTATATTCATATTGGCACGTCTCGATGACTATGCATATGTCATGATTTCATGTTTGATTGTTCAACTAGCATAATTTATGTATAATCCATGTTAGAAAGAGTATAAGATAGGTTTAATTATTATACATTGTTATTTTCCATCACTATTTTAAATAAATTTTCAGTTTATTCTAAATGTCGCATTAGTATAATTTAGTGAATGGTGACTTACTTGATTATATTGGGAATTATTGTTTAAATTGTAATTGTTAATTAGTGGTTGATGAGTATAGTACAAAATTTATATAGTGGTTATATAAAAGGTTCTCAAGTACACATATTATCAATGAATAGTTTGATGGATTGGCATGGGATTGCAATTCCCTAAATTTATTATACCCTTTCCCCTTTTCCACAGGACGGGCTATGAAATTGTCCTGACTCTAGTATACAAAATTCATTTTCCCTCAGGATGAGTATTGCACCCTGACTTTGTTATATTTGTTCATCTAAAATTCTAAGCATAGGCCTAAAATAGGTAATCAAGTATAGACCTTCCCTTTATTAAGAGCTACTTATTATCACTTATATTTGATTTTGATGTCTCTAAATTAACACGTTGGTTGTTTTACTACCTAGTTCTTTATATTTGAATTGTTGTTGCATACACTTCGATTTATTACAAGTGAGTAGGGGTGGGGTGGTGACAACTTATTGGGTACATCATACTTACACCCTAGACGTGTCTCAATTGGGATGCATGTAGACCCTTTTGTATGTGATCTAGGGAAAATTAAGCCCCCAGAACATGGAATCTAGTAATATGTGGAGCATAGAGCTCAGATGATTTCTTTTGGATCTTCTGATAGTCGTATAGAGCAGGGACACAGAGGTTATCCTTGGGAGTCGGCTTAGAAGACCGTCCTTTTGGGGATTCAACTTGTGTTACATAGGGAGCATTTGGCTTACCTAACATGGTTTTAAGCTTATTTTGTCTGGTTTTTATAGTGGTTCATGATGATGTTCTTGGATCATGGTTGTATGATATTTCATGTCCATATAATTTCTTATATTGAGTGATTTTTTTTATTCATCTACTTCCACTAGTTAACCAGTTATACACAAAGTTTAGATGGGTCATGCCAAATATTAATGTGGGCCTTAGTCAGTTTATTCTATCATTCTATGAGGGAAAACCATCTCCCACGTTGGTATTTATAACCCTAGATGTTTATGCCAACCTATGGTGTTCGAGTAGTGTGCTTGAATTTTTGTGGTGACCTAATACGATACTATTTAGGTATCCAGGTCATGGTTGTTACATCATTCATTCAACATGTTATCTATTTTCTTTGATGTTCCACTATTAAGCTAGTCAACTCTAATATGTCATGGTCATCATCCTTTTTCCACTTTGCCACACGTCTACCATATTCTAATTTATCACTGAAAACACTTAAGAAAATATATTAGATAAAAACTAAGTATCTTGTGATCATTAAAACATGTCATTCCAGATGATGAGAATTGTGGTATCTGATGGTGATCTAATAATCTCCCTTTTTATGATCATAGGACATGGTACAATAAATCATAAATCAATTGCACAAAAGGTTCATTGAGTTTTATTGAAAAATTTATACGACGATTGAAATAAAAAAATGAGAAAGCTAAACAACTAAGAACATTGTAGAAGAGGGTCTTTTAGAGAATGAAAAACATAGAAATCCACCCCTTTGTATGTCAATCCATACACTTTTATCCTAGGAAGAACACTCCACCTAACTTCGACTTCTAATCACCAATACTTTCAACCCAATTATCATTGGTAAATCAAAAAAGATCAAGCTTTTATTTGCTATAGAATCTCAACCCAAAATCAACAGTACCTTTAACAAAGATTAGGATTCTATTATCCATGTAAATATTTCTTTAACTTATACACATGCCCAACACCATCACCAAGTAAAAATCCATGAGGTTTATCAATATAGACCTCTTCTTCATGCTCTCTATTCAAAAATGCAGACTTGACATCCATCTAAAAAAACCTTGTATCACCTATGAGCAGATCTAACAAGAAATATTCGAATGGACTTAAGGAATGCTATGAGAGAAAAATTCTTTTCAAAGTTGACTCCTTCAACTGAATAATATCCCTTACAAACCAGTTGCACCTTATTCCTTACCGCTTTACCTTTTTCGTTAAGTTTGTTGCGGAACACCCACTTTGTTCCAATAATATTCTTATCTCTTAGCCTAGGAATAAATACCCAAGTGTTATTATTTTTTATCTAATCCAATTCTTCATTCATCACCTCAATCCACTCATGATGCTTCAATGTTTCATTCACATCCTTTGGTTCAACTTGAGAAATCAAAGAGGTGATGTGGTATCTTCAAAGATATTCTTACTTGAACTGTTGTATCTTGATCACCAATGATGTTTGGATCATACACCCATTTTCTCAACCTTGTATTAACTGAATCACACCGCTCCTCTTCACTTGAAATATCTGAGACATCTTCTATTGGATTTGATTTCCTAGAAACCAACTTATTTGTACTTTATGATAAACTTGCATTCATTGGATGAATATTAATAAACTCCTTATCACATCATGATTGTTCTTCTGCGTGACATAGTATGTTATAATGTCATAAGAATAGTTGTCGCACTAAAATATCATAGAGGATCCCTGCTATGATGAGAACCCGTAAGTGCTATGACATTATTCTTGAATATATTTTTTATGGTCGGATGATATCATTTGAAGGGACACAAATGATACAGGCTGTTAGGGGTGGAGACTCATGAAACTTTGAGGCACCTTCTCATGGTGTGTGCCCTTGGTAATATCTAGGAAGATATTATGAGAACAAGACCATCCAATAGGAAATCCACATTCAAAGTGTCATTGGATGTTTCTATCTGCGGACGTGTGTATTGGTCCTTAGACTTTAAGATTATTATTAATGGGTATTATGACTCACGTACTTAGATGTATTGACAAAAACCGTGACGACAGATGTTCGCAGTGAGGTAGGAAATTTTGGGTGAGTCACGAGTAATACTACATTAATGAATAATGCGAGAAAGGATTTTTCACTTCTATGGAAGTAGATATCTTAGGCTCTTTGATGGAAATGATATATCCTAACTAAATCCATGGTCATGGTGTTCTCTAGGAAAGTTTTGTTCTGGGAAGTCAAAGAATGAGAAATCGAGCACATGGGTTGATGGCACTTGCATGCAACTCACTTGATTGGAGATATCGGGACAAAGGGATTATATTACATGGTAAGCATTCGTATGAGGTGACATGTCATTGTGACATCAACTTCTTTCTCTTGGTTGCCTTTACCCATTGTTAGACAGTAATCTTGGACTTTATGAAAGCCCACCTAATGCCAACGAGAAAGGGGCCTGGAGGGTCACACAGTAAGTGTAGCCAGTATCTCAGTTAAATAATTTATTATTTAGCAAGTTGAATAAATATTATTCATGGTTTTGGTTTAATAATTATTCAAGTATATCTGATCGCATTTATTTCATCGCTAGTTATTCGAGAGAAAATATTACGAACGAAATATTTATTTATCAGCGAATAATGCAGTTATATTTATTTAATAAATAAATAATTATTATTCAAGGCCCGATAAATATTGAGGAGGATTGGTGGACCAAGTTATGGGTCCAGTGAGAAATAATATTAAATATTATTTGGTTAAATAATATTTAAATATAACATGCAAGTTAAGCACATGTCATGGAAATAAGAGCATTGTTATTATTATTTGACATGGGGTTTCACATGGAATAATAAAATAAGTAATGACAATTGTGCTAATTATTTATTATTACATGATAAATTAAATTCTCTGTTATGTTATTATTCTCTAATTAGCCAAGGGGTCATTCCATCGACTAACCAATGGTTGTGCGCACAACATCCTTGGAGAAAAACTCTCGAGCCTAGAGAACTCTTCCCTCTCCAAGAACCCTCTCAAGAACGAGAGAGATCCTTCTCCACCAGATCTAGGAGAATGCTTTAGAAGTGATTCTCAAGGTGATCAAAGGTGGACATCGCAAGCGCAGGGATCTTCCACGCTAGCACTCGGAGACTCCTTCGGCGACGTCTGGAGATACGTGGAGCACTCGTGGATCACCGCTAGAGGATTCCTATCCTTGGATTCTACGTCGCAACGAAGCCACACCTCAGACCCGTGGTCAAATGCATCAACGAAGAAAGAATCACCTTGAAGGTACTTCTTTAATTTAATTAAATTAATTATAAACAAAATATATTGATCCTCTTTCAAGGTTTCGGGCCTCTTTCTTCTTTATCAAAATATTTGATTTTATTATGTGGATACTGGCATTCATTGTCGTATCGATCTCAGAATAATCATTTATCATGGTAAAATTTAAAGTTGGGTGTCGGCCCAACCGCACTTTCGCTGCGCCCGAAACCTACAAGTGGTATCAGAGGGGTCATGTTTTCATTTATAATTATTTAAATAATTTTTCGATGATTTACGCTTTAATAATCTAGTTTTTCAATTCATGTTTAATCGTTCTTGTAATCTGAATTTCAAGATATGTTCTTCCTCTTTTCTTTTCTTGCAGATCTAACAGAAACGAATAATTTTTTGATTAAAATTACATCGAGGATCTCGTCAGGAGGAATCGACTATTCTGTTCAGGTAACGCGACAGTACACATCGTGTATTCAGAATTACACATTGTGTAATCTGCCACACACGTCGTGTAATCTGGATTACACACTGTGTAGTTGTGTTCAACGCGCCCTGAGTAATTCAACAATTACTCAAGTCATGTGCATTAATGACACGTGGTGTAGTTAATTCTTACACCACATGTTGACCAGGACAGACTGGTGCACAGTCAGCCAAACTACCGTCGTGTGACCCACTAGACACAGCGTGCAGTCCCTTTGGGTCAGGGTCAAGTTGTGTATCCCATACATGGCTTGCCCGACTGGTGACTGTATAACGCAAAGTCTACACGGCGTGTGGTCAAATAGACACGTCGTGTACTCAGAATATTTTCGAAGTACACCTCACATGCCGTTTCCCCAGGCGTTTACTTTGGATGGACGATAAGGAGGGTACACACCGTGTAGTCAGATCTACATTCCATGTACTGTTTCCAGATTACGCAAATTTAAAATTTTATTATTATATTATGTAACCCTTGAGACATGTACCGTCTTGTGGGCATAAAGCTAAGACACAACATGTGATAGGTGTTTGATATGTGTGTGTGTGTGTGTTTAATTAACATCCGCGTAATGTTCAAAGATATTCACATCATGTATGAGTTGTATTACAATTATAATTATGCATTCATGCTACATGTCAAAAAGAATAAAGTATATACAAGTATAAATACAAGCTAGGTAGTTTTGGACGGGTATTCACCGGGTTTTCTCGATGGTACAAGTTATGTACAAGGTTATAGATGATAATCTCAAGGAAATTCAGAAAAATATTAAGATAAAAAGGATTGATTAATTAAAGATAATGATTAATTGATTCGAGCGTAATTTATCTTAATCAGGACGATTAAAGAATTGAATGCTAGTTGTATTAAATGTGTAATTTGTTGGATGTATGTGGATGATCATGAGCTAGACGAGACCTTTGTATGTGATTGGTTCCCTTTTAATTTATTTATTAAATTAAAATTGTTGGTCTGCGTGCCTTCTCCTCGTTAATATGTAAGGTCTGCGTGCCCATGGTATCTTTTATGTAAACCCCCTTTTACCCCTCATCTGGATGTAAGTTAAAAGCATATGTAATGGATGGAGCTCCCAAGCTAGTCGAGGCGGTTTAAGTTATGAGCCGAGGCAAAACCAATCCAAGGAGATACAAAGGTGGACAGGTGGAAAGATGTAAACACAAACCTTAAACGGTTCAAGGTGTTTCTCCCCTAGGTCAGGGTTAGTTTATCAACCGCTAGATAAACTAACCAATAGTAAAGATCATGATCATACCCTTTATTTATTTTTGTCATTTGTATGGTTATTCATTATGGATGTTCGATGTGATCACATAATTAATGAACTAACAAGCATACAAGATGGAACTAAAATAAAATGGCTTATGCGTAAATATTATATATACATGGTTAATCACTTAAGTATATCCAACTTACTATTAACAAGCATGTGAAAAGATAATAAGTGGAAATTTACGTATAAAGGATAAAATCCCTCAATTAAATATTAATTCGGTATAGTCTTCCATTACTTCAATTAGAATTGAACCATAATTCAAAGTGTTTGACCAACCCTAGTTGGGGTGCTTTCAATTATCAGGGAATTCTAATTTGAGGTTTTGGGTTGACTTAACTTAGTTTACATCAAGGGTTGACTGCCCTAACAGGACTTGGTGTAACTGAGAGGCAAAGGTTGAGAAAATCCAAAATTAATGTAGTTGGCATTTAGAATACCTACCGAAAACCTTTCAAGTTGCTTGACCAGCCCTAGTTGGGGTAATGCGAAGGGTAATATGGATCTTTGCCACTAGAATGTCCAAGCAACGGGATATTCTGAAGCTAATGGTGAGAGCTATTGGGTTTCAACAAAATAGTGAGAGACTAATAGATATTAATTTATTTATTTGTCTATATTTATCAAGATAAAGTACTAAAAACTCTATTCATCTTATTTGTAGAAACAACATCAAAAATGACATCAAACATATCATTGTGATCCATACTCAATAAGGAAAACCTTCTCACCAGCACTAATTTCTAGGAGTGGAAAAGGTGCCTTCAGGTTATCCTTCGCCATGAGAGGAAACTTTATGTGCTGGAACAGCCTTTACCGATTGCACCTAGAAATGAGGTGAGTGATGAGGAACTCTCTGTGTACGAGAAACATCTGAATGGCTCTATGGATGTTAAGTGTCTTATGATATCATCCATGACCAATGAGCTCTTGAAGCAACATGAGTAAATGGATGCTTATAGCATGATATCTCACCTTCAGGATCTCTATCAAGAGAAGGCGAGGCAGGAGAGGTCTGAGATCTCCAACGCTTTGTCCACTACTAATCTTGGAGAGTCTATGCCAGCTGGACCACATGTAGTCAAGCTTATTGGCTACATTGAGTGTCTGGACATCTTGGGGATTAAATTCCCATATGAGTTGCGTACAGATCTCATACTATCATCGTTGTCTGAGACCTTCTCTAGTTTTATTGTGAATTATAATATGAGAAATAATGAGAAGATTCTATCGGATCTTCTTACCCTGATTCACCAAGTTGATAAGGACATGGAGCGTGAAAAACCCACAGTCCTTATGGTGAATAGGAAGAGGAAAGACAAGGCAAAGGGGCCTAAGATTTATAAAAAAATCTAAATCCTCTGAGCACCGTCTGACCAAGAAGAAGAAGATCTAGTGGCAGGACAAGAAAAACGTGACAGTATGCTTTGCATGTGGAAAGTCAGGCCACTGGAAGAGGAACTGCACTTAGAGGCAGGGGAAGCCAAAGGTGCGTTTGTTATCGAGTGCAATCTTTCCATTTCTACACATTGGGTATTAGATAGAGCTTGTGGGGCTCACATCTGTATTCAAATGCAGGAACCAAGTAGATTTTGAGAAATTATCAGAGGAGAGGTGGATTTTCGAGGTGCCAATGATGCGAGGTTGGATGCTCCTACCATTGGTGACTACTACCTCACATTGCCGACGGAAATGATTTTGGTTTTACATGGTTGTTATTATGTACCTAGTGTTACCAAGAAAATAATTTATGTATCGAGTTTAGATACATATAGATTTATTTTCAAGTTTGGAAATAAATGTTGTTACTTTTATAAGGACAACATATGTTATGGTATGACACATTTAAATAACAGTATGCATGTGTTAAATTATGAAAACCAAGTGTTGGAAATTGATAACGAATCAAGTTCACATGACTCATATAACACCTAGTTGTGGCATCACTATCTTGGTCATGTAAACGAGAAGCGTCTGACAAAACTCTGTCAAGATGGTTATTTAGACTCTTCCGAGCTAAAACCACTTGATAGATTCCACGCTTGTTTACAAGGGAAAATGACCAAACCGCCATTTAGTGGGCAGGGTGAAAGGGTCATAGTGCTTCTAGGATTGATACACACTAATGTGTGTGGACCATTTCCAGTAAAAGCTAGAGGTGGATATTCTTACTTCATTACATTTACTGATGACTTGAGTAGATATGACTATGTCTACTTAATGAGGTATAAGTCCAAGTCCTTTGAGAAATTCAAGGAGTTCAACAATGAAGTAGAGAATCAGCTTGGTAAGAAGATAAAGAAGCTTCGATTGGATCGATGTGGAGAATATCTTAACCAAGAGTTCATCAATTTTTTACGGGAGTCTAGGATTATATCTCAACTCACTCCACCTTATACACCACATTGGAATGGTGTTAATGAAAGACGGAATCATACCTTATTGGACATGGTAAGGTAGATGATGAGTCATGCAGATCTTCCATTATCCTTTTGGGGATATGCATTGCAAACTGCAGCATACACATTAAACCAAGTACCAACTAAGGCGGAAAATGAGATTCTTTTCGAGCTAGGGAGTGGAAAGAAACCCACTTTGTCGCATACACGTGTATGGGGATATGAGGCATTTGTTAAGGCTTTCTCGGGAAAAAAACTAGCACCTTGGGGCACAAAGTGTATCTTTATAGGGTATCCTAAGAAAATAAAGGGATACTACCTATACAGCCCCTTAGACAAAAAAGTGATTGTTTCCAGATAGGTCATCTTTCTTGAGAGGGAGCACATCCTCAAAACGGATAGTGGGAGCAAGATTGACTTCAATGAAGTTGATGCTCAAGATACACATGAGTTGGTACAAGAACAAGTTCCACAGGTCCCCATGGAAGAGGTAGTTCCTGAAACACAAGTACTGCGTAGGAGTAAAAGAGAGGTAAGAGAACCAGAGAGATATGGTTTCCTTGTCACCGAGGATGGTGACTCATTATTGTTGGACAATGATGAACCTCTCTCCTACAAGGAAGCAGTAGAGAGCTCAGAAGCTACAATATGGCTAGAAGCTATGAATTCTAAGATAGATTTCATGTATCAGAACCAAGTCTGAGTTTTGGTCGATGCGTCAGTTGATATAAAGCTCGTTGGGTGTAAATGGGTATTTAAGAAGAAATTGGACATGGAAGGTCAAGTTAGTACCTATAAAGCAGGGCTAGTGGCTAAAGGTTTTAAAGAGCGTCAAGGAATTGACTGTGATGAAACCTTTTCGCCAGTTGCCATGTTTAAATCCATAAGAATCATACTTGTCATAACAGCTTTCCATGACTATAAGATTTGGCAGATGAATGTCAAAACTGCATTCCTTAACAGGAACCTTCAAGAAGATGTCTATATGACACAACCAGAATGGTTTGTGACACCAGGTGATGCTAAAAGGGTATGCAAGTTGTAGAGATCCATTTATGGATTAAAGCAAGCATTCAGGTCATGGAACATTCGATTCGATAAAGCCATAAGAGAATTTGGTTTCATTAAGAATGAATGTGATTCATGTGTTTACAAGTGGTTTAATGAGAATGTGGTCGTTATCCCAGTAGCGTATGTTGACGACATATTGCTTATTGGAAATGACATACCAGTCTTTCAGTTAATCAAGGACTGGTTGAACAAGTGATTCTCCATGAAGGACTTAGGCGAAACAACCTACATTCTAGGGATCAAGATCATTTGTGATAGATCCAAGAGGCTTCTTGGACTAAATCAAAGTACATACATTGACCAGATACTAAAAATATTTAATATGGAATAATCCAAGAGGGGATTAGTTCCAGTGTCACATGGTATACATCTTTCCAAGAAAATGTGTCCTCAGACACAACATGAGAAAGATGGGATTAGTAAGATTTCATACGCTTCAACGATAGGATCTATCATGTATGTCATGTTATGTACCAGACTTGATGTTGCTTATGCACTGAGCATGGTAGAAAGATATCAAACAGATCTAGGAGAACAATATTGTACTGCAGTCAAGACTATCCTTAAGTATCTAAGAAGAACTAAGGATATGTTTCTAGTGTATGGAGGAGACGAGGAGCTTGTCATCAGAGGGTATGTTGATGCTAGTTTTCAGACATATCAGAATGATAAGAAGTCACAATCAGGATATGTTTTCTGTCTCAACAGAGGAGCTGTGAGCTGGAAAAGTTCAAAGCAGCCATTTATCGCTGATTCTACAACAGAGTGTGAATATATAGCGTCTTCTGATGCATCCAAGGAAGCCATATGGATTCGAAACTTTGTCCAGGAACTTTATGTGGTACCTAGCAATAAGGATCTCATTACATTGTATTGTGATAATACTGTAGTGGTGGCTCTTGCAAAGGAGCCAAGGTCACATCAACAGACAAAGCACATACTCTGAAAGTATCAGCTCTTGAGGGATTTCTATCAAAGGGGTGAAGTTGCGGTGAGTAAAGTGTCCACAAAAGAGAACGTGACGGACCTCTTGACTAAAGGCCTATCTCAACAGAAGCATGAATATCATGTGAGAGTTAGCGGACTAAAGGTTGTTAGCAGTTGGCTTTAGTGTGAGTGAGAGTTTGTTGGAGTTGGTGCCCTAGAAACCAACTTCTTTGTAGTTTATGATAAACATGTATTCATTGGATGAATATTAATAAACTCTTTATCACATCATGATTGTTCTTATATGTGACATAGTATGTGATGATATCCTAAGAATAGTTGTCACACTAAAAGGTCATAGCGGATCCCTGCTATGATGAGAACCCGGAAGTGTCATGACACTATTCTTGAATATATATTCTATGGCCGGATGATATCATTTGAAGGGACACAAATGATACAGACTATCAGGGGTGGGGACTCATGAAACTTTGAGACACCTTCTCATGGTGTGCGCCCTTGGTAATATCTAGGAGCATATTATGAGAACTAGACCCGTCAGTAGGAAATCTACATTCACAAGTGTCATTGGATGTTCCTATCTGCGGACGTGTGTATTGGTCCTTGGACTTTAAGATTATTATTAATGGGTATTATGACTCGTGCACTTAGATGTATTGGCGAAAACTGTGGCGACAGATGTTCGCGGCGAGTTAGGATATGTTGGGTGTGTCACGAGTAATACTACATTAATGAATAATACGAGAAAGGATTTGTCACTTCTACGGAAGTGTATATCTCAGGCTCTTTGATGGAAATGATATAACATAACTAAATTCATGGTCATGGTGTTCTCTAAGCAAGTTCAATTCTGAGAAGTCAAAGAATGAGAAATCGAGCACATGGGTTAATGACACTTGCATGCAACCCGCTTGATCGTAGATATCGGGACAAATGGATTATATTACACAGTAAGCATTTGTATGAGGTGACATGTTGTTACGACATCAACTTCTTTCTTTTGGGTGTCTTGACCTGTTACTAGACAGTAATCTTGGACTTTAGGCAAACTCGTCTAATACCAACGAGAAAGAGGCATAGAGGGTCACACACTAAGTATAGTCAGTATCTCAGTTAAATAATTTATTATTTAACAAGTTGAATAAATATTATTCTCGGTTGTGGTTTCATAATTATTCAATTATATCTGATCACATTTATTTCATTGCTAGTCATTTGAGAGAATATATTGCAGACGAAATATTTATTTATCGGCGAATAATGCAGTTATATTTATTTAATAAATAAATAGTCATTATCCAAGGCCCGATAAATATTGAGGAGGATTGGCGGACCAAGTTATGGGTCTGGTGAGAAATAATATTAAATATTATTTGGTTAAATAATATTTAAATATAACGTGCAAGTTAAGTACGTTATAGAAATAATAGCATTGTTATTATTATTTGATATGGGGTTTCACGTGAAATCATAAAATAAGTAACAGTACTTGTGCTAATTATTTATTATTACCTGGTAAATTAAATTTCTCGTTATGTTATTATTCTCTAATTAGCCAAGTGGTCATTCCACCGACTAACCAATGGTTGTGTGCACAATATCCATAGAGAAAGCTCTCGAGCCTAAAGAACTCTTCCCTCTCCAAGAACGATATCAAGAACGAGAGAGATCCTCCTCCACCAGACCTAAAATAATGCTTTGGAAGCGATTTTCAAGGCGATCAAAGACGGACATCGCAAGCGCAAGGATCTTCCGCGCTAGCACCCAGAGACTCCTTCGACAACATCCAAAGATACGTGGAGCACATATGGATCACCGCTAGAGGATTCATATCCTTGGATTCTACATCACAATGAAGTCGCACCTCAGACCCGTGGTCGAACGCATCAACGAAGAAAGAATCACCTTAGAGATAATTCTTTAATTTAATTAAATTAATTCTAAACAAAATATATTGATCCTCTCTCAAAGTTTCGGGCCTCTTTCTTATTTATCTAAATCTTTGATTTTATTCCGTGGATACTGATGTTCATCGTCGTATTGATCCCAAAATAATCATTGATCATGGTAAAATTTAAAGTTGGGCACCGGCCAAACCGTACTTCCGCTACGCCCGAAACTTACATTCCTCACACTGCTCTTCACTAGAAATTTTAACATCTTCCAAATTTATAATTTGTTGTCTAACTAAAACGGTACCTTCTTCTTCAACTTCATCGGTATATTTCACTTTTCACACTCATAAAAAGATTGCTCAAACACCTTCACATAAGCGGTAGCGACAATATTTCTTGATTCCTTATTGTAACAATGATAACCTCTTCCGATTGATGAATATCTCAAAAAAATCCATCAACTCCTCACCGCTCAAATTTTCTCAAATCCGGTTTTTACATCTTAATAACACATAAACTTCTAAATACATTGAAGAACTTCAAATCAGGGGCCTTCTTATAATACATATCATATGGAAACTTTGAATTTTGGTAGAAAAGACATTGATTCTGAATATAAATCACTGATCTAATTTCTTGCCTCCATAAATAATGAAGTGTTCAATGTTCAAACAATATGGTCTAACCATCTCCACCAAACTCTTATTCTTTATTTCAACAACACTATTTCATTGTAGGGTGTACAGTGCAATAAATTCATATCGAATATCATGCTTCTCCAAGTAGGCTTCGAATTTTCTGCTCATATACTCAACCTCATTATCTAATTTAAACTTTTTCACCGGATAACTATACTCTCTCTCTACACTCCTTCAAAAACTCCTAAACTTCTTCAGAGCATAAGACTTATGTGTATATAAACATAATACAAGTGAACCAAGTGTGATCATCAATGAATGAGATAAAGGAAATTGGGGGCTTACCTGAGTGGTAAGGGATCTTCATAATCCCGCATCAAACACGAGTTCAAATCCGAACGGCGGAAGAATTTTCATGGGTATTGTAGCACTGTAACAGTACAGGTACTATAGTAGGTATTATAGTAGGGTACTGTAGTGGTGGTACCATTTACCTGAATTGGGCGTCTGAACCATGTAATTGGGTCTCCAGACCACTGGGCCTTCAGGCCATCCATGGTGGACCTCTGGGTGTTTTACAGGAGCACCTTCAAGATTGATGGAGTGTACGATTGTGCAAGGGGGGTCAATGATAGAGATGGTTGTACATTGAAGCTTATCTTTGGAGTGGCTGAGCTCGCACATGTTCAAAACCCATGCGTGGGGCGGCAAGGGCGGACCACGAATGCGGCTTTAGGGAGACATGTTCGAGTTAGGTGGTAGGAAGGCAGGGGAGGGGATGTTCTAGTGTGGGTCTTTGGGCCACTTTCAAAAGGCATGTGTGCCTCTAGGCTTTCAGGACAAATAACCTTTAAAGTCCTATGTGTGTCTAGACCTTTATGACATGTAAGAGTTCCCTCTCAACTCAATTAAAAAAAGGTTTATCCTGATAATAAAATAAAAATTCAAGGTCTTCCGACCATGGGCTAATGAATGAGATAAAGTACTTATCCTCATCCGTTGATTTACGCTTCATCGGTCCATATATATCGAAGTGAACCAACTCCAAAGGTCGAGTCAGTTGAATCTCCACTTTCACATGTGAAGAATTAATTATCTTCCCTTTCTTACATGCTGAACACATCCAATCCTTTTCTTTTCTTTCCATATAAACATCTCAAACCACTTTTTCCTGAGTCTGCTTATTCAAGTTTCTTTAACTAATATGACGAAGTCTTTGATACCATAAATCATTTTCCTCCTTCAAACTCAAATAGCAATATTTTTCAACATCTTCTACTTGAAATAAGTTTCCACTAGTTCATTGTCCCTTAATCAAAATATGATCATCTTTCAAACACTTCAACAAATATTCATCCTTCTTGAAGATACATTTCTTTTATCATAAAGACAAGAAACGCCAAGTTGTGTTTCAAACCATCAACAAAGTGTCCTTTGACTTCTACCTTTTTTCACCAACTTCCTTTGAGTCAATAACTTTTATTGTGAGAGATCCATCATTTCCAAATATAAGAGCCCTATTTTCACTTTTCAAAACTCTTCAAAAGCTTTATCTCAAGTATCTGATGAGATAAACAGTTGTCCAATATCCAAGGTCATTCATTTTTGTTAAGCGTTAAGTGAAATTTCATCAACACAAGTTGTTTCCTTTCCTTCTTCTTTTGAAACATTTTGGAGTCTTTCTTCACATTCAATTGTGCCAGTATGATAGTAAGAAAATCCTTCACACAGTAACTAGGTTAGTCACACCATCCACAGAGTTCATTTAAAGGTTGAAATTGATTATCCACTTTTGCTTATGAAGTTTTAGCCAGCTTTTGAACTTGTTTTCTCGAAGAGGGCTATCCCCCTCTCAACTCTAGACTTCCATATCTTCTAGAATTGTTGAATTTTCTCCCAATGAACCACCAATTCCTTGTCAACTGGTTGAAACCACCATAGCACCAACAATAGCCATAAAAGGACATTTTTCTTCTATAACCTACTCTTTGTATGCTCTTAAATGTCTTCCAAATGTTTAGCCATTATTGTCGACTATATTCATCGAATTAGAATTATGAGATGTACTACACTTGTCACACTAATGTTTAGATGTTTTTCTCACAACTTTTTATTCTCCATTAATGGAAGATTTTTTAATTGAAATTAACATTTCCAAATGAACTAGATTTATGTACTTTGTTATTTGTTGTATACACTTCAACTTCTTTCCCTTTAATTGATCATCGGTCTTATTCTCCTTGATTTCATGGCCTTATAAATCCATAGAATCGTGTTCTTAATGATTAGAATAATCACCAAAATTCTTGGATGTTTCATAAGTCTTCTCACCCCTTTGAACTTTCACAACTTACTATAGAGATTTCAAAAAAAAAATCAAACTTGAACTTCTTTAAATGATTTACAACCTCCAGTGCCTTTTACAAAGTTCTTTTTCTTTTGTTTTGATGTTCTCCTTCGGTGTATCATTCACCTTCTTCTCCACGTAAGTGGGATATTAAAACTTTCAACTTCTTTCACCTACAATCTTTTCTCAATCTCATTTGATATTTGAGATTACTTCACTAACTTCTAATTCTCCTTCTCTAGTTTAGAGATATTCACCGTACATTCCTTCAATTCTCTTTTCATCATGAATTTCATGTTAGCTTCTCATTCCTCTCTATCACTAGAGAACTTCTCTTCATTCACCTTAGCATTCAACAATTTTCACCATGATCACAAAGTGATAAATAATATTTACTTACCATCACTCTCGTCTTCATCCATTTTGGATAAAAAATTTCTTATCTTCAACCCCCAAAACCTTCCCTCTTTTCCTTTAAAAAGATCCTTTGATTTATTGTATCACAAAGTTTTCTTCTCTAGAAACCCGCTCGGTGACACACTATCAACATCATCTTCATCTTCTTTCAACTTAAGACAATTTGAGAAAAAGTGACCAATGCTCCACAATTGAAACACCTCAATGACAACTTACCGTGATATTTTCTCTTGCCTTTTTTGAACATTGTTTGGAAGAAACCATTCATTATTTCCCCTTCAAGCATATGAATATCCTTGAATTGGAACACCAGATTTAAAGTTTTGCTTCCTTCACTCAAAATATTTCATAGCTTGTCCCAAATACCTTTCGTTGTCATGATCCCCATAACTTCTATGAATTCCATTTCTAAAAGTGAGACTAAGATAGGGTTTCTTTCACATCCATCAATCTCAATGTTCTTTCTATCAACCTGAGTTACCCTAGCTCCTTACACCACTGTGGTGAAATCATCAGTTGCAATATATACCACAGCCATACCGAATGATGTATGACAGTATTTTATCATTCTGGATATTATAATTTTTCCCATCAAACGTGGAAACACCTTTGTTGTTTCACTGAATTGATATGATCCATTTTGGAAATCAAATTTAAAACTTCAATCACGGGCAACATGTCACAACTGCAGCAACACAACTTCAAAATTATTGCACCGCAATCAAAATTATTACAGCTCAATGTCTCCATTATGATTATAATTTATGTTAGGAAGTAAATCAAACATTGGCTAAAATCACTTGTGCTTGGGTTATGAACCGAAGTACGATGATGCATATGAAAGTATTTTCTCTCCATGTAGCCGAACTTGATTTATTGTTGGTGCTTGAAAGAGTAGATCAAACTCACATGAATGAGAGAAAACCCAACATAATTGACATGTGAACTGCATGAACATTACACTCATTCATCTTCTGACATACAAGGTTAGATCTTCATGTTTCTTAAATTGCATCACTGACTAAAAGTTGAAACGAATGTAAGGTAAAGTTAATAATGCTTTTCCAAAAACACAAGGACTAATAAAACTAATAATGATTTTCTCAATAAATTATCGCCATAAAAGCACGAAAGACCTTATTTACACAATCGAAACACATTCCTTTATCAAAAGTTTATTAAATCTCAAAAAAAAAAAAACATTCCAAAAGAACATACCTAAATCAGGCTCGAAGCACATATGCAATCCAACAGCCTCGAAGCTGTACAGCTGCCACCGCATAATGAATACAACTGTATTGAAACAAGTTTAGAGTAAAACCAAGTCTAAAACTCACATCACTTGTAATCAAAGCGAAAATAACTCATGGCAGTGGTCTGGGGAACAATGCACCTCGTTTTATTAAACTTTATTCTGCAATACAAGGCCTGGTTTTTCACATTTTTCTCGAGCGTCAAAAAAATATGAGCACATTGTCATTACAAAATTATAAAAATCAAGAGTCATGCATGCTCAAACAATAATAAGATTTACTACCAGTCAAAAATGGACCATATAACCGCCCTCCACACAGAAAGGCTATGATTGACTCTGCTTCTGCTTCGTTCTCAGGATTTTACGGGCATTGACATCCAGGCATTTCTTCCTTAATCTGATGACCTTTGGTGTGACCTGCATAGAAAGTTTATTCAACAATTTTCCACCCAAAACAAAATAAAAAATAGAAACAAAGGTGTTAGAAGAGTTTGAGCTTGGCCCACTTTATCTGTATTTTATTTCCTGTAGATGGAAGGTAATGACCTCACTAGGTCATACTCATGTATCATGGTTTTACAATTGACGGAAACTTTCAAATTATCATTCATCCGTTCATGCATGTTGCATTTATTATACAAGATATGATAATTAACTCATTGGAGGTAAAACTCTAGGTTATCCCTAATTTATGTTAAAATTAGCTCGAGTAGGAACTTGAATGAAGATACAAACTTCACCCATGAAACATAAGTCAGACTTGTCTGGATTGATCCACTTTGAATACACCACATGGAATGTCATGTATATGTCATTGATATATTTGGAATGTATATTGACAGTAGTCCCCGAAACCTAATGTTAATAAGGTTCCATGTACGTGAATCGTCGTACTTTGATACTCATCTTGGGTTATTCTTGGGAGTAAGTTAATCAAACAATGGTTGAGCTGCGCAGCAGAGAAGAAACTGGGTCCTTGTGCGAGGAACTCAGAAGAAGCACAAGGATAGCACTCACAAAGGAGAGAACACTCTGAGATTCAATAATATGGCAAAAGTTGATTACAACTGACATCAGACCACCTATTTATAGACTCAAAACCCTAAACAATTAAAAGACTAAAATTCCCATAAAATATCTTAAACTGGAAAATAGAATAAATAATAAAAACTAAATAAAAGGATTAAAATGTAATGGGCGGGCTGGGATAGCACATGCTGCATCAGTCTCCCCTGCTTGGAAAGGACTCGACCTCGAGTCCGTATGAAGACGCAACAGCTCACGCCTGATCTTCGACGATGTCCTCTGGGCTAATGACATAGCGCTCCTCACAATCATCCTCAACTGCCTCCCCATCATTGGCACCAGTTTCCAGGTTAACCCAACCCCGGTTTGGGCAATTATTTGATAGTGTCCAGGTAGCTGACACGCCGATAACACTTGTCGCAATCATCGGGCATAAGGATTGTTGTTTTGACGAGAAGGGGGCTGTCCGGGCTGCACAGAGCTGCTGGCAGCACCTGCAGGGGGGTGTTTGGACCTGTACTCACTCGATTTACCCAGCGTCTCAAGAGCTCGACCCTCCCAATGTAAAGGGGGCGCCAAACCTGAGTTCCACCTTGCGGAATCCCAGGTTCCAGGGGTGAATAGGGGTGTTTCTGTAGCTGAGCCTCCACCAGCAGGGCCCAAGTAATCGCCTCATCCAAGTTGAAGGAAGTAATGGGTTGCAACTGATCCCGGATGACTGGCTGAAGGCCTCCAATAAACCTCGAGATTTCCTGGCCTTAAACTCTCCTTAAGGTTTTTTCATGTTGAAAGCTAGTGGTAGTCTTGGGCGTATTGTTGCACGATTTGTGGGCCCTGGTGACAGTCTTGATGTCGCTGGTATAATACCTAATAGGGCCCATGATTGGATAGGGCCCTTACCTCGCAAGGGTTGGCTGTTCTGCAATTTTTCCCACCATGCAGAGGCTCCGCCACACAAGGCCACATATCTGACCTGAAGGTGCTTCGGGATATCCATCAAGTCGAAATATTTTTCAACCTCAACAATCTAATCCAAAAATTCTTCCATGTCAAGTGGAAAAGTAAGAGATCGGCTTTAATTCGCAGAGCCTGTGGGCGGTCTGGTGGTTCGACAGAGTCATCCCCAGAGTCCGAATCATCCTCTCACTGAGCTGGTAGTGCTCGAACGGGCACGTCAATTTCTTCATTACCCACGGCGGCCAAGGGACGCCCATCTTACAGTTCGACCCCCTGATGACAGGCCACCGGCACACAAGGTTGTAGCACGATGCTATGCGAAGATCCCGCATTCCTCCCAACAATGCATCGTGCGGGTCTTGGGATTGTGTTTGTTGCTGGCGGAGCTACTCCTGAGTTGTTCCTGTTGTTGGCGGAATTGTTCCTAAGATTGTTGCTGCTGCTACTCCAGAAAGATTTTCATGTTCTGATTTAGGGAAAACAAAGATTCCTTAATTTCACTATTATTAGTCATGATCCTGACGTTGCGGCCCTGTGACAAGTTGAGGTGCAACAAGGATGTGCAGACAAATCCTAGGACCAAAACCCGCGAAGATTACAACAGGCATTGGATGGTGTCTGTGTTGTATTGGTGTTGCCCGGTCCAGTTGAGCCGAATGCTTGTGGCCCCAATTTTTTTGCGGCACTGTAACAATGCTGACCACTGTAGCGGAGCTGACCAACCGACACCGACAGGCACTGTAGTGTTGGATTGGTGTAGCCCGATCCGGTTAGGCCGAATGCTTGTGGCCTGCAACTGTAGCGGTGCGGACTTCGGGGTCAACTGGACTGTAGCACTTTTGACTACCAGCCGGCAGCCACTGTAGCGCTTTTGACAAAGCCAGTCGCCGATCACTATAGCGACGCAGACTTACTATTCGGAACAGTGGACCGTCTTCTTCATATGTAGCTCATTTCGGGCTAGGGTTTACTACTGAAAAACCTCTGTAATTTGTTGCTCCCAATATAGTGAACTCTGCCTCTCCCGTGGACGTAGGGATTTTTCCCGAACCACGTAAATCGTTGTATCCTTATTTTGCTTTATTTCTTTCGTTTTCTCATTTCTGTCGTTGTGTCTCCCGATGATTCCACAACAACTGGTATCAAAGGGTGCGTTCAGAATTCACCAACGATGGCTCTGGATGAAGGCAAAGTGAAGATCGATCGCTTCGATGGAACTGATTTCATTTTCTGGAGGATGCAGATCGAAGATTGTCTTTATCAGAAAAAGATGCATTTGCCACTTCTGGGTGTGAAACCAACGGACATGGAGAAGTCAGAGTGGGAGCTACTGGATCGACAGGTTCTGGGTGTTGTGCGCCTAACGTTGGAAAAAAACGTGGCGTTCAACATCAAAGAGGAGAAGACGACGGTGGACCTAATGAAAGCCCTCACAAATATGTACGAGAAGCCTTCTGCGACAAACAAGGTACATTTGATACGACGATTGTTCAACCTGAAAATGGTTGAAGGGAGACCTGTTGCAGATCATATCAACGAATTCAACACCATCATAAGTCAGTTGTCATCGGTGAACATTGATTTTGGTGATGAGGCATGTGCTCTGGTTTTACTATCTTCATTACCAGATAGTTGGGAAACAACTGTAACAGCTGTGAGTAGCACTTCAGGGGAATACGAAGATGGCTCTGAAAGATATACGGGACCTAATCCTTAGTAAGGATGTTCGAAGAAGAGAATCAGGCAGATTCTTTGGCTCTGCTTTGAACGTTGAAGGAAGAGGAAGGTACCCACAGCGGGACAATCGCAGAGGACGATCGAAGTCAAGAGGAAAGAGCAGAGACAAGGCAAAGGGGTCTGGTCCTACCTGCTGGACATGCGGGAAGAAAGGACATGTCAAGGAGTGCAGAGATAACCGGAAGGGACCTGAAACCAGTGGAGCAAACACTGCAGCTGAAGGAACTGATGACGTGCTGCTGCTGAGCGTGGACAGCCCGATGGAGTCTTGGATTTTAGACTCTGGGGCGTCTTTCCATTCTACATCGGAGAAGGGTTTCCTGAACAATTTTGTTTCTGGAAATTTTGGCAAGGTGCATCTTACTGATGACGAGCCCCTGCAGATTGTGGGTAAAGGAGATACACGGATCAAGACCAACAGTGGGAGCTAGCTGGTTCTGGAAAATGTGAGGTACATCCCTGGTTTAAGAAGAAATCTCATTTCTGTGGGACAGCTTGATGATGCAGGGTTGAGTACCACGTTCACTGGTGGTGCATGGAAGATCACCAAAGGAGCTATGGTCATAGCTCGGGGAGCAAAGAATAGCACCCTGTACAACATGACAGAAACTTGCATGGACATGGCTGCATCACTGGAAGCTGTCAAAGGTTCTGAACTGTGGCACTACAGACTCGGCCACATGAGTGAAAGGGGGATGAAGGAGCTGGCAACAAAATGGTTGCTCCCAGAACTGAAGTCGGTGGAAGTAGGCTTATGTGAAGATTGCATTTTTGGAAAGCAGAATAAGGTGTCCATTGCAAAAGGAGGCAGAACACCGAAGGCTGGAAAGCTGGACCTGGTGCATACAGATGTTTGGGGGTCTGCACCAGTACCATCCTTCAGAGGGTCACAATATTATGTGACATTCATCGATGACTCAACAAGGAAGGTATGGGTTTATTTTCTGAAGAATAAATCTGATGTGTTTAAGATGTTTCAGAAGCGGAAAGTCATGGTGGAGAACGAGTCAGGAGCAAAGCTGAAATATTTGAGGTCTGACAACGGTGGAGAGTATGGCAGTCAGGAGTTCAGGGAATTTTGTTCTGAAAATGGAATTCGGTAGGAGAAGACAATCCCAGGAACACCACAACAGAATGGTGTGGCAGAGAGGATGAATAGGACACTGAATGAATGTGCCAAAAGCATGAGGCTGCACTCAGGGTTGCCCAAAACCTTCTGGGCTGATGCAGTGAACATGGCAGCGTATCTGATCAATAGGAGTCCATCTGTGCCAATGGGAGAACGCCAACCCGAGGAGCTCTGGTCTGGTAAGGAGGTAAAACTCTCACATTTAAGAGTCTTTGGCAGTTTAGCTTATGTACACATTGATGCTAACTCAAGGGACAAGCTTGATGCTAAGTCCAAGCCATGTTTCTTTATTGGCTATGGTGCTGATGAGTTTGGTTATCGGTTTTGGGATGATCACAAGAAGATGGTCATCAGGAGCCAGAACGTGGTATTCAATGAAGGTGTCATGTACTAAGGTCGTCATGAAGCTGAAGATGAAAATGAGAACATTGAATCAGAGTGCAAAGAGCAAGTGAAGCTTGAAGGTGTGTCTGAGCTTGAGAGATCTGAACCGGTGGAACCTACTACTCTAGTGGAGTTGAGGAGATCATCAAGGGTGAGAAGGCCTGTGCAGAGGTATTCACCATCATTGCACTATTTATTATTGACTGACGGTGGAGAACCAGAATGCTTTGAAGAAGCAATGCAGCTGAAGGAGTCGAGCAAGTGGGAGCTGGCTGTGAAGGAGGAGATTTCCTCATTGCATGAGAACAACACTTGGGAGCTGACACCTCTGCCAAGAGGAAAGAAAGCATTGCAGAATAAGTGGGTCTACCGGGTCAAGGAAGAACATGATGGCAAGAGGAGGTTCAAGGCAAAGCTGCTGGTGAAAGGCTTTCAACAGAAGGAGGGAGTAGATTTCACTGAAATCTTCTCACCTGTAGTGAAGTTTACCACCATCCGGGTGGTTCTCAGCATTGTGGTGTCAGAGGACTTGCACCTTGAGCAGCTTGATGTCAATACTGCATTCCTTCATGGAGATTTGGAAGAAGATATCTACATGCAGCAACCAGAGGGATATGTAGTGTCTGGAAAAGAAGACCTAGTGTGCAAACTCCAGAAGAGCTTATATGGATGGAAGCAGGCACCCAGGCAGTGGAACAAGAAGTTTGATTCATTTATGTCTAAAAATGAATATAAACGATGTGGCATGGATCAATGTTGCTACATCAAGTCTTTCGGTGATGAATACATTATATTGCTTCTGTATGTGGATGACATGCTCATTGCAGGATCATGTATGCAGAGGATTAATGAGCTGAAAGGGCAGTTGGCTGAGGAGTTTGAAATGAAGGATCTTGGAGAAGCTGGCAAGATTCTGGGAATGAAGATCAAGAGAGACCGCACAGCTGGAACATTAATGTTGTCACGGACTGATTACATTGGGAAGGTTCTGAGAAGATTCAGCATGCTGGAAGCAAAGGCAGTCTCTATTCCCCTGGTGAGCCACTTCAAACTATCAAAGGAGCAATCACCGAAGACGGCATAAGAGGTGGAGTACATGGCAAAAGTTCCATACGCATCAGCTGTTGGAAGCCTGATGTATGCCATGGTCTGTACTCGACCTGACATCGCTCATGCAGTGGGAGTTGTGAGCAGGTATATGGCTAACCCTGGAAAGCAACATTGAGAAGCTGTGAAGTGGATACTGAGGTATTTAAAGGGCAGCAAGGAGGTATCTCTGTGCTTTGGGAAAGAAAATTCATTGCAGGGGTATGTAGATGCTGACCTTGGAGGCGATGTCGACAGCAGGAGGAGTACCACGGGTTATGTCTTTACCTGTGGAGAAACTGCGGTAAGTTGGATATCACAATTACAGAAGGTGGTGGCTTTATCCACCACAGAGGCAGAATACATTGCTGTAACAGAAGCTGGGAATGGCTGAAAAACTTCATGGATGAATTGGGAAGAAAGCGAGAGGAGAATTTATTGCACTGTGACAGTCAGAGTGCTATACATCTTGCCAAGAACCCAGTGTTTCATGCCCGGACGAAGCATATTCAGTTGAAGTACCATTTCATCAGAGGTTTGATACAGGATGGGTTGCTGACTTTGCAGAAGATCTGTGGAACCGACAATCCGGCAGACATGTTGACAAAGCCGATGGTGATACAAAAGTTGAGGCACTGCTGCGCCTCTGTTGGTCTACACTGATGAACGGAGGATGAGAGGCAGAATGATGGAGGACTTGATGGAAGCACAAGAGGAAAACAGTTTGTATTTCATGAATATGTGAATGGAAAGCACGCCTCTGGTGAGTGAAGAAGAGGAAGAACTTAAATTAAGTTGTCTTCATCAGTTACATCAAAGCATAACAGTGCAGCGGATCATGCTACAAGTGGGAGATTGTTGTATTGGTGTTGCCCGATCCGGTTGGGCCGAATTCTTGTGGCCCCAATTTTTTGCGGCACTGTAGCAATGCTGACCACTGTAGCGGAGTTGACCGACCGACACCGACAGGCACTGTAGCGGTGCAGACTTCGGGGTCAACTGGACTGTAGCACTTTTGACTTCCAGCTGGCAGCCACTGTAGCGCTTTTGACAAAGCCAACCGCCGATCACTATAGCGACGCGGACTTACTATTCGGAACAGTGGACCGTCTTCTTCATATGTAGCCCATTTCGAGCTAGCGTTTACGTTGAAAAAACCTCTGTAATTTGTTGCTCCCGATATAGTGAATTCTGTCTCTCCCGTGGACGTAGGGATTTTTCCCGAACCACGTAAATCGTTGTGTCCTTATTTGCTTTTCTTTCTTTCGTTTTCTCATTTCTATCGTTGTGTCTCCCGACGATTCCGCAACAGTCTGCGCGTGGGAGCCTGGATCAAGCCCCACTTTTCTTTCTTCTTTCTCATGCTTTTTTTTCCTTCTCTGGCAACCTAGCCTTTTTTTTCACTCCACTTAAGTGGCCTCTTATTGAAACTCATGTGCAAGGCACGTCAGACAAGCACAAGCGCACGAGTAGGGGAGTCATGAGCGCTAGGGTGGTCGCGTGCAGAAGACTTGGGTGCGCTGAGTCTCCTGGGCATGCAAAGCAAGTGGTGCACTGAGGAGCGAGGAGGGCGAGTGAGTGCGCAAAGCATGCAATTGCGGAGGGCAAGCACGGGTGGACGTCGCACTGCTCTGTGTGCCATTGACGAGTAAGACCGGTGCAGTCAAGCCTCAAATTGGGGGGACCAAATCGTAGCGCGATTCGCTAGAACGCGCAAATAGCACCGATATCCTTTTTTTTCTTTTCAACTTCACCGCTTTTTTACTTCCTCTTTCTCTTTTTATTCTTTTAATACGGAGACGGAGAGCCTTGGTCGGCTGATGGGAGGGCGGTGCGCCGCAGCTGGGGCAACGCCTGAGTCTCCGATTAGGACAGGGGGAAGCACAGAGACGGTGTCGCGCGACACGAAAGAGGCGTCACATCTGGTGGCTATGTGGATGGCTTGCGGAGTCATCAGATTCCAGGAAGGCTAGAATTGCATGGGTGATGGATGCAATCAGATGGAGAAAAACGAGGAATGGCTTCGCTCTGATACCAACTGATGCAGCGCAACGGAGACAAAACCGGGTCTTTATGCAAGTGTAGGAGGAAATCTCCTTACCTCAAGGTGAGGCGGAGGCTCTCTTTTATAGAATGAGAAAAAGGAATACATAAAGAGGTATTCCGATGTGGGACTCGGAAAATACCCAGAAGAATAAAAAAAGGGTTTTAACACTCCCCCTCAAGCTGGACATGCCCAACTTGGAACACGAGTCCCACAAAAGAAAGATAACATCAAAGAAAGACCAGACACACTCCCCCTCAAGCTGGGTCGCAGATGTTGTGGATGCCCAGCTTGGAACTGAGCGAGGCGAGGCGAGCTCCTGAGAGGTCTTTGGTGAAGATGTCAGCAAGCTGGTCTGTCGTCGGGATGTGGCTAAGGCTGGCATGATCGTGCTCCAGGTAGTGGCGAAGAAAGTGGCAGTCCACCTCAATATGCTACGTGTGTTCATGGAAAACGGAATTCGAAGCAATCTTGGTAGCTGTCTGATTGTCACACCAAATGTGAGCAGATGTCTGCAGAGGAAAGCCAAACTCATGGAGGAGATGTCGAAGCCAAATGATCTCTGTAGTGACGGTGGACATGACTCGGTACTCGGACTCCGCACTGGAGCGGGAGACGACCGTCTGTTTCTTGTTGCGCCAGGAGATGAGGTTGCCTGCCAAGAATACGGCAAACCCAGAAGTTGATCTTTGAGTAGCAAGGCAACCAACATATTCTGTATCACAAAAGGCCTCAAGATTGAGATGAGCATGATGAGAGTAGCGTAGACCACGGGCAGGATTTCGCTTGATGTATTTGCCGATGCGGAGGACAGCATCTCAATGAGAGGTGGTCGGATGCTCCATAAATTGGCTCACTTTGCCGACAGCGCAGGCAATGTCGGGACGAGTCATGGTAAGATAATTGAGTTTGTCCACTAGTCGACGGTATCGCTCTGGGTGTGAATACGGTTCGGAGGAGTCATAAAGAGACCGTTCCCCAGGCTCCAGAGGAGTGTCGACAGCAGTGGCCTATGTAAGCCCAGCATCCTGCAGAATATCCAATGCATATTTCCGTTGGCATAGGGAAATGGTGTCCGAAGAATAGGATACCTCGATGCCTAAGAAGTATGTGAGAGGACCGAGATCCTTAGTGTGGAAGTGCTGGTGAAGATGGCCTTTGAGTTGGGTGACGTCGTCACTGTCGCTGCCGGTGATGATGAAATCATCCACATAAACGACTAACAGGATGCAACCAGCAGAGGTCGTCTTGTAGAACACAGTGTGGTCTTTCATGCTGCGAGAGAGCCCAAAGTCGATGATGACAGTGCTGAAGCGGCTGAACCAAGCACGAGGAGACTGCTTGAGGCCGTAAAGAGAGCGGCGGAGTCGACAGACTTGAGACTCAGCGTCGGAGGCACAAAATCCGGGGGGCTAAGACGGATAAACCTCTTCCTCAAAAAATTCATGGAGGAATACATTTTTGACATCCAGTTGATGAAGAGGCCAGCGATGATGAGCTGCCAAAGAGATAAATAACCGAACGGAAGCCATCTTGGCAACTGGAGAGAAGGTATCAAAATAGTCAATACCGTAAGTCTGGGCGAAGCCCTTGGCCACAAGGCGAGCTTTGAGTCGATAGAGAGTGTCATCAGGATTCAGCTTGACTGTGTAAATCCATTTGCAACCAACCGCGTGTTTGCCTGCTGGAAGGGGGACAAGATCTCAAGTATGGTTTTCTTCCAATGCCTGCAACTCATCCCGCATTGCGGCTAGCCATCTCGGGTGAGATTTTGCTTCACCCACAGTGCGAGGAATAGAAACTGTCTCCAGAGTGGACAGACCCTTGTAGGAAGATACAAATAGATGAGTACTCTGACAAAAGCGAGTACCTTTCCGGAGAGCAATGGGAAGTCCTCTGGTGTCGGGGCAGGACCATCGGACGAAGCGGGAACGACGGTGTCATTAGCCAGGACGGGGGATACAGGTGATGGACGACGGGAGTATACCCTACCAAAATGGGTGTCAGCAGTAGGGGGAGACACTGGAGGAGGGTGGATGAGGATAGGAAGGCAATCATCGATGACTGAGTCAGGATGAGGATAGGGAAGGGAGAACGAAGAGTTCTCAATAAATGAGACGTCAGCAGAGATGACATACCTCCGGAGGTCCGATAAGTAGCAGCGATATCCGCGCTGAGTGCGGGTATTGCCAGGGAAAATACACCGGAGAGATTTGGGAAAGAGTTTGGAGAGCCCAGGATGTGTGTCTCGAACATAACATAGGCATCCAAACACTCGAAGCGGAAGGGAGTGAGGAGGGAGAGAAGAGAACAGAGCCCGAAAAGGAGTCTCTCCACGAAGAATAGAAGAAGGAAGGCGGTTTATAAGGTAGGTAGCAGTGAGTATCGCATCTCCCCAAAAATGCAGAGGCATCTGTCGGTGGAAGAGGAGGGCACGAGCAATCTCCAAAATATGGCGGTGTTTCCGCTCGGCCACTCCATTCTGCTGGGGTGTATCAGGACAGGAGGTCTGATGAATGATGTCTTTCGCCTGAAGAAAGTGCCGAAAAGGGGTGGAGAGATACTCACGCCCATTGTCCGAGCGGAGACATTTAATAGAAGTGGAAAATTGGTTATGAATTTTATTGTAAAATGTCTGAAATGTGGAAAACACTTCGGAGCGTTCTCGAAGGAGGTATAGCCAAGTCATTCGCGAAAAATCATCAATGAAATATATATAGTATTTATACCCCAAATGATTCGAGATGGTACAGGGACCCCAAACGTCTAAATTAACCAGATCAAAAGGTTTGGAAGCCCTTGTATCCACCCGAGGAATGTAGGAAGTGCGATGATGTTTCGCAAAAGTACAAAACTCACAATGAAAAGAAGAATGTGGTCTGAAATCTGGATAAAGCTGATGAATGGTGGAGACGGGGGGTGTCCCAACCGGGAATGAAGATCCAAGGCACGATCAGAGATAGATGTGCAAGCGACAGGTGTCGGTCCATCAAAAATGTAGACCCCGTCCCGAAGCTTGCCTCTACCAAGTTCTCGATTCGTAGTCAGCTCCTGAAAAACAACAGCAGAGGAGGTAAATACGGCGGCACAGTTAAAATCTTTTGTGAGCTTACTGATTGAAAGAAGATTAAACGGACTGCGGGGCACATATGCCACAGAGAGCAAGTGAAGTGATGACGTCAGGGAGCATGCACCGAAACCCGCAATGGGGATAGTGGAACCATTGGCGACGGTGATGGCTGGTGGACCGGTATAAGGACAGTAGGAGGTCAACATACCAGCATCACCGGTGAGGTGGTCAGAGGCACCTGAGTCGAGCATCCAGGCAGGGGAGCGACGACCAACAAAGGCGGCGGAAGCAGCGAAATGGGCTAGAGAAGCCGAAGATGGACCAGGTCCTGCAGGGGTCCGAGGATCATGACTCAGCCGGATGTCCGCCATAGACAGGGCCAGAGATGGTGGGAGAGTGGCGACTGAGCAGGGAGCTTCCTGGACTGCTGTCTGACCCCACCGCAGGTGCTGAGATGGGCGCCCATGAAGTATCCAACATCTATCAATCAGGTGGTCGAGCGTGCCACAGTGTTGACAGAGGGGACGTGGACGACCCCCCATACGGCCACGACCACGAGGGCCTGAGCGGCCACTGTCACGACCGACGAGGCGAGTGGAGACAGTGATCATCTGGGGCAGAGCTGAAGAGGCTGCCATGGAGGCGTGGGACAACCACCGAAGAGGTCAGATTTAGCGGGATGCTACGAGGCGGGGCCGGGGGAAGCTGGGAAGCCGGAATGTCGGTCAGTGTGTGGAGCCGCGAGATGCAGCGGAGAGCGAGAGGGGCGTTGGGAGTCGGTGCAAGCCGGGCGCAGGGAGCGATTCGCCTAGACCGGACCGCCTGGACCGGTTTGCCTGGACCGGTTCGCCTGTAGTGAGCCGGTTCGCCTAGAGAAGCCGCGAGTCGCGGCGGACGAGGGCGCCGGGAACGTGTGCCGGATCCCGAGCGGGAGACGCCAGGATCGCCGCTGGAAAGAGCTGTCGAGAGTCGTCGCTGGGAAGGGCGCCGCGGCGGAAGGCAGAGCCTATAGTCGCGACGGGAAGCCAAAGCAGGGAGCGTTGTCGGGACCTGCGTCGAGGCGGAGCAAAGCCGCAGGGAGGGAGTGGTCGATCGCGCCGGGAAGGGCAGGAGTCGGGAGACTGCGACGGGAGGAGGCAGATTCGCGATTGGCCGTCGAGAGGAAAGGTCGCGTTGGGGCTGAGAGAAGCCGGCGATAAGGGCGGAATGCCGTCGTGGTGGAGCGAAGCCGGGGGGGGGTCGCGTGGCTTCGTCGCGACGGCGGATCGCAAAGGGCGCAGGGAGCCGGAAGCCGTCGGTCGGGACGCCGTTGGGAAGAGAGGCCGCGTAGGGCAGAGGTGCTCGACGGAAACCTCGTCGCGGAGGTTGGCCGAGAACCCGCGCTAGATCACGAGCAAGAGATGCGCGCGGGGAGCAGCAAGGAAGAGGCGTCGGGGATACGAGTCTGCCTGGAATATGAGTCCGTCTGGGATACGAGGTCGCCGGACGAGCGCGCTGGGAGGGCAGGGCCGGTGCGCGAGGAAGCGGCGCATGCACGAGGGAGGGCTGTCGGTGGATCCGCCGGAGGCGTCGTGCGCACAAGAGGGACCGCCAGAGGAGGGTCGCGGGAGGCGCTGGGTCGGACAGAGCAGGGAGGCGCAGGGTGCCGGGGAAGGGCGCCCCTGGAGGGAGGAAGGGCCGCCGGAAAGGGAGCCGCGTGCACAGGAGGGAGGGCCGCCGGGAAGGGCAGAGCTGGAGGGGAGGGGGGTGGCCACGGAGGGCAGACCCGAGGGGGCGATCACACCGAACAGAACCGGGAGAAGGAGAGAGGCGGGGCCGGACAAAATCAGGAATCCGCAGGGGAGGGAGGTTTCGGGATTAATTTCCCTCTGATACCATGTAGGAGGAAATCTCCTTACCTCAAGATGAGGCGGAGGCTCTCTTTTATAGAATGAGAAAAAGGAATACATAAAGAGGTATTCCGATATGGGACTCGAAAAATACCCAGAAGAATAAAAAAAGGGTTTTAACAGCAAGGAACTCAGAAAAAGCATGAGGATAACACTCACAACGAGAACACTCTCTGAGATTCCATAATATGGCAAAAGTTGATTACAACTGATGGCGGACCACCTATTTATAGACTCAAAAGCCTAAACTAAAAGACTAAAATGCTCTTAAAATATCTTAAAGGGGAAAATGAAATAATAATAAAAACTAAATAAAGGGATTAAAATCTAAAAGGCGGGCTGGGATAGCAAGTGCTGCATCAAGTTGATTATGGTGTTGATCATGTAAGGGGATTGTCCTCCTGTATGACAGGTAAGACATAGGTCACCTCAGGGGATTGTCCTCCTGTATGACAAGTAAGACATAGGTCACCTCAATTATGTCCATCTACTTGGATGAATAACAGGAGATGTATTCATCTGTTTTTTATCAGTCTACTTGAAGAATCAACAATAGATGAGTTAACCTATACGAGATGAGATTGACCATGTATCGTGACTAAGTGCAATGAACAAAGGGATTGTATAGAGATACATATGAATAGAGGATTTTCATATTTTAATTAGGGGTGCTTAACGGGCTGGACTGGGGAGGTGTGGGCCAAGCCCGCATGGATTGTGCCTATAAATTTGTGGTCTATTTAGGCCCAATTTAATGCGGGATCCAAAAAATTGAGCTTAGTCCGATCCGCACTTTATAAGCGGACCGGTCTGCAGGCTAGCCCACATATGTAATCAAAATTAAAAATAATTTTCCAAAGATAAAAAACACTTAATATTAAGGAATATTATAATTTAAACATATTATAGATATCACATAATTGTTAATTTATATATATATATTCATCACATACTTAAATTATATATATGTGCGTGTGTTTTATCAAAAAATTCTACATTAAATTGAAACATTAAAATAAAAAAGAAAAAAATTATTCCTGGCCCACGGGCTGATCCGCATATTGTGAGGCCAGCCCTCATAAGCTAGTGGGATTTTTTCCCTGGTCCATTTAAGCCCATTTAAAATGTTGACTATATTTTTCTAGTGCAACCCATCTCATAAATGAGGGTTGGCGAGCTTGAACTGTAGGCCTAAGGCCCGTTGAGCACTCTAGTTTTAATCCGGTCTCGTGACTATACCAGACTGTCAACATTACAAAGACCCTCAGGGTCACACATAAGATTGGGTGAATGGGGATAAATTTTGATACGAAGTGTTTGTCCAAAAACTGAAAAAGCTTACATAATAGTTCTCCATTCAACTTGTTGCATGTAATGTAACACACTGTAGGCTAAACACAAAGTCTATGAGGCTATATTAAAAGTGAGAGATTGTTAGAGCTATGCCCTAAAGTCAATGTAATTAAATTTGTTTAATTACATTTATATGCATATCATATTGTATACTACTACACATGAGCCTCAGCCCAATTGGTGAGAACTCCTAAAGTGCATCCAGGAGACCCGGGATCAAATTCAGGCGGAGGCTAATTTTTCGGGGGTACTGTAGCAGGTACGGTAGCAGATACTGGAGCAGGTACTGGAGCAGAACTACAGAAGGTACTGTAGCGGGTACTGGAGCAGAACTACAGCAGGTACTGTAGCGGGAACTGTAGCAGGGACTGTTTGGCACTGTAGCAGCCGGGAATATTCCCTCATTTGGGCCTTCGGGCCACCGATTTGGTCCCCGAGTCCTTTATGGCCTTCGGGCCACCCAAGGCCTTCGGGTCAGTTAGGCCTTCGGGCCACCTTAAGTGCAGATGCAAACCAGACAACCTACAAGGAACAAACTTTAGAAGGAGGAGCAATGAGTTTTTACCATAGCAGAAGCTAAACGGATTGCAAGAATGAGAGGGTATAGAACCTGCCATCGGGACAAGCCTGTGCATGCACAGGAAAGCCTAGCCGAACAGCCATGCGAAGGTGGAGAGCTGATTTCACGATGAAGATGCTAGGAGGAGCAGATCCAAATAGTTAGTCTGGGTTGTATGTAATGCTTGAAGCCTACGGGCAATGAATTGCTCTAAGGCCTACGAGTCATGTAATACTTACGCCTACGGGCCTTGTAAGGGTTCCACCTCACCTCTTGAAAGGTGGATTATCAAAATCAATAAAAATGAAGGCCTTCGGGCTATTGGAGAATATTGTATGCTATTGTCAAGTCGTATTGTATGAGTGGTTTTGTGGAGAATCACTATATGAGATACTGCCTTGACTTATTTTCCACCTAAATTAATATTCATTGATTTACATGTTATGTTATAGTGTGTCTAAGGAGCTTTAAACATGATGATATTAATTATTGAAGAATTCAAAAATTAAAACTTAAATCATCAAAACATCAAACATTATAAGATTTATACACTCGACTGTTAATTTATGAAGCGTTTAAGAAACACTGTCTATCCTTTGATTTTATCTCATTTAATGAGAGGAGGCTATAAAAAGGAGATTCGAGCATCGCGTGAGTTTTAGAGATCCTACGGATTGAATTTGTAATTTCATAGTTGGTGGATTATTTAAGGAAGCATGAGCCATGTGACTAGTGCTTAGTGGTGTTCAACAAACACAGGATAGAGGGCATGCAAGTGTTCAACTTCAAATTCTTTATTTGATTCATCAAAACCTCTCTCAGTCGTTCTTGACTTGCATTTTTGTTGTTATTTTGTTTCATACAAAACTCATTGATCTAGTCAATCGCCTTCCCTCAATGATGCCCTATCTTGTGTTGACACCGTTGATATTTATCTCGAACCGAGTGAAAAGTCTCTACACACTAAGAGTGGGTTATGCTCCTCACCAAACAGATATCATTGTCTGGTTGAGAGGTTAATCTATTAGACTACGACCAGACCAAATACTGTTTGTATGGTTAGCAAAGAAAGTCAATTTATGGAACAACCTACTAAATTACACCAGGATGGAATTCTTCGTATTATTAAATATATCAAGGAACCAAGTTTTGGCTTGCTATATTTTGAGCATGGGGATATTGAGATAGGTCTTTTTTGTTACTCATTATGCGGGGTGCTTATCTTCCAAAAAACAGCCTTTAGGTATGTTATTGTCATTGATGGTAATATCATTCTTGGTATGCTAAGAAGTTGATTGTTGTATCCCATTTGAATGTCAAGTTTGAGTAGTTGGATACCCGATTGGAAAATCTGCACACATTTGGCTTGATTATCAGGTGGCTATCAAAATAGCTACTAACATTGTCTTCCATGAGCGTACCAGACATATAAAAGTTGATTGTCATTTTTTTGTGAGAACTTTGACAAGAAAAACCTCATTTTTTGCTACATTCAGACAAAAGAGTGATTTTTTAACATTCTTACGAAAGGGGTTCGGGGACCACGTGCGGTGTTTATGTAAGAATTTGTGTATGATGAATATATATACCCAACTTGTGTGTGGGTGGGTGGGGGGGGGGGGTTGTAAGAAAAGTTTGGGTTTAACCCACTGTCATTGGTCATGGTCCGGTAGTTTGTATCCATATTTTATTGCTTATAAATACATAGCATTGACCTCACTTAGAAGTTATGGGTTTTTGATTACTATTGTTTGACAAAACGAAAGAAAGAAAGCAAGCTAAATGGCCAGTGAATAACGTTCAACAACATGGAAAATGAATGCAGATTACAAATCCAAGATAACTGGAAGCAAGGAATTTGCACTGCAGCTAGGAACTTCCAATAATATTTTTTATACGGATCCATCCCTGTCAAATCCAACAATATGAAATGTATTAAAAGGGTTGATAGAATCAAATAGAGGTGGCAATTTGGGTTCACAGGTCGGGTTACACTTAACCCGAACCTGACCCATTTAAGTAAATGGGTTGACCCGCCGTGTAACCCGCCTAACCCAACCTGTCTAACCCGCCTAACCCCGCAGGAAATCAAAAAAAAAAAAACTGGGAAAACCTGCGATAGGGGAACCTCAAACCCTCTACCTCTAGCTTCCAAGACTGCACCTCGACAAACTAGTCTAAATGTTGCGCCTATTACACATATAATATCTATAAATATATTTTTATTTAAGAAAAAAATAAATGGGTTACGCGGGTTATCATGGGATAACCCGAACCCGGCCCAAATATTATTCGGGTCAAACAGGTTGACCCGATTACAACCCGAATCGGGTTGCGGGTCGGATCAGAAATTGCCACCTCTAGAACCAAATAAATTGTGTATTGACACATTTAACACTATTGGATCAGGCTAAGAACGATCATAGCTAAGGACAGGATCCTAATAGAATATCCATTCTATTCCTTTGTTTCATATTTCATTCAATCACCGTATCATGGAAATGTAAAAAACCAGGATCACCAAACAACAAAAGTACAAAATCGAACCTCAATCAATTCATCAAATGCAACATAGCCGATGGCTTCCTCGAGAGTAATCTGTAGACAAATGCATTCAATTTGATGTAAACAAGCAACAACAACAACAAAAAACCTTTGTAGCGCCACTACAGCATTCCTTGTAGAAAGCTACAGAAAAAAAAACTTTTTAAGTTTGTTACTTTTAAACACTAATATTAATGATTATTTGACCTTCTTTAGCCTAGCAGTCTTAAGTATGCCAATTAAAGCCCGGGTGATGAGCACAGTTGGAAGTCTTAAAAACCATGTCATTATGGGAAGCTTGCAAGTTATGCTTGACCAAAATTTAACTTGGATTATTGAAAACTTTGTCAACATAGCTTTCAAGAATGTCAAAAATCTCAATAATCTACTGTCCAATTCTTCTGCAAGGAATCTGTTGTTGCTATTCCTAACTAATTCAATTTATCATATGGTTCGGAAAATTCAAAAAGTGACCAATTAAATTGACAAACAAAAATACCCTTCAAAACAACATTGGGCATCAATTTTACTTCAACTGCATCCTTACACATTATTAATTCTTCACTTTTTGTTATATGCACTAATTTCTCATTTAGTTATTCCAAACCTTCCCATATTTAAACGTTCACTTTTCAACATTTCACTAAAAAATGTATTGATCATCAAAAATGTTTTTTTTTTCAGATCTCTGAGTTTTTTCCTTCAATTCAGAACATTTTTTATTTTTTGAATCCAGAACTTTTTTCTTTTTTCATAAACCTTTTTCACTAGATCCAGAACTTTTTTTTATTGAACTTCGAACATTTTTTCTAATGTTCAAAACTTTTTTTCCTTTCTTCACAAATTTTTCCCATTCAATCAGAACTTTTTTCTTTGTTCATAACCTTTATCACTAGATCCAGAACCTTTTTTAATTGAATTCAGAACTTTTTTTTGTTCAAAACCTTTTTTCCTTTGTTCGCAACTTTTTTGCATTCAATCAGAACTTTTTTATTTGTTCAGAAATTTTTTCCATTTTTCAGATTTTTTTCTGCATTTAGATTATTTTTCTTGAATTTAAATATGTTTTGTACGTGTTTGAATATGCAGTAAAATCGAATGATATTAAAATCATAAGTGGGGCGAGAGTGAGTGGGGGGGATCTTGCTAATTATAATCACTTCACCTCAAAATCAAGCACAACCCATTTAAATTATATATCATGGTATAAGGGCAATTTTCCGTTACAAAACTCATGCATTTTTTCTTCGTTCAGAACTTTTTTTCCAATATTTTGTTTTCGGTTTTAAGAATTTTTTTCTGGAATTTTAAAAAAAAATGTTCATATTTGAATATGAAGTAAAATCGAATGATTTTAAAATCATGGGCGGTTTGAGAATGAGTGGTGGGTCTTGTAAATTATAATCTCTCTCCACCTCAAAACCCATTTAAACTACATATCATTGTATAAGGGCAACTTTGCCCTTACAAAAATCATGAATGGACTAATTGATAGATAGAACTTCATATTTGAATGAAAAAAAAAATTAAAAAGTCAATTGGACTAGATGATCTATCACCTCCTCCGGCAAGATTTAATGACAAATATCTCTTATTAATGTTGCAGTTCCAATTGTGAATCGACACACCCAACCAAACACACTAGCAACATGATGCAAATAACATAAAATAAAACAGAGGCAAGGTGGACAGTAACTTACAATTCGAGGTGGGGTAAGCCTCACAGTTTCATCCTTACCAGCAGCACGAACATTGGTAAGTTCCTTGGTCCTTACAGGGTTGACCTAAAGAAATGCAGGAATTATCTTGTCAGACAGTATTAACGAGAACATATAACAGGGAACAAAATGTTACTTGCGTACATCAAGATCCATGTCCCTTGAATTTTCTCCAATTATCATGCCATCATAGGTCTGCAAATCATGTACAATTAATCAGAACTATCACAAATAAGAGGAGATGCCTTGTTTGTTGGGACGCATTTCAAGTTTCCATTAAATATGATGACAAGAAAACATGTCATTTTGATGTCCCCCTTCTAGAATTGATGACAATACTGGGCACTATTTGGTTATGGAAAACATTTTCAGTTTTCATTTTCCAAAAATGTATAAGAAAACATAAGCGATTACGTAAATGGAAAACGTTTTTTTAGGAAATGAAAATGGAAATGATAGATTTTTAGAAAACAAAAAAAAAAATTGTTTTTCCGGAGTGCAATAGGCAAGTGTGTTGTGACAGGAGCATAGGTGGGAACGATGTTGTCCTCGACCTGGATGAGGGGTACAGTCGATGGGCGACGAGAGTAGACCGTCCCAAAGCGATGCCCAGCAGGGGAAGACACCAGAGGAGGGTGAATGATGAGAGGAAGACACTCATCGACGGTAGTGTCTGGATGAGGAGAGGGCGGAGTGAAAGGAGAATTCTCAACAAACGACACATCGGCAGAGATGATATAGCGTCGTAAATCTGGAGAAATACACCGGTATCCACGCTGAGTGCGGGAATATCCGAGAAAAATACACCGTAGGGATTTGGAAGAAAGTTTAGATAGGTTGGGGCGAGTGTCCCGGACATAGCAGAGACATCTGAAAACTCGGAGTGGAAGTGAGTGAGGATGGAGAGAGGGGAACAGAGTAAAAAAGGAGTCTCCCCCTGAATGATGGAAGAAGGAAGGCAATTGAGGAGGTAAGTAGCAGTGAGAATGACATCCCCCCAGAAGAGAAGAGGCACCTTGCGGTGGAAAAGGAGGGCACGAGCAGTCTCCAGAATATGCCGATGTTTTCGCTCGGCCACTCCATTCTGCTGAGGGGTATCAGGATAGGATGTCTGATGGATGATGTCGTGTGCCTGGAGAAACTGCTGAAAGGGAGTGGACAAGTACTCTCGTCCATTGTTGGAGCGTAGACATTTTACAGAGATGGAAAACTGTGTCTGGATCTCATGGTAAAATGTCTGAAAGGTGGAAAATACTTTTGCCCGATCACGAATAAGGTACAGTCACGTCATACGGGAAAAATCATCAATAAAAGAGATATAGTATTTATACCCTGATTGACTCGAGGTGGCACAGGGACCCCATACATCAGAATGAACCAAATCAAAGGGTTTGGCAACCCGTGTGTCTACTCGAGGAATATATGAAGTGCGATGGTGTTTCGCAAAGGTACAAGATTCACAATGAAAAGATAAATGTTGACTAATATCTAGATAGAGCTGATGAAGGGCAGAGGCAGAGGGGTGGCCCAAACGAGAATGGAGGTCCAAGGCACGAGCAGAGACAGACGTGCAGGCGACGGATGTCGGGCCATCGAACATGTACACCCCATCTCGAAGCTGGCATCTCCCAAGTTCCCGGTTCGTCGTCCGCTCCTGAAACATAACAGTAGACAATGTAAAGATAGCATTACAATTGAAATCCTTGGTCAGCTTACTAATGGAGAGAAGGTTAAAAGGACTGCATGGTACATAGGCCACTGATGATAGGTGAAGAGATGAGGTCGGAGAGCATGTACCAAAGCCGGCAATGGAGATAGTGGAACCATCAGCGACAGTGATGGCTGAGGAACCAGTATAGGGACTCTAATTGGAAAGCATACCTGCATCACCGGTAAGATGGTCGGACGCACCTGAGTCAAGCATCCAGGCAGGGGAGCGATGACTGACAAATGCAGTGGAACCACCCCAGTGGGCAAGAGATGCTGATGAAGAGCCTGGTAGGGAGGTGGCCCTATGATCGTGAATCATCTAGATCTCAGCCATGGAGAGATCCAAAGATGAAGGAAGAGCGGTAGCAGACGGGGATGCATCCTGGACCACAGTCTGGCCCTGCCGTGGGCTGAGCGGGACGACCATGAAGGACCCAGCAACGGTCAACCAAATGGCTGAGCTTGCAACAGTGCTGACAGAGTGGACGAGGTCGGCTATCTCCACGTCCGCGTCCACAAGGTCTGGTAGGGCGGCTACTGCCACGACCCAGAAGAGCAGTGTGATCAAGGCTAGGGATGGGTGGGGCAAGGGCCCGATGAGCCTTCCCAAGGCAATGATAGACCTGCAGAATCTCTAGGGATGACGGGCTGGCTAGCATCTCCGTAGCCGTCGTCGCATATTCTGGGTCGAGGCCATAGAGGAGGCTGAAAAGACAGAGCTGGTCCCACTGGGCTAATGCTTCCGCAGGTGTCTGTGGAACGAGCCAAAGCTCAAGAAGTTCATCTCGTCATCCCGTAGAGCCTTACATTCAATGAAGTATGGTGGAAATGGACGGGCTTGCTTGCGGAGGAGGGACAACCGCTGAAGAAAATCGGATACTCGAGCCAAATTATTGGTCTCGGAGTACATGAGAGTCAAGGAATCCCAGAGTTCCTTGACTGTGTTGGCTGTCCGGGTGACGTCTTTGACAGAGCGGTCCATAGAATTGACCAGCAAGGCAAAGATTTTGCTGTCCGTAAGCTTTCACGGATGATATTTCGGGTCAGTAGGTAGTGGTGGTGGATCCTTGAGATGGGAATCGAGGTCCATGCCGGTTAGTGACATCAGCACAGTCTTCCGCCAGACGGAGAAATTTGTGGAGTCGAGCCGCTCATCGACCAAACAGGTGGAGGCGGTGATAAGTGGAGGTAGGACCGAGGCGGCCATCGGAGGGAGGTCGTCGGGAGTTGCTGATGAACTCGGCATTCAAAGTCGGATGTCGGCAGTCCGCAGGAAGGGCGCCGAGCGGGAGGGGGGGTTGCGCCTGGACAGAGCCGAGAGGACAGGCCATGGGAGAGCAGGCTGTCGGGAGGTTGGGGGTTGCGCCTGGGCAAATCCGGGAGGGCAGGCCGTCAGGGCGGAGTGTACCCGCTGGGAAGGGCGGGACGCTGTCGGGAAGAAGGGTCGCGGGAAGGGCAGAGCGAAGCCGGCGGGACGCCGTCGGGGCAGGACAGGAAGAGGGGCCGCGTGCCTTCGTCAGGGCGGAGCGAAGCTGGCGGGACGCCGTCGGGGTGGAGCGAAGCAGGCGGGGCGGGGGGGGTCGCATGCCTTCGTCGCGACGGAGGTTTCGCAGAGGGGCGCAGGGAGCGCAGCCGCTGGGAGGGTCGCAGGGCTTCATCGCTGGGAGGAGGAGCCCGCATAAGCAGACCCACACCTGTCGCCGGGAGAAGCCCACGCTGGGGAAGGAGGAGCCTGCGCCGAGGAGAGAACAGAGGGCGTAGGGAGCGCCGGACCCAATAGGGTTGGGGCAGAGGCGGGGCCGGACAGAATCGTGAATCCGCAGGGGATTTCTCGGAACCCTAGATGGGAGAGGAAAAAAAAAAGGGGGTCGGGTTAGAAAGTACCCTTTGATACCATGCAGTTGGCGAATTCCCCTTAACTCAATGTGAGGCGGAATATTCTTTTATAGATGAGTAAAAATAATTATAAGACGGGATATTCCGATGTGGGACTCGGAAATACCCATTATATTAAAATGGGGTCCAACAGATCTTTTCTGGAAAATGAAAATGCAATAAAAGATAATGGCATATTTTCCAACACATACTTTCTTATTTTTTCTTAATATCGAAAATACTTTTCAATGCATTTTTTAATATATTTTGGACAAATGAAAACATAAAGGGTTGGTTCCATCAAGGAAAAAAATTAATTTATGTGTTTCCTTCAAGGACTTTAAAATTGCCAAATGATAGATTTTACTATACTATACTTTTAGATTAGTAATCACATTTAAAACTTAATATACTTGCATTTTTTAAAATAATTATATTTATTAATAATAAATTTATATATCATAAATTAATTTATTTACACAAAAAATAATGAGAAATATTTTGTTTTATCTCATTAATTTATTTAATGATTTCACATATCATTGTCCATTTATTTTGATCGCATTTTATTTAGAAAAAACAAGGGAAAAAAGGGCATTGCAGTGACTATTCAGATAAAAGATTGGCATACAAACTGAATTCCAAAGGGGTTTTAATTGACCATTGGTTGGGGTGGTAATCAAATACCTCCCTCAATTCCTCTCTTATAATAAATGCAATTTATTCAAATAATGGAATTTTAATCTGGAAAACTAAATTCTTTAAAAATATACCCAAACCAAACACCCCCTTGGAAACAGGCCAGTGTAGAACTTAATCAGGATAGTATTGAGGATACCGTTTTATATTCAGATTTTATTTTTATTTTTATTTTATCAAGATGAATAAGGAAAAAAAAAATTGGTTATCAATTACTTCTCATTCTTGCTCGTCTGCTTATCATTAGATTTTGGTGTTCTCTTTTAATCGATGTAAAGGGAAGAGCAACACTTGACACTATCGGAATATTATATCAACAAACAGAACAGAATAGATTTCCAAATAAATAAAAGATATACAAAAAAGGAATGGAAGGGATCGCAAAAACCTCCAGCCCAGGAGACACAAACAAGGCCCCGCGAGCTTCTAGACTCAATATTGCATGAGAAGTGATGGTGCCACGGCTCATTGATATCTGCCCAATCAATTACATAGAATTAAATTCAGAAGATTAAACATATAAAAAAGATGGAAGCACATCCAATTCAAAGAAGGCCAAGGTGAAGCAATTTAAAAGGCAGGTGTACCAAAACTCCTTTCCTGACATGTCCAAGCGGACCTCGGTATTTTTCATAGGCTACAAAAGGCAGATTATAACTTTATGAGAGCAGAAGCAACTGCAAAAACTATTTTATGCAATCAATGGGCCATCTTAAAACAAAACTCATAAAAAAAAAAAGAAACAAAAAACACACTCAAAAATGAAGCCAAAAGTTTCCAGGTTATTCCACATATTTTCCCTTTCAAAAAAAAAATAATAATGCAGACTCTCAGAAGGCATGCACTAAGCAGGTCCAAGCCAGACAAATCCATGGATCCAATCCGGGACGGATCTATAAATTTTAACTCATTTTAAAAACAGGCCTAAACAGACTGATCCAAATGGTCCTAAAATTCATGTGGGGTTGCTTGCACGGTCAGGTACCTTCCTGCAATTAATTAAAAACAATTTATATACATAAATACATATTAGTTTACTTATTTAGTTGGTTGATCAGGAATTTTTTAATTAAATTGAAAGTATAATTAGGTCTAATTTTTATTTTTTAAGATTTAAGTTAGAGGTTGAATTAAAACTGGGTTGCCCAGCCTGAAAGAAAAATGGGACAGATTCCTAAATTTTTTCCCAAATGAAAGATGGGACAAAACAAGCCTGGGCCCATACAGACCCAGCCCGCCCGTTTTACATGTCCACCCGCAATCTAAATAGAATCAAGTTTCAAGCTGATATGGACAAGAATGTCTGATATTAAAAATTCCAACTGAAAGTATCATTTTACTAAATCAATTGACTGGAAAAAGCAATTGGATTGACACAAAATGAAAAATCAGAAGATTAAGCAGTGGAAGAATACTCAGGAATGCACGGTGCATAAATCCAGTCCCACGCGTGTCATTGTTAAAAACACCTTTGTAACCCAACAGACCCCTGATGGAGACAAACAAACAAAAAGGATCAATTGAGAACGCCTGGATGAAACCATGTTCAAAATGAATACAAGGTAATAATTATATGAATAATTAAAATATAAATTAAGAAGAAAAAAAAGAATTGGTTTCGGAGGATAGTAATTATACAATTTGCAAGTCTGAATTCAAATAATTAATTAGGATAAAACAAAGTAGAAGGGTGCGGGTTAATTAGAATAAAACAAAGTAGAAGGTTGCAGACCCCCGCACGCAGCTGGGGTGGCAGGGAGGGAGGGGTTTAGGGCACCGGTCACGGGGTTGAGTCCCCGGACCGTTTCTTTGTGGGTTTTCCTTGTAGTGTGCATGAGCCACCATTTGGCAGTTGTAACCCAACCTTTTGAAGTAGAAGGTTGCACCCTTATAACCACTCTGATCTACTTGTCCCACCCACACGTGTCCAAGTGACTGTTAAATTAGATAAAAAATTAACATATAGCCAAATGATAATCTTCTGATTAAACTTGCCCCAATCATTTTCAAGTTAATAACAGTAAAATCAGTAGGAAATATGGTTCAATATTAAAGTAAATATTAACAAAGCATACCAGGGAACAGAGCAATAAAGCAGCCACACTAATTGTCGCAAAAAGAATGGTTATTTTGATGGAAAAAAAATAAAAAGTTTTTAAAATTACTATCAATTTGAAAATTCTAACACAAAATAACCCTAGAAGGGTTGAAAGGAGAGGGTCAGAGGATGGGATGGAATTTTTTATGAAGGGCCAAACATAGTGCTAACCTTGAAGGGCAGGTGATTGACAGTTTCGTCCTTCCATCACTGCCAGGGACAGGTCCCATGTCAGTAACCTCACCTCGTCTGTGAGAAATCGCTTCCAAGACCAAACCCACATGCTCTTCATTTACCTGAAATGATAATTTTCTGTGTAGAAAATATTCTATTGTTGAAACTCGCTATTAAGGGATTTTGTTTGTTTGTTTCTTACCTCCATTGTCACCTCTTCTAATGGCTCCAGCTTTTGACCATTCTCAGTTTTATACCTGATGTAAAGGGGGGTTGGGGGTGCAAAAACAAAGTCAATCCTTGCAATTGGAATTTTACCACCAAAACCTACTCCATACAATCCAAAATGGTCATTTAGAACTACAAAATGATTCTCAAAACATATTTGAAACAATCCTTCAACAATAATTGCCAACAATAACTCCATTAAAAGCTTTAAGTCAAAGCTCAAACAAGCGAAAGATAGGTGAACTGAGGAACAAGTTAAACATGAATTCTCAAATTAGCTCGCCAGGACTACAAAGATAAACCCCTATAGGATAGCCAGAATACAGTACAAACCACTGAATCTAGGGAATTGTTATGATGATCTTTTATGCAGCAATGGAATTAAGAGCGCCTACATTTCTATTCAAAATAATAAAGTATGAAGAAATAATAAAGGAAAGCACAATGGTTATTATGTATGGTTGCATGCAGATTTATAACTAAATAAGAAGCATTCAAATTCAGTGTAACATAACAAGGACACCATGTAAGACATTTCTCCAACCTCAAGAAAGATTGTTATCCAACCAGATACACGACAATAACAAAAACTAAACTACCCTTGAAAGAAAAACAACCCAATTAGCAAACATATGTAAGAAAAAGCCATAAACAAGTAGAAACACGTGTAATATGAACAAGAAAACTGCTCAACTGACATACGAATGCTAAACAGCTTACATGACTTTAGGTGGAGAAATAGACAACTCAAATCCTTCACGCCTCATATTCTCTATCAAGATACCTGTTTTGCACACCACCATGTAAAAAAAATGATGAAAATATAATTGAGTTCCAAAATTAAAGCACAAATACCATACCCAGGTTATGAATGGAACACAAGCGAGAAATAGTATAGATTTAAAATTAACATACAAGGCACTCACCAAGTTGAAGCTCCCCTCTTCCCTGAACTTCATATGAATCTGATGAGGCAGGGAGAACATTTATAGCAAGATTTCGTTCAGCTTCTGCCGTTAGGCGTTCACCAATTTTTGTTCCAGTGAGCTGCAAATTTTTTTTCGAAAAAAAAAAGCAATCAAAGCAAAAATAAATTCATCGGCATTCAACAAGCAAGAAAGGTGAGTTCAAGCTTGCTTCACAGAAGCCCAATTGTCTTCGCCTAATGGGCACCAATTTCACACTAATGAATGGTTTTAAAAATTGTCTAACCAAATTTGCCAATATTATCACTGATTAAGTTGCCCCCACAAAAATATAAGAATAATAATATAACTTCATTTACAAAACCCATTTAACTATTTTCTCATTGTCTTCCACAAAACCCTCAGATAATGACTATTCTTGATATTTTCAAGAATTTGAAAATCAGCATTAATTCATTTCATTCATAAGCATTTGAGGAAAAAAATGCAACAGAAGAGCCTTGCAGATACATCGGCAATGAAGTCGTCATCAATGCTTCAATTTTTTATCAATCTACAAGCCCAACCATGATACACGCTGATGAAAAAATGATTTTTCGATTGCAGTATGAGTAAGGTTATTAATTAATCTTATGTGTTATTGGTAAGTTTTTGCACCTTCTCTTAGCACCAACCCCTCCCCGGAAGAAAAAAAGCATGGGACAACATTAGTTTTGTAGAATCAATTAAACTACAGAAATAACAAAAATAATAATAATAATCACATATCAAATCAACATGAATAAAATTAAGAATTTACAATTAGTTCACACATTTTTGTCACTTACATGAACACCATCTCGCCCAGCCAGTGGAGAATCATTGACACCAAAAGTCATGGAAATGGTTGGCGGATCTAACTGAATTGCAGGAAGTGCTTCTGTAACCTAGCAAATGAATCATGAATCAATTTCAAAAAAGATTGAAAGAAAAGAATACAGAATAATTGCTTGATATTTAGAAGCCAGACGGGGGGGGGGGGGGATAAAATGAACCATCAAAATTCAAGAAACAAGCTACCAGCAGAATGGGAGATCAAATGTATCAACTTGTTCAAAAATTAATCCAATTCATAGTGTCATTGTCAAGAAACTAGCACTCACAAACAAATATGATAAATTCACCGTAATAGAGCCAGAGACCTCCCTGGAAATTGGAAAGTATATTCTAGGCGGGGTAAAGATGTAATTGCAGGAGGAAAATCTGTTAGCCCACGTGGGAAGTAGTTGGGTCTGTTGAGTGAGTTGGAGGGAATTGAGGCAGGGTATTTTTCTGTTTTGTACGGCTACGGCTTGGGTGGAAGAATACCTGGGAAAGGGATCCCATCCATTTGTACTTAATTCAAACGTTAAAATCAATCCAAAGTAGTCTCAATTGGAGTGTTGTGTTGGAAGGTATGTATCACTTGGTCCAACCTGCCGCTCTTCCCTAATGGAGACGCGTCACCAAACTCGTTTGGACACTATGGAGCAAAGCATGGGAGCTTTTACGGAGCAACTATCGGACCTCTCCTCGCCTGTCCACAATCTTACACAAGGTCAGGATAAACTCTATTCCTATCTCGCGGATATTGTGCGTCGTTTGGATAAACTTCCCCTGCAGGACATCACGACTCCTTCACACCTTACTGACGAATGGGCCACACGATCCGGTGGCGTTGTCGATCCAGTGATTGCTAGGGATCCTACTGCGTCGCTCATTTGGGAGAGTCCCACTCCCCCCTATCCCTTGGGAACCACTCGACATCTTGATTTGCTCGTTTTTTATGGCGCAGATCCGCACGGTTGGCTTTCTCGAGCAAAACTTTATTTTCAGATTCATCATACACTCGAACCTCTTAAGGTTCAGCTTGCTTAGGTCAGTATGGAGGGTATCGCAATTCATTGGTTTTCAATTCTAATCAAGGTTTGCTCGAATATGTCTTGGACTGTCTTTAAAGAACTCAGAGCGTTTTAGCGGTCTTGAGATCCAAAATCCATATGAGGAGCTAGCAGCTCTTCACCAACGGGACAACGTCCAGGACTACATCAAGCAGTCCGAATATCTTGTTTCTCTCCTACCTCATCAATCGGGACAACAGTACATTGGTTATTTTTCAAACGGCTTGCAGGAGGACATTCGTGCTTGGGTCCGTATCCACAACCCAAAGACTCGCATCCAGGCTATGTGTTTCGCTCGCCACATTGAGTTAGCTTTCCGAAAATGTGTGGGCGTCCACTTTCGCGGGAGTGGGTCGCCTTCTTCTGGCGATGGTCATGTCAGTGATTCGTGGCGGACTCCTAGTCGAACCATCTCCCAACAACATGGTCTAATACCTCCTAGGCCTCTGAAGCGTCCCGATTTCGGATCCGGTGTCTCTGGAAAACCCGTTCCCAAGCAAATGTCAGGTGGCAGGCACGGAATTCGTCATTTAACACCTCAGGAGTGGGATGATCGATGTAAAACGGGGTTGTGTTTTTCAGTGCGGGTTAATCTACACCCCTATACATAAGTGTGCGGATCTTAAAATACGCGTGCTCCTACTAGGCAAGGATGAAGAGGGTCCAACAGATCCAACACTGCCTGGGGAGGAAGATATTTTACCTGCACTGCCCCTAGAGGCCGAGCGTACAATGGTGGAGTATCACAGTATAGCCAATTCATGCTCTGATCCAATCCCCCGACACAGAGAGATGGCCTCCATGAAGGTGGAAGGTGGAAGGTGGAAGGTGGAAGGTGGAAGGTGGAAGGTGAAAGAGATATGCCCTAAAGCCTTGTGTGTGTGTGTTGCATGCAAATTATGATTTGCATGCATGGAATATCGTTCCATGCAACATAAATGATAAACTATTATCATTTATCATTCTTCCAAATTAGTTATCATTTATTATACTGTTTCATGAGATGAAACGTTTGGGAGGACTCGCATTCATATAGATGAATCGATCATGGCATTTATTCATGTGTTTCATCGCATGAATAAATGAGAGGATAATCAAGGAGCATCCTTGATTGCCTATTTAACATTTGTCATATGATGGCAGTGGATGGTGAATTCCATTGTGTTTGGCCAAACCATCCTGAACTTGTTACTCTCTTTCATCTTATTCTTTTGCGCTCGAGGTACTAACATACCATGGAGAGAAGATAAATCCCGCTCGAACGTCGAATGATTCAGATCAGCCTGTGGATACATCACAGAGGAGAGATGTTTTTGCTACTTATGTGATCTTCATCAAACACATATGGAGATGAAGACACTGCAATGGCTTCTACAGAGTACGGTATGCATGTTTTACAGTATTCTTCATTTCAGCATTTCACGCAGTTTCATATTATTTTGCATGGAGATTTTCGGACAAGGGTTTTACGCTTCCGCTTGATCTGATAATTGTTATTAGACACTTACAAAACCCCTCAATGGTATCAAAGGGATCCATGTTTAGTTTTAGGAAACTTGCATGGAAATGAAGAAGAAATGCAAAAACAGGGCATTGTTTAACTGGTTTTTTGAAAATCTGAAAAAGGGTTTACCCTTACGTATTGGGCTACGTAAAGATAACCCAAACTTTCCCCTTACGTAGCGGGGCTACGTGAAGGTAATGATGGCTTTACCCTCACGCGGCTGAGATGCAAAGGGGTTAATCGAGGCTTTACCTTTACACAAAGTGGTCTATGTAAGGGTCATCACAACTTACCTTTACATGAAATTAAGGCCGCATAAAGGTAGATGTATTTTTAAAAGGGTTATGTAAAGATAATCGGGTGCTTTACCTTTATGCATATGTGTACCAGAGCCGCTGCATAAAGGTCATTGAAGCTTACCTTTACGCAGTGTAACAAAAATTAACCTTGCCTTTACGCAAATGACATGCGTAAAGGTATTATCTATACGTGAGGCTCTGCGTAAGGGTTGTTTCCTCCTTACCCTTATGCATCGGTTCCTAAAGTCGCCTAAAGGTTACCGAGCTTACCCTTACGCAAGCCAGCTACGTAAAGATAGATAAGTCGTTACCCTTACGCGGTACCCTTAGCAGTGGTTAATGAAGACCTGCTCTTACATGAAGCGTTCACGTAAAGGTAAGACCTTTTGTACCCTTAGCAGCGTATACTACGTAAGGGTTATGGATATCTACCCTAGGGCACCGAAACCGGATTACCCTTACGCAGGAATGGACTCCTACGTCAAGGAAGACAAAAAAAATTGTTAAAAATTGTTTTTAACATATAAAATGATTTTAATGATTTATAAAATGCTTATAAATCATTATAAAATGTATTTTGGGAATATTTAATTTATCGAGTTCATAAATTAATTAATTAATTATAAATGGTTTAGAATTAGTTAAATAAATGTTTATGAAACTTTTATTTTTCTCATATATTATATAAAAACCTGGCCTTAAATATTACATAATCTTGAGTTTTAAGTCAAGAATTTATTCTCTTACATTTGAAGATCTTTTCAAGTTTAGAGTTTTAAAGAATTACACCATAACTCATACATAACAAAACCATGAAATACAAAGTAGACACCTCATATTAGTATCCATTTTTCCCATAATATAAAACTTTTAAAACATTACATGATTGCTTTTCATGAAAAATTTCCACTACTTTCAACTTGACTTCTTCTTTTCCCTTACCCATCCTAAAACCCTGTGAAAAACATGTTAAAAACTCAGGATGAGAACAAAAGCTCAGTAAGAGATATAGAAAGAAAAGAAACCGTTCAATAAAAACATGAATACCCATGAAATATTTACTTTTACATCAATGTTAAGTGAAAGAAATAAAACATTTTCATAAGAAAACACATGCACGTTTTGCTTATAGAAATCCTTTAAAACCAACGAACAATTAAAACTCCTTTTCGGTGACTCAGAGCATCATATTCATAAAACTCTTTCAAAACATTTTTAATTGGAATACCTATACAGCCGACTTCCAATATAATCATTACTCAATGCGTTGGAGAGCTATAATGGAGCTCAACCCTTCGTATAAGTTATATCGGACTCATTCGTTTTTCATGAGATATATCGGAGCTCAACCCTTCGTATAAGCTATATCGGGCTCACCCATGAACTATAATGGGGCTCAACCCTTTTGTATATGTTGTATCGAGGTCACCTGTTTCATATAATGCTCAAGTACCATTTCATGAATAAAACACTTTCAACGTAAAACCCTTTGAAAAACTCTTTTAAACTCATGAAAAACACTTTCAGATAAAAATACCTTTTTCTTTTAAAAACTCATTTTCAATACCAAAATAACTAACAAATGGAAAAAGGTTTTTCTTTGAAGAAAACATAAAAGCTTGCAAGGAAGTTAGAAATCAAATAATGGTCACAACGGCAAAAAAGTCGTTGTCGTCATGTATAACATTCTTTTTTCGTTTTTCAAAACGTTCCGAATAAAACACGTAAAAAATTCCTTTTTGAAAACCATTGAAAAAAGGTAAAAGTGATATAAAATGTACTTTATCAATCCTCCCTATAAAACTTTAATAAAATCATTTTAAAAACATGGACATAAAACATGAAGAGTTTGGAGGAAAACTTTAAAAGATGATTTTTAAGAGAAAAGTCACTTATCACTTGGGAAACACTTGAATCGTAAACCTCATGAAAGAATAAAATTAAACAAAACATTAAATATCATGAGAATAGATAGATTCATGATATAACAGGTCAAAAAGGTTGTATATACACCTTATAAAAGAATAAAAGTGCATAACATCAAAATATGTCTCAATAAAAAGAAATGGAAACAAAGTCCCTTATCTTGAGTATGATTCGTCACGCTTGTTCTTTATCTTCCCAAATAATAAACTTATATTAATTATTTACTTGCTTCAGAACCTTTTTCAAGTTTATTATTACTTTTATTTCACTTATTACAAAGTTTTATACAATTACTTAATCAATTAAGTTTATGTCGGAAGTTTTGAACATATTTGGCTTATGTGTCAAAATTGACTTGGTAGGTTGACTATGGTCAAAGATGTCATTATTTAAACATCTCCAGAATAATAATCATGATATAATTATCATATTCATACATCAATTAAACTCTTGAAACTCATCATGAAAGATGGTTATTAAAAATGAATTAACATTACGATCATGGAGACGGTAGACCGTACGTACGCAATAGTAATGTTTCCATTTTATTAATGATCATTATAGAAAAAAGGTAAATAATATTTTATCTCTCCAAAATAATCATAATATCAAAAATATCATATTATTTAATTATATATACTTATATATAGCATTCTTGTGATATGGTGGTGAAAAAAAAATCACATCGCTTCGAGGAGGCGGTAGTCTACACGTCCATGAACGACGTTATCATTTCTTTCAATTAAAAGGTAAAAAGAAAATTGATATATTATATTTTCAGAATGGTAAATATGTCATTAATATCATAAATATGTCATGTATATCACATATATTTATTATCTTTACCCTCATTACCTTCCATATAACGCGTTAGTGAAAAATGAATCACATCATTTTGCGAGGCGGTAGTCCGCCGTATACACAAACGCACGCCTCAGAAAAGAACAACATCAAGGCACAAAGCTCAAAAGCGTAGGACAGGTCAAAACCCTCCTAGAAACCAAGTCAAACCCACAGCCTGCTCCTAAAGCTAGGACTATATAAAGAACAACCAACAAACCACTAGAAACCACGCCTCTTGCCCACTCAAAAGTCGGGTCTAGGTCGAGTCTCTATTCACCAGTCAAGTTTCCATTTCCATTTCACATTCAGTTATTCAGGAAATTTTTCCAAGGGTTTACCAATTTCCGAATCCATGAGGGCCCATAACACCTCATGAACCCAAAACTTGGCTCCCGTTCGAACCATACATATCAAGTTCATTTAACATTTACATTTCACCGGTGCGTCATTTCCCAATTCATAAGGGCCCATACTCCTTATGAATTGAAAGATGACGTCACACCTTTATCAACTGCACCCAACTAACACAACAGCAGGCACAACTATCACATCAACTATCACAACAGCATGCAATATCTAATGCATCCTAGATGGCATGACATGATGCATGGCATGTGATTCTAACAAGTGTCTATATGGCACACCCTCATCTCATCGGGTTGCAGCTGAAATAGAACTCAAAAATTGCATCAACAGTAATAGCAGAAATCAAGTGCATCACCCAACGGTGAAATCGAATCAACTGTAATAGTCAAAATCCAGAAAATCAGAACTCAATTCGAGGCAATTTGACTTTTCCATGTACGCGGGGTAGCTACTCCCGGGCACAGTTTATTACCAAACTTCATTTCCTTCTTATCCCTGTCTAACATCACCAAACATTAAGTGAAACCAAAAAAGAAAAACTCATTGATACCACTTTGTAACGTCCCGGACCCGGATACCACCCGAAACGGTGCTTTGAGCCCGGTTGGTTACAAGGCCTCAAGCGCATCTCCCCAAACGTCAGAGGCTGCCGACTAGCAGCAAGGGCCTAGGTGAGTCAGTGGGGAGACTATGCCCACATTACCAGAGTATCACAGCAAAAGTCAAATATATACAATAGCGGAAGCAGAATAAACAGCAGACAACTGAAAGTAAGACAAGCTTACAGAAATATACATATCAATAACAAGAAGTATCTCGTATACAAAAAAGATGCAGAAAGTACAAGTGTCTAGAAAACAGCCAAAGCAGGTACAAGGCAATGTAATACAGTACAAATCCCAAAAAGAACAAAAGACTAAAAAGGTATCCCAGCATCGCAAGGCTCAGCTTGGTCTTATGCTCCCCTGCTCCAAAGCCACAGTCAACAACCTGTACTAGGGCGCTTGCCCCTATCATCACATGCAACCATATAATCTATTTGGGTCCCCAACGAGGCTCAAACAAGGTGTGAGATAAACATCCCAGTAGGCAACCACCCAGGTCTATACAATTCTAATAGCAATTCTACAAAGGTGCTAGCAAGTAAAAACAACGGGTAAGTAAGTGCATGTGCCCATGGCATAAGTCTACTATATCAAGTAAAACTGAACAGCTCTCAAGGCTACTTGCAAAAAAGAGTCAGCTCCTAACAAGGGAGCTATAACTAAGTAAACAAGCAAGTCACACGACCACGCCGTACATATCCTGTAACCCACAACCACGTTGTATAAAGAAAACAAGTAATCCACGGCCACGTCATATAGTGAAGTAGCATCCCACAGCCACGCCGTATTGTGAAGTAGCAGACCGCAAGGGTCGGATCCAAGGTGTCAGCAGACCAAGGCATCCATGTAATAAATGTCTAGACCACGGAGGGTCGAATCCAAGGAGCATGTCCAAGGCACCCCATCGAGTCCCATGGGCATCCCTGGTGGAAACTCAGTTAGGCACTGGTTGGGGTCCTAGGAGCAAGTGAATAGAAAAACCTACGCGAGCCCAAGCAAGCCGGATCCTACGGGGTAGCAAGGCCCGAGGCATCTCACAAAATCAAGACCCAAGGGGCAGAGTCAACCCAAGGCGTCCACTACCGCGTTCCAAATCCATAGAGAGCAGTCCATGGCATCTATCAAACCATTCAATCAAAGCATAAGCATTCAAATTAAACATTTATAAACATGTGAGTATACCCACTCACATTAACATGCACAAGCCATGAGTATACCCTCTCATGCAATCCATTTGTCATAAGCATATGGGTCTACCCTCCCACATAATCCATTTACAAGCCATTAATCATTTACATATAGGTATACCCACCCATATAAACACATTTCATTCAAGCTAAGCCATCAAAATAGGTATGGCGTCACAATATATCAATATGCAAGGAGGCAGTACCTCTCCTAAACAAGCTCCTCAAGCTATCAAGTCATCAAAGGGCTTCCTCTAACTAGGCAAGTACAAGCACACACCCCTTGGGTGGTTCAAACAGGCATAACAAGTTATTCCCTTAAGGTGCACCCCTCGGGGGACCTCGAAACGAGCAACGGGTGCCAACGCACCTAAACAGAACCCATGGTCAACCTCACTAGGTCCAACTACAGCTACTAAAAGCTACTAGCTCAAAAACGAGACCTCAAGGGAAAGTCCGACGAATGGCATTTCGGCCGAACACCCGAAAAATACCAAGAAAAGCCGAAAGAAAATATAGACCACCTACCTCGTCTCGGTAGTAAACAGCTCGTCCAGTATCGTGTCATGATTCGTCCCGATTTGAAAGAAATCTGAAGAACGGACGAAGAACAGAATATTAGGGCATATGAGCCTAAATCCAAATAAAGCAGTCGTTCCGAAGAATCAAGAACGACTAAAAAGGAATTGAGGACTTACCGTTGCGGATCCGTAGAGACGATCGGCGATAAAAACGGAAGTCGAACGGAAGATCAGGCTCAAAGCCTAAAATAGGCGCCAAAGGGGAGAGCTCCAAGGTGAGCTACTGCCCGTGGAAGGAGAAACCCAAATTTGGGTTTAAAAAGGAATTTAAGTTTTAATTTAAAATTTAAAAAAAAAAAAACACACAGCAGGGGTCGCACGGTTTACCCGCAAGGTTTGGAAAACCGTGCGGAAACCGTGCGCACCTCTCTGCCTAAGAGGGGTGCCTCGCACGGTTACCCCGCACGGTCTGACTAACCGTGCAGAACGCTCTGTCCAAAAACCTGCAGTTTCCAGACCTCCCGCGTGGTTTGGCCTAACTGTGCGTCGGGCCATTTCCAGCCCAAAACTTGGTTCTGAACTCCGAACAAGCCCCGGACACCTCCAAAACACCCATGATCAAGATAAGCATTCACATAAAACCATAACAAGGTATTTAAGCCGGGAAAAAAAAGGATCCGTACCTCGTACAAAAACTTGGGTTCTTACAGGATTCTTCTTCCAAGCTAGGTCTGTTCTAGCTTGAGAGGGAGTGTTAGACCCGATTAAGTGTAAATCCGGGTTAAGTGTATTTCCGAGTCCCACATCGGTTTCCTCCTACTTGTATTTATTTTCACCTATCTGTAAATGAAAGTTTCCACCTCTCTTTGAGATAGGAATTGTACCAGTCTACAAGTTTGAAAACACGAAATATGCAACCAACTTGATAAGATATCGAGACAAAGGGATTCTATTACACATTGAGCATTCGTAGGAGGTTGTCATTGCAACTTTTTTCTCTATGGGTGGCTTGATGTGTTGTAAAAATGCTAATTTTACACTTTAAGATAGTTCACCTAATGTCATTATAAGAAAGAGACCTAGAGGGTCACACACTAAGTGTATCTAGAATCTCAGTTAAATTTTATTTGAATTTAACAGTTTTAATAAAGATTATTCTCGGCTTGTGGTTAATAATTATTTAGGATGTGTAGATCACATTAATTCATTCACCAGTCATTCGAAAGAATATATATGTAAGTTGGACCATATTACCCCTCCTATTACAGGTCTAACTGCCTTCCCCTGGTTGGACCATATTACCCCTTCTGGTATAAACCTTCCATTCACCTGGGTGGTCTCGGACACTATTACTGGGCGCCTCTTAAAGAGCAGTCTTGTCCTCAAGGGTGCAAGAAAAAAACTGATTTTAGATGAGAAATTGGTCCTCCCATGCAGCCTCTTCGACTGGCTGACCCTGCCACTGGATTAAGAGTTGCGGTTGGAGAACACCCTCCTGGAGCTGGGAGCGGCGAGAAAGGATAGTTGCAGATTCTGGACATGGCGTCTCCTCCTACAGGTCATGTGGACGAATAGTGGAGATGGGCTACTGCCTGACTACCCGTTTGAGCTGGGAGATATGGAAGACAGGGTGAATTCGGGCAGTCGGAGAAAGGTCCAACTAAAACGCCACAGGGCCAATCTTTTTTAGGATGGTAAATGGACCGTAGTAGCGAGGGGATAGTTTCTGGTTGATCTGGCGAGCCTAGGAGTGTTGTTTGTGAGGGTGTATAACTTAATGTAGTAAACCTGCTCTCCGACGTCAAAGTTGTCTGGATGTCGATGGCAATTAGCTTGGTGCCACATAATGTCTTGGGAGCGAACCAGATGATGTTGGAGCTGCTTCAAAGCTTCTTGTCGATCCAACACAGCCTGGGCAACCGCTTCCACCTGGATTTCGAACAGAAGATAATTGAGAATCGTGGGAGGCTTCCAGTCGTAAACGACTTCAAAGCCCCTTGTGCCGCCGTTCTTCCCACTCATGAGTGGAAAGGTGTCGAACACCACAAGCAGGAGATACCCGGGTTTTAGAAACCTCTTGGGAAGGTGCGTTGAACCCCATTGGATCTCGTTGGTGGGAGTGGTACGTGGTACCACCTGGTTGTAATGACCCAGGGCGAGGGTGAGATGGTATTGAGGTCGAATGAGGAAGAGCTGGCGCGTAATCACGCCCACACCCAGTAGCAGTTGATTGCGAGCTAACGCCACAGATTGAAGAATCAGTGCCCCAGAGGAGAGTAAGTTCAACATGACGGACCAACCGCATGACCTGCAAACGGGTCACAGGGTTGTGGATCCAAACCCAAGACCAAATTTCTTCGCGCAAACCGTGCATAAAATATCCCACATATTGTTGCTCCAGTTGTCTGGGTAAGAGAGAGGCCAAATACTCATATTGTTCAATATACTCTTGCACGAAAGCTTGTTGGTGGAGAGTGGCAGGCTCTTCAAATGGGTTCTAGATCTCAAGGCCGCTAAATCATTCCGGCAGTTCGGTTTTAAAGAAGCCAAGCGAGATCCGGATAAATTTCTATCAGTATAGTGAACTAATGGATAGCGAGACCCTCCATACTAACCTGCGCAAGCTGAATCTTCGGGGCATCAAGTGTATGATTAATGTGGAAATATAATTCCGCTCAAGTCAATCATCCACGAGGGTTCGTGCCATCAAACATCGGAAGCTTGATGCATCAACAGGCCGGAAGAAGATCGAGGGAGAGAAAAATGTTGTCCGTAGCAGCACGATGCTTGGGGTAGGTATGGAGTGGTCGAGCACCAGTCGACGTACCTAAATCCGCGGAGTGCAGGGGCTGACGACGATCGGCCTGCAGAGGCTATTTTTCTTGTTGGCGAAGCATGATGTTACGAAATTCTGTTTGCGTCGCTATCTCTTGATTCGAGCAGAGCTAGCCTTGTCGGAGATCATAGACGCCTTGCTGGAGATCGACGACCGCCGCCGATAGTTGAGACAGGATGGTCTCAACGCCACTCAGGCAGAGTCCAACCGCCTCAACACGAGAGTGGTTGCGTGTTTCCATGAAAAAAGCAGGCAAGAATGGAGGAAAGAGGAAACAGCAGGTCGGACCAAATGATAATGAATAACTTATCCGCAATTGTATATATTGAAGGGATTCTACCAAAATTATAGTGAAAATGGGGAAAAGAGAAAGAGGCGATGGACCACTTCAAACAGAAAAAGATACCCCCTATCCCACATCCCACACATGCTTTATAATAGCGTTGGCCCCTCCTATTACACGGCGAAGTACCTTCACCTGGTTGGACCATATTACCCCTTCTGATATAAACCTTCCATTCACCAGGGTGGTCCCGAACCCTATTATTATTCGTCCAGTTCTGAGGAGAAATCCAAAGAAACCGACAAAAAACCATTGTTGGACATGGGCCCAACCGCTTCCGCTGCGCCTCAGAATCATCACATATAACCAACCATATGTCATCGATTTACATGAACTTGTTCATTGACCGTATCCCAAATTCTCAAGTTGGAATAGTTTTGAAAGATGAGATATGGAGCTCCTTGCCTATCATCAATTGCACACTATTCCAAGCTATTTAATGAGATGGGGGAGGGGGCAGACCTAACATATAAAGTTGTTATATATACCTTAAAAAAATTAGCTTGTAATGATTAGAACTCTGATAAAATAAAACATAATGAGGGAAAAATGATAAATTAATAAAATCATTCATACAAACCTGTACACTTGCTACAGTATGTCCGATTGAAGGACTAGACAAGCCAGCCATTGATATTATATCACCAGCCCCAGCATTATCAAGTTGGACTGTGCTGGTTCCTTTCTTTTTCATTATTTTCAGTACCTAGAAGAGAGAAATTATTAAGCTACAGAACAAAGGTGAAACGCAGAGTTTAAATCAATTGAATGTATTTGTTGGTTTTGGTTAAATCAATTTTGCAGCGTAAGCAAGCATGTATGTTCACTGAAGACCCAACACAGAGTAGAAGCGTCAAGCATCCTAAGTGGTAAGGTAAGGCACAAAAATCAAACCATGCATGGTCTAATTCAATGTTATGTGTTTAAACCAAGGTAACATTCTCAACCTCACTGCCAAACAATTTAAGTTTCAATAATAATAAAGGTATAATAAATTACACAGCATGAATTTCTCATGGCCTCATATTTGATTCTCTTTCAGCCATGGTCAGGCAAGACAGAACCACCAACCTTTCCTTCTTCACCTGCCATGGATCCAGAATCCGTGTTTCGTAATCCATGTACTTTATCACCAACACTAATAAATCCGGACGTCACTCGCCCAGTTAATATTCGCCCAATGTAAGAGTCTTTTTCCATCATGGAAACCTGGAATACACTATAAGCATTATTTTAATGTCTCCAAGTGAAAAAGGAAAGTAATTAAACTAAAGGTATCAAGAACAAAGAAATAATTTGTGAGGCACTTAGAATAAAGCATGATACATGCAGTATTAAATGCGTTCAAGAATGAACTAATCACAATATCATTTTCTACAACTTACAACACAAACTTTGCCCCTTTAATTGGACATAACTATGAAGAAATGATAAGATAAAATAATTAAAAGAATGTAGCATGATGGATTTCATAAGAGCAGGGGGCATAATGGTTCAAAGAAGGTTGTGACAGCCCGCCAAGATTGAAAGCAAACATTACAGTGATATTACTAATATTACAACCGGTCAGGGCAGGGTGGACATACAAAGAAAACCACACACGCACCTGGTGAGTTTCCCTCAAACAAAGGAATTTTGATTTCCAAGTAAATTGCAAATACTGCAATACCAAACATTAGAAACACGTTTTCCACTTCTCATTCCCTTCACCTCAGCTTGTTTATTCCCTACCAAACATGCCCTTAAAGGCACCCATACCTACTCATCCCCTTCCCATAATTCACACAAGACAGGTAGCATATTCAACATCATTTTACCACTAACCAGCATCCGGAAAGGTTCTTCGGTGTTGGCCACTGGAGGGGGAATGTGTCTTACAACAGTATCAAGCAATTGTGACATGTTCCTCGCATCATCAGCAGGACTTTTAGTGAATGTCAATGAAGCCCATCCTTCCTTGGCAGAGGCATAGAGAACAGGAAATTCAAGTTGCTCCTCTGAACCCACACCATACGAAAATTATCTCAGATCATTTTGCATTCAATATTATATATATATATATACAAACACAAACATATATATATTAACACAAAACAAATACAAATCACTACACAGTCACATGAAACGGTAACAGTGATTATCTCAGATCATTTTGCATTCTATATATTACATATTAACACAAAACAAACCACTACAAAATCATATGAAACGGTAACAGTGGTCGACATTCAGTAAATCCAGCACCTGTAGCGCCGAGATTTGCAAAGAGGTCAAACACCCGGCTCTCAACTTCATTACAAATCTCTTCACTGACTGCATGAACAAAACACAAAGAAAAAAGACTTTGAAGCAAAGGAAAATTCAGTAAAAGGCATTATAATCACACTTCAATGGAGAGTGAAAACTAGAACAGCAGAGAATGATGCATAAAACTAAGATGGATGATGCTGCTAAAAAAGGAAGCCTAACAGAGTTGAGTGAATCACGTATCATTCCACAACATCGAATTAATCACGCCACCTGAGATAGGATTCTAAGAAATGATTAGATGAAGTTGAGAAAATTCATTGGGAATAAAAAAACCTAAATGGACCGTATACAGGATTTATAGTTTTTGTATGTATCTTAAAAAAAATATGGCTTTTTAGAATAATATCTGCCAACATATGACTTTGAAGTGTTGCATCTATGATATTATTTAATTTAGTATAACAAATTCTTTGAACCATTTTTTTATTAGAGAAAACAAATCCACCATTTGGATAGATTTTTCCAGAACGACAATCGCCAACCAAAGACGGACGGACATAAGGGAAGTGAACAGAACACCCCGCCTTCCATGGGCGTAAAATCCTATCATATTTATAACATCGATGAATCATAATCCAAAGGATTGGGAGCAGAGTATCAGATATTGTGCTGAAAATCAGGGAAATGAGAAACCCACAAATGGTGAGCAAATACCTGCAGGCCGATCTACTTTGTTCAAAAGAAGAACAGGGCGCAGCCCATACTTCAAGGCTTTTGCAAGAACAAACTTTGTTTGAGCCAATGGACCTTCACCAGCATCTACAACCAAAATGGCACCTTCGACCATGCCAACAACTCGTTCAACCTATTTATGCATTACAAAGAAAATATTAGAGTAGAAGGGACAACAATGACCCCTTATTGCTGTTGTATAATAGAATATAAGACAGTTGATCGCTCATTGGTTCCCTTGTCTACAGCTTGTAAAATCCAGTATCTATCATTGTTCTATGAGAGATATGGAACTGAAAGACATGTGACATGAGGAATAAATGAAGCTTTTGCGGAAACTGTTAGAGGAGCTACTCCATTTGGCACGATTTTTTTTTTTTTTTTTTTTGGAAGGAAAACCCCCTGGGAAAATCCCCACAGATCCATACAATGCAGGTAAAACCCGGCCCACATAAGGAGCTACACACACACATACCTGGCTAACATGCGGCACCTGTGGAGCAAACAAGCCCTGCAACACCTTATTGCTGTTGTATAATAGAATATAAGACAGTTGATCGCTCATTGGTTCCCTTGTCTACAGCTTGTAAAATCCAGTATCTATCATTGTTCTATGAGAGATATGGAACTGAAAGACATGTGACATGAGGAATAAATGAAGCTTTTGCGGAAACTGTTAGAGGAGCTACTCCATTTGGCACGATTTTTTTTTTTTTTTTTTTTTGGAAGGAAAACCCCCTGGGAAAATCCCCACAGATCCATACAATGCAGGTAAAACCCGGCCCACATAAGGAGCTACACACACACATACCTGGCTAACATGCGGCACCTGTGGAGCAAACAAGCCCTGCAACACCCACCCCCTGGACCCATGGGAAATTTAAAAGTTTCTGATGCATAATTATTATCCTTGCGGACCATCAACGAGAATCGAACCCCCGCCGTTTCGCAACCAGTTGAACGACCTACCACCAGACGGCCCCAATGGAGGGCATGGCTTTTAAGCACAAAGAAGCATTGAAATTGAAGAATTTCTTTTGATGTTGTGACTAGGATTGATTGAACATGTTGCTATCATGAAAGTAAGCAACAAGTGGTGCATATTTCCATATTAGTATAGGGAAGAGTCCTCGGGCGATGCACACTACTGTTTTTTTAGCAGCATTGTTAGGATTGTGAGCAGGTGGGGGTAGTAATAACTTCCAAGGGGTAGAATTGTATTTTGGCATTTAATTAGTTGTTGGGGCTGGTTAAAGCGGGTGGGGGTGGGGGGTGGGGGGTGGGGAGGGGGGCTGTTGATTGTTGTAAATAAATAGGGGAGAGGAGTGTTGGGAAGGGGATGCGAATTAATTGGCATTTCAGCTTGGCAGCTGGGAGCCGGACCTTGGGAGAGTGGTCTTTGGGGAGAGTGGTCTTTCCAAGGGAGTTCTCCTCCTACAGCTTCTTCTTATTCTACTGTAACACTGTCTCAACTCCGTCAATTGTATAAAGCGGTTACTGCTGTGCAGATTTGGAATATACAGTTCCGTTAATTCTCTTTCTACTACCTATATACTGTTGTGCATCCATTGTTAGGCTGGAGTCCTAACAATCTGGTGTTTTCCTTGAGAGACATGACTGCTATATTGAGTAGCGAACGAAACGCAACGATCGTTGTAAGTCGTTTTTCCATTGAGGAAACGTCATTGATTAGGGACGTCGGTGTTGTCGACAGGTGGACGATCAAGGAGTCGTTGGAGTGATCCGAGCAGGTGTGAGCAGCTGTTTTCTTGGGGGGGGGGGGGGTCGATAAGTCCAGTTTGGAGTGCGTGAGGCAGTTGCTCAAGGTACAGAAGGCGTTGCAGGGGCCTATGAACAAGCTGCGGAACACAAGCGGCGGAAAGGATTTTGCTGCAGTGGAGGAGGTGGGAAGTTTAAAAGCGTGACTTTCTGTCCGGAAGAGGTACGCAGCAAACGACAAGTTTCTGATTCCGGAGGCAGCTGTTGTGTTTCCGTGCGGAAGTAGAAGCGGAAAGGTGGAGGTTTGTAGCAGACAAGGTGAAAGCAAAATTCTGGAAGTCACTGCTCAAGCTTTAGGTTTGTGGAGTATGACAAAGAGAGTGGAGTTGTTAATGTTCTCCAGAGAGGGTTCATTTGGCTGGATAACTAAAGCAGATGCGTATTTCCTGGTAAATCAAACACCAGAAGACATGAAACTGTCTTGGGCGCAGTTAAATATGGAGAGTACAGTTCTATACTGGTTCCTAACAAGGCACTTTGCTAACCCAGGACTGACATGGGAGCAATTGAAGCCAGCGCTTACGGAGGAATATGGGAACGGCCAGGAGGAAATCAATCTGACTTAACAGTGAAAATGCAAGGACGGATTTGAGTCTGGTTCGGAATTTGAGCCATGAAGAGCGTGATGATTTAGCTCCGGTTACTCTACTTTTGGGAACATGCAGCGAGATGGGAGCAGGGAGCGATTCCCACAGCGTTTGTAGTGGAAGATTGGCAGTTAAGTCTCACAGGGATGTTGTACATATGTTGGAGCCTGACGAAGTGGCAGCGCAGTAGAAACCTGCTCGAGCAACACAAGGGCTTTCATCAACGAGCCATTCGAACATTGGAAGAGCTGCATGTGAATGCTGAAGCAGTGGAGAAAAGCCGCTGCAAGGGCAGTGTAGCAACTGGGTTGCCAAGGATGAGTGGATTGTCTTCTTCGGCCGTAGTGCAGCCCCTTGGAGGACAATCGTCAAGAACCAGTGAAGCAGTTTTTGAGATACAGGCTCGGCTGCCTAATGGTCATGTTATTTATTGTTCAGCAACTAGTGTTTCAGAACCACGCAATATGGGTTATATTGATATGTATCAAGGTGTGTGTGTGTGTGAGAGAGAGAGAGAGAGAGAGAACAGTGGTAACCTATTATAACCAGCAAATATAGCCTACAGGAATTACAGAAATTAGGAGAAGATGAAGAATAAGAAGAAGAAATGGAGAAGGGAAGAAGAAACCCCTGAGAGGCGCTGCACCCTGAGCCGGTGGCCTAACCCACCCGGACAGCTTCCGCTTACCAAACATCTATCCCCCCCCCCCACAGGCCATGCCCTTATTTAATATCTCAGCCACACAAACTACCTCAAACTACTTTCTGAAGGTTCTGGGCGCAGCGGAAGCACCTTTGGTGAGCGTTAAATTAAAATTTCCTTTAATTTAAAGTTGCCCGAAACCCAATAGAGGATTTTGCACGTTAAATTTATAATTAATTTATTTATGATTCGAAGAAATAATTACCTCGTCTTCAGATCTCTTTGGATCTTTTCTTTGATGACGTTGTTGATATTCTGAAAACTATTTTAGATTACCTTCATTGCGCTTTAAGGATTCAAGTGTAGAATCTCTGTAATGGTGATCCACACACTCTTTTGATCTCCGAGCAACGCCGATTGATTTTCGGGTGCTAGTGCGGCAAATCAATCGTCTTGTGTTGTTCGTCTTGATCGCTCCAAGATCTTTCGGGCTTGAATGAGTTCTTCTCGTTCTTGAGAAGAAGAGAGAAGTTCAAGAGAGAGAAATATGTCGTGCGCAACGATTCTCTATTCTCAATTTTCGTCCAACCCTACACAATAGACATAACCATCTATTTATAGAGTTGGGGTTTAAATTAAAATGTAATTTAATTACATGTCGGCCCTTAAATAATATAATAATCTTTATTAAACATCATGCCAAAATAATAATATTATTATTATTATTATTATTGTATGGCGCACACGCTAACTTGCGCAATAATAAATATTATTTAACTAGGCTGTAAATTAATATTCATTATCGAACACGGTCTTGATCCGTTCGAACTCCTCGGCATTTATTGAATACCTAAATAAACACTTTATTCATAAATAAATATTTTATTCACAAACCAACGAACAAATATATATTAAATATTCAATAAAATAAATAAATATATTTTATTCACAACCCAACGAATAAATATTTATTTAATTTATGAAATCGATAAAACTTTAATAAAATTATTTATCAGTCTTGAGAATAATATTTATTCCATAGAATTTAATCGAGATCAACGGAAACACTTAGTGTGTGACTTTCTAGGATTCTTTCTCGTTAGCATTAGACAAGTACGCCTAATGGAATTTGATATGTCGACGACGACGACGACCACATACGAACGTTCAATGTGTAATATAATCTCTTTGTCACAATATCTCATCAAACAAGTTACACATATGTATCAACCTATATGTTTGATACGTCTCTCTTTGACTATCTGAAATAAACGTTGTTACATCATGGTTATAGAATTTAATACGACGATTATATTTCAATCAAAGGGTCGCGATATCAACTTCCATAAAGATGGAAGGGGCAAATTTTCCTCAACTTATTAATTAACAATGTCATTCATGACGCACCCAATGTATCCAACTTTGTCAAGAACTGTTATCGTCATAATTAACAAAATACATTTAAGTGCACGAGTCATAGCATGCATTAATAATAATCTTGAAGTTTGATGACCATTACACACGCTCGCAGATAGGAATATCCGATGACACCAAAACATGCAGAATTCCTACTGATGGGTCAGTTCTCATAATCTCTCATCTTAAAGATTGTCAAGTACGAACTTCATGAGAAGAAACATCTTCTGCTTACGAGTACTCACACTTGACGGTCAATATACTATGTGCCCTATCATAGTACATTATTCAACCGCAAAACTATATTTAAGAATATGTCATAGCATTTCAAGGTTCTCTTCATAGCGGGAAACTGCTATGACCGTATCAATGCGACATATACTCTAGAACATTATCACATCAATGTTATGCATAAGAACAAACAATATACGATAAGAAGAGAACCTTGAAATGCTATGACATATTCTTAAACCCAACTGCTAATGACCGGTTAGTCCTCACATGAGAAACATGTCTCTGCTAAGTATGGCTACAGCTGCTAGGCCTACCACGATTATGTGGCTAGGGTTGGTAAATCCACGTGTCTATGCAGCGAATCTGTTTACTGCAACATTACTATCTTGAGAAAATCCCTCAAATAATAATATAACTGAGTATCCACCTCTTGTTCTTATGTCTGAATCCTGACATCCTGACTAAATCCATAGTCAATGATGCTTGATAGGAGTGTGTTAGAGGGATCTGTTAGTCGGCCTCCTATATTGTTTGCTTACAGGAGGGGAGTTCGTTAGTCAGGTGTGAGTTTGGGTGAAGTGTTCTGTTTGGGCCAGGGGTAAACTTATAAATGTGTATTTCTTTCTGTTAGGCGGGTATATTAACTGTGGGGCTTGAGTCCAATCGGGTATAGAGTCATTTGTACTTGGGAGGCTCACGCCTAGGCCTAAGGAGGAAGAACTCCCATGAGATACCGATTGAAACTCTTGATTCTATACCTAGAATAATAGAAATCCAAGAAACTCTTCTTTCTCTTCTATCAACTTGGTGTTTTCATTGAGAGCTGAAGGAAGAGTTGATCCTGCTGTGAGGCTTTCTTGGGATCGGGTGACGTCTAAGATTTGTTTTTTTTCTGGTCTATTGTATTGTCCATGCGGATGGAGAGTCGAGTCACGGTTTTGGAGACAGACGTTTCGGCACTATCAACGAATGTCACAAACCCGAAGACCGGCTTCCAACACCAAGAGGCGATGATGCAGGAATTTCATACGATGTTGACTCACATGTACCAGGCATAGGTGGAAAATGTGGATCATCAGGTCAGTAAGGAACGTTCGACTGTGATAGAAGATGGAGAGTGTAGTTTGCGAGCTAGAGAAGGGAGTGGCGTCTGGCGGTATACTATTACCGACGTAGTCATGGGGGAATGACTGCGGCAATTTGAAGAGTCGCGTACCACTGTCAAGCAGGTGGAGATGCCGACGTTCGTCGGGGATGATTTGGAACGTGGATTTCCCACGCTGAGACCTACTTCCAAATTCATTGAACTCGAGAGGAATTGAAGGTTCTGTTGGCTCAATTATGTATGGAAGGGGTTGTTCCGTACTGGATGATCTCGTTGAAATCGGCACAGACTGGTATAACATGGCAGCAGTTCAAGGAGGAGCTGCTGGGACGGTATGGGAGTGTGGCTGAGGAAGATCCGGTGATATTACTCAAAATCCTTCAGCAGACCGAGACCGTTGACGTGTATATCGACAAATTCAAACGAGTTGTGATGCAAATTCCAGATATTTCGGACAGGTGGTATATAAGTATGTTTATTGGAGGGTTGAAACCGAAAATCAGGAGCACGATTTTAACTCATGAGCCCCCAACAAAACCCAACTAATGACATTTTCGAGGCATGTTGAATGGGAGTTGCTAGTTAAAGGAATAATAAAGCAACCAGAGGATCGTCCGCGACGAGGATTGGGAGGAGGTCAGGGAAGAACCTGGAACACTGGATTTACCGAATTAATTTTGTCAGCAGAAGGACGAGACCCGGATCGACGAAGCAGAGGTGTTTTGAATTGGAAGGGAGTACGGAATCTTTCGAGGGAGGAGTTTGAGGAGAGACGTGCTAAGGGATTGTTAATCTTGCAGACAGAAGTTTGTTCCTGGACACAAATGGCTTGAAAAGGGCTCCAGACTTATGGTGTGGGAGTGCATCGAACCACAAGAAGAGGAAGAAATACAGAACACTGAGGAACGGGAAGAGTTATCTAGGGAATTAAGGGAAATGCAGATGTTGGGAGCAAATAACAAGTGTGGAAGAAAACGAAAAAGTTGTCGGGAACCAATCGCTTTTGATGGAGGGAAAAATAGAGGTTCCACTGTTGGTGTTAGTGGATAGTGGGGTAAGCCACAACTTCATTTCCAAGCGTTTATTGGGGTCGTTGACGGTGCAAATTACTGAAACCAAACTGTTTAAAATCCGACTGGGAGATGGACAACGAGTGGTTTCGAAGGGGATGTGCAAGTCCTTGAAGTTGAGTTTGGATTCCGAGGAGTTTGTAATTGATGCATGCATTTTTTATACATCCGTAACATATTTCGTTTTGAGCATTTCATGGCTTGAGAATTTAGGGTATGTTACGACACATTCGCGGAATACGACAATAGAGTTCAATTGAAAGGGGCGGAGAATTCTCTTGCACGGAATAAAGCATTCCCAGCTGGTGCCTGAAGTGTTGCAAGAATTTCTTGGACGAGAGCATTGCCTTGTGAAAGGGGTGCAATGCCCAGCTACAGGGGGCACACCAAGGAAAAGGCAGAGCTGGACAATTACCAGAATAATCTTCTACAGCAGTTACTTCTTCAATTCGAGGCTGTTCTTTCTGTTCCCCAGGGGTTACCACCTAGGCGTGAGACAGATTACACGATTAAGTTGGAAGAGGGGGCAAATCCTGTAAACATCCACCCATACAAACTGGCATACCATATGAAGAACGAGGTGGAGAAACAGATCCAGGAGCTGAAAAATCAGGGGTATATCCGAACCAGCACAAGCCCTTTTTCTAGTCCCATAATCTTGGTCAAAAAAAAGAATGAAGGGTGGCGAATGTGTGTTGATTATCAGGCACTAAATAAATTAACAGTGTCCGACCGCTACCCGATACCAGTGATGGAAGAGCTTTTGGATGAATTGAGTGGAGCAAATTTCTTTTCCAAGATAGATTTGAAATCTGGTTTCCATCAGGTTCGCATGAAGGAAAAGGATGTGGAAAAGACAGCGTTCAAGACCCATGAGGAACACTGCGAATATTTATTTATGCCTTTTGGTTTGATGAACGCTCTTGCTCCTTTTCATGCTACTCTGAACACTGTTTTTCTGTCTTAACTTGGGGAGTCTTAGTATTCTTTGATGACATGTTAGTCTACAGCAAGGGGTGGTTAGCTCATTTGGAGCTGCTGAGCCAGGTGTTGGAATTAATGCAAGCTCAAGTATTGTGTGCAAACAGGAAAAAAACACATTTGGAAGGTGAATTGTTGAGTATTTGGGACACATTATTTCTGCAAAAGGTCTCCATGGATCCCAAGAAAGTAGTGGCAGTTCAGCAATGTTAGGAATAAAGGAGGCTGTCCAGGTGGAGTTTGTTATTGGCTGGAGGCTGTTGGTTTGTTAGAGGAGAGAGGAGAATATATTTGGCTGGAGGTTGTTGGGCTGTTAGAGAGAGGAATATTTTTGGCTGGAGGGGGACCACCTAAAAGCAGTTAGTTTGTTAGAAGGGGCTGGGTGGGCCTTTAAATAAAGGGGGTCAGTGTTTGTAGAGGGGCACGAATTATTTTAGCAAATGCTTGGCAGCAGGTCGCCGGTGGTCTCGGCTGGGCTCGTGAAAGGGTGGTCTCCTCCCGCGGTTTACTTCTTCTCTTTCCCCTCCTCTTTCCCCTTCTATTGTAGCTCTACTCCTGTTCCTGTTCAGCAGTAATATACAGATTCTTCAGTTGTTTTCTCTCTCTCTCTCTCTCTCAATATTTTTACATAACAATTTGGCAACGCTGGGGAAGTGCCGTGCGAGAGGACTGATCGCACGCTGGGGGAGAGGCGTCGCAGGAGAGGAGGATCGCTGCTGGAAAATCGTAGCAGCAGGAAAGAAAAAAGAAGAAGAAGAAGAAATCAGCTCAAACGCAGTAGAGTTCAGAGGCGTCGCAGGTGGGGTGGAACGCTACAGGGAATTGTTGTGCGAGAGGAGCAATCGTGGAGGAGGATCACAGAAGGGGAGTGCAGCGCGAATCTATTTTCTGTTCGTTGCTGGACAAGGACCGGAAGTCGACGCTGGGGAAAATCGTGATCGCAGTTGAGCGTCGCCAGAGCTGGTTGAACTTTTGTTGGAGCTGCGTGAGTGCAGTGAAAGCTGCGCACGCTGCTGGTCGAAATAGAACGCAGCAGGAGTTCGCTGCTGGGGGAACGCACAACTGTTTTAGAGGAGAGACGCAAATGCTGGGGAATCGCTTTCGCTGGAGAGAGACCTGCGAGGCATTCGTTCGCTGCTTGACATCATAAGCACAACTGAGAGGCGATCACAGCTGGAAAAAAAAACGAGCGCTGGAGGACAGTCAGAGCAGGAACTCCGCCACAGGATGGAGAATAGCCTTGCTAATGTCGAATTGGCTGCGGAAGAGGTACAACGGACGTTAAAAATTATACAGGAAAGTTTAGATAACATGCTTCAAAAACAAGCAGAATACTTGCAATCTGCGCATGTTCAGACACATCAAACTAAGGAAAGAGCTTCACCCAACATGTGTGTTTTGGAGGAGTCATTTGTTTCCTTTCCGAAGCAGCTGGAAGAAGGACACAGATCGTTTTCTAGTAAGCAGTTTGTGGCAGCTGCTGAGATTCAAGGAGATTGGGTAGGTGAAGTTGTAAGGGAAGACTGTCGTTGCAGTGGAAACTTATCTTTGGAAGTTGCAGCTCCGGCTGAAGTAAAATAGAATTTGAGGAAGAGAGCTGAGTTGCCTGAATTTTCAACTGAAGATCCACTTGGCTGGATCACAAAAGCAGAGGCGTATTTTCTGGAAAATCAGACGACTGAAGAAATGAAACCGCACTACGCACAGCTTTGCATGGTAGGTACTGCTCTATACTGGTTTTTGTCGTGGCACGAAACTACCTTGAACTCGTCATGAGAATTGTTTAAACCAGCTCTATTGAAAAAGTATGGACAGCGAATGGAGACGAAACCGTTTCAGCAACCTGTTGCTTTGGAGGAGCAGTTTGTTTCCACTTCAGAACAGCAGAGAAAAGTAATTGATAACTTGAGTACTAGTGTGGAAAGGCCGAATAATAATACTGAGGAGCAGCAGCAGCTTGAAACCAACCTGGAATGTCCTGAAGAGGAAAATTTCAGCCTTATCCGGCTTGGAGAAGTACTGTATGTTTCTATTCCCAGCACACAATATTTACATACTACTTTATGTGATATAGGAACTCCTGGACAATCGACAAGAGCCGAGGAGGAGCAAACAGAGAAAATGGAGAGACTGGAATTGCTGGAGGAGCAGGTTTCAGATTCTGTTGAGCAGGTTAGGCAATCTCAGAAGCAGCTTGATCTTGGACTGCTTCCAATAGCGGTAGATAAAGTGGCAATTGCAAATGTATGTCCTGTTGTTGCTGGAGAACCTATAGATCCGAAAGAAAATAGTCCTGAAATTGCTATGGACGAGCATGTTAGATCAGTGAGAAACTTGTTTGCCGAGAGTGTTTTGCCCATACATTCAGTCCACCAACATGGCTACATTCAGTGGGACATGATATATGAAGGCGAAGCTGTTTGTCAACCTCTTGTTACTAGAGAATGGGATACACAGAATTTTGAGAGGTTCGTTGATAGGTCGAAGAGGAGGCGACAAAGGAACCTTTTTCCAGATTTATCTAATAGAAGATTGAGGAAAGTAGCGTGAAAGCTTCTCATTTTGCCTTGGGCAGTTTTTGTACGCTGGGTAGTTGGAGAGCTGGGGAAGCTGCACCAGTTCAGGATGCGATTCCTGGGACCAGATTCAATTCAAATTACAAGTCGTCCAAGCAATGGCAAGGTGCGGACAAAGCTTCAGAAAACCCCTTGGGGATAGGGAGCAAAGGATTCAGGTTTGGGCTGAAAGTTCCTCCCATTTTTTGTGAGGATGTTAACCTATATGAAGTTGAATCAGAGGTTATAGCTAGAGGAGCTGCAGGGAAATCAATGGTTTGGGCTGCAGTGACTAGAGTTGATGCAAATGGTGTACCTGACCAGGGTGCTGAAATTCATATTGACACTCTTAATGGCAGGTTGAGCAGCTTTCAACAAGACAGCACGATTGCAGTGATCTTGATGGACAAAGTGTTTCATGCTCCTCAAGTAGATGTGAAAGAGGTTATTTTCTATGGCATGATCATCGATTCAAAAGCCCTTGCATCTACTCCACTGTTGGTAAGGGATTTGTTCCATGAAAGTATTACCAATTCAGGAGCATATGGTATTGAAGATTACATAAAGGAATTATTCTGGAAACGCTATCCACCTACATATGGTATTGAAGATGCATTGATGCTGAGGCCTCCACCAAAGCCGCCACCGGGAGCCGCTGACTCAATGCACAGCCAAGCACAGTTTTGGTTGTTCCACCTTGAGAACAAGGTGGTTTTTAGGTGGGAGAAAATTGTTAGGAATAAAGAGGGCTGTCCAGGTGGAGTTTGTTATTGGGGACCACCTAAAAGCAGTTAGTTTGTTAGAAGGGGCTGGGTGGGCCTTTAAATAAAGGGGGTCAGTGTTTGTAGAGGGGCACGAATTATTTTAGCAAATGCTTTGGCAACAGGTCGTCGGTGGTCTCGGCTAGGCTCGTGGAAGGGTGGTCTCCTCCCGCGGGTTACTTCTTCGCTTTCCCCTCCTCTTTCCCCTTCTATTGTAGCTCTACTCCTGTTCCTGTTCAGCAGTAATATACAGATTCTTCAGTTGTTTTCTCTCTCTCTCCCTCTCAATATTTTTACATAACAAGCAATGGAGGGTGCCACAAAATGTAAAGTGAGGGGTTTTCTCAGTTTTACGGGTTATTACAGGAAGTTTATCAAGGATTATGGCATGATCGCCTAACCACTCATGGAATTAACAAAAAGAAAGGAAGGTTTGCTTGGCCAGCAACAGCACGAGAAGCTTTTGATAGGTTGAAGAAGCAGATGTCTTCAGCACCAGTGTTAGGCACGCCAAATTTTTCGCTTCGATTTGCTATTGAATGTGATGCTTCAGGGGCTGGGATCAGGGTCGTGCTTATGCAACTGGGGCGACCGTTAGCTTACTTTGGCAAAGCTTGCAAAATCTGTTTATCAAAAGGAACTTATGGCAATAGTGTTATCCAACACTGGAAACAATATCTGATGGGGCAACATTTTGACATTTTTACTGATCATCGGAGCCTAAAACATTTGCTCAGACAGAGCATGGTATCAATGGACCACCAATGCTGGCAAGCAAGGTTACTAGGATATAACTTTGAAGTTATTTACAAGCTCGAAAAACAAAATGCTGAAGCTGATGCATTATCTCGAGCTGGGGTCTGCCACAAACTACAGACATTACTGTTTCTCAGTCAAGGTGGTTGGAACTGCAGACTGTTAAGGCTAAAATACTCCAAGACTCTCGGTTACAAGCTTTAATCGTTAACCCGCAGCAGGGAATTGAGCGGAACAAAGGGTACACCTTCCGGAATGGGTTGTTATTCTTCCATAATAGACTGGTTTTACCTCAATTTCTGAGTTAATTCCAAAGCTGTTGCAGTATTACCATTCATCTCCTACAGGAGGTCATCTGGGGTATTTAAAAACATGCAAATGACTAGCTGGAGGAGTCGCTTGGGTGGGTATGCCGCGCAAGGTACAACAGTAAATTAAGGAATGTTTGATCTGTCAACAAAATAAGTATGAGGCACTTAGTCCAGCGGGTTTATTGCAGTCGTTGCCTCTTCCTAGTTTAGTTTGGAAAGAGTTATCCATGGATTTTGTTTCAGGATTGCCCAAGTCTCAAGGTTTTGAGGTAGTTCTGGTTGTAATTGATCGGTTCAGTATGCTCACTTCATTCCTTTAAAACACCCATATACAGTGAAATATGTGGTTGTTGTGTTCATCAAGGAAGGAGTAAAATTGCATGGAACAACTTTGACGATGAGTTCTTCTTACCACCCGCAGACTGACGGCCAAACAGAGGTCGTTAATCGCTGTTTGGAGGCTTATCTACACTTTTTTTTTCTGACCATCCCGGCCAATGGGCTTCATGGTTATCTTGGGTAGAGTATAGTTACTATACTTCTTTCCACACATCTACGGGAAGGACACCATTCGAACCGGTGTATGGCCGCAAGCCGCCTCCACAAATAGTTCATTATACAGCAGGAGAAACTGTTGTTGAAGCAGTTGCAGTGGCATTGGTTAACAAAGATGAAGCCTTAAAACAACTCTGAGAGAATTTACACCGAGCCCAGCAGCTTATGCTTAAGTATGCAAACCGTCGTCGACGAGACGTCCAAAAAAACGAAGGTGACCCTGTTTGGGTAAAGTTGCGACCAAATATGTCAACTTCCAAAACACGGGTTCGACGGAAATTGGCTTCCAGGTTTTGGCCCTTTTACAGTGGTAGGAAGAGTCGGTGTTGTGGCTTACAGGCTCGCTCTTCCTGAAAACAATCGGGTGCACCCCGTGTTCCATGTGTCTCGATTACGTATTGTTGTGGGTACGACGGAAGAGTCAGTTTCCCTGCTTGTGGGTTTTATTGAAGAGGGCATTTTTTCGGAGAAAATCTTAGTTGAACAGTCTCGGGGAAAAATTGTCCATTGGTTGGTTCAATGGCAGGGCCAGTTCGCGGATGAAGCTACATGGGAGTTCGCGGATGAAGCTACATGGGAGGACGCTGGAGTCATTTCTTCACAGTTCTGTGACTCCCACCTCAAGGACAAGGTGGAAAATCAAGGGGGGGTATTGATAGGAGTGTGTTAGAGGCCTCCTATATTGTTTACTTACAAGAGGGGAGTTCGTTAGTCAGGTATGAGTGTGGGTGAAGTGTTCTGTTTGGGGTCAGGGGTAAACTTGTAAATGTGTATTTCTTTATGTTAGACGGGTATATCACCTGCGGGGCTTAAGTCCAGTCAAGTATCGAGTCATTTGTACTTGGGAGGCTCACGCTTAGGCCTGAGGAGGGAGAACTCCCAGGAGATGCCGATTGAAACCCTTGATTCTATACCTAGAATAATAAAAATCCAGGAAACTCTTATCTCTTCTATCAATGCTTATCATAAAATGATAAATCTCTTTCTTTTGGTATAACTCAAAATGAGAACAGGACGTTGTTAAACTGATTCTTAAGTTGCATCAAAAGTTGCAATGTACTCGGATACTATAGATATGGAAACCACTAGTTGTAATATGTTTTTCTTGCATATTACCTTAACATTTTATGTGATACTAGATCAAATTGAACCAAGTGTAGACAAGTGTTCAATTCCCTTGATTACTAGTATTCTCACTTCTTCAGACACCAAGAACTCATCCGGTTCTACTTTGCAAAGTACTCTCGGATAATTCTAACTGCAAGTCAATGCAGTTATGTTGGATCTGTTTGATATTTACATACTATGTATCATTCATTAGTAATATCAAATGTCAGTACATATCATGGCACATGAGATAAATTCCTAGCACTTAAGCTTATGAAATTATATTAATCTCAACAATCTCTTCCTATGCCTATGCACGTTCTGCTAAAAGAATTATATGCCAACAACAATTCGATTTTGAATTGTTACAACTTGTATTTTTCAATACTTAGTTGATATATGTATCATGACTAAATTGAGCAAACTCGTGGATCTATCTCGTAGATCTTGTTCCCTAGAATACGGTTGCTGCTTTAAGTCATACATGGAGAAATTTCATTTCTTAGTCTTAACAAACCGGTAAGACACAACATTTGTTTTTCATATGTTATCAACATGTCTATCTTGAAAACTTATCATGCTCCCACTAACCAGATAGAGACACATGTCACTCATTCATTTCCAAACGAATATTTTATGATCACTATGAATTTATGTAATCTACATATCTTATTGGCATTTATTGATGCCACTAACCCTTTTAGTTATGCCTAATAGACACATACCATAGGCTCTCCTTTTTGTCACATCATATGGACATCTTTCGTAAAGATTCCTCTAAATGAGGTGGTCATGACAATCAATAGCCCAATATGATGATCATAGAAACATGCTTTGACAAGTAAAATTCAAATTGATTTTAGTCATGATGATTGGTAAATAAGTTTTTGTCATAAACTAAACCTTTCAATAATCTATCCTGCTATATTGGTACCGTCTTGTACCAACCATATCCAGTTTCTATTGAATAATCACCAGCAGTATCAAGTCTTAGAAACATTCAAAAAACAGAGTCCCTGAATCTTGATACATGGAGTTCATTGCTTGAATTTATTGATACTTGTCAAACTTAGCATATTACCATTTACTGCTTCTTTGTAGGAATCTTTATTCTGAAAGAATAATATATGTATTATCACCCATCGCGATGAACATAAACCGCCTCTTTTGTTATATATATTCCTACGCAGTATGTGCCTCTGAAACTACTCCTCCCACTGAGTTTAGCAGAGTCCAGTATTCCTATATCAACCCATATGCATCCAGAGCCTTAGCTCATAGAAGTTAAGTTTGCTCCCACTATCTTCAAAGAGATAGGTTTCCTTTATGGATATATAGTCAATCTTAACTAAAGGTTAATATCCTTGGTGAATATAAGATCATCAACTCATATGCACCTTAGTGTTTTAATGTTCACTTGTAGTTAAGGTCACCTCTTAACAAACGGTTCTCGAAAAAAACACTTGTGGTAATGTCCTAATAGATTCATATCATATCGCAATTAATAAGATATCCATCAGACAATATGGTTGACATATGGTTAGTCATTGCACTTTTATCTGCAAAACATGTCTAGGAAGAAAAGATGGAAGATTTTCAATAAATATATAAGACTCGTCATTGATATTCCTTTTACTACCATCGTGACATTGATGTATGTAGAATGGAAAAAACCCCCTTACCTTCAAGGTGAGGTGGGGCCCTTCTTTTATAGAATGAGAAGGCGGAATGTACAAAGGAGTATTCCGATGTGGGACTCGGAAATACCCATAATAATAATAAAAAGAGGGTTTAACACTCCCCCTCAAGCTGGACATGCCCAGCTTGGACAACGAGTCCCACAAAAAATAAAGATGATATCATACAAGACCAAGACACACTCCCCCTCAAGCTGGGCGTCAGATGCTGTGGATCCCCAGCTTGGAACTGAGCGAGGTGAGGCGAGCACCGGGGAGGCCTTTGGTGAAGATGTCAGCAAGCTGGTCGGCCGTCGGAATATGGCTAAAGCTGACATGATTATGCTCCAGGTGGTGGCGAAGAAAGTGGCAGTCCACCTCAATATGCTTCGAGCGTTCATGGAAGACGGGATTCGAAGCAATTTTAGTGGCTGCCTGATTATCACACCATATTTGAGCATAAGTCTGCTGAGGAAAGTCAAGCTCCTGGAAGAGTTGCCGAAGCCAAAGGATCTCTGTAGTGACGGTGGCCATGGCACGGTACTCAGACTCGGCACTGGAGCGAGAGACGACCGTCTGTTTCTTGCTGCGCCAAGAAATGAGGTTGCCTGCCAAGAATATGGCAAACCCAGAGGTAGATTTCCGAGTGGCAAGGCAACCAGCATAATCAGTATCGCAAAAGGCCTCAATATGCTGATGAGGATGCTGGGAGTAGCGAAGACCACGGGCAGGATCTCGCTTGATGTACTTGGCGATGCGGATGACAGCATCCCAATGAGAGGTGGTCGGATGCTCCATAAATTGACTCACCTTGGCAACCGCACAGGAAATGTCGGGTCGAGTCATTGTGAGATAATTGAGTTTGTCCACCAATCGACGGTACCGCTCAGGATGGGGATACAGTGCCGAGGAGGCATAAAGAGACCGTTCCCCAGGCTCGAGAGGAGTGTCGACCGCAGTGGCCTGAGTCAGCCCAGCATCCTGCAATATATTTAATGCATACTTCCGTTGGCATAGTGAGATGGTGTCCGAAGAATAGGAAACCTCGATGCCTAGGAAGTATGTGAGAGGACCAAGATCCTTAGTGTGGAAGTGCTGGTGAAGATGGGTCTTGAGATGGGTGATACCCACAGAGTCGCTGTCGGTGATGATGATATCATCTACATATACGACCAATAAGATGCAGCCATGGGTGGTCGTCCGGTAGAAGACATTGTGATCCTTCATACTGCGAGAAAGCCCAAAGTCGGTGACGACCATGCTAAAGCAGTTGAACCATGCACGGGGAGACTGCTTGAGGCCGTAGAGAGAGCGGCGTAGACGGCAGACTTGAGATTCATTGCCGGAGGCACAAAATCCGGGGGGCTGCTGCAGATAAACTTCTTACTCAAAGAAGTCATGGAGGAAGGCATTCTTGACATCCAATCGATGAAGAGGCCAATGATGATGGGCGGCGAGAGAGATGAATAATCGGACAGAGGCTATCTTGGCAACCGGTGAGAAGGTATCAAAGTAGTCAATACCGTAAGTCTGTGCGAAGCCTTTGGCCACAAGGCGGGCTTTGAAGCGATGGAGAGTGCCATCGGGATTCAGCCTGACGATGTAAATCCATTTGCTGCCCACTGCCTGTTTGCCTGCTGGAAGGGGTACAAGATCCCAAGTATGATTTTCCTCCAGAGCCTACAATTCATCCCGCATTGCAGCTAGCCACCCGGGGTGAGATTTGGCATCACCAACTGTGCGGGGTATAGAAACTGTCTCCAGAGCGGACAGACCCCTGTATGAAGATACAAATAGAGGAGTATTATGGCAGGAGCGAGTACCTTTCTGTAGGGCAATGGGCAAGTCCTCGGGTGGCGGAGCAGGAGCATCAGACGAAGCAGGAGCATCGGTGTCATTGGCCGGGTCGGGGGATACAATCGATGGACGTCGGGAATAGACCTGACCAAAATGGGTGTCAACAGGAGTTGACACCGGTGGAGGGTGGATGAGGAGAGGAAGACAATCATCGATGGCAGGGTCAAGATGAGGAGAAGGGAGAACAGAGAACTCTCAACAAAAGCAACGTCGGCCGAGATGACATACCGCCGTAGGTCGGGGGAGAAACAACGATATCCGCGTTGAGTGCGGGAGTAGCCTAGAAAGATGCAACAGAGAGATTTGGGTGCGAGTTTGGAGAGACCTGGATGTGTGTTGCGAACGTAACAGAGGCAGCCAAACACGCGAATGGGAAGGGAGTGAAGAGGGAGAGAGTATAACAGAGTCCGAAAAGGAGTCTCCCCCTGAAGAATAGAGGAAGGAAGACGGTTTATCAGGTAGGTGGCGGTGAGAATGGCATCGCCCCAAAAATGCAGAGGCACCTGTCGGTGAAAGAGGAGGGCACGAGCAGTCTCCAGAATATGTCTGTGTTTCCGCTCGGCCACGCCATTCTGCTGGGGTGTATCAGGACAGGAGGTCTGATGAAGGATGCCTTTCGTCAGGAGAAACTGCCGAAAGGAAGTGGAGAGATACTCACGCCCATTGTCCGAGCGGAGACATTTGACAGATGTGGAAAATTGGGTCTGAATTTCATTGTAAAAGGTTTGGAAGGTGGAAAACACTTCGGAGCGTTCTGAGGTAAAGTCAAGTCATTCGCGAATAATCATCGATGAAAGATATATAGTATTTATATCCCAAATGACTCGAAATGGTACAAGGACCCCAAACATCTAAATGAACCAGATCAAAAGGGTTTGAGGCCCGTGTATCCACCCGAGGAATGTATGTAGTGCGATGATGTTTTGCAAAAGTACATGACTCACAATGAAAAGAAAGACTCCGACTAAATTCTGGAAAAAGCTGATGAATGGTGGATGTCGGCGGGTGTCCCAACCGGGAATGAAGATCCAATGCTCGAGAAGAGGTAGACGAGCAAGCGATGGGTGCCGGTCCATCGAACATGTAGACCCCGTCCCGAAGTCGGCCTCTACCAAGTTCTCAGTTCGTTGTCTGCTCCTGAAAAACAACACCAGAGGAGGTAAATATGGCAGCACAGTTATAATCTTTTGTCAGCTTACTGATGGAAAGAAGATTAAATGGACTGCGGGGCACATGTGCCACAGAGGGTAGGTGAATCGATGGAGTCAGGGAGCATGCGTCGAAGCCCGCAATTGGGATAGTGGAGCCATCAACGACAGTGATGGCGGAGGAACCGGCATAAGGGCAGTAAGAGGTCAACATACCAGCATCACCGGTGAGATGGTCGGAGGCACCTGAGTCCAGCATCCATGCAGGGGAGCGACGGCCGACAAAGGTTGCAGAACGAGTAGAATGGGCCAGAGAAGCCGAGGATGGGTCGGGGTCAGCAGAGTCCCGAGGATCATGAGTCAGCCGGATGTCGGCCATAGACAGGTCCAGAGAATGAGGAAGAGTGGCGACTGCTGACGACGCTTCCTGGATCGCTGTCTGGCCCTGCCGCGGGCGCTGAGATGGACGTCCATGCAGGACCCAACAGCGGTCAATCGAGTGGCCAACCTTGCCAGAATGTTGACAGAGGGGACGTGGACGACCTTCCACACGACCACGTCCACGAGGTCCCGAGGAGCGGCCACCACCATGACCGACGAGAGCTGAGTGGTCGATAATGGGGGCGGGAGGAGGAAGAGCCCGTCGGGCCTTGCTCAATAGATGATAAACCTGCGGGATCTCTAGCGTCGAAGGGCGAGCGAGCAGCTCGGTTGCCGTGGTGGCAAATTCCGGAGCGAGGCCGCGGAGAAGAGTGAAGATGCAGAGTTGGTCCTGCTGGGTCTGAGCCTCTGCCGGTGTCTGGGGAACGGGCCAGAGCTCCTGCAACTCATCACGAAGCCCTTTCCATTCCAGGAAATATGCGGTGAAGGACTGATCCTGTTGTCGAAGATGGGACAGGCGCTGGAGGATATCGGATACCCAAGCCAAGTTGTTGGTCTCAGAATACATAATGTTCAAGGAGTCCCAGAGCTCCTTGACTGTATTTGTCGTGCGGGTGACATCCTTGACCGATCGATCCATGGAATTGACCAGCAGAGCGAAGATCTTGCTATCGGCAAGCTTCCATTTCCGATAGTTGGGGTCAGTCGAAGCTGGGGGAGGATCCTCAAGGTGATGATCAAGTTCCATCCCGATCAGGGACATCACCATCATCTTCCGCCAGATGGAAAAATTGGTGGAGTCTAATCGGTCATCGACGAGGCGGGTGGAAGCGGTGATCATCTGAGGCAGAGGGGAGGGGTCTGCCATGGAAGTGTCGGGTAACGGTCTAAGATGCAGTTGGGGGTAGCACCGGAATCAGCGGGCGGGTTGGCGTGTCGGGAAGCCGGAAGTAGCAGCGAACAGCGGAAGGTCGTCGGGAGGTGGAGCACGCCGTGCGCACGAAGAACCGGGAGTAGCCGGGTTGTGGTGAGGATTCCGGGTCGCCTAGAGGGAGCCGTCGGGACCGGTCGCTTTGGAGGGAGTCGCGGCTGGAAAAGAGAGAAGAAAAAAAAACTTATGCTAGAATGCGATGCCGGCATGGAAGGGAGCCGGAGGGTAGGGAGCCGCCAGGACCGGTGCTGCCTGGACCGGGTCGCTTGGAGGGATCCGCGGCAGGAGGGAAGAAAAAAAAAGATTGTGATGCACGCCGGGGAAGCCGCGGGAGGCGCCGCATGCGCACAGAAGGATTGCCGAGGGTGGGTCGCGGGAGGCGCTGCAGATGCCGGGAGCAGGGAGCCGAACCGTCCGTCGGGAGATGCGGGAGCCGGTGCGAGCAGTTGCGGGAGCTACACGCCGTTTACCCGGGTTACACGACTAGGGCTTCAGTCGTGTACCTCGACTGGGCTACAAGGCGTGTACAAGCCAGCTACACACCGTGTATCGCTCTTGTGTCCGCACAACCCGCCAAAGAATTCAGCATGTTCGTTGGCCGCGTCTACACGACATGTACAGACCAGCTCCACGTCGTGTATCACTTATGTCGTGTGTCTGCATATGTCGTGCGAATTTCGCCGCTAACCCATGTAGACTACACGGCGTATATGCCAGCGACACGCCGTGTGATCCGACATGTCGTGTGTCAGGTTGGTCCGGTCTAAACATGGTGCAATAAATGCACCGCGTGTAGTTATTGCTCGGCGCGTCGTGTATCTCGCGACACGGCCAGGTGCAGTGCAATTGGGTACATGGCATGTGCTCCGGCCACACGCCATGTAATCTCATGTTATCCGGTCAAATTCCGCGACATTTTCCGATGGCATCTCCAATCATTCTTCATATGTTCTTGAACTTAAGAAATTATGAATCTTGAACGAAGAAATAAAAATGTCAAAAACATGTTAATTCAAATCGGATTAAAGAACGAATAATATGAAATGAAAAATTCAACCACTATTGCGCATATTGATCAACAATCAAATAAATAATTATAAATTTAAAATATGACCGCTCTGATACCACTTAAAGGTTCTGAGCGCAGCGGAAGTGCTTTTGGTGGGACGTTAAAATAAAATTTCATTTAATTAAGAGTTGTCTGAAACCCCAATAGAGGATCTTTCACGTTAAATTTATAATTAATTTATTTATGATTGGAAAAAATGATAAACTCGTCTTAAGATTCTTTCTTCGATGGCGTTGTTGATCTTCTAAAAATCCTTTCGGATTACTTTCGTTGCGCTTTAAGGATTCAAGTGTAGAATCCCTCTAGCGGTGATCCATATGTGTTCATTTGATCTTCGAGCAACACTAATTGACTTTCGGGTGCTAGCGCGGCGAATCAATCGTCTTGCGTTGTTCGTCTTGATCGCTTCAAGATTCTTCAGGCTTGAAGAAGTTCTTGTTCTTGAGAGGAAGGAGAAGTTCGGGAGGGAGAGAGAGGTCTGTTGTGCGCAATGATTCTCTATTCTCAATTTTCGACCAACCCTACACAATATATATAACCATCTATTTATAGAGCTAGAGTTTAAGTTAAAATATTCTTTAATTACATGTCAGCCCTTAAATAATATAATAATCTTTATTAAACTTCGTGCCAAAATAATAATAATATTATTATTATTTTATGTCGTGCGCACTAATTTGCGCAATAACAAATATTATTTAACTAGCTTGTAAATTAATAATTGTCACTGGACGTGGTCTTGGTTCGTTCAAACTCCTCAATATTTATTGAATACCCAAATAAACAATTTATTCATAAATAAATATTTTATCCACAAACGAGCGAACAAATATTTATTAAATATTTAATAAAATAAATACATATATTTTATTCACAATCCGGTGAATAAATATTTATTAAATTTATACGATCGATAAAACTTAAATAACTATTTCTCGGTCTTTAGAATAATATTTATTCCATTAATTAAATTTAAATAGAATTTAATCGAGATCAGCGAAAACACTTTGTGTGGCCCCTAAGATTTTTTCTCGTTGACATTAGTCAAGATCGTCTAAAATCCAAGATTAATGTCTAGCAACGAGTCAAGGCACCCAAGAGAAAGAACTTAATGTCACGACGACGACGACCACATACGAACGTTCACTGTGTAATATAATCTATGTCTTAATATCTCATCAAACAGGTTGAACATGTGTGTCATCAACATATATGTTTGATACATCTTTCTTTGACTATCTGAAATAAACTTCGTTAAACCATAGTCATGAAATTTAATGCGACGGATATATTTCAATCAGAGGAACGAGATATCGACTTCCATAAAGATGGAAGAGGCAAATTCTACCTCGACTTATTAATTAACAACATGTCATTCGTGACGCACCCAACATATCCAATTTCGTCATGAACTGTTATCGTCATGGTTTACGAAATACATATAAGTGTGTGAGTCATAACATGCATTAATAATAATCTTAAAGTCTAAGAACCATTACACACGCTCGCAGATAGGAATATCCAATAACACCAAAACATACGAAATTCCTACTGGCGAGTCAGTTCCAAAAAATCTCATCTTGAAGATTACCAAGTGCGAATTTCGTGAGAAGAAGTTTCATCCGCTTGCGAGTACTCTTACCTGATGGTCTATATACTATGTGTTTTATCATAGTACGTTATCCCACCACAGAACTATATTTAAGAATATTGTCATGGCATTTTAAGGTTCTTATCATAGCAGGGAACTGATATGACCTTATCTATGCGACAGATATTCTAGGACATTAAATTATCACATCAATGTTATGAAGAAGAACAAACAATATGCGATAAGATATCGCATATTTATATTAATATTCACTTCTTTGAATACATATATGTAATTCAAAGTACAAAGTAGTTGGTTCTAGGGCGCCAACTCCAACACTCTCTACATCAATTACATCACTGCCCCTGGCAGTAACAACCCCATACCCTTACACAGCCACACTTTAGCCCCAAGTGCCCCTTCGCAGCCCCATGTTCCTACCAATTCCGCCCTCTTAAAAATCACTTTATCCTCAAGGTGAATAAACATGTTGAACCTTTGAGCTCTTGTATAAACAGTTTGAATCCAGCCTTCAATCAACTTGACGAATTGTCCACAAGATCGACAAGGAATAAGCAGCATGAAGATTGTTTCCCAAATATCCAGAATCACTGGACAGCTTAAACTGCAGCTTTTGGTTTGCGCTGGTCCTCCGGGCAACGATCTTTACACGTCTTGACATCATTAGAAAGCCTCCGGTTGGATGAAACTTGTGTATGATGATGGAAGTAAAACAACCTCGCAAGGACCAAAAAGTGTGAAATCCTTGTGGATTTTGTATTGTCCAGGCCTGTCCTTGCATCCAGTAACTTCTTGAAATGTGCCTATGATGATAAAATCTGCCACATTCATCTAAATTAATCAGCTGTAAATAGGCATAAGGAATGGTACTTGGGCTCTAGTACAGTACACTTGACAGCCGAATCTCCATATTTGGCCTCCCCTAGTCCGTGCGCATTCATTGCCTGAATAATCCCGAATTTATTGGCCACAAGTGATGCCACCAAATTTCCATCACTGTAATTCCCAGTGTCGGTTTGGCCTACCTCCAGGGCATCCCTGCTAAACCTCTCAAGGGCTTATGGATTGACATCAATACTCTGCCGCTTGATTCTGAGAAACAATTTCTCTGCCAGGGCCTTGACTTGATCAAGAATGCAGACTTCATGCTCCCCGGTATCTGGCAGGCCTAAAGCATCAGATTGGCCTTGTGGTGGAAACATTTCCATATTGAAAACTGGTGGCACCCAGAAAATGAACTTCTCCATCCTTGGAAGGTCTGGAGCCTGGAGCAACTCGGGAAGCAACTTCATTGTCTCCCTAGCTCTTAAGGCCGGCTGCAGCTTCTTAAAAGCCTCATTTATCAAAAATTGCTCTCCATGGCAATTTATTGATAGCAAGTAATCAATGAGGGACTGCATACCCTCTAAGCTTCCGCTAAACCTTGAAGACGTGAACTTGGAAATGAAACTGGCTCCATTTTCCGGAGTGTTATAACTAGAGGAACCTCCAGGTCTGGAAAAATGAACAAGAGTAAAGTTGTTCTCCTCTCTGGAAATAAATTGTCTCCATCCTTCATCTACCAAAAGTTCATCCTCCTGGACATTTCCTTTTCCTGCTAGCCTAACTTCTGTATCCCATTTCTGGTAGATTTTGTATTGATGAAAAACATCAGGGCCCCATGGCAATTCATAAGAAATCTTGTTTTCCAAGCTACAATCAGCACACACTCCCAATCCAAGTAGAATTGAAAATGCTCTCAGAAATCGGAAACTCTTGGTGCATCCAGACTCCATAGAGAAAATAGCATCCTCTAGGTATGATATCAAGGCTGACTCAAGCAAATATATAATGTCAGACATTCCTTGGTTACACCAAGCAAGATCATTAGCTGGATCATGCAAGGCAGGAGCCCCATTTGCTCCAGCTCCAGTTTCAGTGTCAACATGCCCTCTCTTTTGATCAACCTTCCGATGCCGTGGGTGTCAACATGCCCTCTCTTTTGATCAACCTTCCGATGCCGTGGTTCTTGACCACGGATCCCAGCTTCTGCAGCAGCCACTTTCAACTACATTTAGCTCCCTTCTACAGCTGGTAGTGTTACATGTACACTGGCAGTTTCACCCTCAGATATAGTCGCAATCAATACTATCACGTCCCCAGGTATTGGTCCAGTCAATACACACAGCTGGTTTATAATCTCAATCTATGGCTTCATCCTCAACTCAACCGCTCCACCAAGTATTTTCCAGCTACTCATATTACCCAGTCGTGCCGCTCTTTCCACGCTAGAACTCAAATCCATTACTACCACTTCAAACCGAACTAGATTTATAACTTTTTTCTCCTCTTTTTCATTCTCGTCCTGACCACACCGATTAACTCTCAAGCTCTCTACAGGTGTTGCACTTTTGATGGCTCAATCCGCAGCATCTCACTCTGCTCTTCCTCGACACAATCCTCCGCTTTTGGCTCTTGTGTAGTCGAATCCTCTATTTCCACCACTGCCGCGCTATCAAAACTCTGGAGGATCTCTCCTTTGAGTCGTGACCACGTGAGCTCTAACCTAGACGCTTCCAACGATATAAACCATTCTCCAAAAGTATCTGGCATACATAGTCATGCCTTCCATATCCTCAAATCTTCCTGTGTTTGGCGGACCGAAAAATATTTCTCGACTTTGGTGATCCAAGACTAGGGATCTTCTCCAATAAAAACTGGCATCAACTCATGCGAGGAGGTCACTCACCTCTCCTCTTCAAGCCTGGCCAGCTTGGCCATGCTCGAAACGAGCACCAGCATGTGATTCGCCCAGCATGTGGGAGTAGCCAATACTATACCATCCTATTGCCGGTTGTTGTATCCAACACTGTTCATACCTGCCGATCTTGAACCGCTGCGAGTCAAACTCCACTGTCACGAGTACATAGCCGGTTCATCAACTTCTAAATCTCTCAGTCAAGAAGGTGTTGCGTCTGCTTCACTCGGTACAGAAAACTACTGCGTCAAGAACTTGCCGATCAAGATCCCACCATGTCAACTCGTCTGCCTCAATTGTGCTGCACGGACCAGGAACTCCTGTGTCAAATGTGTCTGCCTCATGCGTCCAAACCAGAACCTCTGATCAAGAACCTCGCTATTCAAGAATCTCACTCTCTAGAATCTTTCTCAATGAAAGCACCAATTGATATGTATCAAGTGAGAGAGAGAGAGAGAGAGAAATAACAGCGGTACTCCATTATAACCAGCAAATACAACCTACGGGAATTACAGAAATTAGCAGAATATAGAGAAGAAGAAGAAGAAATCCTTGGGAGGCATTGCACCCTGGGTCGATGGCCTAACCCACCGGACAGCTTCCGCTGGAAGCAATTACAAAACATTTGTGCCCCCCCCCCCCCATAGGCCAAGCCCTTATTTAATATCTCAACCCCACCAACAGCCCCAACCTACTTTCTACAGCAATTACATTACTGCCCCCGGCAGTAACAACCTCATACCCTTACACAGCCGCACCCCAGCCCCAAGTACCCCTTCGTAGCCCTGCGTTCCTATCATGTATGATCTGACTTGGCCTCTGCAGGAGCACGGGCTGGGTAGATCTTCAGCGTTTCTCCAGGCACATGTGCATGACAACTAAGGTTCCTTCAACAGTTAGTCAGATGAAGCAGGCTGTGAAGGAAGACAAGTGTGTAGTTATTGCTTGCACTACAAAGTACTAGGGAAGCGCAGACAGAAGAAGGTGTTACGAAATATGGTATTGAAAGGGGAGATTTTGACTCTGGGCCAAAAAAGTTGCTGCCAAAATTCATGGAAGCAAATTATTCATTACCAAAGAAGCCCGGAGCCCTTATTACGGAAGCAAGTGATGAAGAATCTGAAAATGATTGCGCTGACTCTGATGATGGGTTTAAAGCAGATGAAAAATCTGAATCTGATTCTGAAACAAGTCTTTTGAATCTGGTGATGAGTTCCAAATATGTGTGATTTGCAGTACTGAAGGGGAAAGGAAAAAACCGCTTCCACTGATACAAGGGGATGGTTGTAGGCAATGAATGATGACTCCTTTTAATACCGAAGGATCTGTGGTGAAGGTGTGGCCTGTTGATTCGATAAAAAGTAACGGCGAGCCCATTTTGAACCTAACCAATGAAACTGGGCTGATCGTTAAGGCCGAGACGGCCAATATTTAGTCTGGTCTGTTTGGAATTAGTGCATTGTCCAGTGAAAGCTATGGGATGAGTCATGCTAGTAGATCTTACTCGTCCTGCTGTAGCTCACCCAGAATGCCTGAAGGTCACGTCAAAGAGTTCAAGGAAGAACAGACTGTAGACGACAGTGATGAAGACGGGGTTTATCAGTCAGGAATGATGTTGATGCTGAAACCAGTGTGCCACCATCTTCATTGAGGGGCTACCGTTCAAGTTCTAAAGAAGCTGAGTTGTGTTTTTGACGGTCCACCTTGAGGAAAAGGTGGTTTTTCATGAGGGAGGCAGTGTCGAGATTGTGAGCAGGTGGATGCCTGTGAGCAAGTGGGAGTGGTAATAATTGCCAAGGGGCAGAATTGTATTTTGGCATTTAGTTAGTTGTAGGGGCAGGTTAAAGCAGGTGGGGGTGGGGGGTGTTGGGAAGGGGATAATAATTAATTTGAATTTCAGCTTGGCAGCTGGGAGCTGGATCTTGGGAGGTAACAGCTTGGCTCTTCGGGGAGAGTGGTCTTTCCAAGGGAGTTCACCTTCTTCCTCATCTCCTCCTACAGATTCTCCTTCTTATTCTACTGTAACATTGTCTCAACTCCGTCAATTGTATAAAGCGGTTACTACTGAGCAGATTTGGAATATACAGTTCGTTAATTCTCTTTCTACTTCTGTTAGGTAGTGGGGTTGTCTGTGTATGCAACTATCTGTGTATGTAACTGCCAGGGGCAGCTTTGTCATTTCCTTTTTTAGTTTGACAGGGTAGTTGGCTGGGTTGTTGTATTAGGTAGTGGTTGGCCCTATTAATAGGTGGGGATGGCTGCAGGGGAGGGGAACGAATCATTTGCTGGAATCTTACATCTGGCTGCTGGGAGCTGAGCCTTGGGAGGTCTCGGTTTGTCTTCACTGAAGGGTGGTCTTCTCCAGGAAGGACTTCTTTCTTCTTCTACCACTTTCTTCCACTTTTTCTCCTCTTTCTATTTCTCCTGCTGTAATTCTTCTTCGGTAATTTTTGTTCTTACTACAGTAATAAGAGAGCCTATTGTGCGTCCATTGTTAGGTAAGAGTCCTAACAATTTGGTGCTTTCATTGAGAGAGTTTCTCCATTGCGAACTCAAGGTGAAAGCTAAATTGCAACTGAGAGACCGTTCGCAACTAGGGGCTCGCACGCAGAGGAAAACAAATTCTTGTCGGACGAACAAAGTGGAGAACCACGTTCGATGCTGGAGCAGACGCGATTGAAGCTGGAAAAATTAAACAAACGGATTCATCTGTGTGATCTGTTGTGAGTCACGATCACAGTTGTGGACGACTGTAGCTTGACGATCGTCGTGAGAAGTTTACAGCTTGTGGTTTCCGTTGGAGCAATTTGAGCAGGTGCGAGCGGTTGTTTACTGGACGATTGTAGCTTGAGTTTTGGACGTTGGACACAGCTTCTTGTCGAAGAGCACCGATCTTTAAGGACTCAAGGAAAAGATTCTAGTACACTGTTGTGATGAATGTTTTGAGGAACGACGTTGATTGAAGATTGTAGGAGCAACTGAGGGACGATCGGAGCAAGCCGATCGCAGTTGTGAGCAGTGCAAAACAGCTTGGAGTACGTTGAACAAAAAAAAAATACGATCGCTGGAATAGACGGACGCTGGGAAACCTCATTCGCTGGAGGTGGCCACAATTTGAGTCTTGACGAGATTGCTAGGACGTACGCTGCTGGTCGGATATTCTGCGAAAAACATTAGGTGTGGACGCGGACGCAACTGTGTGACGCGATCGCAGGAGTGGGAAACTCATGCTGGCGGGACGACCGAAGCTGGTCGATCGTAGTGTGAGAGAGTGTCGAACGTTTATACGTTCGCTGAAAGGCTAATTGTTGCAATCGGGAAGTGCAAGGTTGATTGGAGGGTCTTTCTGTTTGACAGCAGTTGAATATGGAATCAAGAGTTGCAGCAGTGGAGCAGTTTTTCAGTGTGCAGACAGCGCAATTGTTGGAGCTTCAGTCGTCAATGAATGTTTTTGCTAAATTGCAGGCGGAGCACACTAGGCAAGACCATAAGGAACTACAGTATCTGTAAGATCAACTTCGGGAACCGGCAAAGTTAGCTGTTCACCAATGTTCCGAGAAGCAGCTTGTTCCTAAATTTTCGGCATCTTTGACTGCCGAAGCAGTGTGTCTGAGGGTACCTCCAGCAGGACAACTGTGGCAGGAGTGCGCTGATTATCCTGCAGAGATATCTGATCCGAACACTGGTTGTATTGCTGAAAGTGAGCATGGAATTGTTATGGCTACTACTAAGATTGGCTGCGAACTTTGTGATTTTGCCGAAGGCAGCAGGCATTCAGCTTACAAGTGCAGAAACCATTGTTGTACGTTGGACCATGGTCTCCTGAAGGGGGCAGAGAGCTTGGAGCTGGTAGAATCCAGCCTGGTGCATCCAACAGAAGTAATTCTTAATCATAGTCTTAGCATGGACAAGTTCCTTAGCAGTGATGTTGCTGTTGTTCCACCATTTGGGGCTGTTAATGGGCTTGCTCAGCTAACCAAGGAATACAGGTCCTTAGGAACAAGTTTTGGGCTTGTGGTGGCGTACATAGTGTACTGCATAAGAGGATATTCCAGTCAGCTCGACCAGCAGTTGTGAGAGCTGTTTTAAACTGCCAGCAGCTTGCAATTAATGCTGGATTTTGTGTGAGGCAAGTTGCTATAACTGCTGGGCATCCAAAGCAGCCTAAAGAAGAGGAAATTAAGACTGAGGTGTTGGCTGAAATTTATGGTGAAAGGGAGGATTGTTGTGTTGCAAGGCCGCTGGAGTTCACCGGGTTTGTTTTTGGGGACCCAATGGAGGACACAGAGGATCAAAAACCACCACACCATAAGGAATTTAATCATTTTCCAGAACCAAGGGTTGGTACTGTGGTTTTGTTATTTCGGCCACCACCAGAACCACCACCAAGTGGTTGCCTTTTCAGTGCTACTATGGCTATGTCGGGAGGTCCACCTTGGGGACAAGGTGGTTTTTGAAAGGGGAGGTAATGTTAGGTAGTGGGGTTGCTTGTGTATGTAACTTGTCTGTGTGTGTGACTGCCAGGGGCAGCTTTATCATTTCTTTTTTTAGTTTGTTGGGGTAGTTGGTTGGGTTGTTGTATTAGGTAGTGGTTGGCCCTATTAATAGGTGGGGATGGCTGTAGGAGAGGAGTACGAATCATTTGCTGGAATTTTACTGCTGGCTGCTGGGAGCTGAGCTTGGGAGGTCACGGTTTGTCTTCTCCGGAGGGTGGTCTGCCCCTTTTTCTCCTCCTCTTTCCATTTCTCTCGCTGTAATTCTTCTTCTGTAATTTCTGTTCCTGCTACTGTAATAAGAGAACCTACCGTGCGTCCATTGTTAGGTAAGAGTCAACTTCCTATGTACTGCTGTGCGTCCATTGTTAGGCTAGAATCCTAACAAGCATTATACAATATTGTCACTCCTTTCCTAGTAGCAAGCCACGTCATTTATCCATGAAATCATTTAGCATTACAACAGATATAATTTAGCTACGGGTTATAATGCCTACTTTAATGATTTCTCAAGTGAAGTGTACTTCACATATTCCACAAAATATGCACATGGGCATAAACTGTAATTAAGACATACTTCACCACCAAAATCTGCATGCCCCGGTGTATCAACCATGTTTAGCTCATTGTCCTTCCATAAAATAGAAGTAACCTGAAAAAAAAATTATAAAAAAAACTGCAGTCAACAGGAGATAATAGTAAAACAAAAGTGGAGCATGTGAAGCCAGCCACAAAAAAAAAAAACGTGGTTATTTGGTAATATAAAACACTCATCAACCAAAACACACACACAAGCACAGTAGATGTAAAAAATCCTGTCAAGGGGGAAAAACAGCCATCGATGACTGAAAAATTGGAAAATGTCAATGCAAGAGTGTCTAATCTGAAAAGGCACCAAATTACAAACTCAACTCAACCAGGCACCAGGCACCAAGCACCAAGCACACAGGTCCAAGCCTATATTATTGAGGTTGCTTCGTCGTATAATGGATCATTCGTTAACCTTGAATACATACAAAAAGCTTTTCACTGGTGAATATGGCTGAAGCCCATAATCAAACCCCTGAGGTTCAGATTCCCAAAAAAAACTAACGAAAACCACAAGAACCACATTGATTCAGTGCGAGTCAAATAACCAATTTAAAGTAATTTCTGTTTAAGATTCACGTCTATGGCCCTAATCAATGATCCATGACAGAGTTGTTAGGGTGGATTCTTTTTACGAGTGCAATTACTGGGTGACAACGCATCTATGCGCATGATCAATGTCATGCTATTTTATTTAAATCAATGGCACTGAAAAACCCGCCCTTAGAGCATCTCCAAACAGTGGTATAATAGCGTAAAACACTATTTGAACATAAGAACACTTCTCCAACCCATGCCATATCTGATGTTGTTTTGGCGTTTTGCTACCGGTGCGGCCCTCAGCTGCTCTCAGCTGCAGCACCAGGCGCGGACCCCTATAGCGAGACCTCAGCTGGCGTAACCAACCATGGCGCAAGCCTCTCTGGTGCAACCTCTTCAAGCGTCACCCCGGCCCCCGCACGGCCTCCTGTCGCATGACCTGCTCGCCCGGCGATCTGGAGCAGTCTCGCACGCCTTCTTCTCCAAAGGCGCGCCCTTTGTCACTAGTCCCCTCTGCTACACACTCAAGGCAACCCTCCTTTGCACCGGCAGATCTGTCCAAATCTGCATATCTGCTTCTCTGAATCCAAAGCTTCACTCTGTCGGGTCTCTCCACCGCTGCCTGCTGCTACCCACTGTTGTATCCCTGAGCACACTACTATGCACCGCCACTGTCGATGATCAGGATGGTTTCATTTCATGCACTAAAGTTATCCTCGTTCGTGCTATTTTATTGGGTCCACAAAGCGGGTGTTGTCCCACCTGACCGTTTGGGTCTGCAAAATGGGCGTCATTCCACCCAGCCGTTTGGGTCTGCAAAGCGGGTGTCGTCCAACCCGGCCGTTTGGATATGCAAAGCGGGTGTCGTTCCACCCAACCTTTTGGGTCCACAAGATTAGCGTCGTTCCACCCAGTCATTTGGTTTCACAAAGCAGGTGTTGTTCCACGCAGCTTTTTAGGTCAGCAAAGCGGGAACCATTCCACCCAGCTGTTTGGCTCCACAAAGCGGGCATCATTCCACCCGGCCTTTTGAGTCAGCAAGACAGGCGTCATTCTCCACCCAACCTTTTGGGTCCGCAAGACGGTCGTTGTTTCATTCAACACTTTCAAGAACCGATCATCATCAGCATGGGAGTTCATCAATTGCTTCATATTCTTTAGCGGCAGTTTTTTTTACTTCAGATTGATCATTTTTTATCATGAGGAACTCTTGTCAAGGAGGACGAAGCTACAAAAGCGGGAGACACATACGGACGGATGTTCTTCTTTCTTTTATTCACGTTTTTTTTTTTAAGTCAAGTTGGGTATTCCCAGCTTAAGGGGGAATATTAGGAGTATATTTTCCTTATTTTCTTTTATTATGCATCCAAGCAGGGTAAACCTAGCTTGAGGGGAAGTGTTAGAGGGTGTTTTGAGTCTTGTCCACATCAAACATTATGTATTAAGTCGTCATTATTACTTTTTATATATAAAGGTCAAGACCTGCCATAGGAGGTATCTTGAATATTGGGTTGCATGCTCCTTCATTCTAACAATATATATATATAAATTTCTATTATTATAATAATATAATTAGTGCAAAATACATATATCATAAATTAAAAATATATTACAGATTATTAGTATCTAATAATAAAAACAAACTAAAATGTAAATTACATTATATCAATTGTTTTATAAAAAAAAGTAGGAATTAAAATATAACCTATTAATTGTTTTTTAAATTTATTATAGATTAAAATATTTGCAATAAATACATTTTAGCAAGAGAAAAACAAAGTAAACACACATGCTCACATAACAAACTCTAGATAGAAACAACCATAAAATGTCATAAAAAACTTAACTTCAAATGATCAAAGAGAGACGAGCAAATAAAAAAGAAAATAATGGACGAAACGATAACATGGGGATATACAATCACCATAATACAACACGTCAATCGCGATGGAGCAAACATTTGAATTGCTGATTTTATTCAAATCTCGTGATAAATTTTTTATTTTTACCCTTTCAATTCTTTGAAAGCCGTTCTTTTTTCTTCAATTTTCAATTGTTGTTGCCTTGACTTTTTCAACACCTCTAAAAGTCAAGATGATTTTTTTCTTTCAAAGTTTAGATAATAGATTAAGATTTTTCATCATTCTTCCTTTTTAATTTAGCTTTCTTCACTGCAGTGGGTCGTGCAAAAGAGGAGCCACAAACATTGTCATCATTTAAGTTCAATGAAAATGATGGGGAGAATCGGGTGAATAAGACTCGGGAGTTGGTTGTCTCGTTATACCGACAATGTCTTTGAATTTTTCAAAATTCTTGATTGCGCTCCACACATGATCAAACATGAATCCTTTATTACGCATGGGATCTTGGATGAGTAAAATTTTTGTTTGATCTAATTGGAAATTATTTCAGTGCCAATGCTAAGTATGTGCATATATAAACATAAAAGAGAAAAAAATAAATTACTAAAAATTCTTGTTTTAATGCGCCATTCGGGTTTGTATTTTCAACTTGTCTCGTGCATCTATTTAATTTTCGCACACCCTTCTTTGTGGTTTGTATTTGGGATTGTAATTATCATTTTCTTCGAAGCTCCAAGCACTCATTCTTGTCTCTATTGTATGTATTTTCAATACGAGACCAAGAACAACCAGATGTTTGGTAGGAACCCGCAATAGGATCTTGGAAATCTCCATATAAACTTGACATATAAGTATATATTCACAGACAACGTAGCTAGAAGACCAGGAATATAGTAGATAATGTATATCTAGAGTATAAAAAATGAACCATTAGATGGATTTCAGCTTGACCTTAATTATTAAATGAATTTTATACTCATCTCACCCTTATCATGATAGCATCTCCATTCCAACTGTCGGATGGATTTCATTTTGATCTTAACCGTCGGATGGATTTTATCTTTGTCTTGACCTTTGTAGTTTCATTACAATTTCAACCATTGGATAGATTTCATTTTGATCATAACCATTGGATGAGTTTTCACCTTATCCAATCATTGTCATGGCTGCATCATCATCCCAACCGTTGAATGAATTTCATCTTGATCTCAATCATTGGATGAATTTAATTCTCATCTCAACCTTATCATGATCGCATTCTCATTCCAGCTTTTGGATGGATTTCATCTTGAATATTAACCGTCAAATGGATTTTATCTTTATCACAACCTTATTATGATTTCATTATGATATCGGTCATTAAATGGATTTCATTTTGATCATAACCATCGAATGAGTTTTAACCTTGTCCGTGCCTTATCATGGTTGTATCATCATCCTAGATTTCATCTTAATCTCAATCTTCATGTGAATTACATCATCATCTCAACCTTATAATGATTTACAACCGTTAGATAGATTTCATCTAATCTTAACCATTGGATGGATTTTATCTTTCTCTCACCCTTATCATGATTACATTATCATCTTAACTATTGAATGGATTTCATTTCGATCGTAATCATCAGATTAGATCTAACCTGATCCAAACCTTTTCATTATTACATCGTCATCCTAAGGATGGATTTCATCTTGATCCCAATCATATGATGAATTACATCCTCAACTCAACCTTATCATTATTTCATTTCATTCCAATGGTTAAATGGATTTCATCTCGATCTTAATTGTCGGATAGATTAAATAAATGATTTCATTGTTAAATGTTTCAAATCAAATAATAAAATCTAAAGATACGCATATAATAGTTTCTCATCCACGTTTCTGTCGGGGATTCACACATAAATTAATGAAGGGTAAAAATGAAAACAGCTACTGGTAGGAACGAATGATGGACTCGGGCCACGAAAAGCCAATATAAGAGGGGTAGTATGTATTCACCGCATATGAGCTAGACTGTTTGCTCGCAAAATTGGAAGATGTCTCTCACCTTGGAAGCAATAGTGATTCCGCGCTCGCGCTCGAGGGAGATGGAGTCCATGACGCGTTCATGCGGAACATCGGTGCCGCACTGCCGCAAAAGGCGGTCCATAAGAGTGGTCTTTCCGTGATCAACATGGGCAATAACTGCAATGTTCCGAAGCCGTCCAGGGTCAACGGAGCTTCTGGCCTCGGATGATGGATCAGCGGCAGCCGCCGAAGCTGTAGAAGAGGCGGAGAAGGCGCGTGGGAGGGGGGCATCGCTTTGTCGCGGGAGCCAGGAGTTCTGGCAGGGAAGTGCCGGGTATGAGCGAAGACAGTTTGCCGTGGCAGATCGTACAGAACGAACCAGAAGACTCGCCATTTCCTACGGGAAGGACGGCTCCAGGTCAATTAAACCCAACATTGGGGTTCAAGAATGTGGGAGCTGTAGTCATCCCAAATTGTGATATCCATGTTTTTTAATATTAAAATCGGTTAATGGTTGCTTCGTTTAGATATTATAGAGTTGTATCTCTCTTTTTAAAAAATAATTTTATATAATGAGTTGTTGAGGGCAACGATCGGATATCCATCAAATTTTGTAACCCATTTAATTGTTCAAAACCTTACAATTCATTTATTTTTTAAATATATCGACCTTTGAAATATCTGTTTAATCACCTTAACTCATTTATAATTTGAAAATTTAAAAATTCATTTATAAATTTAAAATTGATGGATATAATAACAAATAAACATAATTTATAATTCTATAACCCTTTAAAATACATAGTTAATGGACTGATAATATTTGATTTTGTTGGTCGGAGTGAATACTCAAGAGGAGGGTGAATTGAGTTCCAATTAAAATTTCTGTTTAAAAACTTTGTCTTAAAAACCCCCAAATAAAACACAGAATTAAACTGTAGTGAATTTATATCACAATAAAGGTTCGGTTAGGTTCTCAAAGGATTGATTATTTCCCAGTTAATCAAGACAGAAGAGTTGATTAACTTTTGAAACTAACTTACTGATTTACAGTTAATATAAACACTTGCGAGTTTAATTATCAAAGTGACTTCAAAACAGTTTTGGTTTTAAAGAACTTAGCAGCGGAATAAAAAAGAATAACTTTGAAAGAAATAACACAACAGATATAACCAAGAGGTTCAGTCTCAAGCTGAGACTTAGTCCTCTCAACAATTTATATAAATATGATCCACACCCTGGATCGGGGTTCACAACAGTTTACAACTGTCCAGGTTCAAGACCTCTACCACTGTTATTCGTGGGAAACAAAACAACAACAATCAGTTGTCCAGGTCACACACGACCTCTACCACTATCCCAGTGAGAAATGAAAGATGTAAGAGATTGAGTGAGGATTTACAGATCCTCCAGTTAAAGTACAGGAGACAGTGTGTGTGTTAAATACAGCAGATAACACACACTGCTTGAAATGTAAAATAATGAATCACAGAGCAGAGATGTAGAGTTTAGAAATTGCTCTAGTGATTGCAGTGAAGTTTTGGACTCCTTATGTTTTATCAGAAATGGTTCTGAGTCCTCTTCTGGTTTTTGTCTGAAAAACAGAGTGTCGTCTGCTTGGCATCCAGGTTCAGAGATAGTGAAAAAAATGCAGTCGATGAAGTTCTTTAATGTCCTCGTGAATGTACAGAACTCTTCTTGAGTAAGCTTGAGTGTGTATGAGGTTATGTGTCTTCTGCAACTATCTCATCCACCACTCTTTGCACTCATATATGTCTCGTCGTCCCATTGCACCAATAGGGACTTCTTGTATTTATAGTATAAGCTCCAGCAAAAAAAATGATTTCTTTTTGCAGGTACGAGGTACGGTTCCCTGACATCCAACAACCTTCATTAAATAAATGACAAAGCATTAAAATATTCCTAATATGACCATTGGTTAGATTAAATAAAGATAAAGAAATTCAAACAGCTGTTTATGACTATTGGTGAGTCGAGTGATCGGTAGGTCATCAGCATCGGCATCGGTGGCTAGACATCGGTGTGTCCTGATCGGTGACTCAGATGATCGGCATCGGTGTGTAATGATCGGTGACTCATTTGATCAGCATCGATGTGTCATGATCGGTGACTCATTTGATCAGCATCGGTGTGTCATGATCGGTGACTCATTTGATCAGCATCGGTGTGTCATGATCGGTGACTCATTTGATCTGGATCGGTGCGACCGTTGTCCTTCGATATGGATCGGTGCGACCGTTGTCCTTTGATATGGATCGGTGCGACCGTTGTCTTGACAGAACACAAAGTGTCTGTTTGATCCAGAAGACTTCCTGAATACTTGTAAATCAATAGCAAGCACAAATAAAAGCATGATCCAACCAATAAAAACAGATTCACTAAGAGATTGTGATTATGTATATGAGAAATCCAACCGGATTAAGTAACGATGATTTGTGATTATTAAAACAACAATCATAGGAAGAATTCAACAATCTTCTAGAGGGCTCAACAATCTCCCTCTTTTTGATAATCACAAATCTTAGTCATAAATAAAAATAATATATCATCAATAATAGTGACAAGGCATAATAAGAATAAAAACACAATGAGATATAAATCTCCCCCTGAATTTATGCCTTTGTATATTTATGTAAACATTGCTCCCCCTGCCATAGTATGTTTCTCCCCCATAGATATAAATCTCCCCCTTTGGGATCATAAAAAAGGAGGGGAAACATATAAAGAAGGGATTAAAAGAAGGCATCATAGAGAATAGAGAGAGAGAGAAAAGTTTTGCAAAGTACATCAAAGTACAAACAGAACACTGGTCACCCTATCAACAACAAGACACAACTATTTATTGGGATGTAACGGGGCTTTGCCTTTTTCAGAAGGATCAATGGTTGGTAAGTTGGATGGCTTGGAGGCAGGTTGAACTGGGCGAATTTGAAAAGGTGGTAAGATGACTCTGGAAGGTGGAGGAGAGGATGCCTCAGAGATTTGTTGTTGAGCAGTAGTAGCTGGTTGAGAAGATTGCTGAGGAACTGGTCGTAGTTGAGATAGAGCTTGAGCAACGGAGATCTGATTTGGAGCAACATCAGAGGCACTGAGAGGGTCAGCAGTATGAAGCACAATGGCGGTGGCTTGTGCAGTCAGATAAGGCTTCAAAAGATTTATGAAATTCTGAATAACTTCTGCACCATACTGCATAGCCTTCTCAAAATCATCCTTATTCTCCATGAACCGTTCCAAGGTAGGAGTAAAATCTTGCAACTGACGAACTTGAGTCTTGAAAGCTTGAGTGACTGGAGGTAGTTTCAGATTATCAGTCAACACTTTGAAATTTGCGGTCATCTCATGCTTTGTATAAATCTTTGAAAAGTAATGGTCAACCTTTTCCTTGATCTCTCTCTGAGCTTTAGTGGCATCTGCTGAATATAGTGTCACCATCTTATGAATGTGATCACTGTGCTCCTTCATCTTCCTCAACGAGTCCAAATCAAGAACTTGTCTAATGGCGGCCAATTCATCATGCACAATCTACCTTAGAACCTCTAGCTCATGAGTAGTGATCTTGGTTACTTTGGCTGTACTGGCTTGAGCAACTATCTGAGTTATCTCAGCTTTCAACTTTCTCAGATCAAACTTCTTAAGATGTTCAATCAGATTCCTCAACACTTCCATCATACCAGAGATGGTTGATCTAAATTCGTTTGATAAAGAAACTAAGTCAGATTGTAGATTCTTCAGAATCTGATTTAGAGAGGCTATGTGCCTGCCAATAAACTCACCAGTATTGGTTAGGTCTGGTCTAATAGCTTTTGAAATTTCTTCTCTGACTGTGTCTCTCACAGCAGCAAGCAACTCAATTTTGAACTTATCAAAATCAGACTGAGAGACAGTAGAACTAGGTAGATGAACATCTGCAGCATCAACAACATGAGCAGACCTTGTCTCAACTGGTTGGCTTTCCTTCATAACCGCAGTAGATTCTGATTCTTCCTCTTCTTCTTCAGAATACTCTAAACCCAAAACAGAAAAACCAGGGTAATCATCCCAGACAACAGCACACAGAGTATATTTCGGTTTATCATAACTTGTTTTTCCACTGATTTCTAGAGAATCTCTTTTGCCATTGGCATTTGTTTCTGGTACAGTTTGATGTGTTTCTGTTGGAGGTACATCAAGACCATCCATTGGTCGGTTGTCACCATCATCATCATTATCATCATCAGCATTATCATCTTCATTCCCATTTCCATTCTTCACAGACACTTCACTGTCAGATACTTCAGTGTCACTAGCTTCTTCATCACCAAGAACTGGTTCTGATTCAGGTAAGGGTAAAGGTGGACTGGCAGGTCCAAAGTCTATTCTTCTCTTAGGGCTCACAGTATCAGGATCACTCCTATCATCAGGAGGTGACATACTTCCTTCTTCTGTTTCAGCTTATTCCATCCCTTGTTTACCAGACTCTTCAGTGTCCTTATTCCTTTCAACATCTACTTCTTCCTCATCATCAGAATAAATTGTCTCCTCATCTGATTTCAAACCAGGGTCTCTCAAACCCTTCGGCCTCTTTCCATGATCAGTGGGATTGTAGGATTCATACAACTTGTCCTCATCAGCAACCCAACATTTCTTCCATGGGTTCCAATTTATTTTCATCCTTTTACAAATTTCTTTGTTAACACAAAAAGAACTATCAGATTCAGCCATCTCATCAGCTTCATCAACACATTCTAGATTCTTTAACATAGCAGAGATCACTTTGGAATAGAACAGGGCAGTGGCTTTCTTAGAAGGTTTCACCATTCCAGCTATGTGCACCATTAGATATCTACACAAATTGATCTTCTCACGGGTCTTTAGTAAAAACAATAGAACAACATCCTGGTATCTTACAGCAACAAAATCTCCTTTCCTGGGGCAAATTTGGTGCTGAATAAACTTAAAGAGAAGTCTACATTCACCATCTAACTCTGAGGCTGTGATTCTCCTTGACTCTCTGTTTCCAGTCAAAATCTCTAAAGCTAACTCATAAGAGATGTATTTATTGGTTGGAGGAATGTTTCCAGCATAATCCTCATACCGACCCTCATGGGGTACATTTAAACATTCAACCCATTGTTTAGATGAAAAAGATATTTTCTTTCCTTTCACTACAAAAGACATTATGGCAGCCTCTACACCATCTAAATTAACTTGCAGATTTATATAAAACTCATGCACTAGCTTTGGGTAGTATACACGAGTGTTATCTGAGAATCAGGCTTTCCATCCTTGCGATTATAAAACTTGTAACAATAGCGACTTACTTGTCAAAAGCCAGGCGAAACTGACTTCCTTTTCTACAGCAATAATCCGAGTTTCCAGGTTCGGATTTACTGATCTTTGAGTGGTACTACTCGACTCGCCTCGAGCACGCTTTGAAGGTACAAGACTTTCTGATCCTTTTCTTGGTCTCTTTTTCTTAGCCATTTGAAGATTCTGGGGAATGCAGGAGTTCGAAGGTTCGAAGTAGAGGAGAAGAGAGGAAATAAGACTTGGCGGGAAAGAAATGAAAGGTCGACGGTTTGGGGAATAGAAATAGCCGCATATCATTTATTTCATCATTTAGGGTTTCCATAATAAAGATAAATGTAATTAATTAATTACAACATAATAAAAAGTAATTGAAAGATAGATCAGTTTCACAGATCGGTTTCACAGATCAGTTTCATAGATCGGTTTCACAGATCGGTTTCACAGATCGGTTTCACAGATCGGTTTCACAGATCGGTTTCACAGATCGGTTTTACAGATCCGTTTCACAGATTTGTTTTACAGATCGACTTCACAGATCGGCTTCACAGATCGGGTTCACAGATCAGTTTCACAGATCGGTTTTCACAGATCAGTTTCACAGATCGGTTTCAGAGATCAGTTTCACAGATCAGTTTCACAGATCAGTTTCACAGATCGGTTTCACAGATCCGTTTCACAGATCAGTTTCACAGATCGGTTTCACATATCAGTTTCACAGATCAGTTTCACAGATCAATTTCACAGATCAATCATACACAACTCCTGTTTAATAAAATTCATTCTTTCAAAGCATAAAGGCTTCGTAAAAATATCAGCTAATTGATGTTCATAACTAATAAATTCTAGGGAAATATCACCTTTCTAATAATGATCTCTTAGAAAGTGATGTCTGACATCAATGTGCTTAGTCCTAGAGTGAGACACAGGGTTCTTAGATATGTTGATCGCACTAGTGTTGTTACAGTTAATTGAAACATGTTTAAAATCAAATCCATAGTCCAATAAAGTGTGTTTCATCTACAGAATTTGTGCACAACAACTACCAGTAGTAATATATTCTGCTTCAGCAGTAGACAATGCAACTGAGTTCTGTTTCTTATTACACCATGATACTAGGGACTTTCCAAGTAAATGACATGTTTCAGATGTGCTCTTCCTATCTAACTTACATCTATCAAAGTCAGCATCTGAATAACTAGTTAGGTCAAATGATTGTCCTTTTGGATAAAACAAACCTAAATTCACAGTATACTTAAGATATTTAAAAATCCTTTTAACAGCCAGTAAGTGTGATTCTTTAGGATTAGCTTGAAATCTAGCACACATACACACACTAAACATAATATCTGGTCGACTAGCAGTAAGATAAAGTAAACTCCCAATCATGCCTCTGTAATTGGTTTGATCAACTGGTTTTCCAGTTTCATCAACATCCAATTTACAGGTAGTACTCATAGGTACATCACTTTCCTTAATACTATCCAAACCAAAACGTTTTAATAAATCCTTAGTATATTTTCTTTGATTTAAAATAATACCATCTTTAGTTTGAAAGATTTGAAATCCAAGAAAATACTTAAGCTCTCCCATTAAGCTCATTTCAAACTCATTTTGCATAACCTTTGAAAAATCAGTACATAAAGAATTTTTAGAAGATCCAAAAATAATATCATCAACATAGATTTGTACTATTAACACATCTTTTGAAATCCTTTTTATGAAAAGAGTGGGATCAGCCATTCCTTTTGTAAATCCTTTTGAAATAAGAAAGTTTAAAAGTCTTTCATACCAAGCTCTTGGAGCTTGTTTTAAACCATATAAAGCTTTAGAAAGTTTAAAAACATGATTTTGAAAATGAGGATTTGAGAAACCAGGTGGTTGTTCTACAAAAACATCTTCACAATAAAACCATTTAAAAAAGCACTTTTCACATCCATTTGATATAACTTGAAATTCAGATGTGATGCATAGGCAAGTAAGATCCTAATAGCCTCTAATCTAGCTACAGGTGCAAAGGTTTCCTCATAGTCAATTCCTTCTTCTTGATTGTAACCTTGTGCAACTAGCCTAGCTTTGTTTCTAATGATGTTTCCAGATTCATCAACTTTATTTCTAAACACCCATTTTGTGCCTATAGTTATAATGTCCTTAGGTCTTTCTACTAATTTCCAAACTTTGTTTCTTTCAAATTGATTTAGTTCTTCTTGCATAGCCATTACCCAAAATTCATCATTGATAGCATCATTTATATTTTTAGGTTCTAACTGTGAAAGAAAAGCTTGATGTTCAACCTGATTTCTTAGAGAAGCTCTAGTCTGTGTTCCTCTATCTAAATTACCTACAACAGCATCTAAAGGATGGTTCTTTAGAATTCTAGTTGGTCTAGAAAAGGTAGGGCTAGAGATTTCAGATTCATCTACAGGTTGAGGTTCAACAGAAGCAGGTTCTGGAAAATTTCTAGAACTGGATGTTTTAACTATAGGTCCATTGTCTTTATCATTAGGGTTCAAAACAGAGATATCATCTTCAAGATTTTCAAGAGAGGTCTTAGGTTCATGTGGATCAGTTTCATCAAATTTGATGTGAACAGATTCTTCCACACATTTGGTTCTCTTATTGAAAACTCTATAGGCTTTACTATAAATAGAGTAACCTATAAAAATTCCTTCATCACTCTTGGATGCAAATTTGTCGAGATTGTCTTTAGTATTAAGAATAAAGACTTTGCAGCCAAAAACTCTGAAGTAGTTAACCTTAGGTTTCCTATGGTTCCACAACTCATAAGGGGTCCTTTTAAGAACAGGTCTGATCAAGACTCTATTGATAATATAGCAAGCTGTATTGACAGCTTCATCCCAAAAATAAACAGGTAGGTCATACTCATTAAGCATAGTCCTTACAATTTCTTGCAGGGTTCTATTCCTTCTTTCTACTACACCATTCTGCTGAGGTGTCCTAGGGGCAGAGAAATTGTGACTATAGCCACTGTGTGAGCAGTAAGATTCAAACTCATGATTTTTAAACTCACAACCATGATCACTTCTCAGGGTTTTAATTTTAAGTTCACTAAGGTTCTATACAGACTTGGAATATTTAACAAAGCAAGAACAAGCTTCACTTTTGTGAGCTAGAAAATATACCCAAGTATATCTAGAAAAGTCATCTATAAGAACATAGACATAGTGCTTCCCATTTAAACTAGAAACTCTGGAAGGTCCAAATAAATCCATGTGAACCAACTCGAGAGGTTGAGAAGTTGAAACTTCTTTCTTTGATTTAAAAGAAACTTTATGTTGCTTTCCCTTTTGACAGGGATTACAAACTTTGTCTGCTGGAAATTCAAGTTTGGGTAGGTCTCTAACTAAGTTCTTCCTAGCAAGTTTTCTAAGTGAGTGTACATTGCAATGTTCTAATATTCTGTGCTAAAGCCAAAACTCTTTATGAAAAGCATTTAAACAAGTAATATTTTGCTTTGCTAAAGAATTCAGATAAACAGCATAAACATTTTCATTTCTTAAGGCAGAAAATACTAAAACATTTTTAGAATTAAAAACATTGCAAGAATAATTTTCAAATTTAACATAAAAAACATCATCACATAACTGAGAAATACTTAACAAATTATATTTCAGTCCATCAACAAATAAAAATTTGGAAATCAATACTGAGTCAGTGTTACCAATTTGGCCTAAGCCGATGATTTTTCCTTTTGAATTATCACCAAAAGTGAAAAATCCTCCATCAAATCTGACTAAGCTTTTAAAGCATGAGAAATATCCTGACATATGTCTTGAACATCCACTATCCAAGTATCAAGTCTTTCTACAGGATCTCTTTAAGAAGGTTCCCTACAAAACAGATTTAGATAGGAAATGATTTTGGTACCCAGATATTCTTGGGTCCAGACAGGTTAGCCAATAAAACTTTAGGTACCCAGATTTGTCTAATGGGTCTCATAAGATTTGTAGAATCAACGGATTTTGAAAGGTAAACCTTATTAGATCTGTAACTATGAATATAACTAGTTGAAGCATACGAAGTTTCAGAACTAGCTACATTCTGTCCAGATTTAGGAATGAATCTAGTTTTGGTAATTTTCCTTTGTCCAGGTTGGTATCCTATACCAGTAGTGTATCTAGGTGCTATTTGCTTACCTAGAATCTGAGTAAGAGTATATTTACCATTTTTAAAATTCTCTAAGTCTTTCTTGAGTTTCTCATTAGATAATTTCAGTTCAGTGTTTTCTTTAAGCAACTGAGCATTCTTTTCCATTTCAATATCAAGATCAAATTTATATTTAACAGTTAAATCATATTGTTTCTTTAAACCTTTGTATTTTTCTTTCATCTCATTACAGGTTTCTTCTAACATATCACATTATTCAAATAGTTCATATTTTGACATGTTTTCTGAGTCAGAATCATCTTCGTAATAATATGAATTTAAAGCAGGAGTTTCAGATGTTACCTCAGAGGTGTTTGTCATAAAACACATGTTTGCCTTATTTCTGCGTTCAGTTTCAGAAACTTCAGATTCAGTGGAGCTATCTTCAGAAGAACTCCAAGTAGCCTTCATGGATTTCTTAAACTTATTGTCCTTGTATTCATACCTCTTCTTGTACTTCAACTTTGGACAGTCTTCTTTGATGTGTCCCTTTCTTTTGCATTCCTAACAGACAACTTCATCTGATTTGTCAGATTTCTTCTAATCCCTTTTCCAATGTCCCTTGTTGTCATACTTACCTTTATAATTTGATTTTCTGAAAAACTTCTTCTTCCTATAAAACTTCTTAAACCTTCTGGCAATGTGAGCCATCTCAGCATCACTATCAGAAGCACTTTCACTGTCTTCACATCTTGAACTTTCATTTATAGCTTGGAGTTTCTCCTTATCCTTGTTCTTTGAAGTTGAAGATTTGAAAGCAACCGAATTTCTTCTAGGTTCATCATCTTCTTCTTTGTTAACATTGAGTTATTCTTCATACATCATTAAATTTCCAATTAGTTCCTTGACTGGCAATTCACCAATATCACATGATTCTCTAATGGAGACAGAAGTTCCTCTCCATCTTTCAGGTAGACATCTCAGAATTCTCATAATTTTTTCCTTTGATGGAACATCCTTTCCCAGAGAAGCCATTGTGTTGAAAATTTCATTAAACCTGAGATACATATCAGAAATGGGTTCATCAGGCTTCATCTTAAAATTATCGTACTTAATAGTATAAGTGTTCAATCTCATTTCCTTAACATTAGTTGTTCCTTCATGAGAAACGACTAAGGTATCCCAAATTTCATAAGCAGTTTTACAGGCAGATATTCTATTAAATTCCTCATCTCCTAAAGCACAGTACAAGGCATTCATAGCTTTGCAATTATTATTGTAGGCAGCCTTAGTAGCTTCATTCCAAGTAGTTCTAACAGTGGTAGGAATTTTATATTCAGATTCTATAGCAGTCCAAATATCAAAACCCATGCTCTCTAAATGAATTTTCATCTTGATTTTCCACTGAGCATAGTTAGTGCCATTGAAAAATGGTGGTCTATTGGTAGCAACACCTTCAAGTCTATTATCCATGATAACTAACTTAAATCAAAGATTTTAAATAGATAAAAATTTAGAAATAACAGAAATTTTAAGAACTTTAAAATACAACTAAAACCACAGTTGAAAAACAGAGTACTTTAGAAAATATTTTGAAACCTCTGATACCAAATGTTGGTCGGAGTGGATACTCAAGAGGGGGGTGAATTTAGTTCCAATTAAAATTTCTGTTTAAAAACTTTGTCTTAAAAACCCCCAAATAAAACACAGAATTAAACTGTAGTGAATTTATATCACAATAAAGGTTCTGTTAGGCTCTCAAAGGATTGATTATTTCCCAGTTAATCAAGACAGAAGAGTTGATTAACTTTTGAAACTAACTTACTGATTTACAGCTAATATAAACACTTGCGAGTTTAATTATCAAAGTGACTTCAAAACAGTTTTGGTTTTAAAGAACTTAGCAGCGGAATAAAAAAGAATAACTTTGAAATAAATAGCACAACAGATATAACCAAGAGGTTCAGTCTCAAGCCGAGACTTAGTCCTCTCAACAATTTATATAAATATGATCCACACCCTGGATCTGGGTTCACAACAGTTTACAACTTTCCAGGTCCAAGACCTCTACCACTGTTATTCGTGGGAAACAAAATAACAGCAACCAGCTATCCAGGTCACACACGACCTCTACCACCATCCCAGTGGGAAATGAAAGATGTAAGAGATTGAGTGAGGATTTACAGATCCTCCAGTTAAAGTACAAGAGACAGTGTGTGTGTTAAATATAGCAGATAACACACACTGCTCGAAATGTAAAATAATGAATCACATAGCAGATATGTAGAGTTTAGAAATGGATATAGTGATTGCAGTGAAGCTTTGGACTCCTTATGTTTTATCAGAAATGGTTCTGAGTCCTCTTCTAGTTTTTTTTCTGAAAAACAGAGTGTCATCTGCTTGGCATCCAGGATCAGAGATAGTGAAAAAAATGTAGTCGATGAAGTTCTTTAATGTCCTCGTGAATGTACAGAACTCTTCTTGAGTAAGCTTGAGTATGTATGAGGTTCTGTGTCTTCTGCAACTATCTCATCCACCACTCTTTGCACTCATATATGTCTCATTGTCCTATTGCACCAACAGGGACTTCTTGTATTTATAGCACAAGCTCCAGCAAAAGAAATGATTTCTTTTTGCAGGTACGAGGTACGGTTCCCTGACATCCAACAACCTTCATTAAATAAATGAGAGAGCATGAAAATATTCCTAATATGACCGTTGGTTAGATTAAATAATGATAAAGAAATTCAAACAGCTGTTTATGACTATTGTTGAGTCAAGTGATCGGTAGGTCATCAACATCGGCATCGGTGGCTAGACATCGGTGTGTCCTGATCGGTGACTCAGATGATCGGCATCGGTGTGTCCTGATCGGTGACTCAGATGATCGGCATCGGTGTGTTATGATCGGTGACTCATTTGATCAGCATCGGTGTGTCATGATCGGTGACTCATTTGATCAGCATCCGTGTGTCATGATCGGTGACTCATTTGATCAGCATCAGTGTGTCATGATCGGTGACTCATTTGATCAGCATCGGTGTGTCATGATCGGTGACTTATTTGATCAGCATCGGTGTGTCATGATTGGGGACTCATTTGATCAGCATCGGTGTGTCATGATCGGTGACTCATTTGATCTGGATCGGTGCGACCGTTGTCCTTTGATATGGATCGGTGCGACTGTTGTTCTTTGATATGGATCGGTGCGACCGTTGTCCTTTGATATGGATTGGTGCGACCGTTGTCCTTTGATATGGATCAGTGCGACCGTTGTCCTTTTATATGGATCAGTGCGACCATTGTCTTGACAGAACACAAAGTGTCTGTTTGATCCAGAAGACTTCCAGAATACTTGTAAATCAATAGCAAGCATAGATAAAAGAATGATCCAACCAATAAAAACAGATTCACTAAGAGATTGTGATTATGTATATGAGAAATCCAACTGGATTAAGTAACGATGATTTGTGATTATTAAAACAACAATCATAGGAAGAATTCAACAATCTTCCAGAGGGATCAACATATTTAATCATATTTTGGTTCAAAATTCACTTATAAATCTAACATGAAACAAAATAAATACAGATAAATATAGTTTATTATTTTACTATGATTTAAAAATATATAATTAATAAAATACTAATAATTAATTTAACCAAACTTGAGTTTTGGAATAACGTGACACTACAGTTTTAACTTTATAATCAAGTTTTGAATTATCGTCTTTGATCTTAAAAAAAATAACAAAAAAATACGACTTTTGGTATTATTCAACAATTTCTTCACAACGACTATTTAAACATGTCACTGAATAAAAAAAAGTCATGCAAACTAATCATCGATGATCAAATAATTGCAGCGATACATTGTTATAAAAAAATAATCTTCATTGCATATGGTATTCACAAATAACTTATAACCTTATACGATTGTGACTTGTCCTTTGCATTTTTTATCTTATCTCCCTCATTTTACCTTCAGACCCCAGATCATCTTTAAAGTTCCCTAACCTGTATCCCGCAAATTCAGTTTTTGAGGATTGATATCTTTTGAATCTTAACATTGCAATGCTCTGGCCCAAAAAATGTCTCAATTTATGAGTTATAGACTGCCAAAAGACTCTCTCGAAATCATTTTTTGATGCTTGGACTCTTTTGAATATTGACATTATAATGCCCTGATCCAAAAAATATATATCAATTTATGAGTTAGTTCTCTGAGATACTTTTGGCGTGTTTCTACGATCGTTAGAGTCCAGCGACCAGGCTTGGCCCGAGTGCAATCCCAAAGAGCCCCCGGGCTAGGGCAACCAATTTGAAAGGGGCAACCACCACCCCTCCACTAGGTCTCATTGCTCTCTCTTCGAATCTCAACCCCAATGTTTGTCTGATCTCATATAGACATGTTAATTTGATTTTAATTCATAATTATTTCATTATTTGGACTCTTAGTGCTAATTATAATTTTTATTTAACCATCTTTTTTTTGATATATACAATTTAAGACATATTAGAATTGAAACTAATTAGTTTGAATGTATAATTTTTTTTGTAATTCAGCAGGTCAACATTTTAAAAAAACAGGCTTTGGCAATGATATTGCTCGGGCTGGCCCTGCCAGTGACAAGTGTTGATGGTACACATATAACAGGTGGGGGAACAATTTCCATCTAGAATATTCACTTCCAAGTTCCACTATATTCTACTGAAATGCCTGACATCAGGTGTTTGTACATTAAACATACCAAACACCTACGAACAAAGAAGAAAGTCTCCCCATGGGAGTGCATATGGCACATATATATACATACAGACATACATGCATATGTGTGTGTGTAATAACAATAGTAACAACAAAACTCCCATAAATGGATTCTATGTGGGATGCATAAACACAACACAAGGCATAATAAATATATCCTAAGAATAAAAATTGACCCCATGACCATGTACATGCAAAACAAATAAATAATTAAATACAAGGAGGCCCCGTTGTCTAATGCTATAACGAATTGCACGTGTAGCGAAGTCAAAGAAGAGGGTAAGTTCTGGATGAGGTGGAACTACGACCGTTTTGGACTTTTAGTTTTGAATCAGGACTTGGCGTTGGTGGACGTGTTTTAAATGATCAAAAGGAGGTTTTTGAAAAAGAAGTTAATGTGAAAAAGACTCGGAGAGAAAATTCGAGTGTCGAGTAAAGAGGTGGTAGAGTTCGGCAGCAACACAGTGTCAGATTTCAAAAAGATGTATAGCATCTAAAACGCAATGGAAGAACACTCTAAAACTGAATTAAATCTATAATCTATCAATATGTTTGGAATGAATGAGACAAATAATAAGAACGATGTACCTCACACCAGTCCATCCGACCTATGAAAACTTTTCACAAGCGTTTGATTAAGATCATTGTGAAACAGCTGAAAGACTCATTTCGAAGGTATCCATGGATCGTGGGAATCACCCAACACTTGGGTAAGATCTCTCTTAACATCACGTTCTATTAGAACCTTAGTTAAAGGTGGGAGATAACAAGAGCAAGAAGAATTCTGGCCTCGAGGAGTTCTCACCAACGCAACAACACCTTCGCATTTGGAATAAACCGACTTGTATAAGCCATATAGGACCTTAAACGGTCAACCTATATTGATTAAGTGTTTCATAGATGTTATAACTCTTCTGTCCATCATTATATATTTGCAGTTAAACACGATTTACTAAGATAATCATTCTCAGTAGGGTTGGTTTCCTCAACGCATCAAATTGTGCTACATAGTTGGTATGTGTAACTGATTCCATTCAACATTAAATTTTTCCACCATCATTCATGAAAACATATTATTTTCTTTTTTAATTACATGTATGGAGTAGCAAGGTAATACTAAAAACTGATTACTTTTATTTTTAGATTAATTATTTGCATTATAAGTTACAATATCAACTATATTAGATATTCCAGATTACCTATAAGTTGTTTGAACATTTTTTTTCCAGAGTATTTTATTTTCCCTTATGAACTGAATATCCCCTCTACACAATCCAGAATACCCAGTTTTTTATTTTTTCAACCCATATTATTTATCTTTTCAATAATATTCTCTGCAGTAAGGATTGGATTCATTGTGAAACCAAAATTCAGGACAAGGTGCCCACTACAACAAGGACTATCTCCTACAGATCCACATCTATGAACCAGGTATGTTCTCCTAGTTTCGTATAAAATTTCACACTTCTGGACATCATGATTAGTTTGCAGTTGAACATGATTAACTGAGACATTCATTCTTAGCAGGGTTTGTTATTGATTTCCTCAACACATGAGAGTTTGCTGCATAGTTTGTATGTTTAACTAATTCCAATCAATATACAATTATTCCAATGTCTATTGTGAAAATTTATTATTTTCATTTTCAGTTACATGTATGGATTAGTAAGGTAATACTAGAAACTAATTTCTTTTTTTTCAAATTTATAATGTTCATTTTAATTTACTATGTCAACTATATTTTATATTCCATATTACATACAAGTTATCTGAACATGTTTTTCTCTAGAGTATTTTAGTTTCCCATTTGAATTGAATATCCACTATACGCAATCTAGATTACCCATTTGATTTTTTTTTCAATAATATTCTGTGCTGGAAGGATCAACTTGAGCAAGAAACCAAAATCCATGACAAGGTCTCCACTGCAGCAACGACTGAATCCACTGGTGTCGACCTTTAACTAATAAGGAGCTCCATGACATGTATTTTTGGTACATCCAGATTACCCAGTATATTCCCATATTATGTTTAAAACATAACCTTGTCGTACAAAACAAGTCCTTTAATAAAACAAATCCTTTTATGCAATACCACCCTCTGTAAACAAAACCTTTCTCATCTTTTTATGGTTTCATACTATTATTTGTTTGCAATCGACATTTCAATTTTCATAATTAAATATTCAATATTAGTTTTTCTTATTTTAAATGTAGATTCATTAATATTGTTTCTTTCTCCATTCTAAAAATACATTGTTAACATTTTTTTATTAATGTTTTCTAAAATTTTCATGATGTCCCCAAAGTTTCTCCACTTGCATTCCAATATCATCTAATAGAAATTTTTAATTTTAGTATATTCATTATTAATGTTTATTATTAACTTTTTAAAATAGTATAACAATATCATCTACCACTAATTTGAAATTTTAATTTATTCCATCACGATTTATTTACAGTTTAACATGATTTACCGAGACAATCATTCATAGCAGGTTTTGTAACATATTTTATTTACAATAATAAAATGTTACCTTATTATTTTACTATTAAAAATTATACAATAATTGTAAGGGTTGGTGTCCTCAGAATCAACTATTTTGTACTTTGATTACATGAATGTACTCTTATTATATATTGTCCATTGTTCTGCATGACTATAATATAATAATGTCATGAAATATTTGTTGCATTAATAAGGTCATGGAAGATCCCCGCTATGATGAGAACCTTGAAATGCTATAACAATATTCTTAAATAAATTTATACGGTTGAATGACATACTATGATAGGACACATAGTATACAGATCGTCATGTGCGAGTACTTGTAAGAAGATGAGACTCTCTCTCATGGAGTTCGCAGTTGGTAATCTCCAAGACGGGAGATTATGAGAACAACCCACCAGTAGTAATTCTGCATGTCTTGGTGTCATCGGATATTGCTATCTGCGAGCGTGTGTAATGGTCCTTAGACTGGAAGATTATCATTAACTCATGTCATGACTCGCGCACTTAGATTTGCTGATGAAAACCGTCACATAGACAGTTGGCGGGAAGTAGGGTATGTTGGGTGCGTCACGAATGACATGTTGTTAATGGATAAGTCGAGGAAGAATTTATCCCTTCTATTTATGGAAGTTGATATCTCAGCCCTTTGATTGAAATAGAACTGTCGCATGAAATTCCATGGCCATGGTGAAACGACAAGTTTATTTTAGGTAGTCAAAGAACGACGAATCAAGCATATAGGTTTACAACACTTCCATGAAACCTGCTTGATGAGATATTGAGACAAAGGGATTAAATTACACGGTAAGCGTTCGTATGAGGTGACACGTCAATGCGGCGTCAACTTCTTTCTCTTGGGTTCCTTGACCCGTTTCTAGACAGTAATCTTGGACTTTAGGCAAGCCCGCCTAATTCCAATGAGAAAGAGGCCTAGAGGGTCACACACTAAGTGTATCTAAGTATCTCAAGTAGAATAAAGATTATTCTCATGTGTGGTTTAATAATTATTCAAGGAAGCCTAAATCGTTTTAATGTTAGAGGAAGAATAAAATGAAAACAAGTACACACTGTGTATTAATGATTACACATTGTGTAGTTTTTTATTTTGAAAACAAGTACATGTCGTGTATTAATGATTACACGCCGTGTAGTTTTCAATGAAAAACAAGTACACAACATGTATTTATTATTACACACCGTGTAGTTTTTCTAGTCGGGATTTTGAGGAAATAATATCATTTTATTAAATGATATTTATTATAATCAGTGTGGGTGCATGTCAAGGAATTAATGACTCGACGTGGGGTTTTAAAAGAGTTAATGAAATAAATAAAACACGTAATGCGTTTATTTATTGTCATAACTCTACAAACTCAAACCCGATTATAAATATCCTCATAACCCCAACTCTTTTAACAATAGAATCATTGTGAACAACAATTCTAGAGAATTATCTCAAGACCGAAAGAAATCTTTCTTCCAAGAACACTCTCAAGACTGAGAGAGATCCTCTTCATCAGATTAAGACGATCTAAGGCGGGAAACGCAAGCAAAGGTTTCTCCACGCTAGCACCCAAAGACACATTTGGCGATGTCCAGAGATACGTGGTGCACGTGTGGATAACTGCTAGATGAATTCTACCCTTGGCTTCTGCGACGCAACGACGAATCACATCAGAATGTGATCAAGAATACCAACGAAGAAAGAACACCCAAAAGGTACTACTTGTCAATTAATTAAATTAATTATAATCAACCTATGACAATCCACTTTTGTGGTTCTGGGACCTTTCTTCTTCTTTGTCTATTTCTGTGAATCGATCCGTGGAGACTGGCGTTTATCGTCGTATTGATCCCGAATTGATCATTGCTAATGAAAAAAATCCAAGTGGGCACATCCACCCACATGCTTCCGCTGCGTCCGAAACCTTCAATTGGTATCAGAGGGAGGTTACAATGTCGATTATAGTTATTTAATTTTTGTTGATAATTTACGTATTTATATTTGATTCAATTCGTGATAAATCGTTCTATTAAACTGAATGAACGAGATTTGTTCCTCCTCCTTCGTTTCTGGATTCACATCACAGAAATGACCTTTTAATTTTAATTTTTATTAAAATAAAAAAATGAGGAACTCATCCGGAGGAGCCTCTCTTTCTGTCTGTACAACACGGGAATACACGGCGTGTAATAAAAACTACACGTCGTGTACTTAGGTTCAATGAACCGGTACTGGTCCACCAAACCATGCCATGTGAATTGAGTATACCTGAGTTTTATTACACCGTGTTGACCAGAAATGAACGACATGTGGAACTGGAATATATGGTGTGTATGTTGAATCAACATGTCGTGTAGTCCGATCTGGCCCAAGTGAAACTATGTACAAGGAGAAGTCGTGTTCCACGTACACAAGATTTCCAGGCTAGTAACCGCGTAATAAGGAAGTACACTCCGTGTTAGATTAATCTACACGTCGTGTACTCCAAAATTTATAAAGTAGAGAAAACACGCCAAAGCCCCCAGCGTGTACTTTGGATAAAGGGTGAAAATAAATACACGCCATGTGAATATAAACTACATGCCGTGTACTTTCCAGAAATGAAATTTCACCAGGTTTCCTCTAAAATTACAAAGACCTGTACAAGGGATATGGATGAGAAGAATCTCAAGGAAATTCAGAAAGGAATCTAAGATAAATAATTGATTAATTATAAGATCATAATTAATTAATTTCAAGCGCGACTTATCTTAAATAATGGAATGATTAAAAGAATTTGAATTCTAAATATGCGTAAATGTCGTTTCATGCTATGGATGATCATGATCTAGACCAAAGACCCTTTGTATGTGTGTTTGGTTTCATTTAAATTTGTTTAATTTAAATTCATTGGTCTGCAAGCCTTCTTCCAATAAAATGTAGGGCCTGCGTGCCCATGGTTTCTTTAATGTAAACCCCATGTAATGGAGGATCTCCCAAGCCAAAGGAGATGGTTCAAAACTCGAAGCTGAGGCGAAACCAACCCAAGAAGATACAAAGGTGGACAAGTGGGAGATGAAAAACATGAACCATCCATTCAAGGTGTTTTTCCCTAGGTCAGGGTTAGCTTATCAAATAGCTAGATAAGCTAACCAATAGAAGCTCATGATCATGCCATCTTATTTTATTTCTGTCTGATTATATGGTTTATTTATTATGCATGTGTTATCACGATCACATAATTAATGAAATAAACAAGCATGCAAAGATGGAATAAAATAAAACCGGACTATGCGTAAACATTATCAGAACATGGTTAATCACTTCAGAAAGCATCACTTAATATTAACTAGAATGTGATAATGATAAACTACGCATAAAGAATAAAATCCCTCAAATACCATATTAAGTCAGACCAAGCCTTCCGTTACTTGATTAAGGGCAAGACTCAATAAAACTATGTGTTTGACCAACCCTTATTGGGACACTTACTTTTATAAAGAAATATCTTATGAAAGTTTCAGGTTGACTTAAACATTTTACATCAAGAGGAGTATCCCTTGCTAGACTTGTTGTAAAATGGAGGCAAATGTTGAGGAAATCCAAGTCAGGATTTCAGGATTGGGGATTCCACTCAACCGATCAAGGAACTGTAAGCTCACAATTGGCAAAGACCTACCTACCTAAATACCTTCAAATAGATTGACCAACCCTTGTTGGGGTTATGCTAAGGGGAATATGGATCCATGCCACTATAATGTCAAAGCAATTGGACATTCCGAGTTCAATGGTGATGCCCATTGGGACTTGATAAAATAGTGGGAGACTTCATAAATTCATTTATTATTTTTCATAAAATGTAATCAAAAGGTACTGATAAATATACTCTTTTAATTTGTAGAATCAATATGAAAAGCTCGTCAACCACATTTTCTTTGTGATCAATTCTGGATAAAGACAATATCCTCACCGACAGTAACTTTTAGTAATGGTTTAGGCACCTTCGGGTTATCCTATACCATGAACGAAAGTTTTACATGCTGGAGTCCTCACTTCCCGATTCTCCTGCCCAAGGGGTGAGTGATGAAGATTTCTTGGTCTATGATCATCATTTGAATGATGCACTTAACGTTAAATGTTTGATGCTATCATCAATGTCTAGTGAGCTCATAAAGTCTCATGAAGACATGGATGCCTATAGCATGCTTGATTACCTCTGTGGTCTATACCAGGAGAGAGCAAGACATGAAAGGTTTGAGATCTCCAAGGCACTATTCTAGAGCAAGCTTGGAGAGGGTGCCCCGGTTGGGCCTCATGTAGTCAAGCTCATTGGCTACATTGAGTGCTTGGAGGTTCTAGGGTTTAAACTCCCTGAAGAATTGGGTGCCGATCTCATTCTTGCATCACTCCCCTAGAGATTCTCTAACTTTGTTGTAAATTTCAACATGAACAACATTGAGAAGTATTTATCTGATCTCCTTATCCACATTCGCCAAGTGGACAATGATATGAAGCGTGAAAAACCTTCTATCCTTATGGTGAATAAAAGGAAAGGGATGGCAAAGAGATTTAAGCCCAAGGCTTCTTCAAGGACTTCCAAGAAAAGGAAGATCAAAGGGGATGCAAGAGAATAGGAGGTTGTTTGTTTTGCATGTGGTAAGAAGGTCCACTAAAAGAAAAATTACACCCAACCAAGGAAGCAAGGGGAAGCTTCAGGTGTGTTTGTTATCGAATGCAATATATTTGTTTCTACTAATTGGGTATTATATACTACTTGTGGTGCTCACATCTGTATCCAAATACAGGAACCAATTTTATTTAGAAAGATTGACCGAGGTGAGGTGGATCTGCGAGCAGCCAACAGAGCCAAACTCGCTGTTGTAACTGTCAGAGACTACCACCTCACATTGCCTACTGGGATAACATTGGTATTGAAAGGATGTTATTATGTACCCTCTGTAACCAAAAACATTATTTCAGTTGCCAGATTAGATACTGATGAATTCATCTTCAAATTTGGAAATGAATGTTGTTACTTTTATAAAGATAGCATTTGTTTTGGTAGGGAACATTTATATAACGACCTTTATGTGTTAGACTACACAATCTAAGTAATGACAATTGATGACAAAGTTAATTCACATGACTCATACCACACCCAACTTTGGCATCACCATCTAGGTCACGTCAATGAGAAACATTTGACAAAATTACATCAAGATGGGTATTTAGATTCTTTTGAACTAAAACCACTTGGTGTATGTCATGCGTGTCTACAAGGAAAAATGACCAAAGCCCCATTTATTGGGAAAGGTGAAAGAGCTAAAGACCTTCTAGAATTAGTTCACACATATGTGTGTGGACCATTTTCAATTGAAGTAAGGAGTGAGTTCTTGTACTTCATAACTTTTACTGATGATTTTAGTAGATATGGATATATTTACTTAATGAGGTATAAGTCAGATTCTTTTGATTGGTTCAAAGAATACAATAATGAAGTTGAGAACCAGCTTGGTAAGAAGATTAAGAAACTCCGCTCAGATAGAGGAGGAGAATATCTTAATCAGGACTTCATTGATTTCTTACGGGAGTTTGGGATTCTATCTCAACTCACACCTCATTACACGCCTCAGTGGAATGGCATAAGTGAAAGGAGGAACCACTCCCTATTGGACATGGTGAGATCAATGGTGAGTTATGCAAGTCTTCCATTATCCTTTTGGGGATATGCATTACAAACAGCAGCACACATACTAAACCAAGTACCAACTAAATCTATAAATGGTATTCCATATGAATTATGGAGTGGACGCAAATCTATGTTATCAAATTTACATGTGTGGGGTAGTGAAGCATTTGTTAAGGCCTCTTCAGGTAACAAGCTTGCAGCCCGAGGCACAAAGTGTATCTTTATAGGATATCCCAAAGAAACAAGGGGATATTACCTATACAACCACTCAGATAAAAAGGTAACAGTGGCAAGACACGCCATATTCCTTGCGAGGGAGAAAATCTCCAAAAGAGACAGTGGGAGAGAGATAGACTTCGATGAAGTCAAGGCTCAAGATACACAATAGTTGGTACAAGAACAGATTCCATAAAGCCCCATGGAAGAACAATCTGTTCCAGAGACACAAGAACTGCGTAGGAGCACGAGAGAGGTGAGAGAACGAGAATGATATGGTTTTCTTGTCACCAAGGATGGTGAATCATTATTGGTTGACAATGATGATCCTCTTACCTACAAGGAAGCAGTTAAAGGCACAGAAGTTTCCAAGTGGCAAGAAGCCATGAATTCTGAAATGGATTCCATGTACCAAAACCAAGTCTGGATTTTGGTAGATCCTCTAGTTGATGTAAAGCCTGTTGGTAATAAATGGGTATTCAAGAATAAACTGGACATGGAGGGGAAATTCAGCACCTATAAGGCACGACTGGTTGCAGAAGGTTTTAGACAGCGTCAAGGAATTGACTATGATGAAACCTTTTCACCGGTTGCGATGCTGAAATCCATAAGAATCCTATTGGCCATTGCCGCTTACCATGACTATGAAATTTGGAAAATAGATGTCAAAACATAATTCCTTAATGGGAACCTCTAGGAAGATTCCTACATGAGACAACCTGAAGGGTTTGTGACTCCAAAGGATGCTAACAAGGTATGCAAGTTGCATAAATCCATTTATGTATTAAAGTAAGCATCAAGGTCATGGAACATTTGTTTTGATGAAGCCGTAACAGAATTTGGCTTTGTTAAGAACGAATGTGAGCCTTGTGTCTACAAAAGGTTTAGTGGAAGTGCAGTTGTTTTCATAATAGTGTATGTTGATGACATATTACTAATTGGAAACGAAGTACCTGTCTTACAGTTAGTTAAGGCATGGTTGGATAAATGCTTCTATATGAAAGACTTGGGTGAGGCAACATATATTCTTGGGATCAAGATCCATCATGATAGATCTAATAGAATGCTGGGCCTAAGTCAAAGTACATACATTGACAAGATACTGAAGAGATTCAGTATGGAACAATCCAAGAGGGGATTGTTGCCAGGGTCACATGGCATTCATCTTTCCAAGAAAATGTGTCCTCAGACACATGAGGAAAGAAAGAAAATGGCAAAGATACCTTACGCATCTGCGATTGGGTTATTCATGTATGTTATGCTATGTAAAAGGCTAGATGTTGCTTACGCATTAAGTGCGGTAGGAAAATATCAAGCTGATCTAGGAGACCGCCATTGTATGACAGTCAAGACTATCCTTAAGTATCTAAGGCATACTAAGGATATGTTCCTGGTTTATGGAGAAGATGAGGAACTAGTCATCAGAGGACATGTAGATGCTAGTTTTCAGATTGATCAAGATGACATGAAGTTGCAGACTGAATACATCTTCAGTTTGAATAGAGGTGCAGTGAGCTGGAAGAGCTCAAAGAAAAGTGTGGTGGCAGATTCTACAGTAGAGTCCAAGTATATCGCAGCTTCTGAGGCAGCTAAAGAAGCAGTATGTATGCGAAGCTTCATCCAAGAGTTGGATGTAATACATAGTAGTAAAGATCCTATCACACTCTATTGTGATAATACTGCAGCGGTGGCACTTGCAAAAGAGCTAAGGTCACATCAACAGACAAAGCACATACTTCGGAAGTATCACCTCTTGAGGGATTTTTCTCAGAGAGGTGAAGTTGTAGTGAGCAGTATTTCCACGGAAGACAATGTGGTAAACCCCTTGACTAAAGCCTTGAATCAGCAGAAACATGATCATCATGTGAGGTCTAGCAGACTAAAAGTCGTAGGCAATTGACTCTAGTCCAAGTGGGATTTTGTAAGGGTTGGTGTCCTGAGAACCAACTATTTTGTACTTTGATTACATTAATGTACTCTTATTATATATTGTTCACTGTTCTGCATGACTATAATATAATAATGTCCTAGAATATTTGTTTCATTAATAAGGTCATGGCAGATACTTGCTATGATGAGAACCTTGAAATGCTATAACAATATTCTTAAATAAAGTTCTACGATTAGATGACATACTATGATAGGACACATAGTATACAAACCATCATGTGCGAGTACTCGTAAGAAGAAGAGACTCTCGCTCATAGAGTTCTCACTTGGTAATCTCCAAGATAGGAGATTATGAGAACAGACTCACCAGTAGTAATTCTGCATGTCTTGGTCTCATCAGATATTACTATCTACGAGTGTGTGTAATGGTCCTTAGACTGGAAGATTATCATTAACTCACGTCATGACTCACACACTTAGATTTGCTGATGAAAACCATCACGTAGACAGTTGGCAGGAAGTAGGGTATGTTGGGTGCGTCACAAATGACATGTTGTTAATGGATAAGTCGAGGAAGGATTTATCCCTTCCATTTATGGAAGTTGATATCTCAGACCTTTGATTGAAATAGAACTGTCGCATGAAATTCCATGTCCATGGTGAAACGATGAGTTTATTTCAGGTAGTCAAAGAACGACGGATCAAGCATATAGGTTTATGATACTTCCATGAAACCTTCTTGATGAGATATTGAGACAAAGGGATTAAATTACATGGTAAGAGTTCGTATGAGGTGACACATCAATACGACATCAACTTCTTTCTCTTGGGTGCCTTGACCCGTTGCTAGATAGTAATCTTGGACTTTAGGCAAGCCTACCTAATGCCAACGAGAAATAGGCCTAGAGGGTCACACACTAAGTGTATCCAAGTATCTAAAGTAGAATAAAGATTATTCCCATACGTGGTGTAATAATTATTCAAGGAAGCCTAAATCGTTTTAATGTTGGAGTAAGAATAAAATGAAAACAAGTACACACTGTGTATTAATGATTGCACGCCATGTAGTTTTTATTTTGAAAACAAGTATACACAGTGTATTAATGATTAAACACCATGTAGTTTTCAATTAAAAACAAGTACACGCCGTGTATTTATGATTACATGCCGTGTAGTTTTTCCAGTCGAGATTTTGAGGAAATAATATCATTTTATTTAAATGATATTTATTATAATCAGTGTGGGTGCATGTCAAGGAATTAATGACTCGACATGAGGTTTTAAAAGAGATAATGAAATAAATAAAACACGTAACACATTTATTTATTGTCACAACTCTACAACCTCAAACCCGATTATAAATATCCTCACAACCCCAACTCTTTTAACAATAGAATCATTGTGCACAACAATTCTGGAGAATTCTCTCAAGATCGAAAGAAATCCTTCCTCCAAGAACACTCTCAAGACTGAGAGAGAACCTCTTCATCAAATCAAGACAATCTAAGGCAGGCAACGCAAGCAAAGGTTTCTCCACGCTAGCACCCAGAGACACCTTTGGAAACGTCTAGAGATACGTGGTGCACGTGTGGATCACTGCTAGAGGAAGTTTACCCTTGGCTTCTACGACGCAACGACGAATCACATCGGAACGTGATCAAGAATATCAATGAAGAAAGAACACCCAAAAGGAACTTCTTGTCAATTAATTAAATTAAGTATAATCAACCTGTGATGATCCAATTTTTTGGTTCTGGGAACTTTCTTCTTATTTGTCTATTTCTGTGAATCGATTCATGGAGACTGGCGTTTATCATCATATTGATCCTGGATTGATCATTGCTAATGACAAAAATCCAAATGGGCACATCCACCCACATGCTTCCACTTCACCCAAAACCTTCAAGAATAACAAATAACATAATTTTAGATGATTCAATGCAACATCAATCTGCAGATCAAACAATTTAGTTACAATTACTGAACAATTATATTACTACCCTATGTAAACAAGTTAACGAGATTAGTAATAATTTCCCAAATAACATCACATACTTCAATACTTTTTTCATAAACATATTCAAATATTGGAGATCCTTCTGATGTTTGTGAGTATTATGGTTCTATGGAACATATCCTCAACATGTAATTTCATTATGTACTCTTTAGTGCCGCATAGTTAAGTCAAAGGATAATCTATATATTAATATCATTAATTGTATCTTAGATGACAAGGTGTCTGATTGATTCTACAATATAGAAAATGCAATTCAACCATAATTGTTAGTTTCAATCATGAAACTCTTGCATGAAGAAAGTACACACTATGGAATTCAACATTTGGTGCTAGAATTGAAAAATTTTCCCATTCTACACTACTCTAAGGTAGTGTTTTTTGATTTCCTTCATTACTTATTTTTTTATCTGTATTTGGTTAGTATCCAAATTTAGAACTTTTTTTAAATACAATAGATTTAGACTGTAACTTATGGTGATAGATAAAAAAGACTCATTTTTTGTAATTCTCTTCAACAAACAGTTCATGCAGTTTATAAGAAAAACAATTGCTTAGTTGAGAGATACTTTGATATAGGTAAAATTATTCACCTATTTTTTAAAATTTCATGGATTTTCGGTATATTTAAACTTACTCGACCTTTAAATTAAAAAATAGGATCACTATGAGTTTGGTTTTACATTAGAGTTAAACATTTTCAAATCAAAAAGAGTTTTTTTCTATCAATAGATGTCAAAAGTTACAATACTCAAAATCATCATCGTTCTTCATAATATTACACATAAAAATTACTCTTCATAATTGATAATGAAAATTATATCAGTGATTTTTATCCAAGATTATAAGACTTACAGGTAACTATAGATTACAATTTCATTACTTGCATTATTATCCATATAAATTTCACATAACAACATTCATTTTAACCTTATCATATTGGATCATCATAGGAGTGAATCATCACACATAAGTATTACCGATGAACATTTCCAATTACTATTTCAATTTTTTGAATATAATTTATTCGAATTAATAGATCAAATTATTATAATATTCAATTTACACTTGTGTTATAAGGTCATCAAAGCAATGGATTTTTAGGAGTCAGCTACAAAATTGACACCATATTTGTTGCAACAACTACAAATATTTCATCTAAATAGGTAAGTGTTTTTATTCTTTGTTGTTTTTTGTCTCCATTACATCATTTAATTAGATAATACTGATTTTTTATCATCTAATTTAATTTTTTTCCCTGAAGATAACACTGCATTTTTTCTTCTCTGTTGCCAATTATTAAACATCTACTTTCTGCTCAATGATTATAGTTGTCAGAATTTGCTGCTACTTATCCATTTAATTCATTTCTTCATGTAGAAAAATCTGATGATTGAATTTGATGCCGATGATGTGGTCCAACAATATGTTACAAGATCTCGAGACTCTACAACAAAAACAAGCACTGCCAATGAACTGAATCCCCGTATAAAGGATACCATTAACCAAAAGACTGACAATATTGACTAATATTTTGTGATGCAATTTCCAGGTATCATTTGACTACATACATGTTTATGTTATTTCAAATTTATGTTTTAATTATTTTTTAGTGGTAACTAAAATTGTATATTTACTCAAATAATAAAATTAAAGAATATGTTCAAGTGTAACCATTTTCCTTTCTGATGCCTATATAATTTACACTAAACTGAATTCCCAATTTCAATTTTCTCACCTAAATTATCTACTGTAGGGATCAACGTTTGTGTCAACCCAACATTCAGAACTGCTACTCTTCTACGACAATGTCTAATAAATGGGAATGCATGTATTTACCTACACAGATGTCCATTACACTGCCACTATGAATGGGAACAACAAATACATTTTAAAAGTTGTGGCTATTGTTACTTCATAACCCATTTCTATTGACAACATAATGATTCTCTGTAAACATTCTGTTATATTTTCATGGTTTAAGAATTATCTCCGATATGTTGACATTCAAAATTAATGTATTCCTGTTTCAATGTTCATTAATAGTATGTCCCTTTATATATATATGATTTATTAATAGTAAAAATAAATTTATATTCCTTTTCATATAATTTTTTTATTTACAAATATTATGATGATGTCTTATAAACATCTACAAGTATTCCAATATTATTTATCACTATTTTTTAAATTCAACATTTCAATAATTAATTCTCAATATTATGTTTTCAAACTATGAATTCATTTGGTAATTAAGATTTGATTTTTAGTGTCGTGCGTATGCACGGGTGAGGTACTAGTTTTATATAATGAGTTGTTGAGAACAATGATCGGATATCCATAAAATTTGGGATAATCCAACAGTAACCCATTTAATTGTTCAAAACCTTACAATTCATTTAGTTTTTAAATATATCATCTTAAGCGTACTATATCGACCTTTGAAATATTTGTTTGATCACCTTAACTCATTTATAATTTGAAAATTTGAAATTTCATTTATAAATTTAAAATTTATGGATATAATAACAAATAAACATATTTTATAATTCTATAACCCTTTAAAATACATAGTTAATGGACTAATAATATTTGATTTAATCATATTTTGGTTCAAAATTCACTTATAAATCTAACATGAAATAAAATAAATACAGATAAATACAGTTTATTATTTTACTATGATTTAAAAATATATAATTAATAAAATACTAATAATTAATTTAACCAAACTTGAGTTTTGGAATAACGTGACACTATAGTTTTAACTTTATAATCAAGTTTTGAATTATTGTCTTTGATCTTAAAAAAAGAACAAAAAAAATTTGACTTTCGGTATTATTCAACAATTTCTTCACAATGACTATTTAAACATGTCACTGAATAAAAAAGTCATGAAAACTAATCATCGATGGTCAAATAATTGCAGTGATACATTATTATAAAAAAATAGTCTTCATTACAGATGGTATTCACAAATAACTTATAACCTTATACGCTTGCGACTTGTACTTTGCATTTTTTATTTTATCTCTATCATTTTACATTCATACCCCAAATCATCTTTAAAGTTCCCTAACTTGCATCCCATGAATTTAGTTTTTGATTATTGATATCTTTTGAATCTTAACATTGCAATGCCCTGACCCAAAAAATATTTCAATTTATGAGTTATAGACCGCCAAAAGACTCTCTCGAAATCAATTTTTAACGCTTGAACTCTTTTGAATATTGACATTGTAATGACCTGATCCAAAAATATATATCAATTTATGAGTTAGACAACTAAGATACTTTTGGAATGTTTCTACAATTGTTAGAGTCCAGTGACCAGGCTCGGCCCGAGTGCGAGTCCAAAGAGCCCCTGGGCTAGGGAAACCAATTTGAAAGGGGAAACCACCACCCCTCCACCAGGTCTCGTTGCTCCCTCGAATCTCAACCCCAGTGCTTGTCTAATCTCATATAGATATGTTAATTTGATTTTAATTCATAATTATTTTATTATTTGGACACTTAGTACTAATTATAATTTTTATTTAACCATATTTTTTTGATATATACAATTTAAGACATATTAGAATTGAAAATAATTAGTTTGATTTTTTTTGTAATTCAGCAGGTCAACATTTTAAAAACACGGGCTTGGGCAGTGATATTACTCGGGCCAGACCTGCCAATGACAAGTGTTGATGGTACACATATAACAGGTGGGGGAACAATTTCCATCTAGAAGACTCACTTCCATGTTCCACTATATTCTACTGAAATGCCTGACATCAGGTGCGTGTACATCAAACATACCAAACACCTATGAAAAAAGAAGAAAGTCTCCCCATGGGAGTGCATATGACACATATATATACATACAGACATACATGCATATATATACATATATGTGTGTGTGTGTGTGTGTGTGTGATAACAATAATAACAACAAAACTCCCATAAATGGATTCTATTTGGGATGCATAAACACAACACAAGGCATAATAAATATATCCTAAGAATAAAAATTGACCCCATGACCATGTACATGCAAAACAAATAAATAATTAAATACAAGGAGGCATCGTTGTCTCATGCTATAACGACTTGCACTGGTATGTGTAGCAGAGTCAAAGAAGAGGGCAAGTTCCGGATGAGGTGGAACTATGACCGTTTTGGACTTCTAGTTTTGAATCAGGACTTGGTGTTGGTGGAAGCGTTTTAAATGATCAAAAGTAGGTTTTTGAAAAAGAAGTTAATGTGAAAAAGACTCGGAGAGAAAATTTGAGTGTCGGGTAAAGAGGTGGTAGAGTTCAGCAGCAACACAGTGTCAGGTTTCAAAGGGATGTATAACATCTAAAACGCAACGAAAGAACACATCAAAACTGAATTAAACCTAGAATCTATCAATATGTTTGGAATGAATGAGACAAATAATAATAACGATGTACCTCACACCAGTACATCCGGCCTATGAAAACTTTTCACAAGCGTTAGATTGAGATCATTGCGAAATAGATGAAAAACTCATTTCGAAGGTATCCATGGATCGTGGGAATCATCCAACACTTGGGTAAGATCTCTCTTAACATCATGTTCTATTAAAACCTTAGTTAAAGGTGGTATAGAACAAGAGAAAGAAGAATTTCGGCCTTGAGGAGTTCTCACCAACACAACCAATCCTTCACATTAAAAAATAAACCGATTTGTATAAGCCATATAGGACCTTAAATGACTAACCTATATTGATTAAGTGTTTCATAAATGCTCTAAACATTTCAACTCCTAAAACATTCAGTTCAATCTCATTAATTACTGTTCAATGTTTAAATGATAATGTGAGACGTTCAGACTCCACAATATCATCATCACATGATGAATAACTGAATATGATAGATGTTGGGATGAAAGATTAAGGAATCATTGCACTATCACATGGAATGATAATTCCACACACAAGCATTATGGAATAATGACTTTCACTACACCGCAGTGAACTCCATCACATACCATGACATAAACTATTTCATGGTCATGCTTGTTTTAGTGCATAATCCAACAATCTCACACTTACACTAAAAGCCAAAAGCTTTGTGCACTTTCACCTCATGTCACATAATATATAACAAATTGTGAAACTATATCCAAAAAACATTTTTTATATTTCTAAAACTCATTTTTAAAAAGTTATCAATCATTTTCACTACATGTTACATCATATGTATCAACTTATGAAAACTCATCCAGAGCTTCCCAAAATCCTCCAAAACACCCACCACTAGAAAAAACACTTTTAATGTCATTTTTTTACCATTTAACGTCAGTTTATAACTGATGTTAATACAAGAAATGTTGAAAGTTGAAGTTTCTACGCCGGTTTTCATAAAACCAACATTGAAAACTCTTCCATAGGGCTATAAATAGAGGGATTTCGACATTCGTTTTTTATAAAACTGACATGGAAAGCCCCATGAGCAATATTTTGATGTGGGATTTTAGTAAAAAGTGAGATTGGAAGCGTTTTAGGAGGGATTTCAACATCGGTGTTATAAAAAACTGACATAGAAAGTTTATCGATGTCCGGGAGGGATTTCCACGCTGGTTTTCTATAAAATCAACATGGAAAGTTGAATAATTTTTTTTAGAAATATTACAAAATTACATAATCTCACACCTTCAAACTCAAACTGCAAAACCAAATCGATAAAAAACCCAACATAAACAGAACAAGAGCAACAAAATTCATTGAGAACTTTTACAATATTTTTTACAATTATATAACTAAATGAAACTAAATATCCAAATTAGTCAAACCTAGAAAATATTGTGTAAATAAATTTTGAAGGTGTTTCAAGTTGTTGGATGTATATGAAGATAAATCATCAAAAACCTACAAAATAAAGTGTTACAAATTTAAAACATAACATATTTGTTTAAATTATAAGTGTTATAATGAAACTAACATTTTTAAAATCTATTGTTGTTTTGGTCATGCTTATCTCATAAATGAATCATAAAACATAATATTTACATTAAAAAATCTCTTATTGACGATGGCACTATGTTTATAGAACAATATTTTAAAAATAAAAACCGAAGATATGTAAAAAAACATGCATTTTATGATATATAAGTTATCTACCACAACTTTCACATAATAAATTTTTTATAGTTCCACTGTTGGATAAAAAACACTACTGAACACAATACACGACCTATTTTAATTTCAAATATTGATAATAAAAATCAATGTAAAATGAAAAATTAAGATTAAAGAACTAAAATTATGAAATAATACTTACTTCTTTAACAACTTTATAAATTTTATTCAAACACCACCCAATAAAGAGCATAACCAATATGCTTTACATTCTTTTGGAGAAAATATGACCAACATCCACTATCCACTAAAATATAATATATTAAACATTAATAATTGTATAATGAATAGTGGTTCATAATTATATATTTATTCTTACCCTTTAGGGAATAGAAAAAACCAACATGTGATTTTTGTGTTTTTGAATCTTTCAGACACATATTCAATTCTAGCTTGTTGGTTCAAATATTTCACTTCTGCTAAAATTCATTTTGGGTTGATAAAGCCATAAATAGAAGTGAAATCATATTGGATGCAAAGATTGTGAAAATACTTGATTATAAAAGTAATTAATTAAGTTAATATAAAAAATGATTACTTAATGAAAATAAATTAACAACTAAAATTTACTTACATAGAAAACAACTGCAACATGAGTACACTGAGCTAATCACCCTTTACAATGTCTATGATGCCTATTTTAAAAATATTTAACGTATAATCTCTTCCGTATACATCAGAATCATCTGAAAAGTCTAATAATTATCTAATATATAAAAAACATATGATAACTTTTTTACCCAATCTACATCCTGAGGAATATCTGAAGGTACTGGAACCCAAAATTTTCCTTTCCTTTGTAGTGATTCATTTGATTTCCGATACTCCTATACAAGGTAAGAATAATAAAATATTATAAGAAATTATGAATTTCTTGATAAATAAAAAATAGAAACCAACACATACCTCATATGTCAGCTGACGACAAAATATTAGTTGGCCAAAGTAAAAAATAGCCAATAATCCGTCCAACTATGGACATCTCCTCAAAATCCATCGACACTAGAGTAGTTGGATCACTTGAAGGTTCTGGGTGAAGTGGAAGCATGGTTGGTCCGGTTCCCAACTTTTATTTTTACCATGATCAATTATTATTTCGGGATCAATACGACGATGAACGCCAGTCTCCACGGAATAGAATCAAAGATTTAGATAAAGAAGGAAGAGGCCCGAAACATTTAGAGAGGATCTTGCAAATCATGTTTATAATTAATTTAAATTTAATTTCTGAAGAAATAAAATACCTGGTTCTTCGGTACTTTCTTCGTTGATGATGTTGATCGTCCGAGATGACCCTTTCAAATTGTCTCATTATGCTTGCAAGGATCTAAACCGGAATCCATCTAGCAGTGATCCACATGTGCTCCAATGGTATTCGATTGACACCACTCACTTTCTGGGTACTAGCGCGGTGAAGTGAGCGTCTTGCGTCGATCGTTCTTGATCACTTGTTCTTAAGTCTTAAAGAACGTATCTCGTTATTGAGAGGGAGAGGAGAGGAGTCGAGAGAAACTTTCTAACTTGGAATTGCTCTCATGTCACCAATTTCCCATACATGGCACAATACACGTACCTGTCTATTTATCGACACGAGGATTCAGTTATAATATTTAATTGCATAACATTAATTAAATACATTCATAACCCTAGAGAAAACTCATACTACGTAATAACAATAACCACATCATTATTTGTGGTGTGCTAACTTGTGCAATACAGAATCATAAATGAAATCCCATGCCACATAATTATAATATCTTTATTGTTATTTTTTTCTATGCCAACTAGTTAAATAATCATTTACCATCTTGTAAATAATTATTTTACTACTAGGTCGAACTTGGTCTGCTCAAACTCCACTTCCATTTATTGAACACCCAAATAAATAAATAAATAAATAATCTATTCTCTTAAATAAATATTTTATTTACAAACTAGTAAATAAATATTTATTAAATGTTAAATAAAATAAATAAATATTTTTTTATTCATAATCTCGTGAATAAAAATTTATTTAATTTATGTAATCATTTTAACTTGAATAAAATTATTCCACTTTCTTGAGAATAATATTTATTCCATTAATTAAATTTAAATAGAATTTAACTGAGACCACCAGAAACACTTAGTGTGTGACCCTCTAGGATTCTTTCTCGTTGGCATTAGGTGAGCTTACCTAAAGTCTAAGAGTACTATCTAGAAACGGGTCAAGGTACCAAATACAAAGAACTTAAAGTCGCAACAATGACATCCACATACAAATACTCACCATGAAATATAATCCCTTTATCTCAATATCTCATCAATCTAGTTTCATGATAGTTTCATCAACCTTTATGCTTGATATTTCATTCTATAACTACCTGAAATAAACTCGTCATTACACCATGGCCATGGAATTTCATGCGATGGTTCTATTTCAAGAAAAGGGATGAGATATCAACTTTCATAAATGGAAGGGACAAATCCTTCCTCGACTTATCTATTAATAACATGTCATTCATGACACACCCAATATACCCTACTTCCCGCCAACTATCTATGTGACGATTTTCATCAGTAAATCAAAGTGCACGAGACATGATATGTATTAATGATAATCTTAAAGTCTAAGGACCATTACACACACTCACAGATAGGAATATCCGATGACACCAAAACATGCAGAATTTCTATTCACGTGTTTGCTCTCATAATCTCTCATCTTGGAGATTACCAAGTGTGAACTTAATGAGAAGAAGTCTCACATGCTTACGAGTACTCGCACCTGACAGTCTATATACTATGTGTCCCATCATAGTATGTCATCCAACCACAAAAATATATTTAAGAATATTGTCATAGAACTTCAAAGTTCTCATCATAGAAGGGAACTGCTATGACCCTATCAATGCGACAAATACTCCAGGACATTATTACACTATAATCATGCATGACAATGAACAATATGTAATAAGATGTTTAATATTTAAATATATTAAATATTCGTGTAATCAAAGTAAAAATAGTTGGTTCTAGGACACCAACTCTTACAAACTCCCACCTGGACTAGATCCAACTGCCTATGACTTTCAGTCTGCTAGACCTCACATGATGATCATGTTTCTGCTGAGTCAAGGCTTTAATCAAGGGGTTCGTCGTGTTGTATTCCATGGAAATACTGTTCACTGCAACTTCACCTCTTTGAGAAAAATCCTTCAAGAGATGATACTTCCAAAGTATGTTCTTCGTTCGCTGATATGACCTTGACTCTTTTGTGAGAGCCACCACTGTAGTATTATCATAATACAATGTAATAAGATATTTACTGCTAGGTAACACATCTAGCCCCTGAATTAAGATCTGCATCTAAACTGATTCTTTAGCTGCCTTAGAAGCTGTGATATACTCGTATTCTGCTATAGAATCTATGAATACACTCTGCTTTGAGCTCTTCCAGCTTACTGCACCTCCATTCAAAGTGAATATATACCCCGTTTGCGACTTTATGTCATCTTGATCAGTCTGGAAACTATCATATGCATATCCTCTGATGACTATTTCATCATCTCCTCTATAAATCAGGAACACATCCTTAGTATGACTTAGATACTTTAGGATAGTCTTGACTACCATCCAATGGTGGTCACCTGGGTCAGCTTGATATCTGACTACCACACTCAATGCGTAGGTGACATCCAGCCTAGTACATAGCATGACATACATGATTGACCCAATCGTTGATGTATATGAGGTCCTTGCCATTCTCTTTATTTCCCCATGTGTATGAGGACACATTTTCTTGGAAAGATGAATGCTATGTGACACTGGAAACAACCCCCTCTTGGATTGTTCCATACTGAATCTCTTTAGTATCTTATCAATGTATATACTTTGACTTAGGCCCAACAATCTCTTGGGTCTATCACAATAGATTTTGATCCCAAGAATATAAGTTTCCTCACCCAAGTCCTTCATGGAGAAGCATTGTTTCAACCATGCCTTAACAGACTATAAGATTGGTATCTCATTTCTAATAAGTAATATGTCATCAAAATATACTATTAGAAAAACGACTGCACTCCCACCAAACCGTTTGTAGACACAAGGCTCACATTCATTCTTTATAAAACCAAATTCTTTTATGGATTCATCAAAACAAATGTTCCATGAACTGGATGATTTCTTTAATCCATATATGGATTTCTTCAACTTGCATACCTTATTGGCATCCTTTGGAGTCATAAACCATTTAGGTTGTGTCATGTAGACATATTCTTAAAGTTTATTATTAAGGAAGACTGTTTTGACATCAATTTTCCAAATCTCATAGTCATGGTAAGCCACAATGGAAAGTAAAATTCTAATGGATTTTAGCATTGAAATTGGTGAAAAGGTTTCGCCGTAGTTAATGCCTTGATGATGTTTGAACCCTTTTGCAACTAGTCGTGCCTTATAGGTACTGAATTGTCCCTCCATGTCCAGTTTCTTCTTGAATATCCATTTGCAACCGACAAGATTTACATAAACTATAGGATATACCAAAAATTAGACTTGGCTTTGGTATATGGAATCCATTTTATAATTCATGGTTTCTTTCCACTTGATAATGTTTGTGCCACAAACAGATTCTTTGTAGGTTAGAGGATCATTATTATCAGCTAATAATGAGTCACCATCCTTGGTAACTAAAAAACCATACAGTTTTGGTTCTCTAACCCCTCTTGTACTCCTACGTAGTTCTTGTGTCTTTGGAATAGTTATTTCTTCCACGGGACTTTGTGGAATCTGTTCTTGTACTAACTCTTGTATACCTTGATCCTAGACTTTATCAAAGTCTATCTCGCTCCTACTATATCATTTAGAGATGTGCTCCCTCTCAAGAAATATGGCATGTCTTGCCACTATAAACTTTTTTTATGAGGGGTTGTATAGGTAATATCCATTTGTTTCCTTGGGTTATCCTATAAAGGTACACTTTGTTCCTCGGAGTGCAAGTGTGTTACCTGAAGAGGCCTTAAAAAATGCTTCACTTCCCTACACATGTAAATTCAATAACATGACTTTATTTCCACTCCAGAACTCATATGGAATACCATTTATCAATTTAGTTGGTACTTGGTTTAGTATGTGCACTACTGTTTGTAACTCATATCTTCAAAAGAATAATGGATGACTTGCATGACTAATAATTGATTTCACCATGTCCAACAAGGCATAATTCCTACTTTTGTTCACACCATTCCAGTAGGGCGTGTAAGGAGGATTGAGTTGGGATAGGATTCCAAACTCCTGTAAGTAATCAATGAAGTATTGATTAAGATATTCTCCACCTCTATTTGAGCATAGTTTCTTAATCTTCTTACCAAACTGGTTCTCAACTTCATTTTTTTATTCTTTGAACTTATCAAAAGAATCCAACCTATACCTCATTAAGTAGATATATCCATACCTACTAAAATCATCAGTAAAAATTATGAAGTATGAGTACCCACCCCTTCAACTGGAAATGGTCCACACACATCGATGTGAACTAATTCAAGAAGCTCTTTATCCCTTCACCTTTCCCACTAAATGGGGATTTGGTCATTTTACCTTATAAACATGCGTGATATACGCCAAGTGTTTTTAGTTATAAAGAATCTAAATATACATCTTGATGTAACTTTGTCAAGTGTTTCTCATTTACATGACCAAGCCGGTGATGCCAGAGTTGGGTGTGGTATGAGTCATTCAAAGTATCTTTGTTATCATTTTCCACTACTTGGTTTGTGTAATACAACACATAAAGACCGTTGTATAAATGTTCCCTACCAAAACAAATGCTATATTTATAAAATAAGCAACATTCATTTCCAAATTTGAAAAGAAATCCATCTGTATCTAATCTAGATACAGAAATAATGTTTTTAGTAACAAACAACACATAATAACAACCCTTTAACACCAAGATCATCCCATTTGGAAATGTGAGGTGGTAGCCCCTGACAACTACAACAACAAGTCTGGCTCCATTGGCTGCTTTTAGATCTACCTATCCTCAGTCAATCTTCCTTAATCTACTTGATTCCTATATCTGGATACATATGTGAGCACCACAAGCTATATCTATACCCAATTTGTAGAAATAGATAGATTTCATTTGATAAAAAATGCACTTGAAGCTTCCCCTCACTTCTTAGGATGAGTGTAGTTCTTCCAGTGGCCCTTCTTGCCACATGCGAAACACACATCTTCATATTCCCTTGCCTCCCCTTTGATCTCACTTTTCTTGGAAGGGTGTGAAAAAGATTTGGGTTTAAATCTCTTCACCTTCCCTTTACTATTATTCACCATAAGGATAGAAGGATTTTCACGCTTCATATCCTTGTCCACTTGGTTAATGAGGATAAGAATATCAGATAGATACTTCTCAATGTTGTTCATATTGAAATTAACAACAAAGCTAGAGTATCTCTGAGGGAGTGATGCAAGAATGAGACCAGTACCCAGTTCTTTAGGGAGTTTATACCCTAGAAACTCCAGGCGCTTAATATATCCAATGAGCTTGAATACATGAGGCCTAGCTGGGGCACCCTCTCCAATCTTACTCTGAAAGAGTGACTTTGAGATCTCAAACCGTTCTTATCTTTATCTCTCTTAGTAAAGACCACATAGGTGTTTGAGCATGCTATAGGCAACCATGTTTTCATGAGACTTAATGATCTCACTATATATTGATGATAACATCAAACATTGAACATCAACTGCATCGTTCATATGTTTCTCATAGACCAAGAACTCTTCATCACTCACCTCTTGGGCATGCATATCAGGTAATGCTGACTCCAACATGTAAGACTTCAATTTATGGTATAGAATAACCTAAAGGCATCTAAACCATTTCTAGAAGTTATTCCCGGTGATGATGTTGTATTTATCTAGAATTGATCGTAGGGATAGTGTGGTTGATGAGCTTGTCATTTTATTCTACAATTAAATGAGTAGATGATTAGTACTTTCTTGATTACATTTTATGAGAAATAATTAATTTTATTAAGTATCCCACTATTTTATCAAGTCCTAATGACCCTCACCATTGAACTCAAAATATCCAGTTTCCATGACATTCTAGTGGAAATGATCCATATTCCCCTTCGCATAACCCCAACAAGGGTTGGTCAAGCTATTTAAAGGTATTTAGGTAGGCAGGTCTTTGCCAACTGTGGGCTTGCAGCTCCTTGATCCATTGAGTGAACTCCCCAATCCTGAAATCCTGACTTGGATTTTCTCAACACTTGCCTCTAATATTACACGAAGTCTAGAAAGGGATACTCCTCTTGATGTAATATGGTTAAGTCAATCTGAAACTTTCATAAGAGATTCCTATATAAAAGTAAGTGCCCCAACAAGGGTTGGTCAAACACATAGTTTTATTTAGTCTTTCACTTAATCAAATAACAAAAGGCTTAGTCTAACTTAATATTTTGTTGAGGTGTTTTTATCTCTTATGCATAAACTTCTTATTATCTTTATCACATGCTTGTTAATATTATGTGTAACTTACTTAAGTGATTAACTATGTCATGATAATATTTACGCATAAGCCTGGTTTATTTTAGTTCCATCTTGCATGCTTGTTTAATTTATTAATTATGTGATCGTGAAAACACATCTATAATGATAAACCATGAAACTGACAGAAATAATATAAAGGGAATGATCATGATATTTTCTAATGGTTAGTTTATCTGGTGGTTAATAAACTAACCCTGACCTAGGGGAGAAACACCTTTAACCTTTTGGGTTAGTGTTTACATTTATCCACCTGTCCACCTTTGTATCTCCTGGGATTGGTTTCGTCTCAGCTCTAGCTTGAACCTCCTCCACCAGCTTGGGAGCTCCATCCATTATATATACTTTTTAACTCACATGCGGGTAAGGGGTAAAAAGGGGGTTTATATAAAAGAAACCATGGGCACGCAAACCCTACATATTAATGAGGAGAGATGGCTCGTAGGCTAACAATTCAATTTAACAAATAAATTAAAAGGAAACCAATCACATAAAAAGGTCTTGGTCTATCTCATGATCACCCACATACATGAAATGAGTTATGCATTTAATAAAATTATCATTCAATTATTTAATTATTCTTATTAAGATAAATTGCACTTGAATCGATTAATTATTATCTTTAATTAATCAATCCTTTTATCTTAATTTTTTTTTGAATTTCCTTGAGATTCTCATCCTAATACATAAATGAACCTTGGAGGTATCCTGGTGAATAATCGTTCGAATCTACCCAACATGTATTATATTCACATACTATTTTACTCTTATGATATATGACATACAAGATGTTTCAATGCATAGTGTAACAACCTGTAGTATGATTTATACATGATATGTAGTTCTGAACATTATAAAAACATTAAAGTTTTAAATTTGTGTAATTTGGTAAAGTACACGACGTGTAGTTCTGATTACATGGTGTGTACTACCTTCACCTTTTGTCCCGAAGTAAACACCTAGGGACTCAGCGTGTGAAGCATACTTTGGAAATTTCAGAGTACACGATGTGTACAGTGGGCTACATGCCATGTTGTCTCCATGTTACACGGTTACCGGTCGGCTTAGCTATGTATGGTATACACGGTTTGGATCCTGACCCGAAGGGACTACACACCATTTGCAGTGGGCCACACGACATGTAATACGATAAGTGTGTGCCTATCTGTCCTAGTCAACACATGGTGTAGAATTAACTACACCGCATGCAATAAATGCACATGAATTGAGTAATTACCGAATTACTCCTGATGAACTGAACATGACTACACAATGTGTAGTCCGGATTACACAACGTGCATTTTCGTGTCACCTGGTTAGAATCATCGGTGCCTCCTTATGAGTTCTCTATATTAATTTTAATTAAAAAAATCATTCGTTTATATGAAATATGTGAGAAATGAAAAGAGGGAGAACAATTCTCGAAATCCAGATTACAAGAATGATTAACCTTGAATTGAAAAAATAAATTATTAAACCGTAAATCATCAAAAATTTATTTAAATAATTATAAACTATGATGACCTCCCTCTGATACCACTTGAAGGTTCCGAGCACAGCGAAAGTACGGTTGGTCCAGTTCCCAACTTTATTTTTTACCATGATCAATGATTATTCCGGGATCAATACGATGATGAATTCTAGTATCCATTGAATAGAATCAAATATTTAGACAAAGAAGGAACATTCCCAAAACCTTTAGAGATGATCTTGCACATCGTGTTTATAATTAATTTAAATTTAATTTCTAGAGAAATAAAATACCCAATTCTTTGGTACTTTCTTCATTGATGATGTTGATCATCCGAGATGACCCTTTCAGATTGTCTCATTGCAATTGCGAGGATCCAAACTAGAATCCCTCTAGAGGTGATCCACATGTGCTCCAATGGTCTCCAATTGATGCCACTCGCTTTTTGGGTGCTAGCACAACGAAGCGAGCATCTTGCGTTGATCGTTCTTGATCACCTGTTCTTCAGTCTTGAAGAACCTCTCTCGTTCTTAAGAGGGAGAGAGGAGAGGAGTTGAGAGAAAATTCCTGACTTGGAATTGCTCTTGCATCACCAGTTTCCCATACATGGTAAAATAGACTTACCTATCTAATTATTGACATGAGGATTCATTTCTAATATTTAATTGAGTAACATCAATTAAATACATTCATAATCTTAGAGAAAACCCATGCTACATAATAACAATAACCATGTCATTATTTGTGGTGCGTCAACTTGTGCAAAACAGAATCATAAATGAAATCTCATGCCACATAATTATAAGAGCTTTATTTTTTTGTGCTAACTAGTTAAATAATTATTTACTATATTGCAAATAACCATTTTACTACCGGACCAACCTTGGTCTACTCGAGCTCTACTTCCATTTATTGAACACCCGAATAAATAATAAATAATTTATTCTCTTAAATAAATATTTTATTTACAAACTAGTAAATAAATATTTATTAAATGTTCAATAAAATAAATAAATATATTTTTATTCACAATCCCACAAATACATATTTATTTAATTTATGAAATCATTTTAACTTGAATAAAATTATTCCACTATCTTGAGAATAATATTTATTCCATTAATTAAATTAAAATATAATTTAACCAAGACCACCAAAAACACTTAATGTGTGACCCTCTAAGATTATTTCTCATTGGTATTAGGTGAGCTTGCCTAAAGTCCAAGAGTACTGTCTAGCAACGAGTCAAGGCACCCAAGAGAAATAACTTAAAGTCGCAACAATGACATCCATATACAAACACTCATTGTGTAATATAATCTCTTTGTCTCAATATCTCATAAAGTTGGTTTCATGATAGTATCATCAACTTTTATGCTTGATATGTCGTTCTATGACTACCTGAAATAAACTCATCATTACACCATGGCTATGGAATTTTGTGTGACGATTCTATTTCAATCGAAGGGACGAGATATCAACTTTCATAAATGGAAGGGAAAAATCCTTCCTCGACTTATCCATTAATAATATGTCATTCATGACACAACCAATGTACCCTACTTCCCACCAACAATATTCATGATGGTTTTCATCAGTAAATAAAAGTGTGTGAGTCATGACATGTATTAATGATAATTTTAAAGTCTAAGGACCATTACACACACTCATAGATAGAAATATCTGATGACACCAAAACATGCAGAATTATTATTAGCGGGTCTGTTCTCATAATCTCTTGTCTTGGAGATTACCAAGTGCAAACTTCATGAGAAGAAGTCTCATCTGCTTATGAGTACTCACACTTAACGGTCTGTATACCACGTGTTCCATCATAGTATGTCATATAACCACATAATTATATTTAAGAATATTGTCATAGCACTTCAAGGTTCTCATCATAACAGAGAACTGCTATGACCTTGTCAATGAGACAAATACTCCAGGGAATTATTACACTATATTCATGCAAAATAATGAACAATATGTGATAAGATGTTTAATATTTAAATATATTAAATATTCATTTAATCAAAGTACAAAAAATTGGTTCTAGGACACCAACTCTTACATCACTAATATCATGTATCGCTGCTCTTAAATGACTCAAATTCATAAGATGATGATGCACAATTTTGTATGCTATAATATGTACATGGGATCCCCAACATGAAACTCGCAGTACACTATCACGAACCAACCCGGGTCGAGCCTGAACTGGTCACCCGAGCCAGTCCGTGACATGGCCTGAAGGGCATTCTCGATCCCTACAGGCTGACAACTAGTGTCAGGCATCAAAATAAACCCATTGGGAACGATTTGGCCCATAACAAAGATAAATAATCATAAACTAAACAATCATATAAATAAAGGAAAATAAACCGAACAAGTTGGCAGTGAAAAAAAGAATAAATGAAGCAATGTGACATACCTCAGATGACCTCGTAAGTCGCCACAGAACGTAAACTACACTCTCTCCCAAAAGCAATCTAAGACTGAATCCTGCAACTGAAAAGTAAAGTAGGTATGAGCACCGAGATGCTCAGTAGGAATGATAAGATATAACAACGCCCTATGCCCTTGCCTTTTATATGAAATCCAAAACATGCTAGTTTGAAAATAGGACGTAATAAAATAATGTTTTTCATTCTTTTCAAATTCAAGTAACGAGTTTGCATTTTCAAGTACAAAATTTCTCTCTCGCTACATTTTCAAAATAGGTTCCAAGTATGCATTGATGTTTTAAAATGAGAGGAAACCAACATAGATTAAAATATGGTTTTCGAAAATAAGACATCGAGTATGAAACAATTGAAATGAAAAATTACATCACAAGCATTATGTCGCAAACGAGAACCATGGGCAATACCTATAGGTAAATAGCACAAGTGGGACCCTAGAGACCTTGTACCTCGGTGAAACGTGGCTTAGAAACCACGACCCTCAGAAAACATGGCTTAGAAACCACGAACCTTGGTAATCGTGGCTTAGAAACCATGACCATTAGTAATTCATATGTTTAGTTAGTGTTGTTGCATCAATCCTGATAGATAAACCAGGATGAACCCCTGTTGTGTCATCTAGCATACTAGTCCTGGTCACCCACCTAGATACTCAGGTTTCCCATTGTCCTCTATTTCAAGTGGTGGTGAGTTTTATTTATCAAGCAAACATATATGTACATAACACTTTCTTTATCTAAATCCTATTCAACCTCTCACCACTTCTCTCCCTCTTTAAGCACATTCCCCCTCTTTCATGTCACACAATGCATAAGCATTAAATTAGGCACATAATAACACATTCAACATAAAAATCATTTTCTAAAACCAAGGGGGCGTGCCTCAAGAGAGGTTTTTATTTTTCATAAAACATTCTTAAGGTGACTAACGAGCTTAATTACATAAAGGGAACGATTTTTATAACTAGCCATCCGAAAGGCCAAACACCTTTGGATCTACTCATTACTAATTCAAAACCACTTAGGAAATCGATTTTCAAGAAAAGACACTTAAGACCGATAACATTAGAAATAAATTTCAATTTCCAAAGCAAATACATAATCATTTCTAGAAACCACAACCAAATTTCATAGCATGTGTATGTAGTGTAAATGTAAAACATATTTTTAAAACAAACAAGCAATTATAAAATTCAAATTAAAGGCATAGTCATAGGGGAACTACATCAAACATGTTGCTATTTGTCGATGACCACTCAAACCGACACTTAGCGCATACACGCACATGCATTTATACACACACACATATATATACACCCCTAGTTGCATTGCACATATTCCCCACACCATGAGGGAATATGTACAAAGAGGGCACATATATATATGCCTTAACCTATGCATGTACATGTAGGATACCTCGACACCCTCAACCCAAAACCATCGTAGTGAGGTCCAACGCACTACACAAATAATTTAATAGAACAATTAAACACTTACCAATCTAAAAAAAGTTTCAAAATAACACATAAGGGTTTGCACTAATGAAACACCCATTTATTATAACACAAGAATCAATCGCATAAATCATAATCGTCATCTGCAACAAGAGGGTTCAACAAGGGTAGTCAATATCACATCACAAGTGCCAATCGGGCCTTCACCCATTTCATAAACATTTGAAAATACATTTCCAAAACAAATCTGAAATTTAAAACACAACCCCAAAGGAAGGCATAAAAATTTCCAAGCATAACCACATTTAAACAGTCTTACCTTTCTTTAAAACAATTTACAATACATATTGAGAAATGCACAAAAAGTCTAACATGCTCAAAGTGGTATATTTCCCATCCAAAATCCTTTCTAAACACACACACACCTCAAGTACCCACAAAAACACATTTTTCACTTTTCTTATACTTTAATAAACCATTAAAACATTTTATAAAACAAATTTAAATAACACCCCAAGGCCTTTGCATCAAAAACACACCTGAAAACCTCTCTTTAAGTCCAACTAGATATCAAGAATATTTCAAACTGTGATTCCCCACATCTTCATAATTTAATAAATTATTCAAACAACTTATAAACTATTTGCAATAAACACAATAAGCTTTTCACACACAATATACCAAATTTTCTCATGAAAAACTCATCTTTGGGAAATTGCACATAAATAAAATTATACTAAACATCGCAAGTCGCAAATTAATTATCACGGATAGTGAAAAATACATGAAACAATTGAATCTTAAATTAAACAAGTATGTGCAAGTGGGAACCTACCTCAAGTGACGACGAATTTCCAAAATCCGATGTGAAACATCAATCGCACCACCACCGCACCCAAAGGATACCAAAACCAACCTAACACAGCAAGATTAATCTCATCATTGAAGGATTCATCCTAAAAATCAAATTCTAACAACTAGAATTTGGCCAAAATGAAAACCTCATCATAAGAACTCTAAATCAGGAGAAGGAAGAAGAGAACCCATCGTAGGGGAAGCCTCTGCCACCGCTGTCGGAGGAGGGTGGTGTGCCGGAGGAGACAACACGCCGGAGAGGGTTCAGACGGCCAGGTCGAGTGCGAGCAGATGTCGCACGGCTAGACGGTGCACACTGGAGAGGGAAGCTTGGCCGGAGAGAGACACACCAGAGAGGAGAGGTCGGCCGGAGAGAGAACTGCAAGGGAGGGGGTGCGCACCAAAGGGATTTGGCTGGAGGGGGTTTGTGCGCATAGGGAGAGGGAGGGGGTCGAGATGCGTGCAGGGGTAAGGGGGAAGAAGAGGGGACCTAGGTTTCTATAAAAAAACTTACATAATAATAATAATAATAATAATAATAATAATAATAATAATAATAATAATAATAATCAAACTATTAATCAAAATAATAACATTATCATCATTATTATTTCTATTAAAACATTTTTTCATATTATTTTTTTTTTCAAAATCTAGGAAAACAGCGCACAATTTGGCTGCATGGTTGGCTAACCATGCGCTAGCCATGCACGTCTACCAGAGACCCCCAAAATCTAAAATTTTAAAACGAGTTTGACCTGAAATTCAAAGGCAAACTAGATATAATTAAATAATTAATAAATCATGATCGGGGTGTGATATAAATTGTCTGGTCTGAATGAGGAGGTGGAATATATGGATAGGAAGGCCATGTAGGTTACATCTGTCTCATCGCTTATGCAAGAATATCTGATACAAATGATTTAATCTTATCATCTACCAACTCATTCAAGTGTCATAGACCAAACTTCAATGAATCTATTTCTTATATATATTTTATCCCCATAGATGTCACACTAGGGGCATGACCATTTTTTTAAATATGACACCCTCCTTATACCCTCTGATGTGGCCAGGGTGTTACATCTTTCCTAAATCAACAATAAAAATATCCTTCCTACCCTCAGGGATTAAGGTCCCTTACATCATTTTCTATTGAAGGGCATCCTGAAATAATATTTTCAAATGTAATATTCATAAGATAAATTTACTAAATAGTAATATTGATGAAAAGTATTAATTAACTACTTATAATCTTATCATCTATTTGCTTTGTTGGATCGGTAATGTACTTTCCCTTTTTTACATTCTTTCCCTTTTCCCTTTTTTATAATGAGTGGGAGTAGATAGAGGGTTGAGAGGAACCTCTTCAGATCTGCTACTTGACTTGACTCTCAATTCAATAAGTTTTTCAAAAACCATTTGTTCTTCTAATAAAGCATGCCCTCCTCATGATAATGAATGAGAGTATAAATTGTGTGACTGTATCTCTTAGTGATTTTTCCTGGAGGTCTATCACATAAGAAAAAATAAACAAGTTATAAAGTAATGAAAATTAATCAAACAAATAAATTTTACAAAGAACAAAAACATACCATAAAATATTCTTCCTACCGGCTGGATAAAAACTTCTATCATGTCTCTTTATCTATAATTTCATACCTAAGACATGGATCTTTATCATTTTTACTTCCAAAAATATAAGCAGAAGTCAACTTTGACTTAAAATATCTTCATCTTGTTGCTGCAAAGGATAAACACTTTTTAATTCCTTTTGTCTCTTGAAAGTAAAGTGTAATCTATAATTGGATAATAAAATATTAAGAAATTTATAATATTTAAATTATTAGAAAACTAAATAAATAAGTTTATAAATTTTACTATTAGGGACTCCCATAAAAGTTCTTTCTTTGGCTGGTTGAAGCTCCTCCAATTAGGTTATAAAATATTTATTCTACAATGACTCTGTACAACTAGGAAAGTCCTAAACTATGTGGCATTTGGGCCAGTTGGGAAGTCATTCTCATCAAAGTTAATTATCACCCTTTGCTCTCCAGTGCAAGTGCAATTTTTGGTAAATGTGTAATCCTGTGTCTACCATCTTTAGGTACCGTCCTCTCTAGAGAAGAAGAAGAGATGCAAATAATTTTAAGAAATATAAGTTTAATTTCATTAAATAATTTAATTACTATAAATATATATTTAAATAAAAAATGCACATAAATTGATTCTCCTGCCTCAGTGTCTATAATTTTGAAAGATGTATGCTACCTTAATAAAATTATGTATAACTGTATTTGATTAAAATTAAATAACTATAATAAATAAAAATTTGATTGTTCATAATAGATAACAAAAACAATTTATAAATGAAAAAATTTGAAGAAAAAATGATTTCAACCACAAACATATTATAATGATAAAAAATGTACAACTTCAAAAAATTATAAATATAAATAGTTACAACAACAAAAAACTTATAGTCACAATTTTTTTTCATAAAAAAATTTATAACATTAAAAAAAATTTAACAAAGAAATTTTTAATTGATAATAAAATGTATACAAACAAATGATTGGATGAATAAAATTTATAACCAGCAGATAATTAATTTATATTCAAAAATAAAAAAATAACTTACAAAATTTAGACATAAATAGATCTTGAATATCGTTGAACCCACTCAAAGGTGGTGGAAATAGGGAAAACATTTCAAGATTGAAGAGAAACATATAAGAACATATAGAAACATATAATTTAAACATGCACAAATTTTTAACAAATAATTTTATATTAAAAATAATTTAAAAATGAAAAAAAATTTAAAAATAATAATAATCAAAAGTCATTACAATAACAACAAAAATATAAATGAAAAAAAATTGAAGAAAAAAATAACTTGAAAAATTTGGAAGCCGATAATGCAAAATAGATTATAAATATTTACCTGAATAATTAAAAGAGTAATTTATTGTTTCCCATATCCCTTAAATCTAATAATTTCATATAATATGAACTATGTCTATATTATAGTTATTTTTATCATCCATAAATCATGTAATAGATGAATAAACCTCACATAAATCCATATCTTCATCATCATACTCATCACCCAAATAAATTCTTTTCCCTTGAAAAATGACAGACCATTAATCATTAAATCAATCAATAACATAAAATATTTACTTTGCATGTGTCTCCATGATACACTTAAACACTGTAACTGAAAATTTAGTATAATTAATTTCTCATATATCATCAAGAACTCAAAAATACACCGTTGATGCATAAATTGGGTTTTTTATTTTTTTACACTTGAAAAATGTAGTGCTTCAGCGATGACCATTACCCCACTATTTTGAAAAGTACACTTGTCATCTTGATTTTTTGTGTAAAATATCTAACCATTAATATCAAAACCAGACTATGTGATCATATTAAGAGATGGTCCCTACACTAACCATTTCAATGTTTATGATACAGATAAATCTATATTGATTTTTTATTTAAACCATAAAACACATATCTTTTTATGCCCAATCATCAACCAATTTCCATTTCTTTTTAGATATCATACCTTTAATCCAGTAATATGTGATGATATATATGGTTTAACCTCATCAGTGTTGTATAAAATGTATAAATGTGCCTGCATCACTTCATCATGTGGAGTGAAATTTATCTCTAAGCTGTGAATCCCTTTATCATCACTATCAACTGTGAAATGTTGATATACAGGGAGACCAATATGATCCAATTCATATAAATAATTAGTAAAAAACTTAATCACCTCTTCCTATACATATTTTTGAACAATAGTGGCCTCCATTTGATGAATATTTTTAACACATCCCTTTAAAATTTTCATATATCTTTCAAAAGGATACATCTAATGTAAATAAACAGGTCCATATATTCTTATCTCATGCACCAAATGAATCACTAGATGAACCATTATATCAAAAAGAATCAGTGGGAAATACATTTATATTTGAAAAAGTATGAGTGAAACTCCATTCTCCAACACGTTTAAAAAATTTTGATTAAGGGATCCAATACAAATGGATTTAAAAAAATAACATAACTTGATGATAGTCTTTCTAATAGGTGTCTAAAATATACCACACAGTACGACCAGTAGTAGTTGTCACATCAACACATGATAATCATGAGATTTCATACCTATTAATTTAAAATCCTTCAATGACACCAAATTATTCACATTTTAAGAATATCCACTGGGTAATTTAATACCATAAAGAAACTAAAACAAATTCATCTTCTCACTCTTTCTTAATGTGTGACAAGTTGAATGTAAATATGTTATGTTTCCTTTCATAGTGAGAGCTAACTCCAAACATATTCCCATGGATATCAAGCCCAATCTAGCATGAAATCCATCTTTTATCTTTCCTTTTATGTATAAAAAAGTTCCAATAAAACTATCACATATGTTTTTCTCAACATGCGTAACATTAATGTTATGTTTTATCTCTAAAAATATCCAATAAGGTAGTTTGAATAAGATAGACTATTTCTTCCAAATATTTTTTGATGACCAAAACTTCCTTTCTTTCCAAATGTGAAATCAATATTTTTCATTTTTTCATAATATTCTTTACCTAAAAATGGTTATGGGGGAGATTATATTCCTATAAACTATTAAATTTTTTCTTCAATCTATGATAAGTATGATCAATTCACAAAAAATCTTTGATGTCTCATGTACACCGTATTTCTTCCATTCTAAAATTTATAATATAAAGTTTCTTCTTCAAAAATTGGATATGATTTATGTCCCTAAACATTGTATCCTAATATGTTTCCATATGTAGGAAATTTGTTTATAGTGAACATTATCATAACACATAAAAGAAAATTCTCTTTCTTGCATGCATCAAAATTTTCAATACCTGTCTCCCATAAAAGTTACAAATCATTAGCCAATGGTGAAAAATACACATCAATATGATTTATTGGATATTTTGGTCAAAAAACCATCAATATCACCATAAAATATTTTATCTTCATATATATCTGTGGGGGAAATGTTGTAAACTTTAAACAAAATAGGTCATGAACTATATTGTCTACTAAGGATCTGATATAGATTTATTTCATATCTACACAGTCCCATTATGCAATTTCTAGGTTCACTTCCAAAATCAGGATTTTTTTATCAAATGTCTTCCACTATGGTGAATCAACAGGGTGATGTAAGTTTCCATCATTGATGTGTTCATTTTAATTCCATCTTAACCTTTTTTCATCATTTTAATTTGAAAATAGATGTTTCAAATGAGGAATTATTAGAAGGTTCCAAATTACTTTAGTAGGACGTTTGATACTGGTACCTAAAAATGAACCAGAGTTCAATTTTGTAACCATATTATATCATGATGTCCCACATTTAGGACATATTAATAAACATTAACATTCCTTCCTATACAATACGCAATCATTGAGGCAATCATGTATCTTTTTTATACCCCAATCGTATTGGGTATAATATTTTCTTTGAGTAATAATTTGAATCTAGAAGCTCATTGCCTTCTCGAAGTAGCTCTTTTAAAAGTTCAAGAAATTTAGAGAAACTTTTATCACTCCAACCATTTCTTACTTTAAAGTTAACCAATCTCAAAAATGCTAATAACACTATAAATTTAGTGCAACCTGAGAATAGTGGTTTATCAGAATCTCCATAAAACCATTCAACAATTACTACTTTTTTAATAGTTTCATCACCTAATTCATGAATTAATTCTTCAATATGATCCTATATCTCATGATAAATATTTTCATCAACATTAGATATTTAATTTATGTTATTTCACCATACCAAACACAATATTTATAATTATGGCTAAATCCATAGTACATGAGACGATCCTTGATTTCTCTAGAATTTAACTTTCTCATATTCAAATAATTCACACATGGATAAAAAATAAAATCTTTATTTTGAAGATTTCATTTAGTAAATTACAAGAAATCTTCAACTCCTTTTTTCATATTCATCAGTGGTCCTTTGTAAATATATCCAATTACGACCCATTAATTACCTAAGATCACAATATAAAAGGAAAATATATTAAAACATATAAACATTTAAAAAATATATAAACAAATAAATTTTAAACATAAAAACATATAATCAAAACAATAAATTATTGATAACTATTTGATCATTACAAACAATTATATATAATGATCAAAACATATCATTGAAAAATCTAAATACAAGTGATTAAATGTATATAAAAATAGATAATTTAAACAAGCATGAATTTTTGAACAAATAATTTGTCTTAAAAACAATTTAAAAATAAAAAATAAGTTACAAAAAAAAAACAAAATTCATTATATCAATAAAACAATTTATAAATGAAAAAATAAAGAAATAAAAAACAATTTCAACCACAAAAAAATTATAACAATAAAAAATTTATAGAAAAACTTGCAAATTTGGATGAAATGAATACATACAAATGAATCAAATTTATAATTGATAATAAAATGCATACATACAAATAAATTGATGAATCAAATTTATAATTAACAAATAATTAATTTATCTTAAAAAATAAAAAAACTTACAAATTTTGAGGTCAATAATACACTACGGAAAAAAGTGGTTTTTGTGACGGAAATAAATCTCGTCGCAAATAGTTCGTTGAAGTGGTGGTTATCTGAGACGGGTAAGCACCACCCATCGCAAATACCTGGAGGCAGTAAACACTAGTTGCGACGGGGGATCCCCCGTCACAACTAGTTCGACCCACAGAGGTTATTTGCAATGGGTCCCGTCGCAAATAACCAGCGATGGTAAAAACCTATTTGAGACGGGATGTTGTCACGTCACAAATAGTGTGTCGGCAGGTTACCTTTTGCGATGGGTCCCGTTGCAAATAACCTTTTAACCACTGATAGTAATTAATGCGACCGAAGGTATTTACGATGGGTCCCATCCAAATACTCCCGTCACAACTAATCTAACCTATATATTTTAGGTTCCGGGCGCAGCGGAAGCGCGCTGGTGGGTTTTCCCAACTTTAATTTTAGCGTTAAACAACGTTCAATCCGAGATCCATCATGATATAAAACGCCGGATCTTCAAAATAGAATGAAGAACAAAAAAGAAAAGAAGAGTCCCAGAACCATAGAGATATGATCATAATATGTTGGTTATAATTAATTTAATTAATTCACAAGAATTACCTTGGTGGAATTCTATCTTTGTTGATGTGTCCAGTCACGATTCGGTGATCTGTCTTTGCGTCATAGAATCCAAGTGTTGGATTCCTCTATCGGTGATCCAAACATGTGCCACGTATCTCTGGACGTCACCGAAGGGATCTCCGGGTGCTAGTGTGGAAGAACATTTGCTTGCGATGTCCGCCTTTGACTGCCTTGGTCTCTCGGTCTTGAGAGCGTTCTTGGAGGAAGGAGTTCTTTCAGTCTTGAAATAATTCTCCAGAATTGTTGTGCACAACGATTGATTGAAAAGTGTTGGGGTTGTGAGGATATTTATAATCGTGTTTGAGGTCATAGAGTTATGATAATAAATAAATGCGTTACGCGTTTTATTTATTTCATTAACCCTTATTGAAAACCCCCATGTTGAATGATTAATTCCTTGACATACGCCCATGCTGATTATAATTAATATCATAATAATGATATTATTTCCTCAAAATCCCGACTAGAAAAACTACATGATGTGTAATCAATAATACACGGCGTGTACTTGTTTTCCATAAAACTACACGGCGTGTATATTAAATATACACGACGTGTACTTTTATTTTTCACTTTTCTTTATCTCCTCCTCCACATTTATTAGACCTTGAGTAATGGCTATTTATTTCTTAAATAAATGTAACTGCATTACTCGCCAATAAATATATTATTTCGCCCACAATATATTCTCTTGAATAACTTGTGTCGAAATAAATACGATCAGGCATCCTTAAATAATTATTAAACCACAGTCAGGAATAATATTTATTTAACTTGTTAAATTAATATTTAACTGAGATACATGGAAACACTTAGTGTGTGACCCTCTAGGCATATTTATTAGTGGCATTAGGCGGAGCCTGCCTAAAGTCCAAGGTTAGCGTCTAGAAACACGCCAAGGCACCCATAGAGAAAGAAGTTAACGCCGAAATGATGTGTCACCTCATATGAATGCTTACTGTGTAATATAATACCTTTGTCACGATATCTCGAATCAAGTAGGTTGCATTCTAGTGTCATCAACCCACATTCTTGATTATTCTTTCTTTGACTTTACGAAATTGAACTCGCCCATACCTTACCATGGCCATGGATTTATTTAGGATATATCAATTTCATCAAAGGGCCTGAGCTATCTACTTCTGTTATGGAACAGAAGGGAAAAATCCTTTCTCGCATTATCTATTAATGCGGTATTACTCGTGGCGCACCCAACGTATCCTACCTCACTGCGAACAATGTGTCGTCACAGTTTTTGTCAATGCATCTAAGTGCGCGAGTTGTAATACCCATTAATAATAATATTAAAGTCTAAGAACCAATACAAACATCCGCATATAGGAACATCCAATGACACTATGAAATGTGGATTTCCTACTGGCGGGTCTCATTCTCATAATATCCTCCTGGATATTACTAAGGGCGCACACCATGAGAAGGTGCCTCAAAGTTTTATGAGTCCTCACCCCTAATGGCCTGTATTATTTGTGTCTCTCAAATAACATCATCCAGCCATAGAACATATATTCAAGAATAGTGTTATGGCACTTCCGGGTTCTCATCATAGCAGGGATCCGATACGACCCATTAATACAACAGCTGTCCTTAGGACATTATCACATGCATTGTCACGCAGAAGAATAATCAAGATGTGATAAGGCATTTATTAATGAATAAAGTACAAAGTAGTTGGTTCTAGGCCACCAACTCCAACAGACTCCCACTTGGACTAGAGCCAACTGCTAACAACCTTTAACCCGCTAGATCTCACATGATATTCATGATTCTGCTGAGATAGGCCTTTAGTCATGGGGTCCGCCACATTCTCTTTCATGGACACTCTGCTCACTGCAACTTCACCCCTTTGATAGAAATCCCTCAAGAGGTGATACTTCCGGAGTATGTGCTTTGTCCGTTGATGTGACCTTGGTTCTTTTTCAAGATCCACCGCTGCAGTATTATCACAATACAATGTAATGGGATCTTTACTGCTAGGCACCACATCAAGATCCTGGAAAAATTTCTGAATCCAGACGGCTTCCTTGGCTACATCATAAGCCACTATATATTCGGACTCCGATGTAGAATCGGTGACAACTAGCTGCTTTGAACTCTTCCAGCTCACAACTCCTCCATTGAGACAAAAAACATATCCAGATTGTGACTTCATATCATTCTGATCTGTCTGAAAACCAGCATTAGCATACCCTCTAATAAAAATATCCTCATATCCTCCATACACTAGGAACATATCCTTAGTTATTCTCAGATACTTAAGGATAGTCTTAACAGCAGTCCAATGCTGTTCTCCTGGATCTGCTTGATATCTTCCTACCATGCTCAGTGCATAGGAAACATCAAGCCTGGTACATAACATGGCATACATGATGGATCCTATAGCTGAAGCGTATGGGATCTTACTCATTCTATCTTTCTATTGTTGTGTCTGAGGAAATATTTTCTTAGAAAGATGTAGGCCATGTGACACTAGAACCAATCCCCTCTTGGATTGTTCCATACTAAATCTCTTTAGTATCTGATCAATGTATGTACTCTGACTTAGTCCAAGCAGCCTCTTGGATCTATCACGAATGATCTTTATCCCTAGAATGTAGGCTGCTTCACCCAAGTCCTTCATGAAGAAACACTTATTCAACCAGTCCTTAACTGACTGTAAGATTGGTACATCGTTTCCAATAAGAAATATGTCGTCAACATATACTACCAGGATAACGATCGCATTCCCATTAAACCGTTTATAAACACATGGCTCACATTCATTTTTAATGAACCCAAATTCCTTTATAGATTCATCAAATCGAATGTTCCATGACCTGGATGATTTCTTTAATCCATAAATGGATTTCTGAAACTTGAAAACCTGTTTGGCTTTACCTGGTGTCACAAACCCTTCTGGTTGTGTCATATAGACATCTTCTTGAAGGTTCCCATTAAGGAATACTGTTTTGAAATCCATCTGCCAAATCTCGTAGTCATGGTAAGCTGTTATGGCAAGTATAATTCTTATGGATTTAAACATGGAAACTGGAGATAAGGTTTCATCATAGTCAATTCCTTGACGCTATCTGAATCCTTTAGCCACTAGCCTTGGTTTATAGGTGCTAACTTGACCTTCCATGTCCAGTTTTCTCTTGAATACTCATTTGCATCCAACATGCTTTACATCAAATGGCTCATCAACCAGAACCCAGACTTGGTTCTGATACATGGAATCCATCTCAGAATTCATAGCTTTTAGCCATCTTACAGCTTTTGAGCTTTCTACTGCTTCCTTGTAGGAGAGGGGTTCATCATTGTCCAATAATAATGATTCACCATCCTCGGTGACTAGGAAACCAAATCTCTCTGGTTCCCTTACCTCTCTTGAGCTCCTACGCAGTACTTGTGTTTCTGGAACCTCTTCCACGGGGACTTGTGGAACTTGTTCCTATACCAACTCCTGTGTATCTTGAGCATCAACTTCATCGAATTCAATCTTGCTCCCACTATCCTTCTTGAAGATGTGATTCCTCTCAAGAAAGACGGCTTGTCTAGCGATAGTCACTTTATTATCTGAAGGGTTATATAGGTAATATCCTTTCGTTTCCTTGGGATATCCTATAAAGATACACCTCATGCCCCGGGGTGCTAGTTTGTTGCCTGAGAGGGCCTTAAAAAATGCCTCTCATCCCCATACATGTGTGTGTGACAAAGTGGGTTTCCTTCCATTCCATAACTTGGATGGAATTCTATTTTCCGCCTTAGTTGGTACTCAGTTTAATGTGTATGCTGCAGTTTCTAATGAATATCCCCAAAAGGATAATGGAAGATCTGCATGACTCATCATCGACCTCACCATGTCCAACAAGGTGCGATTACTCCTTTCAATAACACCATTCCACTGTGGTGTATAAGGAGGAGTGAGCTGAGATAGAATCCCAGACTCTCGTAGAAGATCGATGAACTCTTGGTTCAGATATTCTCCAACTCGATCTGACTGAAGTTTCTTTATCTTCTTACCAAGATGATTCTATACTTAATTATTGAATTCCTTAAATTTCTCTAAGGACTCTGACTTATACCTCATTAAGTATACATTGCCATATCTACTCAAATCATCAGTAAAAATAATGAAGTAAGAATATCCACCTCTAGCTTCTACTGGAAATGGTCCACACACATCCATGTGTACCAATCCTAGAAGCTTTGTGGCCCTTTCACCCTGTCCACCAAAAGGCGGCTTGGTCATTTTTCCTTGTAAACAAGCGTGACATCTATCAAGTGGTTTTAGCTCAGTAGAGTCTAAATAGCCATCTTGGCAGATCTTTTTCAAGCACTTCTCGTTCACATAATCGAGACGGTGATGCCACAACTGGGTGATGTATGAGTCATGTGAGTTTGTTTCGTTATCGATTGCCAACACTTGGTTTTCATAATTTAATACATACAAACCATTATTTAAATGTTCCATACCATAACATATGTTGTTCTTATAAAAGAGACAACCCTTATTTCCAAATTTGAAAATAAATCCATCCATATCCAAACAAGATACATAAATTATGTTCTTGGTAACACTAGGCACATAATAACAGTTACGTAAAACCAAAATCATCTTAGTCGGCAATGAGAGGTGGTAATCGCCAATAGCCAACGCATCCATCCTTGTACCATTGGCAGCTCAAAGATCCACCTCTCCTCTAGAAATCTTTCTAAATCTACTTGGTTCCTACATTTGAATACAGATGTGAGCCCCACAAGCTGTATCTAATACCCAATGTGTAGAAATAGAAAGATTACACTCGATAACGAATGCACCTTTAGCATCCTTACGCTTCTAGGTGCAGTTCCTCTTCTAGTAGCCTTGCTTGCCACATGCAAAACACACCACCTCCCGTTCCTTGCCCTACCTCTGGATCTTCCCCTTCTTGGAAGGACGGTGCTCAGGGGCTTCATACCGTTTATAAGTCTTTGGACCCTTTTCCTTGTCCTTCCTTTTCTTGTTCACCATAAGGACTGCAGATTTGTCACGACCCATGTCCTTGTCTACCTAGATAATCAAGGTCAGAAGCTCCGATAGACTCTTCTCATTTCCACTCATGTTATAATTTACAATGAATCTAGAGAAGTTCTTGGGCAGTGATGATAGGATGAGATCTGTATGCAACTCATTCGGGAATTTAATCTCTAAGATGTCCAGGCATTCAATGTAGCCAATAAGCTTGACTACATGAGGCCCAAATGATGCAGACTCTCCAAGATTAGTTGTAAAAAAATCATTGGAGATCTCATATCTCTCTTGTCTTGCCTTCTCTTGGTAGAGATCCTTAAGGTGAGACATCATGCTATACACGTCCGTGTTTTCATGTTGCTTCAAGAGCTCATTGGACATGGCCGATAGCATGAAACACTAGACATCTGTGGCCTCATCCATGTGTTTCATATAGAGAGATAATTCCTCATCACTGGCCTCTTTCCCAGGCACAACTGGAATAGGCTCTTCCAGCACATACAATTTCTTTTCGTGGCGAAGGATGACGCGTAAACGCCTCTGACACTCTTGGAAATTGGTGCCAGTGAGAAGGTTTTCCTTCTCGAGTATGGTTCACAATGATATGTTTGAAGTCATTTTATTTCCGTTTCTACAAATTAAGATGAGCAAAGGTTTAGTACTTTATTACAAAACTGAGACAAATAAATAAATTAATACTTATTAGTCTCCCACTATTTTATCGAAATCCAATAGCCCTCACCATTGACTTTAGAATATTTTGTTGCCTGAATATTCTAGTGGCAAGGATCCATATTGCCCTTTGCATTACCCCAACCAGGGTTGGTCAAGAAACTTGAAGGGTTTTAGTTAGGCATTCCAAATGCCAACTGCATTAACTCGCAGCTCCTTGATCCACTGAGTGGACTCCCCAATCCTAAAATCCTTTTATTTTGGATTTCCTTAACCTTTGCCTCTTGGTCACACCAAGTCCTACTGTGGCAGTCAACCCTTGATGCAAACCAAGTCAAGTCAACCCAAAACCTTGAATTAGAATTCCCTGATAATTGAAAGCACCCAAACTAGGGTTGGTCAATCACTTTGAACTATGGTTTGATTCTAACCAAGATTATGGAAGGCTATACCGACTTAATATTTCTTTGAGGGATTTTATCCTTATACGTAAATTTCCAATTTATTATATTTGATTACATTCTTGTTAATATTAAGTGATTAACCATTTCTAAGATAATATTTATGTATAAGCCGGTTTTATTTTAGTTCCATCTTGCATGATTGTTTAATTCATTAATTGTGTGATCATGATAACATACCCACAATAAATAAACCATGCAACTGACAGAAATAAAATAAATGGTATGATCATGAGATTTTCTATTGGTTAGTTTATCTAGCGGTTGATAAACTAACTCAAGACCTAAGGGGAGAAATACCTTGAACCTTATGGGTTCGTGTTTACAGCTTTCCACCTGTCCACCTTTGTATCTCCTTGGATTGGTTTCACCTTGGCTCGTGACTTGAGCCGCCTCCACTAGCTTGGGAGCTCCATCCATTACATATGCATTTATCTCACACGCAGGTGAGGGGAAAAAGGATTTTTTACATAAAAGAATCCTTGGGTGCATAGGCCCTACATATTAATGAGGATATGGCTCGCAGGCCAAAAAAATTAATTTAAATAAATAAATTAAAAGAAACCATTCACATACAAAGGTCTCGATCTAGCTCATGATCATCCATACATGCAACGATATTTACACATAAATAAAACTAGCATTCAATTATTTAATCATTATTGTTTAAGATAAATCAAGCTCGAATCAATTAATTATCTTTAATTAATCAATCCTTTTATATTAAACCCTTTTCTGAACTTCCTTGAGATTATCATCCATCATAATTTTAAACAAATAAATTCATTTAAAATTATCCTTGTACGTAACTTGTACCTTGGAGGAAACCCGGTGAATTCCCATTCATTACACAGATGTTAAATTAAACACATATATATAAAAAAACCTATCATGTGTTGTGCCTCAGCTTTACGCCTGCACTATGGTACACGTCTCAAGGGTTTGTATAATATAAATAATAAATTTTAATAAATCTACGTAATTTGGGTGAGTACACGGCTTGTAGTTCCGACTAAACGGCGTGTACTTTTCTTCACCATCCATCCGAAATACACGCCTGGGGACATGGCGTTTTAATGTACTTTAGAAATTTTCAGAGTACACGGCGTATACAGTGGGTGACACGCCGTGTAGTTTCCGCGTTACACGGTTTCCAGCCGGGCAGGCCGTGTACGGGGTACACGGTCTAACCCTAACCCGAAGGGACTACATGCCATGTTCTGTTAGACCACATGGCGTGTAATCCGGAAACCGTGTGCCACCTATTCCTGGTCAACACACGGTGTCATAAATGACTTAGATAGGATCAATACACGACCTGATTTGGCAGACCAGTCTGATGCATGAACCTAGACTACACGACGTGTACTTCCGAATACATGCCGTGTATGCTGGTGTTGTATGGCCAGAAACGTTTGGCTTATCCGGATGAGTTCCTCTATTTTATTTTAATCAAAATTAAAAGAAAAATTATTTTCTGTGAGGTGAACAAGAAACGAGGGAGGAGGAACAGATCTCAAGATTCATATTTCTAGAACGATTAAACTTGAATTGAAACAACTAAATTATTAAATGCGTAAAACATCAACGAAAAAATAAATAATTATAATTAACGATATGACCGCTCTGATACCACTTGTAGGTTCTGGGTGCAACAGAAGCGCGTTGGTGGGTTTGCCCAACTTTAATTTTAGCGTTAAACAACGTTCAATCTGAGATCCGTCATGATATAAAACGCCGGATCTTTGAAATAGAATGAAGAACGAAAAAGAAAAGAAGAGTCCCAGAACCATAGAGATAGGATCATCATATGTTGGTTTTAATTAATTTAATTAATTCACAAGAATTACCTTGGTGGAATTCTTTCTTCGTTGATGTGTTTGGTCACGATTCGATGATCTATCGTTGCGTCATAGAATCCAAGTGTAGGATTCCTCTAGCGGTGATCCACACGTGTGCCACGTATCTCTGGACGTCGTCGAAGGGATCTCCATGTGCTAGCGCGGAAGAACCTTCGCTTGCGATGTCTGCCTTTGATCACCTTGGTCTCTTGGTCTTGAGAGCGTTCTTGGAGGAAAGAGTTCTTTCAGCCTTGAAAGAATTCTTCAGAATTGTTCTGTACAACGATTGATTGAAAAGTGTTGGGGTTGTGAGGATATTTATAATCGTGTTTGAGGTCATAGAGTTATGACAATAAATAAACGCGTTACGCGTTTTATTTATTTCATTAACCCTTATTGAAAACCCCCATGTCGAATAATTAATTACTTGACATGCGCCCATACTGATTATAATTAATATCATAATAATGATATTATTTCCTCAAAATCCTGACTAGAAAAACTACACACCGTGTAATCAATAATACACGGCGTGTACTTGTTTTCCATAAAACTACACGGCGTGTATATTAAATATACACGGCGTGCACTTTTATTTTCCACTTTTCTTTATCTCCTCCTCCATATTTATTATACCTTGAGTAATGGATATTTATTTCTTAAATAAATGTAACTGCATTACTCGCCAATAAATATATTATTTCGCCCACAATATATTCTCTCAAATAACTAGTGTCGAAATAAATGCGATCAGGCATCCTTAAATAATTATTAAACCATAGTCGAGAATAATATTTATTTAACTTGTTAAATTAATATTTAACTGAGATACATGGACACACTTAGTGTGTGACCCTCTAGGCCTCTTTCTCAGTGGCATTAGGCGGAGCCTGCCTAAAGTCCAAGGTTAGCATCTAGCAACACGCCAAGGCACCCATAGAGAAAGAAGTTAACGCCACAATGACATGTCACCTCATACGAACGCTTACCGTGTAATATAATACCTTTGTCACGATATCATGAATCAAGCAGGTTGCATGCTAGTGTCATCAACCCACGTGCTCAGTTATTCTTTCTTTGACTTTCTGGAATTGAACTCGCCCATACCTTACCATGGCCATGGATTTATTTAGGCTATATCAATTCCATCAAAGGGCCTGAGATATCTACTTCTGTTATGGAACAGAAGGGACAAATCCTTTCTCGCATTATCTATTAATGCGGTATTACTCGTGACGCACCCAACGTATCCCACCTCGCTGCGAACAGTGTGTCGTCACAGTTTTCGTCAATGCATCTAAGTGCGCGAGTTGTAATACCCATTAATAATAATCTTAAAGTCTAAGAACCAATACACACGTCCGTAGATATGAACATCCAATGACACTATGAAATGTGGATTTCCTACTGGCGGGTCTCGTTCTCATAATACCCTCCTGGATATTACCAAGGGCGCACACCATGAGAAGGTGCCTCAAAGTTTTATGAGTCCTCACCCCTAATGGCCTGTATTATTTGTGTCCCTCAAATAACATCATCCGGCCATAGAACATATATTCAAGAACAGTGTTATGCCACTTCCGGGTTCTCATCATAGCAGTGATCCGCTATGACCCATTAATGCAACAGGTGTCCTTAGGACATTATCACATGCATTGTCACGCAGAAGAACAATCAAGATGTGATAAGGCATTTATTAATGAATAAAGTACAAAGTAGTTGGTTCTAGGCCACCAACTCCAACATATATACCCTCATCCGTTTTTTTCTTTCCTCCTCATCAATTCCTTCTTTATCTCCTTCTCTAAACTCTAATTTCAGGGTGAAAATTTTTCAGAGTTAGTTTTTTTAAGAAGAAGTTGTGAAGTCGTCTTCAATTATAAGAGATCAAGTTTAAAGGTATTTATGTTTTATATAATTTAGTATTTATTTCATTTATTTATATTAATTTTAATTATTGTTGATTAGTTGTAATTAAGTTAGATTTAAATTGTTTTGTCATCAGTATTTATTTGTAATAATAAAATTAAATTATTAGTACTAATTCTTAGTAATTAGTAATAATTAATAATTATTAATGATAATTAGTAATGTATATAAATAATTAGCGGTAATTAGTAATTAGTAGTTGTATTTTACAGTAATTAATAGTAATTAACAATAATTAGTAATAATTAAAAAATAGTAATAATTAGGAAAAAATAGTAATAAATATTTACAATTAATAATAAATATTAAGAATTAGTAATAAATACTAATAATTAGTAATAAATACTAATAATTAGTAATAAATACTAATAATTAGTAATAAATACTAATAATTAGTAATAAATACTAATAATTAGTAATAAATAGTAATTATTAGTATTTATTACTAACAAATAGCAATAAATGGTAATAAATAGTAATAAATAGTAATAAATAGTAATAAATAGTAATAAATAGCAATAAATAGTAATAAATAGGAATAAATAGCAATAAATAGCAACAATTAGCAATAATTAGGAATAATTAGTAATAATTAGTAATAATTAGTAATAATTAGTAATAATTAGTAATAATTAGTAATAAATACTAATAATTAGTAATAATTATTAATAATTAGTAATAAATAATAATAATTAGTAATAAATACTAATAATTAGTAATAAATACTAATAATTAGTAATAAATACTAATAATTAGTAATAAATACTAATAATTAGTAATAATTAGTAATAATTAGTAATAATTAGTAACAAATAGTAATAAATAGTAATAAATAGTAATAAATAGTAATAATTAGTAATAATTAGTAATAATTAGTAATAATTAGTAATAATTAGTAATAATTAGTAATAATTAGTAACAATTTGTAAGAATTAGTAATAAATAGTAACAATTAGTAACAATTAGTAACAAATAGTAATAAATAGTAATAAATAGTAATAGATAGTAATAAATAGAAATAAATAGTAATAAATAGTAATAAACAATAACAAATAGTAATAAACAGTAATAAATAGTAATAATTAGTAATAAATAGTAATAATTTGTAATAAATAGTAATAAATAGTAATAAATAGTAATAATTAGCAATAATTAGTAATAATTAGCAATATTTAGCAATAATTAGCAATAATTAGTAATAATTAGCAATAATAAGCAATAATTGGCATTAATTACCAATAAATATGAATAATTAGAAATAATTACTACTAAATAGGATTAATTAGAAATAATTAGCAATATATAGGATTAATTAGGAATAATTAGCAATAATTAGGAATAATTAGCAATAATTACCAATAATTAGCAATAATTAGCAATAATTAGGAATAATTAGCAATAATTAGCAATAATTAGAAATAAATAGGAATAATTAGGAATAATTAGAAATAATTAGGAATAATTAGGAATAATTAAGAATAATTAGGAATAATTAGGAATAATTAGGAATAAAATCAATTGTAATAAATTGTAATAACTTGGCACAATTTCCAGTGGATTGACGACACTCCTTTTGCTCAATGACTCTTCTCCTTTCAACTTTCACCAACTCAAAACATTATGAAAAGTATGTTTCTATGTATGCATATCCAATATCGTATGCACGAGTTTGAATATTCATTCATAGGACCAAATTTTTCATAATGTTTTTAGGCGGTGATAGTTGCAAGAAGATGATTCATCGATGAAAAGGGGGCTCTTTTGTCCGACGACTCATTTACATGCATCTTTATCACACTGAAATCACAATGAAGAACTTACTTGGAGGTACGCTTATACATTCTTGTATGCACAAGAATGAATATGCGTACATCCGAGCAGATTCTTCATTGTGATTTCAGTGTGAGAAAGTTGCAAGTAAATGAGTCGTTAGACAAAAGAGTAGCCGTCAATCCACTAAAAATTGTGTCACTCGTAATTAATGGTAATTATTAAGAAGTAGTTGTAATTATTTATCTTCTTTTTTTGGATAATGTTTTTCTAATTTCAAATTATTCAAAAATAGTAATGATTTTATATTTTGTAGAAAAATATGGAACAAGTAAGTTGACAACAATCATTATTAGATGATCATGCTTGGATAAATCAACACAGAAATCCAAATTGTTCTGGTTTAAATCCTATATATATTAAAGGTGTTGAAGCTTTATTATCATCTGCATCATCAAAACCAGAATTTGTTTTAAAAGTCACAATTAAGTGTCCTTGTAAAAAAATGTGCACTGAGAACATTTGACACATTTAAAAAGGTTGGGGGACATCACTTGCTATTTGGTTTTCAACTAGATTATGTTTTTTGGTATCAACACAGTGAACACAGTTCCAAAGAATATACTAATAATTTGATTCTGGATCCATCACGATTTCAAAATTTAGTACATGATGTTATAGGTCTATCTGTTCAACAAAATGAAACTCAGGATGATATTGATTTAACTCCTGATTTAGCACTATATGAATTTTATGAGTTGTTGAGGTCTGTTGAGGATGCATTATATCCTGGTTGCAAGATAAGAAAATTAGAAGCAGTTGAAAAATTTATGACTATTAAATCAGATAATGAAATGTCAAACAACTGTTTTGATCAGATATTTTCTTTGGTTAAAACACTGTTACCTGAAGGAAACGTGTTGCCTACAAATTACTATGAGAGCAAGAGGCTAGTTCGTAATCTAGGCCTTAGTTATTGGAAGATTCATGCATGTGAAAATGATTGCATATTATATTCTAGTGAAAATGAGTCGTTGGATAGTTGTCCCACATGTGGAAAATTGAGGTATAAAGAAGCTCAACTGGGGAAGTCTGGATCAATTCTTGTAAAACAGTTGAGATATTTCCCCCTTACACCCAGGTTTCAACGTTTATTTATGTCTCAAAACACAACATCAATGATGTCATGACACAAAACCATGATTTCAACCTATAAAAGCTTAAATCATCCATCTGATGGTGATTTATGGAAACATTTTTACTGATTGCATCTGTATTTTGATTTAGAAGCCTAAAACGTGTGATTGGGTCTTTCTACTAACAGTTTCTGTCTGTTTGGTTCTTATGGTAGTCAGTATTCATGTTGTCCTATCTTTATAAATCCGTACAATTTAACTCTATGGATGTTGATGAAGGAGACCTATATCTTTTTGACCTTATTAATCCCCGGACATCTAAAAAAGAATATTGATGTTTATTTGAAACCATTGATTGATGAGTTAAATTCATTGTGGAGTAATGGTGTTAGTACATATGATGTTGTTGCGAAACAAAATTTCATATTAAAAGCTGCATTGATGTGGATGATTAGTGACTTCCCGACATATGACATGTTATCTGGCTAGAGTACGCATGGTCCGAAATCATGTTCTTACTGTATGAAAGACAATGAAGCCTTTATGCTCATCAATGGAAAAAAAAACTTGCTATTTTGACTGTCATCCCAGATTTCTTCCAACCGATCATCCTTTTTAGAGGAACAAATCTCATTTCAGAAAAGGCACAATTGAAAGGGATGAACCTCAAAAAATGATCTCAGGTACAGAGTTAAAATCAGTTGTATTTTCATTACCACCCATCACATTTGGGACAACAGTAAACCAACAGAAAATTTATGGCTTTGGGAAAGAACATAATTGAATATAATAGAGCATTTTTTAGGATCTTCCATATTGGTCCACCACATGTTGGATTACATGCATATTGAGAAGAACTGTTTTGATAATTTATTTCATACAGTTTTGGATACACTAGGTAAGACCAAAGATAATGTAAAGGAACAATTAGATCTTGCCCAAATTTGCAGACAACCAGAACTTGAACTGTTTCAAAATGTCAGATCACAGAGGTTAATGAAACCAAAATCAATTTATACACTGTCCAAAGAGATTCGCTTATTATTTTGTCAGTGGATTAAAGATTTAAGACTTCCAGATGACCATGCTTCCAATTTGGGTAGATGTGTTAAGAATGATCATATTACCAAATTAAAAAGTCATATTTGTCATGTTATAATGGAAAAAATTATACTGATTGGATTCATAGGTTTGTTGAATTCTATGATTTGGGATTCGATAATAGACATATCATATTTTTTTTGAGACATTTGTGCAGTAAAAAAAACTATGATACACTAAGAAAACTGGAAGAAAATGTTGTTGTAATTATATGTAAACTGGAAAAAATATTCCCGCTAGCTTTATTTGACTCAATGGAACATCTGATATTACATTTTCCACATGAAGTTAAATATGGAGGTCTGGTACAGTTTTGATGGATGTACCCATTCGAGAGATTCATGTAGAAATTGAATAAAAAATTATGTAACAAAGCATCAGTTGAAGGCTCAATTGCTGAAACTTATTTGAAAGAGGAAATTGCTTTCTTCTACTCTCATTATTTTGAATCTGAATATCCCTCAAAACACAAATGCATAGGATGGAACTAGGGTAATTTTGATGATGAAATGGAAAATCAATTATCAGTTTTTAATCAGCCAGATCTTGGCTTCAGTGAAGTTAATGAATGATGGATTTCAGATGATGAACATCACATAGCTCATACATACGTTCTGCTCAACTATGAAGAAATGACATAATTTGTATTGTGAGTGCTTCTATAAATTATTCTATAATTTATGTTATATTAAGTAAACTTATTTTATTTATAGGTTATATGATAATCATATCAAGAAATAGCTTCCACAAATTACAGCAGCTGCTCTTGAAGAACGCCGGCAAATTTTTTTCTCTCAACAGTTTCAAAAACTGGTAACATAAATTATTGATGGTTTAACATATCAATTCAGTTTATTATTTATTATATTGATAACTGTTTTACAAATTTTCAAGTGTCTCAACATGTTAATAAAATTGATAAGCGATTGTGTATATTGAGTAACCCACCATCCAAAATGGTTAAATCTTATAATGCATATGTGGTGAATGGTTTTCAATTTCATACACATGCATATGGGGAATAAAAACAAACAATGAACAACAAAGTTTTCTTGAGAGGATCGAATCATAGCAAAACTGAAGTTGACTTTTACGACATGCTGGATGAAATTATTGAACTATGTTATCTAGGGTAAAATTACATAACAATGTTTAAATGTTGGTGGTTGGATACTGTGAGAGGATTGCATGTTCATCCAATTCATGGAATTGTTGATATTAAATATAAAAGTCTTCTTATAGTAAATGAACCATTTTTACTAGCTCAACAGACACATCAAATATATTACGTAAAGTAATGTGCTACTTCAAGAGACCTGAGTGATTGGTGGAGCATAATAAAAATGAAATCTCAGGAAAATCAGTTTACTCAAACTAAATGTGGTTCTGATGAAGTACAAGGAATTGAAAATTTTCAAGAGACTACTCAAAATCCATCTTTTTCACAAAGAGACATGAATATCGATGATGACACCCCACAATTAAGGGTCAATGGTGACGATGATGTTAATGATGTTACAAATGATTTTGAAATGGAAAGAGATGACGAAACTAAAACTCATATGGATATTGATGATGTCGATGATGAATATGAAGAAATTAACATCGCCAAATATGAAGATGATGATGAAAATGAACATTGACATAGTTAAATGCTGGTTATAATCATAACTAGTGTATATCTATTTGTAATAGTTATTTTCAACTATCTGCTAACAACAATAATTTTGTGTTTCAGATGGACCCTGATCTATTTCGTGAGTTAGAGGAGGCTGAACTACCTTTGAATGAGAAGGATTTGAGATCATCTAACCCTCAGCCTACTGGCGGTTCAGTGGGTACACAGAGGGGGCGCGACCTTGCGCGACTGATGATTTCTGACCCTATCCCCAAGTGACGTCCACGTCTTGGCTTTGATCCATGCACGCAGAGGTATGGTAACCTGTTTAATTTAGGTAGCTTTCATTTATTTATTTATATACTAATTGTTTGATTATTTGATCTTTTTTCACAGTTTTGCGCATGTAGTTGTTGGATAGGGGAACACTATCTTGCGCAATTATTTTTCTTAGCCATGGATCACATGGGAACAAATTCTCGTTGATGTGTAGCTTGGAATGTTCAATCATTGGCTGGTACGTAAATAAATAATATTTATTTAGAAATTTATTTCATTAATAACTTTATATTATAAATTATTTGTAGGGTTTATGGTATCTCATCAATCATAGCATGCGTGACGCTATCCACAAGGCATGGGAGGTGTCTATGTGTGAGCGTTTTCGTCAGTTTTCGCACAATTTGAGAAGGAAAACCATTAAGAAAGCAGGAGTGACAATATTTGATGAGTCATGTAGAGCCTACCGACCATAGTACATTTCATCTCACGTTTTAGATGGATTATGTTCACACTGGTTGAGTGGTGGATTTCAGAGGAGATCTTCATTGGGCCGACAGAACTGGGGGAGACAGGAGGTGACACATCGAGCTGGTAGCTGTACATTCAGTACACATATAGAGCATCTGGTAAGTTTCTTTTTTAAATATTTTATATAACATTAAATATAAATAGTTTATTTTATATTCATATAGGCAGTCGAGCATCCTGATATTACGAAGTATGATGTTTATCGGAGAATGTACAGTGATTCATCCACTAGAGATATTAGAGGTGATCACCAACGTCAGATTGTGGTCAGTATTATTTCTTTTTTAATTTGAAAATTAACTGCATATAATATTTTCACTATTTTAATTTCAAATCGGAACTGAAGGAGTCATATGAGGCCGCAACCTCTCAGAAACAGGATGACAGTCAGGCCAAGACGGCTGATCAGACTAGTTCCCACTATTTGGATGAGGCGACATAGATTTAGGTGACCTAGTATGCCTTTGAGAAGGGCTGAGTAGTTGGTATCATCTCTCATTTGACTCCTGGGACTTATTATGGTACTACTGTGATGTTGGTGTCCAGTTTGAGAGGACCTTGTGGAGAGACATCATCTTCTGGCTCACAGTATCAGGAGAAGTTTTGATCTCAAACTGAGCTTATAGAGAGTTTGTAGAAGCAACATGAAGAGATGCGTTAGCAGAAGCACAAGTAGGACATGCGTTGATAGCAGCAGCAACAACATGAGAAGATGGAGTACATGTGCTGTCTGACTCGTAGTTTAGGGATGAAGTTTCCTCCACCATCTCCTCCAGCTCATCCAGCTCCTCTAGAAGACTATCCCCCAGTGTTTTTTTTTGTTAAAAATATTTGAATTCAACATTTGTTGTAATATTAACTATTTAAATTTTTTGTCTTTTATATTGGTGCCAATATTGCATAATTTAATTTTTAATTTTTAATTTTAATATTTTAATATTTTAATATTTATTATTAGTATTATATTTTTTAATGTTTGTTTATTTTACTAATAATAATAATAATAATATTTTATGATTTTTTAATATTTTTTTGCGAATATTGAGAATTTTAATATTTTTTTTAATAATATTAATATCATTTTTTCATTAATCATAATTTTATTAATCTAATTTTATTTTATTAAGTATTTTCGACAGGACCCCATCACAAATAGATTATATATATATATATTTTAAAACTTATTTGCAACGGGTTACTTTACCATCGCAAATAATTTTTTGCGACGGAACCATTGTAAAAGGTTTAGACATATATAACATATATAAACAGAGAACTATTTGTGATGGGATGATGGTCCTATCGCAACTACTTATTGCGATGGGCCCTTCGTAACAGGTTCTTGTATGTATAATGTATTTAATTGGAGATATATTTACAACGGGAAGTGGTCTCGTCGCAAAAGAGTTTTTGCGATGGGATCCCATCGCAAATAGCCCGTTGCAAAAAGCTGAAATTCCAGTAGTGATAGAAAATAGATCTTGAATTCCAATCAACTCACTTGAAGTCTGTGGTAATAAGATTAAGACTACAAGATTGAAGAAAAATGAGTACAAAAATGAAGTAAAAAATTATCAATAACAACCTTAAACTGTAGTTGCGGGTCGACCAAGATAGCTTGAAGATCGTAAAAGAAGTAATAAGGATGAAAAATTGAGGAGAAACAATATGAAAAGATGATACAAATCATTTGAAATACAATATCGAGCATCATCAAATGTTTTCAGGAGCCTTTGGGTGTTGTTGTCGGTTGAGAGGAGGAGATTTTATTGAAAAAGAAATGAGGTTTTCGAGGTCTCAGTGTTTTCTTAAAACACTTTTAACATCACTTTTGTAAAAAAACAATGTTAAAAGTAATTTTAAAAACCTTTAACATCAATTTTTTATAAAACCAAGGTTAAAAGGTGTTCTGAATTACTTTTAACATTGATTTTATAAAAATCCGACATTAAAAGTTTCTAGCATCACTTTTAATGTCAACTTCTAAAAAACTGACGTTAAAACTTTGATGTCAAAGCTCATATTTCTACTAGTGACTTATAGGATAACTCTCAAAGTTTCATAAACTTGATCCTCATTCACATGAATTTTTTTTTTACCCCATGATTCTTTATAGCATTGAAAATAAATATGAATTCCTGAATTCATAAATGTAAGGAAAGAGAGTCCTTTAGCGAAGCGTTAATGCTACTCAAGCTATAAATGGATCTGATGTGATCTCTATCAAACACATATGTCTTTATACTTGTGTCCACCATCTACATCACATGCAAGTATGCATAATCATATGATCCCTTTGTCTAAGATATTGGGTGACCAAGGGATATTAACTGTGTCAATCCCATATAGCCTACTCATACGTTCTTGATTATACAAGTATATATCAACTAGGTCGATGAATACATAACTTGGAATTAATATCCATGGATGATCATAGATAACACCCCTTATCAAAAATTTTTAAGTGTTGGGATGTGAATCCTAGTTTCATGTTACAAGATATTCACGCATCAGATTTATGTTTACCGAAAATACGGTCAGTGGTAAGGGATAAACTCAGTACGGTGGGAGTGGTAGTTCATATCTTTAGTGAAAACAAGTCCATAAGTAGTTAACTCTACCAATAACATAAAAGGGAGGTCCATGATTATTGATAAACTCTCTAGAATAAAGTCTCTCAAATGAAGACTTTAGAAGTTTTCCAATGCAAGTGGTTGTAGTTAACGATATTACTAGAAATAAATAGTAACATTCCATATAGAGGCTCTATTTGAATTTGGGAAGGTAGTGTGAGTGATATAATTGGTTAAATCTCCTATAAAAGGAAGTGACTGACCTTAATAGCACACCCTGATCATGGATAGTGCATGAAAAAGGCTCACAGTGAATCATAAGAATTACAAAGTGTTTAATTATTTGTAATGATTTAGTACTGATAGATATGTTAGTTGGTTATAATATTTGTACTTTCAATAATACAAGAGTGAAAAAATGTTTCTCCCATTCATGTAGGTCAACTCATCCAAATCACTCTAATATCTTGTGTTATTTTCCTACTTTATGTGCCACTATTTCATGAATTTTCATTACTTTGTATGTTTTTGAGTTTCTATTAAGGTGTGTTCAAGGCCAAATGAGTGCGGTAGATAGGGTAACTTGACTTCCTACCTATAGTACAATTAGTTAAGGGAAGGATAACTTCTAGAGGTTTGGGTTTCCACTATGCTGATCCTATGCATGAACTTCTGATGGATTGGTGTGCTGAAGTTTTGGTGATTTTATTAGAAATACAGGTTAGAGTTTTTCATGGGTTACCATAAGTGGTATTAGAGATTGAGGTCAACATGCTAGTAGCAGCTCAAGCATGGAATAGAATGAAGGGAGGATCCAAATTGATAAATTTGATGGAATGGATCTCATCTTATGGAATATGTATACAAAAGATTATATTATCCAAAAAATATCTAAAAATGATTTTGAAAGGTATTAATCCAAAAGAAATGGAGAAAACAGAATGGGAAAAGCAAAAAAAAAAGAATTTAGTGCTGATAAGAATGTATTTGGCACAAAATTTTGTTTTCAACATTTAGGAGAATAAAAATACAAATGATGTTATGAAAGTATTGAAATATATGTATGAAAATACAAAAACACTTAACAATGTTTTTATGTTATGGTGACTGTTTAGATTAAGGTTATCAGAAGAAAGACCAGTGGAAGGTTATGCAGATGACTTTAACATGATTTGTGGGCTGCTCCAATCAGTACAGGTTACATTTTATGATGATGTATAGGTGTTACTTATTTTATCCTAACTTCCAAAAATATGGGATTATATGGTTACTATAGTCATTAAGTCTAGAAAAAAAATATATTTGGTGTTTGATGATATTTAAAATTTTATCTTGAATGAAGGGATCAGGTGGAGAGAAGTTCAGATACCATCTTGTAGTGTGGTTAATCATAATATAAGGGGAAGGTCACCACATGGGACTACAATAAGAAAACAATTGAATAAATTTTCAATGAAAGGAAATGAAGTAATTCAGTTGGTCCTGGTACTATATGCTGGAAATGTAGAAGGAAAAGATATATAAAAAAGGATTGAAAGTCACAAGTTAAAATTTAGAATACCATATACTTCTGGTAGTTCAAATTATATTAGTATATTGGAAGGAAGTAATAATTACTTGTTGAGTGTAAACACTTTTGTAAAATCTTGTATGATTGACTCTGGATCATTCTATCATTCAATAGGCGATCAATTAAATGTAGTAAATTATATATCAGGGAATTTTGGGAAATTTCATTTAGTATATCATGAATCCTTAGAAATTGTTGTAAAAGGATAATTCAACATCCATATAAATAATTAAGGATTATTAAGTATAATAGAATTTTACCACAATCTTGGATTATAAAAAAAATTATTTCTATTGGAAAACTCAATGAAACTGGCTATGAGACTAGTTTTTCAAATGAGGTATGGAAGGTTACTCAAGGATCAATGATAGTTACATGAAGAGCAAAGGATGAGACTCTTTACATTACCAAAAATTCAAATGAGATTGTAGTTGCCATAAGTATAACTTAGTGAGAAGAATATGAAATTTATAAAGGCTAGGGGAATATTGAATCTTGATCACACAAAAATTGGAAAGTGCAAAGGTTTTTTTCTAGGAAAGTATATATGACAACCCTGCTTTTATTACCAACTTAAACATGATTTATTACATAAAAATCACTTGATACAACAATAATATCAAGAGGTTTAGTGTATTTGGATCTTAGGATCATTACATAAAAACTTAAAACATGAAATACAACATCTTTATTGAAAACATCCTTTACATGACCACTACATTCCCTCGTACTTAGCATTGCATGGGATAACCTGAGGACATGCATAAGAAAAGAGTGAGCTATAAAGAACAGTAAGGGAATACACATGGAATAACATGAGGAGTAGAATGCATGTTAGACATTAGACATATCAATATATCACAATAGAAACATGGACATAAAGGCATGATAAATCATGATAATCATAACATGGAAATGTGGCAACAACACTTAACATGGAATTAGCATGAGCCAAGACTCATTGCACATGGAGCAAGAGTAAATCCTCATTGCACATGAAGCACGAGTAAAACCTAGTTGCACTTGAATTAGCATGAGTTAACACTCATTGCACATGACGTATCATGATACTATACTTTACCCAATGCATTGGAGCGCTATAAGGGCGCACCCTTCTTAAACATTTCATTTCATGCATAAGTGTGCCACATGGATCATAAAACATGGATTCATTAAACATAATAATTTATTACATGATAAAGGAATGTGGAATTCATACATGAAACTTTATAATAAATAATTAAATGTTCATGAAGGTGAATACCCTTGATGGAGAAATGGGCATGATATTCACCACACAATGGCATTGGCTTAGAAAATCGGTGCGATTTCAGCAGCGTAACGGCGTGGCATAAGAATTCATAAAAAGGGTTGATGAGAGAGAAAGGGGTTAATCATCATATTTACATGTAATATACAGTAATTATGTCATATATATACATTCCCCAACAATTGTAATGGAATTTATATTCATGATACAAAAGTATTTCTTGAATGTAAATGAGGAGAGAGAACTTCCTTTCGGAATTTCGGCATAGTAATGGGTGTACATGGGAGGCATTTAATGAGAGAGAAAGGGGTCTCCCACCATTAAAACATAAATATGGCAGTATGAGGGAGGTTAAAAACCATACCCCAACATTCATAATTGAAATTAAAATGGAAAAACAACTTAAAGAAAATTGGACAAAAATGAGAAAGGAAGAAAAACCCTTACTTGGAAGTGTGCTTCCAAAGGCTAGAGAGAGGCTTGTGAGAGGCTTCTTGGGAGCTTGGGGCACCTTGGGAGGATTATAGAGAGAGTAGGGTATAGTTTGGATGAACTACATAGGCTTTGAGTGAGGAGGAAGTGGGATCTTGGGTGGGTTTATATAGGAAAGGTGAGAGAATTCTTTATTATTTAGGTTTGGGACCCCTTATATTAAATTAATCCAAACCACAAACCATCCCATGGTTTTTGCCCATGGTTTTTGGCAAAGAGAATAGGAAAAAAATATTTTATAAGTCCAAAGTTCGAACTTCTTAAAATAATAGGGTTGCTTATGTGGTGGTGAGTCACACTCCCATGGAAAACAATTTAAAAAGACAAGGTGTTTAATAAGTCTTGAAGGGTCCATTAATGTTTTGAAAAGTAAGTCAAACAAACCCAAAATTACATTATTTTAATGGTAAAACATATATTGTCCGAAAATAAATATTTTAGTATTTTATTACATCACTATTGGGTCATTATGATGTCATAAAATAGATTATATATTTAAACGGCATTTAATTTTTACCCAAAAATTTGACTGTCTCAGAAAATTATGAAAAATTCACCGTTGGATAATTTCGAAGTCTTGATTCCAGAAATAACATTTATTTTATCTAAATAATTTTCTAAATATGTTAATTTTCACTTTGAAAATAAAAACTGACATTTATCGAAAATTCACGGGTTTTGACAGAAATGACTTTCAAACCTTAATAAAAATTATAATTGCATTCATAAAATTATAAGATAATTTATATTTAATAAAAATTAATTTAATAATAATAATATTTCATTAAAATATTATTTAATTAAAAAAAATCCATTAATTTAATAAAATAGATTTCTTAATTAAATAATAACTAAAAACACTATTTATACTTTAAAAACTATTTACAAAGTATCAAAAATGACAAGGAGGTATATTCATTATTATATAAAAAAATAATATACATGAACATAGTACTAGTGATTTGTTACATAACCTCTTAAAACAGCCGCATAAGACCTAAGGGTAAGGTGTGCGATGGTGACAGACTCTTGGGGTGGCTCGAATAACATTGCTCGAGTGGAAATCTCTATCAACTTCCACTTTTCCCGTAGACGGTCCTGTTTGAGCTTGAAATTATGAAGCTTAGCTTGGGCTTGGTCAAGAGCGAAGCCCAAGGACGCCACCTCTTTTCCGAGCTCCGATAAATGGGCTTCGTATGGAGAAATTCTACTGGATGAGGCCATCGCTTCTTTTGTCTGAGTAAATTGGATTTGTTAAAGCCCTATATTTATACTAATCATGTGATCACTGTTCAATGACTATATTAGCAACGGTAAAAAATTCTTAACATAAAACCAAAGAAGTTGACATTTTATATAAACATACAGAGACATTTAATTAGATCAAGAGGGAATTCTATTAATGAAACTTTGGGTTGTTATAATATTCCCCCCTTAAGAAATTTCACCCTCGAAATTTTCCTTTTCCCACACTAAAACAGATGTGGGTAACTCAGCTTCATCATTTCCTCCGATTCCCAAGTCGCTTATTCAAACTTGTGGTTTCTCCACAACCCCTTGATGGGGGCATTGTCTTATTTCGTAGAAATTTTTCTCTACGATCTAAGATCTTCACTGGTTGCTCCTCATAAGAAAGATCATCCTACAACTGTACCACCTCAGAAGAGAGTACATGTGAAGGGTCCGGTATGTACTTCCTTAAGAGGGATACATGAAAGACATCATTTACTTTGTCCATGGTAGGTGGAAGGGCTAGTAGATAGGCCACAGCCCCGACACGATCAAGAATCTCAAAGGGGCTGATGTACCTTGGACTTAACTTCCCTTTCTTTCCAAACCTCATGACCTTCTTCCATGGAGATATGTGTAGAAAAACCATGTCTCCAACTTTAAACTCAATTTCTCATTGACGGTTATCTGCATAACTCTTCTGTCGACTCTGGGCTGCCTTGATATGCTGCTGAATGGTTTTCAACTTCTCCACCATTTCTTCGACCATTTCTAGTCCAAGCAGCTTACGTTCACCGACCTCATCCCAACATGCTAGTGTTCTGCACCTTTTCCCACACAGGGCTTCATATGGTGCCATTTGGATGCTCGAGTGGAAACTATTATTATAAGAGAACTCAACCAGTGGAAGATGTTGATCCCATCCTCCTTTAAAGTCCATTGAGCATGCTCTCAAAATGTCCTCAAGTGTTTGGATAGTCCACTCGGATTGGACATCAGTTTGAGGATGATAGGCCGTACTTAAGTTCAGTTCAGTATTCAGAGCACGTTGAAGACTCTTCCAAAACATAGAGGTGAATCTTAGATCTTGGTCAGACACAATAGATAGTGGCACTCCATGCAGCCTTACCACTTCCCTGATATATATCCGTGCTAGTTGATCCAATGAGAAATCCTCCTGAATAGCAATTAAGTGTATAGTCTTTGTAAGACGATCCAAAAAAACCCAGATTTCATTGTTACCTTTGGATGTCCTCGGAAGTCCGGTGACAAAGTCCATGGTGATGTTCTCCCATTTCCATTCTGGTATGGGCAATGGTTGCATCATCCCCTTAGAATTCTGCCTCTCTTCCTTCACTTTCTAACACACCAGGCACTTTGATGTATATTCAACGATCTCCTTCTTCATATTATCCCACCAAAAGTTTTCTCGGAGATCTCGGTACATCTTTGTGCTCCCTGGGTGAATAGAGAAATTTGAACTATGTGCGTCATCCAAAATTTCCTTCTTTAGCTCCGGACTTTATGGAACACATAATATTTTCCCAAACCGCACAATTCCTTCTTCATTAACATTAAACTCCGAGGATTTCTCTTTTTCAATAGTTTCCACTTTTTCTTGAATTCCCACATCATCCTTTTGAGCATCCTTTAACCTTTCCAAAAGAGACGGTTGAGCAATCATTTGTGAAAGGATTGATGATGTTCCATTCTTTATGATTCCCATGTCTATATTTATCAACTCTAAGAAGATTGGATCCTTCTCTATTCTCATCATTGATAGAATCGCTGGGTCCTTTCTACTTAGGGCATCTGACACCTTGTTCGCTTTCCCAGGGTGGCAATGTATTAAACAGTCATAATCCTTGATGAGCTCTATCCATATTCTCTGGTTCATATTAAGATCTTTCTGTGTGAATATATATTTAAGACTCTTGTGGTGAGTATATATCTCAAATTTCTCTCCATAGAGATAATTCTTCCATATTTTCAAGGCAAAGATCACAGCCGCCAACTCTAGATCATGCATTGGAGAGTTTCACTCATGGATTTTCAACTGCCTTGAGGCATAGGATATCACTTTATCATTCTGCATCATCACACAACCTAAGCCCTTCTTCGAAGCATCACTGAATACCACAAAAAGTTCCCCACTTATGGGTAAAGTGAGCACGGGCGCAGTGATAAGCCTCTTTTTCAACTCCTTGAAGCTTTCTTCTCATTCATCACTCCAAGAAAACTTTACTCCCTTATGAGTTAGCTTGGTAAGAGGGTTGGAAAATCGTGAGAAATTCTTCACAAATCATCGATAATATCCAGCTAACCCCAAGAAGCTACGGATATCCATTACCGATGTTGGCCTCGTCCATCCCTCAATTGCATTTGTTTTGGAGGGATCCACAGATATCCCATTGCTTGTGATGATATGACCCAAGAACGAGACCTCCTTCAACCAGAACTCACACTTGCTGTACTTTGCATAGAGCTTCTCCTTGCGCAAAGTCTCCAGTACAGTTCTTAAATGCTCATCATGAACCTCCTTGGTTTTGGAGTATATTAGAATATCATCTATAAAGACTACTACAAATTTGTCAGGGTAATCTCTAAAGATTATATTAATCAAGTCTATAAAGATTGATGGAGCATTAGTGAGTCTGAAAGGCATTACTTTGAATTCATAGTGCCTGTATATTGTGTGAAAAGTAGTCTTGGGGATATCTTCCTTCTTCACCCTTACTTGATAATATCCCGACCACAAGTCCACCTTGGAGAAGTATTGTGCTCCACACAGCTGATCGAACAATTCATCAATTCGTGGGAGAGGATACTTGTTCTTTATCATGATTTTGTTGAGATCATGATAATCGATGCAAAGGCACATTGACCCATCCTTCTTCTTGACGAAGAGAACTGGTGCACCCCATGGTGAAGCACTTGGGCGTATAAACCCTTTATCCAGATTCTCCTGTAGTTGTTTCTTTAGCTCTTCAAGATCTAAAACAACCATTCTGTATGGATTCTTGGATATGGGTAATTCCTCGGGTATAAGTTCAATTGAGAATTCAAAATCTCTTCTAGGAGGAAGACCAGGAAGTTCCTCGGGAAACACTTCCACGAATTCCCTCACAATAGGCATTTCTTCAAGGATGGTTTCTTCCTTGGACTCAATCATCTGAGCCAGATACGCATGCTCATAGGGTAGTAATATCCATGCTTGAGATGATGGAGATAAAGGAGATTCATCTTTCTCCTTGCACTTGTAAATAATTGGGGGTCGATTCTCCATATGGAGAGTGATTTCCCTCTCCCGACAATTTATGTTGACTCTATATAAGGAAAGCCAATACATGCCAATAATTGCATCAAATTACACCAGAGGGAGTATGAAAAGGTTCGCCGGGAAATTAAATCCACATATTATAACAGGGGAGGACTTATATTCATGGGATGCAATGATTTCCCCATTTTCCGTACTCACCGACATCTTCACTTCCATGATTTGTGGTGGTGCTAGGATTGTTCTACTAAAATTTAGAGATATAAAAGAATGCGTAGAACCTGAATCAAAAAGTACGTTCGCTATTCTTGAATGAATAACTAGCGTACCTGTCACCACTTCATTATCGGGGTTCACTTCGGTAGAAGTGATGGCAAAAGCTCTTCCTTGCTACCTTGGAGGTTGTTGGTTACCTCCGAAAACCCTTGGATTAGGGCACTGATTTGAAAAATGCCCCAGTTCTTTGAATTTGTAGCATTGAACAACGCGTTGAGGTTCGAACGAAGTGTTTCTCTCCTCTGTCGTAGCTGTGGGTCTTTCTTTACGACAATTAACAGCTAGGTTCCCTTCTCTTCTACACCTAAATCATTTCCTCGTCCCCTTGAGGCAATTTCTAGGGTGCTTCTTACTGCACTTTTGGAAAGTGGGGTGCTGGATCTTCTTAGCACCATTGGATTTATCCATCGGACTGCCAGCATTGAATTCCACCTTACGCTTCTTATCCCCATGATACCCATGTGATTCTCCGATCTCTATTTCGACCTTGAGGGAAAATCAGACAATTTCCTCATAGCTGTCGAAGTCACGAATTGCTAATGCTTTCCGTAGGCTAGGCTTCAACCCACCAAAGAAGCGGTCAACTTTGCATTATGGGGTAACGACAAAGCTGAAAGCGTATTATACAAGCCTTGTGAAGTTTTCCTCGTACGCTCCAATATATTCTTTGTCTTTTTTCTTGAGGGAAAGGAAGTCCCTTTCTAGCTTAAGCTGGAGGGTGTGCAGAAAATATTTATCGAAAAACATCTTTCAGAAATCCTTCCATTCCAACGCCTCGATTTCCTCCTTAGGCTTCGTATTTTTGATCAACGTCCACCATTGATCAGCTTTACCCTCCATACAATAAGCTTCCAGGAGAACCTTCTCTTGTTCAGAACATTGAAGGATGGAGAAGATATTTTCAATGGAGTTGATCCATTTTTCAGCGATCGTGGGATCGGATGATCCATTAAAAGTAGGAGGCCTTTGTCTCATAAAGCTCTCGATAATGACTTGTTCTTTCTTAGGGGGGGTTGAACGTTCCTCTTGACCCGTGTTTCTATTCAAATCTTGAGTTAGATGAGAGAGAAGCATGACAAAGTTTGCGATTCCCGCTCCCATTGGATTGGGCATCTCATTAGTACAATCATTACACTGATCTTCACACTGGTTGTTAGCCCGAGTCCTCCTATTATCGACCATTGGCTGGAAGGAAAGGAAAGTTAGGGGGTAACACATAAAGGGTAATCCAAAGACAAAAGTTGATGACTTATAAATAAACTTTTATTTCCTTAACTCATGAATCTATAGGCTTCAATCTAGGATTTTCGTGATCTACTTTATAACATATATTCTTAGGGTTTTTTTAATTCCATTAATAAGGTTTCATACTAAGCTTGTGAATTCACCAAATCATATCCCCCAGGAGTGTCGTAACCAAGAGTGCAGCAAGGCCCGTTGTCGTGCACCAGTTCCCGTTCGAGTCTAGCTCAAAGCGGTATTTTCAGGTTTTACCCCTAGGATACATCTGTGCCAGAGCCGCCTCTACCTGATCGTATCCAGACAGGGATGTATTTGCTTGATAACCCACTTACTCAATACTCACCAAAACTTAGGGACGTTTTTATTGTACTTAGTCTTGTATCTAAGGCCTTACTATGGTTTTCTAATCCTAATTCCAAAAATAACTAAACCTATCCTCTGATACCAACTATGACAACCCTGCTTTTATTACCAACTTAAACATGATTTATTACATAAAATTCACTTGATACAACAAGAAGATCGAGAGGTTTAGTGTCTTTGGGGATTAGGATCGTTACATAAAAACTTAAAACATGAAATACAACATCTTTATTGAAAACCTCCTTTACATGACCACTACATTCCCTCGTACTTAGCATTGCATGAGATAACCTGAGGACATGCATAAGAAAAGGGTGAGCTATAAATCCTAGTAAGGGAATACACATGGAATAACATGAGTAGTACAATACATGTTAGACATTAGGCATATCAATAGATCACAAGAGAAACATGGACATAAAGGCATGATAAATCGTGATAATCATAACATGGAAATGTGGCAACAACACTTAACATGGAATTAGCATGAGCCAAGACTCATTACACATGTAGCATGAGTAAATCCTCATTGCACATGAAGCACAAGTAAAACCTCGTTGCAATTGAATTAGCATGAGTCAACACTAATTTCACATGAAGTATCATGATACTATACTTTACCCAATGCATTGGAACGCTATAAGGGCGCACCCTTCTTAAACATTTCATTTCATGCATAAGTGTGCCACATGGATCATAAAACATGGATTCATTAAACATAATAATTTATTCCACGATAAAGGAATGTGGAATTCATACATGAAACTTTATAATCAATAAGTAAATGTGCATAAAGGTGAATACCCTTGATGGAGAAATGGGCATGGTATTCACCACACAATGGCATTGGCTTAGAAAATCGGTGCGATTTCAGCAGTGTAATGACGTGACATAAGAATTCATAAAAAGGGTTGATGAGAGAGAAAGGGGTTACTCATCATATTTACATGCAATGGATAGTAATTAGGTCATATAGATACATGCCCCAACAATTGTAATGGAATTTATATTCATGATACAAAAGTATTTCTTGAATGTAAATGAGGAGAGAGAAGTTCCTTTTGGAATTTCGGCATAGTAACGGGTGTACATGGAAGGCATTTAATGAGAGAGAAAGGGGTATCCCATCATTCAAAAATAAATAGGGAATTATGAGGGAGGTGAGAAACCATACCCCAACATTCATAATTGAAATTAAAAGGTCAAAACAACTTAAAGAAAATTGGACAAGAATGAGAAAGGAAGAAAAACCCTTACTTGGAAGTGTGCTTCCAAAGGCTAGAGAGAGGCTTGTGAGAGGCTTATTGGGAGCTTGGGGAACCTTGGGAGGATTATAGAGAGAGTAGGGCAGAGGTTGGATGAACTCAAAAGTCTTTGAGTGAGGAGGAAGTGGGAGCTTGGGTGGGTTTATATAGGAAAGGTGAGGGAATTCTTTATTATTTAGGTTTGTGACCCCTTATATTAAATTAATCCAAAACACAAACCATATCATGGTTTTTGCCCATGGTTTTTGAAAAATGGAATATAAAAACAATATTTTATAAGTCCAAAGTCCTAAATTCTTAAAATAATAGGGTTTCTTATGTGGAGGTGGGTCACACTCTCATGGAAAATAATTTAAAAAGACAAGGTGTTTAATAAGTCTTGAAGGGTCCATTAATGCTTTGAAAAGTAAGTAAAAAAAAACCCAAAATCACATTATTTTAATGGTAAAACATATAGTGTCCGAAAATAAAGATTATAGTATTTTATTACATCACTATTGGGTTATTATGATGTCATATAACACATTATATATTTAAACGGTATTTAATTTTTACCCAAAAATTTGACTGTCTCAGAAAATTATGAAAAATTCACCGTTGTATAATTTCGACGTCCTGATTCTAGAAATAACATTTATTTTATCTAAATAATTTTATAAATATTTTAATTTTCACTTTTAAAATAAAAACTGACATTTATCGAAAATTCACGGGTTTTGACAGAAATTACTGTCAAACCTTAATAAAAATTATAATTGCATTCATAAAATTATAAGATAATTTATATTTAATAAAAATTAATTTAATAATAATAATATTTTATTAAAATATTATTTAATTAAAAAAATCCATTAATTTAATAAAATATATTTCTTAATTAAATAATAACTAAAAACACTATTTGTACTTTAAAAACTATTTACAAAGTATAAAAAATGACAAGGAGGTATATTCATTATTATATAAAAAAATAATATACATGAACATAGTACTATCGATTTGTTACATAACCCCTTAAAACAGCCGCATAAGACCTAAGGGTAAGGTGTGCGATGGTGACAGACTCTTGGGGTGGCTCGGATAACATTGCTCGAGTGGTAATCTCTATCAACTTCCACTTTTCCCGTAGATGGTCTCGTTCGAGCTTGACATTATGAAGCTCAGCTTGGGATTGGTCAAGAGCGAAGCCCAAGGATGCCACCTCTTTTTCGAGCTCCAAAAAATGGGCTTCGTATGAAGCAATTCTACTGGAAGTGGCCATCGCTTCTTTTGTCTGAGTAAATTGGATTTGTTAAAGCCCTATATTTATACTAATCATGTGATTACTGTTCAATGGCTATATTAGCAACTGTAAAAAATTCTTAACATAAAACCAAAGAAATTGACATTTTATATAAATATACAGAGACATTTAATTAGATCAAGAGGGATTTCCATTAATGAAACTTTGGGTCATTACAGTATAGAAGATTTTTCTTCAACTTAGATTAATGGAAGCTCAGGAACTAGAAGTTAGAGATTATACACTCAGATGTTTGGGGACCTACACATGTTCAGTCCTATAGAAGTTTCTTATAATTTATTACTTTTATTGATGATTATACTAGAAAAGTATGAATTTACCTTTTAAAGTATAAGTATGATGCATTTCAGGTGTTTTCCCAGTGAAAATCCTTCGAAAAAAGGGAATACGATTGGATGTTGAAATACATTTTGGAAAACAACAATGGTTAGTTCACCAGACACAAATTCCAAAACTTCTTCTAGAATAAGGGAATAAGGCATGATAATACAAAGCCTTGAAATCCAGAATGTAATGGAGTGGATGAAATATTGAACATGACTATGAAAAAAAAACTAGGAGTATATGGTTGCACATGGGAATGCTTAAGGCTATTTGGGAAGAGGCACTTAACATAAAAAAACATATCAATAATATAAGTTCAATATTGATAGTTGGGTAGGAACTTACAGAGGAGTCATGGTCTATAAAATGACCATAAGTTCAACATATTAAAGTATTAAGTAGTTTAGCATATGTCCATGTAAATTATAAAGATCAAGATAAACTTGAATCAAAATCCAAAATGTATATTTCCTTGGTTATGGAGATAAAAATTTTGGATATAATTTATGGGATGATTAAAGAAAACAAATCATCAAGAGGAGAGATATTTTCTTTAATGAAAATTTTCTATGGAAGGAAATGAACTTGGATGAGAAATGAGTTGAAGAGAAATCAACTGTTAAAGTCTAGGTTGATCAAAGTGAAGTCACCATAATATCATAACTTTCAGAGAACTCAAATGAATGTTCTGAAAGCACTAAAAGTTCAAGATAAAGGCTAGATTAAGATCAACCATAAAGTTTTTGAGTGGATGAATCTTGAGTGGGAGCACTAGAAGTATAAGATTTGGAAGTTAGAGTACCATATGTTTAGGTACTAGAAGAAAGAGTAGAGTTAAGCAGTACAATTTATCCAACTCAATTGAGGTGATCAACCAGATTTAGAAATCCAATTCAAAGGTATGAAGCTAAAATGAATTCTCTACTATTAATATATGCAATAGAACCTGAATTTTTTAAGGAAGAATATTGACCTAACAACTCTAAATAGTGGGATTTAATCATGAATGAAGAGATGTATTCACTAAATTTCAATAGAACTTGGGGGATTATCCAATTTCCAGAAAGGGAAAATAGCACCAGATAATAAGTGGGTTTACTGGATTAAGAAATAGATTGATGGAAATAAAATATAAAAATAATGACTAGTTGTGAAGGGTATTTAATAGAAGGAAGGAGTTTATTTCTCAACAATATTATAATCAACAGTTAAACATTCTACCATCCATACAATGATAAGTATGGTGGCATCAAATGGTCTATAATTAGAACATATGGATGTTAAGACAAATTTAATTCATGACGAGTTAGAGGAATAAATTTACATGAAGCAACCAATAAGTGTAACATAAGTTGGGAACCAGAATTTGGTATGTAAATTAAATAAAATCATGTATGGCTTGAAGTAATCACCATGACAGTGAAATCATAATTTTGACTCATTTATATCATAAGAAGGATCCAAGAGGTGTTCCAAAGATCATTGATGTTATTGAAAGCAATGTGATAATGTGACTTTTATTATTTTTCTTTTATATATCGATGATATGTTGTTGTTTGGATCAAAATATTGAAAGATTAAAAAATTTAAGTGTAAGTTATTCATAAGTTTTGTGATGAAAGATATCAGGCAATATAAGAAAATATTAGGGATAATGATAGAAATAGATAGAAAGACTGAAACTTTGGTTCTATATTAGAAAGAGTATATCTATAAAATCATTGAAATATTTTTCATGAAAAGAAGAAAACTAGTTTCTACTCCTTTTATTGGACACTTAAAACAATAAAAAACACAAGCACCAATAATAGAAGAAGAGCACCGGTATATAGAGAAGTGTCTTACTCTTTATCTATTGAAAGTTTAATGTACTCTATGATTTATACTCAGCTAGATATTTATTTTTTAATGGGATTTATAAGTAGATTTATTTCTAACCCTAGAAAGAAACATTGATAATTTGTTAAGTTTATCATTCTATATTTGAAAGGATTGAAAGATAAGGTTATTTTTTTTGGGGAGGAAGATCCACTATAAGGATTTATTAATTCTAACTTTACTGGAGACTAATAAAGTTAGAAAATAACAATAGGGGTTGTATTCACCTATAGAGGAGAAATAATTGGTTAGATTATACAATTACATAAGATCATTACATTAAGTATAATGGAATCTGAGCATGTTGCTACAACAGATGCAGGGAGGGAGATGGTTTGGTTAAAGAAATTACAGAAGGAACTATGAAGAATCCAAGAAGGAAATATTATATTATATGAAAACCAAATCATGATTGACTTGGATATAAATTTGGGTTTTCATGTGATAATGAATCACATAGAATTGAAGTAATATTTCATTAGAAATGAAGAGAAAGCATCAGATCTTCAGAAGATTTATTATAGCCAAAATCTGGTAGAAATGTTTAAAAAATCTTTATTTCAAGAAATTATGAGGATTAATCGTGATTTAGTAGGGATTGGGTGAATGAAAGGAGGATGGAGAAACACTTATACTATGTAAGTAAAGAGGTTTATTAAAAAAAATTCTTGGGTGTTTCCCTAAAAAGAGTATTTAAGTGGGATATTGTTGGGATGCGAAGCCTAGTTTCATGTTACCAAAAGTTCATGCACCAAATTTACATTTATCAAAAATAAGGTTAGTGGTAAGAGGATGGACTCAGTGTGATGGAAGTGATAGTTCATATCTTTAGTGGCAGTAGGTCCATCAGTTTCAATCTATGGATAACATCAAAGGGTGGTCTGGGATGATCGATGAACTCTCTGGAAGGAAGTCTCTTGAATAAAGACTCTATAAGTTTATCAATGAAAGAATTTGTACTCAACAAGGTTATAGATATTTAATAGTAACATTACATATGTATATTCTCTATGAACATGGGAAGACGGTGTAGTCAACACAATTAGATGAAGCTCTTATAAAAGGAAGTGAGGACCAGACCAGAATAATGCATCCTGATCACAAACAACACATGTAAAAGGTACATGGAGAATCAAAAGAATTACAAAGTGTTTAATTATTTGTAATTATTTAGCACTAATAGATTTATTAGTTGGTTTTAATCTTTTCACTTCTAATAATACAAGAGTATCATAGTGCTTGTCCTATGAACATAGGACAACTCTTCTAAAGGAAATTAATCTCTTGCGTTCTTTTCTTACTTTATGTATGACCATTGCATGTATTTACATTACTTTGTCTATTTATGAGTTTCTTATAATATGTATGAAAGATCTACTAAGTGTTGTGGGTAGGGTTCCTTGACTCACTACCTCTGATACAATTAGTTGAAAGAAGGAAAACTTTTGGAGGTTTATTTTTCTGTTGTGCTGATCTTGAACATGAACTTCCAGTGGATTAACGTGTTGAAGTTCCAATGGTTTTATTAGAATAATATGCCAAAGTTTTTCATGGGTTCCCAACAAAAATCACATCATATGTACCATCTAGGTATGGATGCACACTTCCTCAAAGATTATATAATAAAATTATCAAAGTATTAAGGTGATCATGTTAGGTATCTCACAAACCTTAAGTAAAACAATTAAATATAAAACATGCACCCCTGGTATAATAAATACATGGTGTATGACACTCCATGTGGTGTATGCTTGAGAGTTCACTGATAAAACACTATTTTATTGAATATTTTATTGATAATAAATGATATAAATTCCTCACATTGTGTTAAATATGTTTATTTATAAAATATTTGGGATTTGATCATTCATTTGAAAATTTGGTGAAAATTCCAGTTTTACCCTTAATAGTGCACTGTAGTATTTCGAATATAAATATTTTTATATTTATTATTTGAATTTGAAATTTTGTAACAGTGTTTCTAACTTAATTATCTACAACTTTTATTCAGGACACTAGATCCAAATAATGCATTTTAATGGAGTAATTGGGACATAAAGTCAAAGCTGGGCTGGACTCGCCAGAATGGATAAGCTTCTGTATTTCGGCCATAACTCCTAGATATGGGCTTGTATTGAGACAAATTTGGAGAGGAGATATAGGACCCATATCCGCACATTTGATCCTTCTGTAAGGACATCCAATTCACGAGTTTTGGTGGTCAAATGGGCGGTGCAATTGCCATTAAAATATTTGGCCGAATTTCCACATTCACACTTGAAACCACTTGTAACCTCTCCTCCCCTCCCCTCTATAAATTGGAGTTTTTCTCATTTTGAGGGGTTGGAACGTGCATTGGGAAGTTTAGGGCAGAGGAGAATTGGATCCACTCCAATTATCCAACCATTTCAATAAGGGTATCTCTTGAAGCAAGGATCCCTTCGACGAAGCCTTCCTCTTCTCCTTCATGTTGTAATGATTTTGTTTATGTAATAAACTTCTTTGTTCTTCTTTTATTTCTTCTCTTTTCTTATATTTTGTTTAAATTTCTTATTCTATTAATCTTCCTAATTGGTCTGGAATTATTGAGTAGAAGCGTTATTGGGTTATACCCATTTTAAACCTTTGCACATGCAAAACGCTTCTACGATGATTACGCCACCCATGGAAGAGTAGCTCTTTTTAATAATCGATCGACCTCTATCCTTTTTCATTCATTTATTTTGAATCAATGAGCTATTGTAATTCAAATAATATGATCCATGAATTGTGTTTTTAAATTACAAGAAACTAATCAAGCAATTGAACAATTAATACAAAACACGCGAGGTCGAGATTTTGTGTAAATTGTGAGAGCGCGATCTTAATCGGTAATAAAAGACCACACAAGATAAATTTGTAGAGTTAAAATATAATCCCTAAATAAAATTAATCCTCATTTACAGAATGGATATGTGCTCTAATTAACCACTGACCATAAGCTATCCTTAGAACAACATCAAAGCAGGGTGCTGCGATTGCGTGTTCCGAAGCTAGCCTAGGGTTTAAGTAATTTCATCTTTGTGGTTAAGTTAACTCTCGTAGGGTTCGAGGGATAACAAATTAGGGGATCATAATTAAGTGGATATTGATTTAAATGATAATTATTAATAAGTGAATGAAGAGGTAGAGTTAGATCGATTATGCCTTTTAAAATAGATTTCTAAAAAAACATCTTCTTGTTGTGTCTTTTTAATCAAACATCATTTCAAAATTAAAAACAAAAACAAATGAAATCTTCTTCCAGCAAACTTCTTCTAGATCTATAAACTATAAAAAAAAACCCCATCCATTCAATTAGTGTTTTTATTATCTTTTTATTTTATTTTTATAATACCTCTAAGAAGTTGTTTTAATTCACTTCCTCCTTTGAGAGGCGACTTTGGTCAGCCACTCTGCTGCACCTAAGTACCGCCAAATCACACTAATCATTTGAGGGAACCCACGACAGTGCTCTACCAAATTGGCGCCGTTTCCGGGGAGGCAAGTAATTATTTCAACCAATTATAGGTATTTATTTTATTTTACATTTTATTCTCTTCCTCTCTTCTTTCTTCATTCTGTACCCAATATGATTTTTCTTCCTCTTCTTTTATTTTCTTCTACTTCTTTTTGGACCATCAACTCAAACTTCTCATTTTTATTTTACTATGGTCCACTTTATTTCTTTTCATTTTTATTTGATCTATGACACGAACTAATCCTGAAGATCTCTTAGATCTTGACCCTGAGATTGAACGTAGCCTTAGGGCTCGAATCAGACACTCTCAGTCTACGAGAAGTTTCAATATTCAACCAATTGGTGAATTCCTCTCTTCTGGAAACATTGAAATTGGAAGTTATTCAAATTCAAACATAATAGAGGAACCAATGGCTGAAAAAAATGGAAATGAACTTAATATAACCATTCGAGAATTGGCTGCACCTGATATTAACTATCAACCAAATTGTATTGCATACCCAAATCTCGAATCGGACTTTGAACTAAAATCTGGGTTAATTCACTTAGTTCCAAAGTTTCATGGCCTCTCTGGTGAGGATCCCAATAAACATTTGAAAGAATTTAATGTGGTTTGCTCAACCCTTAAACCAAGAAATGTTTCTGAAGATCAAATCAAATTAAGAGCATTCCCATTCTCACTTGATGGAGCTGCAAAAGATTGGATGTATTATTTGCAACCTGAAGATGTAACATGTTGGAATGATTTGAAACGTCTTTTCTTGCAAATATTTTTTCTAGCATCAAGGACCACATCCATTCGAAATAAGATATCGGGGATCAAGCAAGAACAAGGGGAGTCAATGTATGAGTACTGGGAGCGATTCAAGAAGTTGTGTGCAAGCTGCCCACATCACCAAATCAGTGAGCAACTACTCATCCAGTACTTCTATGAAGGACTCACACCCATGGAGAGGAGCATGGTGGATGCTGCAGCTAGAGAAGCATTGGTTGACAAGACACCAGTAGCTGCACGAGCATTGATCGACAAAATGGCCCAAAACTCTCAACAATTCGGTGATAGAGGTACACCACATGTTCGAGGAGTACATCAAGTAAGTCCTTCTTCTCTTGAAAGTCATTTGATTGATACTAAGTTAGAAGAATTGACAACTATGGTGAGGCAGATTGCATTGGCTCAAAAGATATACCAACCCCCTCCTTCAAGGCCATGTGGCATTTTCACTGAGACAAGCCACCCAACTGACTGTTGCCCACAACTACAAGAGACAGAAGATTGTGCAGCAGTGTTCCCTGGGAGACCATTTCAGCAGCAACAACAACAACCATATCCCCAAAAGAAGTTTGATACAGTATACAACCAAGGGTGGAAAGATCAGTCAGACATGAGGTATGGCTCTGGACAACAACAAAGGCCCCCTTTTCAACCAAACTTCCAGCAGCCTCCACCTTACCAACAGGGTTTCCAACAAACCCAAAGGAGATTCGAACCTCAAACATCAACGAGTCAGAAACAAGGGAATATCCAACACAAGGTAGACTCTAACACTGATGATCTTTTGAAACAAATTGTTATTAATCAACAGAATGTGCTGAAGAGTCAAGGTTCATAGCAGAGAGAGTTGAAGACTCAAATGAGTCAGATTGCCACCGCCCTCCATGAACTTGTGAGTAAGAATTATGGAAATCTACCTTCCCAACCCACTCCAAATCCAAAGGGGAATGTTAGCTCCATCACATTGAGAAGTGGGAAGCAAATGAATGATACATATGGACCTACCATTCCACCGGGATTCACCTATACTCTAGAGAAGCCGCATTCCATACCAACTGATGAGCAATCCAAGGAGAAAGATAAAGGTAAGAAAAATATTGATGATGTACCTCCTAAACCCCTTCCTTTTCCAAACAGGGTTGTTCAAACCAAGAAGATGGCTGAAGAAGCAATGCAAAAGGAGGTTTTGGACACATTCAAGCGTGTGGAGATCAACATTCCTCTACTTGAAGTCATTAAGCAAATTCCAAGGTATGAGAAATTCTTAAAAGAACTTTGTACCAATCGAAGAGGGCTCAAGGGAAATTAGAGGATCAACCTTGGAAGGAATGTCTCGGCACTCATTACACCAACTCTAGCAATGCCAACAAAGTGCAAGGATCCCGGGACATTCACCATCCCATGTACCATAGGGGAGTTGCACTTCTCTGATGCTCTTTGTGATTTAGGAGCTTCAATAAATGTGATGCCTCACTCTGTATTATCTTCCTTGTAGGTTGGTGAGTTGAAGACAACAAGAGTAGTGGTGCAATTGACGAATAGAGCTACGACATATCCAGCGGGAGTTCTTGAGGATGTACTTGTTCGGGTAAGAGACATGATCTTTCCAGCAGACTTCTATATGCTTAACATGGAGAATGATCAGGTAAGTTCTCATGCCCCCATTATCTTAGGTAGACCCTTCCTCAAAACTGCAAAAACTATCATAAATGTCAATGAGGGTACACTTTCCATGGAGTTTGGAGATTAAGTTGTGATATTTAATGTTATGGATTCCATGAAGTACCCCTCAGAGGACCATTCTGCTTTTGTTATCTCCCATTTTGAACCACCAAGTAAAAACATCATGGAATTGGATTGTCCTATGCTTAGGGAGATTATGAGTATTGGTTCTAGTTTGATGTCTAAGAGTACTTCTACATCCATTTTTAAGGAACAAGACTCTCTAAGATTTGATTTTGAAATGGAATCATATTCTGATTTTGATCATGTGAACTCTGATCATGACATGGCTATTGAGTATGCTGATGGATTTGGTGCTTTATTCTCTGATTGTGATGATTTTTATTCTGATACTGATGTTCATTGTGCAGATATGTTTGTTGCATCAATTTCTCCATCCATACTACACCCTCCTTCATTAGAACTCAAGCCATTGCCACCAAATCTGAAATACTCATACTTGTTGAATGGTGAGAGATTACCTGTTATCATTGCTAACAATCTCCCTTTTGAACATGAAGAAAAGCTTTTGAATATTTTGAGGGAGAACATTAGGGCGATTGGGTGGACCTTGGCTGACATATCAGGTATTAGCCCCTCCATTTGCATGCATAGGATTCTCTTGGAGGATGGGGCTAAAACAGTGAGATAGCCACAAAGGAGACTTAATCCCACCCTCCTGGAAGTTGTTAAAAAAGAAGTTGAAAAATTGCTCGAGGCAGGTATAATTTACCCTATTTCTGACTCACAGTGGGTAAGTCCAATTCAGGTTGTGCCTAAGAAAACTGGTTTTACTGTTGTTAAAAATGAGAAAGATGATTTAGTTCCAATGAGGGTGCAAAACAGTTGGCGTGTGTGTATTGATTATAGGAAACTAAATCAGACCACTCGCAAGGACCATTTCCCCCTCCCATTTATTGATCAAATGCTCGAGAGACTAGCTGGGAAAACACACTATTGTTTCTTGGATGGATTTTCTAGATATTTTCAGGTTCCTATAGCTCTAGAGGATCAGGAGAAGACTACATTCACCTGTCCCTTTGGCACATTTGCCTACCGGAGGATTCCATTTGGACTTTGCAACGCCCCAGGTACCTTCCAGAGATGTATGGTGAGTATTTTTTCTGATTTTATTGAGACCTGCATGGAGGTATTTATGGATGATTTTACAGTGTATGGGTCTTCATTTGATGAATGTCTAAGTAGTTTGGGAAAGGTGGTGAATCGTTGTATTGAGAAGAATCTGGTCCTGAACTTTGAAAAGTGTCATTTTATGGTAGAGCATGGCATTGTCTTAGGGCATGTAGTGTCAAAACATGGGATAGAGGTTGATAGATCTAAGGTATACATTATTTCATCCTTACCCTATCCTTCATGTGTGCGTGATGTTAGATCTTTCCTAGGGCATGCAGGATTTTATCGGTGCTTCATCAAAGATTTTAGTAAGATCGCTCTTCCTATGTCATGATTACTTAAAAAAGATTCTGATTTTGTGTTTGATGATTCTTGTAGGACTTCCTTTGATGACCTAAAGAAGTGTCTGACCACTCCACCTATCATACAGCCCCCACGGTGGGACCTTCCATTTGAGCTTATGTGTGACGCCTCCAACTTCGCGGTTGGAGCTGTCTTATCTCAGAGGGTGTAAGGACGTTCACATGTGATTTCCTATGCATCAAGGACATTGGATTCAACCCAATCAAACTACACAACCACGGAAAAGGAGTTTCTTGCTGTCATATTTGCTTTAGATAAATTCCGTTCATATTTATTGGGTTCTAAAGTAGTTGTTTTTTCTGACCATGCAGCTTTGAGGTACCTCCTGAAGAAGCCAGATGCAAAGCCACGACTTATCCGTTGGATGCTCCTTATTCAAGAGTTTGACATCGAGATAAAGGACAAAAAGGGGTCAGAAAACATGGTGGTGGACCACATGAGTAGGCTTACTCACACACTAGAGGATGACACCTTGGATCAGGTACCACTTCGAGACACTTTCCCTGATGAGCATCTCTATACCATCTCAGGTACGCATCCTTGGTATGCTGATTTAGTTAACTACCTTGTTGCTTCTGAAATCCCTGCAAATTTAAAGAAACATCAAGTCCAAAAATTAAAGAGTGAGTCAAGATTTTATGTTTGGGATGATCCATACTTATGGCGCATGTGTAGTGACCAAGTCATTAGGAGGTGTGTTCCCGATCATGAGTTTGAGTCTGTTTTGCATTTCTGTCATACACTTGCTTGTGGTGGACACTTTGGACCCCAACGGATAGCTAGGAAGGTTTTGGACTCTGGATTATATTGTCCTAGATTATTCCATGATTCCCATGTGTTTTGTAAGTCATGCTCTCGTTGCCAACACACTGGGAACATTTCTAGGAGACATGAGATGCCCCAACAACCCATACTATTTTGTGAGATTTTTGATGTATGGGGCATCTACTTTATGGGTCCTTTTCCTAGTTCATTTGGATTTTTGTATATTTTGGTTGATGTTGATTATGCGAGTAAATGGGTGGAGGCCAAGGCCACCAGGACTGACGATTCTCATGTTGTTGTGGACTTTGTCAAAGCACAAATTTTTTGCAGGTTTGGAGTACCAAAGGCCATCATCAGTGACCAAGGGACACACTTTTGCAATAAGAATTTTAATTCCCTCCTTTGAAAGTATGGGGTGACACACAAAACATCAACACCATACCACCCCCAAACAAATGGCCAGGCTGAGGTTTCAAATCGTGAGTTGAAACAAATCTTGGAGAAAACCGTGCAGCCAAATAGGAAGAATTGGAGCAAGCGCTTGGATGATGCATTGTGGGCTTATAGGACAGCATACAAGACCCCCATTGGTATGTCCCCATTTCGGATTGTTTTTGGGAAAGCGTGTCATCTCACCGTGGAAGTCGAGCATCAGGCATATTGGGCTATAAAGAAATGCAACATGGATTTGGCCCAAGCTGGAATTCAAAGGAAGTTGAAAATTCAAGAGCTTGAGGAGATTCGACTGTCATCATATGAGAACTCAAGGCTCTACAAGGAAAGATCAAAAGTAGCTCATGAAAAAATGATCCAACAAAGGGAGTTTCATGTTGGAGAGAAAGTCCTTCTCTATAGTTCACGACTGAAGTTGATGCCTGGTAAGTTGCGTTTCAGATGGTTAGGTCCTTATATTGTGTCTAATGTTTTTCCTTATGGTGCAGTGGAGATCACACAAGAGGAAACTAGAAGGAGCTTTACAGTCAATGGGAAAGGTTTGAAGAGATACATTGAGGGACATCCTATTGATGCAGTGGATTTTATCACATTGCATGACCCCATCATCACTTGATCACATCAGGCTGTTCCTAACCCTTTCAATTTTATATTATTTGTCCTATTTAAAAATTCTGCATTTCATGTGCATATATCATCTCACGGGTTCACATTGAGGAAAATGAAATATTTTAAGTGTGAGGGAGGGAAACTTTTAGTTTAGTAATTTCAATTGTTTTCCTTTTTAAAAAAAACCAAAAAAAAAAAATTGCGTGTTTTTCAAATTAAAATTGTGTGTTTTTCAAATTTTGTGTGTTTATTTTACAATTTTTTGTGTTTTTTTGAAACATTTTGAGCTAAAATGATTCTCATCACCATTTTTAAATCCATATCAATAAGTGAAACAATTTACCCCTTGAAACTAAGCTTAAATGAATGCTGAAATGACTTTGTTTCAAGTTCAAATATTTAGTAATTTCATGAAAAGTACGCTGAATTTTGAATCCCATGCCAATATCACTGTCTTTATATTTGAAATCACTTTCCTGTGAGGCTTCTAAACCATTATTTTCATATTATTTACATTCACCTCACTTCTTGAGAGAACTAAACCATACTTTATTTAACCAGAATTTGATCTATTCCTGTCAAAACTTGAGGGTTTGAGGTACTTATGTTTAAATGATTGAGGCATTTGTTTGGTATTAAAGCCCCTATTTCAAAGAATACTTTTTTTATAATGGAATACCTTGAATATTTAATCCTTGTATCCCTTAGAATCCATGCACAACCTGTTAGGATAGCCACATTACAAGACAATTTTCCATATCCAACCAACTCTTGAAGTGAAATTGCATAATCTAGTTGAGCTTAAGTGTGGGGGAAGCTGTCTTGGGTTTTGCCACCACATTCTGTGATACTTTGGGTGGAAAATTAAATTCTGAAGAGATGTGTTTGCTGCTAAAGAAAGTCATTATATTGAAAGATGTGCCTTTTCTGGAGCTTTCATGACAAGTGAAGCTGTGCCTTTTCTGGAGCTTCTAATTGAGGTGGAAAGCTGTGCCCATCTAGAGCTTTCAAGAAAATCATGTTTGAGAAGATTGACATTTTTTATGCTGAAATGATGAATGGTGTAAACCTTTCATGACTTTTCATGATTATGTATCTGAATTGATACTATGGGGATTGAAGAGAAGACCATATTTAAGTGAAAATTAGATTAATTCAATTTTGCTTCAAAAGAGTCAAGCCCTCCTCATTCAGCCTCAGGTTTTTTCACATCTTAATCCTACCAACCGAAAGCCACAGAACAACCCTGAAAAGTCCTCATGATAAACATATGTCCTTGAATCACATCAGGTAGCGATGTAGGAATCTATCAAGCCTATGGTGACCCTTGTATGAGTTTGGATGAGAAAGACATTGCAAAAAAAAATTGATATTTGAGTGATGAGAGAAAATTCAAGCGAGGTAAGTGTTTTGTGCATGGGCGGATAAATGAAGTGGAAATATATTGAATGATATAAATGGAGAACTTGAAATAATGTTTTTTATGAGGCATGATATCTTTTGATTCTTGGTGTGAAATTGATTGATCTTAAGGATATGTGTTTTAAAATTGGTTTTGATTTGATATTGATGTTTACTTGATATGAGGTTTTGCCCAGGTGTGCAAAAGGGTAAGTGTGGGGGAGTTGATAAAACACTATTTTATTTAATATTTTATTGATAATAAATGATATAATTTCCTCACATTGTGTTAAATATGTTTATTTATAAAATATTTGGGATTTGATCATTCATTTGAAAATTTGGTGAAAATTCCAGTTTTACCCTTAATAGTGCACTGTAGTATTTCGAATATAAATATTTTTATATTTATTATTTTAATTTGAAATTTTGTAACAGTGTTTCTAACTTAATTATATACAACTTGTATTTAGGACACTAGATCAAAAGAATGCATTTTAATGGAGTAATTTGGACATAAAGTCAAAGCTGGGCTGGACTCGCCAGAATGGATAAGCTTCTGTATTTCGGCCATAACTCCTACATATGGGCTTGTATTGAGACCAAATTTAGAGAGGAGATAGAGGACCCATATCCGAACATTTTAGCATTCTGGAAGGCCGGCCAATGCACGCGTTTTGGTGGTCAAATGGGCAGTGAAAGTTGCATTAAAATATTTGGCCGAATTTCCACATTCACACTTGAAACCACTTGTAACCTCTCCTCCCCTACCCTCTATAAATTGGAGTTTTTATCATTTGGAGGGGTTGGGACGTGCATTGGGAAGTTGAGGTAAGAGGAGAAGTTGATCCACTCCAATTTTCCAACCATTTCAATAAGGGTAGCTCTTGAAGCAAGGATCCCTTCGACGAAACCTTCCTCTTCTCCTTCATGTTGTAATGATTTTGTTTATGTAATAAAATTATTTGTTCTTATTTTATTTCTTCTATTTTATTCTGTTTTGTTTAAATTTCTTCTTCTCTTAATCTTCATAATTGGGATGGAATTCTTGAGTAGAAGCGTTATTGGGTTATACCCATTTTAAACCTTTGCACATGCAAAACGCTTCTACGATGATTACGCCACCCAAGGAAGAGTAGTTCTTTTTAGTAATCGATCGACCTCTATCCTTTTTCATTAATTTATTTTGAATCAATGAGATAATGTAATTCAAATAATATGATCCATGAATTGTGTTTTTAAATTACAAGAAACTAAGCAAGCAATTGAACAATTAATACAAAACACACGAGGTCGAGATTTTGTGTAAATTGTGAGAGCGCGATCTTAATCGGTAATACAAGACCACACGGGATAAATTTGTAGAGTTAAAATATAATCCCTAAACACAATTCATCCTAATTTCCAGAATGGATATGTGCTCTAATTGACCACTGACCATAAGCTATCCTTAGAACAACAATCAAAGCAGGGTGCTGCAATTGCGTGTTCCGAAGCTAGCCTAGGGTTTAAGTAATTTCATCTTTGTGGTTAAGTTAACTCTCGTAGGGTTCGAGGGATAACAAATTAGGGGATCATAATTAAGTGGATATTGATTTAAATGATAATTATTAATAAGTGAATGAAGAGGTAGAGTTAGATCGATTACGCCTTTTAAAATAGATTTCTAAAAAAACATCTTCTTGTTGTGTCTTTTTAATCAAACATCATTTCAAAATTAAAAACAAAAACAAATGAAATCTTCTTCCAGAAAACTTCTTCTAGATCTATAAACTATAAAAAAACCCCATCCATTCAATTAGTGTTTTTATTATCTTTTATTTTATTTTTAGAATACCTCTAAGAAGTTGTTTTAATTCACTTCCTCCTTTGAGAGACGACCTTGGTCAGCCACTCTGCTGCACTTAAGTACCCCAAAATCACACTAATCATTTGAGGGAACCCACGACAGTGCTCTACCATTCACCCAATACACAAATCTCATTTTGTGACTCATGAGTATATTTTGTATCTATATACAAAATCTTACTCATGATAACCTTATATTTCATCACAAACTATAATAATCTATGATGAATATCAATTAGGGATAAATCAAAGTTATAATTTGAGAGGTTAATTATCATTTCACTTTATAAAATGTATGCATCTAATGTGAAAAATTATAATATGGTGTATACCTTATCTATAATATGATATGTTTTATACTCCCATTTTTTTAAGAATATTAACAAAACCATACACAAACACCTAGTTGGACCACTCACTCTCTAAGATGTTTTAATGATAAAAAAACATTTATGATTCTAAACATTTTATTCGATGCCATTTTAGTTATTATTGTTTAGATATTACCTTAGGAAGTTGGTTGGTCAATCAATAGGTTCAAGGTTCATTTGGAGACCATTTTGATTTCCTTATTGGGTGAAACCATCTGCCAACTGATAGGAAAAATAAAATCACTTGGGCTCTTCTAAAACACACCAACTAGCTGGTGGATCCTAGAAGCCATTTGGTGGGATTTTCTATAAATTAAAACTAGATGTTGGAGGTTGTACCCTCCAGCCTCTCTCACCTACCAATAGCTATTTTAGACTCCCAAAACCTCTAAAACCAACATAGAACCTCCAAAGGATATAAATACTCACCCAAGAAGGCTTGGACACCACCATTTACCATTTTGATACACTTGTGCCTTCACTTGAGCAATTATTTATGCATTTTTTATTGTATTCATTTTCTCCCTCATTATTTATTTCTCTTTCTCTAATTTTTATATTTCAATATTACTAAGAAGATTGTGAGTGTATTGTAAAGAGTTTGTTCTTAACAAACCTATCATCCTCCTCCTTCTTGGGTGATCGCTACCACCAAAGTAAAAGTTTTGGGTTTCTTACTTTCACTATCTAAAAAAATTATTTTTGGGTTTCTTGCTATAACCATTAAAAAGTATCTGTTTCTTCTTTTGTACTGGGTTCCTTTCTACAAACAATTAAAAATAAAGGTTCTCTAGGTTCTTGGACACCATTAAGGCCAAGGGATAACAAGAACCATCAAGCACTTAAGGGGAGGAGACGTAGGTACTCATATTGAGTATTGGATAAACTCCTTTATCATCTTGTATTGTCCTTTTATTTATTCCTCTTACATTATCCTTTTAATTATTCTGATGAGCATACTCTTTAATTTTATTTATCAAATATTTTATCTATTTATTTATTTTAATTTTTGAAAGTAAATTCACCCCCTTTTTTTATCCTAATCATACCAACAATTGGCATCAAATTCATCATTGGTTTTTAAACCTTAACCGGTTTTAAGGGAAAACTATAAAGGATGAACACTTCCTTTATAATGAACCTTTACCCCAAAGATAACCCTCCCAGGAAAATAATAAGATAAGGGAGATAATTATTCTTGAAGCCTGCCTCCAATAGGACATGTGTTGGTGACTAGCATCAAGGTTATATCGTACACACAGATGTGAGGCATTAACCTCTAAGAATAATGGGGAATGAGAGATAAGATAAGAACACCAAACAAACCATACTCATAAAATAATAAAAGATCCTAATATATGCATACAATGTCATATAATTGAATAACTACAAAAGAAACTATAAGTACCAAAATAAAATCCTTAGTAGTGACCTTGAAGCCCAATAACTATTGAATAACACCACAAGCTAGTAATGTCTAGACTGATCAATAATCATATCCTGCAGACCTAAAAAACTATTTATATAGATATAGGGTGATCATAACAAGTATAGTCAGTAAGATCCTCCTTAGAGACTCTTGTGTAAAAGATAAAGAAAACATACCAAAGCCTAATGAATAAAAAATGAAACTAAATCGATAGTTAAATAGGCATGATATTCCCCCAAGATCTCATGTAGAACATGAATAGATTTCTCATTTAAATCCTAGCCAATTTCAACCTTTCCAATCTCACAATGGAAGTAAGGATCATAAGGGAAGTGATTTACAACCTCACAAGAGGCAATTGTAATGGAATATCTCAATTTATCTCAACTTCTATGTGTCTGTACAAATAAGGTTCCCCTCACTTTATACAAGGTTGGGTGAAAATGTTTAAAAAATTATATAATATTAAATATCCTCAAGGTTTTAGAGAAAAAAGTGAGTGATTTATTTTCAAAATTGTGTTCAATTTTATATTTGGAATATTCCATCAAAATCTCTTTGCGAGTTGGAGGAAGAATATGCACGAATAAAATTTGTTGAGGAATATACCAAGAGAGAATCAATGGTTAAACAATGGTTTGGTAAGTAAAGACTGGTTCCAAGCCTCACCATGGATCTCTCACTAAGTATCACAAACAAGTAATAATATAATATCCAACATAATATCAATTGAAGGTAGCTCATTACCACTTCCCCAATAGTTTTCCACTCTGCCCCAAAATTTCTTGTCCTAATCCATCTCTCTATAAGAAATAATCTTACCCCTAAAAAACTAGGAAACTATAACATAACATGCACCTCATACATCACATCATCTCATCAAAAAAATACCATCTCCAAATAGTAACTAGGTAGTTTCCAGGAGCCACCAAAGACCATACGCCATGTATTACACCTAAATCCATCACAACCCATACACAACATACCTATAATAGTCCTTAGGATACTATATATGGAGATAAACGTGAGTGAAAATAACCACAAGACATTATAACTCTCTACACACATATACGATAAAGGTAACCACTATGCATACCAGTATATAATACTATCAGGAGAAGGGATTAAAGAAAGAGGGGATAATCAACCATCCATTCCTCACCAACCTGTATATTGGGGAAAACACCCTCCAGAGTCCACTGGTTGTTTGTATCCCTATCGAAAGGAGTGGGGTAGTGTATGAAATCACATAATATAGGAATATATATATCTCACAAACTATACCACGAGAAACTATCTAGTCTCAACCTCAACTACAACTATCATCTCTTGGACACCTGACTTCCAATGCCAAGGACTAGATATCCTATAAGCACACAAACATTTCAAGAGACTTAATTTAGTAATTTCCATTAAACATTTTATATTACATTAATTACCATTCGATGTTCATACCATCCATGTATAATCCAACAAATTACAAGGTTTCTCAGGAGTTATCATCATCAACATTTCATTAATCCTTTAACTCCAAGGGTTCAAAAATTCATTATCATTCCATAATTTTGAGTACTCTAGGACTCATCCTAAGCTTCCATAAATCATGAATAAAGCAAGCACAACTAGCTGCATCAAGCAATGGGTAAAGTAATGCATAAACAAGCAACCTGATCATATATAATTTAAGAATATTCATAAATAAACAATTAACAATAGGCAAGATAATCTTTAACCCATTCCACTAGTCTTAGTGCCATACCCGACAACACCATACACATCACCATCCATCCTGCCATCATAAGTGACAACTACTGACACAAAACTGTGCCTCCCCACACATTATATTAAAACCATCATCCATACCAGGATCACATTATATTACATAGAAAGTATCCTCATCCAGAGCAGTCACACAAGGCATCGAGTAAACAACAAACTATTAATATGAAAACTAGGCCCTAGAACCAAGAAATTGATCTTTCATAAGAAAACAAGCTCGTTCACCCCCAAAAAATTATCTTTATCAAACAACCAATTGTTTACCATCTTGAATTAAATAATTCATTGATCAAAAGTTAAAACCACAGGAAACATAAGGTAGAAACTATAAACAATTATAAATTATTTAAACATACTTTGAACATAACTTCTATTTCCATCAATTATAAGAAGAACAATAATAATTAAACATGACTCATTATTTATCCAAAAAATAATAATAGCTTTAAATTCTTTATCCAATTCCAAATATATCAAATAAGCTAATCCATAACATAATCAAAGATAGAAAACTATCTAGAAAATAAATAGGTAAACCATTAACATGACATAAATATATGAAATCACTGTAACCAAAAACCAATTCTTTATTTAATCTAGTTTTGTATTTATTAAGGTTAATTCCACCATTACCCAAAGAGATAAAACACAACAACTTCATGATTTCGTATAAAAACAAGGAGAAGCAATGAATCCCCTAACTCAATTTAGAAGTTCAAAATTATTTGAGAAAGAATGGATGATTGAGCGTCAACCACCACCGAAACCAAAGGAAGGTTAATTAGAACCTAAAATTAGCAATCCACTATCAACCATGATCATATATCTGACTAAAACAAAGGGTTTGTCATAGTTAGCATAAAAAAATAAAGAACTGAAAGTAGAAAGGGGAGGAAAAGGCACCTTGAACTAAAGGTTCTAGATCCTCCATGATCCAAGTGTTATAATCCTCAAGGATTCTATCAAAGGTAACCAAGGGGGAAGAACTTACACTTACCCAATGACAATTCCATCAAAATAGACTTAACATGATAAAATGACCCAACCATGCCCTAGGTTAATTCATATCATCTAGAAATCAAAGGAATTTCAAGAAGAGGACCGTGGATTGGTTAATAGAGAAAATAATGAATTAAAATCACATTTAATATCCCTCATAACATTGTACATGTTTCCCATTTTGAATCGGTCAAGATCTATAAAGAACAATGGTCATTTTGGATATTCAAATTCCATATTGACCATCACTAAAACCTCCACCATGACCACTGTGTTCTTAAATATACTATCCCAACATGACATTTTCTAGGGTGTGTTGCCAATTCCCAGGTTGTTTTCCCCCACCAAACCCTCCACCACAGGCATGGTAAGGTCACTATGGTCATGTCCCATAGGATCTATCTTAGTGATCTACGCCCATGACCATGACCTAGCCTGATCATTTTGTCTATCCAGTTTTACATAGGGGCCCACCAAGGGACAAAACGACCAGCACGACACCCTCCACCAAGGCGTAATGGCCCTTTGAATGGAAAAAACACCTATCTAGCCTCTAAAACACCTCTAAAATTCATATCATCACCAAAAGACTTGGAAAATGAAAAGGGAGGTTCTTTGGGAATCTGATCCCTCACATCATATACCTCTTAAACTATTCTCTCCTAGAATTAAAACCAAAGATAGAGAGAAGGAAAGGAAGAAGAGTGACACAAACAACCACCCCATAAGATACCTCTCAATAATATCTCCATAACAAGAGAACAACCATCTCACGTAGAGAACCAAAATGTAAAACTATGTAACACTATCTTAGGATAGATACCTCTCAAACAAGAGAAAAGCTAAAAACAAGTCATCAAGGAAGAGTGAACTATCTCATAAGCCAGATAAATGTCAACAATATTAGAATTTTTTTTATAAAAAAGAACTAATCATAAAAAAATTTGGGATATTGAGTGTGTATCTATGAATCATGTTCCTAGGTGCTCTCCTCCACACCACCATACTTCTAAATGACACAAACTAAGAGTATAACACACCCACACAACAGATTCTCCTAGAGGTCCTAGATCTCCACATGACACTCCTCGAAGATCACATCATCATCAATGTCAATTTTACCCCAATCGATAATGCGAGAATCATCATATAGATATTTTCAAAGCTAAGATACATTAATTACATCATAAATCCAACTCATCTAAAGGGGAAGTGATATCTGATACTCAATGCATCCAACATGATCCAACACCAAAAGGCCCAAAAAAGTAGGGAGAAAGCTTACTCCCACAACCAAACCTTCACTGCCCATGATGAGGGTTCACCTTCAATAATACATAATCTCTAATGTCAAACTTCAAAGGTATCCTCATATGGATAACATATGACTTATGGAGATATTTTACTACCTTTATCCTCCCACAAATCACCTGAACCATCTATGTCATGATTTTAAATTGTTCTAGCCTGATGAATGTTAACTCTCCAAGTCCATTTCATCACAATGAAGAATAAAAAGTTCATCCATAAAAAGCTTAAAATAGTGCCATACCAATGGTGGAGTGGAAAATATTGTTGTAAGAAAACTTGACCAAGGATAGGTGCCTCACCCATGAACCTCCAAAATCCAAGGCACATGCATGTAACATGTCTTCAAGAGTTTGGATAGTCTACTCTATCTGACCATATGTATTCAAATTAAAAGTAGTGTTAAGACACAAATATGATCCAAAAGTATAATGAAGACCTCTCCAAATCCTGGAGGTGAAACGAGGATCACGATCAAATATAATCATCTTCAAGACTCCATGGATCCTCACAACCTCCTCTAGACACTTCCTTGACAAAACCTACACCAATATTGACTCCTTAATTGCTAAAAAGTGAGCCAATTTTTTCAAATGATTCACTATCAATAATATAAAATCATAAAATCCCTAATCTCAAGGTAAATCAGTGACAAATTCTATTGAAAAATCCTTCTAATTCTATTGGGGAACATCTAATAGCTGGATCAAACCACTAGGAACATGGTGTTCAACCTTCACCTTCAAGCAGACTAAACATCGGGACACAAACTTTGTAACTTATTGCTTCAACCTAGGCTACTAAAACTAAAATCTTAGAGAATAATACATCTTTTTTCACACTAGGATGAAATGATAAGGGTGAACTATGTAACTGATAGATAACCACCCCACACATCACTCAATGAATGAAAATCCTCCTCCAAAACAACACTCGATGTTGATCAACCATAGACCATCCATTAAGAGGAATAACCATAGAAAAATCTATCTCTACAAACTTCCACCTCAGAATCCCTCAACTATGACTCCTCCACCTTCTACACTAAATATTTTTGGAACCAATATTGTTTGTTTATAATAATGTAGTTTGGTTTGTGCTTGTTGTCAATCTGCACATGGATGACTAGGGAGTTTGTAAAGAATGGGGTCATACATTTGAGACTGAAACCAGTATTAAAGGTCACCGCTCTTCAAGCTATTTTCACATAAAAAATTTCATGTAAGTCACATAAAAGCATACCAAAAGTTCCGCCTCATCAAGAGGGTCCCAACACCATAAACATATCATCAATCAGACATGCAGTTTGCAAGATACGAGTGTTTTAGTAAACAGGGGGCTGATTATGTAGAACGGTACATGGTGAAGGCATGCGGTACGCAGAGCGGTACGCGGTGAAAGCATGCGGTACTCAGAATGTTGTCGAAAATAGTTCACAGTATGGTATGCAGTGAAAGAGCGCAGTATGCGGTGAAGGCATGCAATACACGGAATGGTGCGCAGAATTGAAAACAGTTCACAACGACAATATGTGGTGAAGGTGTGTGGTACACGAATTTCTACTGAAAATGGTTTGCAGTGATGGTACATGGTGATGAGTTGCAGTACGCAGACCGACAACCATACGGTACGCGGAAGAGACTAACAGTACGCGGTGGAGGCTAACAGTACACAGGTAGAGTTTAGTTTACAGATTGTCCCACATTGAAAATTTGGGTAAAACGGATCATTGAAATTTGTAGAGATATGTGCCTATTTAAGGAGAAGTAACCCCCTTTGTTAATTGATGAGATTGAAGATTAAATTTTCAGGAAGAAATTCGGTGAAGTCCGAAGTGGTATACAGAGGATAATATGATACACAGAGAGAATCATCCACGTAAGGAAAATAGTTTGCGGAAGAGAGCGTGGTTCACGCAGGAATCTCATGCAGTACACGACTGAGCAAGGTAGTACATTGAGCAGGACAGTACGTGGAGGAGTGGAGCAGTACACAGTGGAGAAAGGCAGTACGTGAAGTAGGGAAATTCGTGGATCGGGGCAGTATGCGGAGGAGATGCATGGTACACGGAAACAATGGTACATGAAAATAGTATAGGTATGAGAAAATAGCAGAAATACATGGAAACAGCTACACAATATGCAGAAATAGATGCACGGTACATAGAAACAACAGCAGTACTCAGAAACAGCTACATGGTACACGGAAACAGCTGCACGGTACGCAGAAACAACATCAGTACGTAGAAACAAAAACAGTATGCGGAAACAGCTACATGATACACAAAAATAGTAGCAGTATGCAAAAATAGCTACACAATATGTGGAAACAGCTGCACAGTACATAGAAATAGCAGCAGTACACAAAAACAGTAGCAATACGTGGAAATAACACACAGTATGCAGAACACTCAAGGAAGCCTGAAAATTGAGCAAATCAGTTTGTAAAATTAATATCCATAACATATCAGTTTAAGAGAAAATAAATTTTATCTGTGGGTGATTATGGAACTTCAGAAAAGAACCCATTTATAGTTGAGGATGCATGATCTAATGCTAATCCATTGAAGCGACCTTCAAGTTGATAAACTGAGTGAAGATTCTTCTAACGCAGTGAGCAAGGGGGATTCAACAGAAGTGGTCCGAGGGACGCAATGTACTATCCCTAAAACCTTGTAAAGGTAGTACTCTTAGCATAGAGTGACTGTACTAAACTCTTATAATCCAAAACTTGTGAAGATTAGTGGTTTTTTTATGACCGACATACTGTCAGCGTATGCTCCTTTGACGTAGCCCTTAGTTGTGAACCAAGTAAAATAACCGTGTCATTGATTTTCATGTGATTGTTTATTTTCTACACTTCCTCTTCAGATAGGTTTAACAGGTTCCTACCAACTTGAGAACAAGATCCATCTATTTAAAAGAAAAATTTGACACTCTAATTTACCCCTCCCCTCTCAGGGTGTTCTGGCGTCATTCAAGTGGTATCAGAGGGTAAAGGTTATTGGTGTTGAATCTGTCTATCATGGAGAATCCAGTTAACATTAGGAGAGTTCCCCTCTTCGATGGAAGTAATTTTAAAATATGAAAAAAACTAGATGATATCTCACCTAAGATCTCTTGGAATGGAAGTCTTATTTTCTACTGCATAGTGAATACAAGTCACTGATCCTACAGGACTTTCGATGACAGATACAGATAGAAAATTGCTTAATGATGATATAAAAGCACAGAATGCCCTCACTACGGCCCTTTCTGATCAGATTTATCTAAAGGTAATGAGTTTCACATCTTCCAAGTCAATGTGGGATAAACTAGAGAATATTTATGAAGGAGATAGAAAAGTCAAGGAGGAAAAACTTCAATTACTACACAACAGGTTTTAAGATCTGAATATGCAGCCTGATGAGAATGCAAACTCCTTTTTCAATCGAATTATTGAAGTTTTAAGAGCAATCCAAGGTCTGGGAAAAGAAATCAAAGATATTGACATAGTGAAGAAAATCATGAGAATACTTCCATCCATATATAATGAAAATATGTCATCACTTGAGGAAATAGATCTCTCCAAACTCTCAGTGGATGATCTTATGAGAAATCTACCAGCTTATGAAATGATAATCAAACCAGAAGAAGCAAAAAATCGTGTGATCAAGGAAATTACATTAAAATCCATGTAAAAAATAAAAGTTTTAGGAGATAGAAGTGACTAAGATGATGAAGAAAATGAAACTCTTTATCTCATTGTTAAGAATCTCAAGAAGGGAACATGTAAATTTGAAGGCAAGCTACCTCTGGCTTGTTTTCGCTGTGGAAGAGTTGGACACATTGACTCTTGGTTCTCAAGAAAATTTGATGATGAAGAGAGCAAAGTTGAAAATATGGAAAAACCTAAGAAAAGATTCTTCAAAAAGGGAAACTTCAAATTTTCAAAGAAAGTACAGCAGAAGAGTTTTGTCTATGAGGAGGAAGATGATGATAATGAATTCTCTGAGAAAGAAGAACCAAAATTTAAGACTGGAAACCGTGCCTCCATGATGGATACCATTGAAAAGTCAGAACCATTGATATATAAATCTAGAGATAATCAGTTGACTACTAATGCTAATCCCAAGTTGCAACTTAAGGATTCTTTTAGTAAGATTTAAATTAAACGTAAGAGATGCAATAAGTGGAAATAAATGGTGGAGGAATCATTAGAATATATTGATCATCTAGAAGCGAAAATTGAACGACTGGAAGAATTGTTAAAAGTTCAATCATCAATTCTTTAAAGCACTAATGATGTTGTGGAACTAAAACTCATAATTAAAGAACAAGGAAAGGTAATCAATGGAATTACCTCAAAATTGAAGTAGAAGTCCAAGACCATTGAGGGAATCAAAGAAGAAGTTGTTACTCTGATAAGTAAACTCAAAAGTGAATCAAGTTCAAAAGAAGCAAAGAAGAAAATATAATTTGGAAGGTTCTTGGATGCTGAGCTGCTAGAGAGAGAAAAATGTGGTTTTGATGGGGTTGAAAAGATCTTGAGTGATCAAAGACCCACATGCATGGGAAATAGTGGAATTGGTTGTGATGTTGAAACTTCAAATTTTATAAATAAAGTGAACCAGAATAAAATCAAGTTGAAAGTTGATCATGTTTAAAATCCACCAAAAGTGCTAAAAAAGAAACCCTTAAATCAAACTAAAAGGAGAACTAAAAATTATCCTCGAGTTTCCAAAAATTATAGGAAGTAAAACTATTTTCTTGAGGAAGAAGGTATGCGGATAAATAGAAGTGAGAAGACATTTCCTTTCATGAAGTGTCAGTTTTGTGGCTATCTGGGCCATACCATGTCATAATGAGAAGAGGAAAGTAACTATATGAATGATGAAGAGTTAAGAGTTCAAAAAAGGAGAACATATTCATATCCTACTTCTTATAGAAGAAATAATTTCTATGGATATTGTTTTCAATGTTCTAACTTTGGTCATAAAGCTGTGTATTGCAGGCAGAGGTATGATAGGAGAAATTCTTTCAATGCTCAAAGATGAGTCAATACTTCATCCAGACGGTGTTACTATTTCAAACAGGTTTGCTCCTTTGGAAGAAGAATTTGAATATGAAGAACCCATGTACATGGAAGAGATAATTTAAAGACCAACAAGGTCTTACACTCAATCCAACATTATCAGGGATCGTAATGCACCTACACAGACAAGGAGAATGAGGAATAATGCACATTATGCATTTCTACCAGTTGTGGAACCATACTCATTTGAAGAGGCTATAAAGGATGAGTCATGGGTAAAAGTAATGAATGAATAGTTAGACCAGATCGAAAAAAATCAGACTTGGGATCTTGTCAAAAGACCTTAAGGTCACAATGTGATTGGTACAAAGTGGATTTTCAAGAAATTTTTTGACTAGAATAGAAATGTGATCAGAAATAAGGAACTCTTGGCCTGTAAAGGATATTCACAAATCTAAGGTATTGATGTTGAGGAGACATTTTCTCCTGTAGTGAGACTTGAGTCAATCAGGATATTTCTTTCCATGGAAATCCAAAGAGGTTATAAAGTGTATCAAATGGATGTTAAGACAACATTCTTAAATGGAGTATTGGAAGAAGAAGTCTACATTGAACAACCTGTAGGGTTCTTTCTTGGAAATGATGAACTAAAGGTTTGAAAATTAAAGAAAGCTCTCTATGGCCTGAAACAAGCACCACAGGCATGGTACTCATGGTTGGAATCTTATCTGAGAAAGCTTGAGTTTAAAATAGGAGGATTGGATCACAATCTCTATGTGAAGAATTCACAAAAGGATCAATTCATGGTATTGGTATACATGGATGATATTATTTTTGGTGGAAGCAAACATGGATCAGTGGATGAATTTTCCAATCACATGAAATCAGAATTTGAAATGTCCATGATTGGTGAACTCACATACTTTTTAGGGTTTTAAGTGATTCATAAGAATGATTACACTTTTATTTATCAGGAAAAGTACGCAAGAGAGCTGCTAAAGAAATTCAATATGCATGATTCCAAACCAATGTTGACTCCGATTGCAGTTAGAACAATGCTTGGGAAGCATGAGGATGAGACTTCTGTGGATCCCACCATGTACAGAAGAATCATTGGAAGCCTACTGTACCTGACGGCGACACAACCAGATATTGTCTTTGCAATTTGCCTTGCGGCTCTATTTCAGAGTAATCCGAAGGAATAATATATGGCGACAATGAAAAGAATCATGAGATACATTCAAGGTACACATAATTATGGGCTATACTTTTCTACAGGAAGAGGTAGTGAATTGTCTACTTTTTATGATGCTGACTGGGATAGAGATGTAGTGGATAGAAAGTCTACCAGTGGTGGATCATTCTATATTGGGAAAAAATGTATGGGCTGGTTAGGCAAGAAATAGGAAAGTACTTCTCTTAGTACTATTGAAGCTAAATATATATCTGCTACCAAGGCATGCACTCAGTTACATTGGATGAAGCAGCAACCGGTTGACATAGGCGATGAGGTGAAACAACCAATGGTGATTTATTATGATAACAAGAGTTAAATTGATCTTACAAAGAATCCTGTTCAACATTATCATATAAAACATATTGATATCATATATTACTTCATCAAAGAAAACGTTGAACAAGGCATGATAAAAATGGACCATGTGGGAACTGATGAGCAAGTGGATGACATAATGACCAAGCCACTGTCAGCAGCTGTGTTTGAGAAATATTGGTTGAACCTTGGTGTTCATCCACCTACCAGTTCCTAAATAGGTTACGAGATTCACCTCTCCCCAGTTTTTTTAACTGTTCTAATATGTTTGTGGAAGTGTTTCCGGTTTATGGGGGAGATACAATCCAGGGGGAGTATGTTCTGAGCTCTACAATGTTAAATTACTGGTCTTCAGGTTTATTACTAATGGGGGAGAATGGATAAATTCAATTTCAATGGAAGGTTGAGAAAGGAAAAGAATAAGAACTCACTTTATGTACTCTCTCTTGTTTTCTACACCGAGCATTGCTCACGTAGACTTAGAGTGATGGCTGAGTTGTTTCTTGAAGATTCAGGTTTTGATCATGGCTGACGCATCAGTGAATTTATTTGGAGATTGAAAACAAACCCAAAGGGGGAGATTGTTGGAACCAAGGCTATTTTTTGATAATAATGGAGTTTGGTTTGTGTTTGTTGTCAATCTGCACATGGATGACTAGGGAGTTTGCAAAGAATGAGGTCATACATTTGAGACTGAAAGTAGTATTAAGGGTCATTGATCCTCAAGCTATTTGTCACATAAAAACTTTTATGGAATTCACCACAAAGAATACCAAAATATCATCCTCATCAAGAGGGTCCCAAATCCACAAGCATCTCATTAATCGGACTTGCAGTTTTCAAGATACATGCGTTTTAGTAAACAGGGGGCCGATTACGCAGAACGGTACATGGTGAAGGCATGCGGTACGCAGAGCGGTATGTGGTGAAAGCATGTGGTATGTGAAATGTTATAAAAAATAGTTTGTAGCACGGTACATGGTGAAGGCATGTGGTATACGGTACACAGAATGCTATAGAAATGGTTCGCAGCAACGGTACGCAGTGAAGGCGTGCGGTACACGAAATGGTGCGTAGAACTGAAAACAGTTCACAGCGACAGTACGCGGTGAAGGTGTGTGGTACACAAAATGCTGCTGAAAACGGTTCACAGCGATGATACGTGGTGATGAGTTGCAGTACGTGGACCGATAACCGTATAACACACGAAAGAGAATAACAGTACGCGGTGGAGGCTTACAGTACGCAGGTGGAGTTCAGTTTACAGATAGTCCCACATTGAAAATTTTGGTAAATCGAATTACCAAAAATTGCAGAGATATGTGCCTATTTAAGGAGAAGTAATCCTTTTTGTTAATCAATGATATTGAAGATTAAATTTTTAGGAAGAAATTCGGTGAAGTTTGAAGTGGTATGCAAAGGATAAGACGGTATGCAGAGAGAATCATCCATGTAAGGAAAACAGTTCGTGGAAGAGAGCATGGTTCGTGCAGGAAGCTCTCAAAGTATGTGACCGAGCAAGGTAGTACACGAAGCAGGATGGTACATGGAGGAGTGGAGCAGTACGCAGTGGAGAAAGGCAGTCCATGGAGTAGGGAAGTTCGTGGATCAGGGCAGTATGCGGAGGAGCTGCATGGTATGCGAAAACAACAACGGTACACGAAAATAGTAGCGGTATGCAAAAATAGCAGCAGTATGCGGAAATAGCTGCATGGTATGTGGAAACAACTACACGGTACGCAGAAACAACAATAGTACATAGAAACAGTTTCACGGTACGTAGAAACAGCTGCACGGTACGCAAAAACAGCAACAGTTTGCAGAAACAGCAGCGGTATGCAGAAACAGCTGCATGGTGCGCAGAAATAGCAATAGTACATAGAAACAGCTACATGGTATGCAGAAACAGCTATACTATATGTAGAAATAGCAGCAGTATGAAAAAACAACAGCATTACATGAAAACATCAATCAGTATGCAGAACACCCAAGGAAGCCTGAAAATTGACCAAATCAGTTTGTGAAATTAATTTCCATAACATATCAGTGCACAAGAAAATAAATTTCATCTGTGGGTGATTGTATGAATTCAGTAAATAATCCATTTACAGTTGAGGATGCATGATCTAATTCTAATCCATTGAAGTGACATTCATGTTGATAAACTGAGTGAAGATTCTTCCAACACAGCGAGCAAGGGGGAGTCAGCGGAAGTGGTATGAGGGACGCAATGTGATATCCCTAAAACCTTATAAAGGCAGTACACCTGGCATAGAGTGATTGTGATGAACTCTTGTAATCTACAAATTGTAAAGATTAGTGGTTTTGGTATGACTGCCACACTGTCGGTGTATTCTCATTGGACGTATTCCTTAGTGGTGAACCAAGTAAAATAGTTGTGTCATTTCTTTTCATGTGATTTTTTTTATTTTCTGCACTTCCTCTTCAGAAAGGTTTAATAGGTTCCTACCAATGTGGGAACAAGATCCATCTGTTTAAAAGAAAAGGTTGACACCCTAATTCACCCCTCCCCTCTCAGGGTGTTCTGGGGTCCTTCAAATATATCTACAACATCATCTGAAAAAGACATCTTATGCCACCAACCTCACCCATATCAAGATGCATCATTAAGATAACTTCCATCACTATATAATAATCTCCATATTTAAACATAATATCATTATATGACTTCCTTATTATCACATAAACTACAATATTACCATTTTTGGTGTATAATAAATCTCAAATTCATAATCCTATAAGAATTCCATCCATTACTACTAATTCAAGTTCATGTTATGTTGGGATAAGACATACCTCAGTCTTGTGGTTGGTGAAAAACACAAAGCATTCACTGATGTGGTAGTGTCACCATAATTTCAAAGAAAACAAAAACCCTTCCAAATCGAGATAATGGGTGGCATAATTATGTTCTTGGGGTTGTAACTATCGATACCCATAAGAAACAACCACTCTCTACTGAATCAATACACTACCCAATCTAAGATGAAAAACATCATAATAGACTACAAACTGAACTCCCACTTCTAGAAAATGAAGAGTATGAACACTGACCAACTTATTCATCAGATACTCAAAAGATTCTTGACACTAGTCATTCTATAAGAATTCTTGGTCCTTCTTGTTCAAGGCTATTATAGGAGTTTAAATCCAAGAGAAGTTGGGCATGAACCTCTTATAATAGTCTGTAAGACCAATGAAACTCTGCACCTCTGTAACAGTCTTGGGGGATTCCCAAGAAACAAATATCTTGATCTTCGAAGGATCCACAACTGCAATATTCTAGGACATGAAATGCCCTAAGAAATTAACTTCATAAGCCCTAAAATCACACTTTTAAATATCACTGAATAACTACTGACAATGAAGAACTCCCAAAATGGCCCATGGATACTTTGCGCGTTCATCCTCATACACGAAGGACACAAGGATGCTATCGATAAACATGATCATGAACCAATCTAGAAACTCTTGGAACACAAAATTAATCAATCCTATTAACATAATTAGAGTATTATTTAAACCAAATAATATTAAAATGAACTTATAATGCCCAAAAGACATAAAAAACAAGTATTTCACTAGTACAAACATGACTTTTAGTGACCGCTAAAAGCCGTCGCTAAAGGTCTATAGCGGCCACCTAGCGTCTGCTAAACGGTGGTCGCTTTTGGTCCGTCGCTGTTGCTATCAGTGACCGCCATTTGGAAGACGCTGAAGGCCAGCAGGTATGACCAACATCGGTCGCCATTTGGTGGCCGCTGTAGGGCTGACCAATAGCGGCCGCCATTTGGCGGCCACTCTAGCTGACCCGAACACAGGCTACCGCGGCCGCCAAATGGCGGCCGCTGTAGGATTTAATTTTTTTTTAAAAAAATATAAAAAATACTATGAATACCACATAAATCTCATCGTAATATTCCATGATCCATAACCCTCATCAAATATAACTACATATCAAAATTTAATAATAAAATTAGTACCAAATAAAACCTATAAACAAATAATTGAAACAAATTAACATATTTCAATTCAAACTTACTATAACAGATCGAAAGTATACAATTTTCAAAATATATTCATAATTTTGATTATCGTTTTAAAAATTTAAAATTGTTAATTATATGGTTCTAATTACATTGTTCCCCTGTGATTTCAGGTCAATCTGATGTGGTACGCTCTGACTTTGACCGTTAGAGGCCCGTTTTGGTCATTTATGGCACCAGAAGTGCGTTCTCGGTCACCGCGGGCACAAGACACCTCCAATTGGAATGTAGTCTACCCAACCACTTCACAATTCACTCACCTGTTGTTTTCGTCCGATTTCAGGCCAATCCGACGTCGTTCAGCCAGTTTGGACCACCCCACGCGCGGTTCGGAAGCGCGCTCAACGATTAAAAAGCGCATATTGAGCCGTTGCGCATAAACCGCACATCCGATTGATGTACCGTCTCCTCGTACACATAAATAATAATAATTACATTGTGCCCCTGTGATTTCAGGTCAATCTGATGTCGTACGCTGTGAATTTGACCGTTAGAGGCCCGTTTTGGCCTTTTATGGCACCAGAAGTGCGTTCTCAGTCATCGTGGGCACACGACACCTCTGATTGGCATGTTGTCTGCCCGAACACTTCACAATTCACTCAAACATTGTTTTTGTCATATTTCAGGCCAATCCGACGTCTTTCGGCTGGTTTGGACCACCCCACGCGCGTTTCGGAAGCGCGCCCAACACTTAAAAAGCGCATATTGAGCCGTTGGGCGCAAACCACACGTCCGATTGATGTGCCGTCTCCTTGTACACCTCAAGAATAATAATTACATTGTTCCCCCTATGATTTCAGGTCAAACCAATGTCTTACACTCTGAATTTGACAGTTAGAGGCCCATTTTGGCCTTTTATGGCACCTGAAGTGCGTTCTCGGTCAGCGCGGGCACACGACACCTTCGATTAGCGTGTCGTCTGCCCGAACACTTCACAATTCACTCACCCATTGTTTTAGTCAGATTTCAGGCCAATCCGATGTCGTTCGGCCGGTTTGGACCACCCCACGTGCGTTTCGGAAGTGCACCCAACACTTAAAAAGCACATATTGAGCCGTTGCGCGCAAACCGCACGTCCGATTGATGTGCCGTCTCCTCATACACCTCAAGAATAATAATTAAATTGTTCCCCCTGTGATTTCAGGTAAATCCCTATGTTGTACGCTCTGAATTTGATAGTTAGAGGTCCGTTTTGGCCTTTTATGGCACCAGAAGTGCGTTCTCGGTCAGCGCGGGCACACGGCACCTCCGATTGGCGTGACGTCTGCCCGAAAACTTCACAATTCAGTCACCCGTTGTTGTCGTTATATTTCAGACCAATCCAAATTTGTTCGTCCGGTTTGGACCACCCCACACGCGTTTCGGAAGCGCACCCAACACTTAAAAAGCGCATATTGAGACTTTGCACACAAACCGCACGTCTGATTGACAATCCGTCTCCTCGTACACGTCAATAATAATAATTAAATTTTTCCCCCTGTGATTTCAGGTCAATCTGATGTCATATGCTCTGAATTTGACAGTTAGAGGCCCGTTTTGGCCTTTTATGGCACCAGAAGTGCTTTCTCGGTTAGCACGGGCACACGACACCTCCGATTGGTGTGTCGTCTGACCAAAAACTTCAAAATTCACCCACCCATTGTTTTCGTCCAATTTCAGGCCAATCCAACATCGTTCGGCCGGTTTGGACCACCCCACGCGCATTTCGGAAGCGCGCCCAACACTTAAAAAGTGTATATTAAGCCGTTGCGCGCAAACCAAACGTCCGATTGATGTGACCTCTCCTCATACACGTAAATAATAATAATTACATTGTTTCCCCTATGATTTTAGGTCAATCCAACATCGTACGCTCTAAATTTGACAGTTAGAGGCCCGTTTTGGCCTTTTATGGCACTTGAAGTGCGTTCTCGGTTAGCGCGCGCACACGGAACCTCCGATTGACGTGCCGTCTACTTGACCACTTCAAAATTCACTCAACTATTGTTGTCGTCCGATTTCAGGCTAATCCGACGTCGTTCGGCCGGTTTGGACCACCTCACTCGCGTTTCGGAAGCGCACCCAACACTTAAAAAGCGCATATTGAGCCGTTCCGCTCAAACCGCACGCTCGGTTGATGTTTAGTCTCCTATTACACGTCAAGAATAATAATTAAATTCTTACCTTGTGATTTCAGGTCAATCTGATGTCGTACGCTCTGACTTTGACCCTTAGAGGCCCGTTTTGGCCGTTTATGGCACCAGAAGTGCGTTCTCGGTCACCGCGGGCACACGACACCTCAGATTGGCATGAAGTCTGCCCGAAAACTTCAAAATTCACTCACTCGTTGTTTTCGTTTGATTTCAGGCCAATCCGACTTCGTTCGGCTGGTTTGGACAACCCCACGCGCGTTTCGGAAGCGCGCCCAACACTTAAAAAACGCATATTGAGCCGTTGCGCGCAAACCGCACGTCTGATTGACATGTAGTCTCCTCGTAAATGTCAAAAATAATAATTAAATTGTTCCCCCTATGATTTGAGGTCAATCTGATGTCGTAAGCTCTGAATTTGACCGTTAGAGACCCGTTTTGGCCTTTTGTGGTACCAGAAGTGCGTTCTCAGTCAGTGCGGGCACACGACACCTCAGATTGGCGTTTCGTCTACCTGACCACTTCACAATTCACTCAAACATTGTTGTCGTCCAATTTCAGGCCAATCCGACGTTGTTCGGCCGGTTTGGACCACCCCACACGCGTTTAGAAGCGCACCCAACACTTAAAAAGCGCATATTGAGCCATTGCGTGCAAACCACACGTTAGATTGAGGTTCCGTCTTCTCGTACACATCAAGAATAATAATAACATTGTTCCCCTGTGATTTCAGGTCAATCAGATGTGGTACGCTATGAATTTGACCGTTGGAGGCCCGTTTTTCCCTTTTATGGCACCTGAAGTGCATTCTCGGTCAGTGTGAGCACACGAAACCTCTGATTGGCGTACTGTCTGCCCGAACACTTCACAATTTATTCACCCATTATTGTCGTCTGATTTTAGGCCAATCCAACATCGTTTGGCCGGTTTGGATCACCCCACACGCGTTTCAGAAGCGCGCCCAACACTTAAAAAGCGCATATTGAGCCGTTGCGCGCAAAACACACGTCCGATTGATGTGTAGTCTCCACGTACATTCCAAGAATAATAATTACATTTTTACCCTATGATTTTAGGCCAATCTGATGTTGTACGCTGTGAATTTGACCGTTGGAGGCCCGTTTTGGCCTTTTATGGCACCTGAAGTGCGTTCTATGTCAGTGCGGGCACACGACACCTCTGATTGGTGTACCGTTTACCCTAACACTTCATTATTCACTCACCCGTTGTTGTCGTCTGATTTCAGGCCAATTCGACGTCGTTCAGCCGGTTTGGACCACCGCACGCGCGTTTTGGAAGCGCGCCCAACACTTAAAAAGCGCATATTGAGCCGTTTCGTGCAAACTGCACGTTCGATTGATGTGTCGTCTCCTCGTACACGTCAAGAATAATAATTAAATTGTTCCCCCTATAATTTCAGGTCAATCCGATGTTTTATGCTCCGAATTTGACCGTTAGAGACCCGTTTTGGCCTTTTATGGCACCAGAAGTGCGTTCTCGGTCAGCGCGGGCACTTGGAACCTTCGATTGGCATGCCGTCTACCCAAACAATTCAAAATTCACTCACCCGTTTTTGTCGTCCAATTTCAGGCCAATCCGACGTCGTTCGGCCGGTTTGGACCACCCCACGCGCGTTTCGGAAGCGCACCCAACACTTAAAAAGCGCATATTGAGCCGTTGCGCACAAACCACACATCCGATTGACGTACCGTATCCTCGTACACGTCAATAATAATAATTACATTGTTACCCCTATGATTTTAGGTCAATCCGATGTTGTACGCTCTGAATTTGACCATTAGAGACCCGTTTTGGCCTTTTATGGCACCAGAAGTGCGTTCTCGGTCAGCACAAGCACACGGAACCTCCGATTGGCATGACCTCTGATCTAACACTTTACAATTCACTCACCCATTGTTGTTGTCCGATTTCAGGCCAATCTGATGTCGTTCGGCCGGTTTGGACCACCCCACGCGCGTTTCGGAAGCGCACCCAACACTTAAAAAGTGCATATTGAGCCGTTGCGTGCAAAATGCATGTCCGATTGACATGAAATCCCCTCTTACACGTCAAGAATAATAATTACATTGTTTCCCCTGTGATTTCAGGTCAATCTAACATCGTACACTCTGAATTTGACAGTTAGAGGCCCGTTTTGGCCTTTTATGGCACCTGAAGTGCGTTCTCCGTCAGCACGTGCACACGACACCTCCGATTGGTGTGCCATCTGCCTGAACACTTAAAAATTCATTCACCCGTTGTTTTCGTCCTATTTCAGTCCAATCCGACGTTGTTCGGCCGGTTTGGACCACCCCACACGCGTTTCGGAAGTGCGCCCAACACTTAAAAAGCGCATATTGAGCCGTTGCGCGCAAACCGCACATCCGTTTGACGTGACGTCTCCTCGTACACGTCAAGAATAATAATTACATTGTCCCCCCTATGATTTCAGGTCAATCCGATGTCGTACGCTCTGAATTTGACAATTAGAGGCCCGTTTTGGCCTTTTATGGCACCTGAAGTGCGTTCTCGGTCAGCGCGCGCACACGGCACCTTCGATTGGCATGTCGTCTGCCCGAACACTTCACAATTCACTCACCCATCTTTGTTGTCTGATTTCATGATAATCCGACATCGTTCGGCCGGTTTGGACCACCCCACGCGCGTTTCGGAAGCGCGCTCAACACTTAAAAAGCACATATTGAGCTGTTGCGTGCAAACCACACGTCTGATTGATGTGACGCCTCCTCTTTCACGTCAAGAATAATAATTACATTGTTCCCCTGTGATTTCAGGTCAATCCGATGTCGTACGCTCTGACTTTGACCGTTAGAGGCCCATTTTGGCCGTTTATAGAACCAGAAGTGCGTTCTAGGTCACCGTGGGCACACGACACCTCTGATTGGCATGCAGTCTACCCGACCACTTCAAAATTAACTCACCCGTTGTTTTCGTCCGATTTCAGGCCAATCCGACGTCGTTCAGCCGGTTTGGACCAGCCACACGCGTTTCGGAAGCATGCCCAACACTTAAAAAGCGCATATTGAGCCGTTGCGTGCAAACCACACGTCCGATTGACGTTCCATCTCCTCTTACACGTCAATAATAATAATTACATTATTCCCCCTGTGATTTCAGGTCAATCCAATGTTGTATGATCTGAATTTGACCGTTAGAGACCCGTTTTGGCCTTTTATGGCACCAGAAGTGCGTTCTCGGTCATCGCGGGAACACGACACCTCCGATTGGCATGCCATATACCCTACTACTTCAAAATTCACTCACCCGTTGTTGTCATCTGATTTCAGGCCAATCCGACGTCGTTCAGCCGGTTTGGACCACCCCACGCGCGTTTCGGAAGCGCGCCCAACACTTAAAAAGCGCATATTGAGCCGTTGCACGCAAACCGCATGTTCGATTGACGTGCCGTCTCCTCCTACATGTCAATAATAATAATTACATTGTTACCCTGTGATTTCAGGTCAATCCGATGTCGTACGCTGTGAATTTGACCGTTGGAGGCCCGTTTTGGCCTTTTATGGCACCTGAAGTGCGTTCTCGGTCAGCGCGGGCACACGACACCTCCGATTGGCATTCCGTCTGCCCGACCACTTCAAAATTCACTCATCCATTGTTTTCATCCAATTTCAGGCCAATCCGACATCGTTCGACCGGTTTGGACCACCCCACGCGCGTTTCGGAAGCGCGCCCAACACTTAAAAAGCGCATATTGAGCCGTTGCACGCAAACCGCATGTCTGATTGACGTACTGTCTCCTTGTACACGTCAAGAATAATAATTAAATTATTCCCCTATGATTTCAGGTCAATCTGATGTCGTACGCTATGAATATGACCGTTGGAGGCCCGTTTTGGCCTTTTATGGAACCTGAAGTGCGTTCTCGGTCAGCGCGGGCACACGGAACCTCCGATTGGCGTGCTGTCTACCCGACCAATTCACAATTCACTCACCCATTGTTTTCGTCCTATTTCAGGCCAATCCGACGTCGTTTGGCCGCTTTGGACCACCCCACGTGCGTTTCGGAAGCGCGCCCAACACTTAAAAAGCGCATATTGAGCTGTTGCGCCCAAACCACACATTTGATTGATGTTCCATCTCCTCATACACGTGAAGAATAATAATTACATTGTCCCCCCTATGATTTCAGATCAATCCGATGTCGTACGCTCTGAATTTGACAGTTAGAGGCCCGTTTTGGCCTTTTATGGCACCAGAAGTGCGTTCTCGGTCAGCGCAGGCACACGACACCTCCGATTGGCGTACCGTCTGCCCAAACACTTCACAATTCACTCACCCGTTGTTGTCGTCCAATTTCAGGCCAATATGACATTGTTCGGCCGATTTGGACCACCCCATGCGTGTTTCGGAATCGCGTCCAACACTTAAAAAGCGCATATTGAGCCGTTGTGCACAAACCGCACGTCCGATTGACGTGCCGTCTCCTCGTACACATCAAGAATAATAATTACATTTTTACCCCTATGATTTCAGGTCAATATGATGTCGTACACTCTGAATTTTACCGTTAGAAGCCCATTTTGGCCTTTTATGGTACCAGAAGTGCGTTCTCGGTCAGCGTGGGCACACGACACCTTTGATTGGCATGCCGTCTGCCCGAACACTTCAAAATTCACTCACCTGTTGTTGTCGTCCGATTTCAGGCCAATCTGACATCGTTTGGTCAGTTTGGACCACCCCACGCGCGTTTCAGAAGCGCGCCCAACACTTAAAAAGCGCATATTGAGCCGTTGCGTGCAAAACGCACGTCCGATTGACGTGTCGTCTCCTCGTACATGTTAAGAATAATAATTACATTGAATCATAGGAACCCTATAAATCTACAGATATAGAAAGAGTTCTTGGGCTTCTCCCAAGAAACAACTGCCTGAACTTTCTCTCCATCCACTGAAACACCTTCCTCTAAGATTATTTGACCCATTAACTATACCTAATCAATACAAAAGTGACATATATATAGTTTGGCGTATATTCAATGCTCAATAAGTGTAATCTGGATGATGTCAAGATATGGGTATGATCACATCAGTTTTGGAGTGCACAAAGATGTCATCCAAAAATACTAGATAATTAATCAACACAAATGAAATTACCTCATGCATGGGCTTCATCCTCATCTGGATCACCAATATCACTGCGATGTCCACCACCTGTATTCAGAGCCAACAATATATATCAATATTATGTATCTTAAACATATCAATAAAAGTCAATCTGAGCATGGTTTGTTTTAATGTTTACCTATGGCGTCACTTGTTGCGTCGTCATTTCATCGATACATGATGACATCTGTGACAACCTCTCCTCATACTCTGCACGCAACTGCTGAAACTGTGCATCCATATTGCACTGCATATCCTGCATAGCAACATCTATATCAGTCTGTATGCGTATCCCTGAATCTCTGCATGCACCCATCACATCTGCTATAACAAATGCACGTCGTGGGACACCACCGCCATAAGTCAATGAATAACCATGACTGTCACGCCCCACGACACGGTGAAATATTTCATCTCTATGAATAGTACTACGACGTTGCTCCTCTGGAAACTTTGCTAACTGAGCATCAAACTAAGCCTTTAGCATATAATAAATCAATAAACAAATATGAATAATTTATATAAAATAAAAATACATTTATTAGTAAATAATTTGCTTACTATAACACCGGCAACATCGGGATCACCCGCCCTACGAGTCCTCACCCATATGGACATCTGATCGATCGGCTCACCGTGTTGGTGTAACTATAATAAAGGGGTTCTCCATGTTATACTACAACATTTTTAAAAATATGAATGAATTGTGAATTTTAAACTTACATCATGTCTGAGCTGTGACACATGTCGAGTGCCAAGTCTAGAAGGCATGCCCTGCATCGCCCGATTATGTGAATGACGAGCATAATCGGTCTACATTCAACATATTTAATTAATAGACATTTGAAAAATTAGTCATTTATAGATTAAAAGTAATAAATCTTACCATCGCCTCCTCACTCGACCAAAACGCAACCAAATCCTACCACTCCTCAGGAAGAATGCCCAGAGGGACTCGCTGTAGAATGTTGGGCACACCCGCAAATGGTGTCCAGTGATCTCTCTTCACCCTTGACTTGTAATCCTTCCATAATTTTCGGCATTTGAACATACATACAGCTCGAAACTCATCTAGACAGGATGTAAAATTATCCTGTTAATTTTTTTTTCAATAGATGGGACAATAATAATAACAATATCATGAAAAATTAAACAATGAATTTACCTAAACCTCCCTCCATAATCTGTCCATCATATCCTGGGGGAAAGAACTCCATTCATGAGTCGTCAGAGGAAATCTGTGTGAGTCTCGTATCATATTCCCAAACTGACGACTCAATATAGTAACACCTTCTCCGACTAGATGAAATGTGTCATCAAATAACACATACAATCGGGCTCTAGAGTTCCAGGATCGAACCCCTCTACCAAGACCCCTGCGTCTGCTGGAAGACGCACTAGATCCTGATAAACATAAATTCATAATTCAATTACAATATAAATTAATGATTAGAAACAGTTAAGGAAATATACACATAACATTAGAATCAATTAATTTAAAAAATTGAAAACATACATACCGAAAACATCAGGTGAACCACTGTGACCACCCTGTGACATGCCTACATTAAAAGAAATTATAGTTAAATCAAGCAATTTTTATACATATACAACTTATAAATATTTTTACAAAAAATAACTGGGGATATAATTACAATTTTCACTAATCATGAAAGTCTATCGTATCTCCTTCAACTATCTCTTTGGCCCATTTTATATCTTCATCTCGTACAACTACTGTTGTTTGGTAAAGTGTTTGATCAGGAAATGCGACAACGTCAAGTTCCTCTTGGTCAATCAGAAAAACCCCTCTTCTAGACATTTTCACCACAAATTTCCAATCAGAATCAATGCCGACAAAGTAAACTTGTTCTGCCTGCGATGTCAGTATGAAGGGCTCACTACTTACTCGATCATATTTATATAGCATATTCTTAAAGTTTACTAATGTAAATTGGAAGTTATCAACTTTTGTTCCATGAACCGGATCGACCCAATCACACCTTAACAATATGTGTTTTAAACCACGACCATAAACAACCTCAATAATATCTCTCAACAATCCATAATAATAACCCGCATCAACAAAAGAACAACCAACACCACTATTTTGTGTGGCTTGGTTCATGTCAACATCGCTAATACAAAATCGGAATCCGTTAGAATCCAAAGACTTGTAGCATCGAGCTGTAATAAATGGACCATCAGCTAGTTGGTTGAGTTCTTCGCTCACATGATGGGTTAAATCATGTAATTTTTGAATCTGAAAATTTCACATATATAGTTTAATGGATAAAAGATTGTGAAAATACAACTAAGTTTCACTATAAAAATATTATATCAATTATACATACATGAGTCTTGAACCACTCATTAAATGTGTTGAAATGACGTTTTTGGATTTGATAGTTAGTTGCACGGGGCCTTTCACGTTTCAACTCAGCGATATGCATCCTAAATCACAAAACAATATAAGGTAAGCAATAAAATAAATATAGAAACAAAATACACATCAACTATGAAACTTATTGTATCAATGGAAAAACTGATGGAGTGTTGAAAAACACATATCGATGATCTTGAACCCACTCATCATTCCGCATATCAAACGTTATTCCTTCTCCAATTGGACCCTCGTCATTCTGGGAGGGTTTATCTATATTTGTTTCAACCTCATCAATATATGAAGCACAAAAATTAGTACACTCATCCATTAAATATCCTTTGGCAATTGAGGCTTCCAGACAAGCTTTGTTGCGCACATATCATTTCAATGTATTTAAGTATTGCTCTATTGGATACATCCACCTGAATTGTACGAGACCGCCAGCAGTGACTTCACTAGTTAAATGAACGGTCAAGTGAACCATGAAATCAAAAAAAGATGGTGGAAATAGTTTTTCTAGGTGACATAGTGCAAGTACAATCTTATCCTGAATATTTTTCAAATCACTCATGCGATGATTCCTTGAACAGAGCTGTCTGAAAAAATTAGAAACTTCAATCAACGGCTCAACAACCTGGGTAGGTAAGCAATCACGAATTGCTATAGGAATTAACTGTTGAAGCAGAATATGATTATCATGACTTTTCAACCTCTGTAATGTCATGCTCAACATATTCACACGCTTGGAAATATTAGAGCAATAACCATATGGAACCTTAACAATCTTCAAAATTGATAGAAATGTTTGTTTCTCTTTTTTACTCATTGTGTACTGTGCAGTAGGCATGTATTCATGATTTCCTTCACCCAGTTGTAAATGTAAAGGTTTTCTCAATCCCATTTCTTGCAAATCACACCGAGCATTAACACTATCCTTTGATTTCCCCTTGATGCCTAAAATGGTGCACAGTGTATTATCACATACATTTTTTTCAATGTGCATCACATCCAAATTATGTCTTAAAATATTATATTTCCAATAAGGCAATTCAAAAAAAATACTCCGTTTCTTCCAATTATGACTGCGCTGTCTATTTGCAGCAGGAATAGAAGGCAATGCAGGAGCCAATAAATCTTGAAAATCATACATTGTACGGATGTTTTCTTGATCAAGTTGTGAACAAATTTGAACCCCATACAATATTTGTGGTGATGGTTCATACTCTCTATTCCCATCAAACGATACATGGTCTTTTCTGAACCTGTGCAATGGAGGAAGAAAGCGCCTGTGACCAAGATATGCCCACTTTCTACAGTTCTTAATCCATATAGATTTCTTAATCTTATTACAACAAGGGCAAGAAAATTCTTCTTTTGTACTCCAACCTGATAAGTTAGCATACACTGGGAAATCATTAATTTTTCATAACAAAGCGGCCCGAAGTCTAAAAATTTCATTAGTTGCCGAGTCAAAAGTCATTACACCATCGGCCCAAAATTCTTGCAGCTCATCAATCAAAGGTTGCATGTAAACATCGATTTTATCGCCAGGTCCTCTCGGTACATCAATTAGAATTGACAGTAACAAAAAAGGTTGCTTCATACATACCCATGGGGGAATGTTGTATGGAACCAACACCACTGGCCACATACTATGTGTCGCACCAACCATGGACCTAAATGGGTTAAAACCATCTGCTGCCAAACCCAATCGAATATTACGATCATCTCGGGAAAAGTCTGGGTGTCTTTGATCAAACTCTTTCCATGCCAAAGAATCTGTCGGGTGAGTTAATTTATCAACCTCTTTCTTTCTCTCTGAATGTAAAGTCACCAATTTAGCAATTTTAGTTTCAGTCTCAGTTTCAGTGGGAAATAACGCATCTGTTTAGCAAAAACTTGTTTCCCTTGATTCAAGACTCTCCCAGGAAGAATCTGACTACCTTGATTAATCTCATTGGTCTTCCACCTGGATGTATAGCAAACAGTACAAATATTTAATTGTGCATTCTCTTTTCTGAACAACATACAATTATTGTGACATGCATCAATTGTATCATATGTAAAACCAAGATCACCGGTCAACTTCTGAGCTTGATAGAATGACTCCAGAATCTTTTCTCCAGCAGGGAGTACTTTCTTTAACAATACCAACCACATGTCGAATGAGGTGTATGACCACTGGTTCAAAGCCTTCAGGTGTAAAAATTCAACGATGAATGAAAATTTACTAAATTTAGTGCATCCAGGATATAATTCAGTACACGCATCGTCAATAATTTCAAAGAATTTCAATGCTTCTACATCTGCAGAAGAACAGGGATTACTCGATCCAACATCATCATTTACGACATTACTGTCTTCAGGTTGAAACTGGCGCATCATATCATGGAGCATTATGTTCATCAGATCAACTGTTCTCGAATCAAAATTCATATGAATACTTTCCGAGTGATGACATGAAACAAAATCTTCTCTATGACGTGTCCATGTCTTATAGTTTTTTAAAAACCCATTCAAAAACAAATGTTCTCTAACACTATCTTGTTTAAAAAGATATCTATTTGCACATTTTCTGCATGGACAACTAATCATATCGATTGGAAATCTATTGGTGAAATCCATTAATTGCTTAATCCCCTCAAAATATTCAGCCAAAAACCTATCTTGCATATCAATCCAGCTCTTATCCATATTTGTATTTAATAGAAATCAAAAGTGAAATATCTTATTTAAATTCTAAATAAACACATATCATTAAATTTAAAAACCAATGACTTCAAAGCTAAATTTGAAGGATAAAAACATTAACTGCAGAGGACTCAACTGCGGGTAATGGGGTGTGACTCGATTGCAGATTCATGATGGCGCAGCGACTTGACGACAAGGGTTCGACGACCAGAATCGAAAGCGGAGGAACCGTTGGACGAAGCATGGGAGGGTTCTACACGGTGGGGCACGACGAACCGGAAGGGTCCGACGGAGGAAGGATGTGAGGACTCGCCGGAGGGATGCAGCGGGGCCGAGAGGGGATGAAGGGGGTAGGACTATACGAAGGTGCAATGCAGGCTGTCGGGGTCGCGGGTGGTGCAACGCAGGGTTGCGGGTGGTGCAGGGGGTCGCTGGGGTTGCGGGTGGCGCAACGTGGGGTCGGGGTCATCGGGGGTCGCTGGGGGTTGGGGTCGCTGAGGGTCAGGTCGTCGGGGGTAGCCAGGGGTCGCCGGGGCTTGTAGGGGCTCGTTGGGGGTCGGGGTCGCAGGGGTCACCGGGGGTCAGGGTGGCCGGGGGCGGGGTCGCCGGGGGCGGGGTCGCCGGGGGTCGGGGTCGCAGGGGTCACCGGGGGTCGGGGTGGCCGGGGGCGGGGTGGCCGGGGGCGGGGTCGCCGGGGTCGGGGTCGCGGGGTCGAGGATGGTCGCTGGGGGCGGGGTCGCCGGGGTTGGGGTCGTGGGGTCGGGGGGCGGGGTCGGGGAGGGTAATTGGGGCGGGGGGTCGGGAGGGGAAAAGGGGTAAAATTAGGTCTTCTGTGTAGCGGCCGCCATTTGGCGGTCACTGTTGATAGCATTAGCTGCCACCAAATGGCAGCCGCTACAGGTCTCCTGCCTCCAAAAGTAAAAATTCTAGTAGTGTTTAGTATATCTTCTTCCTTTACAAGCATATAATGATATCCTGATCACAGATCAATCTTAGAGAACCAATTAGCTCATTTCAATAGATCGAATGGGTCATCAATCTATGGAAGGGTTAGAAATTATTCATTTTCATCCGATTCAAGTGATGATAATCAATACATATGTATAGAATTCCACCTGCCACTTTTATAAACAAAACTAAAGTACCCTAAGGTGACACTCTTAGCTGAATAAAACCTCAATATAAGAGGTCACTGACTTATTTGTGCAACTCCTTCAACTTATAAGGCACCATCCTATATGGATACATCAATATTGGAGAAGTATATGATCATAAATCTATCCCAGACTCAATATCCCATCAAGGGGGTGGTGCCAAAGCCTCCCTAGGAATGACATCAAGGTACTCTTCCACAACCCTTGGAAGCACTATTGGCCAAACATCCAAAAAACTAAGCATCAACTTGACTATAAAGGAATATTAGGATTGAACACACCTCCAACCCATTCGAGGGTCTCACTTGAAAACTAATGCAACATACTCCACATTATCGTTATATAACATGATCCACCTATTTAAGTAATCCACGATAGTTTGCACCAAATACAACCAATCAAGGATGATTTCATATGGATGTATTCCAAAACTTAGGAAGCCTCCCTAATAGTTATTCTTCCATGACACTAGCCCATAGTCTCTATATACTTCACTCAAATTAGCTCGACCTTAAATTGGAGTAGTTAACGCCAAGTAAAATGGAAACCTATCCACCTTAAGTCTCAAAAAACAGACTAGGGTAGGTGATATAAATGATTTCATGCATAGATCCTGAATAAAACAATAAATGAACCTAGCTAGAAATAAATAAAATGGTACCATGAATGACATATGGATCACCTGACATTAGAAACTCTAGAGCATGCATCTAACCACGACTAATTCCATGACCTCTTCAACCCTGATAACAACCACCTCCATGGCTACGCTCAGCTCTATGAGGATGAGGAGCATCACTGGGATATACTCATCCTTCCATATATCCCATTTTGATCAAAATCTAGATCACATTGTTACTATTTTCTCAGCTGAAATTGCTGCAAGGGTGGAACTTGAAGCGGAATACAATCCACATGCTGCCTACTCAGGGAGGTTCGACACTCTCACCACTGATGACCATAACCTCCACAAGAAAAAAAAGTCCCATCCATTGGTAGGGGCTTAAGATCCACCATCCCTAGAGAAACAGGATGAGGAGGGATCAGACCTACCCCAACTATCTGAAAACCCTTATGTTTAAAAAACTAATAATTCCAAACCAAAACTTAGATAAATGGAGAATCCTATCGAATACCCTCTCATGATGATCTAATTTTATCCATCATCCTCTCAATAACCTCTGCTCTCATAAGTACCTTAAGATATATCAATGGTATAAAAGAAGTGACCTGATGATGGATATTTGGATGTAAAGCCTCCTAAAAATTCTTTACCCTAACCCCTCATATAGAATTAGGTTTGAATCATATCAGAGAAGGTTCCTGGAACATATCTTGAACTCCTCCACACTGGAGATTCCTTATTGAAGGCTAAGAAACTCCTGATGAAAGACCACCCTTATGGTCAAAGAAAGAAACCCAACTCAAAATTGATCCCAAAAATTCTCCCGCAAGACAATCGACTCCTCATTAACCCCAAGGAATAAAAGCCACTACTATCTAGATTCCTCACACAACATTGTCACCACCAAAAAAACCTAGTGCTACTTCTGGGCATGGATTTAACTGAAGAATATCTCCACCTTGTCTAACCATTCCTCTATTACTAAATCTAAAATGGATCCATCATACTTTTGTAGAATCTTTTACTGAAACTCTCAGAATTTCCTCCTATAAGTGTCATCATATTAGACCTCAACTCTACGAAGATCTACTGGCGCATCCTACTGAACCTCTTTGGAATGGACCCGGTGAGGAGATCAACCTAGATCCGTACCTGCAAAAGAATGAATGGTTAGGGGCTCATAAAACTGTAATATGAAATATTTAATATTAATTATTAATTAAGGTTCAATTTAACCCTAATGTCTACCCATTTTAAATACACTAGAAAACAAGAACGATGAATGATCCTCTCCCAGGTCTCTACCCTGCAACCAGTATCACCTCACTTAGTAGGCTTAGTAAACTTAAAGTTCCTCACATAGAATCATAGGGGGACTAAATAATCATGTCATAGATGATCGCCTTTGTTAACATTACATACTGGACTCTGCTAACACTATTATTATACCAACCAATAAAATCCTCACTAGTTCCTACCTCCAAACATCATCTTATACCTCAACTTAACTTTTGTTACCATTCTATCACAACCCCATCCCACCAAAGGTACCCTCCTGGTTTGAAAATAATAAAATGGAGACAATGATGCTTGAATCCCACCTTCAATAGGCCATATGTTGATGATAATCATTGAGGGTATATAATACACACATATGAGAGGCATTACCCTCTAAGAAGAATGTGGAATGAGAGATAAGATAAGAACACCAAATAACTCCTTCTTATAAAATAATAAAAGATCCCAATACATGAATGTAATTTCATACAACTAAACAACAACAAAATAAACTTTAAGTACCAAAAGAAAATCCTTAATAGTGACCTCAAAACCTGAAACCTCCCAAATAACACCACGAGCTAGTAATGTCTAGTCTGATCACTAAGTAGATCATGTGGACTTGAAAAATAGTTTATATAGATGCATGGTGAGAATGACAAGTATACTCATTATAGTCCTCCCAAGAGACTATCATACATATGATAAATAAATCATACTAAATCCCAATGAATAAAAAGTGAAACTAACTCGTCACCTAAATGGGCATGCTAAGTTCTCAGGAACACCATAACTATCTCACCAAGTATCACAAACAAGTAATAATATAATATCCAACATAATATCAAATGAAGGTCCCCACTATCACTTCCCCACTAGTTTTCATCTCTAATCTAATTTCATATGTCATGTTCCATATCTAATCAATAAATAATCTTGCTCGAAAACACCTAGGAAACTATAACATAGCATGAACCTTGTGCATCACATTATCTCATCATCAAAATCTCATCTACAGATAGTTCTAGGTAGTTTTCAAGATCCACCATAGACCATACGTCATGTATTATACCTCAATCCATCACAAACCATACACAACATACCTATAATAATACTTAATATACTATATCCAAAGATACATGCGTGTGAAAAATAACCACAAGCCATTAAAACCCTTTACACACATATACGAGAAAGGTAACTACTGTGCATACCATCACATAATACTATCCGGAGAAGAGAGTGGGGAAAGAGAGGGTAGCCAACCATCCATTCCTCACCAACATAGATATTGGGGAAAATACCCTTCAGAGTCCACTGGATGTTGGTTTCCATACCAACAAGAGTGAGGTAACACATGAAATCACATAACATAGGAATATATATATATATATATATATATATATATATATATATATATATATATCTAACAAACTACACCATGGGAAACTATGTACCCTTAACCTTAAATCTTGATATCGTCTCTCAGACACCTAGTTACCAATGCTAAGGACTAGATATCCTACAATCACACAAACATTTCAAGAGGCTTCATTCAATTATTTCTATTAAACATTTCATATTATTTTAATTACTATTCGATTTTTATGCCCTACATGCATAATCCAACCTATTCCAAGGTTCCTCAAGAGTTATCATCATCAAAATTTCATTAATACTCCAATACCAAGGGTTAAAACATTCATTATCATTTTATAATTCCAATTATTCTAGGACTCATCCCAAGCTACCATAAAATATGCATAAACCAAGCACAACCAACTAAGTCATGCAGTGGGGAAAGTGATGAATAAACAAGAAACATGACTATACAAAATGTTATCAAATTCAAAAATAGGTAGGCATCCCATATTTCAATATAACTAACAATGATAAATTCTAGCTTCAACCTATTTTATCAGTCCCAATGCCATCCTCGACACCACCATGCATGTCACTATCCATCCTGACATCATTCTCACAAATTGCTTCCACAAGCCTAGCCCCCTGTCCATTATAGTAAAGCCACCAGTCATCCAAGGCTCACATCATGTTTCATAACAAGACTCCTCATCCAAAACAATCACACAAGGTAGCAAGAAAATGAAAAACTATTAATAGGGAAACTAGGCCATAGAACCAAGACATTCAACCATTATAAGAAAATTGGCTCACTCATAACCAAATGATTATATTTATCAAAAAACCAATTTTTACCATATTTAATTAACCAATTCATTTATCACAGTTTACAACCACATGCAACCTATGGTATCATCTATAAAAAACTATGAATTATTTAAACATGATTCAAGCATAACTTCCATTTCCATCAATTACAAGAAGAACAATAACAATCAAACATGCCTCTTTACTATTTAGCTAACAATAATTACCATCTTTATGTTCTTTATCCAATTATAAAAATAAAAAATGCCAATCCATAACATAAATAAAGACAACACACTATATAAAAAATCAAGATACAAACCTTTAACACAATATAAACACATGAAATCACTAAAACCAAAAACCAATTATTTCTTTAATCTGTTTTAATCTTCATTAAGGTTAATTTCAACATTACCCAAAGACATAAAACATGATAACTTCATGATTGCACATAAAAACATGGAGAACCAATGAATCCCCTACCTTAATTTAGAATTTCAATGTTCATTGAGCAAGAATGGATGATCAAGGGTCAACCACCATCGAAACCGAAGGAAGGTTCTTCAAAACCTAACATCATCAAGCCATAGTTAACCACACTCAGATATTAGCCCAAAATAGAGGGTTTAGAATAACAAAAATCTAGATAAAAGGAAGAACTAAAAGGAGAAATGAGAGGGAGATGTTCCTTAAATGAAGGGTGCTCGATCCTCCATGAACCAAGGGTTATAATCCTCAAGGAGTCAATTAAAGGGTTCCAAGGGGGTATAATTGACACTTACCTAGTGGAAATTCCTTTAATGGATCTGTTGGAAAAAAATCCCTCAAGGTATCATTGAAGAATTTTTGAGGTGATTGTGTTTGTTGACAAAGTGTATATCTGTGTGGTGATTGTTGACAAAGCAAAACAATGACATACAAATTTGTTGAAAAAGGGGATTTCATGGTGGAATGTAGAGTTCAAGAGCTATGGTCAATGATCTATGTTTGATTCAAGAACGCCAATAAAGGAATGGATGATTTGGAGGTGGTACAAAAAGAACAGATACAAGGTGGCGCTGTTTTCCAGTGTTTGCCAAATTTTTGGGCCTAAAAGTCGACAAAAGGAGAAAAGTGGTTTTGGAAAAGAGATATGCGCGCCCTGTACTTGAAGGAGAGGAAACTTGCACACCTAATGTTTTTCAGGATCAGAAGGTCAAAATATGGCAAAGGAAAGAGGGTCGCGTAGGTATTGGTGTGGTCGTGAAGGTGACCTGTGCGCTGTGAAAGGACCTGCACGCCAGTGCCTAGGAGGGTTGGAAACTTACGCGCCATATGTTTTTCAAGATCAGATCTTCGAAATATGGAAAAGGAAATAGGGTCACGCAGGTGTCGTGCAGGGGAAGAAACCTGCGCGTCGGGACTTGCGTGCTGAGGGGAGACTTGCGTGCCACTACGTAGGTTGACCAAATGCCTATAAATACAGGACCACCCTTCCTCATTTTCAACGGAGTTCAACACTTAGAAAAATCAGAGCTCCTGTCGCACTGGTGTGGTGGTCGCGCAGGTGGTGTGTGGTCATGCAGGTGGACTTGCACGCTGGTGTTTGAAGTTGCGCACCGATTGGTAGTTGCACACCAATATTGGCTTGGACATAAAAGGGATTGAGTCGCACAGGTTTGTAGTTGCAGAAGATTGTGCCGCGCAGGTGGTAGAGGCAGACCTGTGCGCCAGTTGTGACATATGCGCTGATACTTGTGTGACGGGTTAGACCTGCGTGCCAAGTAAGGTTTATTCCCTGACAGTGTTTTCAGGCTGCGTGGAAGTTAGAAGTTTGCTCGATACCTTCAGTGCAAAGATAAATTCATCTACAGGTGAAAGTTGGACTTCAACAGAGCATCCACATACAACATAGGATGTATTCATTAGAGATAATGAAGAGACCTACAAGTCTATAAACTGTGAGTGGATCATTTACAGAGCAGTGAGAAAAGGAAGAGGAAGAAGGTGATCATCTCCACCGATAGTGATCCATAGAGAGAGAAACAGGGAGTGACCCTTGGGAAAACAGTGAGCTGACCCTAAACTTTGTAAAGGCAGTGAGCCTGAGATAGAGTGACTGTGCCCGAACCTTGTAATCCACAGCTAGTGAAGTTTAGTGGAATTTGGTACGACCGACAACTTGTTGGCGTATGCTCCTTGGACGTAGCCCTTAGCAGTGAACCAAGTAAAAATTTCTGTGTCCTGTGCATGCTTTACTTTCTGTTTATATTGTGCAACAAGAAAGAGAGTGAAGAGTGTTTTTCTTAATAGAGAAACAAGATTAGAATGGGCTTTAATTCTAAATTAGTCATACCCTGATTCACCCCCCTCTCAGGGTACTCAGCCTTGTGGACCTAACAATTGGTATTAGAGGGAAAGGTTGATATTTGTTCTTCTCTTAATGAAGGTCACTAATCATAAAGGTATTCTGATCTTCGACGGATGTAATTTTTAGATATGGAAGAATCGAATGCAACACTATTTCCGATCCTTGGGAATGGATGTGTTTTCAGAAGCTATGCATGGTATCACAACTGATATTAATAGTGGTGCATTATCAGAAGCTGAGCATAGAGAGTTGGATGTTGATTCAAAACCAATCAATTCCTTAGGGGTATCCCTTTCCAATACCATATATACAAAGGTGATGTCATGAAAAACGTCACATTCCATGTGGGAAAAGCTTTTGAATATATATAAAGGGGATACAAATGTCAAAGAGGCAAAGCTGCAAGTGTTGTGGAACAAGTATAAAGATATGAGAATGAACCTGAATGAGTCTGTTGATGCATTCTTTGATAGGGTAAATGCTGTGATAGAAGACATGCGAGGTCTTGGTGAAATTATCGAAGATATAAAAATTGTGAAGTGCATCTTGAGAAAACTTTCACCTCGGTTCAATCTGAAAGTTTCTGTTTTGGAAGATAAAGACCCGAAAGAATTGACATTGGATAACCTGCATAACACCCTTGTTGCATATGAAATGAGAAATGATGATAACGACGCTATGAAAAAGGATAAATCCAAAGATGTGGCATTTAAGGCCATGAAGAAGCTCACCATTGAAGATTCTTAGGAGGAAGAAGAGACAGATGAGGTAATGTCATTCCTCTCCTCAAACCTTCAAAGAAGAAAAGGAAAGTTCAAAGGGAAACTTCCTCTTGCATTCTTTAGATGTGGAAAGGTTGGACATCTCGCAGCAAGATTCCCCAAAAATTTTCAAGAAGAAAATGATGAAGATGATGTTGAAATTCCCAAGAAGAAATCTTCAGCCTATGTGAAAGGGAAGACGCAATTCAAGAGAAATTTCTTCAAGAAGAAGAATCTTCTTTCACAATAAATAAATAGTTCAGATGAGTCTGAGGTTGAAGAGGTTGAGGAGACTGAAAACTGCAAAGATAGTGGAGAAAATGCTATGGTGGTAGTCGTCGGTAGTTCTCATGAAAAGGAAGAAACTGACGCTGGAGAAGAAGAAGAAGAAGTTGAAGGAAGAGTTGATATGGAAGCCGAATTGGAAGAAGCTCTTGAGGAGATAGACGTTTGGAGAGCCAAAACAAAGAAAGCCAATAAAGTGGGTTGTGATTCCAAAATCTATATGAAACAATAGGATGAAGAAAATTCTAAGCTGTTAGAAGAAATTGAAAGACTAAAATCCTCAACACCAGAGAGCTCAGAAAATATTGTTGAGTATAATCTTAAAACTGAGGAACAAAAGAAGAAAATTGATTGTTTGACTAACACAGGAAAGGAGCAGGTCAGATATATCAAAGAGATTGAAGAAGAAGTGGTGAGTCTGCGACGAAAAATGAAGGATCAAGAAAACCTCTTGACCTCCAATGTGATGTCAGGAAAGCAGGTCATTCCGAAGACTGAAAAGGTGAAAGAGGAGCCTAGTTGTTCAGCAGGAAAGAAGTAGCAATTGAGCTTAGACGTTAAGGATGATTCAGGGCTTGATAAGAAGCAAAAATCTGTGGCAATTGAAGTCAGACCGCAAGCACCCGTCCCGAAATTGAAGGTTGATTTGGGCACAAAGCAGAATTAGAATATTCATATATCCCAAGGGGAAACTCATAGTGCTGAAGTAACATGAAAAAATGAACCTTATATCAGGTGTTATTGTTGTGGGAATATGGTACATTCATAGTATGTGTGTTCCATAGACAAGATATATTGAAGGGAATGATAACATAGGTAGTAGACAAACAAATGGTTTTCCAGAATATATTTTGAAGGACACTGTTTTTGGTGCGGAGGATTTGGGCACATGGCTAGGTACTGCACTTCGACCATTCAGAGAAATGTGCCAAAGCAGAATCAAAACGTTCGCAAGAAGCAGATCAATAAACCGATAGGTGAGTTAAAAATGCAGAATAGATTTACAGCTTTGCAATATGAATCTGGTCCATCATACTCTGATAAATAACAGAAGTCTCAATCCATGCCGAGTGTGAAGGAAAAAGTATGGACTAAGAAGAATAAAAATGAGAAGGACGTGGTGGCAGAAATTTCCCTTAAAGCATCAGATCACTCTGGTGTGTGGATCCTTGATAGTGATTGAACATCTCACATGACGGGTAATAAGGATCTTGTTACAAGCATAAAATATGACAAAGAAGGAGTTTTCAAATTTGGAAATGATGAAGGCCTGAAGATTGTTGGCTCAGGGAAAGCCAAGTTTGGGGGTAAAGAAATGAGACGTGATGATGTCTTGGTAGTAGAGGGTCTTAGTTATAACTTGCTCAGTGTTAGTCAACTATGTGACTTTGGGCATTATATCCGATTTACCAAGAAGATGTGTGTTGTGAAAGGAAAATATGGAGCAGTTGTTCTATAGGGAAAAAGGACAAAGGGAAATCTTTACCTTATATGTGGGGAAGAAGATACGTGCCTTTTATCCAGAGAGGAAGAAAACCAGCTGTGGAATAAGCGACTTGGTCATCTATGCCAACCATCCATGGAAGATCTGGTAAAGTTTGATGCTGCTGGATACCTTCCCAAACTATTGCATGATCGCACTCATACGTGTGATGCTTTCCAACAAGGGAAGATCATCAGAAAGACATACAGACCAAAGGAACAGAAATCAACTAGAGTGCTCGAATTGGTGCATGCGGATGTATGTGGACCTATCTCACCATGAGCTATAAATTGGAAAAGGTACTATGTTCTTTTCATTGATGATTATAGCAGAATGTCCTGGGTATTTTTCATTACCCGTAAGACAGAGGTGTTCAGTTGCATAAAGCAGTATAGGAGGGAATCAAAAAGGATTCTTGGCCAGAAAATTCTAAAGTTTCGTACTGATAACGATACGAAATTCACAAACAGTCATGTTGAAAAATATCTCAAGAAACATGGGATAAGGCATCAAGTTTCATAAGTGAGAACTCCCCAACAGAATGGAGTGTTTGAGAGGAGAAATAAGATCATCAACAACATGGCCAGAATGATGCTTATTGAAAAGGGCCTACCAGAGAAGTTTTGGAAGGAAGTAGTTTTGACATCAGTCTATATTTCGAACAGGTCTCGGTTGTGTCCGAAGGAAGGGAAGACTCCATATGAAATGTGGTACGGAAAGAAGCCAATGCTGAAATACTTTCGAATCTTTGGGAGTAAGTGCTTCATTATCAACAAAGAAAATCACAGGAAGTTTGAGTCACGAGGAGATGAGGGGATATTCCTTGGCTACTCAGGGAAAAGCAAATCATAAAAATGTTTCAACAAAAGGCTAGGAAAAATTGTTGAGAGCAATGATGTCACTATAGTTGAAAATGAACAGAATACTCAACGACCCTGTGAAAAGTTTCTAGATGAAAGTGATGATGAGGTAAGAAAAACAGGGGGAGCAGAAGTGGCAGAAGCTGACTTAGAAGAAGATACTGATGATGAACAAGAAAGTGTCAAGTCTGTGTCTGCAAGGAAGCCAAAGAGTTGAGCTGAAATTGATAGGCAGAATATCATTGGTGATCAGACAGCTCCAATTCAGACTCGAAGAATGAAATCATTACAAAAAACATCATTTTTATCTCATGTGGAGCTGAAATGTTTTTCCGATGCAGCTAAAGATGAAAACTGGGTTCAGGTTATGAATGAAGAGCTTGATCAGATTGAGAAGAACCAGACATGGGAGATTGTTTCGAGGCCATTAGAAAATAATGTCATCGGGACTAAATGGGTCTATCGCAACAAGATGAATGAAGATGGCATAATAATTCAGAACAAAGCATGACTAGTGCGCAAGGGATACTCCCAGATAGAGGGAATAGATGTTGATGAGACATTTTCACCGGTTGCAAGGCTGGAGACAATCAGATTATTTATGGCCATAATAGTGCAAAGAAAGTTCAAAGTGTTTCAGATGGATGTCAAATCCGCATTCTTGAATGGTGTTATGGAAGAGGATGTGTATATTGAGCAGCCAGATGGTTTTCTCATTCATGAGGATGAGAACAAATTTTGCAGGCTGAAGAAGGCATTGTATGGGCTGAAACAAGCACCAAGAGCATGGTACTCAAGGCTTGATCAATACTTGAAGAAGCTTGGTTTCCAGTATGGGGGAGTTGATTACAATCTTTATTTCAACAAAAATAGTAATCAAAGGATGATGGTGTTGGTTTATGTTGATGACATAATATTTGGTGGATCAGATGAAGCTCAGTGCAGACAATTTTCTGAATTCATGAAAAATGAGTTTGAAGTGTCAATGATTGGTGAGATAATGCTTTTCCTTGGTCTACAGGTGACACAAGAAAGGAATGGAACAATAATTTCTCAATCCAAATATGCCAAGGAGGTTTTAAGAAGGTTTTTCATGGATAATTCCAAGGAGATGAAGACTATGGTTGCTACCCAGACGAAAATTTCCAAAGATGAGGTTGGAAAGGCAGTAAATATCACAGAATATAGGAAAATCATTGGAAGTCTATTGTACTTAACTTCAACAAGGCCTAATATTGTTTTCACCACATGCCAAGCAGTGAGATATCAGAGTAATCCCAAGGAAAGCCACATGCTTGCAGTGAAAAGAATACTTCGGTATATCAAAGGCACCGTGGATTTTGGTCTGGTGTATAATGAAAAATCTCAATCAGTGTTATTAGGTTACACAGATGCAGATTGGGACGGATCAGCAGATGATAGAAAATCAACATCAGGAGGTGCATTCTATCTTGGTGGATTGTGTATTTATTAGATAAGAAAGAAGAAATATTTCATTTCGTTGATCACCGCAGAAGATGAGTATATTGCGGCCACTCAAGCATGCACATAATTATTGTGGATGAAGCAACAACTTAAAGATATGGGAGTTGAAGTGAAGTATCTGATCAGAATCTAGTGTGACAACTCAAGTGCTATCAATATTAGTAAAAATATTTTCCATCATTCAAGGACAAAGCACATTGAGATAAAGTATCATTTTATCAAGGAGAAGGTTGAGCAGGGCATCGTGAAATTGGAGTATGTGCCTACAGAGCTACAAGTTGCAGACATTCCGAAAAAGGCCTTACCCAAAGAAGCTTTTGAGAGGCATCACCTGGCTATGGGAGTTCAGTCAGCTCCCCGCACTTAAAAGAGTGTGGATGTGGAATCACCCCCTCTTCCCGAGGTATGATGTGTTTTTACCTAATGTGCTGATATGTGTTCTCTACTCTATTACAGACTACAAAGAAGTTATCTTTGGGTTCATTGAAAAAGGGGGAAAAATAGTGATTGTTCAAGGGGGAGATAGTGTGGAAATTTGATAAATCATGAATGACATGGGGAGAAGCTGACAGGTGGAACAACGAGATAGGGGGAGAGCCATGAGAAAGGGGGAGAATTTTAAATCTGACGATGCTAGTAGTGATCGATCAAAGAATAGATATCACGATAGCTGAGGATCGTGATAAAATCAGAAGAGTGGTGTTGGAAGAATATTTCCAAAAATTGGTATCAGTTTGGTAAAAATTGGTATCAGTTTGGTGTCAACAATGGGTGTAAGAGATGAAGTTATTCATTGATGAACTTTTCATTTACTCTTGTTTCTCATGCCGAGCATTGCTCATGTGGGCTTAGAGTTTGTGATGAGTAAATCCTTGATCGCTATCAGAATCGCAAAAGGCGAATGGTGCCTGAAGAATTAACGATGTATCTTTTTATGGAAGAGTTTTCAACAAACCCAAAGGGGGATATTGTTGGGAAAAAATCCCTCAAGGTATCATTGAAACATTTTTGAGGTGATTGTGTTTTGTTGACAAAGTGGACATCTGTGTGGTGATTGTTGACAAAGCAAAACAATGAAATACAAATTTGTTGACAAAGGGGATTTCATGGTGGAATGTCGAGTTCAAGAGCTATGGTCAACGATACATGTTTGATTCAAGAACGTCGACAAAGAAATGGATGATTTGGAGGTGGTACAAAAAGAACAGATACAAGGTGGCACCGTTTTCCAGTGTTTGCCAAATTTTTGGGCCTAAAAGTCGACAAAAGGAGAAAAATGGTTTTGGAAAATAGACATGCGCATAATTGAAGGAGAGGAAACTTGCGCGCCTAATGTTTTTCAGGATCAGAAGGTCAAAATATGGAAAAGGAAATAGGGTCGCGCAGGTATTGGTGTGGTCGCGTAGGTGACCTGCACGCCGTGAAAGGACTTGCGCGCCGGTGCCTAGGAGGGTTGGAAACTTGCGCGCCATATATTTTTCAAGATCAGATCTTTGAAATATGGAAAAGGAAATAGGGTTGCGTAGGTGTCGTGCAGGGGAAGAAACTTGCGTGCTGGGACTTGCGCGCTGAGGGGAGACTTGCGTGCCACCATATAGGTTGACCAAATGCCTATAAATACAGGACCAACCCTCCTCATTTTCAAAAGAGTTTAACACTTAGAAAAATTAGAGCTCCCATCGCGCTAATGTGGTGGTTGCACAGGTGGTGTGTGGTCGCGCAGGTGGACCTGCGTGCCACTGTTTGAAGTTGCGCGCCGGTTGGTAGTTGCATGCCAATATTGGCTTGGGCATAAAAGGGATTGAGTCGCGCAAGTTTGGAGTTGCAGAAGATTGTGCCACGTAGGTGGTAGTGGAATACCTGCGTGCCAGTTGTGACCTGTGCCCCGATACTTGCGTGATGGGTTAGACCTGCGCACCAAGTAAGGTTGATTCCCCGGCAGTGTTTTCGGGCTACGTGGAAGCTGTAAGTTTGCCCGATACCTTCAGTGCAAAGAGAAATTTATCTACAGGTGAAAGTTGGACTTCAACAGAGCATCCACATACAACAGAGGATGTATTCATTAGAGATAATGAAGAGACCTATAGGTCTATAAACTGTGAGTGAATCCTTTCCAGAGCAGTGATCAAAGGAAGAGGAAGAAGGTGATTCTCTCCACCGGCAGTGAGCTGGAGAGAGAGAAACAGGGAGTGACCCTTGGGAAAGTAGTGAGCTGACCCTAAACTTTGTAAAGACAGTGAGCCTGTGATAGAGTGACTATGCCTGAACCTTGTAATCCACAGCTAGTGAAGTTTAGTGGAATTTGGTACGACCGAAAACTCATCAGCGTATGCTCCTTGGACGTAGCCCTTAGCGGTGAACCAAGTAAAAATTGCTGTGTCCTGTGCATGCTTTACTTTCTGTTTATATTGTGCAACATGAAAGAGAGAGAAGAGTGTTTTTCTTAACAACGAAACAAGATCATAATGAGCTTTAATTTTAAATTAGTCATATCCTGATTCACCCCCCCTCTCAGGGTACTCAGCCTTGTGGACCTAACATGATCCTCAAAGTGTGAAAATGACCCAACCACGTCTCAAGTTTGTCTGAAGGACTTTTAAATAAAAGTAACTTAAAGAAGAGGGGTTTCAATTGCTTAATAAAGAAAACAATGAATTAAAATCACATTTAATACCCCTTATAACATCTCACACATTTCCAATTTTGAATCGGTCAAGATCCATAAAGAATGGCAGCTATTTTGGCCACTTGAATTCTAGCCCAACTATCACCATCACCGTGATGTTCTTGAACACACTAGCCCAAAATGGTATCCTCAATGGCATGTTTCCAATTCCTAGGATCTTTTTCCTCACCACAGAGTCCACCATGGGCATGGTGAGGCCTCTATGGTTATGGCCCATAAGAGATCTCCTAGTGTTATACATCCATTTCCATGCCCATGCCTGACCATTTTGTTTAGCCTATTTTATATAGGGGATAACCACCCTCCAACAGGGCGTGATGTCCTTTTTAATGGCAAAAAAACTTCTCTATCCTTCGAAATACCTCCAAACTCCCTTTAGCACCACCAATCCTTGGAAAACGCAATGTGAGGGTGTTTGAGAATCTATTCCCTCATATCCTCTAACACCAAAGGTACTCCTGATGGATGCTTAATGGGTAAAGCTCCATTATTTAAGGGCTCAGATTATAATCATTGGAAAAATCACATACCTATATTTTCTATAAGCATTGGTTATCCTGTTTGGAAAATTGTAATGTATGGTTATACACCCACTAAGGAATCACAGGAAAAATAGACTCCTGATGATATTTCAACCTTTGAACTTGATGAAAAATCCATGAAAAAACGTCATTATGGGTTATAAAAAAATTAATTTAACTATATTTTCACATGAAAAACTACACATAAAATTTGGAAACTACTTGAAACCACACATAGGGGCACTAATAAGGTCAAATGAGCTAGAATTGAGATGTATCATCAATAATTTGAGAGTTTTATCATGCATTATAATGAATCAATTATTGAAAGGATCAATTTATTTATAGATATCTATAATGGTAGAAAATCTCTTGGTGATGTTCTTACTATAGAAATGCTTATGAAGAAGATACTTTTGGTGTTTCTAAGTTCCTTGTCACCCAAGGTAATGTCGATTCAAGAATAAAAGTATATCAAGAACATGCCTATAAAAGAACTCATTAGGCCACTCATGACATATGATATTACTATGAAGTGAAAAGATAAAAAGGAAGCCAAGTAAGTAAATATGACCATTTACTTTAAGGAAATAAATGATGAATCTTCCAGTAGTAATGCCAAAATTTCTTACTTATCCAAAAAATATATTCAAATTCATGAGGAAGAGTAAATATTTTAATTGTGAAAAAAGGAGAATAAATGTGGATAACTATAGGTCACTTTCTATGAGTTCAATAAGAAAGGACAAATCAAACCAGAGTGACCCAGATTCAAAAATAAAATAAAAGAAAAGAAACAAAGCAAGAAAGATTTTAAATTTTCTATATAGAGTGCTAGTAATGAATCCCTATCCTAAAATTAATCAAGTAATGATAGTTACAAATGTCTAATGGCCCAATTTGAGGTAATTTATGAGGTAAATTCTACCACTTCCTCTTGTTATTTAAGTTATTTAAATTATAAAGATCATAAATATACTAGAAATAAACTTGATAATGTATTTTTTGAACTTAATACAAACTTAAAATATATTAAAAATAAATATAATCAAGAAATTAATGAGAAGGATCAAGTATTTAAAGAAAAAGGATGAATTATCATTAAAATTAAAAGAGCAACCAAATGTAGATAAATTGATATCCACTATTAAGGATATTAAAAAATATTTTTCCAAGTTCACCCAAGGTGATAAGAATTTAAATAAAAACTCTATATTCCCAACATTATGGAAAAAATCATTTTGGGTTTGGCATTTAAAATCAATCTAGAACCTCTAAAAATACTAATTTTATAAGAGTATTCTCTCAAAAATAAAATTTTAAATTATTATTATAAAAATTTACATCTTATTTATAAATGTGATTGTAAAAATGATTGATATGGTGGACCCAAAAGGGTACATCTCTCTTCCAATATTTCATTTAAAAAATATTATACAAAATAAATATGGATTCTATAATATCTTTTAACTAACATTAGTGGACCCAAATTTATTTGGGTACCAAAGGCTTTAGTATCATGTTTTTTATAGGATACATGTCTCAAGAGAAAATCCAAAGGATCTATATGGTACATGGACATAGGGTGATCTAGATTCATGTGTGGTGATTACTTTGAGTTCAACTATCTTAAAAATATTGATGGAGGAGATATCACCTTTGGTGATAACTCAAGGAGTAAGATAATAGGCACAAGTATTGTTGGTTTTTTAAATTCTACCATTATTAAATATGTTTTGTATATTGATTTAAAAAATAATAATTTTCTTAGTATTATCCAATTGTATGATAGTGGTTTTAAAATTTCTTTTAAAAATGATGCTTGTAATGTTTTTGAATCCAAAGGAAATATTCCATTTTTAGCCTCTCAATTTAAAAATGTTTATGTTATTGATTTAAAATATCTTTCTAGCTAACATTTTAAATTCTTAAGGGAACAAGATAGCGAGTCATGGATATTTAATAGATACATTAGTCATTATAGAACACACCAGCTTATAAAACTCAACTAAAATCAACCAGTACAATATTCTCCTAAATTGTATTTCAAAAATTACATTGTGTGTGATACTTAAAACTCAATAAGATACAAAAATATTCTTTTAAATATAAAAAGGAATTATCCACCTAAAAGAACCTTGATCTTGTATACCTTGATTTATTTAGACCAACCCAAGTTAAAAGTATAGGAGGTAAATATTACACTGTTGTAATTATTGATGATTATATAGGATTTACTTGGGTTTATTTCTTAGATCATAAAAACGAGTCTTGAAATGTATTTATTAAATATACTAATAAGGTTGAAAATAAAAAAGGGTATAAGGTCATTTTCATTCAGATTTATCATAGGGTAGAGTTCAAAAATAAGGATTTGATGAACTTTGTGATTCATAAATTTGTAATAATTATTTTTTATCTCATAGGAATCCCTAATAAAATGGAGTTGTTGAAAAAAAAAATCAACCTCTATAAGATATTTCATGAACTCACTTGAATTAATTTAAAATCCCTAAATATTTTTGGGTCGAGGTGGTTAATATCTCTTGTTATACCTTAAATGATGTTCTCACAATACCCGTCCTTAAGAAGACCTCCTATGATATTTTGAAAGAAAAAAAATATAAAGTTGGATATTTTAATATGTTTGGGTGTAAATTCAATATTCTTAATAGCAAAGAAAACTTAGGAAAATTCGAACCCAAATATGATGAAGGTATTTTTCTTGTGCAATCTAACTCAAGTAAAGCATACAATATCTTCAATAAAAGGACCAAAAATATAAAAGAATCAATTCACATAAAATTTGATGAGAATTTACCTAAACCTCATCCCTAAATTGATGATTTTGAATTTAAACTAGAAAATTTTACCTTTAAATATCCACCACCTTATAATGATATTAGAGTTGAGGAAGAACCATCATCTATCCCTTTACATAAGACATGGGTGAAGTCTAATAACCATCCCTTAAAAAATATTATCAGGTATTTTCAAGATGATACTCATATAAGAAGGTCAGTTTTAAATGAGGTCGAACATCATGCTTTTGTTTCACACATAGAACCCCTAAATATTGATGATTCCATTAACTATTAAAATTGGTTACTTATAATGCAAGAAGAGTTAGAGAAATTTATAAGGAAAAACATTTTTACTCTTGTTGAAAGACTCAATTATTATCCCATTATTGGTACCAAATGGGTTTTTAATAACAAGTTATATGAACAAGGAAACATCACTCATGATAAAATAGACTCGTAGATAAAGGCTACAATCAAGAAGAAGAAATTTATTATAGAGAGACCTTTTTACCCATCACACAACTTGAGTCCATTAGAATATTATTAGAATTTACGGCCCACTTAAATTTAAATCTTTTTCAAATGGATGTTAAAAGTTCTTTTTAAATGGTTTTATCACTGGAAATATTTTTATTAAACAACCTCCTAGTTTTGAATATTTAAAACATCCAAATAATATTTTTAAGTTAACTAAGGATAATTATGATTAAAAAAAATCCCATTAGTCATGGTATAATTGGTTAACCAAATACCACTTATAAAATAGTTTTAAAATGGGAAAAACTGATTAAACTTTGTTTTTAAAACATTTTTCAAATGAATTTTTAATTTTTAAAATATATGTTGATGATTTTATTTTTGGTTACACAAAATAATCTATTTGTAATGAATTTTTAGATATAATAAGAAAATAATTTGAGATAAGTTTTATGGGAGAATTAAAATTGTTCATTGGTCTTAAAATTTCTCAAAATAAGGATGGTATTTTTCTAAGTCAAGGAAAATACACAAATGAACTATTAAAGCATTTTGACATAGACTAAGTAAAGGAATTAAGTAAACCTATGAGTAATTATTGCAAGATAACATTGGATAAAATTGGTAAATCAGTTGACAAAAAGCTATATAGAGGTTTGACTAGGAGTCTTCTTTACCTTACCATGACCTTGCTAGACATTATGTTTATTGTTTTCCTATTCACTCATTTTCAAGAATATCCTAAATAATATCATTTAAAATATCTAAAAATAATTTTAAAATATTTAAAATGTTCTAAAAAACATGATTTATTTTAACCAAAATTTAATTCATTTGAACTAACCAGTTTTTTAGATATTGATTTTGGAGAATTCTAATCAGATAGGAAAATTACAAGTTGGACTTGTCACCTTCTTGGAAAATCCTTAGTCTCTTGGAGTAGTAAGAAGAAAAACATCATTACTATTTCAAAAAATGAAGCTGAATATATAGTCATGGGGAGTTGTTTCACATAAATTATTTGGATAAAAAACACTTTGTTTGATTATGGGATTACATTAAATCATGTTCCTATTAAGTGTGATAATACTAGTGCGATTGGTATTTTTAGGAATCCCATCAACACTCAAGCACTAAGGACATTGATCCAAGGAACCAATTTTTAAGAGATCACTTTCAAAAAGGAGTTATCATGTTAGATTTTATTAAAATATATTTAATAGACCAAGATTTTAATATACGATTACCTTTAAATATATCAATGTTTTCGATATCTTTCTCCACACACAACACCAAACTTAAATAAAACCGTGATATATTTGGGTAAAATATAAATATTTAATTACAACTAATAAAAACTATCCATTTAATTAGTGGGGATGGATAAGCATAACTAATTTATTAAATATATGTACAAAGAAAATAAAGTCTACTTTTAATATGAATGAAATCCAATTAGTTTACCTAAAATGACTAATATGATCATTTATTGTTTAGAAAAGTATTTTTCTAAATTTTTTATTTTTATGCAATGTGAAAATATATTTCAAGAAATTTATGATTAATTATGATAAATTATGTTTTATATTAATAATCATTTAATACCAATTTATTTAGAAAATTATATGAAATAAGAATAATAACAACTAATATTTGAAAATGCCATTTTCCAATAAAAACTTTTTTAACTATATTTTATGATTTTATTCAAAAATTGAATTTATAAATTTAATAATTTTAATTATAAAAAATGGGAATAATTTTTTGATTTATATTAATAATATTATCTTAAGATGAATTTTTGATATTTTTCTGAAATAATTGGTTCTTAGGTGAATAGTGAAAATAATACCAATTTTTCTAAACAATGTCACTTTTATGAAATTATCATAATACAAGAATGAATTAAATGTTTTTGAAACATTTTTCTATAATTTATATATATAATTAAAATAAATAATTTATTATTATCATTTTGTATTTATGAAACCCACATATATTATTTTGGAAACGTAAGTAATATTTGATTTTAAAAAATTGTTTTTATTTTCTTATATTAAAATTTAATTTTAAACACTTATAAGAATTAAATCCATAAAAATGGATTTTATATGTAATATCAACTTTATTATATTATATAATAATTACAATTTCAATTTCGGGCAGTATAATTACTATTATTACTATAATTTAAGTTAATAACCATGATAATGGTAAAACTGTTATTTTCAAAGAATTATTTTATTAATATTGTATAATTTTTATCTAATAAATTAAATTAGTCAAATTAAAATGAAGAATCTAATATAATTTTTAAACATATATATAATTATATTAAAACACTTTTAATTGGTAACTAATGCTAAATACAATTAAGAACACATAATGGATAAAACAACATTTTTCTAAAAATATATTTTTCTATATATAAAATGTTTTAGTTTAAAAGTTAATTTTATCTTATTTAGAAATTGAATTATATTAAATGGAGATTAAAATTTGGTTCAACACACCTAAATTTGGTAAGATGATTTATTTTATATTTTTAGAAAAATATAAATTACTTTGTTAAAAACTAATTACCAAGGTAAAAACAAAAAAAGTTAAAAGTAAAAACTTAAGAACAAATGACTTTTAACATGTTTAAAACATGTGTGAAAATAATTTTTTGAGGATTTATTGACCCAAGCTCACCCCAAAATCCATTATTTCTAACTTTTGGGGACACTTACATTCCTTCATGCCACACACATTCCTTTGAATTCCTTCCCCAAACTCTTTCATTTTACTCATCCTAGAAGCATCTCTCAAGTTCATAAGACATTGGTCTCCATTAGTTATCATAATCCCTTAATTTACAAGGAGAATTTTAAGAGAAAGTTCAAAGTACTGAAGTGAGTATTACTTAATCCTTAACATTTTCTTCTTAATAATTATCTTATAATCCTATCCTTACCATAATAATATGATAACCATAGTATAAATATTATAATTAAGTGTTATTATATTAATGAAACAACCTTTATTTATTTTTTCTATCTACTTAGAAAAAAAAATTTCAACCGTATGTTTTGCGGACTACCGTCTCCACGAAGTAACATTTATTATTTTTCATATTGATTTTATTTCTTTATCCAAAATGCTTAAAATCTAATTAAACAACATAAAACATCTAAATAAAACCATTATTATTATGTTATAATTATATTATACACTTAATTAAACATACTCATCCATCCGGATATAGCCTATTCACATTTGTGTCGATTTAACCACTAACTTGAATAATGCTATAAAACTCTATTATGGATGACTACAAGAACATAAATACTAATACTATTATAAGTTAATAATAAATTAAAGATTTATTTTTTTTGTTTTTAACGGTTATATTAATTATTTAACTTATTATTAATATATTATATTCGATTTCTAAAATCACCGAAATAGGCCAATGTTTATTCAACTTTCACACAAACATAAACAAAAACTATATAATAAATAAATAAAATATGCTGATAAATAGTATATATTAAATGAAATATAAATTATTAATATTTCTAAGAAGGTATATAATAAACTTAATTTGATTATTTAGGAAGTTAAGTGCATGAATAGAATGAATCTGGAGCAAGGTAAGGGTTTCATCTCAAAATTTTATTCTTTGAGACACATTTTATTTTATGCACTTAATTTCATTTAGATGGTGTTTATACTACCTATTGGATATATAATGTCATGAATTATATTTATTCAAGGTATTTTAACTTCAAATTCAATCTCTCTCTCTTTTAATGGGTTTTTATTAGAACGTTTATTAAGTCATAAGGGTTTGTGCTAACTCAATTTTATTCCATTGAGTTACAAATATTCTTATTAAACTATATAATTCCAAATTTAATTTATTCTAACCAATGAATACATTGTAATGAATTTACTTCTTATTTTTTGGGGATCTAAATTTTTTCCTCATGAACTCATAATCAAATGAATCCTACCTCAAAGATTGTTCTTATTATAATGGTTTCTTAGTCTTAATTCCTATTTCTTGAGACATAATTCTTGTTATACACCAATTTATTTTATATGATTTATAAACTGACAATTTATGATGTTTCAACATGAATTATCCTTTATTAATGATATTTAATGTTCAATTTCAAGCTCTCTCCTTTAAGGGTTTTAATTTGAATGCCACCCAAGCCTCGAGGTTTCTATTTCCAACCTCATTTTAAAATAGAGACCTCTAAAATATGATAACCCATCCAGGGAATTTATATAGAATTTCATTCTAAGATAATAATCATTTTATTACCCTATGGTTATCCTTTGTGGAATTTTTCTTCACTTTACCTAATTTTAAATTTTATTCTTTATAAACTTTTAAATTGATATGATTTTCAATAAAAGTATTTTATAAATATATAGAAAGAAATTTCATTTTATTCTTATATCCACATTTTGTAGATATAACTAAATTTGTTTTGAAAATTGAAAAATGTCATTTTAAACTAACTTGACTTTCCCTGAAATCTTTTTAAAATAAAATCAATTGAATATTTTCTCGTATGGGTATTTTTACACAAAAGAATTTCTTTCTAATGTTTTCCATGTGAACATGTCTTTCCAACATCTTTTTCATTTTATATGAAACTTAATTTCTAATATTTAATGGTTTTATAAAATAAAATTTTATTGTCTTTAATTTATAAAAACATTTCTATTTAAATAAACATTTTCAAAATGGTGATGGATGTTTCTTATTTCCAAAGTGATTCCTCTAAAACTCCTAAAAAGTGATTTTCATGTAAGTTAATGTTTTTTGACATATATTATTCTTGATAGAGGATATTATTCAAATGTTAGCATCTAACTTATTTCTTAGGATGACTTATGCAATGTTATTTTCTATCAAAGATATGTTTAATCACTACCTTTGTCATACCTAATCATCTTTGGTGTGTAACCAAAATTTTTCTTCCAATGTTTTATTTTGTAAATACTCTATATTTAATTTATTTGTTTGAAGGTTGTTCACCTAGATTCCATACTTACATTAATTTAGGGGGAATTATTGAATTAACCATACACCCTTTATCTATATATTGTAAATACCATATGATTTATTATCTTTATTGAATATTATTTATCTAGAAAGTTACTTTATGTCATTAGATACCCATTTATTTTCCATGTACTTATCATGTTATAATTATTGATGTAATTATGAATTATTTAATTATGTTATTCCATTTGAAAAGGATATGAAACCCATTTTATTTTTATGGGTCTTTAAGATGTGTTGAATGAAACCCATTTCATTTTCATGATTTTTTTATGATATGATGAATAATTATTTTCAAGTGGAACTCATATGTATGGATGGTGATGGGTGGGGTACTATATAGGCCTATAATGAATTGGTTATGGTTTTATATCTCATTATATAACTATGGGAAATAAGTAATGAATTCTCGATTCACTATAGGAATCGAGTATGGAATGCTCGCTCCATTATGAGAATCAGGTAGGGATGCCTAATCCACTATGGGAATCATGTGATGTTTCTATATCTACAATGAGATACTTACCAATGATTATGGTTATTCCATAATTCTATGTTTACTTTCATTACAGGCTATGTTAAGTTTCCTTGTTATGCCACATTTTTATTCTTATTCTCATTCTTATGTTATGCTCTCATGAATCATGTTTATTGAGTCATGTTTCTATACTCTTTTGATTCATGTTTTATGTTATTACATGACTTATGATCTATTATTTTTTGGGTATAAATTTCTTATATATATCTTTATTATACCCATATTCTCATCTTATGCTTCTTTATTATATTTTATTATTATCATTTATTTTTACTCTTATTGAGCATATTATCTCATCCCTTCCTTATGTTTTCATTTACCTAGTTTATGAAGAAAAGTAATACATAATATGTGTCTAAAAGAGTATATTGTGTGGAGGATTTGTGGGATATTTGGAAGTATTATTATGGATTGAATAGTTTCTTATATTGTGGTAGAAATTTCCTTTAGATACAAATAACATGGGTTATACAAGTTAAATATTTATCCTAATTCTCTAAAACTCTAATCTTAAAAAGTTCCTTCAGTTTTAAATGTTGCATTATCTTGTAATTACAGATGTGTATCAAAGCTAGTGCATAAAATTTATGTTATTAGCATAATATTTGGGAGTGTGGGTCCTAGGGTGCCTTAGTTGGTATCAAAAGAGGGTTTAAATAACTTTATACATTAAAAATTTATCGGTTAAAGATAAATTAATATTTATATAAAGGTCATTAAGGATTGATAGGTTAAGGATGATCATAGTTTCAAATGTAAAAATAAACCTTTAAGTTGGTTATATTGAGTATTTTATGTTTTTTGATATTAGGATGAGACAATTTTAGTGAGAAATCTAAGGATAAGTTTAAGTATAGAAAAACATACTGAAGTTTTGGTAAAGTAGAGATTTTTTAGTTATCTAAGCAATTACATCCCTGTATGGATACTGGTAAGTGGATGCAGCTGTGACACATATGCACCTAGGGGTAATCACATAAAAAAGGGTTGGTTTAGCATTGAATTAATCATCACTCTGATGCATGATGAGTGGAACTAATACTAAACACTTGGTTAAACACTCATGGGGGATATTCTTTGTTCAATCATATTCTCTTTACGAACCATTGTGAAGGATTTATGTCTTAATTACTTTAAGGGTTAGGTTTAAAAGTATAAGGGAACCTAAATTAAATAAATGTATATTGAACTAGAAGTATCAAAGGATGAAATGAATGTATCATTAGAGAAGAAATATTAGAATTGATTTCTCATATTTATATGACCATATACTATTATTTTATTGATATCCATTTTGGTTTTTATTATTTATTTGAAATAGGATCACAAAAATGAAGTAGAAAAAGATATGTATCTAGAGGCCACTATATCTTACAACAAAATAAGGGAGCATACTTAAATGGTTGAAAATATTAATATATTCATATTTTAATGGAAAATGTGAGTTTCTTAGTCTTAACTAATGTAGTTTGGTTGGTATATTAATAAAAATTGAATCTTGATACTCTTAGATATTTTCATTAGTAAGTGATATTTATTGATAATATTCTGGTATATTCAAAAAGTTATGAGGATTATATAAAACATATGAAGATTTTTCTTCAATAAATTTACTTTAAAGATATGTAAACATATAATAAATGAAATTAATAACCTTGAAAAGTGATTTTATGACATGGTTATATTTTTTTTGAAAACTATTGGAGAACATATAATTGAGGTATAGATAACCTTTATATTTAATACATGCTTGATTTTGAGATAATAAAGGATGGTCTGATTTTGAATAAGTAAGTTAGATAATATTAGTAACCTTGTGATTTATAATTTATTCATGATATTTTTGGTGAATTTTATCTCATTTTTGAGATTATGATATATATTGACTAGTGTGTGACCTTATGAACTAGTGGGTTAAAGATAAAGTTAATTCTTAGATGAATATTTAACTTCATCATGGTTTATTAACTTATAGATTCAAATGGTTTGGGAAAGGTATATTACAAAGAATATATGATTATTCTATATACATACTTGGGTATATGATTTAATAAATGAATAATGTTTTTTGAAGAAAGTTAAATAATTTTATATAGCCTAAGTCAGTATAATAGATTTCATATTAGAGATTATACCTCGAATGCTAAATATGTAAAGAATACCCTCACCGAATTTCTATAATGAGTAATAATTAAAATTTAGAAGATATAATTTATTTAGGGGGTGGGGGAATATAACACCTTGAAATTTTAATATATGATTACCTTTAAATAATTCAATGTGTTCGATAGCTTTCTCCAATCGTAACACCGAACTTAACAAAAACACGATATATTTGAATGAGATATAAATATTTAAGTATGAACATTAAAACCTAGCTGTTGAATTAGTGGGAATGAATAAGAGTAACCAATTTATAAAATATATGTATAAATAAAATAAATTCCACTTTTAATATGAATGAAATCTAATTAGTTTACCTAAAATGACTAATAAGATCATTTATTGTTTAGAAAATTATTTTTCTAAAAATTTAATTTTTATATGATATGTTTTTTTATTTCAAGAAACATATGAATAATGATGATAAATTATGTCTGATTTTAATAACATTTTAACACCAATTCATTAATTAAATGACATGAAATAATAATAATAACAATTAATATTGAAAATGTCATTCTCGAATAAAAATGGGTTTTCACTATATTTTATGATTTTATTTAAAAATTGAATTTAAAAATTTTATAATTTTAATTGTAAAAAAATAACTTCATTTTTTGATTTATAATAACAATATTATATTGAGATTATTTTTTTGGTATTTTTCTAAAATAACTGGGTTTTAGGTAAATAGTGAAAACAATACTGATTTTTCTAACTATCACTTGTATGTCATTATCATAACACAAGAATGAATTAAATGTTTTTTTTATAAAATATATATATTTATAAGTAAAATAAATCATCTAAAATTTCTATGTTGTATTTATCAAACACATGTATATTGTTTTGGAAACATAAGTTATTTTTGTTTCTAAAAAATTGTATTTATTTACTTATATTAAAAATTAATTTTAATTACTTATAGGAATTAAATATATATATATATTTAATATTTTATATCAATATGATAATATTATTTAATAAGTTCAATTTAAATTTTTTCATAAAAGTATGATTACTATGATTTAAGTTAATGACTATGATAATGATAAAACTGTTATTTTCAAAGAATTGTTTTATTAACATCATGTAGCTTTCATCTAATAAATTAAATTAATAAATTTTAAATTATTAATAAAATATTATGTTTAAAAATATATATAATTATATTATGAAACATTTAATTTTCCACTAATTCTAAATCATATTATGAACACATAATTTTTAAAACACTATTTTTCTTAAAAAATAGTTTTTGTATATAAAAAATGTTTTAATTTAAAAATTAGTTTTCTATTATTTATAAATTGAATTATATTAAAGGGATATTAAATTTATTTTCATAACACCCAAAATTGGTAAGAGGTGTTATTTTATATTTTTAGTAAAACATAAATTACTTAGTTAAAAACTAGTAACCAAGGTAAAAGCAAAAAAGATAAAAGTAAAAAACTAAGAAAAAATGGCTTAAAAAATGTTTAAAAATTGTTTTTAAATACATGGTTGAATATTTATCAAAATAATATCACCCAAAACTCCATAATTTCTAACTTTTTTAGTCTTTTACACTTGAATAGTGTAGTGATGTCCTTGAAAATTAAAGGGTGTTCTCAAAAGTGCCACTTTATTCACTTATAAAAGGAGACACTTAAACACATTAATTACATGAATATTACTTAAAATTAATTCTTAATAATATTCCATTTTTATCCTCCTATAATCCTATATAATGTTTATAGGCCTCTGGTCTCAATTAGTTAGCCGAATCCCTTCATTTTTAAGGACACTTTCAAGATAAAGTTTAAATCCACAAAGTGTTATCCTTACCATAGTAATATGATAACATCAGTATAAATATTATAATTAAGCGTTATTATATTATTTTAATAAACTTTATTTATTATTTTCCACCCACTTCTAAAAACAAAATAACATTAACCATGCGTTGTGCATACTACCGCTGCCACAAAGTAACTTTTTTTTTCATATTAATTTTATTTCTTCATCCAAAACACTTAAAATATGATTCAAAAAACCAAAAAATATAAATAATATAATTTTTCTTCCATTATAATTTTATTATACACTTACTTAACCATACTCACCCATCAAGATACAGTGTGTTCATGTTTGGGTCAGTTTAACCAGCCACCTGAATAATGCTATAAAACTCTATCATGGATGATTATGAGAACATAAATACTAATATTATTATAAGTTAATAAATAATTAATGATTGTTTTTTATTTATGAAATGTTTATATTAATTATTTAACTTATTATTAAAATATCATCTTCGATCACTAAAATATTCCGACACAGATTCAATTTTCACACAAACATAAGAAAAAACTATATAATAAATAAATAACATATAATAATAAATTTTATATATTAAATTAAATATATATGAATAATTTTACTAAGAAGGTATATAATAAACTTAATTTTATTATTCATGTAGTTAAGTGAATTCACAAAATGAATCTGGAACATGGTAAGGGTTTTGTCTCAAAATATCATTCTTTGAGAGATATTTTTTATGAACCCAATTTCATTTAAATGGTGTGTATACTACCTATTGGATATATAATATCATGAATTATATTTATTCATGATATTTTAACTTCAAATTCAAGCTCTATCTATTTTAAGGGTTTTTTATTAGAATATTTCTTAAGCCGTAAGGATTTATGCTAACTCAATTTTCTTCCATTTAGTTACAAACATTCTTATTGAACTATATCATTTAAAGTTTGATTTATTATACCAAATGTATTATTTATATTATATATCTTCATTATTTTATGAGGATTTACATTTTTTCCTTATGAAATCATAATCAAATGACTCTTACCTCAAAAATTAATCTTCTTGTAATGGTTTCTTAATCTCAATTCCTATTTCTTGAGACATACTTCTTATTATGAACTGATTTATTTTATATGGTGTATAAAATGACCATCCATGATGTTACAACATGAATTATCATTTATACATGATATTTTATGTCCAATTTCAATCTCTATCTTCTTTAAAGGTTTTCATTTGAATTTCATTCAAGTAGTAAGGTTTCTATTTCTAACCTCATTTTAAAATTGAGGTCTCTCAAATATAATAATCCAACTGGGGAATTTTTATAGTGTTTCATTATAACATGAAAATCATTTTGTTCCCCTATATTTATCCATGTTGATATTTTTTTCTCTTTACCTAATTTTAAATTTGATTATTTATATTCTTTTAAAAATATATGTATTTCAACAAAAGTATTTTATAAATATATAAAAATAAATTTCATTTTATGATCATATATATATTTTGTGGATATACCTATATTTTCTTTGAAAATTGAAAAAGTTAATTTTCAACTAACTTGACTTCCCTTGTAAATATTTTAAAATAAAACTAGTTTAGCATTTTCCCATATGAGCTTTTTTTTGAAAAAATAATTTCTTTCTAGTATATTCTTGGTGAACACATATTTCTACCATATTTTTTGTTTTCTATGAAACTTCATTTATAAGATTTAATGGTTTTATCAAAGAAAATTTTATTCTCCTTGATTTATAAAAAAATTTATTTTTTAAATAAATATTTTTAAAATGGCGATGGATGTTTCTTATTTTCAAATAAATTTTTATAAAACTCCTAAAAAGTGATTTTCATCTAAGTAATTGTCCTTTGACATATCTTATTCTTAATCTAGGATCTCATTAAAATGTTAAAATACACCTTATTTATTTTAATGGGTAATTCAATGCTATTTTATAAAAAATATATGATCCATCACTACCTTTTTCTCGCATAATCATCTTTAGTGCATAACCAAATTTTTTCTTCCAATGATTTCCTTTGTGTAAAATCTATATTTCCTTCCTTTGATTATAGGGTGTTCACCAAGATGCCATACATTGATTGATTTAGGAAAATCATTGACCTAACCATATACCCTTTATCTATATGGTGTAAATACTATATTATTTATTATCTTAATTGAATTATATTAACATAGAAAGTTACATAATTTCATTAGATGTAAGAACCCTATTTTTGCTATAAAAGACTTTGTAATATTCTTGATGTTGTTCTAGAGCAGTGCCTTCAGACGGTGTGCGATTCTGAGCCCCGGGGTGGTCGGAATTAAATTTTCAGTGCGTTCACACTAGGAACGCAAAATAAATGGGATAACTCCTAAACGGTGTTTCAGATCAGAAATACGAGGGTATTAATGGGTCCTAAATGAGGTTTTTACCCTAGGAACGACATAAAACATGTCAGTGCGGGGCGTTTGGACCCCTCGCTCGCTATGAGAACGTGAAATGGATAAATTAAATAATTAATTTATTTATTTAATGGTTAAACACAAGTATCTATTAAATGGTAGCTTGGATAGGAAAACCGAGAGCACCGTTGAGTCCGGAGCATGCCGTTTACCCTAAGAGGGGTGTAAAAGTTGCGGGCGTGGGTCTGCTGTGAGAGATGTCACCCAGGGGCAAAGTGGTCATTTCGAAATGTCCACTTAGTGTTTTTTTACCACTGGAGTTATTTTTGAATAACTTTTGAACGAAGTCTTAGAATTGAAATATGATACTTCCGTTGAGTTTGAAATGGGGCGTTTTTCCTAGGCGTGAGATAAAATAGGCGGCGTAGAGGTTTCAGAATCCGTGCCCGTTGGGAGAGTTTTAGTGGATTTTTATAAATTCACTAAGTGTTGAGGGAAGACCCATTTTTCTTCTCTCTCTCTCTCTCTCTTACCCTCTCTCCCTCTCTCTCTAGCCGTTCTTCCCCGTACTTCACCGGATCGAGGGACGATCTTCACCGAAACCTCGGCGGTTCGAAGGTGGAGCCTCACGGACGCATCACCTACAATGCGCGTCGAATTCGAGGTAGGATTTCTGCTAAATTTCCACACCTTCGTCAATTTTTGGTGTTTCTTTCAATTTAATTATTTATTTTCTATAATTATTGAATTGGGACGATGGCTGAACGTACACGGCCATCATCCGAGGCCCGTTCAAAAACCCATTCTTGATCGTTCTTCGTCCAAAAACATCGGATGCGCCAAATATTGTCGGATCGACGATCGAAGGAAAGTGATGCAAAGGCCTCGTCCCGAGGATCCCGAACCCACGTTCGGTTTTGAAATCGGTCCACCAGAGCGGTGGTGGCAGCCATCCGAAGTCCCTTCTCTGGAAAGGGCGGTGGCTGGAGCACGGGGTGGCGCAGCGGGGGTTCGGGCGTCAGGCAGCGGGTACGGCCGGGGGTTCGGAGGAGGCGGCGGTGACGAGCCAGGAGGAGCCGGAGTTGCGGGATCTGGTGGGTGCGCCCGAGCAGCCGGCGGCTGCGCGCGGAGGCCGCAGTACATCGAGCGGGTGGAGGTTAAGATAGAGGCGTCGGAGCTCGCTGACATCACACGGGAGCCGGAGGCAGCGGCAGAGGTCGGCGGCGTCGTCCGGTGAGCCGAAGGCAGCGACAGAGTGCCGGGCTTCAAGCGGGAGCCGACGTGGTCGAGCGAAGGGGGAAGTCCGGTGTACGGCAGGGCGCGACGTCGAGCGGCGAAGCCATGCGGGGGAGGCTTCAGCGAAGCAGGCAGGTGACTGCAGCCAGTCGTAGTGGGCATGCATAACCCGAGGCGGTCAGCGTCTCGGGCATGCGGAGGAGGCCCGGACCCGCGCTTCGCGGGTCCTGCTGGCAACGTGGAGATGACCGTCTTAAGGGATGATCTGTTTGTAAAAACTGGACCCGAGGAAGGGGGTCCAGTGCTGCTGGGCGGGCCGCAGCCAGCGGGCTGCGGACCGGCGGTTCGGACCGGGCCGACCGGGGTGAACCGGCCCGGTTGGCCCCCTTATATTCGGGGGGCCGTAATTTCCAAACGGTGCGTCCGTTTGATGCGCCGTCTGCGGCTGTGAGTTTGTATCGTTTGGTAGGAATATTTGAAGTAGGTTCTAGGGTTTTTGGGTTCCGTTTCTGAAGGCGGGTGACCCAAAATGCGTTAATTTAATAATAATAAATTATTATTAAAGTTGCGTCGGGCATGGTTCACGAGCCGGACGCCCATCTGACACGCCATCAGAGGCGCTGTGGCCCTGGAGTAGAGAAGACCCTTCCAAGGTTAGTTCAGAGCCCTTGCGGTTTGGTTTCGTTGCTCGGTATCATGAATCACTTAATGCGATTGATTAATTAATTGTTGCGTCGGACCTAACTCCTACTTGGGATGTCCAATTGACGCACCGTCAGCGGAAGCATGACCCCAGTCCTCGTGCGGAATTTTTGAGATTCTTTCTGTAGCGTTCGGGTTGGAGATAAGGTGCGGTCCCCACAAGGCCTTGTTCGCACGTTTTACGGTGAAACACAACTTTTTCACATGATATCTGTTTGGGGTATTTGAGCACTCGTTTCTAAGTGTTTTTCCAAGGGGATTGAAATGGCGCAATCTGCCCTCCTAAATTCGGGATTGAGGTGTGGGCCCCACGGGGCCCCGTATGCATATAATGAGGGAAATTGCAGCTTCTGCATCCGGAGTCTGTTTTAGGCGCCGTCAGCGACATTGTGACCCTATCATCGAGGCGGAATTGACCGGGATGGTTTCAGGCATTGAACCGGAGTTGAGGCATGGGCCCCATGAGTTGTCTTTAGAGTTGTGTGTAGTGTACTGTGACTTTTTTATCAGGCGTCCATCTGGGGAATATGAATAGTCATTTCAACATTTTTTCTGAGAGCATCACGGTGGTGCAGTTCGCACGAACTCTTTTGGGACCGAGGTGTGGGCCCTACGAGACACCGTGTGGGCGTAGAGCGGTGTTGGGTAACTTTTCCATCGGGAGGCCATTTCCAGTGAGTCAGTAGTCTATCTCCCATGTTTTTCTGCGAGGATTACAATGAGGTAATCTGTTCGCGCAAGCGGAGCCTCTTATGTGATCTTATTAAATGTGGAAATATGAAAAGGGCGTTGGTCGAAGGCTTCTTTAGACGTACTCCGAACCTACGCATGGTAGCGATGCCAGTGACACCTAGTAATGGCGCGGGTGCTAAACCTCTTTTAGGTGAATTGTTCTGGAGTTAGGTGGTTGCACGATACCCACTCTGTGTTCTGTTGGCCAGTGTTGTACCATCAAGTAGGGATGGCCAGAGCAGTTCCGGGTTTACCCTCCAGCGGGGCTGGGTAGTGGGTTGCTTATTGACTTCTTCGGGTTTACCCTCCAGTAGAGACTGGGCAGTGGGTTGCTCACCGACGACTCTTTAGGGTCTATCCTTCAGCAGGGTTGGGTAGTGGGTCACATGGCGAATTATTCTAGGTCTACCCTTCAGTAGAGACTGGGCAGTGGGTCGCCTGTCGTCTTCTTCCAGGCCTACCCTCCAGCAGAGACTGGGTAGTGGGTCGGCTATCGTCTTCTTCCAGGTCTACCCTCCAGAAGAGACTGGGCAGTGGGTCGCCTGTCGACTTCTTCCAGGTCTACCCTCCAGCAGAGACTGGGAAGTGGTTCACCTATCGACTTCTTCTAGGTCTACCCTCCAGTAGAGACTGGGTAGTGGGTCGCTTGTCGACTTATTCCAGGTCTACCCTCCAGTAGGGCTGGGCAGTGGGTCGCATGTTGACCTCTTAGGGTTTACCCTCCAGCAGAGACTGGGCAGTGGGTGACCCGATGACCTCTTAGGGTCTACCCTCCAGCAAATACTGGGTAGTGGGTCACCCGAAAACTTCTTTCAGACTCCGTAATTTCTACTAGGCTATTCTGTGGTTTTTCTCTATGAATTTCGGAGCGGGACCCTTGGTTGTACGGGTCAGTGATGTGACATCTTTGGCAGTGACGTGGTGTGGTTTGACTTACCCTTGAACTCTCAAGGATGAGGGGATCTTTTCCCATCGAGACGCATCCTAGTGACATGACTTAAAACCGTGAGGGCGAGACAGTGCCACCCAAAGAGGATAGTATCAAGGTGCGGTGATTTGAGCTCCTTGACTTGCAGTTTAGGGCAGGCTTGTGGGATTCTAGGCATCGATGGTGGTTACTTCTGGGACTGTTGGCTACTCACTTTCTTGGGATGAGCTACGGGATGTAGATCCCCTTACGATCTTGTTCAGGCTTATTGATTGAGCATATGTATATGTATATACCTTGTTCCGGTACCCCCTCCTTGGGTTTTGGTTACTCTCCTTCCAGGAGAGGTGAAGACGCGCAGGGTATGCAATGTGCTTTCTATGTCTAGATTCTCATGGTTGGACGAGTCTACTCTCCTGCTATAGGTAGAAAAGACTCGATGAGAAGTTCATCTTCTCACCGCTTCTAGCTCCTTTTGTTTGGACAAGTCTACTTCCTTCCTCTTATTGGGTTGAGCTATACTCTTTACTGCACTCTCGGTTGTACTCCTTTATTTTTCCCTATTTGATCTAATACTCACCTCTTTAGTACCTTATTTGTTTCTCCCTCGAGCCTTTGGGGAATCCTACTGAGTATTTTTTATACTCACCCCTGCTTGGTCTTTACCCGCACTTGGTGTGCCCTTGCAGATGACTGATAGGTTGGTTGTGACGTCAGAGGAGCTTAGGATTTTGGGAGCTTGGACTGTGTGCGGTGGTCGTAGTCGGGTTCCAGGTGTGGGACTCTCCCAGCTGCTGTACCTTTGTTTACCTGTTTCCGGGTTGTGGCACTTTTTTGGTTGGGCGCGTGTTTTTCCCTTTTTCTTTTCAGTTTACCTTAAGCACTTGCTTTGTACTATTTAGAGGTCGATGCACTTTTGTGATTGTTTATAGAAGTTAGTACTTTACTTTTCCTTTTACTCTGCACTTCTGCATTGAGTGGGCTGCGTGTGTGTGTATAGGTACTTAGGAAAAGGCCTCCCTGAGTTGTTTAGCCTTCGGCACTTGTCGCCAGCCCCTGGCCTATGGAGGCGGGCTTGAGGTAGTTGCTGATCGAGCCCAGGTAGGGTCGGGTCCTGAAAAAGTGGTATCAGAGGTGGTTCATTCCTTGGGACGTTGTGCAGACATCCCTAAAAAGGAATTGGTTGGGATTTAGGGAAACATTTTCAACGTGTCTTGAGAGCGGCTCTCAGACCAGGGAGTCCAGTAATGGTGCAGCGGCCGACATATCCATTCACCAGGACCCTGATAACCTTCTTGTCGACTCAGCATGCCGAGATACTTGTTGCAGGGAAATTGGTTTGTGCATCACATAAGATTGAGTCTTTGACTGTCCTTCTTGAGTCATCTCCCCATTTTTGTGACTGTTATATATATATATGATCATCTGACTATGACACTCCTTGATAAAATTCAGGATGTCTCCGTGAAGACAGCCAGCCAGGATACCAGCTTTGGTTTGTGACGAAGACCCTGTGAGCTACGAGGCCTTAGTCCAGGACCCATCATGTGAGTACCTTTCTTCGGGTGGGCCAGTAGCAGCACCCCCACCGGGTGAGCAGCAGACAGCTTCAGCAGAGCAGACTGAGCTTGAGCACAGGTTGAGTGCACTCTGTGAGTTTCAGCGACAGAGATCGCTAAGGTTCAGTGGTGAGCCAAACCCTCAGGCAGCATATGTTTGGCTCGAGACAGTGGTTTGCCTCTTCATTCTTGCACAGACACCGACAGATCAGATATTGGCTTTGGCAGCCATCTATTTTCCACGGAGAAGCGAGGCGTTGGTGGAGTCTGGTGACTCAGTTACTCGATGAGTTGTCACTTTCATGGGGCGACTTTCATCTACTGTTTCATGAGGAGTTCTACCCCTCCTGCTTACACTATGCTCGGATCTAGGAGATCCTACAGTTTCAGCAGGGAGGGATGACAGTGACTGAGTACGCGACTAGGTTCGCGGACCGTGCACATTTTTACCCAGACTTGATCCACGACGACAACTTCCGAGTGCAGAAGTTCGAGCAGGGTCTCCGTAGAGATATTTGTGCTATCATAGTACCCTTGTGCATTTATACTTATGTCGAGGTACTAGAGGAGGCGCTGGTGACAGAGAGCTTCCTTTCATGCTCTACAGTTGGTGGTGGTAGCAGGCACGATTGAGCCGAGACTTCTTCCACAGCTAGCAGGCATCAGCAAATAGAACCTCGACACAGGCAGCCTTCCACCCATCGGTTTCGAAGATGTGGTCGTACACCACTGTGGAAGCAAAGTCCAGGGCCTCAGCCGAGGAGACCCTTCTGTGAGTGGACTCCGGGCCGTGGTTGTACACCACAGTGGAACCGGAGGGCACTAGGGAATCCCAGAGAGCACTAGTGCTATGCTTGCGATGGACGAGGTCACTTGGAAAGGGACTGCCCGACCAGGCACGCTGAGATTATCGGGCAGGCAGTAGGTGCACCACCATGACAGAGGCAGCGTCGTGATCGGAGTAGTGCCCAGAGAGGTGGTTCTAGAAGAGGAGCGGGAGGAGTTGGTAGTGGGGGGCAACTTTATGAGGTCTTCCAATCACCACCATGTGGTCCACATCAGGCTCTGGGAGCTGATAATTGGGACCACAGATAGCCATGAGCTTTGGATGTCGATGATCCTACAGAGCATGAGATGATAAGAGGCATGATTTATAGATATTCTAATTTTTGTATCAGAATCGTTAGAATCTTTGTGTGAAATGCTTTTATCCCTGCTCCTTGCTTGAGGTGTTATCGGGGTGACGCAGGGCGTCGGTGTAACCCTGTGTCAGAAGGGTAGAAGGCGTGGAACCTTTTCTTTAGTCGATGGTGTCGACTCCTTTTCTCTCGGAGCGTGTAAGAGGGTCTGGGTCGTGGGACATCGACTGTGAAATCTTGCGTGACCAGATATCCTTGGGTGTTTTATCATATGGATATTCTAAAGGAGGGAATCACCGGAATTTTTCCTAGGTCCAAATGGTGATTCTAGTCACGGTGTGCGACGTAGGGGTTCGTTCAGGGAGGTGAGCTACCCCCGAGAGCCTTCAGGCTGTTTGAGACCGTGCGAAGGGATGGCGAGGTTCCCTACCACCTTGCCCTAACCCCAAAGGCTGGTTTGGGTGAATAGCGTCTCCCACGTGACTCACTCGAGAAGAAGTGTGCATGATCCTATGCACGTCATCGGAAAGGTCATACCTCGCGTGAACAGATCAAATCCTTTGGTCTGTGTGCGGTGACGCGGGACTATGCAAGAGTTCTTCTGGGTACGGAAGATCTAGGTGCAGGATTAGTACTCTGAGTTGTTCCCTAGTTTTGCTTTTCAGGGATGAAAATATTGAAGGAGGGAATGATGTAAGAACCCAATTTTTTCTATAAAAGGCTTTGTAATATTCTTGATGTTGTTCTAGAGCAGCGCCTTCAGAAGGTGTGCGATTCCGAGCCCCAGTGTGGCCGGAATTAAATTTTCAGTGCATTCACACTAGGAACGAAAAATAAATGGGATAACTCCTAAACGGTGTTTCAGATCAGAAATATGAGGGTATGAATGGGTCTGAAATGGGGTTTTTACCTTAGGAACGACATAAAACATATCGGTGTGGGGCGTTTGGATCCCTCGCTCGCTATCAGAACGTGAAATGGATAAATTAAATAATTAATTTATTCGTTTAATGGTTAAACACAAGTATCCCTTAAATGGTAGCTCGGATGGGAAAACCAAGGGCACCTTTGAGTCCGGAGCATACCGTTTACCCTAGGTGGGGTGTAAAAGTTGTGGGCGCGGGCCTGCTGTGAGAGATGTCACCCAGGGGTAAAGTGGTCATTTCGAAATGTCCACTTAGTGTTTTTTTATCACTGGCATTATTTTTGAAAAACTTTCGAATGAAGTCTTGGAATTGAAATCCGAGACTTCCGTTGAGTTCAAAATGGGGCGTTTTGCCTAGGCGTGAGATAAAATAGGTGGTCGCGGAGGTTTCAGAATCCGCGCCCGTTGGGAGAGTTTTAGTGGATTTTTATAAATTCACTAAGTGTTGAGGGAAGACCGAATTTTATTCTCTCTCTCTCTCTCTCTTCCCCTATATCCCTCCCTCTCTAGCCGTTCTTCACCGAATCGAGGGACGATCTTCGCCAAAACCTCAGCAGTTCGAAGGTGGAGCCTCACAGACGCATCGCCTACGAAGCGCATCGAATTCGAGGTAGGATTTCTGCTAAATTTCCGCACCTTCGTCAATTTTTGGCATTTCTTTCAATTTCATTATTTAAGTTTCTATAATTATTGAATTGGGATGATGGACGAATGAACACAGCCATCGTCCGAGCCCCATTCTAAAACATGTTCTTGAGCGTTCTTCGTCCAAAAACTTCAGACACGCCTAATCTCGTCGGATCGACGATCGGAGGCAAGTGTTGCGAAGGCCTTGTCCCGAGGATCCCGAACCCACATTAGGTTTTGAAATTAGGCCACTGGAGCAGTGGAGGTGGTCTTCGGAAGTCCCGGCTCCGGTAAGGGCGGTGGCCGGAGCACGGGGTGGCGCAACGGGGGTTCGGGCGTCAGGCAGCGGGTACAGCCGGGGGTTCGGACGAGGCGACGGAGGCGAGCCGGGAGGAGTTGGAGTTGCGGGCCCCGGTGGGTGCGGCCGAGTGGCCGGAGGCTGCGTGCAGTAGCCGCGGTGCGTTGAGAGGGTGGAGGTCAAGCCGAAGGTGGCAGAGCTTGCCGACATCGCATGGGAGCCGGAGGCAGCGACGGAGCTCGGCGGCGTCGTGCGGTGAGCCGAAGGCAGCGGCGGAGTACCGAGCTTCAAGCGGGAGCCAGCGTGGTCGAGTGAAGGGGGCAGCACGACGTACGGCGGGGTACGGCGTTGAGCGGTGGAGCCAGGAAGGGGAGGCTTTAGTGGAGCAGGCGGGTGACCGCGGCTTGTCGCGGTCGGCAGGCGGAACCCGAGGCGGTCAGCGCCTCGGGCGTGCGAAGGAGGCCAGGACCCACGCTTCATGGATCCTGCTGGCGACGCGGAGAAGACCGGCCTAAGGGCCAGTCTATTTTTAAAAACCGGACCCGAGAAAGGGGGTCTAGTTCTGCTGGGTGGGCCGCGGCCAGCGGGCCGCAGACCGGCGGTTCGGACTGGGCCGACCGGGGTGAACCGGCCCGGTTGGCCCCCTTATATTCGGGGGGACGTAATTTCCAAACGGTGCATCCGTTTGACGCGCAGTCTGCATACGTGAGTTTTTATCGGCGAGGCAGATAGTTTGAAATAGGTTCCAGGGTTTTTGGATTCTGTGACCGAAGGTGGGTGACCCGAAATACGTTAATTTAATAATAATAAATTATTATTAAAGTTGCGTCAGACGTGGTTCACGAGCCGAACGCCTGTCTGACGCGCCGTCAGAGGCACTGTGGCCCTGGAGTAGAGACGACCCTTCCAAGGTTGGTTTAGAGCCCTTGCGGTTTGGTTTCATTGCTCGGTAGCACGAAACACTTAATGCGATTGTTTAATTAATTAAACATTTAATTAATTAATTGTTGTGTCAGACCTAACTCCTTCTTGGGATGTCCGATTGATGCACCGTTAGTGGAAGCATGATCCTAGTACTCGTGCAGACTTTTTGAGATGCTTTCTGAAGCGTTTGGGTTTGAGACAAGGTGCGGGCCCCATAGGGCCTTGTTCGCACGTTTTATGATGAAACACAACTTTTTCACTCGATATCTGTTTGGGGTGTTTGAGCACTCATTTCTAAGTGTTTTTCCGAGGGGATTGCAATGGCGCAATCTACCCGCATAAATTCGGGACCGAGGTGTGGGACCCACGGAGCCCCGTTTGCGTATAATGCGGGAAATTGCAGCTTCTGCATCCTGAGTCTATTTTAGGCACCATCAGCGATGTTGTGACCCTAGCATCGAGGCAGAATTGACCGGGATGGTTTCAGGCATTGAACCAGAGTTGAGGCGTGGGCCCCACAAGACGTCTTTGGAGTTGTGTGTAGTGTTCTGCAACATTTTCATCAGGCGTCCATCTAGGGTGTATGAATAGTCATTTCAGCGTGTTTTTCTGAGAGCGTCGCGATGGCGCAGTTCGCCCGACCTCTTTAGAGACTGAGGTGTGGGCCCCATGAGACACCGTGTGGGCGTTGAGTGGAGTTGAGTAACTTTTCCATCGGGAGGCCGTTTCCAACGAGTCATTAGTCTATCTCACACATTTTTTTGTGAGGATTACAATGAGGTAATATGTTCATGCAAGTGGATCCTCTTACGTAATCTTATTAAATGTGGAAATATGAAAAGGGCGTTGGTCAGAGGCTTATTTGGATGTATTTCGAACCTATGAATGGTAGCGATGCCAGTGACACCTAGTAATGGCACAGACACTGAACCTCTTTTAGGTGAATTGGTATGGAGTTGGGTGGTTGCGCGATACCCACTCCATTTTCTGTTGGCCAGTGTTGTACCATCTAGTAGGGATGGCCAGAGCAGTTCTGGGTTTACCCTCCAGTGGGGCTAGGCAGTGGGTTTCTCATTTACTTCTTTGGGTTTACCCTCCAGTAGAGACTGGGCAGTGGGTTGCTCACCGAAGACTCTTTAGGGTCTACCCTCCAGCAGGACTGGGCAGTGGGTCACCCGACGACTTATTCCAGGTCTACCCTCCAGTAGAGACTAGGCAGTGGGTCTCCTGTCGTCTTCTTCTAGGTCTACCCTCCAGTAGAGACTGGGCAGTGGGTCGCCTTTCATCTTCTTCCAGGTCTACCCTCCAGCAGAGACTGGGCAGTGAGTAACCTGTCTACTTCTTCCAGGTCTACCCTCCAGTAGAGACTGGGAAGTGGGTTGCCTGTCGACTTATTCCAAGTCTACCCTCCTGTAGAGACTGGGCAGTGGGTCACCTATTGACTTATTCTAGGTCTACCCTCCAGCAGGGCTAGGCAGTGGGTCGCCTGTCGACCTCTTAGGGTCTACCCTCTTGTAGAGACTGGGAAGTGGGTCACCCGATGACCTATTAGGGTCTACCCTCTAGCAGAGACTGGGTAGTGGGTCGCCCGACAACTTCTTTCAGACTCAGTCCTTTCTACTAGGCTGGTATGTGGTTTTTCTCCATGAGTTCTGGAGCGGGACCCTTGGTTGTACGGGTTAGTGATGTGACAACTTTGGTAGTGACGTGGTGTGGTGTGAATTACCCTTGAAATCTCAAGGATGAGGGGCACTTTCCCCACCGAGACACGTCCTTGTGATGCGACTTAAAACCGTGAGGGCGAGACAGTGCCGCCCAAAGCGGATAGTATCAAGGTGCAGTGATTTGAGCTCATTGACTTGCAGTTCAGGGCAGGTGTGTGAGATGCTGGGCATCGATGGTGGTTACTTCTAAGACTATTGGCTACTCACTTTCTTGGGCTGAGCTACAGGACAGAAATCCCCTTACGATCTTGTTCGGGCTTCTTGATTGAGCATATGGATATGTATATACCTTGTTCCAGTACCCCCTACTTGAGTTTTAGTTACTCTCCTTCCAAGATAGGCGAAAACGCATGATGTATGCCATGTGATTTCCGTGTCTAGCTTCTCATGGTTGGATGAGTCTACTCTCCTGCTATAGGTAGAAAAGACTTGACAAGAAGTTCATCTTCTCACTGCTTCTAGCTCCTTGTGTTTAGATGAGTCTACTTCCTTCCTATTATTGGTTTGAGCTGTACTCTTTACTACACTCTCATTTGTACTCCTTTACTTTTACCTATTCGATATACTGCTCACCTCTTCAGTACCTCTTTTGTTTCTCCCTCGAGCCTTGAGGGCATACTACTGAGTATTTTTATACTCACCCCTACTTGGTCTTTGCCCGCACTTGGTGTGCCCTTGTAGACAGTGGACAGGTTGGTCGTGACATCTAAAGAGATTAGGAGTTCGGGAGCTTGGACCGCGTATGGTGGTCGTAGTCATGTTCCAGGTGTGGGACTCTCCCAGCTGTTGTACTTTTGTTTACCTATTGCTGGGTTGTGGCACTTTTCTGGTTGGGCGCGTGTTTTTCCCTTTTTCTCTTCAGTTTACCTTTAGCACTTACTTTGTACTATTTAGAGGTCGATGCACTTTTTTGGTTGTTTATAGCAGTTAGTACTTTACTTTTCCTTTTACTCTACACTTCTGCATTGAGTGGGCTGCGTGTGTGTACAGGTACTCTGGCAAAGTCCTCCCCGAGTTGTTTAGCCTTCGGCGCTTTTCGCTAGCCCCTGGCCTATGGAGGCGGGCTTGGGGTAGTTGTGGCTCGAGCCTGGGTAGGGTCAGGTCATGACATTAGATACCCATTATTTTCCATGGGTTTATAATGTTATAATTATTGATGGAATTATGAATGTTTTCTTTGTGGGATTCCATTTTAAAAGGATATTAAACCCATTTTTATTCTATGGGTATTTAAGATGTGTTGAATGAAACCCATTTTATTTTCCTAGGTACTTTATGATATGATGAATAATTATTTTCAAGTGGCACTCCTATGTATGGATGATGATGGGTGGGGTCCTATATCACCCTATAATTCATTGGTTATAGTTTTATATCTCATGATATAACTATAGAAAATGAGTAATGAATGATCATTCCACTATGGTAATCAAGTATGGTATGCTCATTCCACCATGGGAATCAGGTAGGGATGCTTGCTTCACTATGGGAATCGGGTGGTGATGCTTACTTCACAATGAAATTCCTATCTATAATTATGTTTTTTCTAAAATTCTATTATTACTTTCCTTATAGTCTATGCTATATTTCATTTTCATTCATTCTTATTATCATTCTTGAGCTACGATCTCATGGATCATGTTTATTGACACATGTTTCCACCCTCTTTTGATTCACGTTTTATGATATTCCATGACTTAATATATTATTTTTTGGGTATAAGATTATTATATATCCTTATTATACTCATATTCTTATCTTATAATCACTTATGATATTTTATATTTATCATTTATATTTACCTTAACTGATCATTTGAGATTAACCCTTACTTATGTTTCCATTTCCCCATGTTATAAAAAAAATAAATACATAAGATGTGTCTAGAAGAGTATCTTGTGTGGAGGATTTGTGGGAGATTTTGAAGAATTTTTATAGATTAAGTAGATACTCATATAGTGGTATAAATTTCCTTTTTATACAAATAAAATTGGTTTTACTAGTTAAATATTTTTATTAATTATCTACACTCTAAACCTAAAAAGCTCCTTCAGTCTTAAATATTTCATTATCTTTTAATTACTGTGTATAAAATCCAGTATGTAAAGTTTATTTTTTTAGCACCAAATTCGGGTGTGTGGGTCCTGAGTCACCTCAAAGGATCTTCAATTTTCTAATATTTTCACAAAATCCCTAGATTTAGAACATTTTGATTTTATTAAGGGGGTTGGGTATGGCTCACTTGTGACAATCACTTCTGAATTTTCAAAGACTGATATTTATATGTTTATCAATTATTTTCAAATATTTTTTCTCATTGAAAATTAATTTACATGTTTTGGTGGATCCTTGTTTTTAACATTTTTACCAAGGGGGAGTTCAAATTTTAAGGGGGACCTTCTTTAGTTATTATTTGGACATTTATTTTTCTCTATATGTCATCATAAACTATTGAAATTTGTTTTATGCATAGATCTATTTTTATTATATATGCATTATTATTTATTTATCTAACATTCTTTATGTGTTTTTTTGATAATCACAAAGGGGGAGAATTCTATAAAGGTTTGTTTCCAAATAACCTTTTGAGTATCATTTCTAAATCTATTAATTAATATATTTTTAATTTCATTATTAATTATTGAAATTATTTGTGAAATTATCATAGATATATTTATTTAAAACGGATTTTTTCATGTAAATACAGCTTCTTCTTAGTTAGCTTTTGTTTAATGTTTTTGTGATCATTAAAAAGGGGGATATTGTTGTACCACTCACTCTATTAGATGTTTTAATGATAAAAAATACCATTTACAATTCTAACCATTTCATTTGATTTAATTTAAATTATTATTATTTAGCTATCATCTTAGGAATTTTATTGGTCAATAAATGGGTCGAAGTGATGTTCAAAGACCATTTTGAATGCCCTTATTGGAAAAAACCACTGGCTACCTAGAGAAAAACCATCAGTTATATGGTAAGAAAAATAAAAGCATCCAGGCTCTTCCAAAGACCACTATCTAGACACTTGTAGGCCACCAGATAGTCGGTGTGCTAGAAAGTGGCACCTATACACTTTTTAGCTCCACCGTCCAACTGGTGAGCCTCATTGGCTAACTGGTGGTATTTTTCTAGAAAGTCAAACTAACCATTGGGGGTTATCCCCTCTAGCCTACCTCACCGAACAATGACTCTTTTGGACTCCCAAAACATCTAAAACCACTATGGGACCTCTATAGGCTTTAAATAATCCCCCAATAAGGCTTGGACACCACCAATTACAATTTTGATACACTTGTTACTTCATTTGAGCTATTATTTTCCTTACTATATTAATTTTCTCCCTCATTCTTTGCCTCTATTTATCTTATTTTTCTATTTCAATATTTATGAGAGAATTGAGAGTGTGCTGTAAAGGGTTTATGGTTAAAAAATATCTCATTCTTCTTATTCTTCTTTTTGGGTGCTCAATACCACTAAAGTGAAAGTTTTTGGCTATCTTACTTTCACCATCTAAAATAAAGTGTTTTTGAGTTCCTTACTATAATCATTATAAAGAAACTATATCTTTTTTTTGTATCGGTTCTCTCACTAAAAACAATTAAAAATAAAGGTTCTTTGTATTCTTGGCTTCTGTTGAATTCAAGTGATAATAGGAATCCTCAATCCTTTAAGGGGAGGAAACATAGGAACTTATATTGAGTATTAGTCAAACTAATTTATTATTTTTCATTGTATTTTTATTTATTTCTCCACTTTTAATTGTTTTTCTATGATAAATATTTAATTTTATTTATCACATAATTTTTTTCACTTTATTTATTTTAATTTTTAAAATATAATTCAACCCTATTACTATACTAATTAGACCAACACATTTTTCTAACCATATCACATATGATAGACTACTAGATCACCTTATGTTTACTATATTTTTTGGGTTTTATCAAACTAATTATATCTCTATGTAATTCCTACAACATCTCCATGCAACCATATGATAAATAACCCCACTAACTTCTTAATGGGAAGAATCTATGAAGAAAACCAGTTTGAATAATTACATGAATTAGGAATTATATTTCTAATGTTTAACTCTTTGAATATGTATTCAAACTTCTTTACTTCACAACATCAAATGTTACAATGTTAATAACCTAAATTTTCTACATAAAACTCTTTCTAAATTTACCATCATCATCATTCTTGGAAAAATTCCATCAAAAAATTTCTTTGAGATCATTTGGTAATTAATGTAACTCATTAAATTTCCCTTTACAACACATCCTCAACTCTTTTAGAATATATAGTGATATTCAACTCATCATGCAAACTAAATTTATATCTTCACATTTATCTTTAGAATCACACTCTAAAATCATTTAGGATATTGAGTGATTTTCAATTTGAATACTATCTAACATAATCTATTATTTTTTAACTTTGAACTTCTATAATTCCAAAACATACTCCCACTAGACTCTATTACCTTCAGAATATAATTCTAAGAAACATAGTATACTCCGTGTTTAATAAATAACACTTATTTCCTTTAGTTAGGATTTAAAAAAAATAAACTATTGCATCCATATCATATATGGTATTCTATGTGTTTAGAGAAATATTAAAAAAATAAAACTTTATTCTTTAAAATATGTCATTTATAGGTGGTGGAGCCTTATTACTCATATTTTAACAAACATCTTGGATAAAAACTTCTATCGTTGAAAAAAATCATTTTATCCTTGTATTCTTCTCAAACATGTTATAGAATTTAATGAATCATAAACCATGTGTACCAAAACCTCAACTTGTATTGTTCATAATAAATCTTTGTTAAAAAATAATTACCTTATCATATAAGATAAATGAGATAATTATACACATCATTTATTTATATCCATATGAATCTGATGTATTCCATTGCATTAAAAATCATGATTCAACAACCCTTTAGTACATCATTTGAATACATGATAGAAACTTAATCAATTATTTCCTTGATTTTTAACTCCTATATAATTAAAACATTTTTAAAACATACACTCAACATCATATACCTTTCAAAATCAAAGAATTAATTTTTATAATGCCAATACCTAGAATGGACTCTCCATGGATCTTTTCAAACTCCTTTGGGAATCCCATAAGATTCCATCATATAGAAAAAATAACCCTCTTTCCTAACTCTACCTTTAGGTTTTAATAACCTAAATTGGCTATTTGAATAAACATTATTGGACTTTACAACCTTTTCTCTTCTTTCTATTTTTAACTTTTACCCACTTGTATTGTCAAAACAATACTGGAACCTAGACATCAGATGCCCGGTCCCTATGTATTCAAAAATTTGAGGAAATTAGGTAAACCATTTATTGATCTCAATCATATTATTAAAACAATTCCAACAAAATTAATTTCATATCCAAAACATTCCATAAAGAAAATATTAATCTCACCAGATCATTTTCCATACTCAATCATATTGAGTACATGAGCAAAGACTAATGTTCCTTTGGACATTATTGTATCTAATGCCTTTGAACCCTTAAGTGAATCCTTTTATGATTTTGATAAACATCTAGATTACCTTGTTGAATAACATTAATAGAAGGTTACTCAGGAAGGGTTTTCTCTAACACATAGTTTTTTAATACTTCTTTGCTTAAGATAATTATTAAGCTTTATACCAGTCTAAGAAATTTTCTTACATTAAGCTAATTATTTTTTTAAATTTGATCTCAAATCCATTTTTGGTGATGATGATGCCATTATATTTGTAACAAAAGATTTTATTAGATGAGTATAATGTGTACATTTATTCAGTAAATACTTTTATTAAATGCTCTCCCAATAAAATGATGAACTCCTTTAGATTAAATCATAAATATTAGTGGTCCAAGATCTATATGTCACTAAGAAAATGACCCCTCTTTGGCATGAAACTCACAAATTAACTATTTAGTATAGGTATCATCCCAATCATATCACATATGAATCATGGATAGTTGAATGAGAAACACTTTACCCAATCCATCACATGAATAAAAACAACACCATTCCTCAAGTATCTTAAACCTTAAGGTTTCCCAACCAAGTGTATCCCAAATAAAACACCAAAAATGAGGCACCTAAATCTTAGGGTTACCCCATTAATTACCTTACTTATACAAAATAATCTAGGGTGCCTCCTGCTTGGATAATCAAGGTCTTGAAAAGTGTCTTCTTTTGAAGGAATTTAACACTTAGTATTTTTAAAGGGAATTTAATCTCACAATCTTATATCATGTTATTTTATTTATGCATGCATGCATTTAAATATTTAGTTTAGAATTCATATTCCTTCCACTAAATTAATATGTTCAAACCATATTGATGTGTAACTCACTACACAACTCATAGCTTGTAATACTAACCCAAATTAAAATACAACTATATTCATATATATACAAATACATATCATTCATAAGATACATAAAAACTTTTCATGTAAAGGTTTATAATCATATGAAATCACAAATCCCCTTAAGAGTAAGCCTGATGTGACAAGTATCCAGCCCCCACTTTTTGAGATAAGGTATAATGTTCCAGGATAGTGAGCAGTCTAACCCAAATTCCCTTTACCTAGGGATACATTAATCAAGATATATTTTTATTCCATCATAATTATAACACATAATATGTATAAAACTATAATAAACTTATTGATTTATGTTCATAACCTAATAACAAGACAAATTTAAGGTAGAAGAAAACCAAATCAATTATCACAATTAACATATAGCTCTTTAAATGCATTTATAATAACATATAAGTAATTTAAAACTTTAAACTAAATCATAAACCACAATTTAAAATATAAAAACTATATTTCTGATTCAGTAGAGAATAAAATAAATAATTAAATGATTTATACATTTAAACATGAGATAAATAATTTATAAATAATTTATAAATAAGTTACAAGAACTTTATAATTCATGCATGGATAAAATTGAACAATTCACTTTTATCTTATATAAAAATTTCATATTATAATTTATATGGTTTTAGTATTAACTTATTCATATTCAAAATATAAGGGAACTGGGTTTTCAGATCTAACTTTGACTGAGGCTATAATGACCATTTTGGAACTCACCATGTCATGGTGGAGGTTGGTTGGGTTTTATTTATAAATAGGGATTGGCCTCTCCTTTTGTTTGACTTTACTTCCATTCTCTAAAAACCTAGCTAACTTCGGGCCATTCTTTTGTGTTTTCTAGTCATACTTAGAGGATACAAACCTTGTTGATCATGTGGTGATTTATTCCTTGAACCAAGGTTCCTCTTTCTCTCTTCTCTCCCAATATTTTAGTTCTCTTTATTCTCATAGGATTATGGATATGAGTTCTTTCAGTATTTGGTAGTGTTTGGACGAGTTATTAGTGATAGTTTATTGTGATCAATTCCCGTGGTGGATTTTTTTAGGTTTATTGGTGCCTGATCTATGATTTATTTATCTTTCTAGTGCCGCATCTTTGAGGATTCCAAGAGGTAGGGGATTCAAGACTTATATTTATTATTTATGTTTAATTATAAGATTAATATGATATTATTTTCATTTTATGTATTTTTTGAATTAAATTAAGTAATAAAAATAAACAAACTAAGAAATTGAATGGAAAAGGGGCATTTCACATGTGTTATACATTGTCCTATATTATTTATCATGAGTTGTTGTTATTATTGATATCTGTTTATATGAAAACCTATGTTTTCTAATGATTTATAAAATTATTCACCTTTTATAATTAACTAACAACTTAAATATTGAAATGAATTAGGATATATGAAAATATGGAACTCTGAAAGCTTTGTTTATGAATGAGATGTTAAATTAATATAGAAGCATGATAATAAGGGGTGGTATTAGTGTTCCTTATTGTGGTAATTAGTGTTTTCATTATTTTTTTAGTTATATTATTATCCTTATTTTGATTTATGTGGTCTTAATAGTGGGATGTTATGGGAAGAATTTGGGGTGTGGATTTAGTGTTGGTGTTTTGGCATGGTTGATATAGAAAAAGGTGGATTGATGTTTTGGTTGTCAGTTTCGATTTATCATGATGTTTGTTGGCTTGTGTAAGTGTGTTGGTTGATGCGGTGATATGAAAAGGTTGCATGGTTGTATTTTAGTTGCCTAGTAACATGGTTTAATACTAAAATAAAACATAGAGTAAGTGGGAATAATGGGCCAATAGAGGAAAAAGTAGCTATAACCACAAGCCTATAGCCACATTCAGGTTGAACCATGGATATAAGACACATGTAGACATGGTAAAAAATGATCATGAGCATAGTTTAGCCAACATACTCTTGTAAAATAATTATTTTCATAGGAAGGGCGTGGGAAAGGGCTATGGCCATGGTCATACACTGACCATTGATGTAGGCACCCCTTAGAACTATAGTTGGTGACTAACCATGGCCATAGGTGTCCTTGGGAAGGGCTACAACCGTATTAGGCCACTAATCGTGGCCATAGGTAAGTGCTACGACCACAGTCTCCCACAGACCATGGTTAGGTTCAAGTATCCAATTCCATTTTAATTTTTTTAGTTAAGTAATAATAATTATTATATAAAATTATATATAATATCCCACCCCTCCTCATTGAATTGAGACGAGCCAGAATTGCTACTTGGACTTAAATGACATCCCTAAGACACCAAATTCTAGAAAAAAATGCCAAGGGATTCATAAATAGTTGAGATGTGATTTTCCCTTTTAAAATGAAAATAACCAAAACAAGAATACCAAAACTAAACAAAAAATTATATAATGCATGATAATAAAGTGATACAACTCAAACTGATACCAACTGATATCAAAATCGCAAGATTCTATATTTTTATAGGTTTGTACCTCTTTGAGTTTTTTGTTTGAGCCTTGGTGTTCAAGTCTTTCTCAGAGACGGAGAGCCTTTATTGGGGAAATGACCTAAAGTTTGGGGATATATGCTTGTTTAAATTAATGGAGTCTTGTTATAAATGGGTCAAGTGTTTCATGGTTTCTTGGTAAGTTGAGAAGCTTCAAAGGGGGTTTAGGTTGTTTGAAGGGAAAATGGGATGAAAAAATATCTGAAGAACATTTAAATGCTATTTAAATGGATTACACATCGTGTAATGTTTGGGGGTTTTAATACAATAAATCTAAGGTGATGGATTTCTTGATTTATCCCATTAAAAAGAATTACATGATTTGTAACTACATTACATGCTGTGTAATTCCCCGACCTGCTGTTTTAAACATGCTATGACATTGAATTTATTTCTAATAGCTATAGATCTTCTCCTTTTGAACTAAGGCAACCCTCTAGGTGATTTTTGTGTGCCAACTTCCCTTTTAGACGTCCCATTTGTGTGATAAATACATGGTAATTGGTTTTGGTCACGTTTTTCCTTCTCTCCCTTGGTTCTCCAACCATTGCGGTGAAATCCTTTGACTGTGTACATTTTTGGTTTTGATTTTCATTAGTTTTGATATAGGAACCTCTTTGTGACCATTCTCACCTTCTTCCTCTTAGGCATTTTCCATGGGAAGCACTACATTCTTCTCCAGTTAAGGTAGGGGTATAAATTTTAACCCTATGGTTTGATAATTACCAACTTTATGAAATATTGTGATTACGCCAACATAGTGTGTTCCCAAATCAATTAAATAATGAATGAGATAATTCCTTGATGTCCCTTGGTTTCAATTGTATTCTGACATAGATTATGGATACCCATGGGGTGAGAGGACCATGAATATAATTGAATTAGATAATGGCTTAAACTGTGTTTAGCATGACATGAGACCTTAAGTGATTTCTTGTTATAGAATCCCTATATTGTGGATTATTTTCTTATTCCTATAACTATTAATAAAATTTTATATAAATTCAAGTGGTATTTGAAAGATAAATGGTAATTATCATAATTAACCATTGATATATATGATGTGATATTTTGATATCCATGTTGTATGACATGACTTGTGCTCTATGCTGAAATGGTTATATATCGGGCCCAGACTTGGAACTTGCACACTTATATGCTGTAATGATGATATTGAGTGGGATCAGTCCAGTCCCATGCTGTAATGCTTATAGAGAGTGAGATATTCCTAGTCCCATGCTATAATGCTTATAGGGATTTGACTTGGATGCTGTAATGCTTATTGGGATTTGAGCTGGATTATTTCAACTATACCATGGTTTTATGGTGGGGGTTGGAATGGTCATAAGACATGCTCTGATATACTATGGAATGGTTCCAAAGCATGCTATTTTACTTTGATTATATGGTTGTGGTTGGCATAGTCGTAAGACATGCTTAGAGATATTTTAGCACAGAGCCGAAGCAGGTTATTGTTGTATTTTATTAATTGTTGAATTAAGTAATACAAATATTTATCACTTTATTGCATACACTTTTTATTAGATTGGTTAGTTTAGACATAGCGGTGTCGACCTATTGAGTTATAATCATACCCTATTCAGGCCACTGTTTGGTACCTGAGTAGATTGCATGGATATAGGTTTGGATAGGGTCAAAGTACTATACTGTTGATTGTTTGCTTGCCGGATGTGATGGAGTTTGGAGGTGGGACCACATGGGGTTTGGGAGAAAGGTATTTTGAGTCTTTATTTGATTCTTCTAGTCTTTTACTTGTATTATTTCTAACATGATATTCAGATACATTCCAACACATCATTACATTATTCCTTTATTATTTATTAGATTATTCAGTTGGCTCTTATTGTTGTCTTCCTCTATGTCTATAATTTGATTTCTTTCATTTATATGGTTTATTTTATACTTCTATGACACTTAATACCTAGGGGGTATAGTATCCCCATTATACATTTTACACCCTCGCAACTAGTCGGCAGCCTCTGGTGTACGGGGAGGCGTGCTTGAGGTCTCGTAACCAACCCTTTTTGGCCATGTGAGAGAGTTCTGAATTGGGGGACGGTACAAAAACAAATTATACCAAAGTACCAAAGTGAAAGACTACGAACATAAAAGTACAAAGCAGAAGAAAAAACCGTAAATCTCAAAGACTCTAAAGAAATAAACTCCATATCTCCCAATATGTTCCAAGATCCAACTCCACAATATAACTCAAAGTATCGCAATGAATCACTAAATAAATGAGAAACTTTTCCTTTGCCCGTGTCTTGATAAATAATATCTGGAAACAAACCAAAGTGCCCAAGGAGGGGGTGAGTATAAAAATCAATAGGTTTTCCCCAAATGAATTCCCTACTCACACCACTAGGATATAACATGTTACCGCATTTATATAAAATAATTTATATAAAACACTTTAAAATAGTTTATATTAAATCCAAAACATTTATAAGAATTTTTTTTTATACTAAAATAGTTTTTCTAAAACAAAACCATTTCCAAGAAAAACAAACAAACAAATATTTTAAAACATTTCTCAATCCATTGGAATACCCATTACTTGGTTCTAAAATTCCAAAAAACCACACATGCATGCCCATTTGATAGTTCCATACTCATGATCAGTCTCTCATCGATCTACCAAGTCATCAAAAGGTAACCATATACCAAGTTCCCTAATAGCAAACGCCCCTTCCATAGGTCTATATCAATGAAAATGAATACATGCCAACCAAGTAAGCCAAATTCCATGCCAAACCAATAATTTCAAGCAATTTCAATAAAACATTTATTTTTATTGAAAACATTTCTATAAAACCATTTCCATGAATCAAAACCAATCCATATTTTAAAACACAATTTTAAAATAATGAAACAAATCAATTTTCATAGAAACCAATTTCCACAATTTTCCAAACCATCACTAAAGAAGGATTTTACCAAGATTTGCACAAAAATTTCACAGTAAATTTCAATAAATTCAAAAAATTTAAAACAAATACTTTGAGTTCTAATAATAGGAGTTGAGAGTGAAGCCACCTACCTTGAAAACTTAGCTGAAAAAAATAATGACACAAAACTTTAACAAAACGGGTTGAAAATACAAAAACCCACCTTAGATATTGTTCCCTAACATCAACATAGCCACATATCATCATGATTAGAATTAACTAACATATATCTATCCCCAATATATTATATCTTTGAATCAAATATAGGGAATAATAATAGATATAAGAAAAAAAACCATGAATAGAGACTTACCAAGAAATATGGCCTTCAATGCACCAAGATTTATCAACAGATCACTCTTGGATCAAAGGGAAAGGTCTAAAAATCCTTTAGAAGGAGATAAAACCGATTTAGGGTCATAGTATAAGAAAAAATATCCACTAAGGATCAAAACTAAGTTAGATCCACAATTTTAGGATCAAAATCTTAACCTTGCATGGTTAGGGCATACAATTAAACAAACTGTGCACTAACCATACAAATACCTTTATCCCCAAATGTATATTTTATCCTAGGTGGACACATGTTTTAACCAAACTGTGTACCTAACCATTAACCTACCTAGATCCCACTATCTCACCTTTCATGGTTTTTTATAGGAGTTTCATGGTTTCTACTAACCATGATCAAACCGTGAACCTCTAGAAAATCCCCCAAAACATCCCAAAGGTCCTATAAATCCTCCCAAATTTCACCTAAACACTTTATATACTAAAAATCCATAAATAAAGGTTTAATTAATTGAAAATTGGGGTACTAAATTCTCCCCACCATTGGACTTTCTATCCTTAGAAAGTAGAAAACCACAATTTTACTGAAATAGTTCAAGCCATTGCTCGACAATTTATTTCTCCCATTCCAAAGTTTATTTCTGAATCTAAATATGTTTCAAAAAAACCCACACTTGACTGATGATTTTCCCACACAATACTTTCTCTTTCCTATCCAAAATCCACACTAGCACATAAACCAACAAAGCTTTCGACTCTAGCTCAATGTGATCCCATCGAATCACACAGTCATGATCTGGCTGATACATTTTCAACTAAGATACATAAAACACATTATGCATAGAATTGAACCATGGTGTAAAATCCAAACGATATTCCACCTCACTAACTCATTCAAGTATCTCAAAAGGGCCCAAGTATCTAGGAGATAACTTTCCCTACTTTCTAAACCATCAATGCCTAAGCCTTTGATATATTCTCAAGAACACATGATCACTCACCTTAAACGACAACAGTCGTTAATGATGTTCTACATATGATTTATGAAAACTCTGTTCCATCTCCATTATCTTCCCAATCAAATAAATCTTCTCTGTTTTCTCTTGCACAAGGCTTGACCTAATCAGTGAAGTATCACCTATTTCCACCCGACAAAGTGGAGAACGACAAGGACACCCATACAATACTTCCAAAGGAGCCATATATATCAAGATCTGACAACTATTGTTATATAATAACTCCAATAACAGCATGTTCTCCTCCCATGAGCCACCAAAATCCATAACATAACCCCACAATATGTCTTCCAAAGTTTGTATCATTATTTTAGATTGTCCATCTTTCTAAGGGTGATACACTGTACTCATGGTCAACTAAGTCCTAAGGGATTACTATAAGGATTTATAGAAATGAGATGTAAACCTAGGATATCTATATGATACTATCAATACTGGTACACCATGCCTCTTTATCACTTATCAGATATATATTTTAGAAAAGTCCTCCACTGTATGAGATTTATGAATCAGGTTGAAATGGGATGAATTTTTGAGTCAATCCACTATCACCCATATGGAATCATGTCTATGAACTGTACTTGGGAGACCTGTCACAAAATACATGAATATATGCTCCCGTTTCCAAATAGGAATAGTGAATACTACAACATACATGCTGGTCGCTGGTGTTCTGCCTTAACATGTTGACAGGTGAGGCATCTTGAAATGAACTCAGCCACCTTCATTTTCATTCCAACCCACCAAAATTGTGCTTTAAACACCTTATATATCTTCTTTATTTTAGGATAAAAACCCCATATCAAATAGTGGTAAGAAATAAAAAGTTGTTCCTTACAAGCCATAGGTATGATCATCCGATCTCTGAACCAAAACACTAAGCTCCTATCCAGCTTCTATCCCTCAGTGGTCTCCCCACCATTGAGGTTTTACCTTATCTCAACACATTCTAAATTAGATGTCTGTGTCTCTTTAACCATCTAAACCAAGCCAGGAACAAAAGAAACCAGAAATAATACAATAATATTGCCTCGGTCTTCACAATCCAAGTGTATGTTGGCTATCATCGACATCAGTTTCCATTGATCTGAAGCCTCTTTTACCAACTGACCATATGAATTTTTGCTCAAATCATCTACCACCGAATTTCCTTTACCCAATGTATAAATCAAGTCAAATTTGAACATTTTTAGATACTACATCCATCTTATTTATCTTAGATTCAAACCCCTTTGTCAGAAAATATGTTTCAAGCTCTTATGATCTGTAAGCACCATGAATTTCTCACCAATGAGGTAATGAAATTAAGTATTCAAAGCATGGACTATAACATCTAAATCCAAATCATGTGTTAGGGTAGTTCTTCTCATGAAACTATAACTTCCATGATCCATAAGAAACCACATGATCTCCCTTAATGAGAATACCCTCCAACCCTGATCTCGAAGCATCACAATACACCACATACCCCTATCCAAATTTCAGCAAGATCAATATTGGTGCAAATTTAAGGTCATATTTAAGCTCCTGAAAAGTATTTTTACATTACTCATACCAATATAATGGAATATTTTTCCTTTTAAAATATGTCATAGGTGAATCTAGTTGTGAAAAATCATGAATAAAACATCAGTAATAACCAGCTAAGCCAAGGAAACTGCGTATTTTAAAGTAATTATTTGGTGATTTCCAAGAGATAACAACCTATATATTTTATGGATCAATAGAAAAACCTATTTAAAAGATAACGTGGCTAATAAAAAATACCTATTATATAAAAAATTCATAATTTGAAAGTTTTTCATATAAATGATGATATCTTAAGATTTCCAAAACTTTCACCAAGTGTTGCTCATGCTCATCCCTTGTTCGTGAATACACTAATATGTCATCCAAAGAAACTACTAAAAAAGAATCTAGATACCTTTGAAATATCTAATTCATCAATTCCATAAATACCACCAGTGAATTCATAAGACCAAAATGCATAAACACTTACTCATAATGGTCATATCTACTTTTGAAAGATGTCTTTGTAACATCCTCCTTCTGAAATTGTAATTGGTGATATCCTGATCATAATTCAATTTTAGAGAACCAATAGGCTCCCCTCAATTGATTGAATAGATCATAAATTAATGGAAGTGGATACCGATTCTTTATCGTAACTTCATTAATATTATGATAATACACACACAACCAAAGAGTTCCATATGCCTTTTTCATAAACAAGACTAGCACTGCCCATGGAGACATGCTAGGATGAATGAACCCTTTCCTTTCTAGATCTTCCAACTATAATTTCAATTCTATTAATTCTATTGGTTCCATATGATTAGATTTAAGTGAAATAGTATTGGTCCCCTTGAGGATATCAATTTTAAACTCCACTTCTCTTATGGGTGGAAACCCTGATAAATTTTTAGGAAATACATCTGGAAATTGATAAAAAACTACTTGTAAAATGTTAGTCTTGATCTAAACCACCACTTATAAGGTCAGAGCTTCCAACTGTTACAAGATCGATCCAATTTCTCGTTCCAAAAATCCTATTGCACCTACGTTTACATTCTGGTCTCCTCTAAAGAGATGTTCGACCCTATCATCCACCATAAAACTAACCCTTCAGGTATAATAATAAATATGAGATTTGAACATTGTCAACCAAACCATACCTAGGATTATGTAATAGAAATCTATATCAAGCATAGATAATTCCCAACTGAATTCATATCCATAAATTGTTATAGAACATGATTTTCACATAAAGGCTTGATATTCTCTTTGACTAAGAGAATTTTAAAGTTTCAAAACAGAAGGCATCATCTCAACATTTAAGCCTAGAATATCAACACAACAAGAAGTAATAAATTAATGGGATGTATCTTTATTAAAAAAGCTTTTATAAGGGTAGAATTCAAAATAACCATACCAATCCCTTTCGATGGTCTAGATTGATCATCCACATTAACTTGATCATCTCTATATAACCACTTACTCACTACAATTTGGTCTTTATTTCCTTATTGAGATTTCTATTACCGAGGAGTCATGGTATTCCTATAATCACCATGGATAGCTTATTTTTTATGATGAGTGGTATTCTGCTACACTCATCCCATTGAAGTATATGACATCTATGACACATGATATGTGTCTTGAACACTTGAACTTGGAGCACTATGAAAATAGCACCGAAGATGCCCCATTTGGTTACAATTGTGGCATGCTCTATATGGTTATGTACAATATCGCTTGATGTGATAAAAAAATGAACATTGGAATCATCCATCTTTACTCTTGGGTTTTGGAGGAAGAATCACCAATTTAACCATATGATTCTAAGTCATATTCCCACCTTGGAAATAGGTGTCCATCTTTTCTTATTCCCAACATCAGAGTTCCCACCACTTCCCATATGTATAAATATACTTCCTCCACCCATAGTTACTGATATGTCTCTTTATACCACCATTTCTCTATTTACCATCACCGTATAATCCATTATAAAAAGCATGAAAATATTCAAGTGAATATATTTCCTCAACATCGATTAAAAAATGTGTGACTTTAAGGATGCCCAAGAAAAAAATTTGGGTGAAAATAGGACTAAATTCAAAAATTTATCCACATACTCTATCACTGAGAGATTCTTCTACTTCAAGTGAAAAAATTATTTCATTCTAGAAATCCTGAATGTGTGAGGATATAATTTTTTGTTAAAAAATTCTTCAAAATCCTCCCAAGAAATGTCTTGGTCCAATTTAGCATGAACTGCTAAATCCCACCAATGGCGTGCAAGATCTTCCAGCATATACATTTAAAACTTGACTTTCAGCTCAACTGGTGTGACTAGGAAATCAAATATTTGATTCATTATATTCAACCACACCTCTAACTTTTCCAGTTTCAAATCACCCCAAAATATGGGTGGATTATTCTTCTAGAACTGAATAAAATGATTCACTTTTCTTGGTTCATCCCTTTAGTTTGCTCTATCCACATCTTGAAAATCTTGGACAATACCTTGAACTAGTTGTTGGTTCACCTGTGGATTAGGTGCAACCACATTCTCAGCATCCTCTTCTGGTTGGTTTCTTCTATACCTACCGAGTTCCATTTTATATAACCAAAACAAAATTCCATATGTCTAACCCTCTAGAAACCGAAGGCTTAAAAATTTCAAATTTACCACATCACAACTATCACAACAAGGCTTTCCCAAAATCCAACTTTTTTCCACTCCAAACAATTTTTGAAAATTCCACTATGATTTTGAAAATCAACCCATTTTAAAAATACCACAACCTTGCCTTTTTCAAAATCTCACATTTGCAAAAAATTTCAACAATTTTCAAAAACCAACTCTTTTTCACCAAATAATAAATCATTACTCAAAATAAAATATACACTATTAGTGGGAATTCAAAACTAAATAGCATGTCATTCTCATCTCATTGGATAAACCCATGACAATGAGGTCACACTCCTATAAGTATATCAAAACACTCATGTACCAAACTCCCTGGTAACTTGAAGTTCAACATAAATAGTTTAGCTATGCCTTTTTATGCTCTACATTTCAAGTCCTGAGGATCCTACTCCTTTATTCCATCCCAACTCAAGGACTAAGTTATAATGATTTATAAACTCTAATACTGATAAACCAATTCCATTTGTCCCAAAATTAAAGAAGGAACGACCAAGACTGATACTATTTATAACATCCCACACCTCCTAATTGGCTTGATATGAGGCATAATATCTACTTGGCCTTAGGTGACATCCTCAAGACGCCAAATGCTAACAATACCATCCAACGGCCCAAAGACCTTCAATTTTTTATAAATGAACCCCCTTTTAAGGTAAGAAGGGGAAAACCCAAAAGACTTCATGGACATAATACTAACCACAAATTGAAGGTCAAAGAGAGAAAAATAAAACTGATAAAATGAAACTGCCCCTACCTAGAATCTGATATTGATGAAGCTCTCCACCATTACAAGATTGTTTGGAAAGAAAGTGTACTATGTCAGAGCACATTCCCGATCTGATGGCTGATTCCATACCCTATCAAAAATCCAAATCCATCAAGCTCTGCAAAGATGAGTTTCCATCTCTGAATCCTATTCTGGGACCTATTCCATGCGGTCAAGTAGAAACAAGCCGAATCACCATAAAACCATTCACCACCATCCCATGATCACCATTATAAAAAAAAATCACCACCGATGATCATATCTTGGATGCCTAACAACATTAGAAAATTCCCCGCTACAACGATCCCACTATCCACCCTTCATCTCCACATCAACAAGAAGCTCGAAGGGGAAAGATCTCCAAGATGTGAGATGTCAGGCCAACGATACCTAGGGCTATAAGACCTAGCAAACACACAAGAGGAGTTCCACTAGAAAGGGAAACCAAGTTGGCCTACCCCAGAAGCACCATTATGGGATGAAACCGGGTAGATCTAGACAGAGGAAGAACCCACACCGGATTCCAAGTCAAATGAACTCATGAGATCAGGGGTGAGGGGAAGCATCAAGAATCGAGAGCATAGTAGTGTGGGCGATATCGACGCCAAGAGATCAACCACAAGCAACCGACAACAAAGAAAAAAAATCCAAACCATAATCCAATGCGAACAAACCATGCAAGAAAAATATCACCAAAAAATCCGAACCAGGATACCTCCCCCCTCTGAGCCTTGCCAGAGGCGACGTCAGACCACTCCAGAAGATGCAGAGGTTGTCGCTGAGTCGCTCCACCCCTAAGACATCCAATAACCAGGAAGACTATAGCTGGAGATGCTGCTAGATGCCAACCCTTATCTAACTCTCCACCCCCGGGACAACCGAGATCTAGCCGAGACCCGTGCCGACGTTTCACTCAAAGGCTGGTAATAAATTCCAAGGGATTCATAAACAGTTGGGGGATGATTTTCCTTTTTTAAATTAAAACAACAAAACTAAGAATACCAAAACCAAACAACCACTATGTGATGCATGAGAAAAAAGTGTTATAACTCAAAGTAATACCAACTGATATCAAAACCAAACTATACCAGAGTACCAATGTGGAATACTACCAACATCAAAGTACAAAGAAAAATATAAAACCACAAAGCTTAAAGAATCCAAAGAAATAATATCCAAAGCTCCAAATATCATCCTATATCTAACTCCAAATTACAACCCAAAGTATAATGATAAATCACTAAAGAAATGAGATACTTTTCCTTTACTTGTGTCTTAATAAATAATATCTACAAAACACCAAAGTTCTCAAGAAGTGGGTGAGTATAAAACTCAATATGTTTTCCCCAAATGAATTCCCCACTCACATCGCTAGGATATAAAATGTTAGTACATTTATATACAAAAATTTATATAAAACACTTTAAAATATTTTATATCAAATCCAAACCATTTCTAGGAAAAATAGTTTTCATACCAAAATAGTTTTTCTAAAACAAAACCATTTCCAAGAAAATAAACCAACAGATCCTTTAAACCATTTCTTAATTGATTAGAATAACCATTACATGGTTCAAAAATTCCAAAAAACTAAAAATTCATGCTCAGGTGACAGTTCCATACTTATGAGCGGCCTATCTTTGATCTACCAAGTCATCACAAGGTAACCATATACCAAGTTCCCCAATGGCACACACCCCTTACATAGGGTCATGTCAATGAAAATGAACACACACCAACCAAGTAAGCCAAATGCCATGACAAACCAATAATTTAAATCCATTTTAATAAAAAAATTATTTTATTTAAAACCTATTTATCAAATCATTTCCATGAATTAAAGCCAAGCCATATTTTAAAACATAATTTTAAAATCATGAAACAAATCACTTTGCACAACAAAAAAATTCCACAATTTTCAAAACCATAACTAAAGAAGGTTTCTACTAAGATTTTCACAACAATTTCAAAATTAAATTCAAGAAATTAAAACAATTTGAAAAAAAACCTTCAAGTTCTAATAATAGGAGTCGAGAGTGAAGCCACTTACATCGCAAACTTAGGCGAAAATGAAGAACGACACAAAACTTTAACAAAATGGGTTAAAACTCTAAAAACCCGCCTTACGTCTCATTCCATAACATCAACACAACAAAATATCATCATCATTAGAATTAAATAACATATATATATCCCCAATGTATTAGATCTTTGAATCTAAGAGAGTAAAGAAGAAGATATCTAAGAAAAACTACTAAGAATGGAGACTTACCAAGAGATTCGGCCTTTAACACACCAAGATTTACCAATGGACCGCTCCTAGATCAAATTAAAAGGTATATATATCCTTTGTGAGGAGATAAAAATGTGTTAGGTTTATATTAGAGGAAAAAATAGCCACTAAGAAGAAAAACCGAGTTAGATCCACAATTTTAGGATATAAATTTTAACTGTGCACGGTTAGGAAAACTGTGTGCTAACCATGAAAATGCATCTATCCCCAAATGCATGGTTTATCCTAGGTGGTTAAATTATTTGACCAAATCACGAACCTAAACATGTTCCTACCCATATACCACTACCTCAACTTGAACGATTTTCTATAGTAGTTTAATGGTTTCTATTAACCATGCTCAAACCATGTACCTCCATAAAAACCCCAAAACATCCCAAAAGTCCTCCAAACCCTCCCAAAATTCACCCAAACACTTATACATACTGAAAATATAGAAAGAAATGGTTACTAACTTGAAACTTGGGGTGATAAATTACACACACACATGTATATATTTATACATATAGTACATTGTAGGATAGTGGTAAAGTGTTAGATGAATTATACGATAGGTCCTGGGATCAAATCTCACTGTGATGTTTTTTTCCTCAAAGGCTATAGCCACAGTCATGGACTGTGGTTGTAGATACCTATGGCCACTTTCATATGTGACCATGGTTATAGGGTCCCCTAGAAGAGGCTATATCCATGGACATTTCCCATGGATATAACCCATTCTCCCGTGGCTATAACCCATGGGCTATAGCCACACTAATAGCTTCCATGGAAATACTGACCATGGATATAGCCAAATTTTATATTAGTGAGTTATTATGGATAAAATTAATAATTAAAGTAATAGATAGATGAAATATTGAAAGTGAGATGACTACTTTGAAATAGAAGTGTTCAAATAAAGTATTAATGATTGAGGTAAATGAAAATAATGATTAATGGATAGTTTAACATTAAATATAGATAATGAATGTAATTATCCTGGTAATAGTAAATTTGGAATTGATAAATGATGGGTTATATGATGAATATTGGTAAAGGTTGTAATAAATGTGAATTATGAATGATAGGTGATACGAGAAGTTAATAATGATTTTTATGGTTATATTATGTGAAAAGGTGGGGATGGTTTATGATATAGTGATAGTAGTGGTTTCTATTGAGTGAAAATAATAGTTCAATGGATGTTGTGGGTGGAAATAGTGTTTGTTTGGCATGGAAACATTGGTTGGGATTTGTGTGTGACTATTATACATTATATTTACCTATTATTTCTTATGCTCTACTACTCAGTTCGGGTAACCTGATCAACTCCCATATGGTTTTGGGTTCCAGGTGTCTTCCGCAACATCCAGGTTATAAAGAGAATGAATGGTTGACTGATGCCTCATCCCCATCCCCCTTTAGACATAGTATATGTTGTTATGAATCATTATAGGTTTATATATACATAGTATATAACAACTTTAAGTTTTGGTGCGTATATATGTAGGCTGAACTAGTTATATGATTTTGGTGTGGATGCATAGTGGGAGTCATGTATGGTGGGAGGAGGTAATGAGATTAATATCCTTCATGTTCATGATACCCCACTATGATGAGGATGAAATGTGTGGTTTTTATATGGTCGTGCCTTATGGTATGTGGTTGTGATATATGGGTACGTGGGTCCGTGGTTATATGGAAGGGGTTGAGGCACAAGACACATTTCATTGGGGGCATGAGAGTGAAAAAATTTATGGGGAAGTGGATGTAGAGTACCTTTGTAACACATATTATTTTGATACCATATTACTATAGGTGCGAGTTGGTTTAACTATTTATTTACCGAGGCATTAGTATAATTTCCCACATATTCATGAGATGTTTTGGGGAGTATCTTATTGAGTATACTTATATTCTCACCCATATATATTTAAATCTATTTTATAGGTTTCCAGAAGGGAGTTGGGGATCGAGCTAGTCTGTACTAGCTTATGGGGGGTTATTGGTTAGTGTTATCATTACAACTATAGGAGTTGATGTTTGGTATTTTATTTTGAAGACCTTGGTTATGTATGGATTTACATGAATTAGGTATTGGGTTTTATTTTATATTAAATGGTGTTTATTTATAGTGATTTGAGTTTTACCTAAGAGAGACTTAGCTCAATTTTGAGTTTCAGAGTCTTGAGACCTCCCTAGGGGTAAAATGATACATTTTTCCTTAGCAGATAAACATTGATTTTTTTGATTGGTTTATTGATCTTAGAATACAAAGTTTACCCACATTATGAGAATTGGTAGAATTTTGATCATGTTGAGTTTTATAGGATTTATAATATTTATTAATTAAATAAATATTACTCATAGAACTCTGAAGGTGATGCAGCAACCCCACTTTTTGGTGTTTGGACTTTGAAATATTTTAAGTAATATTTTAGATGAAATGATTAGTTATCACATAATTTTAAGTGAGGTGTGTCCTCATAATTAATATTTTAAGTATAAAACTTTTATTTTTAGTCTGCACATGTGTATTCATGAGAATTATTATTTTCCGTCAAAATAAGGAATCTTATGGGAAATACAAGACCTCCATTGATTCTAAGATAATGGGTTTATCCTAGGAGCATTATAATTTGATTTTTCTTTGGGATTATAGGGGGCAGTCATTATAGGAGGAATAATTAATTAATTGATTAATTGGATAACCTGAATCTCCCCTTTAAATGCCTCCTTAATCCATTTTACTAGGGTCATCAACATGAAAATTCTAGCCCATGGGAGGAAAGGGGTGGAGAGAATCATGTAAGAACCGGAACTAGGAACAAATTCTACATTGGATCGAAGGAACAAATGAATACCCAGTGTTTCAATATCAAGGTAAGATTTATTATTATTTTTCCACCATTATTCATGGATTTTATATGGAATAATTATTTAATTCTTCATTATTGAGTTTTTAATACTGTAACATGGATCTAGGGGTAGTAATTTTATCCCCCCAATGTTTGTTTGATTTTTGTGGCCTTTTTTATGGTAGATGGAAAATAGGGTGGATGACCAGAGTTCTAGCCACCATATTCCTTTCCCCCTATAACCAATCCACGTAGTTACTTGGAGTGGTTTGGAGCCATCACCCTCTACCGATGGTGTGATAATAGTGGAATATCGAGGCAGTGCAAGAGGATTTGTGGAGGCAAGGCAGAGTGCATGAAGTGGAAACGATGGTAGAGTATGTGAGAAATGGTGTGAGGCATCATAATGAGGGCATGTGGTGGTGTCGATGAGGATGGATTTTAGAGGCAGTGTGATGCAAGGAGATCCAATTGTGATAGTGGTCTATGGCCTTAGATATAGGGTAAAGTCGCTTCATGATTGACGAGAGCAAGTGCCGATGATAGCCACTCATGCAGCGCGACACGACACCAATGAAAGGCATGGGGATTATAGGGTTCCCCCTAAGACATAAAATACCACTTTATATGTGGTAGTTTGGCTATCTGAACTATACTATCATTGACCTAGTCATGTGCAACCCAATGTGTGTTGGGAGGGGCAGGCGTTCAGGTCAAGTCCCGCCTGACCCGAACTGGGAGTGGGATGTGACATCGGACATGTGGCGCGCACAAGAGCCATATTTCCTTGCACCATGCCACATGTGGGGGCCATGTTCCCACTCCTGGTGCACCTCCCCTCACCCAACATGCCTCAGGTTGTTCTTAGAGGCTTCCATGTGGTCATCTAACTCATTTTTGGGGCATTTTTTGGAACTTGTGGACCGAGTGTCCAATCCAAACAAATAAATAGCCCATTTTTATTCTTTTTTCCATGTATATCACAATATTGTAGTCTATTTTTCCACACAATTATATTTTCAAGGAAATATATTTAGATTTTTGTATTTAACTCCATTAGGTCGACGATGAGGATTGGGTGTAATGATCAAAGAATTCTTAGGGTTGATACTCCCATAGAAACATGTTGTGATAGTGTTTAGGTCTCCCATATTAATTTATCCCAGAGTTTGGAACTACCCCACATACTCCGGGCATGGGTATATCAGATTGAAATGTGGTTGATATTCCCTCGACATATATTATGTGAAATCCATCACACACTACAGACAAGGTTCAATATTCCTCCATATTCTAGGGGTGAGACTCCTCAATAAATGGGATATGTACTCCATAAATCAATATATCATTACTTATAAAGGAATTAGTACACCACTACAATTCCAGAGAGGTCAATCCAAGTTACTAGATTTAGGAAGTTTTAATTCTTAGAGTTATGTCTTTTTTTCCTCTGTACTTGGGCTGCACAGAACGAGATTATTACCTATGTCCAGAGTTCTCTCCTTTATATTAAACCTATGTAGTTATGATTATAGGGTTCAATAATCATTAATCAATGAATATTAATGGATAAGATGTGGGTTCCCCATGGGTTTATGTAATGATGATATGGTATTAGTGATGGTGTAAAGGGAGGTGTTATACTCCCTCGACTGACGTGTGTAACTCAGTGAGGTGGGGGTTCCCCTTAGTGGATTCTATTGGAACCAAGTGTTTCATTTATTGTCAATGGGTCAATATGTGAAGTGGTGATGCTTAAATAATTGTTATAGATTCACTTGATTACATTGGATATCATACTTGATCAATCCTCTATGTAATTGTGACAATTTTTTGAATTCATCTTAAAGATTAAATACTTGTTAAAAATGAACTTGATGACACAACAAGAAAATACATGGTTAGTCATGGTTTATTCACGGTGGTTATAGTAATATCCGTGAAATAAATCTAATTAAAAAAATATAATATATCAAAAATTTCATAAAACCGCCACAATTTATTTTTATGTTTTCAATTAGCGGCAGTTTAATTGAAACTGTCACTAAACATTTTAAAAAAACCCCAATCCCTCCCCCCACTCCCTCTATGTGAGCCCAACCCCTCCCACCCTTCCACCTCCCCGACCTCCTCATATCCTCTCCCCGGAGGAGACCCCATGACCATGACCCCCTTTCCCCAACCCTCCTCCTCTCCTCTCCCCGATGATGAACCCAATCCCATGAACCCAATACTGTGACCCCGAGCCTGTGACCCCTGACCCCCATGACCTCCCCTCTGACCCAGACCCCTGCAACCCTCCCCCCTCCAACCTCCTCTCTGGCCTTCTCTCTAGTGATGCAAATCCCCACTCCGACCTCTATCACCCTAGATCGGTTCCCCTCATCGGCGGTGACATGGAACCCCCTTCCGAACTCCCCCCTGGATCAGATCCCCTCCTCAACAGCAACACAGACCCCTTAAAGGTTGCATCATCCTCACCCTAAATATTTTATTGAGTAGCATTATAGTGTATGATATCATCACACCCATTTTAATTATATTGTTATATATGATAGAATATCATGAATTTGTATACAATATAATTTATCATTGATAAATATTTATATAAAACTCATCCTAAAAACAATATGGTGTATATTCTCACATTAGGCTTGATCCTTGAAAAAAATACTACAAGACACTATCATTGGTTTATTTTGTAATGTGGTCAGCTGTGTTAAGAATGCATAAATAGTTACATACACCACATCTAGGATAGAAGTTAAAATATCATAAATAGAAATTAATAATTTAGTTGAAATATGTAAAAATAATCACATAGATTCACCCTACCCCTCTTAGAGTGAATAAACAATATAATGGAAATTTATTATTGATTAAATAACATCCTAAGAGTGTTCTTACTAATAAATTTTACTATGAAGGGATAAATACATATATTATGAATAAGTATTATTTTGTTAATTTATATATAATAATGTTAGTTTTTTTGAATTAAAATATTTGAATTAAATATGTGAATATAGATGATTTTGAGTTCAAAAACAATAAGAATATATTATATCTAAAGATATATAGATATAAGGATATAGAGTATCAATGTTACTCTTTAGGTGTATTATGATTTTGGGTTCTTGCATACAAATTAATATAACCATAATTATTTTGTACATAAATTACTTAGAGAGACCATGATCACTAATAAGTGTCAATAACGACATAAGAATCATTTTATAATTCATATTAAAAGGGTTTTAAAATTTTGTTAATTATAACATGAATGAGTTCAAATGGGTTTTTTGAGATGATCATATTCTCATAAATTGTGGATGGAGGCCTTTTAAATATAAATATATCATCAAAAAATCAAAATAAAATACAAATAAAGTAAAATAACTATGTTTACCACAAGTAATCTGTGATCTATATCGATAAAGTATACTTGATAATGATCACTAATAAATAGTTCTCTTTCTCTTACCTCTAATGTTTTTATATTGGTCTCCAAAATCTACATATACTATGTTAGGATTGGAAGATCACAAAAATTTGTTTTATCACACTATCATTAAATATTAATAAGGAAGAGGTATGGAGAGATAATAATATAGTATTGGTTCTTTAACACTACCATAAACATATATGGACCACATTATTTATTTTGCATTACTTCATTAAATAACATTTCCTAAGAGATATATCTAATTTGTAGCTACCAAAATTTATGGATGTTTTTATATAATAATTTGTGAATATTCTTATGATTATATATTTATTATCAACGATTATATGAATCATTATAATGATTAATATTGGAATAATAACCAATATAAAAATATGAATTGCAACATTATATTACATAAACTATATCATAGATCTACTGTTTGGTATGATATAAGACTCTGATAAATATCCTAGGATTTAGTTATGATTATAATGTTGTGTTCAATATATATAATATTAAAACAATATATTAAAATATAATAGTGATTCATACTATATGATTCACCAATTTTTTTGAATATTTATTATTTTCACACAAGAAATAAAGTCCTTTAAAGATTATTTATTATACTCCACAATTCCATGGGAATCCATCAAAACTCTATTAAAAATGGTTTATAAAAAAAATTATTTTTTTGAACAAAAACTTTTCCAATCATTTTGATCAACTTTATAAAACATAAATTTGTAATAATATGACCCTTAACCATTTAAAATATAGGAATGTTGAGAACAAAAAAATTTCAGGATCCTAGCCGATCAGCATCTCGTAGCATGCCACCACTACCTACATCTTATATGGATCCTAGTGATTTTTTGTACCTGAAAATGCTGGAAAGCCATACATTTCCCCAGATGTCATTGGTAGCCCACCAAATAATTTAGCTCTAGTGATGGATCAGTTTTCCACCCCTTCATTTAGGGGATATCGGTGAGTTACCGTTACTGGTATGCATTTTATTTTTCAAGAAAACTTTATATTTTATTAATTATTTAATTTATTTTTCAAACAAATAAATACAAACATAGAATGGATACAAATATGAACATGATAGATGTATGGGAACCAAAGGGATTCAATATTATCATTACATTTGATGAGTTCAGGGTGCCTACCAGTGATGCTGCCAGAATCTATAGGCATATTCTTAGGAAACTTGCTTGCAAGACAGTGAGCTATCCCATTAATTATAAATATTGGAGGCATATTCCTACATCTTGTAAAAATGAGATATTTGATACTTTAGTAAAGGTAATATTAATTTAATATTCTTTTACAACTAATTTAAAATGCATGAGTAAATTTTTTTAATATGTTGATAAAGTGTTATGATTTTTATTTCTAGATGTTTTTTAATTTTGATGTCCCTAACTTTGTTTCATGCCCATGGACTTTGAAAAATTTGGGCAAGAAATAGAGATATTTTAAATGAAGATTTTGACATGAGTTTAATGAAACTTCTCTGAGTTCATGAAAAATATATGAGAAAGTGCCCAGAGACGTTTCTTGTGAGAAATGGAATCTATTTGTCAATATCAACAGAGATGCATATCATGAGGTAATTACATATTTTACAGAATCTTAATAATATAAACATAATAAAATTATAATTTTTATTAATGTTGCTATTTTTTGTAGGAATTATCTAAAAAAATTCTATGAATCGTGAGAATCAATTAATTCCTCACATTGCAGGGTCTCAGAGTTGTTTGAGAAAACAAACAATTTTGGTTTGTATTTTATTCATAATTATTTATATCATTTTATTATAACTCAAGGTTTTTTCTAACTTGCTTACATTTTTTATAAAGGCTAATGAATTGGGTCACTCTATTAGCTGAGAAAAGATGTGGTTTAAAGTTAATAGAAATACCAATGATAGTTTTTTAAATGACCCTACTAAAGACGTTGTAGTAAGTAATTTTCATTACCATTTCATATTATTTCATTACCATAAAAATGTAATAATGAAAAAAAATATTATAACAACTAACAAGCCTTAAACTCAATTAAACGGGGATAGATATATGAATCAAATGATGCCAATTTTACATCATTTGATGCATCTAGCTGGCCCTAATTAATTGGGTTTAAGGATTGTGTGTTTTTATAATATAATTTTCAATATTATGTTTTTATAGTTTTGAAATAATAATAAATAATAATGAAAAATTTATTAATTAGATAACATTATGAAGTTTAGATATTTTAAAAAATCATTGTTAATATTTTTTATTAGTAGGTTAACATTCAAGAAGTCTGGGATGAGAACCCTTCACAATCAGTATAATGATGCAGTTGGAATAGTTTTTGGGAAGGAGCATCCTAGACGTGTATGGGGGATGGGTTTTGGGCACACTGCATAATCTGTCTTTGGTAGGGTGGTGCATTCATTACTGTTACACCTAGTGGGGGTTTGAGTAGTGCTGTTGATCCGGAATCACAAATAGAAATTAAAATATTGAAATAAAAAGTTCAAGAACAACATTGTTATAGGAAAACACAGGATCAATGGCATTCACAAATGTAAAATTATTTAGTTTCTATATTTCAATGGATGACCAACATGATCCCTAAGGAAATTTATAACCATATAGATCATCCCACCAAGGTAAATTCTAAATTCCACAAATCATTCACACATTTAAAAAGAACACATAAAACATCCATAATCTCTTTAGATGAAATTTCTGATAACTGTCACTAAAAAAAATTATTTTATCTATTTAATGATGGTTCCTGATAACTGATGCTTAATAATTTATCAATGGTTATATTAACTTCCACCATGTTATTTTTTTATTTTGTTAAAAAAATTTCACCAACTGAATAAAAACCCACCGCTGAGTACCCAAAAAACAACACATATAAAAAATATCACTCAACTATAAAAATAGATGCTAAATGATTGTTGACCATGTAATACATAATAGTTTAGAAAGTAAATTTCGATTTCTTAAATCAAATTTAAGCACCAAAATATATAAAATAACCAATCTAAATTTTAGTAATTAATTAAACCAATATTAAAAATAGTGATAAATCATTAATTTTATTAATAATATATTAATTATATAATTATAATTTTTAAAAAATAGTTAATTATTATAAAATTTATCATAGGACAACAACCACATATTAATAATCGATACCACATCAATCAGAGTTACAATTTTCCTATGATTCCCATAAATATGTTTTTAGTATTTTAAAACACCAGAATGCTTGTTTAATGATCAAAACAATAACAAAAAATCTCATATTGATGTGAAATCATGTAAAAACCATCATTGAATTATTTGTGACATTTATAAGAAAACAACACATCCATTCAATGTACGGTGTGCTCTGAATGACTTAATAAGAAAATTTAAAGGATATCAAAGTTTTAGAAACATGCTTCAGGGTATCAAAACCAAGAAAATGACATCATATTTCCTTGAAATCATAGGAAAATAACTTTATATTTAATTTTTAAATTCACACGTCATTCTAAATTATGGTTTTATCATTATGGTCGTAGACTTGTTTTTAGTGTTTTAAAATAGTAAAATGTGCATGGAATAGTCAAAACCATATAAAATGACCTCATATTGATGTGAAATTAGGGTAAAACCACCATTGAGTTGTTTTTGAAATGTATGCATATAAAAAACATCAATATGATGTTTGTTGTGGTCGAAATTACTCGGTATACACTTTTGAAAGGTACAAAAGCTTTTAAAAATAAGCGTCGGAGGTTCAAAACTAGGAAAGTGATGTCGGATTACCCCGAAATCATGGGAAAACAACCTTAAAATTAATTTCAATATTTAGTAACTAACGAAACATCATTTTGAATTAAAGTTCTCCTGTTATGTCTATAAATATATTTTTAGTGTTTTAAAACACTAAAACATGCATGGAATGGTCAAAACCATAGAAAACGACCTCATATTGATATGAAATCATGAGAAAACCACTTTTGAGTTGTTTTTTGATGTTTACATGTAGTCAAGACATCAATTAGATATGCAGTGTGGTTATAATTACTCGGTATACACTTTTGAAAGGTACACAAGCCTTTAAAAACAAGTGTCTGGGGGGGGGGGGGGTCAAAACCAAAAAAATGACATAAGATTACCTTGAAATTATGGGACAATGAATATATATTTAATTGTAAAATATAGGTTCTGATGACACACCATTATGAATTATGGTTTTCCCATTACGGCCGTAAACATGTTTTTAGTATTTTAAAACACTAAAACATGTGTGGAACAGTTAAAACCATAGAAAAAAACCTCATATTGATGTAAAAACATAGGAAAACCACCATTGAGTTTTTTATATGTACTCATATAAAATACATCAATCCGACGTGTAGTGGTCAGAATTACTCAGTATACACTTTTGAAAGGTACAAAAGCCTTTAAAAACAAGTGTTGGGGGGTAAAAACCTAGAAAACAATGTTATATTGCCCTAAAATCATGAAAAAACCATAAATTTAATTGTGAAATTCGAGAACTGATGGAACACCATTCTGAATTATGGTTTTTCCGTTATGGTCGTAAACACATTTTTAGCGTTTTAAAATACTAAAACGTGCATGGAATAGTAAAAACCATAGAAAATGATGTAAAATTGATGTTCAATCCTAGGAAAACCAAATTTGAGTTGTTGTTTACCTGTACATGCAGGCAACATGTCAATATATTGTGTAGTGTGGTTGGAATTACTCAATATATAATTTTGAAAGGTATAAAAGCCTTTAAAAAAAGTGTTGGGGGGGGAGTCAAAACCAGGAAAATGATGTCAAATTTCCCTAAAATCATGGAAATAACAAAAAATTTAATTTTGAAATATAGGAACAAACATCACATCATTCCAAATGACTGTTTTCCCGTTATGGCCATAAATGCGTTTTTAGTGTTTTAAAACACTAAAACGTGCGTGGATCAGTAAAAACCGTAGAAAACGACTTCATATTGGTGTGAAATCATGGGAAAACCACCTCTGAGTTGTTTTTGACATGTATGTGTAGATAAAACATCAATCCGTCTTATGGTGTGACCAAAATTACTAGGTATACACTTTTGAAAGGTACAAAAGCCTTTAAAAACATGTACCGGGGAGTCAAAACTAGGCAAATGACATCATATTGCTTTGTAATCATAAGATAATGACCATAAATTTAATTATGAAATGTAATGACTGACTGTATTTCATTCATAATTACAGTTTTCCATTATGGTTGTAAATGCGTTTTTAGTGTTTTAAAACACTAAAACATGCGTGGAATGGTCAAAACCATAGAAAACGACCTCATATTGATGTTAAATCATGGAAAAACCACCACCAAGTTATTTTTGACATGTATACATAGAAAACACATTAATATGATCTGTGGTGTTTTCATAATTACTTGGTATACACTTCTAAAAGGCATAAAAGCCTTTAAAAACAGGTATCGAGGGGTCAAAACTAGAAAAACAACATTGGATTACCTTGAAATCACGAGACAAAAACCATATATTTAATTGTGAAATTTAGGAACCAATGATAAATAATTCCAAATTATGGTTTTTTACTTTATGGCCATAAACTTATTTTAGTGTTTTAAAACACAAAAACATGCATAGATCTGTCAAAACCATATAAAAAAACCTCAAATTTATGTGAAATCATGGGACAAAAACCTATGAGTTTATTTTGACGTGTATGTGTAGAAAACACATTAATATAATGTGTGGTGATCAGAATTACTCTATATACACTTCTTAAAGGTACAAAGTCCTTTAAAAACAAGTGTCAGGGGGTCAAAACCAGGATAACGACATCAGATTGCCTTGAAATCATGGGACAACAAATGTAAATTTAATTGTGAAATGTTGGAACTGATAAAACATCATTCCAAATTATAGTTTTCTCATTATGTCCATAAACATGTTTTTAGTGTTTTAAAACACTAAAACATGCATGGAATTGTCAAAACCATAGAAAACGACCTCGTTTTGATATGAAATCATGGGAAAAACATTAATGAGTTATTTTTGAAATATAGGACATACTATGATATCAAAATCTTTAAAACAAATTTATTATGTAAATTTTGATCACACCTCACATCGTTTTAAAAGTAAATTAGAATATTTACTCATCCCTTTTCAGTTTTAACTATTTAATCTTATCTTAAATAGGTATATTTATGTTTTCAAAGTGTTTTGAATTATATATATTTTTTATATTAAAATTTATTTATTTTGATTAAAAAAATAAAAAAAAATTATGTGTAACATTATGAATATATGTTGTATCTTTTTTATTTCTAATTTATTTTCTTCAATGTTTTGGTTTTCATTGTAGGTGAAAAATACTGGTAGTAGGTAGGAGGTTGACTATTCTGATCCATGAAATTCTCCAGAAGGTAGTCATTATGGTTCTTAGTTTCCATGGTATGTTAAAATTTTATCAATTATTCTACTGTAATTCTGATTTATTATGTGTAGTTTTAATTTTTTGTTTACTATTTTGTTACAGTTGGTGAGATGATGTGGTCAATTTTAATTGATGACATGATGTAGAGGCAGATAGATGTAGTAGAGGCCATGAAATGGATTTATATTGGGTATTGGGTTTTATTGTACATATTGTATATTTATATTGACAGAAGTATGAGTTGACTTAGATTGAGGTTATAATGACTGGATATTTGTATATATGATATATGTATAGTCACTACTGGAAAAGGAACCTATACCAATAGTTTTGAACCATGGGTATAGCCCCCAAAACCATGGGTATATGATATACCCACAATTTTGAGAACCGTGGCCTATTAAGCCATCAGTATATCTGTAATCTATACCCACAGTTTGAAAATTCTATACCCACAATTTCAAAATCATGGGAATAAGTGTTCCACCATGTCATTAAACCTATACCCATAGTTTTGAAAACATGTATATAGGTTTTAATTTTTTTTTTGCCGTGAGTTTCAATCCCTGGAACGCCTGCATACAATTTATGTGCCTAACCAATACAACACATTGTCTTATAGGTATATAAATATATATTTACTTATATATACTTATCTAAATTGTGGCTATAGGTGGAAAACTATGGCAATAGGTGTTCCCGCAAATTTTTTTATCCTATGGAATTTTTTTCCCACCTTAATGTGGGAAATCCATACCCACGATTTTGGAAAACTATGGGTATAGAAATGACCTATACTCATATTTTTTGGATAACCATGGGTATAGCCCTTGAAAAAAACCCTATACCCATGTTTTTTCAAAAACTGTGGGTATAGGTTCCCATCCAATCTCTATACCCATAGTTTTTGGAAAACTATGGGTATAAGGGTGAACTATACCCATAGTTTTTTCCAAAATCATGGGTATATTTCATTTTCTAATAGTGTATGTGTTTATCATATATTTATGTTTTAGTTTATTATATGTCATTTTTTTATATTTATAATTTTTATTATTTTTTTTAAAAATGAATCTAATTTAGCGGTGGTTTTATGTAACCTCATCTAAATACATTAAATAAAAAATGTTTAGTGGTTTTTATGACTAACCTTCACTAAAATTAATTGCCAATAATATATTCCATGGTGGTTTCTTTTATTTTATTTATATTTCCCCTGGATATTTTTTTTAAATAAAAAAACTGCCGCTAAATTCTATAAAAACGACACTTAACAAAATGGACACTAAATTATAAAAAACTACCACAAAATGACTAACAACCATAAAATATGTGGTGGTTTTAATAATCGCTTCTAAAATACAAGGTAGTGGTTTAAAACTCTTCTAGTTCACAAAAAAACCACCGCTACTTACCCTTTTTTTTGTAGTGTGATGTGAACAAATTTTACAATAAGAAGACCATGAAAATATTTATTAGCATGAGAATTTGAATATTTCCATACAAAAAGTAATTTCATGAGGGTTTTAAAGAAGTAAATGATATATATACATTATTTCATAAGGATAAGACCATACAAAAATATATTCTTTTTCATGAAGAAGATTTGAAATAGCTTAGAATTATATGAGAAATTGGATAACTCTTTTGATGGTCCTTCATCTAAAAAATATTCCAACCAACTAGCCAGCTGTTGGACCCATGTGCATCCACTACTGATGTGGGAACTAGGATTATAGTGACGTAGTATAATAATACATAGATGTTACATATTTTTTTATTAATATACATTACATTACACAAACACACTTCCGAGGAGAATAATAGTTTAGTGTCATTGGAAACTTGGAATACAATATTATTAATTCATGCAAGATCTTAAATGTCTCCCATAAATATCTTCTCCTTTGGTACTCTTAAAAAATATACCCTACTTTAAACCTTTCTTCATAACTCAGAGAAGAGAAATATAAGAAATGGTGAACTCAGATGCTCAATAAGGGCAAACAAGGGAGATACGTAAGTATAACATGATCATAAGGGTATGCAAACATGAGAATAAAATTTTAAAACCATGCTCTGTATATCAAAGATCATAATATTGAGTCATGGAATAAAGATTAGCAGTTCATGATACATGAATCATAAGGAAATCAAATAACATGATTCATGATGTCATAATATTGGCATAAGACATGGAATTGGGGCATACAAATAAGCATAGAAAATCATTTCTATAACAGTTAAGGAACATTTTCAAAACCATCATAGTGGAATGGGTTCACTCCCCAAACTATCATAGTAGTCAAGGTTCACTCTCAAGACCATCATATCAGATAAATTCCATTAATAAACTAGGTTCACTCCCTATTCCAGTACTGTCCATCACATGATACATAAATCTTTACCCAATGCATTGGAGGAAGATAAAGGTCCCACCCATATCATAATGAAAAAAATATTTACGTGTTCCAAAAGATCATAAAACATTAATCATATCATAACCCATGAAATGAAGTGGGTTTTATAAACATTTCATCATATAATAACCTGTGGAAAAGAGATAGGTTTCATTATCATTTCATCATCTCATCAAGTATAATCTGTTGAAAAAGAAATTGGTTTCATAAGAATTTTTTCATAGTATAACCTATTAAAGAGAAATGATTTTCATAAACATATTATGATCATAAACTATTCAGAGAAATAATAATAATGATATCCTTGGTTTATATCCCTAGTAAATCATAAGTTACATTAAAGGATGTCATTTTAGATGGAAAATGAATTTTAGAGATAAATCACTTGGAACATTTCTTAAGAAAGATAAATTCTATATAAAAAATAAATTTTAAACATAAAACATTTTAGAAATCATTTTCTTTGAAAATAAACTTAAAATATTACAAATTAATATTTAAAAATAATTTAAAACATTTCTTTAGGAAAATATCCTTTATGATTTGAATCCTTTTTAAAAGATAAAAGATTTTGAAAATACCCTTCTTTGAAAATAACCTCGAAAAATTATAAAGTAAGATTTAAAAATAAATTAAAAAATTTATTGAGGAAAATATCATTTACACTTTGAAAAATAAATTTTAAAAGATAAATAATTTTTAAAATAATTTTATTTGAAAATAACCTTGAAAACACATAGAGTAAGCTTTAAAAATCATTTAAAACATTTTTTTGAGGAAAATACACTTAACTCTTTAAAAAAAACTTTTAAAAATTAAAAAATTTTGAAAATAATTTTATTTGAAAATAACCTTGAAAAATTATAAATTAAGATTCAAAGTAAATAATTATCATGACTATGGGATGTTTCGTTCATGCCATATATTTTAAAACAAATATTCCTTTCACATTTTTTGGAAAATCCAAACGATAATTCTTTGGAAAGCAATATGAAGATTCCTTTATTTTTTTATAAAAAGTAAAACATGGGTAAAAATGTCTTTTAAAAATCATAGGAGAATAATATAATATTTTTGAAAACATTTTGAGAAAACATGGTATTAGAAGAAAACGTATTTTGACCGAAGATAAAAATAATATCATATTTTATTAAAAATATATTATCAATTATTTTAATTACCAAAGAGTGTAAAAATTGTAATATTAATTGAAAATATCATGAATAACTAAGGGATAATAAAATTCATGAATTTATTGAGATATGGACCATAATATTTTAGCGTCATAACATAATCATAAACAATACCTATAAACGATGAGATCATAACATTAAATCATTACCACTTTGGTATCTTTGAATCATAAGCCCCATGAAGGAATAACATAAAACGAAACTTAAAAACATCACGATGATAAAAAAATCATGATATTAATTTTCAAAGGGGCTGTATATATATCTTTTATAAGAATATAGTTCTATAACATAATCATATGTCTCAAAGACGAAAAATTGAGACAAAAATCCCTTACTGGTTTGGTAACTTTTGATTTGTAAACCCCATTAAAGAGAGATACTAAAATGGATATCTAAATAAAAATAATTTTTATTATAATCATCATAAAATACATTCATGGGTATTATATACACCACATAAAATAAATAGGTGATGAATACGACATGTGTCTTACTGAGGTAAAAAGTGAGACAAAAATCCCTTACCTCTTTAGTAACATTTTTAATCATAAGCCCAAATAAATAATAAAATAAAATGAAACTTTAAATATAATTAAATTAATTGGGTTAATAACATAACATTTGAAACATGCAATATATACATCACACAAAATAAATAAGCGGTGGATTTGCATATGTCTCCCATAAATAAAAGAGAGACTAGAAATCCCTTACCTTAAGTATTAACTTCTTACGTACATGTGAAAACATATTTTATAATAAATATAATTTTATTATAAATATATTAATTAAAAATAATTATATATATCATACTATATATGATTTTAATGACCTTTTATTACCCTTTTATTAATAATTCCATGTTAAAGTTACATTTCAAGTAATAACCGCTTTGTTTTTCATATATGTTTTGATTTTTCATTTTTAGTCCTATTAATTTGATAATTATTTAATAATATCAATAATTTGATATAAATATCATATATATTCAGTATATATGCTTTTAGAGTAATCCATAAAATTTAGTGTTGGAAAATGAAATACACTGTTCATGGGGATGGTAGGTCGTACGTACACATGAACACTGTTTATATTTTATTATTGAATTGAAATAAAGAAATTTAAATGATATATTAACAATAAATAATCATTTTTATTTCATATATATCACACATTTTAATTAAACTCATCCTTAACATATTCCATGTAAAGCGTGAATGAATCATGTCGCTTCACGAGACTGTAGTTCGCCGTACACATGAGTGACATTATCGTATTACCAAAGAAGGGAAAACAAGAAGGTATGTGATATATAATAATTCCATAAGCATAATAATATCATAAATATAATATATAAAAAATAAATCTATCATTATTTCCAACCTTTATAGGTGGTAACGAAAAAATAATTGACATCGGTTCGCGAGGCGATAGTCCGCTGTACACACGAATAATGACTTCGTAAACCATTTCATGGAAGTGGAGATGGTTGTAGGACATTGAATTAACATAAAAAATATAATTATATGTAATAAAATAATTTTATTATATCATAATGTTATAATAATAATTTAAGTAGGTTTAGGAATAAATAAAACAAAAAACGCTCATTGATGAATGTTACCTATTCTTCAGGTATCCTCCTCAGGTTTCACCAAAATCCTTCCTAGGTTGAATTTTTGTCCAAAATAAGGCTTATAGGATGAGAGGAGGGAATTTGGGAAGTTATTTGGGTAGTTTTTTTCCAATACAAAATTGTTTTAAGGTGTTAATGGTAGAGGATAAGGGGTTGCTTTTTTATAAGTGATGTGAGTGACACACTTATAATTTTTTGAAATAAAAAATCCTACCCACATTTTTTTCATGTAAAAAGGCTCAAATAACGTACCATTATAGATCCTATAAGGTATAAGGTCAAAATATTGACATAAAATGGGTTTTTTACAAGTTTTGGGTTATTTTTAACCCTTATCATTTTAGTTTAATCCTCGATAAACCTATTTATACCTTAACCGTGATAAATAATTTTTACTATTTTTACTATTCATTTTGGTAAAAAATTAAGTTTAAATTATTAGATAATAAAAATTATTTTTATTCTAAATATATAATCCATTTTCCAATTTCTATTCGTAGATGTGTCAAATTTTAATTTAAAATTAATTCCATAGATGCAATGAGAATGCAAGTTTTTAAAGAGAAAATGTTAAAAAGTTTACAAAGTTTTTATATCAAAATTCAATATAAAATTAATTTAAATGACCTAAATTTGATTAATGGATATATAATTGAACTAATTTTACTTTAAAACAAATTTTAAATATAATTTTACTTTATAAATAAATTAAACGAAAAGGAAGTTTTTAATTACAATTTAGTATTTTTCACTATTCATCAAAAAAATAATCTTTTCATAAAAATCTTAAAAATTCATCCTATTTTTTTTGAAATGATGATTTCAAAAATTAATTTTATTTTTTTTAAATAAATGTTATAAAATTTGAAAAAATTAAATTTAAAACAAAACCCGCAGGTGTGATGAAAAAGCTAGTTTTCAAGAAGTGTATTTTTTTAATTATAAGATGATTTATATTAATTCTATGTAAAATAATAATAATTTAATGAAAAAATAATAATTTATTGATATATAATCTATAAATTTCATTTAGAACATTGCTCATTAGTTATTTTTTTAATTAATTAAAAAGAAGAAACATTAAGCACTTCGAAACAATTTTTTAGAAAAACCCCCTTTTAAACCCAAAAATAAACTTACACTAAAATCCAATATAAAGTTTATTAAAAAGTAATAAAGTGGACTAAATATATCTAAATAATAATTATTTCAATTTAAAACATAATAGGTCATCTAAATTACTTAATTTATTGAAAATAAGTGATATTTTTTCAAAAATCAGTATTTTCTACTATTCACTGAAAAATAAACATTTTCCAAAAAATATCAAAATTTCAACAGAAGTTAATTTAAATATAATTATTTAAAAAATTAATTTCATTTTATAAAATTATTTTTCTAAAATATCTATAAATTAATTATAACATTTCTTCATAACAAGCAATAAAAATCATTCCTGAAGATTTTTTTTGAAGAATGTAACTACTTTACTAAAACTTTATTGATTATTTACTAAGAATTTATAAATAAATCTATATTGATTAGGAAATTTATATGTACATTTCATAAATTATTTAATACTATTCATAACCACCTATTTAATGACTATATTATAATAGTCATATTTAAAAGAATATTATTTCATGGTTTACTGAAGCTCGGTGTCGTGTGTCATGCACACTACCAAAGAAACTCATTGTTGCATGTAACAAAAAATAAACATGGTGTTTCATGTAATTAAATACATCTAGAAATTTAAATTAATTTGAGAAAAAAATTCATAAAATATCAAGATGTTACATTCTACAACCCTTAAAATGAATTTCACCCTCAAAATTCATCTTAGTAATCAAAGGTTTAACATTTGAAAATCTATTCATAAAAAACCATATCGTACAAATGAATAATAAAACTTCCCTTAAAAAGGGAAAGTTAGAAACATAAGGTTTAACTAATTTAAATCATAACTAGGATTATATATAGGATAACATAGGTTATAAGTAAATATTTGGACATGGAATAAAAGCATAAATAATTATAGAGGGTAGTAGAGATAATTGATCACAAGAAAGTGGGTGATACAGAGAAGGTTAATGAACACAAAACCACAAATCAAAGAGGCATGAAAGAGGTTCTTGATATCATAAAAAATGATGATAAAAAGATAAAATTTTATTTCAATACCCCTTTCTTAAAGTTGAAGAATTTTCATGTGAAGATATAATTACTTGATTTCATTCCATTTTGTAAGCACAATCTCACAATTTGGTTGTGTCTTGATCAGTTCACGCTTTATATCTTACTCTAAGAAATGAAAGTGAATTTTTTATACCCAAATCACTAATGAATCCTAAGATTCATAAATACAATGATAATTCATTACATCTATCTTTAGTTATCATCATAATAAAATGGTTAGCATAGGTTATCCAATATGCATAAATATTTATATGGTGAGGTAATACATTAATATCCAAAACCTTGTCCAAAGTTAAACTTAAATTATTTCATAAATGTTTAGTCATATGACCCTTAAAAAATTAAAATCCCAAACTTTATAAATGAGGTTACTAAATTTACAAAATCAATATAACATTAATCCCCAAATTATCATAAATTAGCTCGTGATTGTCACATAATAAATATGTGAATACCTAATTCCTTGGATCATGGTAATAACTAGAATTACCATAAGAACTTAATAAAAACATACATACTTCCTAATTCATTGAATAAAACCACATATTATTGAATATATACTATAAATCCAATAATTCTATAAACTCCATCAATGGTAACATAAACCACTTTTTCCAAAAATCATTAATCGGTTCTAAGGACATCAATAATATCCAATTTACTTTATCCAAATTAATCAGATATTTATCCCAAAATCATTAGCTCAACATCAGGAACATATTAAGGGTTATATTTCCGTTAATCATATATTTTCCATGAATATAGCCTTTCCATTAAATCACTTTTCTAGGTCATCAGTGTCTTTCAACATATTTTTTTAAATCCTTAATGAAAAACTTATAATGAACAATCCTTATATATTTCACATTTCATATAACATAATTCTTTAATCCAAATACATAAATACTTAAATCTTTCCACTTAAATTATTTTCATGGAATATTACTTCCCTTGGTCTATAAGTTAATTCTTTGGATATGGCATTGAGTTGGGTAATGCCCATGTTACCCACACATAAGACATCGAACTCCTCGACAATTTTTCACTATATGACCTTATTTTCTACATAGATAACATCTTACACTCTATTTGAGATATTATTCTTGGTTCTTCTTCCCACCTTCTTGACATATAGGAATCCTAATATTTTTTCCTCTATGTTCATTTCCACATGAGCTTTCATAAAATTACACCTTTGTCTTCTTCGATGTGTTAGGAATCTCACTAAAGTTCACATTGTTAATCACACATCACAATAGATGACTAGGCATAATCACAATATCTTTCTCTCTAGTCATCATCCAATTTGGCTTATCATAGTCACAAAATTTTCCATTAGATTCAATGTTAACATGATTCATTCTGGTTCAAGCCATTGAATAAAACCAGAAAGCATAGTGTGAGTAACCATACTCATAGTAGGAAACCACATAATCATGAAAAATAACTTATAGGATGTCTAAATCATGTCAAATTTTTTCAATATATGACACATTAGAATTAACCTAGGATATTCATGCTCATTATTTAAATCCTTTGTGATGTTTCATAAATAGTTTGTTAATTTCTAAAGAATATACCTTAAGAGTGTCAAACTAGGTGTGAAATAGGGCATGTTATCATGCACCAAGTGATGATCAAGTCTAGATCAATACACCCTTTTTAGAGTTGTTACCCCTATGCACCTCTGTTCTAGAGCCACATCCACTTATAGTATCCAAAAAATGATGTAATTACTTGAAAACCACTTGATCTATCCTCAACCAAAATTTCATGACATTTTCCTATACTTTGAATCACCCTTATACTTATCCTTAAATATATACTTAGAAATGTACTTAGAAATACCCTTAGGGATATCACTAAAGTTTTATCATCCTAGTTTCCAAAGGTTAACTAAAAATTTCCTATAATACCAACTATAGAAAACTAGGCTTATCATACATATTTACTATATCATTTTTTTATTAATATTAATTACATTACATAAACACATTCCTAAGGACTATAAAGTTTAGTGTATTTAGAAACTTGGAACACAATATTCATATTTCATGTAAGATCTTCAATGTTTACCTTAAATATCTTCCCCTTAGTACTATTCACAAATATACCCTACTTAAAACTTTTCTTCATAACCTAAGGAAAAGAAACATAAGAAAGGGAAAGATTAGATGCTTGGTAAGGGTAAACAAAGGATATGCATAAGCATAACATGATGATAACATTTGAAAACTATTCCATACATATCAAAGATCATAATCCAAATCACGACATAAATATTGGTTGTTCATACGACATGAATCATAAGTAAATCAAAGAATATGTTCATGCGGGTATAAAGTTGGCATAAGATATGGAAGTTTAGAATACACATAATCATATAAAATCATTTCCATAGTAGTCAAGTATCAATTACAAAACCACCATAATGTAATGGGTTCAATCCTTAAACCATCATAGTAGTAAAGGTTCACTCCCAATATAGTCATAGAGGACAAAGTCCCTTACTGAACTGGGTTCACTTCCCATTACAGTCCTATCTATATCATGAGATATAAATCTTTACCCAATGAATTATAGGGAGATATAGGTCCCACTCATCTCATAATGAAAACCAAATTTATGTGTTTTACAAGATCATAAAACATTAATCATATCACAACCCATGAAATTAAATGGGTTTTATAAAAATTTCATCATATCATAACCTATATAAAAGATACATTTTTGATAATCATTTCATTATCTCATCAAGCATAACCAGTGGAAAAATAAATGGGATTCATAATCATTATTTCATGGTATAACCCATAGAATAGAAATAAGATTCATAAATATCTTATTATTATAAACCATTAAGATAAATAATAAGAATGGTATCCTTGATTTATATCCCCATTAATTCATAAGTTACATCAAAGTATGTCATTTTAGATGGAAAATGATTTTAAAAGATAAATCACTTGGAATGTTTCTTGAGGAAAATAAATTTTCTAGGAAAATAAAATTTTAAAACACAAATTTTTTGAAATAATTTTATTTGAAAATAAACTTGAAAACTTATAAAGTGACATTTAAAAATAATTTAAAAAATTTATTAAATAAAATATCCCTTACACTTTTAAAAACACTTTTTAAAAGATAAATTTTTTTGAAAATCCTTTTCTTTGAAAATAACCCTGAAAAATTATAAATTAACCTTTAAAAACCATTAAAAAAATTTATTGGGGAAAATATCCTTTATTATTTGAATTTTTTAAAATATAGATCACTTTGAAAATAATTTTCTTTGAAAATAACATTGAAAACTTATAAATTAGTCTTTAAAATTCATTTAAAACATTTCTTGAGGAAAATATTTTGTACGCTTTGGAATTTTTTTGAAAGATAATTTTTTTTTAAAATTATTTTCTTTAAAAAAAACCTTGAAAAGTTATAAAGGAATCTTTAAAGTAAATAATGTCCATGATGATAGGAAGTTTCATTAATGCTGTACATGTTAAAACAAAGATTCCTTTCACATTTTCAGTAAAATCCAAACCGACATTGTTTGGACAGAGACATGAATATTCATTTCAATTTTTTTTTATAAAAAGTAAAAAATGGGTAAAAATTTCTTTTAAAAACCATAGGATAATAATAAAACATTTTTGAAGACATTTTTAGAAAACATGGTATTGGAAGAAAATAGATTTCGATCGAAGAGAGAAATAAATCCATATTTTCTTAACAAATTTCTCAATTATTTTAAGTACCAAAGAGTAAAAAAATGGTACTATTACTTTAAAATATCATGAATAACCAGGTTATAATAAAATTTATGAGTTTATTGAGATATAGATCATAATATTTTGTCATCGGAAACATAATCACAAACAATCCCAAAAAATGATGATATTGTAATTCAAAATCATTACCATTTTGGTATCTTTGAATCATAATCTCCATAAAGTAATAACATATAATGTTACTTAAAAATATCATTATTATAAATAAATTCATTATATTACTTATAAAAGTGGATTTATATACACCTCATACAAGAATATAGGTGTATAAAATAATCATATGTCTCAAAGAAGGCAAATTGAGACAAAAATATCTTACTGATTTGGAAACTTTTGAACCATAAAACCCATTAAATGAAGATCATAAAATGGATATGTAAATCCAAATAATTTTTAGGATAATAATCATAAAATAAATTCACGGTAAGTATATACACAACATAAAATAAATAGGTGGTGAATACGTCATGTGACTCACAGAAGTAAAAAGTGAGACAAAAATCCCTTATTACTTTAATAATATTTTGAATCATAATCCCCAATAAAGAATAAAATCAAATGAAACTTTAAATATCATTAAATTAATGGGTTTTATTATATAACATGTCAAATGAGTAGTATATATATGACACAAAAGAAACAAGTGGTGGATTTTCATATGTCTCCTAGAAATAAAAGAGAGACTAGAAATCCCTTACCTTATATCTTGACTTCCATTGTACATGTTAAAATATGCAGTATAATAAATATAATTTTATTATACATATATTATAGAACAATATTTATATATATAATACCATATATGATTTTATTATGACCTTTTATTACCTGTTCATTAACAACTCCATGTTAAAGTTACGTTTTAGGTAATAATCACTTTATTTTTCATATATGGTTGGATTTTTTTTGGTACTCTTAATTTGATCATGATTTCATAATATATATAATTTTAACAATGATATAAATATCATATATATTCAGTATATATGTATTTATAGTAATCCATAAAATTTTGTGATGAAAAATGAAATATATCGTTAATGGAGATGGTAGGTCGTACATACGCATGAACGTTGTGTCCATTTTCTTATCAGATTGAAAGAAATAAAGGTAATTGATATATTAATATTAAATAATAATTTTTATTTCATATATATAACATATTTTCATTAAAACCATCCTTAATACTTTCCATGTAAAGTGTGAACGAATCACATCACTTCGCAAGGCGGTAGCCTGCTGTACAAATGACCGATGTTATCGTATTCCCAAAAAATGGAAATCATGAAGATATGTGTCATATAATAATTCAAGAATAATAAAAATATCATAAAAATAATATATAAATAATAAATATATCATTATTTCCAACTATGATAGGTGGTAACAGAAAAACCAATGGCATCAGTTCGCGAGGCGGTAGTCCACTGCACACATGAATAATGATTTCATAACCCATTTTATGGAAGTTAATATGGTTTTAGATCATTAAATTAACATAAAAATATATAATTATATTTAATATAATGAGGTTATTATATAATTATGTTATAATAATAATTTAAGGATGCGGAGTAAGAAATAATACAAAAACATTCATTGATGGATATTTACTCTTCTTCAGGTATCCTCCTTAGGTTTGCACCAAAAGCCATCCTAGATTGGATTTATATCCAAAATAAGACTTATATAATGATAGGATGAAATTTGGTAAATTATTTGGTTAGGTATGGTTCATAACAAAAGGTTTTGAAGGGGTTGAGTTAAGAGGAGAAGGGGTGACCTTTTATAAGTGAGGTGAGTGATACACTTGTAATTTTTTGAAAGAAATAATTCCACCCACATTTTTTCATGTAAAAAGGACCAAATAATGGAAATAATAGAGAATATAATGTATAAGGTCTAAATATTTATAGTAAATGGATATTGGAAATTTTTTTGGTTATTTTTAACACTTATATTTTTATCTTAACCTGCTCAGCAAACCCATTTTTACCTTAACCATGGTAAATAATTTTTACTATTTTACTATTAATTTTGGTAAAAATTTAATTTGAATTTATTATATAATATAAATTATTCTTATTAAAAATATGGAATCAATTTTTTATAAATTATATTTATATAATTGGAAAATTTTAATTTAAAATTAATCCCATAAACGTGATGAGAACACAAGTGTTTAAAGAGAAAATGTTCAAAAGTTTACAAAGTTTTTATATAAAAATTCAAAATGAAATTGATTAAAATAAAATAAATTGGATCAATTTTTCTATAAATTAACTAATTTTACTTTAAAATAATTTTATAGTATAATTTAACTTTAGAAATAAATTAAAAAAATGCAGTTTTCTATTAAAATTATATATTTTTCACTATTCATCAAAAAATTAATCTTTTCATAAAAATATGAAAAATTCACCCTAACTTAATTTTCAAATGACGATTTAAAAAATTAATTTTATTTTTAAAAATAAATTTTCTAAAGGTTAAAATGGTTAAATTTAAAACAAAACCCACAGACGTGATGAAAAAGAGGGTTTTCCAGAAGTTTGTTTTTTCAAGCATAAAATAATTTATATTAACTCTATTTCTAATAATAATCATTTTATGAATCATAGTTATAATTTATTGATATATAATATATAAATTTCATTTAAAACATTACTCATGGATTATTTTAATTAATTAAAATATAGAAACATTATGCACTTCAAAACGATTTTCAAAAAAGACTTTTTTTAAAATCCAAAAATAAACTTATACTAAAATCCAATATAAAGTTGATTAAAAAGTAATTAATTGGATTAAATATAACTAAATAATACTTATTTAACTTTAAAACATAACGGGGAATTTAAATTACTTAATTTATTAAAAAGAAGTGATAGTTTTTCAAAAATTGGTATTTTTCACTATTCACTAAAAAATCAATATTTTTTGAAAAATACCATAATTTAACCATAAATTAATTTTGATATGATTATTTTTAAAATTATTTTAATTTTATCAAATTAATTTTCTAAAATATATTTAAATTAATTATAATATTTCTTCATAAAAATTAATAAAAATTAATTTTAAAGAAAACATATTTTTTGAAGAATATAATTACTTTACTAAAAATTGATTGATTATTTAATAAGTATTTATAAATAAATTTATATTGAGTAGGAAATTTATCTGTATATTTCATAAAGTATTTAACACTATTCATATATGCCTATTTAACAGCTAGGTTATAATAGTCATATTTAAAATTGTATTATTTCATGGTTCGTTGAACCTCCATATCACATGTCATGAAAGATATCAAAGAAACTCATTGTTGAATATAACACAAGATATAATCAGTGTTTCATATAATACAAGCTATCTAAAATTTAAATTAATTTTATAAAAAAATTTCATAAAATCTTGGGATATTACGAGGATCGACCATAGCGAGTCTGCATGGCGGTAGAGTGTGGGTAGACGCATAGCACCCACAGAGAAATGTGGGCCAGTGCATAATGCTTACAACACACACACATATGAGAAATATCAAGGTGGTATGGTGGGCCAACACAAGTTGTTATAACCCTTGATCCTAGGTGTGTGCATGTGTTGATATGAGAGTGGACCCCGTATTACTCATTAAGTGCTCAAGGATATGCAGAAGTATAAATAAGAGATCTTAATGAAGTGAAAAATCAATATATGACTTATCCACACACAAAATATTTACTTGTATTAAATTATATTCATAAAATGATGACTATCTTATCCGATACATAAGATCTGTCTGATCACTTCACTCAATTTTCTTTAACCTCATCCCTTGGCTGAGATTTTCTATACATTGAAAATTATAGAAAAACTAGATCCAAGATATCCAGTAATAAAATTCCAGTTTTATGGCATGAGGTACAATCCGAATATTGTATTCATGTAGTTTCACTTGCATGGATATTATTTGAATGAAAAATGAAGAAATCCATATATGTCCAGTAATCCACAGGTATTTACTTATACCATGTGAAGAAGTAAAGAACCTGATTCTCTCATGTGAAAGTGATGAGGGTGTGTGATGTTATGAGTATCCATGGGTATTCATGAAAATGAATATTTCATGTGATGAATCAAGAATCCCAGTCTTTGAGCATTTATTTACAACATATTATGCATGCATTTCATGAGTTTGATCTTATATCATAGGGTTTATTCCTTCACTACAGAAGCTCCATGACAATGAGATGGACGTACTATAATATTTAATTGCACCGTGGAAGGGTATGAATTAACAAAAGTATAGTTTAGAACTACAGTGGTCTATGGAATAATGAATGAGGTTACACTATAAGAAAATATATTGATCATTACATTTCTAGAAAATTATAGGGATCTACGTCATGGTAAATGGAATTGCACCGTAATAAAATACTTAAGATTTTTAGTTCTGAAAAATGAGAGAGTGTTGCACCATGTAATAAGCACTACACTGCAAGGGTTTATGTGATGCACTATGGAATAATGGGCTATGCTATAGTAGCCATACAAAGTGATAAATGAGGAATCAGTGAGATCATAGATATTCAAATATGGCATGAAATAAAAAATGAAGACCAAGTCTTTAGAAAAATTAAATTAATATATTTAGAAGATTTTAATGAGAGATAAATTAGGAAGTGATAAACCAATTTGAATGATAACAACATGCTACCAAAAATCACGGGAGATATTAAATGTGATATTTATGAGAATAATATTCATGATATTATTATGAATATAAATATGTGCTGTAGGTGGAGAAAAATATAGAGAATAATTGCAAGATTATTTTGAGAAGCGGATACACCAAAGTATCTAAGGAAGATTTTGAATCTAAAATACTTTGAAGAAGAGAAAACTTGTGTCCCAAAGAATTTGAATATTGAGGAGAATCTAGATTACAACAAATCTTGAAGGAGTCTCAAGACCATCATTTATTAAGCTCTTGAGGAAGTATACAAGGAAGGGGAATCCATTTTTCTCATGGAGGAATATTATCTGATGGAGAATATCTTTTTGAATTTGTATTATCCTTGAATAAGGGAAGAAGTATTTCAGTGGAATTTGGAAGAAAAATAATTATCAAGTAGATTATAGAGTAGTAGAGGGTACCATAGATTTTGTGTTATTGTAGAGTGGGAACAATGAATTTTGTGTCATTGTATTCACTTGTGATGATATTAAAGAATCCATGTTGGGGGTATAACCAATATGGAAAGGAGTAAACATTTTAGCTGAACCTTATAAATGTTGTGTGCCACTCTCTCTATCATTATAACTACACTCAAGGTAAGATTGAGAGATTATATTGAGTAGATTGAGAATGTAAACAAAGTTCAATAGGTTGAATCAAAATAGAATTTTTAAAATGAGGGCACCACTGGTTCACCCCCTCTTAGTGGCACATAACTAGTCCTTGTATTCTACAATTCATATCAGAGTGAGGTTACCTATAAAGATATATATATTTTACCTGATTGTTTTTAATAGATTTTATGAAGTAAAAATTTCAATAAGTATTTGAGTTACCTCAATTAGAGATTTTTTCCAAGTCTTAGAAAAATATAAAGAAAATAAAGGCAAAGAATTTGAATAAGAATTCAAAATTAAATGGAGAAACACCACTAACTAAAGGTAATCAGAGTGGTACAAGTATTAATTATTATTCTTTTGTTTTTATAATTAAGTCTATCTAATATGTGATGATAATGAATAATTTAGTGATCTTCATCATAAATTCAAAAAATATATGAATAATTTTCTTAAAGAAGCAATTATGTTTAATTTTGATACTATTAAGGAACTTTTTTTTGATAAATCACAAATTGAAGAATAATTTTAAGAATTGGATGACTCAATAAGCTTTAAATTAAGAATGTGTATCACTCTCATAGACCTAGTGTAATCAAGATAGAAATCCATTTTTCATACTGAAGAAGAATTACAAAGGTATGACTATAAGAATTTTTTTTCTGAGATTATTTTTGTAGAAACTTTCCATGCACTTGAAAAATTACACAAAGTCCTATAGATGTCAAAAATACCCAATTAGAGGATTAATAAAAAGGAGTAAAGGATCTTGATAATTATTTATAAGAATCAAGAAAAGTGCATGAATAAAAAATAAATAAGATGAAGGAGGATTGGGAAGACAAGATGAGATCTGCTAAGGATTAAAAGAACTCCCTCAACATGAAGTGTTTTTAGTTGAAGGTGAGATTAAAGAATCAAAAATCACCACAAGATAGAAATTTACAAGTTACTGAAAAATGAGATATTTCCACACAAGTTTAAATTGAGATTCATGACTCTAATAAGAATAAATTTTATGTAAATAAGAGTATAAGATCATCCTCTCTTGAAATGGAAACAACATCCAAAAGGAAGGTATCCCATAACCTAGAAAATTTCTTTCGTACTAATGTTATTTTACATGATAGTACATGTTTAAAACCAATTTATGGGAAATTATGGATGGTTAATAATACTCTTAAACCCACCACATCAAGAGTGGATGAGAAAATAGGTATAAATAACTATTCCCCAATAAGTTTCCAAAAGATACGCGTTCCCACTAAAAAACTATAAGGTTTAAAACTTATAAAATATGAGGAGACTTTACTTTAAAAAAAGAGAAAAAGATTCATAGGATATTGTGGGTATTTCTGAAAGTTTGGACATAAATATTTGGAATGTTGGATTAATATTTCATTTCATGAAAAACATAGAAAACCATAAGAATAAGGGAGAAAAGTTGAAGAGATAAGAAAACCTATTGATTAAAAGTAGAAGGAAAAATTAATAGAAACATGAGTATGACTTGAGGAGTAAACAAAAGAATAGTGATGATTTAAAAACCCCCAAGAAGTCAAAGAAAAATGGTGACTTGTGTGAAAGGTGCGGTAAATCTTGACATGTTCCAAAAACGTCAAGGATATTTCACAAAATCGAAGAAAAGAGTAGACTAGGTTACGAGTAATCTCTTAGCCTTAGAGGTTCTTCTGAGAAACCAAGAGGTTCCTCCTTATTCCTTATTTTTTATGTGTTATGATCTAACATATAGGGAATTGAAGAATGAGTGTTTTCATCATAGAGTTCATTAATTCACATGATGATGAATGAGTAAATAACTTGAGGGGGAGAATTCATGAGGTTTTAGTTATACCAATAATACTCTCTTCCCTCATTCATAATTATATTTATTAAGGTGGAGTACTTGTTTAATGAAAATAAGAGATAAAGGGGGAGTTACTCTTATACACCTAAACTTTCAAATGTGTTTTTTGAAAGTGTGTATAGGATTTTTCATTTCTTTTATAAATCATATTATTTATACCTTATCTTGATAATTGAGAAATATCTGATCTTGGTATCACATGTGAGTAATTTTTATGGATACCTTAGATAACCTTAGTTATATATCTTTTGTTTTCTACACCGGGTTAGACCACATTGACTTAAAGTTGATTAACTAAAGGTTATTTTAAAAGAATCATGTGATATAATTCCTTCTTTTAAAATCATGAAAAAATGTTTTGAGAGATTTTATTAGATAATATGACCCCACTTATCCTTTTAATTTGATTATAAATAAGGGGGAGAAAATAAAGTTAACCACATATTGAATTTTATGATGTAAAGGGATGTTGACAAGAAAAAACAAAGGGAGATATTATTGGAACCAAGTGTTTAATTTTTTGTGAATTGGTCAATATATGAAGTGGTGATGCTTGGATAATTATTATGGATTCAATTAATGACATTATATTTCATTATTTAGCAATCCTCTATGTAATTGTGATGATTTTTTGAACTGATCTTAAAGCTTAATGACTTGTTAAAAATTAATTTGATGATGTGCACAATGATTACAATAAAAAGACCTTGAAAATATTTATTTTCATGAGGATTTGGATATTTCTATGAAAAAAGTAATTTCATGAAGGATTTAAAAGGGACATGAAATATATAAATTATTGAATGAGGTTAAGACCATGAAAAATTTATTATTTTTCATGAGTAAGATTTGAAATGGATTATAATTATATGATAAATTGGACAACTATTTTGATGATAATTCACCTAAAAAATCAGTTTACTAGCTATCCAGTCATTAGAGACATGTGAAACCATTGTCGAGGTGGACACAAGGATTGAATACAACCATCCCACATAGTGGCATAGTGTGGGTGGATAAATAGTGCCCAAAAAGAAATGTGGGCCAGTGCATAGTGCCCATAATATTCACATAGGTAAGAATGATCAAGGTGGTTTGGTGGGATAGCATGGGACAATGCAGCCCGTGAGCCCAGGTGTGTGTATGTGTGGATATGGGAGCAGACACCATGCTAATTATCAAGCACTCAAGGATACACAAAAGTATTAATGGGAGAGCTAAATGAAGCAAAAAACCAATGTGAGACTCAACCACACACATACTATTCACCCATATTAAAATATAAAAAAAATATCATCCATTAGATCTAATGCATGAGAGATATTCTATCAATTTTCTCAATCATCTTCAACCTTAGTCCTCGGTTGAGAGTTTCTATATGTCCCAAATTATGCAAAAACCAGAACTAAGATATCTAGAAATAAAATCCCTATTTTATGGCATGAGGTGTGATCGAAATATTATATCATATATTTTAACTTGCATGAATATTATTTGAACGATTAAATGAAGAAAGCTATGTATGTTTAGCAAGACATGCGTATTTACTTATACCATGTGAAGAAACAGAAAACCCGATTCTCTCGGGTGAAATTGATGAGGGTGTATGATGTTATGAATAACCATAAGTATTCATGAAAATGAATATGGTGCATGATTAATGAAGAAGATCGAGTCTTTGGGCATTTATTTACAACATGATATGCATGCATTTCAAGAGTTTGATCTCATTCTATATGGTTTATTCCTTCTCTATAGAAGTTCCATGATAATGATATGGCCACACTGTAGTGTTGCATTACAAAATGGAAGGTTCAAAATTAATAGAAGTAAGGTTTAAACTTATAGTGGGTTACAATGTAATGCATGAGGTTACAACATAAGAAAACATATTGAGATTCTCATTTCTGGAAAATTATTGGGAGAAACATCATGGTGAATAGAATTTCACTGCAAGAAAATACTTGAGATTTTTGGTTCTAGAAAATGAGAGAGTGTCTCACCATGGAAGAAGTATTACACCGCAAGGATTTATGTGCTGCACCTTGGAAGAATGAGATACTCTATTGTAGCCATATAGAGTAATAAACTAGGAATCACTGAGATCATGGATATTCAACTACTGTATGAAATAAAGAATTAAGACCGAGTATTTAGAAGATTTAAATGAAGATATTCTGAATATTTGAATAGAGATAAATTGGGAAATGATAAACTAATTGGAATAAGAACCATAAACTTCTAAAAATAACAGTAGATATTGAATGAAGTATTTTTGAGAATAACATTCATGATAATATTATGAATATAAATATATTTTTTAGGTGGAGAAAAATATGGAAAAAAATTGAAAGATCATTTTGAGAAGCCGATACACCAAAGTATCAAAGGAAGTGTTTGAAGACGAGATCCATTGGAGAAGAAGTAATATGTGGGCTCGAGCATTCAAAGATTGAGGATAATATATATTTCACCAAATCTATAAGGAGTATCAAGACCATCATTGTTTAATATCTCAAGGAAGTACACAAGGAAGGGTCATCCATCTTTCTTGTAGAGGAAGACTATATAAAGAAGAAGATATTTCTAACTCTAGATTATCCTTAAAGAAAGGAAGAATTATTCTAGTGGACTCTGGAAGTAGAATAAATCTCTAGTGGATTATAGAGTAGGAGAGGGCATAGTGGATTCTATATTATTATAGAGAGGGAATAGTGGATTCTGTGTTGTTGTATTCACTTGTGGATATAGAGAAGAATTCGTATTGGGGGGTAAAACCAACATGGAAAGGAGTAATAATTTCAGTTGAACCTTATAAATACAGTGTGATTCTATCTATATCATTATAACTATACTCGAGGTAAGATTGATATTTTATATTGAGTGGATTGAGATCGAGAACAAATTTCAAGAGATTTAATTAAAAGAGAATTTTTAAAATGAGAGTACCACTAATTCACCTCCTATTAGTGAAACATAACTAATACTTAGATTCTACAGATTATAATTGCAGTGTAGATTAAATTTTTAACATATTATATAATTCAATACTTTTGATTCCTTATACACCCCTAGGCTGCATTCGAGTCATGATGTGCGACTGGATATCGACTCCAGACTTTGTGGAATTTCCAATTCTATAAGTATCCTTTGTTTCTCATGAAGTACAATACTTTATGGGTTAGAGATAAAATAATAAGGATTTATTTGTGTCCCTAATACATTTAGTGTTTGATCATATCTGGATCCTTTCTTTTTTTCCTCTTGGTTACTCTCTTATACCAAGAGTTTTGAGTTGATGATTTTCTTTGGTTTTTTACTTTGTAGCTTCAAGGTGTCTTAATGAGTATATTTATACTCGTCTATACATGAGACTTGGCACCACACATGTTTTTTCTATGAATATGGTTCATAGTTCAAGGGCATGGAGTTGGTGTTACTTATTTGGGAGTTTACGCCTGGAGTCCTTGAGGGAAACAATGTTGGTGGAGCTTGGTGGTACTGAGTGGTGATAGTACTAGAAGAAATTCATGTTCATATTGATATTACTATATCCCCCCTTAATCTCAGCCACTTATATCAATTTTAATTTTTGGCTATTGGGTATCTATCGTTCCCCTTTTAGCATTATAGTTTATGTCTTGGTTATCTATGTTGATCCTAACGGTTGTTTCATGCATGTGTTGTATATAGTTTAGTGGTCATATATACACCACTAATTATTTTTATGCATTGGAGATAAGTATTTTTTGCAAGTTGATATAGGAAAAGGCCTCCCATATTGTGAGTTATTCCTATTGAGTGCTAGTCAATAACCCTTGGACTATTGGAGGCAGGTTTGAGGTGGCACACTTGGCTTACTTCCAACCTAGGTGGGGCCTCAATGGGTTGGGTCATGTATTTATTAGTAGTTTATTTTATTATTCCCAATATTATCAGAGAAATTCCTCCCATTTATGTGTGATTATTCTCTTGATTATAGTTTCTAACATGTATCCTATTAGAGGTGGACTTTGAGGGTCACACTCACCTTCACTTCCAGCCTAGGAGGAGTTCTAGGTGGGGGTAAGTTGTGATAAAACACCATTAATCCCAAAATATATTTATACATTTAGAATGAATATAAATGAAGAACAATAAAAATGGTGTCCCTTTCACCAGTGGATCCAGCCTGTTGAATATTTTCACAAGCATTGGATCAAGATCAATAAAAAGAATCTTAAATAATCCCTTCCTCCTATGGTATCCATCGATCATGGGAATCATCTGAGGCTCAAGTAGGATCTCTCTCAATACCTTGGTATTTTATAACCCGTTTAAATATGGGAGATAATAATGAGATAAAGAGAATCATATTTAAGGAGTTTATGTGATAAAATTACATGCACAAATCACAAACTAAGAGTTGTCATATATATTCCATCTAAGGAACTTCCTTGGAAGCTCAATGTTCGGCCTAATAAATGAATCATTACATAAATGATTCATATGTTTTAACTATTTATAACCCATTACTCTTTGATTATAAACACTTATAGGGATATTAAAACTTCTCATAATCATCATATTATGATGATTGTAACCAATCATGAAATCTTAGTGTAGGAGATTATGAATGGACCATGCATTATTTCATAACATGATAATTCCCATGCATAACACTGCAACAGAGTAACCCTCAATTCCATGGACGATACTAGAATAGACTATGGTTTGGTCTAAACCATAATGTCGTGGTCATGATTTTAGTTCATAATTCCAAAAATCACTAACTTTCACTAAAATCCTCATATACTGTAATGACCCAAAGTTTCATTAATGGAAATACCTCTTGATCTAATTAAATGTCTCTTTATGTTTATATAAAATGTCAACTTCTTTGGTTTTATTTTAAGAATTTTGACCGTTGCTAATATAGCCGTTGAACAATGATCACATGATTAGTATAAATATAGGGCTATAACAAATCCAAATTTACTCAGACAAAGGAAGCGATGACCTCATCCAGTATAATTTCCCCATACGAAGCCCATTTGTCAGAGCTCGGAAAAGAGGTGGCATCCTTGGGCTTCGCTCTTGACCAAGCCCAAGTTGAGCTTCATCATGTCAAGCTTGAACGAGACTGTCTACAGGAGAAGTGGAAGTTGATAGAAATTACCACTTGAGCGATGTTATCCGAGCCACCCCAAGATTTTGTCACCATCTCACACCTTACCCTTAGGTCTTATGTGGCTGTTTTAAGGGGTGTTATGTAACGAATCAATAGTACTATGTTCATGTACATTATTTTTTTGTATATACGTTCTTGTCATCATTGATACATTGTAAATAGTTTTTAAAGTAGAAATAGTGTTTTTAGTTATTATTTAATTAAGAATTATATTTTATTAAATTAAGGGATTTTTGAATTAAATAATATTTTAATAAAATATTATTATTAAATAAATTTTTATTAAATATAAATGATCTTATAATTTTATGAATGCAATTATAATTTTTATTAAGTTTTGAAAGCCATTTCTGTCAAAACCCGTATATTTTTGATAAATGTCAGTTTTTATGTTAAAAGTGAAAATTAACATATTTAGAAAATTATTTAGATAAAATAAATGTTATTTCTGGAATCAGGATGTCAAAATTATCCAACAGTGAGTTTTTCATAATTTTCTGAGACAGTCAAAATTTTGGGTAAAAAATTAAATACCGTTTAAATATATAATGTGTTTTATGACATAATAATGACCCAATAGTGATTTAATAAAATACTATAATCTTTATTTTAGGCCAATATATGTTTTAACATTAAAATAATGTGATTTTGTGTTTGTTTTAATTACTTTTCAAAGCATTAATGGACCCCTCAATACTTATTAAACACCTTGTCTTTTTAAATTGTTTTTCATGGGAGTGTGACTCACCTCCACATAAGCAACCCTATTATTTTAAGAAGTTCGGACTTTGTCCTTATAAAATATTGTTTTCATATTACCTTTTCCAAAAACCATGGGCAAAAACCATGGGATGGTTTGTGGTTTGGATTAATTTAATATAAGGGGTCCCAAACCTAAATAATAAACAATTGCCTCACCTTTCCTATATAAACCCACAAAAGCTCCCACTTCCTCCTCACTCAAAGCCTTTGGAGTTCATACAACATCTACCCTAATCTCTCTATAATCCTCCCAAGGTTCCCCAAGCTCCCAAGAAGCCTCTCACAAGCCTCTCTCTAGCCTTTGGAAGCACACTTCCAAGTAAGGGTTTTTCTTCCTTTCTCATTTTTCTCCAATTTTCTTTAAGTTGTTTTGCCCTTTTAATTTCAATTATGAATGTTGGGGTATGGTTTCTCACCTCCCTCATACTGCCCTATTTATGTTTGAGTGATGTTATACCCCTTTAATGCCTCCCATGTACACCCGTTACTATGCCAAAATTCCGAAAGGAACTTCTCTCTCCTCATTTACATTCAAGCAATGCTTTTGTATCATGAATCTAAATTCCATTACAATTGTTGGGGAATGTATCTATATGACCTACTTACTTTCCATTACATGTAAATATGATTAGGAACCCCTTTCTCTCTCATCAACCCTTTTTATGAATTCTTATGTCACGCCATTACGCTGCCGAAATCACACCGATTTTCTAAGCCAATGCCATTGTGTGGTGAATACCATGCCCATTTCTCCATCAAGGGTATTCAACTTTATGCACATTTACTTATTGATTATAAAGTTTCATTTATGAATTACACATTCCTTTATCATGGAATAAATGATTATGTTTAATGAATCCATGTTTTATGATCCATGTGGCACACTTATACATGAAATGAAATGTTTAAGAAGGGTGCACCCTTATAACGCTCCAATGCATTGGGTAAAGTATAGTATCATGATACGTCAGGTTCAATGAGTGTCGACTCATGCTAATTCAAGTGAAATGAGGGTTTACTCGCAATTCATGTGCAATGCGGATTTAATCATGATCCATGTGCAATGAGTCTTGGCTCGTGCTAATTCCATGTTAAGTGTTGTTGCCACATTTCCTTGTTATGATTATCATGCTTTATCATCCTTTTATGTCCATGTTTCTCTTGTGCTCTATTGATATTCCTAATGTCTAACATGTATTTTACTCCTCATTTTATTCCATGTGTATTCCCTTACTGAGCTTTATAGCTCACCCTTTTCTTATGCATGTCCTCAGGTTATCCCATGCAATGCTAAGTATGCGGGAATGTAGTAGTCATGTAAAGGAAGTTTTCAATAAAAATGTTGTATTTCATGTTTTAAGTTTTTATGTAATGATCCTAATCCACAAAGACACTAAACCTATCGATATTCTTGTTGTATCAAGTGAAGTTTATGTAATAAATCATGTTTAAGTTGGTAATAAAATCAGGGTTGTCATATATACTTAGTGCACTTTCACCTCATGTCACATCATATACAAAAACTCAATATATCTATGATGAATCCCATGTCATTGATTGAGGAGGGTTATATATTGAGGATGAAATGACATTTATGGAGTATCCGAACAAGATTTAGGATTGTAAGGAGAAAGTTTTGTATTAATGTATCACTCAGTTGGTTCATGTCATATAAAGGCATGGTGGAATGGAGGAATGTACGTGGTAACATGAGTCAAAAATGTGCTCTTAGCACCTTGAGTTTTTTTTATATTTGTTTTACCTCGATATTGAAATGTTTTATTTTATAATAATTTTATTGAGATTATTTTATCCTTATATTGTGTTATGTTCTAGTGATTGTGTTGTTCCTAATTGAGAGGTATCAGTTGAGGATGTTTGGATTTCATAGATGATGTTTTCTTTTCCAGATTGATTTTGATTCCTGAGGATGAGAATCATTCGAGAGGTGTCTAATGAAATGTCCCAAAACTTTATAAAACATTAATTTTTTTGAGGTGTCGAGTGGAAGTTTGGTGGTGATTCGAAGGTGAGAGTTAGAGTTTTAGTATGTTGGGGATTCAAACACCAATTTTGGGAATACTCTGACCGTTTTAAAGGGTGTAGCCATATTGTGAGCATGGTAGATGTGCATTTTGGGTGGATTCAAGTGGATGATACTATTTTGGATTTTGGTTTGGGTGTTTAGGAAATCTATGGTGCGATGCTAGTCACTTTACCATGTGTGGTTCCTAGAGGTTTTTGGGGAAGTCCCTATAAAAAACAAGGAGGTGTGAAACTTATATTTTGGTGGTTGTGGGGATACTATGTAGTGTTCCTTAGAGTCTTTCAGTGTGATCGGTCATGGGATGAGTATGGAAATGACAAGGGAGGTTTCTATATTCCATTATGTATCATCAAATGGAGTCAATTTTAAGGTTGATACAACTATTTTGGGTACTTCCACACTACAACTGTTACCAAACTTGTTTTTGAAATAGCCAAAATAACCCCTGAGAAAGGGGGATATTCTATTTTAAAGAAATAAGATTTTAGATCTATACTTGATCAAGGAAATAATTATCATTTTGGAACTCACCAAACCATAGTGGAGGTAAGTCTAGTTTTGTCTCTAAATAGGGATTTACCTCTCCTTTAGTTAGACATTCCTTCCATTATCTCAAACCTTAATCTTTTCCAAGACATTATTTAGTGATTTCTAGTTATACATAGAGGATATAAATCACATTTATCATAAGAAAACTTCTTATTCAATACAATGTACCATTTTCTCACTTATCTCCCAATTTTTTGGTTCTCCTTCTTCTCATAGGATTATGGTTGTTCGATTCTTCAATTTTGGGTAGTGTTTGACTGAGTTATTGATGATTGTTTGTTGTGATCAGGTCCTATGGTGGATTTTTTCATGTTTTTGGCATTTGATCAATGATTTATTTATATTTATAGTGTTTCATAATTTAGTCTTTAAAGATTTATGGGATTTGAAACACCTATTTATTATTTATGTGTAATTATGGGACTAACAAGCTATTATGTTTATTGGATGGATGGTTTGAATTAACCTAACAATGATAATGAAACAAATTGTGAAATTAAAGGTAAGAGAAGTGCTTCTCATTTGTTTTTCATTATTATATGTTATCTCTTTTGAGTTTTTTTTCTTACTGATATTCACTATTGTGATAAAATATGTCTGCTACTAATTGATAAGTTTTCTCACCTTTCATAATAGGATAACTAATTAAAGTTGGTAATGAATTAGGTTGTATAAAAATATAAAACATTGATAATTTTTCATGAATGAGGTGATTAATTAATATGGAATCATGATAATAATGGGTGGTATTGGTATTAATTTATGTGTTATTTAGTTTTTTTTGTTGTTTCAGCTGTTTGATTATCCTTATTGTGATTCGTGTGGTCTTAATAGCAAGATATTGTGGCTAGAATTGTGAGTGCGGATTTAGTGTAGTTATTTTAGAATAGTTGATGTGGGAAGAGGTGGCTTGATGTTATGATTATTGGGTTGGATTTATTATGGAATTTATTAGCTTGTGGAAGTGTGTTGGTTGATGTGGTGTTGTGAGAAGATTATTTGGTTGTGTTGTAGTTGTCCGCTTACTTGGTTTAATTATGAAATAAAAAGTAGAGAAAGAGGGAATGATGGGTTATGATGGATGAAATTAATAATTAAAGTAATTGATAAATGAAAATTGGTAAGTGGGATAGAAAATTTTAAATATAAGTGTTAAAATGAATTATTAATGATTGAGGTAAATGTGACTAATGATTAATGGATAGTTTCACATTAAATATGGATAATTAATGACATAATGAGTGTAATTAGGTTGGTAAATGTATATCTAGAATTGATTAATGATGTGTTATGTGATTAATATTAGTAATGGTTAGAATAAATGTGAATTATGAATGATGAGTGAAATGGAAAGTTAATAATAATTGTTATGGTTTTATTGTATGAATAGGTAGAGATGGTTTTTGGTATAGTGATGAAAATGGCTGTTAATGAGTGGAAGTAATGGTGTAGTGGCTGTTGTGGGTGATGGTAGTGTTTTTTTGGCATGAACCATTATAAAAGGATATATGTGTGGTTATTATACATGATATTTTCTTGTTATTTCTTATGCACCACCAATAGAGTTGGTAAACCTAACCAACACCCATATAGTTATGGGTTTTAGGTGTCTTCCCTAACATCCATGCTATAGAGGGGGCATATGGTTGATTACTCCCTCCTCCCTACTATGCCTTCAGATGTAATATAGGTTGTGATGGTTTACAATGAATATATATATATAGACTGTAACAAATTTAGGTTTTGATGTATGAAAATTTTGGTTGACCATATTATGCGGTTGTGGCATGGATTCATGGTGGGGGTCATGCATGGTAAGAGGAGGGAATGATGTTCACAATACACTACTATGGTGAGGATGTGATTTGTGGTTGTGATGTGGTTGTGGATTATGATATGTAGATGTGATATGAAAATATGTGCATATATGGTTATGAATTTATATATATGGGGTTGAAGGACACGTATTATTTTGATATTATATTACTATACTTGGATGCGATATTGGGTGAGTGAGCCTTAGTGAGGCTGGGTGATAGATGACCAGATATATGTGTGCGTTAGTTCCGCTATTTATTCACTAAGGCATTGGTATGATTTTTCCACATTTTCATAAGAGGTTTTGGGTAGGATCCTAATGTGTATACTTATATGCTCACCCCTATATATATTAATCTATTTCACATATTTATAAGAGGGGTTTGATGATTGATCTAGGCCATACTAGCTCATGCAGGTTGTTCGTCAGTGTTACCATTACGACCATAGAAGTTTCTACTTGGTATTTTATTTTATATACCTTAGTTATGTATGAAATTTATATACATTATGGATTGGGTTTTGTTTTATATTATATGGAGTTGATTGGCGGTTTATTTTCTTATTCCTAGGATTATAAGGGTAATGTATCCCATTTATGTGTGATTATACCCTCAGTGCTAGTCATCAACCTAGGACATATTGGAGGGCTACTCAATGTATTGGATAAAGAGATGATATGAAAATGCATACTTGCATATGATGCAACCGGTGGACCCAAGTATAGAGATACATGTGTTTGATGGAGATCATGTCAGATCCTTTTATAGCTTGAGTAGCATTGACACATTTAAAGGCCGCTTTTTTGATAAGATATATGTTGGTAACACTTTGTGTATAAGGTTGTATTTATTGTCATTAGTTTTAAATGAAGATAAAAATGAAGGAGATCAAGAATTACTCTAATGAAATGGAGGAATGGAAATTCAGATGATTGTTGTACTGATCATAAGTTCAAAGAACATGTGTCAAAGGTGACACATTGTTTACAACAGTGAAGAATGGTGAGATATAATCCATCTGAGGATGATTAAAGAAGAATGGGGATTTGATGAAGACCATGCAATTCCTCATGATTTCATGAGAACTATGAAAGATACTTCTTAAAGAATTGAATCATATGTTTTGTATGAAGTAGAGAATGACGGTTGAAGAAGAAGAAAATGTGAGAGGGATTGGAATTCTGAGATGGCCATGCACTTAAAATTGTATAAAAATATGATGATGCTAAATCTGATCTATCAAAGGATATATATCATGATAGTGGAGTTTGTGTTAAAGGATGAAGAGTTGCTGAAGGATACAAATCACCAAAAATAAGTATTTTTGAGGTGATCATGCTTGTTGAGAAAGAAAAAAAATGACATACAAATTTGTTGACAAAGGAGATTCCATTGTGGCATGTCAAGTTCAAGGGCTGTGGATAATGATCCATGTTTGATTCAAGAACATCGAAAAAGGAATGGATGATCTGGAGGCGGTACAAAAAGAGCAGATACAAGGTGGCACCGTTTTCCAGTGTTTTCCAAATTTTTGGGCCTGAAAATCAACAAATAGAGAAAAGTGGTTTTGGCAAAGAGACCTGCGCACTGTGTACTTGAAGAAAAGGGAACCTCCACGCCTAGTGTTTTTCAAGATTAGAACATGGAAAATGGAAAAGGAAAGAGTGTCGCGCTAGTATTGGGTTAGTCGCGCAAGTGACCTGCGCGCCGTGAAGAGACTTGCGCGCCAGTGCCTAGGAGGTTTGGAAACTTGCGGGCCTATTGTTTTTCAAGATAAGAAATTAAAAATATGGAAAAGGAAAGAAGGTCGCGCAAGTATTGGTGTGGTCACAAAAGTGATTAGCGCGACAGAGTCTAGGGCGGATGATCTGCGCACCGGAACCTGTGCGTCGAGGGAAGACTTGTGCGCCACCACGCAGGGTATCTGAATGCCTATAAATAGAGGATCACCCCTCCTCATTCGGTACGGAGTTCAAGTCTTAGAGATTGTTCGAGCTCTCATCGCGTATGTGGTTGAGCCGTGCAAGTGGTAGTTGGGTCGTGCAAGTAGAGGATGTGTGATGGTTGTTGGCTGCGCGCCCAAGTCGGTTTGGGAGAGGAAGAAAGTGAGTCATGTAGGTTTGAAGTTGAAGGAGGTGGTGTCGCGCAGTTGGTTTGGTGATACCTGCATGCCACTTTGTACTTGCGCACCGAAGACTTGCGTTCCATATTGGGACTTGTGCACCGAGCTTGGAGAAGAGCGCCAGGTGCTGTTGGAGTATGCCCATATTTTTGGTGCTGCACGAAAGCTGAAAGATTGCTCGATACCTTCAGTAGAATAGATTAAGTATTCATTTGCAAAGACGGAAGAATAGTGAACAATTTGGTTTTATGAAGATAAGTGGTACCGCACACACATGATTGGGGTTTAACAACCTCGTTGTGCTTTGCGAAGAGAAGAAGAGCGGTTCATGCAACTAAACTCAGATCTGCACAGAAAGAGGGGAATATATCAATACACTCAGGTGTTAGTATTGGGAATCAAAGGAAGAGAAGAAGAAGATTTAGTGAATTTAGTTATTGCACTAAAGAAGAGACTTGAATAAAAAAGATCATCAACTCAGTACTCTGATGCAAGCATTGTCTCATGCTGAATAGGAGACAAAGACTTCAATGCAAATCTATTAAAGAGACCTTCACGTCTATAAACTGAATGGGACTTCACCAAAGGCAGTGAGCCAGAGGGAGTCAATAGGAGTGACCCAAGAGAAGCAATGAGCTATCCATGAACCTTTTTAAAGGCAGTGAGCCTGGGACAGAGTGACTGTGCCAGAACCTTTACAATCCACAACAAGTGAAGTATAGTGGAATTTGGTACGATCGACAACTTGTCGGCGTATGCTCCTTGGACGTAGCCTTTAGTGGTGAACCAAGTAAAAATTTCTATGTTATCTCTTTTCATGTGAATGTTTCATTGTTTATCATATCCATCATACAGGTTTAAGTAGTTCCTGCCAACGTGGGAACAAGATCCACAACTTTAAAAAAGAAATAGTTGACACCCTGATTCACCCCTCCCCTCTCAGGGTGTCCTGGGGTCCTAAAAGTGGTATCAGAGGGTGGTTCATGTATGTTGGATACTTTACAGTAATCATATTCAGAAGAGGATTTGAGTTTCTTTCCTAAAGTCAACAATGAAGAGCAGTCTTGATAATGACTCAGTAATTTCTGAGTAGAAGCCTACATCCAGCAAGGCCATGACAAATAAGAAAAAGAAAGAGAAGATGCAATTGAAGAAGTCCATGATATCCAAAGAAGATGCAGTATCTGGCTCTCTATGCCCTTCCAATAATGAAGAAATATTAGGCTTGGAAAGTATCGAGCTGGTGGCTCATGATTCTACCATAGGAATGGAAGACACTTCTATCACAAGTGATCAAGAGAAATTAATAAGCTATCTGCATGATATTCCTGAAGAAAGAGTTGATCCTATTTTTAGAATATTTCAATGCATGTAGGCTGAGATCAATTGATTGGAAAGATAAACTGATAATTTGGAAAAGGGCTTGGAAGGAAAAATTCTTTAATTTTTGAAGCTCACCAAATATATTAAAGTCCTTGAAGAAAAAGGGGAAGTCAATAAGACTCTAAAAGAAAAGATCCATTCACTTGAATCTAAGCTGAATAAGAGCAATGAAGTCAAGAGTTTTTGTTTGGAAGAAACTTCCAAGATATTCAAGGAACTTGACTCTTTGTTACAAAAAAAAGTTAAGCCACATGAAGATGAGATTGAAAGATTAAAGAAGACTTGTGAAGAGAAGATGATCATGATTGAAGATCAGAATATCATTCTCAATATTGAAAGTCGAAAAATGGAAGCCCAATTGAAAAATCTTGAGAAGAAACATATTGAGACTTTACAAAATAATGAAACAGGTGATGCTTGTACTCAATGTTCAATGGAGTATTCTAAATCTGAAATACCTCTAACATGTGACAAAAAGATTATGACAACCCTTGATTATCCATCTCAAGAATCAATTGCTACTGGTACTCAATGCTCACTGGAGGATTCTACTATCAAAAGACCTCCAACATGTGATAAGAAGATCATGAATTCACTCATTGATCTATCAAAAGAAGCTATGAAAGTGAAGGTACCGTCCATACAAACCTGTCCTATTGTTTCTAAATATGTTCCTTCAAAAAGTGCAGGTTGGAAGAAAAATTATAAACAAGTATGGGTGAGGAAAGAGGAGGATAAGAAACCAACCACTATGGAAAGGATGGATGGGAAGAAAAAGGAGGAATATTGTTCCTCAAATAGAGAACAAAAGATTAAGAAGAAGGACCCACAACCTCATACAAAATATATAAAGAAGAAAAGATTTGTGGGTCAATGTTGGTGCTGCAACAGATTTGGGCATTGTGCACTGAATTGTTGGTACAATCCCTTTAATGAAAAAGCACAAAGAAAGCCTGTATCAAAGGGAAGAAATCCAGAGAAGAAGAAGCAACATCTGCAGGTCCAGAAGGATCTGTTTACAACAAACAGATTTGGAATTATTGATAACATATGTGATGTATAGAATAGTAGTGGTCAAAAGGTAGGTACATGCCCATCTCAACATGATTTCACTGTTGATAAGAAAAGAAGACTTCTGATGCCGTCTAAGTATGAACCAAGTACCTTGGGAAGAAATCAGAAGAATATTGTGAACACACATTTCACCAAGAAGATCTCAAGAAGGGAAGCTGAGAAGACTCAGGATTTTAGATTCATGAAATTGAAGGGTCATTCATCCAAAAGAAAAACTAAGTGGGATGAAACTCAGATGAACCCATGTGGAAGATCCAAACTAGCTGCAACTGTTCCAAATGACATATTGGTCGTCTGAATAGAAGATTTGAAAAGAATGAGGAATCTTGAAGATGAAAAGGCCAAGGATGGTGATAAAGGAAAAGAAAAACTTTCACGCGATGAAGACAGAGTGCATGAGAGATTGCAAACCAAGAGAAACACATGTTTCAAAGAAGTTCTGTGTGAGAGATGCAAGAAATATGGTCACGTTGCAAAATGTTTTCTAACCTTAATAGCAGAGAATGAAGCAGTCTTTAAGAGGAGTAAGAATGTATCATATATGATGGCTATTAATCAGAACAATTCTCCACACAATGAGGAAGAGAATGTGAAGAGAGCCATGCCATATCAACACATATCAGAACATATGTTCAAATGTACAAGCATGAAGACTGGAGTGAACAGAGGAACTTGTTTGAGAAAAGAACCTCAACCATGCAGCTCATATTGATGAAGCAAGGAGGAACCACCTTATTCCCTTAATCATTTGTGTATTGTATTTGTGCTAATAATGCAGGTAATTGAAGGCGAAGCATGCTCTCAGGGGGAGAACCTGAGAAGTAGTGAATGCTGTCAACTCTTGATAGCTAAGCTAAAGAAGTTTCCATACTTGGAAGATTATTCAATTGATATTCAAAGATTAATATGATGAAGGATCACTCTTGATGAAGATGATGAGAAGTGTTTCCCTTGAGGGGGAGAAAAATGAAGATGATTTCAAAATCATTGTTTTAATCAGTATCAACTCCAGCTGGTATTAAATGCAATTACTATATAAATTTCTTGAAGATCATGTCATTGGAGAATGTATGTCATTTTCCTAATATCTCAACCTTGGTTACACAGAACATAGATCTTTCTACAAAGGGGGGGGGGGGTAACTGAATTGATCAGTGACATAAGAATAATGGAAGTACCCCAAGGCCACTTATCCTACCGATTGCGCTTAAATATTTTTGATCTGTTTGCTGATGTGAGTGCAGGAGTTTCAGGTTGATTATTCCCTATCACATTTGGTTTATTTTTCCTGAAATGAAAGTGGTAAACCCTTGAAGACAAAATACATGAGTTCTTATCTCATTTTGGCATCATGATCTGTGAATAATGGACAACCTTGTTGTCTAAATCAAATCCTCTTGTTTTCTACATCGAGAATTTCTCAAGTAGACTTAGAGAGAAATGATTAATGAAACATTGCTTAAGTATATATTGATACCCTCCCTACCATGAGATTTGTATTTATTGTTAATAAGGGGGAGAGAAATTGAAATGAATGTTTGATTAGAAAAGTTGATTGAAGAGAAGATTCTCATTTTGACATTGATGAATTCATTTCAGAAGATATGTAAGTTATTGAAAAAAAATACAAAGGGGTAGATTGTTGGGACCACTTTGTGTATAAGGTTGTATTTTTTGTCAATAGTTGTCAATGAAGATCAAAATGAAGGAGATCAAGAAGTACTCCAATGAAATGGAGGAATGGAAATTCAGATGATTGTTGTACTGATCATAAGTTCAAAGAACATGTGTCAAAGGTGACACATTGTTTACAACAGTGAAGAATGGTGAGATATAATCCATCTGAGGATGATTAAAAAAGATCGGGGATTTGATGAAGACCATGAAATTACTCATGATTTCATTAGAACCATTCAAGAGACTTCTTGAAGAATTGAATCATATGTTTTTCATGAAGTAGAGAATGACGGTTGAAGAAGAAGACAATGTGCGAGGGATTGGAATTCTGAGATGGCCATGCACTTCACATTGTATCAAAATATGATGATGCTAAAGCTGATCTATCAAAGGATATATATTGTGATAATGGAGTTTGTATTAAAGGACGAAGAGTTGCTGAAGGATACAAATCACCGAAAAGAAGTGTTTTTGAGGTGATCGTGCTTTTTGACAAAGCAAAAAAATGACATACAAATTTTTTGACAAAAGAGATTCCATGGTGGAATGTCGAGTTCAAGGGCTATGGATAACGATCCATGTTTTATTTAAGAACATCAACAAGGGAATGTATGATCTGGAGGTGGTACAAAAAGAGAAGATATAAGGTGGTGCTGTTTTCCAGTGTTTGCCAATTTTTTGGGCCTGAAAATCGACAAATAGAGAAAAGTGCTTTTGGCAAAGAGACTTGCGCGCTGTGTACTTGAAGAAAAGGGAAACTGCACGCCTAGTGTTTTTCAAGATCAGAACATGAAAAAATGGAAAAGGAAAGAGGGTCGTGAAAGTACTGGGTTAGTCACTCAAGTGACCTACGCATCGTGAAGAGACTTGCGCGCCAGTGCCTTAGAGGTTTGGAAACTTGAATTCCGGTGCCTTGGAGGTTTGGAAACTTGCGCGCCTATTGTTTTTCAAGATCATAACTTCAAAATATGGCAAAGGAAATAAGGTCATGCAAGTATTGGTGTGGTCGCGCAAGTGAGTAGTGCGACAGAGGCTAGGGCGGATGAGCTGCGTGCCGGAACCTTCGCGCTGAGGGAAGACTTGCGTGCCGCCGCACAGGGTATCCAAATGCCTATAAATAGAGGAGCACCCCTCCTCATTCTATACGGAGTTCAAGACTTATAGATTTTCCGAGATCTCGTCACACAGGTGGTTGAGCCACGCAAGTGGTAGTTGGGTCGCGCAAGTAGAGGATGCGCGCCAGTTGTTAGGTGCGCGCCCAAGTTGGTTTGGGAGAGAAAGTAAGTGAGTCGAGCAGGTTTGAAGTTGAAGGAGGCGGTGTCACATAGGTGGTTTTGTGATACCTGCGCGCCAGTTTGGACTTGCACTCTGAAAAATTGTGCGCTATATTGGGACTTGCGCGCTGGGCTTGGAGAAGAGCGCCATGTGCTATTTGAATACGCTCGTCTTTTTGGAGCTTCACGAAAGATGAAAGATTGCTCGATACCTTCAGTACAACAGATGATGTATTCATTTTCAAAGATGGAAGAACAGTGAAAAATTTGGTTTTATGAAGAGAAGTGGTACCACACACACATGACTGGTGTTTAACAACCTCATTGTGCTTTGCGAAGAGAAGAAGAACGGTTCATGCAACTAAACTCAGATCTGCACAGAAAGAGGGGAATATATCAATACACTTAGGTGTTTGTATTGGGAATCAAAGAAAGAGAAGAAGAAGATTTAGCACATTCAGTTATTTCACTAAAGAAGAGGCTTGAATAAAAAAGAGCATCAACTCAGTACTTTGATGCAAGCATTGCCTCATGCTGAACAGGAGACAAAGAATTCAATGCAAATATATTGAAGAGACCTTCAAATCTATAAACTAAGTGGGACTTCACCAAAGGCAGTGAGCCAGGGGGAGTCAAAGGGAGTGACCTGAGGAAAGTAGTGAGCTATCCCTAAACCTTTGTAAAGGCAGTGATCCTGGGACAAAGTGACTGTGCCCAAACCTTTGTAATCCACAACAAGTGAAGTATATTGGAATTTGGTACGACTGACAACTTGTCAGCGTATGCTCCTTGGACTTAGACCTTAGTGGAGAACCAAGTAAAAATTTCTGTGTCATATCTTTGCATGTGAATGTTTCATTGCTGATCATATTCATCATATGGGTTTAAGTAGTTCCTACCAACGTGGGAACAAGATCCACAACTTTAAAAAAGAAAAAGTTGACACCCTGATTCACCCCTCCCCTCTCAGAGTGTCCTGGGGTCCTACAATATATTGATTATAGAATTCATATTTATTATCAATGTGGTGCAGGTCTATGGAGTCACACTTCATAGTTATGCAATTGAGGATCGAGTTTTTGAAATTTTTAGAGTTACCCCTAAATTGTTTTGGAGGATTTCTAAAAAAATGGATAAATATTCAAAAGGTATTACATATGATGTGAGATATGGTGAATTGGTGATAGCTTTTCCAAAAGTACTTTTGAATATAGTTTCACAAATTGTTGTATATGATGTGACATATGGTGAAAGTGAGTTAAGTCTATGTCACTATAGAAAAAACAACATTTAGCGACAGTTTTAAAAACCATCGTAAAAATTTCCATTTTTTATTTTTTTAGTGACAATTCATTAAAAACCGATGTTAAATTTGATTTTTTTATTATTTAATTTTGATTAAAATTTTAATTAATTTTTAATAATTAATAATTAATAATTTCTTATTTATGATTATTTAGTATTTAAAATTTTAATTAATTTTAATGGATAATTTTTTAATTATTAATTATTAATTAGTAATTATTACTTATTATACAGTAATTATAAATTATTAATGATTAATTATTTATAATTATTAATTATTAATTATTCAATAATTCTTAATTAGGAATTATGAATTAGTATTTAGTGATTTTTAATTATTAGCTGTAAATTATTAATTATTAATTATTAATTATTTTGATGGGGAGGAATTGTTTTAATCTATTTCCTAAACTGTTTCTGATTAATTATTAATTATTAATTATTAATTATATATTATTATTTATTAATTATCAAATCTTTATAATTATTAATTATAAGTTATTTAAAATTTTAACTGCTTGTTAATTATTAATTATTTATTATCAATGATTTTTTAATTAATAATTATTATTTATTAATGAATTTATTACAAATAAACAAATAAATAAAATTTAAATAGTAAATAATAATAATAAATAATAATTTTTAAAAAATGGATTTCAAAATTTTAAAAATCTTTAAATAAATAACCGTTGTGAAATTAATAATTATTAATAATTAATAATTTTAATTTTAATTAAATTTTAATAATTAATAATTAATAATAAATTATTTTAAATATCTATTTATTTATTATTACAAATTTTAGCTAATTACTAATTGTTAGTTTCTAATTTTTAATTATTTATAGGTCACAATGATCTCTTTTCCCTCTGCTACCCATGCAAAAGGGGTGAGTTTCTTAAGGGTTATGCTGTTACTGGTGGAGAGGATGACTTCATGATGCTTAAGGATTATGCTGGATTTGGTGATGAGGATGCCTCTATGAAGGGTGAAAACCATTCATCTTTGATTTTAGGGTCTTCATACTTCTCGACTTCAAATCCGTGTTGGGCGGAGCGAGTGGTGAAGCTTCTTCCATTTCTTTGGATCTACAGGCGACAGAGCTTCTTCCATATCTCCAGATCAGTGATTTTTTATGGTGTCTTTTAGGAGACGATTCTTGGTTGGATTAATGTTGACCGACGCGACTGGCGATGGAGATGTGCTAGTGAATCTGTCGGTGGGGATGGCGATAAGGGTCACTGTTTTCTCTATTCCGGCGCGATGATGCAACATTGGTGTTTTCAGCAATAGACTTATTTGATGGTGACTAGATGACAAACAGATCTATGGGTCTCAGTGAAGAGGGGTGCAGATCGAGCTTGGGACTCCAACAATGAGGTATTTTGATGGCTGGCGATTTGGGGCTGGCGATGGTGGCCCGATCTGGAATCCTATGGTAGAGGCTTGATGGCGTTGATAGTGGTGCTATAAATGGTGCACGATGATGATGATATCAGTGATGGTGATGGTTATGACCTTGAGATGTGAGGTGATGACTTTGATATGTGGATTGGGATGATCTTGGTTGATGGGGGGCGAGAACAGTGGGGTGCATGGATCATGAGATTATTGAGATGCGGGAGGTGAAGGTCGTGGGGACCGCATGATGCGTTTTTGGGTCTATTGGGATACATGATGTATCTTGATAACTCTTACTGGGTGGATGCTATGGGTTGGGACCTTTTCGGGTTATGACTTTCCCCATGCCTATTTGGTCCATGAGATGACACTTCTGTTGGATGATCTTGCTAGGATCATCTCTTTTTTGTGCGCTTTTGGATTGTTCTCTATTATTGTTAGGCTTTTTCTCTGGTTTTCTTATGGGTAGGGTTGGCCTGCTACCTTGTGTTTGGTGGTACTTGTGCCACATCTTTGTATCTTTGTCTCTTCTTTACTTTTCTTAATAAATTTCTGGGGCTGAGTACGCTCAGATCCAAAATTTTCATAGTAATTATATGTTATTTAAAATTTTAATTACTTGTTGATTATTAATTATTATTAATTAATTTTTAATTAATAATTACTATAAATTTTTGAATATATTAATATTTTTTAATTAATTAATCAATCAATTTTTAATTGGTAAATAATTATAATTAATAAATATTAATTCATTCTAAATTTGTAACTTTATTCATTAGTTATTTATATAATGTATTTTACTTTTCAAATAAGCTAAATAAAATTTATTGAATTGTATTTAAATTCATTTGGTGTAGTGGTTAGTACTTATAGAGTTAAGTGAGAATTAGTGAGAGTTGTATAAAGATGAGTGACCTTCTGGTTAGTTGTTGTTACATGTATAAAAAATATTAAAATAAGTATAAAATAAATAAAAAATATATTTTAAATAATTGGAAATTATATAAATTAAAAATTGTATTTATAATAATAAAATTCAAATAAAAAATCACCGCTAATTTTTTAGTGGTGTTTTTAGTTTTTGAATTTTTTTGCTAAATTATTCATGGTGATTTTGAAAACCATCTCAAAATGATTCCTGACATAGAAATTCATGGTGTTTTCTTAGAAAGTGTTGTGAATCATACCATCCTGAAATACCATTTTTCTTGTAGCATGTGACTTTAGTGAAAGTGGGAGATTGAGGGAATTGTGTACAAAAGTCACCATCATGGCATGGTGGTTTAAACCACAATGTGGTCTACCTTAGGATACACCATGTCATCGTGAGTGTCACTACACCGTGGTGTACTTGCATGTGGTTATTGTGATATGTGATATCGTGCTCGAGACTTCATTACCTTGATCCAATGCTATCATGTTTATTTATACGTCATGTGATGATTAATTTTAAGAGTTTTAACATCTCACATGATTGTTTAAATGTTAAATTATAGGTAATGATATTGAATCAAATGTTTCAAAAGTTGAAAATTTGGAGCGTTTATGAAATGATCAATCAATATAGGTCAATTTTTTGAGGTAATATATAGACTATATAAATAGATTCATTCATCATGAAAAGGTTTGTGTTCCATAGTGTTGAGACTCCTATTAGAACTCCATAAACTGATACAATTATCAAGCTCTCGCTTCTATATAATCTTTAAACACAAGGTTCTAGTAAACCATGAATAAATTGTGCACTAAAGGAACCACCACAGTTTGGCGGTTTAGACCACATTGTGGCCTGACTTAGGATACAATATAATATAGCGAGTGTCACTACACTATGGTATACTTTCATGGGATTATCATGATATGTGATATCATGTTGGATACCTCATTCTATTTCTCTAAATGTTATCATGTTCAGTTATAAATCTTATGATGATTAATTTGAGGAGTTTGAATTCCCAACTTAATCATTTAAACATCAAATGATAATTAATTAGTTTTAACTGAACATTTTAGGTGTTGAAATTTTTAGAGAATTTATGAAATGATTAGTTAATATAGGTTGAATATTTGAGGTAATGTATGGCCTATATAAATCGGTTCATTCCTCATGCAAAGGGTTTCATTCCATAATGTTGAGGCTCCTATTATAACTCCATAAATAGAGAAAATCATCAATCTCTCAATTATTTATATTCTTTAAACACAAGGTTCTAGAAGACTATTAATAGGGATAGATCTTACATGAGTGTTGGAAGATTCACACAATCCAGGGATACCTTTGGAGGAATTAGTCTTTCAACTACTTCTCACTAACCTTGATCAAGTGGTTGTGAAAATATTCAACAAGTTGGATCCAACGTTATAAGGTACATCATTCTTATTATTCATTTTATTCATTCCAAATATATAGGTATATTTTGGGTTTAATCCAGGTCTAGAGTGTTCTTTAGTTGTGTTGATGTTAGAAATCCATTTGAAACCTAATAGTGGTATCAATACAAATCTATCAACATTTTATTTAATATTTTAATGAATGAAGATACTATAAAAATATAATTTTTTAGGATCCATGTCATAACCCATGTAAAATGACCATTTTATTTCTTTAAATTGAAACACCACAACATAATGGTTATGAAAAATGAGTGCGATGCTTATAAAAGTTATAATAATACTATTAAGTTATAGTGAAAAATGTTTTTCATCTATGTCAATAGATTTTATGGATGGAATTATTATATATATATGTTGGAACAATTAGATGGAGGCATGGGTAAAAAAACTAGGGATCCTAAAAGCAAAATCATAAGTAGAAGTCAACAACTATGAAAAGACTATTAGATCTAGATGATGAAGTTTATAAGAAGCTTAAGATCTACTTATAAGTAACTCAGTAAGAATTATATAAGAGTAACTCAATGTTTTCCAAGAGATACATAATATCATTATAGGGATATGTAAGAATAACTTACACTAATCATAGAAGATTGAGATTTAAAGGCGATGCATCAACCGATGGCCTTGATTGGATGGTGGGTTACTTACATAGATTAGAAGGTAGTGGGAATTATCCATATAGATTGGATGGAAGTGTCAGCATATCTACTGATGGGACTCTTATATAAATCAAATAGTGGGACCATTTATTTTATATGGGTAAAACCTTATACTTATTCTCTTCCATTAGTAATAAAGAGTAATAGTGTTTCTCCCATGGAATAAGATTAAGTTCTAAACTATATAAACCCTTTATTGTTCAGTGTTGTGTGTGCGAGTGCTTTCATTATTTTACTTATGTCTATTATGGAAGGTCTATGTGATCAAGGTGATTCAGTGAAATACATTGAATCTTAGTTCCCTTGTTTGGATGTTGACATAAGGTGATCCTAGTTCTAGTTATTTCAAACTTGTTATGAAAGTGAGGTTATGAAAGGTTTTCCATAATTTGGGGTTTTGACACAATAGGGTCTAAATTAGCAATTTTGGAAGTTCATACTTCAGATTTTGTAGAATATAGATCTAAGACTATCTGTATCATAAAGAGATTGAGATTCTATTAAAGGGTATCAAACCAGAAGATTAAACTAGGATACACTTTTTGTAGTTTATATGACATTGAGATATAATGCGGCCTTCACCATCTGATATGTAAAGACAACTATTGAGTTTATTCTTAAGCTTGTGAACATTTATATGAATCATTCTTTAATGAATAAAGTGTTCTTGATATGGTGACTATTTATAATGAAGATGTATAAAGGAAAGTAAATGGTAGATCATGTTAATGATTTAAATATTATTCATAGTCAACTTGAATCAATAAAGGTGAATTTTATTAAATGTGTATGGGCATTAATCCTTCTTTTATAACTTCTATAATATTGTGATATTATGGTTGCCTTTGTATGTAATTCTAGTGGACAAAATGGTTTTATGTTCAAGGAAATATGATATTTTTTTCTCAATGAAGTGATCTAGAAGAAGGAAGTCAAGGGTGATACTAGAACTGTATATAGAGTGGAAGGTAGGGGATACTCTAGTCGAAGGGAAAACCAAATTTAGAAAAAGAGGAAGGAGAAGTGATAAAAAAGTATAGGGGGGTCAGCTAGGCCCGAACCCACATTTTAGAATTGTGGGAAGAAGGGACACTTAAATAAATATTTAAAGGAAAAAACTAAAATTATATAATGTTTGTTTCTGAAATTTTTTCTACAAATACCACAATTGAGGAGGAAATAAATTTATTTCTAAGTGTCACAAGTTTGTTGGAGTCATGGATCATTTATTATAGGGATTTTTTCACTCAATATATGAGAGGGGGATCATGCAAAGTTATAGTTTTTGACTATTTAGTAAGGTACATCTTAAGAATAATGAGACTATTGAGGTAATTATAAAAGGTGATGTGAATGTTTGAATAACGAGTATATACTTGTTGAAGTTACAAGGGGTGGGATGTATACTAAAGTTAAGTGAAGAATTTAATTTTAACTGGTTAGGTCAATGATGTGAATTTCTATATGAGTTCTGTAGATGGATAAATGAATATTACACATGGTTCCATGGTTGTAACCAAAGGAGTGAAAGACAAAATGTTTTATTTTTCTTATATTTTGAATGATATAACACTTGCTGGAAAAACTTTTGAATTTTCTAAGTTATTGAATCATTTTTTAGGGAACAAAAGTGATAAAGATATGAAAATTTTGACTGAAAATAGAATGATTAAACTCAAATATATGGATCATAGAACATGCTAATAATGCATCCTAGGTAATAAAAAAATGGTTTCTTTCAATATATAAGGAATAAAATAAAATTACTTAAAGTTAGAGATAGTGCATACAGATGTATGGGGTCTAGATCCGATTCAGTATCTTGGAGAGTCATTGTATTATCTTACCTTCATCGATGATACACCATGGAAGGTGTGGGTGTTATTTCTCAAGAATAATTCCAAGGTATTTGGAACCTTTATTCGATGGGAAACCATGGTGAAAAAATATTCTGGTTTAAATCTCAAGTGCTTTAGTTTTGATAATGATGGAGAGTTTGAAAGCAGAGAATTATTATGTTTTTTCTAGAATAAGGGAATTTATTTTGAGAAGATGGTTATTATAACCCCAAAATAAAATGGATTATCAAATTAGATTAATGAGATTCTATTCAAGAGATCCATAATCATGAGAATTTACTTCAGTTTTCCCAAGGTATTTTGTGAGGAAGTAGTGAATTGTGTGAAATTCCTTGGGAATAAAATTATTTCCTCACCATTAGGAAAATAACTTTATGAAAAGTTGTGTACTGAAAGAAATGTTAGTGTATCCCACCTCAAAGTCTTTGGGTGTATTTCCTAAATCCATGTTTATGTCAACAAGAGGGATAAATTAGATGAAAATTCCCGAACATGTTTCTTTATGGGTTATATAAATGAATATTTTGGTTTTTAGATTTGGGATAATGACCTCTATAAGGTCATTAGAAGTTTTAATAATGAAAATAAGTCATTGGTTATTGGATTTATTAATAATTAGTGGTGAAATTTATTGACTATTTATGGTGATGATTCAACAGAAAATTATAAGGATAGAAGGGAGATGGAAGGACATGGAGATTCCAATGTATGAAGTTGATAATAATGAGCATGAAACACATGGAGTTATGGAGGAGATATAATTATCATCCTAGAAAACATATATTTGATGAAGAATTAATTTTATTTCAATATATGTAATTGATGTTTGAGGATGAACATAGAATATTAGAATAATAATTCATGAATATTTGGTGTAAGGAAAATGTGCAACATTGATGCACATGGATTTGAGGGATTAATAATTGAAAATAGCATAAGGAGTTTGAAGTATGATTTGGAATATTTCTTTTATAAATGTTTACTGATTATTAATGTGATTATTCAGGAATATTCTGGCTTTAGAGAGAGCTGGTTCATGCATAAGGTAATTTGGAGAAGGTAGATTTTTTTTGGTGAAGGATAAACTCACCACATCATGGTGATACTAGCTATTCCATGGTGGATTAGAAAATGATGATTATGGAGGTGATGTGGGAATTTTGAAATTCATTTCTATCTGGAGGATTTTTAGTTGGAAACAAGTCTAGACATGTTATGGTTGAAATATTATTAGAGGAGTGAAATGGACATAATAGAATCCATTCTAATACCACATGGTGTCTTGGTAGATGGAAAAATCATGGAGGTCCAAAGATGTGAAAATATATTTTTATCCATTATGTATGATGTTATAAAGATTGTGGTGGTCGAAGGATGAATTATAATAATGATATGACTCAGGCCACACTATGGCGCATGGCGTTCTATGATAGAAAAATCCACATATAAAAAAAGATATAGTAAAATAGCTACAAAAGAAACTGTTTTGGACCTCACATAAGATTAATTAAACTATATATAAGAATAATAAAAATAATGGAGGATATACATAAGTATAATCAAAATGGGAAGCTGTAGAATCACCATGCCATAGAGGTAGTTGTTCAAGTATTGGGATTTATAGAATGAAATAGAAAATGAAATATTGAATATAGAGGAAGAGATTTCAAAGGGTGATTTTCCTAGAGGAATATTATGTAATGGAAATGGTTGTATCACATGGTTGATGTTCCCAATGTGAGAAAAAAATGATTATTTTGAATTAGAGTCATGCCATGGAGGCCATAAACCTAGTGGTTATAACCATATTGATGTGTTGGAAATTTTTAACTACTCAGTGGATATGACTTGAAATTTATCTACATAAATGGAATTTAATAGTCAAGATTTACTTGCATATTATCCAAGGGAATAATCTAAAGTAAATAAAGTGTTTTTTATTAAATTTTGTGTAAAATTCATATTTATTCAACTCTTTCGACATGGATTTGTTCATCTGGGCTGGAGAAGAAATTATCACTTGGAACTCAATGTTACATTACATCCAGAATTAAGATACTATTTATATATTATATAAATGCTTGAAATGATGAGTGGACCACTTAGACACACTTGATAGGTGGGGGTGAATCATGTGTGATAACTTTTTACCAAATATCAATTCTTATTTTTTAACCTAACCCCTTTGGTCTTTGAACCCATGTTTACTGTTAGGTTATAAATGAATCTTTTAAGATTCAATGAACATGCCATAACTAAATCTAATGTATAAATAGAAACAAGATATCAATACACAATATTTTTATAAGTTTCATCCCTAATGTGGTAAACCTACTCCTTGCCATGTCAACTCCCACTGAGTCACATATTCTCCACTATAATTAAATCACCAATTACAATGGTTGGCCATAGATCATCCCATAAACAAGTTCACTCAATATTAAACATTAATGGTTCACTATATTATGCAAGTGAACTTGTCTACTACCATAGGTTTTTTTACTAGTATCCCATGATATCTTCAATAAGTCATTCATGCAGTTCAACCTCTATCTCTCAACTCACTTCTATATCACTAAAAGGCTCGACACAAAATTTCTAAACATGATCTAAAAGTTAGTATCTCATATGTTCTTCTTTATTATTTTTCTATCAATAACATAAGATCAAGTTTGAATATTAATCAAACAAACTCAACCAAAACTTCAAATTATCTGATGCTTCATCTCTATAACTATTTGTTGTCACCTTCCTTGAGAGTTCAGGTTCTATCGGCTAACACTCTTTGAGACCCAGTAAGTTACACATGCCCAGTTCTCTTCTTCTTCCTCACTACAATATGAAGAAGTTGTTGGTTCTTCTTATTATTTGATAAATCTAAGGTTCTCTTAAATTCTATGTATTCTCATATACCTTTTTTGTAGCGGTTCTTTCCTTATATTCTCCTTTTTCTCCCTCCTTGATCATATTATCTTTATCACATGCATGTGTGGCTGCATTAAATGCATTCTTTCATTTTTTAATAGCCATAAATGGTATATGAAGTGGAAAAGGTATTTCTAGGACAAAAGAACAATAATATAATACCCATACTTGGGATTCTCATGAATTTATGTACACCTTTTTCATTTCAAGGAGTATTCCAAGAATACTCTTATTAAATGCACCTTATTTCTTGAAACTTGACCAAATAAACTAATCCTTTTATTATTCTCTAGGATCAGATTAATTTTATTCTTTAACTCTAGAAATATCTATTGAATCCACACTTTCAATTTTCATAGCTGTATAGAAACATACATCACCCATTTCCATGCCATGGAATTGTTCCTCAATGGCCTGAGGATTCCATGAATACTCTATAAATTTCCATCTTGGATTAGTACACTATAGTAATTGCAACATCCCGTTACCATTTTTAGGTACTCCTAAATACCTATTTGGATTATTATTTGATTAGGTATCATTTAGGGACGATTTAGGTGAAATTTTAGAAATTTTAAAGGGCTCTTGGGCAGTGCATGATTGGCGTACAATTTTCCCAAATTGTGTGCCTTGTTAGTGGAAACCGTGAAAACCCAGGAAGTGATGGTTTTCACTGTTGGTGCATGGTTTGAAAAACCATGTTCCCACCTAGGAGAAACTGTGAAACCCCAATAGTAGGGGAGCACAAATAGGGCACATAGTTTGACAAACCATGTGAGCCTGCCCAACTAACTGTGTGTATAGAATTATTTTATTTTGAAAATTATTTTAAAAATCATGAACACCTATTTGGACCCCCTCTTAGGTCCAAATCACCATAATACAATTTCTTAGGTTGGGAGGGCTCCCAATAACTAGTTTTGTCTCCTCCAATCCCTTTCCAAGGTGAATCTAAGCTAGGCGATCATCATTCAATCCTTTCCCAGTAAGTTTCCCTTCCCAATTACTTCTCTCTCACTCTATTTATCTCTCCTTCTCTCTTCACTAGGGTTTGTTTTATCTCTATGTTTTTTGAGGATCTAATCCCCATTGTTTTAGATCTTGAATCTAGGTTTTATTCTTGGATCACCTTTTCCGACGTTCTTTGTTGGAGTTCCCATTGTGGGCATTGTGAGACGTGATCTCCTTGTTTCGGTAGATGGTTCTATTTATTATTGTCCAATTGATTTAACCCTAAATTGATTGATTTAAATTAAATTTATTTCAATTAAATTTTGAAAACCATTTTTTGTGGATTGTGTTTTAAATTTGATTCATCATGAAATTTGGGGAAAAACCACAATTTTATTGAATTGGGGTGTGTTTATGGAATTTGATGGAAATTTTTGAAATTAAATTATGGAATTTGAATTTTGAATTTAAAATTTAAAATTTATTTATGAAATTGATTTCAAATTTTTATTTGAGAAAAATGGCTTAAATTATTTTGATATAAACCCGTTGGTTTTATCTTGAAAAAAGACATGATTGGATTAAAAATATATTTTGGTTTTTAAATGGAAATTAACATATTGAAATGGAAAAACGGGTTAATTTTATTTTTAATAGTTTTAATGTAAATTTCCTATTATTGATTATTATTAGAGCAGATGCAAGCCTAGGTAGTTAGTGAGTTATTTGGGACAACACTCTATTGAAACTTTACAAATCTAACTAAACATATGCACCATGTCACATCCTCGATGGGATGGTGATAAGTTCTCTTTGACCAGTGCATGAGGGATGTGTGTACACATATTTCCATGATCACCTATTTAAGTGTGTGAGGATCCCATAACCTGGAACTATCATACCTCTTAGAAGATTACCATATTGCCCATTATTAATGATTTGATATATATTCCATTGATTTTAAATGTTTTACAAATGACTTGTGAATTTATATAAACTATTTTATATAAAATGTTGATTAATCCATCATTTATAAAACTTTCCATCAATTTAAAATAAAATATTGATTTGTTTTAAATATGATATTGTATTTATATGCATTTTATTTACAATTGAAATATTTATTTGGTTAATTAATTATAGAATCTTATTATGTAATACTTGGTGAGACCCTACTGGTCTTTTAGATCACAGCCAACCTATGACTTTGGGTGTTTATAGATTATCTTCTTCCTAGTTCAAGAAAGGGTAAAGCACCACTTAGAGGTGGTTCTCATTGTTGATCCATAAGTTCTTGGAGATCTATGTCCGTTAAAACTTGGGTTGTTATATTCCTATTTTTTGGTACTTTATGGATGTACTTTGTGTTTTGTATGCCTGTTTGACTTCTAGTACCATTCTTCCTATGAAGTTTTCTTTTGTGCATACTGAATTGTAGCTGTTTTCCACTATTTATATGAAAAATTTATTCCCTATTTATCTTGTATGATACCAAGTGCTAGTCACCAACCCATGGGGACCAGGAATTCCCTTTGGTCTATATTAGTATCATCATAAGTATCAAGTTACTAGGGTTTTTGGGATTTCTCATGACAAAGTGGTATTAGAGAGAGGTTAAGTATCTTAAATTGATGTCAGTATGTAGTTTGAGTAATATTGTTGGGACTTAGGAGGTAGTTTCAATCGAGTGACTACCATATATCACCACAATGAGCCTTGACTCACCAGAGGTTGTTTGGGAAAGATGTCTTGAGGAATAGTTCTAGTATTTTCCCAACTTTTGATTTGGATAGGTTGAAAAAATTCTTGTTTATTTATCTGATGGGATTAATTTCCTTTGTTTCTCTATTTGAGTGTTAATATAATATCTTCAATGTTGTCTACTGATGTTCTGTAGCATCATTCCTCTGAGAATATTTGTAAATAAAATCTAGGAGGAAGCTGCTGATGAACCTTATTGAGTGAATCCTTTCTTGAAACAAAATCTGGTTAAATTTATTGTGCGTATTGAACAAGATCTGAGATAAAAACCTTCAACCCTTCCTGTTTAGGCTCCAAATATAGAAACTCAGAGGGATGAATTTAGGATTTTTTCTCAGGAGTTACTTCACCAAAATAAAACAAAATTCTAGGGATCTAATGATCCCCAAAAGGCTGAGGATTGGTTGAGAAATATCAAGCTTCTATTTGAGTTCTTGGAGATTCCTGATTCTATCAAGGTGTAATATTCTACCTTCAATATAGAGGGACCTAACAATAGATGATGGTACATAATGGAGATGGATAAGAAACATGAGGGTTTAGAGTGTAAGGAATTTAAATATCTTTTAATGGAACATTTATATCCAGATTTTATGGTGTTGGCCAAGGATATTGAGTTTTTTAAACTCAAGTAGGTTGATAGGACCGTGACATAAAAGAAAAATAATTTTTCTAAGATTATACATTTTTCACTAGAGATTGTGTCAAATGAAAAGATGAAGATTTGATAATTCGATATAGAACTTCAACCTGATATTTATTCTCAGGTTTTCTGGTTGAAGTTGATTTCTTATTTTAATGTGTTGGATAGAGAATTGATGGTTGAAATGGACCTGGTTGGTAAGTTAGGGTTGACGGTAGTTCATTTTTCTCTCAGTGGTAGTTTTGTAAATTCATTTAAAGGGAATAGGAATCATGATGATTATCATGGTGGTTCTCAATATCAAGGTTTTTCTAGACCTCCTATAGTGATTGATAGATTCCCTTTAATTTGATACCAGTGTGGAAAGCCAGTGCATTTGAAATGGGTTTTCACTGAGGCACCCAAGATATGTAGTTTCTATGGATGCTTAGGTCACTTATAGAAGTTATGTAATGTCTTTTCTACTCCATATAGTGTAAATGGATCATCATAATAATAAAAATAAGGCATAATCATATGATTAAAAAAATGGGGTTCTATCCACATGCATTCGGAATGAAGCTTCTTTATGTAGTAGAAGAGTCTCTAGAGGAAGCAGATGTGGGTCCAGTGATTGTGAGTGGTACTATCACTATATATTTGTTATTAGTGACTAATTTATTTGATACTGGTGTATATCATTAATTTATTTCAACCCGTATTTTTAATATGCTAAATCTTTCTATGTACCTTTTATCTTATGTGATGGATATTACAACACCCCTCGGAACAAAGAGAGAGTAGGGTCTCTGTAGTCCTGCTTGTGTTTTATGGTAATCGAATATTGAGCTTGCTTGGGATTTTCTAGTTCTCAACATTAAACTAATTGGCATCATTTTTGGTATGGATTAGCTCATTTCCAACAAATCCCATATTGATTGTTATCTTAGATGAGTCTCCTTTATTGCAGCTGATGGGGTGTGTCGTATCTTTTAAGGAGAATGAGACCCAAGGTTGAGTAGAGCTAGACCTTCTTACCTAGAGTTGGGGAAAGTGATATCTGTGTTCACTTTTGATTTGGAGCTAGAATCCTTATGTGAGGATCTCCCTCCAGTTTTCATCAAGTTTCCCCACAGTTTTCCTTTTGAATTTTTTGGTTTTCCACCAGTAATGGAGGTAGAGTTTTCTATTAATTTAGTGATGTACACTCAGTCGGTGTATATTCCTTATTACCACATAGAACCAGGTGAAATGAAAGAGTTGAATATTCATTTGTATGATCTATTAGAGAAATTATTTATATTCCTGAGTTTGTCACCTTGGGAGATACCTATTCTCTTTGCAAAGAAAGATGATGGGTAACTTCATCTTTGTGTTGATTACTGAAAACTAAATCGAGTTACAATAAAGAAAAAGTATCAATTACCCTAGATTTATGATCTATTTGACTATTTGAAAGGGGATAAGTGGTTTTTGAAGATTTATCTTCATTATGGTGACCATCATTTGAGAATAAAAGAACATGACATTTAAAAAACTGCATTTTAGATTAGGTAAGACCATTGTGAGTACCTTATCATGCCATTTGGTTTAACCAATGATCCTGTAAATTTTATGGATTTAATGAATAGGATTTTCAATGAATATCTTGATACATTTATGGTAGTATTTTTGGATGACATCATGGTTTACTCTAAGTATAAGGAGGATCATGTACGTCGTATAAGAGTAGTTACAAAATTATTGATAAATCACCGACTTCATGCCAATCTATCGAAATATTATTTATTGATTTGATAAGTGATGTTCTTGGTACATGTGGTGTCAGAACATGGTATTTCATTTTACCCTAAAAAGGTGAAATCTATTATGACATGGGAACAACCCCAAAATGTTTTCAAGATTCAAAGATTCTTAGTTTTAGCTGGATATTATCGCTGGTTTGTAAAGGACTTCTCAAAGTTGGATTCTTTGATGACTGATCTTACTTAGAAGGGAGTAAAGTTTTCTTGGAAAGAAAAATTTCAGAGTTATTTTGTTAAGATGAAAAGTATTTTAACTACTACACTAGTGTTGACTCTTCCAGAGGCCGTCTAGGGCTATTTGGTCTTCTGTGATGCATCAAGTTTAGGTTTGGGATGTGTTCTTAAGCAGGGTGATCACACCATTGATTATGGATCTCAAAAGATTAGGCCAGACAAGAATAATTACCCAACCCATGATCTTGAACTTTCATATGTGATGCATGTGCTTAATAGTTGTCTAAATTACCTTTTTAGAGAAAGGTTTACCGCATTTCAGACCATAAGATCTTCAGTTATTTATTCTCTTAAAAATATTTGATTCTCCAATAGAGGAATTGGGTGGAGTACCATAAATAATTTTATTTTAACATAATATATACCCTAAGGATAAGAAATATCATCACATATTCTTTGAGTAGAAAACTTCCAACCCAAGTCATGAAAGAATCATAAAGAGTATAAATTTATGGATCTTTTTGAACAGTTGATTATAGGAGTTTGGGAATCTAGGGTTAAGGTTTCTTTGACCAGTGTTTAGTTGAACTATACTCTCCTCGAGACGATTATTTAGGAACAACATCTTGATGATTAATTTCATAGAATTATATAATCTATTTATGGTGGGAAGACCGTGGATGAGTGATCATTCTCTATAGAGGGTATTCTATGTTTCTAGAATTGGTACGTCGTACCTTTACCTATGAGGAAATATGTGATGGGGGATTTCCATAATTCCCTATCAGTAGTGAACCCAAGGACCACTGATATGTTTTATGATATGTGGCATGTATTCTAGTTTCCAAGTATGAGATGGGGCATTGCTCATTTTTTCACTCATTGTTATACTTTCCAACTGGTTGAGGCCAAGCACCAGAGACCTTTGGGTTTTCTTCAGCCACTTCCAGTGCTAACTTGGAAGTGGGATGAGATCTCTATGGAATTTTTGGTTTTTTTCCACATACCTATAGAAAGAAGAATGTGATATGGTTTTTGATTGATAGGCTTAAAAAATTGGATCACTTTTTACCCATTCGTGATATAACCAAATTTGAGGAGTTGGGAAATCTCTATGTGAAAGAGATTATTTATTTTCACAAAGTTACATTTTCTATAGTATCTAATAGATATCCCTGGTTTACTTATCACTTTTTTTAGAGGCCTTGAGGAGGCACTGAGATGTTAGGTTCATTTGAGTACAACATACAATACACATTCATATGGTTAGGCATAAAGAGCTATATAGATTCTTGAGGATATGTTTTGCACCTACATTCTTGTCTTTGGTGGAGCTTGGGATGATCATTCGTGGATGGTGGAGTTTTTTTATAACAATAGTTACTCATCCATGATCAGGATGGCTCCTTTTGAGGCCTTGTATGGATGACCTTGTAAATTTTCATTATGTTGGTCAGTTGGTGAAAGTTCCTTGGTTGGACCAAGCATGGTTCAAGAGACAATAGAAAATATTCAGTTGATTCATTAGAGGATGTTGATGGAATAGAGATGGTATAAGTTTTATGATGATTTTCATCATAGATTATTGTAATTTTTTTTTGGTGATCATGTGTTCTTGAAAGTTTCACCTCAGTTGGGTCATCGATAGATTGGGAGGCAATAGAAGCTTGCTCCTCATTTTTGGGACCTTTTGAGGTTATTGACAGACTGAATGGATCGAAGGCCTTATTTTTTATTGATTTTCTAATAATACCCCTTTAAAGGGATGAGGGGGAACCCTTACAAGGCCCTTAGGCTTGGAGACATTACATGACCCGTATGTCTTAAGGAAATCATACAGACTACTTGAAACTGCTCATCCCCAACATCTGCATCGTGATCAGCTCTCCACTTTTTCATGAATGTTTGGATAGAATGTACATGTTTAAGGGTACACAAGCACGGTACTGATGGAAAATTCCATAGCCTCTCATTTTTCCAAAGTCTGTTTAGCCCTGCTCTAGTGGATGTGCCCTGCTCTTTCCTCCTCTGGAGTTGTTCCTTGTAGAATCTGTCTGTGAAACTGAAAATCAGGTGGCCTTGAGGGACTTGAGGTGGCACAAAGGCCATGATGTGGCCCAAAAGCCTTACTGACCTGAAGGCCTTGGGTGGCCCAAAGGCCTTAAGGACTCCAAGCCCAAATCGGTGGTCCAAGGTGAATAGTTCCGGCTGCTACAGTACCGAACAATAACTGCTACAGTTCCTGCTACAGTAAATGCTACAGTATTGCTACAACACTGCTACAGAACTGCCACAACACTGCTATAGCACTACTACAACACTGCTACAGCACTGCTACAACACTGATACAACACTGATATAGTACCTAAAATTGTGCCTCCGCCTGGTTTTGAACCTGGGTATCGTGGATGCACTTAGAGAAACCTCACCAACTGGGATGAGGCTCAAGTGGCCTTTTGAGGTTATTGAGCAGATAGGGAACATGGATTATCATTTACCACTTCGACCACATATAATGTTGATACATAATGTGTTCCATGTGTCATGACTTTGAATGTATCTTTTTGATCCATCTCATGTTCTGAGATGGAGTGATCTCGACATCGAGCCTGATTTTTCCATAACTGAATATCAAGTCAGGATAGTTGATTCTGAAACCAAGGCACTTCATGGGAGGATGATACCTTTTTTTTGAGTTATATAGAAACATGGTTATGATACTCATGATAAGTGATAGATAGAGGTACTTATGAAAGATTAGTGGCCTCATATTTTTAACATGGAAGATTCTTAGTAGGATTTATGGGGAAAAAAAGTTTCTATGGGGGGGGGGTTGTAATATCTTGTTACCATTTTATATTACTCCTTAAACCTTATTTTGACCATTATTTGGTTGGGTCTCATTTATGGGTTCTTCGAGTGAAATTTTGGAAATTTTGAAAGGCTCTTAGGCTGTACACGATTGGTGAAATGTTTTCCCAAACCATGCGCCATGCTAGTGCAAACCTTGGAAGTGAGGGTTTGCATAGTTGGGGAATGGATTGAAAAACCATGTGCCTACCAAGGATAAATCATGAAACCCCACTAGAATGGGCACATAATTTAAAAAACCATGCAGCCCTACCCAGGTAACCATGCGTGCACAATTATTTTATTCCGAAAATTATTTTAAAAACTCCCAAACCCCTATTTAGACCCCCACTCAGGCCTAACTTGTTGTAATACAATTTATTAGGTTGGGATGTCTCCCAAGAATTAATTTCTACAAACCCTTTCCAAGGTGGATTGAAGCTAGGTGATCATCATTTTATCCTTTCCTAGTAATTTATCCTTCCCCATTACTTCTCTCCCACTCTCTTTTTCTCTCCTTCTCTCCTCCCTGGGGTTTTTTGATATCCTTTTTGTTAGAGGATCTAATCCAAATTGTTTTATATATTGAATATAGGTTTGATTATTGGGTATCCTTTTTCTATGTTATTCATTACAGTTCCCATCTCAGGCATTGTGAGTCATGATCTCCTTATTTCGGTAGGTGGTTTCATTTATGATTGTCCAATTAATTTAACCCTAAATTGCTTTATTTAAATTAAATTTTCTTCAATTAAATTTTGAAAAAAAAAATGTTATGGATTTTGATTTCAATTTTATTTGGCATGAAATTTGGGTAAAACCCCTAATTCCATTGAATTAGGTTGTGTTTGAGGAATTTATTGGAAATTTGTGAAATTAAACCGTGAAATTTAAATTGTGGAATTTAAATTGGGAAATTGAATTGTGAAATTGATTTGAAAAATTGATTTCAAATTTTTTATTTGAGAAAAATGGATTGAATTATTTTTATAGAAACCCATTGGTTTTATCTTGGAAAAGGCATGATTTGATTAAAAAACCATTTTGGTTTTTAAATGGAAATTAGCATATTTAAATGAAAAAATGAGTTAATTTTATTTTGAATAGTTTTAATGTAAATTTCCAATTATTGATTTTTGTTAGATCACATGCAAGACTAGGTAGTTAGCGAGTTATTTGGGACAACACTCTATTAACACTTTACAATTCTAACTAACATATTCACCAGATCACATCCCTAATGGTATGGCGATGAATCTTCTTTGATTAGTTCCTGAGGGACGTGTGTACACATATTTCCATGATGACCAATTCAAGTGTGTGGGGATCCCATAACCTAGAACTATCATACCTCTTGAAATATGACCATATTTCTCATTGTTAATGATTATATATATATGCCATTGATTGTATCTGTTTTACACATGCCTTGTGAATTTATATAATCTATTTTATATAAAATGTTGATTATGCATTTATTTAGAAAAGTTTCCATAAATTGAAAATAAAATATATTTTTTAAATATTCTCTTATATTTCCACGACTATTTATTTAAAATTGAAAGATTTATTTGGATAATTATTTATGTTATATTATTATGGAATCCTTGGTGAGATCCTATTAGGATTTTATCTCACACCCTACCCATTCCTTCAGGCATTTGTAGATTATCTTCTTCCTTATTTGAGTAAAGGAAACGTGCCACTTGGAGGTGGTTCTTATTATTGATCCCTGAGTTCTTGGAGAGCTGTGTCTGTTGGTACTTGGGATTTTATCTTCCTGTTTTATGGTACTTTTTGGTTTTACTTTGGGTTTTGTACACCGTTTGACTTCTAGTACTATTCTCCCTATAGAATTTTCTTTTATACATATCGGCTTGTATATTTTTATTCCATTGTTTATGTGGAAAAAAATTACCTCTATATTTTATGATGCCAGGTTCTAGTCACCAAGCCATGGGGATTGGGAATGCCCTTTGGGCCATGTTAGTGCCAACTCAGGTATCTGGGTACTAGGGTTTTCTGGATGGTTCATGATAGAAATAGCTCAACATTACCTTGTTATCAACTTATAAGATCTGAAATATCGATCAAATCACAAGAATATTTACTTGAATAGAACAATATTTTAATTTAATACATCTTCATTATTCTTGAAAAGAATTTAAATTCATTTTCTTCATCAATAAATACATTCAATGGATATTATTCTTCTATTTCAAGATTAGGGAAATTCTAAACTTTCAATATTCAAATTAGGATTGGATCATGAATTATCTAAGATTCATGATGTTTTGAACTCTATTTCACAAATTTATAAACATTATATATTCCATTAATTAGAATCTAAAAATTATAGAAATATTGATTTTTTAGTCTATAACAATATTTGATTTTCACTAAGTCATTTTCTTATGGGAATAAAATTATCTTTAATGTAAATGAATTTAATTACATAAGAACTCTCATGAGATAATCATCTACTTACATAAAATTTAGCATGTAACTCAATTTACCTACGTTCCCATATATTATCTTATGGGACATCTCACATAACTCAATTTACTTAAACATTTTTCATCTATGTAGAAAAATATTCTTACGCGGGACTCAATTCTGATAACATAACTAAATTTACTTATTTGGATCATAATTATTTTACATGGACTGAGATGTCTTATTTCATAATAGAAATACCTTTGTCATTTCACTTATACATAGATAAATTCTCTTATGCACTTCACAAATTTACTTCCACGTAGATGGATTCTATTATGTGGTGCCATATGTAGATGGATTTACTTTATCATAAACTCTTATATACTTGATAAAATGTCACATGTGACCTCAGATCACCTATAGAGTAATTTCCTTTTTCACTCTTTAAACTCCAGCACAGGAATTCCATTTTTTAAATGAATTTAGGGAGACTCTTAATTTTCTCAGGCCTTCTCAAACATCTTCAAATCATCTCATAACATCTTCAAATAAGTATATGAATTATTAAAATAATCCAAAAAATCCTTCAAGTATATTTCCAAGATGTTTCGGTATATAAAAATACTCAAATTATATCATTTTAATGAACACTTATTCGGGATCATGTTTGTACTTTATTAAATAAAACCCAAGCTATATTTTATTCAAATAAACCTTTATCTAGGAGAGTTACTTATGAATTTTAGTAACTAAAATGAAAGGTACTTCAAGGATGGGTTCTATAAATCTAACTATCTTCTCAAACACTTTGAACCTATTTAAAACTTATTGAATACATATTTACAAATCTGTTTGGTACATATTGAGGATACATATCCTAATTTCTTAATTCTGTCATTTACACTGATGAAAATAAGGATTTTACACCTTTAATACAAGTCATAAAAATAAATACCAACTCTAATAATCATAAAATGTGTAACTAATACCTAAAATCTATCTATCTAGATCTTCACGGACAGTGGTATCTTCCTATTATCATTACCCATCAGAGTGGGTAGTGACTTCACTAAAACTTTGTGTGGATACTTCTATATCTATCACCCACCCTTATCAATATACACTAGATTCTACTTTTTTACATTGATAAGAAATACAATATAAGTAACACAAATCCATAAGGGTACTTTATTATCCATATTTGGATTTTTTGTCAATACCAATTTAACTTCTTAAGTCAATGTTTCTCTTATCCCTATTATTTATAATAAATAAAAAGGAGGGAAAAATTTCTCCCCCTTAATGTATGGGATACTCTCATATATTTGTAATACAAACATATCATCCTTTTGGGTTCTTTCTCTTAAATATTATCTCCTTTCTTGAGAGATTATTTACATTACTTTTGAGAGAAGAATGGAAATGAATCATTCATAGAAATGGGACATTAGTTAATAACTCTAATCTACATGGGTATGCCTAGTGTTGAAAAAAGGGTTCATAACCTAGAAACTAAATCTGTCCACATTTTTTCCACACGTGATACCAACCCTATCTTTAACTTGTTAGGGGATAAGGAATCTATATTTGAAATGGATATACATATTTCAATAGAAATTATATATATCTTATAGCCTTATATTCTTTAGTTACTCCCCCAAGGGATGAACTCCATTACATAACCATAATTATCTTCTTACATAATTTAACTATAAGTAGTTATGATACCTATTGAAACTAGATATCAATTAAAAATTAATGCCAATTGAAATTTCATTATACCATGATGGACGTGTTCCTTTATAGATATATAAGCACCACAACCCTTCTTATAGATTCACCTTCAATTACCACTATTTAAATATAAGATTAATCAATTTAGGAATAAGGTTGTCTTCATAACCTTCTCAATAATAGCACTCAGTTGAGATTTATTTCTAAACCCCATTGCATTTTTATTTGAAACTCTAAAATGTATAAGCTTCTTAATTCTTGCACCCTCTCTTGGTTTCTAGATTTTTCCCCTTTGGGTAGCATGGACATATTTTCTTTTTTAGTTTTCTTCTTAGCTAGAACAATTTTCTTTTCTTGAGATAACATAAAAGTTTCACTCTTTGATTCTTGATCCAACATTCTTTCTTCTTCTATATGGTCTAGACATATGATCAATATATCATTAGGTACATACAATTCCTTCATCATAGGTTTTTAATTCTTCTTTACATCAGATTTTACACTAAAGACCAATGATTCTTTCCTCTTTTTCTTCAATAGATCCATCTATTTTGATAGGATAGTTATACACTTGTTTGGAGTGTTTCTAGTTAGATTGAACCTGCCACAAAAAATTCCTTTTATCTTTGAGTCATCACCCTTGCTAAAATTCTCAGATTCCTCATCAAATATTTCTTTAACCATGCATATATTCTTATATATATTCTTGATTGACTTCTTATTGATTTACAAATTACTCCTTATAGATTTGGTTTTTATGGATTATTTAAAAAGTCTATGGAATGGATTCTATTACAACAATAAATTTATATTATTTTTTTTCATGGAATATTTCTTTTACTTCAACATTGAATTCTTGGGACTAGATTTCTTAACACCTTTCTTTACTTGACCACTCCTCACGGTAGACTTGACTTGATTTTTGTTTTTCTTTTCCATATGCTTTTGTGGCCTTATATTATCTTTTATAAAAAGAGTCATTACTATCTTAAAAATAAAAAAATTCATTATATGAGTGGATATATATATTAAAATATTCACAAAATCTCTCTAGGAAATCAAATCTCTTCTTAGAAGAAATAATTTTTTTCTGTGAATCATGCATTTGTCCAGAATATTTTACTTAAAATTTCGATTTAATCCCAAAATCTTTAAGCCTAATCAAAATTTCATAGGTTGAAATGTTTTTTCAGTAATCCATGGACATATGTCTTAAAATCCAGCAACACCAACAGTGGCCCAAAAATATTTTCATTTTAGACTCATTCCATCTAGATTTTCCATATCTTGGACCATGTTGATTTTTTGGTTGAAATACCAATTTTTTAGGCACTATTTGGGGAGTATATTTTACTTGAAATGTTAAAATACACCCTTTATTATATGGAAAGATTATAGAAAATTTAATTCTTTTAAATTTTTATAGAATTTAACTTTTATCCTACATTTCTAAAAAAAACAGATTTAGTTTTAACTGGTTCAATTGGATAGTGGGTTACCTTTTTATCAGATCCTAAGGTGGATGATTATCCATATGATATCAAAATCTATTTACCCCCAACATTATTACAATTTTATGTATAACTATTATCTAAACCTTGATTGGTAAAAAAATTTATTTTATAAGTTTGGAATGTTTCAGGTCGTTTCACTTCTAGATTCTTTAATTTTTCCACCAAATCTAGACACTTTAAACTGAGAGTATTTTTATCAATAAAAAATGAGTTCTGCTTGTCCTCCCATTATACATTCATCTTTTAAAGCCTCTATTCAAGCATTTCTCTTATCTCTTGAAGTGAATTATAAAACTCTTTCACTCTTTTATCTTTTACATATTGTTTTATATCATTGATATTCCTTTTAACTTTATGAATATATTCTAATTCTTGAAAAAACTCAACAGAAAAAAACTTAAACCCATCCTTCTCAATAACTATTCTCTATAATTTTTTATTAACCAAGGACATGTTATCATTATAATGTTAGGTTGTTTATTCCTTATATTTCATTAGTTTTGATAGGGTGTTCTATTTTCCAACTTGTTTAGGGAATGAATTCTCCATTCTAAAAACTTCCTCCTCTAACTATGATTTTTCTTCAGATAGTTCCTTGATAAAAACAACTATATATACAAAAAAATTACCACGAACTTTCTTTAAATTTTCTCCAACATGAGAGAAACAATCTTCAACTATTTTGACTTCTTCACACTCTACACAAATTAAACTAGAGTCATAAAAATGATCTCTATCAATAGATATAGGAACATACCATTCTAAGTACCTTCAGATAATGGTTGATACTCTTCCTTTATATTTTTCTCATATTCTTAAATATTTATTTTACATATTTTTAAGGTATTTATAAACACTTAAAAAATAGTTCTGATAGGGATGGAATTTGAGATCTCTATTTCAGGTGGTTCTTCAAACATCTAAAATTTTCACTTCATATAGATCAATAAATACAACCAGGAAAAAATTTCAGTTCGTTCAGAGTTGTAGTTTAATCTAATACAAAATGAAATAGTAAAAAATATCTATTCATAAAAACCCTTCTCTTTGATTGTGATTTAAATGTATAGTGGACTTTGTAGAAACACATAAGAGGGGGTAAATCCAACATGACAAATTTCAATCAAATTCAAATTCTTATTTTTTAATGTAACCAATTTTGTATTTAAACCCATGTTATGGATATTTAAAGCTTAACCCAATGTGACACAAAAACATATAATACAAAAATATAAACAATATATTAAAATGTGGTATTTTTATAAGGTTTATCCTCAATGTGGTAAACCTACTCCTTACTATGTCAACTCCCTGCTGAGTCACAAATTCTCTACTATAACTGAATCAATAATAACAATGGGTGATCAGAGATCATAATTTAAAAAATTTCACATAATATTACACATGATTGATTCACTATATTACATAATTTAACTAGTTGACTCCCACATGTTCTTTATACTCGTATCCTATAAGTTCTTCAATAGCTTCGTCCTCTTGAAGTAGATCTTCACCAAGCATCAGGTGATGTTCTACCAAAAATATAAGATCCAATTCCTCAATGTATAGTGACTTCAACTATCAATATATCTTCAAGAATTCATGCATATAGGTCAACCTCTATTTCTTGACCCACTTATCAATCACTAAAATTCCCAACACTAAACACCAAAACATTAATTGTAGTTTTTTCTCTCTAATGTTCTTATTTCTTCTTTTTCTATAAATAATATAAGCTTGAGTGTGAAGATTAATAAAATTCACATAACCTTTGCTTTATCTTTTCAGTTACTTCCTCTCTCAACCTACTTGTTGTCACCTTCCTTGAGAGTTTAGGTTCTCTTGGATAACTCTCTTTAAGATGTAGTAGGTTATGTAGGCTTGGTTCTTATTCCTTGCTACAACATGAAACACGGATTTTTATTCTTAATATTCTTATTAAAGATCTATAAGGTTCTTTTAGCTTCTCTATATTATCATACACTTTTTTAGTAGTGGATCCTTTATTCTCTTATCCTTTTCTCCCCCCAATCCTCTCATATTTATCACATTCATAGACAACTGTATTAAATACATTTTTTAATTTTAAATAGTCATAAATGTTATTCCAATGGGTAAACAAAGATTATACACCAAAATAAACATAATATAATACCCATATTTAGGATTATCATGATTTTTCATTCAATTTTTTTTAACTCTAGGAGTATTCCAAGAATTCCCTCATTAAATGAAACTTATTTCATAAAACATGACTGAATAAATTTATCCTTTTATTCTTCTCCAAGACTAAATTCAATTAATTCTTCAACTCAATAAATATCCATTTAATCCACACTTTTAATTTTTATACCAGTATAAAAATATACATCACATTTTTCTATTATGTGGAACTCTTCTTCTGTGGTGTGATACTTTCATGAATACTATATAGCTCCGTAGATCGAATCTGTACACTAAAATAGTGGATCAACAAACCATTATTCTCAACTCATAAGATTTAAAATATATCTTATATCATAATAATATTTACTCTGATGAACAACATGATCTTTTAATTGAATACATCTATATTATTTTTGACAACCCATTAAATTCATTTTCTTTATCAATAAATACATATAGTGGATATTCTTCTTCCATTTCAGGAATTTGAAAATTTCTAGCCTTACATATTCATATTATGATCGGGTAATGGATTATATAAGATTCATGATATTACAAACTTGAATACACAAATTTAGAAACATTAAATATGTCATTCTTCAAAAAATTAAAATTTTAGAAATCTCATATTTTCAGTTTGTAAAAATATCTGATTTTCACTAAGTTATTTTTCCTATGGGTAGGAAATTCTTTTCCATGAAAATAAATTTTATTATGTGGGGACTATAATAAGATAATTCAATTACATGGAATTCTGTATATAATCCAATTTACTTATGTTCCCACATATTATCATACTATTTGGCTCACATAGCTCAATTTCCTTTGTTGTTTCACATTCATGTAGCTGAATCTTCTTACATGGGACTCAATTCTCATCATGTAAATGAATTTAATTACATGAGTCAGAATTATTTTACATTTCCTAAGATTTATTATACTGTAATAAAACCCCCCTTTCATTTCACTCCCGCATAGATAAATTCTCTCAAGTGCTTCAAAAATTTACTTTTATATAAATTAATTCTCCTATGAAATGCCATGCATAGATGTATTTAATTTTTCCATTTTATAAACACCTATGAAATAGATAAAATGTCTAATGTGACATCAAATCACCTAAAAAATAGGGTAATTTCCTTTTTCATTCTTCACAATAGCATAGAAATTCCAATTTTTTTAAATGAACTTAGGGAAACTCCTAATATTATTAGGCCTTCTTAAAACTCTTCAAATCATCTCAATTTTTTTAAATAAGTATAAGAATTATTAAAATAATTTAATACTACTTCAATCACATTTCTAATATGTTATATCATATAAAAATATACAAAGTAGATAATTTCAATTAACTCTCACGCCTGCTCAATTTTGGACTTTATGAAATCAAACATGAGCTGTATCTATTAAAACCTGACTTTATCCTAGATAATTAATTATACTGAATTTCAAAAAATAAAATGAAATCTACTTCAAGTATGGGTTATAAAACTATAACTAGATTCTCAAACACTTTAAACCTATTTTTTTAAAAATATAACTTTACAAATCTATTCAGTACATATTGCATAGCCATCTCCACCTTTATTGGTTCTTTCATTCATAATGATGAAGTAAAGGATTATCCACCTTTAGAACTTATTAGGGGTGTCCAGACCTGACCCAACCCGACCAACCCGACGCGACCCGATCGGGTCGGGTCGGGTTAAAAAATCATTCCCATGGGTTGGGTCAGGTTGGGTTATATCATGTTCGGGTTGGGTCACGGGTTGGGGAAAAATTGACCCAACCCAACCCAAACAACTCGACTACTGTGAGTTTCCTCTTCAAACTTCGCCCTCTCCCCCTGCCTCTCAACCCAATGCCCCCTCACCCTCGCCCCACACCGCTGTCTTTATCCTTTCCTACACCATCCATTGAGTCCATGTCATTACCCACCATTACATGAATAGTCTATTAATCTCATAGATGATTGAATCTTCCATGACATTTCTAAGACAAACATAAAATAAATTCAAAGGAATCGAGACATATGAAATCAGCGGAAAAAGAATGCCCGATCAACAAACAAAAACATAAAGATAACTGGATTTCATTCAATTTTGATATGAAAACTAAAGAACAATCAAAAAACCAAAGGAAGATAGAAAAATTTTAATGATTCGAAGATCTGACGGTGGAGGATCGACTAAGAAAATGATCATTGAACATCTCCCTCACCCTTACCAGTCCAGTGTATCCACCACGCCGCACCTGTATGTACCCCCTGCCTCTGCCACCACCTCTATCTTCATCGTGACTATGTGCAGTGCCAAATCTATCAGTGTTAGGCACTAACCCATTCTCATCACCCTCCTGGCCTCACCTTGAACCTCCTCAAACCTTGATAACTAATTACAGACAAGCTAATCACATTACACAATCGAGTCGCAGACTGACGTTTTTTTGGGTTGATTTATTACATGGAGGAGGATGCGGGCGTTCCCTAGTGTGGTGAAGAAGATGAAGCAGAGGAATACATAACCCGATTAACCCACGAGGCGATAGCCAAAAAAAGAACTGAACAATTTTTTTGTCGCAACTCGGTCAACCTGCGGGTTGGGATCATAAAAAAATAACAAATTATTTTTTTCTTAGCCCGATCAACTCGACCCGACCCAACCCGATTTGAGATGGGTTAGGTCGGGTCGAGTCTGAATCTAAAAACATCTTTGACCCGACCCAACCTGACTCGAACTATTTTTCTTGGGTCGGGTCAAAAATAGCCCTCAACTCAACCCAAACCGACCCATGGACACCCCTAGAACTTATAACAAACATAAAGACAATATCAAAAAATCATCAAATGTGTAACCACTACCTATAATATTTCTATAAATATCTTCCTAGTAAATGGAAACTTCCTCTTATCATTACCCATATGGGTGGGAAGTAGCTTCACTTAACCTTTGGGTGGATAATTATCCATCCACCACCCATAATTCCCAATATACATTGAATTCCACTTTGTAAATTTACAAAAAATACAATATAATCATCACACAATCCACAAGGGTACTTCAATACTAATATTAGAGTGAACTTAATGTCAATAAACTAAGAAGAGTTCTACAAGTCTATAAACTGATACATTCTAGAGTAGTTCATAAAGGAGGATAAATGAGTGACACTTGGGAGACATTAAGCTATTCCTTAAAACCATGTACAAGAAAAGATCCATGGCGAAAAATGACTTCACTTAAATATTATATCCACTAAAACAATTATTTTATTGTGAATTTTTAATACACCAACACAATTATGAGTGCATTCTCCTTGGATGTATCCTAGTGCAGGTGAACCAAGTAAAGCCTCCATGTCCATTGCTTAGTTTACTTACTTTATCCACTATATGATTGTGAGTGATTGATATGATCAATAGGTTGAACACTAGTTCTTACTAACATAGGAACAAGATCAAATAATGAGATTATCAAGTAAAGAAAAACTTGAATTGTGAGACACCTAAATTCACCCCTATATCATAGTGTCTCTCAGGTTATAATAATTGGTATTAGAGCCAATAGATTCTGTTGTGGATTTAAAGTAACATATTTATCTTGTAAATATTTTAATATTATATAATTGGTAAATGAGTATTTTAATATTATATAAGATATGAATTCTATAGTTAAATCTGTTTCATTTTATGAAAGTCATTTTTTCTATTTGGAAGAATGATTTTATGTCATTATTGGGGTTATATTTTGGAACCACTCATGGAATCTTGTTAATAATATTTATTTTAAAATTTTTACATGGAGTTATATTCAATATGTATCAAAGAACTTTTGATATTGATGCTTATACTAATAATTCCTTATAATATTCTTTATAAGAGGTTTTATTTAAAGTGATAACCCACTACAAGGATTCTAAGGATATATAAATGAAGTTAGAAGAGATTTATTGAAGATGGCCTATTACAAAAGTTGTGAATCAAGAAATATTCACAAATTGAATACATGAACCAATTGTGGAAGAGTGATTTATACCTAAATTCAGGAAGAATAAAAATAAGAAGTATGAGTTCTATATAAATACAGAGACTCTACTCAAGGTTATTGTTCCTAATTTTATTATTTTTTATAAAGATAAAGTTATTGTGAAAGATTATTGTATATTAGGTTATATGGATTCTCCCATAGATGTTGAAATTTTTAAGTGTTCCAATTATGACATGATAATAACATCATGTTCTCAATATAGAGGTTATTCAAGTAGTGATCAAGGAGAAATCCAGACCTCACATGATACGGTAGATTAACTAGAAATCATGTATAGAGTTGATTGTTCTTTTATAATAGATTTATAATTTGAAAACATGTGTTTAAGATAAGTGGATATGGATTTAAATGAATTTGTTTCAAGAATGGGATAAAAATTAATAATCAAAGTGATCTTCTTGAATGACTTGCACAAGAGTTGAAAAATATAATAAACCTATAGAATGATATGAAAGAAATATTGATCCCTCTAAAATTATTGCATGAAGATAAGATCAAATAAAAAGGATAATCATACTCAATAATTGATTCCATGGTTACTAATTGGAAAGAGAAAGATGTGAAGATCATTGAGCTTGAATAAAAAATAAAGTTATTGAATGGAAACAATAATGTGAAAACTCCCACCATGGTAGCTTCAATAAGTGAAAGGCATGAATGTTCAAATCTAAGATTAGAGAAAAGACCTAAAAATTGTCTTACAACCAAAGGAAATGGTTTTCAATGAAAGGTGGAATTATAATGATACTTATGTGAAGGATTGGGACATGCTATTGTTGGTGATCTCTTTTGGTAAAGATGAATACTTTGATTAGATAGAAAATCCATGATGAAGAATAGAATAAATAACACTCAAATCATGCGTGTTCCCAATCCATTTCATTTAAGTCCCTTTTCACGCTCCTATGTGTGTCCATGATACTTTTCATTTGTCCTTTCACATGATTCCCTTCACATGCACACCCCTATTTTACATGTTGTGCCTACTTTCAAAAGGCACTTATCCATTAGAGAGATGGGTAGTTTCATTCCTGTCCATGCACCCTAGTCTCACCTTGATTATAAATAAGACCTATGACACTACATTTTGACCCATGAAAATGGAGAGAATAAATACAAATGGATAGAGGGAAGAGCTCACACTGTGTGGCCCAAGCCTTCCCATTTATTTCAAGTGGATTTATATGTTAAATAATAATAATAATATTGTAATTAAGGGTAATTATGCTATCTAAAGATGGTAGTACTAAAATTTTTATGAAATAACACTTCTTATATGCTCCATTAAGACTAGGGTGAAGGATCTATCCCAGGGGTACCACACTTTCATGCCACATTCCTATGGTATCCCAGAAGTATTTATTAGGGAGAAACTCACCCAAGACACCCTTGGAGGTCTTTACTAAGGAAACACTTCACCCTACCCTACATATTATGGTGAAACTTCATCCAACCCTCCATACCAGGGAGACACTTCACCATACCCTATAAACTATGATAAATATTCAACCTACACTTCATACCAGGTCTCAAATTTACCTAATTACTCATACATGAGTGCAAAATTTCCTAGGCCCCATACCGAGTTCCAATTCTTCGAGGCTTCATACCTAGGTGCCAATTTACCTAAGACTCATACCTGTGCACCATTTTACCCATGTCATTACACTTAGGTTCTAATTTAACCTGGTACCCTACCATGGATTCCTACCTATATAGGCATACTTCATGACTTGAGATACATTACTGGGTTCTACACACTAGAGTACACCCCACCGATCATGTATTACTTTGATAATAAGGATTGAGACTTCCATGAAATTTCTTCCTTAGGGATTTATCCCAAACATATAGTACCATAAAGGTGTTTATAATCATTTATTTCATTGATAATGAGGGTCTCTAGTATAAGTATACTGGTAGAGCCTCCCATGGACTATAATTCTATTCTTGGATACCCCAATATTCGATGGACCCATTTTATCCACTTAATGAGCTAAAGACAACATGAGTCTCCTACTGGGTATAATCCCCAATCATAACCTCATTGATGATCTCATCCACAATCCATTCAATGAGATTTATACATATAAGGTCACCTAATCTCATGTAATACTTGTAACCTACCTTTAGTTGAGTCATCTACTAGGCTGAACTACGTGGGATTCCCATTTGAAAGCCTTGACCTTTTCCTCACCGAGCCATATTCTCCATGAGTCCAGTCACCCTTCCCCACCTAATTATCAACTGACAAGAGGTGGACACATATATATGTGCCTCCTCCTTATGTGTAATACCCAATCATACAATCATTGATGATCTCATCTTCATGTCACCCATCAATGAGACATACACACATGGGATATATTCCCTGTGATTCATTCTACCTCAATAGGCTATATTCACCTTGTGTCATTATACATTAATGGTACACAGTCTCTGTGAGTAATTTAACCTCAATGGACCATATTTCTTGTCAGTCATTCTTCCTCAATGGACCATATTATTGACAATCCATTCTACTCAATGGGATGTGTTTCTTGTGAGACACTCTACCACAATGGGTTATATTCCCAGAATACCATTTTTCCTCAATGGTTCATATTCCCCAAGAGTCCCACCAAACATCCTCCTATTCTATTTCCAATAAATATGATGAACTAAAAAAAGGAACATCCATGTATAATCCTAGATCAATATATTATTATCTCCCTTTATGTAATATAAACATCCTTATTACATGACATTAAACTACATTAAATGGTCCTTTTTCACATCAACTTAAACTATGTAACTCAAACTATGAGGGATTTTATTATGATTAATATGATACGTAAGATGCATCACTAAGATTAAATCCCAACACCCCATAAGTCCTAGATGCATGACCTTAAAAGGCACTTTATCTAGTCCTAGATGCCTAACCTTAAAAGGCTCTTCATTTGGTCATGGATGTATGACCTTGAAAGGCTCCACATCGGTCCTTGTTATTTGACCATAAAGGCATGATATTTCATATTAAGTGGAACCAAACTAAGTGGGTTATGATTAATTTTATAGGGATAAATATGAAGCCAATTTTATAGTCCCATTCACAACTCCATAATACCAACCGCTTCCCTAAATGATAGTAGATTCCAGATTACCTAGTTGTGCGGACTTAAACCATAACATAAATAACTAGAAAATTTCATGGATTCAATTGATCACTTTCATGGTGATAATTAGTAGTAATATTATCACTATGAAGGATTCATGAATATGTCTTAAATCTTTGAGAGAGTCCTATAGTCGATAATAATTCCCCCTAAAAGGGGTGAAGTAAGCTCAAACTCCCATCCTCTCAACTAATGTGAAACCTAAAGTGTCACTACAAAAGGAACAATGCCACCTAACTTTTAAAAAAAGGCCAATATTAACTTGAAATTTTATGGGTGTGGGGGAACATCATAAATATAATGGTGAACTTGATGTGAATCCTTTAACCCTGAAAGAAACCTATTGACCATACTCATATTTGAGATACTACATTTGTAATAGCCCGAGATTTTATGAAAAATATTTTTTTTAATTTCATTAATGTCTTATGTTGTATGCTACAAGGATCTTGCACAACACGCATAACTGACTTGGCTTGAATTACACGCAATCGCGACCTTCCACGATAGCGTGTGTTGTACACAATACTGAGTTTTTCTAAACAACGATATGTTGTATAAACTAGCTGTTATGAATAGTAATACCCACTTTTTGAAATTTTATAAATTTTATCTTTCAAAATGGACTTCATTTTTGGATTCTGAATATCGAAATTATCCTAGGGTGAATTTTTGGTATTTTTCTGAAAACTTTCAATTTTTGATGAATAGTGAAAACACTGGGTTACTATTTAAAAACCGACTTTTTATTTAAATAATTATTTATTTTATTTAAATTTATTTTAGGTCAAAATTGATACATAATACCTATATAAGTTCAATGCAATTCATTGGAGTCATTTTATAATAATTTTAGATATATAAAAATTTTATTGAACTTTTCACCGTCTTTTACCCACCTCCTAGGAGAATTTGGAAATTCACATAAAACTTAATTTTACTGCTTCTGTGTGTGGAATTTCAAAAATCTGAGAGACACAGTTGATGTCAGTAAGTAAAATGTGGTTCAATGAGATGAAAATAATTTTTGGTGAATAGTAACTTTTTACTTTTTTTTACCACAGTTAAAAGTAAAAAGGGTAATTAAGGGTAAAAATGATATTATTATTACCCTAAAACATGTCCTAATTCTTTTGGATAAGTGTAATTAGACCAAAAAAAACCTTAGGAATAAAATATGACCATTTAGGCCCACTTTTATTAGATTAGGACATTTATTATTAATTTATTTAAAGAAGGGTTAAAATAGTTAAAATCAAAGTTTTATAAATAAATCATTTTTAATATAGAGTTATACATAAGATAAATTAGACTATAAATATTAATTAGAAAGATAAAAAGATTTCCTACATAATGATATTTTATTTTTAATTGTTAGACATTAAATAATTTAATTTATTTATGACACAATGATGATGCAGTAATTATCTTATTAATAAAATATTGACATAATTGATGTTATAAAAACCCAAATAAATGTAATTTGAGACTTTTTATGAATTAAACTAATTTTATAGGTTAATATGACATGTTAGTATTGATTTAGTTAACTTTTTTCTAACTAATATTTCTGTTATGATTTTCAAAAATATAAATTACCAAATAGTGTCAAAATTGACATAAAATAGTTTTTAAAAAAAATATTATATTATTAATTGTTATTTTATTCTTAAAAATATATGGTTCATAAAAATAACTTATATAAGGTTATATATATTAATAATAAACAACTTGGGGTTCGTTTGTCTTGTTATAGTAAGTTTATTAACCTTATAGTGTTAGAAAACAAGAAGACACGGTAAAAGTTAAATTATCTAACTTAAAGTTAAATCTAAATGATAAGGTTAAAATAGAAACCTAAACTTGTCTAAATTCTATTGGATAATAGTATTTCGACCCATCCTCACCTTATCTTCGAAATAAATCAATTTTGAGCTATTAAAAACCGAATATGACTTTATAATAAAATAATATTTTTAGTTTTTCCAAAGGTGCCCCTCTCCTCCCTTATAAAAGGGAACCTCATCCCTCTCTTCCTCACAACACTTTTAGCCTTCAAGATCATCCAAACCCTAAAAAAATCTATTCTCCACTTCCCTAGAAACATCCTAGAGGTCCTGGTCTTCTTCAAAGACCATCTTTAGTGCCCTAAGAGGAGGTTAAGAAGAGGCGCTTCAAAGAAGAGGTAATGTCCGTTACCGATTCTTTCAACTTTATTTCTTCTTCTACTTATTCTCATTTAGTTGTTTCATTATGAAGTAATAAAATCAGTATAAATCATATACTTATATGTTATTATAATTATGAAACAACCCTATTTCACCATCTTTCCATCCTACGGAAAATGAAATCACCGCGCGTGCGTACGTACGGAATACCGTCTCCACGCCGTGGTGTAATCTATTTTCCACCACCACCTTACTTGGATGGGTATAATGGTGAAAATAAATAACTATATATGATTATTGTAAAGTGATATTTATTTTAAAATTTTATACATACACTTCAATAAAATTCCACAATCATGGTAATGATATCATCGCTCGTGCGTACGTACAGACTACCGTCTCCACGACGTGATGAGATTCATTCTCCATGTTAACCATTCAAGAATAATTATAAAGTATATATAATAAGTAATCATGAAATATATGACATAATAATGATACTGGATTTATGTATATATATATGTATGTCATCTACTTAATTCCATTCAATTCAATAAGGAAACGAAAACAGCGTTCATGCGTACGTACGGCCTACCGTCTCCATGAACGGTGTATTTAATTTCATTTATCGATCTATTATATATATGTATATTCTGAATATATATTATATATAAATCATGTTTTACATTCTGGATATAAGTAAACATGATCTAAGTAATCATATTAATTATTACAAGTTAAAACACGAACGACAAATGAAACGATTTTACCCAAAACGCTACTTTAACATTAATTTACAAAAGAATGGGTAATATAAAGTCATAATTGAACCATATATGATATCATAACAATGAATATGATTCTGTAATAAGTCAATGACATTATTTAAATAATTATACATGAGGTTCGGATACATACGAAGCATATCAGACGTAAGGTAAGGGATAATTTTTCAAATCTCATTTTTATCCGAGATTGCTTATTCGTAAGTATTTAATGGGGTTATTGATATCGTCCATGTCCATGTTTTATAAAAGTGTTTTCATGTATTTTTAAATTCCTTTTTACCCATTTTGACTTTTACCCCATGGTATGGAAGGAATATTTCTTTTATTTACCCTACAAGGTACTTTTTGACTTTTCTGACAAAAGTACGAGAAGAATATTTTTTTAATGTATACGGCATGAAAGGATTTTTACGGTTTTATAAAGCCTTATTTTCATGAAGCTTCCTCCAAAATATTTCATGACTATTTTCAACAAAATCCTTTTCTTTTAAAATTTCATGACATTTTGTGGAAAGAGAAATATTTTGAAGAAGAAAGGATATTTTCCTCAAGAATTCATTTCAAGTTTTTTATTAAAACCATTTTTCCATCTAAGATGACATTATTTCATATGTGTATGTTTCAAGTTTAATGTCTCTATTCATTTCAAGTGTTTTATTAACACCCTGATATACTCATTCTTACCCTATTAAAATGAATTTATCCCTAATAATTACATCACTATGATATAAAAAATGAGTATATCATCATTCTATCACATCTTTGGGGTACCCAAGTAGCTTCTTTGAATTTATGATTCCTCAAGAGAACTTTAACCAGGTGAGTATCCTTGTTCATTATAACTTTATCTCTATGATCTAAGATTTATACTAGTTTTTATTCATAGTAAAGATTATGATCTAGAGGTATAACCTCTTATTCCAATACATGTGAGGGATCAGGTATTTACTTCCTCGAGAGAGACACATGGAACACATCGTGAATTTGAGAGAGATTCGATGAAATCACTAAGCGATAGGCCACTATCCCTAATCGATCAAGAATCTTGAAGGAGAAAATATACTTAGGTATCGGATTTTAATTCTTTAAAAATATCACAAAATTATTCCATATAGAAATTTTTTAGAATACCTTCTCACTAAATTTTAATTCTAGATTTCACTGATGATTGTCATCATAACTTTTATGTCGACTCTAAGATCCCTTGATGTGCTGTTGAATGGATATTAATTTCTCTACCATTTCCTTAGATAACTTATATCCCAATATATTTCTTTATCTAACTTTATCCCAACATGTTGTAGTTCTACACTTATTTCTATATATTTATTCACAATGAACCATTTGAATGCTCTAGTGAAAGCTATTGTTGTAAGAAAAATAAACTAAAGGAAGGTGTTGATCCCAAACACATTTAAAATATATATAAAAAGACCTCAATATATCCTCAAAGGTTTTAATGGTTCTCTTATAATGACCATTTATATAAGTATGATAAGTAGTACTAAAACAAAACTTTGAATCCAGAGCTTGCTGAAAACTTCACCATAATTTTGAGGTAAACCTCATATATTAGTTAGTTATAATAGAATGTGGTATTGTATGCAACATTACCACTTACTTAATGTATATTATATAAATTTTATCAAGATATAAGTATTGTTTAATCTAAATTAAGTGTGATTACTTTGTAAGGAAATCAACTAAAACCCAAATAGAATTATGTATTTTAGACGTTTTGGGGATTTTGACCACAAAATCCATGGATATATTTTCCCACTTCTATTTTGGTAAAGTTAATGGTTGTAACATCCCATTATACCTTTGGATATTAGCCTTAAATTGATGGCATACCAAGCACTAAGATATATACTCTTCAATATGTCTTTTCATATTGTCCCACTAGAAATACTCTTTAAGATATATATACATCTTTGTACTTCCAGGATGAATAGAGAATGATGAACAATGAGCTTCATCCAATATATTCTTATTTAATTACGATATTGGAGGGACATATACATGGTTAAAAAACCTTATCATTCCATTATAATCAAAGTTTAACTCAGGAAAATTCTTATCATATTTTACAGTACTACATCTTCCTTTTGCACCTCTTTAATCTTCACTTGGATAGAAGGATGAACACTCATTTGAGAAAGATAAGATTAATACTTTTCCTTCAATATTTCTAGATCCATAATTTTCAAATCTAGAAATATTATATCTTTTGTGATCCTCATCATAGATAATCTAGTATGATTTGGACCCCTTTTGAGGTAACTTGGTGAGTGTATTAGATAACCATAGGAAATTATCTATAAATCAACAATAATATCTTACCAAACCATGAAAACTATGGATCTCAGTAATAGTTGTTAGTATAGGAGAATATTCAATAACACTCGTCTTTGATGGATCCACTGATATACCCTCGCTTTGGATTATATGACCCAAAAATTAATTTTTTTATAGCCAAAATTCACACTTGATAATTTTTTCATACAAAATATCTTTCCTCAGGGTCTTCAGTACAATCCTTAAGTGATCTTAATGCTCTTCCTTACTCTTGAAATGTATATAAGAATATTTCCTATAAATACTACCACAAAATGATCATGGTAATCTATAAAGAATTATTAATTAAATCCACGAAGATAGTGGGGGAATTAATATGACCAAATGGAATCACTAAAAATTCATAGTGTTTATACCTCATAAAAAAGGCTATCTTGGGTAGGTCTTCACTTTTGACCCTCAATTGAGAGTACCCAGATCAAAGACTAATCTTAGAAAAATATTCATCTCCTCACAATTGATAGAAAAAATCAACAATATAGGGTATATGATACTTATTCTTTATTGTGATCTTGTTAAATTCCTGATAGTCAATGTAGAGTCCCATTGATCCATATTTACTCTTAATAAGAGGAAAAAGTGTACCCCCTAGTGATTCACTTGGATGAATGAATCTCTTATCAAGATTCTCCCACATTTTATTCTTCAATTCCGGCAACTCAATAGGGACCATTCTATAAGGAATCTTTGAAATAAGTTTAGCACCAGATTTGAGTTCTATTAAAAACTCAACTTCATGATTTGGAGGAAGACTAAGAAAATCTTCTATAAAACATCAAAAAACTATCATAAAATAGGAATATCTTTGATTTTGAGTTTCTCCCCAACCATCTGAGATAAATACTCCTTTTGAATAGGAATAAATACCCATATAATATATGTAATTTACATTGGAAGTTAAATTTATCATCACACTAATATAAAATCGTAGGTTGGTTTGGAATATCAGATATGGATTACATTCCTTGAAAATTGATGTCATATTTATATAAGATATCCAATCTATGATTAAGATTACATCAAATTCAACTAGAGGGATAATAATAGTATTTTTATGTAATGAATCAAATTTTTACATATATTATTTTTGGATATTGTATGAATTATTCTTGAGAATAGGCACTAAGATGGTGTGTGACTATGAGGCCTGATGTGCCCAAAATAAATGTTTGAAATATGTTAAATATATTAAGTAGAACATGCACAAAATTTCCACAAAAAGTGAAATAAACTCTAAATGGGGGCCTAGATTAGAAATTTGAGGACACTATTGAGTTCAGAAATTGGGTTTTACCCCAAGCACGACATAACATTTTTTAGCGTGGGGTGTTTGTGGAAAAGTCATCACAGGCATAAAATAAATAAATAAATAAAATTAATTTATTTATCTATTAACATAGTGAACTAAATCCTTCTATAAGTTTACAGTTATGAAAATTCATCAGGGTTAGCCACATAACCCTAGAGCCATTGGAGAAGCATTGGAGAGAGCATTGGTGGATCTCTCCCAAAATAACGCTAACCGAATCATAGATCAACGATCAGTGTGTAATAGAATTTCAAGATCTCACCAATGAAAATGATGTAGGATTTTTCTTCATCAATTATCTATCCATCTCAAGGTAGTATGTTGTTTTATTTTTATTTCTTTCCCTATTTTTATTTTTATAAAGAACACGAATCAATCAGCCAACAGATTGATCTGAAGATCATGCGTATTGTAGGATGGGATTATTACAGGGTATTATTGGGAGAATTTATTTGTGCTTATTTATTATCTCTTATTTCTTCATTATAATGTAAATTAATTGAGGTCTATGTGATAAATGACCGAGGTATGTTTCTTATGATTGTTAATTATTATTTTCTCCCCTATTTTCTTCGTTTATCACCGGGGTTTCGTTTGCCCAGTGGTTCGACCCAAATACCAAGTAACTGATCATTGCACACCCATTTCTAAGATAAATGATCCGATATCATAGATCTAGAATTGGTAAGGTGTGGGGATCATACGAAATTGGTAGTGGTGAAAGATCATACTAGATTGGAGATTCCCAGGTTTTTGTGGTGTGTGCGGTGGTGACAAGAAAAATGAACACCAATTATTGTACGAACCATATTGTTGGGATCTAGTGAATGGTTATGGAAATGATTGACCAGAGTAGATTCTACATTATTGGCACAAATACCAGCTAGATTTGGTACCAAAGGAGAAGATGAATCTATGTGAGTAAGAACAACAAGTTTTTGGAAATCCCAATATACACAGTGTGTAATCTGGGATTACAAAGTGTGTAGGACCCTCCTAGTGGAAGCTAGGGTTTTGGAATAAAGATGAGTATCAAATAGAATGTGACCCTGTAACATTGGGTGTGACCCATTCCTAAAGGCTCAGTGTGTACCTCTAAGGGTACATAAACATCGGCTGGAGTATATGGGTATAGACACGTCATGTACTCCTATAAAAACATAGCTAGGATGAGAATACAAGAGCTATGACATGTACTGGAACATAGGAAGAAGCATTCAATTTACTTCTACATGGAAAAAGACATGGGCCATTTACATGGGAAGAACCTGGGGTCAAATGGAAATGACATTTAAACCTACTACACATCGTGTAATCCTTAAATGTTGGCTTGGAGCCCTTATCCTTTGAATATTGGACAAGTTTTGTTAGGGTGAATTCCATATATATGTTCTTTGAGGGTTGGTATATAATCTCCTCCTACAGAAAGGATGAAGATCCCTTTAGCAGGAACTCTTGGGTAGAGTTGTTGGAATCCTTCCTTGAGGCCCATAGTGAGATCCTCTATCATCTTCTTATCCTAGGTGGATTTATTAGTACGTTATAACCAAAACTACATGGGTGTCGATCCTATAATTAGAGGGTTATTCCAGATTGAGTTGTTGGTATACCTCATGGACTTATAAGTGATCCTCATATTTGTATTGTATCACTTTGGGTGTTATTAGTGTTATCAGACTTATGGAGTTTTTTCTCCTAGATGCGAACTTTATGGAGATTTTGATCTGGAATCCTAGTATGGAATTATGGTTTTGACTTTACCTTGATACTGTGTGTCTTTTTTGAGTATATCTAGATATTATTGTTATATTTGTTGTATACATATACCCCTTTAGAGATAAATTTAATTGATTTGTTGTATTTTTTGTGGTTTTAGGGTTCCCTACTGGGTATTTTTAAACTCACCCATATATGGTATTTTCTCGTACGTGTCATTTCTTGTGGAGATGATTGAACTTTTGACAAAGTCACTGAGGGACCAAGACAATGCAGTGATTAGTGAGACTAGATAGATCGAGGTGTGTTCTTATGATATCTTGAAAACAATCCATAGTTTACTTTCAGGTTTGACTTGATTTCAAACTCATTGTGGTTGAGTTGTATTTGTTCCTTTTTACTTGTCCTTTAGTTCCTGTTGTACTCTGGTTTTATAATTTAGATGTATGTATTCATGGTTTTTCAGTTTTTTTACATTTCATCATTGTTTAGGGTTGAAGATGTGTGTGTGTGTATAGGTACTTAGGATAAGGCCTCCCATGTTAGTTATATGACTACTCAGCACTAGTCACCAGACCCTGGCATATTGAAGGCGGACTTAGGAGTCATGTCATGATCCACTTTGGGATGGGTCATGATAGAGTGGTATCATAATAAAAATTTACCTTAGTATTTGAGTCTGTGAGTTTGGTTTGGGAAAATAGTGTTAGGTGTTTCTAGTTTGGTATTCAGGATAGGGACTCTATTGTTGGTATGGCAGCTGATTTATCCATATACCAAGACTCTAATCACCTAATTTTCAAATTGGTACATGAGAACATTGGTTGTAGGGGAAAAATTGTACATGCATCATATAAGAATGGGTTGTGGTTTCAATTCCTTATTGAGTTATCTCTCTAGATATACTCATTGACTGTGGTATATCTTGTTTATTTTAGGATTCCTCTTCGATATAGGACATCTGGGATTTAGCATTAGGATTATGAATATGATCCCCTCAGTGATGAGGTACTGATACAAAGACCAGTTCCAAAGGTGCTACCTATAGGTGGTGCACTAGCTATACCACCACTTTCTATGTAACAAATGGTACCCATAGTACCAGCAGATGAGATTCACAGGTTGAGCGCACTTCACAAGTTTCAGTGATAGATACCCCTCAGGTTCTGAGGTGAACCTGACCCATAGGTGGCTGAGGATAGGATTGAGGTAGTGGCATGAGTTTTCCATCTGGCCAGGACACCAAAATATTTTATGGTGGTCCTAGAAGTGATCCTTCTTCATGGCTCAACAAGACAATTGTGTGATTTGGTGACCCAATCTTATGAGTAAGTGAATCTATCATGGTTAGAGTTTGAGTAACTCTTTAGAGAGGAGTTCTCTCCAACTATGCTGAGGGATGTACATATCCAAGTGCTTCTACAACTCTAATAGGGAAGCATGACAACAACAAAGTATTCATCAAGGTTCATCAACCTCTCTAGGTACTCTATGAATATGGTTCATGATTTGTTCTTTTAGGATCAGACCTTTAAGTGGGAACTGTGTAGTGAAATATGTTATAATTTTTTTCCCTATATGGATTCCTAATTATGCAGGGTTTATAGAGTGAGCATTGGTGGTTGAGAGTTTAATGGCTGAGCAGACACATCCAGTGGTTGTTAGTAGTGGGAAATAAAGAGCATAGACCTTGATAGTAGGGATATGATGTCGGTATCAGGGACCTGGATGTGTAATAAATTTCAATAGGAGGTCCCAAGATAGAGGGTCTATGATCCATGGATCATAGGATGGGTCTAGTCAACCCTGGGAGAGGTGGTACTACTCACGTGATGGAAAGGGACATATTGCATGAGATTTTATGACTCAACATACAATTGATAGGGATATCATGGATGGGCCTCCTGGGAATAGGTTGTTGCAGGATAATATGGGTTCATAGGGAAGAGGATGTGGAAGAGGAGTTATGAGATAAGTTGGAGGTGTTAGATGATTTGAATTATTACAACCACCACCCCCATGTGCTCCATGCCTAACTCAGGGAGTTAGAGGATAGGGGTGGGTACAGCTACATGAAGTAAAGGCTTACAACACATGGGCTCTGAAAATAATACGAGGTATGAACTATGTATTTTATACCTTAGATTAAGTAATGATAAACATAGGTTCTATTAATTCCTTTATTTTCACCTATTTAGTTTGAGACTTAGATATTATGGTTAAGCCCTTAGCTCGACCCTTGTGCTTGGAGACTCCCACTGGAGATGACTCAATGATCACACACTTGTAGCGATAGTGTGACCTAACTCTTGGAGGTGATAGTTTATGTTGGGGTGTTTTTGTAGTAGTGATGAGACCTTATGATGTAAACTTAGGTATATATTGGTTATCTATAGTTCACACCCAGATTAACTATTTTAGTAAGAGGATGAAGTGTGTCCGTAGTGATGGGATCATATTTTTCTTTATGGGTAAAAAGGAAACTCATACAGTGCAGGATGGAATCATACATATAAGGGTGCATCTGATTACTCATTAGTGGGACAGCGTGACCCTTGGTGCAGTAGATGTTATGAGTTTCAGTTTCCTACAATGGTGGAAGAGTATGAGAAAAATATTTCCCGAGGATTTTCTAGGATTTCTTCCCTATTTAGAGATAAAATTATACATTGATCTATATCCTAGGAAGACACTGATATATGTTCCATAATATGAGATGGATCCCATAGAGCTTCATGAGATAAGGGTGTAGTTAGAGGACTTGTAGAGGAATGGGTTTGTTATACCCAATGTTTCTCCCTGAGAAGCCCTGGTTTTGTTTTACAAGAAGTTAGATGAGAGATTGAGGTTATGTGTAGACTATCGGTGCTTGAACCAGGTGACCATGAAGAACAAGTATCCACTACCAAGTATTAATGAAATCTTTGATCAGTTGATAGGGGAATGGTGGTTTTCAAAGGATGATATCTGGATAGGCTATCACTAGTTGTGAGTTCGGGATGAGGATATACCAAAGGAGACATTCAGATGTCGTTACGGTCACTATGCTTACTTGGTAGTTCCCCATGGAATGATAAACCCCCAAGTATTGTTCATGGGACTCATGAACCGGATACTTCATACCTTCTTAGACTTGTTTGTGGTAGTCTTCATCGATGATATCCTTATGTACTTAGCATCTAAGGAGGAGTATGTGAGGCACTTGAGGATGGTTCTAGATTTACTCTAAGAGCACCAAATTTATAGAAATCTCTTGAAGTGTCAGTTCTAGATACAATAGGTCCACTTCCTAGGACATTTTATCTTAGAAGATAGTGTAGTAGTGGACCCGACCAAGGTTGAGGCAGTGTTATCTTTGAATCCACCCAAGAGCATGATAAATATGAGGAGATTACTTGGGTTGGAAGAATATTATCATAGATTCATGCCTAAATTATCTAGGATATCAGAACCCATGATAGATTTAACTTGAAAGGGTAAAAATTTCATGTTGAAAGAGAGGTGATAATAGGATTTTCAATAGTTGAGGAAGAGATTGAAAAGAACTCCCATTTTGAGATTTCCAGAGGAGGGTGTTGAGTACGTAGTGTTCTCCGATGCATTAGGAACCAGGCTTGGCTGTGTTCTGATGTAGAGAAAGGTGGTGATTTCCTATGTTTCATGTAAGTTGATGTCATATGAGAATAACTACATAACCCATGATATTGATTTAGCAGTAGTAATCTTCGCACTGAAGTTGTGGTGACACTACTTGATGGGCACACAATTTATCGTCTATTCTGACCATAAGAGTATCAAGTATATATTCTCTCAGAAGGATATTAACTTGATACATTTGTTATGTCTATATTTCCTCTAGGATTATGAATTAAATTTTTTTTATACCCCTAGAAATGGGAAAATGGTAGTCGATTCTCTAAGTAGGATATCTTATTAGCAGTTACTGAATGAAGCGTTAAAGTAGTTGGACTCATTGTAGTTATCCATTGTGAATGGTTATTGGGAAACTTAACTCTGATCAATGGTTGTTACCCCTATGATTTTTCAATGATTCAGGGGGGAAAAACTTGGGGATACTGATTGTGAGACTGTATATACTCAGATATCCACTGGACATGCTCTTGATGGATTTTATGAAGGTGAGGAGCATGTCGTTGTTTTCAGAAGATGCACGATGGTACCAATGAAGTTGAGGGATGAGGTTCTGAGATGGTTTTATATATCTCATTTTGAGGTAAATTCAGGAGTGGAAAAGATATACCAGGACCTCTAACATTATTTTTCATGGCTAGGTATGAATAAGTGAGTTATAGAGTTTGTCTCTAGATGCCTTAATTTTCAACAGATGAAGACTTAGCACCAATTTTTCACCAAGTTTATCTCAACCCCTTGAGGTTATAGAATAAAATTGGGATGGTATATTCATGGAATTTTTTATGATATTACCACATACATCTAGGGGACAATATTCCATCTGGGTGATCATAGACCGACTCACCATGTCATCCCACTTCCTAGCCATCCGAGAGTAGAGTTCAGTAGCAATCTTGAGATGCCTCTATATGCAAGAGATAGTCTGACTCCATGGAGTTTTATCAATGATCGTTTATGACCACAATTATTGCTTCACATCTCAATCATGGAAGGGATTTTAGGATGTGTTTAGGACTCAGTTATGCTTGATCACAACATTTCACCCCCAAACCGAGGACTAGATTAAGCCGACCATTCAGGTTCTGGAGGACATGCTGTGAGCTTGCATGTTATAATTTTTCCATAGTTGGGAGAATCATCTACCAATGGTGTAGTTTTCATAAAATAAAATCTAACATTACACCATTGGTATGGAACCATTCAAGGCTTCATATGAGTGACCGTGCTGGTCACAACTTTGCTGGACTGACCTAGGAGAGTTGGCACTCATGGGCCTAGAGTTGGTTTGAGAAACTACCAAGAAGGTGAAGATCATCCATGAAAGGATGATAAATACATAAATCCATCATAAGTATTATTAAAAAAACAATTAAGACATTTATGATGAATTCCATATATTTAGATGATGTATAAGAAGAACTAAATTGAAAGAGGTTGGGTTAGATGATTTCCTATCCTTCGATTAGACTTCTTTAGATCCTTTCTTTAGGACCCTTGGAATGGTATTTTAAGAAGTGAAAAACATATAATTCATGGATATGGAATTTTAGAAGATAATTGGGTATATTTTGGTTGATTTAAATGGATCAAATTAGTGTAAAGAAGAGAAATGAGGGGTGTCCTTTTATAAGTGGGAGAGAAAACATACTAAGAATTTCTTAAAAGATTAAAATATAACAAAGTAATAATCAAGAAAAATGATTCTAAATGGATAGATATTAAATGTTGGGATAATATGAGGTTTAAATATATCCATAAAATAGGATTTAGGAAAGTTTAATTGGAAAGATTACCCTTATCTCTTGGTTTAACTCACCGACAAACTAATTTTAATCTTAACCACAATGATTTTTTACTATTTTTATTATTCATTATGATAAAAAATGAAAGTGGACTCATTATTATTTTTTAAATGATGATTAAAAATATGGAATCCATTTTACCAAATTTAATTAACCTAATTGGTGGAATTTAATTTAAAATTAAGCTCACAAAATGTGATAAAAAGTAGTTTTCCAGAAAAATGTTTTCTTAAGTATAAAAAGTTTTTACACCAAAATACAATGTAAAATTAATTTAAACGACACTAATTTGATTATAAATAATATAAATGGAAAATTTTACTTTTAATTCATTTTAAAAAAATTAAAATTTTTAAATTCTTTAAATAAAAATATAGTTTTCAATAAAAATTTGGATTTTCACTATTCATTGAAAAATAATTTTTTTCAGAAGATTATCAAAATTTCACTCTAAGATAATTTTGACATGATGATTCCCAAAATTAATTTCATTTTTTGGAAATAAATTTTCTAAAATTGGAAAAAGTAATTATATTATTTTCTCACAAAAATAAATAAAATCTATTTTTGAGGAAAAATGAAATTTTGAAGCATATAAAGACTTTACTAAAACTTGAGTACTTATTTGTCAATATATTCAATTTAGATAAAAAATTTATACATAATTTTAAAAATGTGGTTTTTACTATTTACTCCACCAATTTAATAGCTAGGTTATAATAGTATACTATATTATGGTTCATTTAGACTCTGGTTTGTGTGTGTCATAAGCTATCAAAGAAATTAAATTTATTTAAAATGAAATATATCATAAAATCTAGGAGTGTTAAAAGATTTAGAAATACAATGGGAGATAAATCCCCATTGTCCATCCCATCAATTATGGACTATTGAGATGCACGTGACCCATGTTTCCACATTCAACTACTCCAGAAACTTTTCCCTAGTTTGCAACGACATTTCCACTCCTTATCTTTGAGTGTTGGGTAAGGATGTAAACATTTCTCCCATAATCACTTGATATCTTCCAAGGAGGCCTCCTTCTAGTAATCACTATTATTAGTGTCACATAACCCCTTCACCCTTGAATTAGGATCATATTCTTACTCCCATCGATATATATGAATCCCACTAGCATATCTCAATAGTATTATAGGAGTGGTCTTAGATCCTTACTCCATCTAGGCTAATCATTGTTATATTTTGGCGAAGAATTTGAAGTAGGATGTTATTCACACACACTTTCATGAATCTCATCGACATATACCAATGATATCATAGGATCAAGCTCATATTCCTACTCTCAACCATTAATATCATCAGCATATTCCAATGATAACAAATGAAAAATCACATATTCTTTCTCACATTCATGAATTTCATCAATATATTCTGATGGAAACAAAAATGAAAACTTAGACTCTCTCCCATTCATAATAAACTCATCGACATATTCTAATAGTAACTATGAAGAATGCCTATATTCCTCACCACCCCTATGATGTCCATTGACATTTTTTAGCGGTGACATAGGATCAGGCTCATATCCCCACTCTCATACAAAAAGACCATTGGTATATTCTAATGAAAAATGTGGAGTTTACTAGGAGGGATCCCACTTATGAGGGTCACTGTCCACACTATAGACCTTGATAATGATTTAGGTTTCAACCTCGATCACCCAATGGAGGATATCCATAAGGAATTATCACCAAATCCAACATGCAATCCAGAAGAAGGCTCATATCCCTACCACTATTAATGATGATATTTTTGAGGAACTTATTATCTTTCAATAGTTTCCTAATAATATTATATTTTTTCATCAATAAGAGATAGATTCTATATCTATAGAGGTCCTCCCCATGATATCATGATTAGAAACTTTGAAGGTCCTCCCTAGAGTACCAAGTATGGAGGTCCTCCTAATGGAAATACAAATATAAAATATATAATTCCTCCCCATGGTGTAGGTTTTGGAGGTCCTCATCACCACAAAAATGTCAATAAATAAGAAGGTTATCCCTTTTACAACTCATCAAAAATAGGTGACCACATATTACCTTACCATGGGAACCAAATAAGTAACCATGAAGGTACTATCCAATGTATATATTGTAGAGATACTCCCTATGATGAAGAAAATAGTTGAAATGGAGGTACTCCCCATAATGGTGAGTTTGAGATTAAAAACCATGGAGGTCCTCCCCATGGTTCTGGAAATGTAGGTCCTACCCATGTTGAATGCACTCTGAGTTTTCCATAATACCAATATTAATTCAATAAATTGATTCCAACAACACCAAGCACCTCATAACCAACCAATGAAATCTCATCCCAATCGAAGGATAACCCAAGGAAAAAACTACTATCTTTATCTCGTCTAGATTGATAACCCCCTACTATAGTTTAAGAAATTCCAAATGATCTCACTGCTCTCAAAAAAAGTATTGGATTACTGACCTATATGTCCAGATTAGGTCAAAGAAACCCTCATAAAGGTTGAGGATAATTCTACGTTCATGTGGAAAGAGATTTCCGAGGATAGAATAACATCCATGTTTTATCCCATTGCTACTCCCTAAATTGATATTATGAATTAAATGAATAAGGATCACATAAACTTATATTTTCACAACTTATGAGTCACTCTACACCAACTTAATTCCATACACATTCCTTATTGGGAGTAAACTAACCATTTCTAGATGATAAATGAGATCTACTACCAAGTAAACCTGGTCTCCTTTTCAGTGGCTTATAATCCTAAGGCAAGGAAGAAATGTGAGTGCCTCCAAATATACATACACTAGTTGGTTTATCCAATGGAATCCAGGTGTTCCTAAATCCCAGAAGTGGCATACTTTGTGGTATCAAGCCATTGAAAATCTTCTGTATCAATATGTTAGGAAATTCAAGAAGGCATCCAATTGGAGGAAAATAAAGCTTGTTATTACAGAGAATCCCTTAACGATGAGTAGTTATCATCCTAAAAAGGTATTTTATCAAACAAATTCCTAAATAAGGGATCTAAAGGTTAATAATACCTTAGTAGTAGTTACCTCATTATCATTATAGGAACAACCCTAACCCATAGAGTTGTGGGGATTTTACCACCACCACCACCCCTATAATCATCAAATTCATAACAGATCTAAGATGTGATGGTTATGGAGAAAAATCAATCCCAACCCTCATGGTTGGGGACATAATTACCTATTCTTCTTCCTCTAAGGAAGTTGGTTTTCTCCATTTTGGGATAAACTTCACAGGAAACACTCTCTTAGTTCATTTTACTTTATGATCAATCTACCTCACTGAGAGAATGATCTGTGAGAGTTTTTAGAGACTCCCTCTGGATCACTATCCAAAAATTGATTCGTAGGGAATTTTGGAGAGAGAAGGTAAAAACTTTTAGGGCTTGTAACCCAAAAAAATCCACTAAGAAGAAAAATATCAAGGGGGATTATAATTTATCCATTAGTGGGTGTTCATAGGATGATAAATCCTCCTACAACTTAGTTGAGGATATGATTCTTACTGTGTGGTTCAAATAAATGAATTCCATTAATTTAAACCCCATAGATAATGTAGAACATGAAACTGATACAGAAGAGCATAATGAATAGACTTCTTCTTAAAATATAGTTCACATCATAACATGTGAGGAAGGTGTGCGTACCTGATAGTAGAGGTAGAATCAACATCCGAGATCTAATTTAAATATTAATTTAATACCTAACCAATGATATTCAGTCAAAGATAAAGGGAAGTGGGACTATATCCCACCAATCACCTATAGTATTACTGTAGCAGGAACTGTTCGGTACTGTAGCAACTAGAACTATTCGTCCATCTGGCCCTTTGGGCCATCGGTTTGGTCCTCAGGTCCTGCAAGGATTTTGGGCCACCCAAGGTCTTCGGGCCAGTTGTTTCTCAAGGCCTTCAGGCCACCTTTAGGCCTTAGAGTCACCTAAAGGCCTTCGGGCCACATGAATGAAGAAGTACCAGTCAGACTACAAGGGACAAGGCTTAAGATGAGGATTCAGGGCAGACGCATTCACTGGAACAGAGCTAACCAAAATTGGAATAATGAGAGGGTATGGATTTTCCATCCATTCCATGCCTATGCATATTTGTATAGGAAAAATAGCATACTAGCCCTGTGAAGGTGGAGTGATGATTTCATGACATATGCTGGGGAGGAGCAGTTCTAAGTTATCTTGTCTGGGTGATTCCTTCTAAGACATACAGGTCATGTAATTGTCTCTAAGCCTTTGGGCCTTGTAAGGGTTCCACCTCACCCCTTGAAAGGTGGATTATCAAAAATAATAAAAAAAGGCCTTCCGGCCATTCCGACCTATCAAATAACAATCAATGTGAAAACAAGAGGGTCTTGGAGTTCTTTGTAAGGTGGAAGGACAGACCTATTCCCTAATTATATAGATTCCTCAAGAGAAGTTACTGGATATATGTATAAAAAATATCTGGTATGAGATAAAAATATTTTTAATTCCTTTAAAATACCCTATAAATTTATGATAGTTTGCAATAGTCACATAATGATTAAAATGTGATATTCATAATTTTAAGGAAAAATCCCACCCAAAATCATTAAGATAAGGGAAGAAAACTTGTATAGTAGAAGCTAAAACTATCATTTTCAAACCATCACTTATTATAGCCCTAGTTCCATGGCCCTCACAAGATCATACAATGTATCCTCTTGAATAGAAACACCAACAATAAAATATTTTTCAGGAGGGGAATAAGGAACAAAGTCACTTGAAATTTGAAGATTAGAAGAATAAAGTTTATTCCTTCTAAAAAGAATGAGTTATAGGTTATTTCATTACTTCCATGTAAAACAATATGCTTAAGATTCCAAATCATAGAAAACCTAATGAAGTTGGTCTAAATGACCACCCTGATTATTTCCAATTCCATTGGATATTGGGAAATAATATTCAATATTGTTTCTCCTTCAGGGACATATCCTAGGAGATGGTTGAATTTAGGAAAATAAAGTTGGGTATACCTTTGGAACTAGTGACTTGTGTTTCCTTTTCCATACCAGAAGAAGAAATAGAATGGAAGGAATTCCTAGAAAAACATGTGAATTTTTTTTTCTGACTGAATAACTAAGAAATCAACTATCTGGGCACATTCCACACTCAGGGAATAACTAAATAATCCAGTTATGACCTTCATTCCCTCTTAAATACCATATATTACATCTTCATCATCACAATATACTAAGAGTAGGTTCAATAAATATCAATAGGAAAATGTACATGAAGGAGAGCCCTTGTCGATACCCAATCTAGTATAGAATCTTCAGAACTTCTTACCCCCATCATTAAAAGGATGAGAAATATCCCACAAAATGATATAATGGTAAACACCACATAAAATAGAATTTTCATCAGATGGAGAGACACAATTTATATTTTTCATTGTGATTCACATGATAAACCCCTTATTTGATGAATAAGTTATATATAAACCAGATTTCCTTGAAAATAATTTGGGAGGAGGCTACATAGGTCAAGGAGGTTAGGGTAATTGAAGTCATGGTGGACCCTGAGGTTCAAGAATTATTTCTTTCAAATCCATATAAATTGAAAAATCCCAGTGACATGTACTCTAACAAGATCATCATAAACATTTATTAGATCTTGAATCATCATGGTATTGTTTAAATATAATCATATTGTAAGTCATACTAGAAGATATGTAAGTGTATGACTGATGTAAGAGTGTGGAAAGCCTAGTTCATCCTAACCCACATTCCATAGAGATGTCCCACAATTTCAATCTATTAAAGGATCTATTGGCACATTTCTCTTTGTCCCTAAAGACTCTATCCAGGGAACAACCTCATTATAGGAAGAATCATCCCCTATTCCAAAAGTACAAAATATTGAAGAATATGGATGTCATACCAATCAATATATCAATCCTATATTCCATTAAATTGTCAATATAATTCATAGAATCTCTCATTTAGGCCTTATTATCCATAAATATTTTTAGGATGAAATTAGTATAACTGTGATATATCACGTAGAGACTAGTTTTAGTGAATTCCATATAGTCATTTCCTTTACATAACATGACCAACAAGCTTTCGTACCTAGGAATATTAGACCCTTACATATATCTTGAAAGCTCAATGATATCAAAATCTGATGGACCCAAATAGGTAATGGTTTTGGGATTAACCTTATCTCAATTTGAACCCTTAATAAATTAGCCTACAATGAAACCAACTTTTCCCCCTCTAACCCAACAATCCAGGTACATGAAAATAGTGAATAAAGATCCATTAGAAAAATAAATTCAAGGTCCTAATTTGGTGACATCGTTTATAACTATGAATTCATGGTTGTTCTCCTAGACATGTATTTTAATGTCTTTTTGGGAAGGTATGGATCCATCTGCATGTGGAAGTTCCATTATCATACCACTCGTGCCTGAAGCACTCTATTAATTAGAATGTTGGAGTACTATATAAAAATAATATTGAATCTGAGTCTTGAAAATATCAATGTAGAAACACGAGGTTCTATAAAATGGATGGAAAACATAAAATGGTAAATAATTCCATTCATATTGCTACCTCTAATGTCCTAAGAACTTATTCTATCAATCCGTGGAGTAAAATAAATAAATATTATATGTTTCCCATTAACAAAATTGAAGTGGAAACTTTTGATCTAGGAATTCATTGGGTCATGCGAGTTTCATTAGTCAAAAATCCAAAACATCAAATCACTTTCTTATCATAAAATGGTTAGGAAGATGTTTTTATTGAGTAATATCCACAACCAGTGAAGGAAACCTCCACAAAGTACATGTAGATCAATATTTCCCTTGAGAACCTTTATGAAAAATTTGGGCTAACTAATATTCATTAAACCCATATAAGGATCTTAGACCAAGTGGATATAAATCATAGGAGTAGAAGAATATCATGGGGTTTAGGTACATTTTATTCCATTCACATGGTGTCATTTGATTCATATAATCCAAACTATTTAGAATAAGGAAATTATTCTAATGGAAATAATAAAAACACCCCCATATTATCTACTAGATCTCAAATTTACTATTCATATTTCACTTATGATAATAGAAAATTGTAATAAGAAGAAGAATATGAAGAAAAATAATAATAATAATAAGAAGAAGATGAATAATATTTTAGGTATTCCCATAAAATATTTAAGGAAGGTGTATCAACCAATATCGATAAACTGGGAAAGGTTAATTTGGGTACATAGGAAGACCCACAACCTATATTTATTATTTCCTTCATGACCCCTGGGGAAAATAATAAGTATATATCCTTATTGAAACAACATTTAGATGTGTTTATATAAAACTATATTGAAATTTTTGGTTTTTATCTCGATATGGCTACTCATCATCAAGGTTTTTCAAATAACCATTATGGTTATAAACAGGAATTAAGGAGAATGCATCCAAACCATGCTTTGAAAATGGGAAGTTGAAGTTGATAATATGATCAAGGAAAAATTAATTTTGAAAGTTCAATACCCAAAATATCTTTCCAACATTGTCATACATCAAGAATAATAATGACCAAATTGGAGATCACATTGATTTTAGGTATCTCAATATGCACTATCCTAAAGAAGATTTTACAGTCCTGACCATGGAATTATTGATTGATGAAACAACTAGATTCCAGGCCCCCTCTTTCATGGATGGGTATTCTGGATATAAATAGATCTTAACATCCACTTAATAGTATGATTATACTACCTTTATAGAACCCTAATGGGTATATTTTTACCAAGTAATTCCCTTTAGATTAAAGAACACTAGTGATATATATCAATATTCCATGCTCCCTATCTTCAAGCCCCACATCGGGAAAATCATATAATGTTATGTAGATGATATAAAGGTCAAGTATCAATAAAACTGTGATCATATTTTTTATCTTGAAATAGTTTTCAAAAAACTAAAACTACTTAATTTTTAGATAAACCCCCTAAAATGTGATTTTGAGTGACATTAGGGAAATTCCTTAGCTTCATAGTATTCCATAATGACATCAAAATTGACCCCAAAATGATGAATATGATACTTAATATCACTCCTCCTAAAAACCTCAAAGAGTTTAGAGGAATTCAAGGAAGGATCACCTACATCAGGCATTTAATAACTAGCTTCATTGATAAGTGTTTTCCCTTCACAAAGATAACGAATAAAAGTTATACCTAACATTGGGATGAAGATATCCATAAATCCTTCAATGATCTCAACAAATATCTTCTATATCCCCTGGTTTTGGTTCCACTTGTGGAAGATAAGATGACCATCCTTTATGTGGTGACCCTAGAGCAATTTATTATTCCCCTAATTTCTCATAAGTATGATTAAGGTAAGGAGAAAAACCTATATTACCTCAATAAGATGATATTGGATGTCAAGAATCGATATTTAGACATCAATAAAAACTTATTTGTATTTATCTTTACAGTGAAAAAGTTGAGACATTATCTATATAATCATTAATTTCATTAAATATATCATATAAATATGCTTAAATATATCTTTTTTTATCTGATGTTAATGGGGAATACAGAATGGTGGGTGATCATTCCATAATAGTTTAATTTCAATTTGTGTCTCAGAATGAAACCAAAGGGAATTCTTTAGAAGATTTACTCATAGTGCACTATATCCCTAAAAATAATCACTGGACACATAGCTCCCTAATTAAGATGTATTATATATTCATTAAACCTCATAATAATGGGAGATATACTTTTATGGATCCTCAAAGAACCTAACAAGAAGAAGGGTGGAAAACCCTAAGCTTAGTCAAGTGGTATTTGGGGTTGTACTCATCTCCATAGCAACGGTAGTTATACCTTATTCCTTTATACTATTAGAAGGATATATCAACAAAAAGTTAGAATATCAATCCATCACCATAGTCTTATAAGTATACTTATGGATTATAGTATCCTTTTTAAATATAAAAAGTGATTCAAAGTTAGTAATCAAGTCAATCAATGGTGAATATACTATTAAAAAGGAAGATTTTCTTCCCTTTATTGATTATGTATGAGGTTTGATAGTAGAATTCCCCTTGTAACCAAGACTATCTCATGTTACGCATTAATATAACACCCAAGAATATGTATTATCCAATATAAATACAACCCTAATAGATCTAGAATAGGATGAGATGGTCATTCACATCAGTTATTATAGGGTGTTATCTCTATTTATCATTATAATGACCAGACCTAATCGTATGTTAATTACATGAATTAAATAAAAAATTTCAATGTAATACATTCCCAAGACCATTTAGGTTTATATTTTTATATAATTAGGACAAAAAATTAACAAAAAAAATCATGACTTTTGCAACTAATGTAAATTTTACAAATATATAAACAACTTCTTAACCCATGAAAATTATTTAACATCTCCCACAAAATATTCTCATAAGATATTATTATATACATATCTTATATAATACTTTTATTTATAACCTGGGGAAAATGACACATAATGAAGGGGTGATATCAAATGACCAGTAAGGGTAAACATAAATGATAACAATTGATTATCATAATCAAGTATAAGATGAGAATATAGGTATAATCAAGATACATAATAAAATACATACCCAAAAAATCTTAGATCATAAATCATGGCATATGGCTTGAAACCAAAAGAGTGTGGAAATATGAGTCAACAAACATGAAGCATATAAAACATGAGCCAAGGAATATAAGAAATAAAGTGGAATAATCATAAATATAGTATTTATTATCTTTGTGAAACCAACTACCCGCCAACTCATTCACTCATAAAATTGTGATTAAATATAAATTCCATCACAATAACCATTTTTTAACCTAGCTACTTACAAACCCATTAATATAACATTTATATATCATGATATATAATCCTTTACCCAATACATTGGAGGGATATCTAGGTAATACACATCTTATAATCTATATATTTTTGTTCCACATGAAATCAATAACTTATCACATCATAAAGAACCCATGTAAATAAAATGGGATTCATAAAACATTCAAGATGATAATTATTCACTTACAGAGCATAGAGAACCCATGGAAAGAAAATGATATTAATTCAACACATCATAAATAACCCATGGAAAGAAAATGCATTTCATATATATTTACATAATGAAATCATTATTAATTCCATAAATAATTATAAAATGATGAACTCAAGGAAAATATATGGGTATTTAATGACATCAAGAAACTTTCTAGGTAAATACCATTCAATAAAAATGATAAAGTATATGGTATTTAAACATTATAGATAATGGGTATAAAATTAAGATAATAATTTTTCTTAATCAATCGATGTATAAAATCTATGTGAATTCCCTTAAATCAAAGCATCAAGAATAGGGTATTCATAAAGTAAAGGAATTAGAAGACAAATTATGGTTATACACCAAAAATAATTAATCAAAACAAAGGTGGTGATGAATAATTCCTTTTATAGATGAAATCAATATATAATCTATCTAAATAAATAAGGTGTATTGAATCATTTTATGAATATCCTTGATCAAGCATAAGATATAACAAGGGATGTTTACAGAGATGAATATTTAAGTGTTTTAGAAATAAACTCACCTTGTAAGTAAGAAATACCCTTGATCCTTTGAAATAATTTAAAAGAAATATTTTATAATAATAGGGGAAAAATAATTTCTATTAGGATGCATGAAAACTTATAGAGAAAGTTTCATATAAAATGATAAATATGATGAAAAGATAAGTTTATATAAAAATTTAAAAATAAGTTATTTTTATCAAAAATGGTTCATGAAGAAAACATTAAGTGATTATAATTAAAACATTTGAAAATAAGATCAAGTTAGTTGAAAATTACTTTTATCAAATTTTTAAATATATCTAGGGATGCCCTAAAAAAAGTAGAGTTTATCATAAAAGGAACCCCCCATTTATAAAACAATTTTATTGAAAAACACATAACTAAAAAAGATTATAAAAACTTCAATTTAAAACAGGGAAAAGAGAATGAACATCTTAACAAGGATAAAAATCATAATATTAAAAAATTATGATATTAGATTTAAAGTCTATATAAATTCCACATATGGGTTATCATATTTGAGAGGTCTCAATTTTGAAAGCAGTTCGAAATAGAAACCTTAAGGTTTGAGTGAAATTCAAATAAAAACCATTGATGGGGAGAGGGAGATTGAAATTGAAATTAAAATATCATGAATTTAGGTTATTTCTGGATAAAACAACTCAATTAGGTAGAATATACACCACTTAAAATAAATTAGGTTCATAATATAAAACATGTCACAAATAGAGGAATTTAAGATGAAAACTTCTTACGACCATAGAAACTTTTGAATAAAAAAATTGGAAAATTTAAATTAATATATTTTTATAAATTACATGAATTAAATCATGGATTATTATAAAATAAATTATTGGGAATTATATAAACCATATAAATAATAAATTGGTGTATAATATTAAAACATGTCACAATGAAGAGAAACTGAGATGGAAAAACACTTACGACTTAAGAAGCGTTCTAATAAAAACCTCTTTAAAGAGTGATAGCTTTAAGTCAAAGTTAAAACACCATGAATAATAATAAAACATGACATTAAATATCAAATTTTCAGTATATACACCATTTAAAATAAATTAGGTGTTTAATAGAACATGTGTCTCAAAGAAAGAAGTTTTGAGATGAAACCCTTACCTATGTCTGAATGTGTTCTACTCTTGCACTTAAATTAATTGATAATTAAATTAAGTTCATTATATATATAAATATATATATATCTAAAACTTTATTCATATTAAATTAATTTTATAAGGTCAATTTATTATATTTTTTTACTTATTTTAAATATAGTTTCTACTTATGTCGGTCACTCGGGGTTGTTCGAATAATTTCTTCATGATATTTTCTGTTTCATGACTATGGTCAAATATATTGTAAAATAGATTCATAATCACAATAATTTAATATTATTTTATCCTTTAATATTAAATTATAACATAATTCATATAGTTAAATAGGTTCTATATGAATGGACTCAGTTTATAAAATTTTCATTAATATGTCCTTTTTAGCAGTTAAATTTTCCATGATAGTTTATTACTAATATTACTTATAGAATGTATAATATTATAATTATATAATGTTAATAGTTTAGTAAATAACCATTTTTATACATTATATACATGTTTAATTCCATTAATGTTATTTTATATGGGAAAATAAAGAGAAATATTATCTCATGGAGGTGGTAGTCCGTATATACACACAGACAATGCTTCTGTTTATTTAGAATAAAAAGAAAGTTGAAAATGAAATATATTATAATTTTAGAGTAATTAAAATGTTATAAATGTTATATTATATTAGTAAATAATATTTTTTAACTATAAATTAATGGTGGTGATGAAAAACCGAAAGTGCCGCTTCATGGAGGCGGTAATCTGTGCGCACACACTAACAACGATTCATGTTTTTCTTAATAGATGGAAGAGCATAAAAAATGGTTTTAACATTATTATAATAACATATAAACACACTATTAATTATGAGGTTATTAATATACTATGTTTATGGTTGTTTTATAAAGTAAATAAAAATAAAGAAATGTTAATAAAGATGTGTTACCCATGTTGAGACCTTGAATTTCCTCTTAACAAGACCTTAGATTTGAGGGACTTAAGATAATTTGGGGTGAACAGGGGAATTAGGAAATTTAAAGGAATTAAATAATAGGAAATATGGTTATAGTTTTAAGGAAATTTTTAAACAGTATTGGATTATTAAATGGGTAGAAGTGATCCCCCTTTTATAAGTGAAGAGGAGGGACTTTTTCATAGAAAAGAATGTTAAGTAAAGGGTAAGAATGGAATGACATGAAATTTTGGTGAATTAAGGTTGGTAAAAATTTTATGAAATACTTTAAAACCTAAAAAATTATTCATATAAGATCTAAAGGTCATGTTAATTTAGGAAACTTCAATCCACCTTAGATTAGTCATTTAAACACTCATTACTCTTAATTAAATGTTTAATCATATCAATTATTTTGTTACTAAGAATATAATTGAAGCATTATTACCAAATTTTGATGTGATGAATCTTAATTTGGACTCCATTTAACCTAACTCAATTTATAGTTATGGGAAAACGAACTTTTAAATTAAAATATATAATGTGCTGAAAAACTATCTTTGTAGAAGAAGTCATTTTAATCATAATGTATTCTTAATATTACTTAACATTAATTACAAGTTAAATGAGTATTAATTTATTTATATATTTTAACATTATAATAGAGTCTTAATTTAAAATAAAATCATTTAATTCTAAAAATAAATGATATTTAGAAAAATATTATTCTTTAAAAAATATATGTTTTATTAAGGTAACTAATATTTACCTAAGAAAATATAATCTTTATGCCTAAAAAATATAGCGGAACTTGTTATATAATTTGGTCCCACTGGTTTTAAATTTTAAATCCACTTAATTTGATTAAATTTATAAAAACTAATTTGAAAACACTAATGTATAATGTATAATTTTTTTTGAGAAAATATTACTTATGTTCTAAAATCTAAAATACTGGCTTGTAATTAAAAAATGATATTTTAAAGTATATATGGTTACTTAAAAGATATATATTTGGTCACTAAAAAGGTTTCATAAGTTTTTGGTTATTCTTATATCCAAGTGATGTTAAAAAATCCATAGTGTTTCCAAAAACAATATTTTTCACTATTCACCTAAAAAATCAACTATTTTAGAAAAATCTCAAAATTAATCTTAAGATAATATTTTCATGTTTAAACAAAAAATGAAGTTATTTTTTGTAAAATTAAAATATAAAAATCTAAAAATTATCTTTTAAATGAAAATAAAATATATTCAGAAACATTTATTTTATTAAAAAATAGGTCTTTTTATACTTTAAGTATTTTTAATATTATTTCATATAATATTTATGAATAATTTAATATTTATATGTTAATTTATAAATATAAATATTACCTATTATAAAAAACTTTTAACTATGATCAATTTTAATTTATTAAAGTAAAATACAATTCCATTTTTTAAATGGTTCTTCGAAAATCATTCTTTCTTATAGAATATCATTCAAAGAAAAATAATAACATGTAACTCTTTTAATTAATTATTATCCTTTATTTACTAACGATTATTTTATTCATGTAATTTTAATATGTAATAGTTTATTTTATTTGGGTTTTGAATTAGTTCTCTGTTGTGTGTGACATAAGATACTGGAGATAATATTAACTTCAAGGATCCAAAATCTCAGTTCGTTACCTTCTACCCCCTTAAATAAATTAAATCCTCAGAATTTTAATTATTACCAACTCGTGATAGCAGGATTGGGAATTATTAACATATTTATTATTCTAGATACAACTTAGAATATGACATCTATATTACTATTTGAAGTTAGATCAACATACTTAGCTTTCCTCAAACACTATTGATTGTTTATACCCTAAAAATATATTCTCCAGAGTATACCTTTTCCAAAACTACCTAAGTATTCAAGTTATAAAACCATAGTTAAATAAGATATTCTTCAAAAAATTAATTCTATCTTTAATACCCAAATGGTACTATCCATTAGTTCATCAAATCACATTGTAGAAAATATATACCATAATCCTATTAACATGATAAAATCCAAAAAAATATCATGAATCATCATCAATCCCAAGTATATCGATACTATATATCTTATATTTTCAAAATCACCCAACCCTTTATTATATCTAAATCAAACATGTGTTAAACCAAAAATTTATCCATCCCTTAAACATGTGTTCTTCAATAGTTATCTTAAAAAATATAAAATTTCCATAAAATCAATTTTCAAGGTTATTGATACCATTTTAATATATTATTTCAAAACATTAATGTAAAACTTCTAAATAAAGATCCTTATATATTTCACATAATCCTCAATAACTTTTATAATACCAAAATATCATAGATACATAAAACTTTACTAATTAAAATATCTAATAGCATCTAGATTTAATTTCTACTAGGTTATAACCTCATTAACTTAGGTAAGACTAGAAAAATAACCTTTTCATATTAAGAGGCATATACTAAGATTCATCTTTAAGTATTCTCCCTTATTTGGTTATAATACATAGTAGTTTTTGGATATATACCTTTATAAACTCATCCTCATGATCCTATTTCAACCAAATACTAAAACAATGGTTATGATAATATCCTAAATAATCAGAGCATGTGAATATGAAAACTCAATCCTAACATGTATTCTCTAAGGAACCCTTAATTTAAACATATAATACTTTTATTTAAACTATGTAATACCTGATCAATCTAATAACTCTCTTGGTTTTACCTATAGTACTTTATATTGTGTTCTATCATAATTATTAACATAATCCCTTAATGTAATTAGGAAATAGACCTTTTATAATGGTTTGTAAAGAGTATGAAATAAACAAAAGAATATTACCCTGGAGTGACAAACCAGGTGTGCAGTTAGGCCTCATTTTCATACACTAGGTGATTATCAAGTTAATACCCAATCAACATTTTTCTAGGTTATTACCCATAGTTATAACTATGACCAAGCTTTCATCCACTTATAACATCTATATTGGATGTTATTTCTAGAAAAACCACAACATCTATACTTTACTAATACTTTAGGATGTTATCCCTTACACAGAATTATCCCTCAGTCTTATGCCTTAGGTTTTCACTAAACTTATCTTATACTAATCCCCAAAATATTCAATATTACCTTAACTAACCTAAAGTGTTATCTATTAATTTTAAGTTAGGGTAAACCTTAACTTATTAAACTTTGGTGGTATTTTAAACTCTCAAATTTTCTTCAACCGATAACATCTTAATCTCTAAAGTTATAACCCAAATATAATAAAAACTATGATGTCACAGACCTGATATTATTGTAATTACATGAATTAAAGAAAAAGTTTAAATATAATACATTCACAATACATTTTAGGTTTAGAGTTTTAAATAATTAGAACAAAATATTAACTAAAAAAACTCATGTATTTTTTAACTAATGAAAATTTTCCCGTTATATAAAATACTAATTAATTATTGAAAATTATTAAAAATCTCCCAAAAAATCTTCTCATAACATACCCTTCTAGACACATCTTATATAATAATTTTCTTTATAACCTAAGGAAAGGGAAACATAAAGAATACGTGAGGTCTTATTCTTAGTAAGGGTTCACATAAACAATAAAAATCAAATATCATAAGTGATCATTAGATGATAATATGAGTATAATAAAGATACATAAGAAAATACATACCAAAAAAATATTAGATAATTAATCATCGGATATGACATAGAATAAAAATAGTACAGAAACACGAGTCAACAAATATGAATCATAAAACATGAGCCATAAAATATAAAAAAAAGTGGCATATTTATAAACATAGGGTTTCTTATCTTTGTGAACCTGGATACCCACCAACCCTTTCACTCATAAAAGTTTTATTATAGATAAATTCCATCAAACTCACCCTTTATTAACCTAACTACTTGCTAACCCATTTACATAACATTTCTATCTCACGAGATATAAGCCTTTACCCAATACATTGGAGTGAGATATAGGTCTCACCTATCTCATAATCCATAAATTTATGTCCCTCATTAAATCTATCACTTATCATATCATGAATAACCCATGTAAATAAAATGGGTTTCATAAAACTTACAAGATTAAAATCATTCCATTTTATAGAATATAAAACCCTTGGAAAGTAAATGGGAATCATTTAACACATCCTAAATAATACATTAAATAAAATGGGTTTCATATGGACTCACATAAGGAAATAATGATTAATTATATCAATAATCATAACATGATGAACCCATGGAAGATAAATGTGTATCCAATTACATCATGTAACTTTCTATGTAAAGACCATTTAATCAAAATGATAAAGTATATGGTATTTAAAATATATAGATAAAGGGTGTATGGTTAAAACAATAATTTTACCCATTAAATTGGTGTATGAAATATAGGTGAACAACCTTAAATCAAAGGAATCAAGAATACAATATTCATAGTGGAAAGAAATTGGAAGAAAGATTACAGTTATAGACTAAAAATGATTAAGATAGACAAAGGAAGTGATATATAATTCCTTCTATATAGAAGACTGATACATTAACCATAAAAATAAATAAGGTTGATCGTATCATTTTATTAATATCCTCAAAAAAGAATAATATATATCAAGGTATATTAACTTAGATTATTTTTAAGATTTTTAGAAATAAACTCACTTTGGAAGTAAGAAATACCTTTGATCCTTTAAAATAATTTTAAATAAATATTTTATAATCCTAGGGGAAAAATAATTTCTTATAGGATTCATGAAAACATATAGAGGAAGTTTCATATATAATGACAAATATAAAAGAAATATATGCTTATATGAAAATATAAAAAATTATTTTTTTATAAAAAATGGTCCATAGGGAAAAAATTAAGTGATTTTACTTCAAAAAATTTGAAAATAAGATCAAGGTAGTTGAAAATTACCTTTATCAATTTTTTAAATAGATGTAGGGATGTCCAAAAATAATGTGGGGTTTAGCATAAAAATAATTTCCCCTAATTTTGTAAACATTTTTTTTTGAAAACCACAATGCTTTAGAAGACTAAAAAAACCCCAGTTTAAAATAAGGTAAAGAGAAGAAAAAATTTCACCAAAAATAAAAACATGATAATTAAATTATTTCAATCTTATAATTAAATACTATACAAATTCCCCATATGGGTTATAATATTTGAGAAGTCTCGATTTTGAAATACGGTTTGAAATAGATACCTTACAACTTTAGTAACATTCAAATCAAAACCATTGATGGAGATATAGATTGAAATTGAACTCAAAATATCATGAAAATAGTGTATTTTAGGATAAAAAATATAAATTAGTCCTCATATACAAAAATTTAAATACATTAGGTGCATAATACAAAACATGTATCAAAGAGAGGAATTTAAGACAAAATACCCTTACGACCTTAGAAATTATTGAATCCAAAGTCAATGAAAACTTAAAATAACTATGTTTATATAAATACCATTAACTAAATCATGGATTATTAAAAAATAAATTATTTGGAAATATATACACCATAGAAATAAGAAATTGGTGCATAACATTAAAACACATCTCAATGAAGCAGAATTGAGATGAAAAAACCCTTATAGCTTAAGAAACATTGTAATAAAAACCATTTGAAAGAGAAATATATTGAATTTGAATTTTAAATACCATTAATAAGAATAAAACATGATATTAAATATATAATTTTCATTATATACACCATTTAAAAGAAATTATGTTCTTAAAATAACATGTGTCTTAAAGAAGAAAGTTTTTGAGATGAAACCGTTACATGTGTCTGAAAGTGTTATTCACTTGAACTTAATTTCCTGAATAATTAGATTAATTTAATTATATATATATAATAACATTATTAATATTTATTTAATTTTATAAGGTCCATTTTTTATCTTTTGGTATTTAATTTAAATATTGTTTCCTCTTATGTTGGTCACTCGAGGCTGTTCAGTTAATTTCTTTGTGATACTTTTGGTTTAATGACCATGGTAAAAGGTGTTGTAAAATAGTTTCATAATCCCAAGAATTTAAAATTATTTTGTAATTTAATATTATATTATCACATAATTTATATAGTTAAATATTTTCTCCATGAATGGACTCAATTTAGAAAATTTACATTAATATGTCCTTTTTAGCAGTTAAATTTACGATGACAATTTATTGCTAATATTACTTATGTAATGTATAATATTATCATTACATAATTTTAATGGTTTATTAAATAAACCTTTTTATAAATTAAATACATTTTTAGGTCCATTCATGTTAATTGACATGGAAAACAAAATAGAAACATCATGTCATGGAGGCTGTAGTTTGCATGTACACACAGACGACACTGCCGTTTTCGTAGAATGGAAAGAAATATAAAAATAAAATATATTATAATTTTAGAGTCATTAAAATTTTATAAATATTATATTATATTAGAAAATAATTTTTTTTAACCATCCATGGAATGTGTTCATGAAAAACCTAAAGCGTCACTTTGTGGAGGCGATAATACGCACACACACACACACACTAACGATGATTTTTTTTTCTTAGCAGATAAAAGAGAATAAATAATGATTGTAAAATTATTATAATAACATATAAAAACAATAATTATGATTAATTTTTTATTATACTCTGGTTATGGTTGGTTTATAAAGCAAATAATAAAAAAGAAACGTTGAGAAATGTTACCTATGTTGAGACCTTGAACTTCTTCTTGATGAAAGTCTTATATTCGAGGAACATAGGATAATTTGTGGTGAATATAGGAATTAGGGTGTGTAAAGGAATTAAATAAGATTTAATTTTGGTATTTTTTCAATTAAATTTAGAAACATAGTGGAGTATTGAAAGGGTTGAAGTGATCACCCATTTATAAGTGAAGAGGAGAGACTTTTCCATGGAAAGGGATGTTAAGTAAGGGGTAAGAATGAAATGACATAAAATTTAGGTGATTTAGGTGAAGGAAGGTAGATAATACATCTATTTAGGTCTTTAAAACCAAAAAAATAATTTCTATAATGTTCAAAGTTCAATTTAATTCAGTAAAATTTGATCCTCCTTAGACTAGTCATTTAAACACTTATTAGTCTTAATTAAATATTAATAATGTAAATTATTTTATTAATAAAAATATAAGTAGAACATTATTACCAATTTTTTACATTATGAATAAAAATTTGTGATTCATTAAACCCAATTTAATTCATAATTATTGTAAAATTAATTTTAAATTAAAAGATATGATCTGATGAAAAATTGTTTCTGTAGAAAAAGTTGTTTTAATCACTAAGTGATATTAATATTATTTGACATTGATTACCAATTAAATGAGTGTTTATTTATTTATTTATATATATTGACATTATATTATAGTCATAATTTAAAATATAATCATTTAATTTAAAAAATACATTTTACTTAGAAAAGTATTATTCTTTGAAAAATAACTATTTTACTGAGTTTACTAATATTTAATGAAGGGAAATTAATCTTTATACCTAAAAATAAAGTATACCTTATTAGATAATTTGGATCCACTTATTTTATATTTTAAATACATTTAATTTTATACAATTTATAAAAACCAATTCTAAAATTATAACGTATAATGTATTAAAAATAATTTTTGAGAAAATATTACTTATGTTCTAAAATATCAAATATAGGGTTGTAATAAAAAATGACATTATAAAATATATAATGTTACTTAAAATAAAAATATTTTATCAATAAAAAGGTTTCATAAGTTTTATGATATTATTATATCCATGTGACGTTACAAAATCCATGGAATTTTCAAAAACGACATTTTCACTATTCACCTAAAAATCAATTATTTTAGAAAAATCCCAAAAAAACATCTTAAGCTAATATTTATTTTTTTTTAAAAAAATGAAGTTATTTTTTTTAAATTGAAATTTAAAAAATTAATAAATTATATTTTAAATTAAAACTTAATATATTAAAAAAATAACATTTATTAACAAAAAGATTTTTTTAAACTTCAGGTGTTTTTTAATTTTAATTCATATAATATTTATAAATAATTGAATGTTGATTATAAAGAACCCAAAAATAGTATACCAAAGTTGTTGGTTACTTTATTACATTGGTTATAGATACAAATGATCACATCCTAAAGGACCAAATAGCTTAACAATCTTGGATAACTAGATACATACTTGAAACCCACATCACATTTGAAAAATTAATGGTAACATAGAATTTTCTTTGAGAACAAAACTATTACATTTATAATATCACTAAATATCACTCATAATATATTTCCTTGCATCCTGAGGAAAGTAAACATAATAAAGGGTTGAGTTATAATGCTCAGTAAGGGTACATGTACAACAGAAGTTATCATGAAAAAATAATAAACAATCAATATGTAAAGGTAAGTTACTAAAACACATTCCATTTAATAAATAAATTGAACATGAAGAATAATATGGAAATAATTTTCAATGATAAAAATAATACCATATAAATACTCACATAATCTTGAAACTTATCCATGGATATTTTAACTAATTGAAATCCAAATACTCAAGTTAGTTTGTCTCATGAGACCTATTGATAGATCAAAGGTCTATAGTGGCCCCCTCCTATCACTTACTAAGTCCAATGCATTCCTCATATGAAAACGTAGAAAAATAATCATCATAAACATTAATATTAAAAAACTAGAATATGAAATGTTAATTATTTTTCCAATCTATAAAAATAATAAACATAAACCTTCATATTATAAAAATTTCATATGAATGTTAATACTTTCCTCAATCGATAAACATAATCATAAACCATCAGGGGTACTATGGTGAATGTTATCAAAATAGTACATCCTAGTAAAACTAATCATAAAACATAAAAATATATAATAATGATGGTATGGAGCATAAGGTAAAACGAGGGTTATTTTCATTAATGAATATAATTTCCATAAAAATTCTATTAAAACATTATTGATGAAAATATCCTTTTTTGTTTGAAAATCAATTTCAAAAACTAAAAATTTCAAAAAAATTAATAAAAATATTTTCCTTTAAAAATAAACTTATAAAATTGTAAAGTAAGATTAAAAATAATGAGATTTAATGATGGTGGGTAATTCTGTACATGCTATATAAGTTAAAAAAGAAATATTCCTTTCACACTATTGTAAAAAGGTTAAAAAGTACCTCGTTTGACAAATGAAAAGAAGATTAATTTCAAATTATTCCATAAAAAATTAAAACATAGGTAAAAACAGATTGAATAAATAATTTTTATAATGTTAAAAACATTTTTGGAAATATTTTTAGAAAACATGGATATGGAAGAAAAACCATTTTTGACTGAAAAGAGAAATAAAGATAGATTTTCTTAAAATCATTTTCTCAATCATTATACATACCAAAGAGAGAAAAATGTTACTATTAATTTATAGTTTCATGAATAACCATATTAGAAGAAAATATATTAGATTTAATATATTAATATCAAAAAATTCCCTAAAAGGTAGGCTTAAACATAAATAATCTCAAATAATGATGTGATTATGAAATAAACCCTTACCACTTTGGTAACTTTTGAATTGTGAGACCCATAAAATAAATAAATTCAAATTAAAATTTAAATACCATCAATATAAATATATTCATGATATAATATATCAAAGGGTAAGTATATACACCACACAAAATAAATAAGTGGTGAATATGATATATGTCTCATGGACGTAAAAGTGATATTAGAAACCCTTATATGTTTTGATAACTTTTGAATCCTAAAACTCATGAAATAATAATGTTAAATGAATATTTAAATATCATTATAATAAAAAATTCATGATATAACATATCAATAAGGCTGTATATACACCTCATAAAATAATATAGGTGCATAACATAACATATTCCCCAAAGAAGACAATTCGAGAAAAAAAATCCATTTCACCAGGTCTGATTTTCTTTATATGTGTTTGAAGATCCTTTATAATAAATATATATTTATTATAAATATATTATATAACCATAATCATATATATAATACCATATATGATTTAATTATAATCTTTTATCACCTTTTTATTAACAAGTCTTTGTTAAAATCACTATTATGAGTAATAACTACTTTGTTTTTCATGTATGTTTTGGTTTGGTAGTTTTAGTACTTGTAATTTGATCATGGTTAAATTATATAAAAAATATTATCCATGATATAAATATCATATATATTCATTATATTAGTATTTATAGTAGTCCATAAAATTTATAGATATAAAAATGTGTTATACCGTTCATGGAGACGGTAGGCTGTATATAAGTATGAATGTTGTTTCCATTTTTTTAATAGATGGAATGAAATAAATTTAAATAATATTTTAACTTTTAATAATCCTTATTATATAATATATGTCATATATATTAATTAAATGTATCCTTATCACTATCCATGTCAAAATGAAATGAAAAAAAAATCTCACATCGCTTCATGGAGGTGGTAGTCCACACATACGGACGAGTGACATTATCATTTTCGAACAGATTAGAAGGTAAGAAGTTATATGTGATATTATAATTCCAAAAGTGTAATTATGTAATAAATATAATATATATATACATTAAATCCATTTTTATATCTATCCATGAGTGGTAGTTATGGAAAACGAATTACATCGATTTGTGAGGTGGTAGTCCTCCTGTACACACAATCAACAGTTTCATTTCCCATTTGATGGAATATGAGATGGATATAGGTCATTAAATTTATATAATAGAATATATGTATGTTTTAAATACTGGAATTATTATTTTATCATTGTTTATAGATATTTTAAGGAGTTAAAGGAATAAATAAAACGAAGACATATGGTTAAGAAGTATACCTATTATTTGGAGAACCTCTTTAGGTTTATGACAAAAGTATTCCTAGATTGGTTTTGTGATAAAAAATAATATAGTTCATGGGGAGGGTTGTAATTAATGTATTTTGGTAGGTATTTTCTGAACTAAATGGATTTGGATGTGTGAATAGGATAGGAAAGGGGGTGCCCTTTTATAAGTGGGGGGAAGGATATACTTAGAATTTTTGAAAAGAATAAATTTTACCCACATTTTAAAAATTAAAAAAAGATAAAAATAGCTCATTATCAATATTTTTATTATATATGTTTTAAATATTTCCATAAAATATGAATTGAAAAAGTTTTTATGTCATTATAATCCTTATCTTCTTAGTTTAACCCATAGAAAACTTGTTTTAACCTTAACCACAATAATTAATTTTTACCATTTTTAAATTTAATTATGACAAGAAATTAAGTTTAAATTATTATATAATATTAATTATGTTTATTACAAATATGAAATTAATTTTTAGAAATTCAATACACATAATTGAAAAAAATTAATTTAAAATTAAACCAGCATACATGATGAAAAGAAGTTTTCCAAAGAAAACATTTTCATAAGTATAAAAGGTTTTTATATAAAAAGTGAAAATATAATTGATTTTAATGAACTAAATAAGATTAATTATAGTATAATTTAACTAAATTTACTTTAAAAAAAATTAAAACTAAATTTATCATTTAAACACTTTAAATGAAAAGATAGTTTTCAATACAAATCAGTATTTTTCACTATTTATCAAAAAATTAATGTTTTAAGAAAATTCAAAAAAATCCACTCTAAGATAATTTTAACATGATAAATTAAAAAATTAAGTTTATTTTTTCAAATAAATTTTCTAAAATTGATAAAAATTAACTTTAACATAAGTTCAAAAAACATGATGAAATCACTTTTTAGAAAAAAACACAATTTTAAGCATAAAACTGGGTTTATTCTTATCACATGCTTTGAAAAAATTTTAGATTAATTATAATTTTTTTATTGAATATAAAATATAAAAAATTTATTAAAATAATTCACCAATAGTTACTAATTTAATTTATGATGATAAAAATATGATGCATGCATAAAAATAGTTTTTCAAAAAAAATATTTCTTTTACTTTCAAATGATTTTCATTTCTATTTTTAATCAACTGATAAATAATGAATTTATTTTATTCATGCATAAACCATATAATTTTTATAATTTAGTTAGTCCTATTCATACCCTCCATTTTAATGGATATGTTATAATGGCCATATTTAAATAATATATTTTGTGGGACATTTAAGCTCAGTGTTGTGTGTCGTATATACTATTAAACATAATGTTATTTTAAAATATCAATATTTTATGTATCAAAAGTTATCAAGTAGGTTAAATTTATTTAAAATCAATATATTTTAAAGTATATAGGTGTTACATTCTTTCCTCCTTTAATAAATTATGTCCTCGTAATTTGAACTTGCTCTTGGAAAACAAAGGTTTTACATTTAAAAATTCATTTTGTGGAAAACCCAAATCGTAAAAGGGTTAATAAAACTTACACTTAAAGAGTGTGAAATAGAAATATTAAGGTCATATATAATAACACATATATAGGTTTCATAGTAGTAAAACAATAGTGGTACATGGAAGAAAACCATAAATAATTATTAAGAGTGAGAGAGATCATTGATCACAAGAAAGTGAATGGTCAAGAGAAAGTTAACCAAAAAACTATAAACCTATGAGGTGTGAAAATGATGAAGGAAAATGTATAAAGTTTTTATTTCAAGATAATTTTCCTAAAGTTAAGGTATTATTTTACTATCAATATATAAAACACCAAAAAATACACTGAATTGATATCTTTTTATTTTATAAGCATAATTTCAACCTTTGGTTGTGCTTTGATCAACTTGTACTTCATTTATTACTCTAATAAATGAATTTTTAGGATGAAATTTTTATGCATGAAGCACTAAAATTAACTTTTAATGGGTCATATAACCCATAAGATAATAACAAGATATTTCTTCTATCTTTACTAAAACCAAAATGGTTAGCATAATGTAAAACAATACCCAAAATGAATAAACCTTCATATGAAGGAATAATACATTAATCTCTAAAATTAAATAATAAAACCAAAGGTTTGACATAAATAATTCCATAGAAAAATGAACCTATATCCCAATTAACCTTAATAACCTCAACATTAATGAATGTTTTAACCTCAAATTTTATCTCATACCCTTCATCTTAAGCCTACAAATACGTAAGATAATTTTTAACAAATAATCCTTTTTGTTAAACCCTATGGTAATATATACCTCAACCTAATAAAATGTCTCCCAAAATATAATTAATCACTTCAAAATAAAAAATATTTGATCCTATAACATGTTTCCCAAAATCAGCCTAATATTTATCCCTCAAACCATTTGAGTAAAAAAATTCCATATTAACTAGTACATTATGTAGGCCAGTGGTAGAAATTTCACCCTTATCTCCAATTGGTTGTGAGTTCAATCCCCACAGTATTCCCAGATATGATAGGTTGTCACTCGAAATATAAGTTTTCCTTTTTATAAAACTATATTAATATAATTCGTATAACATTCAAAAAAATATGATGAATATACTAAGAAATAACATTAGTCCTCAAATAAATTTTCAATACCATGGTTATATATATGATAAAACATATGTTCCCATTTTTGATAACCCATAATTACTTCATCATAAAAAATCATATAAACCCTAAAGGTTATCAATACCTTTAAACTTATCTATGCAAATATTAAATGTATTCCTCCTCAAATAACATTTTAACTAAAACCCATACCAATACCAAAGTTTATATTACCATAAAAGTATCCCAAAATGTCATTAAAACCACATCACTTAAAACCTAAAATGGGGTGTCTAAGACACTTAAATTATGATAAAACTTAAACTCATAAACAAATGATGGTATCCATAACTCTTAAGTAAATCTATGATAAAGAAATATATGGTTCCAAAACATAACACAATCCTTACATGTTTCATGATTCTTATAACCAAAATACCACTGATAAAAATAATTTAACAACATAATTCTGGACTCCCAATACATAAATACTTTAACCTCCCAATTTAATGATTGGTATAAAATAATTCCTTCCTTGGTGTAGAAGTTAACATTTAAAAGAGGGAATTGTCTTAGATAATTCCTAGTTTCCCATATTTAAGAAAATAAACTATAAATGGATCTCTAGGGTGAAATTTATTTCTCTCTATTGAAATAATCACTTTTCATTGAAAATTTGTTGTTATTTTGAACACATAAAACATTTTCAAGTTCCTTTGAGACATTATCTTGGGTGTATCTTTACACATTTCTAACATAAAGGAAATTGAGCCTTTTTTCCTCCATGGTATCCACCACTCAAGCTCTTATCGGACTCCATCATTCTATTCTTTGGTGAGTCTAAGAGTTGGTTAAGGTATAGGTTGTTGATCATATATCAGGATAAATGATTAGGTATAATCAAAATATATTTTAATTCATTCATAATTCCATTTGGTTTCTCAGAATCACCGCATTTTCTATCATATTCTGGACTGAAAGTTATTTTTTATTAAGAAGACAGGAAACTCTAAGTATACAAATCACGGAGGGTGAAAGTAGTGAAGACCAAGTGAGTCCTTCTGGATCACATTGACACACTCGCAAGGAAGAGAATTAAGACTGTCATACACTATTAAAGTCTCCTCTAGCCTGCCCCCGCGAGCCAATGCATCACCCACAAAGTTGGATTCTCTCACACTATGATGGATCAACCTGCCCTGATTGGTCTCCACTTTGCACCTTCTAAAAACGTACACCAGATTCCAAGTCACATCACATGCAACCTAAAGAGATCTAACCAGAACTTCCGAATCTGATTCAACCTCCGTCACCCGGAGACCTCTCCTTCTGCACAGAGTGAGACCCATAAGGAGGGCTCTAAACTCCACACTTGTAGAAGTGCCTGGCCCATAATAGGCACTTAAATCAATGTGGACTGAACCCCAGTAGTCCCGGAGAACACCACCGCCCCTCATGATCCCCCCCGAACAAGAACCATCCACATTCAATTTTAACCCGCCAACCGGGGGTTGCCATCTAACCCATCTCCCTTGCTGTAGGGCCTGGGCACACTGTCCACCCACAAAGGACCCCAGAATACCCGCATGCAAACCATTATTGAAAAGGGTAGAAAATTATACAATGAGAAATCTCATACGGATCTGAAGTGATAATAACGATCTCTTACCACCTAGCCTTACCTGATTGCGAGCTTTCCAAAGCGTCCAACATACAGATACTAGAATGATCACATAATCTAGTATATTTAGACTAGAAATCAAATTATTTAATTCTCAAAGATATTTTAGGTTTATATTTTTAGATATTTAGGTCATAAATATTACATAAAAAACCTATAATTAAACAAAGTGGAAACTTTTAAATCAATATCCATTCTTTACACAATATAAATTTTTTAAAATAAAACTTTATTTCTTTTCATGACAAATGTTAACAACTTTCAACTTGACTTCTTCATTTATCTTACCCATCCTTAAAACCTATGATTTTTTTAAATGTGGGATGAGTATAAAAATATTAGTTAGGTACATAAAATAATAAGTCCATTAGTCTAGAGAAAAACATGAAAACCCCTGAAAACCATTTTATTAAAAAAACACATTTTCATCCAAAAAGAGAATCATTTTTCCTTTAAAAAGATCAATATATTACCTTTTGAAATAAATATTTTTCCATGAAAACTCATTATAAATCATAGAAAAGTCATGTAAATTCCTTGGGACATCATCATTATAGAAACCTTATAATAAAACTTATAAATTAGTATAACCATATGACTGAATTCTAATATAATTTTCCCTAGAAAAAAACCATTACCCAATGCATTGGAGTGCTATTTGGGTACACCCATCATATAAGCTATAATGGGATTACCTGTGAGCTATAATGGGGATAATTTATTCATAAATAATGTCTAAGGACCATATCATGAGTAAAACCCTTGAAAAATATTTTAAAACCGTGTGCAAAATGCTTTATGATATCAAAATTCCATTTTCTTGTAAAAACACTTTTAAAATATAAAAATCATGCACGTAATAAAGAAAACATTTTATTTGAAAAGAAACCTTAAAAATTATAAAACTTCGAATCATTTAGGTATAATTACTTCATGAAATTACATTCATACCATATATGCAAAAACTTCATTCTTTTTTACTTTTGTAAAAAGGGTTGAAAGAGGAACTTTAAAATAGGATTTAGAAGAAAGTCCCTTAGCTTGAGGCCGACTCATCACGTACATTCTTTATATTCAAAAATAATAAAATTAGGTAAAATTAATACTTTATTAAGAAAATTTTCCAAGCTTATAATTCCTTTTATATCACTTATTACTATGTTATTTACAATTACTTAATCATTTAAGTTCATATCACACTTTTTGATGATATTTGGTACATAAGTCCAAAATGAATTTGTTAGATTGACTATGGAAAAGTAGTTATTACTCCAACATATCCAGAATAATAATAATGAAATAATTATCATTTTATACATCAATTATTCTTTTAAAACCAATCATGAAATATGGTTATGAAAAATAATCTACATTAAAATCATGGAGATTGTAGGTCTTACATATGCATGAGTAACATCTCCATTTTTCAACGATCATTATGGAAAGAATACAAGTGTTATTTTATATTTATATAATGATAATAATATAATAAATATCATATTAATTCCTTAAATATAATTATATATATCATCTATGTGATGTGGTGATTGAAAAATGAATCACATCGCTTCATAGAGGTGGTAGTCCACATGTATGCATAAACGAAATTATCATTTTGTAGTGCACGAAAAGGTATGAATATAAATGATATATTTTATTTTTATAATGATAAATATGTCATTAATATAATATATAAACATTAATTACATCAATATAACCTATCTTGAAAGATGGTTATGGAAAAATAATTACATCGGTTCGTGAGGCGGTAGTTCACCGTACAGAAGAATAATGAATTTATTTACCATTTGATGGATGTAAAAGATGGATATAGGTTATTAAATTAATATAATAAAATATAATTATATTTAGGATATTTATGTTATTATTTTATTATGGTTTAAGAATATTTGAAGGATGTGGAATAAGAAACAAAACTAAAACAAGCAGTTGAAAACTATACATCTTCTTTAGAAAACCTCCTTTGATTAACATCTTAATACCTCTAATATTGGTATTATGCTTAAAAAAATACATATAAAATGAGGGGAGTGATTATATTAAGGTATTTGGTAAGGTATTTTCCAGAAAAAAAGAGTTTTTAAGTGTGAAGGATTGATAAGAAGAGGTTCCATTTTATAAGAGAGGGGAGGAGCACTCTTAGTATTTATCAAAATATTAAATTAATATAAATTAATTTATAATTTAAAATGGTTAAAAACTGATTTATTTAGAATATATAATGAGTATATGTATAAATTATCTCATAAAATATTTTTTTGACATGTTTGGATCACATTTTTACCCTTATCATTTGGTTTTAACCCCTGTTAACCCTCTTGAAACTTCCCATGACAATAAGGATTTTTACTCTTTGAGGGTCAATATAGTTACTATAAATGGAAAAAATGCCCATAAATGGGCCAATTTTGATATTATAAACCATATAATAATCACTTGGATGAATCTAAGTTTTTTATATCATTTAATATAATATTATTTATTTTAAAATATCATTAATGTCATTTTTTAAAACTATTCATTATTTTGACTTTAATAATATCAAGATAACACTTAGAATTAAAAAAATATATTTTATTATATACCTAACATGTCATGTTCATCTATAGAATTCATGGATAACATTATTTATCTCAAATTATTTTAATTTTAATATTTTTAATATTATTTATCTAATATTTCCATTAATTGAATAATTACTACATCAACGTTGTGTAAGAATTCGAGGTAATTATTTATTAAATAAAAATTATAAATAAATTAACATGATGAATATAAATATTTCAGAGTTAAAAATACTATTTATAGTCAAATATATCCTCTAGATGACCCCATATTAAAAATATTATAGTTATTAAAAATAATAGTGTGACATGTTTGACTTTTCTTGAAATAAAATATTATAAAGGTAGTAATATCATCCAAATGGGAAAAAATTACATATAAATGAATATTGGATAAATGAGGATGAATCAAACACATAAAATAAGATTAATGAAAGTGTTAAGGTTGTTTTATAATCCTAATCATTTTATTTTTAACTTTAATTACCCGATTTATCCATTACCACTGTAACCAAAATTACTAAAGTTACTATTTATATTGAAAAAAATCATAAGTGATCTATTTTATAAATTTGGAAACAATGATTCCAAATATAGATCCCATTTTTTTAAAAATTTAAAACATATAAGTGACTGAATTTAATTTAAAATTTATCCAGCAAAACGCAATGAAAAACAGTTTTCTTGAAAAATGTGTTTTAATACAAAATATGCACTTATACCAAAATAAGGTAAAATTTGATTAAAATAAAATGAATTATATTATACCTAACTAAATATTACTTATATTAATTTGGAATAAAATTCAAATCATAATGGTACTTTTTAAGAAAATGACAGTTTTATAAAAATCGGTATTTTTCACTATTCATTGAAATGGTAATATTTTCAAAAAATTCTCAAAAATCAATCCTAAGATAATATTAACAATATTGAAGCCAAAATATGTATTTCAAGAGAGAGTTAAATGATTTAATGACCGTTTTAGAGCAAATATGGTCCAAAACAACCAAAAAATACACTTAAGCGATTGGATTTGTGAAGGTCCCCACCTTCACAAACTGGTATGGTTCGCGTAGGTCCTGGATGTGAAGATGGTTGATGGTAACCTCCATCCAGTGTAAGTTTAGGTGTGTGGAGATACCTTTGTACAAAAATTAAGTATTTATGGTATACTTCTCATAGTATCACTTGGTTTTGTGGAGCACCATCCATTTACAAAGCACATAAATCTTTGCAAAAGTCTCCTTCCTTTATGAAACCCACACCCTTGACTTTGTGGGGCCTATAAATACACCCTTATGTATTCGAAAACTTCCAAATGCTATGAAGTCACGATACTCAGAGCTTCATGAGTGAGATAGAGGATTTTGAAATGATCTGAGACATGAGCTGGTCACCCAACCCATATCCCCAAAAATTTTATTAAAGAAAAAGGGAATAATAGTTTACACATGAGGTTTAATGAGCTTAAACAATTTAGAAATTTAGGGGAAAATAAAAAATTCTATTGTATGAACATTAGTGAAATGCACCTAAATGAAAATTACCAATCAACACCTACTATTGGTTCACCATTCCAACATCCAAAAACAATATTTAATGATGAAACACTCCCCTTGTGTGAAGAGTGACCAAAATCAGCAACCCACATGAGCCATTGGAGCTCCTTTACACCCGTATTCTTACTCCTAACATCATGACCCATAATTCTTTCTAATATAGAAAGCATTATCAACCCAAAAATGTGGATGAATCACCTCATGCTTGTTCAAACACCCACTGAGTTCAACCAGAATACCCTAGCCCTGCCCTTTAGAGAATCATAAAGGACACTAACCCTCATCATCTCCAAAAATGTGATCATGGATAAAAATGACTTCCAAGTGCTGTCTCAAGCATGAAACAATTGTTGAAATCAATATAGTATCCCATATGAGAAACAATAGCTTCCCAAGCAAGCATAAAATCCAAATAACATCACTTGGAGCTACAAGTCATATGATAACATCCTTTAGTGAGATCAAAAATATGGTTTCACATCACAAACTACCACTATTGATTTTTATTACAAGAGATTAGAAACTTGTTTACAAAAAACCTCATGAAATATATCATGACATGTTGAAAAAAAGAACTATAAAAAATATCCTATCTGCATCAACCCCCTCCTGAAAGAGTGATAAAAAAACCTTGCATTAACCAAACTATGAGAACATCACCACCAGGACCTAAAACCATTAAATGATTAGAAAAGAGACATTTATCCAATTATAAACTTTAAAATCATATCCACATGAACACCTCGCATCACATAACAATAATCTATTCCCAATAAAGATGAAGGTAGTCAAAGTTGGGATCTCATTCAAATCCTAGTTCAATTTTAGAAATCATGCACTCTTTAATCTGAAAATATCCTTGAGTAGTTATCTCTATCTTTTGATTTCTTTGGAAGTCTAGAGTGTCATTCTCTTTGACCTAATGATAAATCTCTTCCTTAAAGCCCTACTCTGTAATGATTTTTTAGCTTGCGAGTAGCATCCACGTTTTCATCATCAAAGAGTGGCGGTGGAACCTTGATAACATGAACCTATGGAAGAGGGATCATTTTCTCAATGCATCTCTCCATGTATCTAGTGACAATGGTTCTCTCTAATTTAGAATAATCATTCCTCTTCCTTTTCTTCTTATAATGAGGGGTTATGAAACCATCTGGGTTAACCAATGGGTTGTTTCCTTTTTGAGCGCCCAAGTGGAAGAAATATTCTTCATCTTGACATGATGTTTTATATACTTCTTGATGGGTTTTGAAAGATTCACCAGGATCCTTATTTTCCTTCATCATGGTGGGGAAATCAGTGGTGTCGTCTAGTGTAATGTGAACAAAATCTAAAAAACCTGAGAGGTCTTCATCCTCAATAGTGTCAGTATGGTCTTTAACCATATATTGATTCTTAAACTCATCAAGCCTACCATCAGCTTCATTCAGTCCTATAGGATGATCATGAACTCCATATGGGCCAGTAGTGGCTGTAAGTGTATAATTATATTCTCCCTAACCCAACATTTTCATAGCTTTTCAACCCATGTCAGTTTATGAGTATAAGGATGTACTCCCCTTATACTACAATCCAAGGTAGGGGTACCCTATTTCACGAAGAATACTCATTCATGGGACCCATGACCTCTATGAAGCCCTAAATTTCAAAAATCTCATACTATAATAATTTTCATGGAACCTAATTTATGGTGACCCTATTTCATGAAAGTTGAGTGTCCAAGCCCCCATGCCAATCTTGGACTGATTTGGCCATACCCAAAATTCCCGTGTGACTAGTACCTTCTACCCTCATGTCTTCCCACCTTGATCCAATTGCATCTTGGGCCTCCACCCTATATTTTTTCTTCTAAAATAGGTACCATAATGACTATTGATTCTAATTATAGTCACCCTAACATTGGACCTCTTGATTTCTACTTCACCATGACAGTTCCAACACCATGTTCCACCCAGATGAACATGAGCGGTGGTCGCATAATCCCTAGAGGGGAATATTTAATGGAAACTATGTACTTTTCTTAGTAGAGGGTCCTTATGCTATATGTTCTTCTCTCCTTGAAATGACCCCCTTGGGGAGTAATCCCCACATAGTTCAAGCTTCATGACATAAAACTACCCATCTACACATCCCAATCATATGACATTAAAATACATGAAAACATCCTTATAACATGATATAAAATTGTAGCCTTACCCTATGAGATGAACACAAGGTGAACCATGTATGATTGACATGGGATGATACCAAACCTCTTATATTTTATGATGAACACAAGATGCCCCATGTATGATTATCTTGGGATACCACCATCTCTCCCACCATGGGACAATCCTTTACCCCTAGGTAGCTTTCATGTGTAAGACCCATACCATTACCTAAAGAGTGGTCTTATTTAAAAGGTAAACTTCCATGTGTAATCCCCACACAATTCCTCATAGAAGATACTTCCATGAAATGAACATCCTTACCACATGATGTTAAACTACATAAAATCATCCTATCTCATGACCTTAAACCATGACATCGAACTGCATAAGTTTTGATCCCTGTCTCTTAAACAAGGTATGTAGGACACCTCCTTGAGGTTCAATCCTAACAACCATCATTCAAGTGTGAAATATTACTTTATAGGGACACACCACCCAATCCATATTAATAAGAAATTTTGATATGTCTCCACAAGATATTAAAATCATACCACGATCCATTTCAATTGAATTTTCTAATATACATCCATAAGACATTAAACATGTTCCCCAATGCATCTTAATAGGAAATTCTAATCCATATTCACAAGATGTTAACCTCACACCCAAATATAGAATACATACCGCATGTAATAAATATGGTATGACTAAGGTAAAAAGACTGTGAAGCCTTATTCCCCTAGTGTAAATTATCTCTTGATTGAAATGGGATGCCTTGGGTTCTTCTCTTAAGATTTCACATGCATGATATTCCCACCAAATAGGAAGAATTTATAGATTCCCAATATACCCAATGTTTAGACATTCTCAAAATCTCCCAATGTGATTACTCTCCTGACCAAAGGTTGTTTCCCTATCAAGACCTAAGTAGTGTAATTAACCAGTTTCCACCTCAAGATGGAATCGATAACGAGTTCCACAGATATGAATTAATCTATGAGGGATACCCAGACTAGGTGACGAGCTCCACAGAAGAATACATGGAAGGAGGAACTGACATATCATAATCCCATTTTGATTAAAGAGAATACATCACATATGAAAGTGATGAAGGCCAACCACCTTTAGAAAGTGGGAATGCAAGGCAATAAAAATATAGCATGTCACCGCCAGGAGGAAGGAAGGAGCTGAAACCTCAATAAATGCATCAGAAACATAAATGGTGTACCCGAAATGAAACTATTCTCCTCAACCATGGGGACTAGAAGTGTTTGTGATAACCAGCATATTTTCATGTCACCAGATCAAGATATTCGATGCTTTGTCCCACCAAGAAAATGGTGGGCCCAACATGAAACTCACCTATGAATTGGGGCAATTACCATTGGGAATCCTTGGTCTATGACATCATCATTGTGGATCCTTCTACGATTCAGGAAGATCAGATGATGTTGGAGAATTGGGCATCACTTTCCCCATATCTATATTGATGACTGAATCTATATTCCCTATAGGAGTCAATACACTATAGATTTATGACCTTTCACCAATATATTTCGAGGATGGGGGGAAGTTAATGTGGAAATACCACATGATTACACCCTCACCACGACTTCTACATTCTTTACAACTACCTAGAACCCATGCACCATCTCACCTTCTAAGATCATCCAGAGTAGGGTGATCGATCCCTCATGAACAGGTATGAGTAGGAGGGGGTCATCTCTAACTGGGGCATGGACCTCTAGGAAATTGAGGCATTGACACCTCACTAACACCGCCTCCTCCGCGGGACACGTAGGGGGAAAACTCCATCCATTCCAATGGTGAACAGCTTCGAGAGCCTCTCCTTAGAGCATGCCAATAGCTCAATCCCCTATGTCAAGGAGGTAGGGAATTTTTGAGCCACTCCCATAATGAATAATTCTCGAGAGCTACCTAGGAGGGATCCCACAAAGCCATGCTAGTGCCACCATTGACTAGTCCCACAGGTTAAATAGCGGGTTGACTTTATCCCCGCTTTTCTGGATTCAGTCCAACGCACTCAACACCAACATTGGGGGAAGGTCTAGGATGATACCTATCAAGGGGAATATTATATGGCTCTAGTGTACCCTACCACTACTAGTGTATTATACTAGATCCATATAATAGGCATACTAGTATCCATCTTTGTTGGCCTAGGATTGAGACCCCATCCACCTCACAGGAAAGCCATGTTGACTCTTTTATTCACCAAAACCACCAATATCCATTATGGGTTATCCCATAATGAGAAGGATTAGTGTGGAGGTCCTACTCTCACTAATAAAAACCAAAATAAAGGTCCTCCCCGTGTTCCCACCAACCAGAATAGAGTTCCTCCCTATTTTCCCACTAATCAGCACATAGGTCCACCCCGTGTTACCACTAACCAATATAGAGGTCTTCCCGATCAAACTTCCAATCAGTGATGTGGTCCTCCCGTAACTACCATCAATGAAAGTGGAGGTTCTCCCCACTCTATTTTAAACTATCATGTATGTCCTCACCATGTTGAATACATACCATAACCTAATGAACCATCTCAGGGAGTGGTTGAACAACCACTATCAAAGGAAAAATCCTAGGAAGCACCATGTAATCATTGACCTCCTAGATTCCAAGGTTATATATGACTCAATGATGAAACCTTCACCTAAGCCATGAGAGTCTAGATTAAAATATTGAAAATTAAGATTCATAATCCTAGAAGTTGAGGTCCATATGATTCCCTGATCCCTCCAAAGATACCTGCATGCAAATGATATCTTGACCACTTTACATAGGATTGTAGTGAAACTATCCATATCACCACCGGTCTCCCTCCTCTCCACCTCCACACAATAAGCTAGAGAGATTTATAGGTCAGGTTTGGTGCCCTCATATGGTGATCACTTCATTGAGATGAAAATGGCCATTTTCTCTCTTGAACATGATGAAGTGGTGAACACTTTATCCTAAATAGGTATGGTCTTGAAGCTAGCTCCACCCCAGAGAGATATCCTGACATGTAGTAGATATCTGACCTGTACAAAACTCTCTATTTCAGTAGAGTAGCTACAGAGTAGGTCTATGTCGATGCCACCATCCATATCTCAGCCTGCGCTAATTGGGGCTTGGGGAAACTAGGAGCAAGACCCTTCCTCTGAGCAAGAGGGCCTGTGGGAGGCTTCGGCCACTGATCAACTATCAATGGTGTTCTAGCCACTAAAAACAACATACATTATCATCCCAGAGTCCATTATCAAGGGATAGGTAGTGTTTTTCTACTAGATTATCTGAGTTATGTTTCACTACCTCCGTGATCAACAACTGATCTACCTTGGGAGTTAGGAACACCTTGACACCATTGAGCAACAGTGCAGGAGGGTCGAGATGATGATGCTCCCAGCAAGATCAGTGCCCCAGTTCATATGTATATTATCATATTGTCCAATAGGAATGAATCAAGAGCCTTAATGTGCTCCACTGAGTCATGAGAGAGGTTTCTCTTCATGTACAGATTAGAGGGTGGGAGAAATAAGTTTCCCTCTATTTCATCCCTATCCTACAGCAGAAATGGGAACAATATTCTAGCCTATCCTCCAATGATGAATATTCCCCTATGAATATTTACATGGTAATTTTTTCATCCCTAAATTTCCATAGGATCAGAGGAACTGGGTTGATACATGGTATGAAAGGAAATATCCACCTCAAGGAGAGACGCAATACCAAGTAGACCCTTCGACCGGTGTCCTCACTCATCAGTAGAGGCATGAACTTGGCCTTAGAGATTACCCCAATGAGATGACGCCACCCATTCATTAGTAATTCAACAAAGGAAAGGGAAATATTGATCCCTTATACCCATATGGGGTTGTGATGAAAGTAAAGATAGAACCCATGGTATCATCCTTACTCCAGCATCTTGAGAAATCTAAAATGATAACCACTAATATCATTACTTATCGGCACATGGGTTACAATAATGCCTTAAAAGACCCCATATTTCCTTTAGTGGGGAATCTAGTACTCATTATTCAGACCCACTAGTTTGATCTTAGTGGTCTCATACATTTGGTAAGGGCAAAGGATGAGGGTATAGAAAGCGAGTAAGGTATGAGTTGCAGACACTGCCCTAGCAGCGTGATTATCCACCTTGGGATCAGAGTCATGTTACTTCCTAATTTGATGAGCATGTTAATTCCTTGGTGGTTAGATAATCTTTCAAAGATTACTTGATAGCTTCTCTCACTACTCGCCTGAGGATCTAGAGACATGACGGGTGGAAATCCCACTCAACAGAAAGCTATACCCAGTATGGGTGGATAGTTTCTAAGCACCCCCGGAGTTTGGTAATCCCAGATTCACCCCATTCAATGAGATGGGTGACTCACTACAGTATCTAGACCACTTTTTCCTCTAGGTGTGGCCCCATGTTATGGAATCTTGAATATAAGGAGACACCAATATTTGATGGTTCATTCAAACTCTGCAAGGTCCTGTGTTCGTCTAGTATAACTAGCTACCCATAGGGTCTATTTCTTATTGGGAGGATCTTCAATGATATTTTCACTATTATTTCTACTCCAACACATGAAAGAAATTATTTTTGACCTCTTTAAGTTAAAATTGAGTCATAATGAGTGAGTTTTAGACTTATTTTCTTATTAGAAAGGGATCACATACTCACTCAACATGCTAATGTTCCAAGAACATCTACTGAAGATGTATGTAGATAATTTCAGAAATGATATGGTTCCTACCCTCATCTCCTTGAACTAATCGGGCAGATTTTAGGAATTATTTGAAAATTACCAATTTCTAAAAGAATCCTTATAACATAATATACAACAATTGTGCCCATTAACACTTTAAGAACTCATGAGAATACCTATGAAAGTAAAGATAACTGATGATATGAATGCAAAGGTCCTTGAGTCAGTATAATTACTATACCCTCTACTAGATGATCCTCTCTGAGTATAGCCCTATAAGGCACAACCTCTCCTAGTATAGCCTCACCCAGTGCAACCTCCCTAAGCACAACTGCCTCGATGAGGGAATATGGATCTGACCCCTCATCAAGTTCAGGATTCAGGTTTCCTTTACTAGATAGAAGAAATATGATGTACTCATTTAGGGATGTGAAATCCTAGGATACTTCATCTGATAAAGGAATCCTAAAGCTTCCAGAGTGCAGGGGAGCCTAGGAGGCTGGACTCACTGGTCGTCTCTATCACTGTGTATAACAGGATCCTCGAACATACCATTATACAACGGTATGTGTTCAAATATCAGCTCCAAGAATAAGTGTACTGTGGCTTGGTCAAGTTGGGATACATTCTATCATTGGTTAAACATGTCTTCACTGACCTTGATAGCGACAATAAAGGTTCTAGTGAGTGGAAATAGGCCCCCAGCCATGGGACAGAGAAGTATAATGACCGATTGGCTCATAAGAAAGTTTCTCATGCTCATGGTATTATTTGTTCTCACTTTGGAAATCCTGGTTCTTCGATGTTTTTTTCCTCCTTTAGTCGTTACATCCACATATGAGTCATAGTTTTCCAAGTCTCAAAATAATAGGTATAAAAGGCACAAGGGAAATCAGAGTCCCCTACCAATTCCAAATCCATCCCACACTCTTAGTGATTTGATGCCCCTTGAGTTAGGAGATGATCCCAGGGTCATTCCAACCCTGAAATATTCCATGGAGGATGAGTATGTGTATGACTCTATAAACACATTCGAGATAGTGGACCATTTAACATTGCAAGATAGCAGGGAACACCATGAAACCCCCTCATATCCTTTTGACTGATGCCATAGAAGGAAAGGAAGAAGACACACGATCTGCCAGAATTATCCGGATGGTATCTCAAACTAGTCTATTCATTTTATTAAGACTAGGAAATAGTTTTTTCATAAATATAAACAAAAAATGTCCTATCTATTTTCTCTATCAGGTATTACTCTACAACCGACTATATTAGTTGACCGAGTGGCTCAACTACGATCGTACTATGTTCAATTGTGTTCATCCAAATCTAGAACTCAGCTGACCAATAGTCGGTTGGTAGTTGTTTAGAGTAGTTAAGCTAGCTAGCAGCAGAGTTTTTCCAGTACTACCCAGAATCCAGTGGTCCATCCAATAGTATCTACTATACCCCCTTCCAAAGAGAAACCACCCTCAGGATAAAACACACCCCTGGTATAAAAATAAGATGTGTTGAAGCACCTTTCTGGAATACCCTCAATGATTTCTATCATCAAGGCTTTCTGCTTGTTTAAATAAATGCATGAGGCCCTGGAAGAAGATCCAAAAATACCTCTCTATTTCAAGGAAAATGATAATGCTATTGAGGCCTACTATAAAGAGGAGTCTGATCAAGATGTATGCTAATACATCATCTCATTTTTTGGAGAGGAAGTGAGTGTCATCATGCAAGGGAACATATGCCCAATGTACATCATTGGTAAGTTTAATGACATATAAATTCACCACTACCTAGTGGATACTGTCTTTGGTATCAATATCATCTTAACCCAAACACTCCATAAGCTAGTGCTGACAAAAGAATATTTGACTCATTCCAACCCAATGATTCAGGGTTATGAAAAGAGTGAGAAGAAACTGTGTGGAAAATTTTGGCTAAAGACCCAATTTTGTGGCTTGATATCAAGAACTAAATTAATGTTAGTATTGCAAGAAACTGAATAAAATGTGTTTCTAGGAATTTATTATCTTTATTTTCATGCATCGGTCCCATATTCACATCACCAGTACCTCAAATACTCTTTCAATAGTCAAATAGGGGTACTCTAGGGTGATGTTTCCAACTTGACTCTTGTGAATCCAGATATCTGGAGACTGGATATTAAAGAAGGAAGGTAAGAAGGTTCAAACCAACAAGGTTGAGCATATAAATGTCTGTAATGATATGATATACACTACAACCAATCCATGGGAAGAATCAAAAGAAGAATTTGTTATCCTGGTTCATAAGTTAGAGACTACAAATCCAAACCTACTAGGTTGCTTTATTATCTCCAAGAAAAAAGGGGTTCAATGTCCCCAATAAAAAAGAGTGCTCGTGGATTACCTCATACCCCTACACTAGATAAGACCAATTGATACCTAAATCCCATACTACTATGATGTACTAAGAGGTTCTCCCTATGTCTAATAATTCATGAAATTATCATATGTTCTGAAAAGTATGGTTATATCAACAAAAGGTGACTCATCACTATTGCTTCTACATTAAGAGGGGGCCTCATGGTCAAAGTCCAAATGGAATTGTCTTGATAACTTCTATATCCATAGTCTCACTAGAGTAAGAATTCCTCAGCAAGTATTCCATGTCTTTTAGAGCTGGAAACAACACTTCCCCTGAGTCAACAGGCTTGGAAGAGCCACCCCATCCCTCTAATTCTCCTACCTCAGACAATGAGAAGGATTTGTAATATGAACCTCATACATTTGAATAGGGGGTATCCACCACCATAAATGAATTTAATCAAGTAAACCTTGGCACATAGAAATATCTAAGGCCAATATTTATCAATGCATTTTTGCTTCTAGAGGAGTAGAAATAGTATATGGCCTTCCTAAAGAAGCATTGTGATATCTTCACATGGACCTATGATGAGATTGCAGAGATTGACCCTTAGGATTACATTTATCATCTGGGCCTCTCAATTAGCCATCATGGATTCAATAATCCTCCTAAAAAGATGTACCACTCTCATGGTTCCCTGTTTGAGGCTAGATTTGACAAGATTATCAAATCCAAAATTTTTAGGGAGGTCTAGTACCCCAAATGGCTAGCCAATATCATCCTAGTAAAAAAAAATCATGGATATATTAGAGTATATATAAACTTTTAGGACCTAAAATTCTCTTTTACAAAGGATTATTTTCCCCTTATAGTGATAAATATTTTTATATATACAATAGTAGGGTTTCTGGCCCTCTCTTTCATGGATGGGTACTACAGTTAAAATCAGATTCAAATATCCCCCAAAGATGAGGATGACACAACCTTCATGGAATCCTAAGGGACTTTATGTTATTAGGTGATTTCATTTGTATTGAAAAATTATGGATCCACTTATCATCATACAATGCCCCATATCTTCAAGATAATTATTAGGACATTGGTGGAATGCTATATGGATGACTTGGTGGTCAAATCCCGCCAACATTAGGACCATCTCAAGGATATTGATGATTTTTTTGACTTCCTACACTCTTGAAACTTAGGTGAACCCATTGAAATGTGTATTCAGGGTTACATCTAGAAAATTTCTTGGCTTCATCATAAGATACAGATGAATTGAGATCAACCCATAGAAGATCAAGTCCATTAGAAAACTTCCTCTCCCAAGAACTCTCAGGGAGTTTCGAGGCCTCCAAGGATACTAAGCCTATATATGATGATTTATTTAAAATATGGCTGACAAGTGAAAGAACTTTTAAAGGATAACAGATAAAGGAAATTTTTACCAATGGGTTGAGGAGTGATAAATCACATTTGTGGATATCAAGAAGTATATTCTACGACCTTTGGTTCTGATGCCATCCATCTCAAGGAAGCCTTTGATTCTCTATGTGACCACCCTAGAATGGTCCCTTTTCCCTCCTATCCAAAAAAAACAACAACGAGGGAAGTAAATTTTTTTTATAAAATCATAGTCATGATCCTCTACATGGATACTAGATACTCCCCCATTGAGAAGAGATGTTTCACACTGGTTTTTTATTGTACAGAAGCCATGACATTATTTGCAGCATCATGAGATACTGTTGGTCTCCCAAGTATACCTAATGAAGTATATACTCAAACAACTGATATTGATGGGAAGATTTGCATGATGGGTAGTGATTCTCTAACAGTTTGAAATTAGGTTTGTCTTACAAAAGGCCATCAAAGTCCAGACATTGATAGAATTACTAGCCGCACATCCATCCCCTAAAGAATTACACTTGGATATTGATTTTATAGACGATTCCATACTCTTAGTGGACCAGGTTGTTCTTTGTTGGAAGTTTCATTTTGAAGGTGCCTCTCTAAGCCCAACTTGTAGATGGATCAATAGGTTAGGTTTAGGGATCGTCTTCATCACCTCGATATAGGCTATCTTTCCATACTATTTCTTGTTTTCAGAAGACTGTACCAACAACGAGGCATAGTATTAGTCCCTCATTACTAGTCTTGAGGAAACCCTCTAGATTTATGTCCCCAAATTATATGTGAAGGGAGACTTCAAGTTATTCATTAAATAGATCATAGGTGACTATATAATTAGAAAGCAAGATCTTTCACCCCTACTAAAATGTACCCATAAACTAATAGATCAGTTCCCTTTCCAGATGAAGGTGAATCATGTTACATGGTCATAGAATAGTCAAGATGATAATCTAAAAATCCTATCCATGTACCTTATAGATCCTGACCAGGATGAATTGGTCATTCTTGTGGTGCATCAGAGGTAAATCCCCCTGCCAATTCATATGATGGTAACTAGTAGGTAAACCAACTAGATACTAGTAATTCTGCTCCAAGATCCTAAAATATCCCTGTAGAAGAGGAAACACTTGATTGGACAACTCCCTTTGTTGAGTATCTCCAAAATGGAATTCTCCCACTAAACTGAGCTAATCATGAGAGAATTCACTGCTATGTAACACACTTTACCCTCCAGAGTGGTCCTAACCTTGATAAAACCCTCTACATGCATGGTTTTGAAGGAATTGTCTTTCATTTAATCCAATGAGCTGAGATACATTAGGTTATATAGGAGGTTCATGTCGAGTCCTATGGCACCCATCTGGAAGGATTGAAGCTCTTGCACCAAATTAGGAGGATGAGCTAATTTTTTCCCACCATGTTCCATGAAAGCATTAAATTCACCAATAGGTGACATGTGTATCGGATTCATTCCAATTTTTTCATCAACCACCGAAGATTCTCCACACCAACAAGTAAACTTTTCCCTTTTCATTATGGGGAATCGATGTTGTGGGACCATACCCACCAACCAAATCTTTCCAGTTCCAGTTCATCTTGGTTTTTATTGACTTATTCTCTAAATTGTAAGAAGAGATTCTACTCAAGGAATTCAAATATCACTCTGTGATAGAGTTCATGAGCTACCACATCATCCATCAATTTAGAGTTCCTCATGCTATTCTTATATACAACTACACCAACTTCTGAGCTACCAATTTGAAAAAATTATACACACTAAGTACAAAATTTAGTCCAAACATACTTCCTGGTACCATGCATAGGAAAATGGACAGATTGAGGAATTAAAAAAAAACCTCTCTAAATTTTTTCAGAAAATGGTGGGCCATAAAAAAGGATCTGGATTGAAAATATCTCCAACTCCCTTTAGAAATATCAGATGAAAACTTGGGATTCCACCTAGGTGACCCCTTACTCCCTAGTGTATGGAACATAGGAAATATTACCCATAGAGGTTAAAATTCCATTGCTCTGAATAACTATCTATGAATAGAAGATTCTAAACAGAATGGAAGAAGCCCATATAGCTGAGTTAGAATACCTCAAATAAAATAAGCTCCATGCCTTACACAACCTATAAAGGCACCATAATATGATAGTGAGAGTATTCAATAAAAAGGTTCACCTTTACTCTTTCCTCCAATGTGACATGGTGTTGGATCTCAGAAAGCCGATGATACTTGATAGTAATACACAAATATTATATCCCAAGTGGGAAGTACCTTACATAATCCATAAGGAATATTCCAATGGAGCCTACTTTTTTATCAGCATAGATGAAGATAATATCACACCTCCCACCAACACCAATTTTCTTAAGTAGTACTTCACATGAGGGATCCCTAGGGTCTAGGCAGTATAACCTTAAACTATTTGTAATTGGTCTAATATCTATGAACTTAAACTAATAGTATCCCCATGGTCTAAGAATTATGAACTTAAACTATTTTCAACCCTTCTGGTCTGAGCTATATGACCTTAAACTAATAGAAACCATAGTCCTATTTATACAACTTTAAACTGAAAATCTCAAAATCCTCGATGCATGATGATAAAATACGATCTTAAACTGTATACAATTGGGATGCCTCATATGATATGAGTTAAACCAAATCAATCTCCCTAATGCAAGAATTTAAACTACTATCTTACCCCATATAAAATTGGTATTCCTCATATGATGAATATGAGATGGTCAAGAGGCATTAATCCATATGAAGTTGGGATACCTCATATGATGAATATGGGATGGTCAAAAACCAACATACTCAGCGTAAAATGTTAAAATAAAAACTTAACCTGTGCAACAAACACATGATGACTCACATGTTAAATGTGGGATGACTAAAAAGGTTAACTTCCTCACCATATGATATTAAACTATAGCCTCACCCCATGTCATAAGTATGGGATGCACCATGAAAATCATGGGATGCCTTATCACCCTTGTAAAAAGGGGTTTCCCCAACTTATGGTGTTAATCATCCACCACATCATGTTCCATAACTACATGTGTCTTGATTCCCATCCTCAAGGGATACATAATGATGCCTAGACATCTTGTCTCCAGGACCAACTACAAATTCATCAACCCTTTGGACCTTTGGACCCATTTATAGTCCAAGCATTATGACCTTAAACTATGTGCAGTTCATCTCAAGGTGTTTATGTGGTAAGAGGACTTGTATACCCTCATTTCATTTCAGGTTTTACCCATTCCATGCCACATATATACCCTTGAAATAAATATTCCCCCTAGTCTAAGAATCACGACTTTAATTTTTTTTCCAATATTCCAAGCATCATGAATTTAAACATTTACCATGGTCCATGCCTTACAAGCCTAAACTTTGTGTAACTGGATTTAGGGTCATTTTAAGTGGTGCAAGGTCTCCTTAGATCCTTTCACATAAGGTTGTGATTCTTTTTCAACACACAAACATCCTCGAATAACCGACCCATGGTCTAAGAACTATGAACCTAAACTATGTGCATTATCCCCTCTTTTGCATAGTTTTCTCCATTCCTAATTGGAATACCTATGCCAACACCTATTTCTAAAATTATGTGTGGCTTGATTCCTATTTTCATGGGATATTTATTGACACCTAGACCTTATTTCTCTAGACCCATCCATAGATTCACCAAAAAACCATCCATCACCTATAATACTATCACCCCAAAATGATCCAATGGGCCTCATTTTTAGGTATAATCCCCATTAATTTTTCTTAACCCATTAACAGGATGAGATTCCCTCATAACCTAACATGAGGATGAAAATAACGAGAAACTCAATGCATAATACCCACTTATTTTCATAACACACGATGTTAAATAGCAACCTTACCACATATAAAACTGAGATTATCTGTATGATAAGTATGGGATAACAGAAAAAAGAATTTTTTTTGCCTTTTATATAACTAGGATTCCTATTAATGAGAGATTACTTACCCCATATAAATTTGGGATGCCTCATATCCTAATATGAGATAATGAAGTATCCTCACATGATAGGATATCCCCTTACTAGCATCAGTCCCCCTTCCATTCCATTTTCTTTAACTATGTATGACTTGATTCCCATTCTCATTGGATACATAGTGATGCCTGGATATCTCATACTGTTCCTAGACCCTTCTTCGACTCACTATAGGTTATTTACCTCCCCAATTTCATGATGTCAACCCATGGTATGGTTTGTTGATTTTTGTGTGGTAGAGGGTCCCTTCAGCCCTCCATTCACACTGGGTTATCACCCTTCCATGCCACAAAGCCTCCCTTTTGACACCTGTTCCCACCTTGGGCCCATGATCCATGAACCTAAACTAGTAGTAGTCATAGTATGAGTTATACGACTTTAAAATAAAAATCCTAATGTCTCCAACACACAATGTTAAACTATAGACCTACCCCATGTAACTAATGTAGGATTCCTCATATGATAAAAATGATATGATCCAAAAAGAAAAAATCCTCAGTTCATGAAATTAAACTATGATTCTACCCCATAAAAAATTGGAATTCCCCATACTAAAAGTATGGGATGGTCGAAAAAAATTGTTTCCCTGCAAAAATTTGGGATTCTTTATAATATGAGATGGATCGATGTCCTCACTAGAGAGGATTTCACCCCACCGACATCATCCTCCTACTGTGTCATACCCTAGAACTACATATGAATTGATTCAGATTCTCATGGGATATATAGTGATGACCAAATATTTCATCATAGGCCCAACCCTACCATCAACTTATTTTGGGGTCTTCTCCTTCCGTTCTAGGATTTATTATTATCTACCTACATAGTCATCCATCGCATTTGAGTGTATGGTAGAAGATATCTTAGGCAACCTAATTTTCCCTTTGATACATTCCTTAATTTCACTTCTACACTTCAAACTTTCTCTATTTTGGATAATATTTATCCTCCCGATCTGAACAGGATCTCTAATTAAATAGTCTCACTCCACACTAGCTCACCTACCATTATATGTTCATGCCTTGACGGATCCCTAATAAAAAATTAATTCTCTAGTGTTTTTAACCCATTCAATAGTTGATACCACATTTTTTCACCCCATCCCAAACCGATGTGGGTATATGACCAGTGTTTCGAACACAGTCAATAGCTTTTCCCTACTCATTGGTCAGTCCCTTTTTTTATCTAGGTTTTGAAAGTTTAAATCTCCCTCATGGGATTTGTTGGCCACTTTAATCCCTCACTGTTCTCTCCTATGCAACAATAATAACTCCATATGACTCCTTGTTTCTTTCATCTAGCATGGATCATTTGGTCTTAGGGGTTGGGGAGAGTTTTCTTCAAGGGAGGATGAGACACATAAGTGCCCCATGGCCCAAACACTATGAACTTAAAATAGGATCCAGAGTCTAAGAATCATGACTTTAAACTATGTTCCCATCATCCTAGGAATGTGTTCTGTGGCATCAAGCCTCCTTGGTCCTCAATTCATGTTGGGTTATTACTCCACTACAGTACACATACCCTTTTGGGAGGCTCACACCCAGTCCAAGAATTATGATATTAAATTGTTTGTAACTTGCCTCTTATGTTTGGAATAATGTAGGGAATCCCTTATCCCTCCTTTGATGTCGGGTCACTAATCTTTCGTGTTCCGTAAAACACTTTAGGGATCATGTGTTAAGAAATCTATGACCTTAAATTAGGATCCCAAGTCTAAGAATCATGACATTAAACTATGTGAAAGTCACCCCAGTATTGTGTAGCACAACATCGAGTTTGTATACCCTATTTTTACATCGAGTTTATCATCCTACCATGCCACACATACACCTTTGGGATTCTCACACTATGGTCCAAGAATTATGACCTTAAACTACTTGAAATGGGTCTAAAATATAAGACCTTAAACTAAGATCCCAAGTCTAAGCATCATGACCTTAAACTGTATGTAAGATATCTATAGGATATTCTGTTTGGAATGGCCTCCCAGGCTTCTCATTCACATTGGCTCACCTCTCCCCAATTCCATACATATCCCCTTTGAGACATAAAAATGGTCCATACATTATGAACTTAAACTATTTACCCACATTTTTTGGTCCAAAATATATGAAATTAAACCATGATACTAAGTAAAAACATCATGAATTTAAAATATATTCAAATTGTCTAATTTTTTTTTCATTCATCATCGGGTGGCCTATTAGGGCCCTCTTATCACATTGAGTAATATTCCTTCAATACTGCATGACACACAGATCCCATGGTACAACCTCTATGAACTTAAACTAAGATCCCCATGTCCCAATCACATGATATTAAATTGTGAAACCCCATTTCATAATCACATGATTCTAAACCATGTGATACACTATCCTCACCATATAAAATTAATCCATGTGTTTACCATCCTCACCATACAACATTAAACTATGTGTCCATCATCCTCCTTGCATGATGTTAAAATACATATATCCTTAGGCCCATGCATGAGAATCCCCTTTCCTCTCTCTATGTCGGTCACCTATCACATTGTTCATGTTCCTTGACTGTTGCTCGACACCCGAGATGATACTCCCCTGGGAAGATGAGTCTTACCTTTGTTCAGACTGATATGCCTACTCAATGTGCTCAAGGACATGGTGGAATAATTATAATATTGTAAAAATCTATTTGAACATTCAATCACTCCATCCCCATGCTTTGTGTGTACCTTTATTTGGATTCCCATCATCTTACACATCTTAATGGGCCCCCCTTGATGGCTTGGTCCCATGCCACACTGGCTCACCTACCATCCTAGCCACATTCCCATAAATATTTTTGAATATATTTTTGAGATATGTACAATGTTTCGAACAAGTTTAGCAGTTGACCCTCATTTATTTTTCCCCATCCTCAGAAAAATGTAAATGAATGCTGTCTTTCAAACATGGTCAGTATATATCCTCCATCGTCACTCCACCCCTTGTGTTCTAGATTTTGGGTGTTGTAGTTCATGATCTTCATTAACCTCTATTTGGGTAGAATTCAACACCCATGGTGTTACACCATTCATGAATTAGCATATGTTGAGAAAGAAATTTGGCTATTCGGAGGACTCCCATCCTCCAGCCATATAATTTTCCCATTCAGGATACTCCTAATATTTGTCAGATAAGTTCAAGACCCTGAGTATTCAACCCTTGTCTGGTATTCTCATATAAATGAGAAATCATAAGGTTGTCCCTTATTTCACACACCAATAAAGACTCACGTAGTCTTATGGATTGATACTTGGTTGTCTTTTCAATATGATCAAGATGTAGTAAAAAAGGAAACACTTCGTAGCATGAGAGAAGTTGCGGTAAGCTAATCGATGTTCAGGAGGGTCATCAACATATTGGATCGTCTCCTATATTTTGGATAAAACAATATCTCCCCCCTAAAGATTGACCATGAAAATTGATCTCCCGAGCTCATCTAACCTCTCTTGAGTAGCCTTCAAGGTCTACTACTGATACCTAGATCGGCCTCATCTTCCATGGATTTAGGATGGACCTCTTTGGCTTTGAATTGTGCCTGGTACTATTCATCCAAGTACTTGGCCACTAGAGATGCATCCTCCATCGCCTTAGACTTTGCTACTGCCAACTGGGCCTTTAGTTGTCCAATGATATTAGTTTGAGTAGAAACAATGACTACATTATTATGTTCTATCCATTTTAAATTAGTGATATTCCCTTCAGTTTCCTAATGTGCATTGGATCCCACAATCTTGTACCTCTGTCAGGTGATATTAAACACCTACCACTTGAAATGCACTCGATCGATAAGAAATTACTGAGCCAGTGTGTAAAGGACCCTAGAATCCACCCCTACATCCCCAATATAACTATCTAATGAAATATAGATCCCACAAAACTTATAAGGTCAACCATCAAAGTGTGAGTGATGATGTTATTCATGTACCTCCATGCCTTATGATGAACAAATCAATTATCCTTAGCAGCATCTGAGCTAGAATCATCTAAGTACTCAGGCTGAATGGGTTCTTGTGGAAGAAATAACACCAAAAAATCAGTTTCTATATCATACATAAGCATGTACTTAGGTGGGATAAAATCTATTTCTAGAGGAAAAAGATCCTCTCCAGCTCCCTCACCCACATCGGATGTCCCGATTACCTCCTATGGAACCTCTGAGGAAAGGTCAGTAATTATAACCTATTCAATCACCTTTTTTGATGGTACAATTTTTTACACCTTCATTGAGACCACCTTCCTATTAGTATCCACTAACAACACCACCAAGATGGGTGTAGTCACTATAAACTCTTCAATTGTTTCAATAATTGGTATAATGTCCACCTCCTACATTGAGGTCTTAGCTCTAGCATAGACTTTAGCTTTAGAAGCCACCTATTGTGATGGTCCTGAGGTAGGCTCAGATACCACAACCTCCTCAACCATCCCCATTGAGGGTGAAATGTTGAACCCCTCCATCAAGGTCCCAGTCTCAATATCCCCTTCCAGTGGTGCCTCCATGTTTGGTCCGACCGCCATGACCTCCCTAACCATTTCTACTGAAAGATAAACATTCATCGCCACTAACTTTACTTCAAGAATCATTGAACTAGACATTAACACTAGAGGCTAAGCCCTGAACACAGTTTGAACTATCATTTAGACACGAGTCATTATAATGTAGAAAGTTAGAACATGAGAGGAAAAGATGAAAAGGATATAAGCCTTATAAGAGTAATACAATCCAATCAATATCTTAGACATATTCATAGGTATCCCCCATAGAGAGGGAATTTCCCAAATGGTCACTACCTCAGTTGTGAGAACCACCTCGACTGACGGTTGGTCATCGGTGACCGTGATATTAGGGAGAGGCCCCAAACTCACCCCCTTAAGGGTTGAGGTTCCCTCACCTAATGTACAAGGTTTCCCACAAACCTACCCCTCCTTCTTTCTCACTAACTCTAGTATAAGTGAAAGAAGGAATTAGACAATAATTTTAAGAGATGAGTGATATCCAAAAGGCACATAAATATTTAAATATTTACCTAATCAGCAACAGGATATCCATCTCTAGATGAGTCCCATTAGGTGTCACTTCACCAAGACTCTGCTGATCCTTCTCCCTCAGCTATTCCAATAACCATGTGACCCACAAAGACACCCAGAGGGGAAGACATTACCAACGACACCATTACCCGATCAGTCAAGGGACACACAGTGCCACGAGATTATACCACGTCCTCCATATCCACTATATATTACATCACCTTGGCATGGGAGATGTGGATGATTTCCCTTGAATGACCTAGACCGGTGAGGAATATCCCATCGATGATGAGATATAGGCATAACCCCTTAAGAGTAGTGATATGCTTATGAAGTCCCCAAATCTCCTAGGCATTGTGAAAATAGTTTCGATGAGAACATCTGGGTGATGTATCCTCTTCCCTGGTTCTTTGAAATGCACCCTTAGTATTGAACCAGAGGGTTCTCCATCCTCTAGAAATAACTTTCACAAGAGTATTGATCCTGATGCTTTTCCTTTCCCTACAACCTCCACCTTTACTGGGCATGGGATTATCAAATTTTTAACTGATACCACGACCACCAGTCCGACCCTAGTTCCATGGAATGCTCCAACTGCTACTCATCCTGAACCTCACATTTATGGACCCCATACTTCATCAGCCTGAGTATTTCTATGCCTCAACATCTCCACAAGATATGGGCTCTCCCAACTCAGTGCATATTTTTAAATGATCCCATAGGTGATAGTAGGCAGTGAAAACTAATTCCACCCTTTTCCATCTTCACAAGTGAAATTGTGCCAAATATGACTCAGTACTGAAGGTTGGAAATCATATAGCACATATTTTTGAACCTTTAGAGTCAAATGTTGAAGGCATCAAAATTTCCTCACAAAGTGGTGTGGGGTGTAGGGCTCACAGATGACCTTTTAGTCAATCTTCACCCCCAGTACCCCACCTTTGAAGGCCAGGAAGTACAACTGCTACTCGATGGTCCCTACACCATCTTTGATCACCATACCCATGGAAAGGGGGAATGTGCAGAATATAAAGTGTTTTTCCTATCAAATCCTTATCAGTGTGCCCGCTGAATCCAAGTAAAGAGGGTGACTTCTAGTGATGTTCAAAATTGATGGTAGAATTTTTCTATAGAAGGGGTAATAGGATTTGGATATTCATATCCCCCTATGTACATGGTGAACCAATAATATAAATAGTTAAAGGGACAAAAAACATGGAGCTGAGTCTTCCCTTGGATGATGTAGAAGAGTAACTTATATAGATTCACCAATATTGGGATATATAGGTTAATACGCTACATCATCACCAATATTACTTCCATGATGAAGGTGCTCGGTTACACCCCCATGTGTGAATCCCTTACTAGGAGCATCCATATGTAGATTAGTACAATGATAAACCCAACCATCCTGACCACAGGGGCCTCAGGTTTCACGTTGTAACCCCATAGCTATCACTGAATCTACTATAGAATCCTCTAATAAGAGTGATATTTTCCTCTTGGAATGACCTAGGGCATGTGTGTGGCCTCCCAGGTAGACTTTCTCTAGTTCATTTAGGAATTAGTTGAACCACTACTTGAATGATATTTCCTTCATCCCCAGCTTTTCCTCATCCTACACTTTCACTAATCACAACAAATCCCTCTCTAGGGTTGAAATTTTCACCTAGTCCCCCCCACATTATTTATGGGGAGGAATTCATTATACATTTCTCCTTGGATCAAGATACCAAAAATATAATAAAGATCTTACATGATGATTCCAACCTTCCCATGGTTTAGATGAAAAGTTTTTCTCCCTAGAGACCAACTACTTAGCTGCTCTAGAATGAGATTTAGATGATGGTATACATGAAAATACGAGGCCCATGACAACTCATAAATCCCCACTGGTTTCAAATTTTCCTCAAACTTATGGCATGACTGGTATTCCTAATAATCCCAAGCACATTCATCTATGAATTTTCTACCCAAGCACAGATCCCAACTGTCCATCCACCCCTTAAGAAGATCCCCAAAACCCGCCTTGAGGATTTTACCATACTGGTTAAGAGATGCCTTATCTTCCAAAACCTCCCCATTAATATTTTTAAGGTAGTTCTATAGAGTGTTCTTAATGAGGGATGCATGGTCCTTCAGGATGTGACTCCTAGTAGCCCTGTTCCACTTGTGCTGCCCAAACGTGCTTCTGAACTAGTAGGTGGGATCATCTCTATCAATGTTGGGGATAAAGACATCATCCCTTATACCGAAGCTATATATAGGCATTCTATTTCAAAGCATTTATTTCTACTGAGCTTCCATCTGTATTGAAATGAGTGTATCGAATTATGATTCACTCTGAACACTATCATCGATCATCAAGTTCCCAACTATATCTTCCAAAAAAGTAGTAGCAACATTTTCATCTTTAGTTATCATTTTGTCCAGAACTTATAAGTTTCCCTGAGACAGGTTTGTGAATCTCTATTCATGAAGGCAGTTTTCAAAAAGTTATGTTAGTGGACATTGGTTCAAGGAGATCTGATCATGGAAGAATGTTCATGGAGGGTTTGAGGCTCGTGAGCAGTGAAAATTGAAGTCAAAAAATTCTCACAAAGGTCCTGAGCTTGGAGAATAGAGAGAAATTGAATTTATTTCTGTGAAATTCTCATAGTCCCCTTAAGGGACCCCCTACACAGTTTATAGGCATACAATAACCCAAGTATCGTGAACGATCTTTGAAAAAAGGCTTCACAAAAGGGACTGAATTTTCAATATTTGGAGGTTTTCCATCAGAATTCGACCCTCCTTCCCCCATCATCTCCAATTATAAGGGGGGTATTTTTTGATGATGAAATATGCAAGTCAATGAATAGGTTGAGGAAGGAACAACCAGTTTAGATAAAATCTGGGATAAAACGGCCCAAAAATTCACTTAAGGGACTAGATTCATGAAGGTACCCACCTTTGTGAATGGGTATGGCTCGCATAGGTCCTAACCATGTTGAGGGTTGATGGGAAACTCTACTAAGTGTAAGTCAGAGTGTGCATAGATCCCTTAACACACACACATGAAGGGTTAATGGTAACCTTCACATACCATCACTTGATTTTGTGGATCCCTATCCATTCATAAAGCTTATAAATATTTACAAAAATCTAGATCCTTTAGAAAAACCACACACTCACCTCTATGGGGCCTATAAATACCCCAGTATATTCAACATTTGAGGGGATGTGACCTTTAATCTTATTCTAAATGATCTAAAGTCATGATACTTAGAAGTTTCACGAGTGAGAGAGAAAATGGAATTCCCAAGGTAGACATACTTTATGAAACTACCTCCCATGGGTTCTTGATAACCTAACCCATAGTTGATATGACTTTCGTGAAGGTCCCCAACCTTCACGAAATAATAAATCCTTTTGTGGAACTTGTGGTTTCTCAAGGAACCTATAATTTGTGAAACAAACCCCATGGGAACCAAGACATTACCCTAATGTAAGGGAACCTTGTTTCTTGAATCATAATCCTTCATGAGATACCTGACCTCCATGAATCCCCAACCTTCATGAATTCCTTCCTCTAGGAATCTTCATAGCTCCTCTTTTATGATGACCATCTTTCATGAAAGTTGAGTTCCCATGGCCCCCATTCCAATCTAAGGCTGTTTTGATTGCACCCCGAATCCTTGTGAAACTGGTACCTCCTATCCTTGTGTCTACCCACTTCATTCGAAGCATGGGATAGTCCTACATCCTACCTATTGATTCTAAGAATAGGTACCCTAATTCCTATCACTTCTAATCATATACACCTTAATGTTGGAACTCCCAATTGAAACTCCTCTATGGAAATTCCAACTCCATATCCCACCTAGAGGTGCATGAGAGGTGGTAATGTAATCCCTGGATGGGGAATCTTCAAGGGAAACTGCTAAACTGTCTTTGCAGAGGGTCCTTATACCATATTTTCCTCTCACATTGACACAACCCCCTCAAGAATTAATCCTCACAATGTTTTATATGCATGATGTAAAACTTCATAGCTCTATGTCCTAGCCATATGAATTTCAACTTCATGAAAAAATCCTCATCACATACCATAAAACTATAGACTTACCTTGTGAAATAATAATATTTCCCATGTATGATTGACATGAGATGACCCCACACCTCTTATCCAATGTGATGATCCCATGATCCCCCATGTACAATCATTATGGGATGACACCTTCTCATACACAATGGGATGATCCTAAACCCTTGGGTAGTTTCCACACATAATCCCCATACCATTCACTAAAGAGTGATCATCATGAAAATGTAATATTCTACATGTAATCCCCACAAAATTCCTCATAGACTCTTTCTACGACATGATAATCCTTACCACACGATGTTAAACTGCATGGATTGGTCCTATCACACAACTTTAAACTACATCATTGAACTAAATGGGTTTTGTTAACTTTTTCTTAAACATGGTACATATGATTTATCCTTAATGTTAAATATTTAAAACATTCATCCAAGTGTGAAATATTACCTCATAGGGACATACCACCTAATCCATCTCAATAGGATGTTCTGATCCGTCTCCGCAAGATGTTAAACTCATGCCCTAATTTGTCTAAATAGGACATTCTGATCCATCTCCGCAAGAAGTTAAACTTGTGACCCAATCTGTCTTAATAGGATACTGCGATCCATCTATGTAAGATGTTAAACTCACACCCTAATCCAAAATACCTACCCCAATAAATAAATATGGTATGCCTGAGGTAAAAATACTTGGAAGCCTTACACCCATTATATCAATTACCTCGTGATTGACACAAGATTCCTTGGGTTCTACATCTAATATTCCTCACACATGAGATCTCCTTTAAAGATAAAGACTTTACAGATTACCAATGCACCCAATGTCCAAACATACCCAAAAGTTCCCAACATGACTACTGTCCTGACTAAAATTTGTTTCCCTATCAAGAAATAATCAATGTAACTAACTAGTGTCCACCTCGATATGGTGTTGAGAATGATTTCCAAAAACATGACTTAATCTATGAGGGATACCTAGACTAGGTGATGAGATCTAAGGATGAATCCATGAAAGAAGGAACCAATATCCCATCATCCTATTTTGATTAATGAGAATACATCATTAATGAAATTGATGAAGGTCACCCATCTTTAGAAAGTAGGAATGTGGGGAAAAATAAACATAGTGCGCCACCACTAGGTGGAATGATGTAGTTTTTCCCTCAGTGAAAGCATTCTAAACAAACATGAAGAATCCAAAAATAAAGTTAATTTTTTCAAATTAATTTTTTATAATTTGGAAACAAATATTTACCAAAAAACCATATAATTCATGAAAAATATTTATTCCAACATTACTTAGGTTTTTATATTCTTCCCCCATTTTGGAAATTTTTCCTCAAAATTTTATTCACTTATTAACCAAGTGGGGATAGCTTACCCTCATAACATTTTTAGTCTCCCATGTTGCTTCTTCAACCATATGGGTTTTTCATAAAACCTTAACCTAATGAATTTTCTTATTCTGCAATACTTACTCTCTATGGTCAAGAATTTGAATAGTCCATTTATCACATGAGAGGTTATCTTTAAACTAAACCACTTCAGGGATTAAAACATGAGATGAATCAGGAACATACTTTCTTAACATCAAAACATGAAAAAAAATTATGTACTTGGGATAAAATCATAGGAAAGGACACTATATAAGTAATTGATCAAAATTTCTATAGGTTTTTATATTATCAAGTGAACCATGAACTTAACTTACCCTTTTTTCTAAAATGAATAACTCTTTTCCATGTGGATACTTTAAAAAAACATGATCACCTACCTTAAAATAAAGATCTCTCCTCAAGTTATCTGCATAACTTTTCTACCTGTGCTGAGCTTTCCTCATATGTCACTGAATCATATTCCCCTTCTCATCCATTTCCTTTACTAATTATGGTCCCATAAACTTCATTTCACCCACTTCATCCCAAAATTATGTTATTTGACACCTATTTCCATATAAAACCTCAAAATATTCAATATATATACTAGAATGAAAATGGTTATTATAAAAAAAGTCAACTAAAGAAATATATTGATCCCAACTCCCCTGATATTACATTGAACAAGAATGAGGATGAAATGTTTTACCAAAATTTAATTCATCACTTAATGATTTTTGAATACATTTCCAAAAATTTTAAGTGAAATTGGGATCATAATCCGATACAATGGATATATGAACTCCATGTAACCTGACTATATCCTTGAGATATAGTCAAGAATGTTTATCCAAAGAAATATTATCTTCAATGGTAATTAAATGTGTAGATTTAACTAATTGATCAAAAATAACCCACATTTGATTATTACCTCAAGAATTATTTGGTAATACTACCACAAAATATATGGATATATTTTCCCATTTCCACCCTGGCATTGGAAAATTCTGATGTATCCCCTTCAGAAAAGATCATTATCCTTTAACCTTTTGAAAATTCAACCATTTCATGGTAAACTCAGTAATATATCTTTTCATTCCATCCCAATAGTAATACTCTTAAAGGTCTCTATACATCTTAGTGATACCAAGATGAATAAAAAACATAGAACTATGATCTTTACTTAACAACTCCCTCTTCAGTTAGGAATCACAAGGAACACATAATATCTTTCCAAATCTTAAAACATTTTTTATCAACATTAAATTTAGGAAACTTACCAATATTAACCAATTATACCTTTTATTGTAACTCATGATCTTCCTTCTGAGCTTGAATAATTCTTTATGATAGAGACAATTTCACTGACACCTAAAACAAAAAAGAGGAAGTTACTGCATCCAAAACATATAGGAAAAATCCATCAAATCATTAACCAAATGGTCATGTTAGAAACACAACATAGTTAATGTAAATTTATTTCTCTGAATGAAGGCATAAACTAATTTTTTTCCTTTATAGGGTGATAATGGATAATGAAATCATAATACTCAATTATTTCCATCCATCTTCTCTACCTCATGTTCAACTCTTTCTAAGTGAATATATACTTCAAAATTCTATGATTAGAATATATTTAACACTTTTATCTATATAAAAGATTCCACCAAATTTTAAAATAAAAAACCACATCAACTAATTCTAAATCATGTGTAGGAAAATTTTTCTACTGAGGTTTTATTTTATGTGAATCATAAGAAATTAATTGATTATTCTTCATTAAGACACAACCAAGTCACTTAAAATAAGAATTACTATAGATGAAAAACAAACCATTTCTAGAGGAAAGGTCCAAAACTAAATAATTCACTAATATTCTATTCAATTAATAAAAAAAACAACATACTCTTATTTCTTGATAAATTTAACTCCTTTATGATTTAACTTAATTAATGAGATAGATAATCAAATTTTTTTTTAACAAACCACCAATAGTAACCCACTAATCCAATAAAACTATGAATCTCTATGAAAATTTAATGTCTTGGAAATTCTTCAAAAACTTTTGTTTTATTAGGGTTTACAGTTATGCCATATTTAGAAAAAATGTGTCTAACTAAATAAATTTTTTGCAACCAACATTAAGACTTTCTAAATTTGACACACTGTTTCTTTTCTTTTAAGGTTTAAAAAATTATCCTTAGGTGTATTTCATGATCCTCATGAATTTTAGAATAAACAAATATATCATCAGTAAACACAAACACAAAATTATAAAAATATTCATGGAAGAATATATTCATAATATCCATAAATACAGTTTGTGATTTTGTTTCTGATGCTTTAATTGGGGCATGCCGCCCCACATTTTAACATGTGATGGAATTATAATTGTTTACCCACATTCATGTTTTCCAAAGGTGTGTTGATTTCATCACTTTAGATGGTGATGTATTCTCCTTGATCAAAATGGAATGATGGGATATAAGTTCCTCCTCCCATGGATTCCTCCTTGGAACTCATCTTCTATTCCATGTCCCCCTTATCGAGTTAAGTCATGTTTTTGGAACTCATTCCTAGTTCCATATCTTTGTGTATGATGGTTAATTATCCTGCTTCTGTTTGGAAATTCTAGTGGGTCTTGATAGGGTAATAGCCTTTGGTCAGGAAAGTAGTCAAGTTGGGTATCACTAGCATTCCTAGATGCAAGGAACATTGGTCACCTATATTATTCCTCATGGGAGGGAATCTCATGGAGTCATATTGGGCATGGAACCCAAGGAATCCTATGTCAATCATGAGGTATCTAATGTCTAAGGTTTATATATTATAATGATTTCACCTCAGGCATCCCATGTTTTACATGAGGTGTCTATTTGGAGTCACAGTCTTAATATCTTGTAGAGATGGATTAGAATGTCATAAAGAGACGGATCAGGGCATGATTTTAACATCTTATGGGGATATATCAATGTGGTACAACCCTAGGAGGTAACACCTGAAAGGTTTAATAATGTATGAATCAAAATTCCCTTGGAGGTGGACCTAGGAGGCGTGTCCCATAAAGGGAATGTGTCACACCATGAAGGCAGAGGGATCATAACGCCCTATTGAGGTAGATCTGAGATGTGTGTCCCATAATGGGAAGGTGGGGGTGCCTAGGTTTACAATTGGTTAGGATTGAACCTATGAGAGGAGTCCTATGTACCATATTTATAAGACAGGGGTCAAAACCCACATAGTTCGATGCCACAATTTAAGCTCATGTATCAGGACCAATCCATGTATTTTAACATCATAGAGTAAGGATGATCACTATAAGAAGGAAGTTCCAAAAAGGGATTGTGTGGGGAATATTACTAAAAGATTCCCTTCGCAAGAGAACTGCTCTTGGTTGGATGGTTTGGGGCTTACATGTTGATCTATTGAGGGACCTGGAGGAGATGTGGTCTCCCAAGTAAGGGGCATGATCTTATCAGATATGTGATTCGGAGGAGGCCAAGATGGGTGTGGATGTTGCGTTTGGACTTCAGGGATGCTTTCTACGTATCCCAATTGATTAGGAATCAAATCCCATGTAGTTTGGAAATGGTTTGGGATTATACCTAAGGAGGAGGACCATTTTTATCATGTGGTTAGAGATTACTCATGGAATCATCCCTAAGAGGATGAGTACGGTTGTTGGGTCTTACACTCAGGAGGATTCCCATATGGCTGGAGGTTGGATTTCATTGTATCTACAAACCTATAAGCTCATGCGAGTCATACTCGATGTGAGAAACAAGAGGAAGTAGTAGACCTGATGTTTGTGTCGTGAAAGGTGCACCAACGAGAGATAATGTGGGGATTATTCTTAGAAGCTACCCAAGGAGGATTTAATTCCATGTAGTGAGGATCTCATTCCATGTGAGGAGGATCTCATTCCATGTGATTCATACATGGATCACCCTATGCTTATGGAACAAGGTGTGTGGGGATCACACATTGAGCATAGAATCCTCCCTTTGGATGGAAATCATCCCACAGGGGAGAGAAAGTGGAATCCCATGATGATCATACATGGGGAATCCCATGTTCATTTCATGGGGTAAGACTATATTTTTACATTATATGATGATGATGTTGGTGCTAGGAAGTTTTACGTTGTACAGTGCTAACACGGGGGACTCATTCTTCACCCCTTGGGCTTATATAACTAAAACTCATGTACCTTTTGGAGGGGTTAATGGATTTAAAATTCTAGGGTGTAATGATGGGGAGGAGTGTTCAATCATGAGGTCCATGTTAGAGTGCCTATGCTAAGAAGAAATATGAGTTAACATACCTATGCTGTGAAGAAAAAGGTATGTGGGAATATCAAGTTGTACTTGAAGTGGAGTAGGCCACTATAATATGAATCATAGGTCACATAGGGACTTGATGTAAAGATAAACTGATCCTGTATGGGTGTGGTGACCTTGGGAACTCAACCTTCATGAAAAGGTGTTAATATAATGGAGGTATCTTTGAGAGGTATAAAAGAGGGGATTTACAAAGAATAGGTCCTTGTAGAGAGGTTCTTCACAAAGCTCACGTGATTCGTGGAGGTCAGGGGCTTCGTAAAGGAGGAGGCTTTGAAAAATAGGACGAATTTTCCTCAGGATAAAGCCATGGATTAGGAATAGAGTGCTTTGTGAATTATTAATGCTTCGTGAAGCCTCAAGTTCCTCTAAGGGTCTTATTACTTCGAAAATGTTGTAGTACTTAGTGAAAGGAATCTCCACCATGGGTGGAGGCTTTCAAAAACACACAAAAGAAGGTTTTGCGAAGACCAAGTACCTTGGATGATCTATTTTTGTTCTGGTTTGCGATGCTCAGGTGTTTCACGAATTAAGAGAAATTCAAAAGCTGAAAGGTCTAGATAACTGTGCTAAATGATCGGCATGAGGGGGTTATTTATAGGAAATGGGTATCGCGAAAATGGGATGTGGTTCTAGAATCAATTTGGGGGATTAAAAAATGAGTGCATCTCTATTTGACTTTCGAAGCACACTGTCTGTTAACCCTTCGCGCAGTCATGAAGTGGAGTCAGACTCACAAAGCACACCACCAATCCTTCACATAATTATGATGTGGCGTAAGAATCATGAAGGACATTAGAAAATCATTGCATGTTCATGAAGGCGATTCTCATCTAGGAGATTTTTAAACTTTGTGAAGTATTCACGCTTCATGAAGTAGACTCTTAAGGGGGTATTGGGGGCATTTTGGCTTTGATTTTCTATAAACCAGCTGCTTCTTCCTCAACTATTCCTGTGTCATATATTTTAACACCAAAAAATTCCCCCATTAGAATGGGAGATAATAGGAAAATTAGGGTTGGATTTTGAGGGATAATCACTAAAAATTGAAAATCTTTTCCCTTTCATGAAGATCACTCATGATGCTTTATCACGATGCTCACTCGTGATGATCGTAAGCATGAAGGTCATTACGAATACCGATCCACCATATTCTTATAAATAGAACAAGGGGGGCCCTTAAAGGAACCTTACTTAATGATAAGACAATAATTTTATCTATTTTCATGAATCTCATGATCTCTGCAAACATGCTCCATGAATGCTTACTTAGAGAACCAGACCTTGGAACTTTTTCTCTATGAATACTGCTTAGTGAAATAGACATCACAAACTATTTCTCCATTAAGAGAGAACTTCAAACCATGGCTCTGCGAACCAGCTCCATGAATAGTCTTCGTGAATGACCTCCATCCTAACTCTGAAAACACTTAAAGTCTCAAATCCAATGGCCACTCAAGAAGTCACCCAGGAAGTCAATATGAATTCTTCTTGGAGGGAAGAGATGGAGAACAACATCAATGATCAGCGAGTGCATCCAAATAACCTCAAACCATGAATAATTGATTTAAATACTATTAGAGGCTCATAATAAGTATCCTTTGTGCAAGAGGATTCCACTAAATGACTTCATATTGAGATAAGATGCCTCCATTCCAGCGATATGCCGGGATGATCTAGCCTACTGGTTCAAGGGTATACCAAGGCAATACCAGTGGAATAGGGATGCTACAAAACACATCTAGAAGGATATTTCATCCATCATAGAATATTTACTCTACAACCATATAAACAATGTTATAGGAAGAATTTGTAGGATGAGGCATCCCTGCTGCAATATCGGACGATTCTCAAGGTGGGATTGGAGGATTAACAGAAGGGATGGAACGATGGCCAAGATATACGCTAGGGTGGAAACTTCACAGATGGGTGGGCTTGGGCCTATTAGGCATCCATTTCATGACAAGAATTTGAGGAAAATCTAAAGTGGGTAAGACTTCATGAAGTGACATGGGATTCATAATTACATGTTTACTGGCTGTAGGAGATCATGCCTGAGTTGCTAAAAAGATGGTCATCAGAGACAAACACATTCCATCTATATCATAGGGAGGTTGGAATCACCCTCTAGGACCTTCACCAAATATCCAGGATCCTGATCCTAGGGGTGATTTATGAATAATTTCACCCCATATAGAATGTATGGGGAGACCAAGAGCAGCAGTTCGATCTGGTGAATGCATGGTTAGACTTAGTGAAGGGTACTAATGAAGAGAAGCCATAAAAGAGGGATGTTCCCTTCAAGAAATGGTTCAGATAATTATTCAAAAAACTAGAAAATAGGCATGTTGAGGGGGAGGATCCAACAATGAAGTTACCAATGAGGTCATGCACAAGCCCCATGGAATACAAGTAGGGAAAGGAGGGATCATACTGGAATATTATGAAAGCGAGCTAGTGGTAGATTTGGGGTTACAATATCAAGACTGAGAGTCAACCCATAGCCATACCAACAATTTTCATCATGGGGATAATCTGTGGTTGGATTCTCCCTATGAGGGAAATGAACATGGGGGTTCGACCAAGAACTTTTATAATAGTGATGATACTGGTTACGAGGCAGTGTGCCAACCTTAGAATCCCAATTCCGGTGAAGTTGTACAAAGTACTTAGAAACATTAGTGAAGGAATAAATTTTTTACGTGTGTGTGGCCATTTTCACTTTTTATAAAGTTGGTTGGCCACACATATGGAGAAGGGGGCATGAGTACCTAAACCCCATTTTCCCTATCATGAATTTTTTTTGGATGATGATTCTGAACACTGTGGGAAGTTTCCCATTCATGCTGGGTCTGACCTAAGTTCTAAATAAGGTTGGGTTTGTAGAGAACTTCATCTTTCACCCATTATCTCTATTCATGGGGGTGGTGACTGATGAAGATGATGGGATTGAGACAAAGATTGTACCTCTTGTTTGTTTGAGGTGGGGTACTAGTAGCAAGATTCAACCGCGAGCTAGTTTGTGATCTATATAAGACACACCGAATCGCAATGTAATTTCAGTGTCTATAGAGGTTGACTCTGAGGTTGTACCCAGAGGTTCATCATGAGTGACACCCTTTGATGATGAGGCATCTTTGGATCATGTTTACACGTGAAGATGGAAAGATGCAGAATGGACTCTCTCCACCCACTGCTATATATGGGCTTACTCATGACTATGCACAAATCTAAGAAAACGACTATCCTGGGGTCATGATGAGGTACTGGGACATTCGAGCTAATGAAGGGTTTTCCCCTAGGCTAGGGCCGAATTATGGATAGAGAGAATCATGGATGAAGATATGGTACAGTGGGTAGGACAATATTAGTGTGTCCAACAGTTCATGGGCCCGAACAAGTAGGATCGGTAGGGAAAGGAATAATACTGGGATCAAGGCTCTTGGTAAAGAGACTGTATGAAGTAAAAGGGTCCTATGAGGTGACCTCAAGAGTGCACATTCAAGGGATAGGGAAATAAGTACATCACCTAAATGCGCCCAATGACACCATGTACCCAGATGCCTGGGAATCTTGGAGACTTTATAAGATTATCAACACTCCTCATGGGGTGTGGAAGAATATTATCACTGATGGGATATTCCTCACTAGGTTGATCCATTAAAAGGAAGTTTTCCACACTCCTCACATTGAATCGATGATGTACATGGTAAAACTAGAAGAATTATTCTACTCCCAAGGTTTTGCGTGTTCCTTGACTGATTGGGCGAGGATATTTTTGGTCATATCTTCCCCTCCAGACACCCTTGAAATCCATGGAACTGTGGTTTAAGGTGAAGAATAATAATACTCCTAGGGGAGTGATGCCTACTAGATCTCAGTTGTAGATAGACGTATTGTTGCTGAACAAGTAAATTCACAGATTTTTCATTCTCCTAAACAACATTTGATCTCCAGGATCATTACATGATTCTATCTTTATTTGTATAGGAATCAAAGAGTGTTAAATAAGGGGAAGTTTGTGAGATATCTCAAGAGGAGGGAGAGGTAACCTCAACCCATAAAGGGGTGAGTGTGAGGAACCTCCCTAACATTGTGGTTGTGCGTGATCAACCATTGGTGTATGCTATTGGGGCAGTGGCCACAGAGGTAGAGGCGGTGATGAAAGATGACACCCTTGTGGCAGAGAAGTCTGGGGAGGATGTGGAGGTTATTAAAATAACATAGGCACCTCCATAAAGAATTTCTGATACTGTGAACTCAGTGGAGGGGGTCAAGGAAAGGCTCCCAACAAGACTGTTTAAAGAATCCATGGTGTCTGATCCAAGCAAAGAGGTTCCACCAGAAGAGGCCATCGGAGCTGGAGTTACTATGGAAGGGGGTGAGACATAGCCCACAATAGGGATACTTTAAAGAGATATGGAAGAGGAGACTTTGGTAGTTTCATTACTAGAGAAAACTACTAGATCCAAAACTATGATAGGGGAAGCAGCGACAACATCAATGACTGAAGCAAGTGGGGAGGCTGCATTGGGTGTTCTTGCCTCAGAATTTCTACCAATGGTGAATGAGGGGGAGAAAGATGAAGTCATGCAATCGGTGGGAGTAAAAAAGGGGATAAGATGATGATTTCCACCTCTATTATGCCTCAACGTGCAGTTGAAGCTTCTATCATAGGTGGAGATGCTAACAAGGAATTATTACCCGAGATAGTCATTCAACCGCTCATGCTTGAAGATCCGCAACTGTAGGCCCCGACTGAAAAAATACTAGAGATATTTCATCCTCATGAGATAGTGCCACCGGAATATTTTTAGGATTCTAGCCCAAAAGTCACTGAGGATAACTGGGGTGTATACTGAAAGGCATGGATTAATGTACATAATTTTGTCACCCGTAATTTAATAGTTGAACTACCACAACAGGTGGTATCTCTACTCTATTGGTTGGTCAGTTTAGGGATTGGTGGTATGGATTCCATCACTTTTCATGAACTAGTCTAGGACTTCCTCATCAAGCGAGTGCACACAGAAAGAAAAGTGCTTGACTTATCATAGATAAAAAATAAGGATGAAAGCTTCCAGGATTTTTTGAAGGCTGAGGAAGTGATATCCCACCTAGAGGGGATGGAATAAGAGCTCGCAATGGCTACTGATACTCAGTCTAAAATAATTGACAGTCTGAGGGATCAACTTGTAGCACCCAAGGACAAGTAATATGAGATCAAGAATACATAGGCTAAGTGCTGATCATAGATGGACCGACAGTGGATCAGGGCCGACGGTGTTTGCACCAAAGATGATGAGGAAAAGTAATACCTAACAATGTGATAGTATGTGTTCGAGATAACTCAGTGGAGGATGTATGATCATGAGTGCTTGATTGCTAAGGTAGAGTCATAAAGACACATACTTTCTAGGGAGAGGTTTCGATATGTGGATGAACCCATGAAACTCTATTGTTTATTTTGTATTCTCAAACAAATTTCCTTTCTATATTGTCTTACTTTGATCATATTTTTGAGACAAGTAACAAAAAATTCCTAAAATCATGAGGGTCATTTAAAATATGAGAAACAAGGCATGGACATGTGATTTATCTTCATATAAGAGTGTTGGAAAACAACTGAACACCTAAGGTATTGTATTGTTGACTGAACACCAAGAGAGGTTGGGAAGATAGAGGCTATGGTTAGAGAATATAACTCTTGAAACGACAAAATTTCCTTTACAACATGCCCTAGTGCATGAATGTGATAATTATAGGGGAATTTAATTATACTTAAACAAAGGGTGTAACTCCATTTACTCATTCACATGGATATTCTACTAATCGAATAATCACATGCAAAATCACTAACCACTTTCATAATGTTGGAATGCATAATGCCAGACTATCATAACCACATAGCCAAGGCCTCGTGCCAAGACTACAAATAAGATTTTGTCAAGGCCTTGTGCCAAGACACTAGTTTGTCTCATGAGACCTACCGATGCATCGAGGAGCTATAGCGGGCTCCACCCGTTACATATTAAGTCCAATGCATTCCCATATGAAAAGGTTTAAACATAACATAAACATTCGTATTAAAACTAGCATACGAAATGTCAATAATTTCACCATAAACTATGAATGGTATAAAATAGCACATCCACAGTCAAACATATCACAAAAACCTTCAATACAATATAGAAGTTTTGTATTATAATAAATCAACTTCAAATAAGCGTAAAATTCATCAAAGGATGTTAACATAGATGAAATCAAAACACTTTTTAGAGAAATATCTCTTTCTATTTTTGAAATCATTTAAGAGCCATATAAAACAAAACATTTTCTTGAAAATATTCTTATAAGATTGTAAGGAAAGCTTTGAATATTTTATAACGGCGGAAAATAACCGCACCCGCCGTATAAGTTAAAAAAACATTCTTACCTCAATTCTGTCGAAAAGGTTAAAAAGGACCTTGTTTTGAAAACGACAGAAAGATTCCTCTTATAAAAAGTCAAAAAGGGTATAAATGACTTTAACCCATATTCTTGTAAATAATAAAAATGTTTTGAAATACATTTTTAAGAAACATGGATGCGGATGATAACGAGGTCCCAGTAGATAATTATGTATAAACAACCTTGGATAATGAAGAGGTTGTGAAGTAAACCCTTACCTTGTACTTTTCCTTGTTTGGGGTAGGTTAACCTCCTGTATAATGGTGAAATAATTGTTATTAAATTATACGAGAATCATATACATTCATATGATATCATATATTATCTTTTAACATTGCTTTGTTAACAATATCTTAGATTTATCGTTGTTTCGGGTGTTAACTTACTCGTTTTCTTATATGTTTTGTTACGTAAGTCATGTTTTTCATGGATAGGTTTTATCTTATTCATATCCAGAATGATATCATGTCCTTAAACATTATTTTTAAATTATCAAATGATAATTATACTTGAATGGATACAACGGAGAATGAATCTCATCGCGTTCGTGGAGACGGTAGTCCGTACGTACGCACGAGCGACAATATCATTATTTTGATATTAAAATAATATATAATTGGATATTATATCATATATACAGAATAATTATCATGTTATATTTATTATTTACATGAATTACATATCATTATTATACCCATCTAAATAATAATATATTGAATAACAATTACACCACGACGTGGAGACGGTAAGCCGTACGTACGCACGTATGGTGACATGTCATTCAAATGATGGGTATAATACTGAATATGGTTGTTCCATATTTATAATAACATCACAGTATATATAAGATACTAGAGTTATAATTTTAGAATTGAAATAATAGACAAAGAGGGAGTGGAAGAAGAAAGAAACATGAAAGAGGGTGATGAAAATGTTACCTCTTCTTCGGGTTCTTCCTTTTGATTTGATCAAAAGGACTCCTTAGGATGGCTTTCTGACTAAAGTAAAGCTTCTAGGATGAAGGGAGAAATGTTGGGAGAGTATTTGGGCAGAGGTTGGCCGAACCAAAAGGCTTGAAAGTGTGAATAAGGTGATAGAGGTGGGGGCCTTTTATAAGAGGAGAGGAGGGGCTCTTTTGGAAAGATTGAAATGTTACATTATTATACCATGCTTTTCGGATTCTAAAGGTCCCACACTTATATAATTCGTAGCTAAGGTGATAAGGTTTCGAAATATCTTCATCCAATAGGCTTTGGACAAGTGTAAGCTTTGGATTTTGCATTATCTTCTCATTTTATTTAAATCGTTAAATAATGAGGTCATCGCCGCATCATAATGATGTCATAAATAATTTAATTTATTTAATGTCTAAAAATTATAAAAAAATACTATGATGTAGGAAATCTTTTTATCTTTCTAATTAATATTTATAATCAAAATTTGGACTTTTGTAACCCCACTAAAAAACTGTTTTAGTAAGACAACTCATGTTTGTGTCAATTTACTTTTAACATTAAATAAATATATATTAATGTCATTTTCCAACTAAAGTGGATCCATGGGGTCCCCAAGTTGACCCATGGGTTGTCTTGGTCGGCCATGACTCATCCAATAGGAGTAGGACAAGTGTCATGCTCATCTCATATTATTAAAACATTATTTGTACCTTAAACTACACTAATTACCTCTAATCGCGATTAAGAACTTAAAAGTTACTATTCACCAAAAATTTATTTTAATCTCATTGAACCAAATTTTACTTCTTAATGAAAACCATGTATGTCATATTTTTTAAAATCAAATCACATAAGTGGTAATATTTCATTTAAATGAAAAATCAGTTATTTAACTACCACTTAGTGGTTTCACTATTCATCAAAAATTGAAGTTTTTCAGAACAAAGCCAAAATTTCACCCTAAGATATAATTGATATTCCGAATTCAAAAATGATGTCTATTTTACAAAATTCCAAACATATAAGTTTCATTAAATAATTTTATAATTAATTCCCGCTGTTACAAAAAATTGCGTGTTTCTAAGAAATAATTTATATCAAAAGATTGGCATTTGTTTATGTCCGATTTCAATGTTAAATTAATTCTAATGACCACCATTGGATAAAATGGTAAAAATATATTCTAATTATACTTTAAAACCACTAAATAGTATAATTTTTCACTATAAATTATTTTGATTTAAAAAGTTGTTTTTAAGTATTTTTCACTATTCATAAAAAAATCGAAGTTCTCAGAAAAATACCAAAAATTCAACATAGGCTAATTTCGATATTCCGAATCCAAAGATGAAGTCTATTTTGATAAATAAAATTTATAAAATTTCAAAAAGTAGGTATTACTATTCACAACGGCTAGTTTAATTAGTTGTGGTGTGTGTTAGAGCTCGAGGTTGCGTACAACACACGCTATTGCATTATTCGAAGGGAAACGTACTGTGGAAGCTTGAGGTGTTACATTCTCCCCTCCTTCAAATAATTGCGTCCTCGCAATTTCTAGGGTATAAAAAGTCTCGGGTGGTTCTTCATCATAAGTTCCTCAGGTTCCCACGTTGCCTCTTCCATTTTATGATTTCTCCACAAAACCTTTACCAGACGAGTCGTCCGGTTTCTCAGCACTTGCTCCCTCACATCAAGAATCCTGACGGGCTCTTCACAATAGGAAAGATCGGGTTCCAGTTCTAATTCCTCATAGGTGAGTACATGCCTTGGGTCAGGCATGTATTTCCTCAATAGAGATACGTGGAAAACATCGTGAACTTTGGAGAGATTTGGCGGCATCGCCAAACGATAAGCTACAGCCCCAATACGATCTAGAATTTCGAAAGGTCCGATGTACCTGGGACTCAACTTACCCTTCTTACCAAAACGTATAACTCCCTTCCATAAAGATACCTTTAGGAAAACATGATCTCCCACCTGAAATTCCAAAATCTTTCTTCTGTTATCGGCATAGCTCTTCTGCCTACTTTGAGCTGATTTGATGTGATTTTGGATTACCTTCACCTTTTCCATTGTTTCTTCCACCAGTTCTGGTCCCACAAGTTTTCTTTCACCAACGTCATCCCAACAGGTTGGTGTACGACATCTCTTTCCGTATAACGCTTCACAAGGTTCCATCTGAATGCTTGAATGGAAGCTATTGTTATAGGAAAATTCTACCAGTGGTAAGTATTGATCCCACATACCCTGAAAGTCAAGAGAGCATGATCTCAACATGTCTTCTAAGGTTTGAATAGTCCGTTCTGATTGTCCATCTGTTTGAGGGTGATAGGCAGTGCTAAAAAAAAGTTCAGTATCCAAGGCCTTTTGAAGACTTTTCCAGAATCTTGAAGTAAAACGAGGATCACGATCAGAAACAATCGATAGGGGTACTCCATGAAGTCTTACAACTTCATTAATATATAATCTTGCTAGACGTTCAAGTGGTAGATCCTCCCATATAGCCAGAAAATGTGCTGACTTAGTAAGACGATCAACAATGACCCATATTGCATCATTACTTCTAGGAGTGTTTGGTAGTCCCATGACAAAGTCCATCGTAATATTATCCCATTTCCACTCAGGTATGGGAAGAGGTTGCAATACTCCACCAGGATGTTGCCTTCCAGCTTTCACTTGTTGACAAACCATACACCTCGACACAAAATCAGCAATCTCCCTCTTCATATTTTCCCACCAAAAATGTTCCTTCAAATCTCTATACATTTTGGTGCTCCCAGGGTGTATAGAGAAATTGGAACTATGAGTATCATCCAGCAATTCCCTTTTTAGATCAGTTATATCGGGAACACAAAGTCTCTTCCTAAATTTCAAAATTCCATCCTTATACACAAAGTCCCTCAATCTTCCATCATTCACATCTTTAATCTTCTTCTGAAATTCTTCATCATTGGTCTGAGAACTCTTAATCCTTTCTAGTAATGATGGTTTGGCAACCATTTGAAAAAGCATTGATGTTTCACCTTCCCTAGTTATTCCCATGTCCATCTTCACTAGATCCAAGAAAATTGGATCCCTTTCAATTCTCATCACATTCAAAACTCCATGGTCTTTTCTACTCAAAGCATCTGCCACCTTGTTTGCCTTCCCTGGGTGATAATGTATCGTGCAATCATAATCCTTGAGTAGTTCAAGCCATCGCCTTTGCCTCATGTTGAGTTCTTTTTGTGTGAAAATATACTTCAAACTCTTGTGATCAATATAAATCTCACATTTTTCACCATAGAGGTAATGTCTCCATATCTTTAAAGCAAAGATCATAGCTGCTAACTCAAGATCATGAGTAGGATAGTTTTGTTCATGAATTTTTAGCTGTCATGATGCATAGGCAATGACCTTATCATTCTGCATAAGGACACAACCAAGTCCTTTCTTCGATGCATCACTATAAATAACAAACCCATCATTCCCCGATGGTAGAGTCAATACAGGGGCATTGACTAATCTTCTCTTTAGTTCTTCAAAACATTCTTCACACTTTTTTGTCCAGACAAATTTAATCCCTTTACGTGTGAGCTTTGTCAATGGGTTAGCCAATCTGGAAAAATTCTGGATGAAACGTCGATAATAACCTGCTAAACCAATAAAACTGCGTACCTCAGTTATACTTGTCAGTGCTGGCCATTCTTGGATTGCCTTGGTTTTAGAAGGATCAACGGAAATTCCATCCTTAGAGACAATATGGCCAAGAAAAGAAATCTCATGAAGCCAGAATTCACACTTGCTAAATTTCCCATATAATTCATGTCTTCTAAGAGTCTTTAGGATAATGCGTAAGTTATTTTCATGATCTTCGTGGCTTTTGGAGTATACCAAGATATCATCAATAAATACCACTACAAAGTCATCAAGATATTCCTTGAAAACTCTATTCATCAGATCCATGAAAATAGAGGGTGCATTAGTCAATCCAAAAGGCATTACTGTAAACTCGTAATGCCCGTACCTTGTTCGAAATGCTGTCTTTGGAACGTCTTCCTTCTTCACACACAACTGATGGTATCCAGACCGAAGGTCAATGTTTGAAAAGTATTGAGCTCCATGCAGTTGGTCAAACAAATCATCAATGCGAGGTAGGGGATACTTGTTCTTTATTGTTATAGCATTGATCTCCCTATAGTCAATGCACAACCTCATAGATCCATCTTTCTTCTTAACAAAAAGAACAGGGGCTCCCCAAGGAGAAACACTAGGGCGAATAAATCCCTTATTACTCAATTCCTCTAGTTGTTTCTTTAGTTCAACTAATTCCACAGTGGCCATTCTATAAGGGGTCTTCGATATGGGCCTTGATCCAGGAATTAAATCAATGGAAAACTCAACTTCTCGTTCTGGAGGATGTCCAGGTAAATCTTCTGGAAACACATCAACATATTCTCTCACAATAGGTACATCCTCTATTTGAATCTTCCTTTCCTCACCCTTAGTAATTTCCTTCTCTTCCTCCCCAATAGTTGAATTTAGTTGAGCTACTGGGGGTGGATCTAGATAAGAATTATGCGGCGACGTTTCGACTCTAAATATAAGGTGTTCCTTATCATCATTATCAAGAATCGTAACCTCTTTCCTCTTACAATAAATTTTTGCATCATGGTCCGAAAGCCAATCCATACCGAGGATTATATCAAATTCAATCATGGTTATGACAATGAGATCAGCAGGTAAAGAACATTTAGGTGCTCTAATGGGAACTAATCGACAAAACTTTGTTGCAATAATACTTCCCTTAGGGGTTTTGACCGACAACTCCCTTGTTAAATCAAATTGGAAATATCTAATTTTCTTAGAAAACTGGGAAGATATGAAACAATGCGATGATCCAGAATCAAATAATGAATTTGCTAATCTTGAGGAAACCATTAAATTACCTGCCACCACGTCTTTCGGAGCTTCTACCTTAGCAGTAGTGATAGCATAAGCCTGGCCTTGATCCCTTGACCTTTTCTGAGGTAAGTTCTCCTGATGCTTAGGACATTCATTTACATAATGCCCCATCTCCCTACAATTGTAGCACCGAACATTGGTAGCTTCCTTCTTCCCCTTGCAATCATGAGCTTGGTGGCCTTTTTCACCACACTTGTAACAGACTCCCATTCCCTTCAAGCAAGTACCAGGATGTTTCTTCCCGCATTTACCACAAGATGGATATTCAACCTTTCCCTTCTTCCCTTTATTTCCATTCCCAGATTGATCAGCAGGTCTCTTCTTCTCTTGCTTCGCTTTAAAGTCATAAGACTTAGATAATTCCTTTTCCGTCTTGATAGCGCACGAGACAATACCTTCGTATGAAGAGAAGGTTTGTGATACTAAAGCTAGACGGAGAAATGGTTTCAACCCATCAAAGAAATGATCAGTCTTACTTCCTGGGTTACGTATGTAATCTGCAGCATACCTTGCTAACCTTGTAAAGTTAGCCTCATACTTTGCGACATTCTCATCCTCCTTCTGCCTCAGACTCAGAAATTGCCTTTCCATATCCGCTCGATGGTCTCGAGGAAAGTATTTTTCTAAGAATAGCTCTTTGAACTCCTGCCATTCCATGTTTGTTAATTCATCATCTTCCTTTGTGTTTTGAATTAGTGACCACCATTGATCGACATCTCCAGTGAGGCGGTAAACTGCCATGACAACCTTCTCCCTTTCACTACTCCCCAAGGCATGGAATATTTTCTCTAAGGAATTTATCCATTGCTCAGCTACTATAGGATTTGTACTCCCATTTAAGGTTGGTGGTTGTTGCCTCATGAAACGTTCTAGCATTGATCCTCCACGTTGCGGATCAGGGTGCTCCATACGAGTAAGGTTATTATTCATAACCTGAGTGAGTTATCCCAGTATGGTAATAAGTTGATCGGCACCAGTTGCATCACCATCCCCACTATAATTATCTTGAGCAGGAGGGCAATCCCTACATGGAGTGCGTGCATTGATACAGTTTCCATTTCTTCCACTAGGCGCCATTTCTAAACAATGGCATAAACTAGATCAGTTTATGAATCAAAATACATAATCCTATACTTATAAAACACTTAACATAAATTGAACTATTTATGGATATAATCCATAATCATAAAAATGTTTTCTTTGAGGAAGTATATACTCATAAACCCTTCATAATGATTTGTTGAGAAAATAAGAGTTATCCTAAGCATATCCCACGGGAGTGTCGTAACCAAGAGTGCAGCAAGGCCCGTTGTCGTGCACCAGTTCCCGTTCGAGTCTAGCTCAAAGCGGTGTTTTCGGATTTTACCCCTAGGAACATCTGTGCCAGAGCCGCCTCTACCTGCTCGTATCCAGACAGGGATGTATTGCTCAGAAAACTCACAAAATCTCTACAATACCAAAATTCTAGGAAGTTCTTCTATACTAATCCTCAAAGTTCATCTTAGGTCTATGTGCTCTAATCAGAGTTTATCTAAATCTAGCTTCCAAGGTTTGTACTAAACTTCCTCTGATACCAACTGTAACGCCATTTACTCATTCACATGGATATTCTACTAATCGAATAATCACATGCAAAATCACTAACCACTTTCATAATGTTGGAATGCATAATGCCAGACTATCATAACCACATATCCAAGGCCTCGTTCCAATACTACAAATAAAATTTTGTCAAGGCCTTGTGCCAAGACACTAGTTTGTCTCGTGAGACCTACCGATGCATCGAGGAGCTATAGCGGGCTCCACCCGTCACATATTAAGTCCAATGCATTCCCATATGAAAAGGTTTAAACATAACATAAACATTCGTATTAAAACTAGCATACGAAATGTCAATAATTTCACCATAAACTATGAATGGTATAAAATAGCACATCCACAGTCAAACATATCACAAAAACCTTCAATACAATATAGAAGTTTTGTATTATAATAAATCAACTTCAAATAAGCGTAAAATCCATCAAAGGATGTTGACATAGATGAAATCAAAACACTTTTTAGATAAATATCTTTTTCTATTTTTGAAATCATTTAAGAGACATATAAAACAAAACATTTTCTTGAAAATATTCTTATAAGCTTGTAAGGAAAGCTTTGAATATTTTATAACGGCGGAAAATAACCGCACCCGCCGTATAAGTTAAAAAAACATTCTTACCTCAATTCTGTCGAAAAGGTTAAAAAGGACCTTGTTTTGAAAACGACGGAAAGATTCCTATTATAAAAAGTCAAAAAGGGTATAAATGACTTTAACCCATATTCTTGTAAATAATAAAAATGTTTTGAAATACATTTTGAAGAAACATGGATGTGGATGATAACGAGGTCCCAGTAGATAATTATGTATAAACAACCTTGGATAATGAAGAGGTTGTGAAGTAAACCCTTACCTTGTACTTTTCCTTGGTTGGGGTAGGTTAACCTCCTGTATAATGGTGAAATAATTGTTATTAAATTATACGAGAATCATATACATTCATATGATATCATATATGATCTTTTAACATTGCTTTGTTAACAATATCTTAGATTTATCGTTGTTTCGGGTGTTAACTTACTCGTTTTCTTATATGATTTGTTACGTAAGTCATGTTTTTCATGGATAGGTTGTATCTTATTCATATCCAGAATGATATCATGTCCTTAAACATTATTTTTAAATTATCAAATGATAATTATACTTGAATGGATACGACGGAGAATGAATCTCATCGCGTTCGTGGAGACGGTAGTCCGTACGTACGCATGAGAGACAATATCATTATTTTGATATTAAAATAATATATAATTGGATAGTATATCATATATACAGAATAATTATCATGTTATATTTATTATTTACATGAATTACATATCATTATTATACGCATCTAAATAATAATATATTGAATAACAATTACACCACGACGTGGAGACGGTAAGCCGTACGTACGCACGTATGGTGACATGTCATTCAAATGATGGGTAGAATACTGAATATGGTTGTTCCATATTTATAATAACATCATAGTATATAGAAGATACTGGAGTTATAATTTTAGAATTTAAATAATATACAAAGAGGGAGTGGAAGAAGAAAGAAACATGAAAGAGGGTGATGAAAATGTTACCTCTTCTTCGGGTTCTTCCTTTTGATTTGATCAAAAGGACTCCTTAGGATGGCTTTCTGACTAAAGTAAAGCTTCTATGATGAAGGGAGAAATGTTGGGAGAGTATTTGGGCAGAGGTTGGCCGAACCAAAAGGCTTGAAAGTGTGAATAAGGTGATAGAGGTGGGAGCCTTTTATAAAAGGAGAGGAGGGGCTCTTTTGGAAAGATTGAAATGTTACATTATTATACCATGCTTTTCGGATTCTAAAGGTCTCACACTTATATAATTCGTGGATAAGGTGATAAGGGTTCGAAATATCTTCATCCAATAGGCTTTGGACAAGTGTAAGCTTTGGATTTTTCATTATCTTCTCATTTTATTTAAATCGTTAAATAATGAGGTCATCGCCGCATCATAATAATGTCATAAATAATTTAATTTATTTAATGTCTAAAAATTATAAAAAAAATACTATGATGTAGGAAATCTTTTTATATTTCTAATGAATATTTATAATCAAAATTTGGACTTGTGTAACCCCACTAAAAAACTGTTTTAGTAAGACAACTCATGTTTGTGTCAATTTACTTTTAACATTAAATAAATATATATTAATGTCATTTTCCAACTAAAGTGGCTCCATGGGGTCCCCAAGTTGACCCATGGGTTGTCTTGGTCGGCCATGACTCATCCAATAGGAGTAGGACAAGTGTCATGCTCATCTCATATTATTAAAACATTATTTGTACCTTAAACTACACTAATTACCTCTAATCGCGATTAAGAACTTAAAAGTTACTATTCACCAAAAATTTATTTTAATCTCATTGAACCACATTTTACTTCTTAATGACAACCATGTATGTCGGATTTTTGAAAATCAAATCACATAAGTGGTAATATTTTATTTAAATGAAAAATCAGTTATTTAACTACCACTTAGTGGTTTCACTATTCATCAAAAATTGAAGTTTTTCAGAACAAAGCCAAAATTTCACCCTAAGCTATAATTGATAATCCGAATTAAAAAATGATGTCTATTTTAAAAAATTCCAAACATATAAGTTGCATTAAATAATTTTATAATTAATTCCCGCTGTTACAAAAAATTGCGTGTTTCTAAGAAACAATTTATATCAAAAGATTGGCATTTGTTTATGTCCGATTTCAATGTTAAATTAATTCTAATGACCACCATTGGATAAAATGGTAAAAGTATATTCTAATTATACTTTAGAACCACTAAATAGTATAATTTTTCACTATAAATTATTTTGATTTAAAAAGTTGTTTTTAAGTATTTTTCACTATTCATAAAAAATTCGAAGTTCTCAGAAAAATACCAAAAATTCAACATAGGCTAATTTCGATATTCCGAATCCAAATATGAAGTCTATTTTGATAAATAAAATTTATAAAATTTCAAAAAGTAGGTATTACTATTCACAACAGCTAGTTTAATTAGTTGTGGTGTGTGTTAGAGCTCGAGGTTGCGTACAACACACGCTATTGCATTATTCGAAGGGAAACGTACCGTGGAAGCTTGGGGTGTTACAAAGGGGAATGGAGGTTGTGAATCACAATGACCAAATATGGAACATGAGGAGAATGGAATGGCCATAGAGGATAACTACTGAACATATTCAAAAACACAACATCCATACCATTAGTCTGAAATAGGGACAAACACATGAGGGTCGACCATTGAACATATTAAAAACACATAACCTATCTCGAAATTTCATCTGAAGTCTTCCAAGAAATTTTCCCAGGATGGTAGGTGATCCAAAATTGCATGATACCAAGCTGTTAGGGGGTCCCTTCAGATTTGGAATAGGATGAGGATCCAAAAAAGGGGCACATAAAGCGTGGGAATGAAGTGATGGAATGTTTGAATGGATTCCAACACTATTGGAATTACATCATTGTGGTTTATAGAATATTGGCATAAGAGTAATGGTCTAGACAAAGATCAAAACCATCTTACCAGGGATCACTATCTAGAATTCCAAGTGAGGGATGAAGGAACATAAGTGATGTGGTAGATGAATGACACCAGAGGAGAGGGTATCTTAGGCAAGGGCCTAGTATATATCTCAGTTTTTTGTCATGAAATGTGGATGATAGAAACATATTTTAACATCATGTGTTGATAATAGTGCATGGTAAAGTTTAACATAATGTGATAAGGATGTGTCTCATAGTTTAATGTCATGTGACTGGGATGCTGCAAATAGTTTAATTTCATATGGTTTGGACCAAGGAAAAAAGTTTAAAATTGTTCTACTAGGACTATGTTTTTTAGTTTAGGGACATAGATATTAGACCATAGGATGCTCCAAATGGATATGTATAGTGCGATTATTTGAGAAACCGGATGTGAATGAGGGATAAGGATACCCAAACACTACACAACATATCCCTAGGAATACAAATCACATACAGTTTAAAGTCATGATTCTTATACTTGAACCACCTTTTTAACTCGTGGATTTGGTCTAAGGGATCCTTTTTAAAGCCAAATCACATCAGTACACACCCTACTAGAACTCCTAAGACCACACGAGTCATGATCAGTGTGAGAAACACATAATGATAAGGGGTTTCCCTGACATGTGGAAGTTCACATTAGTGGTGACATCAAGGGTACTGAAATTCCACTAAGATATAAAGAAGTGGAAAGGAGGTAATTCAAGACTTCCAGGATTTGGATCAGGGGTGACCAATGTGAATGGATCAATTTTTGACCATATTCTAAACATAGGAATCTCAACCACACTATTCAGGAATGAGGTGAGAAAATGAAATATCAACCATTGACCATGTTCAAAACACATGAAATGCCATTTTTTTGCTATAAATACATTAGGGCGTTGGATCAAGAAGAAAGGTGAGCCAAAATAGAATGATACCATCACTATTAGGGGGTCCATCTAGATTTAAAATGTGATGTAAATACAAACCAAGGAAGACTCTAAGTGTGGAATGGGGCATATTAGGAAGTGAGATTCAAACCTAAGTTTTGAAAATAGTATAAGGTTGTATCGTGTGGACCATAGGCTATTAGTTTAAGGTCATAGACTTTAGACCATAAAATAGGGGTATTCTAAAAAAAGTATTTGTAGTGTGACAGAGTGAAAACCCTAATGTGAATGAGGTCCTAGGAGGCCCAACACCACACTACATATTCCAGAGAGGACTCACATACAGTTTAGAGTCAGAATTCTTGGACCATAGGGGAAAATTTCACTCCAATGGTATATATACAACAAATAAGATGTAAAACCCAATATGAATGGAGCCAAGGAGTCTCATGTATCACATAAACACCTAAATATAAACTGTATACAGTTTAAGGTTGTAATTCTTGGATCATTATTTAGGGTAAGAGGATAGAGAGTTAATGAATTTTATGGCCTAGCCCAAATTCAAAATGTTTGGGCATCAATACGTATCCCATAAATATGGGAATCAAGCCATACATAGTTCTAAAAACATAGCATGATGGGGTATTGACAATGGTAGGTACACCCTCTCTGGAAAGGGAACTAGGGCATCCCATGATTATCATGAGGCATCCCAAACATTCCTAGGAAAGGATAACAATTTAATGTCGTGTGTCAAGGATGTTAAATCCTAGTTTACAATCATAGAGTTTGGACCATAATGGGGAAATACCTAAAAGGGGTAAGTGTAGTGCAATGATGTGAACAAGTACAAAGGAGGTCCAATACCACATGACACACCCTGGAGAAAATCTATCCTACAACAATGAGGGGATCATTTAAACCAGAAGGGATACATGGGGCATGCCAGGAGTAACCTGACACGAATGAGGACCAAGGATGCCCATGACTCATGACACATTCATAGGGAGGTTCCTGTATACGGTTTAAATTCATGATGGTTGGACTTTGGATCTTAGTTTGAGGTCATATATTTTAGACCCTAGGGTTAGTAGTGTAAGTTAATAGAATTTGGACCTTAAAGTTATTAGTTTAAGGTTGTCTAGTTTAGACTGTGGATTCCTTAAATTAATATACATAGCATGGATAATTTAAAAACCTAACATGAACAAGGGACAAGGAGGATCATCTCCACACCACATATTTATGAGGAAACTTGTACACAGTTTAAATTCATGATGCTTGAACATGGAATCCTAGTTTAAGGCCATATATTTTGGACCCTTAAAAATAGTTTAAAGTCATGTTTCATGTACTATAAACTCTTAATTTAAGGTCAGAGAGTTTGGACTATAGGGAATGCACCAATAGGGGGATGCGTAGTGTAGTAGGGTGAAAAAAAAACGGAGTGAATAAGGGCCTAGGAGGCCCAACAACAGACCAAAAATTCCTAAAAATATTTACAAACAATTTAAAGTCACGATGCTTAGACTATGGATGGATATTATTTTAAGGCCTTAAAGATCAAACCAAGATGGGGAAATGGGGATAAAAGATTGATGAATTTGAATCTGGGTCCAAAGAGAATGTGTTTAGGCATCTCTATGTATCCCATAAGGATGAGAATCAAGCCACACATAGTTCTAGAAGAAAATATACCTGTATAGGTCTAACTTATACATAGGTAGGGGGCATTTTTTTTGGGGGTGGCTGGACCAAGATTTAAAATCCAGGTGTCGATACATATCCTATGTGGAAAGGAATCATGCCATATGTAGTTCTTGAACATGACATAGTAGATGACCAATGCTAAGGGTGATGTCCTCTTAGGTGAGGAAATTATTATATTGTGCAGTTTCTCATCATGAAACTAAGAAAATAATTGTTACACAGTTTAACGTCATGCAACTAGGATGTGGGTCGTTATATAGTTTAACGTCATGAAACTAGGATGTTAGTTCTATGCAGTTTATCATCATGTAGCTAGGATTATAATTCCATAGTTTAAGGTCCTATGACATGACTAGTCCATGTTGTTTAAAATCATTTGGTAATGATGTTGGAAATATGTTGTTTATCATTATGAAACTAGGACATTAGCAGTATAGTTTAATGTCATGTTGTGGATATGAAAATACCTCCTCACACAAAGGACTTCTTAAGAAACTTTTCATTGGTGGGAGGAGTAATGCACTCTCTATCCATGGTATGCACCATTGGGATAGACCTTGTGAATGATATAAGGTCCTTTCCACTTGGTCGCTAACTTTGGTGGATTCCTTCTAGGTATCATTGGAAATTTGAGAGCTAGTACCATGTCACCCTATAGGAAGGAGCAGAGGTGAACCTTATTATTGAATTCTATTTCTATCTTTTCCCTGATGCCTCTCTAGATTATGTGAGGCCTAAAGCCTATTCTCTTCGAGGTCTTCCAACTTAGCTGGATAGATTTTTTCTATCTTATCTGACATCTTCTGATAATAGAAAGCTAGTTTGAGTGATGGAAACTAAATCTTTATGGGTAGGACTACCTCTATTCTATACACCAGAGAATACAGAGTCACCTGGGTGGAATTTTGAGTCACCATCCGATAAGCCCATAGAGAATTGGGGAGCTTGTTCAACCAAGGTTTTTTGTTTTGGACCACCATATTATGCACAATGTTAGAGATTATTTTTTCAAATGCCTCAATTTTTCCATTTTCTTATGCATGGTAAAAAAAGTATGGTTGGACCAGATATTGTTCTTGGTGTACAACTTCTTCAGATTAGTTATCCGAAAGTTAGTTCCGTTGTCAGTGAGAATAGATTGAGGGACTCTGAATTGATGGATTATGTGGGATCTCATGAATTATACCACTAATTGGACTTTGACTTCTTTAATAGGAATCACCTATGACCACTTCTAGAATAAATCCATCATGGTCATAATGAACCTGCACTGGTGAGCTGTTATTGATGGATAGGGGCATGAAACATCATTTCCCCATACTAGAAATGGATAGTAATACTTTATGGTATGAAGTGAATTTAGTAGTTGATGTAAAAATTTGGCAATCTAACACGCGTGGAACCTCTTGGCGAAATTGATGCAATCATGAAACACGGTGGGCCAGAATTAGCCTATCCTTTGAATCTAGTGGGAGAGCTTTAACCCTACTTTATGAGGGCCATAGGACCTAGAATGAAATTATTTCATGACCCAAGAAATCACATCTCCTTGGATGCAATAGAGGATAATTCCATCAAACCCACATTTGTAGAGATTCTACTCGAGGTTAGGCCCACCCTGGTGGGTGAATTATGTTGCATGTTAGAGAATTAGTTCATGCTCATATTTGTCTGATGGGAGGATACCATGCAAGATATACTACACAAAATGGATTGTCCAATCATAGATATCTTATATTGTGAGGGATCTAGAGGTCTTGATGTAGAAGAACCAATAGTAAGCTAGTTTACCTATTGGCTTTTATTATAATTTGAGATGACATGACCAATGAACCTATGATATGCCACATGGACATCTTCATTAGGCTTTTCAAGAGATGCAACTAGACTAGAGAAGGCCTTAGATTGACCATTATATGACTGAGGAACATTCGTCACTTCTGGATAAGAAGGGAATTGATTTATTAAATGGTGAGTGCTCACCAGAAAGGGAATGAGCTTTGGATTTATGATGATACAATCACCATTGATCTATTTGATGACTAACTCAGAGTCTCCATTCACATGAAAATGGGAGACGTCAATATCAAGAGCCATCTCGAGACCAGTAACGAGTGCCTGATACTTTGCCTCATTTTTGGTGAAGCCTTTTAATATAAGAAATAAGTAGGGTAGAATAACCTATGTGGGAGTGAGGAAGAAAATCCCCAGGCCTACTCTATTAAGCTTGGGATCATTGATCCTTCTACCAGTTGGGATCTGGGAAGCACCATCAAAATTTATCTTCCAACATGGAATAACATAGTCTACTAAGAGGATGAATTTATTTGGGAAGTCTACATCAAGGGGTAGCTCTTTAAGGGACAAGTGAGTAGCAAGTAAGTCTTCCAATTCATTACCCTTGATGAATTTACATGGAATGAACCTAATGTCAAACTATTGAAGGATCATTTCCTAGCATGCTAGTCATCCTATCAAAATCAGGAGATTAATGAAATAATTTAGTGGTTCCACATGGTATACTAGCTATATATCAATATATTGTCCATAATTCCACAACTTACACACTGTGAAAACTAGTGTGAGACATCTCTTCTCGATTGGGGAGTATCCGGTATCCATGTAGAAGAGCATGCAAATGAGATAGTATAAACTATTACTTATGTCTTCATTGTTCCTTTGGATGTGAGGGGCACCAAGAGATCATTACAGGGTGGTCAAGTAGAGGATGAGAGGCTTCCTAGAGATGGGTTGTAGCAAAACTATAGGCTGTAGTAGATACTTCTTGATTTACTCAAATGCAGTCTTGTACTTCTCATCCCACAAGTATATGATAACTTTATTCATGATCCTAGAAAAGGGGTTACACTTTCCCAACATATTCGTGATGAATCAATTGTTGTAGTCTAAGTGGCCTTGAAGTCCCCAAATCTTCTAGAGGTTACTCTAAATAGGCATCTGGATGATGAAATTGATATTTACTGGTTCAATCTTGATGCCTCTATATCTAAAAATGAAACTGTGAAACTTCCCATAGGTAACCTTAAAAGTACACTTCAAGGGGTTTATCTTCAAATTATTAGAGTTGAGGAAGTCAAAAATTTTATCAAGATCTCTGAGATGGTCCTAAATCTGGTGGTATTTGACCACCAAGTCCTCCATATATCATTCCACCAACACCCCAAGGATTAGTTTGAAGATGTGATGCATGGTCTGCTGATAAGTGGCTCTTGAATTCTTCAAATCAAAAGATATAATGTGATATAAGAAAGTTCCTTGAAATTATCTAAAGTTTGTGGATTCCTCTTCTTTAGGGGCCATCCAGATTTGATTGTATCCAAATTATCCATCCATGAAAGAGAGATCATAGAACCCAACTGTGGAATCAATCAAAAACTCCATCATTGGAAGGGTAAATCATCCTTCAGACAATGGCGGTTGAGGTCTCAGAAGCCGATACAAACTCAGATTTTCCCTTTCTTCATCCTAACCAGGATGATGTAGGAGAGCCACTTGGGGTACTTAACTTCCTTTATGAAGTTTGATTTGATAATATTATCATCTTTATCCTTGACCATGGCACCATGAGAAGGGTACATTTTCTTGGGAGGCTGCTTGAACCCGTAATGACACACTGGGAGACCAAGATGGTGGATGATGACCTGAGGGTCTAGTAATAGAATCTCATCATAACTTTAGGTGAATAAATCATGTTTTTTCTTTGGAAATTACACATACTAATGCTATTCATCTAGATTCATGGTTTCATTGATCATCATTGGCCTTGAATCATCCTCAGTCACAAGGTTCACCTAAACCATCTCATTGAAAGTGGTAGAGAATTCCTATTCAAATATAGGAGGAGAGTCCTCCAAATCATCTTCATCATTTTAGGCAAGGAAACTAGTTGGAGGAGATGACTCATTTGGGCCGACTGATTCTGGGGCAACACCAGTGCCCGCTTGGGAAGATATGGAATCCTCAATGGGGAACTCCTTCTCTACTGAGACCATGGTGATAGAGACTATCATTCCAATCCCATCAGACCTTCGACCATGGTTTTGATTATTGATATCAAATCAATAGTGATGGGTCAACTTCTATCTGTTTAACCTGGCTCAAAAAATAGGTAAGAATGATGTACAATGGTAGCCATGGGGTGAACATCTCTATACCTTATAGGGGTGTTAGCTTATGTCATCACCCAGGCCTGACCTGTGTAGGAATACAAGGTAATCTTACGAAGCACCGTGTATCAAGGGACATGAATTAACTTCCTACTAGAAATGAAAAAGAAATTTCTCAAGTTTGGCATCGTAGCCACCAACCAGTGAATCATGAGGATTAAACCATCATCCAAATTCATCCATGGGCTGATTACAATGATGGTGTGATCAACCTTGCTGGTCTGAACTTTCTTTTCCTTACTCTTGTAATTTCAAAAATCTAGATAGAAAGATTCACAGGATTTGAAGGGGGATGCATCACCTAGAAGCATTCCCACTTTATCTTCGAGGGAGTACATGGTTCATTGGTGATACAAGGAGGAGACTGATCCATGTAGATTAATCCATGGACTACCCATCAATGCATTGTATGTAGTAACCTATAATACAACCATGAACTCAGTACTTTCTACCAATACTCCAAACTGGGTCTTTAATCATATTCTACTACATGGTCTCTTCTTAGTCCTTTCATAATCTTGAATCTTCAATTTAGAGGGGCTCAATTCTTCTTCGGTGAGTCCCAAATTGAGGAGCGTTTGGGTTGGGATGAGATTAATCCTAGAACCTGTATCAACTATACAACAATAGACCTCCACATCATTGAAATGACCTATGATATACAGTGTGTGGATGTGATCCTGAATGAGGGAGACCTCATCTTATTTAGATAATGAGATTATGGATTAGAATTCTACTTGTTCAACCTCTTCGGTATAGAAGGCCTCTACAGTCGCTACCTCTTCTTTAAATGGGGGGGGGGGATTTTCAACGCCTTTGTGAGATACTCCTATATATATTTTTGTAGGATTATAGTCTCTTGGATTTATAGTTTTGATGTTATAATTTTTAGGTGCTTCAACACATTATAATTCCATGCTAAGTTCATGTTTCAGTCTGCAGGGGGTCTCTATTTGGTAGGAGTCATGAACGATATTGATGGATAAACCACTCAATTCTAGATGGTGCTAGAAATGTCCTACTTCTCATCAAATAATCACCCAGAACCACTACTAGTTGATTGTTAGATTATTTAGGATTGGATTTAGATGGATTCAACTGATCACAGTACATCTGCAGCTATTCTTCCCGGTCATTTATCATGGTCAACTGTGGTGGCATGTCTGACAGAGCATGCTAGGAGGACTATGCATGATGAGATCTGAGCAACACTTACTTTCTAGTCTCAGTAGCATGAATGTCTTGGATTGAAGCACTATAATAATCATTCTAGCAGTTTATATGTCCTCGAATTCCTATTTGGAGGCATCAACCTGAGGCACTTGAAGAGATTTCATGGTATTACTTGTTGTTAAGAACCATGAAGGGATATACCATCTTAGCGGTGTTCATGGGGGAAAACTTCTGTTCATTATCATAGGAATTTTCCAATACTTGGAAAACTGTATGGAAGAATCACATATCTAGAGGCATGAAATCACAGAGGGTTCCAAATAGATTTATCACTAGTGGGGGACTTTGTTTTCCCTTGAGCCATTAGTGCCTACTCTTCTAAGAAAAAGAAGGTTGTAAGGTGGATGCAGAAGCAGTAGTTGGGGAAGGTGCATAGACATTAGGAGGTTCGGTCCAGCATAAGCAATCATAGATGATTCCATGGTTGCAAGTGACTACTCTTCGGGCGAACTAGTCATCATAAATTTGATCCCCATGATTGGAAACCTGATTCTATTCACCCTCACTATTGTTTTTAGGCTCGGTGGAGATGTGTTCCACCCATGCCAGAACATTGACCAACCTGACTAGACCATTGTCCACTTGGTCCTGAATCCATTCCTTGAACACATAACATTGTTTGATAGTATGTCCAAGGATACTATGGTATGGAAAATGGTCAGGGTTATTAATACACTCAACTTCATGGGGCTTCTTGCACTCTAGCGGCTTTAGAATCCCCTATCTCAAGGCATTGTGGAAATAATTGGGAACCTGATCATCCTCAAAGGAATAGGTTCGTTTCCTCCTATTCATGAAGGGAACTCTATGATCCCGACCTTGAGGAGGGGATGTATCCTAATAAGGGACTAGATCCACATTATCTCATCTAGAAAGCTATGATTGATGAGGAGGTGCCTTTCGATTCTTCACCATGTGAGGATGAGCTTTATGAGTCTACTACACTTGGAGAGGATTTGCTGGTAGAAGATACAAAATCTTTAGTAGTTCTGGGGAGTCTACCTATACTCCAATGATAGTATCTTCCTTGTAGGTTCTTTTTGTAGGAGTTGGGAGAGGTAGTGGATGTGACAGCTTATCCTGCTACAAGACTTCTTCCAGGCACCGAGATTTGTCAGAGAAATCCCGAAACCCACCTAATAAATTTCAAGTGATGAAGTTAGGGACCAGTTAATTCTTGACATTCCTCACACACATCGTTAGTATATTCTCTTAGTTCAACTTCATATCATGTGAATATGTGACGCCCTTATACTGGGAAATGAAGTCTGTGACACTCTCATCAGGTCGTTTCTTATACTTGGAGAGGTCGACAATACTTGTATTGTGCATGGTTGATTTGAACTAGTAGAGAAACCTCCCATGAAGGTATTCCCAACCAGTAATAGACCTTATGGGTAAATGGATATACTAGATGAACATAGACCCTTCCAATGTCTAAATGAATCATCAGAGCTTGGTGGACTCCTACCACTTTAGGGTTCCCAACATGGGCCCACACCTTGATATGAAGTTGGATAAATGCTACAGTGGGTCACCCATCCAATTGAAAGAGTTGAAACTAGGGTTACTAAAATTTTGGGGTTCTCTCATCTCATCCACCCATGCTAGATATGGCTTTCCATAATGTGGGATCACCACCCATCACATCTCAAGGAACATGAGGTGAGCAGTGAGAGAGGATATCAAATTGTCTTGGAAATATTCCTTGTCTTGATGAGGATCCCTAACCACCAATGCATTGAAAGACTCATCAACATGGTAGGAAGGCTTAGTGGCTCATGAAGAAGCTTGATCTTGGCCCTGAGGAGGATTTCCATGCTACTATGTAAGATTCTATGATTCATACCATGGTCGCTTGCCATAAAATCGTGTCTCTACTCTATCAGGATACATATGATCATTGGGCTCAACTAGGAGCAACTGGACAAGGAGGAAATGTGGATGCCCCTACTTCCCTAGTGGAGGAGGAATATGATCCTATTGAGGAGATCCATAATTTGGGCTCAACACAATAAAGAGCTCATCGATGATCCTCTTTTGAGCTATAACCTTCTGAAGTAAGGCGACAATCATGGGATCAACCTCTATTTTCCACGCAATGTTAGATAGATTAGAAGGCTTGATAGATCCATTGTCCTTTTTGGTATTCTGACTGATGAGAAATGATATAAAGGGATCTTCAAGGTTGAGTGTCTTAATTTACTGGTGGGTACAAACACCTATATGAGGGTTTGTTTGATATTGTGCTACCCTAGGGGGAAGTTTCTCTATTGGACCCTTCATCGATACCCCATCCTTGTAAATATTATGAAAAACCATATTTACTATAAATATAACCAAATGAAAATCCTCAATATCAATGGGTAAGTCTGGTTTACATAGGATAGGGATAAAGTGGAGAGCAGCATACTATCCCTATCCTCAGATCTTCACATGTAGATATACCTCCTCTAATAACCTGTGAAGCACTATGAGGCTATTGACACATATCTGTTGGAGGGTCCAGTGGTATTCATGCAATGAAAAAGTAGGGAGGACCTACACTTTGATCGATGCTGAAGAGGGGATTAGCTCTGCTTGATATGGTAAAGGCACGAGGAGGACCTTCACACTAATTGTGAGAGTAGGGAGGACCTCCTCTTGGGTTGGTGATGGCGTGGGTAGGACCTCCACACTGAAACTCATGATTACATATTATCCCATAACATATTTTTGTGGTGATAGTGATTAAACGAGTCAACCTAGACTACCTGTAGGGAAGTTGAGGTCTCAATCCCAATAAGGCATGGATGGATCCCTACTCATCTATTTCAGGAATCTGGTGGAATGTGTTGGTGGTGTCAAGGGCCACTTGAGTTGTAGAAGATGATTCCCCTTGATGGGAATCCTACCGAGTTGGTCCCTGACATTGAAATTGGGTGATTCCAAGTGGGGCCAGTGGAGTAGGTGTCTAGCCCACCTATTATTCATCCTGAAGGACCGGTCATTGTTGGTGCTGACAAGGCCTAGTGGGAGCCCGTCATAGAGGCTCTCAGGTATTATTCATAGTCAAGGTGACTAGATAATCCCCCACATACTTGGTTTAGGGAAGCATGTCATAGGATCACTATGGGGAGAGGATATTGAAGCGGTTTTCTATTAGAGTGGGGAGTAGAGGTTCCCTGCAGGGCCCTTGGGTGCGGTGGTGTCAGTGAGGTGCTGAAGCCTCCATGTCCTAGCAGACCATGTCCCTTGTGGTAATGACCCCTTCCTGATCATACTGATGTACGAGGGAGTCCATTTCCCTCCTATGAATGATATCCAAGGGTGAGATAAGGCATGGGATCCCAGTAGCTATAGTGATGATGGAAGCTGTGGTGGTGATGGAGTTATGCAATATTACCGTGTTAATATTTCTCCTACCCCTATGTCTGTGGGTTTTGGGTGGTTAGTTTCCTATAACTTGGGTCCTATAAAGTAGGATGATTTAGTTGTCAATAAGAATGCATGGAAAGAAATTACCAATGACCCAAAATCATCCAACATTCCATGGTTGGAGAGAAGGATTTGTGCTCACTATGTCACAAGTCAGAATTCGCAACGTTTAACTGCCCCAATATCAGGTGAGCACCATGACAAGCCCATGGCTTTCTTGGTAGGCCCTGACACTAGATATCTAGATCTATTGAAATTATAATCTATTTATGTCTCAAAAACTACAAGTACCCATGTTTAGAATAATATTTTCACGTCGGTTTCACCATTTTTGTTTTTGATGCTTTCACATGGGCACACTGCCTCGCGTGTTAATGTGTGTTGGTGTCGAACCTGTTGCCCCACATTCTTTCATTACAAAGGTAGGAAAATTTTCTTCACTTTGAACAATGATGTATGATCCTTGATCAAAATAGAGTAATGGTATATCGGTTCCTCCTCCCATAGATTCCTACTTGGAACTCGTCACCTAGTCTGGGTCTCCCTCATAGAGTAAAGTCATGTTCGTGGAACTCATTCCTAGTTCCATGTCTTTATGGATGGTGGTTAATTATGATACTTATTCCTAGACATTCCAGTGGGTCTTGATAGGGTATAAAACTCTTATCAAGAGATTATTCACTTTGGGAATTGCTGACATGTCTAGGCAATAGGAATATTGGTCACCTATATTCTTCCTCATGAGAGGTAATATCATGGAGGTATCTTGGAAAAAAACCAAGGAATCCCGTGTTGATCACAATGTATATTATGATTAAGGTGCATATATTCCAAGGTTTTCAACTTAAGAATCCCATGTTTTACATGAGGTATCTATTTGGAGTCACAAGCTTAAAATCTTGTGAAGAGGGATTAGAATGTCCTGTAGATATGGATTGGGGAATGAGTTTAATGTATTTTGGGGACATATCAATGAGTTACATACCATGGATGGAAAAAATGAAAGGATTATTGATGGATAGATTATAATTACCATGGATGAAGACCCAATAGGTGTGTACCATAAATGGAAGGTGTCATATCATGAAGGAGGAGGGATCAGAGCACCCTTTGGAGGTGAATCCAGGAGGTGTGTCCCATAAAGGGAAGGTATCACACCATAAAGGTTGATTGAAACACCCTTGATGGTTGATCAGGGAGGTGCACCCCTAGAAGGGGGTGCCTAGGTTTACCATTATTTTGGATTGAACCTTTGAGAGGAATCCTATGTACCCTGTTTAGAATATAGGGATCAAAAACCATGTTGTATGATTCCATAGTTTCAGTTTGTGTGAAAAGACTAGTCCATGCAGTTTAATATTATGCGGTTAAGGATTCTCACCCTATGAAGGAAGAATCGATGAGGGATGGTGTGGGGATTATGCATGAAAGATTTCCTTCACAAGAGGGATTCTCTTGGTTGGATAGTGTGGGGCTTATGCATTGATCTACTTGAGAGACCTAGAGGAGATGTGGTTTCCTAGGCAATGGGAATGATCATATGAAATATATGATCCTAAGGAGACTAGGATGGGTGTGGATGTTGGGTTTGGACCATAGTGAGTATTCTTATGTATTCCAATTGGTTGGGAATCAAATCCCACATAGTTCAGAAATGGTTGGGGCTTATAACTAAGGATGATTCTCATTTGGAGCATGTCATTGGGGCTTACACATGGAAGCGACCTTATGAGGATGTGTACGATAGTTAGGGATTAAACTCAAGAGGATGGACATATGGTTGGAGGTGGGATTTCATGGACACTACTAACCTATAAGCCCATGTGATTTATGCTCGGTGTGATAAATAAGAGGAAGTAGTAGACCCGATGCTCATGTCACGAAAGGTGCGCCAATGAGAGATGATATGGGGCTTACATATGGAAGATGCCCAAGGAGAATTTTATTCAATGTGGGGAGGATCTCATTTAATGTGAGGAGGATCTCATTACATGTGAGGAGGATATCATTCCATGTGAGGAGAATCTCATCCAATGTGATTCATACATGGAGAATCCTTTGTTTATGAGACAAGGTGCATGGGCATCGTGCATTGAGCATAGAATCCCCCCTATAGTTGGACATCATGACAAAAGGGAGAGAAAGTTTCATACCAGGATGAACATAAATGGGGAATCCCATGTGAATGGAATAGGTTAAGACTCTAGTTTTATGTCATGTGCTGAGGATGTTGGTTCTAGGTAGTTTTATGTTGTGTAGTGTGGACATGGGGGACTCACCCCTTACCCCTAAGGATTACATAAGCACCACTCATGAACCTTTGGGTGGTTCATGGATTTAGAAATTCTAGAGTGTAATGACAGGGATTATTGTTTAATCATAAGGTCCATATTAGCCTTCCTATGATGATAAGAAACACATGTTAGTGTACCTATACCGAGAAGAAATGGTAGGTGGGAATCTCAGGACACACTTGAAGTGGAGTGGGCTATAGGAATAAGTGGAACACATCACATAGGGAATTGAGGTGGAGATAAACCAATCTTGGATGGGTGTGGTGACCTTGGGAACTCACCCTTTTTAAAGTGGTGTCATAATAACAGGGGAAACATAGAGAAGCCTAGGTTAGGGGCTTTGCAAAGAATAGGACCTCATAGAGGAGTTCTTCGTGAAGATCAAGTGGTTCATAGAGGTCAAGGGCTTCGCGAAGGAGGAGGCTTTACAAAATAGGATGAACCTACCTCTAGATGAATTCCCGACTTTGGAAAGGAGTGATTTGAGAAATCTTAATGCTTCACGAATCCTCAAGTTCCTCTAAGGTCCTTCTTCCTTCATGAAGGGCATAAACCACCATGAAAGGAATATCCACCATGGGTGAAGGATTTAAAGAACACACAAAATGGGTATTCACGAATCCTATGTACCTTGGATGATCCATTTTTGGTATGGTTCATGATTCTTAGGTGCTTCATGAATTGGGAGAAATTCAAAATCTAAAAGGTTAGGGCAATCATGCTAAATGATTGACATAAAGGGGTATTTATATGCAAGGGGTCATGTAAATCTGAGATATGGTTCGTGAAGAAATTTTAGGGATTCACATATGGTTATAAATATATTAGACTTGAAAAGCACACCATAAAAGCTTTTAATGGTCGTGATGCGGTGTCAGAATCACGAAGCACACCCTCAACCTTTATGAGGTCACACAGAGGTGTTAGATGTTGAGTCAAAACATGTTTCAACTTTCCCGTCAATCATTTTTTAGAAATCAAAAAGCACACAATCGTAATCACTTACTTTATTTTTCATGTTTGATGTATCCTTATCATATTTGTGTTTGTTGATTTATTTACTTTGTTTCATATGTTGTTTCAATCGTAACTTGACTATGTATTGTATTGTAATCAGAAATCGTAACTTGACTGTGTATTGTACTGTAATCAAGAATCATAACCTGGTTGTATATTGTATTATAATCAAGATAAGTATAGTATTGTAACCGCATCATACTCATACTTCGTAGCAAGGTCATATTTTGAATCATAATCAAGTATCGTAATCAAAATATTGTAACCAAGCTAGATTCTGAATTGTAATCAAGTATCATAATCATGATATCGTAACCATGATAGATTCTGAATCGTAATCAAGTATCGTAATCACGATATCGTAACCAGGTTAGATTCTAAATTGTAATCAAGTATCGTAATCATGATATCATAACCGGGTTAGATTCTGAATCATAATCAAGTATCATAATCACGATATCGTAACCAGGATAGATTCTGAATCATAATCATGATATCATAACCATGTTAGATTATGAATCATAATCAAGTATTGTAATCATGATATCATAAACATGATAGATTCTGAATCATAATTAAATATCGTAATCACAATAATGCATCATATTCTTATTATGTATTGTATCTAGGCATCGTAACCAAGTTAAGAACAGTAACCAGGTTTTAATTTGTAATTGACATACATTGTTATCATGTTAAGCCTAGAAAACATGTTATGTATTGAACTTATGAAATGCATTACACTCTTATCATAACTTCAATACTGATTGCATGAGTCTTGTACTCATTGTCTCATACATACTACTTTCTAACTAAAATAATGTAGTTGATTTGGTTATTTACCAATCAGAACGATGTCATGTATTCTATTTTGTTTTGACCATTGTAATTCCAGGTGTCCGAGTCCCTCCGTGTTTTTTAGAGAAATATGACCATTGGAGAAAATATGACCGTTGGAACCTAGAGTCTATAAATAGGTGGTCATTCAAATCAGAAAAGAAAAATTTTCTTCTATCAAGTTCTATAGAGAGATGCTTCAACTTATATCTTTCTTTGTGTGATAACCTTGAAGATACAAGAAGTGAACAAATTTTTCTGTGTTCTTGTAATTCTACAAGTTCTTTGTTTCTGATTCGTGAGACCGATCATTGTAATAATTATCGAGGGATTCTGGGGATAGGAAGACGTGCAACCAATCATCGTATCGAGGGCATTCAATAGATTTAAGGACAAAGGTTCTGATTACCTTCTTAATCGAGGAATTCCAGGAATAGGAAGACAATAATACGGATATTCGTATCAATGGATTACCAAGGTTGTGGTAAGACAGACCTATATCCTAGGTGAAAGGATACCCTTCTCTTTGGGATAAAAGAATTGTAATACCTTTACATTTTTGATACTATTTGTATTATAAGGGGAATTTTATTGTTTCCTCTTTATATACATACTATTTTCAATTGTAATTATTTAAATTTTGATTCTCTTACTACATATTTTATTAATTGATTCTATACACTTTATAGTAGAATCTTTTACATTTGAATTACTCCATTAATTGTATTATAATCAAATGAAATTTTATTACATTAATAATAGTATTACATCTTTCTTTATCCATCGGATCCAAGACTTGTATGGTTAATTTTACTAATTTATATTTGTATTAGTTTAATATTTCTTAAACTAAGTCTCTTCTTAAGTGTTTTAATACAAATTTTTAAATATACGATTCCCCCCTCTTGTATTTTGGAATCTAATATACATTTACATCTCTATTACGGTCCAAAAATTGGTATCAGAGGAGGTTTTGATTGTTTTATATTACCTACTTTATTTATTTTGAAAATACAATTGTATTAATTTTAAAAATCTTTGGTTTATAACTACTTACAACATTAACGTGTGGAGTGTAAAGGTATTGTTTTATTATATGGAAGGAATGAATATTTGATCAATTGAAAACCTAAATCCAACTAGACCACCTATTTTTGATGGGAATTATTATGAGTACTGTAGAGATCAGATGAAGAAATTTGTTATTAATACTAGAGTGGACAACTTTATCATGCTTACTAGAGGATATAAAATACCAGACAAGGAAGTTAGTACCTTTACAAATCAAGAGAAACAAGGATATCAACTGAATTACAAGGTACGCAATAATTTGTTGTGTTCTATGACCAGGAATATATATAGTTAGATATCATCCTATGAAGCAACCAATTGTATATGGAAAAAATTGTAAGTCACAAATTTTGGTACATATAAAGTCATAGGAACAAAAAGAGCAATGCTTCGAGCAGAATATCATGGGTTTATTTTTTACTTATGGAGAACCAGTATGCAAGGTACAATAAAGGTTTATGGAAATCATCAATAGTCTACAATCTATGGGAGAGAAAGGTCTTGATGATGAATCACTTGTAGATAAGATCATTGATATTATTCCCAATGAGTGGGAATAAAAAAGAACAGATATTGATGAAAATGGGAAAGTTACTCAGATCACTCTTGATGAGTTATTTGGAACTCTACTTCAGCATGAGAATAGAATGAAAAGAGACACTGATTTCAATAAGATTAAGAATGTTAATGGGAGTTTAGCTTTTATTACTACTAAATCTAAGACAACAGAAAGGATAACAAGATCCAAAGCTAAGAAAGGTGTTGTAATATCAGAATCAATTAATAGTAATACCTCAGATAATGAGTTAGCCAATATTTCTCTAATGATGAAAAATATTGTTGGAAATAATGACTTTAAATACATATTCAAAAATAAAGATAGAAAATAAAAGAAATATTATGAGGTCACTTGTTATGAATGAAAAAAAACATGCCATGTTAGACCAGATTGTCCATTATTAAAAGGGAATGACAGAAAGGATAAATATTCTGAAAGGAATACAAAAAAGTATTTTGAAGCAAATACAAAGAAAGTTTTGAAATAAAATGATACTTGGAGTGAAATTGGTGGTGATTAATCCGATTGATCCTTAGATTATGAATCTTCTGGTCATAGAAACATATGACTCATAGCCAAACTACCAACTGAAAATCATTGCTATATGGCTAAGGTACACAATGATGAATCTCTTAAAAATGTATCTTTAAATGAAAATTACCCCGATGAAAAACATTCTTACTCCTCATATGAATAATCTTCCTTAGTAGAGGAAAATTTTCCTTCTTTTGAAGAAGTTTCCGGATTTGTTAAACTACTTGAGAACGAAAATTAAAAACTCAAGAAAAAGCTTAAAAAGGAAAATTCTAGAATATCTGTTCTTATAAAAGAAGTATCAGATCCAAAAAAGGATCTTGATCATAGAACTCTTGATTTTGAAAATACTTCAAAGTATCTTAAGGAAGTAAGTTCTGATAAGGATAAAATTTCTAAAGACTTTGAACAAATTATTATATGGAAAAACATTTCTGAATTAAAAAATAATACAAAAATAATTTCTTGTGAAAATGATAGTTTAGTCATTAGGCTAAAATATGAAATTTTTTATCTTAAGAAACTTTTATCAAAATTTACCAGTGGTAATGAAAATTTTGATAATATTTATTCTCAAATTCTTCATTTAATGAATACATATATATTTGGATACACTCACTCAAAACCTATTTTTAGCAATAATTATTTTGTTCCTCAAAGTGCTCTATTTTGTACAAAATGTAATTATTGTGTACATTGGAAAAGATGTTGTTCTATTAATAAAACTCAATCTTTAGTATTTCAAAAATCTCATTTTTCAAAACAAATGTGGATCCCCAAAATTCTTTTATCTAAAATTTATGGATCGAAACAAGTTTCAGTTCTGAAAAACTAATTGTTTATTTTTTAGGAAAATAAGAAGTGTACCAACAACAAGAATATTTGGTACATGGATAGTGGTTTTTCTTAACACATGACAGGTAACAAATATTTATTTGAAAAGATTATTGAAATGAAAGGTGGAAGAGTGACCTTTGGAGATAATGCTCAGGGAAAGATCATTAGTATAGGTAATATTGTTCTTTTAGGAAAAGTTTTAATTTTAAATGTTTTGTTTGTAAAAGGTCTTAAGAACAACCTCATTAGCATAAGTCAATTATGTGATGAAGGTTACCATGTGAATTTTAGAAATGATAAATTTTTAGTTCACAATTACAAGGATAAATTCATTCTTTCTACCTATAGGCATGATAATGTTTACATAATTAACTTAGAAGACCTTAGGAGCCAAGACTTACCTTACTTAAGTTCAATGGAAGACCGATCTTGGTTATGGAATATAAGGCTAGGACACTGCAATCTAAGGAATCTTTGTAAAATTTCAAAGAAAAAATTTGTTAAGGATCTACTGGATCTTAGATTTGATTCTTCAAAGGTTTGTGATCCTTGTAAATATGGAAAGAAACATAAAACTATATTTAAATCAATAAATGAATTCTCAACTTCTAATTCATTACAATTAGTGCACATGGATCTCTTCGGTCCTACACAAACTGGAAGCATCGGAGGAAAATACTATGTATTTGTTTTAGTTGATGACTATACTAGATTTACATGGGTCAATTTTCTAGCAAATAAATATGAAGCCCTTTTCTATTTCAAAACTTTTAGAGCCTAAGTTAAAAATGAGAAAAACCTACCATTAATAACTATTTGTAGTGATCACGTTGGAGAATTTCAAAATTTTTATTTTTAAACCTTTTGTAGTACGAAAGGTATTACTCATAGTTTTTCATCTCCCAAAACTCCTCAGAAAAATAGTGTTGTTGAAAGAAGAAATCATATTCTTCAGGAGATGAAACGAACCATGTTGAGTGAATACTAAATTGCTAAGAATTTTTGGGCTGAAGCTATTAGTACTGCATGTTATACTATAAATCATGTTTTAACTAGACCCTTTCTTAATAAAACAACTTATGAATTTTGGAATGGTCAAAAACCAAAAGTTTCATACTTCAGAGTTTTTGGATGAAAAGTATTCACATTGAATACAAAATAGAATTTACATAAATAGGCACCCAAATATGATGACGGAATATTTATAGGATATTCCACAACTTCTAAGTCTTATAGGGTTTTCCATAAAAACTCTTGTACTGTTGAAGAAATAGTGCATCTTAAATTTGATGAAACTGACCCTTTTGTTTTTAAACAATCCCTACCTTCATCAAATGATGTATTTTCACAAAATTATTATCAAACCATGATTGAAATCTCTTCTGATAAAGAGAATACTCAAGAAAATGTTTCTGAAATATTTAATCCAGAATATTTTCTATCATATATTGATGAACAGGTTTTCCAAAACCCAAATAAATTGTTTCTTAAGAATCATTATAGTGACAATATCATTGGACATGTAAACCAACCTGTAAGGACCAGAAATTACTTGATAAATGAAATAGAACATATTTATTTTCTATCACAATTCAAACCTAAAACTCCAAGTGAGGCCTTATGTAATGATGATTGGATTAAAGAAATGCAAGATAAACGAAATGAATTTGAAAGGAATAAAGTCTGGACTTTGGTTGAAAGACCTAAAGAAGCAACTGTAATTGGTGTAAAATGGGTTTTCAAAAATAAATGTGTTGAAAATGGAGTCATTATAATATATAAATCAAGACTTATTGCTAAAGGCTATAATCAACAAGAGGGAATATACTATGAAGAAACCTATGCTCCGGTATCCATACTTGAGTCTATTTAAATCCTATTATCCTTTTCACGATACTTTAATTTCAAAATCTTTCAAATGGATGTTAATTATGTTTTTCTCAATGGTTTTTCTCAAGAAGAAGTTTTTGTTGATAAACCCCCTAGTTTTGTAGATCCAAAACATCTTGATCATGTTTTTAAACTTACCAAAGCCTTGTATGGCCTTAAAAAAGCCCCCAGAGCTTGGAATAATATAATTACAAGTTTTATTTTACAAAACAACTATGCTAACAGTAATGATAACCCGACCCTTTTTATAAAAATGGAAACAAAAATGTTTTGATTGTCCAAATCTATGTTTACAACATTATTTTAGGATCAACTTAGAAATCTCTTAATGATTCTTTTGAAAATCTTATGAAATGTGAGTTTGAAATGAGTATTATGTGTGAGTTAACATTATTTTTAGGTTTTAAAATACCTCAAAAAAATAGAAGGAACTCATGTATCCCAACATAAGTATATGAAATATCTACTCAAAAAGTATGGATATGACAATACTAAAAGTATTAGCACTCTAATTGGAACCTCAAATATAATTGATCTTAATGAAGCTGGGAAACCAGTGGATCAAAAAACTTTTAAAGGTATGATAGGAAGTTTTCTATACTTAATAGCCAGTCATCCATACTTAATGTTCTCAGTATTCTTATGTGAAAGATACCAATATAATCCAAAAGAATCTCATTTAAAAGCTGTGAAAATAATTTTTCACTATGTAAAGAGAACTATGGATTTAGGACTTTTCTATTCTTTTGGAAATGATTTTATTTTGAAAAGTTTTTCAGATGATGAATTTGGTGGTTGTAGAATGGATAGAAAGAGTATATCTAGAACATGTAATTTCTTAGGAGATTCTTTGGTTTCTTTTTCATGAAAGAAACAACACTTAGTAGAACTCTCCACTGCTGAAACAGAATATGTAGCAGCTAGAATTTTTTGTGCTCAAGTGTTATGGATGCAACATACACTCACTGACTATGGCATGGGTTTCTCAAAAACTCAAATACTATTTGAAAATACTAGTGCCATTTCTCTTAGTAAAAACCCTGCACATCACTCACATAGAAAACACATAGATATTAGACATCACTTTCTTAGGGATCGCACACAAAAAGAGATATTGTTTTACAATTCATCAGAACGCAAGAACAAATTACTGATATTTTTACAAAACCATTATCTTTTGATAGATTTTAATATATTAAACAAAAACTAGGAATGATCACTGTAAATTAATCATTCACATCTATTTCTTTTTTAATCCATCTCCTAAGATTGAGCTACTCCTCTTCAAAGGGGGATTATACATATTTTACTGGTTTTATTATTTATTCTTTATGTTATATAAATTTTATCAGTTTCACTTTTTGTTTATCAGTTTCACTTTTTGTTTATTGGTTTCACTTTTTGTTTATCGGTTTCACTTTTTGTTTATCAGTTTCACTTTTTGTTCATCGGTTTCACTTTTTTTATCGGTTTCATTTTTTTGTTTTACAGTTTATCGATTTCACTTTTTTTTACAGTATATCAGTACTGGAATACCTAATCGGTATTGGGATTAATTTATCAGTATTGAAATATTAATATCAGTATTGGAATATCTAATTGGTATTGGGATTACATTATTGGTACTAAAATGTCAATATCGGTACTTGAATATTCTTGAGGATTATTCAACCGGTTTCTAATTTTTTTGGGTACTAGCCTAGTTTACTTTATCGGTTTTACATTAATTATTTAATTGCTTCATTCTCATAAGAAAAATACACTGAAACTAAAATATCTATCCAATTACTCTGACATGTACATTTTCTAAAACCTTATTTTGGTTGTTTTAATGGTTGTTTTCTCATTTCTTTCTAAATGGTTCTACTCTGAATTCAATTTCTTTTTAAAAATAAAACCTCAAGAGTTCAAAATCATCTTTTACCATTATATCTCCTAGATCTAATCCTAACCATCATTTTTATTTAAGAAAACCTATCCCACATTGATTTATTCTGTGTTTTCTCCCAAGAAAAGCTGATATATAAATAGTCAAAAAAGTTCTATCAGTTCTTACTCCAGTTTTCATAATCAGAGATCTTCTCAGCTCTCGTAATCAGTAGATCCTTCAGAGTATGATTTAGTGTTTCATGTCTGAGTCTTCTGTTTCTTCTCTGAAAGAAATGCCTCCAAATAACTTCTCTTCAATGACTTTCCGGGGTGAAAGGTTGGCCTCCAAATATTTTTATGACTCTTTTGATTATTATTTGAAAATAATTATTAGTTTTCAAGGTTGGGAATCAATTTGTGTAGAAATACTAAGTTCTGATTAGGATCATGTTTATCATGATGAATTGTTATAATTTTATGAATCAGTAGAGATAGATAAGGATATTAAGATTTCTTTTATGATTTATGACAAGAAATATAAAACCTCTTCAAAACAAGCTGCTATGTTTCTAGATGTTCCATTTTAGGGAGATGAATTATGTTCTTCTCATAAGTTACCTAAAGATGATGGAACCTTTGATAGGTCTAAAGTCGAAGAAACACTTTTTGAGATTCATTATGACAAAAGAAAAGTAAGTCATTTATCAGGAGACAATAGACTCATAGCCATTTGGATGCAAGGGTTTCTGGTACCTATAAAAGGTGATAAGGAAACTTTGAAAGTTTTAGATGTATATGTGCTTGACTACTTGGTCAACATGAAAAAGTTTAACCTTATGGGGTTTATTTTCCAAACCATTAAGAAACTAAAATCTGGTGGTATAAAATCTCTACTGGTCATGTTTCCCTCTATTATAAGTAAGTTTTTGAAAGAGTGCTTGGGTTTTTATAATATCGCAATTAAGTCAGATATGAATTTCTCTAAAGAGACCTTAATCCATAAGGATATAGTAAGAAGGCTCAAATTATGTTTCAATTCTGAATTGAAACAATTTCAGAGAGATCTGTATGCTGAGAAAGAAATGGATGATGCCTAAGGTAGTGATAAACCTTCTAAGCCATTCAAATATTCTTCGAAAAAAATAAAGAGAGTTAAGGATACATCTCCAAAAACCTCAAAGAAACAAAAAAATGCATCTGATAAGATTATTGCTGAGTGGAGGAAGAAAAATAAATAAAGGAAAGAAGGGGATCCTCAGTTTGGATTGGATCTGGGTGAATCTTTGGAGTTAAGAGTCAGGTTTGAAGAAACCTTGAAAGAATAAGAGAGAAAGAAGATATTGAAGAAAATAAAGGATGATTCTATTAACATTGATAGTCTTCTTAGAATAGCCCGACAACTGAAATCCAGAATTGAAAGAAGGGATCCATCTGTGAAAACTCAATCAGTTTCAGTAGGGAAAGGCAAGGGGAAACAAGTGTCTAAACAATTAGCTACACAATATCTTTCTAAAGGATATGGATAAGAGGAAGAAGAAAAATAAGAATAAGGTAAAGAGGAATATGATCAATAAGAATAGGTATAGTTAAAAATTCAACTCAAATAAAAAGAAGATACTAACAAGAGAAGTCATACCACAGAGTCATTAGAAGTACCATCTTTTGTCTATCCATATTCGGATCCTCAACCCTCCAAGAGAGTATCTCAAAAGGTTTCCTTAAAGAGAGTCATTCAGATTTCTAATAAATATGAAGAAGAAGAAGAATAACAAGGAGAAGAGGAAGAATCTAATATAAATTAGAATCAACAAGCTCAAGTACTCGGTACTGGGACACATTTTGGTGATCTCCCACAATTCACTGAAGATACAGATTCTGAAAGAACAATTTCTGTAAAAGGGGTTCAGTACATTGAACAAGACTTGAATAGGCTAGAGAAACTGATACTTTTTATTCCAAAAGTTGAGGCCAGATTGGAAATTTTTTCTAATGCACATAACGAAAGAACATATTCTGTTAAGGCCTTGATGGACATATTTCTATCTCTCGAAGAAAAGTTCAATATTTTCAAGAAACGTGTTACTGAGAACAGTAAGGCTTGCAATAAGGCTGTGAAATGGTCTTATAATGTTGATGATTATCTCAAGGACTATTTGTTCAAGCATGATGATTTGCTGCATTGGGTAAATGTTCTCAGTAACATGTATCAACAATTCTTTTCTGATTTAAATGAAATGCTTTAAAACCTTAAAAGACCTGATACATATCAAGGATTTGTCTCAGAAGAAATTGAGACCTAAAGAGAAAAGTTGAAATATGAGAGTGATGAGATTTTTTCACTCTCAAATAGAGTTGCTACTCTTGATAAAGCCTACAATATCAGAATGAATGATTTCAATAATCAAGAAACGAGACTTAAAGCTTAGGAAGCTCTTAATCGGCTTTATAAAGATTGGCTCCGGAAGCAAGAAAATATTATTGATGAACAAGATAAGAATCTGAAGGCTCAGAAAGAAGCTATTTACAAGCTCATGGAGGATAGAAAAGAGTTCAAGAAGATGAAACTTTCCCTATTTAATATTTTGGAAAAAAAGAGCAAAGAATGATGGTTGAACTCTTGTTGTAATAAAACTTTTTTTCAAGTAACAAATATTTTTTCTTACTCTAGTTCTCTAAACTTTTGTAGGAAATAAATACTTTCCCTTATTCTTTTTGAAAATCAAAAAGGGGGAGAATGACTTTGAAAAGAATGTTTTTCTTATGAATTTCTGATTAAGGTGGAGAATTCACTAGTAAAAGTGAGGAGAATACGATCCCTTGTGATTTTTTTAAACCAAGGGAGGAATTAGTCATATTCACTAGAGTTATTAAACTCAGGGGGTGATAAGTCTTTATTGTTTGTTATCTCATTTGTTTTTTTGTGCTTTCCAAAAAGGGGGATATTGTTGAGTCAACACATGTTTCAACTTTCCATCAATCATTTGTTTTGGAAATCACAAATCACACAATCGTATTCACTAACTTTCTTTTTCATGGTTTATGTTTCCTTATCATAGTTATGTTTGTTGATTTATTTACTTTGTTTCATATGCTGTTTCAATCGCAACCTGACTATGTATTGTATAGTAATCATAAATTGTAACATGACTGTGTATTGTACTATAATCAGGAATCGTAACCTAGCTGTATATTGTATTATAATCAAGATAAGTATAGTATCGTAACCACATCATACGCATACTTCGTAACCAGGTCAGATTATGAATCATAATCAAGTATCGTAATAAAAATATTGTAACCAGGTAAGTTTTTGAATCATAATCAAGTATTGTAATCACAATATCGTAACCGGGATAGATTCTGAATCGTAATCCCGATATCGTAACCAGGTTAGATTCTAAATCATAATCAAGTATCATAATCATGATATCATAACCAGGTTAGATTTTGAATCGTAATCAAGTATCATCATCACGAAATCATAACTAGGATAGATTCTGAATTGTAATCAAGTATTGTAATCACAATATCATAACCATGTTAGATTCTGAATCGTAATCAAGTATCATAATCACGATATCATAACCAGGATAGATTTTGAATTGTAATAAAATATCATAATGATGATAATGCAAAATATTATTATTATGTATTATATCTAAGTATCATAACCATGTTAATAATAGTAACCAGATTTTAATTTGCAATCAATATGCATTGTTATCATGTTAAGCCTAGAAAATATGTTATGTATTGCACTTATGAAATGCATTACACTCTTATCATAACTTCAATATTGATTTCATAAGTCTCATACTCATTGTTTCATACTTACTACTTTCTAACTAAAATGATGCCATTGAGTTGGTTATTTACCAATCAAAACGATGTCGTGTATTTTGTTTTATTTTGACCACTGTAATGCCAGGTGTCCAAGTCCCTCTATGTTTTTCAGAGAAATATGACCATTGGAGAAAATATGACCGTTGGAACCTAAAGCCTATAAATAGGTGGTCATTCAAATAAGAAAATACAACTTTTATTATATCAATTTCTAGAGAGAGATGCTACAACTTCTCTCTTGCTTTGTGTGATAGCCATGAAGATACAAGAAGTGAACAACTTGTTTCATGTTCTTGTAATTCTATAAGTGCTTTGTTTATGCTTCGTGCGACCGATCATTGTAATAACGATCGAGGGATTATGAAGATAGGAATATGTGCAACCGATCATCATATCGAGGGCCTTCAATTGATTGAAGGATAGAGGTGCTGATTACCTTATTAATCGAGGACTTCAAGGAATAGGAAGACAACAATACTGATCTTTGTATTGAGGGCTTACCAAGGTGGTGGCAAGATAGACCTATATCCTAGGTGAAAGGATACCCTTATATTTGGGATAAAATAATTGTAATACCTTTAAATTTCCACTGTTATTTATATTAGGAAGGGAATTATATTATTTCCACTTTCTATACATACTCTTTTCAATTATAATTGTTTCAATTACAATTCTCTTACTACATATTGTATTAATTGATTCTAAACTCTGTATGGTAGAATCTTTTACATTTTCATTACTCTGTTAATTTTATTCTATTCAAATACAATTTTATTACATTATTGATAGTATCACATCTTTCTTTATCCATCGTATCCAAGACTTTTATGGTTAATTGTACTAATTGAGAATTGTATTAGTTTAATATTTCTTAAATTAAGTCTCTTATTAAGCGTTTTAATACAAATTTTTAAATATATAATTCACCCCCTCTTGTATTGTGGCATCTAATTTACATTTACATCTCTATTATGATCCAACATTAGACTCATGGAGGACACTGTCAAAACTTCACACAATTGTAAATGATCTTCTCATATGAGAAATTTGCGAGATTTGAAAAGTCATTAGGATTTATGAAGAAAAATTTTAAGAGGGTATTGGGGTCATTTTGGGTTGGATTTTATCCAAATTGATTTCTTCTTCCTAAACTATTCTTGTGTCATGTATTTCAGTGCCAAAATATTTAGACAACCCAAAGGGAATAAATACAAACTCATAGTTACCATTTCTAGTTCAAAACATAGTCTTAAAAATATATGCCTTCATCATCATCAACTGATGGTACCCCGACCTGAGATCAATCTTTGAAAAATATTATGATCCCTGTAGATGATCAAACAAATAATTGATATAATGAAAAATATATTGGTTCTTAATAGTGATGTTATTCAATGTTCTATAATCAGTGAAAATCCTCATGAAACCATTTTTATTTTTAATAAAAAAAACAAGAGCACCCCAGGGTGAAGTATTTGGATGAATGAAACCTTTATCCTGAAATTCTTGAAATGGATTTTTTAATTCCAAAAGTTCTACTTGATCAATTCAATAAGGGGGTTTTGAAATATGCTTAGAATCAAGTACTAAGTAAATAGTAAACTCAACCTCTAAATTAAGAATAAGACCTAATAAATAATTAAGAAAAACATCCATATATTCATTCAATACTGGTATATCACTAATATAAAAAGTTTCTTTATTTTAAACAAAAAGTTTTAAGTAACTTTATCTTCCATTTCTAATCAACTTCTTTGCTTCTTAGTAGGTTATTAAATGGATCAACTATTTGAACAAGACATTCTAGGCTCTTCAATCTATCTTAGTATGATAAACTAAAATCAAATACATACCCAAAATAATATAAAACTATAATATGGGAATTTGAACAAGATTTTCTATCAAGACCATTCCACTGATAATAATAGGAATATTCGTATAAATCTTAGTTACTTTAATATTCCAACTTAGTGTTTTTACCAAAATTTCTTTCACAAATTCATAATACGATATTCTCAGTATTCTTTCAAATTTCCCGGAAATGAAATAATGAAATGATTTAGAATCAAATCGGGTTTTGGCATAATTCAAATACATAAGTAACATACCTTTCACCACTTCATTCGATAACCCAATATCAATCATAGTATTGGAAAAATATTTTCCCCACCTTTTTTCTTCTATTCTTGATGATTTCTAATCTGAGTTATTAACTTTGGGAACATGTTAACATAATGACACAACACATTACAAAAAAAACATCTCACCATTTTATGGATATCTATTACCTAATTATTGGATTCATTAAGATTATTTTCCTTGCAATCACGTGCCATATGACCAAACTTTTCACATCGGTAACACTCCCTTGATTTCACAAGACATTATCTAGGATGCTTACCAAAATTACCAAAATATGGGAACTTAATTTTCTTACCTCTAAATTTTTTATGTATGTTTCCCCATAATCTTATACCCTAAATGATTATTACTTTCATCATCATGAGTCACATAAGTGTTAGAAAACTCCATCTCAATTTTTTCAACATAAAGAATAACTTTCTCATTGATTTTAAATTCCCATGCAGAAAAAGATCTTTATAACCTTGGCTATAATCTTGATTAAAATCTATTTGTTTTAATATCATTGTCTCAAAAAAAATCCTATATGTACCTAGCTAGTCATGAAAAATTGGCTTTATATAAGGCTATATAATCTTTATCCCTTCGACTCGATTCTAGGAATATTTTTTCATCTGAAGTCAAACAAACTTATTAAAATATTTATCAAGGAAAATATCCTTAAATGTTTCCCATTCTATAGTATCAAGATCATATTTCTCTCTGGCATTATTAACCAGATACCTCCATCGATAGATTTTACCTTCAAAGTGATAAATGAAAAGGGCTATATTTTGACATTCTGAACACCCCATGAATTCAAAAATATTCCATGAGGAATTTATCTATCCTTCACCTAACACTAGTTTAGAAGATTTTCTAAATTATAAAGGTTGTTGTCTCATAAAATTATCTACTATTGTCATGTTCCTATATAATAGATATAGATACTCTCTAACATGGATTCCACCACCATGTATAACTTGCATCAACTAAGCCATCACCGCAACAAGCCACTCGATTCTTACATAGACCATTCTGGGTTGCTGATTTATAAAGATATCATCCTATTGGTTTCTTCCTACCCCAACCTCCCCATTTCCTCTATAGAAAACTATTATAAAAAAACATAGTTTAATAAAAGAAACATGGTAATCATCAAATGATATATCATCTCAAATGTATTATTAGGTAAAATATTTTAAGGGTATTATATTATAATTATCATAAACCCTAAAGTTATCTAAGACTTTATTTAATACCAACTATAAGAACCCTACCTTAAACATCACATAATCTAGTATCTTTAGACTATAATTCATATTCTTTAATTCCCAAGGATCTTTTATGTTTAGAGTTTTAGATAGTTAGGTCATAACACTTATATAAGAATCCTATAAAAATAAAAAGTGGGAAATTATAAATAAATATCCCTTCTTACACAATATAAAACTTTTAAAATAAAACCTGATTTCTTTCCATGAAAAATGTTCACAACTTCCAACTTGACTTCTTCTTTTCTCTTACCCATCCTTGAAACCCATGAAAAACATTTTAAAAATATTGGATGAGCATAAAAATAATATTAAGAGACATAAAATAAGAAATCCATTAGTCTAGAGTAAAAAATAAAAACCCATGAAGTCCCTTTTCTTAAAAACATACATTTTTATCTGAAAAGAGAATCATTTTTCCTTCAAAAAAATCATTATCATACCTTTTAAAATCAATAAATTTATATAAAAACTCATTATCAATCATAGAAAATTAATATAGGTTCATTGGGAAATAATTATCATAAAACCCTTAAAAAAACCTTACAATAACCATTATAAATTAGAATAACCATATGGAATAATTCCAATATAACTCTCTAGATAAAAAAATCATTACCCAATTCATTGATTCACTATCTATGAACAACCATTGTATAAGATATATTGGGATCACCTATGATATACAATTTGGATCAAAAATTAATAAATAATGTTCAAGGACAATATCATGAATAAAAAACTTGAAAAAACTTTTAAACCGATGTGAAAAACACTTTCATATATCAAAATACTCTTTTCTTGTAAAAAACACTTTTAAAATATAGAAATTGTGCACATAATAAAGAAAATTTTTTATTTTAAAATAACATTTAAAACTTATAAATAAATAATCAAATCATTTAGGAATCATGATAGTGGTAAATTTAGTTCATTTTATACATGTAAAAATAGAATACATTCTTTTTTACATTTGTAAAAAGAGTTAAAAGAGGAACTTTAAAAGAGGATTTAAAAGATAGTCCCTTGCCTTGAGGCTGGCTCATCACATATGTTCTTTATCTTCCTAAATAATAAACTTAGGTTAATTTTATAATATCTTAAGAACATTTTTAAAGTTAATTATTCATTTTATATCACTTATTAAAATGTTATTTATAATTACTTAATCATTTAAGTCCACGTCAAACATTTTTATGATATTTGGTACATAAGTCCGAAATGACTTCGATAGGTTGACTATGGTCAAAGAGGTTATTAATCTACAATATAAAGAAAAATAATCATGGAATAATTATCATTTTTATACATAAATTATTATTTAAAAACTAATCATTAAATATGGTTATGAAAAATGAACTACGTCACAATCATGGAGACGGTAGGTCGTTGGTACGCATGAGTAACATTTCCATTTTTCAACAATAATTATATAAGGAGGTTAATTATTAATTTGTATTTCCATATTTATAATAATATAATAAATATCATAATACTTATTTTAATATAATTACATATATATCATCTATGTGATGTGGTGATTGAAAAACGAATCACATCGCTTCGTGGAGGTGGTAGTCTACACGTACACACGAATGATGTTATCATTTTTCAGTGCATGGAAAGGTAAGAAGATAAATGATATATTATATTTTAATAATGATAAATATTTAATTAATATCATATATAAATATTAATTCCATCATTATAATTTTTCTTAAGATATGGTGATGGAAAATGAATTACATCGGTTTGCGAGGCGATAGTCCACCACACACACGAACGATGATTTCCTTTCTCATTTGATGGGTTTATAAGATGTATATAGGTTATTCCATTAAAATAATAAAATTTTTGTATATTTGGGATACTTATTTTATTATTTTATCATGGTTTAAGAATATTTTAAGGGCGTGTAATAAGAAACAAAACTAAAACATGCAATTGAAAACTATACCTCCTCTTTGAAAAACCTCCATTTATTAATACCTTAATACCTATAAGATTGGTATTAGTCATAAAAAATACATATGGAATGAGAAAAGGTATTATATTAATGGATTTCTGTAGGTATTTTCTGAAGAAAATGGGGTTTTAAGTGTGAAATATTAAGAAGAAGAGGCACCCTTTTATTAGAGAGGGGGGGGGGGCACTCTTAGAATTTCTCAAAATATTAAATTATTAAAGATTAATTTATAATTAAAAATGGTTAAAAACAGATTTATTTAGAAAATATTATGAGTGTAGGTATAAATAATCTCATAAAATAATTTTTGGACAAGTTTTATTCACATTTGTACCCTTATCATTTGTTTTTAACACCTCGTTAACCCTTTTGAAACTTCCCCTGACAACAAGGATTTTTACTCTTTGAGGGTCAATATAGTTACTATAAATAGAAAAAAGGAAGACAAATATACCTTTTTTGATATTATAATCCATATAATAATAAATTTTATGAATATAATATTTTTATTAATTTTGTGTCTTTCAATAAAATATTATTTATTTTATATATCATCAATGTCAATTTTTTAAAAAATTCATTACTTTGACATTAATAATACCATGATAATAATTATAATTAGAAAAAATATTTTATTATATAAATAAAATTTTATTTACATTTATAATTATTTTGAAATTATTTATCTCAAATTATATTTCTTTTAATATTTTTAATATTATTCATTTGATGTTTCCATTAATTAAATAATTATTATGTCAGTATCGTGTAAGCATTTAAGGTAGTTATTTATTCTCAAAAAATTAAAAATAAATTAAAATTATGAATATAAATCTTTTATATCTAAAAATACTATTTATATTTTAACATGTACTTTAGATAACCACATATTAAAAATATTATATTTAATAAAAAAAATAAAGTGACATGTTTGAATTTTATTGAAATAAAATATTATAAAGGTAATAATCTCATATAACTAGAAAAAATTCCATATAATGGAATATTGGATGAATACGGATGAAATGGAATCATAAAATAATATTAATGAATGTTTTAGGGTCATTTTATAATCCTTCTAATTTTATTTTTAACTTTAATTACCCGGTTTACCGATTATCGTGGTAACCAAAATTACTAAAGTTTCTATTTATATTGATCTAAAATAAAAATATATATATAATATATTTGGAACCATTGATTAAAAATGTATGTAATCCATTATTTAAAATTCAAAACATATAAGTGATAGAATTTAATTTAAAATTAATCCCACAAAATGCAATGAAAAACAATTTTCTTAAAAAATACATTTTAAGGAAAAATATGTACTTATACCAAAATAATATATAAGGATTATTAAAATGTAATTAATTAGATTATATCTAACTAAATAGTAATTAATTTACTCTGAGTTTGAATTCAAATCATAAAATTACTTTTTAAGTAAATGACGGTTTTATAAAAATCAGTATTTTTCTCTATTCACTGAAAAATTAATCTTTTAGAAATTTATAAAAAATTCATCCTAAGATAATTTGGACATGATGAATCCAAAAATGAAGTTAATTTTTTGATATTAAAATTTAATAATTTTGAAATCAATATTTAAAATAAAACCATATAATCCATGAAAAATATTTATTCCAACATTAACTGGATTTTTACATTCTTCCCCCATTTTGGAAATTATGTCCTCACAATTTTATTCACTTATTAAAAAATTAGGAAAATATTTACCTAATATAATTTTCATACTCCCATGTTTCTTATTCAACCATAGGGTTTTACACACAACCTTTACCTGAGTAATTACCTTGTTCCATAATACTTTCTCACTACGATCAAGAATCTGAATTGGCTATTCCTCCTAAGAAAGGTTATCTTTCAAATGAATTACACGAGGGATCAAAACATGAGATGAATTATAAAAATAATTTTATATTATAAAAACATGAAAAACATTGTGTACTTCGGATAAACTCAGAGGAAAATCCACTAGGTAAGCAATTGATCCAATTTTCATCAGGATTTCACATGGTTGAATGAACCATATACTTAACTTTCCATTTTTTCCAAAATGTATAACTATTTTCCTTATAGATACTTTAATAAAAAAATGTCCACCTACCTCCAAAGAAAGATATTTCCTTTGGTTATCCATATAACTTTTATGCCTTCTATGAGCTGCCCTCATATGTTGTTGAATCGTCTTCACCTTGTCATCCATTTCCTCTACCAATTTTGGTATCATCAATATACTTTCACCTAATTCATCCCAAAATGATGAAGTTCGACATCGGTTTCCATGTAATTCCTCAAAAGGTTCTGTATTTATACTTGAATAGAAACTGTTATTATAAGAAAACTCAACTAAAGAAAGATGTTGATCCCAACTTCCCTGATAATCCAATGAACAAGAAAGAAGAATGTCTTACAAAGTCTGAATTGTTCAATCAGACTATCCATTATAATAAGGATGAAACATTATAATGAAATCTAATTCAATAACCAATGAGTTGTGGATACATTTCCAAAAATTATAAGAAAACCTGGGATCATGAACATATACAATGGGGATAATAATTCCATGTAACCTGGATATCTCATTGAGATACAGTTCTGAAATATGATCTAAATACATTTTATCTTGAATGGGAAGGAAAAATATAGATTTAGATAATCAATAAAAAACAACCTAAATTGAATTATTACCACTAAAGTTCTATGGAAATACCACCATGAAATCCATAGATATATTTTTCCATTTCCACTATGGAATTGGAAAAGGATGAACTATCCCTTTCGTAAAATGTCATTCTTCTTTAACTTGTTGACTAGTCAAAATTTTCATGGTAAATTCAGAAATACCTATTTTCATTCCATCTCACCAGTAATACTATATAAGGTGTCTATACATCTTAGTGCTTCTAGGATGAATGGAAAACAGATAACTATGAGCTTCACTTAACAAATCCCTCTTCAGTTAGAAATAACAAGGCACACATAATCTATTTCAAAATATAAAAAAACATTGTTTATCACCATTAAATTCAGGAAACCTACCCTTATTAACCAATTATAACTTCTCTAGTAACTCATAGTCTTCCTTTTGAGATAGCTTAATTCTATCTGATAGAGATGATTACACTGACACCTGAAAAAAATAGAGGAAGTTTTTGCATCTACAAATTATAGGCCAAAATTTATAAAGACATTAAAAAAAGGGTCATATTTTAAATGTAACATGGTTAATATAGAATTATTTTTCTGAAGCAAGGCATCAATTACTTTATTTCCATTATAGGGTGGTAATGGATTGTGCAATCACAATCCTTAATCAATTCCATCCATCTTTTCTTTATCATGTTTAACTCTTTCAAATGGAATATACACTTAAAAAATTTATAATTAGTATATATTTCACACTTTTATCTATATAAAATATACCTCCACATTTTCAATGAAAAAAACACAACATATAATTCCAAATCAAGTTCAGGATAATTTTTCTCATAGATTTTAGTTGATGTGAAGAATAATAAATTACCTATCATTATGTATTAAGTTATAACCAATTAACTTAAAAAAACATCACTATAGTTGAAAAAATAACTATTTATAGAGGGAAAGGAAAAAACTAGAGCATTCACCAATATTCTTTTCATTTCCTAAAAACAATCATCACACTCTTCTATGTAGATACATTTAACTCCTTTATGATTTTACTTAGTTAGTAGGATAGATAAGTGAGAATGTTTTTTAACAAACCTATGGTAGTAACCCTCTAAACCAATAAAATTATGAATCTCTATGAAATTTATAGGTATTGTCCATTATTCAACAAATTTTGTTTTAGTAGGGTCTACATTTATTCCATCCTTATAAACAATGTGTCCAAGGAAAGAAATTTAGTACAACCAAAATCCAAACTTAATAAATTTTCAATATAGTTTCTTTTATTTTAAGGTTTAAAAAACTATCCTTCAGTTTATTTTAGGATCCTCATGAATTTTAGAATAAACCAATATATCATCAATAAAAAAAAACTAAAAAATTATCCAAATGTTGTAGAAGACTCTATTCATATGATCCATAAATACAACTGGTTCATTAGACAACCAAAAGGGCATAACTACAAACTCATAGTGTCCATATCTTGTCTGAAACACAGTCTTCAGAATATCTTCCTCCTACAACTTTAACTGATGATACCCAAACATGCAATCAATCTTTGAAAAATATTGCGCTCGTTGGAGCTGATCAAATAGATCATCCACATTCCACTAAGGATATTTGTTCTTAATAGTGATTTTATTCAATGCTCTATCATAAATTAAAAGCCTCATCAAATCATCTATATTTATAAAAAAATAAGGGCACCCAAATGTTAAGTAGATGGATGAATGAAATAGTTGTCAAGAAATTCATACAACCAATCTTTTAATTCCAAAAGTTCTACTTGAGACATTCAATAAAGGGGTTTTGAAATAGGCTTAGCATTAGGTATTAAGTAAACAATAAACACAACCTATCGATCTAGAATAACTCCTAGTAAATCTTTAGTAAATACATCCATATATTCATTCAATACTAGGAAATCAAAAATTTGGATAGTTTCTTTCTTTTAAATGAAATTATATATATAAATTTCACTTTTATTATTAATCAATTTCTCTTCTTATTGGTAGGTTATTAAAGGTATGAAATCAACGAACAAAACATTCTTGGCTCTGAAATCTATATTATCATGATAAATTAAAATCTAATCTATACCCAAAATAATATCAAACTCTACAATGGGAAGTTCAAAAATATTATTTATAAAGACCATTCGACTGATAAAATAGGAATATTCCTATAAATATTGGTTACTTTAATATTTACACCCACTATTTTTACAAAAATTGTGATCATACATTCATGGTGTGATATTACCAATATTCTTGAAAATTTCTTATAAATGAAAGAATGTGAAGATTTAGAATGAAATAGGGTATTGGAATAATTCAAATAAACAAGTAACATACCTATCACCACTTTATTTGATGTTCAAACATCAACTATAGTGGTAGAAAAATATTTTCCCACACCCTTCTACTTTCAATATTAATGATTTCCAACCCGGGCTACTAACATCGGCCATACATTAGAATAATGACCCAAATCATTAAAACTAAAACATCTCACCATTGGATGACTATCTGTTACCTAATTCTTGGATTCATCGGGATTATTTTCCCTGCAATCATAGTTTATATGACCAAAATTTATACACCCATAACACTTCTTTGATTTCATAAGACAGTCTCCAGATTTCTTCTTACCACACTTACCATAAGATTGGAACTTTATTTTCTTACCTCCATATTTCTTTGATGTATGTTTCCCCATCAAATTCCTATCCTAACCACTTCTTAATTTCATCATCACGAGGTGAAAATGAGTTAGAAAACTCCATCTCAACTTTTTTTATCACAACGAACAACTTTCTCATAGATTTAAATTATTGTGCAACCAAAGATCATCGTAATAATGGTTTCAATCCTGAGTAAAATGTATTATTTTTATTATTAGTTTCTTAAACAAAATTTGGTTTATACCAGGATAGTCTTGTAAAATTGGATTCATACATGGATAAAAAATCTTTATCCCTTTGCCTCAATTCCAGGAATTGTTTTCCATCTAGAGTTGAACAACCTTAAATATTTATCATGGAAATTATCCTTAAATGTTTCCCATTCCCTAGAATCAAGATAATATTTATATATGGTATTCTTAACCAGAAACCACCATCTATTGACTTCACATTCAAATAAATAAATGTAAATTGTTACTTTTTGACGTTATGAACACCCCATGACTTCAAATATATTCTCCATGGAATTGATCCATCCTTCATCTGCCACTAGTTCAGAAGATCCACTAAATGATGGAGGGTGTTGTCTCATAAAATGATCTACTATCACAATGTTCCTCTATGGTATATTTGGATGATCTCTAGCATGGATTCCACCACCATTTATAGTTTTTTCTAACTGATCCACCACAATAACAAACTGATCAGTTTCAATACCAAACATTATGGCTTTCTACTTTAGAAGGATATCATTCTCTTGGTGCCTTTATTCCACATCCTCCCTATTTCCTTTATATAAAACTATTTTAAACAAACATGGTTTATTCAAATAAACATGGTAATAATAAAATTCTTCATCATTTCAACTTAAACATTAGGTAAAATCTTTTACTGGTATTCTATTATAATTATCCTAACCTATAATGTTCTTTTAAAAACTTGATCTGATACCAAATATAAGGACTCAACCTTAGAAATAATATAATCTAGTATATTTAGACTATAATTTACATTCTTGCATTCCTATAGATCTTTTATATTTATATTTTTAGATAGTTTTTCCATAACACTTACATAAAAAACCCATATATATACAAAGTGGAAACTTACATATTAGTATTAATTTTTTACAGAATATAAAACTTTTAAAATAAAACATGATTTATTTTTAATACAAATATTTTAAACTTTCAAATTCACTTCTTATTTTCTTTTACCCATACTTAAAATCCATGATTTTTTTTAAAAAACATGGGATGCGCATAAAAAACTCAAAAAGGGGCATAAAATAAGAAATCCATTTTTTTAGAGGAAAACTGAAAACCCTTTTCTAAAAAACATACTTTTTTGTTCAAAAATTGAATCATGTTTCCTTTAAAACTATTATTATATTACATTTTTAAATTAATCAATTTACATTAAAACTCATTAGGAATCATAGAAGATTTTTTTAGGTGCTTTGGGGAATAATCATGATAGAAACCTTACAAAACCATTAAAATAATCCTTACAAATTAGAATAACACATACGACTAAATTCCAATATAATTTTTTAGAGAAAAAAATAATTACCCAATGTATTGGAGTGCTGTCTATGTTCACCCATCATATAAGCTATAACGAGCTCACCTGTGTGCTATAATGGGGTTCTACCCTTTGTAAATAATGTTTTAGGACTATTTCATGAATAAAATCTTGAAAAATCTATTAAAAATGTGTGAAAAAACTTTTAGATATCATAATACCATTTAATTTTAAAAATCAAGTTTAAAATCTAAAAACTACACACATAATAATGAATCCATTTTATTTGAAAAGAAACATTAAAATTTATAAAGGAAACCTCAAATAATTGAGGATTCATGATATTGGGAAATTACATTCATGCCGTATATGTAAAAAATACATTCCTTTTTACTTTTTTTTAAAAGGAGTTAAAAGAGGGAATTTAAAAGATGATTTAAAAGAAAGTCCCATACCTTGAGGCCGAATCATCACATAAGTTATTTATCTTCCTAAATAATAAACTTAGGATAATTTTAAAATTTATTAAGAACATTTTCAAGTTTTTTTATTTCTTTTATATAACTTATTACCATGTTATTTAAAATTAAATAATCACTTAAGTTCATGTCAGACGTTTTGATGATATTTGGTACATAAGTTCAAAATGAATTAAGTAGGTTGACTATGGTCAAAGAGGTTATTAATATACCATCTAAAGAATAATAATTAATGGCTTGGACCTTTCACACCATTAATTTGTGGAAAATATGGTGGTTGATGTGTTTGGGGAAAGTCCAAAGGTGTTGGGAGAATGAAGGGAGGGATTTTGAGGTGTTTTGGAGGAAAGAGGGTGGTTTTAGAGGATGATGGAAAATTTTGGCGGGGGATCACCAATGGTGTAACATTATAGTGGTGGATCACCAAAAATGGATCATTCTAGGGGTGGATCACCAATAGTGGATCATTTTGGTGTGGATCACCAATAGTGGATCATTTTAGAAGTGGATCACCAATGATGGGTCATTCTGGCAGTGGATCACCAACAATGGATCATTCTGGTAGTAGATCACCAAAGATAGATCATTCTAGTGATGGATCACTAATTATGGATCATTCTAGTGGTGGATCACCAATGGTGGATCATTCTAGTAGTGGATCACCAATGATGGATCATTCTAGTGGAAGATCACCAATGGTGGGTCATTCTGGTAGTGGATCACCAATGGTGGGTAATTCTGATGGTGGATTACCAATGGTGGATCATTCTGGAAGTGGATCAGTTTGGCGATGGATTAACAATGGTGGATCATTCTAGAGGTGGATCACAAATGGTGGATCATTCTGGTGATAGTTCATTTTTGACGATGGGTTATTTTTGGCAGTGACTCATGAACAATGTTTCTAGTTTTTCCTAAAATTTACATATTTTCTATTTTTTCATATTTTATGATGAAAAATATTTTTAATTCCTTAGTTAAGGGTTTTTAAATCTGTTTTAATGGTGTATAATTATACCTTCAGTTTCTAAAAATTTTGGATACCTTTTAAATGTTTAAAACACTTGGTTTTGATGAGGCCCACCTTTAAGGGATAATCTAAACTGTATTTAATCCCATGAGTCTCAGATATAATCTTTAAAAAATAGAGTATTTTCCTTCATTATTTCAGTATTTATTTCTCATCAGATTATTGGTTGAAAATACTTATTCCTTTGGAGTCATGTATCTCTATTTCTATAGTTGGTTCGAGTTCCCCTGAAGAGGTTTCCTCTTGTACACACACCCCCTATTTTGGGGCAGCAAATCTAGGAAAAGATTATTCTTGCAAGTAGGAATTACTTTATTTATATTTATGTTTATCATGTGGGATGTGATTATTATTGTTATCTCTTGTAAATATGGGTTCATATGGATTAATAAAGATAAATTAACTGCTTTAAATTAAATCAAATGGGGTAGGGTAATGTGAAGCATGATCTTAAAAATTTTCTATTGTTGTTTTGATATTATGAATTGTATGGGATTAATGTAGGATAAAAATAATGGTTTTTGGGGATCCTTTATTGCATTGTTATGATGTAAACTATGTAATGAATGTTCTGTGATTATTAACAACATTGAAACCATAATTATCTAATAACGTAAAGCCAGGTAATGAATTGGATTCCCCAGGATCTTATGTCTTGAATGATAACACCCATAAATAAATAAGTGGAATTAAATGAAATCACATATGACTAATCTATAAAATTATTTGGTATGTGTTGTGAAATTTTTTTGGATACTTTTTCATATTTTGGTTTGGATATGATGGTTTTATGAATGGGTGGTGGATTTAATGTGATGATGTTGGTATTGTGATATGTAGTGGGGATGTGATGGTAGTGGAAGTGTGATATGCAGTAGGTATGCGATGGTGGTAGTGGTGTGGTTGTGCAGTGAGGCTACAATGGTGGTTGGATACACTAGTTTCCCAGATAGTAATGAAATTAAATTCATTATAATGAAAAGAAATGTGGTGCTAAATAATATTGAATGCAAAAATTAATGGATTATGTTAAAGTGGAATTTATTGATGATATAAAATCTGCAAGTTGGAAAAACATGGTTTTAAAAGTGAAAGTATATTTATAGCTTTGGTTTTTCTTGTGTGGGTTTTTCATTTAGCTTTGGAGAAGTGGACTATCTTGTGAGATGTTTTATACATTAGTTGTGAACCCTTGGGATGAGGATTTTGTGATGTCACTCTATATGTATATACCCTATATATTCTTATGATTTCTATACGTACCCCACCGTTATAGAGAACTATGTGTCGACACCTATATAGTTGAACAAGGGGTGTTTTTCCCAATATCCTAATGGGAGGATAGATGGATGGATACCCACTATTCCCCACTCCTTATTCTAGGAGATGAGAAGGACATGCATGGTCTATGATGGATAGAAGTAAAATGTGCCACTATCAAGTTGTGATGTGATGACATGTTATAGATCTGGTATGTTTGGTTGAGATGTGGTGAGATATCTTATAGTGGTGGTCGTGTGTGGTAGGAGGAGGGAATGAGGTTGATTTAATTTGTGTTAATGATACCTTACCACCCTGGTTATGATATGTGATGTGATGTGATGGCTCATGTTTCTCTGGTAAGGATATGCTGTGATGTGATGTGATGTTATTCAGGAAATGTTGGAGTGCCAGGATGTATTATGTTAGGGTGTGATAGTGAAAAATCAGTGGGAAAGAGGTGTGGGGTACCCTTCATTAATATTATTCATATTATATTATTATACTTGGATGCATTATTTGGTGAGAAATCCTTGGTGAGGTTGGGGTTTTGGTTAGTATACCTACATAGGAGCGGTTTGGTTCTACTATTTTTCTCACAGGTGCATTAGTATTCTCTTTTCACATGTGCCAGATAAAATTTGGTTTTCCCATTGAGTATACTTTTATGATCACCCAATGTATATAAAACTATTCTTAGGTTTCTAGGAGGACTTCATGAGTCATGATAAACATTACTATATCGTACCTTTGGATAGTTTTTGTGTCACTACTCTATCTTTTTTTCTTTGGGTATTTACTTTTGAGACTCATGTATATATTAGTTCTGTTTATACATGCATTGTGGGATGGTTTTGTTTTATTTTATATTAATTCATGGATTTTATTGTGGATGATTCAACTTATCTCTTGATCCAACATTATTATAGAGGATAATGACTCCCATACATGATATTTCTATACCCTTGGTGATAGTCACCAACCTGGGGCCTACTAGAGGTGAGAATCGATGGTTATTATCTCTCCCCTTTCATTGAGGTATCTTTGGATGGAGGGGGTCATGATAGAATGATATAAAAGTATATGTTTGAGAGATTGTATGGAGTTCATAGTTTTGAACATTTAGGATTTCATGGGTTGGTATGGAAATAGTGCCATTTGACCTTGGTGCATGACATAAACCAGAGACTATGTATAGGAAATGGGATTTTATGGCCCCTCAAAATCTATTTCACGGACTCTGAGATTCTTTAATGACCGAGTGATATGGACCTTTTTATAGGGTAAAGATCTAGGAGAGGTACACACATCATGATAACTTGTGTTCTTGTTTTAATTGGTTTATTTTAGGAATGTTAAACAGAAAAAATGAATCATAATAAAATTTCATACTACCGAGATTAGTAAATCATTGTTTTTGTTTTAGCTATGGATCTTGATCATCATACACGTGTGGCTCAAGTAGTGGAGGTTCAGCAGTATGACCAATTTGATCACCTAAAGGGTTGATCTAGTTGAGGATTATGACCAATGGTAGAGGATATTTTGATCTTTTCATTGGCATTCTTTGGGGAAGTATGAGGTAAGTGTTTCTATTATGGGGATAAAGGTATGTTTAGAGTATTTGGATATCACTTTCAGTTTGATCTGAGCCTCAAAAAAGTATTGGGTCCCTTTGGTAGTTATTCATATGTGAGGAGTTTCATGTCAGTGGTGGATTATTTACCTTGGTGAGTGGAAGGAGGTAGATGTTTCATGGGTCAAATTTCAGAAAGAGTTTTGGGTGGAGTTCCATTCATCGACCATGAAGGATGTGAAGGGGCAGTAGATACTATCCCTTCATCATGGGAGTATGTCTGTGCGAGATCCTGAGATCAAGTTCAAGGACCTTCTATGATTTTTCCCAAATCTTTTCCCAGAGGAGGATTCCTGAGTGAGGTGTCTTGAGGAGGCACTCCATCCTTAGATCTAATATTAAGTTACTACTTTTACATTGCCAACATATTTGGAGGTTCAAAAGAAGAAATAGGTGACTGAGTGGATAGACTTGTGAGGAGCCATACCATGAGAGGGGAACCAGTAGATTTCCTTGAGGGGTAGAGATGTTAGTGGTAGGTACTAGGCACTAGGACCTTTGAGGTTTTTACTAGAAGGGTGTCAACCTCAGTAGATTCCATTCCATCCATCTAGGGCTAGTGGTTTCTATACTCTTCGTGGGGACTTCAAACTGGTGTGTTTTTTTTATGGGGATCATGTTCATCATCGAGATTAGTTCACAGTGGCTTCTAAATATTAGTTTGGTGGAGGTGTATAGGTTTAGTTCCAGCCTCAACAACAGTTACTAGTGACGCTATTTGAATAGAAGGGGCATCAAACTTATGTTATTCCAAGATAAGATGTGGTAGACAGAGGTCAGCCTCAGGATATACCTCTCCTTTAAGGACCTTGACCTGAGTGTGATCATGGTGGTGGCTTTTATTAAAGATGAATAAGATCCAGATGAGTTCATTTACAAATAGTTGAGGCATCGACACTAGAGGGGCTAGATATTTTTTGAGGTATTCTCACTTTATTATGTACCATTTTTGTGTATTTTTTGATTCTATATATTTTTGATCCTTTGTTTCACACACTCTAGTATATGCTGTGGGAAAAGATGTTGAGAGGATTCCCTTTCCCTGAGTACTGACTATCCCAATCAAAGGCTAAAACAACTTGTTTGATGTGTTTTGGGGGTGTAGACTGATGATGAGGCAAAGTCAGTCATGTGTGAACCTTTTATTACTTTATATGAAGCCATACGATTTCATTCCAAACATTAACTAGTTATATTCCTTGCATGATATTATTGAATGATTTTATAGGAGAATCATTTTCTCATATATAGATGGCTATCATGTGGTTTTCCTTGGAGATAGGGGTTTCTAGGTCGGAATTAAGAATTTTGAGACCCTTATTTCCTTTTTGGATGAGTTTTATGTGGAATCAATAGATACAAGGATAGAGGAGGATCCCAAGGTTATCAGGGAGTTCTTGGATTTTTTACCTGAGGAGGTTATGACACTACCCCATCAACGCGATGTTGAGTTTGGGATATACTTGCAGCCATGCGCGTCTCTTATTTTGATGGATCCCTATCAGATAGATCCTTATGAGTGATTTGAGGATTCAGATAGATGGTCTAATACAGAGGGGTTTCATCCGACCTAATGTATCACTATGGGGTTCTCTAGTTTTATTCTCTAATAAGAAGGATGATAGTCTAAGGTTGTTTATAAGCTACCAAAGTTTGAACTAGGTGATGAGGTTGTTTATAAACTACCAAAGGTTTAACCACTTGATGATCAAGAATCATTATCCTCTTTTGAGGATCAAATATCATTTCTACCAATTTAGGAGAGATATTTGGTTTCCAAGATCGATATGTGGTTTGGATATCACCAGTTAAGGGTGAAGGATGGAGATATCTAGAAGACCACCTTCAAATAAAGGTATGGGAACTTTGAGTTCATGTTCACGCATTTCGATGTTATGAATTCACCATCTATGTTCTTGGGGATTATGAACTTCATGTTCCATGATTTCCTGGATTGGTTTATCATCATATTAATTAATAATTTATTGATCTACTCAAGGTCATAGGAGGATCATGTTGGTCATCTTAGAGCTATTTTAAAGGTTCTCCATTTCCACTATCTATATAGAAAATTTTACAAGTGTAAGTTTTGTACATGATAGGTGAATTTCCTTTTGCATGTGGTGTCTCAGTAGGGCATGACAATGGAACCATCAAAGGTCAAGACAATTTTTTCTTGTGAAACACCCAAGAATATAGTATAGGTTTATATATTTATTGGTCTCACAAAATATTATGAAAGGGGTTTTCTTGATTTATCTCGATTTTCATCAGTGTTGGTAGCATTGAACAGTAAGGGACAAAATTTTGTGTGGACTGATTAGTTCTAGGTAGTGTTTGATTACCTGAAGGGGAAGTTGGTCAGTTCTCTAATGCTTCAGTTTCTTGAGGAGGGTGATATGTTCAAGGTTTTATACGACACATCCCATATGGGCTTGAAATTCAAACTAATTCAATAAAAGGAAGTGATATCTTATGGTTCTTGTAAGTTATTTCCTCAGGAGCGTAACTATTCCACCCATGATCTAGAGCCAACAACAAATGTGTTTGCACTGAAGTGTTGGTAACATTTCCTCATTGGGAAGTGCCTTGTGGTCTTCACGGATTACAAGAGTTTAAGGTATGTCCTTTATCAGTGTGATCTAAATCTATGATAATGGAGATGGATATAGATTGTTTAGGACTATGATTTTTATATCTCCTATACCTTTGGAAAGGGGAATGTCGTAGCAAATTATTTGAGTATAAAATCATAAAAGGATGTTGTTTAGGAGTCTACAGATTCTTATAGGGTGATGGAGGAGTTGGAATCCCTACAATTAGATGAAAGGATGGATGATGGTAGAGGCTATTTGTTTCATATGATGACACAATCTTCTCTGATGCAACAGGTGGAGGAGATTAGTGGGGAGACTTAGAGGTAGATGTGATGTGTGATCATGTTGGCCAGTGTGATTCCCCAGAGGGATGGTCAGAACTAGATGGTGTTTAGAGAGAGGTTTTTTGTTTCAATAGTGATAAATGATGGATTCCTTCATGAGTTTCATATCCCACCATTATAGGTACACCTAAGAGTTTCCAAGATTTACCATGGTTTGAGGACACAATTTTGGTGGCCTAAGATAAAATTTGTAGTGGTAAGGTTTGTGGCTCAGTGTCTAGTTTTACAGTAAGTAAAGGATAAGCATCATGTTCCTAGAGGTTTGTTAATACCATTGGATGTTCCTAAGTGAAAATGGGATTACATATCAATGTATTTCATTATAGGGTTACCCTGATCTCAGGGAGGTTGTGATGTTATTTGAGTAATTGTGGATAAGTTGATGAAATCAGCTCACTTCCTAGCAATCAAGGAGTCTAGAACAATGGATGGTTTTGAAAAATGGTATGTTGATGATGTGGTGCGACTGCACTTAGTCTTGAGGTACATTTTCTTAGATCGGGACACATGTTTCACCTCATGGGTTTGGAGAGGATTTCATCATTCTTTTTCCACTCAGTTATGCCTCAGCACTACTTTCCGCCCTCATAAGGATGGGAAGTTAGAGGGAACAATCCATATGTTGGAAGATATGTTGTGGGTATGTGTCTTGGACTTAGGAAAGATCATGGGTATGACACATTCCCTTGGTTTAATTTTCTTATAATAACACCTATCAATCATTCATTATCATAGACCTTTTTTAGAATTTTTATAGGCATCCATGCCATTTTCCTTTTAGCTGGATAGAGGTTGGGGATTTAGTTGTTCTTGGACCTGATGCAATGCAATTCACAATAGAGAAGGTTTGATTGGTTTGAGAGAGGATGAAATAATCATGGGACTAAAAAAAGTTTTATTCCAATCATAGGAGGTGGTCCTTGGATTTTGTGGTTGGGGATCAAGTGTTATTGAAGGTTTCCCCTTTGTGTGGTTAGAAGAGGTTTGACAAAGTGAGAAAGCACTCGCCCCAATTTTTTGGTCCCTTAGAGGTGTTGGAGTGTGTTTGTGAGGTGTCTTACTAGTTGGAACTTCCACTTTGACTGGACCAGATCTATGGTGTCTTTTATGTCTCTCAGCTCTAATGGTATCTCTATGATGACCCCCATGTAATTGACTAGGGAGAGTTGGATATTGAGGATAATGAGACATTCATGGAGAAACCAGTGGAGATCCAAGACCATCGAGAGAAGTTTCTATGAGTATGGACCATTCACTTGGTTTATGTGATATGGAGGTATGGTGTCCTAAAGGAGAGTACTTGGGAGCGTGAGATGTATATTCATACCTAGTACCCATAGCTGTTTTTAATTTGTTTCCTTGCTCTATTTTACTATGTAATGTGATCTTTGGACCTTGGTGTTTTATGTGATATGTTGTTTTTCCCTTGATGTGATGTGTTATGTGAGATGTGTGATATAGTTATAACATGTGAAAAGGGAATACCCGACTCTTAATTGATATGCATTATACTATGATGTGATTAAACCCATTCGGGAGAGTCAGTGCTACCCAGAGTGAATATTATCTTGACCTGGAAGATGGAATTACCTAATTCATATGTTGGGCTTAGTATTATTTTGTTCCAATATTGTGGGAGTTCGAGTTAGTAGGTTCAGTTTGTGGAAGAATTTTAAATTTAATGAGATCCTTGAATGGTATATCAAGGGATGGTTGTTCAGACCCTTTATCTTCTTCCTTCTGGGTTGGTTTTGAATTCTTGAGGGTGAAAATAGTTTGAGAGGTATCTTATGTAATGGCCTAGATCTTTCAGCCCACTACTTTGTGGGAAATTATGGTGGTGGATCACCAATGGTGGATCATTTTAGTAGTGGATCACCAATGGTGGATCATTCTAGCATTGAATCACAAATGTTGGATCATTTTGACAGTGGATAACCAACAGTGGATCATTCTAGTGGTGGATCACCAACAGTGGATCATTATTATGGTGGATCATTCTAGTGGTAGATCATCAATGGTGGATCATTCTGGTGGTGTATCTCCAATTGTGGACCATTCTAGTAGTGGATCACCAATAGTGGGTCATTTTGGTGGCGGATCACCAACGATGGATCATTCTAGAAGCAGATCACAAATAGTGGATCATTTTTGTGGTGGATCACCAACGGTGGATCATTCTAGTGGTGCACCACCAATGTAGGATCATTCTAGAAGTGGTTCACCAATGGTGGATCATTCTGGTGGTAGGTCATTTCTTCCGATGGTTTGTTTCTAGTGGTGAATCATAAACAGTGTTTCCAATTTTTTCCAAAATTTAAAGATTATCCATTTTGATGTATTTTATGATAAAAAATGGGTTTAATGGCTTAATTAAAGGGGTTTCAAAGCCATCTTAATGGTGGATAATCATACCTTTAGTTTCTAAAAATACTAGATACCTTTAAAATGTTTTAAAATCATAGTTTTAATGGGTCCACCTTCAATGGAAAATCTAAAAAATATCTAATACTATGAGTCTCATATCTAATATTTCAAAACTAGAGAACTTTACTTAATTTTTTGGTTATTTATTTCTCTTGAGATGGGTGGTTCCAAATCCTTCTTCACTTGGAGCTGTGGATCCCTATTACTGTAATTGGTTTGAGTTCCCCTGAAGAGGTTTCCACTTTTACACACACCACCTAATTTGGTCCAACAATTTTGGGAAAATATTCTTCTTGAAAATAGTAATTCCTTCATTTCTCTTTATGTGTATCATGAGGAAAGTTATTATTATTTGTATCTCTTATGAAGATTGTTTCATCCATATTAATTAAGATAAATGATCTGGTTTAAATTAAATCAAAAGGGGAAGGGGAATGTAAAGCATGATCTTATAGATTTATTGTTATTGTTTGATATTGTGAATTGTATGGTATTAATACTAGCTGAAAATAATGTCTTTTGGGGGTCCTTTCTTGCACTTTTATGATGTGAATTGTGTAATGAATATTGTGTGATTTCTGAAAACACTTAAACCATAATTTTATAACCACACATAATTGGGTAATGAATTGGATGCCCAAGGATCTTATGTCTTGTGTGATAACTCCCATAAATAAATAAGTATAATTGAATGAAATACCCTAGGACTAATATGGAAAATGATGTGGTATGTGATGTGATATGTTTAAAGATACTATTATGTATTTTGGTTTAGCTGTGATGATGTGATGATTGGGAGGTAGCTTTATTGTGATGGTGGTGGTGGTGTGATATGCAGTGTGGTTACAATGGTGGTAGTACTGTGATATGCAGTAGGGTTGTGATGGTAGTTGTTGTGGGGTTGTGCAGTGGGGATCCGATGGTGGTTGGTTACACTAGTAGCCCGGGTAGTAATGGAATTAAATTCATGATAATGAAAATAAATGGGTTACTAATGAATGTTGAATGAATAAATTAATGGGGTATGTTAAAGTGGAATTTTTGATGATATAAAATCTGTAAGTTGAAAAATATGGATTTAAAAGTGAAAGGTGATTCGTAGATTTTTTTTATTGTGTTGGTTTTTCTTTTAGATTTGGCAGCTGAAGTGGAGTATCTTGTGAGATGTTTTAAGCATTGTTTTTGAACCCTTGGGATTAGGCTTGTGTGCTATAACTCTATATGTATATACCTTGTATATTCTTGTGATTTCTATACTTACCCCACCCTCGTCGAGCACTATGTGATGACACCCTTATAGTCATGTGGGGGGTGTTTCTACCAACATCCCAATGGGAGGATGAATGGATGGATACATGATCTTCCCCACTCCCTCTTCTAGGAGTTGAGAAGGAAATGCATGGGATATGATGGCTAGATGTCAAAAGTTCCACTATCGAGTTGTCATGTGATGGCATATGTGTGTTTAGGTGAGATGTGGTGTGACAGATTACGGTGGAGGTCATGTGTGATAGGAGAGAATGAGGTTGATTTCCTTCATGATGTTCAATACCCTAATACCCTGAATATGAGATGTGATGTGATGTGATAGCATAGGTGTCTATAGGTAGTATGTGATGTGATGTGCTAAGGTGTTATTCAGAAGAGGTGGGAACACTAGGACGTACGACGTTGGGGTGTGAGAGTGGAAAATTAGTGTGAAAATGGTGTAGGGTACCCTTCATTGATATGCTTCATATTATATTATTATACTTGGATGCGTTATTTTGTGAGTGAGCCTTAGTGAGGTTGGGGTTTTGGTTAGTATACCTGTATAGGTTCTGTTTGGTTTATTGTTTTTATCACGGGTGCATTAGTATTCTATTTTCACATGTGCATGAGAGAATTTGGTTTCCCTACTGAGTATACCTTTATGATCACCATTTTTATATAAATGTTTTTTTGGTTTCCAGGAGGACTTCACGAACTCTTATAGACATTACTAGCTCAGATCTTTGGACAGTTGATGTGTCACTACTCTAGTTTTGTTTCTTTGGGTATTTACTTTGGAGAATTTTGTATGTATTCGTTCTATTTATACATGAATTTTGGGATAGTTTGGTTTTATTATATATTAGTTCATGGAGTTTATTGTGGATTATTCTTCTTATCTCATGATCCTACATTATTATAGAGGGTAATTCCTCCCATGCATGTGATTTTTATACCCTTGGTTCTAGTTGCCAACCTGAGGCCTTACGGAGGCAGGACTCGAGGGTCATTATCTCTCTCCCCTAAGTATGTTATCTATAGAGGGATGGGTTCATGAAAAATAATAATAAAATAATTATTATTTTTATATATCAATTATTCTTTTAAAACCAATCATTAAATATGGTTATGAAAAATGATCTATGTTACAATCATGGAGATGGTAGGTTGTATGTACACATGAATAGCATTTCCATTTTTCAACGATCCTTATGGAAAGAAGGTGGGTATTATTTTATCTTTAAAAAATGATCATAATATCATAAATATAATATTAATTTGTTAAATATACTTATATATTTTATCTCTGTGACATGGTGATTGAAAAATGAATCATTACTTTGTGTAGGTGGTAGTTCACACGTATGCACAAACGACATTATCATTTTTCAGTTCATGGAAAGGTAAGAGGTTAAATGATATATTTTATCTTAATAATGATAAATATTTTATGAATATAATATATAAAAATTAATTCCATAATTATAATCTATCTTGAGAGATGGTGATGGAAAATGAATTACATCAGTTCGTGAGGCGGCAGTTATCCATACACACAAACTATGAATTCCATTCCCATTTGATGGATATTAGAGATGGATAATGGATGTTTCATTAAAATAATAAAATATCATTATATGGATGATAATTGTGTTATTATTTTATCATTTTTAATAATATTTTAAGGAGTTGGAAGAATAAACAAAACTAAAACATGCAGTGGACAACTATACATCTTTTTTGAAAACCTCCATTGATTAACACCTTAAGACCTCTAATATTTTTATTATACCTAATAAAAGACCTATATAAATAGGGGAGGGATTATAATAATGGATACAAGAAGGTATTTTATAATCCAAATGAGTTTTTAAGTGTGAAGTATTGAGAAGAATATGAACCCTTTTATAAGAGAGGGGAGGAGCACTCTTGGAATTTCATAAAATATTAAATTAATATAAATTAATTTCTAGTTCCAAATGGTTCAAAACTTATTTATTTATAATATAGGATTATTATAGGTTAAAATAATATCTTTATATAATTCTTGGACAAGTTTAGGTCACATTCTTACCCTTATCATTTGGTTTTAACCCTTCCTTAACCATTTTAAAACTTAGCATGACAACAAGGATTTTTACATTTTGAGGGTCAATATAGTAACTATAAATGGTAAAAGTTCCCATAAATAGACCATGTTTTATATTATAAACCGTATCCTAATAACTTGGATGAATATAATATTTTTATTAATTTTATATCTTTTAATGAAGTGTTATTTATTTTACAATATCATTAATGTCAAATTTTAAAACTATTCATTACATTGACTTTAAAAATATCAAGATAAAACTTATAATTTGAAAAACAATATTTCATTATATCCATAAAATTTAATGGTAATCTATTAATTTTTTGGATAACATTATTTATCTCAAATTAAATTACTTTTAATATTTTTAATATTATTTATTTGACATTTCCATTAATTAAATAATTACTGCATCAGGGTTGTGTAAGCATTTAAGGTAATTATTTGTTCACTAAAAATTAAAAATAAATTAACATGATGAAGATAAATCTTTCATATTTCAAAATAATATTTATAGTTGAATATATTATCTAGATAAACACATATTAAAAATATTATAATTTTTAAAAATAGTAGTGTGACATGTGTGACTTTTCTTGAAGTAAAATATTATAATAGTCACGATCTCATAAAAAATGGACAAAAATTATATATAACCAAATATTAGATGAAAATGGATGAAATGTAATCATAAATAAGATTTATTTATTTTTTAGGTTCATTTTATAATCCTTATCATTTTATTTTTTACTTTAATTACATGATCTACCCATTACAGTGGTAACCAAAATTACTAAAGTTACTATTTATATTAACCAAAAATAAAAGTGATCTATTTAATATATTTGGAACATTTATTCCAAATGTATAATCCATTTTAAAAAATTAAAAACATTTAATTGAAAAAATTTACTTTAAAATTAATCCCATAAAATGCAATGGAATATAGTTTTATTGAAAAATGGTTTTTAAGACAAAAAATGTACTTAAACCAAAATAAGGTATAAAAATAATTAAAATTTAATTAATTAAATTATATCTAACTAAAGATTACTTAAGTTAATTTGATATCAAATTCAAATCATAAATAAACTTTTTAAGAAAATCACAGTTTTATGAAAAACGGTATTTTTAACTTTTCCCTAAAAAATTAATATTTTCAGAAAATTCTAAAAAATTCATCCTAATATAATTTTTAAATTATAAATCTACAAATTAAGTTCATTTTTTTAAAATTAAAATCACCTAATTTTAAAATTATAATTTAAAATAAAAATATATAATTCATGAAAAATATTTATTCCAACATTACCCAGGTTGTTACATTCTTCCCTCATTTTAGAAATTGCATTCTAGAAATTTTATTCACTTATTAAACAAGTGGTGAAACCTTTCCCTCATAGAATTTTAAAACTCCCGTGTTGCTTCTTAAACCATATGGTTTTTCTAGAAAACCTTAACCTAGATAATTACCCTGTTCTACAATTATTTCTCTCTATGGTCAACAATATGAATAAGCTATTCCTTATAAGAAAGATTCTCTTTCAAATGTAATACTTTAGGGCTCAAAACATGGGATGAATCATGAACATAATTTCCTAACATCAAAACATGAAAAACATTATGTACCTAGGATACATTTAGAAGTAAGGCCACTCTATAATCAATTGATCCAACTTTTTCTAGGATTTTATATGGTCCAATGAACCATGGACTTAACTTTACCATGTTACCAAATTGAATAATACTTTTCAAGGGAGATACTTTTAAAAAAACATGATCACCTACCTTGAAATAAAAATATTTCCTCTAGTTATCCACCTATATTTTCTACCTACAATGATCTATCCTCATATGTTATTAAATAATATTTACTTTCTTATCCATTTAATCTACTAATTCTATTACCATTAAATCCTATTAGCTTACTTAATCCAAAAATACAGGATTTTGATACTAGTTTCCATATTATTCCTAAAAAGGTATCATCTATATACTAGAATGAAAACTGTTATTATAAGAAAATTGAGCTTAATAAAGTCTCTGATCCTAACTTACCTGATAATTCATTGAACAAGCATGAAGAATGTCTTCCAAATTCTGAATTGTGTTCTCAGACTATCTATCAGACTCCGGATGACACATTGTACTAAAATTTAATTCAGTACCCAATTAATTTTGAAGACCTTTACAAAAAATAGAAGTGAACCTGAGATTATGGTCAGATTCAATGGAAAGATGAACTCCATGTAACCTAATGATCTCTTTGAGGTATAGTTGAGAAATCTAATCTAAATTCATTATATATGGAATGGGAAGGAAATGTGATAATTTAGTTAATCGATCAATAATAAACCAAATTTAATTATTACCTTGATAAGTATTTGGAAACCCCACTATGAAATCCAGGGATATAATTTCCTATTTCCACTATGGAACTAGAAAAGGCTGAAGTATCACCTTAAAAAAATGTCATTATTCTTTAACCTATTGGAAATTAAAACATTTCATGGTAAATTCAAAAATATATCTTTTCATTCTATCCCAATAGTAATACCACCTAAAGTATCTGTATATCTTAATACTTCTGGGATAAGTGAAATATAGAGAACTATGAGCTTTACTTAACAACTCCCACATTAGCTGGAAATCAGAATGAACACATAATCACTTTCCAAATATCAAAAAACATTCCTTATCAAAATTAAATTTAGGAAACTTACCCTTCTTAACAAATTATACCTTTTCTTATAAATAATGTCCTTCCTTCTAAGCTTGGTTAATTCTATTTAACAAATATGATTATACTAACACCTAAAATAAAATAGAGGAAGTTTCTACATCCAAAAATTTTAAGATAAAATTCATTAAATCATTAAACAAAGGGTAATGTTCTAAATGTAACATGGTTAATGTAGAATTATTTTTCTAAATAAAGGTATAGACTATTCTTTTCCTTTCTAGGGTGATAATGGATCAAGTAATCAAATTCAGTAATTAGTTCCAACCATATTCTCTTCCACATGTTCAACCATTTTTGAGTGAATATGTACTGCAAAATTTTATGATTTGTATATATTTCACACTTTTCTCTATATAAAATTTGCCTCCAAATTTTCAAAGAAAAAACCAAAGTAGATAATTCCAAATCATGTTTAGGATAATATTTCTTATGAGATTTTAGTTGATGTGAAGCATAAGAATTTACCTAATCATTCTACATCAGGACAAAACTAAGTCCGTTAAAAGAAACACCATTGTAGATGAAAAAATAACCATTTCTAGAAGGAATGTACAAAACTATAGCATTCACGAATCTTGTTTTTAGTTCTTCAAAATAATCATCACAATCATCTGTCCAGATAAATTTAACAACTTTATGAGTCAACTTAGTTAGTGGGATTGATAACTTAGAAATGTATTTAACAAACCTCCGATAGTAACTTGTTAATCCAAGAAAACTATAAATCTCTATGTGTAATAACTCATATTTCCTCAGGACTTTCCTTTATGAAAAAACTGTGTTTAGGGTGTTCTGGGAGGCAAGGGTAGCTCATTCTGAGAGTTTTCCAAAATGTAGTTTCAAACTATTGGAGTCGGCATGTTAGTGCACTGACATCGGTAATCTAGGGCGTCGGTGCCAGGGTACTGGTGCCAGGGCATCAGTGTCAGGGCGTCGGTGCCAGGGCGTCAGTGTCAGGGTGTCAGTGTTAGGGAATCGGTAGGTCGAAGCGTCAGTAGGTGGAGGCATCAGTAGGTCCGGACGTCGGTAGGTCAAAGTGTTGGTAGGTCATTGCATCAGAAGCTCACCATTAGTGGCTCAAAGTCAGTAGGTCGTGTCGGTATCTCACCCATCAGTGACTCACCCATCGGTGACTCATTTCCAGCTTTTCCAGTTTTTCCCAATTTTCCAATTTTTCTCCTCTTACGTCTTATTTGATGTAAACCTAGTTTAAATCTCTATTTATGCATTTTGAAGGGAGTTTCAAAGGATATTAAGTATATCTTTAATATCCTAACATTCTAGGGGATTTTAGATACTCAAACCGCATGATCTTGACCATGATCCCACATTAATGACTTTTTAAATGGTTCCTCCTTTAATATAGGATCTGGGTATTCAAATCTGCGATATTCCCTTACCAGTGTGTTTTATATTCCCTCTTGGTGCACTTGAAGCCTTCCTCTCTATAATAGTCATGCGCCTATGCTAAATCCCATCCTTCTAAGTTTTATTTGAGTTCTTTCCTACTGCTCATGTGATCCTCTGTTCTTGGCGCAAAGTGGAGCTTTGGTTGCCTATTGTTTTAAGTAGGGATTTCTTTTGCCTCTCTTTAGTTATGCATCTTTCTGGTTTGGTGTACTAATGATTCCATGTGGGTAACGGATGAACACATTTCTTAAAAAAGGAAACAAATAAGAAGGGGATATGATCAAAGATAACGGGGTAATGAAATAATGGGATGGGAGTAGATTAATGTTTTATCATCTGTTTTATTTTGTTATCCTTGTTTCTTTATAGATTGATTGTGGATGTATACTTTTTGGAAATCATGTATTTTGTGGCCTTTTCTTGTGCACAGGTGGTGTTCTTTTTTTTCATTATGATGCTTGATAATTGGTCGTAACATGAATTCTGATTAATCACGTATACTTGGTTAATTAAAGGGATTCCCCAGGATCAAACTTGTTATGTGATCACACCCATTAAAAAAGTGAAATTAAAGAACCAATGTTGGATAAATTTGAATAAACTTGGCTTGATAGGTGTGGCTATGTGTTGTGTTTTTTGGTTGGGTTTTTGGGATTTATGTACTGGTGGTATAGGAGGTGTGTTGGTATCCTAGTTTGAGAGACTAATTGATTGTGGAATGGATGGACTTGTAGACAGTGGGACTTCTTTTGTTGTGTTGTGTACGTAGAGTGACATTGGGCAGTGGGACTACAATGTGGTTATTGGCTTGTTGTGCAGTGGTACTGCATCTAGGAATTTTTTGGGAAATGGGGTTGTAGGTTTTGTTGCGAGGGAAGGATTGTGTGGTATAACCTTGAAATATGATGGTTGGTAGTAAGTTGGTTGCTGCATGTTTACTTAATCAGTCTCTTCTCCTTTTGAGGTGGTTGTAGATGTTGTGCTTGGTAGTTTCCCCAGGTAGTGCTAGAATAAATTAAAGTGGACCCTTAATAAATAAATGGAAAGTGGTTAGATGAAAAGGGGTTGGGTTTACACTTTGGCAGTGGCTATATGAATGGTTGTGTATATAGGGGTAGAAAAAAAAGTGGTTCTATTGGGCTAGTTGATTGTTTTGGGATCGGTAGGTTGGGTATGATTGTTTTCTTACCTATATATATAAATTTTAGTTCCTTGTGATTTCTATATGTACCCCAACCTTTTTGAGAACCATGTGCCGAACACCCCCATCTCATGGGGAAGGGTGTCTTTCCCAATATCCCGGTGGAAGGATATATGGTTGGTTACTGAATTCCTTCATCACACCCTCTTTAAGGTTCTTACCACTTGAGCATATTCGGGAATACTATAATGTCTTGAGGCTTACCATAGTGCCAAATTCTTTGGGAAGGTTTGTTGTGGATGAGAGTCTCAGGTGTTTTCGGGCCAAGATTTTTTTTCCAAGTGTCTTCGGGATGAGGCCCAAGTGTCTTCGAGTGAGAGGTGTGGTTGTTGTGGCCTAGGTGTATGTAGGCAAGATGTTTGGTATGTTTGAGGCCCAGGTGTGTGCAGGTAGGTTTTGGTAGTGGGACTACGTTTGGAAGAGTGGTATCCTCGAGATGTTAGCAGTTAGGAATGAGTAGTTAACCAGTGGGAAAGTGGTGTATGGTACCCAAATGTCTATGTGCTTATACTACTACCTTATTGACTTGAATTTTTTTGTGAGTGTGCCTTGGTGAGGATAGGATGGTTAGTACTCCTTAGTAGGTGCTTTGAGGTTCTACTATTTTCTCATAGGGGCATTAGTATGTTCCCCCACTTGTGCAAGGGTGGATTTAGTTTTTCTATTGGGTATACTTGTATACTCACCCTATGTGGGTAAAACTATTTTCAGGTTTCCAGTATGACTTTGAGGACTGTGCTAGACTTTACTAGCTTGGGTTTCAAGATAGTTGTTGTGCTGCTACTTAGTTTCTTTTATTTTGGTACTTGTTTTAGTACTTCAGTTGTACTTTTGTCATAGTTTACATTTGAACATGTATATGGGAATGGTTTTTTTGGTTTCCTTTATATAAATGTTTGGAGTTGTTTGGGATTTTACTATCTTATCTCCCGATCCTTTTTTCATTAAAAAGGTTAATTCCTTCCATTTTGTGTGAGATTCTACACCCTTGGTTCTAGTCGCCACTTCAGGTCCTATTGAAAGTGGTACCTGGGGGTCATTATCTCTCCTTAATCTTGAATATGGAAGGGCGTGCCACTTTAGTGCCCCTTCCCTCATCTTGAGGAAGGTGGGTTGTGATTGAATGGTATCATATCATCATTGAGGGATAGTATGGATTTCTGAGCTAGGCATAGTGAAGATTACATGTGATGGTAGGAAAAAAATGTTAGGCAATCTTGGTGTGTGAGATAGGTCAGGGAAGACCGGCTAGGATACGAGATTTTAGGGCCCCTGTGATCCGATGTAAGGACTCTGAGCCTACCAATGACCAAGTGAGGATGCACTGATTACAATTTAAAGACCCCAGGAAAGGTATATGCATCATAATGACTTGGGTTCTTCTGTTTCTTGGGCGTCTTGGGAGTTTAAATTTAAATAAAGAGTTAAAATAAATCTTAAAAAAGAAATTTCCATACTACTCGGGCTTAGGAGTTCCTTGTTTACCCCTTTCAGCAATGGCACCCGGACATCAACCACGCGTGGTATAAGTAGTTGAGACTCAGTTGGTTGACCTGGTTGATTAGTGGAGGGCCGATTGAGAGGAGGAAGATGACCAGTGGAAGAAGACTCTTCATGCCTTCCAGCGGCAGACTTTGGGAAAGTACGATTGTAGCGTCTCGAACATAGAGATGGAGAGCTAGATAAAGGAGATGGTGATCACTTTCAGCTTGATCTGGGATCTGAAAGAGTAATAGGTTCCTATAAAGGTGATATAGATGAGGGGTGTAGTGCCTCAGTGGTGGACGCTTTATCTTAGGGAGAGGAGGAGACAAATGTTTTGTGGGATGTCTTTGAGAAGGAGTTCCGAGCGTAATTCCTTTCTTCCATGATGAAGGCTGAGAAGAGGCAGGATCTAATCTCCCTCTAATAGGGGATTATTTCGATAAGGGAACTATGGATAAAGTTTAATGATATTGTATTATTTGCACCAAATCTATTTTCGGATGAGGAGCCATGGGCGAGATGCTTGGAAGAGGCACTCCGACCTTCTCTTTAGTGTGTCGTCACTCCTTTACTCTACCAACATACATAGAGGTTCAAAAAAAGGATGAGGTAGTGGAAATGATGCACTTGTTGGGAGGTGTACTGAGAGAGAAGATCCATCCAAGTTCCTAGAAGGGTAAGGCCGTTAGCAGTAGGTCTCCGACATTAGGGCCTTCCAGGTTTTGTCCAGTGGGGAGTAGGCCTCAACAGATCCAGTTCTGATCTCCTGGTCCTCTCCCTTTCCCCATGGGATAGAGATAGAAAAGTTTTGTCTGTAGAGGCTATGGAAATATTTGGAACTAGTACCCAGTTTGAGCTCCATACAGTGGGGGTGAGCAGGTCCAACACCCACCTCAGCAACAACAATTTCCGGTCAAGCCTTTCCAGCAGCAGGGGCAGTGAGCACCCACTCCACCGAGGGTAGATGGTGCTAGGGGAGGCTGAACTCAGGGTAATCCTTAGGGAACTTGACCAAGGCATGGTCGGGGATATGTTTGATAGTAGAAGGGTATAGGAGCTAGGCATGGGAAGTTGCACACTACTGAGGCACCAATTCCAGTGGGGCCAGAGGTTGTTTGAGGTACGATCAGTCTGTTTAGTTCTATTTCATGTGATTTGTTTGATTCAGGAGAATCACACTCATTTTTTTACACCTAGTCTAGCCCATGTTCTGGGGATAGACATAGAGAGACTTCCCATTACCCTAGTGTTGAGTATGCTAGTTGGAGGTCAGAGCAATTTTTCTGATATTTTTCGGGGATGTAGACTGATGTTAGGGCCGCATCAGTTCAGTGGGGATCTTCTTATACTATAGATGTATCCATACAATGTCATCTTAGGAATTAATGGTTTCTTTTTTTAAATTATTTTATCTAATTATTCCAGAGGAGAGTAGTGTTTTCAAGCATGTATTTCCAGTGTGTAGTTTTCGTCAGTGAGTGAAGCTGTCAGGTGGGTAGTTGGTGTGTGTAGAATCTTCTATCTTTGATGGTTGAGATGTTAGTGGGATCAGCAGACACATAGATGGTGGTGGTTCTGAGGGTTTTTATAGAGTTCCTTGATGTCTTCCCAGAGGAGGTCGTGACCCTACCCCCTCAATGTGATGTTGAGTTTAGAATAGACTTACAACCTGATCCCTATTGGATTTTGATGGCTCTCTATCTAATGAATCCTTCTGAGTTGTGGGAGTTTTGAATTTCGGTTGAAGACCTGATGAAGAAGGGTTTTATCTGGCCATGTGTGTCTCCGTGGGGTTCTCCATTCTTGTTCGTGAAGAAGGAAGATGGTGGTCTAAGACTCTGCATAGACTACTATATACTAAATTAGGGGATGGTCAAGAATTGTTACCCTCTCTCGAGGATTGAAAATCTTTTTGACTAGTTAAAGGGAGATGGTTGGTTCTCTAAGATCGATATGTGGTCTGGGTATCACCATTTGAGGGTGAAGGATGGAGACATCCTGAATACTTCTTTCAGATGTAGGTATGGTCACTTCGAGTTTATGGTCATACCCTTTGGCATTATTAATGCACCAACCGTCTTCATGGGGATCATGAACTCTATCTTCCATGGGTTCCTAAAGTAGTTTGTCATCGTGTTGATTGACAAAATTCTGAACTATTCAGAGTTAGAGTAGGAGCACACCAAGCACCTGAGGACTATCCTGGAGGTCCTCCGATGCTACCAAACTTGTGCAAGTGTATGTTTTGAATGCAAGAGGTTCACTTAATTAGACAAGTGGTGTCTTATGAATGGATAGAAGTGGACCCATAAAAGGTTTAGGTGGCTATTTATTGGGTATCACCCAAGCATTTGGTATATATTCGCATCTTTCTGGGTCTAGCAGGCTATTAACGGAGGTTTGTACCTGACTTCTCTCAAGTTTTGGATCTGTTGATGACTTTGACCAGAAAAGACTAGGCCTTCGTGTGGAGTGAGCAGTTTCAATCAGCTTTCAGCTATCTGAAGGGGATGTTGGTCAGTGCCCTAGTACTTAGGTTACCAAAGGAATAAGTGATTCTTGAGGTGTTCTGTGATTCTTATGGTCTAGGCTTAAGATGTGTGTTGATGTAGTAGTGAGGAGTGATCTCTTATGGGTCTAGGTAGTTATGTATGCATGAACATAACTATCCCACCCATGATCTGGATCTTGTAGTGGTCATGTTTTCACTGATGTTTTGGTGAAATTACCTCATCAGATAATGCTTTGTGGTCTTCACATATCATAGGAGCTTGAGGTATATCTTCTCCCAGCTAGACTTGAACTTGTATTAGCGAAGGTGGATGGAGTTCCTATAGGAATATAGCTTTGAGATATCTTAAAAATTAGGAAAAAGGAATGTGTTGGCTGATTAAATAAGTAGGAAGTCACATAAATAGGTAGTTAATATATATATATATTATTGGAAGGAAAAGGAGGAGTTGACTGATTTGTATCTTGATGTAAGAGTGGATGGCGGAAGATGCTCTCTATTTTAGATGACATTACAATCTTCCTTAATGTGGTAGGTAGAGGAGTCTCAGTGGGGAGACTCAGAGAATGAAGTGATGCATGATCGCGCTACCCAGGGTGATGCCCTGAAGGGATGGTTGGAGGATAGTTAGAATGAGATGCTATTTCATGGGAAGCTGTTTGTTCCAGTGAAAATGTGCGAGTGAGTTCTCCATGAGTTCCATAATTCAACCTTGGTGGTGCATCCGGGAGTCTCTAAGATATATTGAGGCATGAGGGAACATTTTTGGTGGCCTAGGGTGAAGAGGGTAGTGGTGAAGTTTTTGAAAAGGTTCCTAGTGTATCAGTAAGCGAAGGCTGAGCACCATGTTCTCGACAGTCTGTTGTAACCATTAGACATTCCTGAATGGAAGTGGGATGACATCTCGATGGATTTTGTCATAAGATGACCCAAGAATTAGGGAGTATGTGATTCCCTTTGGGTATTAGTGGATCCGTTGATGAAATCATATCACTTCTTGGGGATGAAGGAGTTAAGCGTAGTGGATTACTTAGCACAGAGGTATGTGGATGCGATGGTGTGGTTGCATGGAGTTACAAGATCCATTTTCTTGGATCAAGATACATGTTTTATGTTGCGAGTTTGGAGAGGATTGTAGCATGAATTTGGCACCTAGTTATGAATTAGAACTTCTTTCCACCCTCAGATGGATGGGCAGATAGAGAGGACTATCCAGACATTAGAGGACATGCGACGAGCATGTGTTTTGGGCTTCAGAGGATTGTGGGTATGACTATTTCCCCTAGTACATTTTTCTTACAATAATAGCTATCACTATACCATTGGCATATCACCATTCAGGGTTTTATACGGAAGCCTGTGTTTTTCACCAGTATGCTGGACAGAGGTTGGGGAAATATCCCTTCTTAGAGTAGAGGTAGTGTAGAGAACAATAAAGAAGTTTCAGCTTGTGTTTGAGAGGATGAAGGTAGCATAATACTAACAGAATTCATATTCCAATCATAGGTGGAGGCCTTTGGAGTTTGAGGTTGGGGACCATGCCTTCTTCAAGGTTTCCTATCAACATGGGTAGTGGAGGTTCAGTAAGGGAAGAAATCTTTCTCCTAGGTTCTTTGGACGTTTTGAAGTGTTGGGATGTGTTGGCGAGGTGGCATATCACTTGGAATTTCCATTGTGGTTAGAGAGGATCCATGAAATCTTCCATGTCTCTTAGATCCTTCGATATCTACACGATGAATCGCACGCCATTGAATAGGGATATTTGGATATTGAGGAAGGCACGACGTTCATGGGGCGGCTAGTGAGAATCGAGGATTTCAAGGAGAAAGTGATTCATTGATGGACCATTTCTTTTATACATGTGCTATGGAGGCATGGTGGCCTCAAAGAGAGTACTTAGGAGTGGGAGGCAAAAATTCATGGCTAGTACCCAGATCTTTTCTAAGTTTTTTTTTCTGTGATTTACCTATGTTCTTCATTTTATGATGTAATGCTTGACCTTGTTCATCATTAGATGGCTTGTTTCCCTGTTCTCTGAATGTGTGTAAAAATTCCTAATTGTGGGGAGGGGAGGAACTGATCCCTCATCAAGACACATTAATGTGGATGCTATTGAACCCATGTGGGTGAGTCAATGCCGCCCAAATCAGATAATATCTTAACATGGAGGAAGGAGCTACCTAATCCATGTGTCTGGACAGTGTGACCTTTGGTGTTTGTGTGGTTGTTGGGGGAATTGGGGCCCTAGTGTTTCTACAGTTGTTCCGGAGATAGATATCAAGGAGTTGTTCCTATATGTCATGTTTTTCACTCTAGTTTTCAAACAACGCAAGGTAGTTTGTTTCTGAGAGGTATCTTAAGGGGTTTTGATTCAGACCTCTCCTTTCTTGGGTTGAGTTTGGAATTCATAGGGATGAGAATGTTTGATAGGTATCAGATGTAATAACCAGGATTTCCCCAAACCTTTCCTTTGTGAAAAACTAGCATTTAGGGTGTAATGGGAGGCAAGAGTTTCTCATTTTGAGAGTTTTCCAAAATCTAGTTTTGAACTATCAGCGTCGACATGTTAGTGCATCAGAATGATAGTGCATAGACATTGATGAGTTAGGGTGTTAGTTCCAGGGCGTTGGTGCCAAGGCATCAGTACCAAGGCGTCGGTGCTAGGGCGACGATACCAGGGCATCGATAGGTCTATGTTTCGATAGGTTGAGACGTCAGTAGTTCAGGGTGTTGGTAGGTCGAAGTGTCGGTAGTTCATTGCATGATTATCTCAATATCAGTGGTTTATCACCGGTAATTTGTATCGTTAGCTCACCCATCAGCAACTCACCAATCGATGAATCTTTTCCATCTTTTCTAGTTTTTCCCAATTTTCCAATTTCACCCCTCTTACGTCTTATTTGATGTAAACCAAGTTTAAATCCTTGTTTGGGTGTTTTTAAGTTTGTTTCAAAGGATATTTAGTATATATTTAATATAATAACATTATGGGGGATTTTAGATACTCGAACCATGTGATCTTGACCATGATCCCGCGTTAAAGAATTTTGAAATGGTTCCTACTTTAATATAGGATCTGGGTCTTCAAATCCATGATCTTCCCTTCCCAGTGTGTTTTCCATTCCCTCTTGGTGTTCCTAAAGTATTTTTCTCTAGATGATTCATGACCTTGTGCTAAATCCCCTCATACTCCATTTTCTTGGAGTTCTTTCATAATTCTTGCACAATCCTATGTTATTGGCGTAAAGAGGAGATTTGGTCTCCTATTGTTTTAAGTAGGGGTTTATTCTGCCACTCTTTAATTATGCATCATGCGGGTTGGGTGTACTAATGATTCCTTGTGAATAATTAATGAAAACTTTTCTTAAAACAAGAAATAAATAAGAAGGGAATAGGATAAAAGATAACAGGGTAATGAAATAATGAGCTAAGAGTGGATTGATGTTTGATCATATGTTTTATTTTGTTATCCATGTTTCTTTATGGATTGATTGTGGCTGTATAAATTATAAAAATAATGGATGTTGGTGGTCTTTTCTTGCACACTAGTGGTGTTCTATTTGTTTTTTATGATGTTTGATAAGTGGTTATAACATGAAATCTGCTTAATCATGTATACTTGGTTAATTAAAGGGATTCCCCAGGATCAAAACTGTTCTGTGATCACCCCTGCTAACAAAGTGGAATTAAAGAACCTATGTTGAATAAATCTGAATACACATGGCTAGATAGGTGTGGCTGTGTGTTGTGTTTTCTGGTTGAGTTTGTTGTATTTGTGTACGAGTGGTACAGGAGGTGTGTTGGTATCCCAGTTTGAGAGACTAATTGATTGTGGAATGGATAGAATTGTAGGAAGTGGGACAACCTTTTTTGTTTTGTGTCCATCGATCGATGTTGGGTAGTGGGGCTGTAATGTGGTTGTGGGCTTATTGTGCAGTGGGACTTCATCTGGGATTTTTTTGGGGAGTGGGGTTGTAGGTTTGGTTGCATGGTAAGGATTGTGTTGTACAACCTTGAAGAATAATGGTTAGTAATAGGTTGGTTTCTACGTGTTTAGTTAATCAGGATCTTCATCTTCTAAGGTGGTTATAAACATTGTGCTTAGTAGTTTCCCCGAGTATCACTATAATAAATTAAATTAAACCCTTAATAAATAAATGGAAAGTGGTTAGATGAAAATGGGTTAGGTTTACACTTTGGCAGTGGTTGTTTGAATGGTTGTGCATATAAGGGTAGCAGCAAAAGTGGTTCTATTGGGTTGGTTGATTGTTTTGGGATCCGTAGGTTGGGGTTGAGTTTTTTCTTACCTATATATTTAAATTATAGTTCCTTTTGATTTCTATACGTACCCCACCCTTGTTGAGCACCATTTTCTGAACACCCCCATATCATAGGGGAGGGTGTCTTTCCCAACATCCCGGTGGAAGGATTAATGGCTAGTTACTAACTTCCTTCCTCGCACCCTCTTTTGGGTTCTTACCACTTGAGCGTATCTGGGCAGGATGTAATTGCTTGAGGCTTACTATATTCCATGATTCTTCAGGCAGGTTTGTTGTGGATGAGAGGATCGGGTGTTTGCGAGCCAAAATTGTTTTCCCAAGCGTCTTCAAGATGAGGGACATGTGTCTTCAGGTGAGATGTGCGGTTTTTGTGGCCTAGGTGTCTATGGGTGAGATGTTTGATATGGTTGAGGACCAGGTGTGTGCAGGCAGATTGTGGTAGTGGGACTGCGTTTGGATGAGTGGTAGCATCAAGAAGTTATCCATTAGGAATGAGCAGTTAACCAGTGGGAAAGTGATGTGGGGTACCCAAATGTCGATGTGCCTATACTACTACCTTACTTGACTTGCGTTATTTAGTGAGTGTGCCTTGGTGAGGCTGGGCTGGTTAGTACTCCTTGGTAGGTGCTTTGAGGTTCTACTATTTTCTCATAGGGTCATTATTATGTTCCCCCACTTGTGCATGGGTGGATTTAGTTTTCCTACTGGGTATACTTGTATACTCACCCTATGCGTGTAAAACTATTTTCTGGTTTCCAGGGGGACTTTGAGGACCGTGTTAGACTTTACTATCTTGGACGTTAGAATAGTTACTATGTCGTTACTAAGTTTCTTTTATTTTGGTACTTGTTTTAGTAATTCATTTGTACTTTTTCCACAGTTTACATTTTAACATGCATATGGGAATGGTTTTTGGTTATTTTATATAAATTTTTGGATTTTTTTTGGATTTTACCATAGTATATTCTGATCCTATTTTCATTAAAAATGGTTATGATTCCCATTTTTTGTGAGATTCTATACCCTTGGTGCTAGTCACCACTCTGAGGCCTATTGAATGTGGGACCCATGGGTCATTATCTCCTTTTCATCTTGAAGAAGGAAGGGCATGGAAATTTGATGCCCCTTACCTCATCTTGAGGAAGGAGGATTGTGACACTATGAATTTTGTAGTTCTTGTCCATTATTCTAATTTCTTAACAGGTTCTACAATTATTTCATCTTTAGAAACAATGTTTCCAAGAAAAGAATTTTTTTTCAACCAAAATCGAAACTTATTAAATCTTCCATATAGTTTTTTTTCTTTTAAGGTTTACAAAATAATCCTTAGGTGTATTGATTGATCCTTATGAAATTTAGAATAAACCAATATATAATCAATAAACATAACCAAAAACTAATCCAAATATTCATGGAATACTCTATTAATAAGATCCATAAATAAAACATGTGAATTAGAAAACCCAAAAGGATTAAATACAAACTCATAGTTCCCATATCTAGTCTGAAACATAGTTTTTCAAATATCTGCATCCTTCACCTTCAACTGACGGTACCTTGACCTAAGATTAAACTTTAAAAAATATTTTGTTTCCTAGATATGATCAAAAAAATAATCAACATGAAGAAATGGATAGTTGTTCATACAAATGATGTTATTAAATTCTCTATAATCAATGAAAATTATCATAGAACCATCTTTTTTTTAACAAAACTAAACAGGGGCACCCCATGGTGAAGTACTTGGATGAATGAAACCTTTATCTAGAAATTATTGCAACATATTTTTTAATTCCAAAATTTCTACTTGATCCATTCGACAAGGGTATTTTTAAATAGGCTTAGAATAAGGTATTAAGTTAATAGTAAACTCAACCTCTCGATTCAGAATAATACCTAGTAAATCATCAAGAAAAAAATCTATATATTCATTAACTATTTGGGCATCACTAATCTGAACAATTTCTTTTTTTTTCAATGATATGTTCTAAGTAACCTTCAATTCCATTTGTAATAAAATTTTCTACTTCTTGGTAGGTTATTAAAGGTATGAAATCATTGAAAAATTATTTATTGACTCTAAAATATATCCTATCATGATAAATTGAAATCCTATCCATAAAAAAATAATATCAAACTCTATTTTGAGAAGTTAAACAAGATTTTATAAAAATAACACACCACTGTTAACAAGATTAAGATTCCTATAAACCTTTTTTACTTTAATATTTACACCGAGTATTTTTACCAAAATATATATCATACACTCATGATTTTATATTCATAGTATTCTTTCAAATTTCCTGAAAAATAAAGAATTTGATGATTCAAAATCAAACAGGATATTGACATAATTTAAATACAAAAGTAACATACCTATCACCACTTCATTCTATGGGAAAAAATCAATCATATTAGTAGAAAAAGTTTCTGCCACACCTCTCAGCCTCCAACCTTGATGATTTCCAACCAGAGTTACTAACTTTGGGCACACGTTAATATAATAAACAAAATCATTATAACTAAAAAATATCTCCATTGGATGTCTATCTATTACCCCATTCTTGGATTCATTAGGATTATTACCTTATAATCACAAGCCATATGAACAAACTTTCAACATAAGTAACACTTCTCTAATTTTATAAGACCTTATTCAGGGTGATTTTTACCACACTTACCACAAGATAGGAACTTAATTTTTTTACCTCCAAATTTCTTTGATGTATGATTCCCCATCACCTTTTATCTTAACCACTTCTTACTATCATCATCACAAGGCACATAAGTGTTAGAAAACTCCATCTCAATTTTTTCATCACAATGAACAAATTTCTTAGAGAGTCTACATTCTCATGTGGCAATATCTCTTTATAAAAACGGTTTCAATCTTGAGTAAAATATAATAGTTTTACTGTCAGTGTCTAGAAAAAAATATGATATGTACTTGTCCAATATTGTAAAACTGGATTCATAAATGGATACATAATCTTCATCCCTTTTCATAAATTCCAGGAATTTTTTTCCATCTAGAGTTTAAAAACCTTAGGGAAATATTTATCAAGGAAAAGTTTCTTAAATTTTTCCCATTCCTTGGAATATTGATCATATTTATCTCTGATATTCTTAACCAGAGACCCCAATAGATGGAATTCACCTTCAAAGAAATAAATGGAAAGGGTTAACTTTTGGTTTTCTAGATACCCCATGTATTCAAATATATTCTCCAAGGCATTGATCCATCCTTCAGCTACTGCTGGTTTAGAAGATATGATGAATGATGGATAATGTTGTCTCATAAAATTCTCTACTATCATCATGTTCCTCTATGGTAGATATAGATTCTCTTTAGAATGGATTCCACTACTATTTATATATTGTATCAAATAATCCACCACCACAAAAAAAAGATCAATTCCAATACTGAAAATTTTGGTTTGCTTATTTAAAAGGACATTGTCCTCTTGGAGCCTTCTTATTATAGCCTCCTAGTTTCCTCTGTGGAAAACCATTCTAAACAAACATAGTTTAGTCGAAGCAACATGGTAATCATAAAATTATATATGATTTAAACATCACCGTTGGGTAAAAGATTTTAAGGGTAATCTATTATCATTATCCTAAACCTTAAAGTTATCTAAACCTTACTATGATACCAACTGTAAGGACATGGCCTTAAGCATCACATAATCAATTATATTTAGACTAGAGTTCATATTCATTCATTCCCAAAGATATTTTAGGTTTAGAGTTTTAGAGAGTTAGGTAATGACTCTTACATAAGAAACCTATACGTATAAAAATTGTAAACTTCTAAACCAGTATCTATTTTTTCCACAATATAAGAATTTTAAAATAAAACATGATTTATTTTCATGAAAAATCTTCACAACTCTTAACTCGACATCTCATTTTCTCTTACCCACACTTAAAACATGGAAATTTTTTCTAAAAAAATGGGTTGAGCAAAAAGATATCAGTAAGGTACATAAGATAAGAAATCCATCAGTCCATAAAAAACATGGAAACTCATGAATTTTGTTCTTAAAAACATAACTTTTAATCCAAAAAGTGAATATTTTTATTTTAAAAAGGCCATCATATTACCTTTTGAAATCAATTTATTTCCATGAAAACTCATTAGCAAGAATAGAAAGGTCATGCAAGTACCTTGGAACATAATCATTATATAACCATTACCAAACCCTTATAAGAAAACTTACAAATTATAATAACCATAATTTTGACTTCCAATATAATTATATAGAGAACAAAATAATTACCCAATGCATTGGAGTGCTATCTGGGTGCACCCACCATATGATCTATAATGGGATCACCCATGAGCCATAATGGGGCTCAAACCTTGGTAAATAATATCTACGGGCCATATCATGAATAAATTCCTTGAAAAATCTATTAAACCCATGTTCAAAACACTTTTGAATACCATAATATCCTTTTCTTATAAAAATAAATTTTAAAATATAAATAACTGTGGAAATAATAAAGAAAACATTTAATTAGAAAAGATCCTTGAAAATTTATAAAGGAAAATGGAAATCATTAAGGATTCATGATAGCAGGAAATTCCATTCATGATGTATATATAAAAATAATACATTATTTTTGACTTTTTGTAAAAAGATTTGGAAGAGGAACATTAAAAGAGGATTTAAAAGAAAGATCGTTACCTTGAGGCCGACTCTTCATGTAAATTATTTATAATTATAAATATTAAACTTAAGTTAGTTTTATACTTTCTTAATAACCTTTTAAAAGTTCATTATTACTATTATATCACTCATTACCATGTTATTTTCAATTAATTAATCATTTAAGTTCACGTCAGATGTTTTGACGATATTTAGAACATAAGTCTGATATGACTTCGGTAGGTTGACTATGGTCAAAAGGGTATTACTAATATATATAAAAAATAATAATCATGATATAATTATAATTTTTATACATAAATTATTATTTTAAAACTAATCAAGAAATATGGTTATGAAAAATGAACAACATTACCATCATGAGGATGGTAGGCTGTACGTACACATGAGTAACATTTACATTTATCAACGATCATTATAGAAAGAAGATGAGTATTATTTTATCATTGAATAATGATAAAAATATAATAAATATCATATTAATTATTTAAATATACTTATATTTCTACAATCATTGTGATGTGGTGATTGAAAAATGAATCACATCACTTAATGAAGGTGGTAGTCCACACGTATGCAGGAACGACATTATCATTTTTTAGTGGATGGAAAGTAAAGAAGGTAAATGATATATTTTATCATAATAATGATAAAAATTTCATTAATATAATATATAAACATTAATTCCATCATTATAACCTTTCTTGATAGACAATAATGAAAAATTAATTACATCAGTTTGCAAGATGATAAGCCGTCGTACACACAAATAACAAATTCATTTACCATTTTATGGATGTAGGAGATGGATATAGATTATTAAATTAACATAATAATATATAAGTATATATAGGATATTTGTGTTATAGTTTTATCATGGTTTAATAATATGTTAAGGAGTTCAAAGAGGAAACAAAACTAAAATATGCAGTTGAAAACTATATATTTTCTTTGGAAAACCTCATTTGATTAATACCTTAAGATATATAATATTTATATTATACCTAAACCAAGACATATATAATTAGGATATTCATTCTAATAAGGTATTTTTGAGGGTCTTGGATAAGAAAAATGTGGTTTGAAGTGCTAATTATTTATAATAAGAGGTTCACTTTCATAAGTGAGAGGAGGGGCACTCTTGGAATTTCTCTAAATATTAAATCAATATAAATTAATACCTAGTTCCAAATGGTTAAAAAATAACTCATTTAGAGGATAAGATAAGGATAGGTTGAATTTGTCTCTTTAAATAATTTCTGGATAGGTTTAGGCCACATTTTACCCTTATCATTTAATTTTATCCCCTTAATAACCCTATTAAAACTTACCATGATAATAAGGGTTTTTACTCTTTGAGGGTTAACATAGTTACTATAAATGGAAAAAAGAACCATAAATGAACTACAGTTTATATTATAAACCATATCATAATATATTTTCTGAATATATTATTTTTTATGAATTTTATATCATTTAATAAAATATCATTTATTTTAAAATATCATTAATGTCAATTTTTAAAACTATTTATTACTTTAAATTTAATAATATCAATATTATACTTAGAATTTGAACCAAATATTTTATAATATATATAAAATTTAATTTTAATATATAAAATTTGTAGATAACATTATTTATCTCAAATTATATTACTTTTAATACTTTTAATATTATTTATTTGATATTTAAATTAATTGAATAATTATTACATTAGCATTGTGTAAGCATTTAAGGAAATTATTTATTCACTAAAAATTAAAAACAAATTACCCTAATGAATATAAATATTTTATATTTCAAAATAATATCAATATTCTAACAAATACTTTGGATAACCCCATAATAAAAATATTATAGTTATTAAAAACAATAGTTTGACATGTTTTTCTTTTCTTGAAATAAAATATTTTAAAGGTCATAATATCATAAAAATAGAGAAAAAATGAAATATAACCAAATATTGGATTAATATGGACTAAATAGACTCCTAAATAAGATTAATTCACGTGTTAGGTTAATTTTATAATACTTACCATTTTATTTTTAACTTTATTTTCCATATTACCCATTACCGCGGTAACCAAAATTACTAAAGACACTATTTATATTGAAAAACAATAAAGTGATATATTTACTAAATTTTAACCCATTTATTCAAAATATGGAATCCATTTTTCAAAATTTAAAACATGTAAGTGAAAATATTTAATTTAATGTTAATCCTACTAAATGTATTGAAAAATATTTTTCTTGAAAAAAGAATTTTTAAGACAAAAAATGTACTAATACCAAAATAAGGTATAAGGATAATTAAAATTTAATTAATTAGATTATATATAATTAAATATTACTTAAGTTAATTTTAGATAAAATTATAATCATAAAGTGTTTTTAATAAAATGATAGTTTTATAAAAATCGATATTTTTCACTAGTCGATGAAAAATTAATCTTTTCAGAAAATTATAAAAAATTAATCCAAAGATAAATTTGATATATAAATCAAAAAATGAAGTTCATTTTTTTAAAATTAAAATTATAAAAATATTTATTCTAGGATTACCTGGTTTGTTACATTCTTCCCCCTTTTGGAAATTGTGTCACGACCTTCTCCGCACAATGATACTGTAACGAGGGGAGAAAGATGGTGACTGCCCGAGTCCTACCTCTAGTAGGCCTCAGGTTGGAGACTAGCACTAAGGGCATAATAAACATGCATATATGAGGTATTACCCTCTAATAGAAAGATGTAGAAAAGAGAGATAAGAAGGATACAACAACCGACACTTATTCAGGCATATATATATATATGAAAGAAACCCAAGTACCAGCATGAAATTACATTAAATACTAAACAAATAAAAAAAAACTACAAGTACAAAAAATTTAAAGAAGAAATTGACCACAAATCCCATAAATATCCTACTAAACCCTAAGCTAGTAATATCCATCCCAAACACCAACCTTCTCCACCTGACCTAAAAAACATTTTATATATACGTGGGGTGAGCATAAAAATATACTCATTAGGGTCCTCCCTGAATCATCTTGTGAAAAATATAAATAAAGAACGCTAAAGAACAATGAAAAATAGTGAAACTAACTCATCACCTAAATAGGTACACTAATTTCCTAACCTCACCATGGATAACTCTCACCAAGTATCAGATACAATAGAGTATATAATATAGTAATAAAATATCAAGGGTACCCTACTCCCACTTCCCCATTGGTTTATCGCTATGCCTCAATATCGTACATCCTGAGCATCTCTCTCCAAAAGTAATCCAACCTGAAGACACTTGGGAAAGTCATCAAAACATGCACTTTGTGTGTTACATATCCACACCCTCCAATCACATATCAACACATAGTAACCAAGTAGTTTCTAGGATCCACCATAGTCTTTATGATGTATATCAATCATCAAGTATTATACCTCAAGCCATTAATACCAATACATGAGTAAGTACCTCAATCCATCACAACCCATACACATCATACGTATAATAATCTTTTGGATACTATATCTGGTAATACATGTGTGTGAAATAAATACAATCCATTATAACCCTCTAAACACATATATGGGAAAACTATACACCATGCATACCATCACAAGTAACTACCAAAAGAAGAGAGTGGGGCTAGAGGGGGTAGTCATCCATCCATCCTCCCTCTGAGATACTGGAGAAAACACTCTCCTAGAGTCTACTAGGTGTCAGTTTCCCTAGATGACATGGGGGGGGGAAGCGTATGAAATCACAAAATATACATGATATAATATAGCTCACAAACACACTATGGGTATAACCTAGTCTTAGACTCAACTGAAGTTAACATTTCTCAAACTCCTGGCTGACACTGCTAAGACCAAATATCCTATAAGAACACAAGTGTTTTAAAGAGCTACTTTATATTCATTCTTTACTTTATATCAATTCCTTCCATTAATTAATTCATTATCCATTAATTTACCATTAACATTATTCCCTATTAAATTAAACTGCATTAAATCTAATTAATCATCAATGTAAAATCTATGCCCTCTAAGAATAATCCAAACCAAGTCCATGGTTTATCAGGATTAACATATTTTTAGAATTTTCATTCTATAATCAACCAAATTCATGGGTTAAAAACTTATTTGTTCATTATTAGCATCATTTAATATCCAGGTACTCTAGGAAAACCATCCTATTCTACCACCAAGAAGAAACATGCATCCAAACACCTCCAGTTGCCTCAAATAGTGGGGAAATAAATGTAGATAAAAACAAGAAACCCAAACATCATCCATTAAACAGATTCATGTGAGAATATTAGCTCTCAATATCTCATTAATAGGTAAGCCCAACTTTAACCCATTCCATCACCTCTAGTTCCATTCCTGACACCCACATGCATATAATGATGTCTCTCACAAGCACATGCATCATCTGTTTCCACATTATACGGGCCTCCCCACTCCATATTACATCATCCATACCAGGCTTAGCCATACCCAGGATCACATCACATTGAATCCTCCCCACCCCATATCACCTTATCCATCCTAGGATTAGACATATCAAGATTATATCAGAAGGATAATATCCATAGAAAATCACAAAAATAGAAGTATAAAAATAATAAATCAATAGGGTAACTCGGCCATCAAAATATGGTAGTATGCCTTTTCATGAAAATGAACTCTCATGGCTCCAAAACAAGGCACTTAGCCTTTTCAAGAAAATGAGAAACTTAGACCCTAGAAAAATATATTTACCACATAACTGATTATTATTCCATTTTTAATTTACTAATTCATTTTTTAAGAGGCTCCAACTATGGGAAACTTAAGACATCAAGACAAAACAAACTATCAAAGGAAAACTATACTCTTATAATTTATTCCAATTTCAAAAAACCTAGGGAACTAACATTATCAATTAACATTCCTTTATAATCATTAACAATAATTAACTTACTTAACATTATTTATCAATTCCATTAATCATATGGAATATCAAATTCAATTAAACATGTGCATTGGATCAATTTGATGATCATTCAATTAAAACAACAACCAGATTCATTAAACATGCCTCATTATTCTTTATCCAATTAATTGTCTATTAATTATAGCTTTATGTTATTTAAAAATTTCTATTAATAAAAATATGCTTACAAATCATGGAATAGATATAAAACTATCTAGTAAACCATGAGGCAAACCTCTATCATGGTATAAAGCAACAACATCAATAAGATGTGATCAATGTCTAATTTATTTAATCTGATTAAATAATTGTTAAGTTAATTCCATCACTATAAAAATGGATGAACCATGATAAATTTATGGTTGTGTGTAACTAAAATAAGAAAATAAATGAATCCCCTACCTCAAAATCCATCAATGTTTTTTCATGAGAACGAACCACCTTATGGATCTCTGATCACCTCTTCCACAAAAAATGCATCCATCTAAGGATGCTGATGCACAAATGCACCAAAAAAACTAGTTGAAACATATTTAGAAGCATGGGATATCGTTTTCCATTGAACGAAGAGAATAAAAAAGAGTAAATGATATCAAACTAGGAGAACCCACTAGAAATAGTGGTAGAACTCACTTTGGATCACCATAGATCAAAGACTGAAGCCCAATGATTGATCCTTGTCGAAGGAATCACCAAAATTTCTAGAAGGAAGTCGTTGGTCTCCTATAATAAGAGAGGAAAGCAGTTTTCTATATGGTTTAGAGAAAACACAAGAATCTAAACCCCTTTAAAGATGTGCAACATAGGGGAATTACACGACATGTAAACCATTTACACGTCATGTAAATGTTAGGGTAATAAATAACTGAAGAGAACGTATTGTTTTTTATTATTGAACCCCAAAATATAAACATCTTATAGAATCCTGTAAACTAGACTTAACAATCCATGAACCACATTTACATGGTGTGCAGTCACCCTGCTTCTAGAATTTTATATATATACTCTTCTAGACCACATCCAATCCTCCTTCAAGCACCACAAGCCTCAGAAACACACAAAAGATTAGAACCCATGGATTCAGGCCCTAAAAAATTTCATCCTCAAAATTTCATCCACTTCTTAAACAAGTGGGGACACCTTTCATTCATATAATTTTAAGACTCCCACGTTTCTTCTTCAACCATATGGTTTTTCCAAAAAACCTTAACCTAGTGAATTAACTTATTCCACAATTCTTTCTCTCTACTGTCAAGAATATGAATAAAATGTTCTTTATAAGAAAGGATTTATTTTAAATGAACTACTTCAAGGATCAAAACATGAGATGAACCTGGCATATAATTTATTAACATCCAAACATGAAAAAAAATTTAAACCTAGGATAAAAATAGAGGCAAGGACACTCTCTAAGAAATTGATCCAACTTTCTATAGGATTTCATATGGTCCAATGAACCATGGACATAACTTTTCCATTTTACCAAAACACATAACAATTTTCCATAGAGATAATTTAATAAAAACATGATCACATACATCAAAAGAAAGGTATTTTCTCTTTTTATCCATTTAGATTTTCTACATGTTTGAGGTATCCTCATATATTTCTATATCATATTCACCGTCTCAGCCATTTCCTCTACCGATTGCAGTCCCATCAACTTACTTTCACCTAATTCATCCCAAAATGCTAGAGTTCAATGCTGATTTCTATATAATTTATCAAAAGGTTCCATATGTACACTAGAATGAAAACTGTTATTATTAAAAAACTCAACTAAAGAAAGATCTTGATCCTAACTTCCATGATAATACATTGAACAACCATGAATCATGTCTTCCAAATTCTTAATTTTTCACTCAAACCATCCACAAAACTAATGATGAAACAATGTAATGAAATTTAATTTAGTACCCAATGACTTTTGAAGGCCTTTCTAAAATCTATAAGTGAACCTAGGACCACAGTTAGATACAACAGAGATAGGAACTCCATGTAATATAACTATATTCTTGAGATACAGTTGATTAAGTAGAACTAAATACATTTTATCTCAAATGGGAAAGAAATGTTTAGATTTAGTTAATCAATCAACAATAACCAAAATTAAATTATTACCTTGATAAGTATTTGGAAATTGCACCACGAAATCCATGGATATATTTTCTGATTTCTACTCTAACACTGGAAAAGGCTAAAGAATCCCCTTTGAAAAATTTCATTCTTATTTAACCTGGTTAAAAGTAAAAAATTTCATGGTAAAGTCATCAATATATATTTTCATTCCATAAAACCAGTAAAACTACCTAAGGTCACTATACATCTCAGTGATTCCAGGATTAATGGAATATATAAAACTATGAGCTTCACTAAACGGCTCCCTATTAATATAGGAATCACAAGGAAAAAATAATATCTTTCCAAATCTAAAAAAAATCTTTATAAACATTAAATTCATGAAAGTTAAACTTCTTAACCAATTATACCTTTTCTAGAAATTCATAGTCTTCCTTCTGAGCTTGATTAATTATGTACGATAGAGATAATTGCACTGATACCTAAAACAAATAGTGGAAGTTCCTATATACATAACCTCAAGGAAAAAATTCATCAAATCATTAACCAAAGGATCATGTTCTAAATGTAACATGGTTAATTTAACATTATTTTTCTAACTCAAGGCATTAGCTAATTTTTTTCCTTTAGAAGGTGGTAATGTATCATGTAATCATAATCATTAATTAGTTTGAACCATCTTCTCTACCTCATATCCAATATTTTTGAGTGAATATATAATTCATAAATTTACGATCAATATATATTTCACACTTTTTATCCATATAAAAGATTCCCCTAAATTTTCAAAGAAAAAACCACAACAGTTAATTCCGAATCATGTGTACGATAATATTTCTCATGAGGTTTTAGCTAATGTGAAGCATAAGAAATTACCTAATTATTCTTCATTAGGAAACAACCAAGTCTCTTTAAAGAAGCATAACTGTAGATTAAAAAAATCACTATTTATAGACAAAAGGTAAAAAACTAGAGTATTATCCATTTTTTTAGTTCCTAAAAACAATATTCACACTCTTTTATCCAAATAAATTGTACTCCCTTATGAGTTAACGTAGTTAGTGAGATATATAACTGAGTAAAATTTTTAACAAACCGCTGATAGAAACCCACCAATCCATGAAAACTATAAGCCTCTATGACATTTTTAGGTGTGTAGTTGAAATTTTATATAAATTTTGGATGATTTTATATAATTTTTATTCCTAAAATATTCTATGATACACTAGGTTTTGGATTGTTTTCACAGGAATTAGGAATTTAGAACTTAAAATAATAAATGAAAAAAAAGTTCCAAAAATGGCCTTTACATTCCATGTATCACATACATGACATGTTGAATCTTTTCACAAAATGATTGCAGAGTCGCAGACCAACCCATTAAGATTATTCATGACACGAATATAGTACAAAATGTGTAAATCAAGTACTCGATGTGCAGCACATGAGCCTCATATCGATTGGTGAGGACTCTTCAAGTGCATCCACGAGACCCATGTTCGATTCCGGGAAGTGGCATATTCTTAGGTTACTGCAACAATAATCTATCATGTACTGTAGAAGGAACTATAGTAGGTACTGTTCGATACTGTAGTAGATGGAACTATTCACTTTTAGGCCACTAGTTTGACACTGGAGTCCTTAAGGCCTTTGGGCCACTTAGGCCTTAGAGTCAGTAAGGATTTTGGGCCACCTTAAGGCCTTTGGGCCACCTCAAGGCCTTTGGGAAACCTTAAGGCCTTCATGCCAACAAATGTGAAGATGTAAAAAAGAAAAATTCTACAAGGAACGAGCTCTGGAGGAGGATTTAGAGTTGGTACATTCACCAGAGCATAGATATTGGATTTGAAAGAATGAGAGGGTATGACACTAGCCATCAGTATCTGGCTCGTGCGTCATTTCATAGTAAAACAAGGCGAATAACCATGAAAAGGTGGAGAACTAATCATGATAAAGATGCTGGGGAGGGGGAGTTTTAAGTATTCTTATTCTGGGATGCATTAATTTTAAGACCTTCTGGTCCTGTAATGTTATAGAGCCTACAAGAAATGTAAAGTTAGGGTTCAAAGTACACGATCCATTGCTTTAAAAAACCATATCCCCACCAAAAGTGAAATCCATACACGACATAAAGAGATTGAATGCTGTGAAAACATGAAAGTCTCACCCAGTCAATGGTTTGAGTATATTATTTAGTAGGAAAAGAGAATCTTAGTTACATGACATGCAAATAAATTACATGACATGTAGATGTCAGGACCCAAATCATTTAAGCTAGTATAAAATGTGCATGACTTTCATTCCATGCACTTCTCAGTCTTATTTATATTTTACAGTGCCCCCATGCCTGAAGAGAGTTCCTCACTATTTTACTTTGTTTTTTTATTACGCCTTTTAATTTCTTATTGTTCTAAACTAGTATTCTTTTATCCCTTCAGTTTTTTACTCAATTAAAGTGAGTTGTTAGTTATTAATTTTCTGTTCTTCATCTGTTGAAATTCCACTTTTGTTTTTGACATATTTTTCCATCACTGCACTTTTTTATTCATTATCACACGTGTGATTATTTTTCCACTCTTCCTTGTAGTATTTTTATGATTATTTCTTAATTTTTTTGATTATAGATTTCTCATTCATCATTTTTTCATTATGAAAATCCAATTTCTAGTTAGATTTTTAATTCTTCCAACTATTTGATATTGATTTTTTCTTATCCAACATTGTCTTATAGTTATTTAAATTGCTTATCAATTATACATAGAATGATTAATATTTCCTTGATTTTGATCATCATCACCATGCGCGACTAATTCAATTAGGGTTAGGGGTTGAGAGTAGGATTGTTTCCAAACATAATTAATATTTATATTGAATCTTGCTAACCCTATGGATAGTAATTAAGTTAATAATAAATGTTTAAATAATTCTTTCACACAACCTTGACCATGGGAAGTGTGATTGAATGAACTTGACATAATTGGAGTTGAGTAGGACTTTGACTATTAGTGTGTTAATTTTTATACATAGAATCCAAGAGTAATGGGCTTAGGATATCGATTATACCTTGAACACGTGTTTTTTCTAGCTTAGGTAGATCCAATTGGTTTGACCAAAACCAATTAGTGACTCTTTCAACACTTCACAACCTAATCCATAGGATCATTACAAGCTAAATCTAGGATTATATTTTGTTAAAGAGGCTTCAAATTGACCACCTTTAATATTTTCCTTAAAAATCAAAACTACATAGTCTTAGTAAACACCAAACTTGAAGAGTAAAAGTGACAAATATTTTCAAGGGTTTTGTTTGATTGGATACTGACCTTACAATAGTCTTCTTGGGATTGATGTCATACTGCCACTTTACTATGCCCTAGTAGTAAGTTTAGTTTGGGTTTATAAATTCTAATCTAATATCATCCCGTGCGGATTTAAAAACACATGTCAGTGAGTAAAATTTTAATTCCATTTTTGGGGAAAACTTCTTCTTTGGCACAACGACCTTCAAATAAAACCAGAATGACCTCACCCCCTCACCCTTTCTTCTTTTCTTTACCCTTTTACTTTTTCAATTTCACCTTTAGGGTGCACCTATGTCATATCTCTCTCTATCTCTCTTTATTTATTTTCTTCATTTCTAGTGTATATTCCAGTGGCCCTTGAATATCTCAAGAATCATGAATGCATAAGAATAATTACTATTCCATCTCAAGATTGATAGAACCATCACTGCATGCCAATGCTGCAAAATGATAGAGCGTAACAATCCTGTGCTGCCATATATACAAGACCCCAATTATGTGCTCCCTGTGAATTTGGATGAGAGACCAATTCTATAGGAGATCACCATTATAGACTATGGTTTACCATCCATTTATGATGCTGCACCCATCATTATGCACCCACCAATTCATGCACACTCATTTGATATCAAACCAAGATTCATTCACATGATTCAAAATATGGGGAATTTTAGTGAACTTCATAGTGAAGACCCCCATGAGCATATCTCAAACTTTCTTTATGTTTGCAATACCATTACCAACTAAGGGGTATATTCAGAAGCCATAGGAATCCAGTATTCCCTTCCCCCTTTCACAATATATCTAAAGACTGGATAACAAATCAGGCTCTCAAGTTAATAATGGCTTGGGTTAAATTAGTAAATAAGTTCCTAGAAAATCACTTCTGACCAATATAGAATAGGAATTTATAGAATGAAATTAATAACTTTTCCCATGTATATGGATAATTAGTGTGGAATTATTGGGATAGATTCAAGGAGTTGACACACAAATTCCTACATCACGGACTAGATGCACGACTTCAATTAATTTTTTTTTATCAAGGACTCTAGATTAATGCACGTACTATAGTGTATGCCACTTCTTATGGAAGGCTCATGCTCAAGATTCCATAAGTCAGCCAGGAAAGTTTGGATGAATTAACTCACAATGTCAGTGTGTGAAAAAGTGACCACTGACCACCCCAATGTTAAAGAGACAACCTGACTTGCTTCTCAAGTTGATTCACTGACTAAGAGCCTAGAATAATTCCAGTTACCTACTGTACCACCACCCCCTCCTATTATAGTAATGTAAATATAGTCCTATGAGATGTGAGGATGCCCAAATTATTACCAATATTGTAGGGAAGGGATGGTAAAACCTCAAAATTAAGATTATAATTACATTAGTTACAATAAGAAAAGACAATAGTACCAAAAACCACAACAATATAAACACTAGAAAAGTTACCAACAAAGGCTAGCTAAACTATAGAAAAATCAAGGTTATATTCAGCCAAGGAGTGGAAAAGTATCATAAATTAAACAAGGACTACCTAGTTACCCACTACAAGGTCCATATGCTTTACCTCCACAACAATCACAACAACCTTTCCCTAGAGATCAATAGTATACACTAACACAAAAACATCAATACCAGCAAGCTCCACCAAGAACACCAGTACAAGAACAAACTCTCCAAACCAATCTTTAAAACCCACTCAATGCCTTCATGCAGAAGGTAGACAGAAGGATGAAAACCCAAGAGACAAAGATGAAAAATCACAAGGCTTCACTGCACAACTTAGAGAATCAATTTGTACAAATTTCAAAGACCTTATATAATCTACTATCAGGTACTCTAACTAGTAATACCAAGGCTCTCAAAGGGAATAGGCTAAGGCTATAATGGTTAAAAGTGAAACCGTGTTGGATTTTTAGCAACCATGTGGAAGTGAGAAAAATCAATTGGAAGATTCTAATAAAGCTGTTCAAGAGAAAAATCAAAACGAATAAATATATGTTGAATCTGTAGTTGAAGAACTAGTAGAAAAAGACAATGAGTATGTGGAACTAATATCACACAAGACACCTCTCCCCTTTCCTGAATAAATCCCAAAAGTCAAAGAGGAGGGGAAATTTTAATTTTTTTTAGAGTTGGTAAAACAATTTCATATGAATTTCTATTTTGTAGAGGTAGTTGAACAAGTACCTACCTATGAATGATTATTTAAGGACCTAATCATGAGTAAAAAAATTGTAGACTTAGGAATAGTATCTCTGAGTGAAGAATGCCTTGTAATTTTCCAAAGAAAAATGCCTCCAAAAATGTGAGACCACAAGAGTTTTTTAATTACATAAACTATTGGGACATGTAATTTTGAAAAAAAAATTGGGAGATCTAGGAGAAAGTATCAATATAATGCTCATGAGTGTCTATAGGAATCTGGGTCAAGGAGAATTGAAACCAACAAAGTTGGAACTCCAACCCATTGACCATTAAGTCAAGAATCATCAAGGATTTATAGAGTATGTACTAGTTAAAGTTGGAAAGCTAATTCCCCTAGTTTTGGATATAGAAGAGGAAGGTGAAATCTCCCTCATCATTGGAAGACCATTTCTTTCAACTAGAAAGCTGATGATTGTGTTAACTTGGGGAGATTGATTTTTAGAGTTGGTAAAGAGTAGGTTGTGTTTAATGTGGAGAAGTTTGTTAATAGAATAAATATGATGAAAAATTATCAAACCATCTCTCATGATAATGAAAAAGTTCATGTAAAAGATAAATATGAAAATAAGATACCACCTCCTATTGGAAAGGGATCTAGTTCTCATAACAATACCAATTGCACTACACTTCTATCAAGGAAGGTCATACCAACTTTCATCCCATCCATCTTCAAGAACCTATTAAAAAGAGGTATCAATTAAAAGATAAATTCTACTACTTTTGAAAACTTATAACTCTAAATAATAAATAAAGCATTAACTTGGAGACAACCCAGGTTAGGTTCAATAGGCTAGGATATGATAGTTTAGTCGTTAGAATATTTTCAATGGATACTAGAAGTATGTTGAGAGGACCTGATGTAAGGGAACAAAATGTTTCAATACATTCCATATATTCAATACATTCCATATATTCAATACATGACATGAAAGTGTTGGGAAAATTAAAAAGAAAAATGAAAAATCATGATTTTAATGCCATGTATTCAATACACGATGTGTAAATTTTGAATTTGGTTTTTAAAAACTATGAACCTAGGGTTCATGGGGAACCCACCACTCCTCCATCCATCAATCCCTCTACCACACAATTCACCCCTTCCCTTCCTCTAGGATCCTTTCCTAAACCCCCCCCTTTCCATCTCCTCTTACAATTAACCATTCCCCCCATCTTTGAGCTCCCTCGTATACACCCAAACCCCTCGCCACTATATCCTCATCTCCTCTCCCACCATTTTCCTCCACCCAAGATGGAACACAGAATAACTATGTGCATTCCACCCTCCAACCACATGCCTAAGTGTGAAGACACCCCTCCTCCACCCAAGCGATAAAGGAACACACCTCCTCCTCCACCCACTGATCCATCTTCATCAAATTCCGCTTCTTCCACTACATTATATTCAGCTTCAGGAGACTCTCAGTCATACTCTAGAGGATCTCAGGGATAAGGCTGTAATGAACCCTCCCTCCAAATATACCCCTCCTGGGCTGGAAATGAAGAAAGAGAGATAATGACCCCTGATTCCCGCCTCCAGTAGGCCCCGGGTGGGAGACTAACATTGAGGGTATAAAGATCTCACAATATGGGTGGTATTAACCTTTATAATAAAGTAGGATCGAGAGATAAGAAGAATAAACTGAAAAAAACTACATGAAATAATATAAAATAAATACAAACCATCCCACAATGCATGTATAAATAAAAAATGATACATATAAAGTATCCAAATGAAATACCAAAAGAATAAAAGGTAAGGTAGAGACACAACAACATCTCCAAAGGTCTGAAATAGAAATTTCCATCACAATCAAAAAATTCCTCTTGGAAACCTGAAAATAGTTTATATATATAGGTTGAGCATATAGGTATACTTATCAGGAAAATCCAAAGTCTCTCATGCACAAGCGGAAAGATTATACTAATTCACCCGTGTGAAAGTAGTAGAACCAACCAATACTAAATAGGTATACTAATCAACACCCCAAACTCACCAAGGATCACTCACCAAATAATGATTCTAGGTATAATAATATATAATATGAATGACATCGATGATAGGGTACCCCACACCACTTTCCCACTAATTAGCCACTCTCACACCCCAATGGAAATCATCCTGGCACTCGTACCTCTTCCAAATACACCACACCACATCCCTATTGCACATTCCAGGGCCTTACAACACATCCCACATGCACACACCTAGTCCTCACAACACATCCCACTCACACACACATGAGCCGCACAATACATCCTGCCTACACACACCTGGGAAAAATACCACATCACATCACATCACATCATATCTCATCTCATCTTGAAGACACCTAGGAAAGAACATCACATCTCATCCCAAAGACACATGGTAAATCACATCACATCTCATCCCAAAGACACCTAAGAATCTACATCACATCTCATCACAAAACACTAGGGCTATCACAATGACCATTAAATACACTAACAGACCTCGGACCATCACAGCCTGTGTAATACCTACCTTTTATGGAAGAGGAAACAAGGAAGAGATGGTGGAAAACCATCCATACCACCACTAGGATGTTGGTAAAGACACACCCCGTGTGACTATGTGGGTGTTCAGAACATAGTTATCAATATGGTTGGAGTTTTTATAGAAATAACAAGAACATACAGTGTATATACATATAGTCTCAAAGAATGAAATCCCATCCTATGTGTTTAAAACAAGAAATAACCATCTGAAAGAATCCACACAATCACAACCACCTCTAAATGCATAAAAACTCACAAACAAAACACAAGACACAATTCATATTTTAGTATTTAATCCATTTTATAGAGTCTCTGATTTATCAATAAATTCCACTTTATTATCCACTTTGATTTGTGTCATCAAAATTAATTAAAAAACCCATTCCACTTATAACGCCAACTTATTTCATATTTCCAATCCATTAGTTTATATATAAACATTAACCAGTTAATCAACACATCCCATCATCAATTTAATCATTAAACATGCCCATTTTAAATTATTAAGAAGTAGTATTAATTCCATTAATACTTGGGTAGATATAGAATAACCAACCACACACTATAAGCATAACACTATAGACAAACTTCCACATCCACATCCACATCACTTTATAGCCACATCTAGTTTCACAGCCCCGATGCATAGACATTCCACACCAATCATAACCCCACCGTACAACCACATGTCATTCACTTCCCCCCACGCACAATAATATGGATATTATACATTAACATAGTCCCGAAAAAACAAACCACAATAATCCCACACATCACATCATATATCACAACACAACACATTCAGGTTTAGAAAAGGTGGGTCTTATTAAATTTCACTTATATATTTAAGGGTGTTATCACAGAATCCATATGATCCAAGGGAATTAATTTAATTAACTGAATATATGTGGTTAATAATTTATTTATTTATGATGATACCATTCAACCAAAAAATATGGTATTTCAAAAGGAAGTTGCTGCAACATAATCAAGTCACCCATAGAGATGATTTTAATCAAGTATGTCTCTAAGAACATAGTATCAAAATAGATGAAATAAAATCAATAAAATATGTAAAATCATACTTCAAATTCCCCTTCCCCTTTAAATTCAATATAAACCAATTCATTATATTTATTAATCTGGTTGAGGCCATGCTCAAAATATTTAACAATAATAATCCCATCCCACATGACACACATAAGGATAAACAATGGAAAAAACTACTTGCAATAAAGAAGATCGACACAACCTTTTTCCCATACTTGTTGCACCAAAAATAGGGGCACACTTACAACAGGTAACCCTCTATGGAAACATGAACAAATTAAAGTAGCATGGGCCCATGAATCGTATGGGAAGAAGGATTTGGGGCATCTAGTATCCAAATAAAGGATAAAGAAGAATGAAGGTAAGAACCTCGAATTAGATGGATTAGATCCAGAACATAAGGGATTTGAAACGGTTTTGAATTTTTATTAAAGAAATATCTAACCAGGACCACACATTTTGACCATTTTAAAGCCTTAAAACTCTTATAGAATTAAAAATATAATTTATGGAATTTCAATTAGTATCGAAACCTTTGAAATTTGGAATTAAACCCATTTTACATCAAATTAAGATGTTAAAAGGGACAAATTGGAAGAACTAAGAACACTACTCATGAGGAACCAACAGTGAGACACCACCAGATGAGGCACCATCAGATGAGACACCATCAGTGAGGCACTAAATGATGAGGCACCACCCTTGAGCCACTTCCAAACAAGGAACCACTGGACGAGCGATCTCCTGCGATCCATTTCTAGCATAAGACACTGCCAGCAAGCCACCGATAGGGTGAGACATGGCCATCAAGCCACCTCCTAGGAGAGACACCACCAGTGAGCCACCACCAGGGTGATACACCGCTAGCGAGAAATCTCCAGGGTGAGACACCTCCAATGATCCACCAACAGGGTGAGACACTTCCAGTGAGATACCTCTAGGGAGAGACATCGCCCGCAACCCACTACTAGGGTGAGACACCTCTAGCGCAAGACACCATTGAGATGAGGCACCATTAGAAAACTTAGAAAATTGAAAATTTTGAAAAGTGTTAAAATGTGTCACCTTGATTTCCTAGGACACCTCAAACATCATATTTTTTGAAAAGTAATGGGAAAAAGGTCTGGTCCATTACATAAGATACCTCTCAAACTATTATCATCCTCGAGAATTCAAAACTAACCTGAAATAAAAGAGAGGAAGGGTCCAAACAACCATCTCCCGAGATAACTATCAAGTATCTCGTTACACATGAAACAATGCCACCAAAAAACCTTTTATCCCAAATTCCCATAATAACTGATCAAAAACACACTTCCCCGAACAAAGAAATTAGGGAATTCTATCCTCCATGTCAATATATTATTTATTGTGGGAAACACTGACTTTACGACATAGGTTTAATCCCATCATAGTAAAATGTATCTTGATTAGGAATTAGGTCTTCCCTTTTTATCACGTCAGAACATTACCACACATCACACAACATACATCAGATTAAATGGGAAACCAACATATTTCATAAATTTCCAAGGTCTAAACAACACATCATAAAGAAAACAGAGAAGGGAAAACAAAAAACAACTTCAGGTACTGGGTTTGCATCTACATCTCACTCTCCAAAGTACTCTCCTCTAGGATACGATTCCTCCCCTGCATCTGAATAAGTGGAATGGTTTGCCCTCATGAAAAAAATCAAAACTAGAAGGGGATTAAATAGTGGTCCCAATAACCAACCTATGAGATACATCTCATGATTATTGATATATTTGGAAAACAACAACCATAAGGGAAAAGAAGTGTGAATCTACATAATACTTTAAAAACAATCTCCTAGGGGAGATACCTCTCAAATAAGAATAAGGCCCCCTATATGGTCCTGCAAAACACATCATGCAATATATACTTAACAGTTATGAGAAAAACATTATTTTCAACACAATTATTCCTTAATAGTTTTAAGAAAGTACATGACTTTCCAAATCACTCTTCATTTAAAAATCAAACATCTTTATATTTTAAGAGATTTTTCTTCCACCCAATATTTTCAAATCCTTTAAAATTTTATTTCACAATTCCATGCCTTTTATTTTTTAAAAAAATATAAATTATTATTTTTGAAAACCCATGCTTATCATTTCAAATCATCCTAACTGAATTCATAAAACATTCCACACCCTTTTTCATTTTTTCAATATTCTTCTTCAAATCATTAATTCCACTCAAGAACATTTGTCGAAAAAATAAATAATTTTTGTTTATTTTTATTAATCCACTGTAAAGGGTTTTCATAACACACCATGTCATTTAAAATAATTTGGTACGTGTCTCAAATTTTATATATGACATGAAATGTAATAAAAAACACAAGGTTAGAATAATCTATTTTATCCTGTTGTAAAATTTTCCATGTTTTATAATGAAACATTATTTACTAGGATAATATTAATGAAATATTTTTCATAAAATTTTCCAACCAACACAAAAACTAATATTAATATACAAAAAGATACCACAAGCATACAAATCAAAGGAACTCATCCACTACATCATGATATTGTCTTCTTTGGGTAGCACTGACTCACCTGCATTGTTTTAAAATGTGTCTTAATATAACACATCTTAATGCAGGAAAGAGTTTTCCTCTCATCATATGTTTAAGTTCATAACCCATGTCATCATCATAAAATCAATAAAAATAAAACCAACTAATAATATAGTATTAAAACGTTCCCATCACTTCATTTAAAAAAAATATTTACACATGGGAGGCAAGCCCATCTTCATTAATTCCTTGATTTCGAAAACAACCAGTTTATTTTATTACTGACTTTAAGTGATTAACCCTTTTTATGAGATCTGAGAGATTCCATCAATATAATCAAAAAACATCACAAAAAAATACATATCACCATAACATCTGCATATCTCTCCCACTGCACATCACCACTACTTCACAACACAACCATTGTCCAAACTTCCCAACCAACCAAAATTTCCAGGAGACATTTCACACAACCACATCACCGCACCACTTTACCATCCATAGAAAAATACCATTTTCACATAACCACTTTCACCATATCATACTCCACACTTCCCTAACCAACAATCACCATTAAAATCACACATTAAGCCCTAAGCACCAAAATCAAGGAATCCCCTTTCCCATGTCGATATATTATCCAGTTTTGGTGGTACTAACTTACTTGCATGGTTTCAATCACGTCAAAGTATAAAATAATTTGATTAAGTATTAGGTGTCCACCTATTCAATGATTGAAGTTTTAAATAATATGTCACACAAGGAATCACCACAAGAAGAACCACACATAGCAACAACACATTCTATCACTCAGAACAATTTATGATATTGCATTATTTCATCTCATTATTTAGCATGAGTACTTTCAAAAAAATTTAATTTTTTTGGGTAATTAGTTAATTATCCATTTATAAGTGATTATCATTTTAATTCATGGCGAGTTTAAATAAGAATTCATTCCAATGGTTTCATAATCCACTAAAATCACATCACATACAAGGTTTCCAACAACTATTATTTTCAGTAAGGCATATCAACAAATCAATATAAGATAACAATAAAACCACAAATAACAGTTAACATTTTCAGGTTAGTTCGAGTAAAACACCATTTATTTCATTTAAATATTTCCAAAATGCATCCAAGATAAATATGAAACTTCACACATGTTATATTACATACCATGTTTAATTTGGTTAAACATGGAATTTTGGGTTCATATTATTTGAAATTCACTTACATCTTCATTTGAAAAATTCTACATTTTATGTTCTTGTGTTCATTTCAAATACTACATTAAATAAACAACACACTATCATGGTTATCAAAGTAAAACATGATTTCTGAAAAAAAAATTAAAAGTAAACATGTTGTATTACTATGTTTCATTATTTATTATTCTCAAACTAAACATTCTTTAATCATTTCATGGCTCATGAAAACATGTTTTCTAATAAAAAAATTTAAAACTAAACATGTTGTATTACTATATTTCACACTTTATCATGCTCAAATACTCCATTAAATACACAAAATTATTATATAATAATAAATATAAAACATGTTTTCTTAATATGAAATTAAAAACTTCACATGTTGTATTACTATGTTTCATGCTTTATCACGCTCAGGATAAAGATTATTTAATCATTTCATAGCTCAAAAAAAATTCTTATATATTGAAATAAGGATAACATGATTATACTTACATATTTAAATTTAATGTATTAAACATGATACATGAAAAATTCTCTCATACTAGAATTTCCCTAGTTACCACACTAATGATTTCATATTTAGGCATGCTTCCCATAACAAACTACTCAAAACTTAACATGAAAGGTAAGGTTATTTCAGTACTTAAAAATTATTATCAATAATAATTTTAATAATTTAAATAGTTTTAAGTCTAAAAAAAGTTACCACAAGGCATACTTATCATTTTCTTAAATTTAGAAATAATTTTTATAAGGATTTAGATCCCAACACATGCTTACAACATATGGTAATATCAATACTTTACAACTGAAATCATTCCAAATAAAGAGAATCTTATTATTTTCATGGTCTCCAAATTAAAATGAATTATCAATTAATTAATATGGAAATTTCATGAATTTCAAAAATTAAATGTCTAAAATTAAGTTTTAGAACAAGTCAATATCACATGATTGTGATAAATTATAATAGAAAGCAATACAATACATATTATCTCACATGAAAGATATAATAATTCTAATCATCTTTTCAAAATAATTTATTTTATCATGCTAGTGTGAAATATACTTCAAGGTAAGATGATTTATAAGGGTTTTCCAAATTAAATAGTTGATCACAATAAGGTACACTAATCATGCTTCTCTAACAATTTCAAACATTAAGAAAGATAGTGGTGTGTTATACATTTCTAACAAAGGAAAAAAACAAAATTTATTATGATTCATGCTATACTAGGAAAGAAAACAACACATTCAACCCTCAATAAGGTTTCAAACAAAAAATTCAATCTTGTTAACCATCACATTACTCATTCCTTTTGGATACATGAATAATTTTAGCAAATAGTAAATGAATTTATTAGCAATAATAGCATGGGAAAATTCAGAGAGACACACATAAAATTACATGATCCATTTAATTCATTTTAACTTTCCAATATAACACAATTAAAATAAGAAGACATGTTATCATGATGCATGTAACTCTCCTAGGTCTCTACTCTACCCGCAATGATGCCTCACTTAGTCATTCAGTAGGCTCAGAGTCTATGCACTAGATCATGGGGGTCCTAAAATCCCATGTCATAGTTGATCTCCCTGGCCTTTTTCATGCACCAAGGTCAACTGACACTATTTCCATACCAACCCATGCATTCCTCGCTGCCAAACTCCACCCTATATCTCAACCATCACCTATGATACCACTCTTCCATGACCCCTCCCTCCAATGATACCCCTCCTATGATGGAAATGAATAAAGGGAGATAATGACCCCTGAGTCCCACCTCCATTAGGCCCCTATTTGGTAACTAGCACCAAGGGTATAAAGATCTAACAATATGGGAGGTATTACCCTTCATAAGAAAACAAGATCGAGAGGTAGGAAGAATCAATCAAAAAAACTCCATAAAATAATATAAAATAAATCCAAACCATCCCACAATTCATGTATAAATTAGAACTAATATATAGAAAGTATCCAAATGAAATACCAAAAGAATAAAAGCTAACGAAATGACACAACAAGAGATCTAATGGTCTAAACAAGAAATGTCTAGCATGATCCACAAAGTCCTCATGGAAACCTGAAAACAATTTTTATAAACGTAGGGTGATAATATAAGTATACTCATTAGAAAAATCCAAAGTCTCTCATGCACAAGTGGAAAGAGAATAATAATGCACCAATGTGAAAGTAGTAGAACCAAATAGAACCTAAAAAGGTATACTAACCAACACCCCTAACTCACTAAGGATCAGTCACCAATAATGAATCCAGGTATAATAATATATAATATGAAGCACATCGATGATAGGTTACCCCACACCACTTTCCCACTAATTAGATGCTCTCAAACCCCAATGAAAAACATCATGGCACTCCCACCTCTTCAAAATACACCACATCACATCCCACCCGCACACACCTGGGCCTCAAAACAAATCTCACCCACACACACCTAGGCCTCACAACACATCCCACCCACACACACCTGGGCCACACAAAACATCCCGTCCACCCACACCTAGGACAAATACCACAACACATCACATCACGTCATATCTTATCTCATCCCAAAGAAACCTTGGAAAGCACATCACATCTCATCCTGAAGAAACCTGGGAAAGCACATCACATATCATCCCGAAGAAACCTAGGACACCACATAAAATTTCATATTGTAGACACCTGGTCCATCACAAACACCATATAATGCACTAATAGACCTTCAGTCATCACAGATAGTGCAAAACCTACCTTTCCTGGAAGAGGGAGCAGGGAAGAGTGGGTGACCAACCATCCATCCTCCCACTGAGATATTAGGAATGACACCCCCACATGACTATGTGGGTGTTCAGAACATAGTTATCAACATGGATGGGGTGTGTATAGTAATCACAATAACATACAGTGTATATACATATAGAGTCAAAGAACACCAGCCCTTCCTATGGGTTTACAACAAGAAATAACCATCTCACAAAATCCACACAATCACTGCCACCTCTAAATTCATAGAAACATAAAAAAGGAAACAATTAATTTTTAGTCTTTAATCCATTTTTTAGAGTCTCTATTTTATCAATAAAATCCAATTTATCAGCCAATTTGATTTGTTTCATCAACATTAATTAGAAAACCCATTACACTTTGAAAGATAACTTATTTCATATTTCCAACCCATTAGTTTATATAAACAAATTAACCAGTTAATCAATACAACCCATCATCAATTTCCTCATTAAACATACCCATTTTAAATTATTAACATGTTGTATTAATTCCATTAATACTTGGGAATTTTTAGCAGAACCAACCACACATTATAAGCATAACACCACAACCAAACTTTGACATCCACATCACTTTCCAGCCACATCCAGTTTCACAGCCCCACTTCATAACCATACCACACCCATGACAATCCCACTATACAACCATATATAATCCAATTTCCCCCCACACATAACAATATGGATACTGTGCATTACATTAGTCCTGCACACATAAACCACAACAATCCTGTCACGAACCAGATCTGGTCGCCTTCAAAACTGACACCCGACTTGACTCATGGCAAGTCCTTAACGGAATTCCCTATCCCCATGGGCTGACACAAGTTCTTTGGTATCATAAAAAATGGTTTGGGAATGATTTACCTAAGTTAGTATACATAAAAAAACCAATAATGAAGAATTAACCCAATCTAAAAATTCATGCCAAACAAGCCTTAATTAAAATTAATAATTGAATAAAAGATTTTAAACATGAAAAAATAGGTCCAAAACTACAAAAGTTACAGAAAAACATCCTAAGGACTACCAAACGACAAGGGGTCATCACCCACAAGACATCTCCACAACACCACACCATAGAAGCAACTAACAACCCAAACCACCATCTCCAAAGGTCTTGCCCTTACTTGTGTCAAACATGACCAAGTATACTTACACCCAAAGGTGTAAGTTGGGTGTACACCTAATCCCAATAGGATACCACCCAAAAATTTCATGTGAAAAGCATTATAAGATAAAAATATTGAAAGTTTTTATAAACAAGGAATGATAGAAACAATTTTTGATGGTGTAACTTTTAAATGAAAATAGTATTCAAAGTGTGTAACTTTAGAGAATGATTAAATTTAAATAAAACATGTAATATAATTAGTTATGAGCCCAAGGTACCACACATATCAGTGTGAAATTAACCATAATAATATCCATTCTCATGAATGAGACCCTATTAGGGGAATCACCCATATCCTAGTGGTACCCAACATCATCATCATCATAGTTTTTCAGTGTTTTTAACGTCAAACTTTCTAAGTGAAATAGGGAAAAAACCACTATGGATCTCTAGTATGCTAGTACACGTCCACCTACCTAGATACTCAAGTTTCCCTATTTGCGCTAAAAAAGTTCCACATGATAAAAAATTCCATTTACACTTAAATACACTAGTTCTGGTCATTCACACTCAAAAAAGTTGCTAAACATGATTTTCACTAGTTGTAAAACTCAAAAAATGCTTAAAATTTATATAAAACAATTTCAAAAGTTATAACACAACTTCTCACATAAAATCAATTTAAAACCCCTTTTTGACACCAAATGCATACCAATATTACTCCAAACCAGAATTTTAAGCACTAAAATATTTTTATAAATCCATTCCATGAATTATAAAACAATAAAAATTGGTTCAACATAGAATACACAAGTAAAAAACCCATTTTTACACAAAATTGGCACTTAAAAATCAACCGCTTAACAAATTCTACTGAAATTAATTTTCGCACAAAAAATAATAAAATTGAAACATAAAATGAATATAAATCCAGAAAGATAACTCATTATATAATTCTTACATATGGAATCATCTACCATATATGTCAAAACCCTCAAATCCTTATACAGAACTTCAACCGCACCACCGCCACACCAAAAGGGAGTGAAAAAATAAAACCACAATATTGGACCAATAATCTAAAGAAAAACCCTTGGTATGAATCCCTAACTTTTGAAAATTTGGGGATTCAAGAAAAGTTGAATAAACCCTATGGAAATGGAAGGAACAAGAGAGGAAACTCACTTACTTGAGAAACATTGAAGAAATCTCCCCAATACACTAGTAGTTGAATCTCCTTGTAGTAAAAACTTAAAAAGAGGTTCCAATAAGGCCTAGGAGGTCAATTGGGGACTGAAATGGGGGAAAAGAGTAAAAAATGAATGATTTATGAAGGAAACAAATTACCATTTCAAATATGGAGGATTTGGGAAACCTTAATGAAGTTCACCCTAATACTTGCTTAATATGAGCTCTAAAAAGGTAAAATGGAACATTGGGGTGAACCTATGTTTTTTGGTCTCTAGTGAGAGGTGGAAAGACCGAAAAATATTAAATAATTAATGAGATATAAAAGAATTAAATTATTTTTTTAAAACTGTAAATGGGCTCATGGGTTTCCCCAATGCCCGAATAAATCACCCAAATCCACCATTATTATGAGTTCATAATGAGTCCAAAGTAATATGGTGGTTTTCATAGTTCATGGAAGGAAAAGGGGAAATTATAATGGATTAAAAAAGTTAAAAAATGAAGGAGTTATAAAAGAAACAAATTTTGTTTTTAAATCTGGAAATGGGCTCACGGTTTGGATCAAATCAGGATGTAACCACCCATTTATCCGAAAATGACTGGGAAACCACTGAAAGAAAATCATGAATAGAAATTAATGAAAAAATACCTTTAAAATAAGTCATGGATATGAAAATTCTTCCCACCATAAAAACTTTCCACCCTTAGAAAGTCATCTTGAAGCCTGATCAGATAAGAGAAATGGAAACTGCTCTTCAACCCAAGATTTCCGCTCCCATGTCTCATGCTCATCAGTCCCATGATGCCTGAAGAATCAAACCAAAGGAATAGACTTAACTCTAAGCACTTTTTCTTTGGAATCCAAAATATGAACTAGTTTCTCAACCACATATTGATCGGACTATATATCCAACTCCTCCCAATTCAGCACATGGGACAGATCTAGGTTGTACTTATTCAGTTGCGAGACATGGAAGACATCATAAATAGATGTCAATTGAGAAGGTAAAGCTAACCTGTATTCAAACTTTCTAATCCACATATTAATCTCAAAAAGGTCCGATAAACCTCAATTTTAGCTTGCCCTGCTTTCTCAAACAATGATGACCCATATGAGGGGCCACTTTCAAAAACGCATGATCACCCATTGAAAACTCTAGGTCTTGATGCCTATGATCAGTATATGATTTATGTTGACTCTGAGCTTCTAATAAATGCTTCCTAATCAATGTTAAATTCTCATATGTCTCCTATATAAGAATCATCACCAATAGTGAGGTCTCACCTACCTCATCCCAACATAGGGAGGACCGACAAGGCTGACCATAGAGTGACTCAAAGGGAGCCATTAGGACTAAGGATTGGTAAGTGTTATTATAAGAGAACTAAACCAATCCCAAATGTCTATCCCGAGAACCTCCAATGTACAAAACACATGCACGAAGCATATCCTCCAAAATATAATTCACCCACTCTATCTGACCATCTATTTGAGGATGGTATGTCGTGCTCATTTTAATATAAGACCCAAAGCCCTTCTAAAGGCCTTCCAAAAATTGAGAAGTAAAATGGGGGTCTCTATTTGACAAAACTGTAGATAGAACACAATAAAGCCTTAACACCTCCTAAAGATATAATCGGCCCAATTCATCAACTTATGTTGTATATTTGATCATAATTACGTTGAATGATTTGGTCAGATGATCACTTACTACCCATATGGAATTACTACCCTGGGGTGTATGAGGAAGTCCAAAAATGAAATCCATGGAAAACTCATCCCACTTCTAGGTAAGAATGGGTAGAGGATGGAGCAAACCAGAGGGACTTTGATGCTCCTATTTCACCTGCTGACATGTATAACATCTCGACAAAAATTAAGCTATGTCTCATCTCATAACTGGCCACTATAATTTCCAAAAAACATCATAAAACATCTTGGTGGTGTTGAGTCAATAAGGTTTTCCTTATGAATTTTCCATTCCTTCTTGTTTTGAAAATCACAAACACCTTATACTTAAGAAAATATTATTTTTACCCCCATAAGGAAAATTTACTTCTTTAAGGAAATTTACCTTAACCTATATTTTCTTATACATAGCAATATTATTCTTAAATTTAAAAACCGGATTCATAACCAAATTTCCGGATCCATATAATGAAAATATTTGGAGCATTCTATTTTTAGGATCCGAATTCTGGATGTGATCTGTAATGTAGTTCTAATCCGAATTCTGGACTCCGAACTCTGAAGAAGTTCGACTCTGAACTCTTAAGAAGTTCGACTCCGAACTCTTAAGAAGTTCAACTCCGAACTCTGAAGAAGTTCGACTCCGAACTCTTAAGAAGTTCGACTCCAAACTCTTAATAATTTCCACTCCGAACTCTTAAGAAGTTCGACTCCGAACTCTAAAGAAGTTCGACTCCAAAATCTGAAGAAGTTCGACTCTGAACTCTTAAGAAGTTCGACTCTGAACTCTGAAGAAGTTCAACTCCAAACTTTTAAGCAGTTCGACTCCAAACTGTTAAGCAGTTCAACTCCTAACTTTTAAGCAGTTCGACTCCGAAACTCTTAAGAAGTTCGACTCCAAACTTTTAAGAAGTTCGAATCCGAACTCTTAAGAAGTTTGACTCCGAACTCTACAGGTTCAGAATCCGATCTATGGTGAAACCAGACTCCGAATTCCTATAAAAACAGAATCTGAACATTTCTTAACATAGAATCCGAATTTCATTTTGGTTAGACTCCGAACTTTTGACTTGCTTACACTCCGAAATATTGATTAGATTTTAATTACATATGCTTCATTTCAAAACGATGTCATACATTCAGTTATACATAGTTTGTTATAAAACGATTTCGTCTATTCTGTTTCTAATTAACCGTTGGTTGAGTTACACATGTACAGGTCCCTCCGAGTTTCATGGAAAATATGACCGTTGGAGGAGGGAGCTGACCATTGGAAATTTTCCTATAAATAGGAGCTCATTTGAAAGAGATCATACACAAGAACAACGACATAGAAGTTGATCGATCTATAAACCACACACTGCTAAGGTGATTTCTAGAGAGAGAAAGCTTTTCATGCCTTGTGCATACTGAACCGCTCGTTCAGTTTTTGCTTTGTGCGGCTCCGAATGTTGGTGATTACATTTGAGGACTTCCGGGTATAGGAAGACAGAGGTGCCGACTACCTTGAAGTTTGAGGGCTTCCCTGCTGAGGAAGACAGAGGTTGCTAACTACCTTGAAGTTGAGGACTTACGGGGATAGCAAGACAGAGACTCTGATCTTTGTATCGAGGGATTACACTGGTGTGGGTAAGACAGACTTTCTTGAAAGTATAAATCAAGGGACCTTTATCCAAGGTTGTTGGATACCCTTCTCTTTGGGTTAAAAGACTTATATCTTGTTACTTGTAGTTTTACTACTTGTTTGTTTCCGCTGCAATTTGTATTATAAAGAAAGTATAACTTTCTTATACTTCCTTACTTGTAATCTGTTTCATTTAGATTCTATACGCTTTAAGGGAGAATCTCATGTTGTAATCCTTTGTTAAGATTCAATTTCCGAAACCATATTTCTGGAACCTACTTTCGGAATATCTTTCCAGTCTTAAGGAAATTCATAGGACTTGAAGTTTATAACTTCATTCCTTTTTCAAGTTTTCAATTGGTATCAGAGCAGGTCTCTGAAATACTTATACTCACGTATAAGTTTTTCTTGTTTCATTCTGAACTTTCTCATTCCGAACATTATCATTCCGAACTTTCTCATTCCGAACTTTGTGATTATGAACTTTTTCTACTAACAAGTTTGTGTACCGAAGGTTGTTTTAAGTATGGAAGGAATCAATGTTGGTTCCATTGATAATCTAAATCCTACAAGACCACCAATATTTGATGGTAATGACTATGAGTACTGGGGAGATCTAATGAAGACTTTCGTTATCAATACCGGAGTAGACAACTTTGTTATGCTTATTGGTGATTATAAAATTCCTGATAAGCAAGTTAGAACTTTCACTAACCAGGAAAAGCAAGAGTATCAACTCAATTATAAGGTACGCAATACTCTACTGTGTTCAATGACTAGAAATATATATAGCCAAATTTCTTCTTGTGAAGCAGTTAATTGTATCTAGAAGAAGTTAGAGGTTACACAATTTGGAACTTCTAAAGTGATTGAGACTAGGAGAGCTATGCTTAGAGATGAATATCATAGCTTCAACTTTCCGTATGGTGAAACAATTTGTAAAGTTCAACAGAGATTTGTGACTATAGTCAACAGCTTACAGTCTATGCGAGAAAAAGGTTTAGATAATGAAACACTTGTGGATAAGATAATTGATATTATGCCAAATGAGTGGGAATCCAAAAGAACTGCTATAGATGAGAACAGGAAGGTCACTAAAATTTTTCTTGATGAGATATTTGGAACTCTTCTACAACATGAGACAAGAATGAAGAGAGATGCTGACAACATAAAAAAGAAGAATGGGAATGGTACTGTTGCTTTTACAACAACATCAAATCAGATGAAAACTAAGACTCCAGAGAGAGTAACCAGATCCAAGTCTAAGAAAGTTATTTTCCAATCTGAATCTAGTGAGAGTGAAATCTCTGAAAATGAGTTAGCAAATCTTTCTTGAAGGATGAACAAGATAGATGGAAAAAGAAGTTTCCAATCCAAGTATAGGAAAAAGTAAAGGAAAGATAGAAAAGATGGAGAAGTCACTTGTTATGAATGCAAGAGAGCTGGATATATTAGACCAGATTTCCCTTTGCTTAAAAAGAAAGAAAGAAAAGAAAGGCATTCAGACAGGAACAGAAATAAGTATTATAAAGCCAAAGCTAAGAAAGTTTTTAAAGCTAATGATACCTGGAGTGCCAGTGGTGGTGACTCTTCAGATAAATCTTCTGATTATGAATCTTCAGGACAGAAGAATCTTGGTCTTATAGCCAGATTACCTATTGAAAATCATTGTTTTATGGCTAAGGTACGAAATTCAGAATCATTGACCAATGTATCTTTAAATTCTAATGATAGTAAGTATTATAACTCTTTTGATGAATAATCTTCTTCTGATGAAGAAAATACTTTACCTACTTATGAAGAAGTTTCTAGGTTTGCTGAACTTCTTGAGATTGAGAATTCTAAACTCAATAAAAAATTTGATAAAACAAACTCTAGGAATTCTATTCTTACAAAAGAAATATCAGATCTTTCTAAAGATCTTGATAGAAAAAATGATGATTTTGAAAGTATATAAAAAAATCTTGAGGAAGTATGTTCTGAGAAGAACAAACTTGCTAAAGAGTTAGAAAAAGGAATTTCTAAGAAAAATGTTTTCGAGCCTAGCTCTAGTTCTAAATCTAATGATTTTGAAGATAAAAACTTGGTTATAAAACTCAAGTTTGAAATTTTTTCCTTAAATAAATTTTTATCAAACTTTACCCATGGCAAGGAAAATTTTGATAAAATGTATTCCCAAATACGACCTTTAAGAAATAAATCCGGATTTGGTTATACCCATGCAAAACCAATTTTTAGTAACAATTATTTTGTTCCTCAAAGTGCCCCATTTTGTACCAAGTGTCAATGTGGTGGTCATTGGGCAAAGAATTTTTCCTTAAACAAAACCCAATTCTTAGGTTTTCATAAATCTTATTTCTCAAAGAAGATGTGGGTTCCTAAAATTTTGTTGTGTGGAAATCTCGGATCCAAGCAAGTTTGTATTCCGAAAGTCTAATTCTCTTCTTGTTTTCAGGAAAATAAAGAGAATACCAACAACAACACGTGGTACATGGATAATGGATGTTCCCGGCACATGACTGGTAACAAAATCTATTTTGAAAAGATTATCAAAACAAAAGGAGATATCATTCTTCAGTTTATCGGAATGCAAGATCAACTTGTTGATATTTTCACAAAATTGTTACCCTCCAAAAAATTTGAATATATTAAACAAAAGTTAGGAATGATAACTGTAATGTAATCATTCTTCATTAACTTCTTGTTGAAAAATTCTCCTAACAGTAATAAACTCCTCTTCATAGGGGGAGTACATTTGGTTGTTAATTTTTTTTTAAAAAAAACTTCGGAACTGAACTTCCGGAATGAAAGTATTCATACTGAAGACTTCCGGATTGAAATTTTCCTACTAATAATTTCGTAACGAGATTTCCGGAATGGAATTTTCGTACTGATAATTTTTGGAATGGAGATTTTCGGACTGGGGTTTTCGTAACGAGGTTTTCATACTGCAACTTTCGTAATGAAGTTTTTTTCCTTCAAGAAGAATATTACCAATTTCGAACAATATTTTTTTTCAATATGTAAGTTATGATTTTCTTACATATAGTTTTGTAATAAAATTTTTACTTACTGGTATTTTCCTCATTTTTTAAAAAAGTTTAGATTCTATTTTTTCCTCAAATCCAAATGTTTTCCTTAAAAAACTCAAAAGATCGGAGTCAAGTTTTCCTTGAGGGATTGTTCTCAACCGTCAGATCAGATCAGAGTTTTTTTTCAACCGTTAGATGGCTTTTGGAAGACCAACGATCAAATTATTTGCCTATATAAAGGGGACCCTGAGACTCTTCCCACATCGGTTTTTCAAGCTTTTGCGTCTCGAAGCTCTGCTGCTCCCCTTAAGGCTGGTTCCGAACCTTGTGAAGCCGATCCGAATCTTATAGTTTATTTCATTCCGAATGTCTGTTGAAGCAACCTCTCAAGATATGTCAACTATCAAACCAATTTCAAAGTGGTTAGTTTACAGGGAAAGGTTAGTTCATCCAGATTTTTATAAGATTGATTCTCTTATTTCGAAGAATATTAGACTAAATGGATTGGAAGATGTATGCATAGCAAAACCAGATAAACAGGATCCGGTTTATATTGGCTTGTTGATATAATTTTATGAGTCTGATTCCTTCCTAATGGAAGATGGCATAGAAAGGTTTTCTTTCAAGTCTTATGGGAAGACTTATAAACTTTATTACACTAAGGTAGAAAGCCTGTTTGGTATAGCATATGAGGGAGAAGCTGAATTTTGTTCTCACAAACTTCCCGATGTGCAAGGAAGTTTCAATAAGGAGAAGGCACTGAAGTGTCTTGGGCTTAAGGATGATTCAACAACTAAGATTTCTCGGCTCCCTCCGAATAATAGAATACTTCAACTATGGGTGCAAGGTTTTCTGGTTCCGAGAAGATGAGATAAAGACAATATGAAGAAGAGTGATATCTATGTCTTAGATTTTTTGGTAAATCTAAGAAAGATAAATCTGATAAGGCATGTCTTGGTTATAATCAAGAATATCAAAGAAGGAAATCGGAGAGCTCAGATTATGATGTTTCCTGCCTTACTGTCTAAGTTGATTGTTCGATGCTTAGAATCTTTCAAAGTTGCATACAAATCAAAGATCCGGAATTGCAAGCTCATGCTTGTCATTGATGATACGCTTAAGAGAATGAAGATGGGATTTTCTAGTGAATCCAGAGAATTTTACCCCCTATCCATGGAGGATGTTGAAATAGCTGAAAAAGAAAAACAATCCCCAGAACCTTCAAAAAATCAAAGGAAGAAGAGAAAGGCTAAGGAAGTAGTTACTGATGAAGAAGTTCCTCAGCCTAAGGAAACTGAATCCGCACCTCCCAAGCCGAAGAAGCAGAAAATCTATACATATGAAGTAGCAGCAAAGTGGAGGAAAGATAAAGAAATGAGGAATGAAGGGGATCCTCAATTCGGACTGGACCCTGATGAGGCTAAGACATTAAAAGAAAAAGCTGCTGAGGAGCTAGAGAGACAAGAGAAGGAAAATAATTTTAGAAAGAAGATGTCTGAAGCTAAACTAGTGCGATCTTTGCTAAAAGATACAGACTTGGCTTCCGAAAGGCTTTCAGTTCCGGAAACTTTTAGTGTTGAACCTTCTTTACCAGAAACTCCAGCGAAAAACTATGTCACTTCGGAAAAAGACAAGGGTAAAGAACCTGTAGTAGAAGCTGAGAAGGAGGTTGCTGAAGCAGTTGAGGAAGAAGTTGAAGAAGAAGAATAAGAAGAGGAGAGTGAAGATCTGGATACCTTGATCAAGTAAGTACAGGACTACAAAGATAAGTCTGAATCCGCAAAGATAGTTACCTTAGGCAAGGGAGATGAGGAAGCTAGCAAGAAACATCCAGAAGAAGAAGTTGAAAATGTGTTGTATGATGAAGAATAATCCTATGACATGAATTTTCTTGAGGAAGGTCAAGAAAGAAAGAAACCAGATGAAGATCAGATCGTTCAAGTTTCTGAATCTGAGGATGTATCCCCTAATGTGCAATCCATTCCGAAATCTGATAAAGGGAAGAAAACTCTAATGGAGACACCCATTAAAGAATTCATCAGAAGGAAAGAGGTTGGTGGTACCTCTAGAAGGAAGTTGATGCCAGTTGAAGAAGAGGAATCTCAAAAAGAAGTTTTTGATTCGGAATCATCATCCCATGGGCATGATTTTGTGGTTCAATCTCTGAGAAAGTTGGTGGACACAATTCCGATTCTTCCAACAATAGATTCTAGATGCCAGTTGCTGCAACAATATATGAATCAAAAATCTGATTCTATATCCATGGTAATAGATAAGTTTGTGAAGTTGGAAGCTGAACATAAAAGTTTTCTGATCGATTATGATGTGCATAGGAAGTCCTGCAGTAAAGTAACCAAGTGGTCTAAGAGAGTTGATGAAGATTTAGTTCAATTTGAGAATTTTCAGGCTGAAGTTCAAAATGGTTTTAAAATGGAGGATAAAAAGGTCAATGAGATTTCTGAGAAGATGACCCAGGAGAAAAATTTCCGGAATCAACAGGTCAGGGATCTGAATGGGAAGCTTAACTCAGTATCTCAAAATTGGAAAACTGAAAGAGATTTCCGGATTGAGTTTCAGCAGAAGATGGAAAAGAAATATGATTTGTTGAAGTTGCAGAAATAAGCCTTGGAGGATCAGGCAGAGGATTTAAAAGCTCAAGAAGAAAAGGTAAAATCCTTGGAGAGGCAATGGGAGGAAGATCAAAGAGACTTGAAGAAACTCAAAGCCTTGTTGAAGCAGCTCATTCTGAAGGAAAATTAAGACAAATGAACCCACTCTGATCTTTTGTTGTAGTTGTCTTTCCTTGTATTTTTTTCTCCAAATCTAATGAAATGGTTATCTGGTTGGTTTGTATCTTGTTATATACTAATGTTTCAGGTAGCATAATTTGTTTTCCATTCCCTTCAATTCTTTTTGAAAATTACAAAGGGGGAGAAGGAAAAATAACTATTCCTAAGGAGGAGAAAATAAAAATTTCTAAGAGAAATATCCTTAAAGAAAGGGGGAGTTTCCCACTACGAAGTTTTTTTTCATTCTTACAATAATGAAAACTCCACTCCGGAAACCCAGAATACAATCCTTAAAGTTTCAATGCCTAAGCGGGAGTTAGTTTTATTCACTTCTATCTATGAACAATGGGAGATAAGTTTTAATTTTCAAAGTCTAATGAAAATTTTCAAAATCCTTATATGCTTTTTCAAAAAGATGTTTGTGCTTTCCAAAAAGGGGGAGATTGTTGAGTCAATAAGGTTTTCCTTATGAATTTTCCATTCCTTCTTGTTTTGAAAATCACAAACACCTTATACTTAAGCAAATATTATTTTTACCCCCATTAGGAAAATTTACTTCTTTAAGGAAATTTACCTTAACCTAGATTTTCTTATACATAGAAATATTATTATTAAATTCAAAAACCGGATTCATAACCAAATTTCCAGAGCCATATAATGAAAAGATTTGGAGCATGCTATTTTTAGGATCCGAATTCTGGATGTGATCTGTAATGTAGTTCTAATCCGAATTCTGGACTCCGAACTCTAAAGAAGTTCGACTCTGAACTCTTAAGAAGTTAGACTCCGAACTCTTAAGAAGTTCGACTCCGAACTCTGAAGAAGTTCGACTCCGAACTCTGAAGAAGTTCGACTCCGAACTCTTAAGAAGTTCGACTCCGAACTCTTAAGAAGTTCGACTCCGAACTCTTAAGAAGTTTGACTCCGAACTCTGAAGAAGTTCGACTCCGAACTCTTAAGAAGTTCGACTCCGAACTCTTAAGAAGTTCGACTCTGAACTCTGAAGAAGTTCGACTCCGAACTTTTAAGCAGTTTGACTCCAAACTCTTAAAAAGTTCGACTCCGAAATTTTAAGCAGTTCAACTCCGAAACTCTTAAGAAGTTCGACTTAGAACTTTTAAGTTGTTCTACTCTGAACTCTTAAGAAGTTCGACTCCGAACTCTACAGGTTCAGAATCCGATCTCTGGTGAAACCAGACTCCGAATTCCTATAAAAACAGAATCCGAACATTTCTTAACATAGAATCCAAATTTCATTTTGGTTAGACTCCGAACTTTTTACTTTCTTACACTCTGAAATATTGATTAGATTTTACTTACATATGCTTCATTTCAAAACGATGTCGTACATTCAGTTATACATAGTTTTTTATAAAATGATGTCGTTTATTCTATTTCTAATTAACCGTTGGTTAAGTTACACGTGTACAGGTCCCTTCGAGTTTCATGGAAAATATGACCGTTGGAGGAGGGAGCTGACCGTTGGAAATTTTCCTATAAATAGGAGCACATTTGAAAGTGCTCAAACACAAGAACAACGACATAGAAGTTGATCGATCTAGAAACCACACACTGCTAAGGTGATTTCTAGAGAGAGAACTCTTTTCATGCCTTGTGCGTACTGAACTGCTCGTTCAGTTTTTACTTCGTGCGACTCCGAATGTTGGTGATTACATTTGAGGAATTCCGGGGATAGGAAGATAGAGGTTCCGACTACCTTGAAGTTCGAGGGCTTCCTTGCTGAGGAAGACAGAGGTTTCCAACTACCTTGAAGTTGAGGGCTTGCGGGGATAGCAAGACAGAGACTCCAATCTTTGTATCGAAGGCTTACCCTGGTGTGGGTAATACAGACTTGCTTGAAAGTATAAATCAAGGGACCTTTATCCAAGGTTGTTGGATACCCTTCTCTTTGGGTTAAAAGACTTATATATTGTTACTTGTAGTTTTACTACTTGTTTGTTTCCGCTACATTTTTTATTATAAGGAAAGTATAACTTTCTTATACTTCCTTACTTGTACTATGTTTCATTTAGATTCTATACGCTTTAAGGTAGAATTTCATGTTGTAATCTTTTGTCAAGATTCAATTTCCGGAACCATATTTCTGGAACCTACTTTCGGAATCTCTTTCCAGTCTTAAGGAAATTCATAGGACTTGAAGTTTATAACTTCATTCCTTTTTCAAGTTTTCAATTGGTGTTAGAGGTGTTGTGAATTTTCTTAGTTTAACTTTGTTAAACTTAGCTCTTTTCTTTGTTTAAAGGAATTTTTTAAAGTATACAATTCACCCCCCCTCTTGTATATTGAGCATCTACATCATTATTTCGATCCTACAGGTGGCACCAGGATGGACATACCACTAAGACTAAAGTGGCCCTTGAAGAACAAAATACCCTTGTGTGATGAAGACCAATTAGAAGACATCTCCCCACCATGGAGAAGATGCCTAAAACACTAACATAGCTCATCACTAGGATGTTCTCTCTGAATCAGCTCCACAAGAGAAGGGTTCAATTGAACACTCACCAAGAAAACACCTCCACCGTGATCCTTGGCCTCAATGTGAATCTGAGTAAAGACCCCCATAAGAGTCCACTTTTCACTAAAATTCCTCAAAGCCTATACTGAAACTATTCTTCTCATGGTGTATGCCACCAAATTACCATTCCCGAGGTGTAGATGATATCTAAGTCAAACCCTTGAAAGTACTTGATCCAACACCACTTCCTCAGATTAAGATCCTTCTGCGACAGGATGTAGGCTAAGATCTTGTGATAAAAATAGACCAAAAACTTATCCCCAAAGAGGTAGTGATTACAAATCTTCAAATCATGCATCAAATCTACTATCTCTAAGTTGTGGGTAGGGTAATTATTTTTCTATGGCCAAATTTGGCGGGAGCCATATGCCACCATGTGATCATCCTGCATAAGCACGCACCTGAGACCCATACTTAAAGCATAAAAATACACCACATAGCCATTTCCAGATTCTAGAAAGATCAACACTGGGGAGGTATTCAACTGCAGATTAGGCTCATCTAAGTATTCCTAACATTCTGGGCCCCAAAAAAGCTTCACCCCCTTTCAGGTGACTGCGGTCATGGGCGAATCAAGCCAAGATAAATCCCAAAAAAACCGCCTATAGTATCCTACCAAGATAATGAAACTCCTAATCTCAAGAATTTTCTTTGGATGCTCCCATGACATCACTGCACTAATCTTCTCGAGATCCACCGAAAATCCTTTCTTTGAGATCACATGCCCTAAAAAATTCACCTCCCTGATCCAAAAGGTGAACTTGGAAATCTTTTCATAAAGGTAGTGATTCGAAAAAGTGCCCAACATGATCCAAAAATGATGATCCTCCTCCTCTTCAGATACAAAGTAAACCAGGATGTCATCCATTAATATCACCACAAAAAAGTCAAGATACTGGTGGAACACCGTATTCATGAGTTCTATAAAGACTGCATGAGCATTGGTCAACCCGAAAGGCATGACCAAGTACTCAAAGTGGTCATACATGCTTCAGAAGGATGTCTTAGAGATATAGTCCTCTTTCACCCTGAGTTGGTGGTAACCCGAACACAAGTCAATTTTAGAAAACTAATTTCCCCCCTTCACAATAAAACAAAAATTAGTTTTAGCGGCGGTTTATTAACGGCAGTTCTGGTAACCTCTGATAAACATTTTTTTAAAATGGTTTTACAGCGGTTTATAATAAACCGCCGCGAAACATTTTTTTTTCTTTAACGCATCCGACCCTTCCCCCCCACCCCACCCTAACCCCGCTTCTCCCTAATGTCCCCGTTTCCCCCGTGACCCCGGCCCCTCGTTACCCCCACGACACCACGACACCGGTGACCCCATGACATCGGAAACCCTAGACCCCCGCGACCCCCGGCAATCTCGTGACTCCGGAGACCCCGCGACCCCAGCGACCCTGGCCCCCCGCGACCCCAGGTGGTATTTAAGTTTTTTCTCATAAAATTTATGTATTATATGCATATTTGGTTTCTATAATTTAATTCTTTAATATGTTTTGTGTTCTTGAGTAAGAAAAGTGATATTAGGACTTAGATTGATGTATGAAACCCTCTAAGGACTTTGTTGGGTCCATTGATGTTTGAGATCATACCTAGGTCTACCCTTGGGTTATGAAAACCCCTTAAGGTTGGTGAAATATTTTTTAAAATGTTGCAATAATATAATTATGAAAGTGAATGGGTAGAGAATTGTATATTGGTATATAGTCAAGGTTCATGGGATATTTGAAATATGGAATTGGTATTTTTTTGAAATGGATAGTTGGATTCTGAAATGGATTAAAATAATAATTCTTCAATTTGATTTGGTTATTGTTTTCCATGAAGGACAAAAACGTTTTGAAAGTGGGTATTGTTTTGAAAAGGAGGTGTTGACCTCAATGTTATAGAAAAAAATGGGTTATCTTAATATATTTCAAATGGTGATTAGAAATGAGGGTGTGGTTCCCCTTTTTTGAAAATGTTTTAAAATCCTCTTTTATGGTTGTAAATAGAAATGAAATTCTTGGGAAATGTTGAGTTTTTAAAAGAAGAAGACTCGTTTTTTGAAGGGTGGATTCAAGATTATTTCGGTTGAGTATCTTGAATTGTATTTTATTCCATGATTTGATTTTAAAGATATGTTGAGAACATCTTCATTTAAATGATATATGGGTAGTGAGATAGAACCCCCGATAATTAGGTAGGCATGTTAACTTGTTTTATTAAATGAAATAAGTGATAAATGTGTTTTGTTGATGACATAACATAAGGGGGCATTTGGTATAATGTGATTGTGTTAAATGGGTTAAGGTATGGAATTGATATATGTGATAAATGAGTTGCAATTGTAAATGGAATATATGTTAATGGGTTATTCATTATAAATGGGATATAAATAGTCAGTTATGGGAATGATCATTTATGTATATTGATATAATATATTATTTCATTATTGGATGGTAACCTAGAGAAATAATTTGGAAAGATGTTGGTGTGTCAATGCACTATGATAGGAAGAGTTACATTTCATGTTTCATTAGCAACAATCAAATTTTTTAACACTAACTAGTCCTTGATTTTTCCAACTACAATTAGTATATCTTTAATTCTAACTATATTTAGAACTAAATCCCAAGTGAATTCATGAAGATCTCTGTATAGAGATGTGAACACTACCTAATGATTTTGGCGGACTATACCAGCTTTAAATCCCACCATGTATTTCATACAAAAGATTAATTCAATGAAATACATGTATATGGTCTGAATAAACTAGATAAATTATACTGTAATAATAGTCATGTAGAATTCTATCCATTTCAATCCTCCTCACTACCACTATCTATGAGGTGTGTTGACACTGATGGTATGAGGAATAGTTTCCACATGTTGATTAACAATAGAATAATGATGGATGTATCCAATAAAAAAAATATCATATATGATATCCATAATTTCCATATTTAGACAAATGGTACCCCAAACCATATAGGAATTATGTTTCTTGTTCATGATATCCTTCACTTATGTATAAAACTACTTCTCAAATTTCATAAGATAGTTATTGCTTCTCTAATGAGGCCCATCCTAATAAAATTAATTGTTCCTAGATTCGTCTTAGTTTTCATAAGTCTTTTGTTAAGAACTAGTCTAATAGGACTATTCCATCTGATCATACAAAACCAGTGGTAGAGTTGATCTTGTTGCACCAACTGGTCATAGAATTTTATGAAAATATTTTTTAAGATTCCCATTCTTGGAACAATGGTGTAAATTTTATAGTGGTGATATGAATTAATTATTCATGTGTAAATTCAAGATGCACTGTAAAATACCTAGTCAATTGATGTGATATGGATTATAAGAAACTCATCCCATTGATTGATTTTCTCTTACATTAATATCATAGGAATGACTCTAAATATTGTATTTAAATCCCATATTTATGATCCTAGTTTCACATAGCTGAACAATGGTGTCTCTTACACTAATATTCCATCCAAAGTATCTTCCTCCAATCAACTCCTTATTATCAATTTCTAGGTGGCATTTAATATAGAACATTAAAAATATTGATAGATCCTTAGTTTTTATACCTTAAATAATTATCTATTCATTTAGTCCTTTTCTAGGTGTTACCTATCATGAACAGTGAACAAGGTGAGTGAATTTTGAAGTATATTTAATCTCTTATACACATACATGTTCAAATTTAACAAATTATTCTACATTTATTACCCCAATGGTTTTCAAGAATAATTATTTTACATTACAAGTATAAAAATCCTTCCCAAGTGAGGTATTGAAACAACATATCCAAAACAATTATGTCTAATCATTCTAGCATTGGGTACTCAAGAATATTCATTCCAACTTTGACGTTTATCTCATCTGGTTTCCCATCAATTTTTTAAAAAAAACTGGACCTCCTATATGAAAACACATCTGATTTATTGGGTCTAAAATCCCCTTAAAATGTCAGTGGATTCTATTTTAGAAGTTCTATTAAATGATTTACCTAATGAAGTTCCACATTTAAAGGTCCCTTAACAACTTCCACAAAATCATGTTCTACACTCTGAACAATATCCTAGTTTACTTATTGTCCTAGAGTATCTACATTCTTAGTTTCTCTATTTTTGGTTATAGTGGCTTCATGGGGGGATAAAACAGGGAGGCTTCTACAGTATCATTAGCTTCCTACTTATAGAATCATGTAAATAGTATTTGGATCCCAACATCAATGTAAAAAACTAAGCTGTGATAAAATGTGTTTGGTGCCAATTTTTTTCTATCATCATGGGGATAGAGGAGAATATTGATAAAGTGGAGTTTCTTCTCCAACTCTTTTATGGCTTGGGCACAATTGGGTTTAATTAATGGAACTTATATGCTCTTATCCATCATTTTATCACTTCTTGAGAGGAATATATAGTTCTAGAATATAGCCTTCTCTTATTCAATATACCTCTGGACTGATAAAATGGAGATGAGAGAACAAGTGAATGCTTAAAAAAATTCATAGTCAAAAAGGCCTAGCGAGTACAGCCTGACTTCTTCTAGATTAATATTATGAACCCCACAAGATTTAAGTTATTTATTTTATCACCTTAAATTTTTCTAGGCCAGCTGGCAGCGGAGCCCATTTCCCTTCCTATTTCTTATTATGATTGAAGAAATATTCCTCCAAGCTAGAAAAATGAAGTTTTTGATTCCCAAATAAAGTTAATTTTATTACATTATGGTTTAATTTAATGTCATGTTACTAATATGTTTAAAATGAATTTCTATATGCAGAAGTTATTCCAGTTTATAGTTGCTGATGTGATAGCACAGAGGTGGATGTTGAAAAATCTTAGTAATAAATGGAAAGATTTATAATGGATATTGTGGTGTGATGTCAACGATACTTCGTTGACCGTGCAACAAAAGTATGAGAAGCTACCTAGTGGGGTACCGAAAGAACAGTGGAAAGTTTTTGTTGACAGACATCTTGATGAGAAGCGAATGGTATTGAAATATATATTATTATATTATCCTCATTTTAAATTTATACATGTATATGAAGAGGATGTGACATTTAATACATTACTATTAAATTTAATTTTATTTATTTCAGGATCTTTCAAGACAAAATGCATCAAACCGGGCTAAGAAAGTCATCCCTCACACTGTGGGCTCAAAAATCTTTTCTAGAATCCAAATGACATTGGTAATCTTTTAATTATTTTAAATATTTATAAGACAATATTATCTGTTTAATATATTGAATTTTTTATTTATCTTTTCTTAATGTAGTCACAGAGTTTTGGGCATGAAGCATCCCAAACTGAACTGTGGTTGGATGTTCACAAAAAATCAGATGGAAGTTTTGTTAATGAGCCTACCAAAGAAGTTGGGGTATGAAGTCAAATTTTTTATTATAATAACTTATTATTAGTTTTTACTGTGTTAATATATATTGATATTTGATTTATAGGTAAAAATTAAAGAACTATGGGATGCCAATCCTGGGCAGTCCAACTCAGTCTCCCTGGATGACCCAGTTGCTAAAGTCCTTGGGAAGGAGCATCCTGGTAGAGTGCGTGGGATGAGTTTCAGACCCGTACCATCTGAGGTCTTTGGAATTCCACCAGGGATTCTAACTGCATCTACTCCTGGTTATATTCAGTCCATACCCGAAGATTCTCAGAGGGAGATTTCTTCTCTATGAAGCACAGTTCAAGATCAGGGGGCTCAGATATCTTCTTTGCAGCAAGAAATGACTGCTATACATTATCATATGAGAAGACATGCCCTCGGTGGTAGTGCATCGACTGGTGGTCAGCAGGTAAATAAAAGAAAATCAAAATCATTTAGTTTGAAAATTTTCATTGGTTTTAAGTTTTAATATAAATATGCAACATTATTTAATTTTCAGTCTAATATTCTTACAGGTGACAACAGAAAGTGGAGATTGAGGTGGAGAGGGTGACGATGCATCATTGGACCATGAGTAGAGTTGTATTGTTGATGTGTTGAACAAAATATGGGAACAGTTGGTTTGTATATGTACCATGTGTGGCACATAGTTTCCACCAAACATTTTCATCTCCTAACATTTTCTTGATTTATCATGTTTCCTTGTATGCATTTTATTGATTTCTGATGTTTCCTTTTATGTATTGATTTCTCGAGTGTGGTATAAATCATTCCAGTTAGGCCTGTGTTTGAACTGGTTGTCGAGATTTTTGATGACTAGAAGTTAAACCCATTGTTGATGTGTTGAATAAATTCTAGATGCTTAATATTATAATATGTAATTATTTAATATCATCATCCAAGAAGGTAAACACTTCCGGCGTTGGTATCCTATGACACCGCGAATCACAAAAAACATGTGGATTGATAACTCTTTATTAGGAACTATTTTCTATGAAACCAATAGAAAATGATTTTCATTTTCTGTAACACAAACATAACCTTGTTTTCTATTTTATCCTAATATGATTCATGTTATATAAATCCTGATTTCCTAAAATTATTCATGAATATATAAAAAATTACATGTCTTTCCATGAATAAAACCTTAGAAAACAATAATATCTCACAGCTAGCATATCAACCAAGGTGAAATAACATGTAACTATAACATCAAACAACAAGAACAACATTCCCACTCCAAGAACCTGGGTTTTCCCCCATATATGGGTTAGATAATCCCACAAAAAAACACATCACCAAGGACTGAAACACCTTAATATCATATAAAACTTTCAAAAAATTTATTCAATGGAAAATGAAATGGATTTGATACAACATTGTGACGCCATTACCTTGGTTCCACTAAACTAGTTCCCCAAACAAATGTGCCACATGACCATAGGAATGGATCCTCATATACAAGAGGCTTCCTACTAGTATTGAGGGTCCAATGAGGTATGTGTGGATAATATACCATCTTTACCAGTGTAAAAAAATAGTATAAATCAATTTAAATGATAACCAAGTATGTTATAAGAATAATCATGCATGATGTATTCAATTCCAAAAATTGGGTAAATCCCCACAACCAATATAATAAACATGTCAGTTCATACAAGTGTCATGTGTTAAGGAAAAAACAAAATAAAAAACCCCATAAAAATACTAAAATGGGTCTCAATGTCCATCCAGTTCCCTCGTACATGCTCCATACCATATACCAAACCAACCATCTATCAAAAGGATTTTTCCCTTATACTTCCCTACAACCATGAGATTGACTCAGGTATTAATGGAATCCTAAAAAGGGTGTGAGTATAGGTTAATAGGACACCAAAAATTGTGTGTAAACAAATAAATATTATAATAACAATAATACTATACACATAAGTACAATTAAATAATTAATAAGGAAGAAAAGGTAAAAAAGTTCCATAATTAAATATCAAGCATTTAACCTTGTATATCCTTCGGTTTTATGATGATATCAAATCCCACCAAACCGTCTTCAGACATGTCAAAATTATATTACATTAATATAAATAGGTTTTAAATTTTCATTAAAAACAATGGTAATTCATTAATAATTTCAAATTCATATACTGTGGTTCACTAATCAGTTCACTCATATCATACACATAGGCTTTAGTGCCTGGAAAGCCATGTCAATACACTATCCAAGCATAGGAAACTCTATATACATCATATCAAGTCCATTATGTCAAATTTCATGTCTAGCCACCCCACATCAAAGAAAAAGAATTCATTGTAAAAAATTCTTACCCATGGATGGGATCTACTGTGTCCCTCATCATTTACTAATCCATCAATACACATTCCACAAGGTCAAACACACTTGAACTTTTTAAAAAATGACAATATCAAGGGTGAAACTATTTCATTTCACCAATATTCACATAGTTTATCACTTTCACTGCACTTAATGTAATTCCATAACTATTCTATTTTACTATTCATTCATAACAAAAACCATTGTACATATTTTCAATTCCATATTATAACAAGGATATTCACACATTTTCCATTCATTATTTATCCCCTTAGTTATCTCACAACCCATTTAACTATAAAAGTTTTGATAAACAATGACTTATTACATTTTGACATCCTTGAAAGTTCCAACACATCATTGAGTTGATGTTATTTTATGAGATTGTGTCTGGTTTGATTTGTTTTTTAGGGCAGTGGTGCAGTGTAAGCAGCAATTTTTTTCTGGTCATCTTTTTGAGGTGGTTTTAACCACCGTGAAAATTATACAGGTAATAATTTAGCGGTGTTTTTAACCTCCGTTACAGAGTTGCATCCCCCACCTGTACTCTGTGGCAGTTGTTGGGAATTTAGTGGCGGTTATAAATGCCGCTAATAAAATAAAATCCCGGGTTTGTAAAAAGCACCGCTAAATGGGAAAAATCGTTGCTAATAGTTTGCCGACGCCAAATTTAGCGGTGGTTTCTATAAACCGCCGCCAAACCATGTAGCGGCGGTTTAAATCACCGCTAAATGTAAAAAAAACCGCCGCTACATGGTAGTTTTCTTATAGTGTCAACTGATAAAAAAAGTAAACTATTCAGGGAAAAGTATATTTGTTCTTGATGGTTACCTTGTTCAGCTTCCAGTAATAAATACAAAACTGGAGTGATACATTATCCTTCTTCGCAAGCAAAACATGAACGGATCAAGGAGATATGCTCAGGTGAATGAATCCTTTGGATTATAAATCATCCAACTATATATGTAATTCCCTAAACTCATTGGGGGCCATACAATATGAGGGATGATATATCAATTGTGTTCCTGGAACTAAATCGATCAAGAACTCCACATCCTGCACCGGAGGCAAGCCTGAAAAATCATCTAGAAAGATCTCTGAGAACTCATACACTACACGGGGAAACTCACCCTCAGGAGAATGAACATCATCCTCTAGTGCGAGTGATGAAAATTGGAAGAAAAGATTTCTAAACTCTGGGAGTGGAGGCCCTGCATGACTCAACCAAGGATCCCATTCCCCATGAAAAACTTGAGGGATACCATCAGGTGCCATGAAACCCACCTGCCGGCTATTGCAATCGATGTGTTCCTAAAAGTGCACTAACCAATCTATGATGAGTATTAAATAAAAAAGATCCATATCCAAGGCCAAGAGGTCCCACTCCATCACTACCCCAAACACATTAAGTGAACATGATGGGAACCTGAGACCCTGCTCCTTCTTACCCAGCAGTGTCACAAAATCCATCACAATAGATAACAACTCAGTTGAAAAATCCATCATTCTCACAAAATGGCCAGAGATAAATGAAATAGAAGCACCAGTATCAAAAAAAATCAACAGATATAGAATATGAAATAAAGATGGTATCTCAAACTATCAAAGTCCCCACATCCAATCCCATTGGTGCCTACTCCACCACATGAAGATGCCTACTATCTACCTAAGAATAGCCACTTTCCTGTGGATTTTCCCTGAACTAGATCTACCCAGAAGGCAATATGACCCTACTACAATGATCACCAAACTGATATCCCCTCATCATAAATGGATCTGACTGGGTTGGCACTCCATTGGAAGCCACTGAACCTACCCACTATAGAGTGGACGTTTCATCCTGCAAAACTCTATAAGTGTTCCATACTTACACACTAATAATAGGGATTCATAGTAGATGCAAATGCTGGTTGTATGTTCCTTGTCCTCCCAAATGGGTGGCACATGATGGACCTCGCATCAAAAGCCACAGATGAAAGCTTCTTGGAAGAGTGGCCTGAAATCCCACCTCCTTCCTTCCCCTACTCTTCCTGCTTCCTTTTCCTTTCAGATGAAGTAACTCTTCCCATCACTGATACTATCCCAGAGAAACTAGAACCCCCCCTTTTGGTCAATCTCCACCATACATGCCCAGTCAACCACCTCAGTATAGGTCTTCAACTTAAACATGAACACCTGAGAATAAATCTCCGGCCACAAGCCCCTCTCAAACTTTTGGACCTTCATCTGATCATTAGAGACCATTTCAGGTGCATACCGAAATAGCTCAAAAAAATGGCTGATGTACTCCATTAATGAAAGATCTCCCTAAACAAGTTCTATAAACTCTTGAGATCTAGAATATCCCAAGACTTCAGGGAGGTACTGGTCTTTGAAGGTGATGTTAAAGTCCTTCCAACTCATCTGTTCATACTTCCCAGCTTGAAGCACTGATTCCAACCACCTAAGTCTGGTAAACTCTAACATAAAAGAGGAACACTTCACCCTAATCTCCTTATATGTGTTAATAAATTTTAACATGAACTCAATATTCCCTATCCACTCCTCTGATTCCTGGGGTTTAGTGATACCTCAGAAAGTAAGAGGCTTGTTCTTTAGGAACACATGAGATTTTTCCTTTTTTGGACAAGATTTTTCTTCTCTAACTAGAGTAAGGGTAGGAGCAGAATTTACTCCTTGTCCTAGATCTTTAACATCCCAGACTATAGCTTCTACCAACCTATGATTAATTAGTGAGGGAGAACTCTCTCTGGCTTTCCCCTGTAGGTGCGTGTGAGCTCTCTAGGGAGGTATGCTGCTGCAAGAAGAAAATGTCACAAAAAGAACACAATTAATACATCATGTGTGAAGAAAAATAAAATTTCAGCAAGGATAATCATCATTAGTAAACCAAACATGCAAAAGCAACATCATGTCCAAACCACTTCTCCCCCACACGATGCCCACACACAGTCTGCAGCCTGCACGTCCCATCTAAAGGAGAAGTCAACCAAGCATCCTGACACCCCATGGTGACTCGAGGTATGTCATGAGGTGTGTAGGATAGGAACCCTACTCGCAACCAAAACTCCAAGCCCCGATAGTCCTAGCTCCTGTCTAACCAGGCTCATCCCAAATAAAATAACCTAAAGAGAAAAACGCACCCCTCTAATACCATTGTTTTATAAAATAGATCTGGTCACCTTAAAAACTGACAACCGACCCAACCCATGATAAGGAACTAAGGGAATTACCTATCCCCGTGAGCTGGAATAAGTGCCCAGGTATCATAAACTATGGTTTGGGAATGATTTACATGAGTTAGGATACATAAAACAACCAATAATGAAGAATAAACCCTATATGAAAATTCATGCCAAACAAGCCTTAATTAAAATTTGGAATTGAATAAAAGGTTTTAAAAATTACACAATAGGTTAAAAACTACAAAGGTTGCAGAAAAAAAACAGCCCAAGGAACACCACACAACAAGGGGTCATCACCCACGAGCTGTCTCCACAACACCACACCACGTAAGCAACTAACAACTCAAACCGTCGTCTCCAAATTCATTTCCCTTACCTGTGTCAAACATGACCAAGTATACTTACATATAAAGGTGTAAGTAGGGTGTGATCCTAATCCAAATAGGATACCACCCAAAAATTCTATGTGACATGAATTATAAGATAAAAATCTTGCATGTTTTTTATAAACAAGGAATGGAAACAACAATATCTGAAGGTGCAACTTTTAAATGAAAACAGTTTTCAAAGTGGGTAACATTAAAGAATGAGTACATTTAAATAAAAACTATAAGATACTGAATTTTATATCCAAAAACACCATAATAAAAAGATAAATTCCATGTATTTAATGAGCACTCAACATGGGAACACCCCTAGGCACTAGTTAGTTGTGAGCCCTAGGTACCTCGTATCTCAGTGTGAAAGTAACCATAAAAATATTTGTTCTCGTGCACTAGACACTAGTAGGTGAATCACGCATAACCTAGTGGTCCCCAACATCATCATCACCATAGTTTTGTTAGTTTTGTTAACGTTAAACTTACTAAGTGAAACAGGGAGAAAACCACTCCGGATCACTAGCATGCTAGTACACATCCTCCCACCTAGATACCCAGGTTTCCCTCTTTGTGCTCAAAAAAATTCCACATGATAAAAAGTTCCATTTACCTATAAAAACCAGTTTTGGTTTTACACAATCAAAACAGTATCTAAACATTATTTTCACCATTTTCATAACACAAACAAATTCTTAGATTTTCCATAAAACAGTTTCAAAAGTTATAACAAAACTTTGCACATAAAATCAATTTAAAACCCGTATTTTAACAGTAAATGCATACCAATATTACACCAAACCATAATTTTTAGCACTAAAACATTTTTATAAATCCATTCCATTAATTATAAAACAACACCAATTAGTACAACAGGGAATGCACATGTAAAACACCCATTTTCACACAAAATTGGAACTTAAAAATCAATCACTTAACAGATGCTACCAAAAGTAGTTTTCACACTAAAAATAATGAAATAAGAACATGAAATAAGTATAAATCTAGAAATATAACTCATTCTATAAGGATTACATATGTAATCACCTAACATATATGTAAAAAACATCAAATCCTTGTGTGGAACATCAATCACACCACCACCACACCATAACAGAGTGAAAATGAACCTAAAACCACAAGCTTGGACCAAGAAGCTGAAAAAAACCCTAGGTTTGAATCCCTTCCTTCTGGACATTTTGGCCTTTAAGAAAAGAGGAAGAAACCCTAAGAAAATGGAAGGAATAAGAGAGGAAACTCTCTTAATTGAGAAACATTGAAGAAATCGCCCAAAATACACTAGTAATTGAATATCCCAAAAGCCAAAACTGAAAGGTATGTTAGAATAAGGATGAGGAGGTCAAGTGGGGACTGAAATAGGGGGAAAATATTAAAAAATGATTTATAAAAGAAACAAATTACCTTTTCAAATCTGGATGATTTGAGAAACCTTGATTAAGTTCTCCATAATCCCTGATGAATATTAGATCCAAAGAGAGAAAATGGAACCTTAGGGTGCACCTAGGGTTTGTGGGATTGAGTGATAGGTGTAATGTATGAAAAATATTAAAAATTTAATGATATATAAAATAATTAATTTTTTTAAAATAGGTAATGGGATCACGTGTTACCTCAATGTATGAATAAATAACATAAATCCACCATGATTATTAGTTCCTAATGGGTCCAAAAGGATATGGTGGTTTGAATAGGTCAGGTAAGACCAAGTGGGAAGTGTAATGGATGAAAAATGTTAAAACATGAAGGAGTTATAAAATAAACAACTTTTGTTTTTAAATTTGGAAATGGGCTCACAGTTTGGCCCAAATCATGATGTAACCACCCCTTTCTCCAAAAATTCATTGGAAACCAAAAAAAATAATGAATATAAATTAATGAAAAAATACCTTTAAAAGAAGTCATGGATGTGAAAAATTCCACACAACATAACATATATCATAACAAAACACATTTAGTTTTTGCAAAGGGGGATCTTATTCAATTTCAATTATTTATTTAAGGGTGTTATCATAGAAGACATAAGATATTAAGTCATCAATTTAATTAACCAAATATATGTGGTTAATCAATTATTTATTTATAATGATACCATTCATCCACAAAAATAAGGTATTTCAAAATGAAGTTGGTGAAACATAATCAAGTCACCCGTAGATATGATTTTCATCAAGGAAGTACATCCTTAAAAACACAATATCAAAATAGATGAAATCAAATCAATAAAAGATGTACAATCATAATTCACATTCCAATAACCATTTAAATTAAATAAAAACTAATTAATTATATTTATTAATCTAGTTGAAACCATGGTCACAAGATTTAGAAATAATAAACCCATCCCACATGATACACATAAGGAGAATCAAAGGATAAACATGATTGGAAGAAATATGATCGACAAAACCCTTTTATTAAACTTGTTGAACCAAAAATAGGGGTGAACATATAGTAGGTAACCTTCCAGGGAAACATGAACCAATTACTATAGCCTGGGCACACAACTCCTATGGGAAGAAGGATTTAGGGAATCCGATATCTAGAGAAAGGAGAAGGAAGAATAAAAGGAAGACCCTCGCTTATATGGATTAGATCCAAAACATAGGGGATTTGAAATGGTTTTGAATTGTCATTAAAGGAAGATCTTAACAAAACCACACATTTTGACCATTTCAAATCCTTTAGACTCTTAGGGAATTAAATATATAATTTATGACATTTTAATTGGTCTCAAATCCTTTTAAATTTGGAATTAAACCCATTTTACATAAAAGGAAGACATCAAAAGAAAAAAACTGGAAGAATTGGGAACACTGCTCACGAGGCACCACTAGAAAGACACCGATAGACAAGGAATCATTGGATGAGGCACCACCAGTGAGGCACCTCTAGACGAGGCACCACCCGTGAGACACCTCCAGACAAGGCATTGCCGTATGAGTGACTATTAGTGATCCGCCACTAGGGTGAGACACCGCCAGTGAACCACTGCTAGAGTGAGACACTGCGAGCGAGAAACCACTAGGGTGAGACACCACTAGAAAGAAACCTCGAGGGTGAGACAATAGAAACATGATACACCATTAGGATGAGGCACCATTGGGATGAGGTACCATTGAGATGATGCACCACTGGAAATCTTAGAAAACAAAGAGTTTTGAAAAGTGTTGAAATGAGTCACCTTGACTTCCTAGGAAACCTAAAACATCAGATTTTTGGAAAAGTAATGGGATGGAACATCCAGGCTATTACAAATACCATTCACACCTTCATCCTTGCCTTCATTTCTAAGACCCAAGCACCAGACATGCTTGGTCCATCTCTACGACAAGCCTATGCGAGAAAAAACTTTGGATTTCACCATCCTGGAGCACATCCACACCCACCATAAGGTCCTCCTCCTCATAGACTACCTAAACCCAATATATATCACATAGGTGCGAGAGTTGATTTACAGGGAGATATTACTCAAGTTAATTTACATATTTATGATGGGAATCGACTTTATCTGCTTCAAACTCAGTGGATAAGCATGTGAACTTAGTTCGGGTGACTTTGTAGTCGGACTTGATATATATTCATCCGAATTCATCCCCTCCACCATCTTTACTATTTTTCATCTCAATCCTAATAAGGTCAAGGCTATAAGACTCTAGACCAGGATTTCTAGAGACTAACAGAGTGTTATAACCCCCACACCATGAATAGCATAAAACTCTGCGGTGCAGCCCTTAGGTTTTTTCATAGGTTTACTCATGCTTGGAAGGAATGTGGATATGCCCATGGAGGGTTTAGATAGATTGAGGTACTTATTCTAGAATCATCCATGGATGGCCCCAAAATTAACATGTAGAGGTATTTTGGAGAGTTTTATAGGACTTTGGAAGAAAGGACCTGAGGCACATTGATGGGTGGATATTTTATCATCCCCTTGGTTAGACATCTGGGAACTATTTAGGCAGTTCAGCCTCACACATCCCATGGACCTATGGATAACATTTCTCTTTTATTTCACTAAAATATGGGAATTATGATGCGGGAAGATGAAATCTACTTTTGGGCACCATCATACATGGAGGATGCTGATAAGGCCCCCGCTTAGCATGCTGCTGATCCTCCAACTGCACCAGCCTCAATGCATCATGCTTCTGCTCCCACCCCATCCTCCACTGCCACAACTACCATCCCACCACCCACCATTCCCCCTAACCCTGCTTCCACCCATATACCATCCACCAATACCTGTCCTACTGTACCACCCACCCTATCACACGCAGTAGATCTCTAGGCTATGTGCCTTTTTTATCCAGGAGAATCTATGCCATATTTCCCACCACCTAGGCATCTCCTTCCCAGAGTTTTCTCTTTTTACTAGCCCCAACACCACATCCTATCATCCACCAGCCTCTACTGGCCCTTCATCTACTTCCATTCCTTCCCCATATCCTAACCTAACTGACCTACCATTAGAGATGACACACAATACTACCCAACAGGAGTTATTAGAAGAGCATGCCTACTAGGGCAAAGGTCTAGGCCCTCCACTATATACTGAGATACCATTCATAAATCCTACTTCCAGATCCAATACCACTCTTTGGATTAGTACCTATCTCCTACCAGCCATTGAGATAGTTTCTAGCACCATGACACCCACATCAGTGGTTGATCCTCCACCCCTACCTTCATAGCTTCTATAGATAGGGTGAGACAACTATATTCACCATCTGTTTGGGTGAGGACACTTGATGATTTTTATTATACTTAGTTTCCCCTATACACCTCACCCATTTTTTGTACATTTTATGGATGATAAATTTTTGTAATTATTGTATTTCATTCCCCATTGATGTATCATTGATCTTATTATATACACGGGATATAGATTTTCCATCACTATTTCATGGTTTATTCTTCATTTCATTACTATATTAAATTATCCATTTCTAGTACTTATGCCTTTTATATGGTCATCGATGTGACTGTTCCATCACCATATGACCTCATACTTTAGATGAATCAGCATCTAGATAATGTTGAGTGCCAGCTAGAGGAGCTATCACTAGATATTTGTGCTCAGTAGAGGTCCCCACCATGATGGGCATAGATTCTTTTCTTGCCTCATGAGATTCATGCTCAATATTCTCATGAGGTGGTTAATCCCTCCAAGATTCCACATGATTTCAATGGAATTACCACAAATTCTTGTTGGTGGAAAAGGACTTCTGAGTATATGGATGACACTTGATTAACTCTTCTGTCCATATGTCTGTCTGACTATTAAATTATTAGTGATTTATGGGAGGCAACCCATATTTTTTTTATTTTCTTTATTTTCAGTATTCTACTTAGATGATTTTGTTTTTATTTTTGTATCATTTTTGTTTATAGGATTCCTTGAAATTCATTTTACCCACATATATGAATTTATCTGAGATGTTTTATATTTCTATCCACTGTGTACACCTTCCATCAAACTACTATTATCAAGTATAAACCATGTGGACTAATGTTTTATCTAGTGCATGATTTGTTTTTATGGCCAATTATACAGGTATAGAATTTTGAAACAATCATCCACCAAGTTTCCCCATGGCATGACACTCATACAAGGAGATCTCAATTCTCTACAATCAAATTAAAATATCCATTTCATTTCATCTATGCTATATCTATGATATCCCTTTCATGACACTTTCAATGAAATTGTGGACATTATCTCAATTTAAGTGTGGGGGAGTCTTTCTTGTGCTTTACTATCAATACAATTGGATTATTAATTGTTTCATCTACTTAGAAGATATTTTTCACTAAACCTGAAAAATCATTGTTCCAATTTGAGTAAAAGAAAAATTTAGGCCAGTAATTGTGGAAATCCATTTTTTACTCTTGTTAAGATTTTTAAAATGATTTATATGTTTCCTAATTTAATTAAAATTCAAAATTTCTTAAATTTATTTTGATTAAATTATTACATGATTTATATACCCTGAGTGATTTCCAACATTTTTTTATACTTCCATTCCTAAGAGGATTTTGGACCCACAATTTCATAATATTTTCTTCGAATATTTCTTGAGTGAAACCTGGGGCAGTTAAACCTATCATAACTTACATTGAGATATTATTGAGGCTATGAATGAACCAATACAATTTTAATATGATTGAGGAAATATTTATTGAACTAATTTTTCGTAATACCCACCTTACATTTTTCGTCCTTTAGTCCATAACTGACTGAAAATTGTTTTTTATTATGATGCAGACACATTTGAGGAAAAAGTGAGAAACCATACATGACTTCACCATTTCACCACTTCACCAATTCCCCACTTCCCCACTTAAAACAATACAATCCTTCATAACAAGTGAAATTCAATCACAATGGATGGACAATCCATTCAAGCATTAAAACTAACAAACCTTCAAAGATGGAGCCGAAATAATCAAGAGAAGGTTGAGGTACCAAGAACTAGGAAACACGAACATCATAAGAGCTAGAAATACCATAGAACTGATCTCCTCACATGCCCACCGGTGCGACCATTGATAGTAGCCCAAATCCACAAACCTACCGGTGGACTCTAGTCAGAGTTTTCCCAACCCTCAAATGACATGAGATTACCCAAAGGACATCCACAAAGGGCGACGAAGAAACCATAATGAGGAAGAGCAGGTCGTTCGAATGTCGTACCCTACTCTGCAGACACCGCAAGACAACCATGATCCAGTCGACACTCCACATACCAAAATCAATTCAACCACACAAAAAACCATCGTTAGTAGCGGATCCAAAACCAAACTAATGTTGATACCGAACCAAAATCAGAAAAACCTTCAAATCAGGACCTGGAAAGTAGCACACCGGACCACCGAAAAAAAACCATGAAAAAATAATCATCACTATATCGAAAAACATCATCCAAATCTTCCATGGATCCTCAGAAAGTAGTAAATTGCACATAACACTGTAGAAATAGCATAAAAAAACAGAATCACTTCCACCAAACACAAGCAAAACCAGACCAAATCAAACATCAAGAAATAGAAACACATCACTGAATGGTATCCATCCAAAGGAAAATGGCGTCATTGCAAGACATATATGAATCCCAACCCCACCTTCAATCCCACACTAGAGGACCAACACAACCTCCCACCACAACCAAAGTCGACTCAGAAAAGAGTAGAAACCCTCAATCCACAGCAGCTGGAACTCACCCACCAAACCATCACCGCACCGCCATGAAAAACCCAAGCCAGATCGGAGGCTTGATCAAGTAGACAAGCCAAAAATTGGTGATAATCGACTAATGGACGAGCCCACGAAGCCAACACCACCACTGAATGAGGACTCACAACCATGATCGCGCCGAGGGTAAGCACAGAGGAGAGGGACCACCGCCAACCTGAGAAAGAGAAGGGGAAGGCGGTGATAGGGGGAAACCCTTGGTATGTAGAGCCCCTTACGGGATCACCCATCAAATGATCTACCATCTTCCTTTAGTCCATATTTTCCATGAATGAACAGTTTAGGATATAGCTATTTAAAGTTGTTTATCCATTCCAACCCTACTCTTGGTATTACACATGATTACCCTTTAAATAAGTGTGGGGGAACTTTTAGCCGATGGATACAAGATGTTATGATTAAGGAGATGTATTGTAACATTTCTACTTGAATGATATGATATGATCCATGATTACTCTTGGGATTTTATTCCTACCCTATTAATTTAAAATAAATCAAAAATAAAAATAAAAATAAAGAAAAAGATTTTGGGTTGTGTATTAGGAATGTCAAAAATCACCATTTCTAGACCGATGAATCCTTTTATAGATCATCTATAGTTACGGGATAAATGTGAGATCTGGAATGAACATGAATTTCATAAAAATAAAATAAAGGAACATGGTATATTTTTGACACATTCTTTATATACTCATTGATCAATTGTGAGCTTCTTGGAGCATGGACACTTTTTGATCTGGGAGAAGCCACTTCATTGCACTGTTCAATTTATCATGCAATAATTTTGAGCTTACCCTCATTTTGAGCTTGATTTTCACTTTATTACCACCTTTCCTCAGCCTCAAAATCATTTGAAACCTTTTTGATGAATCCCCCTCATTTGAATTTGTATTTTTCTTTGGGAAGTTGAGATGATAGAACCAATTCAAACTTATGGCTAGGAACATGTATTCAGGTTATAAGTATAACCCCAGTTACATTTTACCTTGAGTGATGATATAAAATTTATTTTTAGGTAAATTGAAAAATGAGTATAGAATTTAAGAAACATTTATAAAATTTTAATAAAAATAATAAGAATATGGATAAAGAACTAAAATATGAGGCATGACTAATTGTTTTTACAAAATTTATTCTAGAGGACTAACTTTTTCGACTTACAATTAGTTTTATTTTCCTAGATGTAATACATGTTTCCTATTTTAAAAATTGTTTATTTTATAATCCCCACTAAGATATTTTTTTATTAAGGACAAGAAATTGTTCAAGTGTGGGGGAATTTGATTAGATGAAATTGCTTATATATTTTAGATGAATTTATATAATGTTTATTCATGAAATATATAATGATGCACTAGGTCTTGTCTTGTTTTTTGCAGGAATTAGGAATTCTATACATAAAGTATAAATGCTAAAAAAATTCCATAAATAGAATTTACATCCTGTGTATCACATACATGATGTGCAGAATTTATTCAAAGCATGCATGCAAGGTCACATACCAACCCGTGAAGATTCGACATGACATGAGGACAATACACAATGTATAAATCATGTATACGACGTTAAGTTTTCAAAAACTAGATCCCTACCAATAGTGAAATCCATACACGACGTGTAGAGATTTAATGACATGAAAACATCAAAAAGCCCGCTCAGTCAAATATTTGGGATGATTATTCAGTGGGAAAAGAGGATCTCAGTTACACAACATGAAACTCAATTACATGACGTGAATATATCAAGACCCAAATAATTTTCGCTAGTACATGACATACATGACTTTTATTACATGTACTTATCAGGCATATTTATATTTTTCAGCGCTTATACACATGAAGAGAGTTCCACACTATTTTTCTTCCCTCTGTTTTCATTCACCTTTTCTTTACTTATTGTACTAAAGTAGTTTTATTTTATTCCTTTTATTGTTTTACTGAATCAAAATGAGTTTTTAATCATTTCTTACCTGTTATTCATCCTTTGCAACACCAATTTTTTTCCAACATCCATTTCCATCACCACACTCTATTCTTCACCAACGCATAAAATATTCTTCATATATTCTTTATTATATTTATTTTGTGTTTTTTCTTAATTTTTTTATTACGGATTAATCATTATTCATTGTTTCATAATGAAAAGTTAGTTTCTGGTAAGATTCACATTACATTATTTATCTTCCGGAATAATAAACATAGGTTAATTTTCTACTTTCTTAAGAACCTTTTTCAAGTTCATCATTCCTTTTATATCACTTATTACCATGTTATTTACAATTAATTAATCATTTAAGTTCATTTCATATGTTTTGATGTTATTTGGTACATAACTCCAAAATGACTTTGGTAGGTTGACTATAGTAAAAAAATTTATTACTCAACCATATCCAAAATAATAATCATGAAATAATGATCATTTTCACATATAAATTATTCTTTTAAAACCAATCATGAGAGATGGTTATGGAAAATGAACCGTGTTACAATCATCGAGATGATAGGTCATATGTACACATGAGTAACATATCCACTTTTCAATGATCATTATGGAAAGAAGGTAAGTTTTATTTTATATTTTAAGAATGATAATAATATCATAAATATAAAATTAATTATTTAAATATACTTATATATATTATCTATGTGATGGGGTGATTGAAAAATTAATTACATCGCATCGTGGAGGTGGTAGTCCATACGTACACAAAAACGACAATATGATTTTTCAGTGCATGGAAAGGTAAGAGGGTAAATGATAAAGTATATTTTACTAATGATAAATATTTAATGAATATAATATATAAACCTTAATTTAATAATTATAATCTATCTTTATAGATGGTTATAATAAACAAATTGCCTTAGTTCGCGAGGCAATAGTCTTCCGTGCACATGAACGATGAATTTCTTTCCCATTTGACGGATATGGAGATGAATATAGGTTATGAAATTAAAAAAAATTACATATAAGTATATTTAGGAAATTGGTTTTATTATTTTATCATGGTCTAATAATATTTTCAAGAGTTAGAAGAAGAAACAAAACTAAAACATACAGTTGAAAACTATACCTATTATTTGGAAAACCTCCTTTAATTAACACCTTAAGTCCTCAAATATTGATACTATGACTAAGAAAATACATATATAATGAGGGATGGAATTATATAAAGATATTTTTCCTTGCATTGGATGAACCAAATGGGTTTTTAAGTTTGAATTATCAAGAATAAGATGTTCCCTTTTATAAGATAATGGAGGGAAATCTTGTAATTTCTAAAAATATTAAATCAATATAAATTAATATATATTAAAAAATGGTTAAAAACTAATTTATTTCAAATATAAGATGATTATAGGTCTAAAAAATATCATACAATGATTTTTTGACAATTTTAGGTCACTTTTTTACCCTTATCATTTGGTTTTAACTCTTTATTAACCCTTTTAAAACTTACCGTGACAACAATGGTTTTTACTCTTTGAGGGTAAATATAGTTACTATAATTTAAAAAAATCCCATAAATGGTCCTGGATTGATATTATAAACAATATAATAATCCCTTGGATGAATCTAAATTTTTTATTAATTTTATATCATTTAATAAAATATTATTTATTTCAAAATATAATTATTGTCAATTTTTAAAACTATTCATTACTTTGAATTTAATAATATCAAGATAACACTTAGAGTTCAAAATAAATATTTTATTATATGAATAAAATATAAAGGAAATATATAAAATTTGTGGATTATATTATTTATACAAAATTATATTAATTTTAATATTTTTAATAATATTTATTTTATATGTCCATTAATTGAATAATTATCGCATTAGCATTGTGTAAGCATTTAAGTTAATTATTTATTCACTAAAATTAAAAATAAATTGACATGATGAACATAAATATTTTATATTTAAAAATATTATTTATTGTTTAACATATACTCTATACAAATCCATATTAAAAATATTATAGTTGTTAAAAACAAGAGTGTGGTATGTTTGACTTTTCGTGATATAAAATATTATAAAGTTCATAATTGCATTAAAATACTCAAAAAATGACATATAATCGAATATTGGATGAATATAGATGAAATATAATTATAAAATAATATTAATTCAAGTGTTTGGGTCAATTTACAACCCTTATTAATTTATTTTTAACTTTAATTACCTGATTTACCCATTACTACGGTAATCAAAATTACTAAAGTTACTATTCATATTGTCCAAAAATAAAATTTAAATTTTTAATAAATTTTTACTCAATAATTCAAAATATGGAATCCATTTTTAAAAATTAAAAACCTAAAAGTTATATAATCTTATTTAAAATTAATCTTTCAAAATGTAATGAAAAACAGTTTTATTGAAAATGCATTTTTAAGAAAAAAATGTTCTTTTACCAAAATAAGGTATAAAGATAATTAAAATATAATTAATTTGATTATATATAACTAAATAGTACTTATCTTACTCTAATATCAAATTCAAATCATAAACTTACTTTTTATGAAAATTTTAGTTTTATAAAAATTAGTATTTTCACTATTCACTAAAAATTTAATCTTTTCAGAAAATTCTCAAAAATTCATCCTAAATTAATTTTCAAATGATGAACCTAAAAATGAAATTCATTTTATAAAATTAAAATTCTATAATTTTCAAATCAAGGTTTAAAATAAAACCATATAATTCAAGAAAAAAAATTATTCTAACTTTACCTGTGTCGTTACAAAATTAACCAAAGTATATCCCGAAGGAGTGAAAAACCATGTATAAAATAATGCCCATTGTCATGAACTAGGTAAAGATCGATTCAAATCCCAATTTACCCTTTTTGGATTTATTACTTCTAGGTAGAACTGTTCTAGATCCACATGCACTTGTAGTATCCAAATATGGATGTATTGCTTGGAAATCCAAATAATCTTTACATTACCATAATTTTAGGATGTTATCCTATACTTAGTATTATACTCACAGTCATCCATAGGATTATATTATCTTGTATATGCTTTCCTAAATTTAATTTCCAAGATTTCTATTAAAACTGATTTACTACAAACTATAAATACCTCGATCCTAGAAGCCTGATGTTGATGGTTACTTTATTACATTGGTGCTATATACAAGAGATCACATCTCAAAGAACTGAATTTTTTAGTATCCATGAAAAAATAGATACATACATTAAACCTATATTACATCTAAATTATTAGAATATAATATATAATGTTCTTTAATAACACCATTATTCACTTTATCATATCCCCCACATATTAATCATAATATACTTCTTAACACCATGGGGAAAGGAAACATAATAAAGGGGTGAGCATTAATGATCAGTTAGGGTATGTATACAACATAAGATATCATGAAAAAATAAAAAATAATCAATATAGTATGGTAAATAACTAAAACACATTCCATTTAATCAATAACTTGAACATGAATAATAATATGAAAGGAATAATTGATGATCAAAATAATTCCATATAAATAGTCACATAAGCTTGAAAATTATCCATGGATATTATAACTAATTGAATAATCACATGGACATCAATAAATAATATAATAACAAGGGAATTCATAATTTCGAACATCATAACCATATCATCAAGGTATCATGAAAATACATCTTACATAAATGGGTAAGGCCTTGACCAAATACCTTATCTAGATATTCTTATGGGACCCACTGATGTATCATGGGGTTATAATGGGCCCTGACCATCACTTACTAACTCCAATTCATTCCTCAATAAAATGGTAGAAACATAGTCAATGTAAAATTTTGTATTGAAAAACTGGCATAAGACTTATTAATAATTTCCTCAATCAATAAACAAAATCAACATAAAAATTCATATTGGAAAACCTGCATATAAATGTTAATACTTTTACCAATTAATAAACATAATCATAAACCATCTAGGGTACTATGGTGAATGACATCAAAATAGTACATCTCAGTCAAAGTGATCATAAACCATCCAAATAAATAATAAGGATAGTATAATTACAATATATTCCTAATGGCGAATAAGGTAAAATGTGGGTTTTTTTGTTGATGAATATAATTACCATAAAAATACCATTAAAACATTCTTGAGGAAAATATCCTTTTTACTATAAAAGTCACTTTTAAATACTAATTTTTTTTTAAAATATTATGAAGAATATTTTTATTTAAAAATAAACTTGTTAACTTGCAAAATAAACTTCAAAACAATTAGTTGTTATGATGGTAGATATTTTCGTTCATGATGTATAATTTAAAAAATAAATATTCCTTTCACACTATTGTAAAAAGGTTATAAAGTACCTCATTTGGAAAACCACGAAAAGATTATTTTAAATCCATTTTGTAAAAATCTAAACATGGGTAAAAATTTATTTAATTAATCATTGGTATAATGTAAAAAAATTGGATATAGTTTTAGAAAATATGGATATGGATGAAAACCATTTTTGACTAAAAATAGAAATAAAGTTTTCTTTTCTTAAAATCATTTTGTCAATAACTTTAAGTACCAATGATAGGAAAATGGTAATATTACTTGGAAAGTTAATTAATAAATATAGGAGAATAAAATATATTGTGTTTAATATAGTAACATCAAACAATTCCCCCTAAGTGATGCTTAAACATAAACAATCCCGAATAATGATGGGATTGTGTAATAAAACCTTACCACTTTAATAAATTTTGAATCGTAAGACCAATGAATGAAATAAATTAAAATGAAAATTTAAATACCATGAATAAAAATATATTCATGGTATAGCATATCTAATGGGTAGTATATACAACCAAAAAAATAAATAAGTGGTGAATATGGCACATGTCTTACGGAAGAAAAGGTAAGATGAGAAACCCTTACATGCTTTGGTACCTTTTGAATCATAAATCCCCTGAAAGAAAAAACTTAAATAAAACTTTATATATCATGATAATAAATAAATTAATGATATAAAATTTCAATGGGTCTGTATATACACCTCATAAAATAATATAGGTGCATAACATAATATATGTCCCAATGAAGAGCATTTGAGACAAAGATCCCTTACCTCAGGTTAGATTTTATTCATAAATGTTTGAACCTCATATATAAGAAATATAGATTTATTATAGTTATATTATAGAACCACACTCATATATATCATACCATATTACTTACTTATAATAACTTATCATCTGTTTATTATCAATTCTTTGTTAAAATCACTATTACGAGTAATGACTGCTTTGTTTTTCATGTATGCTTTGGTTTGGTAGTTTCAGTACTTGTACTTTGATCATGGTTCCATAATCTATATAATATTAACCATGAAATAAATATAATATATATTAATTATATAAGTATTTATAATATTCTATAAAATTTAGAGATAGAAAAACGAGTTACACTATTCAAGGAGACGGTAGGCCGTACATACGCATGAATGTTGTTTCCATTTTATTAACATATGAAATGAAAGAAAGTTAAATAAAATTTAACCTTTAAAGAATCATTATTTTATCTTATATTTCATAAATATTCATTAAATATATCCTTACTACCTTCCATGACAACATAAAATGAAAACAATTTCACATCGCTTCGTAAATGCAGTAGTTGACACGTATACATGAGCGATGTTATCATTTTCCAAATTATTGGAAGGTAAAATTTTATATGTGATATTTGTTGACGCTCCTTTTTTGTCACAGTGTCTAAAGGAATGGAAAGGGAAATAACTTTGCCCAAATTTATTCATCCTTTTAAGAAAACAACAAAAATCGACAAAGGAATGAAATGGGAGTCAAAGGACTTAGGGTCGTGCCAGTTTCCTTATAGTCGTGCAAGTATACTTGCGCTCCGACTAATTGTCGCGCAAGTGACTTGAGAGCTCTAAGTGATAACCACCTGGGGTCTTCTCCATCCTAAGTTCTGCCATGATTGCACAAGTGCACTTGCGCACTGAATTTGGTCGTGCAAGTCACTTGCACGCACTAAGTGATAACCGCCCAGGGTCTTGAGAAGCCTATAACCGCCGAAGGTAATTCTTCACTTAGAATGGAAGGTCTAAATAAGAGGAGTAAGGTCTAAGTGTTAGAATTCACTAACACTTGCGCGCCTAAGGTGTTTTACCCTTAAGGGAAATGAACATATTTGCGTGCCGCCCTACTTCTTCACCAAAACTTGAGCGCCTCTCTTCTGGAAGTACCTCAGGATAATTCTAAAGGCTTTGGTCAAGGATCTCCCAAGTGTTACCCTACTGGTTAACAATCGAGTAAGTACCCATGTGCCGCACAGGTATATCTGTGCAACCAAGACTTGCGTGCTCACACATTACTTGCGCGCCAACAAGGACTTGTGCGCCCCTGCCTTTTTGGGTTCCCTTCTTGCCCATTTAACCCCTCTTATACAATTACACCTCTCCTATTCAAGATTTAGTCTTCAAGAAATTCTTCAAATCCGTTTATGGCATGTTTTCTTGATTAACTTCCTTATCTAAAAGGAATTCTGTGGAATATCTCTCAAAACCTAGTGATTTACACATCTCTATGTCACTAAAGATTGAAGTTTCATTCATTCAATCTCATCCTTTAAGATGAGAGAACCCCTTAACCTAGGCCTCCTTTTCAGGGATAAGCCCCAGTCATAATCCTCAAATCATGGAATCCTCCTTAGGAGTAAGCCCCAAGTCCTCATTTAACCTGGGCCTCCTTTTCAAGAGTCAGTCCCAGTCATAATTACCATTAATATGGGCATCCTATTTAGGATTAAGCCCCAAGTCCTTATTTAACCTAGGCATCATCCTTAAGAGTAAGCCCCAACCATAATTCCCTTAAACCTGGGCCTTCTTTTTAGGAGTAAGTCCCATGTTCTCATTAATTTGGGCATCCTCCTTAGGAGTAAGCACCAAATCCTCTAATCTGGGCATCCTCCTTAGGATTAAGCCCTAGTCTTAAAGTTCCCAAATATGGGAATCCTCCTCAAGAGTAAGACCCAACCATAATTCTCTTAACATGGGCCTCCTTTTCAGGAATAAGCCCCAATCATAATTCTCAAATCTGGGCATCCTCCTTAGGAGTAAGCCTTATGTACTCATTTAACCAGGGCCTCCATTTCAAGAGTAAGTCCCAGTCATAATTACCATTAATCTGGGCATCCTCCTTAGGAGTAATCCCCAAGTCCTCATTTAACCCAGGCATCCTTGTTAGGAGTAAGCCCCATCCATAATTCCCTTAAACCTGGGCCTCCTTTTTAGGAGCAAGTCTCAATTTCTCATTAATTTGGGCATCCTCCTTAGGAGTAAGCCCCAAATCCTCTAATCTGTGCATCCTCCTTAGGATTAAGCCCCAGTCTTAAAGTTCCCAAATATGGGAATCCTCCTCAGGAGTAATCCCCAACCATAATTCTCTTAGCATGGGCCTCCTTTTCAGAAGTAAGCCCCAGCCTCAAATATGGGCATCCTTCTTAGGAGTAAGTCCCAAGTCCTCACTTAATTTTGGGCCTCCTTTTTAAGAGTAAGCCCCAAGTCTTAAAATTCTCAAATATGGGCATCCTCCTTTGGAGTAATCCCCAAGTCCCTTAATTTTCAAATCCCTTTAACATGGGCCTCCTCCTTAGGAATAATACCCAGTCTTAATTTCTCCTAACCAGTCATAATTCCTTTTGATCTGGGCTTCCATCTGAGGAGTAAAACCCAATCATAAGTCCCCTCATAATTTGTGCCTCCTATTCAAGAGTATGATCCAAGATTAGAGTATCCAAATCTCCATGAAGCACATATACCTTTAGGGACCCTATCCATGGATTTCTTCCCTGAAGTAAATCTTAATCCTCATCTATTTGGGAAGTTGTACACACATAATCCCCACATCATTGCATCTTTCATGGAACAATTGTCTAGTTTCATCAATAACTCTTTTTTCTCACACCGAGCATGAATCACATGAGCTTAGAGTGTAAAAGTAATCATGCCATATTTATTTGAGCCATCAATCATGCATAAACATCATACTCCCTTACTCAAACTACGTGGGTTCTGATTCCTTTTCCAAAACAAAGGATACGTAGGTATCCCATCAGTGAGTACAATCCCAACTCTGAAATAATCAATGTGCTTCTGAATGACAATAAACTTCAAGTGCCCCACTGAGTGGATTTAAAACCAGTATGGTCATCATAATGACCAAGAAACTTTTATGTATTGAAGGATACCATAGACTAAGAATCTCTAACAAGTACTGATGATTCTCTATCAATGAAGAACCTCGAATACATATAAAATATTCTCTAAATTCTCTACATATCAATCATTGATTGTCAAATTTAAAGGAAAGCACATTTTATACCTGTTAATGTAATAAGGATTCACGAACATAAGTTAAATCTATAAAGAGAGTCCCGGAGTAGACAATAATTCCCCTAAAAAAGGTGTGATGAGTCTGACCTCCCATCCTCTCGACCAATGAAAATTCTTAAGCCTCATCAGTCCACGACTAATGAGAACCTAACTTTGGAAAGTAGGTCCAAATGGATGTGGAATCATTTGATGCTTCCGGTTCTATGAACAAACCCGTTAGAAACTGATTGGAATGTTTGAACCTTCAATCAACGAGGTCATCCCCAATTCCAGAGAGAAACAAAAAATGGTGAACCCGACGTGAATCCTTAACCAAGTTAAAATGATGTTTTACTTATTTGTTAGGACCCTATTTAAACTTAACGAGAGGGCCAACAAAGATAATCAATAACATATGTGCTCATCCAAAATATGTAGTGGTTAATTTATCTTGATTATGTCTGTTATATCAAACAGGTACTCTTTTCCAAAATTTTCTACACTCTAAGAAATGGCTGCTCTCAAGTTCACACCTATGAATACCGCTGCTGTGAATACCGCTGCTGCAAATGCCACTACTGCTACTCCTGCTGGATTGTCATTCGCTCTGAGGATGACATCACCTACTCAGCATCTTCAACACAGGGTATCAAACGCGCTGGTTAAGGAGTACCGTCAAAACAGTAATATTCCAACTTTGGAGGCTTCTCGACAGGCCCTCCAAGTGAACAATTCACCCTGGTCGTCCGGATAGCGATGACCAGTGATCAAGAAGCAGGCGGTTCTAACCACCGTCTCCAACCGTTTTGGGCCGTTATCCCCGGAATGAAATCACCATTCACTCCCATATTCTGGGGAGGTGAATGATCAGGTCCCTTAGGGACTTAATTCAAGGAAGCATGAGTCCTTCGCGACAGATACCATCAACCATTGCCGCCAGACTCGTGCGGTAGTGCGCCCTCAATATGATGAGGGTATCGACTCCAGGCATTCGGCTCAGGTTCTTCGAACCCGATCATGCAAGACGAATCGCGAGAGGTGAAATCCGGTTAACAGTGAGCAGGTTCTCATCTCTTCCATTTCCGGAGAAGTCCACCAACCTAACTTGGTGGCAAGCAATGAGCGGGCATAAACACCTGCCCGTTTTAATTCCACTGTCCAGAAGACTCGTCTGGCAGCATCACGCCAATCCCTCCAGGCAATTCCGGCGGAGTATTATAGGCGGGAACATACACCTGTTTATACATCATCAGCTATTCAGCAGGCTCGTGTGACTACATATGATGGAGCTCGTCAACCACATTCAGCGAAGTTCAATCAGCAGGAACATACACCTATTAGTATTGATCAATCCTACCGACATTCTCGCTTGGTAGAACATAGAGAAATCAGTCAGAAAGCACCAACAACAAACAGGAGGCAAACTCAACTTTCTGCCCCCACACTTAAGTACTGTCAGGATTCACTGACAGGAAAAGGAGGACAAGAGCAGGCACATACACCTACTCCAAGCACGGAATGGACGTATATCCCAGTTCCGGAAGCTGAAGTCACCAAGCATATTCTATCAATGGTGAAAGAGCAGAAGAAAATCCCTGCTCATATTTTGGATGCTTGCAGGATATTATAACAGCTTTAGTGACATCTTAGGGAAATACACATAAATCTATCCTTACCAGTGGAGTGACACATCAAAATTTCACTCCGGAACAGACACACACATATGTTCCAGTCCAAGAGGGTTGTGGGGCATACTCCCCCATATCATACGGACAACCAAGTCAGGCACATACACCTAATTTGAGTGGAGATCGTTATCTTAACCTGTACATATCTCCTGATCAGGCACATACACCTTCTCAAAGCATCCACTTTAGTCAAAAAGTGGTTTCCAAGGCGAGTAAGAAGGCATCTAAGAAGAAGACCCGCCCAACACAGTCAAGAGATCAAGAGCCAATCTGTAACAAGGCCTTGCTCGATGCTGGAGTTCTTGAAGCCCTCAGACAGTTATCTATTGGAATTCAAGATTCTACTCCCTCATTTCCCAATAGTGGGAACATTAATTTAGAAGGTCTTCAACAGACACTTCCTCATGAAGGATTGCTTCACGACATTTCAGTCGATCTTGAATTTTCATCTTCAGATGAGAGCTACAATAACCCTCTGTGTGGCCAGAAGACCAAGGAGTAAGAGATCTCATATTTTGTTGTAACCCACCATGGTGTTACTCCCCATGATGATGAATTTCGTTGCGAAAGTCCTTTCCGCAGTAGTGATGCACATTTCCCGGAAAATGCTCCAGTGGACAATGTAGTGCTGAGAAATCCCTCTTATCTTGAGGCACTTGAAAATGTGAAACCATTCATGTCTGATGCTTCATCGCTAGCAGGTAAAATACTTTCTCAACAAGAAGATAGCCTAGGGTGTAGGTCATTCTCCGAACCACCCCTAAGTCATGCATCTTCTAGTTTGATCAGTGATTTCAATACCAATCTTGTTGAATCCGTTGAAGCAACAAGGAAGCACCATCTCTGGTCAAATCAGGTAGAAGAATCTTCATTAAATGATAAAGGGGAAATGATGAACATGAGAAAACAAATGGAGAAATGTGAAGTGCCAGTCATGTTTTGGCCTCTGGATGACTCTCAGTATAATATTCCAAAGATGTTGACGGAAGATGGAATTCATGATATTTGTCTCAACATATGGAAAACTCTTTTTCAGTTGAAAAAGAAAGTATTATCTTGTGATGAATATGAAAATCATGTTAAGATAATAGAAGGTTTACAACGTCATATTGATTTGGAATCTCTATCACTCTCTCGATATCTAAAGGCTGAAAAGCAGCAGAGATCCCTTCAGCGTTCATGCCTTGGCGCACTAAGAAGTTTGCGCTAGTTAATTTCCAATGCCCCATCTAGTATTCCTGTCAGAGGATGGGGTGTTGATGGAGCACTATATTTCACTGTTCTCTCTAGTCAGCAAAGCCCACCAAAAATGGTCTCATGCAATGTTATTTTCCGTGGTCGGCCACAATCAATGGGTTTTGTTTGTAATCAAAAGATTTCCCAAGAACAGAGAACAAGTTGTTGAATTACTCCTGCATCAAGAAAACGAGAATATTGAACAGGCCTCTCGTATAGAGGAAGCACATCATCAAGTGTCAGAAGTGTCAGAAATCATCTAACGGTCTTTTGAGCCGGGTGATAAAAGTGGATACAGGTTGATGCATCCAGCTAATTTCCGAACCAAGTTCCGTAAGATCAGGAGAGATTTTAAGAAAGACTCAGACATAGCATGTCAAGTGCCACCCTAGCTTTCCAGACTGGGGATTCTTTTAAACCAACCCTCGGAATCAATAAATAGGATTTGAGGAGTTGAGCGGGAACAATAGGAACAACCCTAGTCCACCAGACTGGGGACTTTTTCAAATCCTCAATCCATCCCCCAAAGAAAGTCAATCTTCTCTCGGTTATGGAAGAATACCCAAGAGGAATGTAGATCCAAATTATCAAGAGATTCTCTCCAAATTATAGTTCACCAAGAAATTATTGAGGGATCGAATCAACAAAGGGAAATGTGTCATCAAAGACATGGAAGAAGACAATATTACAGAAATGCTGATAGGAGGGATGCAATGCATTATGCATTAATTAATTTCTTCAATGCCATTGTTCTGATCCACCAGATGAGGCTCATTCAGAGGGATCAGATGAAGAGGTTCCTACTCAAGAAGTTTTACGCACATACACAAATGAAGAAGGTGTGCGTACACGAAATCAAATATTTACCCAAAATCTCGGAGTTCCTTCAAATAAACCACTTCCCCCTCTCTGAAAGGGATCAAACAAGGGGAAGGGAAAGAATCAGGTTACATATCCTTCCTCTGGAGAAGGTCAATCGCTCTCTCTAGAGAAAAGATTTGCGCAGCAAGAGGAAGAAATGAAGGAATTGAAGAGGTTGAACGCAGAACTACTTCATGTTAGTCTTCCTCATAAGTGTGCTGGAGTCAGTTAGCCAAGGGAGTTTATTGCAGCTACTATGATGGATCAAGAATATCCTCCTTTATTAGTAAACCCTCATAGGTCTAATCCTATGGGTCAAGCGCAACAACAACTGGCAGTGCTGCCATCAGTTGCAGTACCAGCTGCCAAACCTGTCCAAGCTCCATTCAGTGCATCTGTTCAGATTCAAGCTCAACCGGATGTTTCTCAAAATTTAATAACTACTATTGAGTCATTAACAGCTCGGTTGGAAGATATAGAGGTAAAGTGTGCAGAGGTTCAACCGGAAAAGAAAGCTTACCCTGAATGGGTAGATTCAATCTCTCCCCCATCAAATTTTGGGAACCCTGTATTTCCTATTTTCAATGGATTAGGTGACCCTGAACAACATTTGACACATTATGTATCTTGTTACGATCCTATTATGGTAACTCTAGAACAGAAAGAAGCAGTGAAACTCAGATTCTTCATGTGAACCTTGCAAGGACCAGCTTTTGTATGGTATACAAGCTTGAAATCTCGGTCAATTACCGGATGGGAAGATCTCCATCAACGATTTCTTCTTTAATTCAGCTCAACTTTGACAAAGACAACAATTTTCGATCTTACAAACTATAAGAAAATGGATAATGAAAGAGTCTCTAATTTCATTGCTCGCTTGAAGGGATTAACATATTCCCTGAGCTTAGCACTCCCTCAAGAGGAACTATTGCCAATCTATGTAGCAAATATACGTGACAAATTATGCACACCACTGATCCCTATGAAATACACAGGAGGGTTTTGAGACCTTACCTCAATCACTCAACATATTGAAGATTCTCTTATACAGACTAAGGCTAAATCTCGTGTAATTCCATCATCTCCTGGAAGGAGAATGGGTAAAGAAGAAACTACTACAGTTATGCTTAAACAAGCACCTGCACCCGATTCTACCTCAAGACCTTCATTTTCTTGAAGGTATCCACCTACTGAGCGTCAACAACAAAGGATGTTTCTTCAAGACGATCAAAGAGATCAAAGACGAAAATAGTTTGATGAGTTGAAGAGTAAAGTTTATTCTTTCCGAAATGAACAATTTCCTGGTTACTTCATTTCGGCCCTGGAGAATAATTTGGTTCAGCTGTCAAGGCCCAAGAGGCCAAACAAGGAAGAAGATGAAGACCATCCCAATTATTTTCCATTTCATCAGATGCTGGTACATCCCATCCAGGATTGTTTTTTCTTCAAAGACCTCCTGCAAAAGTTGGTCGACTTGGGACAAGTCAAACTGAAAGGCTCTTCAGCCTAAGTAGCATGTGTTACTACTACAGTTCCAGAGGAGGAATACAAGTGGAAAGAAGTCAAAAGAAAAAATGCACAAAAATATGATGATTGGATGGTCAGAAAGATGATCAACCAAACTCATGCTATTTTTTGAACACAATCGAAGAAACCAATTGTGCCTTATGCCATGAATGCCGCAACAAACTCCTCTTCAGAGGGAAAATCCTCAAAAGGGCGGCATAATTCCGAGAAGGAGGAAAAATCAGAAGAAGAAGAGTATGTGTCAAAGCCTAAGTTGTCTTTGACTCTAGCATATTTCATTCCATCTACTTCGAAGCAATGGGCACTGCCCCACCAAACGTCACAACCTAAACAGGCTAATCAGGAAGGGTCTTCATCAGATGAAGAGTTGATTTTCGGTTCTGTTAATATGATTCAATTAACAGATCCATATGCCAGTCACCATTTCAATTTTGATGAGCCTGAATTCCCTATATCAAATAGAGGAATCAAAGGAAGTTCTAGAGGCTCAGGATACAGGGGAAGACATGGATCTTTCAGAAGCCACTATTCCAATTCTACCCCTTTTAGAACTGTGTATGCAGCAGAAACTCATGGTAGAGCCCTTCAGCGAGCTCAGCAAGAATAAGCAAGTTCTTCTACCAATAACAAATTCAGTCCTGGCATAGTTATTTTGGAAGACCGGTTGAAGGTTCCATATTCTTCCTCTCATCAAGTAAAGGGATCTAATCGGTCTAATCTTCCAAATCCAGGAACATTTCCAACTCCTATCCCAATACAAGATGCATCAACTTCCAAATCATCTGCTTCCAAAGCACCTGCTAAACCACATGTTCCATTTGGGAAACGCAGAACTCTGGATCAAAAGTATAATGTATTGAAACAACTGGCCCAAGTACCAGCCAGGTTATCAATTTTGGATGCTTTGAATCTATCAAATGAGCTTCGGGAGGCACTCATCGAGGCTTTGTCAAGTCCTCAGGAGTTTGAAACTAAAATTGTTGCAGCTGAAGTCTATCACATAGAGAATAATCCTACGGAATTATATGCAATGATATCTTTCACAGATAAAGATGAATATGATGTCGTGCATGGACATATTAGACATTTATACTTATTTGGCAAGGTCAATGGTGTAGACATCCAAAGAGATTTCATTGATAATGGTTCAGGAGTCAACCTCATGCCCATTCATACACTTCTGCGATTGGGCCTCACGGAATCTGATTTATCTCCTTCTACCATTATGTTACAAGGATATGATAAAAATGAACAAGAACCACTAGGCGAAGTTACACTTAGAACTCAGTTTTTAGATTTTGTATCCAATTAAAATTTCATGGTTGTTGATCAAGACTCAGCCTTCAACATCTTGCTTGTAAGACCCTGACTACATCAACATGCGGCTATCCCTTCATCATACCATCAATGTCTCAAGTATTGTTTCGATGGTCAAGTTGGGACATTGTATGGTGATAAGGCCCCATTCAAGATGTGTGAGTCTCAATACATTGAGGCGAAATTCTATCACATGAAGGGAAGGGAGAAATCCACAGCAAAGAAGATTACCAAAGTTAATGCTCCATATGGTTTGGAGAAGATTCCAGTAAATCCATTTACACATGTGAGTACAGATTATGTGTTTCCTATCAGTCAAATTGACAGGATAGACCCAAATCAAAATAATCTTATGGGAAGATCCATAATGTCAATTATGAAAATCAAGCCAGACAACATGAGAGAAATTGGTGATCCTCCAGGTAATGATGAAAACTCAAATGGAGACGTCTTCATTTCATCTATTGAAATCCAATAAGTCTATACTTCACCAATAATGCTAGAAGAAATTATAGCAACATCGGAGGTGAACAATGATGTTGATTATCAATCTATCATCTCCTCTTTATTACCCAACAAAGACCCTTCATCATCAATCGGGTCGGAAATGGAAGCTTCTTCTTCAAGATGTGAAAATTTTGACATATCTTCTGATCATGAAAATTCTGCTTCATCATCTACTATGCAAGTAGAAACAAAAGAAGTAACACATGTTGAAGAGGAAGAGTAAGATCTTAGAGATGCTCCTCCAGCATTTGAAGAAGGTATCTCTACCACTGTGGATGAACTCAAAGAAATAAATCTGGGTACAAAAGAAGATCCACGCCCCACTTTAATCAGTGCGGCCATGAATCTTGAAGAGAAAGAGATGTATATATATTTTCTAAATCAAAATAGAGATATATTTTCTTGGAACTATACAGAGATTCCTAGGCTTGATCCTGATGTTGCTACTCATCATTTGGGTTTACCAGAATAACATCGATGATTTAAGCAAGCCGCAAAAAGAACACACCCAACTTATGCTTCCAAAATTGAAGCTGAAGTGGATAAGATTATCAAAGATAACTTTGTCAGAGAAGTTCAATATCCCAAGTTGTTGGATAATATTGTCCCTGTGAAGATGAAGAATGGAAAAATTAGAGTTTGCATTGATTTCATAGATCTTAATCGACATTGTCATAAGGATGATTTTCTAGTTCCTATTACAGAACTTCTGATTGATGCAACAGCTGGCTATGAAGAACTTTCCTTCATGGATGGATATTCTGGATACAATCAAATCCGAATGGCTCCAGAAGATGAGGAATCCATAGCCTTCAGAGCCCCTCAGGGTGTGTTTTACTATCGGGTAATGCCCTTTGGCTTAAAGAATGCAGGTGCAACATATCAGCGTGCCATGCATCGTATCTTCAAGCCCTTTTTAGGGAAGTTTGTTGAATGCTACGTAGACGATTTGGTGGTTAAATCCAAACAATGTTCTAATCACTTGGCTGAATTGGAAGTCATATTCCGCAAGCTTTGACAACATAATTTGAAGATGAACCCCTTAAAATGTGCTTTTGGGGTAACCTCAGGAAAATTTCAAGGCTTTTTTGTATGCAATTGTGGTATTGAAGTTGATCCTGAGAAGACAAAGTCAATCCTTAGTATGTCACCTCCTCGAAATTTGAAATAATTAAGAGGACTTCAAGGACACTTAGCCTATATTCGGCGTTTCATCGCCAATTTGGCAGGAAAAAGTTTAACCTTCACCAAATTAATGAAGAAGGGAGTCACTTACTAGTGGACTGAAGAATGTCAAGAATCATTTGATATTCTCAATAAATACCTATTGAGTCCACCATTACTCATGCCACCTGTTGAAGGAAGACCACTTATCCTCTATGTGATAGATCTAGAGCGATCATTGGGTGCCTTTCTTGATCAGAAGAATGATGCTGGGAATGAAAACAACCTCTACTACCTTAGTCGGACTATGTTTAAAGCAGAAACCCGGTATTCAAGTATTGAGAAGTGCTGCCTGGCATTAATCTTTGCAGTTCAGAAGTTGAGACACTACCTGCAACATCATGAGGTCCAACTGGTATCTCGCAATAACCCGCTCAAATTCATCCTTAGTCGTCCAATGCTTACAATATGTCTGGAAAGGTGGGAAGTTATTTTTAAGCAATTTGACATTCAGTATGTGTCTCAAAAGGCAATAAAGGGCCAAGCTCTGGCTGATTTCCTGGATGAACACCCTTCAGTGGAAGACACATATTCAGATATTGAAATCCCTGATGAGGAAGTCTTCTCTATTCAAGAAATCCATCATGCATGGGAAATGTATTTTGATGGTGCTTCCAGAAGTCCAACAGGGAGGAAAATGGGAAATCCTAAATTCAACAAATTTGGCTTAGGAATTGTGCTCATGCATGGATAATATAGCCACAGCTCTGGCAGATCCAAATCGGGAGGAGACAACCATCAGTATTGCCCACCGTCGTGCAATTTCAACTTATGTTCCAAGAAGAACAGAGGAAATTAATGAAATTAGTCCCATTCCTGAACTGTATAGTCATACTACAGGATGGATGTCACCCATTAGGGAATACCTTCAAAATGGAACACTTCCACCTGATAGAGCCGGGAAAGAACAAATCCGGCGACGTGTGGTCAATTTTACTCTTTATGATAGCCCAGATCACCTAGAGAAAATTCTCTACAAACGTGGTTTTGATGGAGTTCTCTTCAGATGCATTGATGGTGAAGAGATAATGGTTGCCATTAAAGAAGTGCATGTAGGAGTCTGTGGTGCCCACCAGTCTGGACATAGACTGTCTGACCAGATTCGAAGACTTGGATACTTTTGGCGTTCAATGATACAAGATTGTGTTGATTTCACAAAGAAGTGTCATTCATTCCATGTACATTCCAACTTCATTCATTAACCTCCAGAGTTGCTTCATACAGCTAAATACTCGTGGCCATTTTCCACATGGGGAATGGATGTGGTGGGACATTACCCTTCAGCTATGGCCAAGCAGTTTAAGTATATTCTTACCCGCACTGCAACTCGGTCAACTCCATATTCACTGGTATATGGAATGGGAGAAATCTTGCCCATTGAAGTTCAATTGCCTTCGCTCAGAGTAGCCATTTGTGATCAGTCATCTACAGATGAACAATCTCAAAAATGATTGAATGAATTGGAACGGTTAGATGAGAAAATATTGTGTACTTTGCACCACTTGGAAATCTTTCAGAATCGAATAGCACGAGCTTTCAACAAAAAAGTTTGTCTTCGTTCATTCACTCAGGGAGAATTGGTATTAGTTCTCAGAACTCCAATGATACCAGGAAAGAAACCTCCCAAGTTTGAGCCAAAATGGGATGGACCTTACTCAACACATAAGGTCTACTCCAATGGAGCTTATTCTTTAAACTCAATGGATGGAGAACTCATCACTACTCCAACCAATGATAGATTTATGAAGAAATATTTTGTATGAACACAAAATACAGCAACGGTCCATACATATGACCTTAAACTATTTGCGTGACTTTCATCCCACACGACATTAAACTGTGGAAAATTTCCCTAATTCGTCCAATATGATGTTAAACTGCATAACCAACAGTCCATGCGTATGACCTTAAACTATTTGTACTTACGTCCAACATGACGCTAAACTGTATCGTACCTTTTTCATCCTACATGACGTTAAAATGTGAAAAAAAATCCCTAATACGTCCAACATGATGTTAAACTATGTCCTCTTTTTGTCCTCACTACAAGACATTAAACTGCACAGTCCTCTTTTCGTCCAACATGACATTAAACTGTTTTGTCCTCATCGTCCTAACTACATGACACTAAAATGTAAATAATGTCCTTTGATATGTCCTACATGGCATTAAACCGTACTTTGTCCCTGCTACATGACACTAAACTGTGCAGCACTTATATTCCTAACTGCAATACTTTAAACTGCATAGTCCCTTTATATGTCCTACATGACATTAAACTATGAATCGTTAAGGTTGTTGTTACCTCTTGTTTCTCACACCGAGTATGACTCATGTGAGCTTAGAGAAAACTTCAACCATAACACTCTCTCTGGGCTACTAACCATGTGTAAGTCCCAACACCATCATTTTTTAGGTCTTTGTCCCCAAGAACAACTTGATCATTAATCCATTCTTTAATTGAACTATGCGAACTTTGATCCTTGCCTTCCAGGCAGGGTACGTAGGTAACCTCCCAAGGTTCAAGCCCAAAACCAATCTCTTCACATCATTTAACCTCCATCACATACGATGTTGATTTGTGAAACCGCCCCTAGAATCAATATCTTTACATTGATTCACTTTCTTCCTTGATATACGATGTTAAACTATACAACACTTTTTTCCAGTATGACAATAAACTAAAATATTCTCTAATACCCTAACCTGAGAGGAAATCATTATTTACATTGATTTTTCAATCATGTTTCATTCCAAAGACTACGTGCATACATGTAAATGCCCAAACCTTTTATCTTGGGTCAAGCCATCATTGCACTAAAGTCCCCTTTCACCCTTCACATGTACGAACCAAATTTGTACAGAGGATATTTCTAGAACTACGTGGGCTTGATTCACATCCTTATGGGATACAAAGAAACATTCGAGTGTACCTCGAATCCAGCCCCAAGTCTTTTGGGCCTAACCCCAAATTCCACTTTCAGTCCCTTGGATGAAAAGTCCCCATGAAAATACACATTGTGTATTTCTTATAAATGGTCCAAGTTCTATGACCCTATACTAAGATCTCAAATCCTTTTGTCCCACACGACGTTAAACTGTAGTTCAATAACTATGTATGGTTTGATTCCCATCCTTATGGGATACGTAGTGAAGTCCAACATTTCCATTTAGGACCCAACCACAACATGATTATGGTTAGCATTGATCCGTGTATCTCTGCATACATTGGACAATACCCATCTTTATGTGTCATAATCATAACCTTAAATATTTTCAGATCTTCATAACCCTTTTCTTGACTTCTAATCACAAAAAGGCCGGAAATTATGAGAATTCTTTTTCCTGAGCATGCAGCACGTGCCCTTAGGAGGCCTTGCATAAACAGTCTACATAACAGACGTGTCAGCCAAGAGATGCTATTATTTGACTATGCAGCCAATGCCCTTAGGCGGCCCTGCATAATTCAACCCCCTAATAGGTTTGTTAAATAGTGGTAACTTCATTATTGGTAAGAAAGCCTCTTTTGTCCTTATTTTCCTTAATGACATTATGTAGGGATCTGCAAAAATAGCCATCCTTAACATACTTGACCCATATCCTTTTTCATGATCTGAAAGTATTCAAGTCTATGGTTTATATTTTCCTTCCCTACATTTGGGTCAGACCTTTGTAGGAGTGATATTCATCTAGTTCTTCAATAATCTTATTTGGAAATATCTTCTCCTTATTCAAGTACCTCTTTCCATACAACAAACTCTATACTTTGGAAAAATTTTAATCTCCATAAACTTTCACTGGCTTCTTAGCAGTAAAAAAGTAAATTTCTGAGAGTTCTTTTTCCTAACTATGTAGCACGTGACCTTAGACAGCCTTGCATAAGTAGGCTACATAACAGACCTGTCAGCCAAAAGATTCTATTTATTTGACTATGCAGCCAATGCCCTTAGGTGGCCCTACAAAATTCCACCCCCTAACGGGTTTGTTAAATAATAGTAACTTCATTCTTGGGAACTACTTCTTCTAATGACTTTTAGTCCTTTTTTCATATCATTCCTCACATTCAAAATTTCTTAAGTCATGGTTTACATTTTTTCCCCATACTTGAATATGGTAGTATGTTTTCAGGCAAACTTTCAAGGAATTGAGTCAATTTTTAATCCATTTCAGTCAAAGATATTTTGACCTTAAACATTAGCCTTTTTATGTCCGATATGTATGACTTTAAACTGCCACAAAATACAAAGGAACTCTGAATAAAAGTCAAGTTCCAGCTCACTAAACATACATTTTGTATGATTTAGGTAATATTGAGCAATTAAAAGATTCAAAGTTTGTAGGGTTATTTAAATTAATCGTAGTAAAAATCAAACTACGCTTACTAGGCCCATTGTCTTAGGTAAAATTTAAAGCAGGTAGCATGAAAATAGGTGCAAAAATGATTAAAGGTGAAAAATTTCTTCATTTGATGCACAATAATTAGAAGGAAATCCACAGATTGGAGTCTCTTCTCTTTTTTAGGAAATTACAAGAGGCTGTCAACATGAGTCTTCATTTGATGAACAGCATCCCGAGATTCATCAGAAGCTACTTGAAGCTCATGAACCTGACCAAATTAACTCTTTTCAGCCTGATGGACTGCTTTCTTAGCATTCGCGATGGCTTTCTTACCATTCGTTTGAGCTCCCTCCACTGAATTATTGAGTTGGTCAAGTTCCCCAGTAACAACGTCTAGCTGTTGCTGAAGGTGTATCTGCTGGACGACTTTATCTTTGATCTTATGCTTCAGCTCCTTCATCTTTGCAGCATAGTCAACCTTAGCTCGGGATACCGCATCCTCAAATTTGATGATGTTGACTGACAGTTTCACCCTGATCAGATCTTCATGACACTTTTTCTCCTGCTCCCTCCTGAAGATGACCAATTTCACTGCGGTATGGATCTCTTGGTATCTAAAACCGCCAAGTCCCAAAATAACGAATAGGGATGACAGTCATGGAATTTTCGATGACATCTCTTCTAATGGCACTTCGGATGTGATATTTCATATGTTCTGCCATACCTTACGTCGTGATAATTGGAGCGCCTTTTGTATATCTGGGTCTGATTCAGCATCACTGTCACAAGGAAAATATAGTCTGAGATTAATGAACTTAGGGAAGTGCCCTGTTCTACTCCTTTCCCCCTGACCCATGTTTCTTCATTCTCTATCCCTGTTGGGGCAGAGGCTAAGGCCTCACCTTCAGATCTAGCCACTGCAATTGATGGACCTGCACAATTAATTGAAAGCTTTGGTTAGTTTCAAAGGATAACAAAAGAATCGGTTGTCTTGAAAACTAAGTTATCATGTGATTTAGAAGACCTTGGGCATGAGTGTTATCCTTCGCCCAGTACATTTTATTATAATTTACACTTCTAATCATGACTGAAAATAATATGCAGTTCCATCCATAGAAGTTTCTAAACTACCAATTCTTGAAGAGGGTGTGAACGTTGATGTCAACCTGACCATTGCAGAAACATTAGCTCAAGCGGAACTAACCCCAGTAAACCCTCCTAAGACCCATCTTGAGGATCCTGTTAAAACTGGGAAAGATAGGGAGGAGTCTTCTCAAGCTGCTGATCTACCATTGGGTAAGGAATAACAATATTTGTGATTGTACTTAATTTGGAAGACAACCGATTCTTTTGTTATCCTTTGAAACTAACCAAAGATTTCAATTGATTATGCAAGGCCATCAATTACAGTGGCTAGATATGAAGGTGATGCCTCAGCCTCTAACCAAATGGGGATAAAGAATGAAGAAACATGGGTCAGGGGGAAAGGAGCAGAACATGGCACTTCCCTAAGTGCATTAATCCCGGACTATATTCCCCCTGTGACACTGATGCTGAATCAGACCCAGATATACAAAAGGCGCTCCAATTATCACGACGTAAGGTATGACAGAACATATGGAAGATCATATCCGAAGAGCCTTTAGAAGATCTATCATTGAAAATTCCACGACTGTCATCCCTATTCGTCATGTTGGGACTTGGCGGTTTTAGATACCAAGAGATCCATACCACAATGAAACATGTCATCTTCAGGAGGGAGCAGGAGCAAACGTGTCATGAAGATCTGATCAGGGTGAAACTGTCAGTCAACATCGGTGAATTTGAGGCTACGGTATCCCGAGCTGAGGCTGACTATACTGCCAAGATGAAGTAGCTGAAGCATAAGATCAAAGATAAAGTTGTCCAGTAGATGCACCTTCAGCAACAGTTAGACGCTGTTACTGGGGAACTTGACCAACTCAATAATTCACTGGAGGGAGCTAAAACGAATGGTATGAAATCCATCATGGATGCCAAGAAATCACTCCATCAGGCTGAAAAGAGTTAATTTGGTTGGGTGCATGAGCTTCAAGTAGCTGCTGATGAAGCTCGGGATGCGTTCATCAAATGAAGACTTATGTTGACAGCCTCTTGTAATTTCCTAAAAAAGAGAAGAGACTCCAATCTGTGAATGTCCTTCTAATTATTGTGCATCAAATGAAGAACGTTTTCACCTTTAATCATTTGTGAACCTATTTTCATGCTATCTACTTTAAATTTTACCTAAGACAATGGGCCTAGTAATCATAGTTTGATTTTTACTAGGATTAATGTAAATAAACCTACAAACTTTGAATCTTTTAATTGCTCAATATTACCTAAATCATACAAAATGTATGTTTAGTGAGCTGGAACTTGACTTTTAATCAAAGTTCCTTTGTATTTTGTGGCAGTTTAAAGTCATGCACGTCGGACATAGAAAGGCTAATGTTTAAGGTCAAAATATCTTTGACTGAAATGGATTAAAAATTGACTCAATTCCATGATAATTTTCCTGAAAACATACTACCATATTCAAGTATGGGGGAAAACATGTAAACCATGACTTAAGAAATTTTGAATCTGAGGAATGATACGAAAAAAGGACTAAAAGGCATTAGAAGAAGTAGTTCCCAAGAATGAAGTTACTATTATTTAATAAACCCGATAGGGGGTTGAATTATGTAGGGCCACCTAAGGGCATTGGCTGCATAGTCAAATAAATAGCATCTTTTGGATGACAGGTCCGTTATGTAGACTACTTATGCAAGGCCGCCTAAGGGCACGTGCTGCATAGTCAGGCAAAAGAACTCTCAGAAATTTACTCAACTACTGCTAAGAAGCCAGTGAAATTTTATGGAGATTCAAATTTTTCCAAAGTATAGAGTTTGTTGTATGGAAAGAGGTACTTGAATAAGGAGAAGATATTTCCAAACAAAATTATAGAAGAACTGGATGAATATCACTCCTACAAAGGTCTGACCCAAATGTAGGGAAGGAAAATATAAACCATAGACTTGAATAATTTCAGATCATGAAAAAGGATATGGGTCAAGTATGTTAAGGATGGCTATTTTTTTAGATCCCTATATAATTTCATTAAGACAAATAAGGACAAAAGAGGATTTCTTCCCAAGTATGAAGCTACCACTATTTAACAAACCTTTTATGGGGTTTAATTATGCAGGGCCACCTAAGGGAATTGGCTTCATTGTCAAATAATAGTATCTCTTGGCTGAAACGTCTGTTATGTAGACTGTTTATACATGGCCACTTAAGGGCACATGCTGCATGGTCCGGAAAAATAACTCTCAGAATTTCAGGCCTTTTGTGATTAGAAGTCATAAAAGGGTTATGAAGATCTGAAAATATTTAAGGTTAGGATTATGACACATAAAGACGAGTATTGTCCAATGTATGCAGAGATACATGGATCAATGCTAACCATAATCATGTTGTGTCTGGGTCCTAAATTGAAATGTTGGACTTCACTACGTATCCCATAAAGATGGGAATCAAGCCATACATAGTTCTTGAACTACAGTTTAACGTCGTGTGGGAAAAAAAGATTGGAGATCTTAGTTTAGGGTCATAGAACTTGGACCATTTATAAGAAATACACAATGTGTGTTTTCATTGGGACTTTTCAGCTAAGGGACTGAAAGTGGAATTTGGGGTTAGGCCCAAAAGACTTGGGGCTGGATTCGAGGGACACTAGAATGTTTCTACGTATCCCATAAGGATTTGAATCAAGCCCACGTAGTTCTAGAAATATCCTCTGTACAAATTTGGTTTGTACATGTGAAGGTTGAAAGGGGACTTTAGTGCAATGATGGATTGACCCAAGATAAAAGGTTTGGGCATTGCCATGTATGCACATAGTCTTTGGAATAAAACATGACTGAAAACTCAATGTAAATAATGATTTCCTCTCAGGTGAGGGTATCAAAGAATATTGTAGTTTATTTTCATAGTGGACAAAAGTGTTGTATAGTTTAACATCGTATAGCAAGGACGAAAGTGAATCAATGTAAAGATATTGATTCTAGGGGCGGTTTCACAAATCTACATCGTATGAGATGGAGGTGAACCGATGTGAAGATATTGGTTTTGGGCTAGAACCTTGGGAGGTTGCCTACGTACCCAGCCTGGAAGGCAAGGATCAAAGTCCGTGTAGTTCAATTAAAGAATGAATTAATGATCAAGTAGTTCTTGGGGACAAAGACCTAAAAAATGATGGTGTTGGGACTTACACATAGTTAGTAGCCCATAGAGAGTGTTATGGTTGAAGTTTCCTCTAAGCTCACGTGAGTCATACTCGGTGTGAGAAACAAGAGGTAACAACAACCTTAACGATGCAGAATTTAATGTCATGTAGGACATATAAAGGGACTATGCAGTTTAAAGTCTTGCAGTTAGGAATATAAGTGCTGCACAATTTAGTGTCATGTAGTAGGGACAAAGTACGGTTTAATGTCATGTAGGACATATCAAAGGACTTTCTGTATAGTTTAGCGTCATGTAGTTAGGACGATGGGGACAACACAGTTTAATGTCATGTTGGACGAAAAGGGGACTGTGCAGTTTAATGTCTTACAGTGAGGAAAAAAAGAGGACACAGTTTAACATCATGTTGGACGTATTAGGGATTTGTTTTTCACAGTTTAACGTCATGTTGTACGAAAAAGGGATGATACAGTTTAGCGTCATGTTGGACATAAGTTCCAATAGTTTAAGGTCATACGCATGGACTATTGGTTATGCAGTTTAACGTCATGTTGGACGAATTAGGGAACTTTTTCACAGTTTAATGTCATGTGGGAAAAAAGTCACACAAATAGTTTAAGGTCATATGTATGGAACATTTATGTATTTTGTGTTCATACAAAATATTTCTTCAGAAATCTAGCATTGGTTGGAGTAGTGATGAGTTATCCATCCATTGAGATTAAAGAATAAGCTCCATTGGAGTAGACCTTATGTATTGAGTAAGGTCCTTCCCATTTTGGCTCAAGATTGGGAGGTTTCTTTCCTGGTATCATTGGAGTTCTGAGAACTAATACCAATTCTCCCTGAGTGAATGAACGATATGAACTTTTTAGTTGAAAGCTCATGCTATTCGATTCTGATATATTTCCAAGTGGTGCAAAGTACACAATCTTTTCTCATCTAACCATTCCAATTCATTCAATCGTTTTTTAGATTGTTCATCTGTAGATGAATAATCACAAATGTCTACTCTGAATGAAGGCAATTGAACTTCAATGGGCAAGACTGCTTCCGTTCCATATACCAATGAATATGTAGTTGACCGAGTTGCAGTGCGGGTAAGAATATACTTAAACTGCTTGGCCGTAGCTGAAGGGTAAGGTCCCACCACATCCATTCCCCATGTGGAAAATGGCCATGAGTATTTAGCTGTATGAAGCAACTCTGGAGGTTTATGAATGAAGTTGGCATGTACTTGGCTTGAATGAAACTTCTCTGTGAAATCAACACAATCTTGTATCATTGAAGGCAAAAAGTATCCAAGTCTTTGAATTTGATCAGACAGTCTATGTCCAGACTGGTGGGCACCATAGACTCCTGCATGCACTTCTTTCATGACAACCATTGTCTCTTCACTATCAATGCATCTGAAGAGAACTCCATAAAAACCACATTTGTAGAGAATTTTCTGTAGGTGGTCTGGGCTATCATAAAGAGTAAAATTGACCACACGTCGCCAGATTTGTTCTTTCCTGGCTCTATCAGGTGGAAGTGTTCCATTTTGAAGGTATTCCCTGATGGGTGACATCCATCCGGTAGTATGACCATACAGTTCAGGAATGGGACTAATTTCATTAATTTCCTCTATTCTTCTTCGAACATAAGGTGAAATTGCACGACGGTGGGCAATAATGATGGTTGTCTCGTCCCGATTTGGATCTGCCAGAGCTGTGGCTATATTAGCTAGTGCATCAGCTTGGACATTTTGTGATCTTGGGACATAAGAAAATGTTGGTTCTGAAGGGAATTCTTCCATTAACTCTCTGACATAATCCTACTACGGTATTAGTTATTCTTTTCTGATGGTATAATCATCTTCATTAGGAGTAATCCCCAAATCCTCATTTAACCTGGGCCTCCTTTTCAAGAGGAAGCCCCGGTCATAATTCCCATTAATCTGGGCATCCTCCTTAGGAGTAAGCCCCAAGTCCTCATTTAACATGGTCATCCTCCTTAGGAGTAAGCCCCAACCATAATTCCCTTAAACCTGGGCCTCCTTTTCAGGAGTAAGTCCCAAGTTCTCATTAATTTGGGCATCCTCCTTAGGAGTAATCCGCAAATCCTCTAATCTGGGCATCCTCCTTAGGATTAATCCCCAATCTTAAAGTTCCCAAATATGGGAATCCTCCTCAGGATTAATCCCCAACCATAATTCTCTTAACGTGGGCCTCCTTTTCAAAAATAAGCCCTAGTCATAATTCTCAAATCTGGGAATCCTTTTTAGGAGTAATCCCCAAGTCCTCATTTAACTTGGGCCTCCTTTTCAAGAGTAAGTCCCAGTCATAATTCCCATTAATCTGGGCATCCTCCTTAGGAGTAAGCCCCAAGTCCTCATTTAACCCGGGCATCATACTTAGGAGTAAGCCCCAGCCATAATTCCGTTAAACCTAGGCCTCCTTTTCAGGAGTAAGTCCCAAGTTCTCATTAATTTGGGCATCCTCCTTAGGAGTAAGCCCCAAATCCTCTAATCTGGGCATCCTCCTTAGGATTAATCCCCAGTCTTAATGTTCCCAAATGTGGGTATCCTCCACAGGAGTGAGCCCCAACCATAATTATCTTAACATGGGCCTCCTTTTCAAGAGTAATCCACAGTCTCAAATATGGGCATCCTTCTCAGGAGTAAGTCCCAAGTCCTCACTTAATTTTGGGCCTCCTTTTTAGGAGTAAGCCCCAAGTCTTGAAATTATCAAATATGGGAATCCTCCTTAGGAGTAATCCCCAAGTCCCTTAATTTTCAAATCCCTTTAAACTGAGCCTCCTCCTTAGGAATAAGCCCCAATCTAAATTTCTCTTAACCAGTCATAATTCCTTTTGATCTGGGCTTCCTTCTCAGGAGTAAAACCCAATCATAAGTCCCCTCCTAATCTGGGACTCCTCTTCAGGAGTAAGATCCAAGATTAGAGTATCCAAATCTCCATGAAGCACATATACCTTTATGGACCCTATCCATGGATTTCTTCCCTGAAGTAAATCTTAATCCTCATATATTTGAAATGTTGTACACACATAATCCCCACATCATTGCATCTTTCATGGAAAAATTTTCTGGTTTCATCAATACCTCTTGTTTCTCACACCGAGCTTGACTCACGTGAGCTTAGAGTGTAAAATTAATCATGACATATTTCTTTGAGCCATCAATCATGCATAAACATCATACTCCCTTACTCGAACTACATGGGTTCTGATTCCTTTTCCAAAACAAAGGATACATAGGTAGACCATCAGCGGGTACGATCCCAACTCTAAAATAATCAATGTCCTTCTAAATGACAATAAACTTAAAGTGCCCCATTGAGTGGCATTAAAACTAGTATGGTCATCATAATGACCAAGAGACTTTTATGTATTGAAGGATACCATTGACTAAGAATATCTAACAAGTACAGATGATTCTCTATCGATGAAGAACCTAGAATACATATAAAATATTCTCCAAATTCCCTACATACCAATCATTGATTGTCATATTTAAAGGAAAACACATTTTATACCTGGTAATGTAATAAGGATTCACAAACATAACTTAAATCTATAGAGAGTCCTGGAGTAGACAATAATTCCCCTCAAAAAGGTGTGATGAGTCCGACCTCACATCCTCTCGACTAATGAAAATTCCTAAGCCTCATCATTCCACAACTAATGAGTACCTACCTTTGGAAAGTAGGTCCAAATGGATGTGGAATCATTGTATGTTTCCGGTTCTACGAACAAACCCGTTAGAAACCGATTGGAATGTTTGAACCTTAAATCAATGAGATCATCCCCAATTTCAGAGGGAAACAATATTATAATCCCATATGTGTAATTATGTCATAAATAAAATATAAATACATTAAATCCATTATTATATCCATCCATGATAGGTGGTGATAAAAAACAAATTACATCGGTTCATAAGGATGTAGTCCACCGTACACGTGTATATGAGATGTGTATAGGTCATTAAATTAAAATAATAATATCTATTTACATTTTAAATATTTTTTTTATCATTTTATATTTATTTATGTAGATTTTATGGTGTTAAATTAATAAATAAAATGAATATTCATGGTTAAGAACTATACCTCTTCGTCGGAGATCATATTTAGGTTTATAACTAATGCCTTTATTAATTGATTTTCTAATAAAAAAGACTCTAGGTAATGGTGGGGGATTTAAGAAAGATATTTTGGTAGGTATTTTCTATACCCAAGGTCTTTGTAGGTGTGAAGTGGAAAGAAGGGGGTGATGTTTTATAAGTGGGGGGAAGGACACACTTGGAATTTTTGAAAATAATAAATTGTACCCCCATTAATTAAATGAAAAAAGATCTAAGAATAGGAAATTTTTAAAATTAATAAGATATAATGTCTAAATATTACCATAAAATAGAAATTGGATAAGTTTTTAGTGCATTTTAACCCTTATATTATTAATTTACCCCTAGTAAACTCGTTTTTACCTTAACTATGGTAGTTAATTTTTAATTTTTTTACTATTAATTATGAAACAATTAAGTTGAAATTATTATATAATATTAGTTATTTTTATTCCAAATATTTAAACCATTTTTCAAAATTTAATACATATAATTGGCATAATTTAATTTAAAATTAAACCCGTAGACGTGATGAAAAAATGATTTTCCAGGGAAAGATATTTTACAAGTATAAAAAGTTTTTATATCAACCTTTGACATATAATTGATTAAAATTAAATATATTAGATTAATTATAATATAATTAAACTAAATTTACTTTTAAAAAAACTTTACAAATAAATATATCTTGTAAATTCTTTAAATGAAAAGGTAGTTTTCAATGAAAATCAGTATTTTTCACTATTCAACAAAAAATTAATATTTTTAGAAAATTATCAAAAAAGCAGTCTAAGATAATTTTTACATTATAATTTAAAAAATTAAGTTTATTTTTTCAATTAAATTTTCTATAAGGGGTAAAAATTAATTTTCATATAAGTATGAAAAGGCAATGAAACCACTTTTTAGAAAAAATAGAGTTTTTAAGCATAAAACTAGGTTTATTCTTCTCACAAGACTAGAAAAAAATATATGAATGATAAAACATTTGATTGAATATATATTATATATATTTCATTAAAATAGTTCACTAATAATGAAAAAATTAATTTATTAATATAAAAACACAGTACATTCATAATTTGTTTTTCATAAAAATATTTATTTTACTTTAAAATTATTTTTATTTTTATTTTTAATCAATTAATAACTAATGAATTTAATTTATACATTTTTAAACATTATAATATTCATAATTTATTTAGTTCCATTCTTATCCTCCATTTTAACATTTAGGCCATAATGGTAATATTTTAATTATATATTTCATGGGTTATTTAAGTTCAATGTTGCATGTCATATACACTATCAAACATAATGCTATTGTTTAAGAATATCATGGTTTCATGTATCAAAATTTATCAAGGAGGTTAAATTTATTTAAAATAAATATATCAGAAATTCTTAGGGTGTTAAATTGAAACATTAGTTTATAAATCTGAATATTATATATTATGATAAACTTCTAACTCTGATCAATTTTAATATATTAAGGTAAAATAAAATACATTTTTTAAAGGTTATTTAAAGAGAATTATTTATTTTAAAATAATTATTAAATTAAAATAATAACGTGAAACTATTTTAATTTATTACTATCCCTTTATTTACTAATTATTCTTTTATTCATGAAATCTTAATATGTCATGGTTTATTTTAGTTGGGTGTTTTATTAGTTCAGTGTTTTATGTGGGGCAAGATATTAATTATAATATTAATTTAAAGGGTCCAAAATATTAGGTGGTTATAATCATAACGATATGGATGTGATTAAAAATTTTAACACTACACTTGATTAGGGAAAGTATTTACCATTGTCGATTAGTACCACAATTGAATGGATGTGTCCCCTAACATACTACCACCCAAATGGGATCCTTCTATTGGTTTGATATAAGAGAGATTAAATTAATTAGTGAGTAGAAAACTTCATCCTTTACAATATACCAAATTCCCAGTTTATCTTCTATGAATGAATCTTTGAAGGAGTTATCCTTAGATTCACTAAAGGGGTATATTATCTTGTTATTATGAATGTTGTTCATGCTAGTTCCTATGGTTCTCACTAGTTAGGAACCAAACTATTCTATAAAATTAGAAGACTTGGATACTTATAGCCATCAATAATGTAGGATTTCATGGAGTTATAGAAGAAGTTCCATGATTTTCAGATACATGCTAACTCCATCCATCATTCCTTATAATAATTTCACACTTCCAAATACACTTGGTCATTTTCCATGTGGTAAAATTGATGTCATGGGGCCATACCCACAATATATATCCACAAAGTTCACGTAAGTCCTTAATGAAATAAACTTCTTCTTTAAATGGACTGAGAATATATCCCTCAAGGGATTTAATAGTAAGGACATCATAATTTTTTTAAATTCTAATATCATCAATAGATTTGGTTCCCCTTAAACAATATTGATAAACAAGGACATTAATTTTCATGCTTATGAATTAAAGCAATTTTATTAAGAGTATAATATCAAGTACAACTATTAATCTCACTATTATACATGGTCTAGTGGATAAATAGAATCTTTCACTCAAAATCAATATAATATCCTTTGAAAAATGGGGTAAAAGGATAAGATGTATTGGCCTAAAAAGACCACATATTCTCTATGGGATTATCATATCGCAACTCATACTACCATACAGGCAACCTCGTACTTGCTTCTGTATAGGAAAAAAGTGGTCTCACCCATTGAGGTTTAACTACCCACACTTTCCATTTCCATCTATAATAAACTGTCTGAGTATCAAAAATCATAAATTTACCTAGATGAGTTAGAGAAACATGATGAAAAAAGGTTATTCACAATACACAACCTAGAGGTCCATCAAAATTGAGTCATGAGAACATTCAAAAATAAGGTTCTTATAAGGAACCAAATCATTATGGGTTGGTGATATTTTGAACAATTTTATTTTTTTTTGATTTGGAGAAGGGTTGGGAGTCTTGACTATATTTTAAAGAGACAATGGGATGTTTTAGGAGTGTTGGTCATGTAGAAGAATTCCTGAAGTTAGTTCTCAAGTGGTGGTTTTTAAAATCTATAGTAGGTAGAGGTTTCAATATAACCCATGTTAGTCACATCATGAAAATGCTTGAGTGATCACCCGGACTTCTCCTTGAGGTTAATAACACTATTCCCTTGATGAGTCATGCTGTGAAGGTGTCTATCCTAGGATCAAGACCTTTTCCTAGGTGTGGACACACTATGACTTGGATATTGGGTGTTTTATTAAAATGGTCTTTTGGTAATTAGAGAGTGGGTCCTATTTGGAACCCCCCTCCGGAAAACTAGGTTAGGACCATTCAAATGAGATTGGAGATCCATATTTGGATCTCCACTCCTCCCCCTTGTTTCCCCTTCAATATTGGTGGTTTGAGAGGGTTTCGTTACACAAATTCTAAGTAGTATTTATCCTCTTATATACAATGTTTTTCTTATTTTTTATTCTTCTAATTTTCTTTGAACTAGTTAGAGTTTTAGGGGGATTATTCTACCAAGGAATGGTGGAATATTATTTGTTCTTATAGTGTTGGATTGAATATTTTGAAGGAGCTCCTAAGAGGGGTTATTTAAGTCATTATTCATTAATTATCTTAAGGTATGTTGTCCCACCATTTTTAGAGGTTTTTTGTGATTTTGGGATTATTTAGAAATTTTCATGGGTGTATTAATTTGGGTTTAGGTGTATATGAAGGTTGGGTACATAATGGGTGTGGACCACACCTCCTTTTCTCATGGTTTTCTACTGTTACATCATCTGGTGAATTTGATGTTTATTATTCCATTTTTTTAATTTGGCATTTGACTTTTGGTTTATTTAAGGGTATTTATGGTTAGGATATGTACTTTTAGGCCTATAGGAGGTCCTACAAGATTATAATTGACTTTTGATTCATCATTTAAAGAAAGTGGATCCATTCATAACTTTTTAAATTTGAATCATTTATTACTTTCTTATTTTTAATCCATTCAAAGAGCTTCTTAAAGAAAAATGGAATAATTTACACTTATTAGTGTTTGTTAAAATTACTTAAAGGATGTTTCCAAAAAAACTAGTATTAAAAGGGTATTTTGTTCATAATAATTTTAAAGGGAGGAAAAGTATGTTTTTAGAAAATTGTTTATGAACTGAGGATGAGTTTAGATTTTTTTTATAAATTTTACTTGTGTTTTATGATTTGTTCTTGATTATTTGTTTGTTTATTATTAATATTTAGACATAAATCTGGTTGAGCGATGTTTATAAAAGGATTCAATATTTTTTTAATGATTTTCAGAAGTTTTTTTCTAATTATTTATCCATAATTTTGTTATTTAAATAGGTTCTTTTTTCAAAAACCATGGCTTCAATCTTTAAGGACAATTTGGTAAAACATTTAAAAGAGTTTTTATGGTTATGTTTACAAGAGATTAATTCTTCACTTTATTTCAAAAATATGGATCCCAAGATCATGTTGTCTCTTTATAAAAAAGTTTTTATTAATGTAAATTTCTTCAAAATGTTTTTTATTTTTAAAAAGTGTTTCATTTGAAATGGGTGTACTACATACAGTGAATATAGCCTCTTTTCACTAGTTTAGTGATAAATCCTTACTAGTGAAGTTATACTACATCTTTTCATTAGTTTAATGAGTCATCCTGACTAGTTAAGTTAAACTACATATTTCCATTAGTTTAATTAGTCATCCTGACTAGTTATGTTATACTACATATTTCTACTAGTTCAGTGTATTAACCTAACTAGTGAAGTAATATTTCTATTTCCCACTTGTTCAATGGGTAACCATGGTTATTGAATTAATATTTTTATCTATGATTAGACCTTGGATAATAGTCAGTATGTTCTTGTTTTTATGGATATTTTTATAAACTGATTATGGCCTTAGGATGCTTTGAAATTTTCTCCCTAATTCCACACCTATGATGTTGTTTATTTTATTTTTCCTTTATCTGGGTGATTCTATTATTTGAGTGAATTTTATTTGTACTTATAGTTAATTACTTTTATATTTCTTGAGTGGAAACTATTGTTATTTACTTTTTCTTTGGTGATGGTTTCTTATGGTTGTTACCTTAGTATTTATTATCTTTAGAGTTTAACTTTATTTTAAAAGTTTAATTTGACTATAAATTTCTTTCATGGTAGAATTTAAAAGGTGTAATAAAGAGTGAGTAGTTTTCCCCCACTTCCAAAAATGGGAATGGATTCAAAGGATTGTTTTTGAAACTATTTATTTTTATTTTAAAGACAATATTTTAATAAAATGTTTTTAAAATCATGGTTATGTTTAAATGGGTGAATTGTTTACCTTGGTTTAAAATAAAACTCAAGATTCAATCACTTGTTACTTATTTCTATCAAAAATAGAAAAGCATACTTTCATAGTCATATTTTCAAACTAGAATGAAAAGGATTTACATTTAAAGGTTATGCATGGGGTGTGGGGTGGTTACCTACTGAGTTTTTTTATCATTCCAATATATTTCAGATTTTGTTTAGGTTCTACTTGGATGTGGTGGTTGGTCTTGGGTCTCTGGTTTGAGTATGGAGGTGGTGGTGCTAATAAAATTACTATTTTCATAATACATGGTGATATGTGATTATTTTATAATTGTATTCATTTTATGTATTATTCCATGTTCGATGTACCATTTTCTTATCTCTTGGATATATTAGTTTTTTATTTATTGATATTCTTATCTATAATGGTTTGATTTTTTATTAATGAGTTATGTTATATGATTATGTCTCATTTGGTTTGATTTATATTTAAAACATAAATTTTTTATATGCGATCATCCAACATATGGAGTGATTATGCCAGACTCCTGGGTGTAAGGGTTGTGTTATTATAATTTATTTGGGTGAAATAATTCCCAATCATGAATATTTTATGCCTATGAACTAGTTTCCTACCCATAGGGATTGAGAATTCTCTTTGGTCTATGTCATGGTTAGACTTGAGTACCTAGTTTGGAGATATACTAGGTTGGTTCATGATAAAATGGTATAAAATTATTGTTTAACTTTATGTTATTTGGGGAGTCAAGGTAGATAAGAAATAGGAGTCTCAAAACTTTGGAGGTAGGTCATGAGTTGGTTCCTGATCATCACCTTTCATACAAAACTGTTAGTTTCCATGTGAAGTTAGGAATGTGTAATTTGAGTTTGTTGGTTTGATTTATACTTTTTTATAGGTACAATTGTATCTAGAAAGGAATTTGGTAGGGGAAGGAGTAAAATGTATAGAAAGGGTACATAGGCTGCAGACTATGTAAATAATCCATGTATCTTGGAAGGGTATGGTTTTGTTATGTTTTTCTTTTTCAATTCTTCCTAATGTTTTCCATTGATCATTTGAATTAATTTGGATTTATATTGATGATTTCTATATGATATTGGGTAACTTTTTCTTGATTTATATTTTATTTGAGGTGGATTGAGATGTACTATTTAATAATTTATTATTATTTGGTTGCTTTGGGTATCATTATTATGTCAATAATTTTGGTGTTTTATTTTTAAAACTAAAATTCTTGGAATCTTTAACTGATTTTGATGAAAGGAAAAAATATATCTTTGATATCATGGTTGGATCGTAAATTTATGGTTTTGAAGTTTTAACGAGGGATTTAATGGGATGGTTAAAATGTTGAAAATGTATTTGAATCAAGGTGGTGGTGGTGTTTTGGAATTGGGGCAATTTTCAAATGGTTGACATTTTCATAAATAAAAAACAATCTTTATATTCATATGTTTTATTTGGAAAATGTGTTTTGACTTACTATTATTATTATTTAAGATGAATTTCCTTCCATGTTGGGTTTGTGAGTTCTTGGTTTGTGGTAGGTGATCTTAAATGATGCAGTACTTACATAAATTTAATCATAACTAAATAAGTTTCAAATATTGGGATAAATGAATTACTTGAAAACCAAATTAGAAAGGGGTTACTGGTTAATTTTATGCTCTAGAGTTTTTAAAAACATGATAGTATGATGTTTTTAACTTGTATGTGCTTAATAAGGACTTGAATTTTTTAAAAAGTTATGTCTTTGGTAAAATGGTTCTGGCTAGGTTGGTAATGAATGAATTTGAGAATAAGTATGTTTTTTTCGTATAATTTATTTAAAAAATGGATCTTGGGTTTTTAAAATGGGTTTGATATTTATTCTTGGAAATTTTTATTTTAGTTTTGTAAGGTTGAAGTTGAATATTTTGGTTTAAAATGGAGTTTTTTGAGATAGACCATGTTTGGTTTTCAAATAATAAAACCATTTCATTTCAAAGGAAACAGTTTTCATTTTATGATTATTTAGTTCACATTTTTTTTTGGGAATATTTTATGTGTTAAATATGGTTTATGTTTTCAAGGGTATACTACTTTTTTGATGTATTATACTAAAATAACATTGTTTTTTGAATTGATTCCTTTATAATTATACCCTTTTTGTTGATGAGATTTAATTGGGTTGAGTTATCATTTTGAGGATATTTGGTGTTGTTTACAAAGAAAAGTCATTTCTGTTAGGGATAACCTAGCCTATGTGTGATGATTTGGTCATCATTTTTATGATGTTCTGGTGTAAAGTTTTCTTGTATGTAGAGCCATCACTTGTTTCATAAGTGTTTTCATTCATAGTATGTTCTAGGTATAAAATTCTTTTATGGTTGGGAGTTTATAATGAACCATTCCATTACTGTTTGTGAGACTTTGAGGAATTTTGAATTTTTAGATTCAAAGTAGGGGAAAAGAGTCTTTACTATGTTTTAAATGGTTATGGGGATGTTTCAGGAGTGTTGGTTATGGTATTACACCTTTTTATTACATAACTTTTTATTACAATTTAAAAACAGAGGATCTTTTAAAGTTTAGTGTCTTGAAAAAATGGTACATAATACATGAAAAATTAAAACATCCTTATATTAAACTCGAAATAATTATTAAAGGTTAATCCAAAGTACATTTATTTCATATCACAACCTAGGGACATACATCAAAGGAAAGGATGACCATAAGGCCTAGTAAGGAAAAACAAGGGAAACTATTTACTTTTGATCTTGAGGAATATCAATAAGAACTTGTGGAATTAAATAAAGTCATGGTAAATAGAAAAAGAGGAATATCATAAAAAACAAACATGATTAATAACATGTAAATATGGCTACATCATTTAATTTAGTCATTCATAAGCATATAACCAAGGTTATCACTGAGGTGTCATAAAAATTACCAATGTTATTCAGCAAGGTATCATAAAACTTGTCATTTATAGAGATTAAATTCTTTAACTAAAGAATTAGAGCACTATCAAGGTGAAAAATTTATATTTATTAATTAATGTTATCCACATAGATTATAATAAAAAATTTCATAAATAAACCGTGGAGAATAAAATAAACATGTTTCATATCAAAATCATGATGTTTTATAAAGTGCTTTAAAACAAGATACTTTTGTCATTTTAAACCCACAAAAATGAAGGAGGGTTTCATGTATTTAAATACCATAATAAAATAGATAATTTTGGAATATATTTTAATACCCCTTTATAATAAATGGGTTTTAGTATTTATAAAATAAAAATAAATATTTTTTTGAGAAAAAGATATAAAATTTTTGAAGAAAATTCTACAGCATAACGAGTATGAAACATGGTTTTCAAAAACATTAAAAAGAGATGGGACAATGGTATAACTTTTATAAAATAATATTAATATAGTATAGGGATATAATAAAATGTAAATAAGAATATATTATTGAAATTTGAAATACATGTAACATAAAAATAAAATTTGAAAGGAAAAGATATTTGAGATTTCCCATACCTTCATGGGTGACTCCTAAAACCAAAGATCAAGACCTTGGGAGATTAGTTACACCTTAGAAGGACTCCCTGGGAGGTAATTATATTAGATATTAGTGAATAATGAATTATTAATTTATTATAATTGATAAATGTTTGGGTATTTCTAACAAAAGTGAGAGAGTTTTTTATTAATTCCCTTGGACACCTTAGTAGTGGTATTTGAAAACCCATGGGATTTCCCATGGTATTTTCTAATGGTATTGGATACATGGGACACCTATTAAATTATTTTAATCCAAAATAGTCGACCATAATTTTATAATACTCATTACATCATTATGACATAGTTATGATGTTATTAAACATACTAAAAAACTAAAATTGTATTTTTTACTATTCATGAAAAACTAAAGTATTTTATAAAATTATCACATATTCACCCTAACCTAAAATTGAAGTTATAATTTCAAAAATGGAATTTATTTTATCATAATAATTCTCCAAATATGAGAAATTTTACTTTTAACTATAAACATATGTATTTATTAAAAATAACAGTGAACAGAAAATGCATAGTAAAATTTTCGACACTTTTAAAAAAATAAAATTATTTTATCATTTTTAACTAAAATAAAATGTTTTGATAACACTATTTCATTATAAGAATTTTTTTAATAAAACCATAGGTTAATATAGTAATTTAAATCTCTCATAAAAGTAAATTTTTTACCCGAAAAATCATTTTATCAAATTCCATTTCAATTTTTAAGAAAAACTGTTCTTAAAAAGGAAATGATAAAATAAAAATTTTATTAATACAAATGGATTAAACTTTAAGTGACTAAGGCCTTGAAACATAACCATTTATAACATTCATATATGACCTAAGGGTATGGTGTGATATGAAGATAGAATCTTGGGACAACTCGGATAACATCGCTTGAGTGGTAATATCCACTAATTTGAACTTATCCAGTAGGAGATTTCGTTCATGCTTAACATGTTGAAGTTTGGATTGGGCTTGGTCAAAAGTGAAGACCAAAGTCACTACCTCCCTCCAATGTTCTGAAAAATGGGATTCATACAACAGAACTCTACTAGATGAGGCCATTGACTCTTCTTTATGCATTAATTAACCCCTATCATTTCTCTTTATAATACGTATTATAATGTTAAAATTATTATTAAGAGTGTTATTTCCAACGGTCATATTTACCAATGGTCATAATTGACTAAATATCATAAAATAGTCAAAACCCAAAGTTCAAATTTCTATTACACTCACTTCATTATTAAAGGGATATAGTTTTATTGAGTACAAAATAATATAACACACATTTTGAGGAACAATTATCATTAAAAAGTTTAGGTCGTTGCATTCTTCCCCCTTAGGAAATTTCTTCATTGAAATTTAAACTCATTGAGATGAAATGTGGGTACTTATTGCTTATTGTTTCCTTAGGTTCCTATGTGGATTCTTCATATTTGTGGTTCCTCCATAACACTTAACGAGGTGGGTAGTATTTTTGTGTAGAATAATATATCTATGGTCCAAGATCCTCACTAGATAATCCTTATAAGTGAGGTTATGTTCCAGTTGGACCACCTTCGGATTTAGTAAATGTGAAGGGTTAGGTATGTACTTCCTCAATAGAGACACTTGGAATGCATCATTAACTTGATCTATATTTGGAGGAAGTGCAAGCCTATAGGCCACTACACCCATGAGATCAAGGATTTCATAAGGGACAATATACATGGGGCTGATATTTCCTTTCTTACTGAACCACATGACTCTCTTCCAAGGTGAAATATGAAGGAAGACTTTGTATCCAACATCAAATTACAAGTATCTTCTAAAGTTTTCAACATAACTATTTTGCTGACTTTGAGCATCTATTATGTGTTGTTGGATGACATGAACCATTTCTGTCATATCTTGCACCAGATCTGACCCGACAATCTTTCGCTCACCATCTTCATCCAAACAAGTAGGAGTTCTACATCACTTCCCATATAGAGATTCATAGGGTGCCATTTGAATGCTCAAATGGAAGCCGTTGTTGTAAGAGAACTCAGCTAATGGGATATTCTGATCCCATACACATTAAAATTCTATTAAAAACATTCTCAACATGTCCTTGAGTGTCTAAATAGTCCTTTTATATTGGCTATCAGTTTGAGTGTGATAAGTTGTACAAAAATTCAATTCAGTATTCAGAGCATATTGAAGATTTTTCCAAAATTTTGATGTGAACCTTGGATCATGATCTGAAATGATAGAAAGTGGTACCCCATGCAGCCTTACCACTTCATGTAAATCTAGGAAAGTTGATCGAGAGAGAAATTATACCGAATAGAGATAAAATGGGCAGTCTTGGTGAGACGATGTACTATAACCCATATCGCATTGTTTCATATTGATGTTTTTAGGAGACCAGTGACAAATTATATAGTGATATTTTCCCACATTCATGCTGTTATCAGTTGTGGTTTTAATACCCCTTCAGAAATTTGTCACTCTACCTTCACTTGTTGACACACCAGGAATCTTTTAGTGTAGTCACCAATCTCTATTTTCATGTTATCCCACCAATAATGATAACAAATGTCCCTATAAATTTTAGTGCTTCTAGGATGTATAGAGAAAGTAGATCTATGAGCTTTATCCATCATATCATTTTTTATTTCCAGAATAGATGGAACACATAGACTTTTATGAAATTTTAGTGCACCTTTTTGATCAATATTTAACTTAGTAAACTTTCCATTCATCAAAACCTTTAACTTCTTCAATAAAAAAGGATCTTCTATTTGATATTTCTTGATCTTATTTAGTAATTATGGTTGAGAAATTATTTTGGATAAGGTTGATGACATCCCTTCCCTTATGATTCCCACGTCCAGTTTTACTAGGTCTTTGATTAAAGGATCTCTTTGAATCTTCATCATTGCCAGCATAACATGGTTTTTTCTACTTAATGCATCAGTGGAATTGTTTTCTCTTCTGGGATGATAATCAATTGAACAATCATAGTATTTAAGAAGTTCCAACCATATCCTCTATCTCATGTTCAATTCCTTTTGCATGAAAATATACTTTAAACTTTGATGGTCTATGTATATATCACGTTTCTCCCCATAAAGATTGTGCCTCCATGTCTTTAGAGAAAAAACAACCACAAGTAGATATAAGTCATGTGTAGGATAGTTATTCTCATAAGGAGTCAAATTTAAAGATTCATAATCAATCACCTTTTCATTTTTCATGGGGACGCACCCAAGCCCTTTTAGATATGCATCATTAAAAATAACAAATCCTTCTTTGATAGAGGGTAGATTTGACAATGGTGCATTAACCAATCTCTTCTTCAGCTCATGGAAAATTTCTTCACACTCTTTTTTCTAAATAAAGTTTACCAATTTTGGATTTAAATTGGTTAATTAATTATAAATTCATTAATTTTTTTACAAACCTCCTATGATATCCCTCTATACAAAGGAAATTATGAATCTCAGTTATTATTATAGGCTGAGGCCACTCCTCCACAACCTTTATCTTTCTAGTGTCAACTAATATTTCATTATTCGTCACAATGTTCCCCAAGAAAGAAACTATTTGTAACCAAAATTCAAATTTTCTAAACTTTCTAAAGAGCCTCTCCTTAGAGTTTTCAATATAACCCTTAGATGATCCTCATGATCCTCAAAATCTTTAAATATATCAAAATATTATCAATAAAAACTACCAAAATGTTATCAAGGTCATCCTTAAAGACTCTATTCATTAAATAAATAATAATATTAGCTAAATTAGTTAAGCTGAAGGACATCAAAACAAACTTGTAATGACCATATCTTGATCAAAAGGCAGTCTTTGGAATATCTTCTTTATTAACCCACAATTGATGATAACTAGATTGAAGATCAATCTTGGAGAAGAATTGAGCCCCTCAAAGCTAGTCAAACAAATCATCAATACTTGGAAGAAGGTATTTTTTCTTCACTATGATCCCATTATGTTCTCTATAATCAATGCACAAACGCATTGATCCATCATTCTTTTTTCACAAAGAGAATAGGTGATCCCCAAGGAGACACACTTAGTAGGATAAATCCTTTATTCAAAAGAGCTTGGAGATTTTTATTTAATTACTCCAGCTCTACATTAACCATTATATTTGAGGTATTTTATATCAACTTTGATCCAGGCATAAGTTCAATGGATAAATCTACCTCTCTTTATTGGGTAGGCCTATGTAACTTAGGAAATACGTCAATGTATTTATGAATGATGGGGGCATTCTCTATTCATATACTTTTATTTTTTTCTTCATATTCACCGATTAATTCCATAAATAAGACTATGGGTGGTTCTTCTAGAAAAATATCATGTTGCAATATCTCTCCTTTGAAAAAAAACTATCTATTGTCCATTCAAGACTACTGAGATTTCCTTTATTTTAAAGTTGATCTTTGTATTATACTTTGAGAGCCAATTTATCCTTAGTATAATGTTGAATTCCATCATGGGAATGGATACTATATAAGTGATGAGATTATGATCTACAAAATAAATACTAGAGTATCTATACAGCGTTGATGCTTGGATAATTCCCCGAGGAGTCTTGACTAATAGTTCTATTTCTAGCAGTTTAGGGATTGATTCTATATTCTTTGAAAACTTGAAGGAAATAAAGGAATGAGTAGAAATATAATCAAACAAAGTACTTGATAGATTTGAGAAAACAACAATAGCACCTTCCACCCCATCATTTGGAGCTTCAAATTCAGTCTTCGTGATAGAGAAATCATGACCTTTCTCCCTTGGCCTATGCTGAGGTTGATGGTGATTCCCCTCCACTGTCCTCGGATTCAGACTGTGATTAGAAAAGTGGCCAAGCTATCCACACTTGAAGAATTGGTCTTTAGGTAGGGCCTAAACCATCTTCCATTTGATGTTACTATTGAGAAGTTAAAGCTTTACCTCACTATGATAGCTCCGAGAAATATGGCTGTCTCTTATGCACTTATAACATTTCCCACTCCTGAGCAGGTAATTCCATGAATTCTTCTTCCTGCATTTGTTTCATGTGGAAAGTTTCAATAAATTTTCTCCTCTTCCTTGATCAAATACCATCCCCAATTTTGTCTCAAAAAATCCCTTCTTTTCATTTTATTTGTTAGACCACTACATCTAACCAAACTCCACTTCAACTTTTATAGCACTCCTCATGATCTCCTCAATGTTTTAATAGTCTAGATTGGCAATATTATTCCATAGATAAGGTATTAGTCCACTGAAGAATATATCAACCTTCCCATTAGGATACATGAAAAATATAGACGTGTAATGGGAATTCCTTGTAAAATTCATCTCATATCATCCAAAAAATTTATTTTCCTTCTGTTTTATCTCTAGGAATTTTTTCTCCATTTTTGTTAACATTGACCGAAGAAAATATTTTTTGAAAAAGGTTCCCTTGAACTCATCCCACTCCATAGATTCAATCTCCCCTCTTGGATTCAAATTTTTGATCTGCGTCCACCACTGATCAGCTTCTCCCTTTAAATGGTAAACAACAATGGTGAATTTCTCTTGTTCTAAGCAATGAAGTGCAAACAAGATATTTTCTACAGATATTATCCACTATTAAAAAATAAATGGGTCATTAGATCCATTGAAATATGGTTGTCTTTGATGCATAAAGGAATCAATAGAAAGTTGTTTTGTTCCTGGTGAATCTGGTCTCTCAGCTTGAATCAAGTTATTTCCCATAACTTGAGTCAGTTGATTCATCATCCTCATAAAGGTTTCCATTTCATCTTCCATCATAAGGCCATCATCTTTTGTTCCATTTCACTCACCATTTATGTGGTTTCTCTTATTTCCCACCATTTTATAAAAGAAGAAAACCTTGGTGAGAAACATGTTTAATTTAATAATATTATAATTTTAAAGTAATTTCATGTCTTAAAACATCATTCTTAAATATTTTATTCTCTAACAACAATCACATTTTCTATAAATCCTTCATAATGGTTCATAAAAGGCTTGTTATTAACCAAACACATCCCCTAGGAGTGTCAAAACAGGAGTGTAGTAAGGTCTGTTTTCAAGCAATAGTTCCCATTTGAGTCTATATCAAATAGTTTTTTAGGGTTTTACCCCTAGATAAACCTATGACAGAGCCACATCCACTTGTTCTTATCCAGAAAAAAGGTTTCTTTTCTCTGAAACCACTTAGTTAATATTTTACCAAAATACCATGAATTATTCCTATATTTAAACTTTTCTATAGGGTTATTTCAAATTTTTTCAAATCTGAATTTCCTCAAATAATTAAACCATACTTTTATAGAAACTATGGAATCACACATTTTTATTGTTGGATCGAAATATGAATGTAGATGCTCAATTACAGGAGGGCGGGGTGAATTGTAAGTTTAAAAACTTTCATTTTTAACCTTAAAGAAAACTATGTTTAACAAAGTTAAACAATGTAAATTCACAAGACCTCTTAGTTCTACAAACTTGCTAGGTTCTAGAAATATAGTTCCAGAAATGAAACTTAATAAAAGTTTACAAGGAAAATATTCTACCTTAAAGCATATATAATCTTACTTATCAGAGTATACAAAAGAACAATAAAGCATAAGAAGGTTATACTTTCTTCCTTTATCAAAATAAAATGGAAAATAAACTTGAAACAAAAAAAGTAAGAAGTATGAAATCTTTTAACCCAAAGTGAAGGGTATCCAAAAACCTTGGATAAAGGTCTCTTGATTTATACTTTCAAAAAATTCTATCTTACCCACACCAAGGTAATCCCTTGATAGGAATATCTGAATTGGTCTTGGTATCTTTGAAAGTTCTCGAACATTAAGGTAGTCCGAACCTATTTCTTTCTATCCACAGAAGTCCTTAAACTTTAAGGTAGTTGACACCTCTATCTTCCTATCCTGCTAAATCCTCGATTGTACACAACAACAATAGAAGTCACATGAATCAAGCTAAACAAGATGTTCAGTATGCACAAGGCATGAGAATATCTCTCTCTATAAATTACTTCAACAACATGTAATATCTAGATTGATGGATCGATAATGAGCTCGTTGAAATTAGCTCCTATTTATAGGCACTTATCCAAAGGTGGGCTCCCTCCTCTAATGGTAATATTTTTTCTTGAATCTCGGAGGGACCTGTACACATGTCACTCAAACAATAGTTAGTTAGAAACAGATTGTATGATATCATTTCACAACTATAAAAAGGGTAAGAAAAATATGGTTCCTTAACCAAATCTGATTTTATAGAGTCTAAGGAAAAACAATGTTTGGAGGCTACGCAAATAAACACTTGGAGAATATAAACCATGGATGATCAAATTCTATTTTCCAAAGGATTCGAAACATGAATTCTATAGTCTTCAAAATCTGAATTCTAATGAATCAGGAATCTGATTTCTTAGAAATTCAGAGTCTGAACTATGAGGAACTCAGAGTCAAAATTTCGGAGACTTCAGAGTCTGAATTTTAGAGAATTGACAGTCTGAATTTTAGAGAATTCAGAATATGAATTTTAGAGAATTTGGAATCTGAATTTCAAAGAAATCAGAATCTGAATTTTAGAGAATTCGTAATCTGAATTTCAGAGAATTCGGAATCTGAATTTTAGATAATTCAAAATATAAATTTCAGAGAATTTAGAATCTAAATTTCAAAGAATTCGGAATCTGAATATCATAGAATTCGGAATCTAAAAACAAAATACTCTATATCTAAGTATTTATAGAATTCTAAGGTTTTAGATGTGAAATATATTTTTAGACAATGGTTTTTAGCTTCTTTATCTCCTTGGGATCTTCTTCCACACGCGTGAGAAATTGATCCCAATATTAAATTTTCTTCTCTAAGGATTTTATCTTTTATTCCTGAGCCTTAAGAATATCTTCTTGATCCTTCAAGACTTCTTATTTCTTAACAAGATTTTATTCAAATTAGATTCTGAGATCCATTTCCCTCTTCCAATTCATGGCCATAGAACTGAGCTTCCCATTCAGATCCTTAACTTCATGCTTTCGAGTAGTCTATTTGAGACTTAGCTTTTCCTAAAAACTATTAGTAATTTCCTTGATCTTCCCATATTAGGTGTCAAAAGAATCCTTGAAATTTTCATGAAATTCATCAAAGACTCTGAGCTCTTCGACTATATTCCTTGAACAGTTTGTAATATTTTTGAAAGATCTTTTATGAGCCTCATAACCAATGATAAAAGATTTGAAATGTGACTCAAGTTCGACACATTTATCCATAACCATGGAAACTGAATTTGATTTCTGATTTATCAAATGTTGAAGTATCTAGCATCTTGATTCTTTTTTTGTAAATAAGGGAATAGTTCCTACCAGATTTTTCAAAGACTGAACAAAAAAATCATGTCTAAGAGAGGACTATTTTGAATCTAAGTGTTTGGTTTGTGAGGATTCTTTTTCTATATCATCAGCATTCCTTTTCAACTAAGAACCATCCTCTTTATTTTTCACCACAGATTTACTAGGTGTATCGACTACCACCTATTTTCCTTATCATCTCTAGGAATAATGTCTTGTGTTTTGGGTGATTCATGCTCACTATCTGATAACTGAACAATCTTATCTTCATCAACATCTTATTTCTCAACATCAGCCACTTGATCTTCTGGATGAAGGAAATCATGATTGAAGCTTTCTTCTTTAGATGGTTTGTTTACTTCTTCCTGACCCTTATCTTTTTTTCTAGGTGTATCATGTTTTGAAGACTCTGCTTCAGATGTTCGGATTGAAATTTTCTTAGAAGGAATCTTCTTCTCATGATAATCCTCCAATGTTCTTATCATGTCTTCTGTATCACCACTGCCTTATTCTTCTCCTTCTTCCAATTCTTCCTCTTCAACTATTTCTTTTTCTTAATGTTGTTCTGGAATCACCACCTTCTTTCTTGGAGTCACATGGAGTGATTCTTTCAAAAATGTTTCTGGTACTTGAAGTTGTTCAGAGGCTTTCTCAGTAGCCTTGAGAAGAGATTGTACTATCTCAGCCTCATAAATCTTCTTCCTTCACTTATTTTTTTCTTACTTCTCAAGATTCTCAGCAGCCTTTATCTTTAGAGCTTTTGCTTCATCAGGATCCAAGACAAAAGTAGGCTCCCCTTTCTTCTTATTATTCTTATCTTCTCTCCACTTAGAAACCACTTCATGGGGGTAAGAGTTTTTCTTCTTTGGCTTCAGTGGAGCTGACTGAGTTTCCTTGGGCATAGGTATTTTTCCTTTCTCTTCTGGTTTATTAGACTTCCTCTTCCTTCCACCCTTCTTAGAAGTTTCATCCACTTCAGGTTTCTTTGACAAAGCCTCTACTTCTTCTTCTGGAAAATCATAGAATTCTCATGATTCACTTGAAAAACCAATTTTAATTCTTCTTAGAGTGTCATCACTCAACAACATCACCTTGTAATTTCTCATCTTAGAACTATAAGGAATTTTGAAAGACTCAAGAAAAAGGATGATAACATTTGATAGAATAGCTAGATACTTGATGATTTGAGATTTCAAATTTCCATTCTTGATATTATCAGTCATAACCAAGATATAATTAACTAATTTTATCTTTTTAAGGTTCACCAAGAAATACAAAATATAGATATCACTCTTTTTCAAAGTATCCTTATCTCATTTTCTTGGAATAACAAAACCTTGACCTACAATTAAAGAATCCAAAAATTCATAGATAGATGGAAAATCTTCAGATTCTTTACCTCTGAAAGACCAATACATGCTAGAGATTTGTCATTATCAAAAGATCCTGGTACATACGGTAGCTTGTGAGAACAAAACTTTTCATATCCATCATAATGAATTCTAATCAAACTTGTTACCTTACTGTAGGAAAGGGAATAAGTCTTCCCATAGCTCTTGAAAGAAAACTTATCTCTTCCTCATTCATTGAAAAAACTTGATGAATCATAAAATTCATTCAAACAGTCCGGATAGACTGGATCTTGTGCCTCTGGTTTCGATATACATAGGCTATCCTAGACATTGAGCTTAATATTCTTTGAAATGATAGAATCATACTTAGCATATGAATTCATATTAACCAACCTTTTTATGTAAATCTTGCACTCAGATATTTACTTTACAGATGAAATTTCTTTCTGAGGAGAGGCTTGTACAAAGATTTGGAACTAAGGAAACATTGATTATTTGGAATGAACTTAAGTAGGTTAGTAGGGATTTGGCATGCTAGATCTTGAAGATCGATGTGGGAAAAAATTAAGGGGTCCTTATATAGGAAATTTAGGTGATAGTTCACCTTCCTTAATTGTTTCAACAGTTGAAATACTTCTGATTAGATTTGACGGTTGAGATGATAACTAAAGAAGGATTTTGATAGGTTCTGATCTTTTGAGGTTTTTAAGATAAAATGTTTGGATTTTAGAAAAACATAAATCCAAAAAGGGTTCTTGACAAGATAAAATACCAAAATGTAGAAAGATGATTACAAAAAGTTAAGAAAGGAAACATACCTTCCAGATTGCGAGAAAGATTATTTGTAATGAGGAAGATTATTATTGAAGAAGTTTAGATTGTGGAAATTTTTTTAAAAAATGACTATGAAAAAATTTTAATACGAAAAATTTTGAATACAAAAAAAGTTTGACTACGATAAATTTTGACTATGAAAAATTTTGACTACAAAATATTTTGATTAACAAGAAAATGTACTCGCTCTATGAAAAGAATTTTTTTAATATTAGGAGGTAGGTTTCAATAAGAAGTTAACATAGAATATTACCTTATGGTTATCATTTCTAACTTCTGTTTAATGAATTCAAATCTACGGAAGGGTAGATATTTTGTCAAAATTACAGCAAGTTGATCTTGCGTTTTGATAAATTAAATAATGATATCTCCTTTTTGTGTGTGATCCCTAAGAAAGTGATGCCTTATATCTATGTGTTTTTCATGAGAGTGATGTTTAGTGTTTTTAAATAAGGCAATGTCACTAGTATTATCACACATTATTTGTATTTTGGTAAAACTCATACCATAGTCTGTGAGTGTGTGTTGCATCCACAACACTTGAGCACAACAACTTCCAACTGCTACATATTCAACTTAAGTAGTGGAAAGTGATACTGAGTGTTGCTTTTTTCATGACCAAGAAACTAATTAATCTATTAAGAAATGAAAAGTTTCAGATGTACTTTTGTTATCCATTCTACATCAACTAAAGTCAGCATCTGAAAATCTTTTTAGAACAAAATCATTTCCAGAAGTATAAAAGAGTCCTAAATCCATGGTTCCCTTTAAGTAGTGAAAAATTATTTTCACTACCTTTTAATGAGATTCCTTAGGATTGGATTGATATCTGGTACATAATCATACTAAAAACATTAAGTATGGATGACTAGCTATCAAGTATAATAGACTTCCTATCATACCTCTAAATGATATTTGATCCACTGGTTTCCCAGATTCGTCAAGATCAAGTGAATTTGAGGTACCAATGAGAGTACTTATACTCTTACTGTTGTCATATCCATACTTTTTAAGAATATATTTAATATACTTATGTTGGGATATATAATTCATTCTGGTTTTTGAGAAATTTGAAAACCAAGGAAAATTGTTAACTCAACCATCATACTCATTTCAAACTCGGATTTCATTATATTTCCAAATGAATCAGTTAAAGATTACTGAGTTGAAACAAATATAATTTCATCAACATAAATTTTAACAATCAAAATATTTTTCTTATATTTCTTTATAAAGAGAGTTGTATCATCATTTACCTTAATGTAATTATTTTGTAACAAAAATAATGTTAGTGTATCATACCAGGCTCTAGGGGATTGTTTAAGTCCATATAAATCTTTGGTATGTTTGAAAACATGTTCAAGATGTTTTGTATCTTAAAAACTAGGAGGTTTTTCAAAAAAACATCCTCTTGAACATAAGTATTAAAGAAATCACATTTAACATCCATTTAAAAAATTTTGAAATTAAAGAAAGCTGCAAAGGCAAGAAGAATACAGATAGATTCAAGTCTAGCTATTGGAGCATAGGTTTCTTCATAGTATATTCCTTATTATTGATTATATCCTTTAACAACTAATATAGTTATATTTATTACTATTATTCCATTTTCATCACACTTATTTCTGAAGACCCATTTTACTCCAATAACATATATTTCATTAGGTCTTTCAATTAAGGTCCAGAATTTATTCCTTTCGAATTCATTTAGCTCATCTTACATAAATTTTATCCAATCATCATCACGAAAATCTTCATCAGTGATTTTTGGTTCTAATTGAGAAAGGAATGCTATATGTTCTACTTTATTTATTAAGGAAGTTCTAGTCCTTACTGGTTGATTTACATCACCAATGATATTATCACTAGGATTATTCTTAAGAAACAACTGATTTGGGTTTTGAAAATCCTGTTCATCAACATATGGTAGGAAATCTTCTGGGGTAAATGGTTCAGAAATATTTTCTTGAACATTTTACTTATCAGAAGTATCTTCTATCAAGGGTTGATAATTAGTTTTTTAAAATACATCAGAAGATGTAGGTTGAGGTTATTTAAAAATAAAGGGATCAATTTCATCAAATTTAACATGTAATATTTCTTCAATAGTACAAGTTTTTTAATTGAAAAATCTATAAGCCTTAGAAGTTTTTGAGTATCCTAGGAAAATTCCTTCATTATATTTGGGTGCGAATTTATATAGATTATCTTTAGTATCAGAATGAATACATTGAAACCAAATACCTTGAAGTAAGAAATTATAGGTTTTCTACCATTCCATAACTCATAAGGGGTTTTGTTAAGAAAAGGTCTAATCAAAAATCGATTTATAGTAGAGCAGATAGTACTTACGGATTGATCCAAAAAGTGTTTAGCTATCGAATATTCACTTAACATGGTTCTAGTTATCTTTTGAAGAACTTGATTTCTTCTTTCAACAACACCATTTTGTTTCGGGGTTCTTGGTGCAGAGAAGTTATGATTAATTCCTTTTCCACTACAAATGGTTTCAAAATCATAATTTTGAAATTATCCTCCATGATCACTAGGAATAATTATCAATAGAAGGTTTTTCTCATTTTTAACTTGGGATTTAAATATTTTTAAATAAGAAAAAGCTTCAGATTTATTTTCTAGAAAATAGACCCACATAAATCTAGTGTAATCATAAACTAAGAAAAATACATAATATTTGCCTCCAATGATTCCAGTTTGTGTTGGACCAAAAAATTTATATGCACCAACTATAATGCATCAGTAGTTGAGACTACACCAACTGATTTAAAACTTGATTTATGTTGCTTTCCAAATTGACAAGGAGCAAAATTTTTTGAAGAATTAAATCTAAGCTTCGGTAGATCCTTAACTAGTCCTTTATTAGAGAGTTTTCATAGGTTCATAAGGTTAAAGTGTCCTAATATTCTATGCCATAACCAAGAATGATATTCCATTTCACTGAGACAAGGTAGGTCTTATATGTTTAGTGTGTATACATTCTCTTGCCTATTGGTAGAAAGAATAAACTCTTCCTTGGAATTGTGTACTAATCTTTTATCATTCCCAAAATTGACAAGGTAACCTTCATCACATAATAGACTTATACTAATAAGGTTGTGCTTAAGACCCTTACAAAATTAAACCTTGAAAATCAATGTCTTTCCAAGAAGAACAATGTTACCTATACCAATAATTTCTCCCTTAGCATTATCTCCAAATGTTACTTTTCCTCCTTTTGTCTTGATAATATTTTCAAATAAGTTTTTGTTACCAGTCATATTTCGGGAACATCCACTATACATTTACCATGTATTTCTATTGGAACTATCTTTATTTTCCTGAAAATAAGAGTGTTATACTTTCAGAACCCAAACATTCTTGGATCCGGAAACATCAGAAAGAAAAATTTTAGGTATCCAAATCTTCTTAGAAAAATAAGATTTATGAAATCCTAAAGACTGAGTTTTGTTTAAAAAACAATTTTTTACCAAATGTCCACCACACTGACATTTAGTGCAAAATGGAGCACTTTGAGGAACAAAATAATTATTACTAAAAATAAATTTAGAATGAGTATAAACAAATCCATAATTATTCCTTAGAGGTCGAATTTGGGAATACATCTTATCAAAGTTTTCCTTACCTAAGGTAAAGTTTGACAAACACTTCCTCAAGGAAAATATTTCTGACTTTAGTTTAATAACTAATTTTTTGACCTAAAAAAAATTAGTTTTAGAACTAGAGTTAGTCTCTAAAATATTTTCCCTTGAAATTACTTTTTCAAGATCCTTAGAAAGTTTATCCTTCTCAGAATTAACTTCCTCAAGGTTTTTTTGAAATACTTTAAAAATAATAAATTTTCTTATCAAGATCTTTAGAAAGATCTGATACTTCTTTAGTTAAAATAGAAATTCTAGAATTTTCCGTATCATGTTTTTTCTTGAGTTTATAATTTTCATTCTCAAGAATCTTAGCAAACCTATAAAATTTTTCATAAGTAGGTAATGTATTATCTTCATCAGAATAAGATTCATCATCTGAAGATTCATAATATTTATTATCACTATAATTAGAATTTAAGGAAACATTAGTTATAGATTCAACATTGTGTACCTTATCCATTTGACAATGATTTTCAATGAGTAATATGGCTAGTAATCCAAGATTATTCTGACTAGAAGATTTATACTCTGAGGTTTCATCAGAAGAGTCTCCACCACTATTACTCTAGGTGTCATTATCTTTCAAAACTTTCTTAACATTAGATTTGTAGTACTTATTTCTATTCTTCTCAGAATTATTTTCCTTTATATCCTTTTTCTTAAGCATAGGAAAATCTGGCCTTATATGCCCTTCTCTTTTGTATTCATAACATGTGACTTTAGAGTCTTTATTTTCCTTTATTTCTTTCTTCTTAAACCTATACTGAAAGTCTTTATTTCCAACTATCTTGTTCATACTTCTAGAAAGATTAGCTAGCTCATTCTCATAATGTCCACTTTCTCTAGATTCATATAAAACAATGACTTTCTTTGACTTGGATCTTGTAACCCTTTCAGGAGTCTTGAATTTAGTAGTATTAAAGGCTATAATTTTCTTTCCATTCTTCTTCTTATTCAAATCAGCATCTCTTTTCATTCTTGTCTCATGTTGAAGAAGAGTTAAAAAAAGCTCATCAAGAGTAATTTTAGATACTTTCCTATTCTCATCAATAATTGTTCTCTTAGATTCCCACTCATTAGGCATGATATCTATAATCTTTTCCACAAGCGCCTCATCATCTAAACCTTTCTCGCCCATGGATTGTATACTATTAAAAATAGTCATAATCCTTTTTCTGTACCTTACACACTGGTTCTTCATAAGGAAATAGAAATCCATGATATTCTCCTCTAAGCATAACTCTTCTAGTTTCTATAACCTTGGATGTACCAAAATAAGTAACCTCCAATTTCTTCCAAATAAAATTTGAATCTTCAAAAGAAGAAATCTGACTATATATATTCTTGGTCATGGAACACAACTAAGTATTGAATACCTTGTAATTTGGTTGATATTATAACTTTTCTTGATTAGTAAAAGTTCTGACTTCCTTATCAGGAATCTTGTAATCTTCAGTAAGCATAAATTTTTTTCCACTTCTGTATTAATAAAAAAAGTCTTCATATGATCTCTCTAATATTCATAATCATTCCCATCAAATATAGGTGGTATAGTAGGATTTATATTGTCAATCAAACCAACATTCATTCCAGCCATCTAAAAGAGAATATCTCTCCACAAAAACTTATTAATAGTAAAAGTTTGTAAGCAAGGATAAAAATCCTAAGCAAGGAAAATATTTAGAATAATGAAAACTTGAGCAAGAAAACTTATATGTGAATATAAGTATTTAAAAGACCTCATATTATACCAATTGTAGGATCTAAATATGAATGTAGATGCTCAATTACAAGAGGGGGAGGGGGTGAATTATAAGTTTTTAAAATTTCATTTTTAACCTTAAGGAAAACAATGTTTAACAAAGTTAAACAATGAAAATTCACAAAACCTTTTAGTTATACAAACTTTCTAGGTTCTAGAAATATGGTTCTTGAAATGAAACTTAATAAAAGTTTACAAGGAAAAGATTCTACCTTAAAGCGTATAGAATATTAATTATCAGAGTATACAAAAGAACAATAAATTATAAGAAGGTTATACTTTCTTCCTTTATCAAAATACAGCTGAAAATAAACTTGAAACAAATCAAGTAACAAGTATGAAATTTCTTAACCCAAAGTTAAGGGTATCCAACAACCTTGGATAAAGGTCTCTTGATTTATACTTTCAAGAAAGTCTATCTTATCCACACCAGGGTAATCCCTCAATATGAATATTAGAATCTTTCTTGCTATCCCCTAAATCCCTAAAACTTTACGGTAGTCAGAACCTCTATATATCTATCCACGTAAGTCCTTGAACTTTAAGGTAGTCATCACCTCTATATTCATATCCCCAGAAGTCCTCAATTGTACACACCAATAATTGGAGTCGCATGAAGTAAAATGAACAATATGTTTAGTACGTAAAAGGCATTAGAGTCTATCTCTCTATAAATTACTTCAGTAGCATGTAATCTCTAGATTGATGGATTGGTAATGAGCTCGTTCAAATGAAGTCCTATTTATAGGAACTTCTCCAACGATTGGTTCCCTCCTCCATCGATCATATTTTCCCTTGAATCTTGGAGGTACCTGTACACATGTCACTCAAACAATGGTTAGTTAGAAACAGATTGCGTGACATCGTTTCATAACTTTAACAGGGGTACGAAAAATATGGTTTCTTAACCAAATCCAATTTTCTGGAGTCTAAGGAAAAATAATGTTTTGAGTCTAAGAATATCAAAACTTGGAGACTATAAATCATTGATGTTCAGATTCTTTTTTCCAAAGGATTCAGAACCTAAATTCTATAGTCTTCAGAATATGAATTATAATGAATTCAGAATCTAATTTATTAGGAATTCAGAGTCTGAATTATGAGGAATTCGGAGTCTGTATTCTGAGGAACTAGGAGTTTTAATTCAGCAGAATTTGGAGTCTGAATTCAGAATCAGAATTCTGAGGAATTTGTTGTCATAATTTCAAAGAATCTGGAGTCTGAATTTCAGAGAATTAGGATTCTGAATTTCAGAGAAATCAGAATCTAAATTTCAAAGAATTTGGAATCTGAATTTCAGAGAATTTGGAATCCGAATTTCAGAGAATTCAAAATCTAAATTTCAAAGAATTCAGAATCTGAATTTTATATAATTCGGAATCTGAATTTTAGAGAATTCGGAATCTGAATTTCAGAGAATTTAGAATCTGAATTTTAGATAATTCAGAATCTTAAAACAGAATAATCTATATCTAAGGATTCATGGGATTCCAAGGTTTTAGATGTGAAACTGATTTTTAGAAGTTAGAAGAAAAATGAGTTCGAAATAGAGAAACTGTAGAATGAACAATAAAAACAAAGGTAATGATAACATTTCCTTGAGGAAGGAAAATTTTCCTTATTAAGATAATTTTTAGGAAAAATGTAATTTTCCTTATGATAGGGTGTTTTTGATTTTCAAAACATGAAGTAATGGAAAGAGTCATATGTAAATCTTATTGAATCAACATTTATTACATAACTTTTCATTAAATTTTACCAACAGAGGATATTTGAAAGTTTAGTGTCTAGGAAAAAGGTACATAATACATGAAAACATAAAACATTATTCTATTAAACTTGAAAGGATTATTCAAGTTTAATCCTATGTAAATTTATTTCATCTCATAACCTGGGTACATACATCAAAGGAAAGGGCGAGCATAAGTCCCAGTAAGGGAAAACAAGGGAAACGTTTTACTTGTGATCTTGAGGAATATCAATAAGAACTTGAGGAATTACAGAAATACATGAGAAATAAAAAAGAGGCATATAATAATAAAAATAATGTAATTCATAACATGAAAATGTGTATAAAACATTTAATTGAGTCATTAATAATCATATCACCAAGGTTTATCACCAAGGTGTCATAAACATTACCAAGGTTATTCACCAAGGTATCATAAAACTTTTCATCTCTAGAGATTAAATTATTTACCCAATGAATTGGAGTACTATCACAGAGAAACCATTATATATATTAATTATTTTATCCACATATATCATAATAAAATATTTCATAAATAATATATAAAGAATAAAATAAATATCTTTTATATCAAAATCATGGTGTTTTAGAAAGCGCTTAAAAACAATATACCTTTTTCATTTTGAACCCATAAAGAAGGAAGGTGGATTTAATGTTTTTTAATCATAGAATAAAATAGATAATTTTGAAATCTTTGTGAATACCCCAGGATAAGAATGATTTTTTGGAATTCACAAAAGAAAATAAAATAATTTCTTCAGAAAAAGAGAGAATTTTTTAGAAGAAAATTCTGAAGCATAAGTGGTATGAAACATGGTTTTAGAAAACATTAAAAAGAGAGGTAAAATGGGTATAACATTAATAAAATAATCTTAATATAGTATATGGATATTATAAAATATAAATAAGAACATATTATTGAAATTTTAAAGATATACCACATAAAAAGTGAACTTGAAATGAAAAGAGAAGTAAAGATTTCTATTACCTTGAAAAGTGACTCCTAAAACTCAAAGATCGAGACCTTGGGGGCTTGAAGACACCTTAGGAGGAATCCTTTGGAGGTAATAATATCATATATTTGTTTAGAATTAATTTTTAATGAAATATAATGGTGAATTATGTGGGTATTTATAGAAAAAGTGAGGGAGTTTTTATTAATTCCCTTGGACACCTCAGTAGTGGTATTTGCAAAACGAAAAGATTTCCCCTGGTATTGGCCACATGGGACACTTATTACCTTATTTTAATCCAAAAGAGTCTACTATAATTTTATAATGCTCATTAAAAAATTATTATATAGTTATGATGTCATTAAACATTCCAAAAAACACAAACTTTATTTTTACTATTCACAAAAAACTAAAGTATTTTATAAAATTCTCATAAATTCACCCTATCCTAATGTCGACATTCAAATTTAAAATATTAAAGTTATTTTATCCTAATAATTTTCTAAATATGATCAATTTAACTTTTAAATATCAAAATACTTATTTATTAAAAATAAAAGCGGACATAAAATGCATAGTAAAATTTTTAACACTTGAAAAAAATAATATTATTTTTCCATTTTTAATTAAATTAAATTGTTTTGATAATAATATTTAATTATAATAAAAATTATTAATAAAACCTTAGTTTAATATAGTAATTTATATCTCTCATAAAAGTACAATTTTCACCCAACAAATCAATTTATCAAATTCCATTTAATTTTCAAGTAAAACTATTCTTAAAATGGAAATGATAAAATAACATTTTTTTTAAAATAAAGGGATTAAAATTTAAGTGACTAGGTCCTTGACACATAACCCATTATAAAACATGCATAAAATCTAAGGGTAAGGTTGGAAACGGTGATAGACTCTTGTGGCGGCTCAGAAAACATCTCTTGAGTGGTAATCACAACCAACTTGAACATCTCTCGTTGGTGATTTTGTTCAAGCTTAACATGTTAAAGTTAGGATTGGGATTGTTTAAGAGTGAAGACCAAAGATTCTACTTCCCTCCCAAGTTCTGAAAAATGGGCTTCGTACGACATGACTCTATTGGATGAGGCCATTGACTCTTCTTTCTACATTAATTAACCATTATCATTTCTATTTATAATACCAATTATAACGTTAAAATTATTATTAAGAGTATTGTTTCCAATGGTGATATTGACCAAAGGTCATAATTGGATAAATTTCATATAATAGCCAAAACCCAAAGGTCACATTTCAATTATACTAACATCATTATTAAAGGGATATAGTTTTGTTGAGTACAAAATAATATAACACATATTTTGAGGATACAAGTATCATTAAAAAGTTTAGGTCGTTACACTGGTTCTGTAGAAGAATGCCCAGAGTGAGTTCTCAAGAATTGGTTACTAAAATATATACTAGACAGTGGTTATGAAATTATGGTTCTTGTCCAGGACACTAGGCTTTATGCTTGGGGGTAGTCATGCTGCAACCCTAACAGGTTATGCTGTAAATGTGTCTAGCCTTAGATAAGGCCCTCTGTCTAGGAGTGGCTATGCTGTGAACCAAAATTCCTACGATGTGACTAACGTGTTGGGTGTTTAAAAAAAATTATTTTGGTAATTATAAATGGTTATTATATTTAAACCCCCTTGGGATCACTGAGTCAGGACCATTATAACAATAGGGGAGATCCCTCTTTGGATGTCCACTCCCCCTTTATTTTCCTTCGATCCAAGTGGTTTAAGAAGGAATTATCACACAAAGCCTAGTTATAAGTTATTATCTTCTCTCCCTTGTCCTTATTGTTTGTTTTATTATAATATTTGGTCTAAATTTCAAGGTTTTGGTGAGTCAATTCCACCAAGGAACAATGGGATCATCCTTCTATTAGAGTGTTGGTGTTCAGCTCATAAAGGATGTCCCACGAGGGGATATTCCGACATTCATTCATTGTTTATCTTAATGTATATTGACCCATAGTTTTGTATAGGTTTTCTTGTTGATTTTGGTTTTATTTAACTATTAGATCGAGTATATTAATTGGGAATTTTCTATTTCTTAGGTCCAGGTTCATGTCAGGTGTGGACCCACCCATTTTTATCATGGTTCAACACTGTCACACAGTCTACCAATTTTAGCATTGATTATGAAATTTTGGGACTTCAGTTTTTGGATATTTTATTGATTAATATAAGGGTATTTATAGATGGGATATGTGATCTAGACTCGAAGGTCTCTACAAGCTTATAATTTACTTTTGAGATTTCTATTGAGGTAGGTGGCTTCATGAATAACTCTTTAAACTTGAATCCTTGACTTCTTGCTTATTTTTAATCCACGCCTTGAGCTTTATAAAGATAAATGGTATGTTGTACACATATAAATGTTTTAAATTTTTTTTAAGGGATGTTTCCAAATAAAATTTTCAATAAAAAGGGTGTTTGTTTTGTGATAATTTTAAATAGAGAAAACATACATTTTTAGAAAATGGTTACTGAACCAAGGATGAGTTTAGATTGTTTCTAATTTTTTCTTATGTTTTTATATTTTTTTAGATTATTTGTTAGTTTTCACTTGATATTTATACATTAATGTGGTATAGTGATGTTTATAAAAGGATATAATTTTTTAGAGGATTTTCAAGAGTTTTTTCTAAGTATTGAGACATAGTTGTGATATTTAAAGAGATTATTCTGTCATAAACCTTGGGTTAAATCTTTAATTCCCTCTTGAAAAAACCTTTAAAATTATTTTTGTGGTTTGGTTTTCAAAGAAGAATTCATCACTTTATTTCCAAAATATGTCTCTGAAGAGATGCTGGATCTTTATAAATATATTTTTCTTAATGTAAACATTTTAAAAAGGATTTTTATTTATAAAAACAGTTGGATTTGAAATGGTTGTACTATATGAAATGAATAAGAATTATTTGCACTAGATTAGTGAGTCATCCTGATTAGTGAATTCATACTGAATCTTACAACTATTTTAGTGATTTGTCATAATTAGTGAAGTTATACTGCATCATTCCACTAGTTTGGTGAGTCTTCTTAACAAATGAAGTTATATTGTATCTTTCCACTGGTTCAGTGTTTTTACCTTACTAGTGAAGAAATATTGCTCTTTTTCACTTGTTTAGTGTGTTGTACTAAAAATTGAAGTAATATTATTATGTATGATTAAAATCAAGATAATAATCAGTATTTATGGATACAGTTGTGAATTAGCGATGATATTATGCTCCATTGAGCTTATTTCCCTAAGGCCACTCCCAAGATATTGTTTATTTTATTTTTCTATTACCTGAGTGATGCTATAAATATTTATGTTATCTTACTATTATTTATTATTTGAGTAGATGATTTTTTTATTTAAAATTAGTTAACATTCCAATTCTTCAATGGATTTTAGTGTTGTTTACTTATGTATTTATGCAGTGACTTGTTCCCACCCATATATTTCTTTGGAATTATTAATTTTATAGTCGTAATGTTAAGATTTATTATCTTTTGTTTTTACCTTTGTTTTAAAATTACAATCCCTCTCCCTAGTACTTTTTTTGGAAGTTAAATAGGGTAATAAAGTGTGGGGAATTTTCCTCTACTTCTATAAATGTTAGTAGTTTTAAAGTCTTGATTTTGAAACCGTTTCGTTTTATTTTAAGGACTATATTTTCTTAAAACATTATTAAAAGATTGATTATGTTTAAATGTGTGAATTTTTATCCTTGGTTTAAAATTGAACTTAAGTGTAGACCAAAAGTGACTTGCTTTAACTGAAACATAAAAACATATTTTCACTATATTGTTTTCAAATTAACATGAAAATAATTTAATTTTAGAGGTCATTTATGGGGTGTGGGGAGGTTACCCATGGGTATTTTATCTTATGACTATATATCTCAGGTTTTATTTAGATTTTTCTTAGATTTCATGGTTGGTTAGGTATTTGGTTCAATTATGGCAGTGGTGGTTCCAAGAAAAAGAATATTTTCTTAATATATAGAGATAGGTGTTCATGTACTTTATTATATTTTAGTATTTTATTTATTTTATGTATTATTCCACATTGGATATATCATTTAAATCAATTTTAGTTATGTTATATTTGTATATATTGATATTATTTTCTATAATTGTTTGGTATTGTTCAATTTTTAAGGAGTTATGTTATATTATTATACCTTGTTTAGTTCATTATATATTTAAAACTACTTATTTTGTATGAATGATCATTAGAATTATGGACTGGTCAGACCAAACTCTTGGGTGGATGCACCATGTTATTCTTATTTTTTCAGGTGAAATAATTATCAATCATGTATGTTTGATGTCCAAAAATTAGATTCAAGGCCATGAGGTTTGTAACACCTTTCATTCCATGTCACAAGTAGTATCGAGTACCCATTTTAGAGGTATCTTGGGTTGTTTTGTGACAGTTCACCTCCAATTATTCATACAAAGAGAATTAATGCTGGCGCTGAGATCCGCTATGATACTTAGGAAGAAACCTCAAAACTAAAGATGAAATGGGAGGGACCTTACATCATACAGAAGTTCTACTCCAACATAACCTATTCTATAATCACAATGGATGAGGAGTGTATCATACCCACCACTAATGCATGTTTCCTTAGGAAATACTTTCCATTAATCCATGTTGGGTTGATATAGTCTTCACTGCATGATTATAAACTCCATAGAATATAGTACTTGTTGCATGAAAACTGAACAATATACAGTCTATTCCATGTGACAATAATATCATCAGAGTTGTCTATTTCATATAACCAAAAATTGAAATATAACCTCATGTAATAGCTAAATATACACAAGGGAGTCTTTCTACCCTCAGAGATTAAATGGTTATAGAAACATTAAAATACCCCAATGTAATGGTTCAACTAACCTATGAAAGAAAATGAACCCTTTTGTTAGAACTACATGTTTATTGATTCCCATTATTATGGGATATATAGTGATTCCCATATCACTAATCTTATTCCCAACTATGAATTCCATCAATATCTGACCCATCTTAGTGTATGGGTTTTTCATTCACATATGGCATGTCTATAGTAGTCTCTATACTGGTATTAAATATCTTTTGTGATAAATATGTGTGTCTTTATTCCTATTACCTTAGGATAAATAGTGACAAATGAATCCTCTATCTCGATCTCATTTGAAAATTTCATTTCCACACCTGATTCTACATTGGTGATGAGGCCTCTTCTAATTCACATGAGGTTTCATTATTCTCTCTCACTAGAGATCCCATATTTTATCCCCATCTCTTCAATACATGATCCAAATATATATAGAGATATCCTTATAATAAAAACATGTTTCTTGAATCCTTTTATTCTAGAATACGTGGTGATGCTTGATGGTCTTGACCTAGGTCCATCCAAAAATTACATTAACTCTAACCACCTCTTAATCCTAGTTTTTGGGACTTCTCATTCATTATGGTATTTTTATATTATCTATTTATTGGGACACCATATGAAAAATCTTAAACCTCCTTTCCTGGGTACAACCATGAAGTTTCCTCTTGTTCCAATATAATATCAGTGTAAAAATTCCCCTATATTAGAACTATGTGTGACTTGATTTCTATAATATTTGAATACATATTAACCTATAGATTTTATGACCTAGGTATAACCACAAACCCCACTAGATTTAGTTTTATTTCTTGGTTTTAATCTCAGTCACAACAACCTAACACTAAATGGAGTCATTATAATTCTATTCTTGAAAATTAACCCAATCTGTATAGAGGATCGCATATTAGAGATATGTGAGGATTGATTCTAGTTATCTTGGGATACATAGTGATGATTTAATCCCTCATATTTGGGAAAAACATAGTTTCCATAATTATTAAATATACCTCCCTGTGTAGGTACTTCAAATTCATTTAAGTTTTTTCTGCGTTAGTCTCAAAACCAGGATATATTCTTTTGGCAAAAAAATATGACCTTAAACTCTATCCCTCCATGGTCCACATTTCCTGAACTTAAACTTAAAAAATTAATGATATTTAAAGGCTCATCAGGTTAAAAACCCATAAATAGTGTCCCAATAAAAATTAAAATATCAAATTTTTAATCAATTTCCACTTATATCTTAGGAAGAAGTTATAATACAAAATGAAAATGGAAAAAAGATTATGGGGTCTACCATATAACAATAGAAAAATTAGAGATACAATAACTGAATACACTATTTGCGGTAAAAATTATACAATATCTTATTTTAACCGTTTAAAATGTTCTTAAATTGTACCATATGCACACTAATTCTAAGGATAAGCATATCCCTTCACATAAAGTAGTTTCTCTCATTAAGGTGACCATATACTCATGAAATTTTCTATCATATCCCTTTACCTCGAGAGTGTGTTCAATAAATAGAGATGTGAACTTTAGGGTGATCTAACCCATCTTGAATATTCATTTTCTACACAAAACCACTTCATTACTCGAGAATTTAGATTATCATAGAACTTTGATGGATATTAGTAACAAGTGTGTTCAATTACAAAGTGATTCCTTTTATTGATAATGTTATCTATGTTACTTTATTCAATACTAAAAACTAGAGGAATGTTTTTTTCCCCAGGAGGTATTCCAACCCCATTTTCCTTAACAACATAGTAGTGGGACCCATCATTCAAATATCAGTCAATAGTCACCTCAAAATATTTGTTCCGTCACATTGTTTCTCGATTCAAATGTTTCATGTTGTGATTTACACATTCCATGACCAAACTATTCATGTTGATTCTAATACTCTTGGTGAAATACACTTGTGAAACATACTATTTTAAAAGTAATATAATGACATCTTTTTTTACCCCCCGCCTCAATATCTAGGTATGCATCTTATCTGAAGATAAATACTTCATTGGTTAATATTATACTCTTGGAAGCCAAAATAGAACTATTTTTTGGATTGATTCCTATTATTACAGGATATGTGGTGACACCAAAATATGTAATCTTGGTTCTAACCATAACATATTATCCCTTATACATCCTTGAGTAAGATTTATCCTTAGATCATTCTAGGTCTTATTTGATAGACTTATATTAGGAAAAATACATTCTATTTTCCCCTATACATTATCCATATCTATAAAGACCTCCGACATAGAGGTCTATATCATACAACCTTAAAATTCATGATATATGAGTCCTTGTCTGATGATGTTAAAATTCATGACATATGGTCCACCTTAAAAGACCTTAAAACTGCTTTGAATGGTCCATTATATGTCTCTTTATTATCCCTATATGAGATCTAAATCCATTTAAGGGTTCCCAACATATGGTTTCTCCATAAAACTATACTGGGAAAAAATACCCTTATTCCTAAGTATTTTATCATAGTTTTTGGACTTCAAATATTCACATTGCGTTTCCTACCCTCACTACATACCAAAACACTATCCTAGGTACAAACAAAGAGCCTATTCTAGTTTGAATTATGCACTAGAATATGAAGATGAACTATATAAGAACTATATTGGGATTGATTCTTATTTTCATAGGATACTTAGTAACTTATATGCCATATATATTGGAATTATCCATATATCATCATCCACTATCACTCCCTATTTAATATTCCATAACAAACCAATATTTTTTAGATTTGGGATGGAGTGTTCTAATCACTACTTGACTATATTTTTCCATATTCTAGAAATTATTAATTAAGTGTATGGATCACTATAAAACATTCATGGATACTAGTAATAATAATGTTTGACTCTAAAAGGAAACTTTTTCTTGGTAATGATATTTGTGCCTCCACATTCAGTAATGCTTACCAGAGGCATATTTCATCCCAAGGGGTAGGTCCTCTACCACATGTTCCCTTGAAAATATTATTTGGGAACCAATAATTCAAATGTTGATATATGGTAATCCTCAACATACCTATTCCACCTTTTCATTTACTAATTCAAATATCTTACATTTTTATTTACATCATCTTCACTCTTTATTAAAAAGGTTTGGGGGCCCTTCTGGCTCCTGAGCCCCATTTGGGTTTATATAACCTCTAACTATTGGTAAAATAAATATGAAATTAAACTAAATGAACCTTTTTGGATGTCTATATCTATAGGGGATTCCCCTTATTCAATTTGAGTCAATCTTGTCTCTAAACCTGACACACAACCTCACCCTTTCCCCTTTTGGTCAAAGTTGCCTGATATTAAACCCTAGAAACTCTTGGTACAAGAACTATAATCTTAAACTATATAAAACCATATATGGAACAATATAGAATAGAATTTGTATCTCTCTTAAAATTGGGATTGTTTTTTCCTTTGTGACATAGACCACAACACCCATTGGTTAAGGTTGAATGTTATTAATCTTTAGTAATTTTCTTCAAAGTTGTGCAACCTTAAACCCCAAAAAATTTAATTTGATAACTATATACTTAATCTAAATTAACGCCTATGATACTATAAAAATTATTATAATTTCTATTCCATACATTTTGGGTTTACCTTTTCCTTATTGTTAATTAGGAAGCCTCATTTTGGATCAAAAATGTTTGACCTTAAACGCAAGTCTTAGTGGTCTAGCTTGCAAGACCTTAAACTTTCAAACACAAGATAAATAATACTAAATAGGTGTGAAATATATATATCTTATGTAGTGAACTAACCTAGGATTTCTTAACAAGCCACCTGATTTGATTTTCCATTGGTCTTGAGACACATTCTCGATCACCCCATGCTGGCAATAAGAACCAGGGCATCACAATTGAACATGTGGGAATAATCTCACCCTTGTTAAAACTTTGATAAAAAATGGTACCAACTAGGAACCAAAAATGAGTTATACTTAAATTGGATGACCACTCCAAAATAAATAAGTGAAACTAAAAACAAAATCTAATCAAATAAGAAAAAAAATCTAATGATAAATGAAAATATTTCACAAAACATTTTTCCAAAAATGAATCCCTATTTATACAAATTTTTTATATTTATCAAAATAAGAAGATAAAAACTAAAATAAAATAAAAGTAGGAGTAATAAAATTCCAATAGACCAAACAAACTAAAATTGGTAAAAACCAACCAGGATAAAAACCCCAATATCTCCACGTGAATCTCAAGTCACCACCATAACCTAAACAACAATCGCTTACTTGAAGAGAGTGGTGGAAAACAAACCTAATATCCAAAAGAAGATAACCTATAGAAATCATGGAGACCATGAAAACACCAATTTTAGTATGTATGGTGTGATCCATAGGTTGGTAATATACCTCCATGATTCCAATACATTCTTCTTATATAAAAACCAAGTATATTAGTTTTAGAATAAAACAATGTAGGTGTTCATTTCCTTTACACAAAACAAAAATAAACATACCACACTATTTATCACTTATAAAAACCCAAACATTATAAAAAACATAAAAAAGGACTTAATAAGGTAGTTCCATTCAAAAAACAAATCACTTCCTTTAAAATGACATGCATTTTAAAATAAACAAGTTAAATATTTTCTTTTCTCTTAAAATACCCCCATTTGAAGACAAAACAACACATGGTTTAAAAAACATTTCAAATAGAAATTTCACAAGAATTACATTTTCAGAAAAACATCTCTTTACCCCCTTTTAAGACCTTAACACACTCCAAGACACTCAACATGGGTATAGAAAAGGGAAAACACAAATCAAAACAAGCCAGAAAAATTCATAAGAAAATGAAAATAATAATACACAATGAAGCTCTGGATAATAATTCCCAAGAATAAATAACCAAACCATTAAAATAAGCTCAATTGAAATATGAAAAAATCATATGAAAATATAAAAAGATAATAAAATAGTATACATATCATGATCCAACAACTTAGGGATCAATGGAATTACTTCTATACATGCTAAATTCAAACCAACTATCAATAGGTTAACAGTCACATTACTTATACCCCAAATCACTCTCGACTAGTCTCATTAGTGAAATCCCAATAGACAGGTTAAAAAATTCCACTAGGGGATACTAGATAATGTGTAACTATAGTGAACCAAACCTTTCATACATAAATATAACATCATAATAAATGAATATTTATTACATAACATAACGATCCAAAACATAATTGTATTGGTATAATACCTTTAGAAAATTGGACACATAGAGAACTAGTTCATAATTGAACTAAATCATCTCATACTAAGTTATTCATAACCAAAACCCTTCTAAGAAATATCATATATAATACCATTTTTCACAACCTGTGGAAAAGAAACATAAGAAAGGGTGAGATCAGATGCTCAGTAAGGGTAAATAAGGGATATATCAACATAACATGAGTATAATGGTGCAAGGACAAGAGAATAATATTTGAAAACAATATCATGCATATCATATATCATAAAACCGAGTAATGGTATAAATATTTTCAATTCAAAAGACATAAATCACAATGAAATAAATGAAAAAAATACACGAGAGTATATCATTTTCATAACACATATATTTGTAGCATACATATAAGCATAGAAAATATTTTTTAAATTCTACCCACCAAGACACTAATAAGATGTTACGCTTGGTATAACCACCAGTGTACTTACATTGGGATTAAGATAACCTCCCGTGCACCCTAATTTATGAAGGGAACAACCTCTCATGCACCATATTTTGGGATTGGGATAAACACCCATGTTCCCTTTTTAGTCTTGGGATAACCCCCATATACCCTTTGATCTCATAGAACATTAATCATTACCTAATGAATTGGATGGAGATATATGTCCCAAACATCATATAACATATAAATTATCATTCCAAAAGATCATAAAACATTCATAATGATATAAACTATGAAAACGTAATGATTTTCATAAACATTTAATCATATTATAACCCCTGTGAAAGAGACAAATTTCATAATCATTACATCAATTAATCATAGCATAACCCATGAAAAAGGAAATAGTTTTATAAAAATATCTTTATAAAAATTATAAACCATCCAGAGAAATAATAAGGATGATATCATTAGATAATATCCCCAGTAAAAATAAGGAAATTTCAAAGTATTTCATCTTACATGGGAAATGATTCTAAATGATCACTTGGAACATTTCTTGAGTAAAATTTCATTTTCTATTTGAAAAAACATACTTAAAAATGAAAATTTATTAAATAATAAAGAAAATATTTTATATTGAAAAAATTGCATAATTTTAAAGTAATATTTAAATAATTGGGTGATCATGATGGTGGAAAATACCATGTATGACGTATATGATAAAACGAAGATTTCTTTCACATTTTCGGTAAAAATTCAAAAGTAAAACATTCAGAAATTGAAAAGAAGACTCATTTTTTTTTGTAAAAAGTCAAAATTGGGTAAATAATTATTTTAAAAACAATTTGATAATAGTTAAATTTTATTTAAATTTTTTTTTGAAAACAACGAAAAATAAGAAAAATAATTTTTTACCGAAGAGATAAATAAAGTTTATTTTTCGAAAAAACATTATTTTTTATATTTAGTTAATAAAGAGAGAAAAATGAAATTAAAAAATTTATTCTAAATAAATAAACATAGGATAAGAAAATAAATGATATTATTGTGAGGTAGATCATAATATTTCATCATTATAAACTTAATCATAAATAATCCTGATAAAAAATGTGATTGTCACATAACACTTTTACCACATTGGTAACATTTTAATCATAAGACCCATTATATAAAGAAAATTATATGGATATTTATACCCCATAATTTACATGAGAGTATCATAAAATATATTAATGGGTAGTATACAGACCACACAAAAATAAATAGGTCGTGAATACGGCATGTGTCCCATGAAAACAAAAGTGAGATGAAAATCCCTTACCCCAAGTATTGAATTTATTCATAGAAATAAAAAACTCATATATAATAATTATATATTTATTATATATCTATTAAATAACCATAATAATATATATCAAACCATATATTATTTACTTATAACCTTTTTTACCTATTTATTAGAAATTATTTGTTAAAATTACTATTTTGGTTCAGTAATTTTGGTCGTTGTAATTTGATCATGGTTCCATCATCTCTGAAATTGTAACCATTATATAAATATAATTTATTTTAATTATATATTTATTTATAATAGTCTATTTAAATTATATATAGAAAATTAATTACACTGTTCATAGAGATAGTAGGTCGTACATACACATGAGCATTATTTCCATTTTTACGACGAATCATACGAAAGAAAGGTAAATAATATGTTAGAATATCATAATAATTTTAATGTAATAGATATAATATATATTTAGAAAAACTATCCTTATTACCATCCATGTTAATGTAAAATGAAAAACAGGTCACATCGCTTCATGGAGGTGGTAGTCCACACGTACGCTCGAGGGACATTATCATTTTACAATGGATTGGAATGATAGAAGTTAGATGTGATATTATAATTCCAAGAGTATAAATATATTATAAATATAATATATATATCTTAAATTCATCCTTATATCCATACATGAGATGTGGTGATGAAAAACGAATCACATTGATTCACGAGGCGGTAGTCCGCTGCACACTAGATCGACAATTTTGTTTCCAATTTAATGGAAGAGAAGATATACATGGTTTATTAAATTATCATAATAATATATAATTATATCATATATATTAATTTTATTATATAATCATATTTTTATAATATTTTAAGTATATGGTAGAATAAGTAATATATAATCACTTAGTTAAGAATGATGCCTCTTTTTTAGATAACCTCTTTAGGTTTGCGCCAAAATACTTCTTAAAAGAGTTTAATAATAAAAATAAGGATTAATTTTTTTTAGGAAATTAGGGAATATATTTTTTAGGGTATTGGTTGAAAAAGTATTTTTAGGTGTGAATAGGATAGAAGAGTGTGCACCCTTTTATAAGTGGTGGAGAGTACACACATGTGATTTTTGAAAAGAAAAAGTTATACCCAGATTTTAAACATTAAAAAAGGATAAAAAATGGATAATTAGTGAAACAAATATGATATAATGTTAAAATATTTCCATTAAATAAGTTCTTAGGTCATTTTAACCCACAGATGTGATCAAAAAGTGTTTTTCCAAAGAGAAAATTCTCATAAGTATAAAACGTGTTAATATAAAAATTTAATATTTAATTGATTATATTGAAATAAATTGTATTAATTATAATATAATTTTAACAATTTTAATTTTATACTATTTAAAAATAAAATGGAACCTTGTAAAAGGCTTAAAATAAAACACAGTTTTCAATAAAAATCAGTATTTTCACTATTCATTGAAAAATAAATCTTTTAAAAAAATTCTAAAAAATTCAACCTAAGATAATTTGTACATGTTGATTCCAAAAATTACATTAAGTTTTCCAATAAAATTTTTATAATTGAGAAAAATTAATTTTATTATTTGTTCATAGAAAGCAATAAAAATCATTTTTTTGAGAAAAATGTATTTTTGAAGAATATAAAGACTACTAAAAATTAAAAACTTATTTATAAATATATTTTATTCATATAAAAACTTTATAATTAATTTTAAAAATATATTTATTCCCATTCATACCACCAATGTTAACTTCTAGTTTATAATAGTCATGTTTAAATAATATTAATAGTACATTGAGATTCACTAAAACTCGGTGATGCGCGCAACACAAGATATTAAAGAAATTAAATCTATTTGAAAAAATTATTTTATAAAATATTGGGGTGTTACATTATACCCCAATTAAAATTAATTTTAAACTAATTTTTTTTACATTGATACAAACAAATGAGGAAACTTCTACCTCATCTTATCTTTAAGTTCCCATGTAGCTTCCTCAAGCTGATGGTTTCACCATAAAACTTTGACCGAGTGATTGGTCTTGTTTTGTAGTAATTTCTACCCATGATCCAAAATCTCCATTGGTTTTTATTCATTGGGTATATTATGATCCATTAGTATGACCTATGAGTTTTCTACATGTGATTGATTATATATATACATTCTTAGGATAGATACATATAATACATTTTGGACTTGAGAGAGGTTTGGTGGAAGTAACAAGCGATAAGAAACCATCCCTAATCAATCAAGAATATCAAAATGGAAAATATAAATAGGGATCAAATTTTATTTCTTCTGGAATATCATAAGATTATTCGATGGAAATATTCATATAAACACCTTGTCTCTAACTTCAAATTCCAGATCACATAGATGATTATCAACATAATATTTATATTAACTTTTTGATTCCCTTTTGTGTTGCTGAATCGATCTAACATTATATTATATTTCATCATCCATCTATATTACCAATATCTTTAATTATATAACTTTATCTCATCATATTGGAGTCATACACTTCTTTCTATATTGGTATTCATAAGTATCCATTTAAATTATTGAGTAAAAGCTATTTTTTATAGGAAAACTCGACTAGAGGAAGGCGTTGGCCCCAACCACCTATGAAATCCATAGAACAAGATTTCATCTTATACTCTAGGGTTTGAATTTTTCTATCATACTGGCCATCTATCTAAGTATGATACACAATACTGAAACTCAACTCCATATCCAGAGCCTGTAGGATACTTCTCTAGAACTTTGAGGTAAACCTTAGATCCTGAAAAGGTAAATTAGAATGTGGTAATCTATGAAACCTTATCAATTCCTTAATATATATCCTAGAAATATGATATGGATAGAAATATTTGTTAATAACTATAAAGTGTTTTCAATTTGTAATGTGATCAACAAAAACCCAAATAACATTATTCCATTTAGATGTTTTGGGTAGTCTAAATAAAAAATCCATTGTGACATTTTCCCATTTCCATTTGGGTATGTGAAATAGATATAACAACACCTTAATAATTTTTTCTATCAAACATAACTTATTGACATAAAAATCACTAAGATACAAACTCTAAAATATCTCTCTTAATTCCATACCACCAAAAATACTCTTTCAAATATCTATACCTCTTTATACTTCCAAGATGAATAGATAATGAAAAACCATGAGCTTCCTCTAATATAGCCTCCTTGAATTCAGGTATGGATGGAACATATACACGACTCCTAAAATTTATTATTAAATCATAGTTAAGGTTAAACCAAGGAACATTTATCACCTACTTTTTAGCTCTACATCATCATTATGCACCTCTTTAATTATCACTTGTATAGATAGTTAAACACTTATGTGAGAAATATAAGATTTATCCCCTTCTATCTAGATTTGCAGGTCCATATTTTACAAATCTAGAAACATTGTATCATTTTTGATCATAATCATAGATAGGCTAACATGATCCTTTTGACTCAAATCATTGTACACCTTTTTCACTTTCCTGGGGTGGTAATGTATTGAGTAGTCATAATAATTAATCAACTCCAAAAATATTCTCTGGTGCATGTTCAACTCCTTCTGTGTGAATATATACATTAATCTTTTATGACTAGTATATATATCACACATTTCTCTATAAATATAATTCATCAAGTTCTTTAATGAAAAAAATTACCATAGATAACTCCAAATAATTATTTGGATAAATTTTCTTATAGACCTTTAATTATTGTAAGGCTTAAGCTGTCACCATTTTATTCTACATAAGAACACATCCCAATCCCATATTTTATGAATCACTATAGATTATAAACCTCTACCCATTTTAGGGTAATGTAATAATAAGTTAACTGAATAACCTTCTCTTTATTTCCTTGAAATTTTCCTCCCGTTCATCTTTCCAAAGGAACTTGACTTCCTTCCTAGTTAACTTAGTGGGTGAATTAGACAATAGTAAAAACATTTCCACAAAGAATATGTAATATCCAAAAAAACCAAGAAAAATATGGATCTTAGACACCTTGGTTGGTCTAGGCCAATTCTCAATAGCCTTCATATTATATGTATCCATCGTTATACATTTTATTCATATTATATTACCAAAAAATGAAATTTTTTGAAGCCAAAATTTACACTTTGAAAATTTAGAATACATATTTTCCTTTATTAGGGTATTCATCACAATATTCAAATGATCTTCATGATATTTCTTTATCTTTGAATATATAATAATAATATCATCTATAAATACTACCACAAATGGATCAAGTTAATCTAAAAAGTATCTATTCATTAAATCTATGAAGATAAAAAAGGGAATTGTTAAGGCCAAATGGCATCACTATATATTCAATGTATCCATAACTTTTATGAAATTATATCTTTGGTATATCCTCCTTCTTAACCTTAAAAATATGATATCTAGAGAAAAATTCAATATTGGAAAACTATTGATATTCACGTAGTTGATTAAACAAGTCTTTAATACATGGCAGGGGATACTTTTTCTTGATTGTGATCTTGTTTAGTTATTTGTAATCAATTCAAAGTTACATCGATCCAAATTTATTCTTAACAAAAAGAGCTAGTTCACCCCATAGAGACACACTTGGATAAATGATTTCCCCATAAATATTCTCATGGAGTTTCTTCTTCACTTCCATAAAATCAATCAACTTCATTTTATAGGTAGTCTTTAAAATAGTTGTAACACCAAGTATTTGTTATATTAAGAAATCAAATTCAAGATTCAGTGAAAGACTTTGAAACTCTTCTAGAAATATATAAAAAAACTCCCACACAATAGGAATATCATTGATATTGATTTTATTTCTAAACATCTATGATAAAAAACCCATTTTAAAAGGAATTGAGACCCATACAGTAGATTTGATTTCCTATTAGAAATTAGTATGTATCATCACATTGATAGATGATCATATTTTGGTTTAGAATATCAGATGTGATTTCCCTTAATTAGTAATTTATGTGGGATTTATATAGATAAATGTAATTCAGGACTAAGGTAAAATAAAATTCAACCAGAGGGAGAATAACAAGATTTATAGGAAGTAAATTCCCACTAACTTAAATTAGATGACTTGAGATGTGATCATCATACCATTATGGGTTTTCACTACTAATTTAATATCTAATCATTAGGGTGAGATTTTTATACCCTTATAAAATTAATCAGATATAAAATAATTAGTATATTTAGATTCAAATAAGATATTATTATTTCTAGCGTTTATGATAGGTGTACCTTTCACCACATCATTATCATACCCCTCATAAAAAAATGATCACTTGAAATTTCCATTTATCTCCTAGATTAAGAGGTTTATGAATTTTATCATAATAATTAATATTTATATTTGATCACTGGTTAGATTAATTCCTATAATCCTTTCATTTGAAACACTGGAGTGTGGGTGGTTCATTATGGGGAGATTTATAACTATTCATATCATTAGCTAACTTCTTCCCATCACTTCAACATTCATCTACTCGAAGAACTTATTTTCTACACTTAAAAATTAACTAGCCACCTTAAGAAAATTTCCTCCATGTTTCATTCCCAAATTCAACAATGAAGGAAAGATTATATTCTTCTCTCTATGGTTTTTAGAGTTTCCTTTGAATTCCATCTTTATTTTCTTATTAAAACCATGATATTGATAGGTAATTTCAATATATATTTCCACCTTTATAGAACATCGACCAAATTATTTATAGATACTAAAGTCCCTTATGGTTAAATCCCTATGGAGACCTAGTTTTAAGCTACTAAATAATCTATTAACCTTTCTTTATGTTTGGATGATAATAATAGATGCATACCTGACATGTCTTGTAAATTTTTTCTCATACTTTTTCTTCAACTCAAGGAATTACTTATCAATTTTCATATTAAGAATACAAGTAAAGTACTTATTTAAAAATAATAAATTAAACTTACCTAAGTCCAAAAAGTCTATTTCTTCACATTTCCTCATATTTTTGATAAGTTTCTATCATTTATCTACATCACCTTCCATACAATATATAGGAAAAATGAAATTTTCATGCTCTAAACAATGGAGAATGGAAAATATCTTTTTAGTGGTACTGATCCATTTCTTGAAAACTAGTAGATCATTAGAACCACTAAAAGACAGTGTAAATTTCATCATAAAGGACTAAACAAAATATTGTTCCCTCTTTTGCTCGTTTGGATGCTCAACCTGATTTATAGCTTGAGAAATTTTTGTGAGAATAGATATGAGATTTTTTATTTCATATCCCATAACATTTGGTAACTCAATAGTCTAATCATTTCATTTTTCATCACATTAAACATTAACAAGTTTAATTCACGTTCCAACCATATACTAAAGCCAATAATCATAGTTTGAGAAACAATAATTACAGTGGGAAACCACATAATCATGAAAAATAATTTATAGTATTTATAAATCATACCACCATTGTCATGATCCAGTTCAACATGGACCGATTTTTGACCACCCAAGATCTCCTCAAATAGTCTAGAGACTGGTGACTAGCATCGAGTAGGTATATAACACACATGGGAGGCCTTATCCTAATGTACTTGTACACACGCAGACATCTGTAGGCCCATACAATGTTGAAGTGTAAAAAGTAGATAACCATGCATGCATACATCTAAAAATTCCACCATCAGAGTAAAACAAGTACTAGAAAGAAAGGTATAAATACTATCCCACCAAAATAAACCGAAAACAAGTCCAACCTGTGAAGTAGGACGGTAACTTAGTTAATGAAACCACTAGAACAAACCTTGGTATGTCTACCTCATTAATCTCTACCTGGTTTGGGTCCCTCTAAGACTCTGTCAAAAGGTTGGTCATCTATATAAGATAGGACACATGCAACAAAAACCCATGCAGATGTGAGTAATAATACCTAGTAGGAAACCAAGAAATAACTAAGCATATATAATCCTGAATAAAAGTCAGATCGTCATAGTGATATATCAACAATATATATAGCATAAATATCCATATATACTCATAATAGACACAAAATATCAATGCAAGATCACAACTATATTTCCAACCTAGGATTCCTTCTCAAATGTTCCATATAATAATCATTTGTGAGAATACACTCCATGATTCAGATAACACTAATGGAATCCATATGATATTTTGTGCTCATTGAGTCTCTCCATAAGAATTATATGCTATAAATTTGAAGAGATTGATACACAGATGCAGATCACACCCAAGTCCATGGGGTATACCAATAACCTAGTCTACATTAACCCAATAAGTAGGGGATCTATGCCCATGTATTGTTAGTCACAGTGATTTCAAGAACCCCACCTAGGTAAAATGATAATGATAGAGGATACCACTCTTGGCCTCATAGAAGGATTATAATAACTCTATGTAAGTCTAAAGTTCCTAAGAGGAGATCACCATCATATGCAAATGAGGCGATTCCATAGCTATACTTAAGGAAAGGATCAAGGGAACATAACCTAACAAAACTTGTCTAAGATGAAGAGGATAGGGGAAACAAGCCTTCTCTAGAGAAGTACATGATGTGTCCCTACGACACAGAGTCTTCCCATGTATCATGAACTATGTCTGTGTCCATGTTTGAGTAAATAGTATGTGGCCCACCACACATGGCATGTGGGGCCACATAATCTCTTGTGAATTTACACCCCTTATATGTTGATCCACCTACCAAGATGTACATGACATGTGGCATGGCCCACAAGACAAGTAAATCCACCCAAACTTCTGGGAATGTATACATTGTATATGAAAAAATGGGAAACTAGAGACCACATGGCATGAGGTGGGGACCACATGAAATAAGATCCTTATATTTGTGCATAAACCCTAGCCGCTGCTTAGGGGGTCCCATACAGTGTGTAATTCCAGATTATAATCCATGTAACCTAGGATTTTATAGAATCCTAGATCTATTTCACGCTTCTTTTTACACTCATATGGCCTCTAATATAACAGTGAATCTCACTGGTAAACAAGAAACATGTCCAACCGATCCTTTCTTCCACCACTTGTCAGAATCTAGCCACTAAATCGCATGAGAAAACCCTTATGTTGCATCTCATGATTTTTATATGGAAAAACCTGCATAAAGAACTATGATCCAGTCCCAATCCATCATTGTAGCTTGATCCCATCATCAAAACAAACCCAAATCTATGGTATGAATCTATTGCACTAAGAAACAAGTGGGTAATGATTTCTTACCAGGTATTTGTCAAAACACCACCTAAAGTGAACTTTGATGATGAACGAATGAAGAATCAAAGAATAAATTAATAAATAAACACAAGGAATAAACCTTGGCCAATGTTCATGTTGGCCTCAATTCTTTGTTATTAGAATGATTAATTAAGAGATATAATATAATCAATAATAGAAATATCATATTCCTAGATAAATCTAACCCATACCCATAATAAACATGATCTATAAATTAATTCATTATTTGATTTAATCATGTTTTCCATAGGATAAAAAAATGGGCATAAGTACAATTAAAACAATGTCCTACCTATAGGTGGTTCAATCACTAGTGAAGAACAATTCTAGGTTATTGTCATTGGTGAGATCCTTGAATTTAGATGACATAATGATCCTCAATCTCGATCTGGTCTGATGTCGTCTGCCAATAATTTTATCCTATAATGGTTCTCTAGATCTCCAAGGTTAAGTATCTAACCCTGAGATCTCCTCATTACTGTATATTTATAGTGGATTTCAAGTCTCTATGTCAAAAAAAAATTTATTTTATTAATTGGACTATGACTGCACTTTATAAAAATTCCCAATACTGGAAAATATTATGTCATTACTGGGCTAAAACCTATGATATGAACTCAATGGATCCCTCATATTTCCAATACGAGTTCCTCTTTGGATGTTATTCCACTTTTTCAAGAAAACATCATGATTTCACATTTCATATATTCAACACATTTTTAAAAATATAATATAGGGTCACCAAGCCTCATAATCATGCTCTAAATCAGTGCTTGGTCACAAAAATATTACGAGATATATTTGATGAATTTACATGTAAAAAATATATATGTGACATTCTTCTAACCATGGGGCTTTACATCCTAGAAAAAAGATAAAAAGACCACACAAAGAGATGTGGGTACTGAGAATTCATCTGGGTCTCATGATTCCAGGTATTCTCCTAAAGATTCCCATGCTTCCACTGGACATGAACTAAAGGAATCAGTCACAAATGATGGATCCTCTCTTGCTAATCCTCAATATCAACTGGGTACTCAAAAAAGGTATCCTCATCCTCAATGTCTAGCTCATCCCTATTGATAATATGAGATGAGTCCTGAACGTACCTCCTAAGCTGTGACACATGGAAGATGTCATGTACCCATTATAACTGTGGGGGTAGCACCATTCAACATGCCACATCATAGAATATATGTATTATATAGAAAGGGAAAATGAATCATTGAGATAACTTTACACCCTGACCAAATTTCCACAACCCACATCAAGGTGATACCCCCAGGAACATATGGTCTCCCTCATCAAACTCAAAAAGTATTTTTTATCAGTCCATATAGAAATAATGAAGGCTCTGTGAAGTCCTCATCCTTTCTTGGACGATCTTCACCATCTCTATCATGTTTCATACCAACTCTGGGCTCATAAGTTCTGGCTCTCTTAAGTCGGTCCAACATAGAAGTTACCTATAGTGTTTTCCATACAAGGCCTCAAACGACACCATTCTAATGGTGGAATGGTAGATATTTTTGTACTCAAAATCCACCAAACCATGGTCAAAATAAAACATTCAAGCATGAAGGATTTCCTCCAGGACCTGAATAGTTCACGTAGTCTAGACATCAGTCTTGGGGTTAAACACCATGCTTAATCGCAACTGAATCACAAAGGCCTCCTACAATCCTCTCCATAATTGTAATGTGAATTGGGGATCATGGAATAGAATGATCATTTAGACAACACTATGGAGCGAAACTATCTCTTTTACATACAATCATCCAAATATCCCTACTAAAATCTACTATCTAATAACTAGGAAGTGGGATGACTTGGAGAGTCAGTCTATGATCACCCAGATGGTATCATGTCCTATGGATTTATGTGGTAACCCCTTCATGAATACCATATAAATCCCATCCCAATTTTACTATTGAACCTATAGGGGTTGAGTTAAACCCATTGAAACCTGGAGCTCAACCTTCACTTGATGATAGTTAAGGCATCGAGAGACAAACTTTTCAACATATATCTTCATCCCTGGCCAACAAAACTACTATTGAAGATATTTTTACATCTTTGACACACTTGGATGTACCAATAAGGGTAAAGTATGAAAACCCATTAGAAACTCCTCTCTCAGTGAAACTAAAACCATTATCCATCCTAAAAAGGAATGGCATGCTCCCCACGTTCAAAAAATCCATTAGGAGCATATATAGTGGATATTTGAGTACGTAGTGTCTCACAGTCAGTATCCCCAAGATGTTCCTCCCCAACTCACTATAAAAGTGGAGTGGTAACAACCATCAATTGGTGGTAAGATACACGATCTCCATCCACAAAGGATAACTATAATGGGGCCAAATGGTCTAAAGTCTCACTAAGTAGTTGTGAATAAGACCTAATAATGAGATAATATTCCATGAAATTCCCCTTACAAGGAGTATAAAAATCACTAATTCATACTCCTAGAGTAAATCTACCCATAAAATCTTTCTCATGTTAATATCCTTATGAGAGAGGATATACTTGAGACTCTTATTGTTAGAATATATGATAAAACACTCACCCATAAGGTAGTGTTGCCATATCATCAGTGTGAAGACTACCAATAATGGATCAATATCATGGGACATGTAGTTATAATTATGTAGTATCATCTAACGTAAACTGTAAGAAATCACCATAGAACAAAACCAAGCTTATAAATTTCAAAATAAAACCAAGCTCTATCCTTGATGCATCATATAACACTACGTACTTGAAATGATCCTATGGAAATCTCAAGATGGGAGCACTTTTCAATCTATTCCACAACTTATGATAATACTAATGTCTCCTATCCATAGAAATGAAGGGATTTCCATTTTAGGTCAAAGATATCAAGGGATATGATATCCTAGAGAAATTAGGTACAAATCTATGACAGTATCCTACCAACCCATTGAAGCTTCATACCTTTATCATTCTCTTTGGTGGATCCCAAGATAACACTGCCTTGACCTTTTATGAGTTCATTTCTACACCATATGATGGGATAAAATGACCTAGAAAGAGGACCTCTTAAATAAAGAACTAGAACTTCAAGAGCTTCTGGTAAAGCTAGTTCTCTCTCAGTACATCCAGGACTATCTTCTTGTGTCTTTCGTGCTTCTCCTCAGATTCTGAGCACACTAGGACATCTTCAATGAATACTACCACAAAATGGTCTAAGAAAGGATAAATGATCCAGTTCATGAGTCCCATGAACACTATTGGGGAATTCATCATGCCGAATGACATCACCAAGTACTCATAATGACCATATCGACATTGAAAATCCATCTTTGGTATATCTTCAACCTATACTTACAACTGGTGATAATTTTATCAGAGGACAATCTTCGAGAACCATCACACCCTTATCAAATAATCAATGTGGTCATTGATCCTTGGTAGTGGATATTTGTTCTTCAAAATCACCTAGTTTAGGCGATGATAATCTACACACAACCACAATATCCCATTCGCCTTCTTAGAAAATAATTCTGGGGATTCCTAGGATGAAAAATAGGGTATGACAAAGCCCTTTCACTGTAAGTCCTCCAACTATACCCTCACCTCATGAATCTCTGCGAGAGCCATATAATATGATTGTGAAGATATTGGGGTCATCCAAAGTTGTAGATAAATGCATCAGTCTATCTCATGACTGGGAGATAATGCTAGAATGTCCTCAAGAAACACATCCACATACTTTGTCACCACTATAGGAAACTAAAAACTCATAGTATCCACTGAATCGAGGGTTATACTATCCAACTAGTGTGTAATCAGCTACAAAATCATATGCATGAGTCCATACTAATCCCCATAGGTTTCCTTCTCACCACAAAAGAAAAAATTATCCCATCACTACAAATACATGACATCCTCTGCATGAAACAATCTATCTAGGCATGAACTATAAATAAATAGTCCTTATATAAGACAAATCCATAAGGACTAATCATTGCTGAAAATAGATCCCAAAAGAAAATCTCACCTCCAGGAGTTAGGTTACACTTTTGGCTGAAGGATAGTATCAGATCAAAACTATTTCAATCAATATTGAAACTAAATTTGAGAAGAAACAAATAATTCCTCATATCATCCCTAGATCCTCTAGGTCATAATCCTCAAAAGACTATAGTTTCCATCACCCCAATCCACCAGCTCCCTCAACCTGGCATGAACCACCTAGGGGTAGTAGTGATAAAAATTCATAACATCTGCCACCTCCTGCTACTCTCTAATCTACTCAACCAAGTCCTCCACCATACGGATCATCCTGATCACGCCAATACCTATTCCTAAGAGGCTCATCCACTGTCTCTATTCCAGTTGCATGTCATGTGGGGAAACTTAATACAATATGTACCTGAATAACACAAGTGTAGAATTACCTCTCTCTAAGATGACTAGATCCATCTTGTGATCCATGAACCATATACCTTCTTTCCCAATACCACCTATTGAAGTGTCTCACACATCTCGGTCCCCATGTATATTTTCTGATCCCTACTGCAGAAGTATCTTCTACTATGTTCCCACTACCGAAACCAACTGTCTATGTCTTCTCATCCAGGTAACTTTTGACTAACAAAGAATACTCTAGAACCCCAACATAGGTAGGAATTCATAGAGGCATCATGCCATCTCAGATACATTATCATAGACCTCTCTTAAAGGTCTAATCCTAAAAGAATTGATCATTCACCATATCCATCGAGTACCAAGTGAGGTTTGTGAACCTCAAAGAATACTCAATAATAGTCATAATACCCTGCTGAAGATATTGAATCTCTTGGATGAGAACATTACTTTACATAGTTAGAGAAAAATACTCTTTGAACATTTACTCAAAATATGACTATGAAAGAGTTTCCTCATCATAAGAATGGGTAACTAAGCCTCACTAACATCTCGTAGAGCTATAAAGAAGGCTCACTTCCAGGACCACTATTTGATATGCTGGTGTCCCGATGAGATGAAAGACTCACACCACTATCTAAATCCAATACTCAGAATCATGGGAGTCTATATAGCCTCAAAACATGAGGGTTTATTATTTATAAAACTATTGAAGAACACTCAAATTGCTCACCTCATCCTTTGGTACTTATGGTACCATCTTCTGCTCGATAGCTGGTGGTAAGATTATTACAAAACCTAGTGGTAATACATTTTAAACAAGTCCCTTTATCAAAGCTTCATCACTGAGTGGATAATCCTCATGATACTACTATTGAATCCAAGCTAGAAAATTTCATGGAGGTATCCTAAAATATACAAGTTGTACCACAGTTAATGAGTATATCTGGAGAGTTGAATCAAGAAGGATATGGAAACTAAAACTCATTCACTACTAAAAATTCGGCCTATAGATACCACCATTGGTGGTCTTCTAGGCCTATAGATACCGCACAACGATTTCCAATGGTAGTCACTTTAGGCCTGACATATTTTTCTTACAGCGACCACCTGGCGGTCGCTGAAGTGGGCCGAATGTCAGCCTACAGCGACCGCCACTAGCGGTTACTGAAACGGAAATATTTTTTAAAAAAAAAATTCATGCTAAAAAATAAAGAAAAAGAGCATATAAATCATAAAAAATGAAAAAAAATACAAACACCATAAACATCAAGAACATCATAAACAATAAATGATAGAGGTGCTTCAACGATCCACAACCTTCTGCTTTAGAAACCTATAATAAGATACAAAGAAAACAACGAAACAAAACAAACGTAGATTTGACATATTTATTGAGTTATTATATAGATATGATTAAATGAAATCTTACATCTCATGGGTTCTATAATAATTTAAAACCACCAATTTAAGAAATGTTATCATTTTTGAATTTGTTTTTCTTGTTTTGGAGTCTTTTCTTTAGTTTCTAAAAGTGTTTTATTATCTAAAAAAGAACGTTTTCCACATGAAATACATGTCCGATGGATGTGTCGTCTCCTCCTACATGTCATGAATAATATTCCTATCATTTTTGTGTGGTTTCAGGTCATTCAAATCATGTTAGCTCTGAATTTGACCGTGACACGCCGTTTTGGTCTTTTTTGACTCTGGAAACACGTTTCCAGTCACCGCGGTCAAATGACACCTCCAATTGACGTGCTGTCTACCCGACCATATCAAAATTTACACCGCGGTTGTTGTTGTATGATTTTATGACATTCTGAGGACGTTCAGGTGGTTTTTACCACCCAACGTGCCCTTTTTGAGCGCACCGAACTGCTGAAAATGACACAATCGGTCGTACCGCGCGCACTGCACGTCTGATGGACGTGCCGTCTCTTCTTTCATGTCATGAGTAATATTCCTATCATTTTCGTTTGGTTTCAGGTGATTCAGAGCATGTTTTCTCTAAATTCGACCGTGACATGCCATTTTGGTCTTTTATGACTCCGGAAATGCGTTTGCTGTCACCGCGGTCAAACGGGACCTCCGATTGATGTGCCAACTGCCCGAAAATTTCACAATTCACACCAAGGTTTTTTTCGTATGATTTCATGGCATTCCGACGTCATTTGGGTGGTTTTGACCACCCAACGTGCCCTTTTAGAGCGCGTCAAATTGCTGAAAACGACACATTCGGTCGTACAACACGCACCGTATGTTCGATGGACATGTCATCTCCTCTTTCATGTTATGAATAATATACCTATCGTTTTCATGTGGTTCTAGGTCATTCGGAGCACGTTTTCTCTGAATTTGACCGTGACATGCCGTTTTGGTCTTTTATGACTCCAGAAACGCATTTCCGGTCACCGCAGTCAAACGGAACCTCCCGTTGACATTTCTTCTGCCCGAAAATTTCACAATTCACATAGTGGTTTTTTAGTATGATTTCATAGAATTCTGAGGACGTTCAGGTGGTTTTGACCACCCAATGCATCTTTTTAAAGCGCATCAAACTGCTGGAAATGACACATTCGGTCGTACCATGCGAACCGCACGTCTGATGGACGTGTTGTCTCCTCCTACATGTCAAGAATAATATTCCTATCATTTTTGTGTGGTTTCAGGTCATTCGGAGCACGTTTTCTTTGAATTCGACCGTGACACGCCGTTTTGGTCTTCAATGACTCCAGAAATGCATTTCCGGTCACTGTGGTCAAACAGCACGTCTGATTGACATGCCGTCTACCCGAACATTTCACAATTCACACCGCGGTTGTTTTTTTATGATTCCATGGCATTCCGAGGACATTCGGGTGGTTTTGACCACCCAACATTCCCTTTTAGAGTGCGCCGAACTGCTGAAAACGACACATTCGGTCATACCATGCACACCGCACATCTGATGGATGTGTCCTCTCCTCCTGCATGTCATGAATAATATTTCTATCGTTTTCGTGTGGTTTCATGTCATTCAGAGCACGTTTTCTCTGAATTTGACTGTGACACGCCGTTTTTGTCTTTTTTGACTCATGAAACACGTTTCCGATCATAGCGGTCAAACGACACCTCTGATTGACATGCTGTCTACCTGACCATTTTAAAATTCACACCTCGGATGTTGTCATATGATTTCATGGAATTCTGACGTCGTTCGGTTGGTTTGACCACCCAACGCACCATTTTAGAGCACGCCGAACTGCTGAAAACGACACATTCAGTCGTACCACACGCACCGCATGTCCAATGGACGTTCTGTCTCCTCTCGCATGTCACGAATAATATTTCCATAATTTTTGTGTGATTTCAGGTCATTCGGAGCACCTTTGCTCTGAATTTGACCGTGACATGCAGTGTTGGTCTTTTATAACTCCGTAAATGCATTTTCGGTCACCGTGGTCAAACGGAACCTCCGATTGACATTATGTCTACCCGACCATTTCACAATTCACACCAAGGTTGTTTTCGTATGATTTTTGGCATTCCAATGTCGTTCGGGTGGTTTTGACCACCCAACGGGCCCTTTTAGAGCGCACCGAACTGCTGAAAACAACATATTCAGTCATACCGCTCACACCGCACGTCTGAGGGATGTGTCGTCACCTCCTGAATGTCACGAAAAATATTTCTATCTTTTTCATGTGGTTTCAGGTCATTCGGAGCACATTTGCTCTAAATTCGACTGTGACATGCCGTTTTGGTCTTTTATGACTCCGGAAACACATTTCTGGTCACCGTGGTCAAACAACATGTCCGATTGATGTGCCATCTGCCCGATCATTTCACAATTCACACCACCGTTGTTTTCGTATGATTTCATGGCATTATGAGGACGTTCGGGTGGTTCTGACCACCCAACGCGCCCTTTTAGAGCGCACCAAACTGCTGAAAACGACACATTCAGTCGTACCGTGCGCACCACACGTCCAATCGACTTGTCGTCTCCTCCTGCATGTCACGAATAGTATTCCTATCATTTTCATGTGGTTTTAGGTTATTTGGAGCACATTTCCTCTGAATTCGATGGTGAAAGGCCGTTTTGGTCTTTTATGACTTCAGAAACGCGTTTCCGGTCACCGTGGTCAAACGGAACCGTCGATTGATGTGTTGTCTGCCCGATCATTTCACAATTCACTCCTCGGTTGGTTTAGTATGATTTCATGGTATTCTGACGTTGTTCGGGTGGTTCTGACCACACAACGCGCCCTTTTAGAGCATGCCGAACTGTTAAAAACGACACATTCGGTCGTAGAGAATGTACCGAACGTCCGATGGACGTGACGTCTCCACCTACATGTCACAAATAATATTCCTATCATTTGCGTGTGGTTTCAGGTCATTCGGAGCATGTTTGATCTGAATTCGATCGTGACACGCCGTTTTGGTCTTTTATGACTCCAGAAAAGCCTTTCCAGTCACCGCGGTCAAACGGCACCTTTGATTGATGTGTCTTCTACCCGACTATTTCAAAATTCACACCACGGTTATTTTCATATGATTTCATGGCATTCCGACGTCGTTCGGGTTGTTTTGACCACCCAGCAGACCCTTATGGAGCACGTCAAACTGCTGAAAACGACACATTCAGTCGTACCACATGCACCGTACGTCTGATGGATGTGTCGTCTCCTACTTCTTGTCACGAATAATATTCCTATCATTTTCGTGTGGTTTCTGGTCATTCGGAGCACGTTTTCTCTGAATTCGACCGTGACACGCTGTTTTGGTCTTTTATGACTCCAGAAACGTGTTTCTGGTCACCGCGGTCAAAAGGAATGTCCGATTGACATACATTCTGCCCAAACATTTCAAAATTCACATCACAGTTTTTGTCGTATGATTTCATGACCTTCCGACGTTGTTTGGGTGGTTTTGACCACCCAACGCGCCCTTTTAGAGCGCGCTGAACTACTGAAAACGAAACATTCGGTCGTACCGCGCACACCGCACGTCCGATGGATGTTCCGTTTACTCCTACATGTCACTAATAATATTCCTATCATTTTTGTGTGTTTTCAGGTCATTCGGAGCATGTTTGCTCTGAATTCAACCGCGACACGCCGTTTTGGTCTTTTATGACTCCGGAAACACGTTTTCAGTCACTGCGGTCAAACAGCACCTCCGATTGACTTGTCGTCTTCCCGACCATTTTAAAATGCATACCTCGGTTGTTATAGTATGATTTCATGGCATTCCGAGGATGTTCGGATGGTTTTGACCACCCAACGCGCCCTTTTAGAGCGCGCCGAACTGCTGAAAACGACACATTCGGTCGTACCACGCACACCGCATGTCCGATGGACTTGTCATCTTCTCATAAATGTCATGAATAATATTCCTATCATTATCGTGTGGTTTCAGGTCATTCGGAGCATTTTTTCTCTAAATTTGACTGTAACACGTCGTTTTGGTCTTTTTTTGACTCCAGAAACGCGTTTCCGGTCACCGTGGTCAAACGACACCTCCAATTGACGTGTCGTCTACCTGATCATTTAGAAATTCACACCGCAGTTGTTTTCGTATGATTTCATGGCATTCCGAGGATGTTTGGGTGGTTTTGACCACCCAATGTGCCCTTTTAGAGCGCGTCGAACTGCTGAAAACGACACATTCGGTCGTACCGCACTCACTGCACGTCCGATGGACATGTTGTCTCCTCATGCATGTCATTAATAATATTTCTATCATTTTAATGTGGTTTAAGGTCATTCGGAGCACATTTTCTCTGAATTCAATCGTGACACGCCGTTTTGGTCTTTTATGACTCCGGAAACGCGTTTCCGGTCACCGCGGTCAAACGACACCTCTGATTAACATGATGTCTATCCGAACATTTCAAAATTTACACCGTGGTTATTTTCATATGATTTCATGGCATTCTGAGGACATTCAGGTGGTTTTGACCACCCAACGCGCCCTTTTAGAGCGCGCCAAATTGCTAAAAATGGCACATTCGGTCGTACCGCGCGCCCCACACGCCCGATTGATGTGTAGTCTCCTCTTGCATGTCACGAATAATATTTCTATAGTTTTTATGTGGTTTCAGGTCATTCGGAGCATGTTTTCTCCGAATTCCACCGTGACACGCCGTTTTGGTCTTTTATGACTTCGGAAACGCGTTTCTGGTCACCGCGGTCAAAAATCATATCCTATTGACATGCCGTCTACCCGAACATTTCAAAATTCACACATCGGTTCTTTTTGTATGATTTCATGGCATTCTGAGGATGTTTGGGTGGTTTTGACCACCCAACACGCCCTTTTTGAGCGCGCCAAACTGCTGAAAACGACACATTCGGTCGTACCGTGCGCACCGCATCCGATGGACGTGCCCTCTCCTCCTGCATGTCACGAATAATATTTCTATCTTTTTCGTGTGGTTTCAGGTCATTTGGAGCATGTTTTCTCTGAATTCAACCGTGACATTTCGTTTTGGTCTTTTATGACTCTAGAAACACATTTCCAGTCACCGCGGTCAAACGGAACGTCCGATAGACATGTCGTCTACCCAAACATTTCACAATTCATACTGCGGTTGTTGTCGTATGATTTCATGGCATTCTGAGTACGTTTGGGTTGTTTTGACCACCCAACGCGCCCTTTTAGAGCACGTCGAACTGCTGAAAATGACACATTCAGTAGTACCACGCACACCACACATCCGATGGACGTGCTGTATCCTCCTGCATGTCAAAAATAATATTCCTATCGTTTTTGTGTGGTTTTAGGTCATTTGGAGCATGTTTGCTATGAATTCAACCGTGACATGCCGTTTTCGTCTTTTATGACTCTGGAAATGCGTTTCCAGTCACCGTGGTAAAACAACACCTCCAATTGACATGCCGTCTACCCGACCATTTTCTAATTCACACCACAGTTGTTTTCGTATGATATCATGGCATTCTGACATCGTTCGGGTGGTTTTGACCACCCAACGCACCCTTTTAGAGCGCACTGAACTGCTGAAAACGACACATTCAGTCGTACCGCACACACCGCACATTCGATGGACGTAACTTATCCTTCTTCATGTCACGAATAATATTCCTATAATTTTCGTGTGGTTTCAATTCATTTGGAGCACGTTTTCTCTGAGATCGACCGTTACACGCCGTTTTGGTCTATTATGTCTCCGAAAACGTATTTCCGGTCACCGCGGTCAAACGGAACCTCCGATTGACATGCTGTCTGCCCGACCATTTCACAATTCACACCACGGTTGTTGTTGTATGATTTCATGGCATTCCAAGGATGTGCGGGTGGTTTTGACCACCCAACGCGTCCTTTTAGAGCGCACCGAACTGCTGAAAACGACACATTCGGTCGTACCACGCGCACCGCACGTCCGATGGACGTTCCTTCTCCTCCTGCATGTCACAAATGATATTCCTATCATTTTTGTGTGGTTTCAGATCATTCAGAGCACGTTTTCTCTGAATTCTACCGTGACACGCCGTTTTGCTCTTTTATGACTCTGGAAACGCATTTCCAGTCACCACGGTCAAATGGCACATCCGATTGATGTGTCGTCTGCCTGAAAATTTCACAATTCACACCGCGGTTGTTGTATTATGATTTCATGGCATTCCGACGTCATTTGGGTGGTTTTGACCACCCAACGCGCCCTTTTAGAGCGCGCCAAACTGCGGAAAATGACACATTCGGTCGTACCGCGCGCACCGCACGTCTGATGGACGTTCCCTCTCCTCCTGCGTGTCACAATTAATATTCCTATAATTTTCGTGTGGTTTCATGTCATTCGGAGCATGTTTTCTCTGAATTCGATCGTGACATGCCGTTTTGGTCTTTATGGCTCCAGAAAAACGTTTCTGGGGTGGGGGGCGGGCTGTCCGGGGGTGGGGGCAGGCTGTCCGGGGTGCGGGGTGCTGTCCGAGGGTGGGAATGGGCCTTAGTGACTAATTATGATTGAGGATCCCAAGAGGAATACCTACTCTTTTGTTATAACCAATAGGATTCCATGAGGGATTTCTCATCTAGCATACTATTTCTAAGGATCCCAAGAGGAATGCATCTTCATACATATAGAAACTAAGGACTCGAGTGGGTGACCTATTGATAAAATGATCCTAAGTGGGTGTGTGTGTTTGGGTAGTGATGCTTACAAGTGTTAATCTGAATCGATGTGGAATCCTAGTTGGGATAAGATGTTGAGGTCAGTTGGGGATGATTCTACAACCATTGTTTTATTTTTATTTCTTCTTATGCATGATGCTTGAGATTCACGAGGATTCTGGGGGTGGGGCGGACATTCCGGGGGGTGCGGGGGGGGGGGGGGGGGGGGGGCTATCTGGGGTGGGGGGTGCTGTCCGGGGGTGAGGCAGGCTGTCCGGGAGATGTGGGGGGGGCTGTACGGGGGTGCGGGGGGATTGTCTAGGGTGCGGGGTGCTATCCGGGGGTGGGGGGGGGGGGGGGGGCTGTCCGGGGGTGGGGCGGGCTATTTGGGGGGTGCATGGGGACTGTCCGGGGGTGAGGGGGGGGGGGTTGTCCGGGGGTGCGGGGGTGCGGGGTGGATGTTCGGGGTGGGGGGGGGGGGCTGTTCGGGGATGGGGTTGGCTGTCAGGGGGGTGCGGGGGGGCTGTTTGGGGGTGCGGGGGGCTGTCCAGGGTGTGGGGTGCTGTCTAGGGGTGGGGGGCTATCTTGGGGTGGGGTGGGCTGTCCGGGGTGGGGGGGGGCTATCCGAGGTGCAGGGGGGGGGGCTGTCCGGGGAGTAAAAATAGGGAACCTGAGCTCAGTCATCAAAAACATTGCATCAGGAAAAAACATTGCATCAGGAAAAAACACACATGATACCCCCAAATCACAAAAACTATCACTAGAAACCCAACCTAAACATCAATAACAACCCCACCAGTAAAAAAAGAAACACACCTCATGAATATGATGCGTCATGCGTGGTCTTCACTGCTACCTCCATCCAGTGGGCCAGGGGCCTACAACAAATAAACATTATGAATATTTTCATAACAAAATTAATATAAATTAAATAAATAAATACAGTATAAACTTTCATCATATGATCCCCTGCACCATCACCTGGATGCACATATTCCCGCAGTGCTCTAACCTCAGCGGTCAATTGCGCATTTACCTCCTCGGAAGCGCACAGTCGTGCCTCGAAATCTGACAAATGATGTGTCATCTGAGAAACATCAGGACTGACAACTGTAGCGCATGACACTAAAGAACGAGGAATCCATGTTCCATAGGTCAAACTATATCCATGCCCGTCCCTACCAATAATATGATGAAAGATCTCATCCCTTCGCATGGGAAGCTGTCGCTGGTCCTCTGGCAGATGTTCTAACTCAACTTCAAATTGAGCCTATGAAATATTTAAATATATATACATATATATGTTAATATATAGATTTATGTAATTATTGGTAAGTACAAGCACTTACTATCAATGCTACAGCCTCTGGATCATTACGATCATGAGTCCTCATCCACATCGACATTTTATCAGTCGGTACACCTTTCTCCTGTAGCTGTATATGAATGGAATATAAAAAGAAATCCATATTAATTAATAAATTAAAAAATGAATAATAAATACCTCATGTCAGATCTGAGACACGTGACGAGTCCCGAGCCTGTGAGCTGGTCCCTGCAACCCTCGAATCTCAGAATGGCGTGCTGACACCTCCTACATTCAATTCATTCAAATTTAAAACAAATCACACATTCTTGAAAATATATATACAGCAATATAAATATACAAACCACAACACCCTCAGTAGACCAATATGCAACTAAGTCACTCCACTGAACTGGGAGGACACCTCTCGAGACTTTTTCCAGAATGTCTGGGGCACCCACATTTGGTACCTAGTGGTCCCTCTTCACTTTGCCTTTATAGTCTTTCCACATATTATGACATTTTCTCATACACACGGCGCAAAAATCATCAGGGCATACTTTCAAATTTTACTATTAAAGAAAAAATCACACTTATTAGTATTGCTTATACATAGAGAATAAAGTAAAATGGTCTTCTTACCTGAACCTCCCTCCAAAGACGATATAATGTGTCATGAGGGATAGAAGCCCAGTCACGCGTGGTCAATGGAAACTGATGTGGGTCACGTATGATATGACCCAGCTAACAAATAAATGCAGGGAAATTCGGTCCCACGGGATGAAATACCTCATCAAAGGAAACATCAATTTTCGTGTCGGAATTCCATGATAAAATGCCACGATCGGGGCCTCTCTTGCGAGAGGAAGAAGCAATCGAGTCTGATCCTGTTGAAATTTTATATATAATTTGACAGATGTTATATATATATATATATATATATATATATATATATGTTTATCAATTACATAAAAATAGAGACAATTACATTCAAACATACCTCGACCATGAGACATAGATGCCTCAGATGGATGATGTGGATTTGTTGCCTCTTCCCCTAACATGCTTGTAGTCATATAAAACATTAGTAAACGGACTATCCAAAGTGTCTAAAAGATAAATTGGATTTTTCTTAAAAAAATAAACTTTTTCAATTTTTAATCAAACAAAAATGGATTGAATAATTAGTTGTGAATGAATTTTAAAAAATCAGAGAATTAACAAAACATATATACAAATTATGTAAAAAACCAATCAATTCATAGCCAAATTTCAAATTGAATTAATAAAAATTCAAGCAGCACATGAACCAGATGAAGAATACCTCAAAGGAAAGATACACAGACAATAAAATCAATATACCATGAGTAAAATCACCCTAAATATTTATAATTGAATAAACTTCCAAAAGTGAGGATTAAAACTTACAAGGATTTATAAAATGGTTAGATAATTTATGATATCCTAGGAAATTAAATACTGAATAGCGGGAAAACAATTATACCTTTCATTAAGCATGAAAATCGACCGTTTCTCCTTCAACAGCTGCTATAACCCAATAAATATTTTATTCACATTGAACTACGGTATGTTGATCAAGATAGTGGGAAACAAATGGAACATTCTCGGGTTCATCTTCTTCAAATAAAAACACTCCTTGCTGAGACATTTTGCCAAAAACTTGCCAACTTGAATTCAAAGGGAAAGTAACGAAGAATACTTGTTCTGCTTGTGATGTCAAAATGAAAGGTTCATTCTCAACTCGTTCATTTTTGTATAACATATAGTTAAAATTCACCAATGAAAACTGATATTGATCGACTCTACATCTACACAATGGATCAACCCAATTACACTTTAACAATATATACTTCAACCCGTGTGTGTATACAACTTCAATGATGTCTATCAATTGACCATAGTAATAACCAGAATCGACAAATGGACAACTGAAGACACTATTTTGTGTTGATCATTTTTTTCAACGTCTTTAATGCGAAATCAAAAACTATTATCATCAATAGCTTTATAACGACGAGCCGTTATAGATGGACCCTCAGCCAGTTGGATAAATTCTTCAGTTAACGTGGGGTCCCCTAAATCCATCAGCTTCTGAACCTACATAATTTATAAAATTAAATACTGATATATGAAAGAAGAAATTAGTATAATAATTCACTCATAATGAAAGTCAATTTATACGTACATAATCCTTGAACCAATCATGAAATAACGCATAATGAGATTGTTGAATTTGCAACTCAGTCGCACGATACATCCCTTATTTTATCTCATTAATGTGTTTCCTACAAATGATAACATGATGTTTAAATGATCAACTTATGCAAACAAAACATGAAAAAGTTAAACAATAAAAGTGATAATATACTTACTGCATTAATGGTGCAACTGATGGAGTATTGAACAAGAAATATCGATGTGCTTGTATCCCCTCAATGTTGTCCATATCAAATGTGGTTCCTTGTCCAACTGGACCATCATGAATCCGAGAGGGCTTATCTAATTTTGTTTCAACATCCATAAGATATTCTGCACAAAAATTAGTACACTAATCCATCAAATAACCATTGGCTATTGATGCCTCCAGACATGCCCTGTTGCGTACAAATCATTTCAATGTACTCAAATACCGCTCAATAGTATACATCCACCTGAATTTCACTGGACCAAAAACCATTACTTCATCAATTAGGTGCACTGTCAAGTGGACAATAAAATCAAAAAATGAGGGGGGGGGGGGAAGTTTCTCAAAGTGACAAAGCATTAGTAAAATTCGGTCCTACAATCTTTTTAAATCACTCATTTGTTGATTTCTTAAACAAATATGTCTAAAAAATTACTCATCCCAATAAACAGCTAAACAACATTGGGGGATAAATATTCAAAAATTGCGATTGGAATCAACTGCTGAAGTAGTATGTGATTGTAATGACTTTTCAACCCTTGCAATGTCTTGCTTGTCAGATTCACACACTTTGAAATATTAGAAGAGTAACCACCAGGAACCTTTAGCATCTTCAAAATCGAAAGAAATGTCTCTTTCTCCTTTTTAGTCATCGTATACTGTGCATCAGGCATATATGCCTTGTTTCCCTCAGCTAACTGTAAATGAAACTGTTTCCTTAAACCCATTTCTTCCAAATCACGGTGTGCATTGACATGGTCCTTTGATTTTCCACTGACACCTAAAATGGTCCACAATATGTTATCACAAACATTTTTTTCAATGTGCATGACATCCAAATTATGCCTCAGCATGTTAGTTTTCCAATACAGAAGACTATAAAAAATACTTTTCTTTTTCTAATTGTGATTACGCTGCCTACCCGCAGCACGAATATTACGTACTGGAGGAGCCACCAAATCCTGAATTTCATATACCATGCATATGTTTTTTTCCTCAATCTGCAATAACATTTAGACTCCTATCATGATCTTTGGTGCTGGGCTGAACTCTCTAGAACCATCAAATGCCACTCTTTCATTTGTGATCCTATGCTGAGGGGGTAGAAAACGTCTGTGACCCATGTATGCCCATTTTTTGGAATGTTTAAGCCATATAGATTTTTTACTTTTATTACAACAAGGGAAAACAAATTCCCCTTTCATACTCCATCCTGATAAATTTGCATAAGCTGGGAAGTAATTTATTGTCCACAATAAAGCAGCCTGTAGTTTGAACATTTCATCTATTTCATAGTCATAAGTCATCACACCATCGCCTCAAAATTCATTCAACTCATCAATCAATGGATGAAGGTAAACATCAATATTATCCCCCAGACTTTTAGTTCCATCAATAAGAGTGGAAAGTAATATAAATTGTTGCTTCATACAAATCCGAGGAGGAATATTATACGGAACCAACACCAAGGGCCATGTGCTATGAGTTACACCAACCATAGAATTGAATGGATTGAAACCATCTGTTGCCAATCCCAATCAGACATTACAAACATCTTTAGTAAAGTTAAGATGTCTCTTATCAAAATCCTTTCATACATGAGAGTCTTCCGGGTGGGTTAACATATCACTTTCATGAACTCTTTCTTCATGACATCTCATTAAATTAGAAACTTTAGATGACATAAAAAATCTTTTCAACCTCAGTTTAAGGGGAAAGTAACGCATTTTCTTTACAGCAATCGGTTTCCCCTATATCGCAATCTGACTTTTATGAGTCTTATTTCCCCTATTCTCTTTCCACCTAGAAGCACCACAAACTATACAAATATCCAAATGGGTAGTTTCCTTTCTAAACGATATACAGTTTTTTGCACATGCATCTATGGTCTCATATGTAAAACCTAAGTTCTCTGTCAACTTACGAGCATGGTAATACGACTCGAGAATCTTAGTGTCGATAGGAAGAACCTTTTTCAATAACACCAAAAACATGTCGAATGACTTGTCTGACCAATTATTCAAAGTCTTCAAATGAAACAACTCAACGATAAATGAAAATTTATTGTAAGAAGTACATTTAGGATATAATTCTGTTTTTGCATTATTAAGTGCTTCATAAAACCTCCCCAAATCACGATATACACCAGAGAAAAGATTTATCTCACCGATCTCAAGAATCTAGATGTCAATGCCTTCAGGATCAAACCAACGTACCATTTCAGTAAGCATTTCATGCATTGGATCATTCATCCTTGCATCAACATCCATCTGAACTGCATCCGTATTTTGAAAATGAACATATTATTCTACATGACTAGTCTAACTCTTATAATTTTTTAGAAATCCATTAAAGAATAGGTGCTCCCTCACAGTATCTCATGTGAATTGATATATGTTAGCACATTTTCTACATGGACAACTAATATAGTCACTTTAAAATCCTCTGGTGTAGTTAATAAACTGCATAATGACATTGAAATATTCTCTAGACGTTCGATTTGGAATATCGATCCAACTCTTATCCATAATAATATCTGTATAACAAAAATTTACACAATACTTATTACATTTTCATTTTTCAAATCTACTATATTTAAAATAAATAATAATCAATTATTTGTGAACCATTGATAAAATAATAATGTAAGTGAAATCCCATGTCATACCTAATTGCGTTACAAACCTGGAAGGGTGGGGAGTCGAAGGCGGTGCTGCGAGGGAGAGGAGATGCAGTTAAGGGGAGCCGAAGCCAGAGCTGGTGCGGTGAGGGAGGGGATGGGCGGCGGCGACGACGGGGAGCCAGAGGAGAGGAGGCGGTGAGGGGACGGGGGACGGGCAACAGGGGGGCTGTCCGGGGTGCAGGGGGTCTGTCCAAGGTGGGGGACTGTCCGGGGTGAGGGGGGGGGGGGGGGGGGCGAGAGGGCGGAGGGCCGTGGACGGAGGCCGGAGGCTGGAGGCCGTAGGGCAGAGGGGTAGGCGAAGGAGGGGGTGGAATCCGGAGGGCAGAGGCCAGAGGGCGGAGGGACGCCGGAGGGGATGAAGGGAAGGGCAGAGGATGGCTGGAGGGCGGAGGGTGGAAGGAGTTAGAGGGAAAAGGGAAGAGGGTGTGTGGAGGGTGGAGGATGACGAGGGCAGAGGGAGGCGAGCGGTGGAGGGCAGCGAGGGCGCGCGACGACATGGGAGGTTGTGCAAGGAGGGAGGAAGATGGCAGCGACGATGGGGGGGGGGGGGGGGGCTATGTCGGGGGCCAGGGAGGAGGCGGGGGTGCCGAAGCCCCCTTTTTTTGGCATAGCTCAGCGGTCGCCCATGTCATGGGGATTGAAAGCCCAAAATTGTAGTAGTGATTCCTATTCATGTACCAATTTTTCCCATGATTGAAGTGCCTACACGTGATGAGTTGACTACCAGGGACTCAAATTCTTGGTGAATAGATACATCGACTGCCACACCAATACTAGTGTCCATGGCTAGAAATATAAACTCGAAACACTTAACACTGTTTCTATGAAACCCAAACAAATCATAAAGACTTTAGTCTTAAGGTAGAATAGAATCATTTTACACTAATTTGTCACAACCCATCCAAATAGTCACCATGTCACAACTACCCAATTCCTACCTCCAACAGTATAGGGGATGGTGACAAACACTAAGTAGTAATATCAAAAACATTGGAAGACTTAGCCTAATATACCTGTATATACTCACAAACATCACCAAGACCATAAAAATCTAAAATATTAAACAATCAATAACCATGAATTCATACATCTAAGAATACCACAATTAGATTATGAGAAAAAGTACTAGGAAACAAGATCCAAATAAAATCCCACCAAAAGAAACAAAAAAATAAGTCCAACCTATTATGTAGGAATGTACTACTATCAATGAAACCACTAGAAAACACCTCAGTTTATTTGGATCACTAAGCTCTATCTAGTCTAAGTTCCTCTAGGACTCTATGAAAATGTCATTTTTCTGCAAAAGACATGAAAAAAATGGGAAAATCCCATGAAAGGGTGAGTATAACAATACCCAACAGGACCCCAAAATTAATAAGCATATAACATCAAGAATAAAATTCATCTCATCATAGGTATAATTAAACAACATAAATAATAAGAATATCTAGATAAACTCATAATAGACAAACATTCTCAATGTAAGGTCACAACCTTATTTCCAACCTAGGATTCCTTCTTGAAGGTTTTGTATAAACACATCTGTGAGAACACACTTCATGAGTCACATAACACTGATGGCATCCATCCAAGATGTCATGCTCCTTGGGTCTCGCCACAAGAAGCACACACTAAAATTATGAAGAGATCGATACAATGATGAGGATCACACCCAAGTCCATGGGGTATACCAATAACACAATCTAGATTAACCTACTAAGTAGAGGATTGACACCCACATAGTGTTGGCCATGATGAAAAAACACCCCCACCTAGGGAAAATAATGATTATAGAGGATCTCACTTAAGGCCTCACAGAAGGATTCCAACAACTATATAGGAGACTGTAGTTCCTTAGAGGGGATCATTATCCTATTCACAATATACAATTCCATAACATCTCTCATGGAAAGGATAAAGTGAATATACCCTAAATAAAATTGTATAATATGAAGAGGAAAAGGGCTATAATACTTCTTTGGAGAAGTACATGACATGTCCCTCCAGCACCGGTTCTTCCCATGTATCATAGCCCATTACCATGACCATGTCTGAGTACATGGTGTGTGGCCTACTATAAACAACATGTGGGGACACACAGTCTCTGGGGTGTGTACCCCTTGTGCTTGCTAAGACACCTTCTAGGGTGTAAATGACACGTGGTATGACCCACATGGTGTGTAACGTCACCCAACCTCCAGGCATGTATACCCTATACACATTGAGTTAGCTAGCAAGGGAACACATGATGTATGGTAGGGAATATACATTGTGTGATCCTTATATTTGTGAATAAACCCTATCCACTCTTTAGGGGTCCCATAAGATCTGTAATTCTGGATTACACACCATGTATCCCAGTTTTTTTAAAAATACTAGATCCATTTCATGCATCATCATCCATTCATTCAGCCTCTGGTCTAGCTATGAATCCCACTATAAATAAGAAACATGTCTAAATGAGCCTTTCCATCAACAATTGTTGGAATCTGGCCACCAAATCGCATGAGGAAACCCTTCTATCACATCTCCCAATCATTGCATGCCAAACACCACATGAAGAACTCAGATTTATTCCCAATCAATCATCGTATCTCAATCCCATTATCAAATTGAACCCATATCTATGGTATCAATCTATTGCATCAAGAAACAGTTGCACAATGATTGATTTCTAGGTATTTTTCAACCCACCAACCAAAGTGAACTCCAGTGATGAACGAACAAATAATGGGGGAAGAAATGCACAAAACAAAAACATGAGAAATGGACCTTATCCAATTTTCATGTTAGCCTTGATTCATTTCCATTATAACTAATAATTAAGATATATTATAAAATCAACCATAGAAATCAACCAATCCTAGATAAATCTAAGTCATACCAACAATACACACGATCCGTGAATCAATTCATTAGTTGATTAACTCATGTTCATCATAGGAGAATCAAATGGTGATAAATCCAAATAAAAAAACATCCTACCCTGAGATGGATCAAACACTGATGAAGAATGATTCCACATAATTATCATTGGAGAGATCCTCAAATTTTTATGGCGCAACAATCTCGATCTCAATCCGATCTAATGTCGTTCGCCAAGAATTTTATCCTCCAACAGTCCTCAAGATATCCAAGGTTAAGTGTACAACCCTAAAATCTCATCATAAACATATATTTATAAAGTATTTCATGTATCTACATAAAAATAAAATAAAATAAATAATTTTTTTTATTTATTTTATTAATTCATCTGTGAATCCACTTTAAAAATCGTCCAATGTTGAAAAAGATTATGTCACAACTAGGGTAAAACCCACTCTTTGAACTCAACAACGTCATTATATTTCCAATTCAATTCCCCATTTTAATGTTATTCAACTTTCTTTGGAAAAATATGTTCTTGTGCATTTAATATATTTAATATATTCTAAACACTTTTTGTAGCCTTAGTAGACCTCAGAATCATGCACTATCTCAGAACCTGGTCTAAAAAATATTATTCGATATATTCAATGACTTAAAAGAAAAAATAGACATGTTAAAATATTATTTTCAATATATTACAACTTAGGTTTAAACTAGGCCATTAATGGTCGACATCTATTCAAATCCTTCATGATGGTTCATAAAGAGTTTTTGAATTTACAAAACATATCCCCTAGGAGTGTCCAAAATTCTGTGTTGTAAGGCCCATTTTCATAAACTTAGTGATGAATGACTCAAAGACCAATACAACCTTTTTGGAGTTATTACCCCTAGGAAAAACTATACCATATCCAAATCCTCTTGTAGTATCCAAAAAGAGATTAAATTTCTTGGAAACCACCAGATCTATCCTTTACTAAAATTACAGGAAATTTTTCTACAATTTTAATTATCCTTAGCATTATCCCTAGTGTTCTTACTAAAGTTTTATCATCCTAGTTTACATTGATTAACTAAACTGTACTCTGATACCAACTATAACAGTGCAAACATTTTATACATAAATATCTCATCATAACAGATGAATATTTATTACATAACATACCAATCCATGCAATAATCATATATGTCTAGTTCCTTTTTAAACTTGGATATATAGAAAACTGGTTCATAAATGAACTATATAATCTCCCACTATGTTATTCATAACTATCACCCTTCTTATACATATCTTACATAATACCTTTCTTCATAACCCAGAGAAAGGAAACATAATAAAGAATGAGATCAAATTCTAAGTAAGGGTAAAAAATGGAAATATCAACATAACATAAGAATAAGAGTATGAGATAATGAGAATAAAATTTAAAAATCACACCCTATAAATAAAAAATCATAAAATTGAGTCATATAAAAAATCTAGGTAGTTCATAAGACATGAATCATAAAAGGAATAAAAGAACATAAGCCATGAGATCATAACATTGGCATAAGACAGATTTGTGGAATGCACATAAGCACAGAAAATATAATGTCAAGGATACCCAATAAGAAATTCATAACATGTTAGTTTTGGGATAACCACCCATTTAACTACTTTAGTCTCAGGATAACCTTCTATGTACCCTTTTTGGGGATTGTGATATCCTTCCATATACCTATTAAGCTCAAAAATCATTAATATTTACCCAGTGCATTGGAGGGAGAAATATGTCCCACCAATCATATAATCCATAATTTTTTGTGTCATGTGATCATAAAATATTATTAAAATCATAATAAATAAAAAGTAAATGAGTGTCATAAACATTTCAATATATCATAACCTATAGAAAATAGATGGGTTTTATAATCATTTCATCAATTCGTCATAGAATAACTCGTTAAAAAGGAATAGGTTTCATAAACATATCTTAATAAAAATCATAAAAAAATATAGAGAAATAATAAGGGTGGTATCATTAGATCACATTCCTATTTTTTTTTGAAATGTTAGAGGATTTCATCTTATATGTAAAAGGATTTTAAAATATCACTTGGAACATTTATTGAGGAAATTATAATTTTCTATTTGAAAATACTTACCTAAAATAAATAAATTTATTAAATAATAAAGAAAAACATTTCTTTGAAAAAATTAATGTAAAATTTTAAATTAGTCTTTAAATAATTGAGTAGTCATGATTTTTGAAAATATCGTTCATGTCGCACATGTTAAAATAATTATTCCTTTCACATTTTCTGTATAAAGTCAAAAGTATTTCATTTATGAAATGAAAAAATATTACTTTTAAACCATTTTTTAAAAAGTCAAACATGGGTAAAAATTATTTAAATAACAATTGAATAATATTAAAAATTTATTTAATTTTTTTAGAAAATAGGGACATGAAAGAAAGAGGATTTTTGACTGAAGAGAGAAATAAAGTTCATTTTTCTTAAAAACATTATTTTTGTATATTTAGTTCATAAATAGAGAAAAATGAAAAAATATGTATTATAAATAAATAAACATAGGATAATAAAATAAATTAGTTTCTTTAGATGTAAATTATAATATTTCATCATTAGAAACCTAATCATAAACAATCTCGATAATCAATGAGACAGTAACATAATTTTTTTTCCACTTTTGTAACTTCTGAATAATAAAAACCCTAAAAGAAAGAACCTTATATGGATTTGTATATCCTATAATTTTTATTAAATGAATCATAAAATTCATTTTTGGATAATATAAAAAATACACAACATAAAAAAGTGGTGAATATGGTATGTGTCCCTCAAAAATAAAAGTGAGATGAAAATCCCTTACCTAAAGTCTCAAATTTATTCATAAACATTTGAAAATCCTATATAATAAATATATATTTATTATAAATATATAAAAAAGCCATAATAATATATATCATACCATATATTATTTACTTATAAAATTTTATTACCCATTTTTAACAATTATTTGCTAAATTCACTATTTTGGGTAATAATTACTTTGTTTTTCTTGTATGTTTTCATTCAGTAATTTTGGTCCTTTTACATAAATCATGGTTCCATAATATAATTTTTTTAACCATGATATAAATATCATATATATTCATTATAAATATTTTTATTGTAACCTATTAAACTTAGATATTTAAAATGAATTATATCGTTTATAGAGACGGTTTGTCATACGTACACATGTGCAATGTTCTCATTTTATTGAAATATAGAACAAAAGAAAGGTAAATAATATATAACCTTTATATAATGATTTATATGTCCTATATATCATATATATTCCTTAAATTTTTCTTTATTACTATCCATTTCAAAATAAAATGAAAAACAAATCACATCACTTCATGGTGGTGGTAGTCCACACACACACACGAGTGACGTTATCGTTTCACAAAGGATTGGAAGGTAAGAAGTTATATGTTATATTATAATTATAGGAGTATAAATATATTATAAATATCATATATAAACATTAAATACATCATTAAATCCATCCATGAGATGTGGTTATAGAAAACGAATTACATCGGTTCACGAGGTGGTAGTTCGTCGTACCCACGATCAACAACTTTGTTTCCAATTTTATGGAAGAGGAGATTGATATGGGTTATAAAGTTAACATAATAATGTATAATTATATATTATATACTGATTTTATTATATCATAATAGCAGGATAATATTTTATGGAGGTGTAAGAATAAATAAAACAAAAACACTCGATTAAGAACGATACCTCTTCTTCAGACAGCCTCTATAGGTTTGAAAAAAAATCCTAATTATGAGGGTTTAGTAATAACTTTAATAACTATAATACCTGGGGAGGTAAGTAAGGAAGATATTTGGGTAGTTATTGGATAAAAAAATAACTTTTTAATTTTGAACAGGATATGGTAGGGGGCACCCTTTTATATGTGGGGGAAATGACACACATGAAATTTTTGAAAAGAAAACGTTATACCTGAAATTTATACATGAAAAAGGGATAAAAATGGATAATTATAAAACCTTATATTATATAAGGTCTAAATATTTCCATAAAATTAGAATTAGACAAGGTTTTGGGTCATTTAAACCCTTATCCTTTTAGTTTAACCTCCCGGTAAATCTGTTTTAACCTTAGTTGTGGTAATTAATTTATTCAATTTTTAATATTCATTAAAAAACTAGGTTGAACATATTATCTAATATAAATTATTTATATTAAAAACATGTAATCCATTTTTACAAATTAAATTCGTTGAATTTTAAGAATTTAATTTAAAATTAAACCTATAGACATGATGAAAAAGCGGTTTTCAAAAAGAAAACTTTTATAAGCATAATAAGTTTCAATATAAACATTCAGTATTAAATTGAGTATAATAACCTAAATTTTATTTATTTTAATATAATTGAACTAATTTTAATTTTAAAAATTTTGAAAATACAATCGATCCATTTAAGTACTTTAAATGAAAATAAAATTTTCAATAAAAATCTGTATTTTCACTATTCATGAAAAAATTAATCAATTAATAAAATTAAAAAAAAATCAACCTAAGATAGTTTTTACATGTTTATTTCAAAATTTAAGTTAATATTTTTATATAAATTTTCTAAAAGAGGAAAAAATTAATTTTATTATTTTTTCACAAAAACAAATAAAATCATTTTTTGAGAAAAATACATTTTTAAATCATATAAAGACTTTACAAAAAATTATGTACTTATTTATAAATATATTTTATTTATATAAAAAAATATACTTAATTTTAAAAATATGGTTATTCCTATTCATATAGATAAAATTGACTACAGGGTTATAATATTAATGTTTAAATAATATTATTAGTACATTGCAGTTTGTTAAAAATTAGTGTTGTGTGTAACACAAGCTATCAAATAAATTGAATTTATCTGAAAAAAAATATTTCATAAAATCATAGGGTGTTATAGTAACTCTCAACTAGCACATTTAATTTCTCTTCACATAGCCCATAGTATCCTAGAGTTTCTTATGTCATAGGTAATTGAGGTGGAACCCTATAAAACCAATGTCCATCACATATCAATAATATAGTCCAAAGGGAAAAAACACAAAAATAAAATACTTTCCACCTTCAACACACCCACATTGATAAATAACCCTATCCAAACTACATAACCATAAGTAAAAATTCAAATAACTTTAACACATTCATACAATCAAAATAAATGATAACAATGAGGATCAATTAGGGTGTAAACATGAATAAATAAACCACCTTCCCTCAAGGTGACAAAATTTATTCCTATTTATATTTAAAAAAATATTCTTTGGAAATCCCATTTCTTAAACCATTTTTAACACAAAAATATTCCAATGGAAATCACACCAAACACCCAAGCACATCCAAAATACAACTTTGAAAATCCCTTTTCAAAATCACCTTCAAAATAAGGTAAATTCTAGAAATCATATAAAAAATATAAAATCATCAACAAGTCTAACCAAGAAAAGGAGTCATCCAAAACAAAAAAAAAAGAAAAAATAATTAAACCCCTTTTAATACATGGAAATACTTTTTAAAATAAGGTAACACCTCCTAAAATAAGGAAACACCTTTAGGAAAAGAACACTTGACTTTATAAAACCAAATTGCTTCAAAACAAAATGAACCAATCATTTTTCTTATATAATACCGTAAATGGAATATTAAACACCTTTAAAGCATAAAATTACATTTTAAAACAAAGTTACATTGAAAAAAATAATCCACCCATTTTTTACAAAGTAGAAACCAGAAAAACATTGATAACATATGATCTAACAAAACTAGGTATCATATACATCAATACAAAAACACCTTTAGAACATCAATAAACCAACAAAATATTTAATAAAATGAATTGTAATGGAAACACATACCTCAAATGGTAAAATCATGTTTCATATGACAAAAACCAATAAAATAGGTTTCATAGGATGGATCAAAACTATAAAAAACAAAACCCAAATTTTATCACACCGCAAACATTAAAATTATCCCACATAGCCATTAGGGTTAGAGGAAAAGAGGGGGAGGAGAAAAAAACTGGAATATAAGGAAGGTGGAGTTCTCACCTATTGATACAAACAAATAAACACCATTAAAACTCTCCAAATCCACCTTAGAGAAGCTTGGAGAAGCTAAATAGATTTGAGAGAGGTGCATAGGATGATAAATTAGACTGGGGGATGATTTTTCAAAATATACAATTAAAATGAATTCAAAATGAAAAAACCCCAATTTGAGCAGGTCCCATGGTTGTCTCAACCATTTTGAAAATACATCCATAGATCATGAAATATTCAATACCCCAACACTAAAAAGGTCTCACGGTTGTCTTGCATGGTCTATCAAATATTTCATGGATCACGAAAACACCATTGTCCCAAAACTACAAAGGGGACATGGTTTCCACTACATAGTTTTCAAAATTGTGTAGCTTAATGTGAAACCCCATATAATTTTAAAGAGTCCCAAATTTCAACCCCAAGAAACCCACATATTAGGGAAAAGAAACCACACAAATAAAATCAATAAAGTTACATTTATGGGTGTCATAATTCTCCCCACCATGCCACTTTCTTCCCTCAGAAAGTCCACTCCCAAAAATTCATCGATAACTGGATTCAAGGTAAATTCCAAGTCCAAGTCATATAAAAGAAGGATCTAACCAAAGTACAAATCGTAAAATTGAGACCAAGAATACAAGACTAATAAAACCTAGTTCTTAAAAAAATAGGTCAAGTAATTATTTATTAACCACCGAATTATTATGAATCTTGAGAATGTATTTCTTACTCTATAAAATATTGGGATGAACACTACTCTAACGTAATTTAGATTCAAGGACTCAAAATAATTCACAAAACAAAATTCATGAGTTATTTTAACGTCCAAAACTAGACTAAAGGATAGAATAACACTAACACATCAGGAACATTGGAATTCATAAGAATTATATACAATGGAAGGTCCAAATCCAAATCACCTAGTATAAAACTCACATGAATAAGGAAAACAACTAGAGAATATTCTTAGGAGTCCCCACAATTTATAATTGATCAAAAATAGTTAAACATCAAATGTGAAAACCAAAAAAATGATCTTCACCATACAATCATGCCTCCACTACTCGCTTGAGGAAGAAATGGAATCACACCAACCACAAGAAACCATCTGAAAACAACACAAGAGAGAAGAAATTCAATATAAAACCCAATATCACCACAATAATAAACTCCTTAAAATAGTATAAACATCCCAAACATGAAAATGACTCAACAAGGGATGACAAAACTCTGACTTTGGGTCATTAATGATACATAACATAACTTAGGGCTAAACTCAAGGAAAAAAATACTCTTAGTGATCTTGGAAGAGAACCTCAACTAAGTATCTCTCATAGCCTATTAAGAAACCAAAATCTTATCTATGTTAACTTAGCTTAACCCAATACATTCCCATGTAATCCATCATGGAAACCTCAAACAATGGTGCACACCATGAACAATGATAACAAGAACTATAAAGTAATGGGGCATGAACAACTAAAAAGTCACTAACACAAGGTCAAAAGATCTTTCTTCCCTTATAAAAAGTGAAATGGGGTGTAGGAAAAGTATGTAAGAAAAAATAATATTAAAAAAAGGGATGCTCTCCAAACTTAAAATAAATTCAACTCTTCAAGTTGAAGCAACACCATAGATCACTACTCAGATCAAAGAAAGGCCCAAAACATCTTCTTCTTCTAATATCCATTAAACTTGTAGAACCTTTAGTGGTGATTAGAATGGATAAACCAATTATAGTTACTCATATATTTCATATAAGATGGATTAACCTACCTAGAATTTCTATAATGGTAGCACATAATTGGATTCTATTTATTACTCACCAAAACTCTCTTTCCGAAACCATATGAGTTCATAACATATATTACCATAGTCTAACCTAATAAAATTTTTCCATAAAAAATACGTTATATAAAACTTACATGAATGTAGTTAGGCCCTCATAAAACACCACAATGCTGATATCTAGATGGAGACCTCTAGAAAAGAACAAACCCTTCTCCAAATCATCAACAATCATCTCAGGATATAAAGGGAATAGTATGGTGAAATGATCAATATAGTCCTTCACTAACTGATCACCCTGATGAACACCAAATAATTCCATTAATTTTTAAATTCTCACCTCCTCAGGAAAAAATTCTAAATTAATGTAGCCTTGAGATATCCCTAATACAAATCTTCAAATTCTTGGGCATGGGGAACACACTTCCACCAAACCAAACCCAACCCTTTTAATAAAGAAGTAGTGGACCTCAACATAGAAGATATTGGAGTTCCTATAGACTCAAAGATATATTTGATCTTATCTAGACACTCCATAATTTCATGGGATCTTTGATCACCAGTAAAAACTGGTGAATGTTTATTAAAAAACTTACTCACCTGATCCATAATCTAATAAGAACTAGACCCTAACACTCCATCATGAGCCTCAAAAAAGTCTAATACTAGAAATACTGATTCAGGTTCACTAGTATAACTATTTGAGATATTCACCTCATGAATTTTTGACTCATTTTTTGGGGTCACATATAAAACATCACGAAACACATCATTTAGTCAAATCAGAAAAAATTCCAACATAATGGATAAAAGGAACAAATAAAATGAAACAAGATCACAGAACACCCTTTAAAACCTCATTTCAAAATATAATTAGCATGAAATTATTTCCATTTCAAAACATACAAAAAATCCTTCCCTCTATTAAAAAACACATTGGTTCATATAAACCCTTTAAATAATTTACTCACAATAATAAAAGAACCCATTTATTAAAGACCAATTTTCCATTAAACCACCCACATAAAAATATTTCAAGAATTTAACCACTTAAAACCCCTGAAGTTATTTCCTTGAAAAACATCACAACCCATAAATCATTCCATACACTTAAATAATTTGTTATAGAGTTCAAAACATTACAAATAGATTTTGAACATCCCAAAACATAGTTTTCAAAACAATCTAAAATTATCCATGATCTAACATCATTTTTAAAAACATGGTTAAAAAAAATTCAAAAAAAATTAAAATCCACTTAAACAATTTTAAGGAAGACCCATCAAACACAACTTAGGTTTAAATCACCAAAATAGAGAAAACATGAAAAATCAACAACTTTCTCCATTTCTCATAGTTTAACCACAAGTTTTTTTAAACCATTTTCTAACCGTGAGAGTCCCACTAGAGTTGTCTAGAATTTTTTTTCATGGGATATAAAAGGCTTGATAGGCTGTACACCTTAATCATGCACCAATTTAATTTCTGCTAATTTCACTCCAAAACTAATAATTTCAAAACAAATCTCTTGGGGTTTTCTTATAACTTAGAGTATCATCACACCACATTAAAATATCACAAGAAAAAACCATCATAAATCCAAAAAAATAAATAATACCCCCAACCACCCATGATGAATTAAGGTCTATCATGAGGAAGTGCTAGCCATGAACTCATCCACACCCCCTAATCGAGCTCTGATAGTCCTAGATATTGTCTACCTTTTCCTCCCAAATAATAAGAGGGTACATGTGATACTAATTTATAGTAAAATTACTTGGTTTGACATGATGTGACACTCGAGATACTTTTCCACATGGCCTAAGGAGCATTCCTAATTGCCATGAAATGGTGACAGGAAACCATGCATCAAAATTGAACAAGTGGGAATGATTTTACCCTTTTTAAAACCAGGATCAATAATGGTTCTAATAGGGAACCTGACATGTGGTCTCCTTACATTGGATGAACATCCAAAATAAATAATTATAAATAAAAAAAATCCAATAAAATAAGGCATAATTATAAATTTAAATGACAATATTTCTGAAAACATTTTCCACAAATGAAACCCTTTTTATACAAGGATTTTACAATTATTAAAATAAGGATATAAAATCTAAACAGAAATAAAAGTAGGAGGCCCAGAAGAATAATTCTCCATATGAAATGAAATTTGTTGAACCCAAATGGATGAAAAATTACAAAATCTCCATATGAATCTAACTTAACCATCATAACACAGAAAACACTTTCTTCTTAGTGGTGAAAAAGATAAAACCAACCTTCAATCCATAACTGGAGAACATTTAGAAAACATGAATACTACCATCATGAGTCTATTACATTCTTTTTATGAATAAATCAAGTCTAATAGTTTGAAAATAATAACAAAGTAGATTTTCATTTAGTTTACAGAAAATGTAAATAAACATACCATACCATGTATCACTTTTCAAAACACACCCTTTATAAAACAAGCCTCAAATATGAGTTAATAAGGTAGGTTAATTCAAAAAATATTCCACTTACTTTAAAATAACTTACATTTCAAATTTAAAAAATCAAATTTCATTTTCTTTTAAAATTTTCCTTTATATTGAAAAACCAACACATGGTTTAAAAATAAAATATTTCAAAGTGAAATTTCAAAATATTTCCATTTTCAAATAAACATCTATTCCACAATTGTTAAAACCTCAACACACTCCCACACACTCAAAATGGGTATAAACTAGGGAAAACATAAATATACTCAATCCATGAAATGTCATAAGAAAATGCAAATAATAATACAAAGTAAGTCTTATGATAATAATGCTGAATCATAAATAACCAAACCATAAAAATATGCTCAAGAAAAATATAAATAACTCACATAACAGTATATACAAAAAGGAATATTATAATATACACAACATGATCAAGGAACCTAGTGACCAATGAAGCAAGTTCTAGACATGCTAAAGTGAAACCAACTTTTGGTAGGTTAGTGATCACAAAAATTGTCCCCTAAATCACTCTCAACTAGTATCATTAGTGAAATACCCCTATCTGGGTCATAACATACAACTAGAGTCTACTAGCCAGTGTGTAAATCTCAAACTAAATATCCAACATCCCTTGTCTCCCCACTTAGTATCCCAGAGTTCCTTATGTCATAGATAATATATGTGTACAAATATAAAACTAATTTCCATCACATAACAATCACATACCCCAAAAGTAATAAAACACTACAATCAAATACTTTCTACCTCTAACACACCCCCTTTCATAAATAACCTCTACCCAAACCGTATAACCATGAATCATAATTCATATAACTTTAACACATTCACCCAATCATAATAAAGGATAAAAATGGTGGCTCAACTAGGGTGTCAATATCAATTAATAATCCACATTCACTGAAGGTTCAAAACATTACTTCTATTTATACATAAAAATATATGCTTTGGAAATCCATTTTCCATAACCATTTAAACCCAAAAATAGTTCCAAGGGAAATCAAACATAACACCAAAGCATAACCAAAATAAAACTTTAAAAATTATCTTTCAAAATCACCTTAAAAACAAATTAAATTCCATAAAGAACATAAACAATATCAAAGAATCAATAATCCTAAACATAAAAAGGCTTCATAAAAAAAACCTTCTAAAAGGAATCACACCCACTTTTAAAACATGTAAATCCTGTTTAGAAAAGGGGAACAGTTCCAAAAACAAGGTAACCATTTAAATAAAGAAAAAATCACTTTATAAGACTAAATTCATTCAATACACAATGATCCAATAATTTTTCTTATATAAAACTATCAATGGAATTTTGTCAAACCTCCTTGAAGGTATAAAATACAATTTTAAAAAAGTTCCATTAAATTAAATAATTCACCAATTTTTCCAAATAAGAAACCAAAAAAATGTAAATAACCTTCAATGTCACAAAAATAAGGTATCATATACATCATTAATTTATTTCAAAAACACCTTTAGAACATCAAGAAACCAAGTAAATCTTTAATAATAGGAATCATATTGGAAATATGTACCCCAAGTGGTGAAATCATATATTTTTTGATATAAACCAATAGAATATATATATTAGGATAAAATATAACCATTAAAATCCAAAACCCCAATTTTATCACAAAAAAAAAACATTAAAAATGTCCCACATAGAAATTAGGGTCAAAGGAAAAGGGGTAGGTAAAGAATCTTGCAAATAAAGGAAGGAATAGTACTCACCTCTTGATCCAGATGAATAATTAATAATAAACCACTCCAAGTCCACATTTTAGGAGATTAGAAGACCCAAATAGGGTTGGTAGAGGTTCTTAGGACAATAGGTTCTAGTGGTGGAGGATTTTAGGATAATCCACAATTAAAAATAACTCAAAGGAAAAAAATAACCCAACTTGAGTAGGTCACATGGTTGTCACACATGGTTTGAAAAAATCTACATAGACTGTATAGTCATTATTTCCGAAAAACAATTGAATTTTCATGGTTATCTCACACATATTGTCAAACCATTCATAGACCATGAAAATTAATCTATCCCAAAACTGAAAAGGGCACAAAATTTCTACTATATGGTTTCCCAAACAATACGCCTAACCATGCAACCTTTAGAAACATTAAAAAATTACAAACTGAAACATCAAGAAACAAAACCTCCATGGGAAAATATTCCATATATATAAAATAAAAAAATAAACCCTTTAGGGTTTAAAAATTTAGGCAAAAGTTTTGTATTTAGAAAATGGAAAGTCGTAAAAAAATTTACGTCAAAACCTGAAAATGTGACCTAAGTGAAGGAAGAGTTTTTACTTGTTAATCTCCCTATCAATAGACTAGGAAATGAATTTGGACTAAAATAAAAATAAATAGATATTTTGGTGTCTAGTATTTGACCCTAGAATAAGTAAATCTATTCTCTCTAAGTACCTCAACTTTCAAATAATATGGATCACCCTCCCGTTCCTTGTACATTGGTTCAGGTGATTTGTGTGAAATATATGAAAGTGTGATCTCAAGGTACTGGAGAACTTTTTTTACATTTTAATCCTCATTCCAAAATACACCTTCATGATTTTCATTATGAAAATTCATTCAACTCTCCCTTATCCAAATAGACCAACCTTAGCTTATAATGATTACATATGTTCCTCTATAATACAATCACATATATATATCTAAGTGAATAGGTATAAGAGGATTCCGCATACCATATCTAAATAGAGTAACCTTAAATTACAATGATGTTATATGTACTACCATATCCAACCTAACTATATTCATTTAAGATCAAAAGTTAAAGAGTAAGTCATCTGAATGAGAAAATTTAGCTTAAAATAATGGTATTTATGCTTCCATATCCGACCAACCTATATCCATATAAGTGAATACTCTTAGGAGGAAACCAAATTCCAGAGTCCTTTGTCTTATGAACTTTTCCTAGATTATGGTGATGGTATATATGCCACCATATTCATTATTCTTATATCTATCTAAGGGAATATATTTAAAAGTTGATGGACTCATGTCATATTTGACTCAAGTATTTGGAATTTTGGATTTACCATATTTATTTCCATGAAATATTCAAGTTGATTTAGTTACTCTTGATAATAAAATTTCATATTTTTATAGATTTTCCAGAATTTATGATTGAGGTGACATGAGATTTAGAAAACTAATATCTATTTAAGAAAAAAAAGTTTCTTCATTTGTAAAATAGGAATAAGGGGATCATCAATAAACTGAAGTGTCCCTTTAGCTTTTAAAGAGGGGGAATCATCCAAAAGACAAAGCCTTCCTATGAATAATAAGAAAATAAAGGTAATGAAAACTAATACCGAATATTATTGGATGATCACCAAAAATAATACAATGCTTGATGAGAAGTATCGATTGGTTATTGAATATTTGCTTTCTTGATAGCTTTATTTTCAGTTAATGGGTGCATATCCTTGATCAGTGTAGATTGTTCTTGATTTCTTTTCTTGGTGGCCTTAAGATAGATTAACTATTATGACAAGTGTTCTCTCATTATTATCAAATTATCTTTATACTCATTTATTTATATGGTTATAGTAGTTATCATATCTCAAAGATGTGATTCCTCGGTATTTTACTGAGTGAGCTCTTGGGTGGACATTCCTTAAGTTCTTCCAGGTAGTTTACGATTTTAAAAGAATATAAATCTCCCACCTAATTCATCGACTGAACTAGATAGCCAGGTTTTTTGGAAGTGGATTATATATCCCAATAGTTGAATATAACCATTTCCCAACCCACAAAACATTGGTGAAAGATGTCTACGTTCCTCCCCATATCAACAATTAGGGTTTAAGTGATCAAAGCATAGATATTTTTCCATCCCCTTTCATGCATATATCAATTCATGTAATTGGATACTATATTATAAGTTGATTCATCCCCTTGGACCAAAATATGCTATGGACAAGGTTATTTATTAAGATGGTTTTCACAGCCAATGATGATGTTACTAGTATTGTATTTAAGAATTTTGTGTCAAGAGGGTACAACTACAGGGGAGGCTGGTCGGTATGGTAATCATGGACTTATGATGATATAGTCACCTATAGAGATGTTACATTGGAATCCTTCTCTATAGGATCATATATCACAATGAAACATTTAACACTAGAGGTATTCCCTTTATCAGTTGTAGATCCCATATCAATGATTTCATCACCCACTGTATTTCCTCTCGGGCATCTCCCTTAACCTGAAAGGGTGGTCCACGTGTTTATAGAGTAACCCATCTAAGTACCGTGACATGATAACAGTTGATCAATGATCGAGAAAACTCAAAGGATAGGCCAATTATAGGTTCAGTTAAGAATGTATTAATCAGAGTGACAATGTCTATACGCATCAACAATAAACAGAATTGGATCATAATCATAGAGTGTTACTCACTATGTCCTCCACGAAAGGGAGATAGGTTCACATCATGTGCGTGTCAAAATTTTCTCCCAAAACTATATGGTATGTAAGGATTATATATGTAATTCCCATAAACTCTTTCCATGACCCAACTAACTTGCAACACATTTCTATATGAGCAGTTATATTTTGATCCATTTATGTTAGCCACAAGTGTCCCAATAGGATCCTCAAAATGGGTGAACATGAATTTCGAATGAATCCCTGTGACATGGTTTATAACTTGGGTGTGTATATTTATTGGTCTTATTCCCAAAATTTCTTGAAGTTTGGGCCTATGAGTGATTTTAGGGTAAAAACCACACTCTTTAGGATACAAGTAAGGAGGTGCACCATGATCCAACCATGAAAGAACTAGATTGAATTATATGTGTTGTGGGAATTTTCATCTCATTAAACTTAACCAAACACCCAGATGAGTATCCCTGAGGTTTTTATGAAAAGTTTCACTTATAACATCAATGAAAATTATGTGACCATCATAAATGTGGTATCTCTCACCTTGGTATGAGCACCACAGGCTGGTAATAACCACCAGCTAAGAAACATCACTGAAAAGCCTGTTGATGTGACCATAATTTCAGCATAGTTCAACACAAAAAACCCCTCCCCACCACACTTAAAATCCAACATTGTCTACAATGTTGACTCATAAGGTGGGAGACAGAATTAAATGGGTTGAAATATATTTTTAAGTGTAGCATAATAAATGGTAGTTTAAGGGGTGACAAGGGAGTTCAAAACATTTTTTCCACACCAAAAAATAAATGAAAAGAAACAAAAACATATATATAAATGAAATACCACCGACCAACACCAAAAAAAGTTATTTTTTTTAAAATTTCATGATTAATGAAATAATTTGACCAAATATTTTTTACAATGCAGTTCAAACTGTAGCATGATGACCAATATAGTGTAGCGACAGTAAAATGAAAGTGAATGCAATGGGTTTACCATGATTCAAAATTTATTTCAACTAGAATTTAAAATCAGTGGATTTTAATAAGATAGAACCCAAATAAGAAAAAAGATTCACATTTTAAAAGGAAATAGGGGGACTCCCCCAAACTTAACAACTTGTAGTTGGAAGTAGAACATGAGCGGAAAATAAAAATGGAAAAAATAGAACAACACTTCACTAAATATGGGAGATTTTAAATTAATTTGAATTAAATATATCCTCCCAGATTGCACTGGGTTGTCTTCTAATATTTATATAAACTCATAAAATAATTGTAAGATTATAGAATTTAGAATTCAATAATAAATAAACCATAGATTGAGTTTAAGAGATGTTATCCAGATGATGTATTTTGATTATCCCTTGGTTTTCCATTGCCATGTTTCTATTAGTAATAAATCTCTAGCATTAGCAATACATGTGATTCCATTAGATAAGAAATGAAACAAAATACTAGATCATCAAAAAAAATTATTATTTAATCTTTTTTGAAAAATAGAAAAAAATAAAATATAACCAAAAATGGGTTAGTTCCCATGAAACATTGATTTTATAGTGTTCAGTTATACTTGAGATAACTTCATCGTTCAAGTAGAGAAATAGAAGCCAAACCCTTTATATTCCCTTAGAATAGATGTTTGATCATTTGACCATTGACCATGAATGTCCTGTTTTCTTCTCTGACTAGATCCACAACTCCTTTAACCAAAAATCTCAAAATGGTAAAGGGTTCTAACCACTAGGTCTTCAATTTACTTAGAAAAAGTTTCATCCTAGAATTAAACAACAAGACCAATTTTCTAATATTTAAATCCCTATTTTTAATGATTGAGTCATGAATTTTTTTTATCTATTTATAAATTCAAGGATTCTCATAATATTCCCTCTTAATATACTCCAGCTCACTCCGATCTAATGGCCTTCTCTCATCACCAGACTTGAAGTTAACGCTTAGGGCCTTCACTATATAATAAAACTTTTTTTTGAAATTTCATATGTAGATTTAATGTTTTCCTAAATATAATATTTTATGGTGAAATCCCTATAGGAGTCTTGTAAGTAGTTATATAGTCCCACAAAGCCTCATCCAACTTCACTGACCAACATTTCTTAGATCTATACATTGTTTTCTATAAAATCTACTTGGGATTCCTGTCTGACACTTAAGCCTACCCACTAGACCATGAGTGGTAGGCGATACCTATTATATGAAAACATCCATATTTATCTATCAAATTAAAGAACTTTTAATTTTTGAAGTGAGTTACATTATCTGTAATGAATGCTCGAGGCACTCTAAACATGGAAAAAATGTTTTTCTTGATAAAATTCACCACACCGACAATATAATTTTTGGGAAGATCCACCACCTCAACCCACTTGGAAACATATTATACAAAAACATTTACTCATTCCAATAAGAGTATTATAAGGGTCCCATGAAATCCATCCCAATAAATAAAAAACATCAACCTCTAGAATTTATTTTTGAGGAATCTCTTAGTCTCTTCCAACATTTCCAAGAATTTGACACTTTTCACAACTAATGAACAGAATCTATGCATATTTGAACAAATTTTTAAAATAGAAATAATCCTATAGAACTTTCTAGGAAGTACTCTCTCCTTCATAGTGGCCAACCTAAGGTGAATAATGACTACTATCAATTATGGGAAACATTTCTCCCCCCACAACAAATTTTTTCAAAATACCATAATCATATCTTTTGAAGAGAAGAGGGTTATCCTAGAAATAGTATTTCAATTTAGATATAAAAATATATCTTTGGTTATATGAGATGTCCTTGGCTATGACACAAACATCTCGAAAAATGGAAAAGTCTAAAAACTAAGCAGACTACTTTATATGAGCAACAAAAAACTATTCATCTGGAAATGAGGTGTTTATCTCTCTTGGTTCCTCACATTGGGGGTTGGGTATCTTATAAAAGTGATTTTCCACAACATTTACAACCAATTAATATTTTTAATAACCAAATTAAAATATTGTAATTTAAATTTCCACATCATGAGACTAGGTTTTGAGTCCATAGAAAATAAGTACTTTAGGGATGCATGGTTTGTGAAAATGATAACATTGGACCCAATCAAGTACTATATGAATTTATCAAGGGAAAACATCACAACTACTAATTAATTTTTAGTTTTTGAATATTTCTTCTGATCATCATACAACATCTTGTTGGCATAGTAAATGACATGGAACTTCATATCCTTCATTTTCCCAAAAACAGATCCCACTGCTAGGTCACTTACATAACATATTACCTCAAATGGGAGTTTCCAGTTAGGGGTATTAATCACTAATGGGACAGTCAACTTCTTATTAAGAATATTAGAGTAATCTAAGAATTTCTCATAAAAAAAGGGAGTTCCCTTAACTAGTAATGTGAATAGTATCCTTCTGATCTTAAAAATTCTATAATGAATATCCTATAAAACCTAGAATTTCCCAAAAAAATTATAATCCCCTTGACATTCTCAAGTGGGGGTCACTTTTGGATAACCTCAACCTTGGAATTATAATCCTACAAACCCTTATTTGACACTTTTTGACCGAAAAAAATTCCCTCAGTAGTCATGAACTAGATCTTTTCCCAATTTAAGATTTGATTAGTATCTTATCATATCTCCATCAAAAACTTTATATTTTCAAGGAAGTTATCAAAATTACACCAGAAAATTGAAAAATCATCCCTGAACACTTTAATTATTATTTCAATCATATCATAGAAAATTTCAATCATGCATCTCTGAAATGTGGCTAGAGCACCACAAAATCCAAAGGGCATACATCAGTTGGAAAATATCCAAAATAGACACGAGATGGTGGTTTTCTCTTTATCCCTAGGTGAAATGGAAATATGGTTATATCTTGAATATCCATCAAGAAATTAGAAAAAAAAATTCCTACTATACCATCCAACATTTGTTCCAAAAATGGAATGGAGAAATGATATTTTCTTATGAAATCAATGATTTTTCTATAATCTATACAGACCCTCCATTTATTCACAACACTTGTTTGGATATGCTCAATTTTCTCATTTTTCACCACAATCACTCCAATATTTTTGGGGACTACCTGGACATAACTTACCCAGGGACTATCGTAAATGGAAAAAATGATCCTAGCATTAATAAATCTAATAACTTACTCTCTCACAACTTCTTTCATGTTTGGATTGATCCTAATTTGGGATTACACTCTTTGTTTAGACTCAGGTTCCATTGGGATTTTATACATATATAATTAAGGAATTATCCCCTTTATTTTATAAATTGTTCATTTAATGATATAATTGGACTTCCTAAAAACTCTGATCAGGTTATCCTCTTGAGTATACTATAGCATGGATGAGATGATCATAGGAAATGTAGAACTCTCTCCTAAAAAGGAATAATTCAGATGATATGGAAGGGTTTTGAACTATATAATGAGTGGTGATCGGATTGAGAGAAGATACTTGGCCTTGGGTGGACTAAGGTCTTCATGCTACCTCTTAAAGAAGGCAGAGGATAAGGATTACTCCTCATTACTGTTATTTATATAACATTTTCCTCACCCTTAGGCTCTTATTTTTGGGACATGATATATTCCAAATAAAACTCCTCTAGGTGTTCCAAATCCCCCTCAAACTCATCAACAAGTTCTTTATCCTTACTTGAGATGATCCCCATCTAGGTTGTAGTAGGGATGTAATGTTCACCATTAATCTCCCCCAACATCCTCAAAACTCTTCTTCCTCATCATCAATAATTCCTCCAGCAACTAACATCTCATATCTAGGATAGATTAGGTGGGTGGGTTCTTTAATTTTATTTAAAACATTGGATTCTTCTTTTTTTACCTAAGTCAAAAATTAAATTACCATTTGAGACATCTATGACAGATCCCCATGTGCCTAAGAATGGTCTACCAAGGATGATGGGTACCTCCTAGTCACACTCCATATCCAGAATCTGAAGGTCAGTAGGAAGAAAGAGTCTCCCTACTCCCACTAGTAGGTCATCTACCCTACCCACTGGGTGATTGATGGATCAATCAGAAAGTTGGAGCAAACCAATGGTGGGATGGGGAAATCCTAAAATCAAGTGTTGAAATAGAGATAGAGGAATCAAGTTGATACTAACTCCTAGATCACACAAATTGTTAAACGTACCACCTTTATATCCAAAGGTATAAGTAATTACAAATCTCCCTAGGTCTTGAATCTAAGAAGGTATCCTATTATGCAACATAGAACTACACTCCTCTATCATACTATATGTGGAAAATTCTTCCAGGGTCTTTTTATTTGAGAATATTTTCTGGAGAGATTTTAACTATAATGGAATTTTTATCAAGTATTCTAGGAAGGGAATGCTAATTTTTATTTTTTAACCACCTTTTTAAATTTCAGCAACTCTAAATCGTGGGTTTCTTTATTATTTTTGTAAAAGGGATTACATGGAAAATGTTTCTAAAAATTCATGGTATCCCTTCAACTTCTTCAATATTAATCTTGTCGTTATTTTTATTTTATTTCAAATCATTTTCATTTTGTTTTTAAGTTGGAACAACATGGACCATAGGGGTTACAATGTCTCATTCCAATTTCATAGTTTTAACATTTTCTGGATTAGAATTTTTAGATTCATCCAATTTTTTATTTTCACTAATTTGGGGTTCTTTTATAGGTTCTTAGTGTGTTTAGAGACCACTTCTAATGGTCCCAACCATGGAATTGTACTTGGAGTTGGCTTTAGTGGTACTATAAATCTTACCTTTGTCTCTATTTCCAATATCCCTAGCCAATTTACCCATTTGAATTTCCAGATTTTTCATTCTTGAATCCATTTTAACTTTATAAAAAACATTTTTAGTCATTTGTATATCAAATACCCCTATCAATTATTAGAAAATTCCTCTCACTTCAACTTGAGAATTGGATGACTCAGCCTTGGGTTAGGTTGGAGTTGTGGCCTAGGTGGTTGCTAGAATCTAGGAGGGGTAACATGTTGAATAACTCCCTACTCCCTCTAAGAGAGGTTCATGTGGTTCCTATACCCCTGATTGTGGGTGTTTGATAATGGTTTATCCATTGGATTCATCCATGGAAAATAGGTAATAAAATTTTCAATAACAAGAGCTTGGGTAGGAATATAAAAATTGGGACAACAAGTCTGTGAGTGCCCAAACATGCCACAATGGTGGAATTTCTCCCAAAGGGTGTTTCAAGTGTTATCATTGAAAAACCCAGAAACTTGGGATTCAGATTGAGGAGAAGGGGTGGGTTATTTTCTCCCAATGGTTCTTCACCTAGAGTATGTGTGCTGTGAGTTTTGTTCCAAATTATTAATGATCTATTTCTACTTCTCAATTTCTAATCACTAAAATATCCTCCATAAGATTGATCCACTAAGGTTTGGTGGTAAGGGGTGAGACTTTTGTAAAAAGTACCCATGAGGAATTGGGGAGTGCATTGATGATTTGGAAAATGTCTCATTAATCCCCTAAATCTATCCTAACCTTCATGAAAAAACTCTCCCTCATATTTCATGAATCCAGTGATCTTGTGTCTAATATCATATGTCATTATCCTAGTATATAATTTCACAGTGAATGCATTATAGACTTGATCCCAGGTGATAATGATTTTATCCACTAATTTTTGGAACCATAACCTAGCATTTACCTTAAAGTAGAAATAGAACACACTCAGTTTCAGTTCTTCCTCACTCAAGCCTCCAAGTTGTAGCTATTTTACATTACAATGTAAGCCCCTAATTAATTTAAGCGAGTCTTCACTATGAATTCATTAGAAGGCCGAAAATTTTGAAAACATTGATTGCTTGATTTTATAGTTCCTTGATCTAGGTGAGAGCCTATTGCAAGAAGGGTTACTAAAAATAGTACATATTAGGAACTCTAACAGACTATGCCTCTTCACAATCTAATTTCTAGGTGGATTGACATTTCCAAGTAGGTTCACATTTCTAAAAGGTGGTTTGTTCATGTTTTGGTTCTCATTTTGTATGTTAACTTCCATCTTGATTTTCTTTGGGTAAATTTTCAACTCTTTGAGGTGATTTTAAATTTTAGGGATTATATGTTCAAAGGTCTGTGACTTAGACCTTATTTTCATATATCATCAAGTTTAATATATTTTTTTCTTTGATTTTTCTAGGAGATTTTTTTATGTTTTTTTGTAATTTTTTTAGTATTTATGATTTTTGAAATAGTTTTTGTATTTCTTTTTTTTTTTTGTGTTTTATATTTTTTGAATTTTTTTGTTTATTTTTTATATGTGAATTTTTGTTTTTTTGGATAATTGGTCATATGAACCTTCCCCATAAACATCTCCAAAATTTGGCTACATAGTTATTGATCATACAAAAATTGAAATTTTATAATCATATCTAAAACCGAAACTAATACTGTGGTAAGTGGGTCGAACCACATGTAAGGAAAATGTGTGCTAGTGACTAGAAAAACAATAAAAATAAAATTAAATCAAACTAAAGAAACAAAAAAAGACAAAATAGTGGAAAGTGATGAAATTGTGAAGAAATTAAAGGTTATGTGTGGTAACAAGAGTGATCCAAGTGAAAACAAGTAGGAAGAAGATGAGCATCAGAGATAGTTTAAAACAACCAAAATGACAGAAAGGGGGAATTCAGATGAAGGGTTTTTTATACTGGTTTTCCCTTACTAATGCACTAGAATTTAAAACTCTAGATTTGATTTAAGGAATCTGATTAGATTTTCATCAAGTCAACTAGTGATAGAAATAATCTCTATAATTTATCAACTGGTAAGATCATTCAATTACTAAATGAGATTAATTATAAATCACTGATTTCAAAATGTCAGTTGAAATTAGTGCACCTCTCTCTTTAGAGCATGATTCATTTTTCAATGAAATACTAATATTGAAAAAAATCTGAATTTAAATCCAATAAATTTTTTTTTCACTCATTCTTGATGTTTTTGACAAAAAATAATTTTTTGAATAATGTAAGAGAGAGATGCATTCGAGTAGTCGAACCCATACATAAACAAAGAAATATCAGATTTAACTAGCTCAACCAATTCCCCCAAAGAGATTAGTCATGAATCATGGTTGAATATAAGATCTCAATAGAATTTAAAATAAAGTAATTCATAATATATAAAAAATAAAATAGAAGAAAATAGAGAGAAGAGAGTATTATCACTCTCCCTGATCGATCTCTAGTAACTTCGATCTTATGGTCTCTGTACGCTGCCCAATGTAATGGTGAATGAAAAGATCTGTTCTCCAACTGTGGGAATCTGGAATTGGTAAGATGGTGATATGCTCTTAGAAGTGGAAGTGAAATCTGGAGTGTGGTCATGTCAGAAGGATCTAGAATGTATGCTGATAGTCTCTGGAATCCTCATGCTGCCTTTTTTGTGTCCCCTGAAGTCTCAAAAAATATATGTAAAAAATGGTTCCCCTCCAATTTCCTCATGCTTCTTGAGTCTTTGAATCCACCTTTCCCACTCTTACATCACTTATCTGTTCTCCATGTGGCACCTTCAGTGTGCCACTTTCTCTTTGTTGGAAACCGAAGCATAACCCTCTTAAAAGAAAGTGAAATCCTCCACCATGAAGCATGATCCCCCTCGAGTCAATAAAAAAATCCAAAAAACAAACAAATAGAAATAAATAAAAGTTACTTAATTATATTATATTATAAATATAATTACTATTAAATTAAAATTAAAATATATATTAAATTCATTAAAAAACAAAAAAAAATTAAAATGAAAAATAATACATATTAATATATTTATAATATAAAATTAATATAATTAAAATAACTAGAAATATATATATATAATTACAATTATATTTATAATTTTATAGATATATTAATTAAATTATTTTATATAAACAAATTTATTAATAAATTTATATATACTTAATATTATTAATATTTATTTATTTATTGTTATTAAATATATTTATATTATATTATATTATATAAAAAAAATGAAAGAAGAGGATGTGGGGTTCAATGGATATAAGGGGAGTTTTTTTAAATAAGTTTTTTTAAAAAATATTTTTTTAAAACAGGCTAGGTTAATTTTTTTTCGAAAATATGCCACAAAGGCAGAATTTACGATTCCGCCTTTGGGCCCGAGTGAAAGGAAGTATCCTAGATGCCTCCTTTCCCCTAAAACAGAAAAAAACATTTTTTCTAATTTTTTTTAGTTTTAGTTGTATTTTTTTGTATTGTTTTGTTTATATATATATATATATATAAACAAAACAAAACAAAAGAACAAAAATAAAATTTTCAGTAGAATTTATCTGCTATTTAAAATCCAGAAGTACTGCCATTACAATAGTCTGGATTCTGACAAAATTTCTCACCCAGTGCTATTTTTTATAAGAGAGCTTACCCTGGAAATCATTCTGCATTTCCGATGTGGGATTCTATTTCAAGTACGTGAATTTGAAAGACTAAAAAATATAAACTATAAGGCCAATATAAGTGAAACTTAAAACATGGATTAAACATATAAAAAGTAGTTGAAAACAAAAAGAATTTCATTAAAAATAATGATAAAAAATAATTTATAAGCTTTAAAAACCACTTACTTGAAACTTAAGAAGTTTCAAGTACGTAATTTTGAAATCTTATAAAATATAAATTATAAGACCAATATAAATGAAACTTAATAAATGGATTAAACATAAAACAAATAGTTGAAAATAAAAAGAATTTCGTAAAAAATATCGATGAAAAATAATTTATAAGCGTTCAGAACAACCAACTTTAAACTTAAAAATGTTTCAAGCACGTGACTTTGAAAGATAATAAAATATAAACTATAAGAACGATATAAATGAAACATAAAACACGAATTAAACATATAACAAATAGTCGAAAATAAAATTACTTTCCTAAAAAATGTTCATGAAAAATAATTTATAAGCTTTCAAAACAACCTACTTGAAACTTAAAAATAATTAAAGTATGTTGTTTTGAAAGACTATAAAATATAAACTATAAGAACGATATAATTTAAAGTTAAAACATATGTTAAACATATAATAATTTATTTAATTATTAAATTAATATTATTAATAATTAATTATATAATAATTAATTAGTTAATTAGAAATTATTAATAATTAACCAATTAATTAGTAGTATAATTATTCAGTATACAATAGTTAATTAGTTAATTAGTAATATAATTATAAATTATATTTATCCATTATAATTAATAATTAGTAATTATTCAAAATTATTATATAATAATTAATTAGTTAATTGGTAATATAATTATTAATTATATAATAGTTAATTAGTTAATTAGTAATATAATTATAAATAACAATTATTCATTATAATTATTAATTATAATTATTAATAATAATTAATAATTATAATTATTCATTATAATTACTAATTATAATTATTAATTATTAATAATTAAATATTAATTTGTTAATTAATAATATAATTATTAATTATAAAACTATTAATTGTATAATAATTAGTTAGTTAATTAGTAATTATTAATAATAAACTATATAATAAATAATTAGTTAATTAATAATATAGTTAGTAAATTAGTAATATAATTATTAATTATTTAATAATTAATTAGTTACTTAGAAATATAATTGTTAATTATATAATAATTAATTAGTTGATTAGTAATATAATTATTAACTATATAATTTTTAATTTTTTAATTAGTGTTTATTAATCATTAATTATATAATAAATAATTAGTTAATTAGTAATATAATTAATAATTATATAATAGTTAATTATTTAATTTTTTTAGAAAGATAGAGTCGATGCCCTTTTTATAATTAGTTAATTAGTAATATAATTATAAATTATAATTATTCATTATAATTATTAATTAGTATTTATTAAAAATTATTATATAATAATTAATTAGTTAATTGGTAATTTACTTATTAATTATATAATAGTTAATTAGTTAATTGGTAATTTAATTATTAATTATATAATAGTTAATTAGTTTTTTTAAAAGATGAGGGGACAAGCCCCACAAATTTATTTATAAAAGAAGGTCAAAGGGAGAAATACATGAAAACAGTGCAAGAAAATACATTAAAGTTCCCTCCCTTAGAGACCAATCTTTTTCCTTATCTTGTCAGCAATTTTGCGTTCTTGGTCACTTAGTTCATTCCACATTTTGCCGCTGAGACGCCCCCGACCTCTTCCTCCAGAGTAGCGGTCTGAAATCTCCTGAGCTTGCTACAATAACGTTTCAATATCTTCATCAGAGCTGGTAGTTTGATCATCTTCCTTCTTCTTCATTTCTTCCTTTCTTTGCATTTTCTTTTGGCTTCTTGTTCTTGCTTGTTGCCACTTGCAATCCCCTATTTCTATTTTGTCATCTTCTTTCTCTGCTGAAACAGGTACCGGCATATTGGCAATATGAGATTGACAATACACTCCCCCCGAAGGAGTCACGATTCCAGCCCCTGCTGATGGCTCCAAATCTCCTAGTACAGGAGAAACAAGATCTGTATTAGAAGAAGCATTAACAGATTTTATAGGAGAAACAGTGTGATCAACATCCCTGCACTGCACACTATGCAGTTTTTCCACCGAAGAAACAAGATTAGAGATGGATGTCCCTTTCTCAGCTTGGGGCTCTGAGCATCCTGTATTCAGAATCCTCTCAACATCAGGAACATAGTCCATCTTTGCCTTCTTTTTGTCATAAGTATCTTTGCTAGTCCTAGGTGTTAGAGTCTAAGATGTAGCCAATGCTACATTCTATTTTTGTCCAGAATCAGACCCGATTTGAAGATCCTGCTGAGAGTTCCCTTGTGATCCCATATTAGTGCCAACCATATCAGTGGTAGTCTTAGGTATCAGAGTCTGAGATGTAACCAATGCTACATTCTGTTTTTGTCCAAAATCAGACCCGGTTTGAAGATCCTGCCGAGAGTTCCCTGGTGATCTCATATTAGTGCCAACCACCTCTGTGGTAGTCTGCTCTGTGCCCAATTTTTTAGAACAAACATAAGTATGAGCTGAAGATTCCAAATCCAAAACGGCCCTATCCTCTATCATATTCTCATCCCTAGCTTGAAAGGGTGAAGGGGGATTTCCCTACTCCACAATCTCAACCCATGATTTCTTAATTTGATTTCAGGTCTTATTAAAATTCAAAGAGTTTGTAACTTCAGGTCTTGGGGCATCCTTACTGTTAGAATCAGTAGGTAAAAGATCTTTGTTCTGTTGATCCAGAATAACAGAGTTGGGCTTCACTCTTTCAACCTTTTCACAAGACTTAGAGTCATGTCCTCTAAGGGAACATATACTGCACACTATAGATTTCCTACACATTGTAGCATCATGACCTAAAACCTTACAGGTTTGACAGAATTTAGGTACCCTCTCAAACTCAATTCTCAGCTCTAATTCTTCATCATCCGTGGATAGATAAACCCTATCAACAAGTGTTGAGCAAAGACCAATCTCAATGAGGCATCTAGCATAATGACTGAATCTAGCCATTTTTGTTTCTCTATCCATTCTAATAGGAACTCCAATGGCAAGTGAAATATCGTAAAGTATTCTAGGATGCCATAAAATCCAATTAAGACCAATAGTTAATTAGTTAATTAGTAATATAATTATTCATTATAATTATTAATTAGTAATTATTAAAAATTATTATATAATAATTAAGTAGTTAATTAGTAATATAATTATTCATTATAATTATTCATTATTACTATTAATTATTAATTATTAATTATTAATTATTAATTATTAATTATATAATAATTAATTAGTAATATAATGATTAATTATATAATTATTAACTATATAATAAATAATCATTTAATTGGTAATATCATTATTAATTATATAATAAATAATTAGTTAATTATAAATATGATAATTAATTATAATAAGTATTTATAATTATTAATTAGTAATTATTAATAATTAATTATGTAAAAATTAATTAGTTAATTAGTAATATTATTATTAATTATATAATAATTAATTAGTAAATTTATAATATAATTTTTAATTATAATTAGTCCTTATAATTATTAATTAGTAATTAGTAATATAAATATTAATGATAATTATTCATTATAATTATTAATTAGTTATTCTTAATAATTAATTATATAAAAATTATTTAGTTAATTTGTAATATTATTATTAATGATATAATAATAAATTACTAAAATAGTAATATAATTTTTAATTACATTTATTCATTATAATTATTAATTAGTAATTAGTAATTATTAATTAGTTAATTCGTAGTATAAATATTAATTATAATTATTAATTAGTAATTATTAATAATTAATTATATAATAGTTAGTTAGTTCATTATATATATAATTATTAATTATATAACAATTAATTAGTAAATTAGTAATATAATTTTTAATTAAAAATTTTCTTTATAATTATTAATTATTAATTATTAATTAGTAATTATTAATTATTAATTATTAATTAGTAATATAAATATTAATTATAAATATTAATTATAATATTAAATATTACTTATTAATTATTAATTATTACTTATTAATTATTACTTATACAGTAATTATTTAGTTAATTATTAATAAAACTATAAATTATATAATAATTAATTAGTTATTTAGTAATATAATTATTAATTATATAATAGTTAATTATTTAATTAGTAATATTATTATTAAATATAATTATTATAATTTGTAATTAGTAATTATTAATAATTAAATATGTCATAATTAATTAGTTCATTAGTAATATTATCATTAATTACATAATAATTAATTAATAATATAATTATTACATATATAATAATTATTTAATTAATTAGAAATATAATTAATAATTATAACTAGTTAATTAGTAATTAGTAATTAGTAATTATTAATTAGTTAATTAGTAATATAAATATTAATTATAATTATTCATTATAATTAGTAATTAGTAATTAATAATTATTAATAAGTAATTAGTAATTATTAATTAGTTAATTAGTAACATAAATATTAATTATAACTATTCATTAAATTATTAATTATTAGTTATTAATTATTAATTATTACTCATTAATTATTACATATATAATAATTATTTAGTTAATTATTAATATAATAATTAATTATATAATAATTAATTAGTTAATTAGTAATATAATTATAATCTTTCAAAGTCACGTACTTGAAACATTTTTAAGTTTCAATTAGGCGGTTTTGAAAGCTTATAAATTATTTTTCATTAACATTTTTTTGGAAATTACTTTTTTTCAACTATTTCTTATAAGTTTAATCAATGTTTAACGTTTCACTTATATTGGTCTTCTATTTTATGTTTTATGGTCTTTCCAATTCACGTACTTGAAAAATTTTAAGTTTCAATGAGGTGGTTTTGAAAGCTTATAAATTACTTTTCATCAACATTTTTTTGGAAATTATTTTTGGTTTCAACTATTTATTATATGTTTAATCAATGTTTAATGTTTCAATTATATTCGTTTTATAGTTTATATTTTATAGTATTTCAAATTCATGTACCAGAAACATTTTTAAGTTTCAAGTAGGTGGTTTTGAAAGGTTATAGATTATTTTTCATCAATATTTTTTAAGAAATTCTTTTTGTTTTCAACTATTTATTATATGTTTAATCAATGTTTAAAATTTCATTTATATTGGCTTTATAGTTTATATTTTATTGTATTTCAAAGTCATGTACTTGAAACAGAATCCCACACCGGAAATGCAGAATATACTGCGCAGGAAAGAGAGAACCTGAATCCCACATCCAAAATGAAGAATTATTTTCAGGGCAAGCCCTCTTATAAAAGGGAGGCCTGGGTAAGGGTTTCTGCCAAAATCCATACTGTTGTAATGGCTGTAGCGCTAGATCTTTAATACCAGAGAAATTCTGCTGAAATTTTTTGTTTTGTTTATATATATATATAAACAAAACAAAACAAAAAAAATATTAATAAAAAAAATTTCAAAATTTTTTTTAGGGGAAAGGTGGCATCGCGGATGCCACCTTTCACCCGCAGTGCAAAGGTGGAATCGCAGATGCCACCTTGCACCTGAAATGAAAAGGCGGTGTCCCTGATGCCGCTTTTCAGGTGCATTTTTACAAAAAAAAATTCCCTAACTGTTTTCTGGAATTCTTTTTAAACGTAAAAAAAACTCATATAAGGGAGAGGGATCATGGGTATCCACAATGAGCAGGGGTTTGGATCAGGAAATGGGTCTTGGCCGGTGGACATTGGGTCATGCGCGGTGGTGCACAAGTGTCCCATGGGATTTGGGATGAGAAGACAAGTTCAATTTGGTAGTAGCTCAGATGGTCTCTAATGGAATGGGAAGGCTTCGAGTGTAGTGCAGGTTCTTCTTCGATGGTAGATCCATGACTTTGAGCTTCCAAGGTGGCTGGTGAGGCTTCAGTTCAGCCTCGATGTGGTCTTTGAGTGGATACAAGGGGTGGTTCAGCTCGGTGGTGCTCAATTTAGGTGAGGTAGATTTCTTCAGACCAGGAACTGGATTGAATTTTTGGTTCATTTGTTCAGATCTGTAAATATTTGGTGTTTTTTTGGGTTCTATGTTCTCAATTTTTTTCGATGGTGTGAAAATCTGACTAGTTTTGGGATTTAATTCTATGGTGGTTCGGATTTGTTGTGTTGTTGTTGTGATGGAGTGGTGATGGAGAGTTGAGGAATGGAGGTGGGTGAGGGAGTATAAGGAAAGCTGGTGGTGACTCATTGAGTCACCATTAGAGGGCTTCCATGGTGGGTGATGTAGGGGATGGAACAGTGAGATCCATTGAGTCGGTAGCAGGTGGGAAGCTGGCGGTGAGATGTGACTCACTACTTGAGGAGGGTGCAATGGTGACTCTTTGGGTCACCGTTATGTGAGGGAGCAAATGACTAGGGCTGATATGAAACTCATTATTGGAAAAGAGAATGGTGAGTGGAAATGGTTGTGAAAATTGGTAAATGATGGGAGTGGAACAGTGACTCAATGAGTCATCGTTAGCTGGTTTGGCGGTGATTCATTGACTCACTAGTGGGTGAATGAGGAAGCACCTAAAAAAACAAATAAAAATAAATAATTAGTTACAAATTAAATCAATAAATTAATTAAACTAAAAAATAAATTAAATAACTAAGTTATTAATGAAATTAATAAATTTAAATTCACATTTTAAATCATTAAAAATCAAATTAAGTGGGTGAAAAATTATTCAACAAAATATCTAATATAGAATGAAATATATTAACAAATAAATTAAGTTAAAACAATAAAAATAATAATTAAAAGTCAGTTTATTTAAGATAATTAACAAATAAATTAATTAAATAATTAATAAAATCAAATAATAAAATAAAAATAAAATAAAACCAAGTATTAAAATATTTAAATAATATAATTAAAATGTTAAAATTAATTTAATTATTTAAAGAATAAATAAGTGAAAATTTATTTATTTACAAATGAATTAATTAAATTTAAGAATTAATCTAAAAAGTTTGAAAATATAAGAAATAAAAACAAACTAATTAAATAAATAATAAATGAATTAAAATAATAAAAATGAAAAATTATTATTTAACAGAAACACAATACCAAAGAAAAAATGTTAAAGTAGAATGAATTAATACATTTTATATTTTTTCAAAATGACAAAAATAATCATTACAATACATATTTTGACAAAAAATGATGATTTTAATAGTTATATACAAAATTGACAACAATTCATAATTATTTATTAAAAAACACTATATTGATATTAATAATACAATAAAATACAGAAAATGATGTGGCAAAGTGCATTGAAAGAAAACCACGTCACCTTTCTGTCAAAGATCTGAGATTAGATCTAACTTTGTTTGGTAACCACATGTTGTATGTTGACTACCATCAAGGATAGATCCATAGGTATTTAGGGTCTCACTAGTATAATGGGTTAGACTGATCATTAACCTCTTCACCCTAGGTATTGATTCATAACATCGTAAGAATATCTTGATCTAGGTTCTAAAATGGATGTCGATAGGTGAGAGAACTTATCTCTTCATCTCATTATTGAATACCTTTAGTAAATCCATTCCCAGAAAAAAAACTTCACTCAAAGTAATCCCAGGCATTACAAGTTGGGAGAAACTCATCCTAGAGGTCATTAAGAATTGGGAATCCCCCAATCTTTTGAATATCCCAAAGACTTATAACCACTTCTCTTTATAGTAGGTGAAGGGCATTGTTTATGTTGTAACACCAGCTAATAAACTCCCAGAAAATGTTAGGATAACAGTAAACAAATAACTGTGAAGTCTATATGACCTCATAAAGAACAATGACTCTTAATCAGTCCTTAAACATTGTAAAAATGTGATTCACCCAATATGATGCCAACCACTATCTGGAGAAATTTCTCCTATAGAAAAGGTACCATTAAAGACTCTATCCGTTCTGATATCTTTATAAAAAAGATTTATTGAGGGTTGAGTAATATTCATTCCCATCACTCATCACTTATAGTAAATGGTTTAGATAATATGATTCCTCATTGCTAAAATATTGGATGATATCCTCATTGAGAGAAATGTTCACCTGAATTGAGGATAACTGAGTAGAGATGATCCAAGAAGACAAACCCATATAAAATAATCCTATCTGATAGTGGGTAATTGAGAAGAGATGATCCAATAAGACTTGATAGCACTTGATGGAATGACTTGATGAGATTTCATGAGTTGAGTTTATTGATTTTGACCACGTCTTCTATGCAAGTGACCAAAAATTCATCAGGGATGGAGTTGAAAGGTCCATAAATTTTCTTATATATACAATATTCAATTATATCAATTATATTGATGGGAGGAGTAGGTACACGGTTAACCCAGAGTGAATAAAAGTCAAACATGAAAACAATTTGGTGAAAATTTGAGCAAAGTAATGATTTTCACCCCGGTTGGTTCACTAAGTCAACTGCACCCAGGTCCCTTCACTCAATATCTTTTATTCACAAATAATTTACCCACTTAAATTTTGTTAGTTGGGGGAAATATATACACAGTGTGTGAAGCTGAGTGCACCTAGATGAACATTCTTAACCCGTAACATGGATAAGATAATGCACTAGGGGAAGAGATAATGAAAAGTCATGTAAAGGATTACCAAAATCAAGTCACGTGTGTTGATTGAAAATAGAGTATAAATGCATTAGGTTTTTCTCAGTTCATTTTATGCATAAAACGAAAGTATTCCCCTCATATTTATAGATGTTGATCCACATTTTTCACTAAGATAATAGCATGAGTGAAGTGATTAACATGAACTTATAATGAAATATAGTACTAAACCTAAGTGCATGTGATCTTATTTAAAGACAAATTTCATTGCAGGGCCACATATACCACAATATATGATCCTCCTTATATAATTTAGATAGAATTTTGAGGGGGGAATTTTTTGGTACTCTCTTTTGGTATGTAAGAAGACTTTAATCAATGTGAAATACCCAGTGAATTAAGGATTGAATGTAAATAAGGTCTTTTAAAACTGAGTACATATTTCCATATTCCATTTTAAGTACCTTTGTGGGCTTAGTATACTTCACTATGGTCCATCCACATGCTTCCCTTTGCACACATGCCCCCTATTTTACGTGTTGATCCCAGTTTTATGAGATTCTATTCCACTAGGGTGGGAGAGGAGGTTTCATGATTAAATATTCACCCTAGTATCCCCTTAAACATAAATAATACCCCTATCCATTCATTTTAATATATAAAATTGGAGAGAATAAACATTCACATACAGAGGGAAGATCACCCCTTGTGCACTCCAAGCCTTCACATATCCTTTAGGCAGCATTGTAAGTCAAAACACAGGATAAAAACAGAATTAAGGGTAATTGTGTCTCTAGAAGATGTTATGACTAAAACCACCATGATAGGACACTTCCCTAATGATTAATCAAGTCTAGTGTTTACCACACTACTATGATACATGCCCAAAGTATTATAGAAGTATACATTATGGAATCAATCACCTAAGATACCCTAGGAGGTCTTTACTAGAGTGACACTTTTCCCTAACCTCTATACTAGTGTGAAGCTTATTCCTACTTTCCATACTTAGGAAACACATCAAACCACCCTTTATAATAGAGTGACACTTTACCTAAGCCTCATTTAAGGGTTCCAATTCGTATTGGCTCTCATACTCCTCATACCTAGGTGAAAATTCTCATAGGTCATCAAATTTGGGTGATAGTTCACCGTGTACCCCTACCATGGGTTCATAACTATCCAAGCCCCGTCCATGGATGTTTGAGATACATTACTCAGTTCTGGACACTAGAGTGCACCCCATAGACAATGTATTACTTTAATAATTATTATTGATCCTCCCATGAATGGACTTCCCTTGGTTTTCATCCAAAAATTATAGTACCCTCAAGTTGTTTACAATCATGTATTTCCTTGAAAACGAGGGTCCCCGTCATAAGGATATCAGTGGAGCCTCCCTTGGTCTATGATTCTCATCTTGGTTTCCACAGTTTATGATATAAACCTTTTGTCCACTCAATGAGCCTAAATCCATATGAACCGCTTACTAGGTATAATCTACAATAATATCTTCATCTACGATCTCATCTATGGCCCACTCAATGAGTCTTATCCCCATAATGGCCTCTAATCCAGTGTAAGAATTGTAACCTAACATCACTTAAATAATTTTCCTAGTTGAACTATATAGACCACCCATGCATAATCCCATAAATTTTCCTCACCAAGACATATTACCCATGAGTTCAATCATCCTTCCCATCCTTGTTATCAATTGATGGAAGGTGGACACATATATATGGTCATCCTTATTAGGTGTAAGAGTAAATCATACTATTATTGATGATATCATCTTCATACCCCCCCATTCAAGATCCCTAGACATAGGGTTCATATTCCCTGGATTTCACTCTACTACAATGGTTCACATTCAATATGAACTATTTCCCTTGAAAGGGATATAATACCTTTGAGTCATTATACCTCAATGGTCCATATTCCTAGTGATTTATTCAACCCCTATGGTCCATATTCTTTATGGTTCATTCAAAATCAATGATTCATATTCATTAAAAGTCACTCTACCTCAATGAGCCATATTCCCTATGTTACACTGTAGCTTAATGGGTCATATTCCTTGTGATCAATTCTACTGCAATGGGCCATATTCCCTATAAGTCCCACTATACCCTCTCTTATTTAGTTTTTAACAGATAAGAAGAACATGAAAATGGTATTCCATATATATTCATCTCTTAGTATCTTATTGTTTCCCAATACATGACATAAAAGACCTTACCTCATGGTGTTAAAATTCATGGACAAGTCCTATAACATGAAATTAAACCATGAAACATAAACTATGTGTAACTTGATTACTATCAATAGGATATATTGGATTCCTATCCAAGGCTCTATCCCAAACACCCCATAGGTCCTAGATACAAGACTTTAGCATGAACTTTATCTAGTCTTTATGCACAAACATAAAAGGAACTTCATTGTTCATGGATGCATGAACTTAAAAGGAACTTCATTAATCCTTGTCATATGATGTTAAAAGGTAAAAAGTGTCCTATTAAGCTTACCAAAATATAAGTATTATGTTTCTATTCATAGGGATACATAGAAATATCCATTTTATAGTAATGATCCAAACTCCATAATACCAACCACCTCCTTGGACAATGATAAATTTCAAAGAACCAACTACGTGGCATTAAAATATATCATAATTAATTTGTGAAATACTTGGTTTGGATTGATCACTTACATAGTGGTAACCAATAGTAATATTATTACTAGTAAGGATAAATGAATATGTATTAAATATTTAAGATATTCCTATAGTGAGATATAATTTACTTCAAAAGGTTGAGGTGATCTTGAATTACCATCCTCTCGATTAATTTACAACTTAAAGTGTCACTAGAAAATCCAAAAAGACCACATGCCTTTGGAAACCAAGTCTGCACTGACTCTAAACACTATGTACATGGAGGCACATAAGCAGAAACTATGATAATGTGTATAAAAGTTATAAATATAAATAAATGAGGATGATAAACAAAAACCACATATTAAATAAATAAATTCTCTATAAGGAATGATTTCTTTGGTAGATCTCAGATTTTTAAAAATTATGGTCATATGGAATGGTATTACAATAATAAAAGTAACATGGGTGCCAAGAAGAATTTACCCATTCCTCTAAAAATAAGGATACATGAGTGGAAGAAAGAAAATTTTAATCCACTCAAAAAAATATTTGAAGTATTGGATGATTATGAAGGGGTAAGGAAAAGAAGAATACTCTAACATCAATAATGGATTATTCACAAAATCCATCATTGAATGAAAAGAAGAAAATTCAATGGTTGAAGATAAAATATAACCCAATTGAATGAATGTAAATAAATAGAAATTTAATGAAGGAGTTAACATGGATGAATAAATATAAATTATTCTTTATGGATATTGGATAAGAAAATAATGATTTATTCTTATGTTCTATCACCTATACCACTAAAAAGAAAGATACAAAGACTAGTTGAATCACCCTTACATGGAGAAAGAATTATGGAAAAGAATGAAAATATGAAAAATTAATGGAATAAACATGTACCATTGGGATGAATTTTATAATGAATATGGATATTAATCCATGTAAGAAGAAGAATTCTAGTTTAGAAATTTGAATAGAACATTTCACAAGTGGGGTTATTAGGATACATATCACCAAGAGTCTTTGAACTAAAATTATAAGAAAAATGTTGGTTCACAATGAAGAACCATAATTCTATACTTGAGTATTTTGGCGGTACCCCTATCCACATATAATATATTTTTAATTATTTTTGATGAAGTAGTATAAGATTAAGAGAGGGATACAATTCGTGTAGTGAACGAATTGAAAGGTGGTGGATGTATAATAAGAAGGTTAACACATTGAGATGGACTGATTATATTGAGAGAAAATAAAATGAGAAATGTGGTATTTTATGTAGAAACTATGGATTTTAAATAATAAATTTTATAAAACAAATAATGTTAGATATTTTGAAAGGAAAAAATTGATAAATTTGGATATACCTATAGTGATGAATAAATTCAAGTGGTATAGACCCTGATCTACAAATTTAAATTGGTATCATGTCTGAATAAAAATTCAAGTGGTGTCAAATATATATATTTATTTTCAAATGTTTTTAATATAAACATGATGAAAATGTGATATCAAGATATATACAAAAATATAAAACCTTGAATAAAAGTGAAGTCATATTAATGATGAAGCAAAAAAACTATTGGAGGAATTCATGTGTTATATGTTTTTGTTCAAACAAAAATTTATCATCTTGAGACAACATATTCATAAAACACACATGTTTTAAATCATTTACATAATTTGAAAATCACTTCCATAATTTAAAAATCACATATCCCAAGTAATCACACAATCCCATACCCCACGTGTTTAGTGTCCAATAATTAGTTACATAAATGATGATTACATATTATTTCTTCAAAATATCCCATTAAAGTTTCCACACATGAATTAATTATAAATATAAACTTATAAGTAATTCCTTGGAGGAAAGAGAAACATAATCAGTGAGATAAAATGATCAGCAAGAGAAACACTTATCAATGAGTTATAAAGGGTTATATTATAATCATGTGATAAAACATTATCATAAGAGGCATATCTGATTAAAAATAACATAGAGTCATATGATTTGTCTATAAATCATGATAAAATAACATATAAACTCAAAAATATCATTCATATATCATGGTATAATAATGTGGGTACATGAGTTAATAATCATAATCCATGGGTCATAACATAGACATATGACATAACATAAGAATATGGAACACGAATAATAATAAGAAATCTTAAAACCATAAAAAAAATAACCATAATCACAGCCATGCATAAATTTGCAAACATGAAATTAGATCCAAACATATAATTGTGAACATGTATAATAAAAGAAGGTCTATGTATAGAGTTATGGACATGAAATCAGGTCCATAAATATAATTTTGAGCATGAAATTAGGTTCACCCATAACATCATTATCAAATGAGATATAAAGTTTTTCCCATTGAATTAAAGGGTTATAACAGACCCACCACTCACAGAATGATAAACAATACATATGTGTGTCATATTGAATCATTAATTCTTCTTATCATAAAAACCAATGGATAGAAAATGGGTTACATGATATTTTTAAATGAAATCGTATAAAATAAAATCAAGAATTAGATCGATTGATACAAAAAACCCTGATCTCTCAAAAAAGTACACCATAAGTGAATTTAAAGGGTGACCAAGAACATAAATTCATAGGAGAAGTTTTTCTTGGAGATAGAGATAAAATTGGAAGAAAAACCATATAAATATTTCTTATAAAATATTATTAACGTTTTCATGAAGAGACTAAGTTACAAGTCATTTTCAAAAATAATTTCCAAGAATGTGACATGAATATTTTTTAAAACATTATTTTAAAAGAATCCATAAAAATTTAGCCTTGAAATAACATTAATTTTATGTAAATAAATGTGAATTGGACGATAAAAAATAAGAAAAAGTGAAATAAATAATTTTTTACGTTTTTTAAGAAGTTTGAGAGAAAACCCACACCAATTAAAGAGTTATAAAGTTTATTTTAGAAAATAGATAAAGAGAAATATGATGATTGAAAAAGAAAATACATTATTAGGTTTAAAATAATTTAAATTGAAATTTATGGTAAGAAAGAATATAGGCACGGAGGTAAAAAATCTAATAGAGAGAATGTAAATTATTATTAACAACATCATATTTTTATGAAGAAAGAAATCCATTAAAGAAGAATATGATGACATGAAAATGTAATTTAACCAAATATAAAGATAAAATACCATATTAAATATATAAATGGAATAATATAATAAAATTAGAAGAAAATATTCAAATAAGAAAATTTATGACCCATATAAATGAAAATTGAGTCAGGAAAAACCCTTATGAATTTGGAAATGAATAAGAAAATTGAAAATGAAAGAGAGAAATAGAAATGAAACTTTAAATACCATGAATAAAAAGGTAATTTTGATAAGATATATAAAATAATAATTATATACTCCATATAAATTAATGTTGGTTTATAATACAAAATATTTCTCAAATATGTAAAATTAAGAAGAAAAACCCTTACATTTTTAATAAATTTTAATTTTAGAAAGTAAATTATTTATAAAATAATGAGAATATAAATTAAATTAGAAAACCATGAATAATTGGAGAGGAATATTCATAAATAAAATTATATAATTTAGTGGGAAAACGAGATCATGTAGAAATTATTAAAAACATTCCTTTAACACTTTTATAAAAAAGTAAAGTCAATAGAAAATGACCTTAAAAAATAATTTATGTATGGAGGAATTCCATAAAATAAAGAAAATGGACATGAATGAGAGAAAAATTATTATAACTCAAAGAAATGAAATTGAGTTAACCCAAACCCTTACCTTGGATTATTATTTGGTTAGATGTGCTCTAAAATCATTGAATACTTGATACTTCTATTTAATATACTCTTTTAAATATAGTATTTGAAACTCCTTGTGAGCATAGGTTACCAAACATGAGATATATAACACCCCAAAAATTATAAAAAGAAAAACATTTCTTTGATAGTGTGTATGACACATGACACCAATTGTAGAAAGGAATATAAATTTTTGAGGCTTTATGATATATTTACTATTTTAAATAAATATATTCTTTAGCTTTAGATTCAATCCATACTAAGTTATCTTATACTTCACACAATAAAAATTTGGTTCAATAGCTTGTGTTACACATAATACCGAGTTTTACTGAATACTGTTACTATTATTATTTAAAATGAAAATTATCTCCTAGTAATTAAATTAGAGGTTATTAATATGTATAAGTAATTTATGAAAATATATGGTTGTATTATATATTTACTGATTAATTATAAATTAATATAAGAATCAATTGAATATAAAGGGAATGTTTTTTTTATAAAAAAACTATTTTTAAGTGACAAAGACATTTTATCCTAATAAGTTAAATTAATTACAATTATTGAATAATATTAATTAAAAGTGTAAATATTATATATTAAATAATTTTTTTACACTCATCCAATAGATTTTATATGCATAAGATAAGAACAAATCTAATTTTACTCATAAAAAACTGTATTTTCTAAAAGACAATTTTATCGCCTTTTAATGGAGAACTTATTTTAAAACTAAATTTTGGAACTTTTATAAATTATATTTTACAAAATAAAATTAAATTTTGAAATATTAATTTTAAAATTATATTAGGGTTTTTTTGGTATTTTCTAAGAATTTTCATTTTTAATGAAAAGTACAAAATACTGAATTTTAATTAAAAATTGACTTTTCATCTAAATAATTTATAAATTTATATTATAATTTAAATTGGTTTCAATGTAAAATTAGATAATATATATATATATATATATATTAATTTAATGAAGTTAATTAGAATAATTTTTACATTTATCTTATATATATATAAACTTAGTAAACTTTTGAACATTTTCACATTAAAAATCCGCTTTCTCATCCCGTATGTGGGATTACTTTTAAATTAATTTATGCCATTTATGGGATTTGAATTTGGAAAAATGGATTCCATATTTGGATTCATAATATTTTATTATTTCTAGTAAGGTCAAATTATTTTTTGAAAAAAAATATTAGTGTAAGCAATTAACATTAATTACAGTGATGAAGGTGAAAATGAGTTTACTAAGTGGTTAAACTGTAATCTTAAGGGGCCAAATAACATATAAACTTGTAAAAAAATCATTTTATGAACATATTTAGACCATATACCCACTTGAATCAAATATTATTCATTATTTTTGGAAATTATGTAAGCGGGACCACCCAATAGTGTTTACCTTTTAGTATTTACAAGAATATCCCTCCTCCTCCACTATATAAGGGAACTCACCCCCTCACTTATTCACACATATCAAGAAATTTGTATCATCAAAACCTTGTAAAAATAACCTCAAAAAATTATTCCCCTAATCATAGAATCATTTTTGGAAATAAAGAAAACCAAGGAAGGTTTTTTGGTAAAAACCAAAAGGAGTTACCCGAAGAGAAGGTAACGTTCTTCAGTGAGAACTTTTGTTTTATCTACATATCCACCACATAAATTCTTTTTATATGATTATTATATTATAAAATTAGTATATTAAATATACTAATATGTTTTTATGTTAAGGGTATGACCTGAAAATCCACACACTTCCATTAAATGGGATACACAATCACCATTCATGTGTACGACGGACTACCACCCCTCGAACCGATGGCATTCATTTTTCCATTACCACCATTAAAGGTTGAGAATAATGATGTATTTGACATTTATATATTAAATATATGATATTTAAAATGTCTTTATGATTCTTTAATTATTATATAACACAAACCTTTATGATATCCATTTTATGGGAATATGATAACATCATTTGTGGACATGTGAACTACCACCTCCCCAAAGAGATTTGATTCATTCATTATTTACATGGAATGTATTAAGGATGAGTTTAATAAAAATATTATACATATATGACCTAAAAAAATTCTATAAATTTAATACACATATATATAATTTAATTTTCTTTCTTTCTATATGATAAGAAAATGGAAACACCATTCATGAGTGTGTACGACCTACTGTCTCCATGAACGGTGTATTTAATTTCCTATCACCAAATTTTATGGATTTATATAAATAAATATATTATAAATATATATTATATTTAAATCATGATCTATGTAATAGGAAAAAATAAAATAACAAGTCAAAATAAACTAAAAAACATGTCAATTAACACCTAAAATAATGAAAATAATGAGTGATTATTAACAAATGGGTCATGAGATGTTATAAAATAATAATATATGATATTATAAGTATTAATATGGTTTTATTATAAGTTAATTGTAACGCCCCGACCCCAGTTACCCAGAGTCGGTGCATTACTTCGTAACATTGGCATGATCACAAAAGATCAAGTCTCGAAAGACCGATTAGTTTAGTAGCCTTGGAAACACTAGATATATTCATAAGTCTTACATTACATCATAAAGTAAAACAAAACTACAAAATCTTATCTTCATATCCCCTTATATTATCCCTTCAGGTCATTCATAATATACTTCTTCACATCCTAGAAAAATTAAAACATTGAAAGGGGTGAGCTCAGATGCTCAGTAAGTATAACAATATAGCGGAAGCTTTCATAAATAAACATAAACATTTAAGGCAATGTATAACTAAAACAAAAGCCTTTTAAACTTAAACTTCAACATAATATGGCAAAAGTAAAATGAGATAATGCCATTTACTTCTTCACATGGATATTATACTGGTTGAATAATCACGTGCAATATCAATAACCACTTTCATAATGATGGAATGCATAATTCCATACTATCATAACCACGTAGCCAAGGACTTGTGCCAAGACTAAAAATAAGATTTTGTCAAGGAATCATGCCAGGACACTAGTTTTTCTCATGAGACCTGCCGATGCATCGAGGAGCTATAGCGGGCTCCACCCGTCACTTATTAAGTCCAATGCATTCCTCATATGAACATGTTTAAACATATCATAAACCATAACATAATTGTATCACATAAAACATGCATAAAGGAAACATAAGATTTCCACACATAAATCACAAGATATCAATACAACACATTGATATAATAAATATTTTATCTAAACCATTTTCAATACCAAAATAAAATAAAATTAAAACTTTGTATTTATTTTTCATTTAAAAATTTTTTTTTGGCTTCTAGAGGAATCCGAAACTCAAATAACGACGGTGGAGAAGTCGTTGTCGCCGTATACGTACAACAAGAAAAACATTCCTTTTTTTTAGTAAAATTATTCGTATAAAAATATTCCTTTTGAATAAACGTAAAAGTCAAAGGGGTTTATACACCATATAAAGGAAAGTTGTGTATAAAACCAAATATGCATCAATGAAAGGAGATTGACACGAAGTCCTTATAAAGATCATTTTTAAAATAAAATCAATCTATTATGTGTATTCACTATAAGTACACATAAAGAAATTACAAATACAAGATAGAAAATAATAATATCATGACATAATTTGAAAGTAGGAGATTAACTCAAAGAATGGTAATTGGGTTAAGAAGTTCCCTTACCTTGCGTCCTGTCTTGACTCGACCATTCATTAACCTCCTGAATAATAAACTAGAGTTAATTTATAATTTCTTAAGAACATTTTTCAAGTTTTTTATTCCTTTTATATAACTTATTTCCATGTTATGAACATTATGTAATTATTGAAGTTAATAACGGTCGTTTTGTCGATCTTTGGTACTTGAGTCAAAAATAAACTTCTTATAATTACAAGTTGTTCATGTGGTGATATATCCATTATATCCAGAATTATATTCATGATATAGATATCATATATCTCATATATATGTAGTATATACATGCATTTATAATATTACATAACGTTTAGAGGTAAGAAATGAAATGCACCGTTCATGGAGACGGTAAGCCGTACGTACGCATGAACGCTACTTTCATTTCTATTTCGTATTTAATGAAATCATAATGATATAAAGGTATATTATAATTCCAGTATAATATCATATATAATATCATTTAATCCATCCTTTATACATCCCACATATGAGATTAACGATTCAAATCACTTCGAGGGGGCGGTAGTCCGCACTTCCTAAAATGAAAATATCGCGTTTACCCATAATGGAAAAAATAAAGGTATGCCATAAATGAAAAATACAGAACCTTAAGTAAAACATAAACATATTATATATTATTTATAAATATAGTGACATATTAATGGACACATTTGAAGGTGTTATATGAGTGTTGAACAATCATCGTTTCGTGAGGCAGAAATTCGCCATCCACAGAAATAGTATGTTCTTTAACCATTAGATGTAGGTGTGTGTAAGTGTAGCTCGAATAATTCTTATAACAACATCATAGTATATTTAGGATACTGTTTTTGTTACAAAAGAAATTAATAGAAAGATTTTAGGGGGTTGGATAAGAAAAATAAAACAAAATAACATAAGTGAAGACATTACCTTAAAATCGGGTAACTCTTTTGATTTGAGCCAAAGGCTTCCTTGGGAAGAATTATGCCAAAAGTGAGGCTTCTAAGAGTAAGGGAGGTAAGTTGGGAGATTATTTGGGCAGAGGTTGGCCGAGCCAAATGGCTTGAAGGTGTGAATAAGGTGGTAGAGGTGGGGGCCTTTTATAAGTGGAGAGGAGGGGCACTCTTGGAAAGTAATGAAATGTTACTTTATTATATAATGAGTTTCGGATTTTAAAGGTCCCAAACTTATATAATTCGAGGCTATGGTGATAAGGGTTCGAAATATACTCATCCAATAGGTTTTTGACAAGTGTAAGCCTTGGATTTTACATTATCTTTTCATTTTATTTAAATCGTTAATTAATGAGGTAATCGCTGCATCATCATGGTGTCATAAATAATTTAATTTATTTAATTTATAAAAATTATAAAAAAATATCATGATGTAGGAAATCTTTTTATATTTCTAATGAATACTTATAGTAAAAAATATGACTTGTATAACCCCATTTAAAAATTGTTTTATCAAAACAACTTATGTTTGTGACATTTTTATTTTAACTTTAAATAAAAGTTATTTATGTCATTTTCCTACCAAAGTGGATCCATGGGGTCCCCAATTTGACCCATGGATTGTCTTGGTCGTCCATGACTCATAAAATAGGGTTAGGACAAGTGTAAAGGTATTTTCATATTTTTATAATATCATTTTTACCTTAAATGTCACTAATTACCTTTAATCACGATTAATTAAACTTAAAAGTTACTATTCACCAAAAAATTATTTTAATCCCATTGAACCACATTTTACTTCCTAATGACAACCATGTATGTCATATTTTTGAAAATAAAATCACAAAAGTGGAAATATTTCATTTAAATGAAAAAAATCAGTTATTTAACTACCACTTAGTGGTTTCACTATTCATCAAAATTGATGTTTTTTCAGAACAATGCCAAAATTTCACCCTAAGCTATAATTGATATTCCAAATTCAAAAATGATGTCTATTTTACAAAATTACAAACATATAAGTTGCATTAATTATTTTTTATAATTAATTCCTACTGTCACAACAAATAGCGTGTTTTTATGAAACAATATATATCAAAAGATTGGAAATTGTTTATGTCCAATTTCATAGTGAAATTAATTCTAATGAACACCATTGTATAAAATGGTAAAAATATATTCTAATTATAATTTAAAACCACTCAATAGTATAATTTATCACTACAAATTATTTTGATTAAAAAAGTTGTTTTTAAGTATTCTTCACTATTCATAAAAAATGGAAGTGCTCACAAAATTACAAAAAAATCAACTTAGGATAATTTCGATATTACGAATACAAAAATGAAGTCAATTTTGAAATATAAAATTTCGATAATTTTAAAAGTGGGTATTACTATTCATAACGGCTCCTTCGATTAGTCGCGGTGCGTTAGAATCTCGAACTTTCGTATAATGCAAGCTATTGCATTATTTAAAAAGAAGAGTATCGTGGAAGCTCGGGGTGTTACATTAATAACATAATTAAAATTATTATATAGGAGGTTAAATATCATTTAACCAAAAAGGATCATAAGGTAAGAGATTTTGTCTCAATTTACATTCCATTGAGACTTATATGATATTATACACCAATTCAGTTTTATGTGGTGTATATACATCTATTTTGACATGTAATATCATGGATAATTCATTATTCATGGTATTTTATGTTTCAGTTTGAATCATATGATCCAATGGTATTTTAATTGAAAATTACCAAATGGTAAAAGTTATTGTGCAATTTCACTTTCTTTTGTGATTGTTAACTTTATCCTGAAACAATCACTTTATTATAATCATTATTATTGGATATTAAATTTATATTAAATATAAATATTCTTGTGTATTGGATATTTATATTTCCTAAAATGTATTCAGTTTTTACATATGGCATTTACTTGGAAATTTATTTGATAAACGTGGGAAATATTGATAAATCCATATTCTTTACTCAATACTGATATTTGATAATGAACATTATTTATGAATTAAATAAATTAATATATATATATATATATATATATATAATGAGTGATTTGGACTGGTATGACACGGGTTGGGGAATGTTTAATTTAATCCCCTCTATTCATTAGTAATCTCATGAGATAAATCAGTTAGCCAAATTAGCTAGATGGGTTTTTACTTGATATATTTTAAACTGCCACGTGAAAGGTCTTCACAATAAAGGTACCATGTACCTAAGAAACATGGAATCTAATAAATAAGTGTTTCCTTTGTTCTAATTCAGTTATTATCATCCATGATATTTTCAAAATGAAAAAAAATCTATGGATGAATTTCATTCTCAGCATAGTGATCAAATGGCATGAATGTTCAGTTATTTACCTTGATATATTAATTATACCTTATACATTTACTCTAATGGAATCTATGTTCAATTATTTACCTTGGAATATTGATTATTCATTATTGATCCATGATATATTTCACTATACTAAACTCTTACTGAGCATTTGAGCACACCCTTATTTTTTTCCTTCACTAGAATTCTCTGAAGTTCACTAAGAAATATATAAATGGATATTATAGAAGTAATAATTTAATTATCAAAAAAAAATTATGTTGAAATTTTTTTATTCATTTGTAGTACAATTATTATTTATGTATATTTTGTTTACCAAGATTACTAAACTGTTCGGTCCTATGGAAGACTATTTCCTTGTATCTTATGGAAGCTCAATGGTTGTAGACACTGAATTCGGGATACTGGGATCAGGGTCTATTATTGCTATCAGATAAAGTTTAGTGGAAACCTTGGGAGCTAGATTTAGGAAAACATCGATTAGGGAACATAAACCTAAGATATAATTTATGGATAAGTATAGAAGAAGATCCTAAATTTTTGGTAAGATAGATATTATGTGAGTCTTATTAACAATAAATCCCTATTTGGAAACTAAAAGTGGACATGGTTCTGGAACAAATGTACCTAGGGGTAATAACTCTAAAAGGGTGGAGTTAGGCTTGACTCGAGTATAACATGGTACCTGAAAATGGGCCTTACTGCGCACCTTTTTGACACTCCTAGGGGATATTATTGATATAATTTAAATTTTCTTTTCAAATTATTATGAATAATTTGAATAGATAAGGACAATTAATTACCTAGTATCAAACCTATAACAAGGAAGGAACTATGTGTAAATAAAATAATTAAATTATTTATGCAATGGGTTTTAAGAATTAAATTTTAGAATTATTTTATCAATAGTATTTTGGTTACAATAATCCCAAAATTTCTAAAGATTCTATTAAATTTAAGAAGTGCATGTGTATTTATTAATATAAGAGTTATGAATACCATCATGAGTTAGTGAGTTAAGATTGATCATAATTTGAAAATATCAAAAAAATATTTTTTAGGTTTTATGTAATGAGAGTCTACCGAGACTTAAGATATATTAGATGAAATTTATTATAATACAATCCATTAGTTTAGTACAAATTTTAGTGGAAAATTTACTTAAGGAATAATTACATTATAGTTTATAGACATAAGTTTCAAGGTATTGATAAACATTAGTGTTGATATCAAAATAATATTATTACACTTTGTAAAAATATACGTTATATTGAAAACCCTAGTAAAAAGGTTATTTAATGATTAATTTTATTTCAAGGATTCCCATTATATTTTTTAGAAAAATTGTAGGAATTATACTAATGTATTTTAGAAAAAGGAAAACCCGCATGAAGTGTGAAAACCCATCACATCCGGAAAGGCAGTGAGGCTTGAACCCATGACTGCAGGATGATAAGGGTTTCATGACTACCACTTGCTTACTCAATGTTTGGGTTAATATTTCATTATTTTTAGTTAAAAAATTTGATGAATAAATATTAATGATGAATTATAATATTAATTTTTGTGCTTATAGATTAAGGTATTAACCATACTGATTTTGAAAAATAGTTAGAGACAAATATAAATACTTGTTTAATGGATCTTATGATCAATTAAAAGTGAATTTTAGTACTTCAGGCATAAAAATCATTTTTGGAAATTCATTTGTTGAAGTAATGGATGAATTGGAAATTTACAAGATCACAACAAAAGGATGAAGTTTAACATACAGAATAGAAATATATAAAGTAAGTATATTTTTTTATATTCTTAGGGAGTAAAATAATTAATCAACATTAGAAAATGGATTTTAGAAGAAAATGATATCCTTGTACCATACTTTCTGATGATATCAATGACCTTTTCAAACATATTAGATTTAGTCTTAGGACCTATAATTTACATTAATAATTAAACTTTTTTTGATTAATGGACTCAATCACACTCTATAATTATTTACACTTTTATTCCCTGTCTATATTTTCACTTGCTGCTAATGTTATCCTATGTAGAAACCTAGTTATATGTTATTTTTTATGACCATTGTACTTCATATTCTAAATCTTAAAGAGGATATTTTACCAACCCTTCTAATAATGCGGGATTTTAAAAAATGAATTTTAAAATATTAAATAATTTATTACAAAAATTGAGTTTAAATTATGAGGAAAAAATATATTTAAGATGGGGAGAATGTAACACCCTCAAAATTCTAATAAGAATGAAATTTTATTCGATAGTGTGTATGAAATAAAACAATAAGATTAGAAATGAATAGAACCTTTAGAGAATTTATTATATATTTACTATTTTAAATAAATATATTCTAAAGATTGTAATACATGAAATAAAGATTTAGCTTGTATCACACACAACAATGAGTCTCTTCGATAACTTACATTACACGCAAGATCGAGTTTCACAGAATAATACTAATAATTTTATTTAAAATTAAAATTATCTCTTAGAAATTAAATTAGTACATACGAATATTATTATGTAACTTATGAAAATATATGGTTTAATTAATTGGTTACCAATTAATTATAAATTAATATATGAATCTATTGAATATAAAGATAATGTTTTTATAAAAAACAATTTTTATACAGCAAATAAATTTTATCCTAATAAATTAAATTAATTACTATTATTTAATGATATTAATGAAAATTATATATTATATATTCAATATTTTTTTACACAAATCCAATAGATTTGATAGGAATAATATAAGAACAAATCTTATACTAGCATAAAAATATGTATTTTTCTAAAATGAAATTTTGCGACTTTTCAATGGAAACTTATTTTAAGACTAAATTTTGACTATTTTATAAATTATATTTGAAAAAATAAACTAAATTTTTTAAATATTAATTTCAAAAATATCTTATGGTGTATTTTTAGTATTTTTCTGAGAAGTTTTATTCTTTGATGAATATTGAGGAATACTGAATTTTAATTTAAAACTGACTTTTCATCTAAATAATTTATAATGATAAAATATATATTGAATTGGTTTTAAAGTAAAATTAGATAAATTATAAATATATTAATTTAATTTATGTCATTGGAATCATTTTTTATTGATTATATTTATAAAAACTTAGTAAAATCTTGAATATTTTCACTTTAAAAGGCCGATCTCTCGCCCTATCTATGGGATTAATTTTAAATTAATTTCCTCCACTTATTTGATTTGAATATGAAAAAATGGATTATATATTTGTAATAATTATAATTTAAAATTTCTATAATTCTAAACCTAGTGTTTGACCAAAATTATTAGTAAAAGTAATTAAAATTAATTAGAGCGATTAAGGTAAAAATGAGTTCACTTACTAGTTAGACTTTAATATTAAGTGCCCAAATGACCTATAAAACTATAAAAAAACCATTTTATAGAAATATTTATACCATATAAAATATTTTTTATAAAATTATTCATTATTTGAGGAAAATTATGTAAGGAAAACCTTTTAATAATGATGAGATTTTAGTATCTACAAGAATTCCACCCATTCTCTACTATAAAATAGCACTAACCAACTCACTTATTCACATATCTCAACCCATTTGGCTCATAAAAAACCAACAAAAATAAACTACCAACATACCTCCTTTCATCATAGATTATTTTTTGGTAAATAAAAAAATTCAAGGAAGGATTTTGGTATAAACCAAAAGGATTTACCCGAAGAAGAGGTAATGTTCTTCAATGAGCACTTTTGTTATATTTACTTATCCAACCATAAAATTATTTTTATATCATGATTATATAATAGCATCAGTATATTAAATATACATGTATTTTTTATGCTATGTTTATGACCTAAATATTTAAACACTTCAATGAAATGAGTTACACAATCATTGTTCGTGTGTACGACAGACTATTGCCTTGCGAACCGATGTCATTGTTCTTAAATTACCACCTTTCAAGGATGATAATAATGATATATTTATAGTTTTTATATGATATATATAATATTTATAGTTTATTTATTATTATTTAATTATTATATAACACATAATTTTATGATTTCTATTTTGTGGGAATATGATAACATCGTTTGTGGGCATGCAGACTACTGCTTACTTAAAGAGACATGATTCATTCACTCTTTACATAGAATGAATTAAAGGTGGTTTTAATAAAATTATGTGACAAATATGAAATAAAAAATTTACTGGAATTATAATATACATATATATCATTTACTTTTCTTTCTTTCAATACGACAAGAAAATAGAAACTATGTTCATGCGTACGTACAACCTACTGTCTCCATGAATGATGTATTTCATTTCCAACCACAAAATTTTATGGATTATATAAATAAATATATAATGAATATATATGATATTTTTATCATGTTTTAAATTCTAGAGATGAGTATATCCTGATATACGTAAGAGGAACAAAAAAATAACAAGTCCAAAACATACTAAAAAATAAGGCAATTAACACACAAAACCAAAAAAATAATGGAAGATTATTTCCAAATGGGTCATGTGATGTTATAAAAGAATAAAATATGATATTATAAATATTTATATTTTTATATTATAAGTTAATAACACAATTTAAACCATTATATTGTAGGTTAAAGAGAATTCAACCAAAATGGAGAGTAATGTAAGAGATTTCATCTCAATTTACATTCCATTGAGTCTTATCTGTTATTATACACCAATTATGTATTATTTGTGTATATACAAACCTTTTGACATGTAATATCATGTATTATTCATTAATTATGGGTTTTAAGTTTTAATTTAATTTATCTCATCCAAGTAAATATGACATGAAAATTAGCAAATGGTAAAAGTTATTGTGAAATATAACTTTCTTTTTTGATTGTCAATTTTATCTTGAAATAATAACTTTATTCTAATATTTTTTATTAGAAATTAAATTTCTATTAAATATCCATATTCTTTTTAATGGATATATTTATTTCCTAAACCATATAATATTTTTACATATGGTGTTTACTTAGAAATTTATTGGATTAACTAGGGAAATATTGATAAATATGTATTCCTTAATAAATAAGAATATTTGATAAATAATATTGTTTTTGAATTAAATAAATTATTTGATATATAAGGAATTATTTATATGGGTATGAAATGGATTGAGGACCATTTAAAGTAAGCCCCTCGATGCATTAGTTGTCTCATGGGAAAAATCAGTTGGAAAAATCAAATGGGTTTTTAACCGATATTTTATTAAATTATATTGTGAATGGTATTTATAGTAAAGGTACCATGTACCTGGGAAGCATGAATTCCAATAAATACACATTTAGTCAATTCAGATTCATTTATTATTATCAATGTTATTTTCACCATGACAAAATCTATTGATTCATTTCATGCTTAGTTTATTGATTAAATGGAATGTGTATTATATTATTTACCTTGACATATTGATTATTCATATATATAGTTATTTAAATGAAATGTGTTTTTAGTTATTTAAATTTACATATTTATTATTCATTATTTATTAATGATAGCTTCTGTTGTACTTAACCCTTACTGAGAATTTTAACTTACCCTTATTTTTTCCATTCCCCTAGTTATGAACAAGATATCATTGATTGAGTATTCAAGGACGAAGTTAAATAGTTTTATTATTTATTTTATTTCATTTTATATAACCAATTTAAAATGGGTTTCATGTATGTAATCTGGTTCTCCAATACTACTAAACTGTTCAGTATTTTGGGATTTGAATATTATATCTATTCCAATGTAATAAAGTAAAGCTATTTCTCCGTGATACTAGGGTCAGGGTTGTTACACGATACACCTAATTGGGAGATAAATGGGGTATTTATTCAAGTGGAAACAAAAGGAAAGGTTTGGAATGATTTGGATAGAGGCAAGGTCCTTTTATAGGTGATCTTGAGTGGCTTTTTCAAAAATACTCACTCTTTAACGAGTAAGGAATGAAATATTTCATGGAATGTGAATATAAAGTGAAAAAATAATTAATATATGATAAATGGACATCAATAATAACATTATATATTAATTTAGAGATAATTTATTGTGATATTTTGGGACTTTATCCCTTAGTTAAACCCTTTCCCCTCATTTTACCTTTATCGTGGGAACTTAATTTTTACCTCAGTAACTTATTTTTATGCCTCAAAATTAAATTAAACTTATTACTTAATTTGATCATTATAATTCCAAATTTGAAATCTATTTTATTGGATTCAATTTCTGAAGGTTATAAGAAATAATTTTTATATAAGAATTCATAGAGTATAAAAACTAATTTTTAGAAAAATGGAGTTTTAAGCATAAAAATGAATTAAATATAATTCTTTAGCAATTAATAATAATTGGATAGATGTTATGTTATTTGTTTATATATATAAATATTAAATTTTATTAAAATAATTATTTAATAGTAATTATTTTAATTTATTAAAATAAAAATAAACAGCATATAAAAAATAATTCTTTGAAATAATAGGTCTTTTGACATTAAATGATTTAACAATTATTTCTAAATTATTAATAATTAAAGAAATATTTTTTAGTTATTTTTTATATAAAAATGTGTTTAGTCAAATTTATTACTCCAAATATGATAATGAGAGATTTTTATTTTAAATAGAAAAGTATAATATATAATAAAAATAATTTTTAAAATATTTTTTATTTAGCCATGACTAATATGATTAGTGTTTAATTATAGTCAAATAATTTTTTATTGTATGTTATTATGTTATTTTAATAATAATCCCATGAAAATTTCAAAAAAATTTATTAATATCATTCTTGAAAAGTAATAATTTAAACAAAAATACATAATTCATAAAAAAGAATCTTTATAATCAATGGTACATTTCTCAAGTAATTTAGTATATTTGATTATATTTTAAAACCATGTACATTATTTTAAATAACTTTTTTATAATAAATATGTATATTTTAAACATCTAAATAAACTTTATGTTTGTTAACCACGTTCCTATAATTCTAAACTCATAGAATGCTTACTAGTATTATACCCAATGAATATATACCCTTTAATAATGGAAATATATCAACTATATTACCCCTATTATATCCTATAAATTCATTCCATTTTAACTTCAAAAATAAAACTTCCCATTCCTATAGTTTTCACTTTAGATCATATAACATCCTTTATCCTTTCGTGATGTTTTTCTCATTATTAACTTAATTTTACTAATGGTGTTACTTAAGGGTGAATATGTTCCAAGGGATTTCATATTTGTAAAAATATTTTTATATTCTATTTATTTCCCCTTTCCATTTATGCATTTTTAAGGGATGTAATCATCCATGGTATGAAATACTTATCATTATGTATATTTTTTTTAATGTTCTATTATGATTGAATAAAGTGTTGTTATTTTGACTCAGATCTTATATGACTTTTTAGTCAAGAATCTATTCATTATAAAGAAAAATAATAATAAAGTAAAAATTAATAATAAAAATGAGATGTTATATCCCCCCTAAATAAATCACATCATCATAATTTTAATTATAACTCACTAATGAAAATAATTAAGGGTATTCATAAGATAAACATGACTCAAGATATAATTTATAATAAGACATCAAACTCAACATATTACATAAGACTATAAAACTCATATTTTCCTTAATAATAGCATATATTGAGATTTTCATTTTTCATAACCATTTGGGAATAGTATAACTTCATATATTTAATAAAAATATTACACACTATGAGATACAAACCATGTGTTAGGAAATTTTACTCATTGAACATTAATTGATGTGAGGTGTGAGCTATCACCTTATAATTTTACATAATAACACACCCCAAGAACTTCTATGAAGTATCACTATATATCAAAAATCCTTCTCCACTATAGGGTAGTGTAAGTACAAGTGCAATTAAATACCTATTATCAAGATCCTTGAAATTTTATTCACATTAATATAACTAAGGGAAATTGATTATTTTCCATGTTAATTGAGTTTATTGATTTTATAGTCATAAATATTTCCCACAAAGTGTCGATAAGTTCTATAAAATCTAAAAAAAAAACTATAGATCACTTTTACAGTGGCCACTTTGGGCCGCTTTTTTAATTTCCTCTATATTGGAAGGATCCCTAGATATACCCTTACTTGTAACATCCCAACTAATTATAGAATAATAAATTTTCATATCTATAAATATTTATGAATTTGATAGTAATTTTACCTTAACTGGGACGCTATGTCCAAAATCATACTTGACACGCAACAATAGGTTTCTCCAGAATCTTATGTTATACACAAGACTTAGTTATTCAAAAAAATAATACATTATTAATATTATTATTTTACATGGTAGTTAAAACCTAGCCGTTATATTGGAGGGAATGAACATAACTAATTATATTATGTTTACACATGTTTATTAATTTTTTTTACTTTCTTCAAAAACAATTTATGGGATTAAAATAAGAATAAATCCAATTTTAGTCCTAAAAGCTCTAATATTTTTTAAAAGGATGTTTTACCGTCTTTTGATGAAGAAACCATTTTAAATACAGTTTTTGAAACATTAATATGTTTTATTTTAAAAAATAAACTTATGTTTTGGAATTGGGGTATAAAACTTTAGTTTGGATAATGTTTTGGTATTTTTATGATAAAATTCATATTTGAATAAATAGTAAAAAACACTGCATTTTAATTCAAAACTTTTTTTTCATCTAATTTATTTATATTATTATATTATATTTTTAATTGGTTTTAAATTAAAATTAGATTAAGTATTTATATTTTAATCCAATTTTGGTCATTATAAGTAATTTTACAATGAAATTAGATATAAATTAATGTAAATTTTTTGATGGTTTTTACTTTTAAAAACTTGTTTTCTAATTTTGACAATAGAGATTAATTTTTAATTAATTACTAAAACATCTGTGTTTTAAATTTTGAAAAATGGATTCATTATTTTTAATTAGTGGGTTCAAATTATGTAAAAATGTTCCTTTTATTTTTTGAATTTTATGAATAGTAAGTCAGTAATTTTTATTTACCACAGTTAAAGGTTAATCAGGTAAATTAGGGTAACAAATAGTATGATAAGGATAGTAAAATTACCCTAGAACCTTACAAAATACAATTGGATGAACAAAAGATGAACCTTAACACCCAAGGATTAGAATTGACTCATTTAATGGACTTTTATCCAGGAAAGTGAGATAAATATTATTTTTTTTAAAAGATGGAGGCCCAAGGGCCCCTTATTATTAAAAACATAAACAAAGTGCAAAGGATTATTTAACAACCATTCCAAACGACCCCAAAAACACAAGGGAAGAAAAAAGAGACTTCATGAACCTTTATAATGTGTGTGCATGCTATGACAAGAGGAGATTCCATCCCTACCACGAGGCTGACATCCCCTCTTTCCAGCGGTTACTAGTGTCCATGTATCATCTCCTTCATCTGGAGGCCCAGTGTCAACATCCTCTTGCATATTAACAGCTTTAGGCATGCCATCTCTAAGCTGTCTCTCATCATCACTACCTGCAGATGCAAGAAGTGCAAACACATTTTTTGTATTTACTTTCAGTTCAGTTCTCCCCTTGAATGCTTGAGCAGGCACATGCGGCTTAGGAGCAGAACTTTTCAGAGTGTCATCCCCCTTTCCAATAGGTGTTGGGGTAAATTGAATTGGCATACATTCCATTGGGCTAGAAATCTTAGCCCTATTCCCAGAAGATTGATAATAGAAATCATCCGAGACCTGGATGAGAGAGTCCTGCCTCAAACCAGGATTTTTAGCCTTGCTCAACATTTCATTAGAACCCTCAACAGTGGTCTAGACAGTCTCCCCCACATGCATATTAGATCCAACATACCTTTGGGATTGAATAACATATTTACCAGTAATTAAAAAGGAATGAGAGTGCTTTTATGAAGCATTAGAGATCAGCAAACCCGAATCCTGTAGTGGTTTTGCAGGTAGGCTGTTCTTCAGTAAATTCCCTGGCCTAGAGGGAGAAGCAACCACATTAAAGTTATCCAGTTCATTCATACCATTGGTTTCACGTCCTTGCTTTATTGACATAATCCATTCTTTTGTCAACAACAACTCCATGGAGGGGCCACCAGCATCCTTTATTGTTCTATCGGGGCAGGGATATTTCTCAAGTCCATTCACAGGAGTCATTTTTTTCCTCACCTAAATGAGTTTTTATGTTCCTTCTCTTTCCTGAGATTGCAGCTTCCAACAAGTTCTTTCCATTTCTGCAATTTGTTGAATGATGTTCTTGTCTAAATCTATCATCTACATCTGCTTGTGTATAGTATTCTTTTTTCCATTTGGCTGTCAAAAGAGTCTGTGTCAGAATGACCTTCCTCCATGTGCTTAGTTATCACATCCTTGAAAGAAGGATGGACTTCAGTTGCATATTCCTCGTCTGCTATGTCATCCCAATTAGCATTTTACTTGACTTTCTGTTTAAGTGAGTTTGGGAAGTCCTCTTAATTTATTGGTTCATGAGTAATATCCTACCTGAGGCTTGTACTACACCCCCTGGTTTTCTCATCATCTGCTCCCTACTTTGAAGAATGCAGACCAGCCCCTTGAGAAGTTTTATATCCTTTCTTCCTCCTACAATAAGTCTCCTCATGACCCTTCAACTTGCACCTAGCACATATGATGTTTTCACGACAGTTGGAACTGGAGTGTCCAATAATGCATCACATATCACAATACAAAGGTAGTTTTTCATATACAATTCTCAGGCTGATTTCATCTTGAGGGGTGGCAAGAATCACCTTGTCAATTAGAGCCGACTCTAAATAGATTTCCACTATGATTCTGGAAAAATGTCCAAAAGAAGTTTTTTCAGTAGCCAAATCCATTCGGATTGGTATACCTATCGCATATGAAATGTCAAATAGGATTTCAGAGTGCAACAATACCTAGTTTAGACCATAGATCTTAATCCATACTTGAGTAAAATAATCCTTAATATCATAAAGACCGAAATTCGGATTCCACTCATACACCCTAAATGTTCCTGGATTTAGATTCAAAGAACCAAAACCCCCCACATGACTCTTCAAATCAGCAGAGGGAAATAAAATATGAAAGAAACCTCTTCCAATATAAATGAATTTAAAATTATTGAAACCCCAAATGGAAGCTAATCGCACGACAAGATCATATATTTTCCAAGGTTGCATACCTTTAGATAAAGAGATTCAGGAGATAAATGAGTTCTTGCAAAGATCTAACCGTTCAAGGATCGCACCATCCGAGGCTGAGACATGAGTTGTAGTTCCTTTTCTGATGATGCATTGTGCAACTCGATTCTCTGGAAAGACAAAAGATCCAGTGGGGATCCCTGAGAAAGAGAAATCATCTGCTTCGAATTTCTGAACCTGTGTTTAATCCTTTGGAGAGGCGTGCTGGCGATGAGATTCATATGTGAAAAGATTTACGCTTCTCGGATGGATGAGTTCCACCCGACCCCCATTGAGGGTCGAGGGTTTCTCCGCTTCCTCCATCTCCAAGTGAGATAAATATTATTAAAACAATAGAAAGTGACAACATGTCATCGTCTTATTTATTATAAGTATAATAATTTTTATAAAGGGATTAACATGATGAAACTTAGATCATAAATAGTATTAATAAATCTAATGAAATAATATATATCATGGTAATTTATTTTTAATTTTTTATGATTAAATAATAACCATAAATACTGACAGAACAGTGACACAATAATTATTTTATTAAGAGAAATATCAAATAAATGATATGAAAAATATTAAAATAAATAAAATTAGAATTAATTAGTATATTAAATGAATTTTCGAGGTTACTATCAAATATTATAATTATATTCAATGGGTTTTTATGGTTTATATCTATATTTTGATTTTATTTAAATTCAATGAAATAAATAGTATCAAAATTGACACTATTGATATTTTATGAAAATAATATATTATTAAATTATTTAAAAATAATAAAAATATTAATATATTAAAACATTACTATGATAATGTTTAAACGTTCATAAAGTGTCCATTTATGGATAATTTTTCCCATATAAGTAAATTTTATATCCTTTTAATATTTAAAATGTTGTTACCAAAATTAAAATTAAAAGAGAATAATTAAGGGTAAAACAAAATGATAAGTATTAAAATGAAATCAATACATGTAAAAAAATAATTGTTTGAGATTATTTAGAACTATAATCATCTTATCTTCTACATAACACAAGTTGGAGTCATTTTGATTTAAAAATTAATTTATATTAATTTAATATTTTAAGAGTTTCCAAGGGTGACCCTCCCTTCTCCTATAAAAGGTAACCACACTTCTCTATTAATCACACTTCAAGAACCATTTGGTTATGCCAATATCTGTACAAACACCTTCCTAAAATCCATACACATATTATTAAAGCCCTATTTTATGCATATCACCCTTCATGGAGGTGTTAAGGTGTTTTTAAAGGCGATCAATCGAAGAAGAGGTATCGTTTTCTTTAAAGTACTTCTATTTTATTTCTTCTTCCACTTCCTTCAAATATTATTCTTCCAAGATAAAATAATAAATAAAGTATCCTAAATCTACTGAGATTTTTTATGTTAATATCATCACCTAAATCCATTTCTACTCTAATTAAATGGGAAAGGAATTAGTCGTTTATGCGTACGTGTGAACTATCACCTCTACGAACCGATCTAATTCGTTTTCCATAGCCATCTCTCATGACTGGTTATAATAATAGAATTAATTTTTGAATACAATTTGTATTAAATATTTATCATTATAATAGAATAATATATTAATTACGTTATTACTTTCCATGCACATGAAAATGATAACGTCGTTCATCCGTACATGTGAACTATCACCTCCTTAAAGTGATGTGACTCATTTTTAGTCATTATGTCACTTATATTATATATATATATATAAGTATATTTAAAATTATTAATATGATATAAATTATTTTATGATCATTATGGAAAGATAAAAATAATACTTACCTTCTTTCTATAACAATCAATGAAAAAATGAAAAAGTTACTCATGTATACGTACGACTTACTGTCTCCATGATTATAACAATGTTCATTTTTCAATAAAATACTTCATGGTATGATTTAAAGCTATAATTTATGTATAAAAACTATATTAATTTCATTAATATTAATTTGGAGATGATTAAATTAATTACCACATGGACTAGTGGCATCAAACCATGTTCATTTTCAACTCAAGTACGAAATATTGACAAAAACATCTGATATGGACATAAATAATTATATAATTGTTATAACATAACAATAAGTGATATAAAAGGAACAATAAACATGAAAAAGGTTCTAAATCAAGTATATATTAACCTATGTTTATTATTCATTATGATAAATAACGTACAAGACGATTCAGACTTGATGTAAGGGACTTCATCTCAATCTCCTTTCATTGAGGTAGATTTTGATATTATACACCACCTTCCTTTATATAGTGTATAATAAACCCCATTGACTTATAATTTCATTCAAAGGGTTTCAAAAGTAATATTTTTTATATTAATCATTTTACTAAATAAAAAAAGGAATTTTTTTAACGTATGCGACAACAATGACTTCTCCTCCGCCGTAACCGTTATTTTGATATTTGGCTTCCTCTATAAGACTAAATTTTTTAAAAGGAAAAGAAATACCTTATTCAATTTTTAGGTGTTTTGGTATTGAAAATTATTTTTAAAGTGGATTGACTATTTCTATATCTTTAAATTATTTCTTATGATTGAAAATGAAAATTTATAAGTGAAATGTTGATAATTGCAGTCTTTTATGTGTTATGATTATATAATGATACTTGGAAATTTTATGGGTAGTTACGTGATAGAATAAAGATAGGAGGTTATGTGATAAACCAAATACTAGTGGTTCTATGATAAACCGAGGATGGGTGGTTATGTTATAACCTCTAATTCATTGGTTATAGAAGTCAGCTGTATGTATATTCTATTTAGTGGTATGTGTGGAATTCAACTGTATGGTTATTACATTTAAGTATGATTATGCATCAAGTTACCTTTAAATGTTATATGTTATTTCTATGGGTTTTATGGTAATTTTTTTATTAAAAACATGGTAATCAATGAGCTTATATTCAGTTAAGTGTATTTACTACTTATTAAAGGTGAAAAGTTTTACTTTATGGTAAAGTATTCATGGTTTACATTTTTTTGCAAGACTAACATTTTTCCTTATTTGTGTATCCCTTACTTAGAGTTTTATGATCATACCAAGTTTTGAAATGTTTTTCACAGGATTTAGAGAAGTATAGAGTCATGTATGGGATCAAGGAAAAGTTATGAATTTTAAACATGAAATTAAACCATGTTTATTTTTAAATTCTTATTTGTTTTATGAAAAAAATGTATAGTGAGTTGAAGTGTATAATTTTTAATATTTGAATTATTATGGCCTAATTCTATAAATCAATAAACCTAAAAAATATACTTAATGTGAATGAATGTCAAATTATTGACTTAACTCATGATTAAGTAATGTTTTAGATTGGGGCCTTATAGTTGGTATCAAATATTGGATTAAATTACTTTAGGAGTTTAAATATTGTTAATCGAATATCCATAAATGATTTTTTATTTATGGTTAAATTTAAATGATATATAATTTTAATATTACCATGTTACTTCATTTAAGATATTTCGGTTCAAAGTGGTTTTCTGTATAGTAAATAGGGAAGCAATTCTGAGAAGGCATCCCGAGGAAAACAACCTTCCAAATTCGCATCCTAAGATGATCGAAATCAAAACTGAATAGTTTGTTTTAGTGATGAATTAGTTTACTCAGGCGATAAATGGTGGTGGTTTCTATGAATGAGATCAACCAGATCAATAATAGAGGAACAAGTTGGTAGTGGAGAATTTAATGAGGAAACGTCCCCAATCATTCATAGGATCATCTGACCCTATGCATGCAGAAGGGTATATTAAAGCACTAGAAAATATTTTTAATGTAATGGGGTCTTCAAAAAATCAAAAGGTTAGTATTTATATTGATCATTTTTAAGGTGAAGTTGATCGGTGGTGTTCAATGATTAAAAATATCAAGGGAAGTGAAGAGATTAATGCCATGGAATGGGATGAATTTAAGAATATCTTCCTTGTGAAATATTTTCCTAAGGATATTCGACTTAGTATGGAAAAGAAATTCTTGGAATTGAGACAAAAGAACTAATATTTTGTGGTTTCATATGAATAATATTTCAACCGTTCATCAAGGTATGTCCCAAATTTTATTTGGGATATTGATAGTAAGATAAATCAATTTTACTAAGGATTGAAGCTAAAATATCAAAGGGAATTTGTTTCTTGTGAGTTCAAAATTTATAAGAAACTTATTCGATGTACTGAGAAGGTAAAAATGTATTTTTTGATGATCATGTATTTCATGAGAAAAAGTAAAAGAAGGGATCTAGTTGGATGGAAATGGGAAATCATTCATCAAATATGTTTATAGTTAAAAAAACTAAATTTCTATCTTGTGAGAAGTGTGGTAAAAAGCATCCTAGAGAATGTATCTCAAAGTATGAGAAGTGATTACGATGTTGTAATATGGGTCATATGTATTGTGACAATAAGAGAGATGATAAATAAAGTAATTAAAAGTCAGTGGTAAGATGTTTCAGTTGTAATAAGTTTGGTAATTACGCCAATGTGTTTCCAAAGTTGATTACCTAGGGAGGAAACCAATAAGATCTAAGGCATATGGGTGTGTAAAAATAATTTTCTACCACTAAGATTGATGTGGGATTAGAAAATTAAGTGGTGATAGGTATGTTATATGTTTTTTCAAAATATTCCAATACTCTGTTTGACTCTGGATCTTCACTTTCATTCATTTATGAGAGATTTTCATATAAATTAGAAATATAACCTCATGAATGTTATACGAATGTTTTGGTAAAAACACGGTGTGAAAGTAGCCAATATTTATAAGAATCATATTATTAACATTAACGGGATAGTTTCTCTTTAAAATCTTGTTGAACTTCCCATAGTGGAATTTGATATCATTTTAGGTATAGATTAGCTTTCAGTTTATCATTATAAAATAGTTTCAAATTCCATGAAAGTTTTATTCAATGATTTAATACCTTTGATAACGTACCAAGAGATTGAGATATTTATTAAATATGTCAGTGAGATTTATCTAGCTCATTCTTTTGAAAATAAAGAAACAGTTTTGATTAGTGAAATATCAATAGTGAATGAATTTATAAATGTTTTTCTTAATGAATTTCCTAGTATTATTCCTGATTAGGAGATTAAATTTACTATTGATTTAGTTCCTAATGCTAATCCAATTTCTAAAATACCTTATCGAATGGTTAAAGTAGAATCAGAGGAATTGAAAAAATAGTTTTAATAATTTCTTAATAAAGGTTTCATTCGACCTAGCACTTCACTATGGGGTGCTCCTATTTTATTTTTGAAAAAGAAATATGGTTCAATGAGAATTTTTATTGATTATAGATCCTTGAATAACATCACTATTAAGAACAAGTATATGTTGCCTCATATCAATAATTTTTTATCAGCTCAAGGGAGCTCATTATTTTTTGAAGATTGATTTGAGGTTTGGGTACCATTAGTAGAAGGTGAAGGAGGATGAAATTCCAAATACAACGTTCTGAATGAGATATAGGTATTAAAAGTTTTTTGATCTTCCTGTTGGGTAATCTAATTCCCATGATATATTTATGAATCTCATGAATGGAGTCTTTCATCATTTTTTGGATCAGTTTGTGGTTGTGTTTATCGATCATATATTGGTTTATTCTAAAAGTTACTAGAAACATGAAAGTCACTTAAGGATTGTTTTATAAACAATAAAAGAAAATATACTATATGGAAAGTTTAGTAAGAGTGATTTTTGGTTGCAAAAACTTTCTTTCGTAGGTCATATTATTTCTAAATATTGCATAACTATTAACCCTTCTAAAATAAAAGCTGTTGAAAAGTGGATAAAACCAACAAATATCACAAATATTCATAGTTTTCATGGATTATAAGGTTATTACCCAAGGTTTGTTGAAATTTTTTCTTCATTATCAGGAATAAAAACTAAGTTATCGTGTAAGGGTGTTAAGTTGATCTAGATAAAAGAATGTGATGATTGTTTTGAGGAACTAAAAATAAGATCTATAAATGCTATAGTTTTGGCCCTACCTTCTAGAAATGGTTAATTTGTTATCTAGAGTGATGATTCATTGATAGGAATTGGTTATTTACCAATGCATAATGATCAGGTAATTTCTTATTTTTCACATTAGACAAAACATCATGAGTTAAAATACCCAACACATGATTTGGAATTAGGTGCTATTTTTTTGCATTAAAAATTTAGAGGCATTATTTGTATGGTGTAAAGTGTGAGATACATACTGATAACAAAATTTTTAAGTATATATTCACTTAGAAATAATTAAACATGAGATAGAGGAGATGGCTGGAATTAATCAAGTATTATGATTGCACGATTCATTACCATCCAAGAAAGGAAAATGAAGTGATTGATGATTTAAGTCATAAAATTAATACTACATTAACCATGATATGTTTGGAACGAGATCCTTTAGTTAATTATTTGATGAATTTTGGATTGGAATTTGTTGGTGTAAAAATTACTCTATTTTTTCAGGTGTTAGTTAAATCATCTCTATCAGATAAAATTAAGAAAGTGTAGAAGGAAGACAGTGAGTTGTAGAAAAAGGATTAATTGGTTCAGAAGTGTATGTTACTTGATTTTAACATTGATAAAGATTGTGTTTTGAGGTTTTAAAAGAGATTATGTGTGACATTTGATTTATATTTGAAGAATGATTTGTTATGTGAAACTCATAGTTATCCATTTTTAGTTTATCTAGGAAGCACTATGATTTAGAGAGACCTTCATAAGTATTAGTGGTGGGATGGAATGAAATGAGATATCGCTGACTTTACCTTTATAGGTTTGATTTATTAACAGGTTAATGAAGAGTGGTAGTTACCAAAATGGATACTTCATACTTTTCCAATACTAGAGTGGAAATGGGAAAATATATGCATGGATTTCATAGTGGGTTTACCAAATAATTCTTGAGGTAACAATGCTATTTAGGTTATTGCCAATCGATTGACTAAATTTTCTCATTTTATTCCTATTCTAGATACTCTGCCTCTAGATCAACTTTGTCAATTTTGTATTAAAAATATTGTTAGGTTACATGGAATTAACCTCTCTATTGTATCTAATCATGATCTTAGGTTAACTTTTGTCTTTTGGAAAGGCATTCAGAAGTCATTGAATACTGAATTAAATTTCATTACAACTTTTCATCCTCAATCAGATGGGTAGTTAGAAAAAACAATTCAAACACTGGAAGATATGCTATGAGTATGTTTAATGGATTACTAGGGAAGTTGGGATTAACATCTTTCTTTGGTTGAGTTTTTTTATAATAAAACTTTTCATTCCAATATACATATGGCACCATTTTATGCATTATATGGAAAGAGGTGTTGAACTCCAGCTTCGTTGGATAAAGTAGGTGAAAGGAAGTTTATGGGACCAGAATTGGTAGAAGAGATGGAAAAAAAAGTTCAGTTGATTCAGAAACACATGAGGACATCTTAGAGTAGGTAGAAAAGTTATGAGGATAACCATAGGAAGGATCTTTCATTTGAGGTAGGTGATCATATCTTTCTGAACGTTTCTCCATGGAAAAGTGTGATGTGTTTTTGTAAGAAATGGAAGCTAAGTCCATGGATCATTAGACCCTATGAAATCCTAGAGAAAGTTGGATCAGTTGCCTATCGAGTGGATTTACCTCTGAGTTTGTCCTAGGTACCCAATGTTTTTCATGTTTCAATGTTAATAAAGTATATTCCAAATCCATCTCATGTTTTGAGTCTAGTGGTAGTTCAGTTGGAAGAGAATCTTTCTTTTAAGGAACAACCAGTTTAGATTCTTGACTAGAGAGAGAAGGTATTACAAAATAAGTTGATTCATCATGTAATTGTTTTTTGAGAAAACCATATGGTTTAATAGGAAACATGATAATATGAAAATAATATGAGGGATAAATACCCTCACTTATTTGATAAGTAAATAAAATTCCAAGTACACAATTTCCAAAAATGGAGAAGGTTGTATTATAAAAGGTAATTATAGAGTAAGAAATTCTAATATCTATTAATATTTATGAATTAGATATTAATTTTACCTTAACTAGGATTCTATGTCCAATATCATACTCGACACACAACAATGTGTTTCTCTAAAATCTTATGTTGCACAGAAGACTTAGTTATACCAAAAGATAATATATTGTTAATATTATTATTTTAAATGGTATTTAACGCCTAGATGTTATATTAGAAAGAATGAAAAGAAATAACTATATTATGTTTACACATATCTAATAATTTTTTTACTTTCTTCAAATAAATTTTATGGGCTTAAAATAATAATAAATCTAATTTTAGGCATAAAATCTCTAATTATTTTTAAAAGATAGTTTTACCACTTTTTAATGAAGAACCAATTTTTAATATAGTTTTTAACACATTAATAAGTAATATTTGAAAAAATATACTTCTTATTTGGAATCGGTACATAAAAATTTATTTTGGATAAAGTTTTGTTATTTTTTTTGATAAAATTCATATTTTAAGGAATAGTGAAAAATAATACATTTTAAATCAAAGCTATTTTTTATATCATTTATTTATATTGTTAGACAATATTTTTCATTATTTTTAAAGTAAAATTATATTAAGTTCTTATCATTTAATCCAGTTTTTTTCATTGGAAGTAATTTCAAACTGAAATTAGATATAAACACGTACCAATCTTTTGACAGTTTTTACATTTACAAACCAGTTTTCTTGTTTTGACAACGAGGATTAATTTTCAATTAATTACTGAAACTTATATGTTTTAAATTTTAAAAAATAGATTCCATATCTTTAATAAGTGGTTATAAATTATTTAAATAGGTTTCTTTTTTTTTTTTTGATTTTATGAATAATAACTTTGCTAATTTTTATTTACCACAGTAAAAGGTTTATTAGATAAATTAGGGTAATAAATAACATGATAAGGATAGTAAAATTACCCTAACACATACCAAAATCCTATTGGATAATAAAAATTCTACTCTTAACACCTAATAATTGGAATTGACTCATTTAATGAACTTTTTTTTATGAAAGTGATATAAATATTATTAAAACAAAAGAAAGTGACCACATGTCACCCTCTTATTTTTTATAAGTATAATAATTTTATGGAAGGGATAAAAATAATTATAATTTAATCATAAATAGTCTCCAAAAATATAATGAAATTATCTACATCATTATAATTTATTTAGAATTTTTTAAGATTAAATAGTTACCATAAATAATGACACGACAATGAAACAATAATTATTTTATTAAGAGAAATATCAAATAAATTATTTGAAAAATATTAAAATAAATATAATTATAACTAATTAGGGTACTAAATGAAATTTTAAGGTGATTATGAAATATTATAATTATATTAAATATTTTTTTTCAGTTAAATTTATGTTTTTATTTTATTTAAATTTAATGAAATGAATAGTGTCAAAATTGACACTATTTATATTTTATAAAAATAATATATTATTAAAATATTTAAAAAAAATAAAAAAATTAAAAATTAAAAATTGAATATTATAAGGTCTAAAAGTTCCTAAATTTTCTATTTATGGATAATTTAACCCATATAATTAAATTTTATAGCCTTTTAATATTTACAATATTGTTACCATAATTAAAATTAAAAGAGAATAATTAAGGGTAAAATGAAATGATATGGTTTATAATGAAATAAATACATTCCAAAAAATTATTGGTTGAGGGTATTTCAAAGTATAATTATATTATATTTTTAATTAATCATGTTGGATTTTTTAGGATTTACAAATTAATTTATATTAATTTAATATTTTAAGAGTTTCTTAGGGTTTCCCACCCCTGTCCTATAAAAAGGTACCCACTATTATATATTTATAACACTTAAAGAGCCATTTGGTTTGGATAATATCTTCCAAAAAACCGTCCTCAAATACCTACCCATATTATTTAATCATTATTTTATTCATAAAACCCTCCTTATAAGTGTTAAGGTGTTCTTCAAAGGTGATTAACCGAAGAAGATGTATTGCTATATTTAATGTATTCCTATTTTATTTCTTCTTACACTTCCTTAAAATATTATTCTCCCAATATGAAATAATAAATAAAATATCCTCAATATAATGATATGTTTTCTTGTAAATATTATCACCTAAATTCATCTCCACTTCCGTTAAATGGGAAAGGAATTAGTTGTTCGTGCGTACCTACGAACTATCACCACCACGAACTGATCTAATTTGTTTTCCATATCCATCTCTCACAACTAGTTATAATAATGGAATTAATGTTTTTATATAACTTTAATGACATATTTATCATTATAATGTAATAATATATCAATTATTTTCTTACTTTTCATGCGTGTAAAAATGATAACATCGTTCATGCGTACGTGTGAACTATCACCTCCACGAAGCGATGCGACTCATTTTTATTCATTATATCACTTGTATGATATATATAAGTATATTTAAAATTATTAATATGATAATAATGATTTAATGATAATTATGGAAAGATAAAATAATACTTACCTTCTTTCCAGGATGATCAATGGATAATGGAAAATGCTACTCATGCGTACGTACGGCTTACCATCCCCATGATTTTAATGTTGTTAATTTTTCATAAACATACTTCAGGGTATGATTTAAAGGTATAATTTATGTATAAAAATGATAATAATGTCATGAATATTATTATGGAGATTACGTAATTAATTATCACATGGACTAGTGACATCAAACCATGTTCATTTTTGACTCAAGTACCGAATATTGAAAAAAACACCCGATATGAACTTATATAATTATGTAATTTTTATAAAATGATAATAAGTGATATAGAAGGAATAATAAAAATGAAAACTTTTCTCAAGAAAGTATAAATTGAACTATGTTTATTATTCATAAAGATAAATAAAATATAAGATGATTCAGACTCGAGGTAAATTTATAATGTTTAAACATAAAACGAAACCATGTTTCTTTTTAAACATTTTTTTTATTTTATAAAAAAATGGATAGTGATTTGAAGTGTCTAATTTTTAATATTTTAATTTCTATAACCTAATTATTTAATGATATAAACCATAAAATATCCTCAATGTTAATGAAATTAAAATTCATGACTTAATTCATGATTAAGTAATATTTAAGGTTGGGGCCTTATATTACTTGTGATTATATGACCCATAATTTCTATAACCATGATCCAAATTTTCTAAATTTGTAATAATTTTTCTCCTGTCTCAATGTCTTCAACACAATCCTTAAATGATCTTCATTACCTTCATTTATATTGAAATATATATGGAATATTATCTATAAAGACTACTATATATTGATTGAGATAATATCTAAAGACTATTAGTGAGATCTATAAAGATAGTTGGGACATTTGCAAGTTTAAATGACACTAATATGAATTCATATAATTTTTATCTTGTAAAAAAGTACTTATTAGGTACATCCTCTATTTTCACCCTTAATTTATGATATTAAAATCAATGGACAATCTTTGAGAAGTGTCACGATTCAAACTAGGATTCCATTCAACCTGACACCCAGCCTGATCCATGTCTTGGACCCAAGGGCACTCCCAATCTCCAAGGGATGGAAACTAGTACCTGGGTATCAACAATAAACCTTGGTAATGATTTCACCCATTTATATAATCATAAAAAACAAAAAAGAATAACTATCACAATAATACATAACCATATCCAAACAAGGTACAAAAATTTTAAGATTCAATGTTTTACAAATTTAACCAATAAAAAAAGTGATACAAAAAATGGGAATGAAAAAACAATCCCAAAACCTCCATGAAACTAGAGGGACATCACCCTCAATCCACCACAACCAACACCTGCAAGAAGTGGTACACTAGAAACCAGATTCACCATCACCACTATGATACATATTGACTTTACCTCGTTCATATATAACAAATTCTATAGACACCAAAATGTGTTTGCAGGATATCAGAAAAATACCCATATAATTCCACCCAAAGGAAATATTATATGCTATAACATTAGAATAAAAATCAACACGCACACTTCCAAAAAGTTATTTGAAGCATTTTTAAGAATTTTTTTTTCAGGAAAACACTTTTAAGGAAAACATTTCTCAAAATAAATCTTACTTGAAATAAAAATGTCCAAAAGGTATACCATATACCAAACAACTATAAAAAAATCACATAAGAATCATTTCACAAGAGAAACCCATGAGGAAATCCCTATAGGTAACTGTCACAAGTTGGACCCTAGAGACCTCATACCTCAGTGATGAAAATCCTCCAACTCAACTACCAAAAATGTTCCCGTGAATAAGCCACTAGAGGGGATCCCATCCCAATGTCAAATAGTCTCCATATCATAATCCAATACCAATAGTGTTCCCATAAATGAGTCACTATAGGGGAACACATCCCATGGTCTTATGGTCTATGATCATATCACATGTATATTTATTGTTGTAGCGTCAATCCTGTTTGATGAATTCAAGCCTCAACCACTTACAAATCTACTAGAATACTAGTTCTAGTCCACCCACATAGATACCCAGGATTCCCTTTGTGCTGAAATTCCATTTCATATATTAAATAAATCATCAATTTTACATAAATAATCCAAAAATCATAATCACATAAGGAAATCACCACTTACACATTTTCACATTGATACAATGATCAAAATCCACAAGGAAACCAACATTTTCCATAAAAAAATTCCATTTCAAAAACACTCCAAAATCAATTGGAAATACATTTTGTACCACTTTAACAATTTATTCCCATTTAGAAACACAAAAATAAGAAAATATATGAACTCTAACCATTTAAATGGGTAAAGCCCCTTCAAAATTCACACTCACATAAAATCCATTTATAACATGCTTAACATCACTTTAATAATTCAAAGACACATTTAAGGTGAACAATGGAGACAAAAACATGAAAAAAACACATTTCTCTTAGAAAATACACTTTCAACACATTTTTACGCTTAAATATCTTTGAAAACACATTTCACACCTTTCACACAAGGCATAAAACATATTCAAGAAACACCAAAATGAATTTCACATGAATCATAACCTCTTTCCTTTAGAAAACCCTTTTCATCACTTGTTAATCTCAAAAACCTTTCCAAAACAAAGTTTAAACCACAAAAACAATCCATATAACACATTTAAATAACCAAGAAAGCTATCCAAAATCATCTAATAATGTAAAATAATAGAACCACCTACCTCGCACTTGGAAGCTTCTGAAAACTAGCGGAAAACCACAACCGAACCACTACAAGACCCTATAAGGGAAACATGAAACAATAACCATCATGGTTTCACCCAACTTATTAAGATTATACCCTCATTTGGTTAAATAACCCACTGGAAAATAATCACTCAAGAAGGAGGGAAGAGAAACCATAAAATAAGGGAGGAATCATTAGAAAATAGACTTACTTGATGATTCCTTGAAGTTACCACACCAAAACCACCAAAATATTGATTCTCAATATCACTAATAAGGCTTGGAGTAAGATCCCATGGATAAAAATCCCATATGGAGAAGATAAGAGGTGATTTAGGGTTAAAATCTAAGAGGGAATAAGGGTAAATTTACACTTTTTAATGACATAGAAAGGTCGAATGGTTTTCCTGCATGATTTAAAAAAAATCAGTAACCATTAATCCCTCACTATCCAAGAGGAACACTCCACATGGTTATCTAGCATGATTTTCTAAATTGTGCAACAATCGCGTGGTCCCCACTATCTAAAATGAACATTTTCGACATGGTTTCATGGGAAAGGGTACACGGTTCCCCATAACGGTGTGCTACCTGCTGTCAATCAAAAAATATCAATTTTCAACGAAACATCATGGGGTAACCAAGGAATAAATGAATGACCAAAAATAAATAGAAGAATACCTTAAAAAACACATGGATGTGAAAATTATCCCCACCATGAGAAATTTCCACCCCTAGAAAGTCACCCCAAAGATTGATCAGAAAAAAATAATGGATACTATTCCTCAAACGAAGAATTCCACTACCATGTCTCATGAACATCATTAACATGCCGGCAATGAAGTTGAACAAAAAAATAGAATTCCCACAAAACCCTTTCTCCAGATAATCCACAATTCATATAGGTCGCTCAAACACTGAAAAATCAGGTTTGAATTCAAACTCCTCCAAATTCAGCTCATGAGACAGATCTAGATTATAATTTTTCAGTTGAGAGAAGTGTAACATGTAATTAATTGACATCAACATAGAAGGAAAATATAACATATATTCCACCTTTCTAATCCACTCAGTAATATCAAAGGGTCTGAAAAAACTCAATTTTATCTTCCCTTATTTACCCAAACGAGGATGATCCAAGCAAGGTGCCACTTTTAGAAACACCCAATCACCCACATAAAACTCAAAAGATCAATGTAATTGATCAATATAAGACTTTTGATGGCTCTATACTATCAAAAAACATTTCCAGTTCAACTTAAATTTATTATAAGTTTCTTGCACTAGGATGGTTCCAAAAAATGAGATCTCACCCACCTTAGTCCAACAAAGAAGAGACTGACATGGACAACCATAAAGAGCTTCAGTGGGATCTATTTGAATCAATGGTTGGTAACTATTTTTATAAGAAAACTCAACCAATACTAAATTTCTATCCCACAAACCTCCAAAACCCAACACACATGCCCATAGAATATATTCCAAGATCTAATTCGCCACCACCGTCTGACTATCCATTAATGGATGGTATGTTTTACTCAACTTAACCCATAATCCCATCACATTATGAAGGCCTTTCCCAAAACCATGAGGTAAAAAGGGTACATATCAAAAACAATTTCTGATGGCACACCATGAACCCTCACAACCTCCTAAATATAGCTGACCCAAGTCATCCACATTTACTAAATACATGATTGGAATTAAATGGGCTGATCTGTTCAGACGATGAATCACTACCAAAATATAATTCCTCCCCTAGGCTGTATGAGTTAAGAAAACAATAAAATCCATGGTGATCTCATCCCACTTCCAGGTAGTAATAGGTATTGGTTGAAGAAAATTTGAGGGCATTTTGTTCTCTTCTCTAACCTGTTGACATGTATAACACTGTGATACAAAGTCATATACATCCCACCTCAAACCTAGCCATCAAAACTACTGACGCAAATCATAAAACATTTTAGCGAAATCAAGATGAATTGCTCACTAAGACCGGTGGCTATCCTACACCACCACCTTCCTCAATGAAAACCACACCACAAAGAAACCGATAAAAGACAAAGCTCCCTTGAGAGGCAATGACCATTGAAAAGGAACATCCCCAAAATTAAGGAACTTTATATAACGCTAGAATAAGTAATCATTCAGTTTCTCTTACTGAATCAATTTTAAAAGGGAAGGTTTAACTAAACACTAGAAAAGAATACAAATCCACTATGTTCCTTGGTCTTGAGATGCATCTGAGTAAAAAGAACCATCAACATCCACTCATCACTGAACTCCCTCAATGCTTGCACTGGCACTTTCCTGCCCAAGGAATCTTCCACCACATTTCTTCTTTCTAGGGTATACACGATATCAAAATTGAACCCCTAAAGGTACTCAACCCAATGAAGTTGCATCAAATTTAGAAATTTATGGGATAAAATATTGGCCAAGATCTTGTGATCAAAATAAACCAAAAATTTGTCCCCAAAAAGACAGTTTCACCACATATTTATGGAATGTATCACTGCTGAAAACTCTAGGTCATGGGTTGGGTAAATACTTTCATGTTCTTAGAGTTGATGAGAACCATACATCACCACATGGTCATCCTGCATAAACACACAACCAAGACCCATACCAAAAGCATCAAATTAAAACAAATATCCCTTTCCATATTCCCGTAAGATCAAAATAGGGGTTGTGGTCAACCGCCACTTAAGATCCTCAAAGGATGCTTGACACTCTGGGATCAATTAAAACATTAACCCTTTTTAGGTAAGCCCTATCATGGATGAAGAAAGATTGGAGAAATCCTGAACAAACCACTTGTAATACCCATCCAGGCCTAGAAAGATTATAATTTTAGAAATATTCTTTGGATATTACCATGACATCATGACACTGATCATATCAGGGTCCACCAAAACCCCTCACTCCAAGATCAATGACCCAGAAAACTCACCTCCCTAATCCAGAATGTACACTAAGAAATATTCACAGAGAGATGATTATCCCGAAGTGTTCCTAGAAAAATCCTCAAGTGACACCCAATCTCATCATCAGTCTTAGAATAAACCAGGGTTCCATCCACAAAGACCAATACAAATGAGTAAAGATACTAATGGAACACACTCTTTATATGTGCTACAATGACTGCAGGGGAATTTTTCAATCTGAAAGCCATGAAAAAAATACTCTAAATGGACATACCTACTTCAGAAGGATGTTTTTGAAACATCCTTATCTAAAACTTTAAATTGATGATACCTGGAAAAAAATAAATCTTGGAAAATGACCTTTCCCCCTTAAGGTGATTAAATAGGTCATCAATGAGGGGAAAATATTATTTTTCTCTATCGTTACCTTATTAAAATTTTGGTAATCAATGCACAACCAGAGAGATCTGACATACTTTTTTTCACAAACATAACTATGGATTCCCAAGGTCAGATTGTCACGAGAATGAATCCTTTGGATTACAAATCATCTATTTGTAACTTAAATACCCTCAACTCTGTGGGGACCATATGGTACAAAGTAAGAGATATCAGTTTTGTTCCAAGAGCTAAATCAAAAGATAACTCCACATCCTACTCTGGAGGAAATCTTGAGAAATCCTATGAAAAAACCTATCTAAAATCATCCACCACAGGAGGTAATACACCCTTAAGAGAACCATCTTCTCCCTCCAACATGAGCGATATGATCTGATAAACAAGATTGCCTAATTTCAGAAGTGTAGTTCCATAACAACCTGACCAAGGATCCCATTCACCTTGAAAGGTTTGGGTACTACCATCAGGTGCCAAAAAACTCACTCACCACCAATAAAAATTGATATGTTCCTGAAAACTCACGATCTAATCAATACCATGGATCATATTAAAGATGTCAATTTCCAAGATGGGAAAATTCTATTCTAGATCGACCCCTAACATAGTGAGTGCACAAGATGGGTGTCTAAATCCCTACTCTCACTTATTACCAAGAGACATCACCAACTCCATCCCATATAGAATATGCTCAGTTTTGAACTTTAAAACGTCGAAAAATGGTTATAAATGAAAGAGAAAGAGGTGCCCATGTGAGATAGAACGATAGCTAAAGATGATGAAATAAGAGTGGAACCTTGAACTATCACAAAACCTGCATCCATTTCCACTAGATCTCATTCAATGGAATGAAGTTTCATTGTCTTAGCCTAACCCTAAGAGAAACCACTAAACTATGACACCACCCTGAATTGAATATACTAAGGAGGAGATCCATCGCCACCACCAAAACCTCTAAACTGAGAACCCTCTGTCTTGGATGGTTATGATTGAAATGAAATCCCTTTGATAACTAAGGATCCTACACTACTATGATATGGGTGAACCACCTTACAAAATCACTTTAAGTTCCCCAAAACTTCACAATGGAGGTAAGGTTTAGGTGTAGGTGAACATGTAGGTCACATGTTCCCTACCTTCCTACATTTATGGAACATAAATGAGTTAGCATTAGAAGCTATAGATAAATACAATCGGGAAGGATGGACTGAACAACCACATACCTTATTCCCTTTCTTATCCCGATTCCTCTTCCTACCAGATGAACTACCACTTCCCATTGCTAACACTGCTCTAGAGGAACCATAATTTCCTTTATGAAATTTTTTGACCATCATGGAATGATCAACCACCTGAGAATAAGTCTTCAACTAGAACAAGAAGTCATGATAATAGAATTATAGTTGCAAACCCTTATTAAACTTATGATCCTTCAGCTTCTCATTGGAAATTATCTTGGGTGAATACCAAACTAGCTCAAAAAATTTAATAGAATACTCTCTCATGGTCCAGTCTCCTTGGATAATCTCAAAAATCTACTCAGATATGGAAAATCCAAAATCTTAGGACAATATTGAATGTTGATGATGAAATTAAAATCCTTCAAACTCATCTTCTCATGCTTTCTAGTTTGCACCACTGATTCTCACTACTTTCGATTGGGGCCTTCCAACATGAATGAAGAACATTTCACTCTAACTACTTCAGGTGTATCAAGAAACTCAAACATCTTATCTATATTATGAAGGAACTCCTCTTCTTCCTGAGGATCCATGTTACCTTGGAAAGGGGGAGGCTTTTTCTTGAGGAACTCCAGAGATTTATCCTTTCCAGGACCTAGTTCAGATTCTCCAATTTGAGCAGGACTAGAGCCCACTCCCTGACACAAATCATGGATAGCCAAAACCACTTCTTTTATTAATATCTAATAAATTAGAGAGGGAGAACTCTCCCTAGACACTTCTTATGGTCTCACATGAATTCTTTAAAGAGGAATCTTACTACACAAGTAACAACTACATGGAAAACCATCCATTAAACCATTATAAAATTTTCCAAAAATAATAACAAATACCAACACTTTCATAAATCAAAACAAAACCAAATCCATCACAATAATAAGTTGAAAAAAACACTCCACCCCACTCAGTTTCCATATAAAGTCTTCAACCTGTATGTATCACTTAGAGGAGAAGTTAAAACAAATTTCCCAATATCCCATGGTGACTCAAGTCCTATTATAAGGTGTGATGGCTAGGAACCCCACTCACATATAAAACCTCAAGCTAGGATAATCCTAGCTCTGGTCCATCCCAACTGCTCCCAATAACTTGACCCCAAAATAGTGGGACCTGCTATGATACAATTTTTTCCTAAACCAAACTAGGATTCCATCCAACCCGATATCTAGCCCGATCCATGGCATGTCCTGAAGGGAATTTCAAATCCCTACAGGTCTAAATCTAGTATGGGTATCAAAAATACACTTTGGGAACAATTTTACCCATTTATATAATCAGAAAAAAATAATAAGAATAAGTATCACAATAATATATAACCATAACCAAACAGGGTACAATAATATTCAGATTCAAATTTTTACAAATATAAACAAAAAACAAAAGTTCTACAATAAAGTGGGAAATAAAAAACTATCCCAAATCCTCCATGAAACAAGAGGGACATCACCCTCAATCCAGCACCACTAATACCTACAAGAAGTGGAATATTAGAAATCAGATCCGCCACAACGACCATGATACATCTTGCCTTTACCTGGGTCATACATAACAAAGTCTAAATAAACACAAAGGAATATGTAGGGTGTGATCCAAATCCCAAAAGGATTCAACACAAAGAAAAGATTCCATTCAATATCAATATAATAAAAATAAACATTCACACTTCTACAAAGATAGTTGAAATATTTTTAATAAAATAATTTTTAGTAAAACACTTTTAAGGAAAACATTTCTCAAAAGAAAGCTTTCTTGAAATAAAAATGCACACAATGTCTACTATATACCAATAACTAGCACTACAACACATAAGAATCACTTCTTAAGAGATAACCATGGTGTAATACCTATAAGTAACTAGCACAACTGTGACACTAGAAACCTTATACCTCAGTGATAAAAATCCTCATTCTCAATGACCAACAATGTTCTCGTTTATGAGTTATTAGAGGGTTTCCCATCCCAAGGTCTATTTCCCACCATGTCATAATCCGATAACAAAAACATTATTGTGCATGATCCTATAGAGGGGAATTCATCTTAAGGTATAGTGGTATCTGATCATATCACATGTTTAGTTAGTGTTGTTGCATCAATCCTTCTAGATGAATCTAGGCATCAACCTCTTCCGAATTAACTAGTGTACTAGTTCTAGTCCACCCACCTAGATATCTGGGATTCCCATTATTCTCAAATTCAATTCCACATATCATATAAATCATCACTTTCACATACAAAATCCAAGCATCATCAGCACATAAGGAAATCACCACTTTAACATTTTTCACATTTATCCAATGATCAAAATCCACAAGAAAACCACCATTTTCCAAAAAAAAAACACTTTCTATTTCAAATTCACACCAAAAAAATTTGGAAATACATTTCAAACCACTTTCACGAATTATAAAACCCATTTGGAAACACCACAAGAAGAAAAAATATGAAATCCAACCATTTCCATAGGCAAATCCCCTTTAAAATTCATACTCACATCAAATCCGTTTAAAACATGCCTCACACCACTATCATAATTCAAAGACACATTTAAGGTGTACAACGAAGTAAAAAACATTAAAAAAGCCCATTTCTTTTATAAAGTTCACTTTAAACACATTATCACCTTACATATATTTGAAATACATTTCACACCTTTCATACAAGGCATAAAACATATTCAAGTAAGACCACAATGATGTGAACATGAAACATAACGACTTTCCTTTAGAAAACACACATTCATCACATGTGAATATCATAAACTTTCCAAAACATATTTTTCACCACAAAAACAATCCATAAAACATATTTAAATAAACAAGAAAGAAAGAAAACAACATCTAATAATGTAAAATCCTCTAACAAATTTCCTCACATTTAGAAACTTCCAGAAACCGGTGGAAAACCACAACCACCCCACAAAAAAACCCTATAAAGTAAATATAAAACAATAACCATCATGATTTCACCCAACATCTCAATATTGGTCCATTATTTGGTCAAAAACCTACTGAAAGATAAGAACTCAAGAAAAAGGGAAGATAAACCCTAGAAGAAGGGAGGAATCATGAGAAAAGAGACTTACTTGATGATTCTTTGAAGTTCCCACACCAGAAACACACAAATATTGATTCTCAAAGGATTCCAGAAGGATTTCGAGAAGACCCCATGAATGAAAATACCATATGGGGTGGATGGTAGGTGATTTAGGGTTAAAATCGAAGAGGGAATAAGGGTATATTTCTACTTTTTAATGACCTGAAATGGTCAAATGGTTTTCCCGAAAAATTTACAAAATTGTGTGGAAACTGTGTGTCCCACACTACCCAAGAGGAACATTACACATAGTTATACTGTATGAATTTCCAAACCGTACTACATCTGTGCGTTCACCACTTTCTAAAATAGACATTTTCCACATGATTTCCTAGGTAAGGGCACATAGTTCCTCATAACTGGGCGCCAACCATGCACCACCTTCTATCAAGCCCAAAATATCCATTTTAACCCAAAACACTTTGGGGACCTATGGAATAAACACAACAACAAAAATAAATTTAATAATACCTTAAAAAACCCAAACGTGACAATTTATTTCTCGAATTTGATCAAATAAGTCATAAATATGGGGTATAGTATACTTGTTCTTGATTAAGATCTTGTTTAGTTAATCATAATATATGAATAAATTCATTGATCCATACCTTTTCTTAATTAATAAGACTAACACACCCTATGGTGAAGAATGTGGGGGTATAAAACCCTTATCCAAATTTTCTTTGAGATTATTCTTTAATTTTTATAATTTAATGAGTCCCATTCTATAAGTACTCTTTAATATTGGTGTAGAACTAGGTACGAGTTCAATTGAAAACACACCTTCATATTCTAAGGGACTAATAGTAGGTTCTTTGAGAAATACATCAATATATTTTTGTAAAATTGTAATTTCTTTAATAATGAGTTCTACTAAAACCATATGAACAAAGTACCCCATATTATTGGGTATCAAGACCCATACTAAGGAATTTTTTTCCAAAGGGAGTTCATCATCATAATTGCATTGATATTTTATCATGGTATGATTTGAGATATTAATTGATATTTACCAATATAAAAATTGATACGAGCTTTATGAAAGGAGATCTAATCAATGCTCAATATCACATAAAATTCTAACAAGGGAAGAATAACTATATCTATAGGATGTATTTTCCCAAAAACCTCAATTAGATAAGAGTTACAAACCTTAGACACAATTACAACACCACTATGTTTTTTCACCAAAAATTTAATATCCAATTCTTGAGGGTATGGATCAATAATCTTAAATACCATGAAATATAGGAATGAATAACTAGTATTGGAATCAAATAATATGGTTTTCAATAATGAGTGATCCTATAACCAATCCAATTTAATAATTATATTTCACATAATTTACTAAAACCAAAATTATTAGTATGATTAATAAATAATAAAATCTTATAGAAATCGTAGTAAATTATCATAAGAATATGAAAGATCTTTCCTAGGATGTCATACTCTATGAAACCTTCATTTTATCCTATGATATATTAATTTCAACCTATATATTTTTAGGTTTGGTTCTATTACACTTCTTAACCTAATCCCAAAAAATAAATTAACCTTAATCTAATACCAATTGAGACAACCTAAGTATAACAGACATATATTTTACATCATTTAAAAAATATAAACATTATATCTCATAAATAATAACACAATCCTAGAACCAAAAGTTTTAGTCTCTTTTGATATTATCTATATAAATATATTATTACATATTATTTATTTAGTATCTTCAATAAATTTCTTCACACATGACTTCCTTCTAAACATATTTATGCATGTAATTTTTTATGGAAAAGGGAAACATAAAAAGTGAGCTCAAATGTTCAGTAAGGAAAAAACTTGTCAATGAGTCATAAAGGATTAAATCATAATAATGTGAGAACATATTAAAATGAGATAAATATTTGATTAAAAATAAGATGGAACCATAAGTGTTGTCCATAAAGCATGATATAAAGACATATAACCTCAAAAGGATCATAAATACATCATGGAATAAAAATACAGGGGACATGAGACAATAATCATGAGCCATGATGCATAAATAAGACATGTAGCATAATATAGAAATTTGATACTATCATGAGGATATTAAATTATAACATTGTGAATATAGATAAACTAAATCCAAAACACATATAAAGTTGTGAACATACAGTCAGATCCATACATAGAATTGTGAATATAGATAAATATAAAAATTTCCTTGCATAGATTTTGGAACATGAAATTAGGTCCATACATAGAATCATGGACATGAAATCAGCTTCATGTATAACATCATCATATCATAATATATAAATAATTACCCAATGCATTAGAGGGATATAACAGAACCACGCCTTATATAATGATAAATCATACATGTGCATGTCATATGGAATCAATCATGAATTTTATAATAAAAACAATAGAAATAAAATGTGTTACATGGAATTTTTAAATGGTATTACATAAAATGGAATAACGAATTAGACTGGTTTTCAAAAAAAAAGCAATATCTCAAAGAAGTATACCATAAAAGAATTTAGAGGGTGACTATGGAAATCACTCATTATGAGAAAAAATATTTTAGATAAAAAGAAGAAAATGGAATACAAAACTTAGAAAGAGTTATCATAAAACATTTTTAACATCAACATAAAGCGAAAAAATCACAATTCATTTTCAAAAATCATTTTCATGAAGGTTACAAGAAGAAATTTTAAAAAATTATTTCAAAAGAATCCAAAATAATGGCCTTTAAATAAAATATAGGTTAAATAAATATATGTGGAATGGAAGATACAAAATATATAAAAAATGAAAAGAATTGAATTTTCAATCTTTTTATGTAGTTTTAGAGAAATCCCACATCGATGAAAGAGTTATAAAATTACCATTTGAAAATTGATAAATAGAAATATGAAGAGTAATAAATATAATACATACTTGGACTTAAAAATAAGTAAATAAGACCTTTATATAAATAAAGAATATTTACATAATGAGAATAGGCTAATAGAATAGAAGATAATTGTTCTTAAAAACATTATATTTTTATAAAGAAAAAAACCATCAAAGAAGAAGATTATGATTTGAAAATGTAATTTTCCAAAAGAGAAAGTGAAAATTTCATATTAAATAGAGAAATGTTATAATATAACAAACTTATAAGAACATATTAAAAGAAGAATTATTTTGACCCAATGAAATGAAAACTGATCCAACAAAAACTTTTATGACTTTGGTAATGAAAAAAGAAATTAAAAATTAAAGAGAGAACTAGAAATACAAACTTAAATAGAATGAATATTAAGGTAAGTATAAAATTATATGTTAGATATATAATGGCCCTATCCTTTTACACATATTATTACATGATTTTAAACAAAATTATACAAAAAATATAACCAAGGATTGTAAAGTATAATGTCTTTAGAAGATTAGGTACATAATTAAAAAACATGAAACCTAAATAAAAATAAATTTTATTTAATCTCAATAACTAGTTAATAACTTCCATTGAGCTCTTACTTCTGCATAAAAAATAATGGGTAATATATGAACAAAGAGATGATCTAAGAATCCCAGTAAGGGATTAAGCATAGGAATAAAACATAACACATGGGTTAGAAGGTGTAAAATGATGAAATAAAGGAATAGAACATGAATAAAAATAAGTAAGAATAAAATATATAACATGGGAAAATAAAATCATGTAATTAAAGGAATGTATCAAAAACATATAACATGACATAAACATGAGTCAAGGCTAACTTCTAAGACTATATCACATGGTGGGAAAAGTCCCCTAAAGGAATCAGGTTCACGTCTTATACCAACATGACATCTCCTGATACTAAACATTACCCAATACATTGGAGAACTATCTAGAAACACCCATTATAACCTGTTCATGCATATGTGTTCCACATTTAGAATCTAGCATAAGGGTTACCCACGGAAATAATTGGGTATCATAACCATTTCATAAAGCATAATAAAGGGGAATATCATAAAGGTGTCCATGAAATAATGGATTTAAAACATACATGGAAATTAAAATAGGAATATATCATGATAATTTATGTCAATATTAAGTGAAAATATATAATACAATGTGTTTAAAAAATATTATAAATGAGACAATTTAATGTGGTTTAAGGGTAAATATTTAAGAGTCTTTAAAGATGAAAACTAAATAATTTTTCTTATAAAACCAAAAATAGAACAAGATAGTTTTTTATGATAAAATGAGTTTTATTATAAAAAAATGGTGGATTAAAATAGATTATGGGTGGTTTCTGGAAGTGGAGAATAAATTAAGAAGTTCCCTTTAATCGGTCATACTTATGTAGAGGAATTGAAAAGGGAATCTTTTAAAGCATGTATTTCCCCATCAAGTAAAGAAGAATGAGGATAAGTAAATATGTTTGGAGCATACATACAGAAAATATTAAGAGTACATAAGAATAATTAGAAATTTCATTAAATTAAATAGAGAGTAAGCGTAACCTGAAGGAGAAATGGAGGTTTGGTGAGATTCCCTTTCCTTATGTCTGAAACGGTTCTGTACTTGATCTTAATGCCCTAGATAATCAAATTAAGTCCATTAATTAATTAATTATCAACCTTTTATATATATATTTTATTTATTATAATTTTATTAATTTTATTACTTTCATTTTTTTACGAGTTATAATATTAAATTTCATTTCTTGGGAGTGTTTGTTTTCTTGGTTTTCATGATCGGTTCGCTTGTATATGATTATGGAAGTTAATGTAAAATGAGGATAGTTATCCAAAATTGAAGTTATATGTTATGAATAAACTTATTAGAGATTAATTATTCTTATATATCCTTTTTTTATATTTTATTATGACTATTAATTGGATAAAAACTTAATTATAATAGTTTATATTATTTTGGCGGTTCTTTGATCACCACAAACTAGTTTCGTTTTATTATTTAGTATTATGTGCGTCTGTTAGTTATAGAACCTAAAATAGGTTATAAAATAAATATTAAACTCTATTTCAACCATTATAATTATTTTATGACCATAATTGGATGTGTAAATGAAAAATGAAAACATGTCGTCTATGAAGGTGGTGAATCAACACCTTACAAACGATGTTTTCATTTTTTAGAAAAAAAGGCAGAGGAGAAAATATTTGATGATGAGTTACTCCATTAACATGATAAAATTATATTATATATAAGATAATTTATTTTTCATTTCATTTCAATAAGGATAGGTGAGTTTATAATAATAAATGAAAATAAATTTGAAAAGAAATTAAAAGAAAGTGAAAGAAGATTTACCTCTTGAATTTCCCCTCCTTGAGAACCTTTTTAGGGAAACAGGTTTGGAATTTTTCTGAGAAAAAGGGATCCTATATGTGGGGGAGAGTCTTGGAAATATTATTGGGTAGAATTTGGAAAATTCTAAAATCTTGAAATTTCTAAGGATAAGAGGTGGTGATGGGTGATATTTATAGGGGAGGAGAGAGGTTTTTTCTCACTATTTTATTCATTATTTCCTTATTTTGGCTCAAGAATATCAATAGTTTCAAAATTATCACTAAATATATTAAAATAAGGAATTATATTTTTATATTATGGGCTTACATCATCAATATATCATCTATGACTGAATAATTCATGTATTTGTTAAATACCATAAATAACTGCATTTCACTATTCACAAAAAATTCAATTATTTTAGAAAAAATAAAAAAGTTTACCCTATAATTTTTTCAAAATTTAGAATTCAAAAATGGACCCCATTTTAGGAAAATAATATTCTAATTATTAAAATTTTATATTTTAAATAAAATAATCATTTATTTAAAAATTACTAATTTTAAAACTATAATTGGTTTTATAACACTTTAGAAAATTACTTAAGGTCTCAAAAATTTTCTCATAATTATAAGACATAAAAATATTAATTTATGAATACATTTTATGAAAATAAATTTTCCTTTAAATAACTATATTAATTATAAATTTATAAATAAAAATTTCTATTTTAAAAAAATTCCAACACTTAATTTATCAATTTTAATAAATTTATTTACTTACACTATGATATAAATATATCATATTTTCATTTATAAGATTAAAAAAATTTATTTATACTTTCATATGTGAGGTTACTATTCTATTTTCTATATTATTATTCCTAATGGTCACAACATTACTACTCCAAAGGTCAAGTTACTATTCCATTGGTATAGGTTCCTTAACTTCTAGAAATGCCTCTTTTTCCATTCACTACTCATTTAAAAAGTTTTTATTATGTTCTATATTTTATTTTTATGTGATTTACAATATATGGAATAATTCTAAGAAGGGTGTGTCCATTGCTAAAATTTTTGGTTGTTACATTCTTCACCCCTTATGAAATTTCACCATAGAAATTTTTTCACAATCTATGTTTAAAGATGTATGGTACTTATCCTTCATTGCTTCCTTTAGTTCCCATGTTTATTCTTCATATTTATGGTTTCTCCATATTACTTTGACTAGGTGGGTAAAATTTTTGCATATAACTTTATCTATATAGTCCAAGATCTTTAATGGCTTCTCCTTGCAAGAGAGATCATTTTCACACTGTATTGCCTCTGTGATCAGCATATTTGAAGGATCTATCATGTACTTCCTTAATAGGGATACATAGAATACATCGTATAATTGATACATGGTAGGTGGAAGTGTTATCCGATAGGCCAAAACTCCTAAACAATGAAGAATCTCGAAGGGGATGATTTTCCTAGAATATAGCCTTCCCTTCTTCCCAAATCTCATTATCCTATTCCATAAAGATACATGGAGGAATACCATGTCTCCAACCTGAAAATCTATGTACTGTTGATGATTTTCTACATAGATTTTCTATCAACTTTGGGCTAACTTGATATGATGTTTAATGTTTTTCACCTTATCTACCATTTATTTAACCATTTTAGGTCCTAGCATCTTACGTTCACTAAATTCATCCCAACATGTCGGTGTTATTTATATTTTACCATAATGGTCTTCATATGGAGACATTTGGATGCTTAGGTGGAAATTATTGGTGTAAGAGAACTTGGCTAGAGGAGAATGTTGGTTCCATCCTCCTTTGAAGTCCATAGAAAAATTTATCAACAAATATTATAGTGAATAAATAGTCCTCTCTTATTGGACATCATTTTGAGGATGATAAGCCATACTAAATTTCAACTCAGTGTTTAGAGTATGTTGGAGACTTTTCCAAAACATAGAGTTGAACTTCAGATCTCGATTATATACAATCAACATAGGTACTCCATTCATCCTTACCACTTCTCTGATGTATATTGATGCAAGTTTATCTAGTGATAATTCATCTCAAATTGTGATAAATGGATATGTCTTTATAATATGATCCATAATGACCCATATATAATTATTTCATGTGGATTTCTTTGGAAGTCCGGTGACAAAGTCCATGGTGATGTTTTCCAACATCCATGTTGGTATGGGTAATGGTTGCATCACCACCTTTGACTTATTTCCATTCATCCTTCACTTGTTAACAAACCAGGAATTTTTATGTATATTCAGTGATCTCCTTCTACATATTGTCCCACCAATAGTTCTCTCAGAGATCTCGATACATCTTTGTGCTTCCTGGGTGAATCAAAATTTTAAAGCTATGTGCATCATTCAAAATCTTTTTCTTTATCTCTAGATTGGATGGTACACAGAGTTGCGAACCAAATCTCCTGACTCCTTCCTCATCCATTTTTAACTCTAATGATTTCCCATTTTTGATAGCTTCCGTTTTTTTGAATTTCTTTATTATTTCTTTCAGAATTATTTATTTTCTACATAAGTTATGTTCGATAAATTATTTGAGAAAGGATTAATGATATTAATTCATTAAATATTCCCACTTCCATAATTTTCTAGTCTATGAATATTGTATCCTTTCTAATTATAATCATTGATATAGTTGAAGGATTCTTTATATTCAACACATTCACCACTTTATTTTCTTTACTAGGATGATAGTGGATCGAGAATTCATAATCATTTATGAGATATAACCATATTCATTGGAACATATTGAGACCCTTATGTTTGAATATATATTTGAGGCTTTTTTGATCAGTATATATCTCACACTTCTCCCAATTGAGATAATACAACCAAACTTTTAATGTGAAGATCACATCCACAGAATCTAGATCATGCATAGGATAATTTTTCTCAAGAATTTTCAATTTCCATGAAGTGAATGCTATCACTTAATAATTTTTCATTATTAAATAGCCTAATACCTTATTTTAATCACAACTTTATTCCATAAAGAGTTCTCCACTTTCTAGTAGTGTGAGTAATGGTGCAATGATAATCCCCTTTTTCATCTCTTTGAAGTAGTCTTCACATTCACTAGTCCAGAAAAAATTTACTCACTTCCAAGTCACCTTGGTTAGTGGGTTTGAAAATTGGGAGAATTTCTTCACAAATATTCGGTAATACCCATATAGAACAAGAAAACTATGGATCTCTGTTATAAATATTGATCTGGTCCACTATTTAATTTCTATTTTTTATAAGAGTCCATATATATTCTTCTGCTGGTGATTACATGCCCTAAGAATGATACTTCCTCCATATAGAACTCATATTTACTATACATTCCATATATTTTTTCCCTTCTCAAAGAATTTAGAACAATATTCAAATTTTCCTCATGCCCCTCCTTTCTTATGGATTATATTATAATATCATCGATAAAGACAACCAAAATTTGTTTGATGTAATATCTAAAGAATATATTCATTAAATCCATGAAAATTGTTGGATAATTAGTGATTATAATGGAAATAACTATGAAATCATATTGTTCAAACCTCTTTTAAAAGATAGTTTTGGTAATATCTTCCTTCTTCACCTTTAATTGGTGATATCCCAACCGAAAACCTACCTTAGAGAAATACTTGGCCCCAAGTAGTTAACTGAACAGGTCATCTATATGTGGAAAGGGATACTTGTTCTTTATTATGATTATGTTGAGATCATGATAAACAATGTATATGATAATTTAACCATCATTATTCTTGATGACGATGACTGGAGTACCCTATGGTGAAGCAATCATGCATATACAAACCTTGTCCATATTCTCTTGTAACTGCTTCTTCAGTTCCTCCAACTTAGTGGCATCCATTCTATAAAGTGTCTTTGATATATGTAGAGATCTTGGAATAAGTTCAATTTAGAACCCAACCTATCATTAAAAAGTAAGAGTAACAAATTTATCAGGGAACACATCATTGTATTCCCTTATGATAGTCTTGTCTTCGAGCATGATTATACCCATTTTCTTAATCATTTTAACTAGATATGATTTCTCATAAAGAAATAATATCCACACTTGAGATTATTAATCTAAAAAAGATTCATCTTCATTATTATACTTGTAAAAAATTGGAGGATTCTTCATAATGTGAAGAGTTATCTCCCTTTCCTGATAGTTGATGTTGGTTTTGTATAAAGATAGCCAATCCATGCCTAATATAGCATCAAACTCCACCAAAGGATGTAATGAAATAATTTATTGGAGGCTCAGTCCACAAACATTAACAAGGGAGTAGTTATATACTTTGAAGCAATAATATCCCCATTTTATATTCTCACAGATAACTCAATCCCCATATTTTGAGGTAGTGTTTGAATAGTTCTACTAAACTTTCAAGATATAAAATAATTTAAAAAACCAGAATCAAATACTATGTCTATTATTCTTGAATGAATAACTACTGTACCTATCACCACATCATTTTCAGGCTCCAACTCAAAATTAGTGATTACATATGCCCTTATTTTTTGCGTTGGTGGTTATTGTAGTTGATTGCCACAAAAAACCCTTGGAATAGGGTAATGGATTGCATAATTCCCATAAACATTTCACTTCAGGTTAAGTGTTGATATAAGCCTTCCTTAATTATTCCACATCAGTGGGATTATTTACATACATTTTGATTTTATTATCCATATTCCCCTCTCTTCCACATTTTAACCATCTATTGGTTTTCTATAGGTATCCCACACTTTTGACACATGGGATGTTAGGTTTTCTATCCATCATGGGATTTATCCGTCGATCCTCCTATATTAAAATCAATTCCCCCCCCTTTTATCTCCGTGACAATGAGACCACTGGTAGTCTCCAATCTTCATATTAACCTTAAGGTCATAATGGAAAATCTCCTCATAGCTATGAAAGTCTTGAATCACCAATGATTTTCATAGGATTGGATTTACCCTACTAAATAAGTGACCCACCTTACTTTATATGTTCATGAAAAATCCAGAGGCATATCTTTAATGGTTTTTTAAGTTTTATTCATACACCCCAATAGAATCATCTTCCTTTTTCTTCAATATGAGGAACTACCTCTCCATCATAAGATGGTGAGTTTGGGGAAAATATTTATTGAAAATTATGTTCTTAAAATATTCCCATTACAAGAAATTAATTTCCTCCTTGATCTTTATATTCTTCATTAGTTTCCACCACTGATCAACTTCCCCATTAAAATGTTATACCTCCAACACTACTTTATCCTCTTCCAAGCACTGAATGACAAGGAATATATTCTCAATAGAGTTAATCCATTATTCTATGAGAAGAGGATCAGAAGATTCCCCAAAGATGGGAGGTCTTTTTAACATGAATGATTCAGCCACAACATTCTCTTTCTTAGGATAAGGAGGGAGCTACACATGATTCAAGTTATTGTTAATAACTTGAGCTAGTTGTGTCTATAATTATCATGATGTTTTGAGCCAATGTTTCCATAAAATTTAGAATTTCATTAGGGAAATCATCGTATTTCCTATCACATTGATTGTTAGCAAAATTTCTCCTATTTCAAGTCGTTAACTAAGAAAAGTAAATACAGTTAGGGGGATTTAATTCTTATCTAATAATCATATAAAAATGAAAATTTGTACCCAGAAAGATAAACATGTAAGTGAAAAGTAAATCTAAACTTGCGATTCCTTAAGATTCAATATATGTTATCTATGGTGATAGAATCATCCCAAGGGTTCTTATTAAATTTTACTTGTCTTAATCTCAAAAAATAACTAGAAATTTCTCTGATACCATATCTACTGACCCTAGAATTTTAAATATATTATTACATTATATTAAATATAATTATCTAAAAAATTAAACCAATGATCATAAAGTATAGTTTCTTCAGTTGATTAGGTACATAATTAGAAAACATGAAATCAAACTAAAAGAATATTTTATTTAATATCGATAATGAGTTCCTAACTTCCATTGATCTCTTACATCTGTATAGGATAACCTAGGGAATACAAGAATAAAGGAACGAACTAAAAATCCTCGTAATGGAATAAGCATAGGAATAAATCATAACATATGGGTTAGAAGGCAGAACATGATGAAATAATAGGAATGTAACATGAGTAAATATGAAAAATAATAAAATGTACAAAAAGAGAACATATAATCAGGGAATTAAATGATTTTGTAAACAACATATAACATGATATAAACATGAGTTAGGGTTAACTGCCAATACTACATCACACAGTGGACAAAGTCCCATAAAAGAATCAGGTTCACTCCTTATCCTAACATGACTTCTCATGAGACTAAAAATTACACAATTCATTGGAGAAATATTCAATAAAACCCATCATAACATTTTCATTCATATGTGTGACACATTAAGAATCAAGCATAAGGTTTACCCATGAAAATAATTGGGCACCATAACCATGTCATAAGGAATAACAAATGGGCATATAATAAATGTGTCCATGAAATAATGTAATTAAAATATAAAATAAAATTTATAATATAATACAGGAATATATCATGATAATTTATATCAATATTAGTGCAAAAATATAAAAAAGGAGTTTAATAAACATTAGAAATGAGCCACTTTAATTCAGTTAAAAGGAAAATATTAAACAATTTTTAAAGTGGAAAAATCATAATTGTTTTTATAAAATCAGAAATGAACATAGATAGTTTTTCATGATTAAATTAGTGATTTTAGATAAATAATTGTGAATTAAAATTTATTATGTATGGTTCTTTAATGTGGGTAATAAATTGGGATGTTCCCTTTAAACAAACTTTCTTATCAAGAAGAATTGGAATGAGAATCTTATAAAACATGTATTTCCCCATAAAATAAAAACGAATTGGGATATGTAAATATTTTTTTAAAGTACATACATAATATATTAAGAGTACACAATAATAATTAGGAATTAAATTAAGGTAAAGATATATTAATCTTAACCTAAATGAGAAATGAAGATTCGGTGATAATCACTTACATAATGTCTGAAAGAGTACTACAATTGATGTTAATGTACAAGATAATAAAATTAATCCCATTTATTAATTAATTAATTAAGAATATTATCTAATTTTATTTTATTTATGATAATTTTATTAACATTTTATTCTATTTTTATGAGTTATAAGATTCAATTTCCTCGCTCGGGAGTGTTCGTTTTCCTGGTTTTCATGATCAGTTTTCTTGTATATCATTATAGATGTTAATGTAAAATGGAGATAGTTATACAGAACTGAATTTATATGTTATTAATAAACTTATAGGATATTAATTTTTCTTATATATTATTTGGTTATATGGTATGAGGATGATTCATCAGATAAAAAGTTAATGATAATCATTTAGATTATTTTGGCAGTTTATTTATCTTTATGAACCAGTTTTGTTTTATTATTTCGTATTATGTGCATCAATTAGTTAAAGAACAAAAAATAGGTTATGAAATAAATTTTATATTCTTTGTCAACAATTATAATGGTTTTATGACCATAATTTAAATAAATAATTAAAAATAAAAACGATTCGTCTGTGAAGGTGGTGAATCGACACTTCACGAATGATGTTTTAACTTTTTAGAATAAACAGGATAGAAGAAGAGGTTTTATGATTAATAATTCCATTAACATGATAAAATTATAGTATATATAAGATATTAGAGTCTTAATTTTACATGTATAAGGGCATGCGATAAGATAATAAGAAAATAAAATGAATTTGAAAATAAATTAAAATAAAATGAAAGAGGATTTTACCTATTGAATTTCTCCTCCTTGAGAACCTCCTTAGGAAAAAGGGTTTGGTGTTTTTTTGAGATCAAGGGATATCGGAAGTAGGAAAGAAGATTTTAAAGATTATTGGGTAGAATTTGGAGAATTCAAAAATGTTTAATGGTGTGAGGATAAGAGGTGGTGAGCGGTGGTATTTATTGGGGAGGAGAGAGGCATTTTCTCACCATTTTATTAATTATTTTATTATTTTGGCTCAAGACTATTAATAGTTTGAAAATAATCAGTAAATATATTAAAATAAGGAATTATATTGAAATATTATTAGCATAAATTATCTATACCTAATATATGACTCAATAATTCATGTATTTGTTAAATATCATAAATCACCGCATTTCATTGTTCACAAAAATTCTAATATTTTAGAAAAATACTAAAAATTAAAGCTAACAATTTTTTGACTTGTAGATTTAAAAAATGGACTCCATTTTATGAAAATAATTTTATAATTAATGTTAATTAATTTTTAAATAAAATACTCATTTATTTCAAAAATACAGATTTTGAAATTTTATCCGATTTTATGACACTTTGGAAAATTACTTAAGGTATTATAAAAATAACTTATAATCATAAGAAAAAAATATTAATTTATGAATACACTTTATTAAAATATATTATATTTTAAATAATTATATTAATTTTAAAATTATAAATAAACATTTATGTTTTTTTTAAATATTCCAATACAAAAATATTAGTTTTAAAACATTTATTCACTGATACTTACATAAATATATCATATTTTCCTTTATAAGACACATAAATTTTATTTATACTTTCATATGTGGGTTTAATATTCTTATCCCTAGATTACTATTCCAAATTTTCACATTACTATTCCAAAGGTCAAGTTACTGTTCCATTGGTATGGGTTCCTTAACTTCTAGAAATACCTCTTATTCTATTCATTATTCATTTAATTTTTTTTGTTTTCTCAATGTGATTTTTATGTAATTTATACTGTATGTAATAATTATATTAAAGGAGTTTCCATTGATAAAATTTAAGGTTGTTATAGGATAGGTAATATATACATCATATAAATGAAAATAAGTGTCTAATATGTCTCAAATAATAGAAATTTTGATGAAAACCCCTTACATTTTTAATAAATTTTATTTTAAAAAGGAAATAATTTATAAAAAATATAAGAAAAAAATTTCATAATAGAAAATGAAACCTTCTATAAGAATATTTGTAAAGAAAATTGAAGAAGCTAGTGAGAAAATGTGATCATGAAAAAATCATTAAAAAATTCCCTTCAAACTTTTGTCAAGAAATTAAAAGTCAATAAAAAATAACCTTAACAAATCATTGATATATAGAGAAATAATTTCATAAAATATGGAATATATACATAAAGAAGAAAAAAAAGATGGGGATATAAAGATAAATAACATGAAATTTTACCCAAATAGAAATTTTGTAATAGAAAATAGCTATTTAATTGTGAGATTGGAAAACAAACCCATACAATGCCAAATTTTATATTGTAAGAATAAATCAATAAGGGGATTATGAGAAATTTTTTTAAAATACCTAGTAATATAAGTGTTAATAAAATATAATAAAATCATAAGTCTGAATGCACCCAAATTATAAGAATAAAGATAAAAAATATCACAACTCAATGAAAGGAAACTAAGTTAACAATAATACTTACCTTGGATTTCCGATTAGTTATATATTCTCTAACCATATTAAATACTTGAGACTTATTTTAAAGAGCCTCCTGAAAAATGAAGTATTTGAGACACCTTCTTTTGAATTGAGGTTATAAAATGTGACAAAGGATTGCAAGGGATATAATTTGGCTATGAATTCAAGAGTAAACCAAGGGAAAAGAATATGATGAAGTGGGAAGATTAGGGTTCATTTTATAGTATATATTGAGTGTGACTTTCAAAAATATATATTCCTTAATTAGTAAAGAATGAATTTTTTTATTCCAAGTTTATCCAAAGTGGAAAATTATTTGAGATACGATAAGGGTATGCTGAGTATACACATCCATCCATCATTATTTTTTTAGAATTTTATAAAAAAAACCACATTTAAAGTATTAGGTGGGAACCTACAAAAATGACCTACTAGTAAATTAAATTAAAACCTAGAAATGGATAGAAAATTAAAAAAAATAAACCAAAATATAAAAAAATTGAAATATTACATGTGCATTGATGCCTCGATCCCAATGCCACCATTATAGCCCAACACAAATGACGCCATCACCACAAGCCTTCCACCATTTGTAACTGACCATATCTCAAACACTATCTCTATTGCAGCCCATTATAAATAGATCCAACTAGTCCATTAATACCAAAGTTGTAACCAACAGACCCATCATCATAATTCTCAAAAAACACCAAACACCATTCTAAGGTAAACTCTAATAGAACAAACCCACATTCAGAGAATGAGAAAACCAATTAAAGACATCATAAAGAAGAAAATATTGAAGAACGAAAACTTATTGAATAGAAAACATTTCCACCAACATCAAGATTAAATCTCGACATGAAAATCCATAAAAATCACACAATATTGAAGCCTCCTTCCTGATGAAGAACCATACTACCTTAGAACAAAAGAATTAGTCTAACCAAAATACCCACTTCCATTACACCGAACTGATCCAATAGATGAATTTTAACATGAAAATCAGATTTCTTCTAAAATAAACCAAATTGAACTAAAACAAATCTAGGATATTCAGGTAAAACAAAATCAGGAAACCCAAATAGTGGAGATTAATATTCCAATGAAAAAAATAATAAAAGACCAAGTCTCTCACTATACCACCTCCAAAAAAATCTTAAGATTCCCCCAAAACCTTGTAATTCCAAAAAAATAGGATTGAACATGATGGGTTGGAAAAAAATGGTAGAGGAGGACAATGAGAATTGGATTCCACCACCAATACTGACTGATACCACCTAAAACACAGGGACACAGACCTAGAATGGGGTTTGATGCATAGGGATAGGCCAGAAGAGGGGAAGTGAGAAGTGGATGATTCCCAAACCAATAAAAAACACCAATAAATAATAGAAAAGAAAACACCAAGATAGGATAGATAAAATAAAACCCTCATCCACTAATTTAGAGACAATGTTTTATGATATTTTAGATCTTTACACCCAGTTAAACCCTTTAACCTCAATTTACCTTTACCATGGTAACTTATATATAAAAATTAAATTTAATTTATTACTTAATTTGGTCATGATGATTCCAAATATGAAATCCATTTTATAGGATTTAATTTATAAAGTTTATAAAAATTATTTTTATATAAGAAAACAGAACACATAAAAAAAACTTTTAGAAAAATGTATTTTTAAGTATAAATATGAATTTAATCATATTAATTTCCATGTAAAAATCATTTGATGAATTAATGTTTTTTATATATTTAATTAATAAATTTTATTAAAATAAATCTTTAATATTGATTATTTTAATTTATTAAAATAATAAATACACAATATATAGAAAAAAAAATCATTGAAAAAAATTTCCTTTTTAACATTAAATGATATTATTTTTATTTTTAACTAATTAATAATCAATTCATTGATTTTTATTAATTTTCACAGATATATATATATATAATACATTTAACTAAATTTTATACTCTTAATATGAGAAATTTATTTTTTAAATAAAAACATATAATATATAATAAAAAATTATTTAAAATAAAATATATTTTTTGGCATGAATAATTAAATTAGTGTTCCTAATAGTTTCATAACATATTCTTGGATGTTATTAAGTTATTTTACTAATCATCCCATTAATTGTTTTTAATTTTTTTATTGATATCATTCTTTAAAAGTAATAAATGAAACCAAAATATGTAATTTATAAAAATAGTTTCCTTAGAACCAACAATATTTTCCTCAAGTGAATTTGTATTTTTTATTCTATTCAAAAATAATTTATTTTAATTAAAATAAATTGTATATAATTAAATTGTATATTTTCAACATCAAAATAATATTTATGTATCTTAACTAAATACTTATAATTCTAAACTATTAAGATGTTTTTTGGTATTATACCCAAGAACTATATACCCTTTAATAATGATCATATAAAAGATATATTACCCTCAAAAAATCAAATAAATTCATTCAAATTCTAACTTTACAATGAAAAATTATCATTCAAATAGTTCTCATTTCAGATCATATAACATGCTTCTTCATTTCATGATGTTTTTCTCATTATATGTTTTGTTATATTAATAATGATTTTCAAGGATAAGGATGATCCATGGGATTTACTAGTTATAAAAATAAAAATATTTTATATTTATTATCCCAAATTAATTTATACACTTTTAAGGGATGCAATCATCTGTGATATGTAATAGTCCATAGTATGAAATACTTGGTATCATATACTTTTGTTGTAATGTTCCATTATGACTAAATAAAGTGTTTTTATTTTGGTTCATATCTTGCATGATTTTTTTTTCAAGTTTCTATTCATTACAAAGAATAAATCAAGTAATTTAGGGAATAAAATTTGTACTTTAATCTACTATTTTACATGTATAATAGTTTTCTCAGGACACTATATGCTTCCAATAGCCCCATAGGGCGTCGTTACTTCCCTACGGTACTATACAAAAACAAATTTATAAACTCAAAATATCCTACTCGATTAATTAAGAATGTAGTAAGGTGGAAGTTCGAGGTCAAACCCACATAGATAGTGAAATTAGTTTCATTATAATTTTTAAAGATTTAATTGAAGAAAGTGGTGAGAGAATATGGGTTTGATTTGATTTGATGAAAGTAGAATAAGAAAGCAAATAAGATTGATTTTTTGTTTTGAAAATAGATTTGGAAAGCATTCTAGGGTATTGTAATAGCAGGGTTTAGGTGAAATTGAATTTAATTTTCTTTATTAATTCATGATTTAGTGTCAGAGTCAAGAAGAGGTAGATTAAATGGTCATGGTATCCCATCCTCAACATGGAAAACCCTATTTCTATTGGTCTTGTAATATAGGATTTTTCTGAATCGAATTTGTCTCAATACTGTATTTAAAACAGATATTACCTAAAGCTGACAATGGTCATTCCATCTTTATGGTATTCAATTTCACAATTTAGATGATCCTTTTTGATTCGAATATAGATGGTCACGATAAAATAAAATTAAGGGACATGAAGTTTAAGAAAGAAATTATGCAAACCCAAGAAATAAATTATAAAATAATTAAATCCAATGGAACCTTCTCCCTTCGGTTACATCACCCTAGAAAATGGAAGGATTGCACCCTCATTCTACCAATGATAGGTTTAGAGGGAAATAGGAAAGAAATGAAATGCATAAAAACAAAGAAAGAACTCACTGAGGGTGCAATGTCATGCTCCAAATCTGGTATCTAACTGATTTCGAAGGCTCTAATATAGTAGCCAACACCTCTATTTATAGGCTTCAATTAGGTTCTTCCCAACCTTCATCCCGATGTGTATTTGGGATCCACATTATGTACTTGCGATCTATTTTTTTTTGAATCCGTGTGATATGTGCTCGGATCTCAGTTGTGATTTTGGAAATTTTACCCCATACATGACATGTACTTGGGATACACGTTGTGTACTACTTATCCATGTTGCCTCCAAATTTGTATGAATATTATGAAAATATCATTCATAAATGTGAATTTTTATTTCCGTCATGTCGTCTAATGATGGTACATGATGTGTACTTGTCATTCACATCATGTATTCATGTCACGACTTGTCAAGAAGCGTTTCATGAATTGAAACTACACCTCATGTAATCTTAGTAGATAACGTGCTCCAATTCTGCCCTAGAATTTCCAACTTCTTTCTCTCTAAAAAATACAATGTTGCGCCACTTCAATTCGCCCATGGTACAAAGTGTCTTTAAACTCCAAAAACCACATATTTTTTTTAACATTTTCAAATATTCAATATTTCCTACCATAAAACATAAAAATTCCAAAATTTTCAAAACATAGAAAGATTAATCAACAAAATACAAAAATTTATTTCTTAAAATACCCTATAATATATTCATAGAATACACTTATCATATTTTAAAGGGAGACTTCCATGTTGAGAAATAATTATTTCATCAATTCTACTGTGTGAAAGTATATCAGCACGTGGTATCATGTTTTTTCTTTTGAATAAAGTGGTATGGTTGAAAAATATTATACTTTATTAATAATTCATTGATTTTTTTGTGTGAAATTGTGATTAATACCATATGATTATTTCTAGAGTAGTTTAATTCTAAAGTTCTATAATCCTTTGAAAAATAAATGAGTGCTTTAGAATAATTATACTTTAAAATATATTCCCCTATTTCATACCCTGAAAGTTGACTCATATTGAATTAAAGAATATGTTAATAGATCTTTTTTATTTGGGTTTTCACTGATTGAATGTTTCTGACTACTCACACCCTACTTTGCAATGATATGAATCAAAAATAAATTTGAAATTTTGGTTGATAAATTGGTGATAAGGCTAAAAACTTTCATTATGAATGGTATCAACAAATAGGAAATAAAGTTTACTTGTTCTAATATAAATGGGGAGAAGAGTATATCCATAAAATCATGTTCCTCTGACAAAGTGGGAGAGAAATTAAATCAAATTTGGTGATGATTTTTTCTTTGAATACATGTAAAATAAAAACTTTTATTAAAGAATGGGGAGAAGAGTAGTATATAAATTCATATGATCTATGTATAAAAAGATTAACATTATTGTATCTAGAGATGATAAATGGATTCAAAGAAAACTTTCAAGAAAATCTAAAGGGTGTATGTTTCAACAAAGGCATTAGTTTCTATATTTTCAGAAAATTAATGGTGATGTTTTTTGACTATTAGTGGTAATGATTTAGTAGAAAATAATAATGGTATAAGGGAGATGGAAAGACATTGAGAGGATAATGTGTGAAGATGAGAAGAATGGTCAGGAAACACATGAAGTTACAGAGGAGATGGTTATCCTCTTATAAATCATATGTTTTTTTAATAATGAATCTCATTGAAATATGTGTCAGTAATGTTTTAGGATGGACTTAAAGACTATAATAATAATTATTGAATATTATCTAGTATTAAAATGTGTAAAATTGATGCACTTAGATTTGGGAGATCAAGAATTGAAGATAAGATGAGGATTTTGAAGTGTGATGTGGAATATAGATCTAATATATGTTTGATGATGATTAATGTGATTATTCAAGAATATTATGGATTTTAAGAGAGTTAGTGAATGTATAGATTAATTAATAGATGGATAAGAATCATTTTGGTAAAGGATAACCTTGCCACAACATGGTGAGATTGGATATGTCAAGGTATATTAGAATACAAAGAGTATGGTCAAAATTGTGAATATTTTTTAAGCATTTCTCTCTGGAGGAATTTTAGTTAGAATTTTATAGGATACCCATGACATGGTTCATGATGTTTCATAGGAGTGAAATAACCATAATAGAATTCATTTCAATTTTATAAAGAATTTTGGTATTTGGGAAAATATTAGAAACCTAAATATATGGAAATAGATTATTATTAAGTGTACAAGGGGTTATAATTTTTTTTAATGATAGACGCATTAAAATGGGGATATAACTCTAACCATTCCATGGAATATGAAATTTTGTGATAGAAAAATCTCTGTGTAAAACATGATACAACAAAACACTAGTAATAAATGATATTTTAGACCTCACATAAGATTAATTTGATTTTAGATTATAGTAATCAAATTGGAGGACAAAAAATTTAAGGATAGTTGGAATAATAAAATATATACTCCCAATGCCATAAAGGTAGTTATTTTAGGTATCAAGATTTATTGGTTAAAATAGTTAATAGGATACTAAACAAGGAGGACATTTTTTTGAATGGTTTTTATCTTATAGGGATTATATTCTATGTAAATGGTTGTATCACACCATGGTTGGTCTCGATATGATAATGAAATACGTGTTTCAAATAGGATCCATACTTTGGAGGTTGTAAAACTAGAGATTGTAAAAATATTTAATGTATTGGAATTTTTTAACTACTAGATGGTTATAACACTAACTTTACTAGAACAATTGAGTTAAATAGAGGTGATTTAATTGAATATGATTTAAGGGATAGATTTGAAGCAAATTAAGTTGAAGGTAGTGAATATCATGAATTGTAATTTAAATTTAAATTCTATTAATAGAAAATAGTGAGAGATATTTGAAAAAAATAGAATAAAATTATTGAAAAAATAGAGATACACAATAATAGTTAAGGAGAAGTTTAAGTGAAAAAAGAGAGAGGATCCCCATATTGAACATAAATGATGGATATAAATTTTCAATGGAGGAATGGATTTTTATTTCCAAAGTAATATAGATCATATTTAGTTTATTAATGAAGAATAAGAGATAATATAGAAGATATAACCTAAAGGAGAGGGAAATTCTAAGAAACTACTCATTTTATTCTATTTGTTTTTAGGGAATAAAAAGGCACAAATATTGTATATTATATTTAATATATATTATTTTTATGAAGAATAAGATAGAGTTTTAATGAAATAATTCTACAATAGACCTATTTTTCATCAAAATAATTTTTCTATTAGAGTTTTATAAGAGTTGTTTTTTCCAACTCGTCTAAAAAAGAGTTGTTTATTTATGTTGGAGAAGAAGTTATCAATTAAATCTCAATATGTTTTCACATATTGAATTATGATATTATTTAATCCATGTATATATGATGGTCTAAGAGTGGTCTTCATTCTTATAAACTGAGAAAATACCTAAAATAGATAAAATAATATTCTTTTAGAGTAGTTCATAAAGGATGAGATGTGAGTGAATCTTGGGAAGTAGTGGGATATTTTTTAAACCATTGTATAAGTAGTGAACCTTGGTGAGGAGTTACTTTAACTAAATCTTATAACCACCAAAACAAAATGTTTATAATTTATTTTTACTATATCGATATAATTTTGAGTATACGCTCCTTAGATGTTGCATAATGTAGGTGAACCAAGTAAAACCTATGTATCCATTGATTTGTTTACTTTACTTATAAAATTTATTCACAAGATAAGTTGAGATTTTCCAAACATTTAACACTTTTTACTATTAACATGGTAAAAAGATCAAAAAATGAGGTTGTTGGGTGAATAAAAACCTGAATTGAGTGGAACCATGATTAACCCCCATTTTATGATGTTTATAGGGTTATAATTTGAAATGATAACTTCAATTACGTGATACTTTAGAATTATTAGAGATAAATACAATATTAATTAGAACAAAGAATCATTACATGTTGTGGTTTGTTTGAATGGATGTTTGGGAGTTTCAGTTAGATCAAGAAGCACTAATGTTTTGAAAAAACTAGATAGTCCAAAAATAGGTGTTTTGGATGGATGTTTGATTTTAGAGGCTAAACCCAGAATAGATGTACAAAAAATCTAAGGAACTACAGAATCTCATGAAAGAGTTTTGAAATAATAAATACTAGATGAAGCATGAACTCGTGAGTTTTAAAATTATAGTATAGTTAGATGACCAATGAAAAGGTATGGGTTTGACATATATTATCTAATTACTAGAGGTGATGGAGAACAATAATTTACAAAGTTAGTGGAATGTATAGATGATGAAAAAATGGGAGTTATTGATGAAGGAGGAGATTTAATCCTTCCATACTTACAAAACTTGAAATCTTTGAAACCTTCTATTTTGAAAGAAGGAACTATAGAACAAGTTGATTTATTAGTTAAAGGAAGAAGCATATGATGGGAAATGGGACAAGAAAAGGATAGTTTTTAATGGTTTCCAAAAAAATGAATTAGTGGGATTTAACGAAATTTTATGTTTAGTTGTAAAATACATAACAATGAAGATGGTGATTGGAATGGTCATAGAAGAAGAATTTCATCTTGAACAGTTAGATGAGAAAACTAAATTTCTACATGGAGACTTATATGAATAAATATATATAGATTAACTGAATGTATTAAAATAATCCATAAGTAACCTAATGTACAAACTTAAAAAATGTCTTTATAGGTTTAAACAAGAACCTAGGTAGCGGTACTGATAGTTTGATTCATTTATAGAGAAGTATATGTTCATCTGGTGCAATGAGAATGATTTCTACTACTATATAGTGTTCAGTGATGGGAGATTGATTATAATTATATTTTATATGGACTATAGTCTATTGGATAGTCTAAATATTAAATAAATTGAAAAGATAAAGGCTGAGTTATCCTGAAGGTTTGAGATGAAGGTTCTATGGGAAGCTATATAAACATTGGGGATGTGAATACAGAGGGAATGTAAGCATGAATATTTTATTTTTTCATAGTTAAAGTATATTTGGAATATTTTGGAAAGTTTTATAATGTTTGGAGTAAAACCTATATCTACCACTTTAGTTAGCCATTTCAAATTATCCAAAAATAAGGCACCATGAATGAAATATGAGGCAAAGTACATGGTAATGTTTTGTTTACATCTAAAATTTAAAATATGATTTATTATATGTTTTTATTTGGTCTATAATTAATTAATCCATGGGATTAGTTGGTGGATTCATGAAAAACTAATAATGGATAACTAAGAAATAGTTAAGTAGATTATCCACAATATCAGTGGTTCAAAAGCACTTGCCTTATGTTTTGAAATGATTGATCTGTTATAAGGGTATTAAGAAGCGGTCTTTGGAGTGGATGCATAAACTAGGAGAAATACCTTATTCTTCATGTTTATATATGGTGGAATTTAAATAAATTTGATACTAAGACTTAAATTAGTAGTTTCATTATCAACCATTGAAGAGGAATACATTGCTATAAAATAAGTAGGGAAATAGATGATACAGTTGAAGGGTTTATTGTAGGGTATCTAAAGAAAATAGGATAATGGAGTATTATTGAAGAATAATATAAGTTAAATTCATCTAATGGATAATATGGTGTTTCACTAAAGGAAAAAATACAATTAGTAAAAATATAATTTCATCCAAAAGCTAGTGGAGAAAGGAGTGCTAAAGCTATGGAATATAGAAGGAAGTAAGAATCTAGTAGATATGAAAACAAAGGTCATAGTACATTAAATCATGAGTAAAAAATATACCTTAGTAGGAGTTGGGTGACTATGATGGAAAAGGATTGATAATCATTAAATATTGTTGTGGAAGGAAGGAGGAAACAAGGATAAAATGCCTATAAAATCTAAGGACTTGGTGGTGAGGATAAGAAAATAATTATAAAGTGGGAGATTATTAGGTTACTATGAAAAATGTTTTCCAACTAAGTAAACATATCTTACTTATGAAATTATTATAGAAGAATATTGGTTGAACTAGATTTAGGCATGTGTAGTTGAACTGGGGATCCTAGAAGTATAAATAGATGCAAGTGTAGGTAGCAATGGGAGGACTACTAGACCTAGGTGATGAAGTATAGAAGGAACATGGAGTCTGTATAGGAGCAGCTCAGCTGAGTTCACATAATAATAAATCAATATTATTCAATAGATATGTAATAATAATCAAAGGGATATGTAGAATATATTTCACTATTCATTAAATAATGGTAGTTAAAGGTGGTGAATCAACCAGTGGCCTTGACTAGATGGAAGATATCCCACATAGATTATAAGGTGGTGGGAATTGGTTGTATTAATTAGATGGAAGTGTAATTTTATATACTTATTATACTCTTACATAAATATGAGTGTGAGTTGAATTTTAAAAAAAAAACATGTAATCATTCTATTCCATTAGTAATAAAGAGAAGAAATGTTTATCCAGTAACATATTTAGTGTTCCTGGATTTGTTCTTTGAATATTTCTATGTATATATCTAGATTCATCATTATAGTTGGCATGGTATTTGGGTGTATTGAAACCCCAAAATTAATATTTCAAAACTATTAATATATTTTAATGCATTCCTGCACATCATATTTGTTTTCTTGGATTTACCCATTGTTCAGGACCATAAATGGGAAATCTGAAACCATGGTTAAATATGGAACATGTGTTTTACACTATGCACAGTATAAAGTGGGTCAACGTTAGATGTTTTGTGGTTTTTTATCATTGGTTGATATGTTAAATAATTAAATTAAATTAAATTATTTTATTTACCAACATAAATTCATCAATAAATACACCATTCTTGAAACTATATAAGGTTAGCCGCATAACCCAAGGATAATTGGGAGGAACCTTGGGCGTTTTTCCTTAGTGGAGAGTATCGATGGATGACAGGTGATTAGATCAAGGTGGATTGAGAGTTAGTGACTGAAATAGGTCTTCTTCATCAGTTTAAAACACATTATTCACCAACGATCGATTCTATATTGAGGTAGAGAAAAATATTTCTTATTTACACATTTAAGATTTAATCAATCATTTTTCATTATCTACATTGATTTCTGATTTTTTCCATTTTCATATGAGACTGATTAAATTAATTGATTACTTTATTCTAATTTATCCTTGATATGCCATGCTATCACCCTGGATAACCTATTTAAATGATCTTAGGATGAGAACAATTTTTCAATGAAGGATTCACCCTTATTATTGGGGGTTTTCCTCACCATTCATCACATTCTCTTCCATTGGCCCATGGGGTTTTGGTTTGACATATCTAGGATGGTTTTGATCATGAAAAAAATGATGGATTCATGGTGGTTGTGAAAAAAATGAATGAGATGGTGATTTGTGGATGGATAAATATGATTTTATGGTGATAATTCACGTATTTGAGCTCCAGAGTGGTTATGAGGATGAGAGTTGCTACTAGATGCCATGCGAGCTTCAATCAGATGATCTGAATTATATTTAAATCCACTAAAGGCTGGAAAATGATTATTGTAGGTGACCCCCTTTGATTTTAGGTGGTGAAATTGTGAGATTTGTGTCAGAATTTATGGATTGAAAAACCATATGAATGATCTTGTTTTTCTCTAAAAAATGAGATTACATGCTGTGTAGAGTAGAATAACACACAACATGTTCTTCAAATTTCATGGAGGATAGGGTTTTCAATCGAGTTAAGGATAAAATTTCATGTGGCTGGGCCCACATGCCATTTGACTCTACTCAGACAACTAGGTTGTGTGCTAGCTGCACATGCTCAGGACCCCATGCAGGAATACATACTATGCACTCTGAAAGTACATGGGAATTCTAGATACACAAGAAAAACTCAATAACTTGTTATGTTCCTGTACACATCTAGGTACACAGGTGTGGCTCAAAGTACAAGTGCATTAGAACATGAGAAGACCTTGAGTGGTTGTGACATGACATGTACCATCAGTACATGATTTGTAATATGGAATTACTTCCCAAGATATTTACAGAGGAGAAAATGGCCAAGAAATGAGGTAGGTCCATACACCATGTGGACCCATTACATTTCATGTATTCCCTTAAGGAATTATTTCTCTCATATCTCCTTCTTCAGAACTTGAATTTGGTCTCATGAGTAGCCTATCCTGAGTGTTTTCTATGTTGAACATGATGAATGCCTTTATTTTGATATAAAATATATTATGTGAGGTGTTATGAGAATGAAACTTCTTTAGGTGATTCTTAAAAATGATATTGATTGGGTGAGATCACCATAGAGATTCTAGGGTTGGCACTACCCTATCACACCAGGGTGTGGTTACCCTATTCTATTTATATAGTTAGAGTCAATACTCCCATACACTAGGTGCATTTCCTATTTCTAAAGAGTATTACTCCACCGTCTTCAAGCCCCAGTGGCATTTGGGTACTCTATGAGAGTTATGGATCCTTCGACTATGGAGACCAGTTTCATAGATCATTCCCTATTCACATGGATTATACTGAAGTTTCATTTGATTCTAGGCATTGGTGATGGAATTTTGGAGTTACAGGTAGACACCATGGATTGGGATATGATATGAAGACCCCCTTTTTCACTCTACTTGGTTTCTTTATGGTCATATGTGTTTTGTATTTTAATTTATCTCTTGATATGGTTTAAGATGATTCTTTCATATATTCCTTTTTCCCCCTTTTTGGTTTTCATGATGTCTTACTAGGTATTTATATAATTACCCCTACATGGGATTTACTCACACGTGACATGTCTTATGACATCAAAATATAGTTCAACGGTGACATCAATGGAGCATAGTGATACTTGGTTTCATTGACCACGTACAATGGTCAGTACATAGTGATCAAGAGCTAGGATCCCCTCATTTTTCCTCTATTATAGTTATTGTCAAGTTCAAACTTCTTTTCTAGTTGGGCATGTATTTTTTTCCCTTTATCAATTTGGTTTTATTCTTTCATAGTTTGATGTATTCCCAAAAGTTTATTGCATGCATGTTTTTACTCTAGATGCTACAATATTTTATTTTTCCGCTATAATTTTGCATGGATATGGTTGAGTGCATGGATATTGATATATTAGGATAAATAATCTCATTTTATATTATGCCTTCTTAGTTGTTGTCACTAACCCCTAGTCTATTGGAGGAAGGCTTGGGGTTATGGTTGGTTACCCTTCTACTACATAGGTTGGATTTGGTGGGTTAGGTCATTAAAGAGTGGTATTAGAGAAGATTATTCCTTAGTTTTTTTATTGGAGTTGTCCACCTATGAGGATTGGTTAAGAATTAGGGCAGTGATTTCAAAGTATCATGACTATAGATTTTAGGCTAGGGAACCCCGTTTTGGTGCATAGGATGGTGTATCTGTTCACTAGGACTCTAAATATCTTCTTATCAACTCAACATACCAAGACATCAATTATAGTCAACAATGGTACATGCATCATATATGGTTGAGTCCTTTTATTCCCCTTCTTGATCCAGCTCCTCATATGTATATTCTCATCTAAATATGTTATATACTGATCACTTTTCATATTCCTACATGTAGAAATCCATCTAGGTCACTAATTCTGATTTGGGATGATTATCTGATCTGTGATGATGCCTTATTTGAAGGTACATCTCATGAGGTGTTTCCTCTAGACAAGTAGAGAGTAGTGACCATACCTATCGAGTAGTAGATAATACCAATAATTCAGAATAATGATGATAACAGAATTAGTGTTTTATGTGAGATCTAGTGTTAGGGACCATCACATTTCTATATAAATATAGATCCATATGATGTAGAGGGTTGGATTGATTCAGTGTTTCAAGTCTTCAGGCTCGTTTGAACCCCAACTGATCGGATGGTTGTGCTCATGGATATCCTTTTTCATAGAGAATAATGGAACTAGTGGATTATGATGACACATATCCATTATGAGATGAAAATATCATGGTCATACTTCCATCATCTATTTCATGATAATTATTTCCCATCATGGTTACACTATATATAGTTCCAACAGCTTCTCGACCACAGATGGGATACTTATCTATTAAAGAGTATGATATGAGGTTCATTGACCTCACATGTTACTCCCTCGACATGGTGTGTGGTATATTCTTCTATTAAAGGAAGTTTGGGAAGGATATCTATAGATAAATTCATTCTAGTGTGTTCTGTTTATACCTACCCACTTTTTCTCGAGTGCTAGAGAGGTCATCGTTGACTAAGAGATTCTAGAAGAGGGGCACCAGGAGGTTGGATCTAGTGGTGGGAATCATGTGGCCGATTCATCTGCCATAGGTAGAAGGAATCAAAAATAAGTCTCAGTATACGAGGAATAATCATACCCATACTCAAGCGCATTGATCTACAGCTCAAGGATCACATAGAGGATCCAACCAACTAGGTGAGGGACAATGTTATGCATGTTATAGGTGGGTTCACATGGAATATGATTTGCCAACCTTTCATGCTGAGAAGGATAAGAATACGGTGAATAAACCACCATGGTAGAGGCATCACCATGATCAAGGATCTCTCAGGAGTGGTTAGGGAGGCCCCAAGTAGGTGGCACTAGAATCAGAGTATATGGACCTCCATAGGGAGCATATGCTGATAGAGGGAGACACTATGAGATACTACCACCAATACCTCTAGGTGGCCATCACAAGGCTTAGGGAGCTACTGGTTAGGGCCATGAGTAACTGAATTATATAGAGGAATATGATCAAGCTGCACATGAGATGATTCAAGGTATGATTTGTGTCTTTTATACTCTTACCCCAGTACTAGTAGATGCAAATGTAAATCATTAATTTATTTTCCTATATATTGTGTGATAGATAGAGATTCCATTTAATACTTTAGTATAAGAACTATGGATTGTGGTTTCTAAAGGACGTGACTCATCGATATCAATTATCTACCAGTAGTGCAATATGAAACTTGGTAGAGATTTCTAATTATGGGACATCTTGGTCATCACAATAAAACCTTATGACATTTTCTTGGATATAAACTAGTTATCCATAGTACTGGACTAGATTTACTACCATCATAGATGATATAGATGAATTCAAACAGATGGTATGATATTCCAATTTTCATATAAAAGAGGTATCATGGATAAGAGAGTGGGTCTTACGAGTAGGAAGCTGCAACCCATAACCCATCAGTTGGTGAGTTTGGCCCTAGGTGTAGTGGGATATTTAAGTATATGGATTCCTTTTGTAGGAGAGGAATTTATGGAAAACATCCTTGAGTATTTTTTAGGACTACCTATGATGTGGGAGATAAACTTTTTCATTTAATTTCACCTCAAGAACACACTGATATCTTCTAAGGCATATTAGATAGCCCTTACTAATCTATAAGATACGAGGGTGTAGTTGGAGGACCATCGAGAGAAGGGTTTCATCAGACCCAATGTGTCCCCCCTGGGAAGCTCCAATGTTGTTCATGAAAAGGCGTACAAGAATTTGAGGCGATGTTTTTATTATTTCCAACTCAATCTGGTCATGATAAAGAACAAGTACCCATTTCTGAAGATTAATGAACTTTTCGACCAGTTGAGAGGCACAAGTTAGTTCTTGAAGATTGATCTTAGGTCTGAATACCATCAGTTGAGGGTTTTTGAGGATTACATTCCTATGATGGTGTTTCGATGTCACTATGGACCATATGAGTTTCTAGTTATTCCTTTTAGAATGATTAATTCCCCCACTCTATTTCTGGATCTTGTGAATTAGATCTTTCTGCCATATTTGAATTGATTTGTGGTTGTATTTATTAATGAAATAATCAATTATTTTTCATCATTGGAGGATCATACACAGAATTTTAGATTGGTATTAGACTTACTACGGAAGCAAAAAAATTCTGGTAAGCTCTTGAAGTGCTAGTTTTGAATCTGTGACGTTCAATTTCTAGGTAATGTCATATCTTATCATATATTAGTTGTGGGATTTGAAAAGTTTTATGTGGTGATTACTTGGGATCCACCCAAGAATGTGTGAGAGTTGTATAGTTTTCTTGGCATTTTGGGGGTGATAGAGGAGGTTATTGGTATATTTATCTAGGATTTCATCATCTTTGACCCCCTAACATTGAAAGGGAATCCATTTTCCAAGACTAAGTAGTGTTAGAGAGACTATGAGGATATGAGGTGGAGGTTGGCCATTGATAATATTTTGAAACCACCAAAGGAGGGTGTAGAGTACAAAGTTCTTTATTATTCCTCTAAATCTGGGCACAATTTCATGTTGATGAAACTGTAGACAATGATTCACATATGATTCAAGGTAGTTGAGACCCCACTAGAAGAACTATGCAACCGAAGAACTATAGTTGGTTTTGGTAGTCATTTCTCTAAAGATGTGGAGGCAATATTTTTGGAGAGATATATTTTTTATATACTCATACCATTAGAGTCTTAGGTAATATTCAATCAGAGGGATTTGAATCTAAGATAAAGGCATTGGTAAGAGATCCTATAGGATCATTTTTTAAAAGGTTGGGGCCGAAGCCTCATTTTATTATTAAAGCAAAGCAAAGACCTCTTTAACTGGGTAGAGGGAGACCCATTACATAGCCCGAAGTCCCAGTGGGCATTTAGCCCATTACATGACCCGTAGGCCCATTTTTTGGCCCAAATCCCATTCTGTTAATAGTACTTCTACAGTACCCACGTTGCTATAGTCCTGCACAGTACCCGTCGCCGCTACAGTGCTCTGTCGCCGCTACAGTGACCTGCCGCCGCTATAGTGCCCGTCGTTGCTACAGTGCCGCCGCTCCTATAGGATCATGAATTTTAGATAGTCTATAATTTTGGGAAGGAAAATACAGGGGTATATTTCCATAGTATGGAATCCCATTATCACTCTTTTGATATTATGTTTAAGTAGTTAGCTTCGTTGTAGATGACCATGCTGGAGGAGAGGGGTGTAGTTTTTATTTAGTTGTTTGTGGTGACTCCTCCGTATCTTCAATGTGCATGGGAGGCTTAGTGGGGAGAAATCAACTGTGAGTTTCTACATCAACATATATCTTCAGGGGATGCACCTAATTGATTTCATAAAGGAGGGGAGCATTTCATCCTTTTCTAGGTATGGATAGTGGTTCTTTTCATATTTAATGAGGTTGTGATGAGGGAGTTTCACACTTTCGACTTGGATGTATATCATAGTGTCGTAAATATGTACAAAGACCTTGAGTGTCAATTTTGGTGGGTTATAATGAGGCTGATCATTACTGATTTCATCTCTCAGTGTCTCACTTGTCAATAGGTAAAATCTAAGCACCAATTTTAGGCAAGTTTGACACAGCCTCTTGAACACCAGGAGTGAAAATGTGATGGAATATCCATAGAATTTGTAATGGGGATTCCATTAACATTGATAGTCCATGATACTATTTGTGTGATTATTGAACAACTCACAAAGTCATAATACTTCTTTACCATTGGGGAGTACAGTTCTATGGAGAATTTTTGGTAGTTTTATGTGAGAAAGATCATCTAACTTCATGGGGTACCATGAATTATCGTCTTTGAACATGATTCTTGGTTCACATAATAGTTGTAGAGAGGCTTGAAGGAGGTTTTTGGGACTCGGTTGAGGATGAGTATAAAATTTCACCCTAGAAAGATAGGAAGACTTAGTATAATATTAGGGTGTTGGAAGATATACTGAGAACCTAGATGTTAGACTTCAGATGTAGTTGGGAGGATCACTTTCCATTTGTAGTGTTTTCTTATAAAAAAATATATCAGTCCACTATTGGCATAGAACCATTATAGGCCTCGTATGGGGGACATTTGAGGTCCCCCTTTTTCTAGAATAAGATTGGAGAGACATCTCTTGTTAGGATAGAGATGGTGTAGATGATGATAGAGAAGGTTTAAGTGATGTGAAAGAGTATGAGGATAACCTAGTGCATATAGAAATATTACACAGATTGTCATCATATACCCTTCGAGTTTGAGCAAGGAGACCATTTTTTTCTGAGAGTCTCCCCACGATGAGGATTGTGAAGGTTTTTCTAGGAAGGAAAGCAGTACCTGATGTTTATAGGGACATTTGAGATACTATATAGGGCTGTAAAGGATGCTTACTTCCTAGCCTTGCCCCCATAGTTGGATTTAGTGCATGAAATATTCCATGTCTCATAGATAAGGATATACATACATGATCCTACACACATCATTGGCTGGGGAAAAATATTAATTGAGGATGGATCCACATTCATAGAGTACCTAGTGGAAATTGAGGATCGATTGGATATGATCTTGTGAGAATGGTCCATTCCCTTGTTTTGTTTGTTGTGGTAGCACGAGAGTGTGCAGGAGAGATCATAGTGTGAGAAAGTATTATAAGGACTCAGTAACCCCACCTTTTTGTGTGGATTTTTCTTTTTAAGATGAAAATCATTGAATTATGGGATAATATAGTGGCTTTAATTTTGAAAGATTTATCCTTTGAATATTTCTATGTATATATTTGGATTCATCTTTAGAATCAGTGTTGTGTTTTGGTGTCTCAGGTCCCTGAAAGTAATATATTTAAAAATTAGAATATTTTAATGCATGATCATGTGTTTTTTTTGTTTTATCGTTAAACATTTTTTAGGACCCCATATGGTATAATTGAGATGACTACTGAATCCATAACATGAGGTTTACCTTAGGCATGACTTAACATTTGTCAGCATCAGGTGTTTTTTGGAAGGTGATCATTTGAAAGATACATTAAATAATTTAATTTAATTTAATTATATAATTCTCTAACCTAAATTCCTATATAAATACAATGATTTTGAAATTATATGAGTTTTTCCACATAACCTTGGGATAATTTAGAGTATCCTTAGTCATCCTTCATTGGCGGAGTGTATCCAAGTACGAAGGTGATCCGATCGAGGAGGATCAAGAGGCAGTGAACACATAGGGTCTTTCTCATCACTAATGAATGCGTTATTCCAAAAATATATATCCTAAATCAAGGTAGGTTATGTTATTTACTTGATTTACAACCTTTTTATTTAACAAAAAATGGATTCCTTATCTGATTTGATTTCCAACATTTTCCATTTCTTCATGTGACCAAATAAATGAATTGTGCTTTTTATTCCAATTTATCCTTGACATTCCATGATATCAACCCAGATATCCAATTTATATTATTTTTGGATAAGAATTATTTTCCAATGATTGATTTAAACTTATAACTATGTTTTCCCCAAACATTATTTGTGTTCTTTACTTTGTCCCATGGGATCATGATTCGACATTGTCAGAGAAGGTTAAAGCACCATAGAACAGCCGAATTCAGGGTGGTTGTGAGAAAAATTATTGTGATTGTGATTTAGGGATTGATTGGGGTGATTTTTAGGTAATAATTCATGGATATGATATTTGAAGTGGTTATGATGATGAGAGACACTATGGGAAACGCTCTAGGCTTTGAGTAGATGATCATAATCTAATTTGTTTCTACCAGAGGCTGTAAATCGATCATCAGAGGAAAAAACCTTCAATTTTGGGTGAAAATGGTGGTATTTATGATAAAATTAATAGATTGGGAAACTGGTAAAGGATTTAGTTTTTCTATGAAAAACAACACTACATGCTGTGTAGTGTGGAGGAACACACAGCGTGTTCTTCAGATTTCACAATGGCTAGGGTTTTCAGCCTAGTTTAGGATTACACACCTTGTGTTTGGGCCCACTTGTTGTGTGACCCTTCCTAATCAGCTAGAAAGGTTTTAGCTATACACACTTAGTACCCCATGTGGGAAGACACATCAAGTACTCCATAAGTAGATGATATTTCCTAAATGTACATGGGCATGGGTCGGTACTCAGGCATGACCTAGTACATGGCCAGGTACATGGTCAGGTCACGAAGTACACATGCATGTCCAGAAGAACACCAGAAGGCCTTGGGTGGCTGGGAGATGTTGTGTACCATCTATACACACTATTTAGTATGGAATGGATTCCCAAGACGTATCTAGAGGATAATATGGTCATGAAATGAGGTAGGGTCACATGACGTTTATACCCCCCATATGGGCTGTGTATTTCTTCTAGAACATCTTTCTCACCTATATCCTTCTTTCAGACTCAGATCTTGGCTCATGAGTATCCTATACTAAGTTTTTTTTCAATAAAAATGTGATGGTGGACTTCTTTGTGGCACAATATATGCAATGTGAAGTGTTATGATCATGACATTTATTTTGGCGATGCTTGAAGATAGTAGTGATGAGCCCTGATCATTATAGATATACTGGGGTTGAACTAAAATGTTTGACTAAGGTCTATTATATTTATACATGTAGAGTGGGTACTAACTTACACCAAGATTGGGTTCTCTATTTATGGAGTGATACTAAACTATCTTCAAGCTCCGATGGCATGTAGGTCCTTCACTGAAGTTGTGGATCCCTCGACTATGGAGTGCAGTAGCAAGGAGAAAGCCCCTCCACACTAATTTTGGTGAGGTTGAATTTGATACTAGGAATAAGTGATGGACTTTTGGATTTCCTAGTAGAACCATCTACTATGGATTGGGATATAATATAGAGATCCCCTTTATCTCTCTAATGTGTTTATTTATGAGCAGTTGTGTATTGGGTTTTAATTTATCTCAAGCTATAGGTTGAGATGATTTATTTTGTATCTTTATATTTCTCCCTTTTTGGTTTTCAAGTCATCCTACTGGGTATCTATATACTCACCCCTTCATAGTATTTTTCCATATGTGATGTGTCTTATGTAGACAATAGAAAACTCAGTAGTGAAATCAATAGAGAATAGCGATACTTGGAGTCATTGACTATGTACGGTGGCTGAGACTTAGAGACAAGGATTCAATCTGTCTCAGTTTTCCTTTATTCAAGTTGTTTTTTTGGTAGAGAATTTATTTCTATTTGGGCATGTCTTTTTATCCCTTTTCACTTTGTTTTTAGTCCGTTTTAATCTAATGTATTACCTAGTGGTTATGGCATACATGATTTTACTCTAGATTTTACAATCTTCTATTATTCCTCTATATTATTTATAGAGATGGTTGGGTGCATGTGTAAAGGTATATTAGGATAATTCCACCATTTTATATTATTCCTTCTTGGTTATTATCACCATACCCTAGACTATTAAAGGTGGACTTGCGGTTGTGGTGACTATGTCTTCCATCTACAAGGTAGGCTCCAGTGGGTCAGTTATTTATATCTATCATGGAATAAAATTAGGTTAGAAACCACATAACCCCTTTTTTAATGTGTTGGGTGTGTGGGTTCTTTAATTATTCCACTTATGTGTATTCTTAAAGGTCCATTTGATCTAGGAGATTTGTTATAATAAATCGGAGTTTAGTTCCCCCATCAGAATGTTGAAATCATATGCCCCAAATTTTGATTCTCAAAACTTCATTCCTCAAGTGAGGCTTGATAAGGTATTTCAGATTTTGGGTTATTAACATAGAAACCACACCATATAAGAATCAAAATGAACAATTTAGGCATTGATAAAAAATTATGAAAAATAGCGCATTTTAGGATGACACTCTATATCATGGTGAAATGATATCAGTGTCATATATCCTTGGGAATACTTATATGTCAATCCGTTTTATTCTTATGAAGTCCTACCCAAAACAATATACTCCCCATAATGGTTGGAAAAAATGGTGAAGTTTAAAATAGCTTAAAACTGAAATGGTTAAGGGCTAGACTGAAACAAATTTCCAAAACTCCAATTTTCATGGCATGACAATGATTCAAAATTATATGCATAATGGTATTTTATATTACATTTTCAATAAATTTCAAAGGAAATTATATTTATTTTTAAAATTATCAATAACTTTTAGATGCATAGATCCTTTAAGCCCATGATAAATGTGTGGAGGGGCTTTAAACTATACCAAAAATGTTTTGGTATATTCAATATAGGTTTAAAATGGATTTAATTGGTTTTATAATTTATAAAATGTTTATAAATTATAAAAAAGGTGAAATATAAAAGTGTTTATATTTATTTTTCAATAACTCATAAATTTAGATATAAAATGTTTATATCAAGGTCTTATTTGAAAAATTATTTAATCCATTCCCAAATTAATATTTGGTATTTATGTGATCAGTAGTTTAAATAGAAGTTAATATGAGATATTCAATATATGTAAATTATTTGATTAAATATGAAACTTTTATTATAAAATAATAAAAATGTTCAAAAAATATCTCATGTTGTGGAATATGAAGGAGTTCATATTTAAACCATGTAAATGATAATATGAAATATCTATATTGGATAAAAGTGAATAGTTTAAATGTATCAGAGTCTAAATTATAAGGTGCTTATAAATTATTTATGAATCATTCATAAATTGTATACCTCATGCTAAAATATATGATTTTTTGTTGACCCAATTATTTATTCATATATATAAATTATTATATTACTAATTTATGTATTCTTTAGTTAAATTTGTTAAAATTATTCTAAATTATCATACATGTACTTAAAGAGTTACATGACAGGTATGAAAATTGATTTAGTTTTCTACAACCTTAACTTTTACTTGTTATTATGTTATAAAACTAAATCAAGATGTTTATTATTGATTTATACATATTGGATATTATAATTTTGATGGAATAAATATATCACATGAGTAACATATCCCTGATTAGAGGTACTTTGGGATGGATTTCTCACTAGAATGAGGGATGTTACCTTGTCTAAAAAAGTAAGGGTTATAATCCTATTGCTCTAGTATTACTCTTGTGGGGTTTCTTGGTTTCATATGAATCATCATTTACATGAAATGGTTTAATTTACCTTATGAATGTGATGTATTTAGATATGTATAAATTTAGTTGGCTTTTAATTTGGGTAAGTAACATAATCCATGTGTTGTGTAAAGAGTTACACATCAATATGGATTGAACATACTAATTTTGTAGAATTCATAATGGATTCTAAACTAAGTCATTAGGAACATGAATAAATGTAAAGGGAATACATTATATAATATGGTGAGATTAAATCCTCTTGAAATATAAAGTTTGAGATTCCTTCAAAAGCAACAATTTTCATAACCTTAATCATTGAACCTGGTAGTCCATGCCAAAGATGGGTTCCACTAGATTATATTTTTATGTAAAATGTATAATGATGCGACCCTAGTGCTCATGTGCCTTGATTTTGGAATTTTTATTGGGTTAAAGTTAGTAGGGAAACCCTAACCATTAAGATTTCATAGAAATATAGTTGAGATGATTTATATGACGGATTAAACAAATATTTTTCCACTAAACTATCCAAGAGTCATTAGTGATATAAATGACCTGATTATATACCAAATATAATTGTGACCTATTTAAATTCTTAATGGTTTTAAGTCATGATGAAATATGGATATTGGACTGTTAATGGATATGATGAATTTAAAAAGGACAATCATTTTTATTGAGATAAAAAATCAATAAATGTCCCTATTAAATGAATGTAAACATGATACTCATATTATAAAATATTTCATTTTAGTTTTAAGGACACCATGATCATATAGTTAAAAAGTAAAAAAAACTTATATTTTACCAGGTTTTTTAGTATAATGTAACATAGGTTGTTTCCCAAGGATACAAGAGATAAATTAATTATAGTTAATTATTATTTTTTAAACTTAGGAGTGGATGAAGAATTTGGGGGTTTATGACTTCGCAATAGAAATTGAAACTATATTAATAATTGAAATAAACTTGTTCGATAAATCAAGATCAACCCAGGGTAAGTGTCCCTTGATTCTCCACCATCATCACTCTCAAGAGATATGGGGAAGATCCTTGATTTCATGAATTATACCTATTAAAATTAGTATGATATTTGAGTTTTTACTAGGTTATCGCTTCATATTTTACCTATAAATGATATTTATTATTGACAACTGATCAAAATCAATGAAATCATGTCAATGTATTATTTGAAGTCAATTAAGGAATCACATAAATAAAGTGATTTGACGTCCTAATTTGGGTCTATGATAATTTGTTTCTCAAGGATAAAACATGCGTATTCATGGATGTATGATTTTGGATTCAAACAATCAATGTAATCAATAAGTGAACTCATGAAATAGAGAAAGTAAGAGAGAAGAGGAAGACATGATAAAATCATCACAAGATTTTATTTATTCATGATAGAATGAGGATTCATGTTCCATTTATTTTCATGTGAGCATACCACCATAAACAAAAAATCAATAGGTAGAAATTAATAACAATACATAAAAACCTATAAATTCAATTACCTTTAAAATATTAAAAATTTAGAGCTTATGATTACATCAAGGAGAAAACCCTAGATTAATCACTAAGGGGTTTATAAGTACATGAAGGTGAAAAAGATAAAAATAAATGAAGGAATATCACTAATTCAACTCAATCTTACCTCTTGATGTGAATAATTTAAAATGAGTAATGGGGTGATTTTTATGAGAAATCTGTAAGTTGGAACCATGAAGTGATAAAATTTTATGGGTGTTGGTGAACTTCTCATGATATATTTTAGACTCAATTGATTTGAATTCATGTCTGACTTATATGTTTCCATTTTACGTGAAAATTTGAATATTGGTGATACTTTGAGCTATCTACAAAATTAATTTAAAATTGTTTCAATTATATTATCCTAGATCATGTTATGGCCCAATCACTGTAGATGATTCTAATACATCTCGCCCATATTTTATTCACTTTTTGGGCTCTATTAGGCCTCTTATGATTGCATACATCCTTTGGTATAGTTGGATTAATTGAATAAATATGACCATATAATCCTAAAAAAAAGAAATTTATAATATTGTGTTAGTGTAGTGAATTTTATGATAGAAACAAAAAATACTAAAAAATGGACCATTATAATAACGAATTTTTTTATCTGAATTTGGCCCAAAACCTCATAAAAAACTAAATTTATTCATTCAATAACTAAAAAAGTGATGAGATAAATAATAAAATTTATGAATAAATGATACTCCTAAAATCTCCTACACATACCTTTTTCACTCTTAGAAAGAATCATATATTCAAATAAAAATCCAAACCTAAATTAAAAGTTACAAAATTTTAAAGATCCTTTTCAAAGTTAAACCCATCATGTCTCCGTAATGAAATAAATTTTCCTTTCATTATCCTTTTCTATCATTTATTTTTAATGTATTTTATTCACCAATGAAATATATTTTAGCCTACCTCAGCATAAATTTGTCCCACTCATCTTTGAAGTGTGAAATATATGAAAAGTTATGATCATCTACAAATAATTAAAGCTTTATCACAGGCTTGTAAAAAATCCTTACTCTCTACACAACAATGAAAAAAACATGTTCCAATCATGATAATTTTCAAGCGTGTACATTGAGTCCTAGTTTCAATGGGTAAATATTAAAAAATTAAGGCTATAAAGAGGAGGTTTTTATCTTAGAATACAATACATGATCGATCATTCAACACTTGGTAGATTCGTCAGTCAACGTACAAAAACATCAATTCTAACTCGATTCTCCTTTTATAAAAAAATATAAAAACTCACAATATGTAAAGTGAAATGAAATATTATTTCTTTTGTTTTTTTTTATTTTTTATAAATATTTTTTTATTTTTTTAGAAGTGGATGGAAAATATATATTTTTAATAAATAATCATACCCTTTTTTGTCAAGGATTAAGAGTCATAAAAATGAATATGATGAAGGATTAAATTCCCACTAAATCTATTATTATTTTTTGGTTTTTTAAGAGTAAAAAAATTAATTATAATTAGTCATACATGACTTGTGGACCATCCCTAAAATGTGAACTCCATCCAAACATTTATACAATGTAACTCTCCCATAAGATTATATGAATTACCTTATTTTACCCATAATTATTATTAAGTATGATCAGGAAATAAATTCAAGAGTAAGTGAAGGTTGGGAAAATAAGTTTTTAATGTTGATAAACTATAAATATTTCCATGGATACTAGGGGATTAAAAGGGAAAATTTAATGGTAGTTCTCAAAAGTGGGTAAAAATAATATCTTTTTCCAAAACAATTACCTCCATCACACTGGAACATTTATTTATTCTCAAAATATTTTATAAAAGATAAAACCAAGTTCTAGATGAAAAAATAAAATATGATTTCAGTCTATAATAGAGAGTACTAATAAGATCATGATAAAATTGTTTTATAGTAACTATTGGGATGGGGAAATTAGTATTGGTTAGTGCTAATGAGGCATGAGTTTCTAAAATCCATCAAACTCGTAAGACTATTTTAGAAATTCAGAATCTTAAAAAATAATTTTCTTTTAAAAAACCAAGGGAATTAATCACAAGTGAATAAAACATGTAAAATTATTTTGGATTTTTAATTTTAGTTTAAATTTTAAAAAATCATTCCGAAAAGGAAAAAAAGAACAAAAACACCCCAAAATTCTAACCTACAACCATATAAAACCTTTTCCCACCACACTTAATTGTTTTATTGTCCATAAGAAAAGTCTATTTATGATGTTATTATGTTTTTTTAGAATATGGGAAAAAATAAAGTTTCACAGAAAGGTATAACCTAGTGATCTCATGGATAAGTTTCATGGTGGAGAGAAACTTCTACCACCAGTTGATTCATGAAGTCCTCATGAAATGACTTAAGCCTTTTACCATGAGTCATGAAGCAAAAAAATTTGGATTAATTTATCATATGAACATAACCATATTAAAAAACATGAGAAATAATATATGGGCCTAAGTAATGAGAATTTGACTTATTGGGAATTTGATTTAGCCTTGAGTTATATATGAGGAACTTGTCTCCCACTTTGAACTCATTTGAAAAAAATAGTCTTGTTGCATGACCACTTTTTTCTCCTTATAGATTCAAGAATTGTTTTAGGCATTTTGGAATATCTATTGAGGATCCTAAATTTTCAATTTTCAATGAGTACCTAAATATTAAATATTCATGTTTCATTCTTTGATACACCAATATTCATGGTGTTTAATCTCAACTAGAATATGAAAAGCTTTTCCAAACACCAATCAAGATGGAGAAATACCATTGGTATTTTTAAAAGTTGGTCAATATACACACATTGAATCATAATTTAAAACAAGATTATTTTAAATGAATTGATGAGGCACATTACATATATTAGATAAAAAATAATCAAAAGAGAGACCATAAATAGTGATATCATCCATAAATACTTTAATGTAATTCTCTAGATAACCTGAAAAAATACCAACTATATAATGATGGAAAGTACACGAAACATTATATAGACGAATACCGTCCTTCTATATGAAGATTTACCAAATGGGAATATAAATTTAGTCTTTTCCTAATCCTGATAGGATATATGTATTTAATTATATCCATATATTCCATCAATAAAATTGTATAGAAATGTACCTTCCAACATTTCCAACATTTGGCCAATAAACAGTAATGGAAAAGTGTCCTTTTAAGTGAAATGGTTAAGATTGCGATAGCATATATAGACTCACCAACTATTTTACACTATAATTTGAACAAATTCAATACAATCATTATGAAAAAACCTAAGAACAATCTTTTTAGACATAATTTACAGTGGACTAACTTATTTAAAATCATAGATAGGATATATGATCTCAAATGAAAATAGTTTTATTACCATATTCTTCAAAACATCAAGGAGGGTAAGGTATAGTCAATATTAGGGATTGATTTACATTTTAGACTCATCCTATAGGATAATTATATTCATGAATATAGATGTGGTAATACTAGGGATATCAACCAATATTTATCCAATGTTTTTACACTCTCTCAAAAGGTTAACAAATTTCATTTCATGATCTAGAGAGAGGTTATCAATAATAATGATAGGTAATTTGTTTACACCCTAATGGAAATAAAATTTAATGTTTCTTAGATGTGGATTCAAATCAATAGATTATGGTATGAGAATAGAATTCAATGATTTTATGGGAAGATTATCATGTATACCATCTATCTACTAACTATTTCTCCATTCAGTGGGAAAGTTAATATCATTGTATATTATAGAATAATTAATGGTTTCAAAAAAACCAAGATGTAAGAAATCATCCATATAATTACATTCATGGATTTTTTAAACAATAATAAAATATTCTATTGATGAAACCTCTCCAGGAATATCAAAAAGGGAATAAAAATAGCGGAGAGGATCATGTCACGACCCACCTTCAACATGATGAGGATTGTGACAGTAACTGCCAAACCCTTCCTTCTTCAAGTTTAAGGGGAGATAATGACCTCAAGTCCCACCTTTAATAAGACCTAGAGTGATGACTAGCACCAAGGGTATATAATCTTAAGTAAAATGAAAGGCATTACCTTTTTTATTTAACAGCATTGGGAGATAAGATGGTAGATCCAAAAAAATACAAAAATTGAAAGAAAAAGTAAAGCCAAAAGGAATAGAAAATCCACTCACATATGAATGTTCAAAATAAACGGATACAAGTCACACAAAAACTCTAATTAAAAGTACCAAAAGAAATAAAAGCAGCAATAACTCTTGAAACCCGAGCTAGTAAAGTTTGGCGCGGTCCTCAAGGTCCTACTGAAAATCAGAAAGCAGTTTTATATATGTATAGTGAGTATACAGGTATACTCAGGAGGGAAAACCAAAATATATCACGCACAAGTGGGGAGGAATTCTAATTACCCATGAGAAATAGAGATAACCAAGGCACTTAGAAAAGAAACTATCCACCCAGAATCACCAAGGCACACTCACCAAATAATGAAAGTTAGGTAATGTAATTGTAATAGCACATTGATATTTGGGTACCACACATCACTTTCCCACTGGTTATTTAGGACATCCTATGTGTCAGACCTCCCCTACAAGTTCTATTACAGTCCCAATGCCACCCCAAAAACAACCTTATGGGATATCACAACCACGCATCGTGCCCACAGACACCTGGGACACCACAACCACACATGTCCTCGATTGAAGACACCTGGGACACAATAACCACTGCTATGGACAAAGAAACCTGGGCCAGAACAACCACTGGAACACCCGGAGACACCTGGGCCTCATCCTAAGTACACTTGGGAAACAAACCTACTCGCACACACCTGAGCCAACCGCCACAACACACCCTGTCCAAAGAGTCTTGGGCCATAATGATCCTTAGTCCATTATATCCAAGCCGAAGAATATTGGGCTACCGGGGAGATGGATAAGAAAGGAGATAATAACTAGCCACTCATAATAGTGATGGGAAAACACCCTCCCCCATGAATGGGGATGTTCGTCATGAAGTGATCAAAATTTTTGGGGTGCGTATAAGAAACACAAAAACTAAACATTTTACATATAGGTAATAAAACACTCATCCCAACCTAAGGGTTCTGAAGAATAACCACCCTCGTTACTATCTATACATGCACAAGCACACAAAAACCACAATCAGAGCACAAACCATTTATGGAAAACAATCCCCCAGTGTAACCATTCCCGTTATCATGTTCAAGCAATTCCATTTAAATATTCCTTAACTACCGGGAAACTAACAGGCATAGCCACAAGACAATAAAACAACTGAAGGAAAACATCTACGTAGCAATTTAAGCATTCACGCCTAGTTCTCTTTTAAATTCACAATAACAAAATAAACCAGTGAGATCCCTCAACATACTATAACCAAACCACGCCCTAACACATAGACCCACATAGCCTCAAATCCATAACCAACAACCCTTAAACCAAAATTTTTATTCTTGTCTACATCACCCCACACGACATCACACAGAGAAACCACACATATATCAGAACCAAACAAGGAAGTTTTCTAATTTACCCACACCATTTATTAAGTTACTTTTTTTCCTATAATTATCCCGGGTGATCACATAAGGATTATTATTCATTGGTAATCCATTTAATCGATCGAGTTTATGGGATTAATCGGTTTCCATGTCAAAACCATTCAATCCCATGTTTATCCAAAAAAACAGAGGTTCATTAGTGCGCAATAAAGGACCACTAATGGTCATTATTTTTAGTGGGAATAAGCCCATAAATTTCACAACAGAAAAACAAAGATAAAATAAATACAACAACATCATCATCAAACACAACCCTTCATCGTTTAGAGTCTGTTTATTATCTTTGTCAATGTTTGGTTTCATCCATGTCCCAATAAAATAATTATCACACCCACCCTACATGATACACAACAAAGAGAGAAGAAGTAAAACCCTACTTGGATGATCAAGGATTGAAGTTTTTATCCCCGCGTCAAGAACTGTGGGTGCACAACTTGCAGGAATGGAAAACTTGATGGCTTCAAGGGTGGGCGGGAAAGCCTCCAGCACGGGTGTACAATTTTTCTCCAAAGTAATTCTCTAGGGATTACTTAGAGAATGGAAAAGAAATATTAAGAGAGGTTTTTTGCTTAATAAAAGGTCAAATTCTAAAATCTGGGAGACTATTTTGAAGTTCTTGAAGTCAGATCATGGCTTGACCATGAATTTGGGAGGTTTCACACATCAGGATTAATTTTTATTTAATATTTACCCCCAAATATAGTGGAGATAGAAACAGTGAGTTAAAAGATATCTTCTAAACATTTAAAAACCATGTAATAGGGGAGAAGCTGGAAAGTACAGGGAAGGGTGTGACATCGAGTAAAAGTACACATGTCTTGGTAAATCAAGGGTCTCTTGACTATTGGGGATTTAAAACATCATTTAATGGATTTAAATGGCTTTGAAATTGGTATTAAAACACTTTTACGTCAAAAGATACGTTATTGGGGAAAAACTGGAAGGTCCTAGAAAGATAGGGAAGGACTCGCCATTAGGTGAGTCACAGTTTCCCTGGAACCATCTCCCTGGAACCGTAGCCCTGACATTGTCTCCTTGGAATTTTCACCCTGACACCCATGCCCTAGCACCATCACCCTCACACCGTCGCCCGAGCACGACTGCCCTGACACCGCCACCTTGGCACCGCCGCCCTAGCACCGTCGCCCTGGAACGACTGCCCTGGAACCATCTCACTAGCACGGTCGCCCTGGCACTGTCGCCTTGGCACCACCACCCTGGCTCCGTCACCTTGGTACCGTCACCCTAGCATCGATGATAATTGGTGCTATGGATGACCCATCGGAGCCATCGACACTCATCGGTGCCTCCAATGCCGATCGGTGGCATCGACACCCATCGGTGTCATCGATGTTCATTGGTACCACCGTTCGTTCTATCCTAAAATTTGGAAAACTTATTAATGAGTCACTAATGGTCCCTAGGACACTGAATACACTAAAATTTGACTAAGTAATGGACCAGGAGGGTTCAGGCCATTAAATAAGATACCTCTCCTACTATTCTCTCCCTAACTAATTCAAGAGTAAACCTAAAGAAAAGAGACGGGTCTGAACAACCACCTCGCAAGATACCTCTCAAGGATAAACCACCCTAGAGTATTTCTAATGCTAGAACAAGCCTTGATGTCTAGGAACAACTCTCCCTCATATATCTCCTAAATAACTATGGATATATTATCGCTCTTCTCCCCCAAGTAATCACACAAACATATAAAGGTCACACCATCCATACATATGGGTTAGGGAGTCCCTTCCTCTATTTCAAGACACTATCCACTTTGGGCTACACTGACTCGCTCGCACGAGGTTAATTTCATCCACCGTATTGCAGCTTGATTAGGGACTAGATCCTCCCCTCCAAAAAGTGAGGGTTTTTACACACATTCAGGGAATAAGAAAAACATACCATATCATAGAAAACAAGGTCAAGCATTACATCATAGAAAATCACAAGGAAAACACAAGATCATAACTCAAAACAACTCTGGGTAATGGGTACACATTTATGTCTTTCATTCCTAGGTATTATCCTAGAGGCCACCATTCCTCCACAACACATGAACCACGGGAATTGTGCATCCACAAATCACCCTATCCTAACAGTCCTCGATCCACCCTAGTCGTTCCATGAACATCACATTGTCCTTAATATCTAGATCTCCCTGGTCGAGAACGTACGATTCATCATGTAGATACCAATGGAGCTGAGTCACATGGAAGACATTGTGGACCCTCTGTAGTAGCGGTGGTAGCGCAAGCTAATATTCCACTTCACCGACTAATTGAAACACCTCTAAGGTTCCGAATAACCTAGGAGAAAGCTTACTCACCCTTCCAAACCTACACTTCCCACGCCGAGGGGAGAACTTAAAGAACACACGGTCCCAACCTCGAACTCCAAGTGTCTCCTCATATGACAAGCATACGGCTTATGCCGGTCTTGAGATTCCTTAATCCTCTCATGCACAAGCTGAACCATTTTTGTCATGATCTTTACCACCTCTAGGCCAATAAAACCTACTTCCCCAACCTCAGTCCATCACACGGACGAATGACACAAACTTCTCTACAAGGCTTCAAATGGATCCATGCCAATGGTAGAGTGGTAGTTATTACTATAGGAAAACTCTACGAGAGGTAAGTGTCATACCCATGATCCCTAAAAGTAAAAAACACATGCTTGCAACATATATTCAAACGTCTAGATGGTCCTCTCTGTCTACCCATATTTCGGGGGGTGGAAAGTATTACTAAGGCATAAATGGGTTCCAAAAGCACACTATAACCCCTTTAAGACTCGTGAGGTAAACCGTGCATCCCGATCCAAAACTATGAACCTAAGAAATCCATGAAACCACACCAGGTCATACATATACCTCTATCATAAGAAATCCACCCCACTTGACTCCTTGATTGCGAGGAATTGAGATGATTTCATCAGCCGGTCTGCAACCACCCAGATAGAATCACAGTATCCTTGAAACCTGGATAGTATCATGAAAAAATATATTGAGATGACTTCCCACTTCCACTCCAAGACATCTAAAGGCTGGAAAAGACCACCCAGAACATGGTGCTCAGCCTTCACCTCCTGGAACATGAGGAAAATTTCCACAAACTCCACCACATCCCGTTTTACCTCAGGACACTAAAACTGACCCCTCAAGCCCCAGTATATCTTGGAAACTCCTAGGTGTACTTACAGAGGTGATTTATGGAACTCACAGAGAACTCCCTCATCCATAGTCTCTTGGAAAAACAAGTTTTTTCAGATATTCATCTGATTCTGACCATATTCCAACCATCTTTCTGAACCATTGACCAGGCTAACGTGATCATGCATCACTTCAGCCTCTAAGTCCCCCCACCAAGACTCCCCCACCTGCGGTAATAAGGAAGATTTCACCATAATCGGGAATAAACAACCTCTACCATCTTCCACTTTTTCATCAAGGTGTAAGGGAACCAACTCATCCATTTCTCTCCAAGCATCTATTGACTCTTGAACTACATCCTTCTGTGACTTCGTACTCAAGGCATTGTCCACAAAATTTCCCTTTCCTGAGGTGAAGGAGATCTCGAAGTCATAGTCACAAAGAAACTCAATCCACCTCTGCTGCCGCAAGTTTATGTATCACTGGTAGAAGACATACCTCAAGCTCTTGTGATTTTTGAAGACCCTGAATCATTCCCCGATGAGGTAAACCTTCCACAACTTTAGAACAAACTCAACCACTACAATCTCTAGATCATGGGTGTCATAGTTATGCTTGTTATTATGTAACTTCTTAGACCCATAAGAGATCACTCCCAACTTATGTATAAGAAAAAATACTAAGACTATCCTAGAAGCATCACAAAACACTTCAAACATTTCCCCTTTCCTCTAGAAAAACATAATTACTGGAGCACTGACCAGTTTTCCCTTCAAATAACTAAAGGATGTTTGGCACTGCTCACTCCAAATGAAAGCTTGGTCTTTTTTGGTCAAGGATGTCAAAGGCACCACAACTCAATAGAAGTCATGAACAAACCTCTAGTAGTAACCTTCCAGTCCCAGGAAACTACAAAACTCTGTCATGTTCTTAGGTACTTCCCAAGAAACAATCGCTTAAAACATTGATGGATCCACCACTATTACCTTAAGGGACACTACGTGTCCAAGGAAGTGCACCTCTTGTGTCCATAACTTTCACTTGGACAACTTCCCATAGAGATGGTGGTGTCAGAGGACCTCTAAAACTCTCCTCAGATTCTCGGCATGATCATCCTCTAATATTGAGTAGACTAGGATTCCCTCAATAAATACAACTACGAACCAGTCTAGATATTTGCAAAAAAAGGAGTTCATGGGCCCCATGAACACATCTTGTGTGTTTGTAATGCCAAATGACATGACCATGAACTCAAAGTGCCCATATCTACATCTAAAAGCAGTCTTCAAGATGTCATCCTACTTCACCCTCAACTGGTGATATCCCAATATTAGGTCAATCTTAGAGAACCAACCAACTCTCTTCAACTAGAAAAAAGGCCGTTGATCCTCAAGAGGGGCCAACGGTTCTTGACCATCACCTGATTTAGTCTTCGGTAGTCTACACACAACCTGATACCACTGTCTAACTAATTTTAGAACAAGAGAACCCCATGGTGATGTGCTTGGTTGGATATAACCCTTATTCAACATTTCATCAACCTAGACTTGCAACTCCCACAACTCATAAGGTTACATCTGATAGGGAGCCATCGAAATCGAACGAGCACCAGGTTTCAAGTTTATCTCAAACTCAAAATCACATTGAGGGGGTATAGTAACCACCTCTCTAGGGAAGACATCCAGGAACTCACTGATGACCCCCAGGAATTCCACTATCTCTGTGACTTTTGACTCCACTAAAAACTCCGCTTATAAGGAAATAAGGGGATCCACTCGCTAGCTGCCCTCCTGAAAACCCCGATCGCCAAGGAAAGTTACACACTGGTTGCCGATATTTGAGAACACGAACCTCCTATATAAGTATTAGATAATAGTGTGTATCGAAAACATCCAGTCAATGCATAGGATGACATCCTATGGCTACATTTATAGCAGAAAAAGATCCCCACTAAACTGATGTGAACCTATCATAAGTCTGCATCCTTGAAAAACGTCAAATAGGATGGTCCGACCTCCAACCGGCATAATAAACACCAGGGGTATGGAGAGTCTCTATAAATCTAGACCTAAGGCATGGTCTAGACTAGGTGCAACAAAGGAGTGTGAAGCTCCTGAATCAAATAAGGAACATGCAAGAGTACTAAACAAGATGGTCGTACCTCAAACGACCTCCAACCCTGCCAAAACTATTGCCTCCATGGAGTGTAACTATCCACATCCATCTCATCTTCCCCTAAGATGTAGGTCTCCTCCATGAACATGCCCTGGTCAAGGTACCTATGGAGAACCCAGGGGTCGGCCTCCTCCGACACTGTCCGCCCTCGGTGGAGTGGGAGCTCGCTGCCCCTCCTGCTGCTGTTGGAAAGGTTTAGCTGGAAACTACTATTGCTAAGGTGGGAACCTAACCTTCCTGCCTCCACTGTATTTCACTCGGTTTGGGAACTGATTCCGGAGGTGCCCATGGCTTCCACAGATTAAGCACCAAGGTCCCAGGCTCATAGATAAGGGGTGAGGATCGGGAGATCGAAACTGGAACTACTGGGGCCTACTCCCTATCGGATGAAACCTAGAAGGCCCTGATGCTGGAGGCCTGCTGCTAATGGACTTTACCTCTTACAAGCTCATTTAGATCCCCTATGGTAGCACACCTCCCAAAATGTGCATCCTATCCACCACTTCATCCATATTCTAAACTTCCAAGTACATCGGTAGAGTGAATGGAGTTACAGCGTACTGAAGGGAAGGTTAGAGTGCCTCCTCTAAGCATATATACCATGACTCCTCATTCGAAAAGAGGTCTGGGAAAAAATGAAAGAGATCCTTGACCTTTATCCCCAACTCCCACACTGACATACTCCCCTGCTGGAGGGAGAGTAGCTACTACCTCTTCTCAGCCTTCATTGTGGAAGAGAATAATTGCACTTGGAACTCCCTCTTGAAGTCTGTACACAAAACCTTATCTTCCTTATTCTCCCTGAGATAGAGCTTCCATTACTGAAATACCACTCCCTGCATCTAGATCATGGAGAGAGGAACCCAATACTCAACCGGAGCCCAAATCAAGCTGAAAGCTATCAACAAATCCTCAATCCAGCTTTCTATCTCCATGTCTGAGAAACTTCCCTTGTACTTCCCAAGGGTCTACCACTGAAAGGCATGAAGTATCTTCTACCACTAATCATCCTCCTCCTCTAGATCAATCCTCCGTTGGTCCGCCAAATCAGCCTCTTGGGCCTTGATAACCTGTATTACTAATATACATCATCCGAGTGCTATATCTATAAGGTAAACGAGGAATGCCTAAGCCTAAGTAGTGTAGAAGATCTCTTTTAAATTTTTATTAAACTTGTTATTCATTTTAAAATCCTCAGAACACCCTAAACACACAAGAACACAAGTCACCATGATTCATGTACCTTTCCTCGGGCCTCTACCCTGCAATCAGTGTAGCCTCACATGGTCGTTTGGTAGGCCCAGAGTCCTTGCATCGGACCGCAGGGGTCCCTAAAATACCGTGTCCTAGCCAGTCTTCCCTAGACTATTTCACGCACCTTGATTACCTAACATTGTTGCCCTACTATCCCATGAAATTATTACTATGACTAACCCCAAAATTTGTTATATCTCTCAACCATCACCTCTGATACCATTCTGTCATGAACCGCCTTCACTAAAATTAAGAAAGGGACAACAACTGCTAGACTCTTCCTTCTTCAAGTTGAAGCAGAGATAATGACCCCTAGGTCCCGCCTTCAATAGGCCCCATAGTGGGGACTAGAAAAAGGGTATATAATCTCAAATAAAATAGAAGGAATTGCCATTTTTATTTACTATTATTGGGAGATAATATGGTAGATCCCAGACATCTCAAAAAACTGAAATTAAAAGTAAAGGAAAAAGGAAAAAAGAGAATCCACTCCCATATGAATGTTCAAAATAAACCGATACAAGGCACAAAAAACTCTAATGAAAATTACCAAAAGAAAGAAAAGAATCAACAAATCCTGAAGCCCGAGCTAGTAAAGTATGGAGCATTCCTCAAGGTCCTCCTGGAAACCTGAAAGTAGTTTCATATACATAGGGATAGTATACAAGAATACTCAATAGGAAAAACTAAAAGCTCCCATGCACAAGTGGGGAGACATTCTAATTACCTGTGAGAAATAGAGATAACCAAGGCACCTAGAAAGAAAACTGTCCACCTGGTCTCACCAAGGAACACTCCACAAATAAAAAAATTTAGGTAAAGTAATAGTAATATCACATCGATATTTGGGTACCTGCACCACTTTTCCACTGGTTATTTAGGACATCCTACACATCAGACCTCCACCACAAGTTCCAATGTAGTCCCACTACCGCCCAAAAAAAACTTATGTGATATCCCAACCATGCATCCCACGCACAGACACCTAGGCCACCACAACCACACATGTCCCTGCCCTTAGGCTCCTAGGCCACAACAACCACTAATACTCCTGAAGACACCTAGGCCAGAACAACCATTGTTATGCCTGACGACACCTGGGCCTCATCCTGAGGACACTTGGGAAACAAACTTGCCTGCACACACCTGATCCAACCACTACAACACACCATGCCCGAAGATTCTTAGGACATAATGAACCTTAGGCCTTCACAACCTACCTGGATAATCTTGTGCTACCTGGGAGAGGGATAAAAATGGAGATAATATCCATCCACTCATAAGAATGTTGGAAAAAACACCCTCCCCCATGAATGGGGGTGTTCAGCACAAAGTGATCAACATGGGTGGGGTTCATATAAAAAACACAAAAACTAAACATTTTACATATAGGTAATCAAAAGGTCATCCCAACCTAAGGGTTCTGAATCACAACCACCCTCGTTTCTATCCCTACATGAAAAGACACACAACAACCACAACCAGAGAACAACCCATTTCTAGAAAACAACTCCCCATTGTATCGATTCCCATTATAATGTTCAAGTTATTCCATTAAAATATTCCTTCACAACCAAGACACTAATAGGCATACCCACAAGCCAAGACAACAACTGAAGGAAAACCACCAAGCAACAATTTAAGCATTTGCACCCGGTTCTCTTATAAAGTCACAACAACAAAAGAAACTAGTGATATACCTCAAAGTACTGGAACCAAATCAAGTCCCAATAGAAGGACCCACCCAGACTCCAATCCACAACCAACAACTTTTCAACTAAAGTTTCCATTCCCATATACTTCACCCCACATACAATTAGTCATAGAAACCACACATATCTCAAAACAGAACAAGGAAGTTTTATGATTTAATCACACCATTTATTAAGTTAATTATTTCTGTCTAGTCAAATGGGGTGATCAGACAAGGATTCTTATTCATTAGGAATCCATTTAATCAACTGATTTAATATGATTAACTAGTTTCCATGTTACAACCATTCAATTCAAAGATTATCTAAAAAATAAAGGTTCATTAGTGGGCAAGAAAGGACCACCAATGGTCACTATTATTAGTGGGCATAAGCCCATAAAATTCACAACATAAAAAAGATAGAATAAATACAACAACATTATCATCAAACACACCTCTTCATTCTTTAGAGTCCATTTATTATCTTATTTATGGTTTGGTTTCATCCATTCCCAAGGGAATCATTATCATACTCACCTCGAATGATACACAGTAAATAAAGATGAAGGAAAAACCTACTTGGATGACCAAAGATCAAACTTTTTATCCTTGCGTCAAGAACTGAGGGTGTATGACTTGTAGGAAAGGAAAACTAAAGGGATTCAAGGCTGAGCGGGAAGGGCTCCAGCACGGGCACATGATTCTTCTCCGAGGTAAGTCTCTAGGGAGTACTTAGGGAATAGAAAAGAAATATGAAGAGAGGATATTGGCTTAAGAAAAAGGCCAGATCCTAAAATTATGGAGACAATTTTTATGTACATGAATTCACATCATGGCTTGACCACACAGTTGGGCAGTTTCAAATGCCAAGATTAATTGTTATTTAATAAATATCCTCGTAGATGGCAGAGATAACAACTGTGAGTTAAAATATATCTTCTAAACATAGAAAAATCACACAATAGGGGTGAAGTAGGAAAGTATGGGAAATGGTGTGACGCTGAGGGAAAGGACAAATATCTTGGTAACTTAAGGGTCGCCTGACTATTGGGGATTTAAAACATCTTTTACAGGATTTAAATGGTTTTTAAAGGGGTATTAAAACACTTTTACGTAAAAAGATACATTACTGCAAAAAAACTAGAAGGTCCTAGAAAGATAGGGAAGGACTCACCATTAGGCGAGTCACCATCGCCATGGCACTATCACCCTAGCACCATTGCCCTGACACCATCACCCTGGCATCATTGCCCTAGCATAGTCTCCCTAGAACCATCTCCCTAGAACCGTCACCCTAGCACTGATGCTAATTGGTGTGATGAATGACCCATTTGTGCCACCGATGCCGATCGGTTCCACCGATGCTCATCGATGCCACCGAGACTGATCGGTTCCACCAACGCACATCGGTGCCACCAATGCTCATCGGTGCCACTGTTCATTCAATCCTGAAATTTGGAAAACTTCTTAATGAGTCACTGATGGTCCCCAAGACACCCCAAACACCATAATATGGAAAAGTAATGGACTAGGAGGGTCTGATCCATGTGATATGAAAATATGAATTTTGGAATTCCAAAACCCAAGGGGAGAACATCATTACTGTTAACTGAGAAAATGGAGTACTCCCCTGGGGTGAATTTCATTACATCTAAATGATAAAATGAACAACATCCCCACTGAATTACATGGATAGTGTTCCATTATTAATATTGATCATTGTTTTTATATATTTTACAAATGACATAACAAAAATCAGAGGAGAGTGTCCTTAAATTTTATCATCCTTCATTTGAAGTATATAAAAGTACACTATGAACAGAAAATACTTCACATTCACCAACGCATCCTCCAATAAACAGGTTGGGTGTGTCATACTCTAATTTACTAATTAAACTATGATACCCATGGGCTTCAATTCTCTAATATACAATGTATATAAAAGTTAGTGAGACATCACTTTAATTAAATAACCCTAATCAAACATAACATTAGAGATATAACACTCCCCTATAGTGAATAGATTTGAAAATTGTTGTTCGGAGTGATTAACTCAAGAGGGGGGTGAATTGAGATCCCAATAAAAATTTCTATTAAAATTAAAGATAAAATAAAATCCCCTTAATAATATAAATTGACCATTTAATCAAAATAGATGATCAATATAATATCTATCCTATTAAAATATTTCTCAAAGAGTGATTATGTATCAGTTAAAATAATGCTAAAATTTTATTGACTTTTGAAATAAATTTACTTAGGAAAAAACAAATATAAACACAAAATAAGATTAACTACCAAAGTAATAGTTTTTATAGATTAATAAAATCAAGGTTTTGGTAATAAAAAAACAAAATAACATAGTGGAATAAGAAAGAGGTTCGATCTCAAGATGATAATTAATCCCTTCTGCATGGAAATCACATTCATCCAAGGATATTATAATAATAATCAAACAAATCCCAAACCTAGATCTGATAAAAAACAACAAAAAATTTTATCTAGGCTAAAAAGAATCTTCAATAGTTTATACGTGGTAAGTAAAATTGTAATGGTCGTAACAGGACCTCTTCCAAAAACATTGTGTGTGAACCAATGAAAAAGTAAAATAGAGAATATCAGTTATTCTCTAGTTTAGGTGCAGGAGATAGTGTGTGTTTGAACATAGAGTAACAACACACTACTCAAAAGATAAAATCAATAAATAGAAAGATAAATCAAAAGAATGTGAAGAGAATGGTGATTCTCATTCGGGTATTCTCAGAATGTTCGAAATAATTATATCATCTTTGGTGAGGAGTTTGAGTTTCCTTTTTGAAAGTTGTAGCAAAAAAGAGGATCATAAGAATTTTTAGGAATGTTCTAGTTGATCTATATTGGTATCTCAATTAATCTATGTAATAGATGTTGTGAGTCTGTGTCGATAATTTTCACAGAAGATGAATCAGTAAGCTTTGAAAGGTACATAGATTCAATATCACAATTTTTACATAGACTTGTCAGACATTAATCATTATACAGAGAAAGATTTGTTACTTTTCATAGATATAATGAAAATATTTGAATGATATCCACAAACCTTGTGGATGGTTTTACTATGTCTTAATGACTCAATAAAATTATTAACGAATAATCATTTATCCTTGAATAAAAATAGATTTTAGGCCATTAACATCAAAGTCCTAAGATAAAAGTGGTATCATGAAGATGGCAGTGACTTAGCATCTTGCAGTATCTTAGACTGGCGACGACTTAGACTAACAATGACTCTAAGTATGGCGGTAAAATGTTCCCGAAGTCATATCATTCTTAGTGGTGACCCATCTGGTGGTAACTATCCTGGAAGTGACTCTGCTGGCAGTAGATCATCCTTAGTGGTAGCTCATGGATGGTGGTGACTCGACTCAGTACTTAGTGGATTTATAATAAAACATTCTTATCATATAAAATTCTATCAAACAACATGTAAATAATTAGTACTAAAATAATCATGATTTTTTATCATTAAAATAGGGAATTGGAAAACAATTTCCTCATGAGGAGGTTTCAATAATTTCCCACTTTTTAGTGACATCCTTGCAGCTTGTTCTAAAGAAATCCTTGGCTCATGGTGGGCTCATGCGTGGGATTTTCTAGGAAGCCAAGGCACTGGAGAAGCATGATGTTATGCTATGTGTATTGGTGGAGGACTGTGACCAGCTGAACTATGAGAAACCTTTCAAGGTGATTTCCGTCGAGCATAATGTCCATTTGATGACTGTTCCCAAGGCTAAAACTCTTGGTGAATGGAATGGGCTCTTCAAAATTGATTCTAAAGTTAAGGCTAGGAAGGTGGTTGGTTTATCTAGTGTTGTGGTAAAGGATTTTGGTGAAGAGCATGATCCCCTTCACATTTTGTAGGAGTACTTGAAGTCCCATTAGGTGAACTTCACTATTTGGAAGACCTTGGTTTTTTCTTGGATGATTTAGTTTGCAGAATTTTTTTGTGTCAACTTGCTTTTGTTTTGTGAAAATGGAGTTATTTTATGTGATTTTATATATACTAAAAATTATAAATTAATATTTGAAGATGTATTTATGAATAATCTTGCTTACCATTTAATAATATTTATTGAATATATAAATAATTAAAATATCAATGAAATTTTAATGTGAAATTAGAGGTAAATTTTACATTGTTATCACTAAAATAAATTTTCATATAATTCCCATATTTTCTCCCCCTTTGGGATTAACAAAAAGAGATAAAAAATAAATGACATATAAAGGATTAACAAAATCGATAAATTTAATTATTGTGAGTGAAAAAATAGGATCAGTACATTGTCCAAATAGAAAGAGTACAAGAACAATATCCCTATCAAAGACATTATCTAATAAAATTATTTTTCAAAGGATGGTGTAGGTGAAAACACCTCTTTACCTTTTCCCTTGTCTATTCCTTGAGAGTTCGAAGTAGTAGCAATGATAGTTGAATCATAGTTTGTGATATAAGAGATCATTATTGAAGGGGAAATCAGTTCATAGAGAATAACATGTCGTATGTGGTGAATAACTTCAACTGGTGATAAAATCATAGGTTGAAATGGCAGTGGTAGAAGACCATATGGTTGAGTAATCACTACGGGTCTATATCTAACTAGCTATGTGGATATTGAGGAAAGTACAATTTTCAATGGGATATCCTGTATTTCAATTACATTTGTGCTGTGAACATGAATAAAGGGTTTTATGAGGTTGATGAAGTCCATAATAATATTACCTCCCCTCTTTTTAGCACTAAATAAATACTATTTCTCTTCCATAAATTTTTTCTACACTGGTGTGAGAACCTTCAATTCACTCACATGTTCATTGAAATATCTTATGACTGGTAGTATTTTCAAGTTCTCTTCCTTGAATTTGATGTGATCATTTAGATTATACTTTTTATAAATACTTGAAAATTTTTATTTCTTTATTGATGATGTCCTTATCGATAATGAGATCAATATAATACTCCCTCATCATGTAACAAATTTGATCCCTATGATGGTCTATCTACCTTATTTTCTCTTTATGGGTTGACATATTATGAAAAGAAGTACTCATTTATTCCCTTATAATCTGTCTGAGCGGTTCTATATCAATAAGAATTGAAGTTGGAGGTGAAGTGGATGAAGATGTGGTGGAAATGATTTATAACTTGTGATAAAAATAAATCAATTTTTTTTAGAAAGAGTATTTCATTTACTCTATTAATTATTTCATACTTTAAACTTATTTTAAAAATCTTATATTCTCTACATCTAGTTTATGAATATGAAATCAAACCTTTGGATTTTAATTAGATATAACAAGCTCAAAAAAAATCAAGTTATATATTTACGGAGTTTGCATCTTGAGATGATTGAGAGTAAAAACATTTTTACAATCTAAAATCAAATTTCTTCTAAAGGATTCAAAATAAAAAATCACACTTCTTTGAAATGATTCTAAATATCATTTTTAGCAACATTAGGTGGCCTAGATATTTGAGCTATAGAATGATCTCTATTTTCACGTGTCATTGCAGCTTCAACTGGCAGTGGTCAATTAGACTCCATTGGACTAAAAGGCTGCAGCTTCCCAACTATATCAATTTGATCTATTAAGTATAATTCTCTTATTAAAGGTATTTCATCATCTTCTGAATCACTGTAATATAGACCAAGCCTAAAAAAAAGAAACATCTCCCATTCTTCAAATATTGTTACATCAGGACATATATATGGAAGAATAGTTGGTTCTATATGAACTGGAGATGATTCACCAAGTTCATGTACAATAGAGACTGGTTCTGTAAGAACTGTCTGTGTAAGATCTGTTGGCTGTGTGTGATCATTTGTTTGGGAAACTTCTCCTCCTCACTAGTATATTTCTTATAATATTTAGAAATAGGTGTTATAAAATAAATCTCAACATATTTATATCTATACTTATCCATGATATAACTTGATACCACTAGTGATAAAGGATGTGATAGAACCATATCATGATCACGATCATCATGACTATATCCATGTTTATCATCTCCTTTATTATAACCATCTCCATGATCATCATTATCTCCATCTTCATGATCATTTTCATGATCATAATTATCTATTTATGGGTTTTCAAGATCCTCATTATTATATTATTCCTTATAAGTATTAACATCAATGCCACATCCATTATTAGAAATATCATTTTGGTCTTTCAATGATTTGGAGGAATATTTCTTGAACCATTTCTCTCAAGATGATTTTGTTTCTTCATCGTCATTTTCATCTAAAATTTATTCCAGGGTTGGTAGTGAACCAAGTGTACTAAGAGTTCTAAAAGACACTTTAGGAAGAGATTTTGGGATCTACAGATCACTCCCCACTTCAACTGAGAATTATTTTTCTTCTTCTTCAATAGCCTCTGCATATTTTTCCCTAATATAATCATGTAAATATTAAACCTTTTCATCAAGATCAGGACCAGGATCCACCATGTCCTTTAGTCTGATTGGATGATCAATAGGGTCAAATTCTTCATACAACTTATCATTATCTCCCACCCAACACTTCTTCCATGGATTCCAATTTACATTAAATCTTTTTAAAATTGTTTTTGGAAAATAGAAACCACCATACTTATCCTCACCTTACTCACCTTGTTTGACTAATACATTATCATACATTATGGAACATATCATATTAGGCTATATCAGAGAATTTGACCATGAATGTTTCTTGGACATTTCATACATATGAATCATTAAAAATATATAAAGATTGATTATTTGACCTTGTTTCCTAAAAAATAGTAATTAAACATCCCAATTTCACATAGTATTAAAATATATCTTTTTAAGAAATAAAACATTTTGTACAAACTTGAATGATAGTTTACACTCACCATTGAGTTCAACATCTATAGGTCTCCACAAAGTACAATCTCTTGTGTACTATAGGATAACTTCATCATAATTAAACATCCCACCATAACTGGGAATTATCCCATGGAAATCCTTATATACCCATTTATGAGGTACCCATAGGCACCTATCTCATTCATTTTAAGAGAAATAAAACTCTTATCCATCAATGAAACTTCTTATAACATGCTCCTAATCTCAGAAAATAAAATCATAATTTTAATAAAAATTAAAAACCAACCTCAGATAAAAAACACAATTATTTATTCCAAACCAATTCGTACATTTTTTATATTTAATAACATTTAGTACGAGCATATTTTTGGATGGAATCCATTACACATCTATTTCATTTTCTTCTTGACAACCCAATACTCTAGATATAGGTTTCGTAAAACAAAAATTGAACTACTTGTAGTGGATTACCTCAACTCTTCTGAAGTTGATTATGCTGGTAGCTTCACATGGGAGATACTGATCGGTTGAAGGTTTAGTTGAACCAATAAAGAAAGAAAAAATGATTTTTCCAAGAGGAAGAGAAGGATTTGGGAGTTCAAAGGTTTGAGGGGTAAGTGAATCAATTTGTCTCATTCCATGAGTTATATCATTTAAGGATTTATAAAAATAATATAACATGAAAAATTTAATAAGAAATAAAAATATTAATGGTAATAATGAAATGGTGACTCATTCACAATGGTGCTCATCAATGGCGAATCATCAACAGTGACTCATTAATGGTGACTCATCAAGGGTGAAAAACCAATGGTGACTCATTAATGGTGACTAATCGATGTTGACTCATCAACCAAAAATTATCATGAAAAATTCATGTTTAATATAGTTATTCTTTTAGAATTAAAAGTTTCTTCAACATTATCACCAAATTTATGTTCTTTTATAATAAATTCTAAAGTTATATTACCTTTTTGATAATAAACTCTCAAAAACTGATTTCTCACATCAATGTGCTTTTTTCTAGAGTGGGATATTGGATTCTTAGAAATTTTTATAGCACTTGTATATAAAAATATATTAAGACATGTCTAAATTGGTATCAAAATTCTAATAAAGTATGTTTCATTCACATAATTTATTCATAATCAATACCTTATTCTTGATTATACTCTTGTGATACTAATCTAGTCTTATTTCCTACTATAGTGCCTCACACATCAACCTTTTTTCTAAACACCCACTTAGTGCCAATAGTTAAGGTGTCTTTAGTTCTATCAAAAAGATCCAAAAAAATGTTTCTTTAAAATTGATTAAGTTCTTATTACATATCTTTTATCTAGAATTCATCATTTATAGCATCATTAATATTCTTTTTTTCAAGCAGTGACAAGAAATCTTGGTGTACAATTTGATTCCTAAGAGAAGATCTAGTTTGTGTACCATTATCTAAGTCTCCTACAATGGAATCTAAGGGATGATATCTATGACTCATAATATCTATTTTTAAAGGCAGGATGGTTGTATGAAGATTTTATTTGCGTTCAGGTTTTGGCAGTTCACTAGATTAATTTTATATTTGTTAACAAAACTATCATAAGGTTTATAATTAATGTTCAGAGTCGAAAGATTATCATCAAATTTTTCTAAGATATTCTTAGGTTCATTAAGAATATTTTCCTCAAATTTAATGAGAACAAATTCTTCCATTATTTTAGTTCTTTTACTAATTAATCTATAAGATTTACTAGAAGTTGAATATCCAAGAAAAATTCCTTTATCACTCTTGCAAGATAATTTGTCAAAATTATCTTTAGTAATTAGAATAAGTACTTTTCAACCAAAAAATATAAAGTAATTGACCTTTTTATTTCTATAATTCCATAACTCATAAGGTGTTCTTTTTAAGAGAGGTTTTTTTTAAATATATTTATTATATAACAGACTGTGTTAAAAACCTATCCCCAAAAGTATAAAGGTAAGTCATATTAATTTAGCATAGTTTAGGCCATCTCTTGAAGAATTATATTTTTTATTTCTACAACACAATTTTTCTGTGGTGTATTAGGAGAAGAAAAGTTTTGATTATAACCATTTTGAGGAAAAAATGATTCAAATTAATTATTTTAAAATTATTAACTAAGATCAAATGTTAAGGTCTTAATCCTATTCCTACTAAGATTTTATACAGATTTTTCATACTTAACAAAATGAGAACAATCTTTGCTCATGTGAGCTATAAAACATAACCAAGTGTACCTAGATAAGTGATGTACAAGAATTTAGAAAAAAAATTCCATTTAAACTAGAAACTCAAGAAGGTCCAAAAATTTCCATATTACCTAACTCTAGAGGTTGAGAGGTTGAAAATTCATTTTTAGATTTAAAAGAAAAATTGTGTTGTTTTCCTTTTTGAAAAGGATCAAATACTTTATTATTTGGGAATTTAAGTTTTGTTAGACCTTTAACTAACCATTTTTTTAGCTTTCTAAGAGAATGAATATTTCAATGGTATAGTATCCTATGCCAAAACCAAGATTCTTTTTGGAAGGAACATAAGGAACATATAATTTTATAAGATAAATAATTTAAATCAATAGAATAAATGTTATCATTTCATTAATAAGTAAAAATTAAAACATTTTTATCATTAAAAACATGATAATAATTGTTTTCTAATTTTATAAAAAAACATTATCACATTCCAAAGAGTTTCTAATAAGATAATATTTTAAACCATATATACATAAAAATTTAGAAATTAAAACTAAAATATAATTACTGATTTGGCTAAGGATGATGATTTTACCTTTAACATTGTCACTAAAAAGTGACATGACCACCATGAATTTTGATCAAATTTTTGAAATTTGAATACTCACCATTCATATGTCTGGAACACACATTGTCTGGATACCATAGGCTTTTGATGGAGGTTTTCAAACATGTTTCCTACAAAATAAAGTTTATACCAAAAATGATTTTGGTACCCAAATATTCTTGGGTCCATTTATGTTAGTAATAAAATATTTTTGCACCCATAATTTCATAATGGGTTTCTTATAAAATATTGTAATCTTTTATAAATAAATACTTTATTAGTCCCAGTTGAGTATGTACTGACAGTATATGAATTTTCAGAACTGGTAATGGAGATAAATATGGTTTTTATAATTTTTCCCTACCCAGGTTCATAACCTATGCCAGTTTTATACTTGGAAGCTATTTACCTTCTAATAATCTTCATTAGAGCTTTATTTTCATTTTTAATCCTTTATAAATCCATTTTTAGTTGTCCATTTGATAGCTTTCATTTATTTTTCTCTTTTAAAAATTGAAAATTTGTCTCTCTTTTAACAGTAAGGTTAGTTTTAATATTTACTGTCAAAGCATGATATTTTTTAAGTGACTTATTTTTATCTTTCATTTCATGAATGGTATATTCTATAATGTTTCATTATTCATACAAATCATCATTTCTAATGTTTTCCTCTATATCATTATTATATTCATTTTTAGAATAGTTTTAAATATTAGTAGGTGATGTAAGAAGAATATTTTGTACCTCTAATATGCTTGCTAAAATGCACATATTTTCTCAATCAAACATATCCCATTCATTAGTTTCTGAATCACTGGATCTATCTTTAGAGGCACACCAAGTTTATTTCATGGAATTCTTGAATCTTCTATCCTTAACATTATATTTATTTTTATATTTTAATTTTCTATAGTCAGCTTTAAAATTTCTTTTCCTATTACAATCATAGTAGATGATCTCATTTTTAATATCATCATTTTTCTAATTCATTTTCCACTTTCCCTTGTTGTTATAAATTCTTATGAAATTTTATTTTTTGACGAACTTGATTTTTATATAAAACTTCTTAGTTCTTCTGTCCTTGTGAGTCATCTCATCATCACTATCATTAAGAGATTCTTCTTTACTGGTACTTTAAAATTTTAATTTTTCTTTTTGTTTGGAGGTAGTATAATTAAAGGCTACTAATTTTCTTTTTTGGTTCATCTTATTGATCTATTTATTTAATTTAATATCTTCTTCATATATCATTAGGTTTCATATAAATTATTCAACAGACAGTTTACATACATCATCAGATTCTCTAATTGACACAAATGTTCCTCTCTATCTATCTAGTAGACATATGTGTAATCTCATCACCTGATCCTTTTCTATCACTTATTTACCATGTGATTTAATGGTATTCAATATTTCATTGAGCATGAAGTTCATGTTAGAAATAGGTTCATCATACTTCATTTTAAAAGCATCATATTTAATTGTATATGTATTTACTCTCATTTCCTTAACAATTGATGTTCCTTCATGAGGGAAAGATAAGGAATCCCATATTTCAAAATAATATTTTAAAGTAGACATTCGATTAAATTCATCATCACCACAACACAAAAAAAGCATTCATAGATTTAAAATAATTATTGTAAGTTATTTTTGTAGAATCACTCAAAGCAACTCAAGAATTTTTTTGGAATTTCATAATGATCTTATTTTATAGAAAAAATATCAATGTATATAATTTATAAATGAATTTTCATTTTGATTTTCCATTGATCATAATTTTTACCATTAAAATAAGTTGGTCTATTGGTAACAAATCCATCTTTTCTATTATGAATAAAGAACTAAAATTTAGAATTGATAGAAATTTGAGTTGTTTAGAAGATAACTAAAATCACATTTTAAACAATAATTAAAAACTTATAATACCAAATAATGGATAGAGTTAGTAACTCAATAGGGGTTGAATTGAGTTCCCAATAATTTTTTTCTTCAAATTAATGTTAATATAAAATCCCCTTAATAAAATAAATTGACCATCTAATTGAAATAGAAGATCGATGTAAGATCTTTTCTTTTAAATTATTTATTCAAGAGTGATTATGTCTCAGTTAAAATAATGTTCAAATTATCTTATATCATGAAATAAATTTAATTATACACAAACATATATAAACACTAAATAAGATTAACCACCAAAGTAATAGTTTTTTTATAGATGAAAAAAATTCTAGGTTTTGGTAATGAAGCAAAAAAAAAAGATAGCAGAATAAACAAGAGGTTAGGTCTCAAGATGATACTTAATCCACTATACTTAAAAATCTCTTAATGGCATGAAGATAATAATAATAATCAAATAGATTCAAAACCCAGGTCAGGTAAATAAAGAACACCAACAATCTATCCAAGCTAAAAATATTATTCCATAGTTTATACATGGGATGTAAAACTGTACAGGACACACAAGGAGCTCTTTTACAAACAACTTGGGTAAATAGATAAAAAATAGAAAGATAGAATAACATGTATTCTCTATTTTATGTGAAAGAGACAATGTGTGTTTGGAAAAGGATTAACAGGACACTAATAAAAAGATAAAATTAATAAACAGAAATAATAATCAAAATAACGTGAATGGAATAGTGATGCTCAGTCTGGTATGATCAGAATGTTTGATATACATAGATAAGATTTAATGAGGAGTTAAAGCTTCCTTTTTGAATGTTTTAGAAAAATAGAGGATCATCTGAATTTTAAGGAATGTTATAGTAGATCTCTGTTGATATCTAAATCAATCTACATAATGGATATTGTGATTCTACGTTGATTATTTTTATTGTAGATGAATCGGTATGCTTGTATAGATACACAGATTCAATTGAAAAATTTTCCCATAGACTTGTTAGAAAATAATCATCATATAGAGAGAGATATGGTCCTTCCCATAAATATAGAAGCAATAGTTGAATGAGATCCACAATCCTTGAATAGTATTTGATTGTATCTTAATGACTTGGTAAAATTATAAAAGGATAATCATTTATCCTTGAATAGAAATGATTATTGTTCTATTAACATCAAAGTCCTCAAATAGAAGTGGTATCATGAATCTAGCGATGAATCATGGTCTAGTCATATCTTAGAATGGTGGTGACTCGGGATGATAGTGAATCAGAGTCTAGCGGCAACTCACAGTCTAGTGGTAACAAGTCCTGGACGATATCTCGTTATCAGTATTAACTTAGATGGCGAGAACTATCTTGATGGTGACTATGTTGGTGGTAGCTCATCCACAGAGGTAGCTCCTGGCTAGTGGTGACTCGCCTAAATACTTAGCTGATTTATCATAAAACTATCATATCATATAAAATGATATCAAACAACATGAAAATAATTAGTACTAAAAGAATCATGGGTTGTGATCATTAAAATAAATAAGTTCCAATCACTTTCCGTATATGGATGTTCCAACAAAAATATTCTTGGACCCATTCAATTTTTATTAATTATGGTTGAATCAAAACATAAATGTTTCTCCCAAGGTTCACTCTATCATCCCATTGAAGTTGTCGAAAATGGGTACAAAGTTTTTTAAAAATCAACATAATGAGTAATTTGTTTCTCTACATCAAGAACTAACTATAATATTATTTCATGGGTTTATAAATATTCATCGACTAATGTTTTATTTCCTTATTTTATCCCTTACTGAGTTTTTGTGACCATACCATGTTTTTTAAATGTTTTCATAGGGTATAAGGATAAGTAAGAGAAAGGAAGAAGTGAACAAGATTTTTATCAATAAAAGAAATCATTTTTTATTTATAAAAGAGTTTCCTTTGGTGGAAAAATTGGATACTATTTTGATAGTATCCTCTTGTATGATTATGGGATGATATGTATTAATAATGGCCTAATTCTATAAAACTTTAAATCTGAAAGGATCCTTAATGTGAATTATTAATTTAAATTAAGATTATGTAATGTTTGAGGATGGGGACTTATAGTTGGTATTAGAGGTTGACTTAGATAACTTTAGGAGTTATAATATTGTTAATAGAATATCCATAATTTTTTTTTACATTTTTGTCAAATTGAAATGATATAGAATTTAAATATTACCATGTTGCTTCGTATAAGATATGTTTGTTCAGAATGGTTTTCCATAGAGGAAATATGGCAGCTGTGCAGGGAAAAAATATAGAGGAAAACAACCTTCTAAATAAGAAACCTGAGATGGTCAGAATCGAAACAGAATAGTTTGTTACAGTGATGGAATAATTGACTCAGACTATAAATGGTGGTGGTATCCATGCATGAGATCAGCCAGATCAACCATAGAGGAACATGTTGGTTGGGGATCATTTTATGAGGCAATATCCTCTATCATTCAGAGGATCATGTAACATCCCAGGTAAATAAAGAATAAAACATTTTCGTATTTATTAATATTTACGAATTAAATATTAATTTTATTTTAAAGGGGTTTCTATGTTCGATAGCGTACCCGATACGCAACAAAGGGTTTCTTTGAAATCTTACGTTGCACAATAGTAATAAAATAATATTATTTTAAATGTTAGTTAACACGTAGCCGTTGTATTGGCAGGAATGAATAGAAATAACTAAAATATGATTATATATGTTTGTTAAACGTTTTTACATTTATCCAATAAAGGATAAAGGCTTAAAATACAAAACGAATTCAATTTTAGGCATAGATAATCTAATATTCACTAAAGGTCTACTTATAGCCTTTTGATGGTGAACCTTCATTAAATATAATTTCGGTCACTCGTATACATTCTATTGGACCAAATAAAATTCTTCTTTATAATCGGGACATCAAAATTTATTTTGTGTAAATTTTTGGTATTTTTCCGATAAATATCATTTTTAATGAATAGTGAAAAATGTTGTATTTAAATTCAAAACCTCTTTTTAATATAATTTATTAATATCATTAGATTATCTTTTGAAGTGATTTTAAAGTGAAACTAGAATATATTTTTACCATTTAATCCAATAGTGGTCATTGGAATTAATTTCACTTTGAAATTGGACTTAAACTAGTGTCAATCTTTTGATACATTTTGTTTCATAAAAACATGCTATTTGTTTTGACAGTGGGAATTAATTATTAAATTAATTAATGCAACTTATATGTTTTGAATTTTCTAAAATAGACATCATTTTTGAATTTGGAATATCAAATATAGCGTAGGTTGAATTTTTGGTATTTTTATAGAAAACTTCAATTTTTGATGAATAGTGAAACCACAAAGTGGTACTTAAAAAAACTGATTTTTCATTTAAATGAAATTTTACCACCTCTGTGTTTTGAATTTTAAAAATATGACATAAATGGTTGTAATTATGAAGTAAAATGAGGTTCAATGGGATTAAAATAATTTTTTGGTGAATAGTAAATTTTAAGTTTTCAATCGCGATTAGAGGTAATTAGTGTAGTTTAAGGTAAAAATAATGTTTTTAATAATATGAAATGACCATGACACATGTCCTACCCTTATTGTATGTGTCATGGACGACCAATAAAATCCATGGGTCAACTTGGGGACCCCATGGATCCACTTTGGTAGGAAAATGACATTAATAACTTTTTATTTAAAGTTAAAATAAAAATGTCACAAATATGAGTTGTTTTACTAAAAATATTTTCATATGGGTTTATGCAAGTCATATTTTTGACTATAAATATTAATTAGAAAGATAAAAATATTTAATACATTATGATATTTTTTTATAATTTTTAGATATTATATAAATTAAATTATTTATGACATCATGATGATGCAGCGATTACCTCATTATTTAATGATTTAAATAAGATGAAAAGATAATGTAAAATATAAGACCTACACTAGTAAAAAACCTATTTTATGGGTGTTTTCGAACTCTTATAACCTTATCCTAGAAATATATAATTTTGGGACCTTTAAAATCCTAAAATCATTTTATAATAAAGGAAACTTTTATAACTTTCCAAGAGTGCCCCTCCTCTCCTCTTATAAAAGGCCCCCACCTCTACCACCTTACCCACACCTTTCAAGCCTTTGGCTTGGCCAAACCCTACCCATTTTGTCTCTACACATCCCTCTATTACTCTTATAAGCCTCACTTTGGGTATAAGTCTTTCCAAGGAAGCCTTTCAGATCAAATCAAAAAGAGTTGCCCGATTTAAAGGTAGTGTCTTCTCTTGTGGTCTTATGTTTTATTTTGCTTCTCAAAACCCCTAAACTATTTTTATTCCTTTATTTTGTAACAACACCAGTATCTCAAATACAATAGGATGTTGTTATGATAAGTATTAGAGCTACACTTACACACACCTTCGTCTAATTCTTAAATAACATATTGTTTATGTGGATGGTGAATTACTGCCTCACGAAACGATGATTGTTCAAATATTATTGTAACATCTTTTAAGGTGGCCATTATGATTTCACTGTATTTTATATATGATTTATATTATGTTTATGTTTTATTTATGCTTCTTTATTTTTCTTTTGTGGCATACCTTTATGGTTTCCATTATGGGTAAATGCGATAATTTCATTTTTGGAAGTGCGGACTACCGCCCCCTCAAAGTGATTTGATTCGTTAATGCCATATGTGGGACATATAAAGGATGGATTCAATGTTATTATATATGATATTATAATGTAATTATAATATACCTTTATATAATTATGATTTCACTCCATTAAATATGAAATAGAAATGAAAGTAGCGTTCATGCGTACGTACGATTTACCGTCTCCATGAACGGTACATTTCATTTCTTACCTCTAAATGTTATGTACTATTATAAATACATGTGTATGATGGATATATATGATATATATGACATCCAAATCATGAATTTCATTCTGGATATAATGAACCTTTGACCACATAAACAACATGTAATTGTAAGAAGTCCATTTTTGACTTATGAACCAGATATCGACAAAACGAACATTATTAACTTAAATGATTAAATAATGCTTATAACATGGAAATAATTGATATAAAAGGAATAGTAATCTTGAAAATGTTTCTTGAGAAGGTATAAATTAACACTTTTTTATTATTCAGTAGAATAAAGAGCAATCGAGTCACGTTGGACACGAGGTAAGGGACTTCGTCTCAATCTGCTTTCATTGAGGCATATATTGTTCTAATACAAGACTTTATTTTATATGGTGTATAAACCAATTTGACTTTTAATTATATACAAAAGGAATCTTTTTCTACGAAGTGTTTCACAATATGACAAAAATTAATGTTTCTTTTAACGTACGTGGTGACAACGACCTTTTCCGCCGCCGTGAGTATTACTTGGTCTTTGGCTTCCTAAAAAAGTCTTAATGTTTTTAAAATGAATTAAATACCATATAATCTAATATGTATTTTGGTATTGAAAATGGTTTTTATAATGGATTTGTTATGTCAATATATTTAAGTGATATATTGTGATCAATGTGTGGAAATTTTTTCTTTCCATTATATTTGTTTTATGTATTATGATTTTATAATGGTGCTTGGAAATTTGAAGGGTGGTTACGTGATAAACCATATGACGACTGGTTCCATGAATACCAGGATGGGTGGTTACGTTATAAACTCGAATGCATTGGGTATGGAAGTCGTCCATATGGCTATTCCATTAAGTGATATGTGTGGAAGTCGACCGTATGGTTATTCCATTTAAGTATGTTTATGTCCCAAGTTACCTTTATATGTTATGGGTTCTTTATATGGATTTTATGGTAATCTTTTGATTAAAAAAGGGAAAGTAATGATCTTTTATTCAATGAAGAGTATTTTCTTCTTCATAAAGGTGAAACGTATTACTTTGATAATGTATTCATGGTTTACTGGTTGTTTTAAAAAAATAACAGTTTTCCTTCTTTGTGTATCCCTTACTGAGCTTTTTATGATCACCCTAAGTTTTTGAAATGTTTTTCACAGGACTTAATGTGGAATAGGGTCAAAGATGGGATCAAGGAAAAGTCATGCTATCTAAAACATGGAACTAGACATGTTTATTTTTAAGAGTTTTTATTTTATGGAAACTTAGTAGAAGTGTCTACTTTGTAATCTTTTGAGATGTATTAGTTATGTCCTAATTCTCTAAAACTCTAAACCTGAAAATATCCTCAATATGAATTATTCATTTAATTCAATATTAAGTAACGTTTAATGTTGGGGCCTTATAGTTGGTATCAGAGGTCGGTTTAGACAAGTTTAGGAGTTAGAAAATTGTTAAATTATAAGTTAATTTATGGCATGACTGAAATGATATAGCATTTAAAGACTACCATGTTGCTTCGCCTAAGATATTTCTGTGTTCAGAATGGTTTTCCGTAGAGGAAACAAGGCTGCTATGTTGGAACGACATCAGGAGGATGACAACCTTCCAAATCATCAACTTGAGATGGTCTGAATTGGAACTGAACAGTTTATTGCAGTGATGGAACAGTTGACTCAGGCTATATATGGTGGTGGTATCCATGCACAAGATCAGCCATATCAACCACAGAGGAACATGTCAGTGGTGGAACATTTCGTGAGGCAACATCCACCATCATTTAGAGGATCATCTGACCCTGTGCTAGCTGAAGGGTGGATTAAAGCACTAGAGAAGATTTTTGATGTCATGGGGTGTTCAGAACATCAAAAGGTTAGTCTTTATGTTTGCAGTTTTGAAGGAGAATCTGATCAGTGGTGGTCGATGGTGAAAACTATCCAGGATAGTGATGAGATTGATGATCTTCACTAGGACGAATTCAAAGGTATGTTTCTTGAGAAATATTTTCCTAAGGTGGTTCATCTTAGAATGGAAAAACAATTTCTAGAATTGAGGTATGAGGATGACTCAGTGGCTGCTTATGAAGCAAAGTTCACTCAAATGGCAAGGTATGCTCCAAACTTCATACGAGATCCTGATAGTAAAATCAACTGTTTTTACTCAGGGTTAAATCCAAAGTATCGAAGGGATTTAGATTCTAGTGTGTTCAAAAGTTATGAAAAACTTGTTTGATGTGCAGAGAGGGTGGAAATGGAGTATGCTGATGATCAGGTGTTCTTTGACAAACAACAGAATAAGAGGTCCAGTTGGCAGGCAAAGGGGAAGAATTCATTAAAGAAGCAAGGAGTTGAGAAAACCACATATCCATCCTATGAGAAGTGTGGTAAAATTCACCCTGGAGAATGTTTATCCAAGTCTGGAAAGTGCTTTCGGTGTGGTAAGTCTAGTCATATTGCTCGTAACTATAAGGAAGATGATCAAACAGGTAATGAAAATTCAGCGGTAAGATGGTGTAATGAAATGGGTCATTATGAAAATGAGTGTCTAATGAAGAACTCAACTGGGGGAAAGTAGCCAGACTACAAGCACAAAGGGGTGGTGAAATCCTTTGCAACTACTTCAGCAGATTTTGGGTCATCGAATGAAGTAGTATCAGGTACACTATTTGTTTTTTCGTATTATGCCAATGTGTTGTTTGATTCAGGGTATACACATTCTTTCATTTCTGAGAAGTTTTCTAGTAAATTTGGAATTCCATCCCAAGATATGAATCCCAAACTTATGGTAAAAACACCCGGAGGAAAAGGTGAGACAAAAAGAAATTATAAGAACCTTCTTATCCTTGTGTATGGAAATAATCTACCATCAAACCCTATTGTTTTGCCTCTAGTAGAGTTTGATGTTATTTTGGGCATGGATTGGCTTTCTGTTTATCATGCTAATATTGACTGCAGAGCTAAAATGGTTTATTTTCAGAAAGATTTTTAGTTTGTGTAAAAGAATGAACCCTTGATTTTGATAACATATCAGGAAGTTGAGAAACTAGTAAAAGATGTAAATGAATGTTACCTTGCACATATTTTTGAAAATAAAGGAACTGTTCAGATTAATGATGTGCCAGTGGTAAATGAGTATCTTGATGTATTTCCTGATGAGTTTCCTGGTATTATTCATGATCGAGAAGTTGAATTTACTGTTGACTTAGTTCCTAATTCTAAGACAATTTCAAAACCCCCTTATCGAATGGCTCAAGTTGAACTTTTAGAGTTAAAGAATGAATTGCAGGAGTTATTAGATAAAGGTTTCATTCAACCTAGCACATCACCATGGGGTGCTCCTGTCTTGTTTGTTAAAAATAAAGATGGTTCAATGAGACTTTGCATTGATTATAGATCCTTGAATAATATCACTGTTAAGAACATGTATCCTTTGCCTCATATTGATGATTTGTTTGATCAGCTCTAGGGAGCTCAGTATTTTTCGAAGATTGACTTGAGGTCGGGGTACCATCAGTTGAAAGTAAAAGAAGCAGAAGTTCCGGAGACTGCGTTTCGTACTAGATATGGTCATTATGAATTTTTTAGTTATGCTTTTTGGTTTAACCAATTCACCTACTGTATTCATGGACCTTATGAATAGAATTTTCCATGAGTTCTTGGATAAGTTTGTGGTTGTTTTCATCGATGATATTTTGGTGTTTTCTAAAAGTAAATAGGAGCATGAAAGTCATTTAAGGGTTATCTTGAAAACCTTAAAAGAAAAGAAATTGTATGGAAAATTCAGCAAGTGTGAGTTTTGGTTACAACAAATTTCATTCCTTATTCACATTGTTTCAAAAGATGGTATAACTTTTGATCCTGCTAAAACAAAAGTTTTTGAATAATGGCCAAGACCCACAAATGTAACTGAGATCCGTAGTTTAATTGGTTTGGCAGGTTACTACCAAAGGTTTGTTGAAAAATTTTCACGGTTATCTAGTCCAACGACTAAGCTAACTCGAAAGGGTGTTAAACTTATCTGGACAAAAGAATGTGATGATTGTTTTCAAGAGTTGAAAAGAAGATTGGTGAATGCTCCAGTTTTGGAACTTCCTTCCAGGAATGGTGAGTTTGTTATCTACAGTGATGATTCTTTGAATGGACTTGGTTGTGTACTTATGAAGAATGATCAGGTAATTGGTTATGCTTCATGTCAGTTGAAAACTCATGAGTTAAATTACCCTACACATGATTTGGAATTAGCTGCTGTTGTTTTTGTTATAAAAATTTGGAGGTATCATTTGTATGGAGTAAAGTGTGAAATATATACTGATCACAAAATTTTAAAGTATATATTCACTGAGAATGAATTGAACATGAGACAGAGGAGATGGATAGAATTAATCAAGGATTATGATTGTACAATTCATTACTATCCGGGAAAATCAAATAAAGTGGCTGATGCTTTGAGTCAAAAAAGTAACGCTTCATTAACCATGCTACGTTTGGAACGAGATCCTGTGGTTTTTGATTTGATGTACTTTGGAATATAAGTTGTTGGTGCAGGAAGTTCTTCTATTTTGTTTCAGGTATCAGTGAGATCATCTCTATCAGACAGAATTAAGCAAGCACAGAAGCAAGACAATGAGTTGCAGAAAAAGGTAGAGCTGGTTAAGAAGGGCAAGTTGCATGAATTTAACATTGATAATGATTGTGTTTTGAGGTTTGGGAAGATATTATGTGTGCCTGGTGATTCACAGTTGAAGAATGAGTTGTTATGTGAGGCTCATAGTTCCTCGTTTTTAGTTTCTCCTAGAAGTACCATGATGTATAGAGATCTGCGAGAGTATTACTGGTGGGATGGAATGAAAAGAGATATTACTGATTTCACTGTGAATTGTCTGACTTGTCAGTAGGTTAAAGTAGAGCGGTAGTTACCGAAAGGGATGGTTTAGCCTTTACCACTGCCGGAGTGGAAATGGGAAAATATATCCATGGACTTTTTTGTGGGATTACCGAAGACATCTCGAGGTAATAATGCAATCTGGGTTATTCTTGATCGCTTAACTAAATCTTCTCATTTCCTTCCTATTCGAGATACTTTCTCTCTAGATCAACATTCTCGATTGTATCTTAAAGAGATAGTCAAGTTGCATGGAGTTCCCCTATACATTGTATCTGATCATGATCCCAAGTTTACTTCTATCTTTTGGAAAGGCCTTCAAAAGTCGTTGGGTACTGAATTAAATTTTAGTACAGATTTTCATCCTCAATCAGATGGGAAGTCAGAACGAAAAATTCAGACTTTGGAGGATATGATACGTGCTTGTTAGATAGATTTTCAGGGAAGTTGGGACCAACATCTTTCTTTGATTGAATTTTCATATAATAACAGTTTTCATTCCAGTATACATATGGCTCCGTTTGAGGCATTATATGGGAAGCAGTGTCGAACTCTAGCTTTTTGGGATGAAGTGGGTGAAAGGAAGCTGATGGGACAAGAATTGGTAGAAGAGATGGTAGAAAAAGTTCAGTTGATTCAGAAACACATGAGAACAGCTCAGAGCATACAGAAAAGTTATGCAGACAACAGGAGGAAGGATCTCTCTTTCGAGGTAGGCGATCATGTTTTTCTCAAAGTTTCACCATGGAAAAGTGTGATGTGATTTGGTAAGAAAGGAAAGCTGAGTCCAAGGTTCATTGGACCATATGAAATTCTGGAGAGAGTTGGATTAGTTGCTTATCTAGTGGCTTTACCTCCGAGTTTATCTCAGGTACACAATGTTTTTCATGTTTTGATGTTGAGAAAGTATATGCCAGATCCATCTCATGTTTTGAGCCCAGAGGTAGTTCAGTTGGAAGAGAATCTCTCTTATGAAGAACAACCAGTCCAGATTATTGACCGAAGAGAGAAAGTGTTGCGAAATAAGGTAATTCACCAGGTAAAGGTTTTGTGGAAAAACGATATGGTTGAAGAGGCAACGTGGAAATCTGAAAATGCTATGAGGGATAAGTACCCCCATTTATTTTGATAAGTGAATAAAACTACGAGGATGCAATTCCCAAAAGGGGGGAAGGATGTAACATCCCAGGTAAATAAAGAATAAAACCTTTTCATATTTATTAATATTTACGAATTAAATATTAATTTTATTTTAATGGGGTTTCTATGTTTGATAACGTACCCGATACGCAACAAAGAGTTTCTTTGAAATCTTACGTTGCACACTAGTAATAAAATAATATTATTTTAAATGGTAGTTAACACGTAGCCGTTGTATTGACGAGAATGAATAGAAATAACTAAAATATGATTATATATGTTTGTTAAATGTTTTTACAGTTATCCAATAAAGGATAAAGGCTTAAAATACGAAAAGAATTCAATTTTAGGAATAGATACTCTAATATTCACTAAAGGTCCACTTATCGCCTTTTGATGGTGAACCTTCATTAAATCAATATTTGGTCACTCTTATACATTCTATTGGACCAAATAAAATTCTTCTTTAGAATCGGGACATCAAAATTTACTTTGTGTAAATTTTTGGTATTTTCCCGATAAATATCATTTTTAATGAATAGTGAAAAATGTTGTATTTTAATTCGAAACCTCTTTTTAATCTAATTTATTAATATGATTAGATTATCTTTTGAAGTGGTTTTAAAGTGAATTTATAATATATTTTTACCATTTAATCCAATAGTGGTTGTTGGAATTAATTTCACTTTGAAATTGGACTTAAACTAGTGTCAATCTTTTGATACATTTTGTTTCATAAAAACATGCTATTTGTTTTGAAAACGGGAATTAATTATTAAATTAATTAATGAAACTTATATGTTTTAAATTTTGTAAAATTGACATCATTTTTGAATTCGGAAGATCAAATATAGCTTAGGGTGAATATTTGGTTTTTTTCTGAAAAACTTCAATTTTTGATGAATAGTGAAACCACTAAGTGGTACTTAAAAAACATGAAATTTCGTTTAAATGAAATTTTACCACCTCAGTGTTTTGAATTTCAAAAATCCGACATACATGGTTGTCATTAGGAATTAAAATTTGGTTCAATGGGATTAAAATAATTTTTTGGTGAATAGTAAATTTTATGTTTTTAATCGCGATTAGAGGTAATTAGTGTAGTTTAAGGTAAAAATAATGTTTTTAATAACATGAAATGACCTTGAAACATGTCCTACCCTTATTGGATGTGTCATGGCCGACCAATACAATCCATGGGTCAACTTGGGGACCCCATGGAGCCACTTTGGTAGGAAAATGACATTAATAACTTTTTATTTAAAGTTAAAATAAAAATGTCAAAAACATGAGTTTTTTACTAAAAAAAAATTAAATGGGGTTATACAAGTCATATTTTTGACTATAAATATTCATTAGAAATATAAAAATATTTCCTACATTATGATATTTTTTTATAATTTTTAGACGTTATATAAATTAAATTATTTATGACATCATGATGATGCAGCGATTACCTCATTATTTAACGATTTAAATAAAATAAAAATATAATGTAAAATATAACACCTACACTTGTAAAAAACCTATTGTATGGGTGTATTTCGAACTCTTATCACATTATCCTAGAAATATATTATTTTGGGACCTTTAAAATCCGAAAAGCATTTTATAATAAAGTAAACTTTTATAACTTTCCAAGAGTGCCCCTCCTCTCCTCTTATAAAAGGCCCCCACCTCTACCACCTTACCCACACCTCTCAAGCCTTTGGCTTGGCCAAACCCTGACCATTTTGTCTCCCCACATCCCTCTATTACTCTTAGAAGCCTCACTTTCAGTATAAGTCTTTCCAAGGATGCCTTTGAGCTCAAATCAAAAAGAGTTACCCGATTTAAAGGTAGTGTATTCTCTTGTGTTCTTATGTTTTATTTTGCTTCTCCAACCCCCTAAACTCTTTTTATTACTTTCTTTTGTAACAAAATAAGTATCTTAAATATACTAGGATGTTGTTATGAGAAGTATTAGAGCTACACTTACACACACCTTCGTCTAATTCTTAAAGAACATATTGTTTATGTGTATGGAGAATTACTGCCTCACGAAACGATGATTGTTCAAATATTCTTTTAACACCTTTTAAGGTGGACATTATGATGTAAATGTATTTTATATATTATTTTTATTATTTTTATTCTTTCTTTATTCTTCTGTATTTTTCTTTTGTGGCATACCTTTATGGTTTCCATTATGGGTTAACGCGATAATTTCATTTTAGGAAGTGCGGACTACCGCCCCCTCAAAGTGATTTGATTCGTTAATGCCATATGTGGGACGTATAAAGGATGGAGTTAATGTTATTATATATGATATTATACTGGAATTATGATATACCTTTATATAATTATTATTTCACTCCATTAAAAATGAAATTGAAATGAAAGTAGCGTTCATGCGTACGTACGACTTACCGTCTCCATGAACGGTGCATTTCATTTCTTACCTCTAAATGTTATATACTGTTATAAATTCATGTATATTCTGGATATATATGATATATATGATATACAAATCATGAATATCATTCTGGATATAATGAACCATTGACCACATAAACAACATGTAATTGTAAGAAGTCCAGTTTTGACTTATGAACCAGATATCGACAAAACGAACATTATTAACATAAATGATTACATAATGCTTATAACATGGAAATAATTGATACATAAGGAATAGTAAGCTTGAAAAAGGTTCTTAAGAAAGTATAAATTAACACTATATTATTATTCAAGAGATTAAAGAGCAATCGAGTCACGTCGGACACAAGGAAAGGGACTTCGTCTCAATCTCCTTTCATTGAGGCATATAATGTTCTAATACGAGACTTTCTTTTATATGGTATATAAACCCCCTTTGACTTTTAATTTTATACAAAAGGAATCTTTTTCTACGAAGTGTTTTACAAAATGACAAAAAGGAATGTTTCTTTTAACGTACGCGGTGACGACGGCCTTTTCCGCCACCAAGAGTATTATTTGGTCCTTGGCTTCCTCAACAAGCCGTAATGTTTTTAAAATGAATTAAATACCATATACACTTTTATGTATTTTGGTATTGAAAATGGTTTTTATAATGGGTTTTTTATGTCAATATATTTAAGTGATATATTGTGGTCAAATTGTGGAAATGTTTTCTTTCCATTATATTTGTTTTATGTATTATGATTTTATAATGGTACTTGGACATTTGACGGGTGGTTACGTGATAAACCAGATGACGGGTGGTGCCATGAATACCTAGACGGGTGGTTATGTTATAACCTCCAATGCATTGGGTATGGAATGTGGCCGTATGGGAATTCCATTAAGTGATATGTGTGGAAGTCGACCGTATAGTTATTCCATTTAAGTATGTTTATATCCCAAGTTACTTTTATATGTTATGTGTTCTTTATATGGATTTTATGGTAATCATTTGATTAAAAAAGGGAAAGTAATGATCTTTTATTAAATGAAGAGTATTTTCTGCTTCATAAAGGTGAAAAGTATTACTTTGATAAAGTATTCATGGTTTACTGGTTGCTTTGAAAAACTAACAGTTTTCCTTCTTTGTGTATCCCTTACTGAGCTTTTTATGTTCACCCCAAGTTTTTGAAATGTTTTTCACAGGAGTTAAAGTGGAATAGGGTCAAGGATGGGATCAAGGAAAAGTCATGCTATCTAAAACATGGAACTAGACATGTTTCTTTTTAAGAGTTTTTATTTTATGTAAAATTAGTAGAAGTGTCTACTTTGTAATCTTTTGAGATGTAATATTTATGTCCTAATTCTCTAAAACTCTAAACCTGAAAAGATCCTCAATGTGAATTATTCATTTAATTCAATATTAAGTAAGGTTTAAGGATGGGGCCTTATAATTGGTATCAGAGGTCATTTTAGACAACTTTAGGAGTTATAAAATTGTTAAATTATAAGTTAATTTATGGTATGACTGAAATGATATAGCATTTAACGATTACCATGTTGCTTCGCCTAAGATGTTTCTGTGTTCAGAATGGTTTTACATATAGGAAACAAGGCAGCGATTTTGGGAAGACATCATGAGGAAGACAACCTTCCAAATCAGCAACCTGAGATGGTCAGAATTGGAACTGAACAGTTTGTTGCAGTGATGGCATAGTTGAATCAGGATATATATGGTGGTGGTATCCATGCACGAGATCAGCCATATCAACCACAGAGGAACATGTCAGTGTTGGAACATTTCATGAGGCAACATCCACCATCATTCAAAGGATCATCTGACCCTGTACTAGCTGAAGGGTGGATTAAAGCACTGGAGATGATTTTTGATGTCATGGGGTGTTCAGAACATCAAAAGGTTAGTCTTTCTATTTACTGTTTTGAAGGTGAAGCTGATCAGTGGTGGTCGATGGTGAAAAATATCGGGGATAGTGATGAGATTAATGATCTTCACTGGGACGAATTCAAAGGTATGTTTCTTGAGAAATATTTTCCTAAGGTGGTTCGTCTTAGGATGGAAAAACAATTTCTAGAATTGAGGTAGGAGGATGACTCAGTGGCTGCTTATGAAGAAAAGTTCACTCGACTGGAAAGGTATGATCCAAACTTCATAGAAGATCTTGCTAGTAAAATCAACGGTTTTTACTCAGGGTTAAAGCCAAAGTATCGAAGGGCTTCAGATTCTCGTGAGTTCAAAAGTTATGAAAAACTTATTCGATGTGCGGAGAGCGTGGAAATGGAGTTTGCCGATGATCAGGTGTTCTTTGACAAACAACAGAATAAGAGGTCCAGTTGGCAGGCAAAGGGGAAGAATTCATCAAAGAACCAAGGAGGTAAGAAAACCAAATATCCATCCTGTGAGAAGTGTGGTAAAATGAATCCTGGAGAATGTTTATCCAAGTATGGAAAGTGCTTTCGGTGTGGTAAGTCTGGCCATATTGCTCGTAACTATAAGGAAGATGATCAAGAAGGCAATGAAAAGTCAGCGGTAAGATGTTTTAAGTGTAATGAAATGGGTCATTATGCAAATGAGTGTCTAACGAAGAACTCAACTGTGGGAAAGTAGCTTGACTACAAGCATAAAGGGGTGGTGAAATCCTTTGCAACTACTTCAGCAGATGTTGGGCCATCGAATGAAGAAGTATCAGGTACACTGTTTGTTTGTTCGGATTATGCCAATGTGCTGTTTGATTCAGGGTCTACACATTCTTTCATTTCTGAGAAGTTTTCTAGTAAATTGGGAATTCCATCTCAAGATATGAATCCTGAACTTATGGTAAAAACACCCGGAGGAAACGTTGAGACAAAAAGATATTATAAGAACCTTCTTATCCTTGTGTGCGGAAAGAATCTACCAGCAAACCTTATTGTTTTTCCTCTAGTAGAGTTTGATTTTATTTTGGGCATGGATTGGATTTCTGTTTATCATGCTAAGATTGACTGCAGAGCTAAAATGCTTTATTTTCAGAAAGATTTTCAGTTTGTGTACAAGAATGAACCCTTGATTTTGATAACATATTAGGAAGTTGAGAAACTAGTAAAATATGGAAATGAATGTCACCTTGCACATATTGTTGAAAATAAAGGAACTGTTCAGATTAATGATGTGTCAGTGGTTAATGAGTATCTTGATGTTTTTTCTGATGAGTTGCTTGGTATTATTCATGATCGGGAAGTTGAATTTACTATTGACTTAGTTCCTGATTCTAAGCCAATTTCAAATCCCCCTTATTGAATGGATCAAGTTTAACTTTTAGAGTTAAAGAAGCAATTGCAGGAGTTATTAGATAAAGGTTTCATTCGACCTAGCACATCCCCATGGGGTGCTCTTGTCTTGTTTGTTAAAAAGAAAGATGGTTAAATGAGACTCTGCATTGATTATAGAGCCTTTAATAATATCACTATTAAGAACAAGTATCCTTTGCCTCATATCTATGATTTGTTTGATCAGATCTAGGGAGCTTAGTATTTTTCGAAGATTGAATTGAGGTCGGGGTACCATCAGTTGAAAGTTAAATAAGTAGACATTCTGAAAACTGTGTTTTGTACTAGATATGGCCATTATGAATTTGTAGTTATGCCTTTTGGGTTAACCAATGCACCTGCTGTATTCACAGACCTTATGAATAGAATTTTCCATGAGGTCTTGGATAAGTTTTTGGTTGTTTTCATCGATGATATTTTGGTGTTTTCTAAAAGTAAATAGGAGCATGAAAGTCATTTAAGGGTTATCTTGAAAACCTTAAAAGAAAATAAACTGTATGTAAAATTCAACAAGTGTGAGTTTTGGTTACAATAAATTTCTTTCCTTGTTCACATTGTTTCAAAAGATGGCATAACTGTTGATCCTGCTAAAACAAAAGTTTTTAAAGAATGGCCAAGACCCACAAATGTAACGGAGATCCGTAGTTTTCTTGGTTTGGGAGGTTACTATTGAAGGTTTGTTGAAATTTTTTCACGGTTGTCTAGTACAATGACTAAGCTAACTCGGAAGGGTGTTAAGTTTATCTGGACAAAAGAATGTGATGATTGTTTTCAAGAGTTGAAATGAAGATTGGTGAATGATCCAGTTTTGGAACTTTCAGGAATGGTGAGTTTGTTATCTACAGTGATGCTTCATTGAAGGGACTTGGTTGTGTCCTTATACAGAATGATCAGGTAATTGCTAATGCTTCATGTCAGTTGAAAACTCATGAGATAAATTACCCTACACATGATTTGGAATTAGCTGCTGTTGTTTTTGCTCTAAAAATTTGGAGGCATCATTTGTATGGAGTAAAGTGTGAGATATATACTGATAAAAAACGTTTAAAGTATATATTCACTCAGAAAGAATTGAACATGAGACAGATGAGATGGCTAGAATTAATCAAGGATTATGATTGTAAAATTCATTACTATCTGGGAAAAGCAAATAAAGTGGTTGATGCTTTGAGTCGAAAAAGTAATGCTTCATTAACCATGCTACGTTTGGAATGAGATCCTATGATTTTTGATTTGATGAACTTTGGCATAGAAGTTGTTGGTGCAGGAAGTTCTTCTGTTTTTTTTCTGGTATCAGTGAGATCGTCTCTATCAGACAAAATTAAGCAAGCACAGAAGCAAGACAGTGAGTTGCAGAAAAAGGTAGAGCTGGTTCAGAAGGGTAAGTTGCCTGAATTTAACATTGATAATGATTGTGTTTTGAGGTTTGGGAAGAGATTATGTGTGCCTCGTGATTCACAGTTGAAGAATGAGTTGTTATGTGAGGCTCATAGTTCCCCGTTTTCAGTTCATCCTGGCAGTACCAAGATGTACAGATAACTGCGAGTGTATTACTGGTGGGATGGAATGAAAAGAGATATTGCTGATTTCACTGTAAAGTGTTTGACTTGTAAGCAGGTTAAAGAAGAGTGGCAGTTACTGAAAGGGATGATTCAACCTTTACCAGTTCCAGAGTGGAAATGGGAAAATATATCCATGGACTTTTTTTTGGGATTACCGAAGACATCTCAAGGTAATAATGCAATCTAGGTTATTGTTGATCTCTTGACTAAATCATCTCATTTCCTTTCTATTCAAGATACTTTCTCTCTAGATCAACTTTCTCGATTGTATCTTAAAGAGATAGTAAAGTTGCATGGAGTTCCCCTATCCATTGTATCTGATCGTGATCCCAGGTTTACTTCTAACTTTTGGAAAGGCCTTCAAAAGTCGTTGGGTACTGAATTAAATTTTAGTATAGCTTTTCATACTCAATCATATGGGAAGTCAGAACGAACAATTCAGACTTTGGAGGATATGCTACGTGCTTGTTCGATGGATTATCAGGGAAGTTGGGACCAACATATTTCTTTGGTTGAATTTTCATATAATAACAGTTTTCATTCCAGTATACAGATGGCTCCGTTTGAGGCATTATATGGGAAGCGGTGTCGAACTCCAGCTTTTTGGGATGAAGTGGGTGAAAGGTAGCTAATGGGACCAGAACTGGTTGAAGAGATGGCACAAAAAGTTTAGTTCATTCAGAAACACATGAGAACAGCTCAGAGCAGACAGAAAAGTTATGCAGACAATAGGAGGAAGGATCTCTCTTTCGAGGTAGGTGATCATGTTTTTTGAAAGTTTCACCATGGAAAAGTGTGATGCAATTTGGTAAGAAATTAAATCTGAGTCCAAGGTTCATTGGACCATATGAAATTCTGGAGAGAGTTGGATCCGTTTCTTATCAAGTGTCTTTACCTCCAAGTTTATTTCAGGTACACGATTTTTTTCATGTTTTGATGTTGAGAATGTATATGCCAGATCCATCTCATGTTTTGAGCCCAAAGGTATTTCAGTTGGAAGAGAATCTCTCTTATGAAGAACAACCAGTCCAGATTCTTGACCGAAGAGAGCAAGTGTTGCGAAATAAGGTAATTCACCAGGTAAAGGTTTTGTGGAAAAACCATATGGTTGAAGAGGCAACGTGGGAATCTGAAAATGCTATGTGGGATAAATACCCCCACTTATTTTGATAAGCGAATAAAATTGTGAGGATGTAATTCCCAAAAGGAGGGAAGGATGCAACATCCCAGGTAAATAAAGAATAAAACATTTTCATATTTATTAATATTTACGAATTAAATATTAATTTAATTTTAAAGGGGTTTCTATGTTCGATAACGTACCCGATACACAACAAAGAGTTTCTTTGAAATCTTAAGTTGCACACTAGTAATAAAATAATATTATTTTAAATGGTAGTTAACACGTAGCCGTTGTATTGGCGGGAATGAATAGAAATAACTAAAATATGATTATATATGTTTGTTAAATGTTTTTACACTTATCCAATAAAGTATAAAGGCTTAAAATACGAAAAGAATTCAATTTTAGGCATAGATACTCTAATATTCACTAAAGGTCCACTTATCGCCATCAAGTGGTGAACCTTAATTAAATATAGTTTTGGTCACTCTTATACATTCTATTGGACCAAATAAAATTCTTCTTTAGAATCGGGACATCAAAATTTACTTTGTGTAAATTTTTGGTATTTTTCTGATAAATATCATTTTTTAATGAATAGTGAAAAATGTTGTATTTTAATTCAAAACCTCTTTTTAATCTAATTTATTAATATGATTAGATTATCTTTTGAAGTTGTTTTAAAGTGAAATTATAATATATTTTTACCATTTAATCAAATAGTGGTCGTTGGAATTAATTTCACTTTGAAATTGGACTTAAACTAATGTCAATCTTTTGATACATTTTGTTTCATAAAAACACGCTATTTGTTTTGACAACGGGAATTAATTATTAAATAAATTAAAGCAACTTATATGTTTTGAATTTTTTAAAATAGACATAATTTTTGAATTCAGAATATCAAATATAGCTTAGGGTGAATTTTTGGTATTTTTCTGAAAAACATCAATTTCTGATGAATAGTGAAACCACTAAGTGGTACTTAAAAAAAACTGATTTTTTGTTTAAATGAAATTTTACCACCTCTGTGTTTTGAATTTCAAAAATCCAACATACATGGTTGTCATTAAGAAGTTATATGTGGTTTAATGGGATTAAAATAATTTTTTGGTGAATAGTAAATTTTAAGTTTTTAATCGCGATTAGTAGTAATTAGTGTAGTTTAAGGTAAAAATAATGTTTTAATAATATTAAATGACGTTGACACATGTACTACCATTATTGGATGTATCATGGAAGACCAATAAAATCCATGGGTCCACTTGGGGACCCCATGGAGCCACTTTGGTAGGAAAATGACATTAATAACTTTTTATTTAAAGTTAAAATAAAAATGTCACAAACATGAGTTGTTTTACTCAAAAAAAATTTAAATGGGGTTATACAAGTAATATTTTTTAATATAAATATTCATTAGAAATCTAAATATATTTCCTACATTATGATATTTTTTTATAATTTTTAGACGTTATATAAATTAAATTATTTATGACATCGTGATGATGCAACGATTACCTCATTATTTAACGATTTAAATAAAATAAAAATATAATGTAAAATATAAGACCTAAACTTGTCAAAAACCTATTTTATGGGTGTATTTAGAACTATTATCACCTTATCCTAGAAATATATAATTTTGGGACCTTTAAAATCTGAAAAGCATTTTATAATAAAGTAAACTTTTCTAACATTCCAAGAGTGCCCCTCCTCTCCTCTTATAAAAGGCCCCCACCTCTACCACCTTACCCACACATCTCAAGCCTTTGGCATGGCCAACCCCTGCCCATTTTGTCTCTCCACATCCCTCTATTACTCTTAGAAGCCTCACTTTGGGCATAAGTCTTTCAAAGGATGCCTTTGAGCTCAAATCAAAAAGAGTTACCCGATTTAAAGGTAGTGTCTTCTCTTGTGTTCTTATGCTTTATTTTGCTTCTCCAACCCCCTAAACTCTTTTTATTACTTTATTTTGTAACAACACCAGTATCTTTAATATAATAGGATGTTGTTATGAGAAGAATTAGAGCTACACTTACACACACATTCGTCTAATGGTTAAAGAACATACTGTTTCTGTGGATGGCGAATTACTGCCTCACGAAACGATGATTGTTCAAATATTCTTTTAACACATTTTAAGGTGGCCATTATGATGTCACTGTATTTTATATATGATTTATATTATGTTTATTTTTTTCCCTTATGCTTCTGTATTTTTCTTTTGTGGCATACCTTTATGGTTTCCATTATGGGTAATGGCGATAATTTCATTTTAGGAAGTGCGGACTACCGCCCCCTCAAAGTGATTTGATTCATTAATGTCATATGTGGGACATATAAAGGACGGATTTAATGTTATTATATATGATATTATACTGGAATTATAATATAACTTTATATCATTACGATTTCACTCCATTAAATATGAAATAGTAATGAAAGTAGCGTTCATGCGTACGTACGGCTTACCGTCTCCATGAACGGTGCATTTCATTTCTTACCTCTAAATGTTATGTACTATTATAAATACATGTATATGCTGGATATATATGATATATGTTATAAAAAAATCATGAATATCATTCTGGATATAATGAACCTTTAAACACATAAACAACATGTAATTGTAAGAAGTCCATTTTTGACTTATTAACCAGATATCGACAAAACGAACATTATTAATTTAAATGATTACATAATGCTTATAAAATGGAAATAATTGATATAAAAGGAATATTAAGCTTGAAAAAGGTTCTTAAGAAAGTATAAATTAACACTAGTTTATTATTCAGAAGATTAAAGAGCAATCGAGTCACGTCGGACCCAAGGTAAGGGACATCGTCTCAATCTCCTTTCATTGAGGCATATATTGTTCTAATACAAGACTTTCTTTTATACAATGTATAAACCCCTTTGAATTTTAATTTTATACAAAAGTAATCTTTTTCTACGAAGCGTTTTACAAAATGACAAAAAGGAATGTTTCTTTTAACGTATGCGGTGACAATGACCTTTTCCGCTACTGCGAGTATTATTTGGTCTTTGGCTTCCTCAACAAGCCGTAATGTTTTTAAAATGAATTAAATTCCATATACTCTTTTATGTATTTTGGTATTGAAAATGGTTTTTATAATGGATTTTTTATATCAATATATTTAAGTGATATATTGTGATCAAAGTGTGGAAATGTTTTCTTTCCCTTATATTTGTTTTATGTCTTATGATTTTATAATGGTACTTGGACATTTGACGGGTGGTTACGTGATAAACCATATGACAGGTGGTGCCGTGAATACCAGGACGGGTGGTTAGGTTATAACCTCCAATGCATTGGGTATGGAAGTCGGTCGTATGGCTATTCCATTAAGTGATATGTGTGGAAGTCGACCATATAGTTATTCCATTTAATTATGTTTGTGTCCCAAGTTACCTTTATATGTTATGTGTTATTTATATTGATTTTATGGTAATATTTTGATTACAAAAGGGTAAGTAATTATCTTTTATTCAATGAAGAGTATTTTCTGCTTCATAAAGGTGAAAATTATTACTTTGATAATGTATTCATGGTTTACTAGTTTTTTTGAAAAACTAACAGTTTTCCTTCTTTGTGTATCCCTTACTGAGCTTTTTATGCTCACCCCATGTTTTTGAAGTTTTTTTCACAGGACTTAAAGTGGAATAGGGTCAAGGATGGGATCAAGGAAAAGTCATGCTATCTAAAACATGGAATTAGACATGTTACTTTTTAAGAGTTTTTATTTTATGGAAACTTAGTAGAAGTATCTACTTTGTAATATTTTGAGATGTAATATTTATGTCCTAATTATCTAAAACTCTAAACTTGAAAATATCCTCAATGTGAATTATTCATTTAATTCAATATTAAGTAAGGTTTAAGGTCGGGGCCTTATAATCATCTGACCCAATGATAGCTAATGAGTGTATTAAATCCCTAGAAAATATTTTTGATGTCATGGCATGTCCAGAAAATCAAAAGTTTAGTCTTGTTGTTTACTATTTTGAATGTGAAGTCAATCACTGGTGTTTGATGGTTAAGAATATCAAGGATAGTGAGGAGATTGATTCTATTTATTGGGTTGAATTCAAAGGTATGTTTCAATAGAAATATTTTCCTAAGGTGGAAAGACTTAGGATGTAAAAAAATTCTTAGAATTGCTGTAGGAGGATGACTCAGTGGATTATAATGAAGAAAAATTCACTCGACCAGAAAGGTATGCTCAAATTTCATATGGGATCTTGATAGTAAAATCCATCATTTTTACTCAGGATTAATGATAAAATATCAATGTGAATTGGCTTCTCATGAGTTTAAAAGTTATGAAAAACTTGTTTGATGTGAGGAAAAGGTGGAAATTGAGTTTTCCAATGATCACATGTTATTTTAAAATAAGCAGAATAAGAGGTCGAGATGGAAGACCAAAGGAAAAAATTCTTCAAAAAAGTCATATGGTAAGAAAATTAAGTTTATAGTTTTTTAAAATTGTGGTAAAAATCACACAGGGGAATGCCTTTTGAATTCTGTGAAGTGTTTCTGATGTGGTAAAATGGGAAATAAGGCTTGTGACTGCATTGAAAAATATAATGGTAAGAAAAAATCCAATATATAGTCCATGAATTGTTTTAGATTTAGTGATATGATTCATTATGTGAATGAGTGTATGATGAAGAATTTTAATGATGGGAATCAGCCAAGCTATAAAAAGAAAGGTGTGGTGAAATCCTTTGAAACTAATTTAGGAGATTTTTGTCCATCAAATAAAATGGTATTAGGTATATTGTTTGTTTATTTAGACTATGCCAATGTTTTGTTTGATTCTGAGTCCACATATTCTTTCATTTATGAGAAATGTTTTTGTAAATTGGGAATTTCATCTCAAGAAATAAATCCAGAACTTATGGTAAAAACACATGGGGGAATGTTGAGATAAAAAGAAATTATAAGAATTTTCTTGTCCTTGTATGAGGAAGGAATGTACCTAAAAACAATATTTTTTTGCCTCTATTATTGTTTGATGTTATTCCGGTTATGGATTGGATTTGTATTTACCATGCTATGATTTACTGTAGAGATGAAGAAGTTTCTTTTCAGAATGAATTTCAGTTTGAGTACAAGAATTCTCCCTTACCATTGCTAACAAATCAAGAAGTGGGGAAACTATTAAAATATGGAAATGCATGTTACCTTACACATATTGTTGAAAACAAAGGAACTGGTCAGATTAATGATTTTCTAGTGGTAATTAAATATCATAATGTTTTTTTCTAATGATATTCTTGGTATTATACCTAATTGGGAAGTTTAATTTACTATTGAATTGGTTTCTAAGGCTAATCCAATTTCAATACCCCCTTATTGGATGGATCAAATTGAACTTTTAGAGTTAAAAAATAAATTACAGGAGTTACTAGATAAATGTTTCATTTGACCTAGAACATCACTGTGGGGAGCCCCTGTATTTTTTGTTAAAAATAAATATGGTTCAATGAGACTTTTCATTGATTATAGATCCTTTAATAACATCACTTTTAGGAACAATTATTCTTTGATTAATATTGATGATTTATTTGATCATCTTTGGGGAGCTCAATATTTTTCGATGGTTGACTTGAAGTTTGGGTACCATCTATTGAAAGTAAAGGAAGAATACATTTTGAAGTCTATGTTTCATACTAGATACAACCATTATGAATTTATAGTTATGCCATTTGGGTTAACTAATTCACCTACTATGTTCATGGATCTTATGAATAGAATATTCCATGAGTTCTTGGATAAGTTTTTGGTTGTGTTTATTGATGATATTTTGGTATATTCTAAAAGTAAATAAAACCATAAAAGTAATTTAAGGGTTGTATTGCAAACCTTAAAAAATGAACTGTATGGGAAATTTAGAAAGTGTGAGTTTTTGTTACAAAAAAATTCATTCCTTTGTCAAAATAATTTTAAATATGGAATAATTATTGATCATACTAAAACAAAAGTTCCATAAGAATGGACAAAACCCACAAATATAATCAAGATTTATTGTTATATTTGTTTAGTAGGTTATTAACATAGGTTTGTTGATTTTTTTTCACAATTATATAGCCCACTGAATAAGTTTACTCTAAAAGGCATTAAGTTCAATTCGAAAAGAGAATGTGATGAATGTTTTTAGGAATTTAAAAGAATTTTTGTGAATACTCTAGTTTTGGAACTACCTATTAGAAATGGTGAATTTTTACTATAGTGACGTTCTGTTGAATGGATTTGGTTTTTTCCTAATGAAAAATGATCATGTAATTTCTTATGCTTCATGTCAGTTGAAAAATCATGAGTTAAATTACCTTACACATGATTTGGAATTAGCTATTATTGTTTTTTATTTAAAAATTTGGAGGAATCATTTGTATGGAGTAAAATGTAAAATGTATACTGACCATAAAAGTTTGAAGTATATATTTGATCATAAGGAATTGAACTTGAGACAAATAATATGGATGGAATTAATCAGGGATTATGATTACACGTTTCATTATCATCCTTGTAAAGACCTGGAAATTTCATGGAAATTTTATTTTTTTAAATACTTTGGAATTTTATGAGTACGCAGTCTCTGACGGCGCTTGATTCCAAGGCCCGGTGTGCCTGGAACCAATTTTCGAAGTTTAGCTCGGGTATGTTCAGTGAAGGAACGAGCGGGTTTTTCTATCTTTTGAACCGGTACTAAGAATTAAAATCTGAGGGCACCGATGAATTCGCAACATTGGGATTCGCTTAGGCGAAGATTAAATTCAATTGACAAGGTTCAGACAAAAAAGATATGTTTTTATACTTTTAGAAAAAATTTGGTATCTAATAAAATAACTATAAGTTATTTTATTCTTTTTCTTCCACTGTTAAGTGACAGTTGGCAGAATCGCAGTGTAACAATGATCATTAAATTAGGGCCATTTAATGACTCGTCCCTTTGGTTGTGTAACAGCAACGCCCGTGTGTTTAATAGGTTCATTAATTAAGGTTCATTAATGAACCATAATAATGAACTGAGTGTGAGGATTAATTATTTTATTAATCAACCCTTTGGCAAAGGAATGGAACCCGCGGGAGGATGCTCTGACGAAACACCGACGACATCGAACTCCAACAAAGAATGATGAAGAACACCGGTTCCTCAGATATTGACGACGCGCCACCAAACCTCTTCCCCGCGACTAGAGAGGAGACGCCGCTTCCTCCTCGGTGCACCCCAACGACGCCTACGATCCTCTTCTTTGCACTGTCGTGAACCGCGACGCCAATCATCATCTTCTTGGTTGAGGAAGGGGATTTTGGAAATTTTATGTTCTTTCTCATGAGAATTATACCCTCATGCTTGGTATTAATTTGTTTGGTGGTGCTATAAACCTCTAACACGGTGGGTGCGGGTTAACGAACAAGCCCGACTCACTGCTACTTTGTTCTTGTTGTGCGGAACAATTTGTTACGATGAAGCAAGGGCGTAATGGAGATTAGAGGCCTTCGCAGTAATCTAAGGGTCCAGGGATGACCGCAGGCACAGACGGGAGTAAGAACGGACCACCGGAGCGGCTCTGGTGGCTCACAGACTTCTCCGGCGGCACCGACGGTTGGAGGCGGTGGTGCCCCAGTGCGCCGCCGGCAGGAACCGCCGCGGATGAAGCCACGGCGGCAGGCGGCCAGATCCCACGGCCGCGCGGGATCTGGAGGATGACGCGGCACCCGCCGCGTTCGCGGAGTGCAAAGGGAGGGGGGACCACGTCCCCCCCCCCTGCTCGGTTCGCTGGCCGAGCCAGCGCACCCCCCCCCCCCCCCGGCCGGACTGGGGCGGGTCGTGTGGACGGGGCCAGACCGAGCCGTGCCCTAGCTAGCCGGATCCAGGCCCAGGTCGGGTCGACCCGGTTCGGGTTGACCCAGGGGGGGTTGGGCAAGGTCGGGCCCGGCCCAAACCCCCCATTTCGGACCAATTTCAGTCTTTCTCCCACATCTTGGGCTACAGACCCCCGATCGACGCACTATCAGTTGCGATGGGATCCTTGGATTGAGATAGGCTTTTTGGTATATTACACTCAAGGTTTTAGAGAACTTTGGGTAAGGCAGGGTTGGTTCGAACACGAAACCAACCGGGCCCTCGGAGCGGAAATGCTTATAACTTGAGCTCCGAACGTCCGATTGATGTGCTTTCAACTTTGTTGAATTCCTCTTTGTGATATGGTTCTTTTGGCTTACTCCTACTGAGGTTTGGACTCAGCTAGAGTACGGTCGGGTTTGTTTTAGTTTAAGAACCAACCGGGCCCCTAGGACGGAAAAACCAATAACTCTCAGACCAGGCGTCTGATTGGCGCACCGTCTGTCACGTTGGTTTTCTTTTGATGAGACGGAACTTTGTGATACATCAAATCTGGAATTCGTGAAATTTTATGTATCGAAACCCCTTGGATCATGGAGAAGACCCTCCCGGAATCGATCATGTTGTGTGCGGGAACCCTAAAGCTGGCTGCAACAGCATCGACTTCTGTACTCGAATCCTCTGCGGGTTTGACAGCGATGATGACCATACTAGAATCCTCCGTGGGTTCATTGGAGATGACTACTGATCTTGTATCCTATGTGGGTACGGTAGTATTGACCTCTGTACTTGTATCCTGTGTGGGTCCGACAGAGTAGCTAGTCTTGTATCCTGTGTGGGTCCAACATCTTAGCTTATCTTGTATCTTGTGTGGGTCCGACAGCTTAGATGAATCAGTGGCTACATCTAATCATCTCTATCTCTTTACAAATTGTATACCTGTGTGAGCTGAGTCTTGATTCTCCATAATTATCATTGATGTGGTTGACTTAATTTCCTGTGTGGACTGGGTTGTGCTTTCCTTTGTGGACTGGATTATTCTTGGGCTCGGGAGCTAGAGCCAAACTATAACTGATGACTTAGGTATATTTATGGGCATATACCTAAGTAGTGTTGTTGATACTTTGTGATTGTATCTTTCCTTTGTGTTTTATCCTTCGTGTATTTTAAGAGACCTCGGGGGTCTCGGGGTCCCTACTGAGTATCGTATACTCACCCCTGCACAGGCTATGCCCGCATTACATTGTGTTGGATGCAGACGACGAACAACACTGATCGAGGTGGAGGATTATAGAGCTGGATGGTACCTGGAGGTGGAACACTTGGAGGGGCATACACGGAGCGGACGGTTGGACCTGAGGAGCTGAGGAGACTATCTGTACCCACCCTTCAGGTTGGATTCCCAGAGGATGACTCGGTGATGCTATTTTTAATTACTGCTGTTGTACTTTCCTTTCAGTTGTACTATACTTTCAGTTGGATTTGTATACTAGCCCATTTAATTTTCATCACTTACTTGTGCTGAGTTTTATATAGTGTTTACTTCACTTGCATACTCTATTGTGTTTTTTACTTCTTAAAGTAAATTCCTTCCCTTATTTTGAGATTTACGCCTTTAGTGCTAGTCGCCAGCCCCTGGCCTATGGAAGGAGGGCTTGGGGTAGTCACGGCACGAGCCCCGAGGCCGGGTCGTGACAAATTGGTATCAGAGGAGTCAGTTCTACCGTAGAACTCAGGACTTTGATAATTTCTTCTCTGTGAAGAAATAATGTTTAGAGTAATGAGTGTGGTTATTAGTCCAGGGAGTCCAATGTTGGTGCGGCGGTCGACGTATCCATACACCAGGACCCTGACTTCTGATTTCTGACTCGGCGCATGAAAACATTGATTGCATGTGTGTTTCAAAAGTTTTCTTTGTGATTACTTTGGGTAAGCTCACCAGGTATACTGTTTTAACTGTGGCGCACCTGTTTCATTCAGGTTGGCCCCACGATGGTATCCAGCTAGTGTTTTGAGCTTTGTGCGAGACGACAGCCCCCCGAGTGACGAGGCCTCGGTACAGGGCCCCATTACCACGGAGGCACTGGCGGTACCTCTACCCGCCAAGCCACCGATGCTACCAGCCCCAGTGGAGGAGAGTGCACGCCGCCTCAGCGCATTGCATGAGTTTCAGAGGTAGAGGCCGCCCAGGTTCTGTGGAGAGATAGATCTTCAGGACGCCGAGGATTGGCTGTAGGATATCGTCAGAGTCTTCAGGTTGGTAGGGACACCATCAAACCTCATGGTGATCCTCGCCATGAGTCTCATGCACGCAGCAGAAGATAGATGGTGGAGACTGATACTCCTGGTGCACGATGAGGCATCTCTTCTTTGAACGGACTTCAAGAGCCTCTTCCACTCGGAGTTAATTCCAGCCACCATCCATACAGTGCACATCCAGGAGTTACTACAACTGCGGCAGGGCAGCATGTTAGTAGCCCAGTACTCGGCGAGGTTTACCGACCTCTCGCGCTACTCCACAGACATGGTACGGGACCCATTATTCTGGTACAAGACCTTTGAGTAGGGGATGTGACATGAGATTAGATCTTCGACGATTCCACTTAGCATCCTGACTCAGGCGGGGGTACTGGAGCGAGCCCTGCTAGTGGAAAGATTTCTCGCCGAGCAGCCATCAGCAGCGAGACCCGCCACTGGACAACACGGAGCAGAGTCTTCTGCAGCTGGAAGTCGACATATGACGCAGGGGTCCAAGTGGGCCAGGCCGTATGGTGAGCGACCTCAGGACACGGGTTCAGCTGTACGGGGAACTCGGCGCAGAGCCAGCCTTCCAAAAAGTAGACAATGTTACGCACACGACGGGCAGGGCCACATGGATCATGACTTCACGACCCGCCATGCAGAAGAGCAGCAGACAGTTGAGGGACCTCCGAGGTAAAGGAAGAGGTTCAACCGTGGTGGTCCGCAGGGATCAGGCGGACGAGGTAGAGGAGCTGGCCGAGTGGCGGGTATTGGACGACGCTTCGAGGCTCTACGACCACCACCCCTAGGAGGTCCACCCCGACCATAGGGAGCCAGCGGGAAGAGGCAAGCTCAGCTCCAGGTAGCAGAGGCTTATGACCACAGCACACCTGAGATGATTCGAGGTACTATCTGTGTCTACTCCACCCTTTCTACAGTTCTTATAGACACAGGTGCGAGTCATTATTTCATTGCTGCTTCCCTTTTTCGGAGCTCGGAGATTCCGACAGAGCTGTTGGCTCGATCCTTGTGGCTAGAGACTCCTACGGGAGAAGACTTGACAATTACGCACTGGTGCCGATAGTGTGATCATACTTTAGGAGGCGAGAGCTTCGGCTGGGATCTTCTTGTAGCGGCATCGAGGCATTACGACGTCATCTTGGGTATGGAATGGTTATCTACAGTCCATGCTCAGGTTGACTGTATTAGGCGCAAGGTGTGGTGTGGCCGCACTGACAAGAGCAGGTTCACCTTCACCAGTGAGAAGGGAGCCTTTGCAGTGTAGGATGTACTCACGCGGAGGAGAGGACATCCGATCACTCATCAGTTGGCTAGTCTCATCCTAGGAGCAGTTGATGTGCAGGGTCCAAGTTTTCCTATTATGGTGGATCAGTATGTGGACGTTTTTCCTAATGAAGTTCTAGGACAACCTCCTCGCAGAGAGGTAGACTTCTATATTGACATGTACCCCGGGACAACCCCGATATCCACTCCAGCATATCGGATGGCTGCCGCTAATCTTCGAGATCTACGGGTACAGCTGGAGGACTTGCAGGGCAAAGGATTCATCCGACCCAGTGTTTCACCCTGGGCATCCCCGGTACTGTTCACCAAGAAGGCAGATGGGAGCTTGCGACTGTGTGTTGACTATCGTCGCCTGAACCAGGTGACTGTGAGGAACAAGTATCCGCTTCTAAGGATTGATGGCCTCTTCAGTCAGCTCAAGGGAGCATGTTGGTTCTCAAAGATTGACCTCAGGTCAGGCTGTCATCAGCTCCGAGTTCGGGATAAGGATGTGCAGAAGATGCCCTTTAGGTGTCGGTATGGCCACTATGAGTTCTTGGTCATGCCCTTCGGTGTGACCAATGCTCCAGAAGTGTTCATGAGTCTCATGAACAAGATCTTCCAGCCCTACCTCGATTGGTTTGTCATAGTCTTCATTGACGACATACTGATTTACTCGACTACTGAGGAGGAGAACGCCTACCACTTACGGGTTGTACTAGATACACTTTGAGAGAACCATCTTTATGGTAAGCTCTCAAAGTGCCAGTTCTGGATTTGAGAGGTCCAATTCTTGGGGCACGTCATCTCAGAGGCAGGAGTTGTAGTGGATCCCTCGAAGGTCGAGGCAGTACTTGCTTGGGAGCCACCCAAGAGCATGATGGAGGTGCAGAGATTCCTAGGTCTGGCTGGGTACTATTAGAGATTTGTGCCAGACTTCTCCAGAGTTGCGGCACCACTTTCAGCTTTGACGAAGAAGGGGAAACCCTTCATGTGGTCAGATATATGTTAGCAGAGCTTCCAAGAGGTGAGACAAAGATTGACCAGTGCACCCATCTTGAGGCTACCAGAGGATGGGGTAGGGTATGTAGTTTACTGTGATGCATCAGGGAATGGACATGGGTGTGTCCTGATATAGGAGAGAGTATTGATCGCTTACGTTTCACGAAAGTTGAGGCAGCACGAGAAGAACTACGCTACACATGACCTGGAGTTAGCAGTAGTGGTCTTTTCCTTGAAGATGTGGTGAAACTACCTGATGGGTGAGTGCTTTACAGTATATTCTGACCACCATAGTCTCAGGTAGCCGATGGATCGAGTTCCTCCAGGACTATGACTTTGAGATAGTCTATACTCTGGGAAAGGGGAACGTAGTAGCTGATGATCTCATCAGGAGGAAGAGCATTCAGCTACTTGGAGAGGCGACATAACAACTAACAGCGTTTCAAATATCCTTTGTGGATAGAGATGGAGTATCCTTTCTTCAGTCGCCCACAGTCACTCCTCTACTACTTTAGCGGGTCAGAGAGGCACAATGTGGGGATGTTGACTATGAGATGAAACATGCACAGATATCCACAGGACATGAACTTGTTGGATTTTCTATATGTGGACATCACGTCATCCTTTTCAGAGGACTTACCAAGGTACCGACTGCATTACGGGAGGGGGTGCTAAGGGAGTTTCACAGTTCCCCTCTAGCGGTACATCCTAGAGTGGAGAAGATGTACCAGGATCTCAGACGATAGTACTGGTGGTCGGGTATGAATAAGGCTATGGCAGAGTTCGTTTCTCGATGCCTCACTTGTCAGCAAGTGAAGGCAGAGCACCAGGTACCTGCAGTCTTGGTATAACCCTTAGAGGTCCCGGAGTGGAAGTGGGATGAAATATCTATGGATTTTGTGATGGGGATTCCACGTACTTCCAGAGGGCACGACACCATCTGGGTGATCGTAGACTGACTCACCAAGTCAGCCCACTTCCTACCGATCAGAGAGTAGGGCTCAGTAGAGAGCATATGATGCCTCTACATTCTGGAGATCGTACGACTTCATGGGGTGCCATCATCTATCATCTCTGACGAGACACTCTCTTTACATCCCGGCTTTGGAAGGGGTTGCAGGAGGCCTTTGGGACACAGCTATGCCTGAGCACTGCCTTTCACCCACAAAAGGATTGTCAGATGGAGAGGACCATTCAGACACTCGAGGACATGCTCCGTGCATGTATCCTTGACTTTGGTCGCAGCTGGGAAGATCACCTACCCTTGGTGGAGTTTGTGTACAGTAACAGCTACCACTCCACCATTAGGATGGCACCTTACATGGAACAGTACAGACGACCTTTCAGATCACCTCTGTGCTGGACTAACCCAGGGGAGTCAGCACTCGTAGGACTAGAGATGGTTCGAGCTACGACAGAGAAGGTGCAGGTCATCCAGGAGCGTATGAGGACTGCATAGAGCAGACAGAAGTCCTATGCTGATAGGATATGGAGACCACTGGAGTTCCGGATGGCGACCATGTTTTCTTACGGGTCTCACCTCGACGTGGATTACATAGATTTGGCTGGGGTGGAAAGTTATCTCAACACTTCATCGGGCCTTTTCAGGTCCTCAGCAGGGTAGGCGAGGTGGCTTACCACCTGGCACTTCCACCTCAGTTGCACCGGGTGAACGACGTCATCCACGTATCTCAGATGAGGAGATACGTGCACGACCCGACACATATCATCGACAACGGAGAGCTGGACATCGATGACGGGGCGACTTTTGTGGAAGTCCAGGTGGAGATCAAGGATCGACAGGAGCGGGTCCCACGTGGATGGTCGATTCCTCTGGTGTGCATATGTTGGCAGCAAGGGAAACTCCAGGAGAGCACAAGGGAGCGGGAGGCTCAGATGCTTGCTCAGTACCCTCATTTGTTCCCCTAGCTTATGTTGTAGCTTTACAGGGACGTAAAGCCCTGAGGTGGGAGTAATGTAAATACCCAGAAATTTCAGGGAAATTTTCTTTTTTAAAATACTTTTGGAATTTTACGAGTATGCAGTTTCTGACAGCGCTTGATTCTGAGGCCCGGTGTGCCCAGAACCAATTTTCAAAGTTTAGCTCACGTACGTTCAGTGAACGAACGAGCGGGTTTTTCTAACTTTTGAACCAGTACTTGGAATTAAAATCTGAGGGCACTGATGAATTTGTAGCACTGGGATTCTCTTAGTTGAAGCTTAACTTCAACTGACAAGGGTCGGACGAAAAAGATATGTTTTTAGACTTTCAGAAAAAGTTTGGTATATAATAAAATAACTATAAGTTATTTTTTTCTTTTTCTTCCACCGTTGAGCGACATTTGGCAGAATTGAGATCATTAAATGATGGCCATTTAATGAATCATCCCTTTGGTTGTGTAATAGCAATGACCGTGTGTTTAATAGGTTTATTAATGAACCATAAAAATGAACACAACGTGAGGATTAATTCTTTTATTCATCAACCCTTTGAAAAAGGAATGGAACCCTTGGGATGAAGCTCTGATGAAAAATCAACGACGCCAGCCTCCGACAAAGAACAACAGAAGAATGTTGGTTCCTCGGAGATTGATGGCGCGCCACCAAACCTCTTGCCCGCGGCTAGAGAGGAGACACCGCTTCATCCTCAGCGCACCCTGACGATGCCTACGATCCTCTTCTCCACGACACCGTGAACCACGACGCCAAATATTGTATTCCTTGTTGAGGTAGGTTATTTTGGAAATTATATGTTCTTTCATATGATAATTATACCCTTGTGCTTGTTATTAATTTGTTTGGTGGGGCTATAAACCTCTAACGTCGTGGGTGCGGGTTAACGAACAAACCCGAATCACCGATACTTTGTTCTTATTGTGTGGAACAATTGGTGACGACAATACAAGGCCGTAATGGCGATCGGAGGCCTTCGCAGTAATCTACAGGTCCTGGGATTACCTCAGGCGCAGACGAAAGCAAGAACGGACTACCAAAGCGGCTCCGGTGGCCTGCAGACGTCTCCGGCGGCGCGGGTCACCGGCGCGGTGAAGCCGGCGGCCGGAGGCGGTGGCTAGCACCGGCCGGCCGCCCGGAGGCCGTGGTGCCCTGGTGCGCCGCCAGCAGGAACCGCCGTGGTTGAAGCCACGATGGAAGGTGGCCGGATCCCGCGGCCGCACGGGATCCGGAGGAGGACGCGGCACCCGCCGCGTCCGCGGAGCGCAAAGGGAGGGGGGACCGCGTCCCCCCTGCTCGGCCCGCTGGCCAAGCCAACACACCCCCCCGGCTGGACCGGGCTGGGCTGCACCCAGCCGAGCTGGGCTGCGCCCCGCCGGGCTGAACCCGGACCCGGGTCGGGTCGACCCGGGGGGGGGGGGGGGGGTGGGCCGGGTCGGGCCGGGCCCAAACCCCCCATTTCGAACCGCTTTTGGTATTTCGCCCACATCTTGGGATATAGACCTCCGATCGATGCACCGTTAGTTGAAATGGGATCCTTGGATCGAGACGGTCATTTCAGTATATTAAACTGAAAGTTTCGGAGAACTTTGGGTATGGCCGGGTTGGTTCGAACATGGAACCAATCAGGCCCTCGGAGCAGAAATGATTACAACGTGAGCTTCGGACGTCTGATTGACATGCCTTTCACTTTTTTGAATTACTCTTAGTGATACGGTTATTTTGGCTTACTCCTCTTGAGTTTTGGATGAAGCTAGAGTATGGCAGGTTGGTTTTAGCTTAAAAACCAATCGGGCCCCTGGGACGGAAAAACCAATAACTCTCAAACCGGGCGTCCAATTAACGCATTGTCTGTCACGTTGGGTTTCTTTTGAAGAGATGGAACTTTGTGATAAATCAAATATAGAATTCGTGATAGTTTATGTATCGACCCCCCTTGGCTCGTGGAGCGGACCCTCCTGGAATCGAGTGTGCTGTGTGCGGGAACTCTAGAGCTGGATGCGACTGCATCGACTTCTGTACTGGAATCCTCCATGGGTTCGACAGTGATGACGAACGTAATAGAATCCTCCATGGGTTTGACGACGATGACTACTGTTCTTTTATCCTCTGTGGGTCCGGCAGTATTGACCTCTGTACTTGTATCCTGTGTGGGTCCAGCAGAGTAGCTGGTCTTGTATCCTGTGTGGGTCCGACAGCTAAGCTGGTCTTGTATCCTCTGTGAGTCTGACAGCTTAGATGAATCAGTGGCTATATCTGATCATCTCTATCGCCTGACAAAGTATATACCTATGTGAGCTAAGTCTTGGTTCTCAATCATTATCATTTATGTGGTTTACTTGCTTTCCTGTGTGGACCGGGTTGTGCTTTCCTTTGTGAACTGGGTTGTGCTTGGGCTCGGGAGCTGGAGCCAAACTGTAACCGATGACTTTGGTATATGTATGGGCGTATATCTAATTAGTGTTGTTGATACTTCATGATTGTATCTTTCCTTTGTGATTTTTCCTTTGTGGATTCTGAGAGACCTTCGGGGGTCTCGGGGTCCCTACTTAGTATCATATACTCACCCCTGCACGGGGTATGCATGCACTACGTTGTGTTAGATGCAGAAGACAGAAAACACTGATCAAGGTGGAGGCTTGTAGAGCTAGATGGTACCCAGAGGTGGACCACTTGGCGGGGCATACACTGAGCGGACGATTGGACCCGAGGAGATGAGGAGACTATCTGTACCCACCCTTCAGGTGGGATTCCCAGAGGACGACTCGGTGCTGCTGTTTTTAATTACTGCTGTTGTACTTTCCTTTCAGTTGTACTGTAATTTCAGTTGGGTTTGTATACTGGCCCATTTACTTTTCAACACTTACTTGTACCCAGTTTTACTTAGTTCTTACTTCACTTGCGTACTCTGTTGTGTTTGTTACTTCATAACGGCAATGCATTCCCTTTTTTTGAGATTTACGCCTTTGGTGCTAGCCGCCAGCCCCTGGCCTATGGAAGGCGGTCTTGGGGTAGTCACGGCATGGGCCCCGAGGATGGGTCGTGACAAATTGGTATCAGAGGAGTCAGTTCTACCACAGAACTCAGGACTCTGATAATATCTTCTCTGTGAAGAAAGAATGTTTAGAGTAATGAGTGTGGTTATCAGTCCAGGGAGTCCAGTGTTAGTGCGGCGGCTGACGTTTCCATACACCTGGACCCTGACTTCTGATTTCCAACTCAGTGCACAAAAACATTGATTACATGTGTGTTTCAAAAGTTGCCTTTGTGATTACTTTATTTCATCTCACCAGGTATATTTTTTTAACCGTGGAGCACCTGTTTCTTTTAGGATGGCCCCACGACGGCAGCCAGCTAGGGTTCCGAGCATTGCGTGAGACGACAGCCCCCCGAGCGACGAAGCCTCAGTACAGGGCCCCATTACCGCAGAGGCACCAACGGTACCTCTACCCGCCGAGCCACCAATGCTACCAGCCCCAGCGGCGGAGACTGCATGCTGCCTCAACGCGTTGCATGAGTTTCAGAGGTAGAGGCCGCCTGGGTTCCGCGAAGAGACGGATCCTCAGGACGCTGAGGATTGGCTAGTGGCTATCGTCAGAGTCTTCAGGTTGGTAGGGATACCAGCAGACCTCTGGGTGATCCTATCCGTGAGTCTCCTACATGCAGTAGTAGGTATATGGTGGAGATTGATGCTCCAGGTGTATGATGAGACATCTCTTCTTCGGACGGACTTCAAGAGTCTCCTCCGCTCAGAGTTCATTACAGCCACCCTTTGTGCGGTGCGCATACAGGAGTTACTACAGCTGCGGCAGGGAAGCATGTCAGTAGCCCAGTACTCGGAGAGGTTTACCGACCTCTCGCGCTACTCCACAGACATGGTACGAGACCCATTATTTCGGGCCCGGACCTTTGAGAAGGGGCTGAGACATGATATTAGATCTTAGACGATTCCACTCAGCATCCCGACTCAGGCGGGGGTGCTGGAGAGAGCCCTGCTAGTGGAGATCTTTCTCACCGAGCTGCCATCAGCAGCAAGACCTACCGCAGGATGACACATAACAGAGTCTTCTACAACTTGAATTTGATAGATGACACAGGGGTCCAAGAGGACTAGGCTGTCCTGTGAGCGACGTCAGAACATGGGTTTGGCTGTGCAGGGCACTCGGTGCAGAGCCAGCCTTCCGAGGAGCAGACAGTGTTACGCATGCAGCGGGTAGGGCCACATGGCTCGTGACTGCCCAACCTGCCATGCAGATGAGCAGCAGAATGTGGAGGGACCTCCGAGGCAGAGGTAGAGGTTCGACCGTGGCGGTCCATAGGGAGCCGGTGGATGAGGCAGAGGAGCTGGCCAAGCGGCAGGTGGTGGACGACGCTTCGAGGCTCTACCACCACCACCCCCAGGAGGTCCACCACGACCACAGGGAGCCAGTGGGCAGAGACATGCTCAACTCCAGGTAGCAGAGGCTTATGACCATGGCGCACTCGAGATGATTTGAGGTACTATCTGTGTATACTCCACCCTTGCTGTAGTTCTTATAGACACATGTGTGAGTCATTCTTTTATTTCCACTGCCCTTGTTCGGAGCTCGGAGATTTGGACAGAGCCGTTGGCTCGATCCTTCCGGCTAGAGACTCCTATGGGAGCAGACTCGATGATTACGCACTGGTGCTGGCAGTGTATGCTTACTCTAAGAGGTGAGTGCTTCGGATGGGATCTTCTTGTAGCGGCATCGAGGATTTACGACATCATCTTGGGTATGGACTGGTTATCTACAATCCATGCTCAGGTTGACTGTATTAGGCGCAAGGTGTGGTGTGTCCACACCGATAGGAGAAGCTTCACCTTCACCGGCGAGAAGGGATCCTTTGCAGTGCATGATGGACTCACGCGGAGGAGAGGACAATCGATCACTCATCAGTAGGCTAGTCTCATCCTAGGAGCAGTTGACATGCGGATTCCGACTTTTCCTATTGTGGTGGATCAGTATGCGTACGTTTTTCCTGACGACGTTCCAGGACTACCTCCTCGCAGAGAGGTAGACTTCTATATTGACCTGTACCCCGAGACAGCCCCGATATCCACTCCAGCATATCAGATGGCTCCCCCTGAGCTTTGAGATCAATGGGTAAAACTGGAAGACTTACAGGGCAAGGGATTCATCCGACCCAGTGTTTCACCCTGGGCTTCCCCGATACGGTTTTCCAAGAAGGCAGATGGGAGCTTGCGGCTGTGTGTCGACTATCATCGCCTGAACCAGGTGACTGTGAGGAAAAAGTATCCGCTTTCGAGGATTGACGACCTCTTAGATCAGCTCAAGGGAGCATGTTGGTTCTTGAAGATAGACCTCAGGTCAGGCTATCATCAGCTCTGAGTTCGGGATGAGGATGTGCAGAAGACGACCTTCAGGTGTCGGTACGGCCACTATGAGTTCTTGGTCATGCCCTTCGGTGTGACCAACGCTCCAGCAGTGTTCATGAGTCTCAAGAACAGGATCTTCCAGCCCTACCTCGATCGGTTTGTCGTAGTCTTCATTGATGACATACTGATTTACTCGACTGCTGAGGAGGAGCACACCTACCACTTATGGGTTGTACTGGATAAACTCCGAGAGCACCGGATTTATGGTAAGCTCTCGAAGTGCCAGTTCTGGCTTCGAGAGATCCACTTCTTGGGGCACGTTATCTCGGAGGCAGGAGTTGTAGTGGATCCCATGAAGATCGAGGGGGTACTTGCTTAGGATTTACCTAGGAGCATCATGGAGGTGCAGAGTTTCATTCCATAGTTTTTACACTCCTTTCATAACTCCATAATTTGAGAAAATCATCGAGATCTGTCTTATATATATTATTTAAACATAATCTTTTAGTAGACTATGAGTATATAGAGATACCACTAAAGTGTTAGGTTATTACCATGATCTATGGATACCTTCATATGGAGGAATCTTTTTAATTCTTCATAGTGACCTCAATTAAACATTTGTGAAATGCTTCAACAACCTGGGTCAACTGATGTACGGTAAACAATTATTGTTTTTCATTATATTCATTCAATATATATGTACATATTCTGGGTTTAATATGGTTTTGGATTGTTATTTTACTACATTATATATGTTATACATCCCTATGAAACATAACAAGAGTCTCAACACTATAGAGACACATGTTTTTGATAGAGATCACCCTTGTAACACCCCGAGATTTAAAGAAAAATATTCATTTTTATTTCATTGATGTCTTGTGTTGTACGATACACCAAAAGGAGCTTTCACTACACGTATCCTTGACTTGGCTTGCATTACACGCAATCAAGACCTTCCACGATATCATATGTTGTACGCAATGAAGAGTTTCACTAAAAAAAGATATTATATATAAACTATCTGTTATGAATAGTAATACCCAATTTTTGAAATTTTATTTTTCAAAATGGAGTTCATTTTTGGATTTAGAATATCGAAATTAGCCTAGGGTGAATTTTTTGTATTATTCTGAAAACTTTCAATTTTTGATGAATAGTGAAAACACTAGATTACTATTTAAAAACTGACTTTTTATATAAATAATTATTTATTTTATTTAAATTTATTTTAGGTCAAAATTGATACATAATACTTATATAAGTTCAATGTAATTCATTGGAGTCATTTTATAATAATTTTAGATATATAAAAATTTTATTGAACTTTTGACCGTCTTTTACCCAACTCCTAGGAGAATTTGCAAATTTACATAAAACTTAATTTTACCACTTTTGTGAGTGGGATTTCAAAAATTCGAGAGACACGGTTAATATTAGTAAGTAAAATGTGGTTCAATAAGATAAAAATAATTTTTAGTGAATAGTAACTTTTTACTTTTATTTACCATGGTTAAAAGTAAATAGGGTAATTAAGGTTAAAATGATATTATTATTACCCTAACACATGTCCTAATTCTATTGGATAAGTGTAATTCGACCAAAAACAATCTTAGGATAAAATATTACACTTTAGGTCCACTTGGATTAGATTAGGACATTTATTATTATTTTATTTAAAGAAGAATTAAAATAGTTAAAATCAATGTTTAATAACTAAAATATTTCTAATATTGGGTTATACATAAGATAAATTCGAGTATAAATATTCATTTGAAATATAAACAGATTTCATACATAATGGTATTTTATTTACAATTTATAGACATTAAATAATTTAATTTATTTATGACACAATGATGATGTAGTAATTACCTTATTATGGAAATATTAACATAATTGAAGTTATAAATACCAAAATAAATGTAATTTTAGACTTTTTAGGAATTACACTAATTTTATAGGTTAATATTAAATGTTAGTATTTATTTGATTAACTATTTTAGAACTAATCATGCTGTTATGATTTTCACAAAAATCAAGTACCAAATAGAGTCAAAATGGACATAAAATAGTTTTTAAAACAAATATTATATTATTAATTATTATTTTATTCCTAAAAATATAAGGTTAGGCCAAATGACTTAGATAAAGATATATATATTAATAATTAACCACTTGGGGTTCGTTTGGCCTTTTATAGTAAGTTTATTAACCATATAGTGTAAGAAAACAAAAAGACACGGTAAAAGTTAAATTATTTAAATTAGAGTTAAATCTAAAGGATAAGGATAAAATAGTAACCTATACTTGTCTAAAACCAATTGGTTGAGACTATTTTGACCCATCCCCACATTAGCTTCGAAATAAATTAATTTGGAGCTATTAAAAAACCGAATATTACTTTATTATAAAATAATATTTTAAATTTTTCCTAAGGTGCCCCTCTCCTCCCTTATAAAAGGGGAACCCCTTCCCTCTTCTATTCACACCCTTTTGAGCCTTGTAGCTCAGAAAAACCCTGAAAATTTATCTTCTCAACATCTCTAGTTATATAATAGAGGTTCTGGTCTTCTCAAAAGACCAACTCTAGTGCCCTAAGAAGAGCTTTAAAGGAGGTGCGTCGAGGAAGATGTAATCTCTTCTACCGACTCTTTCAAGTTTCTTTCTTCTTCTACTTCCTCTTCTTTAGTTGTTTCATTATAAAGTAATAATATCAGTATTAATTATATACTGATAGTTTATTATAAATATTAAACTAACCCATTTCACCTTCTATCCATCCTACGGAAAACGAAATCACCGCGCGTGCGTACGTACGGAATACCGTCTCCACGACATGGTGTAATCTGTTTTTCCACCACCACCTTACGTGGATGGGTACAATGGTGTAAATAATAACTATATATTATTAGTATAACATTATAATGATTATAAGATATTATATCATCCACTCCAATTCCATTCAATAAATATGAGAACGATATCATCACTCGTGCGTATGTACTGATTACCGTCTCCACGACACGATGAGATTCATTTTCCATGTTAACAATTCAAGAATGATTATAAAGTATATATAATAAGTAATAATGAAATATATGACCTAGTAATGCTACTGGATTTATGTGTATATATATGTATGTCATCTACTTAATTCCATTCAAGTCAATAAGGAAAGGAAAACAGCGTTCATGCGTACGTACGGTCTACCGTCTCCATGAACGGTGTATTTCATTTCATTCATCTATCTATTATATATGTGTATATACTAAATAAATATGATATATAAATCATTATTTATATTATGGAAGTAAGTAAATCATGATATAAGTAATAATAATATCAATAACAACAAATCGAAACAGGTATGATAAATGAAACGATTTTACCCAAAACACTGCTTTAACATGGAATTTACAAAAGAACGGTTATTATAAAGTCATAGTTGAACCATATATGATATCATAACAATGACTATGATTATGTAATAAGTCAATGAAATTATTTAAATCATTATATAGGATGTTCGGATGCGTATGAAGCATATCAGACCTAAGGTAAGGGTTAACTTTTCGAATCTCGTTTTTACCAGAGATTGTTTATTCTTAACTATTTACAGGGGTTATATTTATCATCCATGTCCCTGTTTTCTAAAAATGGTTTCATGTATGATTAAATTACTTTTTACCCATTTTTTACTTTTACTACATGGTATGTAAGGAACTTTCTTTTTTTACCATATGAGGTACTTTTTGACTTTTCTGGCAAAAGTACGAGAAGAATGTTTTTTTCACTTATACGACGTGAACAGATTTTTACGATTTCATAATGCCTTATTTTAATGAATATTTATATACAATATTTCATGATTATTTTCAAAAAAAATAAATTTCTTTTAAAATTTCATGGCATTTTGTGAAAAGGAAATGATTTTGAAGCAGAAAGGATATTTTCCTCAAAAATTCATTTCAAGTGTTTTATGAAAGCTGTTTTCCATCTAAAATGACATTATTTAATATTTTTATGTTTCATGTATAATTTCTCCATTATTTAAATGGTTTTATTTTTCATATGATGAAATGATATCCATTTGTTTTATATGGATTATGTTATGATGGGACGATGATTATGAAAACCCATTTATATTCTTTAGGTTATGATGAATGATTTATGTTTATGTTGTGGCACAAGTTAGAATGATTTCATTATGATATGGGTAGGACCTATATCTCCTTCCAATACATTGGGTAAATATTTATATCTCATGATATAGACATGGATGGAATGGAATGTTAATCTGGTTCAGTGATACAGGACTGGAACGAGGAGTGAACTCGATTCAGAAAGGGACATTGTCCACTAAGATGGTCTTGGCAGCAATGCCTTGGATAATATGGAAATCATAACATGTGATTAATGGTTTCCATAATTACATGTTTTATTCCCATTCTATTTTATCATGATTAATGTTTCTTTATGATATATTCCTTACGTACTGCCATGTTTTATGTCATTTCTCAAGATTTTGATGTTTAAATATTATGTTTATGTTTTGAAGTTCAAATATATATGGTTTGTTTTATTTTCTCCATGCTTACCCTTACTGAGAATTTGAGCTCACCCTTTATATGTTTTTTCCCTAGGATATAAATAAAGGTTTTAGGTAAGAAAACAAAAGGGGAAGATCTTTGTGGGAGATGTTGAAGATCTTTCACCACAATTAGAAGACTATGTTCCCAGTTTATAAAGACACTAAAATATTACGGTCCTTGTGTGTTTGTTTTTGTTATGTATTAATTATTCCTCAAAATTAATGTAATGTCTATATACGTCAAGATGTGGGTCTCTACAGTTGGTATCATAGGTCGGTTTAGTCAACCTTTGGAAACTAGGATGCAAGATCTTTAGTGAGATCCCTAGAGATATTTCTAAGGTATGTCTAGGGATGTACCTAATGTTAAGTATAAGTATAGGTTATAGTCCTAGAATTATGGTAACGATATTAGAATTAAACCTAATATGTTAGATATTTAAGGTACTCCCCCTTTATTATGTTGTTTTCCTAGCATGATTTTTGCCTCTCACACTGTTCTTTTTGGGTTTTAAATGATGGTTGGAACCCGAAGGAACCGTGTTGATCAATGTAATGGGAAATTCAATGATTGTCCTTCCAAACAACCAAATGTTATGGGAGATGGATTGAAAAATCTTATTGCTATACTTACACAAGCTATGAATCATTCTGGACATCCAAATGAACAGATAAGGGAAGAATATTCTATTGAGTCTTTCATGAGGCAACACCCCCATTATTTCAGTAGGTCTTCTAATCCACTTGTTGTTAAACAATGGATTAGTACCATTGAAAATATATTTTCGATACTTCTCTATTCAGAGCATGAAAAAGTCATTTTGGTTGTTTACCATTTAGAAAGTGAAGAAGACCAATGGTGGACTCTAATTAAGAATACGAGGCCCTGAGATGAAATTGAATCCATGGAATGAGATGAGTTCAAGAAATTATTTTTCAATAAGTACTTACCTTGTATTATTCAAACAAATATGGAAAAGGAGTTCCTTGAGCTTAAGTAGAAGGATGATGAATCTTTCAGTATATACGAAGCTAATTTTACAAGGCTTGCAAGGTATGCATCTGGATTTATCATCCAACCTAAAAGTAAAGTTGATCGATTCTTCAGTGGCTTAAAACCAAGCCTACGAAGTGCATTAGTGATAAGAGACTTCAATAGCTATGAAGAAATTGTGCATTGTGCTATCAAGGTAGAACTAGAAGATGGTGTAACATATCCATCTCATGGTTTTGACAAGAAACTAAAGATGAAGTTCAAGGAAAAAACTCAGAACAATAGTGAAAAGAAGGTCAATGTTTATTTATGCTCAACGTGTGGAAAGAAGCCTGGTGGAGATTGTCTTAAAGGGACTAGAAAATGTTTTAAGTGTGGAAAAGAAGGTCATCGAGAAGATGAGTGTCAAAGTAATGGAAAAAGGGTTTCTAATGATGTGAATAAAGAAAAGACTGTAGAGAATGTACCACCAACACTTCAATGCATCCATTGCAAGGAAATGGGGCATTATGCTAATCAGTTCCCTAATCGAAGGGTTAATGATGATCAATGTGAGAAACCTCTTAAGTAAAAGGATAAAGGGAAGTGACATGCGATCACTATTTGTGATTTTGAGTATGAAAATGATGTTGTGTAATGATTATGTGTTTATGTAATGGGATTTCAAAATAGTATCATGGAATCTCATTTATGGTATCGTGGAATTTTGGAATATCTATGTATTGGTTTTCAATAATCATATGGTACCGGTAACCATGAAAAGTGATTGAAATATTTTGGGAAAGAAGATGATATGTGCCTAATTAAGGGATAAAGAAAAAATGAAACGAGCTCATGACTGATATAAGGACAAAGTTATATCATGGTTTGAGTATATAGAAATTTTGGGATTTTGGTATGTTGAAAGTGTTAAATTTTGAAAGCATTCATGTTTTCACTAAGGTTCAATGGGTATTTATTTTTCAAGAGAATACATGATTAAGGTATTCACATGTTTTTAATTTGACCAACAAGACATATCGTATGATATAAGGGTGATAAATTATGGTATTCACATCCTTGGTAGATGAAATTTCTAGTAATTGTTTTCTTTATACTATGAGCTTGGACAGAATTATTTTGGATAAGCCTAAAGATTGGAATGAATTAAGTTAGACATAAGATAGAATTATTTAAGGCTAGAACTTTTTTCGATTTTATTGCTGGAATGTTATTATAATGTAGTTTTAGAAAAAGGGACAACCTATAGGACAAGCGACAACCCATCACGTCGGACAAGGTTGCGGGAATTGAACCCACAATCGAAGTGTGACAGGCCTTTATTTCCTACCATTGGCCTACAAGAAGTCCCTGGTTAGTATAAACTATTTTTATTTTATTAAGCGGTATGATAGATGAATTATAAGTCCATTTTTGGAATCATATATGATTAATCTCAACATAGATGGACTTATGTATATTTAATAACTTATGCTTACCATTTTGTGATAGAAACAGATGGGATGACTTATCATTATATCACATGATCTTCTAACACTTCAAGAATGAAAAATTCAACTTCATTTCATTAAGATATGAAGTGTAAATTGTTCAAGGCATGAACAACGGTGAGATTATACCAAGATAAAGTAAGTATTTCTTCTAATTAAAATTATTCAACTTTAGGGAAATTATCTTGAAAACAAAAAAATGTCATCCTAGTGTCCTTATATCCGATGAATTAGATGGTACCTTAAATCATCACAAATTTATGGCTTTTTGATTGATGGATTTTTCATAGCCATGTTCTCTACCACTCTCCATCAGAACATGATGGTTAGATTTCTCTTCCATATCCATATTTTCAGCTATGTTGTCCTATGTGGAAACCCAGTACTGAGTTAATTTGGGTGACCGTTATTATTCTAACTTCCCTTTTTAAAATGAAGTTTTAGTGTTCCTTTTTACAATGTGGGTTTCTATGAAAGAAATTTTTTATTAGTAAACAATTTATAACCCCGAAGAATTTCGAGGGCAAAATTCATTTTAAGGGGGGTAGAATGTAACACCCCGAGATTTTAAGAAAAACATTCTTTTTAATTTCATTGATGTCTTGAGTTTTATGATACACCAAAAGGAGATTTCAATACACGCATCCTGACTTGGCTTGCATTACACACAATCACAACCTTCGAAGATAGTGTATGTTGTACGCAAAACTGAGTTTCACTAAACAACGATATGTTATATAAACTAGCTATTATGAATAGTAATACCCACTTTTTGAAATTTTATTTTTCAAAATAGACTTCATTTTTGGATTCGGAATATCTAAATTAGCCTAGGATGAATTTTTGGTATATTTCTGAAAACTTTCAATTTTTGATGAATAGTGAAAACACTAAATTACTATTTAAAAACCGACTTTTTATTTAAATAATAATTTATTTTATTTAAATTTATTTTAGGTCAAAATTGATACAAAATACCTATATAAGTTCAATGTAATTCATTGGATTCATTTTATAATAATTTTAGATATATAAAAATTTTATTGAACTTTTGACCGTCTTTTACCCACCTCCTAGGAGAACATTCAAATTTACATAAAAATTAAATTTACCACTTCTATGAGTGGAATTTCAAAAATCCGAGAGACACAGTTGATATGAGTAAGTAAAATATGGTTCAATAAGATAAAAATAATTTTTGGTGAATAGTAACTTTTTACTTTTATTTACCACAGTTAAAAGTAAATAGGGTAATTAAGGGTAAAAATGAAATTATTATTACCCTAAAACATGTCCTAATTATATTGGATAAGTGTAATTAGACCAAAAATGATCTTAGGATAAAATATTACCCTTTAGGTCCACTTGGATTAGATTAGGACATTTATTATTATTTTATTTAAAGAAGAATTAAAATAGTTAAAATCAATGTTTAATAACTAAAACATTTTTAATATAGGGGTATACATAAGATAAATTCGAGTATAAATATTTATTTAAAATATAAAAAGATTTCCTACATAATGGAATTTTATTTATAATTTTTAGAGATTAAATAATTTAATTTATTTATGACAAAAATGATGATCAAGTAATTACCTTATTAATGAAATATTAACATAATTGATGTTATAAATACCCAAATAAATGTAATTTTATACTTTTTATGAATTACAATAATTTTAGAGGTTAATATGACATGTTATTATTGATTTAATTAACTTTTTTTGAACCAGTCACGATGTTATGATTTTCACAAAAATCAAGTACCAAATAGTTTTAAAATTGACATAAAAGTGTTTTTAAAACAAATATTATATTATTAATTGTTATTTTATTCCTAAAAATATAAGGTTCAGCCAAATGAATTAGATAAGGATATATATATTAATAATGAACCACTTGGGGTTTTTTTGTCTTGTTATAGTAAGTTTATTAACCATATAGTGTAAAAAAACAAAAAGACACGGTAAAAGTTAAATTATTTAACTTAGAGTTAAATCTAAATGGTAAGGATACAATAGTAACATTAACTTGTCTAAAACCTATTTTTTGAGAGTATGTCGACTCATCCCCACCTTATATTCGAAATAAATCAATTTGGATCTATTAAAACCGAATATGACTTTATTATAAAATAATATTTTAAGTTTTTCCTATGGTACCCCTCTTCTCTCTTATAAAAAGGGCTCCCCTTCCCTCTTCTCTCCACACCCTTTTGAGCCTTGAAGCTCGGAAAACCCCTGAAAATTACTCTTCTAAATATCTCTAGTTATATCATAGAGTTTCTTGTCTTCTCAAAAGACCAACTCCAGTGCCCTAAGAAGAAGTTTAAAGGAGGTGTGTCGAGGAAGAGGTAATCTCTTCTACCCACTCTTTCATGTTTCTTTCTTCTTGTACTTCCACTTCTTTATTTGTTTCATTATAAATTAATAATATTAGTATTAATTATATACTGATAGGTTATTATAAATATTAAACATCCCTATTTCACCTTCTATCCATCCTACGGAAAACAAAATCACCGCGCGTGCGTACGTACGGAATACCGTCTCCACGCCGTGGTGTAATATGTTTTTCCACCACCACCTTACTTGTATGGGTATAATATTGTAAATAATAACTAAATATGATTATTATAACATAATACTGATTCTAAGATATTATATAATCCACTCCAATTCCATTCAATAAATATGGGAACGATATCATCGCTCATGCGTACGTACGGATTACCGTTTCCACGACGCGGTGAGATTCATTTTCCATGTTAACAATTCAAGAATGATTATAAAGTATATATAATAAGTAATAATGAAATATATGACATAATAATTCTATTGGATTTATGTATATATATATGTATGTCATCTACTTAATTCCATTCAAGTCAATAAGGAAAGGAAAATAGCGTTCATGCGTACGTACGGTCTACCATCTCCATGAACGGTGTATTTCATTTCATTAATCTATCTATTATATATGTGTATATACTGAATATATATGATTTATAAATCATGATTTAAATTCTGGAAGTAAGTAAATAATGATATAATTAATAATAATATCAAGAACAACAAATCAAAACACGTACGATAAATGAAACGATTTTACCCAAAACGCTACTTTAACATTGAATTTACAAAAGAATGGGTATTATAAAGTCATAGTGGAACCATATATGATATCATAACAATGAATATTATTATTTAATAATTCAATGACATTATCTAAATCATTATACAGGAGGTTCGGATACGTACAAAGCATATCTGACCTAAGGTAAGGGATAACTTTTCAAATCTCGTTTTTATCCAAGATTGTTTATTCTTAAGTATTTACTGGGGTTATATTTTTCATCCATGTCCCTGTTTTCTAAAAATGGTTTCATGTATTTTTAATGTCCTTTTTACCCATTTTTGACTCTTACTACATGGTATGTAAGGAACTTTCTTTTTTTACCATACGAGATACTTTTTGACTTTTCTGGAAAAAGTACGAGAAATATATTTTTTTCACTTATATGGCGTGAACAGATTTTTACGGTTTCATAATGCCTTATTTTCATGAAGAATTCTCTAAAATATTTCATTATTATTTTCAAAAAAAATACATTTCTTTTAAAATTTCATGGCATTTAGTGAAAAGAAAATGATTTTGAAGCAGAAAGGATATTTTCCTCAAGAATTCATTTCAAGTGTTTTCTGAAAACTGTTTTCCATCTAAAATGACATTATTTACTATTTTTATGTTTAATATATAATGTCTCCATTATTTACATGGTTTTATTTTTCTTATGGTTAAATGATATCCATTTGTTTTATATGTATTATGTTATGATGGGGTGATATTTATGAAAACCCATTTTTATTCTTTGGGTTACGATGAATGATTTATGTTTATATTGTGGCACAAGTAAGAATGATTTCATTATGAGATTTGTGGGACCTATATCTCCCTCAAATGCATTGGTTAAAGATTTATATATCATGAGATAGACATGTTGGAATGGAAAGTTAATCCGATTCAGTGATACAGAACTGGAACGAGGAGTGAACTCGATTCAGAAAGGGACTTTGTCCACTAAGATGGTCCTAGCAGCAATGCATTAGATAATATGGAAATCATAACATGTGATTAATGGTTTCCACAATTACATGTTTTATTCACATTCTATTTTATCATTATTAATGTTTCTGTATGATCTATGTCTTACATACTACCATGTTTTATGTCATTTCTCAATATTTTGATGTTTAAATGTTGTGTTCATGTTTTGAAGTTCAAATGTATATGGTTTGTTTTATTTTTTCCATGCTTACCCTTACTGAGCATTTTAGTTCCCCTTTATAATTTTTTTTACCCATGATATAAAGAAAGGTTTTACATAAGAAAGAAAGGGGAAGATCTTTATGGGAGATGTTGAAGATCTTTCACCATGATTTGAAGATTATGTTCTGAGTTTCCAAATACAATAAAATATTACGGTCCTTGTGTGTTTTTTTGTTATGTATTAAGTATTCCACAAAATTAATGTAATTTCCATGTATGTCAATATTTGGGTCTCTACAACCCTAGATTCCTTTAAAGTTTTAGTAGAATCAATTCTTTGTTATAGGATGAGATTTTATTAAACATAGGAAATTAGGAATTTATATATTTTTTAAATTATGAATAGGTCAATGGAGTCACACTTTTTGGTTTTTTACAGGAGGATAATGTTTATGAAAGCATGAGAGATACCAAAAATTTACTTTCTAGGATATTTGAAAAATTTTCTGGATAGATATTCATAAATTTTTATATTTTATATAACATGTAGTGAAAATTATTGATAGGTTTTTTAAAAATAAGTTTTGGAAATAACAAAAAATACTTTTGGATATAGTTTTATGAGTTATTACATTTGATGTGACATAAGGGGAAAGTGTGATAAGTTTCTGAGGCTTTTAGTGTTAGAGGGATATTGATGGATATGTGCAATAAAAGTAAATACAAAACATATTATTTTGGACCATGTAGTGTTCTATCCTTATGTACACCAAGAAATAGTGTGAGGCTCTATTCCTTGGTGGATATGCATGATAATTATCATATTATATGATTATATTTGATTTTTAATCCTTATTAAACTCCAATTATCATACTCAGTTATAATCATCATAAGATGATGATTATGATGATTTTAATATTCAATATCTTCATTTAAATATTATAACAATTGATAGAGGACTAGGACGAATGTTTTAATGAATTTTAACATTAATATACTTTTATAAAATGTCTCATAAATAAAAGATTGTCATTTGAGGACCTTGGGTTCCTATATATGTTGGATCAATCCTCATGCAATGTGCGAATATCATTAAAAATCCATATAAAAAAATATCAATATGAAATTTCTCCCTCATCTTTTAATAATATTTTAGTAGACTGTGGTGTTGAGAGAGGCACCAACTAAGCATTGGGTGATTCTTATAATCCATCAACACATGTGGAAGAAGGATTATTTTATCTGCTTTATAGTGATCTTGATCAAACTCTTGTGAAAGTGTTAGATAGGTTAGATTGGTTTGTGTAAGATACATCAATATTGTTCTTTATTTATATTTTTTGGAACTTATAGATTGATTCTAGGATTGATTATAACACCTCATATTCTAATAAGCCAATAATTAAATTATTTATAATCAATGTCACACATTATTACATATCAAGAATCATTTTTTTAGAATTTTAAGGAATTATAAAAACAATAAATTATATAAGGAACACTAAAACACATTTCCATTTCTTCCTTAAAACACAATTCTTAAATTTAATATCACATTTCATTCAAAACAACACTAAGGATTTTATGAAAAGTCACCATAGTGGGAATATTGACCTTTATATAGTTTCTAAACATCATTATATCCTATTATGACCATTTAAAAAGATTCTATTATAAAAATAAGACAATTAATGGATATAAAAATAAGGTAATCTCATTAGTCCAGTGAAACACATGAAAACCCAAGAATACATTTATCTTGTTTATAATAAAACATTGAGCATATAAATATAACATATCAACATGGTAAACTAAAAACTTTATAATATATAACCATGAAAAAAAAATAAAAAACATAAAAAAAACTAATAATGTTTCCAATTTTATGTGGGAACTCATGAAATCATTTATTTGAAAAAAAAACCTTTTTCCTTTAAACTTTCCTTACCTAATAAAATAAAAATATTTCCATAATTTTTTTGAAAGTTTAATATATGTAACTTGGAGCATCATATTCATAACCCATGTTTCTCATTTTAAATCCATGTCATAATAAATGATTAATTTTTTATTCTATAGTAGTGACCTACCTAGTTTTATCCCTTATTTTATTATTTGAAGGCTATTCATTACCTAATGAATTAGAGAGAAATATCAGGATCACCCATCATCATGATCTATATTAGGCTAAATCTTCATCATCATTAATGATAAATTTCCATATCATGAGGAAAAAAATCATGTGATTTCAATTTTTCATTAGAAACCCCTTGAAAAAATTATTTGAATTTGAATTTGATCTCATAAGCAATAACAATTTCAGTTTTCTCATAAACATGAGATTTTTTTTGTTTCCTTAAAAACAAATATACAAAAAAAATTACTAGAATATTGAGAGAGATATTTAATTTAAAAATTATCATAGATACTTTTAAATTAATATTTAAATCAAACAAAATTCATGAAAATGGAAAAAACTGGTCATGTTGTGTATGTTAAGAAAACATTCTTTTATAACTTGGGTAAAAAATATCAAAATGAACCATATGGTAAATGTTTAAAGAATTTATATGTAAATCATTGTAATAAAATTAATAAATATATTAAAATAAAATTAAAAAACTTTTAAGTTTAAATAATAATATTCTAGAAACATTTTGATAACCATGTGCATGGGGGAAATCATTTGAAATAAATACTTTAAAATGAGGTTTTAATGAAAATTCCATAGCGGCATTCATAGCTTTTGAAAATAAAGGAAGTTGAAAAAGTTAACATAAAATAGATTTTAAACCACTTAATATTTATTAAATTAATTATAAAATAAATCCATAAGGTGTTTCATACACTATACACAATAAAAATGTGGTTAAAATGCGTAAATCTCAACGAAAAAAATTGAGACGAGACATCCCTTAACTTGTGTCACGGATTACCACGTATCTTATTTAAATACTCTATAATAAACTTATGTTTATTATTTACTTGATTAAGAAACGTTTTAGGTTTATTACCTTATCATAATTTATTTTAATTCATTCATTACCATGTATTATATAGTCACTAAACCGATTAATTTCATGTTAGATGTTTTGAGGGTGTTCGACTCATAATCTTCAAAACAACTTTTGTAGGCTGAACAAGTTCAAATGGGTCATTGTGAAGCCACATAATAAATATTAATAATTTATTAATTATCATTTTTATACATTATATATAATATTATAATCACTAATGTAATGCGGACATGAAAAATGAAGCGCATCGCTTCATGAATGTGGTATTCCACACGTACGCATGAGAAACATTATCATTTTTAACGAGCAGAAGGTTAAGAAGGTAAGTAATATATTATTTTTAAAAAATTATAATAATTTCATGAATATCATATTTATTTGTTAAATCCTTATTTTTAACCATCCATATGATCATATGATGAAAAATGAAACACAACGCTTTGTGGAGGTTGTATCCCACACGTATGAATGAGTGACGTTTTCAATTACTATTGGATGGAAAAGGAGATGAAAAATGGTTGTGAAATAATAATTATAAAATTTTATCATGTTTAATAGAATTATTTTATTATTAAAACAAGTTTAAATAATATTTTTAGGTGGTAGAAGAAGAAATAAACATGAAACACTCAGTTAGGAATGATATCTCTTCTTTTTAAAACCTTACTTGGATTAATCCGTAAGCCATACTAGGTTGATATTTTAGTGATAAAAATACCTGAATGAAATGGGGAGGGATTATGGGGAGATATTTGGACAGTTATTGATCTATATAGAGTGCTCAAAAGGTGTATGTAATAGAGGATATATGGTGCCCTTTTATAAATGAGGGGAGTAGAACAATTGTAAATATTATGAACATCAAAATATAATAAACATCATAATCACGAAAAGTGAAAAATGGACATAATTTAAAATTATGACATGATAAGGTCTAAATAACTCTAAATAAAAAAATTTATACCTGTTTAAGTTTCATTTTAAACCTTTTATATGTTTTAACCACCTTGTTGTCCCTTTTTAAACTTAACCATGTTACCATATTTGTCAATATTTAAAGGTAATAAATTTACATCTAAGGTGAAATATGGATTAGAAATGGTACATGGATGAATTTATCGACTATTTACTATCCCACTAGTTCAATTTCAAATTTCTTTTTTTTATTTTTAAATCATTTAATAAAATATGTTTTATCATAAAATATCATTGAATCATTTTTTGGAATAATCATTTTATTTGACTTCAAAGAAATCAAGACAAAAATTTAATTAAAATTTAAAAACATTTACCATTAATTATAATTTATAATTACCTATGAAATTCTTATAATACCATAATTTATCCAAAACATATTAATTTAATTGATTTTAAAATCTTTACTATGATTTTTCTCTTGCTTGCACAAGCACTATATCTACATTGTGTAAGAATTTAATATTATTATACAATCACTAAAAATTTAAAATAAATCAATATCATAATTTTTTTATTAATATAACGAATGACTATTTATATTTAACCTTGACTAATTTTTATTCCAATGAAAATATATTAGATATTTTATAATTAATAGAGTTTCATTTTTATAATTATCACTTACATAAAATAATATAAAGGTCATAATGAAAGGAAAAAGTCACTTAAAAAATTAAAATTAAAAACAAATATAATAAGGTTAAAAAATATATAATCAAATAAAAATTAAGATAAGATTCTGTCAACCCAACTTGGTTTAATACTCTGGGGGGTGAATCAGGGTATTTCAGATTAAAACAACTGCCACTTCAGATCTTAGTTCATCATAGATAAACACACTTCTATCCTTCTCTGGTATCAATGAATGAAAATAAATGAAATCATGAATGAGGAATATCTTTTTTTCTTGGTTCACCCTCACTGGGATACGTCTAAGGAACATACAATGGTGATGTGCCGATGTAACAAATATATTATGGCTTAGTTCTAAAATATAAGGTTCGAGATATATAACTTAAATTCCTACACTCACTTCCTTTAAAATTTTAGGGATATCTCACTTCTTCCCATGGGTCACTCCTTAAATATCTTTCGATGGCTCACTTTTGGTGGAAAGGGTTACTTTCATTCTCTTCTTTTTCTTACTACTCTGAAAGGATTCACACTAAGTTTTTGGGAAAATAGGTCCCTTCATTATCAATTTTCAATACATCCTCAATTATAGATAGATTCACTATTGAATTACCACTTTTATCAAGTTGATGAATATAAATTTACCATTGGTTTTTTTGGAAATCCATTTTTCAACACTTTTATGATACTCATTGCCTCTGTGATGCACACATCTTTCGTGAAGCATAAAGAGCCTTTGTAAAGAAACCTACTTTCACAAAAATCACTTGGAATTCATAAAGCAAACATCTTTTACAAATCTCACTTAGTTTTCAAGAAATACATTACTTTTATGATGCTTATAATTTTCATTTTTCTTTCATATCCTTCCCAAACTCCCTTTCTTTGCGATTCATTTTGAAAGAACACCCTTCATAAATCACCTTCACGAATTTGGATCCTTAAATCATCATTAAGTATTACTTCTTTTCTGAAAGGGGTAGTTCTCTATTTATAGGAATTTTCTCTTATTATCTGTGATTAAACTCACATAAAAAACATTTCATGTTGATCTCCAATTTAATTTGTGATGCTACCTGTGTTCATGAAGCACCATGGTAATTTCCCATTCACGAAGCTTCTTGTAGTACCTTAGATTACCATCAAGTCATCACAAACTCACAATGCTCATTCTCAATGATTGATAGATTTGTGAAGAATCCATCACGAAACCCATTCTTTATAAAACTCATGGAATTTAGATATTTTTAAAAGGCCTTCAAGTAAATCTATCTTTCACATTTCAATCCATCCTTAAAATTTTGGACCCAAAAGTTTTTCAAACACTTGGAAACAGTGTCACCTTGTGTATGTAATGTTTTTTACCACTTTGAGGGAATCCATTTAATTATCTTGGATATTTTTCAAAATACCTTGTAATAAATATATCTAAAAAACAAAACTAACCATGGAAACCTGATTAAAAAAACAGTCTTCCCAAAAATATTGCAATGTTACCTAGATGATTTGTTTCCCAAAAATCAGCCCCTTCAGGTTTTTGAAAAACTCTTCACATTTTGAAACCTCATTAAATCTTCTTATATATTCTACCACCATTTGATTATTGTGATTAAAATGGAAATAAAATATTTACTCAACACATACTCTAATCCCACATGAGTTATGCTCAGTGTGAGAAATAAGAATTGTATGAGAATTTCATCAATGAATGGATTCATTCGAAAACCACTCAACTTCTTTCATCATGAAGTCCATATTTTGAGATACATATACATTGATTGGCCACTTTTTTCATTGTTAGATTTAAAAATATTTATAATTAACTTTTTTGTATCTCCTACCATGAAATACATAAATATGTCCAAGATAAGCTTTGATATCCATAAGATATTTCCACATAACACCTAATTCTGGTTGTCACAAAATCATTGCATGGTTTTTCAAAAATCTACAACCTTTAAAACATTAAAATTGTACCAAAATCACTTCTCCCACTATGAAATTCTCCCCCTATTTTGATTAACAAATTTTATCCGCTTTAATATCCACAATTTCTACCTCTTTTTCAATGAATTCAAAGGTAACCTCATTGTTTTCTGAAGTTGGGTAAAAAATATAGATCAACACATTTGGGAAAAACACACCATACCTCTGACAGAGGGGGTCCCACATCTACATTTTTTCAAGTGTAGAGAGTCGACTGAACTCTAAGAGCTAGTCAATGCTATTGAAATTATTTTTTGGTAAGGAATTCCTAAAAATGTTCATAACTTGTAGTTTGGTAGGAACATACTCTAATTCCGCAAGCCCTTGATCCACCTTCTCCTTGATAAAATATTACATTATTTTAATGTGATTTGTTCTTGGGTGATGGAATGGATTTTTTTCTAATATTTATAACAATTGAATTATCAAAATTTATTCCTATCGAAGACTTCACTTCAAATCCCATATCATCAAGCTACTGCTTAATACACAATAATTGCATGCATGCTTGAGTAGCCACAATATATTCAGATTTGGCAGTGATCAATGAAATGAAATCTTGTTTCTCTATTATCCAAGAAATACACAATCCTCCAAGATATAATGAACCACCAGACATGGATTTTCTATCATAAACTTATTTATCCCAATCATTATATTTATAGTCCAATAAATATTGAAAATATTTTTCATTTTACAATAAACCAAAATCCAATGAGCTCTTGATATACTAACGTATTATTTTCACTGCATGTAAGTTAATTTTCATGGGATTTATTCGATACCATGCTGCTTAGAATGTGGAAAAAATAATATTAGGTATTCTAATTATGATGTAAAATATAATTCCAAAGATTTTTCTATATTCTATTACATTAATTGCATTTCCTTCATCATCCCATGATAGTTTTTCTCAGGTATCCACTAGATTCGTAATCTCCTTGTAATTATCCATTAAAAATCTTCTAAAAACATCCTTAATGTATTTATTTTGAGAAATGAATGTTTTATTCTTTCCTTGTGTCCCCTGTAAACCAAGAAAAAATGTTAGTTCACCAATTATTTACATTTCGAATTCACTTTTCATGAATTCCAAAAATTTAGTTCACTTTACTTCATCTGATCCACAAAATATTATGTCATCAACATATACTATCACCTTCATCCCTTTTTTATGGTAATTTCCAAAATAGATATTGTAATCAACTCCACCACCCTTAAAACAATTATTTTTCAAAAATTGATCTAGCCTTGAATAACATTCTCTTGGTTCTTTCTTCAACCCATATAGTGCATTCTTTAACCGCAAAACTCTATTCTCATATTCATGAATGAGAAAACCATATTTATACTCAAAATAAACTTCTTCTTCAAGAACCTCATTAATAAATGTAAACTTGACATCCATATGAAACAATTTTAACTTTCCTTACACTGCTATGTTAATAAATAATCTGATTGTCTCTATACTTGAAATAGGTGAAAATGTTTCATCAACATCGATATCATCTATCTAGTATTACCCATTAAACACTAGTAGTTTTTTTTAGAATTAGTGTGCCAACTTAATTCATCTTGTTGTGAATGAACCATTTAGTCTCAAAGACATTCTTATTTTTTAGCCTTGAAATAATCTCCCATGTACGATTCTTCTAAATTTGTTCATACTCTTCATTCGTATCCTAGAACCAATTTTCATATCCAGTTACTTCCTCAAAAACAATTGGCTCTACTTTTGATAAGAATGATTCTTTCTATAGAGTCTCCATCCTCCATATCTTCACTAGAATTGTATGATCACCAATTATGTTATATCTATCAACTTTGACTCTTCTATTCAATATTTGTGCGGATACTAGTTTATGATAATACTTTTCATTATCTGAGTCCTCTTCTGAATCAATCTATTGAACTGGAATATCCCCAGATCTACATATCTCTTCATTACTATCTTCCTGATACTGATCATGTATTTTCTGATTATTCTAATCATTCTCTAATATAGTTACATCATTGCATTCAACTACCTTTCACAGCCACTTATTAAAGTACTTATATGCATTTATTTTACATGATTAGCAAAGAGATATCACTTCATCTCCACATGATTAAAGCTTCCTAAGTTTCTCCTTATTGAGAATGAAATAATTGCTTCTAAAGAATAAAAAGTACTCCAACATTGAGTTCATTACATACCATATCTCATATAGAGTCTCCTATTCTTTCAGAAATAATAACGCTCTATTTGATGTATACATTTTTGTCATAACCACTTCCTTCCAAAAACTCTCTTGATGGCCTTTCTCAAGGAGAAGTGTTCTATCAATGTTGTTTATAATTCAATTTCTTCTCACAACTACACTGTTTTACTGTGGCATTCTTACGGCTAAAACATGGTTCCTTATCCCATATTTCTTGAGATAATCCTCAACTTGGATATTTATGAAATCTATTCCATTATTTGATCAGATATTCTGGATTCATTGATCCATTATCTTTTCATCTTACCTTTGATAAGCTATTATGCAACAAAACACCTAAAATTTGTGGTTGATGATCTAAACCCATGACATTGTACTAAAATTATCAATGAAGAGAATATAATATCTCCTACCATGAATAGCTCTTGGTGAAATAGGTCCACACACATCAATATGAACCAACTGAAGAACTTTTTTTGACCTTTTCTCTTTCACCTTATATGTATTTCAAATGATCTTACCCAATTGAAAAGAATCACATGTATGGATATGATCATGTGATAACCTAGGGAGGCGTCGAGTAGTATCACATTTTAGTATATCTTCAAATCATTCCTGGATAAAATGACCAAGACCTTTATGCCATAATTTTTTTCTTCTTCCTTGGTCAAGAAGCACATATCTTCTTCTCCACTTACAATTCAGATATTTCCCTTTGTATTCTTTTCCTGAAAAACAATTGCACAATTTTTTTTTCATAATGATGCATAATTTCTTTGAAAAGTGTATGGCATGTCATGATTCATACATTTGACTTATACTGAGCAAGTTGTGACTGTGAACTTCAATAACCAATACATCTGCACATCTCACGTATCTTCCCCCAAACATAGATTTTACTAAGACAATAATTTTTAGGCCATCATCATTACCAAATCTTATAATACCTTTTTTATCGCATCTAATTCTTGTCACTAGTTAATTATTTTCTATCATATGGGATGTTCATCCACTATTAATGATCCATATTCCAGTTCGATCTGATGCTTTAAAAGCAATATTTGAAACCAATACATGTTTATATTTCGTCTTTTTGGTCCACATTTTTCACTGCATACTTGGTATAGATTGATAATATTGATCTTCCTCAAATTATGATGGGCCAACTTTATCTTTCAATGCTGCAAACTGATTTCTTATTTTTAGCTAATTTTTTGATACACATTCATTCTTATTGGGAACATTTATCTATATTATCGATGAGTAGTATATTACTATGCTCCCAAATCCTCCACACATGAAACAATGACCATCAAATGATGTCATGGAATATTTATTAATGTATGACTCATTATGTTGGTCTTGTTCTCTTTGACACATATTGTCTATAGAATATACATTTTTGTTTGTGTCCCATCATTAAACAACAATAACATATCATGTACTGTTTATTCAGGTGTAACAATACTACACTGATGGTTCTCCCTTGGGGTCTCTAAATATTCTAGTTCTGATACTACCTAAATCAATATTCAATATTTGAGTAGGTGCTTGTTGTATAAATTTAACCATTACTTATTTATATTTTTTATTAAACCTCATACCAGCCTTATCATTTAGATTTGATTGTTGTTTTTTTTCGAACTCTGTGCTCCACCTTCATCATTTCTGTTTCTTGAATGATCTACTTTCCCAATTTTATAATAAGTGTCAAATTTTTATCCTAATACATAAAACTTATTTATAGGCCAAATAACTCCTCTTATAGTTCTTTGATATTCTTTATATTATCTTTTCCAGTGTTAGTTAAACTATAAATTTTTCTTTATTGATCTTTTATTTTGAGTTTGTACTCAAAAATACTTTCCAAGCTCTCTGGCATTGAAGAATTTATTTTTTAAATTTCATTGTTAAGATTAGACTTCTCTTCTTCCTACTTCTACATATAAATATTGGAATCATTGACCACTTTTTTAGCTTTCTTCAATTTGGTTCTCCAAACATATATTTTCCCAAGAGAGACATCTAATTCGACCTAAAGGGAAACTATTCCTTCAAATTATAATTTCTTATTGTTTCTTTATTACCTTTTTTGGGAATTTTTGAAAACTTCCACCATAGCCTTTTCTTTATGATCCTTACAGTCCTCCAACTATTCTACCTCAGATTCTTTTGAACTATCATCTTCTTTTGAAAGCAAACTCTTATTTTTTAATAACTTTTTTATAATATTTTCCATGCTTTTCACATTGGCTGAAGGATTATTTATAGTAATTTAAACTTCATACTCTTCATCTTCTTAAAAATTCTTGGCGAACCTTTCTTCTTGGTTTCCATCCTTTCCACATCAAAAACTTACAAGTGGGAGTTTCCCTTTGAATTTTTTTCTCTTTAAAGATTTAAGGAAAGGAATGAAATCACCTCATCTATCTCTTCTTCTTCGGACCATATTTAATGATGATATTCTTAATGGACTTAAAGGAAAGTTATTTGGAATTCCCTTTTTCTATAGACTCATTATTTGTATTTATCATCTCGTATGAAAAAATATTACTATGAAAGCTACCCAATGTCAACTCCTTTGGATCTTTATCTTCCAATATAGAAACTTTTAGATTGAACTAAGGTGGAATTATTTTTAAAAGGCACTAAAAAATATTTAAATCTTCAATATTTTATACGATAACACACATGTGTTCCACAAAAATATTCACTTGATCAATGAATGCATCAAAATAATAATTATGGTGTATTTTGAGATCCTTATGATTGTTTCATAAAACCGAGAAATTTTATTCTATGAATTTTGAGACACCCTCATAAATTTTCAGAAACCTTTCCAACACAGCATGTTATGACTTACATGACATTAAATTCATATATATTTCATTTTATAGGGCTCCCCTTAAATCATTGTTCCCTTTAGCATCAACATCCAATTACCTTTAGTCAGCTTCTCATAAAGCATTATTGTTGATATTGGTCGATATTCCATGCGTAGTTACTATAAACACATATATTCATAATGACCAGAGGTAGTTTTGAAACTAATTTCTCTATAATTGAAAATTATTTCCATAAAATATTGTAATCCTTTTGTGATTTTCAACCTAAATTTCTTCTAAAAAGAGATAACCACTGACTTTCAACCTTTATGTGTGATACCAATTATGATTCCAACTAGGTTAATTAACCTAAGGGGGGGGGGGTGAATTAGGGTACGATATATTAAAACAATTGTGCCTTCAGATCTTGTTCCATCGTTAAAAAAACACTCTTATCTCCTTCTCCTATAACAATGTATGAATAAAAATGAAATAATGCACGAGACACAACAATTTTACTCGGTTCACCCACACTAGGGTACGACCAAGGATCATACAATGAAGATGTTCAGTTGTACCAAATCCACTAAAACTCAAATAGAAAAATAAAAGGTTTGGGTATATCACTTCTATTCCCAAGATAAGTACCTTTATAATTTAATGGGATAGCTCACTAATTCTCAAGGGAAACTACCCAACTATATTTCTATGAATCACTACTGGTGGAAAGGATCACCTTCTTTCTCTTCTTTTTCTCACTATTTTAGAAAGGATTCATACTCATTTTATGTACATGTGGGCCCCTTTATTATCAATAATGAATAGATCATCAATTTTAGATAGATGGTCTATTAAAGTATCACTTTCATCTAGTTTATGAATATCAATTTTCCATTGGTTTACTTAGAAATACATTTTTCAACACTTTCATGATTCTCACTACCTTCGAGAAGCACATATATTTCATGAAGCACAAATATCCTTCACGAAACAACATATTTTCACAAAGCTCACTTAGAATTTAAAAATCACACACCTTTTTTAAAGATCACTTATCCTTCACAAATTCCATTACTATAGAGATCCTTATAATTTTTAGAAGGATTTCATAGCCTTCACGAACACCCTTTATTTGTGAACTTTTTCAAAAGAAAATCCATCATGAACCACTATCAAGAGTCTAAATCCTTAGAACATTCATTAATTATCACTTCATTTATAAAGGGGGTAGAGGATTATTTATAGTCATTTCCTCTGATTTTAGAATATTCAATTCATGTCATCCCCATTTCACAATGCTCCCCCATTTCATTTGTAATGATCCCCATCTTTGTGAAGAACCATGATAATTTCCCATTCATGAATATTATTTTAGTAATGAATATTACAATAAAATCTTCACACATTCACGATGTTCATTCAAGATGACCCATACCTTCGTGAAAAAACCTTTAAAAAACCATTATTCCGGAAACTCATGTGTTTTCCATATTTTAACAAGACCTTAAAGGAAATACAACTTTCACATTGCTAGAAATCCTACAAATTTTGGACACCAAAAAGTTGGAAAACACTTGAAAACAACTTCACCTTGTGTAAAAAAATTTATATACCACTTATAGGGTATTCCTTCTATTATATTGGATCTTTTTCCATTTACTATATCAATAATATCTCTGGAACAAAAAAATTGACCATGGAAACTTTCTTTCTCAAAAAACAAAATCAATCCAAAAAGACTACAATGTTACCTTGAGTTATTTTTTCCCAACAGATTATGTAACTTAATAACTTAATTGTAACCATAATTAACCTGTTTTACCCTTTTACCATTGAGAAAAGATTTTTACCAAAGTTAGAATTCACAATGACCAAAAAATGAAATTTTACGAATTACTAAATTTTAACATCCAAATTTTAAATATGAAATCCATTTTTTTAAGATTAAATTTGTATAAGTGTTAGAGATTTATTTTAATATAAGTGTTCAAAACACAACTAAAAACAGTTTTTAGAAAATTGTGTTTTAAGCATAAAAATGAACTTATACCCAAATCAAATATAATATTGATTACAATATATAGAATTATTTAGATTATGTTTAAATTAATATATATTATTTTAGTTTAAAACCAAATAAAAAATATAGTGTTTCTTTTAAATTACTTGATTTAAAGAAATGAAATGAAAGTTTGGATGAAATCGACACTTTTTACTATTCACTCAAAAATTAATCTTCTCAGAAAAAACCAAAACATAATCCTATGAGTATTATGAAATTATGATTTAAAAAACTATTTCAATTTTCAAAAAAAATATTATAAAATTTCTAGAAATTAATTATAATATAAATTCACAAAATACAGTAAAAACCATTTTTGAATAAAACATATTTTTAAGGCATAAAATTAATTTATTCTCATTCATTTCATAATATCCAAAATTAAATAAATGTTAATTACTTTTATTATATATAAAGTTTTGTCATTTAATTCGGATCATTTATCAATATTTATTAATTTAATACATTATGAAAAAAATACATTACACACTTAAAATGTATTTTATGAAAAATATATATTTTACTTTCTAAATATTTTATTTTCTTTTATAAAAAATTTATAATAATTTTATGATTTATTATTAATTATATTAAGGAATAAATTTCAACATATATTTAATAATATGTTTATTATTATCCATACCTACCAAACTAGTTCCTTGGTTATAATAGTCATATTTAAAAAAAATATATCTATATTACCTCATTGTTCATTTAAGATCGATGTTTCTTCAAACACACCATGTAAAATGTTGTATTATTTAAATAAATTAAATTATAAAATCTTTTTCTGTTATATTCTAACCCTGTAAATAAATTGTGTCCTCAAAATTTTATATTTTGTCCGATGAATAAAGGGTTTACAAATTTTTTTGAATCAATTCCAAAGAGTGGAATAAAATATAACATCATGGAAGGAAAAATATTTTCAATATTTAAAAATTACTTTTTTTAAACCAATATTGTTAAATGGGATAATAAAACATTATTTTTTTAAAATATTATAAGGGAAATATGAAGGTCACATGGAATAACACATAATCAGGTTCCCACACAAGGAGAACATTGGAGGGAAGTGAAAATATAGACATAGTAGATAAACATAAAATATAATGAATAATATAGAGTGATATAAAACATTATCATGAGAAACAAAATTAACAGAAAACCATAAATAAGTGAGGGATAAACACGAATTCATCAAATTTGAAGGTAAAAGGATACCATTTTTATTTCAAAATCCCTTTCCAGGAGCTGATAGATTCATTTACTATTAAGATAGAGGACACCGAAAAATATACTTACTTGATTTATTTCAATTGTATAAGCACAATTTCACCATTTGGTCATTATTAAATAAATTTACACTTATATCTCAATTCTTACTCCTATAAATAAATATCAAAGATGATTTTTTCATGCTAAAGGTACATGAATTATCATTTAACAGATCACAAGATCCACTAAAGTATTAAAAATTTATTTCTTGTATTCCAATCAATTAACCAAAAAATAAAAATATTTAGCATAATAAAAGATAATATCCAATATTATTAAACCCTAAAATGAATAAATAATACATTGATCTACAAATCCTCAATAATAACACCCAAATTTAAAAATCTAAAATTTCATAAATTACTAATCTTAACACTCTTCAAAATATACCTTATCAAAACTGAATACTAAAGAATAGAATTATTTAATCAAATATTATTCCTTGATAAACATAAAATTTATTTCTAAACAAAATTTATTACACCTACAGTCACATAATGAAAATGTATATACACTAATCATATAATCTTCAAAATATAATAATCTTTTCCATAATAGCCTGAATTACCATTAATCCATAATAAAATCATTTATTATTTCAAAAGTCAATTCAACAATTATTTATAAAATAAAACACCCTCTTAGCCAATAATATTTTTATTTAATTGAATCATATAATGTTCCCAAAATAATTAAATTATTAAAAAACCTTTAATCACTTAGTCACAAAAATAAAATTTCAATCCCATGGTTATTTATATGATAAAACATATATTACCAAAATATATTAACCCTTTTATCTTAATTAACAATAATTACCTCAAAATAAAATATCTTATTAGCCTTAGATGTTTTCAAATATTTTCATCTTATATGAATAAATTATAAAATCATTCTACCTCAAGTAACATTAACACTATAATAAAAGTTAAACATATGAATTAAATATTCCTGAAATATTTATTAAAAATCCAAAAATGTCTCCCAATGTACTCCCACAACATAAAACCAAAAAAGGTTTTCTATTCATTTAAACTCATGATAAACAATAGATATATTAACCCATGATGGTTTCTAAAACTCATAAAATTTCTTCATTTTAAGCATATTGACCACTAAAGTTATTTATATCATTCTTTAGATACCAACTATAATGCCACATATCATAATAAACCCATAAATACATGATTTATAACCAAATTTTAACTTTATTACATTTTAAGGAAAATTTTGGTTTATAGTTATATAGAATTTGTAAAAAATTACATTACATAAGAAGCATTGAAAAAATGTCCATTTTCCCTAAAAAATAGGTATCTGAAATTAAAAATATTGTTTCATTCAAAAAAAATCTTCATATTTTAAGAAAAGTCACCATAGAAGAAAAAATTGACCTTTATATAGTTTCTATACATCCTTAAATCCTTTGAATTTTATTTTTGGAAACACGGGTTGAGAAAAATAATATCAGTAAGGTATATAATAATAAGGGAATCCTATTAGTCCAATTAAAAACACAAACACCTAAGAAGACCTTCCCCATTTTCATAATAAAACTTTGGGAACATAAATATAACATATAGATAGGATAAAATAAACCTTTTCTCAAAGAAAAACTTTTAAACCAATTATAAATATAATAAAAAATAATAAGTCATCCCGAGGAATGCATGAACTATAGAAAATTTAATTGAAAAAAAACCATTCACATTTAAACATTCCTTACTTCATGACATCAAAATATTTACATAAAAACCCATTTTTTCTTGTATAATATAGGTAACTTGGTGAATTATATTCATAACCAATGTTCACTCTTATATAAAACATTAAATAATAACTAACACCTCAATAATTCTATAGGAGTAAACTTCATGGTTATCTACCTCATTTTTTCCTTTGAATAATATTAATTAGCCAATGCATTAGAGAGCTATATCAGGCTCACCACCCATCCAAATCTATATCAAGATCACACATAATCACATATAATTATAAAGTACTATATATTGAGTGAATAATTTATAATATTTCATAATTTATTTTTAAAAATCTTGAAAAAATTATTTTAATTTGCATTCAATCCCATGTTAAATTAAAAATTCCCAAAATATTGCAATAAATATTTTATTTGAAAATAACCATGGAAAATTTTAAACAGATCATAAAATAAAATCAAATTTATGATGGTGGGAAAATCTGTTCATTTTGAATATGTTATAAAACATTCGTTTTTTACTTTGGTAAGAAGCATTAGGCTGACCCATATGGTAAACGTTAAGAAATTAATTTTTAAACCTTTGAAAAGAAAGTTAAAATTACTTTAAAATTAAATTTAAAATACTTTAAGTATAAATAATAATATTCTTGAAATATTTAATGAAAATGGATGTAGATGGAAAAGATTTGAAATTAATACATTAAAACATGGTTTTAAAGAAAAATCACTTGTGACTTTCATAACATTTGAAAAAAAAGTATGTTCAATAAGATAAATTGAAATTGATTTATAAAACACTATGTTTTAACTAAATTAAAGATAAAATACATCGATAAGGTATTTCATACACCACAAAAAATAAAAAATATGGTGAAAAAGACATATGTCTCAATAAAATGAAATTGAGACGATAAATCTCTTACCACATCTTTCGAATTTCCACATACATTTTTTAATTAATATATAATAAAATTATATTAATTATTTAATTTTTCAAGAAACTTTTTCATGTTTATTACATTAACATTATCTCTTTTATTTCATCTATTACAATATCTTACATAGATAACAAATCGATTAAGTTCATGTGAGACATTTTGAGGTCATTTGATTTATAATTCCCAAGATAAATTACATAGGTTGACCAATGTAAGAGGGGAAATTGTAAAATAATATAAATAATATTAATAATAAACTAATTATAATGTATATATATATTTATTTTTTATAATATTACTTTAATTTTGGATATGAAAAATGAATCAAATATATTCGTAGAGGTGGTATTCCACATGTACACTGGAGAGAAGTTATCATTTTTAACGTGTGAAAAAGTAAGAAGGTAAGTAATATACTATATTCATAAATAATAACAATTTCATTAATATGATATATATATATATATATATTAAATTCATCATTTTAACTATCCATATGACTCAGGGATGAAAAAAATAAACACACCGCTTCATGGATGTGGTAGTCCACAAATATGCACGAGCAATGTTTTCATTTCCTATTAGATGAAAATCAGACTAAAAAGTGTTGTAAAATAATAATAAAAAATTTATTATAACTAATATACTAATGTTATTAATTCAATATGGCTAAATAAGATATGTAAGTGTTATAAGAAGAAATAAACACAAAGAACTCAATTAAGAATTATACACCTTCTTCGAAAAACCTATATTAGATTAAACCTTAAGCCTTATTATGTTGGTATTTTTGTTATTATATATCTTATATGATGTGGGGAGGGATTATGGGGAGATATTTTTTCAGGTCTTGGATGATATAGACTACACAAAATGTGGTGGGAAGAGTGGAGAGGGGGATCCCTTTTATAAGTTAGGGGAGTGGTACAATTGTTAATATTAATAACATTAAAATATAATAAATATGACAATCATTTAAAGTAGAACCAAATGGATATAATTTATAAGGTAGTACATCATAATTTTAAAATAACCTCAAGAAATAAAATATAAACTTGTTTGAGTTTGATTTTAAACCATATCTTTTGGTTTAATCCCCTCATTAACCCTTTAAACTTAATCATTGTAACACATTTTTTACTATTTAAGGGCTATAAATTTACTAATAAGGTGGAAGGTGGCTCAAAAATGGTCCATTGATGACATTTTGACTATTTAGCATCCCATTGTTCCTCTTTAAATATTTTATTTTATTTTTAAATCATTTAATAATATATTTATTGTTATAAAATATCATTGAAGTCGTTTTTGAAAATATTCATTTAATTTGACTTCAAAAAAACCATGAAATAAGTATAATTATAATATAAAAATATTAACCATTGATTATATTTTATAATTTCTTATTAAATACATGGAACAACACAATTTTTTAATTTTTTTAATTTTATTATTTCTAAAATCATTTACCTTAATTGTTATACTTCTTACACAAACACTATATCGGTGTTGAGTATAAATTTAAGCAAAATATACCATCAATAAATATTAAAATTAAATTAATTTCAAAAAAATATTTTATTAATATTGAAAATAATTATTTATAACCAATCATAAATTCCTTTTATCCCAATTAAAATATATTATAGACATTAAAAACAAGAGAGGGGAATTTTTACAATTATCCTTTACTTAAAATAATATAAAGTCTATAATCAAAAGAAGATTTCAATTAAACAATTTAGATTTTAAAATAAGGTGATAATTTTCCAATTGTTCTCTTCCATTAATAATTAAGGTATTATTTTGGGACCTTATCACTTATTCGTGACATCAATTTACCCATGTTACCCTTTTATCATGGAGTAAATATTTTTACCAAAGTAATTATTCATAATTACCAAAAAATGAAATTAACCTCTTTAATAATTTTAAACTTCCTATAAAACGCAATGAGAAACTATTATTAGAAAATTTTGTTTTAAGCCTAAAAATTAACTTATAAAAAAATAATATATAATTTTGGTTACTATAAAAATATTTTGATTATTTTTCATAAAATTGATGTTATTTTACTTTTAAACCAAATAGAAAATATATTTTTACTCTTAAATTACTTAATTTTAAGAAAAGAAATGAGAGTTTTGCAAAAATTGGTACTTTTCACTATTAACTCAAAAACAATATTTTCAGAATAAACACAAAACTTTATCTTAATACTTTTATGAAATTCTAATTTAATTTATTATTTCAATTTTTTTAAATAAAATTTCAAAAAGAGGTATAAATTAATTATATTATACGCGCATAGAATGAAATAAAAACTATTTTTGAAGACAATATATTTTGAAGCATAAAATGAATTTTTTAGAATTAATTTCCTAATAACCATAATTAAATGAATTTTAAGTCCTTCTAATGAATATATAATATAATAATTTCATTAGGACCATGTATCAATAATGATTAATTTAATCCAATAAGACAAAAATACATTGGGAACATAAAAATAGTTTTATGAAAAATATATCTTTTACCTTAAAAAGATTTCATCTTCATTTATAACTAATTGATAGTCAATATAGGATTTATTATTAATTTTATTAATGAAAAAATTTCTAAATATATTTCAAAAATTGTTTTTCTGTTAATACCTAAATTTAAAATTTTTATTAATGGAATCACTTTTAACGAAAAGTGGGAAACCAGGTACACAAAAACAAAGGGATGTCAAACCTCAATGGGAAAATCCTAATCATTCTGAAAATAATTAAAAGAGTTAGAATAACTAATTATATATAGTTTCCATTGGATAAAAGATACCTCTAGATCTTGATAGTCCATGATGAGCTTCTCAAATTTAAAGGCCATCTATTCCAATGCTCGAACATGTTCTTCCAAGATTGTCTTCACCTCGTTGAAGCCACATATCAAAATTCAATTTTTTCTATCGATTTAGCATAGTTTTTATTCACTAAAATTGACAAGAAATTGTATTTCAAACATTTTATGTGACTTATACATAGAATTATTTATCATGAAATATTCCTCCATCATTTCTTCATTTGAATAAAGGAGATGATCTTGAACCACTATTTCATCATCAACCTCATTATCAGAATCCTTTAAGAAAATAATACTTGTGGCCAGCTTAGGCACTAGGGTGAGATTGCTATCAACCCAATATCCCCTCAAGGATTATGATTTCATGTTCCCATAACTTTTATCCTCCTCATCCCTAATAGTGGAAGTTTGAACTGGATTACCCTGCATACTAAACTCTTGCGATATATCATCAACTCGTGCTTTTCCATCATGCCTTGACTCTGAATGATTATTTTTATCTTTTCCTGAGGATTTGGTAACCAAAATTATTAGCAAGGACGATTATTCCTTGTGAAGAATTTATTTCTCCACTTTTCTAACTAGGGAATTTCTAGAGATTATTTACCCGACTTCCTTTCATGGATCCATACCCAACCATAATCATCATGTGAGGGTCCTTCTCATTATCCTAAATTGTCTACTAGTATGATTCCATATCGGTTGTATCAGAATTATATAAGGGCCTTGATCAAGCCAGTTTCCTTTTCCATTTTTCTATAACAGTATTTCATACTTCTAGATCAACATTTTCCTTCTCGACCCCAGCCAAATAGTAGAAGTGTTTTTGGATATATAATGGATCCAGAGAGCCTTGCTGAATAGGGAAACTCCTCTTTGGAAGAACATTATTCATGCAGAGTAGTTTGAGATCATTCTCAGTAACTAGTCTCTCAGCTCGAACCACATCAGTAATAGAAATCAATGAAGGGGGGGGGGACCATTATCCCCAAGAACCATATCCATCGAACTAAAAATGCATAAATCACGTTCAATCTATCATATATATCTACTACCTTTGGTTATGAATCCACAGTGCTCGAGACTTTCTATAAAGAAACAATAGGGGCGTCCTCCCTGTTATCCTTAACATCAACTAAGTGGGAAATGAGACCTGGCCCTATCAGCCTTGGGGAAATTGAAACCCTTCAATGTTCCCTACTTCCTCACTAGAATAAAGAGGATAGATGACCCAGACATAGGCCGGAAGGGTATAAATCCTTCTAGGACTCAAAAACCCCTTGTTATTTCTAAATAAATTTCTCCCCAATTGAGATCTACACCCACTTGGCCTAAGGTTTTGAAACATATACTTCAACAAAAATACATGGTGATATTAGATGATTTAGGTAATTGTTTATGGAGTTCGAACACAGAAAATGACCAACCAAATTCCCTAGCATTCAGATTATAAAATGGTTTTGAAAAGGATGAGGGAGCTCAAGAAAGCTTACCCACAGATCCATTATCAGGGCATCCTGATTCATGTGAAAATCAAATAACCATCTTAGAAGGTGGATATGAAAACCATTAAAAGACTGAGGATCTTTGGACCATGTCATGATCAAATCATTTTAGGAAGAAAAGAAAACAATGATATCATGTTTATCAAGGAACCCAAACGTCACCCACTCATGGATCCCCCAAGTTCCAAATAAAAATCATCAAAGGTGTCAACCGATGGAATCTATGAACTGAATCAAGCCACCAAGGTATGATTTAAGAGAGAAGAAGAATTAGTGGAATTTGAGGATGAAAGATCTAGATGAGGGGAGCTATCACGAAGGTTCGAAACTTTAGGACAAAGAGGGATCTTAAGGAAAGGTGGGATGAAATCAGGGATAAAGAATGGGATAAAGGAGAGAAGGGGCTCTGAGGAGGAAGGGCATCACCTCGCTTCCCCTCAATAAAATATTATTTAAATAAAATAAATCCTAAAATATTTTGGAGTCATATTAATGGTGTTTTAGGGTTGTTTTGGCACTGTATTTAGGATTTTAGATCTTATAAAAATTGGTTTTGGTAAAGTTGATTGTATAAATTTATTTATCTAAAATTAAATAATTGAATTGTTTATTTATTTAAGATTTTATTATTTAATTATTCATTTATATAAATTATTTATAACATGAAAATATCATATGATTTATTTTAATTATTTAAAATTCTTCTTATAATATTGTCATAACATGCATTACATGATAGGTATGATAATGTAAGATTTATTTTTCTCCCAACCAATCTTCATTTTGTTATGGAGGTATTATCTTGAATTTTAAGGTTGAGTGTTGTTTATACATATTAGGTTTTAAAGTTATACTAGGACTACAGTGTCTCTTGATTAAAGTATCCTTTGGTAGAGGGACATTGGGATTGATTTTTTCTTATCCTAATGGTTTATTACATTTCTAGAAAAGTGGGGGTTGGCTAACTATCATTCCAAGTTTACTCTTATGAGGATTGATGATTTCATATAACTCTAAGCCTTTACAATATATGATTTATATACCTTATTCATGTGATGCATTTTGATATATATAAATATTTTTAGCTTCTATTTTAGGGTGATGAACACAAACTATGATTTTTGTATATAGTTACATATTAATATAGTTCAAACATATTATGTTATTAGATGTAATAGATATTCCAAAAAATAAATCACTAAAAGAATTCATACATAAAGGAACAAAAAATTAGATAATAAAGATCTCATGTGATGTAATAGGTATGATTTTAATATGAATATTATTTATATTAAAATAGAGATACATAATTGAAAAAACCCTAAAAACTAAGTTTAATATTCCATTTAAGGATGACACTTTTCAAGACTATGACTATTTAGTATGGGTTACCATAATCATTATGTTAACGTGAATTATCCTGTGTAAAGAAATTAGATTATTGGTGAAAATAACAAGTAGTTTCCTATATATTATTTATACAATGGGTTATACTTAGATGAGAAACTCTAACCATTAGGATATCATAGAAATTGAGTTTAGTGAATCCAAACATCAGATTATGATAAAGAGATACCACTCAATTATCCAAGATTTATATGTGATATTATTTTCATGATTTTCTATTAGATATAGTCATTAATTATTTATGGTCTTAGTCATTGTAAGTCATGATGAAATATAGATCTTGGCCCACTAAAAGTAATGATGTATGGGGTCTTAATTTTAGTGGGAGTGAATTCATTAAATTTTATTATTTTAAATAGATAAAACATGATAATAACTCAAAGATATTTATTTATTACAGATTATGGAATGAATAATCATAATAATATTGATCTATCTTGTAGTTACATTATATAAAATAATACTTTATTGGTATATAAGGATGAGAATAGATCTCAATGAGAAGCATCTTGAGCATTTGACTATGAATGCTATAAAAATCCATTTCACCATATTTGACATATGGGTATTAGATAACAAGTGCACATCACACTTTTTTTGTTAAAAATAGACTCAAATATATAATATAATTGAAGAATAGTTTTTTAATTGAATTTGTTTTTCTACACACATTTCTTCAAAATCCATGATATATTCCTCACTCAGATGACACAAATCAACTGTGAGAAAAAAGAATCTCTATGCATGAAGAAGATGAAAATGAGATCTATATGTTCCAAAGGAATGATCACACATTAATGGATTAGGATTCCTAAAAATCTTATATCAGTTTGGTAATGTGGTGGTGAGAACCTCTCACCGGGTGTAGTCTATATATTGCATTAGTTGCTTATGAAAAGGTGTGTTGAAATTGAAAATCACTCTTTGAGGGTCTTCTATCCATTTTAAAACTTATAAAACACTTTATGTGGAAGAAACCTATTGTTAAGGGTGTATTTATTTTAGAGGATTCAATTTGACTCATCTTGAAACCAATAATAGAATACATATCAAAATTTAAATTTATTTAAATTTGAAAGGAATTTTGTCAAAATATGGTATGGATAAAATTATAAATCTGCACATGCACCCTAGTTAGTGTTCCCTACCTCACACAATCATCCTCACTTGAAACTCTATCTATTATTATCTTCCTTTTATACTTTAAATCTATGCTCAACACCATTTACATAGCTCACTTTCACAAGCTCACTTGTGCACCTGGCTTTTGTGCCCGAGTAGTTGTACAAATCACCTTTCATGATCGACCCTAGTGCACCATAGTCTATCATGAACTATAAATAGACCCCCTGCCTCTAATTTCTGATATATGTGGATAGAAAGAAGAAATACCCATTCATGATCAATCCTTCCCTCTCCCCATTCAAGTTAATTTTAAGTAAAAACCTCAGGGAAAAAATGACTTGAGTTCTATGTTCCCACACTATTCTCAAGCCCCCATACTAGGAATACAAACACTCTAGTTATCCTTAGGATAATATACTAGGTCTCTATATTGTCTAGTCATCCTTATATATACCTACCTAAGTGATACTTCTCCTAGGTTTACTACTTGATCTCCCAAACTTGGGTTCCACTGCTTGATTGCTCGAACCAGGGTGCAACTACTTGAGCGTTTGAAGCTTGGTACCACTGCTTATGTGTTCAAACCTAGGATAAACTCCCATAAAACTTAACCACATGAGTAGATGATCTATTTGGGGGGCCATTCACCCTACCCTCCATACCTAGACATTAATTTTACCAAAAACTCATACTTGTATTCCCATTCTCCTAGGAATATATACCTCAGAACCTAGTTTTTGAGGCCTCCATACCTGGGGGCCCATTCACTTAGGCCTCTATAAATAGGAGCTTATTTTCCAAGGAACCCTATTTCAATCCATTCCCAACCCTCAAGGGTATACATGAGCACCACTTCTCTTAGGATTCATAATTGAGTGACACTTCTCCTTATACATCATACTCGGGTTCTCATCTACCCAGGCCTCATACATGGGCACCATTTTACATGGGAATCCTCCTAGGTGTAATTCCTAACCTTTCTAATATACATTACTAATCATGTTACCAACTGATGGGGTAGGTGGTGGGGAGGTAGACATACATACCTGTAACTCATACTAGGTTTAATCCCAACCATACCTTCTCATCTTACTCCATTATCAACATATAAGATAGACTAACATGGGCCTTCTACTAGGTGTAAAAATACACCATATCCTATCTAGTCTAGTAACTAATAGATAGGATAATACGTTAGGGAATCTCATACATAATCCCCACCCAACCTCCAATTATCACATTTAGTTTTCATAGTCATCATTCTTGGGCCTCCTACTTGGTGAAATAATCAACCATATCCTCTCTCCCATAGTTTCAAATAGACAAGATTTTATATTAGGAAACTCTTGAAAAACCCAAATCAATCTCTATTTATTTCCCTTTTTTCAATATAGGAATCCTACATGGGACTCCTACTTAGTGTAAGCCTCAAATATACCATATCCTTCATATTTACCAATAATAATATAATCTATTATAGAATCTAATAGATTCAAATTTTCTATATATTATACATTTCATTTTATTGATTTTAATCGAACAATGTTTACATTTAATTTGTGATTAACACATATTTTCATAACAAAATTATTTTAAATTTAATGATAAATATGCTTTAAATAATGTTTTTTAATTATTTTATTTATATTTATAATTATTAAAATAAATACTATACTTAATATTTGATGTTTGATAATTATTTTAGGTGGCTGAAGATTATTGAGGAAATTCGAAAAGTGAATTACTATAGAAAAACTATAGAAAATTAAGAAGACTGATCATACAACTTTTCCAGTATCATAATCCTTTGAATCTAATCATAAAAATTTTCTTCTAAATTCAATACTTTTCTAGAGGAGGGATCATATGTATTTTATAGAATTTTAAGACTCTCTCCCCAAATTTTTTGGATTATCATCATAAGTATGGGGGGGATTGTATAACTTTAGGAACAATCATAATACTTTAGAAATGATTGTATGACTTCATCATATGACTTTACCACCCAATATTTTTACTTTTCATCTTGTCATAAGTCTTCACCCTACATTACAAGACATTTCAAAGACTTAAGATAACATCCAAATGGTATAGAAATTAGAAAAGGAAAGAAAACCCTTAGAACTTTATAGATCTTTATAGTTGTGATTTGGAGTTGAACATTAGTATTAATATAACCAATTAGAAGATTCCATGTGGATTAGTGTGTGAATAACATTTTTATCAAATTTAAAGAACAAAGAAGTACATTTTTTGGATAATTATATCACATGGGAGATTTTAAGTCACAAGTTTGAAGAAATACCATGATGAAAAAAGGGAAGATATTCGTGATTATATGGTTAAATAATCTCAAAGGCTCGACCATAATGAATTAGAAGGAATTAAAGACTCTTAAAAAATTAACTGAAGGTTGAGGGTTTGATGATCGTCAGATTGTACAAATAATCTTATACTGTTATTTTCATTAAAATTTTCTATTTAATTTAGTTTTAAAATTCCTTATCATTAAACTTTTTACTATATTTAACTTTTAATGGAGTGTTAATCTTATTAGTTACTTGGTAAGGGAATTATATATGTTTATATTACTTAAGGATTAATTTTTTAAATAACAATTTTCCTATATTGAAAGATTTTAGATTACAGTGAGTGTTATATACTTTTAATGTAATTTTATTTTATGTTTTGAACATGTTAATTGTTTTTTATGAGGTTGAAAATATTATAAAACCCACACCTTGTGTAGATTGACTCAATTTAATAGGCTGTGTTAAGTGGTTAGTGCCTAGAAACTATTGGAATGTGTTTGGAAGTGGTAAATTAAATTTAATTTCCTAAGAATACGAACACCTGATTGGGTATTACCTTGGTCGGTTGGGAGTGATTTACTAACTTTTCCCTCACACAATAAAGGGAATAACTGAATAATAATACCATGAGAAGAGTCTCCATCATAACTTTACACTAAGGTTGATTGATGAAACTATCAAGTAGTATTTCATTTATCTGTTAATAAAAAGAGAAGTAAAATGAATTTAAATATCATGATAGATATTTGAAATGAAATACAACCCTAACCTAGTCACATTTCAAATCAATCTATTCTCACATCACTGTTTCATTTATTTTTCAAAAAACACACAAAACAAAAACACCCTTGTTATTTTCCCATATTAAAAGTGACAACTAATCTTCTGTGAACTCCTCTCTAGGTACAACCTAGAGTTACCAATTACACTACATTTTAACCTAGGAAATAAATTTCATTTATTATAGGTGGGAACTGAAACATGGCTCCATTAGTAGTAGTTTATGTCAAAATTTATAAATAAATAAAATTAACTTTTTAACAGTTTCATGACCTGATCTTACAATCATCAATTTCTTGATTTTGACCAAGAAATATAAAGAACCTTACTAATTAAATAATGGTATCTTAATCTACAATAAGATTGTGAGGAAATAAATCTTCTATATTTAGATGAAAATATCAATGTTTATCTTAAGATTAATGTCATTGATATAAATCCCAACCAAACTTAAAAATATCTATGATCCCTATAGTTTATTCAACAAAAAAATCATATTTCCATTCTATATTATAAATGATTTTGAATTTAAAACTATTTATATATAAATTTGAAATAAATTCCAAGGTTTATCATGTGAATATTTATACTATAATATCTATTATTTGACACTGGTGTGTTCAAAAATGAATCCAAGAGGATTGGATAAAGAGAAAGTATAATAGAAGGAATTCCCCTTTTCACTCAAAAAAGTTATAAAACAATGGATGTACAACCTACAATATAGTGAAGTTTGGGATTAGGATAACTTACATAGGTTTTTATTTAATGTCTTTCCCATAATTTTAGGCTTAAATCCATTTGTAAGGAGTTGTATTCCATCAAGAATACATCTGAAGAGACTTATCTTGAGTATTGAGAGCGATTCAAGAAATAGTGTTCCAATCACCCACATCAAGCTATTTTGGACAATAATTTTACTGATTTATTTTATCAATTAATATAGTATAATGATAATAAATTTCTAGAAGAATCCACTGGTGGATCTTGGATAGATATGTCACTAGTAAAATCCAAGACCCTCATTAAGAATATTGCATATAACTGAGAACAATTTTGTACAAGAGACATATATAAGGAAGAAATTCCAACTCATATCTATTATTGAAATATATAATTAAATAGATAACTAGTTTATTGAGAAAAATATACTTGAAATAAACCATTGAATAATAAACACCTATGAAGGTATATGGTTTATTCTCATCAGCTAACCATTTTACTAATCAGTGCATGGGATTTTATGGAATTGATAACTATTCGACAACATTTTATCCAAAAACATTCTAATAAAATAATGGATGGAGATATAAAAACCAACTATAATATAAATTTAGTAATTAATAGAATCTTACATGACTACCTCACCAAAAAGGATACCGATAATAAACCCATATTTTAGAAAAACTAGAAATTCCAAATCCCATCACCATTTCAATCTCTTTATAATAAATCTTATAATGAACCTTCTTACTAATAAACCCCTCATTTAAAACAAAAGAAACCCAATTAATAGTCATCAACCAGTGTAAAAATCCTAATAAAACAATAAAAGGTCCCAACATTGAAAATTTTAAGAATTAAGTGGGATAATTAAGGAACTAACTTAGAATTCTTATAGAGATGTTATCCGAAACATTATAAAACTACCAGAATCCTAACTCAAAATAGAATGTGAGTGTGATCATAACTATAATAGGAAAGAAAATTAATCCTATGAACACATTTGGGATGTAAAAATATAAAACCATAATATTTTAATGAATTAAAAAATCAATATTGAATAGGAACAATCGGGTCTTAAGAGCATGCTGCAGATGAAGATGAAGGAAACCAAAATAAAAATTCTTAGTAAAATTATTAAAACAAACCCCATGAATAAGAAAAAAAATAAAGGTTATAAATATATACCATTGAGGAGAAAAATAAATTAAAGATAAGGTTAAATTAAATAAATGTAAAATAAATACCTTCCCCTCATTCCCATCAAGGATGATCCAATCAAAGACGATTTATAAATAATAACTCAAAAGAGAATTCCTAGAAACATTTTAGAAATTTGAAATCAATATAAAAATATTAAATCACTCAAAAAATCCAAAATTATGTTAATTTTTTATGTAACATTGTATAAAGAAAATAAAAATCCAATGGAATTAGATAATTAATTTTGGAAGAAGTGTCTCAACACTTATCACAGTATAATTATCCAAAAAAATTCCATAATCCAGGGACATTTTATATACCTTATACTATTAGCTATATAATTTTTTCATATTATTTGTGAGATTTAGGTTCTTCAAAAAGAGTGGTTCTTTTAGGTTATTGGTTTTAATCCCACAAGAGTGTATGTATAACTTTTAAAAAAATCCATGTTTTTATAACAGGAGTTTTGGAAGATTTGTTAGCTGAAATTTAAGGCCTGATATTTCTAGCTAACTTCCATGTGATGAATATGGAAGAGCATAGGATCCCATATCTCTAGCCCATAATTATAGGAATATAATTCTTGATTAAAACCAGTAAAATCATCAATGTATATGAAAAAACCTTCACCATGTAGTTTGAATACAACACAATTCATTTTAGTATCTTTGACTCTTGGAGGCACCATTCATCTGACCATTCCCTTTTACAATTTATATCATTAAATTGGCTAATATTATTGAATATTTAAGTATGTTTTATGAAATATTTACTCTAGGAAAACACATAATTATTGAAAAATCCATAGAGGATGATGCCATCCACAATTCTAAATAATTTTTCTTTAGTTTAGATGATGTTGGGTAAAATCCCTCAAGGTGACATTGTTGTATATTTTAGGTGCGATGTTCTTATTGAAACATCCATATTACGAGGTTATTTGGGAAATTATTACATGATTGTTGAAAAAATATTTTGAAAAGTCTCTATAAAAAAGTTGTGTAAGATCTATATGGTGTAAAGAAAGTTTCACATATAAGGTGGTGACATTTTCCAGTGTTTGAAAAGAAATTTAGTGTCCAAATTTTAGAGGAATGGAAAATTTGGTTTTTGAAAATGGAATATTTTTATTTAAATATAGAAGTTAACTGAAAGGATGAAATAGTTCCATGATATTTTGTGAAATTAATTAATTGAGGTTGCCTCATCAAAATAATTCTAAAGAAATTGTTTCAAGAAAGTTTTGAGGTTTCTCAAAAGATAGAGTTTTGTGATATATGAAGATGTTACATGACACAAACAATGTTGTGTGAACATAAGAAATTTAGATGGATGTTTCATGATGGTAAGAAGTTTCTCACTTTAGAAGATGTCAAATCATTGAATTTCAGTGAACTAGGAATGTTATACACAAGGTTGGTGACATTCAAGGTAGTTTTTTGAAGGGTATTCCATGTATATAAATAGGATGATACCACCATCATTTGAGATTTATAACACTTAGAATATTAGATCTTTAAAATAATGTAATAGTTTTTAAAATTCAATTCATTTGTGAATCATGGATTTAAACAACAGTTGTTCATAAGAAATTAATTTTTTCTATATAACCTATTGATTTCCATAAACAACCAAATGTTTTTTGAATGTTTGGAGTCCTATGAAAAACTAAAAAGTTGTGTGTTGGATGAGAGTTCCAAAAATACTCAAAAGTTTTGTAAATGTAGTGGGATTTTAAAAAAAAATGTGCAGATGTTGCTTGAAAGGTAATGTTTCATGAAACATAATAAATTGACCAGTTATTCTATGGTAAATTGATATTCATTATTTGGATGAAATTTGAGCTTTATTACACACTAAATGGGATGTAATAAACATTTATCTGAGTAATCAGTTGAAGAATCATATGAAGGAGTAGTAAGAACACTTCAGCTGAGAGAGTAGTGATCTTTAAAAGTGTGACATGTATTGAACCAAGAGATACAATTATTCCACTCTAAACATTGTAACAACAATGATCTATATTTAATTGTATACATTAGAAGATTTTAATTTTATGATCCTTGGATGTATCTTAGTGAGGGTGAAAGAAGTAAAATTTTATTCCCTATTCATTTTTTAAATTCCATTTAATCATTTCTACTTTATTAAGTGAAGAGAGAGTTTTTTTTAACCATGAAACAATATCCAAGAGGTGTGATTTTTTCAAATTTTAAAACCCAGATTATCCCCCCTCTCAGAGTATTTAACTTAGTAAGAAAAATATAGGTAGATGAAACCCATGATTATCTTTATGTATTTGGTTTTTTATTTTACGATCACGTAGATTTTATCTCATATTGTGTGTATAAAGTAAAAGAAAAAGACTTTATAAACTTAGAATTAATTTTATCTATAGAGAAACTAAGGAATCTATAATTGAATCTAATACCCATTAATTTGAGATATGTGTATCTAATGTAAGGGGGAAAGATTCCAATCTTCAATAAAAATGACATAACACCTAACCAAGACCAAAAATTAATTTATATTTTTAAAGATAATGTGAAAACAATAGGATGTAGTTTAAGTGACAATTCTGGAATAAACCCCAAAATCTACTCACACAAAAGTTTACTTTAAGAGAATTTTAAACCTAGTAGGCATCCCAAAATATGTCCAAATACCACTATAATTGAGGTATTAAAAATATATTGATAATTTATTAGAATTATTTTGCATTTACCTAATCCCTTCCTCACAATGGGTTATCCCCATCTATGTAGTTCATAAGAAAACTGAAATAGACATTGTCAAGAATGGCCAAAATGAGATGATCCGTACAAGAATTCCAAATAGCTAGAGATTTTGTATAGATTATAGGAAGAATAACTAAGTAACTGGGAAGGTACATATTCCCATCCCATTCGTTGACTAGATTCTCAAAATATTGGCTGTAAGAACTCTCTATTGTTTTCTAGATGATTTCTTATGTTATTTCTAGGTACCCATGGCTCCAAAATACCCATAGAAGACCACTTTCAAATATCCATTTGGTATTTTTAACTATAATATAATTCAATTATGATTATATAATTATATATTTACCTTTCAAAGGTACATTATAACTATATTTTTAGATAATATTGAAGACTATTTGGAGGTATTCTTGGATGATTTTACAATTTTTGGGAATTATTTTTATCATTTCTAGAAATATATGAAAAAGGAATTGAAAAAATTCATTGAAAAATATCTTTTTTTTCACTTTTAAAAATTTACATTTCATGATGTAAATAGAAATAATCCTTGTTCACATTATTTCAAAAAGATTCATTGAAGTAAATAAGTCAAAAATTGAAGTGATGAATTTATTTACTCTCACAAACTATGTTAAAAATTTTAGACCCTTCTTAAGAGAAACATGATTCTATAAGAGGTTTACCAAGAACTTTATTAAGATTTATCTCCATATCTCTAGGTTACTTTTTAAGGATTCAAATTTTTATTTTATTATTGAATATAGGGATTCCTTTATGAACTTATAAGAAGATTTACCAACCCAGCAGCGATGCATCCCCTAAACTAGAAACAACAAATTGATCTTCTTTTTGATGTTCCAACCAAGAAGTTGAAGAAGTCCTTTCATAGGTAATTTATGGGAGAACACCAATTATTTACTATTACTTAATAACTTTATATGATTCCAAATTCAAATAAACAACCCCATAAAATTTTTTTATAGAAATTTTCTTTTTTTAGAGAGATTCAAATATTTTTTTATTAGAGATAAAGTTTTTTTTCTGACCACAAACCCTCATATATTTGATGAAGAAGGAAAATTAAAAGTTTATACTTGTGTGATGGAAGCTAATAATTTGTGAGTTGAACTTGGAAATTAAATAAATGAAGGAAACAAAGAATGAAGTGGTTGATCACTTGAGTAGACTACATAATACAACTATAATAGATATGCTATCCAACAAACTAATATTGGACCACATTCTAGTAGGTCATTTATATTTAGATTAAGAAGTAAACTGGTATGAAGGCATGGTAAATTCATTGGAATCTTCCTATTTACTATCAAATTTAAATTCCCATAAAATAATTTATCATAAATTTTATTCAAAATTTCAAATTTGGTAGGATCTAAAAATTTGGAAAAACTATAATGGTAAATTAATAATATTTTTTTTCATTTAAATGAAATTGAACTATTGTTTTAATTTTGTTACACACTAGCTTGTAGAGGCCAGTTCAAACTCAAAAAATTATAAGGTTTGGAATAAATTTTTTATTGGTCCATATTTTTCAAATATGCACATGAGTTTCATAAAACATGTGAGTAATTTAAATTTTCTATAAACATATAAAAATATAAGAAATGACTAAAAAACTGGTCAACTTTTATAAAATATTTGAATTTTTTAGAATAGAATTTATGGGTCCCTTACACATGTATTTTTTTTAATTCTTACAATATTCTTATATTGGATTATGTATTAAAGTGGGTAAAAGACATCACCAAAACAATCAATGGTGATAAAGTTATATGTGATTTTTTAGAACAAACATATTTTATAGGTTTTGAGTTTGAAGATCCATTATTAGTGATCAATTGACCCACTTATAAAATAGGATAACAGAAGATTGAATTAGAAAATACTGAGTACATCACAAGAAATCCATACTATACCACCCATAAAAAAATGATAGGCTGAAGTGTACAACTGAGAAATCAATGTAAATTTAAAAAATACTATAAAATTAATAAGAAAATATTATAACCAAATGTTAGAGGAAAATTTATGGGATAATAGGATGACCTATAGAACTCCCATAGGAATAATCCAATATTGGATAATTTATTGGAAAAGTTGTCACCTTACTATGGAATTGGAATAAAAGGAATATTAGGCCCTGAGAGATATGGATTTGGACCTATAAATAAAAGAAAATATATGATATTATAATATAAAACTATAGAATAAATTTTAATATAGGATTTTGAAAATTCTTGTTTTTACAAAGAAATAACAAGGGTGTCTCATGAAACAATAATCTGACCAAATAACTTTTATCTTGGAAACATATTTATTTTATACAAATCAATACTCAAGTTGATGCTTAGTAAAAAAATCACATGGGAAGATACCTTTACAATTACTCATGTATATCCTTTTGGTTCTGTGCAGACTATGAATGAAGAAAACCATAACCCATTCAATGTTAATGAGTATAGGATAAAGATGTACCATGAAACATTTTCCAAGATCCATTAGAGGAGAGAACACTCTTCAATCCTATTTATGAATGAGAACCATCAAGTTTTACATTTACTTAACACTTATATTCTTTTTTGATTCTAGTCAAACATTACATACATGATACATAAGTTTAAATTCAATGATGACACTACATTATTTTATAATGGGGACAGAAACCATTAAGTTTAGTACTTTTAATTTTTTCTTCAAATTCTTGTGTTCTCTTCATTTTTGTGTGTGTTTCGTTTCTATTTCAACATTATTTTGAATCATGTTGAGATTTAATTGAATGATCATGTATCTTTTGAATCCATTTCAATGTTAAGAATATAATTTAACCCATTAAATCCATTAATATGAATACTAAAATGAAATTGGTTTCAAATTATAAATGAGGTGAATTCATGAGTGGACCAATGATTTTTGAATCCCAAGCCATGATTTAATGTCCTATATTATTATTAACTTACCTAATAGGATTATAAAAATATTTTTACATCTTATTTACAATGAAATATTTATTAAGAGAAAAAATAAATGTTTTAATAACCATAATATTCTGAGTAATCTAGTAAAAAACTTAGAGAATTCAATAATTTTTTTCTAAACTTACTGATAAATTATTTTTAATTAAACTCCATTTTAAAAAATAACTATGTTCTCTAGATTAACTTAACATTTGACCATTATATCCCTTAGTAGCCATGAATTATTTTTTAGGAAGACAAATTTCAACCCAAATCTGAATATCTGCCTTGATCTAGTAGAAGTGAATTCATGATCTAGGTTGAATTCATGTGTGGGGTAAGGAAAGAAGTGAGTTAGAATAAATAGTGTTTCATAATTTCCTTGAGGTAAAAGATGAAGGTTTTATTACTTTTATTCCACTAATTTATGAATATAATCATGTTGAAAAGGTTGGAAAAATAGACTAAATAACATCCAATTATATTCCTAGAAGTCTACCTATAGTAACCCTATACTTCTCAAACATAAATATTACATATTAATAGATAGATATTAATTACATAATAACATGATCCAAACCAGAATTGTCTAGGTATAGTTAGTTTGTAAATTTGGACATATAAACAATTGGGATATAAGTGAGTTAAGTTATCTCCCATAATGTTCTTAATAAATAGAACCCTTATTATACATATCATACGTAATACCTTTCATCATAATCCAGGGAATATAAAATAAGAAAGGGTGAGATTAGATGATCAATAAGTGAAAAAATGGAGATATTAATTTATCAAGATCATAAGGGTATTAGAACATGAGAATAACATTTGAAAACCCCACCCTGAATATCATAGATCATAAACCTGAGTCATGGAATAAATATTGTCCAGTCATAAGACATCAACCATAATGAAATCAAAGAACTTTAGCCATGAGAACATAACATTGGAATAATGTATATATTTATGGAATACACATAGGAATATGAAATAATTTCCTTAGTAGTTCAAGGATTATTTCCAAGACTATCATAGTGGAATGGGTCTATTCCCTAAACCATCATAGTATACAAGGTCCACACCCAAGAAAATCATAGTAGAACAATTCCCTTACTGAACTAGGATCACTCCCTATTTCAACCCAGAATATCTCATGAGATATCAATATTTATCCAACACATTGGTGTCAGATATAGGTCCCACTAGTCTTGGTTATAACATAACCACTGTCCTTGGTTATAAACTGACCACTATAATAAAATCAAAATCATACATATGTGTACCAAAAGATCATAAAACATTCATCCTATCAGAACCCATTAAATAAATGGTTTTTATAATCATTTAATTATGACATAATCAGTGGAAAAGAGAAATTTTTCATGATCATTTTATCATTTCATCGAAGCATAAACTATGAAAAAATAAGTGTGTTTCATACAAATTTTATCATGGTATAACCCATGGAAGAGAAACAATTTTCATAAACATATTGTAATCATAAACATAAACCATCCAGAGAATGAATAATAATGGTATCCTTGGATCGTATCCCTATTAAATCTTAAGTAACATAAAATTATGTTATCTTATAAGGAAAATGATTTTGAAAGATCACTTAGAACATTTCTTGAGGAAAATTCTCTTTCCACTTAAAAAAACTTTTTAAAACATAAAAAGATTTCAAATTAATTTTATTTAAAAGTAAACTTAGAAAATTATAAAGGAATCTTTAAAAATCATTAAAAATATTTTTTTGAGGAAGATATCCTTTCAATTTTGAAAATCCATTTTTGAAACTGAAAATTAACAAAATAGTTTAGAAATTATTTTCATTGAAAATAAAATTTGAATCTTATAAAAGAATCTTTAAAATAGCGAGTTATTCATGAAAACGGAAAATAACATTCATGAGATACAAGTTAAAACAAATATTTCTTTCACATTATCATTAAAATTGAAAAAAGAATTTTAAATTTAAAAATGAAATTAATATTACATTTAAAACTCTTTGTAAAAGTCAAAAAAGGGTAAAAAATTATTTAAAAAATATATTGGAGGATGTTAATTTTTTTTGAAAATATATTTAGAAAACATGGTTTTTGAAGTAAAATCATTTTTAACTGAAGAGAGAAATAAAATCACATTTTCTTAAAAAAACTCTTTTGAACGCTTGAGTACATAAATATAGGAAAAAGAAGGAAAAAATGTATTCTCATAAAATAAATAGAGGATCATAAAAATCATAAGTTTATTGATATATTTATTATAATATTTCTTCATTGTAAGTATAAACATAAACAATCTTGATAAATGATGAGACTATATCATAAAACCCTTAAAAATTTAAAAAAATTGAATCTTAAGCCCCATGGAATAATAACATTAAATGAAGCCTAAAATATCATGAAAAAAAATTCATGATATTACATTTCAATGGGGATTTAAATAAACCTCATAAAAGAATATTGGCATATAACACAATATTTGTCTCAATGAAAGAAAATTGAGATGGAAATCTCTTACTATTTTGGTAACTTTTAAAGATTATACCCTATCAAAGAGAGATCCTCAAATGGATTTTTAAATCCCAATAATTTTCAAGATAATATTCACAAAATACATTCATGGGTAGTATATACACCACATAAAATAAATAGGTGGTTAATATGGAATGTGAATCACAAAAATAAAAAAGTGAGACAGAAATCCATTACTACTTTGGTAATATCTTGATTCATAAGACCCATTAAAGAGTGTAATAGACCTACCCAGGTCAACCAGACCAGTCACCCAAGCTATCCCATTATGGGGTGAGGTAAAACAAAGATAAGAATGTAATTCTTGAATATAAGAAAAACAAGACACAAAACTAGAGTACAAGGAGGAAAAAAGGGAGATAGAACTAATCCAAATATTCTAAACCTAGAAGTATGATAAGTCTAGATTAAAAAGTCCCCATGTAACCAAAAATCACCCACAAACCATCCCAAATAGAAATATCTACATAAATATAATCCTTAATGATACAGAATTCGTCTCATACATGACTTATATTAAAGTTAAATTCCATTTAATTTCCATTCATGCTTTGTTTTGGGGGTTTTCCAAAATTTTATGGAGGAATGAGTGAGTTTTAATGAATTGGGCCAAATAGTGAGCCCGATTCCAGATTAAAAAATAAATTTTGATGCCTTTATAACTTCTTCATTTTTCAAAATTTTTCATCCATTCAAATTACTAATTTTCATCCCATGACCTATTAACACCACCATATTAATTTTGACCATTTAGGAATCCATAATCACGATGGATATGGGTTTTTATTTGTGGGATTAGGCCTCCACGAAAGCCCATTTTCTGCATTAAAAATAAATTTTAATTTTTTAATATCTCTTTCAATATTTACGTTTTTTAGGTGATTCAAACTCTCACCCGAGTCCACATACCTAAGATGCTCCCCCACTTTCTCCTCAAACAATTTGAAGCTCAATAGTATCACGAAATGGGTCGAAACTTCTCTGGATTTTAGAAATCTCCCAGATTTGGATAGGTAAATTGATCCTTTCATAAATCCTTCTATTTTTACTCTTTTTTCTCCATTACAGTTCCTACATGATCTCCCCATCCTTGTTAGAACCACCCTTGAATAGTTGGATGTTTTCAAATTCAGATACTCGTGGATTTTGGGTTGTTTTATTCAAGATTGTTTTGAGTAAGTGTTTCTCTCTTCAATTTCTTCCTTCTCCTTAGGGTTTCCTCCCTATTTCATTATGTTATAAAATTTCTAGAATTTAGGGTTCCAACCTATGATTTTATTTGGTGTTTTTTGGTTAAATATTGTGGTCTAGGGCTGGATTTATCTTCCTTGTGATGCGGCGGTGGTGTGGTTGATGTTTCGCACCATGTTTTGAGGGATTCGACACTTTCGGTAGGTAGTTCCATGTGTAAACAATTATTGATGATTTAGCTTGCAGTATTTACTCATTTTTCATATTAATAATATGTTGGGTGTGGTGTAAAAACTGTTTATGATTGATTTGGTTAAGTGTTTAATTTTATAGTTTCATTTTAACTTGAAATTGGGTGTTTTCATGTGTTACTCGTGGGGTATTATTTGGTTGTATTTTATAACATATGTAACTGGTTTAATATATATTTTTTGGCCTAAAAATTCTGGGTTTTTAATGTATTAGTGTCATGTGGGCATAAAAATGGCATTTTGAATAGGTTTTATGTGTAAAACATTGTTATACTTCTTTAGATCATTTTACGAAAATGTGTGTTTTCATTTGGATCTTTTGTAGTATTATTCAAGGTGATTTTATAAACCTTGAAATTGGTTTTATAAATGTATCTAGGGCTTCCAATTCTGTTTTCGATAGGAATTGGTATGGTTTTTTTTCCTTAAATGGGGGTTTTGAAATGAGTTTTGTGTGCAAGACATATTTACACCACTTGGGTTCTATTTATGAAAATTGTAAATGTTTTAGTTAGTTAAACATAGTGGGAAAAGGGTTCATATGTACTATTTGGTTTGTGTGTTCACCTATTAAGGGGTTTATAAAGGTGAAGTGATGTTTTAAGATGTAAAACATTTTTAGAATGTTTTGTAAATTTTTGGAATGTTTTAATAAATTGTGATGTAGGAGAGAAACTTTTTTGTGGGATGTTTCGTGTAAGTTTGATGATAAAATGATTTTAAAGGTAAAAAGGGTATTATGTAACAAGTGAGTGGGATATTATGAGAGTTTTAATATATTGGAATGGTTTTATAAAATTGTTTAATGGATTTTTGGAAGTGTTAAAGAAATGTGAAAAGTGTTGTGGGCTATTTTGGTGTGAGTCAGATTTGAAAATCAATTTGAATGAAAAGTGGAATTTTGTGACTTTTTTTGTATACATGTGGGATTTTTGGTGAATTTATGACATGGAAATGATATTTTCTTGTGAAAAGTATATTCATTGACTTGTTGAACTTGTTTGAGTACAAAGGGAAAACCCAGGTATCTAGGTGGGTGGACGTGTACTAGTATGCTAGTGAATCTGTGGGATTTAGACTCTGTTTCACTTAGCAATATTGACAATTACAACTATAACTAAACTATGATGATGATGATTGGGGACCAATAGGTTATGGGTATGTTCCCTACTATCGGATCGTGCATGAGAACATATATTTGTGATGGTTACTCTCACCGAGATATGAGTTACCTAGGACCCACAACTAGCTAGTTCCTATGGGTTATTTCCCATTGCTTGTGCTCACTAGATATTTTGTGCTTACTGTCGGCATACGGTATGAGTGGTTGGAAAATTCAGTAGCTTTGGTATTTATTTTAAAAGTGTTTATTCTTTAAATTAACCCACCCGAAAACTGTTTTTATTTAATGTTGTATCTTTTAGAAATTGTAACTAGCATTTAATGTTTTTGAAAACTTGCATGATTTTTATCATTAAATGTTTATCACATAAAATATATTAGTGGTGGTATAATATTGGGCTTTTTATCACACCCTACTTACACCCTTGGGTGTAAGTAGTCTTAGATATTTTTTTGTCATATGTTGGGTACAATTTTTAGTTCTAGTAGTTTGGGTTTCTAGAAAGTCCTTGGAGGTGAAGACTTGTGGAGATGGCTTGAGGGTGGTGCCCCTTGCCATGAGGGTTCTTGGGATGTTCCCTTTTGGTTTTTTACCATTGTTATAGTCTTTTTGAGTTGTTTTAAAATATGTAAATCAGTTCTGATTTTTTGTGAAAGATTGTTTGGATTGAAAAATCCAGATTCATTTTATTGGATTCTTTTGTTGTTTTAAGTTTATAAACTCAGGTAAATACTTCCCAATTTTAATTTTATGATACCTAGGCACCTATTCCATCCTGTGGGGATCGAGAACACCCTTCGGGCCTTGTTTCGGGCTAAGTCGAGTGCTAGTTTTCATGGAAACCAGATTTGGTTCGTGACAAAATGGTATCAGAGGAGGTTTAGGTTACCTCTTTGGGTCATATTATTTGGGGAAGAGTCAGGATAGTCTGAAGTTAGGATTGTTGTGACTTGGAATTCTAGTTAGGGGTAGTGTTCCGGATCACCACACCTCATGATGGGATTCAATTTTCCAGGAGAAGTTGAGATTTATCTAAGTCCTTTTGGTTTTCTTGGTTCGATGATGATTAGGGGAACTGAAAAGAGAGTTGGGTTAATGGTATTAGTGAGATATCAGGGCCTGTAAAGCCATGTAGAGCCAAGGATATTTCCTAGAACTCTATCTATGATAGTGAAGTGATTGTAATATGGCTACCAACCATATGTCCATGTCACCCACTGAAACTAGTTTCCTCTCGCGGTGTTTTGTGATTTTGTTTTGGAAACTTAGCACTTTGTTTTTAAGAAGCATAAAGTTTTTGTGAAATTATTTTCATATAAAGAGGGAATATTTTGATTTATGAAATGGAGGAACTGAATTTTAATAATTTTATTGAAATGGAAAATGGTGTGCCTACACCTCTTTTGAAAGCAGGAACAATATTGAAGTTGGTTTTGAAAAGTGTTTCCAATAGAGTTTTCGAAACAATCAAAGGGTGTTTTAATGGGATGAGATGTTTTAAAATTAATGTGAATATCTTGAAAGAGAGATATTTTCTAAATAGTTGTGTATTTATGAGTAGTTATTTAATATGTGAATTGGGATTTTGATCTTGTGGTTAACCGTTTTGAGAAAAAGGATGTGTTGGTTGACTATTTTTGTTTTGAAAAGTGGAAATGTTTTTTTAACTTTTGGTATTTTCGTGAGAAACCACATGCATGGGGTTATATGGGATAATGGATGGTTGATGGCAGGACTAGATGAGTTCCAGGATAGATATGAGGAGGGTTCCCGGTGTGGCACAGAAACATGCATATGTAAGGCCCATGGGGTACCATTGGTGGATACGCTAACCGCTAAACCATTTGTTTTCAAGAAATGTTTTTAAAGAAAAACATGATTTCTTGATGAATTGTTTGGGAGGGATTATATTATGTGTTTTTGGAAAATGTTGTTTTTGTGGGATGTTTTGAGTCCAAGAACCGCTCCTATTTGAACTTTGTTTTGGGTTTATGTTTGGTCGGTAAGCTGGGTAGAAGGACCGGTTAGTAGTCTTCTCTGAGATATTTTTCTGGACACCTTTATGGTTGTTCTCTTCATGTGTTTTGATCTGGTTTATGGATTTTTTTGACCAATGGACCAACATGGTTGGTTCCTTGGGTTCTCTCATTGGATAAGGTATTCCCCCATTAAGGGTTAATGCATAACTGAAGTGCAATGCAGATTGTTTCTCTATTAGAAAATACCCTAGTTGATCAATATAAGGAATATTTTATCGATCATTGTTGATTGAGTCTACACCCATTCTTTTATTTGATTTTAGATCCTCTTGTAGCGGGAGAGTGCTCATGGAAGGTTGAAAAAGACCTTAGTTTCTTAAGTTTCCTAATTCATCGAAGCTGAAAGTGGTCTAGGGTTGTTAGTGGGGATGAGTGTCTCGACGGTGTCTAAGAGGGCCTCTGGGTTCTTCACAGTTTCTTTGAAGCATGAGTTCATGTTAAACCACTATTGTGGGAAATATGGTCATGATAGGGTATTGTGGGAACTTTATATAATTGTGTGTTGTTTGGGGATTTTGTATAAGGCACCTCTCCATGCATTGTTTATATCATTCGCAATGGTCATGTTCGGTGATGCCTTATGATGTCATGTGCTCGACTGTCCGTAAAGGTGAAAGTTGGGAAATCATCTTAGAGTCTCTGTTATGTTGGGATAATGTATCCCTTGGAAAAACATAAAAATATTCCATTTTAGAGGAAGGTGAGTATAGTTTTTCTTTACTTCTATTGTTTCTCACCCAAACAAAGGTGTGATGTGTATGCATCTTCTAAGCCCGTGTTTCAGTTAAATATCGAGTTAGGGTAAAGTGGGTTTGGAATGTGTTATTTCTTGGAAAACTTATCGGGGATTGTGGTGTAGTTTTTGATTTCACTGAATGAAGAATTATAGTTTAGGGGGTTTCCAAATCCTAACTACGAGGCTAAAGATGCTCCAATCATTTGAGCTCCAGCCATAGGTCTCAGAGAGAAGCTGGCTCATAGTCAGGGGAAATCACAGGTTCATTTAAACCCTTGTACAAAGACCTATCCTCAGTATGAATGATAGGAAGAGTTTAAATGTAAGGACCCACTTATCCTCATTGGCTTGACAATAAGACAATTCATTACTTGGCCTTAAGAGACATCCCCAAGATGCCAAAGGCTGGCAATAAATGCCGAAGGGTTTCAATGCAAGTGGGGTATGATTTACCCTTTGAGAAAAAAACCAACCAAACCATCATAACAACCACTATATGATGCATGTTAATCCAACAACCAACTCATGCATTACCGAAAGAGAACTACACTATTCCACCACAAATACAAACCAACACAAAATCAGAGTACCAAGAGAAAGACTAAACAAAAGACCCAAAACAAGACAAGAAACTCTCCACAGCACCACACCGAGCTCCATGAACCAAGCACCACCACATCTCCCAAGCATCACCATGAACCACTATCAATAAGATGTTTTTCCTTTACATGTGTCCAAGAATATGACATCTAAAAAATCACCAAAGTGCCAGAGCAGGGGTGAGTATAAAACTCAGTTGGTTTTCCCCAATGACTTCTCTACTCACGCCACTAGGATAGAAGAGTTAGCCACCATTTATATGAAACCGTTTATATAAAAAAAATTATCAAAATAGTTTATAAAAAGATATAAAGAAGCTTCCACAACAAATCATATCCAAAAACATCCAAGTGCATTTGAAACCAATTTCCAACAAGTTAGTTTTATTTTCAAAAAATTAACCAAACAGGCTTTCAAACCATTTCACAAACAGTCTTTTTTGGCATACCCAACCATTTCCACAAACCCATGCAACCCACCATGCATGCTACCTGGAAGAGGGGAGAAGCCCTAACCCTTATCCATCCCAACAATTATGGGGAATACATCTTACCCTTATCCAACCCAAATTCACATGAATGGTTAACGGGGGAGAGCCCTAACCCTTATCCACCCCAACACTGATGGGGGAGAACCCTAACCATTATCCGCCCTGAATGAAATATGAATGTTTGACGGGGGAGATCCCTAACCCTTATCGATCCCAACAATGATGGAGGATAATGTTAACCCTTATCCATCCCAAATACAATATGAAAACACACCACATCTACCCATCAATCATGCCAAAACATCCTTTCAATAAAACACCTTTTTATTGAAAACCATTTCCATCAGAAACATTTCAATTAAAAACCATTTAAATAAAAATCCCTTTTTATTGAAAACCTATTTTTCATCAAACCATTTATAATTTTAGCAATCATAATTTAAAATCAACATTTGAAATTCAAGAAGCCAAATCACTTTGCACAACAATTCACCATGATTTCACAATTACATCAAAACCATAAATCATCACTAAAGAAGATGTATTCCATGCTTTTCACAATCAAAACCATTCAAATAAACCAATTTGAAACTAATACAATAAATTAAAACAAGAGGAGTCGAGAGTGAAGCCTTCTACCTCAAAGGTTTTGACGAAAACCCTAACAAATGGAGAACACACAAGAAAACCCGGCCAATTCACCAAGGATACTTCTTAGATCTCTTCTCCTAACAAAACCAAGACCAAAACTCATCATGTTTGGAATCCACACACTTCGATCTACCCATAACGGGCATATATCTATTAAACCGAGAGAATAAGAGAAGTAGATCTAAGTAGATCTAAGAAATCAAACAAGAACGATCACATACCTCAAGAATCCGGCTTCGATTTACCAAGAGAAGCCTTCGGATCACCTCCGTAATGATGGGAGAACCCTATTTGACCTTTGGGGAACCGAAATCCCAAGTTAGGGCCGCTTAAAACCTTAAATGAGCCACTTAGAGGCAAAATTCATGAGATCCACTTTTATATGATCTTGTTTAAGTGGTCGCATGGTTAGTTCGCACGGTTTGAAAAATCGTGCACTAACTGTGCGTTAGTTATTGCCTCGGCCACCCTTCTTGCATGATTTGGCCACACGGTTAAACAAATTGTGTTCCGACCATGTGGAAGCCACTTTCTCCAAGACCCACTATGCATGGTTTGGCCAAACAGTTTAGACAAACCGTGCACCTCCCGTGCGACTTCCCCTTTTTCTCAAAACATCATTCCAAGTTCTCCCGACTCTCCCATTCAACACCCTTAACATTAAAACCATGAAAAGCATCAAGTAAGGGTTACATACCAGAAACTGGGGGTATAAAATTCTCCCCACCATTGGCCTTTCTGTCCCCGAAAAGTAGAAAACCATCGCTTTCCTGAAAGAGTTCTGGCCACTGCTCTTTCATTTCATTCTTATGTTCCAAAGTCTCTTCCTGAATCTGACCATATTGGCACAAAACCCGCACTAGACCAATGCTTTTTCCATGAAAGACTTTATCTTGCCTATATAAAATCCATTCTAGGATATGTATCAACTAAGAATCCAGCTGTAGGTCAACGTGATCCCATCTGATCACATGGTCAGGATCAGGCTGATACTTTTTCAACTGAGATACATGGAACACATTATGCACTGCACTGAACCGTGGTGGTAATGTCAACCAATACGCCACCTCTCCAACCCATTCCAGTATCTCAAAAGGGACTATATATTGAGGATATAATTTTCCCTACTTCCCAAAATGACGATTTCCAAGCCTTGGAGAGATTTTCAAAAACACATGATCATTCATCGCAAATGACAACGGTCTTCGGCGATGATCCGCATAAGATTTCTGAAGAGTATGTGCCGTCTCCATCCTCTTTTTAGTCAACTAAATCTTGTCTGTTGTTTCTTGGTCAAGGCTCATCCCAACTAGTGAAGTCTCACCTATTTCCACCCAACAAAGTGGAGAACAACAAGGATTCCCATACAATGCTTCAAAAGGATCCATGTGTATCGAGGCCTGATAATTGTTGTTATATGATAACTCCACTAAAGGCACGTGCTCTTCCCACGAGCCACAAAAATCCATTACACAAGCATGAAACATGTCTTCCAACGTCTGTATCGACCTTTAGGATTGTCCATCCTTCTGAGGACGATAAGTCGTACTCATATTCAACTGAGTTCCAAGGGATTTCTGTAAGGATCACCAGAAATGAGATGTGAACCTCAGATCTCTGTCTGACACAATTGAAACTGGTATGCCATGTCTCTTTACCACTTCTTGGATATAGATTTTGGACAGATCCTCCACTGTATTAGATTCACAAATAGGGATGAAATGGGATGACTTGGTAAGTCGATCCACTATCACCCATATGGAATCGTGATTTAGAACCGTTCTTGGGAGACCTGTAACAAAATCCATAGCTATCTGCTCCCATTTCCATACTGGAATTGGTAGAGACTACAACATACCTGCTAGTTGATGATGTTATACTTTAACTTACTAATAAGTTAAACACCTTGAAACCAATTCAACTACCTTTCATTTCATTCCGCTCCACAAAAATTGTGCCTTTATCGCCTTATACATATTTTGTATTCCGGGATGAACAACCCATCTATAATGGTGGTAGGCATGAATGAGTTGTTCTTGAGCAGTTAAAGGTACAACCATCCGATCTCAAAACCGAAAAACTGAACTCCCATCCACCTTTCATCCCTCAATGGTCTCCCCACCATTGAGTTTTGAACTCATTGCAACACAGTCTACATCGGATGATTGTTCCTCCTTTACAATCTCCACCAAATTAGGAAAAATTGTAACTGGAAAGAAAACCACAACATTGGTTCGGTCTTCACATTCCATACGCATGTCGGCTAGGACCGACATCAACTACCACTCATCTGAAGATTCTTTCACCAACCGAGTATACAACTTTCTGCTTAATGCATCGTCCACTGAATTTCCCTTACCCAGTGTATACATCAAGTCAAAGTTGAACATTTGAAGATACTCCATCCATCTCCTCTGCCTCAGATTCAAATCTCGCTATGAGAAAATGTGTTTCAAGCTTTTGTGATCCATAAACATAGTAAATTTCTCACCAATGAGATAATGTCTCCATGTTTTCAAAGTATGGACAACTGTAGCCAACTCCAAATAATGTGTTGTGTAGTTTATTTAATGAGCTCTCAATTGTCTTGAGCTATAAGCAACAACATGGTCTCCTTGCATGAGAACACATCGCAACCCAGATCCTGAAGTGTCACAATACACCAAGTACCCCTGTCCTGATTCTGGAAAAATCAATATGGGTGCTGATGTAAAGTGAACTTTCAACTCTTGAAAATATCTATGACATTACTCAGTCCATTTAAATTCACTTTTATTCTTTGTCAATGCTGTCATAGGTTAATCTAGTCGTGATAAGTCATGCACAAAGCATCGGTAATAACCAGTTAGACCAAGAAAAATTTGTATTTCAAAGACATTCTTCGGCGGTTTCCAAGAAAGAATAGCTTCTATCTTTTCTGAATCCACAAAAACACCTTTCTCAGAAACAGCATGGCCTAGAAAGCCTACCTCTTGTATCCAAAAATCGCACTTTGATAATTTGGCATAAAACTGATGGTCTCTCAAGATTTCCAACACTATCGCTAAGTGTTTCTCATGCTCATCCCTTGTTCTTGAATACACCAATATGTCTTCCACAAACACCACAACAAAAGAATCTAGATATCGCTGAAATATCTGATTCATCAATGCCATAAAGACTACTGGTGCATTCGTAAGACCAAAAGGCATGACAACATATTCATAGTGTCCATACTTGCTTCTGAAGGCTGTCTTCGGAATATCCTCCTTCTGAACATGCAACTGGTGATATCATGACTACAAGTCAATCATAGAGAACCACTGATCTCTCCTCAATTGATCAAACAGGTCATCAATTCATGGTATTGGATATCTATTCATTATCGTAACTTGATTAAGTTTACGATAATCCACATATAGCCTTAAAGTACCATCTGCTTTCTTTACAATCAAAACTGGTGCTTCCCACAGAGACACACTTGTCTGGATGAAACTCTTGCTTTCCAGCTCCTCTAATTGCACTTTCAATTCCCATAACTCTTTTGGTTCCATCCTATAAGATAGAAGTGAGATAGTACTAGTCCTCGAAAGGAGATCAATCGTAAAAACCACTTATCTTATAGGTGGTAACCCTGAGAAGTTCTTGAGAAAGGCATCTGGAAATTGATCCACCACAGTTGGAAAACTATTTTCCTCAATCTCTTCCAATGATGACAAAGTCAAAACTTCCAATTGGTGAGAGATCCGTCCCACCATTGGTTCCAATAAGATCTTGGCGCCTTTCTTTACTATCCTTTATCCTCTAAAGAGATAGTCGATGACGTCCTCAGTCGTGAAACTAACCATTCTCCTATAACATTCGATGTGAACCTTAATCCTTGTCAACCAATCCATACCCAGGATTACATCATAGACATCCATGTCCAACATAGAGAAGTCCCATTTCAGCTCAGCTCCATCAAAAGTTATAACACATTCTCTACAGACGAAGGCTTGACATTCCATTTCACCCAGAGGAGTTTGCAGTTTAAAAATAGAAGGAATCATTTCCAATTTTAAACATAGCAAGTCAACAACATGAGAAGCAATGAAGGAATGTGATGCACCAGTATCAAACAACACTTTCACAAAGGTAGAATTAAAAATAATCGTACCTCTTACTATTGATAGTCCATCCTGATCATCAATAATCATCTGCTCAGCTCCATACAGTTGCTTCATCGCTGCATTGTTCTTCTTGTTTCCTTGCTGAGATTGCCCTGGTTGAGGAGTCATGGTATTTCAAGAATCACCATGGCTAGATCTGTTATGCTGAAAAGACTGACTCTGTTGTCCTTGTCCTATCGAAGCAAATGATGCTTGCGACGCTTGAGGAGTGTCACGCACCCCCGACCTTGGTGTATTCCTACAATAGCGTTGTAGATGCCCCATCTTCTTGCAATTGTGACATGCTCTAGGTTGCGCCGTACAATCTCACCTTTTGTGGTCAAGGGAACCACATTGAAAACAACCTTCTTTGCTCTGGGGTTGTGTAGGAAGGTTCACTGATCCCGCCATCTAGTTCTGATTCGCATTCCCACCTTGGAAGTAGGTGTCCTTCTTCCTCTTTTTCCCAACATTAGAGTTCCCACCCATTCTTGTGGGTATCATCATACTTCCTCCTCCCATAACTCATGCGATGTCTCATTCAAATATTGTTGCTCTATTTTCCATCTCCGTATAATTCGTAATACAGAGCAAAACTATCTTTGAGTGAATTTCCTGTCGCAACCCCGATTCAAAGATGTGTGCCTTTAGTGACGCACTTGCAGCAACTTTCGGTGCAAAGCGCACTAAATTCATGAATTTAGCCACATACTTCGTGACAGAGAGATTCTCCTGCTTCAGGCTGAAATAGTTCATCATCCTATGGATCTTGAACGTGTGATGATAGAATTGTTTGTTGAAAAATTCCTCAAATTCCTCCCAGCCCAGGCCTTGATCCACCTTAGCCTGCACCACTAGCCCCCACCACTGTCATGCAAGATCCTCCATCATATACGTTTCCAACTTGACCTTGAGATCTGATGGTGTTCCGATGAAATCGAAGATATGATTCATCCTACTTACCCACACCTCCGCCTTTTTGGGTTTAGCATCACCTCGAATGTTCAGTGGATTCTGCTCCATGAACTAGATGGTATGATCCACATTCCTTGGTTCATTCCTCCGGTTCCCCGTATCCACAGCATGAAAATCCTGGACAATACTCTGAACCAGCTCTTGGTTCACACGTGGTTCAAGTGCAACCACATTTTCCACAGCTTCTTTGGGTTGGTTTAGACAACGCCTACCGGGAGCCATTTTCTAAACCAACAACAAACTTTTCAATCTCACTCTCTAGCAACTGATGTCTTAGCATTCAAATTCTATCACATCATCTATCACAACATTGTTTTTCCAAATACAGCTTTTTTTCTATGTTCAACCATTTCGAAAACATTCAACATAATTTTTGAAAATTAACCCATTTTTCAAAAAACACCAAATACCCTGTTTTTGAAGTCTTTCACTTGACAACAATTTATGCATTTTTCAAAATTTGGCACCATGCACAAAATCATTACAAAATCCTCACAATGAGATATGCAATCCTAGTGGGAAGTCATTCCTCTACAATTCATGTCATGCTCCACTCATTAGTTAAACCCATGAAAATGAGATTTACAACATTCTAGAAGTGTATCCAAAATACTTATGTACCCAACACCCTGGTAACTTGAAGTTTAGCAAAAATGGGTTAGCTACATACTTTTATGTTATACATTTCAAGTTCTGAAAATCCAACTCTTGTCTAAGATTTCGAACCAAGGAATAGAAAAGAATGAATTTCAACTCCAGGACCAAGAAGATTGATGGACACTTGCTAGTTGAGGATCGAACAAGCTGATACCATTTTTAATGACCTGCTTATCCGCATTGGCTTGAGAATAATACAAGTCATTACTTGGCCTTAAGTGATATCCCCAAGATGCCAAAGGCTTGGAATAAATGCTGAAGGGTTTCAATGAAAGTGGGGATGATTTCCCCTTTGAGAAATAAACCAACAAAACCATCACTAACAACCACTATATGATGCATGTTAATCCAACAACCAACTCATGAATTACCAAAAGAGAACTACACTATTCCACCACAAATACAAACCAACAAAAAAATTAGATTACCAAGAAGAAGACTAAACAAAAGACCCAAAACAAGCTGAGACACTCTCCACAGCACCACACCAAGATCCATGCACCATGCACCACCACATCTCCCAAGCATAACCACAAAAAACTATAAATAAGATGCTTTTCCATTACATGTGTCATGGAAGATGACATCTGCAAAAGCACCAAAGTGCCAGAGGAGGGGTGAGTATAAAACTCAGTAGGTTTTCCCCAATGACTTCCCTACTCACGCCACTAGGATAGAAGAGTTATCCAACATTTATATAAAATATTTTATATAAAACAATTTCTGAAAATTGTTTATAACAAGATATAAACAAGATTCCACAACCAATCATATCCAAAAAAATCAATGTGAATTTGAAACCAATTTCCAACAAGTTATATTTTTTTCCATAAAAATAACCAAACAATCTTTCAAACCATTTTACAAAAATTACTTTTTGACATACACAACCATTTCCACAAACCCATGGAACCAACCATGCATGATACCTAGAAGAGGGGAGAATCCCTAACCCTTATCCATCCCAACAATGATGGGAGAGACTTCATACCCTTATCCAACCCAAATGCACATGAATGATTGGCGGGGGAGATCCCTAACCCTTATCCATCCCAACACTGATGGGGGAGACCCCTATCCATTATCCGTCCCAAATGCAATATGAATGTTTGACGGGGGAGATACCTAACCCTAATCTATCCCAACACTGATGGGGGAGACTTCTAACCCTTATCCGTCCCAAATTCAATATGAAAACACACCACATCTTCCCATCAATCATGCCAAAACATCCTTTCAATAAAAACACCTTTTTATTGAAAACCATTTCCATCAAAACCATTTCAATTCTAAATCATTTCAATAAAACTCCCTTTTTATTGAAAACCCATTTTTCGTCAAACCATTTACAATTTCAGCTATCATAATTTAAAATCAACATTTTAATTTCTAGAAGCCAAATCACATTTCACAACAATTAACCATGATTTCAAAATTACATCAAAACCATAAATCACCACTAAAAAAGATTTATTCCATTCTTTTCACAATCAAAACCATTCAAATAAACCAATTTGAAACTAATATCATCAATTCTAACAAGAGGAGTCGAGAGTGAAGCCTCCTACCTCAAAGGTTTTGATGAAAACCCTAAAAATGGAGAACGAACAATAAAACTCAGACAATTCACCAAGGATCCTCCATATATCTCTTCTCCTAACACAACGATGACCAAATATCATCATGTTTGGCATCAACACACTTATATCTACCCATAATAGGTGTAGATCTAAGAAACCGTGAGAAGAGAAGAAGTAGATCTATGTAGATCTGAGAAATAAAACAATAACAATCACATACCTAAAGAATCCGGCTTCGATTCACCAAGAGAAGCCTTCAAATTTCCTCTAGAATGATGGGAGAACCCTATTTGAGCTTAGGAGAACCAAAATATCGAGTTAGCGCCACTTAGGAGCTTAAACGAGCCAATTAGAGGAAAAAACATGTGATATTCTCCTTTATAGGATCAGTTTTAAGTGGTCGCATAGTTAGTTCGCAGGGTTTGACAAATCGTGTGCTAACTGTGCGTTATATACTGCCTCGACCACCCTTCTCGTACGGTTTGGTTGCACGGTTAAACAAATTGTGCACCGAATGTGCGGAAGCCACTGCCTCCAAGTATAAGGACCCATACTTTACATACATTGTTAATACTTAAAAATTAATGTACACTTATTACAACATGTAACAAAACCATGAAAGGACCGTATAGGTATAGTGTCTTTAGAAACTAGAAAACATAAACAACTGGTTCATAAATCATCTACGTTGTCTCCCATTTATTTCATCATATATAGAGTCCCTTTTTGGCATATCCTACTTAATATCCTTCTTCCTGACCTGGGGAAAGAAAACATACAAAAGGGTGAGCTCAAATGCTCAGTAATTGTAAACAAAAGAAATATCAATCACATCATATTCATAAGAACATAACATTTTAGAAATATTAACCTGCAAAAGAGATCATAATTTCATAACATGGGATAAATCATAGTAGTGAAATGTAATCCCAATAATCATAACTTGAAACATGAAGCTTTGTGGCATACACACATAATCATAGAAAGTCATTTCTTAGTAGTCAAGACTCATTTCCAAGACTATCTTAGTGGACAAAGTCCATTTCTGAACCAAGTTCATTCCTCGTTTCAGTCATGTTTCACTGAACTGGTTTCACCTGCCGTTCCAGCCATGTATATCTCATGAGATATAAAATCTTTAACCAATGCATTGGAGGGAGATATAGGTCCCACCCATCTCATAATGATACCATTCTTATGTGTGCCACAAAATCATAAATCATAAATCATTGCATAACCCATGTAATAAACATGGGATTCCTAAACATCGTGACATCATAAAACAATTCATATAGGATAAAGGAATTCATAAAAATAATTCTGTCACAACATAATCAAATCAATGCAATAATAGGGATAGAAACAGAACCCTATATTATCTTAGATGGAAAATAATTTTGATAAAACACTTGAACTCCATTCTTGAGGAAAATATCCTTTCTACTATAAAAGTAATTTTCCTTTATTAACTTGTCATAAAATTTTAAACTAAAAGAATTTTATTAAAAATAATCTTGAAAACTTGTAAAGGAAGCTTCTTGGAAATAATATTTTAAAAATCCATTCATTCCGTATAAGTTAAAAAAACATTCTTCTCGTACTTTTGTCGGAAAAGTCAAAAAGTACCTCGTACGAATAACGACAAAAGATTCATTTCATATCTTTTACTGAAAACTCACCGAAGGGTAAAATTGGATTTAAACAATTGTAGGAGGATATAAATAATATTTCATACTGAGGACACATGGATTTGGATGATAAAATACATCCCAGTAAATACCAAAGTATAAATAATCTCGGATAAAAATGAGATTGTGATATTTTCCCTTACCTTAGGTCCGATTTGTTTCGTAAGTGTGCGAACCTCCTGTATAATGATTTAAATAATGTCATTGACTTATTCCAGAATCATACTAATTGTTATTATATCGTATATGGTCATATTATTAGCTTCTTATTAGTAATATTTCATTGCTACTTGTTATTCGGGTGTTTATTACTTTTTGTTCTTATGTGTGTTTTGTCGAATAAATGCTTATTATTATTTTTAGGTTATAGATACCGCATTTCCAGAATGTTATTAGTGTAATATATATCATATTCATTCATTAAATTTATTTATATAATCATTATGCAATGAAGATCATGTAGAACGAGTCGCATCACATCGTGGAGACGGTATTCCGTACGTACGCACGAGTGATGATATCGTTCCCATGATCATGGAATTGTATTGGAGTGTATGTATACTATTTCAAAATAAATACCAATTTACAATAATCATATATAGTCATTATTAACACCATTATACCCATCCAACTAAGGTGGTGGTGGAAAATAGATTACACCACAGCGTGGAGACGGTATTCCGTACGTACGCACGCGCGGTGATTTCATTTTCCGTAGGATGGATAGATAGTGAAATAGAGTTGTTTCATACTTATAATAACATGTCAGTATATTAGTGATACTGATGTTATTAATTAATAATGAAACAACTAAATAAGAAGAAGTAGAAGAAGAAATAAAGTTGAAAGAATCGGTAATGGATATTACCTCTTCTTTCGACACGCCTTTTGAAACCTCTTCTTAGGGCACTAATATTGGTCTTTGAAGAAGACCAGAACATCTAGGATGTTTCTAGGGAAGTGGAGGGGAGAAATTGGCAGGGGTTGGCCGAGCTTGAAGGCTCAAAGTGGTGTGAGGAAGAGAGGGAGGAAGTTCCCTTTTATAAGGGAGGAGAGGGGCACCTTTGGAAAAACTAAAAATATTATTTTATTATAAAGTCATATTCGGTTTTAAATAGCTCAAAATTGATTTATTTAGAAGATAACGTGGGGATGGGTCGAAATAATCTCATCCAATATAATTTAGACAAGTTTAGGTTTCTATTTTAACCTTATCAATTAGATTTAACTTTAAGTTAAATAATTTTACTCTTACCTTGTCTTATTCTTTTCTTAAACTATAAGGTTAATAAACATACTATAACAAACCAAACGAACCCCAAGTTGCTTACTATTAATATATATAACCGTATCTAAGTCATTTTTCCGAACCTTAGATTTTTAGTAATAAAATATCAATTAATAATATAATATTTGTTTTAAAAACTATTTTATGTCAATTTTGACACTATTTGGTAATTGATTTTTGTGAAAATCACAACAGAATGATTATTTAGAACCAAGTTAATTGAATCAATAATAACATGTCATATTAACCTATAAAATTAGTGGGATTCATAAAAAGTTTCAAATTACATTTATTTGGGTATTTATAACATCAATTATGTCAATATTTCTTTAATAATATAATTACTGCATCATCATTGTGTCATAAATAAATTAAATTATTTAAAGTCTAAAAATTAAAAATAAAATAAAATTATGTAGCAAATATCATTTTCTTTCTAATGAATATTTATAGTCGAATTTATCTTATGTATAACCCTATATTAAAAATGATTTCCTTATTAAACTTTGATTTTAACTATTTTAACCCTTCTTTAAATAAATTAATATTAAATGTCCTAATCTAATCCAAGTGGTCCTAAATGGTCATATTTTATTCCTAAGGTTGTTTTTGGTCGAATTACACTTATCCAATAGAATTAGGACATGTGTTAAGGTAATAATAATATCATTTTTACCCTTAATTACCCTATTTACTTTTAACTGTGGTAAAAAAAGTAAAAAGTTACTATTCACCAAAAATTATTTTCATCTCATTGAACTACATTTTACTTACTGACATCAACTATGTCTCTCAAATTTTTGAAATTCCACTCATAGAAGCGGTAAAATTAGGTTTTATGTGAATTTGTAAATTCTCCTAGGAGGTGGGTAAAAGACGGTGAAAAGTTCAATAAATTTTTTATATATCTAAAATTATTATAAAATGACTCCAATAAATTGCATTGAACTTATATAGGTATTATGTATCAACTTTGACCAAAAATAAATTAAAATAAAATAAATAATTATTTAAATAAAAAGTTGGTTTTTAAATTGTAACCGAGTGTTTTCACTATTCATCAAAAATTGAATGTTTTCAGAAAAATATCCAAATTTCACCCTAGGATAATTTCGATATTCTGAATCCAAAAATGAAGTCCGTTTTGAAAAATAAAAATTAAAAAATTTTAAAAATTGGGTATTACTATTCATAACGGCTAGTTTTAATAATATTTTAATAACATATCGTTGTTTTGTGAAACTCGGTATTACGTACGACGAAAGGTATCGAGGAAGGTCACGATTGCGTGTGAAGAAAGCCAAGATAGTGTTGTGTGTAGTGAAATATTCCTTTGATGATTTATATAACAAAATATTTCTCAGAAAAGTCTCGGGTGTTACATTCTACCCCCCTTAAATTGAATTTCACCCTCGAAATTCGTCACTTTGTAACAAACAGATGAGGATACCTCTCCCTCATAATATCCTCAAGCTCCCATGTAGCTTCTTCTAATTGGTGGTTCCTCCATAAAACATTCACCAAGCGAGTGGTCTTGTTTCGTAGGACTTTTTCACTACGATCGAGAATCTCTATCGGTTGTTCTTCATAAGAAAGATCTTGTTCCAGCGGTACAACTTCTGAGCTGAGTACATGTGAAGGATCAGGTATGTACTTTCTCAGGAGAGATACATGGAACACATCGTGAACTTGAGAGAGATTCGGTGGAAGCTCCAATCGGTAAGCTACCTTTCCAACACGATCCAGAATTTCAAAAGGAACGATATATCTAGGGCTCAACTTTCCCTTCTTTCAAAATCTCATGACCCTCTTCCAGGGAGATATTCATAAGAACACTTTATCACCCACTTCAAACTCTAAGTATTTTCTTCGGTTGTCGGTATAACTTTTTTGTCGACTCTGAGATGCTCTTATGTGTTGTTGAATAGATCTGACCTTTTCTACCATCTCATCAACAAGATCAGGTCCTAATAGATTTATTTCCCCAACTTCATCCTAGTAAGTTGGAGTCCTGCATTTCTTTCCATAGAGAGTTTCATAAGGAGCCATCTGAATACTGGAGTGAAAGTTATTATTATAAGAAAATTTTACCAAAGGCAGCTTTTGATCCCTACCACCTTTCAAATCCATAGAGAAAGCTCTCAACATATCTTCTAGAGTTTGAATTGTCCTCTCAGACTGACCGTCTGTCTGAGGATGATAAGAAGTGCTGAAACTCAACTCTGTATCTGGAGTATGTTGAAGACTTCACCAAAACTTTGAGGTAAACCTCGGATCTCGATCAGATATAATAGAAAGTGGTACTCCATGCAATCTTACCACTTCCTTTACATATATCCTAGCAAACTGATCTAGAGAACAATCCTCTCTAATATAAATGATGTGTGCAGACTTTGTAAGATGATCAACTATGACCCAGATAGCATTATTGCCTTTGGATGTTTTAGGAAGTCCAGTGGCAAAGTCCATAATGATGTTTTCCCATTTCCATTATGGTATGGGTAATGGTTGTAACATCCCCTTAGACTTCTATCTCTCAGCTTTAACTTGCTGACAAACCAAGCATTGAGAGACATATTCATCAACATCTCTTTTCATGACATCCCACCAGAAGTACTCTTTTAGGTCCCTATACATCTTCGTGCTTCCAGGATGAATAGATAATGAAGAACTATGAGCCTCATCCAGCATCTCCTTCTTTAATTCGGGGATGGGAGGAACACAAACCCGATTCCTGAACTTTATTATCCCATCACAATCAAGGTTGAATTCAGGAACATTTCTCACCTTCTTTTGTAACTCTACATCTTCTGTCTGTGCCTCTTTAATCATCACTTGTATATATGGTTGAACATTCATTTGAGAAAGATAAGATTTTTCCCCTTCCACTATGATTCTAAGATCCATCCTTTGTAAATCCATAAATATTGGATCTTTTGTGATCCTCATCATGGATAAGCTAGCATGGTCTTGTCGACTTAATGCATCTGCCACCTTATTTGCTTTCCCAGGGTGGTAATGAATTGAGCAGTCGTAATCCTTAATCAGCTCCAACCATCTTCTTTGGTGCATATTCATCTCCTTTTGTGTGAAAATATACTTTAATCTTTTTTGATTAGTATAAATGTCAAACCTTTCTCCATAAATATAATGCCTCCAAATCTTTAATTCAATGATTACCGCAGCTAACTCCAAATCATGAGTTGGGTAATTTTTCTCATGGATTTTCAACTGTCGTGAGGCATAAGCTATCACCATATCATTTTGCATGAGAACACACCCCAATACCTTCTTGGATGTATCACTATAGATCACAAACCTTTCTACACTACATGGAAGTGTGAGAACAGGTGCACTGTATAACCTTCTTTTCAACTCCTTGAAATTCTCTTCACATTCCTCCGTCCAGACAAACTTAACTCCTTTCCGAGTCAACTTGGTGAGTGGATTAGATAACCTTGAAAAATCTTTCACAAAACGTCGGTAATATCCAGCCAAACCAAGAAAACTTCGGATCTCAGTTAATTTTGTTGGTCTCGACCATCTTTCGATAACTTCTATTTTTGCTAGATCCACATATATCCCCTCTTTTGAGATTATGTGACCCAAAAATGCAACTTTTTGAAGCCAAAATTCACACTTGGTAAATTTGGCATAAATCTTCTCCTTTCTCAGGGTCTTCAATACAATTCTCAAATGATCTTCATGTTCTTCCTTGCTCTTTGAATAGACAATAATATCGTCTATAAAGACTACAAAAAACTTATCAAGATAGTCTCTAAATAATCTATTCATCAGATCCACGAAGATAGCAGGGGAATTAGTAAGACCAAATGGCATCACTATAAATTCATAGTGTCCATACCTTGTACGGAAAGCCATCTTTGGTATATCCTCCCTTTTGACCCTTAATTGATGATACCCTAAACGAAGATCAATCTTGGAAAAGTATTATGCTCCACGTAGTTGGTCAAATAAGTCATCAATGCGAGGGAGAGGATATTTATTCTTGATAGTGATCTTGTTAAGTTCTCGATAATCATTACAGAGTCTCATTGATCCATCTTTCTTATTAACAAATAGAATAGGTGCTCCCCAAGGTGACGCACTAAGGCGTATGAATCCCTTATCAAGATTCTCTTGGAGTTGCTTCTTCAATTTCTGCAACTCAATTGGGTCCATTCTATAAGGTGTCTTTGAGATAGGCAAAGCACCCGGTACGAGTTCTATCGAAAACTGAACTTCACGATTTGGTGGAAGACCCGACAATTCCTCCAGAAAGAAATCATCGAACTCCTATACAATGGGAATATTCTTAATCGTGAGTTTCTCTCCAACCATTTGAGATAAATAACCTTCATTTAGTGGAATCAAGACCCATAAGATGGAAGAAATTTCCACTGGAAGGTTATGTTCATCCTTGCATCGATAAACGATCATAGATTGATCTGGAATATTAAATGTGACTTCCCTTCTTTGGAAATTGATATGAGCTCCATATAGAGAAATCCAATCCATGCCAAGAATCACATCAAATTACACTATAGGAAGGATCACAAGATTTTCAGGAAGAACTTTCCCACAAACTTCAATCCGAGAAGAATTATAAACTTTTGATGCGACTGTTGTGCCATTAGGGGTTGTCACAGCTAACTCAACATCTAATTGTTGAGGAAATACGGCGATACCCTTAGAAAATTATTCAAAAATAAAAGAGTGGGTTGATCCAGAATCAAATAAAACATTTTCTATTTTATATTGGATGGTAAGTGTACCTTTCCCCACATCGTTATCGTACTCCACATCACTGATAGAAATTTCATGTGACTTTCCTTGGCCTTTGGCCTTAAGAGTTATTTTACGTCTATCATCATAAAAAACCCTTGGATTAGGTCATTGATTGGAATAATTCCCCATTTCCTTGAACTTGTAACATTGAAGTTTAGTAGGTGCACTATGTGTAGCCTTTTCTTTGTTCACATCACTAGACATCTTCTTCCCATCATTATGGCATTCAAATGACCGATGACCTTTCATTCCACATTTGAAACATTTACTTGTCCCTTTAAGACAAATCCCTCCATTTTTCTTTCCACACTTTGAGAATAAGGGAAAATCATCTTCTTTTTAGTGTGCTTTTTATATTTTCCATTGAATTCCATTTTCCTCTTCTTATCAAACCCACGTGACTGATGGGTTACACCGATCTCCATCTCAACCTTGAGAGCACATTGAACAATTTCATCATATCTATTGAAGTCCCTTATGGCTAACGCCCTTCAAAGACTTGGTTTTAAGCCACTAAAGAATCGATCGATCTTACTCTCAGGTTGGATAATAATACCAGAATCATACCTTGTAAGTCTTGTAAAATTTGCTTCATAGGTACCAACGGATTCATCATCCTTTTTCTTTAGTTCAATAAACTCCTTCTCTATCTTTGTTCGAAGAATATGAGGGAAGTACTTATTGAAAAATAAGTTCTTGAACTCGTCCCATTCCATGGATTCAATTTCATCCCTTTGCCTCGTATTCTTGATAAGATTTCACCATTGATCAGCATCTCCTTCCAAACGATACACTGCTAAGATGAATTTATCATGTTCAGAACATTGAAGAACTGAAAATATCTTTTTAGTGGTACTGATCCATTATTCAGCCACTAATGGATCAGAAGACTCGCTGAATGAAGGTGGACGCTGCCTCATGAAGGATTCAACAGAATGTTGCTCCTTTCTTTCCTCGTTTGTAAGTCATGCATGATTCATAGATTGAGAAATTTGTGTGAGCATGGATACAATATTTTTTATTCCATCTCCCATAACGTTTGGTTGCTTAGGGGGACAATCATTGCATTTCCCGTCGCATTCCGCAATAACACGGTTCCTTCGGGTTCCAGCCATTGACTAAAACCGATAAGAATAGTGTGAGCAACACTAATTATAATAAGAAAACCACATAATCAAGAATAAAATTTCACACTTAAGGTATTTTCATAGGTTGTTCATGGCCATTTCTAAAACACTAAGATTTTGTTCTATGCTTAGACTTATCCTTAGGGTTCTTACTAAGGCTTTCACGTCCTAGTTTCCAAAGGTTGACTATACCTTTCCTCGATTTCAAATTTGAATTATCCTAGGAGGGAAGTTGCGACAGAAGAGGTTTTCATGGGGGTGCGAGCTACTGTGTTGGACCGGTTGTCGGTTCATCCAGAGCCTCGTGATCTGATTGCATGGTCCCCCTGTCCGGTGGCCGAGATCTCCCCCCGACAGGATCGAAGTGCAGTGTTCAAGTGTGGATTTTTCCTGGATCTTCTACGGAGCCCTGCCAGGTACATCTCCCCTCCGTCCACTCCTATCTGCATCTCTTCCCTCCTTTCTCCAGAGAACCTCCGGAAGTCTCTTATGAGTAGCCTCACTCTGGATGTGGAGGGGTTGGACAAGAAGGATCTTCCCTCTTCTGGGTTGTAGAAAGAGCTGGTGTTATCTCGTCTCTCCCCTCAGCGTCGTCTACTATCCTCCTCTTCTCAGAGAGATGTGGGTTCATTATCTGATGTTGTTGCTAAAGGTAAAGGCAAAGCCCCGGTGGAGGAGGACACTCATTCCTTCAAAAAGGTGGTTCTTACTCCCAAGCCGGCGTCCCTCGAGGCAGTGTTTTCAGGCCCTGTCACCCGTTCTAGATCCAATGATTCTGGACGTTTCACGCCGGCCCTTTTCTCTTTGTCCTCCCCTACTAGAGCCTGGAAGGTCCTGACTTGATGATCCCCGTCCTTATCTGGAATGCACGGGGGTTAGGGGCTCAAGACAAACGTGCCTTTATGGCCTCTAAGGCTAGGATTTTTCATTCTCAAGTTGTGGTGATTCTGGAACCCAAACAGGTTCATAGAAAAGGCCTGTCTCTTACCAGGAAAATGGGATTCCCCAACTTCTTCCATGGAGGCGCTGAGAACCCCCACATCTGGATTGGCTGGAAGAGCCATGTTTCTATTGATATTTTGATCCTCTCTTCACAATGCATCAACGCTAAGATCTCCACTGCAAGTCATGTTTTGGTGTTTTCCTTTGTTTATGCGGCCACTGAGGTTTCCAAGAGGAGGTATCTCTGGCATCTCCTAGGAAAATTTTAAACGGGGTCTCTCCCTTCGTTTGTGGGTGGTGACTTCAACGTCATTGCAGACGTCTCTGAGAAAAAGGGGTGCATTGGTAATAATTTTGGTGGCATTCATGAATTCAAGGAGTTCATGAGGAGCGCTGGGCTTTTGGACCTTGGATTCTCTAGACCTAAGTTCACATAGTGCAATCACCGCAAGGGAGCAGATCGCATTTGGTGTCAGCTGGATCATTGCCTTTCCAACCTTCATGGGTTGGACTTTTTTCCAAAGACGTCAGTATCTCACCTTCAGTGGGTGCTCTCTGATCATAACCTGATCCTAATCAACATCAAGAGGGAGGAGGATGCACGTTCTCTCTTCTCCTACTCGACTGCATGGCATGGGGACGACTCCTTTTTAGATGTTATCAGGACGTCTTGGACTAAAGATGATGATGCTAGATCGTGGGGTGGCCGGGTGAACCGCCTCAGGCATCTAAAAATGGACATGCAAAGCTGGGTGAACACCAGACCTAATGTTGCCCAGGGTATTAACAGCCTCAGGCTGGAAGTCGGCATGTTGGAGGATTCTCTCCAAAACTGTTGGGATGAGAATGTGTTTGTTTTTTGTGTGTGAAAAAAAGAATCTCTTGGATGAGAGGCTTGTTTCTCTAGAGAGATATTTCAAACAAAGGTCACGGGTTTGATGGATTAAGGAAGGGGATAGAAACAGTGCTTTTTTCCATGCTTGCATTAAAGAGAGGAAAATATCAAGGATGAAAATGAGAATGGAGAATGAGGACTACACTTCGGATGTGAACACTGCAAGGAAGATCGCTCTAGACTTCTTCAAAAATACCTTGGCAGGGGAGCCTGTTTCGTCCTTCGTGAGGGGGTTCCAAGCTTCTGAGTACTTTTTCAGCCACATCCCCTCAACGGTTAACCTGGTGGACAACTGTGCTCTGTCCTCTATTCCCTTGGCCGAGGAGATCCGGGTGGCTATCAGAAACATGCCCCAAGACAGCGCGCCTGGTCCCGATGGCTTCCCGGCCAGCTTCTTCCACTTCACATTGGATATTATCGGCCAGCTTGTTGTGGAGTCGATCCAGGACTTCTTTAGCGGTGGCCCTCTCATTAGGGTCATTTTGGCCTCCAGACTGGTTATTATCCCAAAGATCAGGAACCCTACCCTTGTTAGTCTGTACAGGCCGATTTTTCTTTGCAATGTTGCTTATAAAATTCTTGCCTCTGTCCTTGTCAGAAGGCTCGACAAGGTTCTTCCTCACCTGGTCTCAATGGAGCAGCCCGGTTTCATCAAGGGAAGGAACATTCAAGGGGCAGTGGGCATCGCTTATGAAATGGTGGAGGACATTAATAGAAAATCATTTGGTTACAATGTCATATTCCAATTCGACATGAACAAGGCGTATGACATGTTCGAATGGAGATTTATCATCCAGGTCATGAGGAAATTTGGGTTCAATGAGGTTTTTTTGCGATATTTGCTTCAGATGTTATTCATCTCTGTGGATCTCCATTTCCATGATGGGTAAAACCTTTGGATTCTTGAAGACTGTCTGTGGTGTTCATTAAGGGGATCCCATGTCCCCATTCCTCTTTGTTCTCACCCAGGATGCGATTTCAAGAAATTTCAATCATGGGATGGATACAGGCCTTATTCTTCCCTTCCGCGGAAGGAATAATGTTACCATCTCCCATCTTATGTTTGTGAATGATATACTAGCTTTATAAATGGCAGGAAAAGTTTGTTGAAGGCTCTCATGGATTCCTTATCCACCTACGGAAGATGGAGCAGGCAGAGTGTCAACCTGGCTAAAAGTCACTTCTTCACTTCTAACAAATGCCTAGTTTCAAGGTACAAGGAGTTCCAAAAGATCCTGGGTTGTTGTAGGATGTCGTTTCCCATTTCTTACCTCGGGGTTCCGATCTCCTGTGGCCGCATCAAGAAGGTGCATTTCTCTGCGATCCTTGATCTCATTCTGGGTAGAATCTACAACTAGAAGAGTAAGCTACTCTCCTTTGGTGGACAGATCACGTTGATCAACAGTTTCCTCACGTCCATCCCCATGCACGTCTTCTCGGTGATCCATACTCCTAAGGTTACTGTGGAGAGGATGGAACTTATTCTTAATTATTTCCTGTGGGATGCCAAGGAAGAGGGAAGATTCCACTGGGATTCCTAGAAGGGTCTGTCCAGACCAGTGGAGGAAGGAGGAGTTGGCCTCCGTGATATCCAGGGTACGCTTCAAAGTCTTTAGTCTCGACTCTCTTAGGAAGTTATCGTCGAGGATTCGCTGTGGGCGAAGTTTTTTAAAGCACGCTACCCGGGGCTAGAAGCACAGGGCCTCTACAGTTCCACGAGGCTGGCAAGGTGCATTTTCTTCTTCATTGACATGTTGTCAGGTCATTCGAGGTGGATCATCGGTGCGGGGAATATCAGTTTTTGGGACACCAGTTGGTCGGGGGAGCCCTTGTGATATCCCGACTGCCCTTTTCCAGATATCAACTTCAGTACTGCATGTGAAGAGTTCAACTTGATCAATACCTCTTTGAATTCTAATAAGATGTCTATGTTCGAGAATATTGTCATGAGGGAGGAACCCGATAGATATCTCTTCTCGGCCACAAGCTCAGGAAGGTTTACCTCGCAAGGCTTCAGGAGTATCGTTCTTCCAGGTAGCAACACCAACACCTAGGCTCCAGCACTTTGGTGCAAGGATTTCCTCATTAGAATGAACTTTTTACTATGGAGAATCAAAAACAAGGCGTTACCTACGGAGGACAGCATCCAACACCGGGGCGTTGCTTTGGCCTCTAGGTGTTTCTGTTGCACTAATCACACGTGCGAATCGGCGAAACACCTATTATTTCAAAGTCAGTGGGTGCTTCATTTTTGGTCCTTGTTCACGTATAATCCATGCAGATCAGTTGGAGAGTATTCAATCCAGGAATACGTGGAGTGATGGTTTGCTGGCTCGGGGTCTTCTTGCCAGGAGCAGACGGTTAGAACGATCATCATTGTGGATTTGTGTTGGGTGCTTTGGGAGGCTCGCAATTAGGTTCGGAGGGGTGAAAGCCGTTCGTTGATGTTCCTCTAGTCTAGCCTCAAGTCCCTCATATTCTATATTTATTCTCAGATCAAAGGTGGTTCAATGTCAACTGCGGTTAATAATCTTCTTAATCATCCCTGTTTTCTGAGAAAGGGGACTGGTTTGTGGGTTATGTGGCACCCACCAGTCATGGGACTCAATCTCAACGTTGATGGGTCATGCATGGGGGTGATCATGATGGGGGAAGGTGTGCTGCGAGATTCCTTAGGTTCGGTTCTCATCGCCTTTAGTTCCTTTTATGGGCCAGGAAATTCTCTGAGTGCGGAGGTCCATGCACTGGCCTCGGGTCTGTCGGTGTGTAGAAGGAGGAAGTTGACAGCGTCCGAAATCAAGACTGACTTAGATACTCTTGCGAAGATCCTGAAAGGGACGAGTGTGGTTCCTTGGGAGCTCACTTACATTATCAGAAGGTGCAAGATCAGAACCTCACATGGGAAACTTATCCATCACAGTTGGAGGGAGGCTAATTTCGCGGCGGATTCCCTTGCTTGCTTGGGTAGGCAGGACGATCCTCTCATCATTTATGACTCTCTCCTTTCCCTTTCTCCATAATGTGCCTCTTTTGTGCTGGGGGATGCTCTGGGGCTCCACCATTTTCGACCCCCTTGAGGTGTCTTGTATCCCTTGTCCTTTTCTTTTTGAAAAAAATAAACTACTACTACTAATACTTCAAAATTAAAGTACACTTATTACAACATATAACAAAACCATTAAAGGACCGTATAGGTATAGTGTCTTTATAAACAAGAAAACATAAACAACTGGTTCATAAATCATCTACGTTGTCTCCCATTTATTTCATCATATCTAGAGTCCCTTTTTGGCATAACCTACTTAATATCCTTCTTCCTGACCTGGGGAAAGAAAACATGCAAAAGGGTGAGCTCCAATGCTCAGTAAGGGTAAAAAAAGAAATATCAATCACATAATATTCATAAGAACATAACATTATGGAAATCTTAACCTGTAAAAGAGATCATAATTTCATAACATGGGATAAATCATAGTAGTGAAATGTAATCCCAATAATCATAACTTGAAACATGAAGCTTTTTGGCATACACACATAATCATAGAAAATCATTACTTAGTAGTAAAGACTCATTGCCAAGACTATCTTAGTGGACAAAGTGCATTTCTGAACCGAGTTCATTCCTCGTTTCAGTCCTGTTTCACTGAACTGGTTTAACCTGCCATTCCAGCCATGTCTATCTAATGAGATATAAAATCTTTACCCAATGCATTAGGAGGAGATATAGGTCCCACCCATCTCATAATGATACCATTCTTATGTGTGCCACAAAATCATAAATCATACATCATTGAATAACCCATGTAATAAAAATGGGATTCCTAAACATCATGACATCATAAAACAATTCATATCGGATAAAGAAATTCATAAAAATAATTCCATCACAATATAATCAAATCAATGCAATAATAGGGATAGAAACAGAACCCTATATTATCTTAGATGGAAAATAATTTTGATAAAACACTTGAACTCCATTCTTGAGGAAAATATCCTTTCTAATTTAAAAACATTTTTCCTTTCTTACCTTGTCATACAATTTTAAACTAAAAGAAGTTGATTAAAAATAAACTTGAAAACGTGTAAAGGAATCTTCTTGGAAATAATGTTTTAAAAATCCATTCATTCTGTATAAGTTAAAAAAACATTCTTCTTGTACTTTTTTCGGAAAAGTCAACAAGTACCTCGTACGAATAATGACAAAAGATTCCTTTCATATATTTTTCTAAAAACTCACCAAAGGGTAAAATTGTATTTAAAAAATTGTAGGAGGATATAAATAATATTACATATTGAGGACACATGGATGTGGATGATAAAATACACCCCAGTAAATACCAAAGTATAAATAATCTATGATAAAAATGAGATTGTGATATTTTCCCTTACCTTAGGTCTGATTTGCTTCGTAAGTGTCTGAACCTCCTGTATAATGATTTAAATAATGTCATTGACATATTCCAGAATCATACTCATTGTTATGATATCATATATGGTCATATTCTTAGCTTCTTATTAGTAATATTTCATTGCTACTTGTTATTCAGGTGTTTATTACTTTTTGTTCTTATGCGTGTTTTGTCGAATAAATTCTTATTCTTTTTTTAGGTTATAGATACCTAATTTTCAGAATGGTATTAGTGTAATATATATCATATTCATTCATTCAATTCATTTATATAATCATTATGCAATGAAGATGATGTAGAACGAGTCGCATCACATCGTGGAGACGGTATTCCGTACGTACGCACGAGCGATGATATCGTTCCCATGATCATGGAATTGTATTGGAGTGTATGTATACTATTTCAGAATCAATACGAATTTACAATAATCATATATAGTCATTATTAACACCATTATATCCATCCATGTAAGGTGGTGGTGGAAAATAGATTACACCACAGCGTGGAGATTGTATTCCGTATGTACGCACGCGCGGTGATTTCGTTTTCCGTAGGATGGATAGATAGTGAAATAGAGTTGTTTAATAATTATAATAAAATATAAGTATATGAGTGATACTGATGTTATTAATTCATAATGAAACAACTAAATAAGAAGAAGTATAATAAGAAATAAAGTTGAAAGAATCGGTAACGGATATTACCTGTTCTTTTGACACGCCTTTTGAAACCTCTTCTTAGGGCACTAAGATTGATCTTTGAAGAAGACAAGAACCTATAAGATGTTTCTAAGGAAGTGGAGGGGATAAATTGGTAGGGGTTGGCCGAGCTTGAAGGCTCAAAGTGGTGTGAGTAAGAGAGGGAGGAGGTGCCCTTTTATAAGGGAGGAGAGGGGCACCTTTGGAAAAACCAAAAATATTATTTTATTATAATGTCATATTCGGTTTTAAATAGCTCCAAATTGATTTATTTCTAAGCTAAGGTGGGGATGGGTCGAAATTCTCTCATCCAATAGAATTTATATAATTTTAGGTTTCTATTTTAACCTTATCAAATAGATTTAACTTTAGGATAAATAATTTTACTCTTACCTTGTCTTCTTGTTTTCTAAAACTATAAGGTTAATAAACATACTATAACAAGCCAAACGAACCCAAATTTTCTTAATGTTAATATATATATCCTTATATAAGTAATATGTCTGAACCATATATTTTTAGAAATAAAATATCAATTAATAATATAATATTTGTTTTAAAAACTATTTTATGTCAATTTTGACATTATTTGGTAATTGATTTTTGTGAAAATCAAAACAAAATGATTAGTTAGAACCAAGTTAATTAAATCAATAATAACATGTCATATTAATCTAGAAAATTAGTGGTATTCATAAAAAGTTTCAAATTACATTTATTTGGGTATTTATAACATCAATTATGTCAATATTTCATTAATAATATAATTACTTCATCATTATTGTGTCATAAATAAATTAAATTATTTAAAGTCCAAAAATTAAAAATAAAATACCATTATGTATAAAATCGTTTTATCTTTCTAATGAATATTTATAGTAGAATTTATATTATGTATAAACCTAATTTAAAAATTATTTACTTATTAAACTTTGATTTTAACTATTTTAACCCTTCTTTAAATAAATTAATATTAAATGTCCTAATCTAATTAAAGTGGGCCTAAATGGTCATATTTTATTCCTAAGTTTGTTTTTGGTCGAATTACACTTATCCAATAGAATTAGGACATGTGTTAAGGTAATAATAATATCATTTTTACCCTTAATTACCCTATTTACTTTTAACCGTGGTAAAAAAAGTAAAAAGTTACTATTCACCAATAATTATTTTCATATCATTGAACCACATTTTACTTACTGAAATCAACCATGTCTCTCAGAGTTTTTAAATTCCACTCACAGAAGCGGTACAATTAGGTTTTATGTGAATTTGCAAATTCTCCTAGGAGGTGGGTAAAAGACGGTGAAAAGTTCAATAAAATTTTTATATATCTAAAATTATTATAATATGACTCCAATAAATTGAATTGAACTTAAATAGTTATTATGTATCAACTTTTACCTAAAATAAATTAAAATAAAATAAATAATTATTTAAATAAAAAGTTGGTTTTTAAATAGTAACCCAGTGTTTTCACTATTCATCAAAAATTGAAAGTTTTCAGAAAAATACCAAAATTTCACCCTAGGCTAATTTAGATATTCCGAATCCAAAAATGAAGTCCATTTTGAAAAATAAAAATTAAAAAATTTCAAAAAGTGGGTATTAATATTCATAACAGCTAGTTTTAATAATATTTTAATAGCATATCGTTGTTTTGTGAAACTCGGTGTTACGTACGACGCAAGCTATTAAGGAAGGTCGCGATTGCGTGTGAAGCAAGCCAAGATATTTTTGTGTGTAGTGAAAGATTACTTTGATGATTTATATAACAAAATATTTCTCATAAATGTCTCGGGTGTTACACCAAGTCCCACTATGCACGGTTTGGCCGCACGATTTAGACAAACCGTGCGCCTCTCGTGCGACTTCCCCTTTGCCTCAAAACATCATTCGAAGTTCTCCCGACTCTCCCATTCAACTCCCTTAACTTTAAAACCATGAAAATCATCAAGTAAGGGTTACATACCAGAAACTGGGGGTACTAAATTAAACCTATGGAGTCATAATCTTTCTTCTGTTGTTTCTATTCAGTGGAAATAGGTGGAGGGCCTTGTACCCATGTCATCACCCAATGTTATTCCCTATACCTTTGGTTTCCATTGTGTCTTTGGAGAAAGGTTTGAAGTTTTGCTAGACAGGTTGAGCACATGGTTTCCACTTGGTTATTAGTGACCATGCCCCAGAAAACCATGTAGATAGAATGATCCCCACTGTTATTGCATGGTTTCCCAAACCGTGTAGACTAACCATGTGGTCATCCCAACTCTTTAAATTTTGGGGTCTTTCTATATCAGCACATGCTGGTCTATTAATATGGTTGGTTCTTATTGTGGGGAGACCCATTATGAGTTTTATATAAGTTATTTTGTAAATTTCGGATGGAAGTATACCCTTTTTACCAGAGAGTCCATTCAGGCTTCCCACTGTTAGTGTCCTGATTCTGTCTCGAAAAAAAATATAGGTTGTCTCTTAGGGTGGGGAGCCTATTTTTATTCCCCAGTACCAATAAATCAGACTTATCCATGGTCTTGGATTTGTGGTAGGTAGCCTCTTTTGGAGCTATTAATCTACCTACATCTTCCTTGGGTAAACGTTGAGATTGGAGAGTGCCCAATGGTTTAGTTATAGCAAGGTAAGTGTAACCTTGTTTGATGTTGTTGTTCATTTGGGTGAATTGATTGAGTCTTGTTCGGATATTGTTTAAAGAGTTTTATTTTTGGATAAAGTATGAATGTGATTGATCATTTCAGTAATGTGGTGTGTGTTTTTTTTGTGAGAGTAATAATTCATTAATTTATCACTAGAGGTGTTTTGGCCTTTGGGGGTGAAACAAGGCTAGGGAGTACCTCTTGGTTTCTCAGTTGGGTTTGGTTGTTGCTTTGGCCTTGATGTGACTTTCCAGGGAGAAAATTTTTCATGGTGGGGAGAATTGTCACATAAATGAATTATTTTAAAGTTAAATTCCATTTAATTTCTATTCATGCTTTGTTTTGGGGTTTTTCCAAGCTTTTATGGAGGAATGAGTGAGTTTTCTTGAATTGGTCCAAACCGTGAGCTCAATTCCAGATTTAAAATTAAATTTTGATTCCTTTATAACTTCTTAATTTTTCAAAAAACAAATTCCATTACAATTCCTAATTGTCATCCCCTAACCTATTAACACCACCATATTAATTTAGACCATTTATGAATCCATAATTATGGTGGATATGAGTTTTTTAATGGATTGGGCCTGTCCGAAAGCTAATTTTCTGAATTAAAAATAAATTTTAATTCCTTAATATCTCCTTCAATATTTAAGTTTTTTTGGTGATTCAAACTCTCAACTAAGGCGCGCCCCATTCTCTCCTCCAACAATTTTGATCACAATAGTATCAATAAATTGGTCGAACCTTCTCTGGATTTCAGAAATCACCCAAATTTGGATAGGTAAATTGATCCTTTCATAACTCCTTCTATTTTTACTCTTTTTTCCCCATTAAATTTCATACATGATGTCCTAATACGTGATATAACCTCCCTTAAATGGTTGGATGTTTTCAAATTCAGATACTGGTGGATTTTGGGTCATTTTTTCAAGATTGTTTTTAGTAAGTGTTTCTCTCTTCAATTTATTCCTTCCCCTTAGGGTTTCCTCACTCTTTAATTATGTTCTAAAATGTCTATAATTTAGGGTTAAAACCTATGGTTTCATTGGGTGTGTTTTTGGTTAAATGTTGTGGTCTAGGTCTGGATTTATCTTCCTTGTGATGCGGTGGTGGTGCGGTTGATATTTCACACCATGTTTTGAGGGATTCGACACTTTCGGTAGGTAGTTCTATGTGTAAACAATTATTAATGATTTATCTTTATGTATTTACTAATTTTTTATATTCCTCATTTGTTGGGTGTGGTGTGAAAACTATTTATGATTTATTTGGTTAAGTGTTTAATTTTATAGTTTCATTTTAACTTGAAATCAGGTGTTTTCATGTGTTACTCATGGGGTATTATTTGGGTGTATTTTATAACATATGGAATTGGTTTACTATATCTTTTTTTTGCCTACCAATTCTAGTTTGGTAATGTATTAGGGTCATTTGGCCCTAAAAATAGGCTTTTTGAATAGGTTTTATGTGTAAAACATTGTTATACTTCTTGAGATAATTTTATGAAAATGTGTGTTTCCATTTGAATATTTTGTAGTATTATTCAAGGTGATTTTATAAAAATTGAAAGTGGTTTTATAAGTGTCTACATGGCTTCCAATTATGTTTTTATAGGAATTGGTATGGTTTTTTTTCTTAAATGGGGCTTTTTAAATGGGTTTGGTGTGCAAGACATATTTACACCACTTGGGTTCTTTTTATGAAAATTGTAAATGTTTTAGTTGGTTAAACAAAGTGGGAAAATGGTGCATATGTACTGTTTGGTATGTGTGTTCACCTATTAAGGGATTTTGAAAGGTTAAGTGAATTTTTAAGATGTCAAACATTTTTAGAATGTTTTGTAAATTTTTGAAATGTTTTATTAAATTGTGATGTTCGAGCGAAACTTGTTTGTGGGCTGTTTCGAGTAAGTTTGATTATAAAATGATTTTGAAGGTAAAAATGGTATTATGTAACAAGTGAGTGGGATGTTATGAAAATTTTAATATATTGGAATGGTTTTATAAAAAAATTTAATGGATTTGTGGAAGTGTTATAGAAATGTGAAAAGTGTTGTGGGCTATTTTGGTGTGATTCGAATTTCAAAATTAATTTGAATGAAAAGTGGACTTTTGTGACTTGTGTTGTATACATGTGGGATTTTTGGGGAATCTATGACATGGAAATAATATTTTCATGTGAAAAGTATTTTCATTGACTTGTTGAACTTGTTTGAGCACAAAGGGATAACCCGGGTATCTAGGTGGGTGGACGTGTACTAGTATGCTAGTGAATCTGTGGGGTTTGGCCTCAGTTTCACTTAGAAAGATTGATGCTTAAAACTCTAAATAAACTATGATGATGATTATTTGGGACCACTAGGTTATGGATATGTTCCCTAAAAGTGGCTCATGCAAGAGAATGAATATTTTTGATGGTTACTCTCACCGAGATACGAGGTACCTCAGACCCACAGCTAGCTAGTGCCTAGGGGTTATTTCCCATTGCTTGTGGTCACTAGATATTTTGTTCTTTCCATCGGCATAAAGTATGAGTGTTTGTAAAATTCAGTAGCTTTTGTATTTATTTTAAATGTGTTTATTCTTAAAATTATCCCACCTGAAAACTATTTTTATTTAATGTTGCATCTTTTAGAAATTGTAACTAGCATTTCATGTTTTTGAAAACATGCATGCTTTTTGTCATTAAATGTTTATCACATAGAATCTATTAGTGGTGGTATCCTATTGGGGTTTTTGTCACAACATAATTACACCCTTGGGTTCAAGTAGAATTGGTTATTTTTGTTGTCACAGGTTGGGTAAAATTTTTAGTTCTAGTGGTTCGGGTTTCTAGCTGGTCCTTGGTGGTGAAGTATTGTGGAGATGGCTTGAGGGCGGTTCCCCTTTCCATGAGGGTTATTGGACAGTTCCCTTTTGGTTTTGTACATTTGTTATAGTCTTGTTGAGTTGTCTTAAAATATGTAAATCAGTTCTGATTTTTTTTTGTGAATGATTGTTTGGATTGAAAAATCCAGATTCATTTTATTGAATTCTTTTGTTGATTTAAGTTTATAAACTCGGGTAAATAATTCCCAATTTTCATTTTATGATTCCTTGGCACTTCTTCCAGCCTGTGGGGATCGGGAATGCCCTTTGGGCCTTGTTTCGGGCCGGTTCGAGTGCCAGTTTTTATGGCAAACAGATTCGGTTCATGATGGAATGTCCCTACCTTTACCTATTTCCAATAAAACAAAGTCTACAAGTACCCTAAGGTAGAAGTGGGGTGTGAGAAACAAAGCCCAGTAGGAAACCACAAATGAATCTATAAAAGTTCTAATATCAATAATGAACAAGTTCAAGCTTTAAAAAAATTATTTTCTAATATTTTTTTAAATAACATAATTTGGAAACATTTCTCAAACATTCCTTGGGTTTTCCAAAAATTACATGTCTTGTTTACCAAATGAAAAAGCATATCAGTCATAAAAAAATAAGGTAAACATACAAAAATATCAATATACACATGAGCCTACATCAATGAAATAATATATCATGAGATAAATAGCCATAAACATGAATACACCTTCCAATCAGGCTCCATCATATGGGATAATACATACTAGACACTCATGATCCTAAAAAAGGCATCACGTTAGATCCAACTAATATGGATTCCTGCCACATTCCATCTATATACAAGTGGTTACCTTCTAATGGGTTCACACATATTAAGGTTACCCATGCCTATTCCTCAATGCACCCAAGGTTCCTTTTGATCAATGTTTTCAATTTCAGTTTTAAAAACCATGCTCAAATTTTTGTAAAACTATTTCAAATATTGGCCAATCTAATTATGGGTTTGAAAATCCATTTTATTCTAAATTAAGTAATTTTTTTTCAAATAAAACCCCTTTAAAACACAACACCATTACCTTTTTCAATATCCACACATTCAATTCAATATAAAATCTTGAGGAAACAATAATAACAATAGGAAAATAGAGAAATTATAATGCTTGGAAAGATCCACCCACCTCAAGAACATAAAAACCTAAAAGACATTGAAAACATGGATTAAAAATAACAATATCTAAATTTAAAAGACACAGAATGATGAGTGATTAAAAGGGACTGATTGAAAACATGATATAATTAAAAATCCCTATGATAACTAGGGTCACTACTAGAAAAAAGAAATAAATTGAAAGGAATGCTTACCCAAAGAGTTTAAATGCCTATCCCTATTGATTAACTACCGCATGAAGTAATTTGAAGGGAAATGATTCACAAAAGATCACCTCAGGTAAGAGCTATAGCTGAGAGGAGAGGATGTAAAATATAATTAATCCTCAACATTCGTACAGTTCCCAAAAAGTAGAAAATATATGAATTACATGAAATTTAATAATTTACACATAATGAAACTCTATCATTTTAGGTTATGTCAAAAGACACATTTCCCAGGATTAAAAAAATAATTTTTCACATTAGACAATGTGTGACCCTTACACGTTGTGTACAATTCTTACATTGTGTATTTAGTTCCTAGTATCTTTCTGATGACCATTACACATCATGTGATCCTATTACATGTTGTGTAACTACCCAGAAAAAGGAGAAACTATAGATTAATGTTGAAAATTCCAAACAATCCATGACTTCACCATTAGAGTTATCCTCACAATTTCATGGTCATCAATACTCATCCAATGAGAATGGAAACCAAAACCAAAGATTATATGATTAAATATAACAGGGTGTCATAACCACCCCTCCATAAAATATTTTTGTTTCCATAAAATGATCAGGATCATAGGTCTGCAAAAATAAAAAGGCCACTACTTCCTTATCAATGAATCACATTCCCACATATTGTGGAGATCCTCTACACACTAACATGGAACTCATACAAAGGGGATCATTTTAACACTTAGTAAATTATCATGGCTATCCATAATCTGAATTAGATACTAAAGAAATGTGGTATGGGGTTTAAGATCTATATCCTACCGCATAATCACATGGGAATGATCTATTATATACCTCCTCAATTGGGAAACATGAAACAGATCATGGATAGAAGTAAAACCTGATGTAAATTCCAACAAGTGGTACACCCTCCCCTATTGCTCTATGATCTCAATGGGTCCCACAAACCTTGGTGATAACTTACTATTCGTACCCAACTATTGATGTCCCATGTGAGGTGAAACTCTGAGAAAAACCTAACCACCCACCACAAACTCCAATGGTTGATGACGATGGTCCACATAATAATTATGATGACTCTATGCCATGGACAAATTCTTTTGGATCAGTTGTATCATGTCCATCATCTTTTGAACTAGTCATTCCCCAACCAAGAACCACTCTCCCAACCCTTCACAATACAAGGAATATTGACATGGATTCCCATAAAAATCCTCAAAGGCCACAATCCTGATCAAATCATAATAACTATTGTTATAGGAAAACTCAACCAAAGGCATATTCCTATCGTAAAATCCACCAAAATCAAACACACAATCCTAAATCATGTAATTAAGAACCTATATAGATCTCTTTATCTGCCCACCCATTAGTAGATGATAATATGTGCTCAATTTAGAATGGGAAACCATTTTCTCCTAAAAACATTCCTAGAATCTGGATTTGAACCTTGAGTCCCTATTATAAACAATCATAGAGGTAACTCTATAATGTCTCATAATCTCATGAACATATAAACCCCCAAGCTATTCAACATTCATAGTTTTCATTATTAGTAAGAAATGAACTAATTTAGAGAGTCTTTCGATAATCACCAAAATCTCATCCTTCCCACTAGAATTCTCTGGTAAACCAATGAAAAAATCTATGGATATTTCATCCCACTTCCATACCAGAATGGTTAAAGGCTGAAAAAAACGTGTAGCTCTCTAGTGTTCCACTAAATTCCTTGACATGTGTTACACCACGATACAAAATAAAAAATTAACTACCTCATCCTCAAGCACTAGTACCAATATCCCATATTCTGGTACATTTTTGTAGCCTCGGGGTTCATGGACTAAAATGACCGGTTTCCACTATCTAACAACTCCCGACTCAGAAAAAAAGGAACAAACAAACTATTATGAAAGCACAAGGATCCACTGGGAGACTGAGATTACTCTTTGGAGGTCTCCTCACTATTTAGTATTTATCCTAAACATTGAATCTTGGTGTATTTTTTATAATCAAGTTGAACTCGCTCATAAAAATATGGGTCAAGCTTTATCAAAGACATGGACACATGTCCATCAACCTCCTTCACTCCCAATTTCATCTTAGCAAACAAACTCATCAAAGACCACTCTTTAAATGATTATTTCACTACTTGGATCAACGTTATTCTACTCAGTTCATTAAAAACCACATTCCCTTTTTTAGAGGTATAAAGGATATCAAAATTGAGGGTTTTAAGAGAATCAAAATAGTATATCTATCATAATTTCAGATCCCTCTATGTGAAAACATACTTCAGGATTTCTGAATAGAATACACTGTAAATCACTCCCCAAAAGATAGTGATGCCACGTCTTGAGTGAATTCATAATCGCTGCTAACTCAAGATCATGGGTAGGTTAGTTATCCTCACTTGGTTATATGATTCTTGAGATATAGTCCACCACAGATTTCCCTTGCATTAGCACACATACCAACCTTGTACATGAGGAATCACATAAAACATTGTAACCCAAACCTGGTTCTCGGATAATCAACACTAGTTCTAAAGTAAACCTCTCTTTTATATCCTCAAAATACCTCTCAAATTTTTCATCCCACTAAAACTATTCACCCTTATGGGTCAAAGCTGTCATCGACGATTCAATTTTGGAGAAGTCCTAAAAAAACTCTCTATAATAACCATCCCACCCCAAGAAGCTTTGGATTCTAAACACATTTCTGGGATTTTCCTAGGACATAATTGCATGTACCATTTTAGGATCCATAGAGAATACCTACCAAGATATCACATTCCTTAAAAACTTTAACTTTTGGGTCGAAAAGCACACTGAGAATGTTTACCATACATATGATGTTCTTTCATGGTTTGAATAATGACATCCAAATGGTCCACATGTCCCTCCTATGAATTGGAGTATATGAATATATCATCTACTACCATGAAAATAAAAGTGTCTAACAACCAATTAATTATATAGTTCATCAAATCAATAAATACCCCAAGATCATTATTGAGTCTGAATGACATAACTAGAAACTCAAAATGACCATATCGACTCTAAATCACTCTCTTGGGTATGTAATCCTATAATAATATCTAATGATGGAGCCCTGAATAAATTAAATATTATAAAACTAATGGGACCCTCTAACCTGATTAAATAGATCACCAATTCTAGATAAAGGATACATGTTCTTAACGATCACCTGATTCAACTTTTGATAGTCAATACAAATCCAGAGAATTCGGTCTACCTTCTTAGTAAAGAGTACTGGAAACTCCCTTGGTGAAATGCTGGGATGAATCAATTGTTTCACCCCCATGTCCTCAAGTTGTACTTTAAGTTCCACTAACTCTATTGGTTCCATTCGATACGATGGAATTGAAATGAGAATCATTCTAGGTAGAAGGTCAATGGTAAACTCAACCTCTTTTTATAGCGGTTAACTAGTAAAATAGTCTGGAAATACCTAAGGGTTTGCACACATAGTGACATGTATCTAACTACCCATGAAAGGGACAATCGCATCACAAAACAATTCTAACAAATTGTGTAAGATTATACCAGCATAAGGAACAACATGCCCCACCCTTCTCGATATAGAGTCCAACTCACCCTAGAAAACATGAGTGCCCCATTGACATGTACTAATTATACCCAATGGTGGTAAATTTATATCTGGGACATCATGATGATCATTAAATACATGCATAAAGTCATGTCAATTATTTCATGATCAAGAACTAAGAATTCCCAAATCACCTAAAAACCGGCTATCACCACCCTACATGAGGGGCACTTGAATCCTTATACGGAGCTCTTTACCAAAGGTGTGAAATGATCCAACAAGAATAAAATAAGCTCCAAAAAAATCACAACATATAACCTAGATTTAAAGATATAAATTAATGAGTGGAAACTATATCAAAAAAATCTCGCAACATAGAAGATGAAATAAACACTGAACCTACAATAGCAGTTGACACTACCTCTAATTCATAGGGAGAACACTCTACTACATAAGTCCATTCAGAATTAGTTACCTAAAAATCCCCCCCAGTTTGATATGAGACCCACCACCCTTGAGATCATTTACATGAACCTATGATCCATTGGTGAAAGTGGATCCCACCATAATTCCTTGGGACATCCTGTCATAGAAACGTTTCAGATGAAACTATCACCCAAAAAGATGAAAATTTTTAGGAGACTCTATATAATGGGTCTTGGTATCAGCATGACTCCCATATTGGTAGTATAAAACCTTTTGATTTCACAAATAATCCCTTGAAACTGGTCCTTCAGAAAACTAACTACTCTTGCACTTCCTTTTTTGACTAGAAGAAGAACCATGGCTAACCACTACACCAAATGAAACTCTACCCAAACCTTTCCATCAAGATATGTCTACCTCGTCCAAAATAGATTTATACACTACCTCCAAAAATTAAAAAAGGTAACAAATAAGTAGCAGTGACATAATATCAGCCCATATACCCATATTAAACCTCAAAGATTTTAGGCAATCATTAGTGACAAACTCTGCTTCTAGATGCTCCAAATAAATAAAATGGGTGGTGTACTCCAGAACGGTACACTCCCCTCGGTCAAAGGTCATAAAATCTTGGGTCTTTTCCACTAGTAAAGTCTCTTGATAAAACAGACAGTTAAATATTTTTTTGAAAGAAACCTAGGTTATACCCTCATGCAACTTAGCTTGCACTATAGTGCCCCACCATATTCTTCCAAGCCCCTAAAGCATAAATATGGAAAACCCCACCTGATAATCTTCAGGACTCTTTAAAAATTTTAATATCATCTCAATCTGTTTATCCCAATCCTCTAATAATTGGGTTTCTTTATTAGCTTGGAAGAAAGGTTGATGATGCTTGGTAAATTTTGATCCATGATCCATTACTCATCCAGGGTTAATGGGGACCACTAAACCTAGATTCTAAATGGTACAGGTAATTGTTTCGACCAAATAAGCATCCACCAGATTATCTGCCTATGGAACCCCCATGGATTCGACTCTCATATTTGGAAGAGATATTATAGGGGGATTGTCTATTAAACACAAGAAAATAACCAAGCAGTCATGAGAAAACTCCAAAACCATTAAACCAACTTCTAAAATCCAAAATAATGATTTTTTAAAATGATACATATGTAAATAAATAATGAATTATACTATAAAATTAATTTTTTAAAATGAATAGGACCATATAAAAAAACAACCCACTTAGTTTATTCAAATTATCCAACACACACCAGGTCCCCAAACATAGTAGATATGTTAATTTAAATATATTTCTCATAAAATTAATTCAAGTGAGCCTAAATATTAGGTATCATACTTTGTAAAAAATTTCTTACCATCCATGGAAAATAGAATTCAGTCATAGGAGTGAGTTATATAGGTCCCTTTTATGAACCTACTATCTGAGTTATTATGATTCCACAATAGTCTACCCAAGACACAAAACCAACTAAGGCATTGGTGACACACTTCCAACTGAGTAACTCCTTTGATACCAGATTGTAATAGACCAACCCTATTGAACCATACCATTCAAAAAAGTTATCCCATTATGGGGTGATTTAAAACAAGGATAACAAAATGAGTCTTGAATATAAGCAAAATAAGACATACAACCAGAGTACAAAGAGGAAACCAAAGGAGATACAGATAATCCAAATGAGCTAAACCAGGAATATAATCATCCTATATTTCCATACATAGGAATTACATATCATTTGTGGAATACTTAAATCATAATACAAATATATGACCAAAAAACATACCAGTCTAGTGCCTTTGGAAACATAGAAACATTAACACTAATACATAAGTCAGATACATTATCTCCCACTAGGTTCTTATTGACTAGAACCCTTCTTAGACATATCAAACAGAATACATATCTTCATAATGTGGGGATGGATACATAAAAATGGGTGACCTTAGATACTCAGTAAGGCTAAAAAAGGTAGATATGTAAGCATAATCATGAGAATAATGTTATAGAAGATCATCCCTTGCATATAAAAGATCATATACATGAGTTGTGGAATAAGGATACACAGTTCTTCATACATGAATCATAATGAAAAAGAACATAATCCATTAAATCATAACATATGAATAAAAACTATAATTATTGAAGACACATAAGAACATAATCTGATTTCCATAGTAGTCAAGGAATCACTACCAAGACCATCTTGGTTGTATAGGTTTAATCCTCATACCATCTTAGTAGTCATGGTTCACTCACATGGCTATCTAAGTAGGCAAGGCTCACTCCGAAAACCATATTACTATATATCATGAGATATAAATCATTACCCAATTCATTGGAGGGAGATATAGGTCCCACTCATCTCATAATGAAATAATACAAACATGTTCCATAAGAAAATTAAAAATGACATCACAAACCATAAAATTAAATGGGTATTATAAATATTTAATCATATCATAACATGTATAAAAAGATAGAGGTTTCAAACTCATTTTATCAAAACATAACCCATGAAAAGAAGTGGGTTTTAAAATAACAAAACCCATGAAATAAAAACAAGTTTCATAAAAATCATTCAATCAAAATAAAAAACATTTAAAGAAAGGATATAAATGGTAACATTGAATCATTTCCTAATAAAGGAATGATTAACACCAATGGATGTCATGTTATATAAGAAATAATTTTGAAATATCTTTAAAATCGTTTTTTGAGGAAAATGTCATTTCTGCATTGAAAAAAAATTAAAACCTAAAACATTTTTGAAAATATTTTTATTTGAAGATATATTTGAGAACATATAAATTAATCTTTGAAAAAAAATTAAAATCATTTTTCCTTGAAAACGATCTTCAAGGATCATTTAAAAATATTTTAAAAAACAATTTCAAAATTATGTTTTTGAAAGAAAATAGATTTATGACTAAAGAGGGAAATATGGTCATATTTTTCTTAATTTTTTTTCTTAATTATTATAAGTACCAAAGATCCAAAAAATGGAACTAATATATAGAGATAACTTGATTAAATAGAGTATAAGTAAAATCATCAGTTCTCTTGAGAGATGTATCATAATATTTCTTCAGTGGAAGCATAATCATAAAAAATCCCGATAAATTATGATATTGTTTCAATAAAATATCACCGTATGGTAAATTGGGATCATACTATCTATGTAAGAATATTAAATTACATAAAGTTTAAAATATCATGAAAATAATGAGATTCATGATATAAAATTTCAAATGGAATTATATACACCTCAAAAAATAATTTAGGTTCATTACAAAACATGAGTCTCAAAGAAGGAAAATTGAGACAAAACTATCTTACTAATTTGGTAGCTATTGAAAAATAAACCCCAATAAAGAAAGATCATAGAATTTATATTTAAATACCCATAAATTTAAGAATAATAATCATATAATACATTCATGGGAAGTTTATAATCCCTGAAAAATAAAATAGTGGTGAACATGGAATGTATCTTAATGAAATAAAACAAGTGAGATGAAATTCCCTTACCTTGTGTGTTGACTCTCGTCGTACTCTTAAAATCTTCCAGTATAATAAATGTGAGTTTATTATAAATATTTTACAAAATAATATTCTTATACCTAATACCATATATGGGTTGATTATGAATCTATGTTACCCTCTTTTTTACAATTTCATGTTAAGGTTACACTTCGGGTAATATTCACTATGTTTTTCACATGTGTCCTAACTTGTTATATCTATAATTATTATACATATATAATGATTTAAAAAATTTAAACCATGATATAAATAACATTTATATTAATTATATTTTTATTATAATTATCTATTGAATAAAGAAGTATGAAATGTAATACACTGTTCATGGAGATTGTAGGCCGTATTTACGCATGAACACCATTTTCATTTTATTATCATATTGAAAGAAAAAAATAAAATATATGTAAAAAATATCAATAAAGTATAATTATTATGTCATATATATCATATAATTTCCCTAAAAACATCCTTTATACATTCCATGTAGTTTGTTAATGAATCACCACACTTTGAGGGGGCGGTAGTCTATACTTACTCAAAAAAAATTATCATATTTTCACAAAATAGAATGTATAAATGTATGTGTTATAAAAGAATTTAAAAAGAATAAATACATAATAAATATATTATATATTTAATATAAATATCATTTACATCATAATTCCCAACAATGAAAGGTGGTAAAAGAAAAATGAACAATTATAGTTTTGTTAGGAGATAGTTCGTCGTGCACATAAACAATATGTTCATTACCCATAGACGGATGTGTGTGTAAGTGTTGGTTGAAACCTTGGAATAAAAACATATCAGTATATTTAGGATACTAGTGTTTCTGTATAATCATGGAATAATGACATTTTAGGGGGTGGATAATGAAAATAAGATAAAGGAGCTTTAGGAAAGATGTTACCTCTTCTTTGGGTAACTCCTTTTAATTTTCACCAAAGGGATTCCTTAGACTGATTTGTGCCCAAAGGGAGGATTAATGGAATAAGGTAGAGGTTTTGGGAGGTTTATTTTTCATATCATGGATGAAACTAAGTGGTTTAAGAGGAGTGAAGAAGGGGTAAAGAAGGTGGATTTTTATCGGGGAATGAAATGACTCCCTTGGTGTTTTTATAAAAACATTAGGTGTACGCGCGCTTTTACATAACAAAAGTCATCCAAAACAAAAAAATACTCAATAATATAATTTTAATGGTCCAATAAATTCGATTAAATTTGTTTTGTTAAATTTTATAGGTCATTTGGGCCCTTAATATTAAAATTTACTCTCTTATTAAGATTACTTTTTACTTAATCGTTGTGATTAATTTTTATTAATTTCACTAATATTTTTGGTTAAAAAATAATTTGACATAATTATAAATTTTAAATTATGATAATTAGAAATACAGAATACATTTTTTCAAATTCCAATCACATAAGTGGCAGAAATTAATTTGAATTTAATCCTAGAGACATGACAAAAATGTGGGCTTTTAATGTAAAAACATCAAAATGTTTACTAAGTTTTTATACCCAATTTAAAGGTGAAATTAATTATAATGACCTAAGTTAAATTAATTGATAAAAATATGATCGAATTAAAATTTTAATCCAATATAAAATATAACTTAACCTTAAAAATAAATTATGTGAAAAATAATTTTGAATTAAAATTCAATATTTCTCACTGTTTATCCAAAAATGAATTTTCTTAGAAAAATAAAAAAAAATCACCCTAAGATAATTTAAAAAATTAAAATTAAAAAATGAAGTTTATTTTATAAAAATAAATTTATAAAAGTTTTTCTAATTAATTTTTTTTTTGTTTTTCGTAGAAGGACTTGAAAAGTAGTTCATTTGAGAAAATAGTATTTTTAAGTATATAAGGACATTAGCCAAAATTATTTCTTTTGTTATCAGTATGTTGTATTTATATAAAACCATTATAAAAAATAATTTAAAATAATTTATTATTATTCATATTACTATGTTTAATAGCTAGGTTATAATTATCTTGTATACAAAATTATGAAAAAAAAGATGTTTCATAGAAACTCTATATTGCGTGTAACATACATCAAGTCGAGGTTGTGTTTAACATAATCCAAGTTGGTGCCAGGTGAAAAGAATATTTCAATTAATTCAATGAAATACATCAATGAAAATTAATTCTTTCGAAAAAAAGTTCCATAAAAACTCAAGGTGTTACATTCTACCCCCTTGAAAATAAACTTCTTCATTGAAATTCATCATTTGGGTGAAAAAATGAGGATAATTATGCTTCATCATATACTCAATTTACCATGTAGCTTCCTCTAATGGTTTATTTATCAAAAATGCATTGGCCAAGTTAGTGGTCTTGTTTCGTAGAACATTTTTTGTATGATCCATAATTTCAACTGGTTGTTCCTCATTAGAAGGATCCTGCTCCAGCGGGATGAACTTTGAGTTTAATACACATGAAGGGTTAGGTGTGTACTTATTTATGAGATATACATGGAAGAAATCATGGACTAGATAGAGAAGCTATAGGCTACCATCATGATATGATCAAGAATCTAAATGGGTCAGATATACCTACTACTTAGATTACCTTTCTTCTTGAATCTCATAACCAAATTCTGGGATGAGATTCATAGAAACACCTTTTCACAAAATTTAAATTCTATATCACACTGTCAGTTTTTAGTGTAACTTTTATACCAAATTTGATCTACCTTGATATGATGTTGAATGGTTCTAACCTTATCTGCCATTTCTTCAGTGATCTCAGGTCCCAATAGTAATCTTTCTCCAACTTCATCTCAATATGTTGGAGCTCTACATTTCTTCCCATAGAGGGATTAATAAGGTTGCATCTGATTTTTTGAGTGAAATCTATTATTCTCAGAATTATAAACTAGTTGAAGGTGTTGATCCCAAACAACTTTTATATCAAAAGAACAATATCTCAAGATATCTTATATGAGTTTAATTGTTCTTTTAGACTGACCATCTGTTTAAAGATGATATGTCGTGATGAAAATCAATTCTGTATCAATTTTTTGCTAAAGGATTCTCCAGAACATTAAGGTAAAACTCTAATCCCAATATGATAAAATCTAATATATTACTCCATGAAACCTTACCACTTCTTTAATATATATCCTAGAAATCTAATCCAGAAAGAAGTATTATCTCATAGCAATGAAGTGTACCCACTTTGTAAGGTGATCAACTACCACCCATATAACATTAAACCCCTTATATATTTTGGGTAGTCCAATGAAGAAATTCACAGTGATGTTATTTCATTTCCATTCTAGTATGGTAATGGATGCAACATCCCTTTACACTTTTGCCTTTCATCCTTAACTTTCTGGCATACTAGGCCCTGAGATACAAACTCAGCAATATCTCTCTTCATTCCATCCCACTAAACATATTCTTTCAAATCACTATACATATTTGTACTTCTTGGCTGAATAGATAATAAAGTACTATGAGATTACTCTAATAACTACTTCTTATAATATAGAATGGAATTAATACATACATGGTCATAAACCTTATCAATCAATCCTGATCAAGATTAATCTCAAGAACATTTCTAACCTTCTTTTCTATCTCTGCATCTTGATTTTATACCTCCTTAATATTAACTTAGATAGAGGGTCAAACATTCATTTTTGGAAGATAATATTTTCAACTTTCTTTAGGATTTCTCAAACAATCCTTTTAAAATCCACATATATTGGATATTTTGTGATCCTCTTATTGGATAAGCTAGCATGATCCTTTTGACTCAAAGCATCGACCACCTTGTTCGCTTTCCCATATTGGTAATATATTGAGTAATTATAATCCTTTATCAACATTAACCATATTATATAGTGCTTGTTCAAATAATTATATGTGAATATATATATATATATATCATACATAAATGATTGGTATATATATCACACTTTTCTCCATAAAGATAATTCCTCCATGTCATTAATGAAAAAATTACCTCTGCTGACTCCAAATCATGAGTTGGGTAGCTTTTCTCATGAATCCTTGACTTACATGAGGATTAAGTGATAAACATATTATTATTCATAATAAAATATACCAATACCCTCTTGGATTATTAAATATTGATTAATAACCATTATCCACTACAGGGTAATTTAAGCACAGGCGCACTGGCTAACATTCTCTTCAACTCCTTGAAATTTTCATCACATTCAACTATCAAGAGGAACTTGACACCCTTCAAGGTTAAATTGGTTAGAGGATTAGATATTAATGAGAAATTATCCATAAACTATCGATAATATAATGCTAAACCAAGAAAACTATGGATTTAAATCACCATGGTTGGTCTAGGCTAGCATTCAATAACCTTGCTCTTTAATGGGTCTACTATTATACCATCTGTTGAGAATATGTGACCAAAAAATGAAACCCTTTGTATCCAAAATTACCACTTTTTAAATTTTTAATATATTTTATCATTCCTCAGGGTCTTTAGTAAAATTATTAATTGGTTTTCATGACCTTACTTACTCTTTTAATAGATAATAATATCATATATAAAGACAACAAAAAACTGGTTGAGGTGATCTCCAAAGACTCTATTAATCAAATCCATGAAACTTGTAGGGGAATTAGTAAGACCAAAATGCATCACTATATATTCATAGTTTCCATATATTGTACAAAATTAATTATTAGTTATATCCTCTCTTTTTAACCTCAATTGATGATATCTAGAATGAATTTCAATCTTGGAAAAGTATTGATCTCCGTGCAGTTAATACAAAAAGTCATCAATATATGGAAGATGATACTTTTTCCTGATTTTTATCTTTTTCTACTCCAGATAATCAATGTATAGTCTCATTGATCCATATTTATTCTTTATAAAAATAAAAAGTGCACCCCAAGGTGACACACCTGGCTGAATAAATTCTTTATTAATGTTTTCTTGCAGTTTCTTCTTCCGTTCCTGAAACTCAATCGGGACCATTATATAGGGAATATTTTAAATATGTGTAAAACCAGGTATGAGTTCTATTGAGAAAATAAATTCACATTTTTGGGGATGTATAGGAAACTCTTCCAAAAATACTTCCACAAATTCCTAAACGATAACCATATCATCTATTTCAATTTTCCTGCTAACCATTTGAGATAAAAAACCCTTGGGAATTGGAATTAAGACCCATACACTAGATGTAATCTCCATAGGAAGTTAATACTTATCATCACATTGATGGAAAATCATATGAGGGTTTGAAATATCAAACATAACATCCCTTCCATGACAATTGATGTATGATTTATGCAGAGAAATCCAATCTTTTCCTAAGATGACATCAAATTAAACCAAAAGAAGAATGCTGTGATTTTCAAGAAGCACATTCCCACAAACGTCAACTAGAGAGGAATCATATACATGGGATGAAATCATCTTACCATTAAGGATTTTCACTACTAATTACACATCTAATAATTTTGGTGGAATATTAACACCATTAGAAAATTCTTTATATTTAATAGAGTGGGTAGATCTAGAAATAAATAATACATTACAAGTTCTAAATTATATGGTAAGTGTACCGTTCACCAGGTGGTTATCGTACCCCTTATAAAAAATAGATATTTCATGAGATTTTACCTTTAAACTTGACTTAAGATATTTCAAATTTTGATCATCATCACTGGACCTTAGGTTTGGGAACTGGTTATCATAATGCCCATTATCCTTACACTTGTAGTACTGAAGAAAGGGAGGTGAATTTTGTGCTACTTTTTCTCCATTCTCACCATTTACTAACTTCTTATCATCACTTAAACAATAAAATTCCCAATGAACATTTCATACACACTTAAAATATTTTTTATATCCCTTAAGGAAATTTCCTTAATCCTTATTCCCATACCCAGAGCTTAAATTAAATACAATCTTCTTCTCTTCATGACTTTTATATTTTCCATTAAACTCCATCTTCATTTTCTTTTCAAAATCATGAGATTGATATGTGACTCCAACCTCCATTTCTAACATTATTATACAATAAAAATATCTTCATAGCTACTAAAATATATTATGGACAATTATCTTTTTGGAATTTTCTCTAATCAACTGAATTACCTATAAACATTACTTTCAGGTTGGATGATAACTCATGAAACGTACCTCATAAGTCTTGTGAAGTTATGCTCATAGGAAAAAATAGATTCATCATCCATTTTCTTCAACTAAAGGATATATTTATCTATCTTGGTATGAATAATATTAGGAAAGTTTTTATTCAAAAATATATTCTTGAACTCATACCAATCCATGGATTCAATCTCATACTACTTACTCATATTATTGATTAGAGTCCACCACTGGTATGCGTCACCTTCCAACCAATAAACAGATAGAATTAATTTCTTATGCTCTGAACACTAAAGAGTGTAAAATATATTTTTAGTATTAATGAGCCACTGTTTAGAGACAAGTGGATCCAAAGACCCTCTGAAAGAAGGTGGACTTCACCTCACGAAATGATCAACAAAATGTTGTTCCCTTCTTTTATCATTTGGAACTCCACCACGATTCATAGTTTTAAGAATCTGTGTGAGCATAACAATAATATTTTTCATTCCAACTCTCATAGAATTAGGTTTATAAGGAGGAAAATCATTTTATGGTCCATAAAAATCACTATTAACACGATTACTTAGAGTTATAGACATTGAATAAAACCAAAATCATAAAATAAGAAACATTTATCATAATTAGGAACCACATAATTATGAAAATTAACTTATAGGATGTATAAATTATAACACCTTTCTTAATCTATAATACCTAAGGTTTATCCTAGTTTATTAATAGAGAAAATATATTTAAATACTTCATGATGGATTGTGAATTCTTAAAGCATATCCCCCCGAGAGTTCAAAACACGTGTGTAGGAAGGCATGTTATCCTATACCAGGTTGTGCCAACTTAATCCCGACACACCTTGTAGTAGTTGTTACTCTTAGTTACATATTATCTAGTTCCATATACACTTGTAGTATCTAGATAGGGTTTTATTTATATGAAACCACTCATTCTATCCTTTACCAAGATTTCTGGACATTTTCCTATACTTTTCCTTATCATTAGACGTATCCTTAGACATTTTCTTAGGGTTCTTACTAAGTTTTTCCCATCATAACTTAAAAATATTAACAAATCATTTTTTTGATACCAACTATAGAAAACATCTCTTTACATATATAGAAAATACATAACTATTTTGAAATACTAAAAACATTATACAAACAAACACCCAAAGAATGTACTGTTCTAGTGTCATTGCTAACATTGAAACATAAAAATGGGTACATTAGTGAGGTATATATCTCCCACTAGGTTCTTCTCAACTAACACCCTTCTTAAAATATCAAAAATAATACATATCTTCATAACCTGGGGGAGGAATCAAAAAAGGCGTGAGCACAGATGCCCAATAAGGGTAAAAAAGAGAGATATGTAAGAATAATCAGGAGAATAAGGGTATGAAGATCATACCTTATATATATCAAAGATCATATACACTAATCATGTAATAAAGATTAGTAGTTAATAAGAAATGAAAAATAAGAAAATAAAGAACATAATCCATGAAATAATAAAATAGGAATAAAAAATTGAATTATGTCAAACATATAACCAAATAATATGATTTTCATAGTATTCAAGACATCACTTCAAATACCATATTGGTAGTATGGGTCCACTCCCCATACCATCTTGGTAGTCGTGGTTCAATTCCATGGAGAAATTAGTAGCACGATTTAACTCCTCATACCATCTTGCTAGTCGTGGTTCACTCCCATGGTTATCTTAATTGTCAAGGTTCACTCTTAAGACAATCTTAGTCTATCTCATGAGATATAAATATTTACCCAATTCATTGTATGGGGATATAGTTCCCAAACATATGATATTGAAATCCTACATACATGTGCCATAAGATCATTAAAAAACCTATCATAACCCATGAAATGAAATGGGTTTTATAAACACATAATAATATCATGACCTATGAAAAAAGTTATAGGTTTCATAATAATTTCATCAAATCATAACCTATGAAAAGAAGTGGGTTTTAAAATCATATTAACTGTGAATGAAAAACGGGTTTCACAAACATCATGCAATCAGAACATAAACCATTTAGAGAAATAATATGAATGGAAACATTGAATATTTCCCCTAAAAATCTAGGAGTGAAACCAATGGATGTCATATTATATGTTAAATAAATCTAAAATATCTTTAATATCATTTCTTGAGGAAAATATCCATTCAATATTGAAAAATGTTTTTTAAAACATAAAATATTTTGAAGACCTTTTTCTTTGAAAACAGTTTATAAAACTTATAAAGTAATCTTTGTAAATAAATATACATATTTAAAATCCCATTTCCTTGAAAATTATATTCAAGGATAATTTTAATTTTTTTAAAAACATGGCCATGAAATTAAATAGATTTCCAAATGAAGGGGGAAATATGGCCAAATTTTTCTTAAAAATATTTTCTTAATTATTTTAAGTACTAAATAGTGAAAAAATGGTACTAATAAATTGATATACCTTTAATAATAATTTTAGAAGAAAACTAATGAGTTTTCTTCAGAGATGGAACATAATATTTCATCTATTGAATCATAACCATAACCAATCTCTATATACAATGAGATTATTTCAATAAACTCTTACCACAAGGTAACTTGGGATAATACTCTCCATGTAAGAAAATGAAATTAAATTAAGCTTAAAATATCATTAAATAAAATATATTCTGGAGAAAACATGTTCAATGTAATTATATACACCTAAAAAAATAATTTAGGTGCATACCAAAACACAAGACACAAAGAATGAAAATTGAGACAAAACTATCTTACCGATTTGGTAACTTCTAATACAAAAACCACGTGAAAGAAAGATCATTTACTAGATATGTAAATAATAATAAATATAATTATAATAATCATATAATTTATTCATGGGAAGTATATACACCACACAATGGAAAAGAGTGGTTAACATGGCATGTATCTCATAGATATAAAAAAGTGAGATGAAATTCTCTTACCTTGTGTCTTGACTCTAATCGTACTCATACAAAGTTCTTGTAAAATAAATGTGTGTTTATTATACATATTTTTTAAAATAATATTCTTATATTTAATACCATATATGGTTTTACCATGACTTTATATTACCCACTTATTAACAATTTCATGTTAAATATACGCTTCAGGCAATATTTTCTTTGTTTTTCACACGTGTCTTAATTTATTATATAATTGGTCCAAGTATACATATATCATGATTTATAGAATATAAAATATTATATAAATTTCATGCATATTCATTATAATTTTTATTATAAAAATATATAGAATACAAAAGTATAAAAATGAATACACAGTTCATGGATAAGGTAGGTCGTGCGTACGCATGAACGCTGTTTCTGTTTTATTGTTGTATTGAAAGAAAGAAAATGAAATATATGTATATAATATAATTAAAGTAGAATTATTATTTAATATATATATATTATATAATTTCACTAAAAACAACCTTAATATATTCCATGTAGTGTGTGAATGATTCACATCGCTTTGAGGGGGTTGTAGTATACACTTTGTCAAACGAAATTATCTTATTTACACAAAATGGAAGGAATAAAGTTATGTGTTATAAAATAATTAAAAAAGAATAAAGACATAATAAATATAGTATATATAATATATAAATACCATTTCCATCATAATTACCAACCATGAAAGGTGGTAATGAAAAAAAAAAGCAATCATTATTTCATGAGGTGATAGTTCACCGTACACAAAAACAATATGTTTGTTACCCATTAGATAGAAGTGTGTGTAAGTGTATGTCAAAAAATTAAAATAAAAAAATCAAGGAATATTTATGATATTGGTTTTATTTTATAATAATGTAATATTCAATGTTTAGGGGTTTTATAATAGAAATAAGATAAAGGATCTTGAGGAAGGATGTTACATATTCATTGGGTAACTCTTTTTGGTTTTCACCAAAGGGATTCCTTGGATTGATTTATTCTCAAATGGAAGATTCAATGAGGAAGGTAGGGGTGTTGGGAGGTTTATTTCTCAGATATTTGGCAATGATAAGTGGTTTGAGATGTGTAAATAAGGGGGATACATGGTGTCCTATTATAGTGGAGGGAAATGACTCACTTGGTATTTTTAAAACAACTTAGGTGTGACAACGTTTTACCTAAAAGAATTCATCCAAAACAAAGAAAACTATAATAAAAGGTAAATATCTGAATAATTCCCATCCAATGGGTTTTTTTCAAGTGGAGAGTTTATTTTTCCCCTTAATATGGATGTTTAGTCCATTATTAAACATAATTTTACCTTAATCATTGTAATTAATTTTGATTATTTTCACTAATATTTTTGGTTAAAAATGAATTTAAACTAATTATAAATTATAAATTATTATTATTCAAAATATACAATAAATTTTTATAAATTAAAATCAAAAAAGTGGTGGAAATTAATTTAAATTTAATCCCAAAAAATGGGATGGAATTTGGGTTTTTAAAGTAAAAACATCCCAGAGTTTGATATGTTTTTATACCCAATTTCAATGTTAAATTTATTTTAATGAAGTAAATTGGATTAATTGATAAAAATGTGATATAATTAACTATTAAAAAACCTTAAAATAAAATTTTACCATATAAATAAATCAGATTAAAAAGTAGTTTTGAAATAAAATTAAGTATTTTCCACTGTTAATCAAAAAATAATGTTTCTCAGAAAAATCCAAAAAATTCACCCTAAGATAATTTAGAAAATATAAATTCCAAAATTATGTTTATTTTATCAAATTAAATTAATAAAATTGTATATAATTAATATTGTTGTTTTTCATAAAAGGATATGAAAAGCATTTCATTTGAGAAAATACTATTTTTAAACATATTTGGACTTTACCAATAATTTTATATTTTTATATAAATATGTTTTATTTATATAAAACCATTGTAAAATAATTTTGAAAATTATATTTTACTATTCAAATTACTATGTTTAATGGCTAGGTTATAATTATATCATTTAAATAAATATAACAAAAAAATATGTTTTGTATAAACTCAGTATTGCATGTAATGCCTGCCAAGTCAGTGTTGCATGTACCATGAGCCAAGTCAGTGCCATGTGAAAGGAATGTTTTGCATATTTAAATTAAAAAAATTAATAAAAATTAATTTATTTGAAAATAGATCAATAAAAACTCGGGGTGTTACATGAATTTATGGAAAGTATATAATAACAAGTCCTCATGTGACCAAACGTCACCTACAAACAATCCCAAACCGAAACAATGATATAAAGAGAAGACTACATGATATAGAATTCCATTTCCTTTACATGTGTCTTGAAAAAAGGTCTAAAACCACCCAAAAGAAGAAGTAGGGAGTGATCAATATAGACTGATAGGAAAAAAACAAGGAATTTGTAAAAGTTATAATATCAAGAATTCACAAGTTTTAACATTAAAGAAAAAATAAATTATAATAATTATTAAAAACAATGAAATTTAAAGAAAAATCTCGGACTATCCTTCAGTTCTCCAAGAATTACATGAATTTTTAACCAAATCCATAAAAATACCAGTCGAAAAATAAAGCTGGTAAATATACTGAAATATAAATATACATGTTTCCAACATCCATGAAATAATCTATCATGTAATAAACGACCACAAACAATAATTAACCATCTAGTAAAGCTATAGTTTATGGGAAAATATGTACTATATACTCCCAATCCTCAATAATGCATAAGGTTGGATCATACAAATATCAATTCCTTCTATAGTACATTGATATACAAGAGGTTACCTCTTAGTGGTGTCACACACCCTAAGGCAATTATTGTCTCTTTCTTGATGCACCCAAGGTTCCCACTAAGACTTTTTTGTCAATTTCTATTTTAAAAACCATGATTAAACTATTATAAAACCATTTCAAATCCAATCCAATATTATTTAGGGTTTCAAAAACTGTTTTCTCCAAATCATGGAAATTCTGTTTTCAAAGAAAAAACCCTTTATAACACCAAACCATGTACTTTTTCAATTTCATCAAATGAAATTACTTTTTAAATATGAAAGAAACAATTAGAAAAATAATATTCCCATGAAATTAGAACACTTAGATAGATCCACCAACCTCAAGGACATTGAAAACCTAACCACCTTTGAAAATAGGGATTTGAAACAATAATATATGCCTCAAAAAGATAAAGAATGACAATATATTGAAAAGGATGGATAAAAAACACGTTCCTATTACAAATTTCTATTGAAATCAGTGAAATGACTAGAAAAAAGAAAGACACCAAAAGTAAAACTTACCTGATGAGATGAGACACCTATCCTTATTTATCAACCTCTGAATAGATCAAGAAATAAGAAAATGAGTCACCCAAAATCTCCTTATGCAAGAGCTCTGGCTGAGAGGAGGGGAATTGAAAAGTGAATGATGCATCAACATCCGTATGATTCCCTAAAAGAATAAAAATCGATAATTACACAACATGTATCACTTTAAATCTTGTGAAACTATTTCATTTTAATTTATTCCAAAAATGTGTTTCTCAGGTACATAATAACATTTTTTCACATTACACAATGTGTAATCCTTCTACGACATGTACAATTATCATGTTGTGTATTTAGTTTAAGGGTTATATTCAGAGGCCATCACACATCATGTGATGTAATTACACATTGTGTAACTACCTAGAAAACAAAATAAATTTTAGGATTACGATGAATATTATAATAAATCCTCAACTTCTTCAATACAGGTATCCTCCAAATTTCATGTTCTTCAATATTCACCCAAAGAAAAAGGAAACTAAAAGAAAATATTAGAACATACCTAACAGAATGGTAATGAGGCATTATAAATAATAAAACCAAATTAAACTTTAAATATCATAGAAATATATAGATTAATTATATAATAATTTAAAGGGTCTGTATATACACTACAAAAAATAAATTTTTTGGGAATATGGAATGAGTCTACTAGAAATAAAAGTGATACTATAAATCTGCTACCTTAAGTCCGAATTCAATCATACACATTCAAAAATCTTATATAATAAATATAATTGTTTTATAAATCTATTAAATAACATTTAATTATATATATCATACCATATATGGTTTAATTTTGACCTTTTATGACATGTTTACTAACAATTCCATGTGAAAGTTACATTTCAGGAAATAACTACTTTGTATTTCATATATGTTTTTATTTGTTTTTTAGACCTCTTACATTGATCACAATTCCATAATATCAACAATTTTAATAGTGATATAAATATAATATAAATATTCATCATATATGTATTAATATTAATCCATAAAAGTTAGATATAGAAAATGAAATACACTATTTAGGGAGACGATGAGTCATATGTACGCATGAACACTATTTCCATTTTCTCGACGGTTTAAAAAAAAGAAAGGTAAAAAATATAACACCATTATATAATAATTTTTATTTTATATATGTCATATATTTTCATGAAATTGACCATAATTACCTTCCATGAAAAGTGTTAGTGAAAAAAAATGAATCACATCGATTCCTGAGGCGGTAGTCCACCATACACATGAACGATGTTATCATATCCCCCATAGAATTGAAATTGAAAAGTTATATATGACATAATAATTATATATGTATAATTATATTATAAATATTATATATAATAATTTAATATATTCATTTTACCATCTAAGTGAATCATTATAAGGTCCCAGTCCCTAGTTACCCGGAGTCTGTGCTAAAAATATGTTGTGTAATTTTTTTGAACAAGTAATCAAATATTTACACAACACTACATAAAATAGGATCTTTTACCAGCCCAAGTTTTGGATAATTATAATCCAATATTAAATTAAACAAATTTACAATTTCCAATAAACACTATGTAAAGAAATATCCGATCAATGCTTCCACATTAGAATTTCATCACAGCACTTCCACTAAACTTATAGGAATTATTTGAAATACATGGGGTGAGCACAAAAATTCCAAGAAAGGGATTTTACTAAAAACCATTAAGAAATAATTTTTCTTTAAAAAATTTCCTTAAAATACATGAATTAAAATCATAAAATTTATATTTCACATAACACGTCAACACTATTTTCTTGAGAGATGTTGAAACAACTTTTAGGATAACTCATGATCAAAAATTCCTAAACTTATCTATAAGTTAAAATAGAATGTATCATGCACGTAGTTGAATCTAAATGCATGATGTGACACCTATAATTTAGATAATGAACAAACATAATCATTATATGACATTCCATAGGTGTGGATAAGAATTTACACATGAAATAATACTATTTCAATAATTAAAATTATGTCATTTATCATTTTGGTTTGGAAGCTTAAATATTAATTCATCTTTATAGATTAATTTCTATACAAGTATATATTTAAATATAAAACTTTTAATCATGTTCACTTGATAAAACTGATTAATACTGATTCATAAAGGGTGATCATTAGCCATGTATATTTTACTAATTGGACAATCACATGGTCCTTCCCTTACTAGAATCATTACGAGGGAATTCATAATATTGAATAGTCATAAACATTCTATCAATGCCTCTTTCCAAGACCATACATAACCATTTTTTCAAGGCCTCATACCAAGACCATAGTTTGTCTCAAGATACCTACCGATGCATCGAGAGGATATAGTGGGCCTCACCTATCACATAATATATCCTATGAATTTTCCATATGTCTGATATATGTATTTCTTTAAATCAATGTGTCTGATACAAATTTGATTTATTGAATCAAAGTCACAGGTGATATAAATTAACTAAACAATCCAAGGTGTCCCATACCACCTCGAAGAGTTTAGTTCTTAATTCATAATTTATCATAAAAGACTCTTTTCACACTTAAATTATTTTTCTTTGTTTGTAAGTCATAAAATTAATAGTGTAGTAAATGCACATTTAATAAAAAATTCATTTATTCTATTGTCTTCCCAAAATAATCTTATAAATAAATAGATTTCACAAATAAAATTTTAACTAGAATAAAAATTTCCCATAACATGAGAAGGTTTATATTAGGCAGTTGATCAAATAAAATGTTACAATAAATAAATAGGTTTCACACATGAAATGGTAACTTGTTTCATAATTTCACATAAAAAGATAAGGTTTAACCCATATAAACGTATAAACATGGTGAATATAAATTTATAACTGCATGTTTGATGTGTGTTAGATACCCATTACAATTTTCAAGTAATTGAGAATGAACATCCATACCTAAGTTGTTTATACATAAATATATATGTATGTATGTATGTATATACTTATATATGTATCTATATGTGTGGTTTATGACCATTAAATTATCCAAAAATTCTAAAACAAGAACCCTACCATGTGAACACACAAATAAGTTTATAAATACATGTAATGTTTTTATTTTCATGTAGGAATACACTTATACGTACATATACATATATAACCCTTACAAATATAAATTTTAAAAAATAGGTCAACATATAAATTTTTGGATATAAGACTCATGGAAAAGAAACTCTTAACATATATATATATATATATTCTTAAAATATCAAGTTTTATATGTGTATATAAGCATGTATATATACACATATATACCATTCTTGGTAAAATATCTCAATTTGTTAGTAAAAATTAAAATTTTAAATATTCAGAAATAGATTCTTAAAAAAATAGAGAATGCATATCATTTATGAAATTCAGGCTAGATAAAGAAACATGGTTATATATATAACTATATAACTACGTATATATATATACATGATTATTATTACAAACTAAAATTATAAAATTCCCTTACACATTTTTAAATTGGGAAAGATAAACTGAAAAAATAAATACAACATCCCTACAATGAAATTTTGCAAATATTTATTAGAAATATACGTACTACATTTAAAGAAAAATATTTTTTGATGGTAACAGAGAAAATAAAAAAAAATCAACATTGAAATATAATTCCCCACACTTGATTCAGATCAGATGAGGCTGAGTTTTTTTGGAACTGAGAGAGAAAGAGAGAGCTTGTAAAAGGATTTTTTTCGAGGGGTCTTAGTGTGTGCAAAGTGAGGTCTTAAAAAAGAACAAAAATTTCAAATTATTTGTCTGAATAAATAAATATAATCAAAAAAATGTGTTAATTAGTGAAAATTCAACGTGAAATAGGGTTAATTGACACCCTAAAATTATAAAAAGAGAGTAGGAGGAGGATCTGAGTCATAGATCATGATGTTTATTTTAAATATAACACCACTTTTGGAAATTAAAAAAATGATGAGAATTAAAATATCACAGTGAAGAATGAAAGATTATATCATGGGAAAGAGGGGATATAGAGGCTTCGATGACTACAAACTCAGATAGGGACTCTTGTGGATCCACGAGGAAGAAGAATGGAGAAAGGATTGGGTGGTCTGGATTAAATATGGCTTGATCTAAGGGTTGAGGTTAACTCTAATATTTTTAGAAGGGAGAATTGTTGCTGGAAACGGATGGCTAGGATTTTCTTGTGGATCTGATTGGATGACTGTCTCATTGCATTTTAAAATATATGAACAAGATATATTAGATCACGACTTTGAACAGACGACCGAAGTGGATCCATGAGTATTAAATAGGTTTTGTGGTCCAGATCTAGAGCATTCAGATCAAACCGCTTAGAAAAACATGGCAATGGAACTACAAAAATATGGGTTCTAAGTATGAACAGGTGTGGAATGTCAATATCTCATGTAGTACGATCGATTGGCCTAGGTCGCATTCCGTGAAAAAATTTGCATCCCACATAAAAAGCCAACCGGTTTCGAGACCATCTTATTAGGCTCAGTGTTGGGTGCCATCTCTCGAGGACAAAATCACACAACAGAGTCCTTACACAAGAGACTCCATCTGTGGGTGCTCAACCCACCCTATCCCACACCTGTGTGTGACCTGGCTCACCCATTGCTCATGCCTAAACAGACCCTATACACATGCCTTTGTTTGTGTTTTTCCACCAGTATGCTCGTTAGGGTCCACTCTAGCCTTCTAAAGTCTCCTTGGGTGCTAGTTGATTCCTCCTTCTTGGGGTTGAATGGGTCCCCCATCATAGTTGAGGTGTCCCCTTATCCTATGATGGAGCCCATTTTTTATACCATTTTGAAATAAAATTATAATTTATAATAAAATTTTTTAGGCCAAAAAGTAATTAACTAAAACATATTATTGTATTTAAAAACAATTATATCATTCAAAAATACTAAAGACTCATGATTAATATGAATAACCATGTTATATTTACCTATTGTAGTTTTTCAAGACATCCCAAAACATTTAACATATTACATAAAATTCTAAAGTTTAATACCTATGATATTAATTTAAAACCATATTTTCATTTATCCAAAAAATATTATTTTAATACATTTAAACACACCCAGTGACTTAAAACCCAAAATCTACTTATAACTTCCATATTAAACCATAAAAATACATATTCAAGGTATTCCAAGGATCAAGATCATTTCTTATTTTAATAGGATGGTGATCTACATTCCTTTAACTCTCTATATTATTGCTATTATTCTCACAATTTCTTATTTTTTATGGGGGATTCGAGGGATTAGGGGTACTTAATGGGTCTCTTTTTGATGTTGGGAGGTCTTCCATTTTTTCTACTAGGTCTTGTGATGATTTTTCTTGATTAGTTGTAATCCCTTGCATGAATTTAATATTGCAATGTTTGAATACAATATTTCTCTTTCTCTTTAGTGTATTATGAAATAAAACATGATAGTATGCATGAATAAAAGAATAATTATGATAATGAATAAAATTATTATTATATTTATAATTATGTTTGGGGTGTTACAATCATAAGTGAAAAACACATTACATCGGTTCGCCAGGCGGTCATCCACCGAACCCACAAGTGACATTATTGTTTTCAAAATGGGTTTGGAGTTCAAGAAGATAGATGTGGTGTTATAATTCAAGAGGTATAATAATATCATAAATATAATATATAAACACTAACTCCATCATAATATCCATCCTTGAGTGGTGGTAATGGGAAACAAATAAATTCAGTACATTAGACAATAGTCCTCCGTACACACGAATGATGATTTCATATACAATTTGATAGAACATGAGAAGGATTTAGGTTATTAAATTAACATTATAAAATATAATCATATGGAATATACTTAGAATATTATATAATCATGGTTTTATAATAACTAAAGGGGATGTAGGAAGAAAAAAATAAAATCCTTGGTTAAGGATATTAGCTCTTCTTCAGACAACTTATTTTGGTTTACACCAAAAGGATTCTTAGGCTAGATTTATGAACAAAATAAGGATTATAGGATGAGAGGATAGAAAAAATGGAGTTATTTTTATATTTTTGTCCAAAAAATGAGTTTTGGAAGTGTTAACAAGATAGGAGATAGGGTGGCCATTTATAAGTTAGGTGAGTGACACACTTGTACTTTTTGAGAAGGAAAAGGTATACCCACATTTTTCACATGCCACAAGACTTCAAAATGGACCATTATAAACCTTCAAGGTTTTAATGTATAAATATCTCAATAAAATGGGTGTTCTAAAAGTATCAAGTTCATTTTACCCAATACCCTTTTAGTTTAACCCCTAATAAACTCATTTTCAACTTAATGGTAGAAATTAATTTTTACCATTTTTAGTATTCATTATTATAACAACCTAAACTATTATAAATAAAATAACCCTTTTTATTTAATTATTTTTATTATAATGTAATATGGTTATAGAATACACATTCACTTATTTTGTTTTATTATATCAAATTGGATTTAAAATACTGTTAAGTATGATTACCATTGATAATATAGCCATTGAATAATGATTACATGATTAGTATAAACATATGGTTTTAATGAATCCAATTGAAACAGAAAAAGGTACCGATAACCTCAAATAGTAGGAGCATACCCTAGGAATCCCATTTATCAAAGTTATATAGGGAGATAACATCACTGATATTTTCCCTTAATCGATCCCAAGTGGAGATTAGAAAACATAAGAATAAGAAAAACTATTTATGGGAGAAGATAAAGATCATCAAGATCACAACCCAAACCATGTCCGTTGAACCACCCCATGAAAGTCTCACAGTTGAACGCATTACTCTAAGGGATTTTTCTTATGTATTAAAGGGATATGTATCATGACCCAAAAATTATGAGTATGTAGATTATTATTTTTAGAATAATGAATATATTTTCATTCTATTATGGTTAATTTATATATTTTTTATTTTAATATAATAAAAAAATAGTATTTTTTGGTAATATTCAAATTCAATTAAGGAATTAATTTTGATGAATTTATATATTGTTTAAATAAATTTTCTTTTTCAATAAAATATTATTATGAAAAAATATTTATTAAATACTGTTGGCGCCAAAATATCTGAAGAGGAAAAGTAAACAACAAGAGGACACCAACTCCCTTGAGGTTTCCTTGTTAAGTCTGTTCACGGAGCCCTACAGCACCATGGCCGGCATGAAGCCACCTCCATTGTGAAGCCATCATGAAGCAAAGAGGTGGGAGGCTCCGCGATTAGAATGATTCTTGCAAAGTCACCACGAATCAAAGAGGCGGGATGCTCCCCGATCTAAAAGAAGTTTTTTAATCCTCCATGAAGCAAAGAGGCGGGAGGTTCCACGATACGAAAGACATTTGAGAAGCCTCTGTGAAGCAAATAGGTGGTAGGATCTGTGGTTACGATAACTCGCCACGGGGATTTTCATACCTCGCTCGTGCTACCTTCTTCATGCCACTTCTTGCCTATAAATACCGGGCTTCCCCCGAGCCCAAAGGATAGATACTCCGACCTTTCTCTTTATCAGCTCTGAAATCACAAAGCACTTTCTGGTTGGTGAAAAATGAGATCTTTAAGGTACTTTAGCATCATGATGTGCCTAGCCCTTGGATTAAACACAACCCCTCTTAAAGAGGGGATGCATTTCGTGGAGCCCACGATCTTTCTCAAATGAAGGAGATCCCTAAGTGGACTAGGGTCTTCACAAAGTACTTGTGCTTCGCAAAGTACCTTCCATGAACATGTGAACCACATGCTAAGGCATGAACAGTATGCCTCACGAAGCACACTACTTCGCAGATCAATGCTTTTCAAGGCACCCTTGCTTTGCAATTACCTACTCCGTGAGAGCCTTTTTGCTTCGCGATGTACCCTCCATGTGAACCTACGCCCTTTTCCTAGGCTAGGAAAACCCCCTTCTCGATGCCCCTCTACTATGTGGAGCATCAGAGCTTCACGATACCTCTTCCTATGAACCCCCTTGCTCCGCAACCCCTTTTCCCGTATGAACCTCTAGGTTCATACAAAGTGATTTCAAGGTCCCTTGGGTGGTGCCTCATGTTGCATTTCTTATCCTCATTATTCTTCATATAGGCACGCTAACGACTATTGCTTATTTTCATAGCCACACTAACATGGGTCTTTCAGTGGATCACTCCAAAACACCCACTCATCATGGCATTGCTGGTAGATTCCCATCACTAAGAGTTAAAGCGTCCCAGTTATGTATGATCTAGGTGTGCAGAGTGAACCCGACTCATACGAGCTGTAGGATGTTAAACTGCCAAGTATCATCATCCTCAGCACATGATGTTAAACTGTATCCTCACCTCATGCCTTCTACATGGGGAACCCAACCTCGGACATTCTCCTCACCTGCTTGTCTCCGCGGCAGTGTGATCTTCCTCACATGGAATGATATTCTCTTTTCCAGAATGATGACTATCTGTTGCGAAGAGCAACCACCATGGTCTATGCCCCTAGCTATTCTTACAGGAGTCAGCACCTCTACTCCTCCCCTCTTATTCCATGCCAAAGACTAAGATGTGAGAGCAGCACATGGATCCTCGATACCCCATACCTCTCCCTCTGGGATTTATCTCCATCGAGCCTCCATCCTGGAGTAAGTCCCAATCCCCATCTCCCTGTCCCGCTAACCACATGTAAGCCCCATTCCACTTTCCACGAATGCATCTTTTGCAACATGATCATCAAGTCTTTACTGCCTTTTTTTCTCACACCGAGCATGACTCATGTGGGATTAGAGTATGAATTGGACAAGGTATCCTTCTTGGACCACCTTATAGTTTAATCCTCAAGTATCCTTACCTAAATACGTGAACTTTGATCCTTTCCAAGGCTAGGTTTGTGGGAAGTCTCATTGAGGTTCAAGCCCAACACACCTACTGGTCTCGACCCCTTCACATCGGTTCACCAATCCCTTTTCTGAACTTCATGTAATTTGATCCATGCCAATGAAAGGTATTTAGAAAGCCTCTCTAAGGTTCAATCCCGAAACCTACTCATCCCGACCCCCTCACATCAGTTCACCTTTGTCTTGCATGTCATTAAACTGTACGCACCTTTTTATCCCATTTGAACTACATGGGATTTGATCCTTGTCTCCTAGAGAAGGTACATAGGAATCCTCCCTGAGGTTCATGCCCAACACACCTACTAGTCTCAACCCCTTCACGTCGGTTCTCCAATCCCTTTTTTGAACTATGTGGACACTGATCCTTGCAAAGGAAAGGTATATAGGAAGCCTCCTTGAGGCCTATGATCGACACCTACCCATCCTGACCCCCTCACATAGGTTCAACTTCATCCTACATGACATTAAACTATACGACCCTTTTTTCCATTCGAAATATGTGGACTTTTATCCTTACCATGGAAAGGTACGTAGGAAGCCTCCATGAGGTTCAAACCCAACACACCTACTGGTCCCAACCCCTTTACGTCGGACCACCAATACCTCCACCAAACTACATGTACTTTTATCATTACCAAGGAAAGGTATGTAGGATGCCTCCCTGAGGTTCAAGCCCAACAAAACTACTAGTCCCGACCCCTTCACGTCATCTCACCAATCCCCTTTTCAAACTACATGGACTTTGATCCTTGATAAGGCAAGGTACGTAGGAAGCCTCTCGGAGGTTCAAGACCAACACCTACTCATCCTGACCCCCTCACCCCGGTTCACCTTTGTCATGCATGACATTAAATTGTACACCCCTTTTACTCCCATTCAAACTACATGGGCTTTGATCCTTGTCTCCCAGACATGCTACATAGAAAGCCTTCTAGAGGTCCAACCCCAACCGATGGTAAGTCGTTGGGTACCCCAATTGATAGTAGGCTGTTGTGTTCCCCAAATGACGGTACATCGTTGTGTACCCCAACCAATGGTAGTTCGTTCTATTCCCTAACTGATGGTAAGCCCTTGTGTACCCCAACCGACGGTAATCCGTTGTGTTCCCCAACCGATGGTAAGCTATTGTGTACCCCAATCGACGGTAATCCATTGTGTTCCCCAACCGACGGTATGCCGTTGTGCTCTGTAACCAATGGTAAGCTGTAGTATTCCCCAACCGACGGTAAGTCATTAGAAACAGAACTAATGGTAAGATGTTTTGTTCCCCAATCAACAGAAATCCATTATATACCCCTTTGTTGGGACAAACATATTTGGTCTTCCCCTCAGGCATCAGACCAACTCAATATACTAACCACCCGTAAGCCCAAAACATCATATTCTGGTCACTATCCTCTACGCACACCCCGATTCTATGCCCTCATCCTGAACTACATGGACTTTGATTCCCTTCCACGATGATATGTAGGAAGCCTCCCTCAGGTTCAATACCTAATCATATTTTTAACTATTTAACTACATGGAATTTAATCCTTGTCAAGGAAAGGTACGTCAGAAGCCTCCATGAGGTTCAAGCCCAACAGCCTTATGGGTCTCAACCCCTTCACATCTGTTCGCCAATCCATTTTCGAACTACGTGGACTTTTATTCTTGACAAGGAATGGTATGTAGGAAGCCAACCTGAGGTTCAATCCTGACAGCTACTCATCCTGACCCCCTCACATCTATTCACCTTCGTCCTGTATGACATTAAACTATACACCCATTTTTGTCCTAATCGCACTACATGGGATTTGATCCTTGCCTCCTAGACAAAGTAATTTGGAAAAATCCCTAAGGTCTAACCCCAACCGATAGTAAGATGTTGTGTACTTCAACCACTGATAGGCCTTTGTGTTCCCCAAACAATGGTACACCGTTGTGTACCCCAACCGACAGTAAACTGTTGTGTTCTCCAACTGGTGGTATGCTATTATGTATCCCAACTGATGGTAAGTCGTTGTGTTCCCCAACCGATGGTAAGTCGTTGTTCTCCCCAACTAATGGTAAACTGTTGGGTTTCCCAACTGATGGTAAGCCATTAAAACCCCAATCGACGGTAATCTGTTGTGTTCCCCAATTGACGGTAAGCCGTTCTAGTCCCCTTTTTGGGACCCACATATCTGGTTCGACCCTTGTCCATTAGACCATCTCATGATGCTAACCACGTGTAAGCCCCAAACAACATCTTTGGGTCATTGTCCTCTGCGCACACCCTGATTTTATGCCCTCATCTGAAACTACATGGACTTTGACTACCTACCATGGGGATATGTAGAAAGCCTTCATGAGGTTCAATCCCTTCACTCACATCTCATCCTGGTCTTTCCCTCGAGCCTATTTTTTTCGGGAAGGTCATGCCCCAACCTAGATGGTCTACCTCCTCCGGATCCCATCCATGAGTCAATTCTCACGGTATGCCTCCTCAGGCGTCCCATCTCCCCACCAAACTATGCGGACTATGATTCCCTACCATGAGGATACATAGGAATTCTCTTCAAGGCTCAATCCCAACATCATTTTCTCCCTCGCATCGACTCCATATCACTCTCCATATGCTCTCAACCATCCATATCCATCTTAATTCTTAACCGGGCTACCAAATCCCAGTGAGATCATTTCACCCACTCTCTTGTTGCTCCTAACAACAATCAAGTAACTAAACATGAGTTAACCCAAACATTAGTGTTCACTCCAGTGGTTGCACTCATTTTATCCACTCTCATCAGTGTTATGATCAGTCCGATCCATCTCCTCTAGATGTTAAACTCACAGCATACCCTGTGTTAAACTTGGTAAGATGAGGAAAACCTCAGAGACATGCCTATGGAATATAATTCCATGCATTTGACGTGGGATGCCTCAGGATTCCACACCATCGAGAAGCCCTATCATAAGGAGAAGAAACCCATACATTTCAATGTTATGGTGTCCATACACGCCAGTGATGTCCAACATGACTAGTCCCCCGAACAAAGGTTGCATACCTTACTAGACCCCTTGGACTATCATGACAGAAGTAGCATCATTAACCGGCTTCCATGAATACCTGGAACTAGGAAGAGTTTCATGAACAATGTCTTAACTCTATAAGGGAGACCCGGACTAGGAAAAAAGTTCTGAGGAGGAATCCCTAGAAAGGGGAATCGATATCCCATCATCCCATTTTAATCAAGGAGAAAACATCCCAAAATAAGTGACGGATGACGCCTGCCTTTGGAAAGCAGAAATGCGGGAAAAAAACTGCGCATCCTCTGAAATCCATGGATGTGCGCCCTGGAGAATGCATCAGAAATAGAAATGGTTAACCCGGTGTGAAGTTCTTCTCCTAAATGTGTAGATTAGTAGTGCTCGAGACATCAATGGTTTGATGTGTCACCAGATCCATGTATCTGGTGCCAAGTCCTACCAAGAAAATGGTGGGAATGACATGAAACTCACCATAAATTTGGACAGTTGAATGTTGGACATCCTGGTCTGCGGCGTTGCCACTGTGGATCCTTCTTACCAACCATGGGAGATAGAATGGTGCTTGGGCACTGGATGACGCTTTCCATCTTTCAGTACTAATGGTTAAATATCTTAGATTTGGAGGACCCAAGCTTCCGTATTAGAAAATCGATCACCACCCACCTACCGACGCTGGGTTAGGGGAAATGTTAGCATGGAGATCCCATGTGACCTCATTACCCCTGGCATCATCCACATCCACAGCTGTTGGGTTCCAACTCCCTATCTCTCCTTCTGGAATCATTCATAGTAAGGTGATAAATGACCTCGTTTGGCAATACGAGGAGGAGGTACTCATCCCATCCCATGATATGGCCCACCAAGACATAGAGGCTTCTGCGGATCGTCACCACCACTGCCCCCAAGGGCTGCATAGAGAGCCACTATTCCCCACTCATACATACAACTGTTTCAGGAGCCTCTCTTTGTAATGCTTCGATGACTCCCTCCCCTATGCCAATGAGGTTAGGGATGTCTTGGCCAGACCAGACAGGATCCTGTTCTAGGGGCTCCCATTAGGTCATGTCAACTCTGCCACACAACCCCATAGGCTGAGAAGTAGGTAAGATATACACCTACACCACTGGCCCCAGTCTGGTTAACCCGACGCCATCATCGGGCGCAGGCGGAGGAGGAAACCCGCTAAGGGTCATCAACATCAATGACTACCATGGCATGTGCCACCGCTGATGCATACCATCAGTCCCCTGTTTTTGTTGAGTAGGGTAACTTATACACCCATCCTTGATCGAGGTCCCAACCGCCCCAAGAGAGGGCTGGTTAAACTCTCCAGGTCGCTGACGTCGGTAGCACCCACCGCGGGATGACACGTGGCAATGACACCCAATATGGAGGTCGTCCCCGTACCATCACCAATGAGAGCACAAGTTCATCCTGCTCCCATGCTTGGCATTGAGGTCCACCCTTGGCCGGCTTATATCTAAATGAGGGTCCTTCCTACTGTAGTGACGCTAAGTATGGAAGCCTCCTTCAGACCCATGACCAAAGTTTTGGATCCTTTCCTCCTACCCAAGGTCATCGGTGTGATGATGTTTCACATCTAGTCAACTGTCTATGTGGGGGTCTTCCCCATGTCCTTACAGTAGCCTATGAAGGTCCTCCTCATCCCAGAAACTAGATAAGTGGAGTATTGTCTCACTCATAAACACCCAGCATGAAGGTCCTACCCATGTTCCCCTCGACCAGTACAAGGACCCACCTCACACCGATATTGTCGGGGCATACAAGCATGGAGGTCCTACCCATGCTCCCACTAGCTCTAGAAGAGTTCCTACCTGCTCCATCACTTCCCACAGATATTCCCTCTATGCGTCAAACAATGGACACTAAGGTCCTCCCCACATTCCCTTTGACATATTTACAGTTTCTACTCACAACCCAACTCACTCAGGTGGAAGTCCTCTCTGCTCCAACACCAGTTAGGCTGAAGGACCTCCTCGAGCTAGAAATCTACCTTGTCCCAAAGATCCATCCCAGGGTAGGAGGGTGGGTCTTTGCTGCCATAAAAATAATGCCAAGAAGATTCATATCGAGACTATATCTATCTGCTTCTCTGATTTTGAGGTAGAATATGATTCAGCAATGTAACCCTCACCCTGATCCTTTATGTGGGGGATGGGGCAGGGATGAGGCTTATTACCTTTATAATTCTGGAATGCGAGTTCCACTTGATCCCTTATTACCTTCGCAGATACATCCAGGAGGACAAATATATGGTGAATCCATAGGGTATGGTTGTGCAATCACCACCATCATTACCCGACGCACTCTCTACCTCAACCAGAGATCACGGAGAGTTATTCTGGGGACCGATGTTGGGAGAGCAACAACATGGTCCATCGCCAGCAACCATAGTCCCTATGCTAGAAACCTTGGTCGCCAGCCCGTCTTATCACGATGTGGTGGATAAGTTACTGAATTATACAGAGGATAGCCCAATATGTGGTGGCTTGTCAGCCTGCTCACCATATTCTCCACTGACCAGCCTTCCGTCTCAGTGGTCTGCTTCAGTACTGCTACCGGTTCCCCAACCACCTCTATTTGATGAGTGGGGAAACAAAGGGCCAGACGCCGAGTCTGAATCAAGGATCTTGTGGGACATTCTCACGGTAGACCATTTCCCAAAGATGTTTTGTCCAGTTGCATTACTAAATTTCAGTGCGCCGGAATCAATCACCCAGGAGGAAGTTCGATGCTTTCAGAAAACCCTCTGGGAGACGCACTTTCATCTTCTTTATCAGAGAGTTCATTACCCCAAGAGTTAGGAACACTTTGAAGACCTTGGTAAATAGTGTCGCTTGGTTGATTTGGTTGCAATCCTCGTGGCCCAATGCCCTGAGTCACCAGGCCACCATAATACCCTCCAACAATGATGCGTTCAAAGAGATTTAAAGTGATCTATATGATTATCAAGGAGGCTTCCCCTCAATTGAATATCCATGGTTGTGGGTAGTACACGACCCTCCATTCCAGTTCTATCCATCGCTAGCTCGAATTTCCAGGCGATATCGAGGATATGCCTCCAGGTAGAGTCATAGTTAACAGAGACAATCTATCTAAGGGGGAGAACAAACTAGAGCTCATTTATGGGTACTGACCCCATGGGGGAGTTCCACAATTGTTGGACCCACTACGAAGGGTTAATCTCCATCTGATAAATATACTAGGTATTCCCGTTCCCAATGAGGCATTGGTCCTTAGCCAGAATCCCAATAATGCAAAGGAGCACCTTGGGGCCGCCAAACCCTAAGTCCTGTCTAGATCAGTTAAAAAGGTAGAGGATGATACCAAATAATCTGTGTTGTATTAGCAGCTCGCAGAGCATAAGAAGATGGTCGATGAACTCTTTACTGAACATGCTTTGGAGAGATGACCAAACTACGGTGATCCTTAGCCAGGGAAACATGGGAAAACACAACATCACCCCCCAGTGAATTGCCTCCTGGTGACCCTGACCATCCTGCCCACAGAGATAGGATTGAGGCTGGAAATTATAGCAAGATGACATTGTATGCCTCACCAAATCCATCTGAGTGGCGTGATAATCTATGCGACTTGGATTAGGTTCCCCAGCTGCTCCGTGGCCCATCACACCATCCAATCTACGACTTGGCATGGCCTACTTATCATGTTGAAGAACCCACCAATGCACTGGTGGTTAGGGATCCCCAAGATGATCCCATGGTGGTTCTCATTGCTCGCCTTGAGTCGTTGGAAACTCGACAGGTGGGAATCTCACCTGATCGAAAGTTGTATTCATTGTGGGTGGATGATATTATAGCACCCCTAGGTTTTGGAAATCCCACATTTCCCCCCCTTTAATTCGATATGAGATCAGCTGCAACATCTGGCCCACTTAATCCCAAGGTGTGGACCCATGTTTGGAACTCCAGCGCAGCAGGAGGTTGCCAAACTCTGGTGTTTTGTACATACATTATAAGGGTCTGTGTTTTTCTGGTACATTCAGCTACCCATCGAGTCAGTAGTCATATGGGAAGATCTTTATAGGCAATTTATTTACCAGCTCAGTTCCACCACTCAGAAGTTGAGTATTTCATAACTCTTCAAATGAAAACAGAGGCCTGACGAGTGCGTCACAGACTTTGTTGCTTGGTAGAAAAGACTCACATACTCCTTGGACATGTCGTTGACTCATGAACAGATGCTAACAATGTGTGTGGGTAATGTCATGACTGAACTAGTACCCTCTCTCATTACCCAGAATTACCCCAGGGGATTTCAGGATTTCTCCAATAAGGCCCAGCGGCTAGAGGAAGCCTTACAGTAGGCCATGCATGCACGTCTATTGCCTCCTTCGATTCCCACAAGGAAGGCCACCAAGGCTGAGCCCACCACGATGGGCCAAATACATTCCCCCAGAGAATTGGATTTTATTACTGGTGGAGCTGCATCCATCTACTCGCATAGGCCCACCACCTTATCCGAAGCCTCTGGCCTAGTAGTGCCCACCTCAGAATCAGCCGGCGCCCCCGTGTAACATGCTGCCACCACCTAGGAAAGATAACTAGGTTCTGCTTCCTAAAGAGGCTCCTACAGCCCCTCATTAAAGCCAGGCTCCCAAATCCCCCTTCCCAGATAGGAGAAACTGAACCTACTCATTTAATGAGGCTCAGGTTCCGGGCTATTTCTAAAGTTCCTTGGAATAGGGTATTGTACGATTACCTAAATGCAGGAGGCCATAAGAGGTGGATCTAACTGATCGCTCCAACTACTGCCCCTATCACTAGATCCTAGGGCACACCCTTAAATAGTTCTATGTGTTTAAAGACTAGCTTCAAGACCAGGTTGACAACAACATAGTCAGTTTGGTCCTAGCTCTAGCACATGTGGCTTGTGTATTTGTGAATCCAGACAATGGTAGTGATAGTGAAGGTGAGTGGCGTTAGGTTACTAACTACGGGTCCTAGAAGTATGAATACTAGATGACCCATAAGGCAGTCTCCCATGCCCATGGTATTATCTGTGAACATAAGAATTTACATGAACCCTTAGAAGATGACGTGTCATATGCAGCCAATACCTCTGCATCAATGGATCTGTCATCCTCTTCCCAGAAGAGCAAGCATCGGATGTGCAATGGAAAACAAAGTCCCCCACCGATGTCGTCATCATCTTATACTCTTGGTGACTTCATGACCCAAAATATGTTGATTCCCCCCCAAAATCCATATAGTGGTGGAACATTTTTCAAGTGACAGTCAAGGGTACACCTCAGTTAACACCGTGGAGCTGGTAAACTCCTACATGATTCCCAATGATAAAGAGTGCTAAACTGATCTTCCCAACGTCCCCAGCCATTTCCAGCGTCGACAGAGCCACGAATATATGGGTTGTCATAGTGTCTCGATCAACACATCCAGATAGGCTATGCATGCCACTGAATCTATATAGTAGGCCAAGCACAAATCCCTTCAGGCAGAACCTTCTCATCTAATGTCATCAGGTCCACCTTTACCACTGTTTGTGATGTTGGATCAGGAAGAGTCACCCCGACTGCGCTGTGATCAGCTGGGTTCTATTATAGACTAATCTCATTAATCTTCCCATATTCTGGAAGTTACTTTATAGGTTTTGACTAGTGAGTAGCAGGATGTTCCCAACACCGGTCAGCCGTCGGTCCAGCCGGCAGGGCCAGTCATGTCCCCTGCCATGGAACGACCTCCCGTAAGCAGAAGATCACACATGGCATGAAAGTATGATGTCCTAAAGCATCATTATAGAATTACAACAAGGATATATATCCTAGAGACTCTTATTATGACAATATATATGGATGAATCCCTTATCGAGGCTTTATGAAGCCCCATAAAGTTTAAAATGGAGGTAGTAGCTGTGGAAGCCTTCAATGCTGAGGCAATCAAGCATGCTAAATTCTAGGATATTATCTTATTCTCTGAAGAAGATTAATTCTATCCCATACATGGGAATATCCTCCCATTTTATATCACCATCATTTTCAATGGTGTGGAGGTTCCTCACTATCTTGTTGACATAGCCTCTGGGATCAACCTAATCCTGACCTGAACACTGCCAAAACTGGGGTTGTCCAAGGATGATCTGAGTCCCTCTGACCTGAAAATCACAAGTTATGATAGGAAGGACCAGACACTGGTTGGTAAGGCCCACCTAAAGACCGAGTTTGGTGGTATGGTATCCAACACTGAGTTCATGGTTGTCTCACAGGACACTGCCTACAATGCGCTGATGGGCAGGCCATGGCTCCACCTGCATGCGGTAGTCCCTTCATTATATAACCAGAACCTCAAGTAATCCATTAATGGTCAAGTGGTCACACTTCAAGGTGGAAAATCTCCATTTTCTTCTTGTGAAGACCTCTACCTAGATGTCGACTATTACAAGAGAAAGGACAAGAAGATTCAGGCTAACGTGGTCGAACACGTGACAACTACGACTAACCCATGGAAGGATCTGGATGAATCCTACATTTTCCCAATCCATAGATTGGAGTCTATGGCCCTAGATATAGGGAAATGCTATGTTGTTTCTGGAACGAGGGGGAAGAACATTCCCAAGACTAAGCATCTCCAGAAGATCACCTCATACTCCTACATAAATCATACTCAGGTGATCCAAGATCCCCCTACACCTATATGATATTGGGATGTCCATCCCATGGTAACAAAAATATTCCATACTTATTTGTTTCACAGGGCCGGGATAAACCATCACAAGATGACACACCATTGTTGCTTTTATATCATCAAGCATGGACCCTTGGTCCAAATAACATATGGGATTGGATCAAAATATTTCATTACCATGGTTTCAGAAGCATAGGAGTCCCTAGATGTAGTGTCTACCTCCACTCAGGCTGGTACCAGTCTCCCATAGGGATCTGTTGACTTAGAGGAAACTCCTCCCATTGAGGATCCCTCCTCTATAAGTGAAGAAGAGGACTTAGAGGATGATCCTCTTGCTTTCAAAGAAGGCGTCTTGACCACAGTTGATGTGATGGTGCAGGTGAATCTCGGTGGTGAGATAGACCTGAAACCCACATTAATCAGTATTGGTATGCCTCTAGAGAAGAAAAAATAGTACATGGACTTCCTAAAGTAGCATCGTGATGTATTTTCCGGGGGTTATGATGAGATTCTAGGACTAGATCCCCAGTTTTTGGCACACTGCCTCGGTCTTCCTGAAAATCATCACGGGTTAAAACAACCTCCCAAAAAGATGCACCTTTATCATGGTGCCATGGTCAAGGCCAAAGTTGATAATCTCATCAGATCTAACTTCATCAAAGAGTTTCATTACCCCATATGGTTTTCCAAAATTGTGCCTGTCAAGAAGAATAATGGACAGATCAGAGTCTGCATCGACTTCCGAGACCTCAATTGTCATTTTCTAAAGGATGATTTTCCCCTTACTATGAAGAAATTGTTTATTGTCACTACAGATAGGTTCCAGGCCCTCTCCTTCATGGATGGGTATTCCGGTTATAACCAGATCTAAATGGATCCCGAGGATGAGGTGTATACAACCTTCAGGGTACCATAAGGTACTTTTTACTACCAATTCATGACCTTAAGTCTAAAGAATGAAGGCTCCACCTATCAGCGGGCTATTCATCACATATTTAAGCTAATACTTGGGACATTGGGGAATACAACGTGGACGATCTGGTGGTAAAATCTTGCCAGCTTCAGGACCATCTCAAAGATCTGGATAAACTGTTTGGCTTCATCTATTCCTGCCACTTGAAGTTGAATCCACTAAAGTGTGCATTCTAGGTCACCTCTATAAAGTTTCTTGTCTTTGTTGTCAGATACAGGGGCACTGATATCGACTCCGATAATATCAAGGTTATTAGCCATATGTCTACCCTAAGAAACATTTTGGAGCTTCAAGGCTTTCAAGGCCACTTGGCCTACATACACCTATTCATTGCGAATTTGGCCGGTAATTGTAATCCATTTTCTAGACTCATGAAGAAAGGCACTGTCTATCAATGGGATGGGGAATATTAGAACGATTTCAAGGAAATCAAGAATTATATACTCCAACCTCTGGTAATGATGCCACTAATTTTCAGAAATCCAATGTTTTTTTATGTGACCACCCAGAAATGATCTCTCGGCAACCTTCTTGCCCAGAAGAACAACAAGGGGATTGAGAACAGTCAATACTATATCACTCACATGCTCCCCGATACGGATACCAGATACTCCCCTATCAAGAAAAGATGCCTTGCACTGGTATTCGCAGTACATAAATTGTGACATTACATGAAACACTATGAGATACAGCTGGTGCCACGAGTGGATCAGTTGAAGTAAGTCTTGAACTTACCCATGTTGATAGGCTATCTTGGTCAGTGGGTAGTAATACTCCTGCAGTTCTACATCAGGTTTTTTCATCAGAAGGCTATCAATGGAAAATCATTGGAATACTTCCTTTCCACCCATCCATCCCCCGCAGACCAGCCTCTGAACCTTTATTTTCTTGATAAGGCAATCCACTCAGTGGACCAAGACATTCTAAGATGGAAAATGCACTTGGATGGTGCTTCCGGGATCCCTACTGGCAGAAGGCTCAATGACTCTAGGCTCAACAGAGTAGGCTTGTGTACCGTCTTCATTACCCCATCATAGGTCATTCTTCCATATTCACTCCAGTTGTCTGAAGACTGCACCAACAATGAGGCAGAGTATCAGTATCTCACCAGTAGCCTGGAGTTGGCACTCGATATTGACATTACCCACTTGCATGTGAAAGGGGATTCCGAACTAGTCATCAAGACGATAAACGATGACTATGTCGTCAGGAAGCTAGAACTTCTACCACTGAATGCACCCTCCAGCTGATGGCCCAGTTCTCATCTCGGCCAGAAGTTACCCATGTCCCTCAATCCCAGAATAGTTGAGATGATGCCTTGTCCAGAAAAGTTTCATATCTTACAAATCTCGAATAGGTGATTTGATTATCCACATGTGACACCAGAGATTCATCTCCCCTACCACTCTAAACAATGAGGGAAACATGCAGGTAGGCCACCATACGGTCGGTGCCTCCATGTCCGGACCTCTAGGTCCCCTAGATAAAGTGATTTAAGTGACTCCCGACTAGATGACCCCCTTTGGTCGAGTACCTCCAGTATGAAAATCTCTTGACAGATTGAGCCGAGCGTGAGAGAATCTGATGTCGTGCTTTTCAGTTTACTCTCCAGAGAGGTCACAGTCTTGAGAGGATCCTCTATAAGCACTGGTTTGAGGGGTTTCTACTCTATTGCATTCAAGGAGTTGATATTTCTCAAGTCATGTATGAGGTTAATGTCGGTTCTTGCATGGATTATCAGACTAGGTAGAAACTATCTCAAATGATTCGGAGAGTGGGGTATTTTTGGCCCTCCATGATCTGTGATTGTATAGAGTTTTCCATGAGGTTCCATGCATTCCAAATTCATTCCAATTTTGTGCATCGGCCACCAGAGCCTCTCCAAACTACCACGTACTCTAGGCCCTTTGCGGTCTGTGGACTCGATGTCATGGTACCATTTCCACCGGTGATAACTCAACAATGCAGGTTCATTATGACCACTCCAGATTTCTTTTCCAAGTGGGAAAAGGTAGTCTCACTCAAGGAGGTCAAGGACCATTCTATCATTGACTTTGTGAGATCCAATATCATCTAGTAGTTCGAATTCCCTCATGTCGTCTTCACTGATAATGGTACCAACTTCCGAGTGGTTGAGTTGATGAAATTGTATGACAAATACAATATTCGCTCTAACCATTCCTCCTACTATCACGTGCAAGCCAATTGGAAGATCGAGGCATTCAACAAAACCCTCTCTAAAATTCAGAAAAAAAATTGTTGGTCAGAACAAGAAGAGTTGGCTAGACAATCTCCCCAATGCCCTCTGGGCTTATCAGACAACGACTCACAATTCCACACAGGTGACCCATACTCCATGGTGTATGGAACAGAGGCTATCCTAACCATTGAGATTCGGTTGCCTTCATTAAGCATAGCTATTTAAGATTAGAAATCCCCAGATAAAGTAGTTAAAATCCATCTAGATAAATTGTAATCACTTGATGAGAACATGCTTCATGCCCTGCACAACCTAGAAAAGAATCAGAACTGGATACCCAGAGCTTTCAACAAGAAAGTTTGCCTCCTTTCTTTCTTTCAAGGTAACATGGTCTTGGCCCTAATAACACCAATTATACATGGATGAAAACCACCCAAATTCGATCCCAAATGGGAAGGACCTTATATCATCCACATGGTTTATCCCAATGTCATATACTCCCTGGTTACAATGGACTATGAGCGTATAACTCCTTCCACAAAGGCCAAGTTCCTCAAACAATATTTTTCCTGAAAAAAGGGTTATATATGACCTTAAACTATTATGTCCCACATAACATTAAATAGTATGTAATCTCATAGAACACTAAATAGTATCCGGTCCTACATGTCCTTAAACTGTTATGTCATGCATGACATTAAACTGTATGTCATATCACACAATGTTAAACTATAGACGGTCCTGCATGACCTTAAACTATTAAACGTCCTCATTGCATGATGTTAAACTGCACAGAACCTTCAAGAACTATGAATGGATTTATTCCCATTATCATGGGATACATAATAATGATCATATTCCTCGTCTTGAGTCCAGGCCCCAGATTCCTCTTTGACTATCCCCCTTGGGTATAGTTCTCTTAGAGGATCCTACATTGGGTTGTGTAGGGTTCTTTGGCCCCACTCATGTTAAGATTATGATGATCACACCATGTGGCCCCTCCTCATTATTTTATCCTTCAACATCCTCATCGCACGACGCTATACTGCATGGACTTCAAGAACTATGCGTGGCTTGATTTCCATCCTTATGGGATACGTATAAACACCCAAAAATTTTGTCTGTCAACCCAGCCCCAAAAATAATAATCTCCCATTAGGTTGGAAAACATGGTGTGGTGTCATCCTTTTCCCTCATTTATGTTGGGTTCATCATGACCACAACATATATCCCTCTCCCTGGAGATCTTCACCTCTTTCGTCATCATGCTTGATGTTAAATTACATGTGAAGATTTATGCTTCACACACTCCCTTTACATGGGACTCCATCATCATTCACATCCAAAAGGGCCCCTGAACAGCACAAATACTTATACTAAGGGATCTCTTATAATTTTGGGCCAATTCCCTCGAAGAACTCAAATGAAAAATTGATACGAGTCCCGCATTGCGAATATGGTCATCGATTGACACTCATTTGTTGTTCCCATATCAGGTCACAATATATGGATGCTTTGTTTCGAACACCGTCAACAACTATCTTTCATCTTTTTCACCACCCCCATATATCCTGAATATTGGTTGTAGTGGTTCATGTTGTCCCGCTATACCTTCAAACGTCAGTCTACCTTGAGTAGGAGTGTGGGTCCAGCTACCGTACCCTTATATGTTGGGGAGAGCCTAGTCATATTCCCTGTTTCCCACATCGAGCAGTGCCCATACAGGATTAGGAATTTTTGGAAGTCAATAACCACATAAAGAGTCACGTGTCTATGGTCCGAGTTCAAATACCTGAAACTAAGATCTCAATCATCGTATTTGCAAGATGTTAAACTACAAATCATCCATGACTTCCTGTCTCATGTCCCTTGCCCGTTTTTGGTCCCTTGACCCAGGTTCTCACTCGATATGGTGTGGAATGGCCTGGACTCTATGTCCTCATTCACGTTGGGCTATTTTTTCCACGCCGCATAAATCACCTTGGGACACCCCTCCATTATCATCCTCACTAAAAGGCGTTAAATCATGAATTGGCTGGGACTTCCCATCTTGGATCCATCAACCATTTCACCCCCTGGTCCAAGTCCTCATTTGGGATCGTACAGTGTAGCATGGGATTATGTTCTTCCCACTGCACTATACACATCCATCGTTGAGATATCTTTCTCCTATCTGTGTCCTTTCCGCTTGAAGCTAAACTAGACATCATCCTCCAGAACTACATATGGATTGATTCTCATCCTTATGGGATACATAGGACTCTCAGAACATTTAGTATTCGGGTCCAACCCCATTTCTTAGAACCTCCCTTATCTTCCTGCCCCCTAACCAAAGTTCCCCCAAGGGATGGGCATGCAGCATGGTATGGGCTTATGTCCTCATTCATAATGGGTCTGTAATAGTCATACCACATACCTCTTTCTCATATAAGATCTTCATCTTCATGTCCTATAATCATCTTTTTGAGTCGAATTCTCTTGAGTTAGGCCCCTCGACCCTTATTGGAAGTTCACCAATGTTCCCAAGTGAACTCTAGTTTAGGACCTAGAGTGTCGAATTCTACCCAGACATGCTCTCGCCCATTTTTTAGGCTTCATGTTCTTTTAATTTGGTCTTTCATCATATTTCACATCCAAAAGGACCCATGAATGGTACAGATACTTAGCCTAAGGGCTCTCCTTCCATTTTAGTCCAACGTCCTTAAGGATTTCATGTGACAAATTTATTCAAGTCCCATATTGAGAATATGGTCAGCAGTCGACACTCATTTGTTTTTCCCATTTCAGGTCACACGATATGGATGTTGTGTTTCAAAAATGGTCAAAAGTTATCCTCTATCGTCACACCAACCCCATAAAGAACTAAATTTTGGTTACATGATTCACATCATTTTTCACTCCATCATGTCCAAGTGGAATTTCGAAAATCTTGGTACTATCCCTCAATACAAATTTTCATGTTAGGAGGAAAAATCCACAATAAGGCATCATTTGGAGCTCCTCACCAATTTCCCCTTTCATGAATTCCACATGTTGCAAAGTCCTTATCCGCCCTTGTTTCCCACATCAAACATAGCTCATGTGGCCTTAGGGATTCGGTCGAGGCTTACACCTGTTTGGGAGAGTATCGCTTCTCTATGGTTTGAGCTCTAACAAGTTAAACTAAGATCTCATTATATGTACTTTCCATAAGGTGTAAGTACCATATCTCTAATAACTACATATATATGGATTCAAATGCTCATGGGATACATAAAAAATACCAGACATCTCATTTTCGGGTCCAACTCAGGTTCTTCTAATTACCTATTTTATTTGGCCTTGTGGCCCTGACTTTCACAAAATTTCATTTTGTGGCGTAGGACATCCATCCTCATTCACATCGGGTTTTTAATAGCGGCACCATGTACTTACCTTCTAGAAGCTATTCTCTCATTCCCCTCATCCCACAAGATGTTAAACTGCACCCTCAGAACTATGTATGGATTGATTTCCATCCTCATGGGATATGTAAAAACACATAGACATTTCTTCCATAGGTCCAACCCCATATTTCTCAGACTTTTTTTGGCACCTTGTCTCGATGTTTCTTTCCTGGAATCACGTGTTGTGTGGTGTGGACCTCATCTTCATTCACGTTGGGTATGCTTCATCATGACATGTGCATTCCCCCCTAAAACCTTGTTTCATTTGTTTGTGTCCAAGCCATATGACCTTAAATTGTGATGCCTGGTCCCACATGTCTTTAAAATGTTGTGTCTTTATTGAACGACATTAAAATGAATTGGAAGGTCCTATCATACAACCTTAAAATTTTTCATTATCATCCTGGCCGCACAACAAAAAACGACACTGCATTGTGATGTCCTCACTCAAGGGGACATCATGTTGGGTATTGGTTATCCACCATACCATTTTTCAATTCCTATGTATGGATTGATTCCTTTAGCGACGCCTATATTCTCTATCCAAAGTTTATAACTTCACAAAAAAATACATATCCATCCTTAAGGACAATCAAGATCTATCAAATGCTGCTTTTTTTGGTGCGTGGGCCAAACCCACATGACAATATTGTCCCTGGAATTAGTACCCTACCACGTCGCTTCTAGAACTACGTATGGATTGATCCCCATCATAATGGGGTATGTAGGAACACCCATGAACTTTTCCCCAATCCCAACACAACTCTCATTTTTGGTCCCTCGACCTAAACATTCCCCAGGGAGCACATGGGGTGATGTGGGCTTATGTCCTCACTCATGTCGGGTTTTTCAATTATTGCACCACATGCCTCCCTCCCCCATTTCCATCTCTGGTCTGAGATCTAAGAACATAAAATAAGATATATCTACATCCCATCTAAAAGTCATAAAGGCAACATTTCTAGAACTATGTATGGATTGATTCCCATCCTCATGGGATACATAGGAATTCCAAGACATCTCATCTATATGTCCAGCCCCATGAATCGTAAATCCTAACCCGTTTTGGCCCCTTAGCCAGAAATAATTTGGAAGTGTGTGGTGTGGTGAGTACCTATTGGGATCTCATTTGTGTCAGGTTTTGCAACAACCGCACCATGTACCTCCCTTGTCTCTTCCCATCCTAGTCCGAGTTCTATGACCCTAAACTAATATCCCCCTAAGGGAAATATGCATCGATTTCGACTAATTTTCCACCCTGCAAGCTCATCATTAAATCAGGTCCCCTATTAATGGTCCACTCTATGACTTTAAGCTATGATTGTTGGACCCCAAGACCCTTGTCCTTGGAAAAGGATTTGAATCCCTCTACCTTATGTGTCTTATTGTCGCATTAAAATGCATCATGAAAGAGATCCCAAAATGTGGAATTTTCACATGGACATTCCTTTGTTCCCTGAACAAGATTTATGAGCCCTTTATTTGGATCCTCATCCTCTTCCATGTCTGAAAGGACCCCCTTTATGACCTGGTCTCATGCCAGATTGGATCACCTACCGTCTTGGGCCAATGCCCCTGAAGACTTTAGACAACATTTGGAACAAGTCCCGCATTTCGAACATGGTCAGTGGATGACCCTCATTTGTGTGTCCCCATTCCCAACTAATGTGAAACATATACCATGTTTTGAATATGGTCAGTAGTTATCCTCTATTTTCACTCTATTATCATTGTGATCCATATCTTAAATTCCATGATTCACATCTTTACACTTCCTTATGTTCATTGAAATTCCAGCGCATGGTTTTACACCTCTGCACATCTATGTGCATTAATCAGGCATGTAAACAATTTTGGGATTTTACTCACCTATAATTCCATTTCTCCTAATGTGTGCCTTTAGGTACCAGGAAATCTCACATCTACTTCTTATTTCATAGATCGAGCATGAATCACGTAGGCTTAGTAGTTTTGGTGGGGTGTGTACTAGTGTAGTTATGCCACGTGGGCCCTTCATCCTACTAGATGTTAAACGATGATTCCAGAACTATGTGCGGCTTGATTCCCATATTAATGGGGTATTTAGGAATACCCATTCACTTTGCCTCAATCCCAAACCAACTTTAATTTTCGGTCCCTCGACCTAAAACTTCCACTAGGGATATGTGGTGTGTTGCAGACTTCTTATGCCCTTATTCAGGTCAGGTTTATAGCTACATCATCACCTACTACTTTCCTAGGATCTCCCCCTTTCACTCCCCTTCCTCTTTTTTGATGTTAAACTGCACAATTTCATGCATCCTCAACACATGAAACTAAACTACGGTTATACCCTAAACTGGTTTAGGATTCCCTATATTAACTATGGGATGTGCAAGGTTCCTCGTTTGAGAAGGTTTCCTCTACCAGCGTTGGTTCAGACCATGCCTTGTTTAAGAACTACATTTGGATTTATTATCGCCCTTATGAGATACAATGTTATACCCAGGAATTTCAACTCAGGCCCAGCCTCATGGTCATTAACCCTTCTTTCCCGTCAGCCCCGATCATGGTCAGGCCAGTATGACCTTGAAACTATGTGCACTGTCCATGTTGTATGATGTTAAACATCATGTCTATCTTCCTACATGGTATGACGTAAAACCACAAGGCAATCTAGGACCTCACTAGAGGGGTCCAGTCTAGAAGGAAGTTTGATCTCTAACCAGACCGATGCGCCCACCTAATGTGTTTCACCATGGTGACATAATTTCAAGAGTGTTGGACTCCATTTGAACAAACCATCACCCCACCCCAACACTTTTTGTTCCCTTTATTCAAACCCTTTTACTAATTTACATCTAAAATAACCCCCCAGTAGTATGGATGCTCAGCCTAGGGCTTGCCTACTATTTTGGGACAATGTTCTGAAAGACTAATTGATAATATTTTTGAGTCAGGCCTCATGTTGCGAATATGGTCAATGGTCTGCCATCATTTATTATGCCCATACCAAGATAATGCAATAGGGATGTTGTGTTTCAAACACGATCAACAGTTATCCTTCATGGTCACGCCACCTCCATAGTATTCCAAATTTGGGGTATCGTGATTCACACTTTCCACTCACCTATGTTTGGATTAATTCTAATTCCCCTAAAGTTACCTCACTCGTGCACTTGAGCAAGTTGGGAGAATAAATCTTTGATTGTTCTGAGAAATTCATCCTCCATTCAGGCCCCCCTTTCTCCTTGGAAGTCTGGATTGGTTGTTCAAACCCTGCATACCCGAAGCTTGGTCGACAGTCTCGTATTCAGATGGAACAATGAGGTGGTCATCCCATGATTCTCACACTGGGCCCGACCCACGTGAGATTAGGAATTGATCAATGGATGCTTCACGAATGTAAAAGATGTATAGTAGACCAAAACAAATAACAGAACCAATGAATGAATCTACCATCAACAATAAATTAATGAAAGTATATTTAAAAGTTTGTGTGAGTTACAGCACCTGAGGATCGACCCCTCCCATGGATGGGTTAACCTCTTGGATAGAGAATTATAGCTCTGCCACTCTCTGGCTTGTGGTGTTCAAGATCTGTTGTTTCCTATTTACTTTCTACACCTCCTTGGTAGCAATGGGGCGTAATTAATTAGCCGCTACTCGGGCCCACTCCTCGTCCGTTCAGATGGTGGAAATCTCCTCGAAAGATTTCTTTATTTGTTCTTCAGCCTCTGCATGTTGGGCCTTTAGGCACGACACAAGCTCTGATTGTGTGTTAAGGAAAGTGTAGTTCTTGTTCACTCATGCCCACAACCACTGAACCCCCCCCCCCCCCCCCCCTTCGGCCTATTGAATCCTCCTAATGTTCACGGATTTCCTCTGTTGCCATCCCACACCGAGGCCACGATCATGCTCCCAATTCTTCTCTACCATGAAGTCCAGAATGAGAATATAGGGACATTGGGAATCTACTCCCCCAATGAATAGCTCGTGCATATGGGAATGAAGCCTCTCCATCTGGTCTATCCATTGTACTTGATGAGTCTCCCTGATGAAATGCTTGATCAACTTCCATGACTGAGAATGGGAGATCTTGTTGTCTTCTTCATCAGAGGCCGTCTCATCTGGGTCTGTAGGGTTGGAAATATCATATGTGGGGAATAATTCTAGGAACTCATTGGCAGGGTCTCTATCTGGTGTCTGATCAAGTATGTTAGGACCCATGATGTCTGGTTGATCCTTGTCGTCAGATCCCACCTCAATGATCCCAGGCTCTATCCTGCTGACAGGGCCACTAGTGATTAGAAGCACTGTAACTTGGTCGGTTCTAACATCCGCTTCCATGACCACCGGTGTTACCCCAGGAAAGGCGCCTCCAGGAGCTCCATACAAGCTTTCTAAGGCATCCCATTCCATTTGAAGAACTGTGCATACAAGAGGCACACAATCATCAGTTAACCAGATCGATGGATGATAGTTACGTATTTTGTGAAGAATACTTACAGAGATCAAACAGTTGGTCTCTTTCCTGATTTGTTGTCATTGAAACCCCAAGGCATAGCCCTCCATATATTGTTGGTAAGTCCTAAGGTCCTGGGAGGACCACCCTGGGTGTCACAGCACCACCTAAAATGATGGTTGTCGTAGTCACAGGCGCAGATCGCGAAGTTCCTACAGTTTCATCTACTATTGGGAGGGAGTGGGTTTTACGTATGAGGCCCTTCTGCATAGTTAAAATGTTATTAAGGATTCCTAAATGACCTAGATGGAGACCCTGGGGAAGTGATCTAGGGTTTTACCTCAAGAGCCTCTGCAAACTCTTCATGTTCTGGGTCTAAATCACCGACCTCGCCATACTCTAGAGGGATCCCTCTATCAGCCTCCCCCCTAGGAGGACTCGTCTGATTATTCTTTCAGAGGAAAGAATTCTCTTAATTCAGCATCAAACAACTATATAGGGTTCATTCGATCAAGAAAAACATTTTCCCAATCTTTCATTAAACGCATAGCACCCTGGGAGTGCACGAAGTCCTCCTTCTCCACAAGGTGCCACTCCCCCTCTGCTTGAGATACAGAAAAGCGGGCCCTGACAGGACCGATCCCTGGAAAATCCATCCTGAGGTGATTCAAATATTTCCACATCTTGGAGGGGTTAAGTAATTTCCTGTTGATGTCCCAGATGTCCCAATATTTCAGGAATATAGTGTTTTTTAGGCATGTCTATTTGGTGCAGTCGCTTCCCTGGAGCATGGTGGGTATCCTGCGGAATCCCCTTGCAGGCCTCTCCTTCAGATAAATCTGTCCCCCTTGTGACCACTGGATCCTCTGATGGTTCCTACCTTTCGACCGGTGTGGCCTCGCTACCACTATAGTCCCGACACCATGAGATGTCCTCACCGCCTTCCGACCCTAGCCTCAATGTTGGGGAGACACCCCGTCACTGACCTGGACGCTTTGCTACTTCAGTATCTCCCCCTGGGTAGGATGCTTCCCAACTCTCGACATACTCCTTCACTAGACCAAAGACGACTATGGGTGTATGTAGCTCGTTCCGCATCTTCCCATCCTCCCACATGAACATGAGCCATAGATTCCTCATCACACACAATTGATCCTCATGGTGCACCCCCAAGTAGACTCGCGGGGTCAGCTGCTGCATACATTGAAATTGCCTCGTGAAACGGTGTGGGGTGTACGTATCACAGAGATACTCGTGGTCATCCCACACCACTAGGACTCAACCTAGAAAGGCTAGATGGTAGTAACAATGATTTTTGTTCTCTATACATCATTAGTGAACACACCTATTGGCAACGGGAATGGGGGGAAGTTGAACTCATCCACCATATAGACCTAGTTCTGCACCAACTGTGGGGTCAACTTGGTCAGAAATATCCCTACCGCGTTCAATATGGATGGGAAAAAATTCGATCCTGGAGGAGAAATGGGGTTCATATATTCATATATTCCCCTAATATGCGCCGTTATCCACCCGTACAAAAGATGGAATGGTCCATATATCCTCGGAGGCTTCTTCCCCTCGCTGATATGCCACATCATCTTATACAACTTGGAGAACATCAGGATCTAGAGGTCAACCCATCCCCCTTTCACGAACATGGACACTATAACAAATGTGCTCAGTCGCACGCCCATGTTTGTGTCCCTCACTGGCAGGATCCAACCGCAGATAAGTGCCACGATGAATGTATCTAACCTAACCACTAGTTTTTTCTCAAACCTGATGTTGAATCCCCATTTCCCACTATATTTACTCCAAGATCCCCTAGTATAAGTGCTATTTTCCCCATTGAGCCTCTTTAGAACAGGTCTGAGGCCCCATAGGAAATTGTCCATCTTCTGGGAAATTCAAGAACTGCTTGAACCATCACATGAAATGGGCGTCCCTCATTGACTGTTTGTACTCCCCTAGAAATAGGGCCATCAATTCCCTTACCAATGGAGAAATTTGATCTGGGTCCTCCCATGAATTCATAACTGGGAGGAACCCATCATACATTTCCCCTATTATCGGAACCCCCGAGATCTGGTGCAGGTTTTATAGGCTGATGCTGACCTCTCCATGGCGCAAATCCCACTCATCAGTCCAGCCCTTCTCCGAGTTCCCCAAGGACACCATAAGGATAATGTGCTACAATTTAGGGGATGTCTCTAGCTTCAATTCCTTACCGTCAACATTATTCACATGGTTGTATAGTCAATCAACATCGACGGGTGTGAAATCCTCTCGAGCATGGTTGTTGACTGCCCTGAACCACTAGCGCTCGCACGACGTGCTCCTGAACCAGTAAGTCAACTCATCCATGCTCACTTTCAGAATGAGGATGCAATCCCTTATATCAAAGTCGTACATAGGAAGCATTTTTAAATGTGGGTAGTTCTTATGGATCTATGATAGAAGCTCTACCAGCAAACTGTGATCTGAATGGATTTGAAATAATTACCCAATACCCAAGCTATTTGGCATCTCTTACCTCTAAGAAGCATCCATGAGGACACCCCTAGAAGCATCTAGGTGAGACATTCAGTTTTCATAATTTGGACCATTTTTCATTTTAGTTCGTGAAGCTCATTTGTGGAGATCGTTCGAGGAGATCATTCACGGAGCTCAGTCCCAGCAATAAATCACAGAGTCCTAACCTCAACCTAGAAGACACAAGCTGTAGGGCGCACCCTCACAGAGTCAAAGGACTCACTATGTTCTATGAAGAAAAATGGCCCAATTCACTGAGAGTAATCACGGAGTGCGTAGAACTTCACGAATCGAGAGCACTATCACCCAAATGAGAATGTGAGAAAGGAAAAAAGAAAGGTCAACCTCCCCTATTTATAGGTGATGAACCCTTGTGCTTGTTGGTGTGTTCAGCCACAGTGAGCTTCATGGTGCTTCCAACCCACTCATCACCTCTCCACATCACAACCCTCTTTTGCAATCATTCTTTGCGATTGACCAAAAAAATTTGTTGATTGACCCTTTGACTTAGACCCTCCTTTTATCCTTGGCCCCAAGACTAAACGAGGTGGGGGCATTTTTTGGTTCCAAAATATGTGAAGAGGAAAAGAAAATGCCAAGAGGAAACCAAATCCATTGAAGCTGCGTTGCGAATCTTGTTTGTGGAGCCCCGCATCATTGCATCCAGTGCGAATCCACCTCCTTTGAGAATCCACCATGAAGAAAAGAGTCGGGAGGATCTACAATCCAAAAGACATTTGTGAAGCTACTGTGAAACAAAGAGTTCAGAAGATCCACGATCCAAAAGATGTTTTTGAAGCCACCATGAAGCAATGAGTAAGGAGGCTCCGTGATCCGAAAGATGTTTTCGAAGCCACTGCAAAGCAATGAGGCGGGAGGCTCCGCGGTTACGATGAGGCACCACATGGATTCGCGTTACGTGATCATGCTCCCTACTTAACGCTGCCTCTTGCCTATAAATATCAGGATTCCCCCGAGCCCAAAGGATGGATACTCAAACCTTTCTCCTTATCAGCTCTCAAAATCGTGAAGCACTTTCTGCTCTACAAAAAATGAGCTCTTCAAGGTACTTTATCATTTTGAAGTTCCTTTGCCTTAGATTAAACCCAATCCCTCTTCAATCAGGGATTCCCTTCATGAAGCCCACAAGATTTCGCAAAGGAAAGAGACCCCTAAGGGGACTCAGGTCTTCAAAAAGCACTCGTGCATCATGAAGTACCTTCCATGCACATGTGAACCACATTCTAAGGCAGGGTCACTGTGCTTTTCAAGGAACACTACTTCACAGTGCTATTCATTTCAAAGAACCCTTACTTTGCGAAGCCCTACTTCACGAGAGGATTTTTGCTTCAAAAAACACTCTCCATGTGCACCTATGACCTATTACAAGGCTAGGCCACACCACATAGCAATGAATACCCCTTCACAAATCCCCTCCAGTACGTGGAGCATCAGAGCTTCACAAGACCTCTTCCTGTGAACCCCCTTGCTCCACAACCCCTTTTCCGGTATGACCCTCAATGTTTGTATGATGTGATTTCAAGGTCCCTTGGGTGGTGCCTCACATTGTGTGTCTTAGCCTCATTATTCTTATCATAGGCACACTAGCATCTATTTCTTTATCGCATATCCATGCCAACATGGGCCCCTTAGTGGATCACTCCACAACACCCCCTCATCATGACATTTTTGATGCCTTCCCTTCACCAAGGGTTAAAGAGTGATCATTATATAAGTAATAGGGGTGTGGAGTAAAGCCACCTCATCCGAACTATAAGACGTTAAACTACCAAGCACCATCGTCCTCAGCACACAACATTAAATTATAGCCTCACCTAGTGCATTCTATGTGGGATACCCCACCTCGGACAATCTCCACGCCCACTAGTCTCTGCGGGAGTGAGATATTTCTCACATTGAATGAGATACTTTTTGCTGGAATGACACCTGTCTGTGGGGAAGGGAAACCACCTTGGTGTAAACCCCTATCCTTTCTTACAAGAGTCAGCACCTCTGCTCCTCCCATCTTCTTCACCGTCAAAGACTAAGATGTGAGAGGGGCATAAGGATCCTCAATATCCCATACCTCTCCCTTTGGGATTTGTTTCCATCAGGAATCCATCATAGAGTATGTCCCAATCCCCATATCCCTAGGCCTCTAACCACATGTAATCACCATTACACTTTCCACGGATACACCTTTTGTGACATTAATGTCAGGTCTTTGCTCCCACTTGTTTCTCACAGCGAGCATGACTCACATGGGCCTAGAGTAATCATTGACCATGAAATCCTTCTTGAGCCACCTTAGAGTGTAAGCCCCATGTATCTTTACCAAACTACATGGACTTTGATCCTTGCCAAGGCAAGGTACGTTGGAAGCCTCCCTGAGGTTCAACCCCAACACACCTATTGGTCCCAACCCCTTCACATCAGTTCACCAATCCATTTTCTAAAATACGTGAACTTTTATCCTTACCAAGGAAAGGTACGTAGGAAGCCACCCAGAGGTTCAAACCCAACACCTACTAATCCTAACCCCCTCACATTGGTTCACCTTCATCCGGCATGACATTAAACTATAAACCCCTTTTTGTGCCATTCAAACGACATGGTATTTTATCCTTGTCTCCCAAACAAGGTACATACGAAGCCTCCCAGAGGTTAAAGCCAAACACACCTACTAGTCCTGACCCCTTCACATCAGTTCACCAATCTGTTTTCTGAACTATGTGGACATTGATCATTTCCAAGGAAAGGTGCATAGGAAGACTCTCTGAGGTTCAATCCCAGCACCTCCTCATCCCGACCCCCTCACGTTGGTTCAACTTCATCCTAAATGACATTAAACTGTATGCCCCTTTTTGTCCCATTCAAACTATGTGGACTTTGATCCTTTCCCAGGAAAGGTACATAGGAAGCCTCTCATAGGTTCAAGACCAACACACCTACTACTCCCAATCCCTTCACGTCAGCTCACCAATCCCACCACCAAACTACGTGGACTTTGACCCTTTCCAAGGAAGGGTATGTAGAAAGCCTCCTCGAGGTTCAATCCCAACACACCTACTGGTCCGGACCCCTTCACATCGTCTCACCAGTCCCTTTTTAGAACTATGTGGTCTTTGATCCTTTCTAAGGAAAGGTACATAGAAATCCTCCCTGAGGTTCAAGTCTGACACCTACTCATCCCGACCCCATCACATAGGTTCACCTTCATCCTATATGACATTAAACTATACACCCCTATTTTTCCCATTTTAATTACATGGGCTTTGATCCTTGTCTCCCAGACAAGGCACGTAGTAAGCCTCCATGAGGTCCAACCCCATCTGACGGTAAGTCATTGTATACACCAACTGATGGTAGGCCGTTGTGTTCCCCAACTGACGGTAAACCATTGTGTACCCCAACCGATGGTAAGCTGATGTGTTCCCCAACCAACGATAAGCTGCTGTGTACCCCAACTGACGGTAAGCTTTTGTGTTCCCCAACCGACAGTAAGCCATTTTGGACCCCAACTGATAGTAATCCATTGTGTTCCCCAACCGACGGTAAGCCATTGTGCTCCCCAAATGATGGTAAGTCATTCTGTTCCCCAACTAATGGTAATCCATTAGAACCACAACTGACGGTAAGATTTTGTGTTCTCCAATCGATGATAAGCCATTGTAGTCCCCTTTTTTGGGACCCACATCTCTAGTACGCCCCTCGAGCATCATAAAAAATTTGGATTCTAACCACGCGTAATCCCCAATCATCATCTTTGAGTCACTGTCCTCTAGATATACCCCGATTCTATGCCCTCATCTGGAACTACATGGACAATGATTCCTTACCACATGGATATATAGGAAGCCTACTTGTTGTTCAATCACTTTTCATACATTTAACTACTGATCTATGTGGAATTTGATCCTTTCCATGGAAAGTTATGTAGGAAGCCTCTCTAAGGTTTAAGCTGAACACACCTACTAGTCCCGACCCATTCACGTCGGTTCACCAATCCTCTTTCTGAACTATAGGGACTTTGATCCTTTCCAAGGAAAGGTACGCAGAAAGCCTCCATAAGGATCAAGCCCGACACCGACTCATCCTGACCCCTCACATCGTTTCACATTAATCCTTCATGATATTAAACTGTATGCACCTTTTTTCCAATTCGAACTACATGGGATTTGATCCTTGTCCCCCATACAAGGTATATAGGAAGCCTCCATGAGCTCTAACCCCAACCGACGATAAGTCGTTTTGTACCCCAACTGACTGTAGAATGTTGTGTTCCCCAACGGAAGGTAGGCCATTGTGTACCCCAACTGATGGTACGCTGTTGTGTTCCCCAACTGATGATAAGTTGTTGTGTACCCCAACCGATGGTAATATATTGTGTTAACCAACCGATGGTAAGCCGTTGTGGACCCCAACTGATGGTAAGCCGTTGTGTTCCCCAACCGATGGTAAGTTGTTGTACTCCCCAGCTGACAATAATCCATTGTGTTCCCCAACTGATAGTAAGCCATTAAAACCCCAACTGATGATAAGCCATTGTGTTCCCCAATAGAACGTAATCCATTGTAGTACACTTTTTGGGATGCAAATATATGGTCTTCCCCTTGGGCATTAGACCAACTCGGGCTGCTAACCACACGTAATCCCCAAACATCATCTCCAGGTCGTTGTCCTCTGCGCACACCCCGATTTTATTCCCTCACCCTGAAGTACATGGACATTGATTCCCTACCATATGGATATGTAGGAATCCTTTCTGAGGTTCAATACTATCATTCACATCTCATTCTGGTCTTTCCATTGAGCCTATTTGTTTTAGGAAGGTCATGCCCCAACCCGGAGGTTTTAATTCCTCTGAATCTTGTCCATGAGTCAATTCTCATGGGCCGCCTACTTAGGAATCCCATCACCTCATCAAACTATGTGGAATTTTATTCCTTATCATGGGGATACGTAGGTAGTCACTTCGATGCTCAATCCCAACATCACCATCACCGACACATCAGCTCCATCTCACTCTCCATATGCTCTCTACCATCCATATTCATCCTGATTCATACCCAGGCGGCCACATCCCATTGATCTCATGTTACCCACTCTCTTGCTGCTCCTAGTAGCATTTGGGTAACTAACCACGAGTTATCCCCAACATCAGTTTTCACTCCAGAGTTTCACCCATCTGATCCACTCTTGTCAGTGTTCTAATCAGTCCAATCTGTCTCTATTAGATGTTAAACTTGTGGCATACCATGTGTTAAACATGGGAAGCTGAGGAAAACCTCAGAGATGTGACTATGGAATATAATTCCCCACATTTAACATGGTATGACTCAGGTTTCCTCACCCTCAAGAATCCCTATCATAAGGAGAAGAAACCCAAACACACTAGTGTTTTAGCATCTAGACACACTAGCAATTTCCAACATGACTACTCCCCCAACCGATGGTTGCTTTCCTTACCAGGCCCCTTGGAATGTCTTGAGAGAAGCAACTTAATTAACCAGAATCCATGAAGACATGGAATTGGGAAGAATTTCATGAACAATGTCCTAAGACTTTAAGGGAGACCTAGATAAGGAAATGAGTTTCGAGGAGGAATCCATGAAAGGAGGAACTGACATCTCATCATCCCATTTTGATCAAGGAGGAAACGTCCCTAAAGAAGCGATAAATGTTGCATGCCTTGTGAAAGTAGGAATGTGGAGAAATAGTTGAACATACTCCAAAAGTGATGGATTCATTCCCTGACTAAAGCATCAGAAACAAATATAAATGATCATATAATTTTTATGAATTCAAATGTAATTTTTATAAGGGTTCAAAAATTGTTATTGTCAAAAAACCCAACATTTCTCAATAGAAATCAATTACTATTTTAAAATTAAAAATGAACATATTTATAAAATTATTTAGATAAGATTAATTTTATTTTTGGAATCATAACATAGAAATTAACCAACAGTGAAATTTTTAAATTTTTTAGAGATTGTTGAATTTTCAAGTATAAAGTAAATACCGCATAAATATACTTTGAGTATTATAACATCATAATGACAGAAAAGTGATGTAATAAATACAATAAATTATATAAATGACAAAATATTTTCTTTATTTTTATAATAATTTGATTTTATTTTTATTTTATTAATGTTATAAATCTCTTATGAATCCAACAAACCCATTAATATGTTTTCCAATTTTGAAACCATTTCTTTAAGAGTATAACTCACCTCCACAAAAGAAAGGATATTATTTTTTAAAGTTCAGACCTTGTACTTATAAAATAATTATAGCCACTCACATTTGGAATAAAAAATTTGAAAAAACATGTTATGGTTTTTGGTTTTGTCTATTTTATTATGTAGAGTCCAAAATATAAATAATAAAGAAATCCACCTCTTTCCTATATAAACCCACCAACGCTCCAATTTCTCTTCAATAAAACTCATTATACTAAATAAATACTCTTCTATACAGTAACGAGAGTCCTCCCAAGTTTCTCCAAGATCATAAGAATCCCCTCCCAAGGATCACACACTCAAGTAAGGGATCGCTGGAGTCACACACTCGGGTAAGGGATCTTTTCCTTTCTCCTCTTTATTCAATTATCTTCATTACCTAATAAATTTTATCTACATTTAATTATTATAAGATATGTTATTATATATCCCAATTTCAAGCCATTTTATTTATAAATTATTACATACCCATTTCCCTCTCATCAACCCATTTTATTAATTTTTAAGTGAAGTCGTTATGGTGTCAAAATTTCACAACGATGTTCAATGCCAAAATAATTCTATAGTGAATACCTTACCAATTTCCCAACAAGGGCATTAACATTAATAAAATTAAAAATCTTTTACATGGTACTTACATATATTTATTTCACACTCATTGATCATGGAAAAAATATTATGATGAATGAATCCATATTGTATAATCTATGTGGCACACATAAGTATGAGAATGAAATGAAAGTGATGGGTGTCCCTAGAATTATATAGAGCTCCAATTAATAGGGTAATGTTTAGTCTTATGAGACCCAATGTTGGGAGAGGTATTGAACCTAATTCCTTTATATAATTTTTTCTATTAGTATTTCTTAGAAGTTAGCCTTGACCTATGTTTATGATGTAGTGGTTTAAGTTGTTTAAACATTTCCCATATTATGATTATTATGTTATATAATTCCATATTAATAATGATCCTATTATTCCCCATAGATATTTATATTTTCCATAATGTATTACTTTATTATTTGATTATTCCCTTACTGGGATTTATAGCACACCCCTTTCTTATGTTTGTCCCCTTGCGTTCCTGTGCAGTTTTAAAATCCCGGGAATTTTAGAAGCATGTTAAGAAAGTTTGAAATAATTTTTTGTATCCCATGTTCAAGATGTTATGTAATGTACCTAATTCTTAGATAAAATGTACTTATAGATGTTTTGGGTTGTACTAAGTGTAATATTATATAATAAATCATGTATTATTGTGAAATAATGATAAGATTTTTCATAGATAGTATCATAAGAAAATATTAGATATCTTTGAGATTAAGAAAAAAAATATAGAGAAAGCCTTAGGGATAAAACTATGTATAAGAAAGAATCTCCAAATTTTCTAAGAATAGAGTAATTTTTTATCATGAAAATATATCCCTATCAGGATTCTACAAGTGGATGTGGTTCTAGTACAGATGTACCTAAGGGTAACAACTCCCAAAAGGTGTGCTAGTCTTGATTTGGTGTAACATTGTTTAAGAAAACAAGTCTTACGAAAAAATTGGTTTTACACACCTAGGGGATATGTTTGAGAATATTCATAAGAAAATTATGAACCATTATTAATGGAATAATAAAATTCCCATAAGAATATATATTAGGAAATAGATCATGGATAACATAGATTGTAGCTATAAAATTCACAAGTTAATAAATAAAAGTAAGTTACAAGTTATCCATTTAATGTAATTACATTCCGATTTATGTGTTTAATAGTTTAAAAATACACTTCCCTATTTTTTATTTTTATTCTATCTAATTGCTGGAAATAGGATGAATCAGGTAAAAATCAATGCGATGGGCAATGTGATGACTGTGCCAATGAGATGCCCAACCCGATGGGATTTGGAATCATGAACTTTATAATGATACTATATCATCAAAATCAGGTTCTAAAGAGAAACCTAGATTAGGAGGAGATCCCAAATCCCCCTAAGAAATAACAATCTATAATTGAGTCTTTTATGTGACAAAGGCCTATGAATTTTAATGGATCATTTGTCCCCTTAATTGTGGAAGAATGGATCAACTCCATTGAGAAGATATTATCCATCCTTCAATGTTACGAACAAGAGAAGTTTTTATTACTTTTTTATCATATGGAGGGATATTTTTATTAGTGGTGGACATTGATCAAGAATATGAAGCTCAAGGAATTGTTCAAAGTGATTGTGTGGAAGGAATTCTGATTTTTTATTGACAGATATTTTCCTTGTAATCTCCGACATAAAATGGAAAGGGACATCCTTTACCTGAAGAAAAAAAACTATGAATCTATTAAATAATATGTGGAAAACATAAAAAGACATTCATGACACACCTCAAGATTTGATGTTACCCCCAAATTAAAGGTTGATTGCTTCTTTGGTGGGCTAAAACCCAGCGTATGAAAAGCCTTGGAAATTTATGACTTTGATAGATATGTGTAAATTGTACGATGTTCCATAAAAGTATAAATGGAGATCTGAGAATCTCATGGGTATCATGGGGATAATAAATTGAAAGTGGATTTTAATTATGGTGGTCTAATGGGGAAATCTAATGGTTCTAATAAATTTCAATATCCCACTTGTCAAAGGTTGTGAGAGAAGCACCATAGAAATTGCCTATGGGGATGAGGAAATTATTTATGTGCAGGAAGTAATGGAACCTAGATAGGGATTAAAAAAAATAGAAACTCGCTAATGCAATGGAGGTAATTAATTCTCCAGTCAACAATCAGTGAATTTTTCATTTCTTTAACTGAAAGGAACCTGGGAACTTTTCCAATCAATTTCCTATGTTAAGGGTTTTCAGAGACAACCACAACCTCCAAGACAGTAAGGTAAATCTTTTTCCATCATAATAGGTGAGGTGGATCCCGAAAATAAAGTTGCTATGTGCATGATAGTTATTCATTCAAAGATAGTGAACATACATTTTTCTAGTTATATTCATTCATTCATATCATGAAAGTTAGTTAGAACTATTAAAACACCACAAAAATCATAGAAGTAGAGTTTTTGGTGAAAAAGAAAAATGGTTCAATTAGTTAATCCTACGTATATAACTCATCCCCTATCAGAATTTGTGGGATGAACTTCTTAATTAAACATCTCAAATTCCCTTTGGTGGGATTTGTTGCAATTATGGTCATGGTTTGGCTTTTCCCTATATAGATCCAATATAAATTTCTATGAAAAGGAAATCACTCTTTGTATTGTGAATTGACCCACCGATTTTAAACAAGTTCAAGTAGGAGGATGAATCTTCTTTAGCACTAAAAACTAAATAATGGATATTAATTCCCTATGATTAATCATATCTAGACTAAATAATTGAGTTTAAGGAAAGAACCATCCTTGAAGACATGCCTATTATATGAGAATACTATGATTTGTTTCTTGAGGAATTTCCTAGTCTTCCTCCTAGGTGAGAGGTTGAATTTTCAATTGAGATTATACCTGGGGTGTTAGCATTATCCAAGACTACATATAGAATGAATATTGTGGAACTTGAGGCGATGAAGAAATAACTACTTGAGAATCTGGTTAAAGGGTTCATACATGCAAGTTCTTCACCATAGGGTGCACCAATCTTATTTTTCAAGAATAAAGATGGGTCAATGCACCATTTCATTAATTAAAATGAGCTCAAAAAGATCAATATAAATGTTATGTATTCTCTTCCATGGATTTATATATTTTTTGATCAGCTACATGGAGAACAATACTTTGGCAAGGTGGACTTGCAATTGGCATATTACCAAGTTTGGGTGAAGGAGGATATCCCCAAGGCATCTTCCTGTACAAGGTACGTTCACTATGAGTTCATAGTAATTCCATTAAGACTCAATTATTATCCAAAAATATTTATGGACTTGATGAATAATGACCTTATAGATTACCTCGAAAAATTTGTGGTAGCCATTATAGATGATATTCTAATATACGGCTAAACCAAGGAGTATCATGAGGAGTATCTGAGAACTATGATAAAGACCCTACAAAAGAATAATCTTTATTCCAAGTAAAATAAATGTGAGTTTTGGTTGACCTAACTTTCATTATTGGTTCATATCATCACAAGAAACATGATATCTATAGACCCTTCAAAAATAAGAAAATTAAATAATGGATGAGGAAAAAATTTGTAAAAGATATCAATAGTTTGCTTGGATTATAGGGGTATTATCATTGATTTATGATAATTTTTTTCATGATTTTCAAACCCTATAACCAAGATAAATTTAAAGGGAGTAAAGTTTTCTTGGAATGATGAATGTGAATAGAGGATCAAGGAGATGAAAATGAGGCTTTTCACTGCCCCTGTTCTCCCACAACCCCTAAGTAGAGAAATTTTCATAGAATTATATTATTATTCAAATAAGGTATTAGGATGTGTGTTAATTATAAATGAAAAATTAATTTTCTATGATTTAATAAAGATGAATGTTTATGAAAAAAACTAAACAACACATGATCTGGAGTTGGATTCTGTGATATTTGATTTGAAAATAGAGAGGCATTATCTATTTGGGGAGAAGTGTGAAATATATACATGTCACAAAAGTCTCAAATATATATTCATACAGAAAGAGAAAAATTATTCCAATGAAGAGGGTTAGAGCTGATCAAGGACCATGAATATAAAATCCACTACCGTAATGGGAAAGAAAATAAAGTGTAATATTATCTATGTATAAAGGACTCATTAATTTTATCATTAATGAGAATTGAGAGGTATTAGATATTCATAGTTTTGGAAAGGATGGACATGGGAATCATAAATGAAAGAACATCATCAATCCTTTTCGAAAATACTGTTCAACTATTCCTTTTAGAAAAGATCAAGGATGCTCAAAGAAATGATGTGGAAATTCGAAATAAAGTGGAAGCTATATGAAAATATAAATCATCAATGTTCAATATCAACGAAGAAGGAGATGTGAGATTTGGGTCAAGACTATGTATACCATCAAATTACAAGTTTAAGAAGGATCTATTGGATGATGCACATAGTTCAACCTTGTCCATCCACCCAGGAAGCACAAAGATGTATCATAATATCTAAGAACAGTATTTGTGGGATAATATGAAGAAGGAGATCACAGAATATACATAAAGATGTCTTGTATTTCAGAAAGTGGAAAAGAAAAGGAAACAAAATCCATTGGGATGATGTAACCATTCCCATACAAACATGGAAATGGTAAAAGATCCCCATAGACTTTATCACCTTAATTATGAATAAATATAGTGGAAACAATGCTATCTAGGTTGTGGTGGATCATCTTAAAAATACTACACATTTAATTGATATTAATGATGAATTCCCATTGAATTAACATTCATGTAAATGCATCAGAGAATTAGAGAGAATGTATGTAGTACCACTATCTATTATAACTGATTGAGATCCAAGATTCACCTCCATTTTCTAAAAAAGTATTCAATATTCTCTAAATAATGAGTTTAACTTTACCATGTCCTTTCACACTCAAAGTGATGGACAATCTGAGAGGACTATCCAGACACTTGGGGACATGTTGAGAGATTTATCAGTTGACTTTAATGGAGGGTTGGACCAACATCTAACTCTGGTTGAGTTCTCATTCAACAATAGTTTCCACTCAAGAATCCAAATTGCCCCAATAAATCTCATTATGGGAAGAGGTGCATAACAACTGCATGATGGGATGAAGTTGGGGTATGAAAACTGCTAGGTCCTGAAATGGGTAAGGAAATGGTGTAAAATGTCAAGACCATTCAGCAACACATCAAGGCTTCTTAGAGTCAAAAAAGGGATATGCTGACAATCATTGATGAGACCTAGATTTTGATGTTGGAAACATTGTATTACCCTATATATATACATGGAAGAAAGTGATGATATTTGGGAATAAGGGAAAGCTTAGTCCAAGATACATAGACCCCTTTGAGATTATTTATTGCATCATAGTAGTAGCCTACTAACATGCACTCCCACCTAACCTATCTTATGTATATGATGTATTCAATGTATCCCTCTTGATAAAGTATATACTATAACCCTCACATGTACTCAATAAAAAGGTGGCACCATTAGAGAATGACCTTTACTATGAAGAGAAGATGGTGAAGTTCTTTGATCATAGGGAAAAATTTATATGAAATAAGAAAATTCCCCTTGTCAAAGTGTTTTGAGGAAACAAAAGTATGAAGAAGTGATGTGGGAATAAGAGGATTTGATGTAACAAAATTACCCTCATCTGTTTTGGTGTGGGAAATGAAAATTTTGAGGTTGAAATTTCTTAAGGGGGAATATTATAATGACTTTAACTATTATAATTTAAATTACCCTTTTAATTTAATTAAATTCATTATTATATAATATTGTTATTTAAATCACATTCAATTATTTTTTTATTATATCCAATTGGATTTAAAATTATTTAATAAGGTTTTAAAATATCCAATTGACATAGAAAAGGGTGTGATGACCTCAATCTATTGGATCATACCCTATAAATCCCATTTATCAGAGATTCTAAGGGAGATAAAATCACTGGGCTTTTCCCATGACCAAGACCAAGATGATATCCAACAACTTAAGATTTAGGGAAACCATTTATGGGAGAATTTCATGCTAATTGGTATCATGACCCAAACCATGCACATTGAACCACCACATGAAAGTCTCACTCTCGTACACCTTACTCTTAGGGTGTTTACTAGGTTATTAAAGGGATATGTATAAATACCCTAGAATTATGAGTATGTGCATTATTTTTTTTATAATAGTGAATATATTTTCATCCTATTATGATTATTTTATAAAATATTTTTATTTCGATATAATAAAAAAATATTATTTTTAGTTAATATTCAAAATCAATTATGGAATTTATTTTTAGGAATTAATGTATTTTTGAAATAAATTATATTTTAATAAAATAGTATTATTAAATAATGTTTACTAAATATAAATGATCATATAATTTTTATAAATTGAAATGCATTTTTTATAAGGGCTGAAAAACTATTATTGTCAAAAAAACTCAACATTTTTGAATAAATTTAGATTTTTATTTGAAAATTAAAAATAAATATATTTATAAAAAAATTTATAGAAAATTTTTATTTTTTCTTTAATAATAAAATCATTATTATCCAATGGTAAATTTTTCATAATTTTTTTAGATAGTGAAATTTTTAGGTAAAAATAAAATATTGTATAAAAATAATTTGCGTATGAGGACATCACAATGACCAAAAAAGGTATTATTTTAAGAGTATGAATCAAATCCACATAAGAAAAGGTATTATTTTATTATATTAGTCCCTTGTACTTATAAAAAAATTGTAACCACTCACCTTTGGGATAAACCATTGGAAAACCCATAGGATGGTTTGTGGGTTTGGTTATTTTATTATGTAGATTTCAAAACCTAAATAATAAAGAAATCCCCCTCTTATGCTATATAAAACCACCCAAGATCTCATTTATCTTCAATAAAAATTATTGTATAAAGTAAATACCATTTACTCTGCTCTATATCATCCTACCAAGGAATACCCAAGATCTCAAGGAGCCCATCCCAAGCATTTATAGTCACACACTCATGTACAAGATCTTTTCAGTTCTCCTATTTATTCTTGTACCAGCTTTACCTTATGTCTTTTATCTTCATTTCCTTAGGATGGGATATGTTATTCCATATCATCCTTAATTAACATTTTATTTATAAATAATTAGATACCCCTTTCACTCTCATCAACTCATTTTTTGAATTTTTATGTGACACCATTATGCTACCGAAATTTCTCCACGATTTCCATACTAAAAGAATTATGTAGTGAATACCTTTCCCATTTTACATAAAGGATATTAAAATGAATAAACTTATTACTCTTTTAAATGTGACTTAATGTATTTATTCAATAGTCCTTGATCACAAGATAAAATATTATGATGAATTAACCCATTTTGTGTGATCTATTTGGCACACTTAAGCATGAAAATGAAATGAATGTCACAGGTGCACCCATAAATATATAGCGCCCCAATGAATTGGGTAATGATTATTATCATGTTACATGGTGTGATAATGATTTCTTTATGAGGGGTTTCCTTCCTGATGTCTTGGCAGTTATCCTTGACCTATGTTTATGATGTAGTGTTTTAAGTTGTTTCCACATTTCCCATGTTATGATTATCATCCTATATCATGCCTTATTATTCATGTCCCTTTTATTACCCATTAATATGTGTATTTTATAATATTTTTTACCTTATTACAATATTATTCCATTACTGGTATTTATAACTCATCTCATTCTTATATATATCCTCAAGTTATCTCTAGTAGTTTTAGAATCCATGGAATCTTAGAAGCTTGTGAATGATGTCTTCAATAATGTTATTGTATCACATGCTAAATATGTACTGTAATATACCTAATTCCAAAATAAACTCGACTTCTCTATTTTCTCGATTATATTAAGATTAATCTTATGTAATAAATCATTTATTAATGTGAAATAAAGAGTTGGGTTGTTATAATTATTGTGAAAATTTAAGTTGAATTTACTTGATAATATAATTTCTACTAATTTCAAATATGGAATCCATTATTCCAAATTTCATTCACATAATTGAATAAATTTAATATAAAGTTAATCCAAAAAATGAGATGAACTTTTTTTCCAAAGGGAAAATTTTCAAAAGTTAATTAAGTTTTTATAAATAAATTTTATATAAAATTAATTAAAATGGAATAAATTGGATTAATAGATATATATTGGATGAATTTCCTTTTAAAAAAATATTAAAATAATTTTGAATTTAAAAAATTCATTAAAATAAATGATAATCATTAATAAAAACTAGTATTTATCATTATTTATTTAAAAACAGAAAATTATTAAAAATTTACTCAAAGAGAATTTAAACCCGATGATTTTAAAAATGAATTTTTAAATGAATTTTTTAATAGTGGAAAATATTAATTTTAATAATAAATGTGAAAAATCCGATAAAAAATATTTTTATAAAAATAAAGTTTTAAGTTTCAAATATGTTTTTTTCTTATATATTGTCTATAAAACACATAAGAAAAATGATAAAAATTTGATTGAATATATAACATATATATTTCATTTAAATAATTCTCTATATAATATTTTTTTAATTTGTTGAGGTAAAACTTGTTTGTACACAAAAAAGTATTTTTTCAAAATAATACTTTATTTTCAAATGGGCTTTTATTTTCATTTCTCATTAATTTTTCACCAAAGAAATCATTATATATACATGTGAAAACCATATATTTTTATAGTTTAATCAATAATATTATTACCTGACATTCTAATATTTAGGTGATAACTATCATATAATATATTAATATTTTAACATTATGTCATATTTCATTTAAACTCAGTGTTGTATGTAATACAAACTAAACTTAGAATTGAATGTAACAAAAAATTTCAAAAAGAATAAACTTATTTTTTTTTTTCACAAAATCTAAAGGTGTTACATTCCACTGCACTTAAATAAATTGGGTCCTATCGATTTAAACTTGTGCTCGGTAAACAAGGTTTTAACATTTGAAAATCCCTTTGTGGGAAACCCACATATTAAAAAGGGTAAATAAAATATATTCTTGATAAGAGAGAAAGGGATGAGAAAAGGTTATCAGGAATAAGAGATATTAGGTTCCCAAATAGGATAACATCGATGGAAAGTGAATATTCAGACATAGAAGAGAGGTGTGATTTCCAAATAATAATGAACAATGATAGTGATAATTCAATGCAATAAAGTGAATTATTATATAAAAGTCAACAACCAAAAAACCAAAAAACAAATAGGTGTGAAAAATTCCATTAATATAATCAGAAATGATGGTAATTTAAATTGTTTTATTTATAGACCCATTCCAAAATTTGGGAAATTTTCATGAGAATATATACATATTTGATTTCATTATATTTTATAAGCACATTCTCAATATTTGTTTGTGATTTGATCAATTTCCACATCATCTATTAATTTATTAAATAAAGATTATTTTTTAATGCCTGAAGCACTAATGGATCATAATATCCATAAAATAATGATAAATCATTCCTTCTTTCGCTATTTATTATGAAAAATGGAATTGTTAGCACAAGTTATCTATTAACATCAAAAGTTGAACTTAATCCATTTCATGAATAGTTTACCTTAAGTCTTCTCCATGTTTGAACAAAATTTATATCCAAAAAATTAGAAATATCTTCACTATATTTCTCAAAACCTACATAACATTAATCCACCAAATATAATTTAGTATCTCTTAATGTTCATATACCAAATACATGAGTACCTTAATCATATATTCCTCTGAAGTGCGGTAATAACTAAAATTACCATAAATATTCAATGAAGTATTACATTCTTTCTCATTCCTTGAATAAAAAAATACATCAAATAATGTTGTAAACTCCATCAATCATAGCATAGACCAATTTTTAAATAACCCATTAATCACTTCCATGGTTATAAATAATATTTGATTTACCTTATTCATATCCATCACCACTTTATCCTGACATCATTGTATCAATATAAGGATAATATCATGGGTTATCTTTTCTTAATCATGTGTCTTCTATAAAATTCCACATTTTCATTAAATCAATTTTCTAGTTCATCCATAATATTCAATATATTATTTCAAATACTTAAAAAAAAATTATATCGGACAATCCTTCTATTACATAAACACTTCAATCACCCCAATTTAGATTTAAACCATTAACTAGAATTCATTATCTTATTCCATAACAAATCATTCATATCATATGAAATATGAATCATTCTTAATATCTATTAACCTAAATTTAATCATGATTCTTATGTTTAACATAAAAAACACTATTATAAAAATCCACACCTTTTATAGTCATTCATATTCTCTTCATTATCAATAGTATAACCATTACTTGTACAACCTTGAATATTTTTTAATGATATTTCCCCCTAGGACATATATTTACCTAATACCCATATTTTACATATTTAAAACATTAAACTATGAATGATACAATTGGGAGACCAATATTATCATCCACTATGTTAAACTAACTTTTCATCTTTCCTTATAAATTAATTATTTTGTTTCCTTATCTTCCACACTCAAAACATCTTACCATTCCCCTGAGACATTCACTTGGGTGATTCTTTACACAATCTCAGCATATAAGAAACCAAGTCTTGTTTTCTCAATGACCTATAATACCCTAAATCTCAATGAACTCTATCCTTATCTTCTTTATTGAATCTGAGAGTTGGTTAAGGTGAAATTTGTAAAATATATATCATGATATCTAATTAAGATTGATCAAAATATAATTTACTCCAATCATATTCCCATTTGGCTTCACATCAACATATTCTATATCACATTCAATTTCAACCTGATTCCTTGTAGTTACCACCATTTTATAAAACCAAAAATCATAATTTGAGAAACAATAATCATAGTGGGAAACCAATAAATCATGAAAAATCACTTATATGAGGTCTGCATCATGATGATTTTTTTTCACTCTATGTAATCTTAGGTTTTATCTTGGTTGTTATTCAAATGATTCATGATAGTTCATAATTGTTTTTGAATTCCCAAATCATATCCCCCTAGAGTGTCAAATCAGGTAAGTAATAAGGCTCGTTGTCGTGCACCAGGTGATGACCGAGTCGAGCTCAAAGTTCCCTTTTTATAGTTATTACCCCTAGGTACCTCTGTTATGGAGCCACATCCCCTTATAGTATCCAGGCATGGATGCAATTGATTGGAATTAAATAACCTTATCCTTTACCAAAATTCAAGGTAATATTACTATACTTTGACTCAACCAAATAATTATCCTTAGATGTATCCCTAGGAATATCCTTTAAAATATCCCTATGGATCTCACTAATGATTTATCATCATAGTTTACAAAGTTTAACTAAAAATTTCTATGATAACAATTGAAGCAACCCTAAACATCTCATATATAAACATTTCATCTTAATAGATGAATATTCATTACATAACACAATGATCAATGCTGTATATCATTTATATTTAGTGCCTTTGTAAACTTAGACACATAAACTACTGGTCCCTAAATGATATACACCATCTCCCATAGTGTTTTTTATAATTTTCATCATTCAAAAACATATCATACATAATAACATTCATCATGACCTAGGGAAAGAAAACATAAGAAAGGGTGAGCTCATATGAATACTAAGGGTAAACAATGTATAAATCAATATATCATGAGCACAAGGGTTTGAGAACATGATAATTACATTTTAAAACCATACCTTGTATATCATAGATCATAAAATTGAGTCATGAAATTAATCATAGATGTTCATAAGACATGAATCATAATGAAATAAAATAACATGAACCATGATAACATAATGTTAGCACAAGGAATAAATTTGTGGTGTACACATAAACATATACAATCATTTCTTCAGCAGTTTGAGGCTCATTTCTAAGACTATCATAGTGTAATGAGTTCACTCCCCAAACTATAATTTTAGTTAAGGTTCACTCCCAAGACTATCATTTTTGGAAAAATTTACATACTAAATTTGGTTAACTCTCCATTCCATTCAAATTTATAGAATGAGATATTAATATTTACCCAATGCATTGGAGAAATATATAGGTCCCACCCATCTTGAATATAACATAACCACCATCCTTTATTAAAACATAACCACTTTCCTTTTTTATAATGTATCCATCATCCTAGTTTATAACATAACTATCATCACATAATGAAAATCAGACATATGTGTGTCAAAATATCATAAAACATTCCTTATCTCAGAACCCATGAAATGAAATATTTTTCATAAATATTTCATCATACCATATCCTATAGAAATGAAATAGTTCTCATAATCGTTTCATCATTTCATCAAATGTATAAATCGTTGAAAGAGAAGTGGGTTTCATGAGTATTTTTTCATGGTATAACCTATGGAAGATAAGTTGGTTTCATTAACATATTTTCATTATAAATAGAAACCATACAGAGAAATAATAAGAATTGTATCCATGGATCATATCTTCTTTAAGGAATAGGTAACATCAAAGGATGTCATATTATATAGAAAAAATTTTAAAAGGTAAAATGGAACATTTTATGAGGAAAATATCCTTTCTACTTTTAAAAAAACTTTTTAAAACATAAAAAAACTTCAAATTACTTTTCATTAAATATAGTCATGAAAAATTATAAAGTAATATTTAAAAATAATTAAAACCATTTCTTTAAGAAAATATCCTTTCCATATTTAGAATCAATTTTATTGAACTAAAGATTCATAAAAAATTGGAAATCCTTTTATTTAAAAATATAATTTTAAACTTATAAAGGATGACTTAAAACAATGAGTTGTTTATGATGGTGAAAAATATTGTTCACGTTGTACATATTAAAAAAATATTCCTTTCACATTTTCAATAAAATACAAAAGGGTATTTTTTTAAAAGAAAACAAATATTACATTTAATTCAATTTTTAAAATTAAAATACGTATATAAATTTTCATTAATAAAAAATTGTACGTTGATAATAACAATTTTTATTTTTTTAGAAAACATTGTTTTTGGAATAAATATCATTTTTGACTGATTAGAAAAATAAAATCATATTTTATTAAAAACATTATTTTGAACTCATGAGTACATAAAGGGAGGAAAATGAAGGTAAAACTTGTATTCTCATGACATAACAACATGATAGGAAAATTCATGTTTTTCTCAAGATATGGATCTTGATATTTCATTTTCCAAATCATAAACATAAATAATCCTAACAAACGATGGGATTTTATCATGAAACCCTTACTAACATGGTATATTTGAATCATAAGAACCATAAAAGAAGAAAATTAGATAAAACTTAAAATATCATTATGATAAATAGTTTCATTATATTAAATGTAAAAGGTTCTCTATATACACCTTATAAAAGAATATTGGTGCATTACCCAACATATATCTCAAAGTAGGTAAATTGATACAAAAAATACCCTACCACTTTAGTGTAAAACATATGAAATAGAAACACTCTAATGGAAAAGTAAATATCAATAAATGTTTTAGAATAATCATAAAATAAACCCATTATTAGAATATAAACCACATAAACAAAATAGGTGGTGAATATGGCATGTGTATCACAGATGTAAAAAGTGATACAAAAATCTCTTACCACTTTGGTAATCTCTTGATTCATAAAACCAATTAAATAATAATTCCAAATGAAATGTTAAATATCATGTAACTAATTAAAATCATGATATAAAATGTTAATTTTTTAGTATATACACCACATAAAATAAACAAGTTGTGAATATGACATAAGTCACCGATAAATAAAAGAGACTTGAAATCACTTACCTTAAGTCTCGAATTTCATCATACATGTTTGAAACTACTGTATAATAAGTCTATTATTATTATATATATTATATAAGTATAATTATATATATAACACCATATATTATTTACTTATTAACTTTTATTTCACGTTAAATAACAATTCCATGTTAAATTCTTGTTTCAGGAAATATCTTCTTTGTTTTTCACGTATGTTTGGATTTTTAATTTTTGCACCTATTATGTTGATAATGGTTCTATAATCTAAAAATTTTTAACCATGATATAAATATCATATATATTTACTATATATTTATTTATAGAAATTCATAAATTTTAGAGATATAAAATGAAATACTTAATTCAGGGAGACTGTAAGTCGTACATACGCACGAACACTGTTTCCATTTTCATGACGGATTGAAATAAGGAAAGATAAATAATATATTACCATTATAAAATAAATTTTATTTCTCATATATCCTATATATTGAGTAAATATATGCTAATTACATTCCATTAAACGTCCTAGTGAAAAATAAATCTCATCACTTCGGGAGGCGGCAGTCCACCATACACACAAACGACGTCATTGTATCCCCAATAGAATGGAAAGAAAGTAGTTATATGTTATTAAAAAATTAAATAAGAATAAATATGTTTCAAATATCATATATATTCGTTTAATATGTCATTATTACCATCCATGTAAATCATGATTGAAAAACACATCACATTGGTTTACAAGGTGGTAGTCCGCCATACACGTGAGGGAAGTTTTTATTTTACCAATGGGTTTAGGAAAAAGAAGTTAGATGTTATATTATAATTAAATAGGTATTATAATATCATAAATATCATTTATAAATATTAAAAAAAAATTATATCCATCTATGGGAGGTGGTGATGGAAAATGAATAACATCGATACCCGAGGCGGTTGTCCTCCATACACACGAATGATAATTTTGTATCCAATTTGATGGTAGATGAAGTGTATTTAGGTAATGAAATTAACATAATATAATTATAGTATATTTAAGTTATTTAGGTTATTATATCAGAATGTTTTAATAATAATTTAAAGAGTTTGAGGAAGAAACAGAATAAAATGCTCGGTTAGGGTCGTTACCTCTTCTTCGGAAAAGTTTTTTTGGTTTGCATCAAAAGGATTCCTAGGTTGGATTTCTGAAAACAATAGAACTTATAGGATGAAATTATTGAACTATGGAAGTTATTTTAATAGTTAGTTTCTTATAAAATGGTTTTTATATGTGTGACTAGAAGATAAGGGGGGGTTACCTTTTATAAGTGAGGTGAGTGGCACACTTGTACTCTCCAGAAATGAATGTGTATCCACATTTTTCTCCTTAAACAGGATCCAAAATGAGACATTATCAAAACTAATATCTGATAAGGTAAAAATATGGCTATTAAATGTGTGTTGGATAAGTTTATATTCAATTTTACCCCTTATCCTTTTATTTTAACCCCTGGTAAACTTATTTTCACCTTAACTACAATAATTAATTTTTTTAAAGTTTTTACTATTCATTGGGATAGAAAATTATGTTGAACTTATTAGATAATATAAATTAATATGATTCAAAATATAAAATCTACTTTTCCATATTCCATTCACAGATGTTAAAAAATTTAATTTAAATATAATCCCAGAGACACGACGAAGAAGAAGTTTTCCAAAGAGAAAATGTACAAATGTATAGTAAGTTTTTGTATCAAAATGTAATGTGAAACTGATTCCAATGACCTAAATTGAATTAATAGATATATAATTTAAATAAATTTAAATTTGAGTAAATATTAATAAAATTTTAAAATTTTAAATTTCTTTAAACCAAAAGAAACTTCTTAATTAAAACTAGTATTTTTTACTATTCATCAAAAAATTTATCTTTTTAGAAATTTTAAAATATTCACTCCATGATAATTTTGAAATTATGGTTTGAAAACTGAAATTTATTTTTTCAAATAAATATTATTAATTTTTAAAAAAGTAATTATAATAAAAACTTATCAAAAATAAAAATAACTACTTTTTAAAAAAATCAATTTTTAAGCATAAAATTAGTTTTATTATTATCTAGTCTATAAAAAAAATAAGATGAATTTATAAATATTTACATAATATATTATATTCATATTTCATTAATATAAATCAAAAAATATATTTTTTAAATTTATTATGGTAAAACGCTTTGGTGTGCATAAAAATTATATTTTAGAAAAAGATTTCATTTGTTCTAAAATTGTTTTTTATTTTTATTTTTAATTAATTGCTCCCTTAATAATTCATTATATACACATTTTTGAAAATATATATTTTCATAATTTTTTAATCTTATTAATACCCACCATCATAATGGCTATAAAATAACTATTATATTAAAAAAATATTTTTATAGTATGTTATATTTTATTTAGACTCAGTTTTTCATGTAACACATGATAAAATAAATGTTGGGTATAATGAAAAATATCAAAAATATTAAAATTTTTTGAAATAAAATATTTTATAAAAAATAATGTTGTTACACTAACATTATTTTGAAGTTAATGGTGTGAATATTTCCCAATGAAAATTCTATTATATATCAGAAATAAATATTTGAAAGATCTAAAATAAGGGTACTATAAAAGATAAGAAAAGGGAAGAAACATATCACTAATTCTAGGTTTTTGAAAATGTGGACTAACTATGACACTAAAGAGGAGTTTGGAGGGTATTTAGATCTAAAATCTACTACAAAATTTTGGATTTTGTGATATTTTTTGGAGAAGTTATTTGTGAAAGATACATAAAAGATAGAGATGTTTGAAGTAGTCCATAGACACATAAAAATTAAGGGAAAATAATTCCTAATTTAGGGATAGGAAGAACTCACACCCATATTAAGAAATTTTAGTGTTCCTCTTTATCTTCAAGATAAGAATAAAAAAATATATAATAAAATACACTGAAGGAAATAGAGAAAGGGAATGTTGATACTACTAAAATAAAGAAGGGTGTGAACTATCCTACAGAATCTCAAAAGGGTGAAGGTGAATCAAGGAATAATAAGTGAATGAGGAATCCATTATAGATTTTTTATAAATCATGCATTATGATATAATTTAAAGAAAATAAAATTGAATCTACATTAGAATATTTTCAATTGAAATTATCCACCTAAATCCATAGAAAAACCATGGGAAAATACCTTATGATGTGAAAAAATACTTTAATCATTGTTTGGATATAAAGAAATCCATCAGGACGATGGTAAAAATTTAATGAACTAGAAATGGTTAAAAAATTTCATGAAAATCATACTTTATTGTAGAGATTAATATTTCTATAAATGTATTTATAAGTTTCCATGATAGGATAAAATAAGTGGAATGAAATTGAATATATTTAAAGAGGAAAATAGAATCAAGAAAATTGATTAAGGATGGTAACTTGAGAAGAATGATGTTAAAAAAAGAAAGCTCACATTGGATATTAAATTTAATTTTTCATTGATAATATTTCCAAGATTTAATTATCCAGGAGTCCCAGGATTATGTTTGAAGGAATTTATAGAGTCAATATTTAAATATATTAAACGTTTTATTTTAATGATTTTAATCCCACCATACACACTTTTATTTTGTCATTGTCACATATTTGGAAAGTAGATGTATTTAAAATTTAACTATGAAAATGGATTAAAATTTTATTTTTAGTTTCTTTACTTATATTTGGAATTATTATAATAAATCCTATACTTAATATTTTATGTTTGATAATTATTTTGTGTGTCTGAAGACTTTTTTGAGGAAATATGGAATGTGAATTATTGTACAAGAATTATGGAAAAATGAAATTGAATAATCGTATAAATTGTATAGTATCATAAGCCTTTTACTTTGATCATGATCATTGGTTTAAAATATAAGGATTTTTTAGTGGTTGATGGATCATATGTATTTTCTAGCATCATAAGATTTCCCTCCATCATATGATATCTCATTGTAAGTTGTTAGGTCGATCATATGACTTTCCAGACGATCATAATACTTTAGCACTGATCGTATGATTTATTATATAAATTTCTTGCCCAATAATATGAATTTTAGCTTATGGTAAGTCTTCAGCCTATATCATAAGACTTTATTAAGGCTTGTGATAACATCTAAAAGGGAAGAAAATAGGAAAATATTGATGAACTATTGGAAATTTTAGGATGTTTGTAGGAGTTATTTGGGGTTCTACATTAGTATTCATATAACAAATCAGAGGCTAAAATATGTATTAGTATGTGCATAATATTTTGATCAAAAACCTATAAGGAATCTATGGGTTTTCAAATGAATCAGATTGTGAGGAATATTTTAAAACCCTAAGTTTGAAGAAAGAATGTGATGAAAAAGAGAAGAATCTCAATATTCGAAAGTGCAATATTCTTGGTGTCTTTACCAAAATGACAAAAAATTATGCGATGAATTTTAGAAATGGAACTAATGGTTAAGATTTATATTATTAATATATTTTAAAATGAACCTACTAATACAATTTTCATTATTATTTTCTATTTATTTAGTTTAGTAATTCCTTCTCCTTCCCACATTTTTCTTATTTCCCTTTGAATTAAGGGGCAATATTCTGAGTGATCATGGAAGGGAAGGATTTTTTTTGGACTTGAGACATATATTCATTGAGTAATAACTCTATTATTCTGAATTATTTAATTTTACAATGAGTTTTTGATACTTTCGTTATAATTATATTTTAGGTTTTGAGCACGTTCATTATTTTCTACCAAGGTAGAAAATATGTCATCTTTTTCCACCTAGTGTAAATTGTCTCAAATGAGGTGGATGTGTTAGGTGGTGAGTGACATGAAATTTATATTATGTGTTTGTATGTAGAAAATTAATTATATATATTTATAAGGAACACCAACACTCTATTGAGTATTTCATTGGAATCTCGAGAGTGATTTACTAAATTTTAACTCACACATGAAGGGGGAGTAACTGAGTAGTAATATTGTGATGGATGTCTCTATAATAACATTCATATAAGGGTGATTGATGTATCTATAGAGTATTATTTCATTTATATATCAATAAAAGGGGAGTAAAATCCATTTTAAAGGCCACGATAGTATTTGAAAAGGAATTATATCTCTGACCCAATCACTTTTCTAATCAATCTATTTGCACATATTTGTATCATGGCATTTAAAAAAAATCCCAAACTAACAAAACACCTTGTTCTTTTACCTAATTAAGTGTTATAACATATCTTTGGTACACTCCTCTCTAGATAGAACCTAGGGATATGAATTACAAATAATTTTAATCTAGGAAATAAATTATTTTTTCCACAATTAACATTATTTGTGCATAAATATCTCATGAGAAAGACCTTCTGAGTCTCCTATTATCACCAATTTTCTATAACGTTATTCTAAATGGGTCTCTTAAAATGTATATGACCTAACTACATCCTCTCATTCCTAATTACTAATAGAAAAGATAATCCATTAGGGTAACTCATCTGTAAGCCCTACTCAGTATCATGTTGTTACCCCTTTACAGCACATGCATCCTACATGGGCCTCCTACTAGGTGAAATCCCTACAATACATTTTTATAAATGGTTTCCTAATAGAAATGATAATCTAGGTAGGGTAACATCATGTATATTCTCCACTCAGTCCCTTTTTTCCCTTTCATGATAAAAATGACCTTACCAATTGAAATCAAACTTTATAGACTGGTCCTGTTATATCACCTTAAACTATGTAACTAAAAATATATGGGTTTTTATTCCTATTCTATCAGAATATGTAACACATCTCTTTAGGGTTTAGTTTGAATTTTTTTTAATCCCATCTCTATCTCAAGAGGTAGTGCACCCAAACGTAGTTCTGAGTGTATTATTAACCCTAAAAGTCCCTACTAGGATCAACAATGTTCCCATAAGTATAGTAGAATTGAAATATAAATATCACCCTATTTTATAATCATAATTAATTAATCATTTCCATATGTTATGAGAAACATAATCCTTATGTCATAAACAGGTTTTTCAATTCAACTTTGGTCTTAATTTGTTTTGGTTTTTGGTTCTCTTCTTGTGAATCAGGTTTGAAGGGTTTGAGTTTTTTGAATGTTTTTATCTTCTATACATGGAATATATCTCTTACATGGGTTCTTACTTACGTTTTGGGTGAAATTGTGGGATTTTGGGGTTGATAGTACCCAGATCACGGTTATCATACGATCTTTTAAACCATGCGGCATGACCAAGTCACCGTGTGGTAGGTTACATAACCTACCACATGGCTACCACACATGAGGTTACAAAACCTATTGCAAAATTTTGTGGTAGGAACCAAGTAACTGTGTGTTACCTTGATTCTTCGGTAGTAGAAGTCACACGACTACCTCATGGTCATACATACAGTGCGGACTAACCATGTGACCTACCCAACTTTTAAAAAAACGAGATTTCCCATTTTCCCTCCTTGTTTTTTAAACCAAAATCACACATTATTCCCCCATTTGGGTGTTTTCTACCTAATTATCTCATCCTCATTCTCTTGTATCCTTTTAACTCCACTACTTGGGTGTTTTTGGCTCGATTTCTTCAAGGTATCTCCATGCGAGTTTCTCCTCCTTTTATTTCCCTCTTTTCTCTAGGGTTTTTCGTCCCCTTTCTTGGGTTTCCTTTTCTCCAGTGGTTGGTATCTAATTTTTAGGGTTAAATACCTAAATTTTGGGTTCAATATTGTTTTTTTATGTTGGTTTTGGTCTCCTATATTGGCGGTGGTGGTGCGATTGAAGTTTCTATCTGGATTCCAGAAGTTCTTGAAATTTTGAGGTGGGACCCCATTGCATATTTACTTTAATTTTAGGTTTAAATTAATTTCTTTTTTTGAACCTTATTTAATTTATACGTGGGAATATATTTTTGTTAGAATAATTATTTCATGATAAATTAGTTTCCCCTTATTTTGTGGTTGTTTGGAATGTTTGGAAATGATTTTTCACCCCGAGTGGTTGTTAAATGGCCCAGTTGGCACTTTTAAGCGATTAAGGTTTTTTTCTGAATACATGGTTTGATTTTTATAAATGTATCAGTGATGATAAAAATGGTTATTGAAGTTTTAAATGAATTTTTTCACATTGAGTGCTTGTTAATATACCCCTTTGGCCATTGTTAATGTGTTGTGGTTTTGAAGGGTGGTTTGGAATATAAAAATGGGTTGTATTTAGATACTGATGAAATGAATTGTTTTTGTGAAACTTTTATAAGGACAATTCGGAATATTTAATTGGTTCTTCAGAAAACCCATATAGGAGGGATACATTTTCTATTTGGTTGATAAATGGGTGGGACAATCCTCAGGTTGGGACTCCTCCCATGTTACTTTTGTTTAAGATATGGGATGCTCTTTGAGAAGGCTAGGGTGGGGCCGGTTGTGGGAGTGTATCATAGTATATATATGTGAAACTAGTTGCTTTAATTTTTTATCACACTCCTTTATGAACATAGCATGAGAAAATAACATATAAAAGAGGATTCCTAAGAACATTTTCTACACTAGTCTAGGTTATTGTACTAGCTAGTGGCCCATAGTAGGTGAGTATTTGGGTTTATTGCTATGGGGTCAGGCCCCTCAGCCAGAATATGTAGGGATATGATCATGAACTAGGGTATTATGATGTCATCGATTAAGGAAGGCCTTCGCGATGAATCACATGTATAGTATTCTCTAGTTATCCTATGTGTTCTTAGGTATTCCCATGTTTCTTTGACACTAGTATCATTATCCATTGTCGTCATTGCAAACTATATCCCTTTTTCCTGGGTTTGGGTGTTCTTTTAGAAATTTGAGAAAGAGAATTTCTATTTAAATAGGATTCAATAATGAATTTATGAGTAAAAAAGTGTTTCCAATATTTAACTTTTTAATGAAAAATGAATGTTTTCTTATTTTTTACCTTTATCCTTATCCCCTATGAACATAAATTATCTTCTTGGGTGAACCATATTTTCAAATATGAGGGCAATGGTCCAGGTTTTGTTTATTTTGTAATGAAGTTTATGAAAATCCACTAGTTATAGTTTGTCTTTCAAACCTTAAAAACAATGTTTATTTATTTAATGGATATTCATTAGGAATAGATTAGTCTGAGCATACCTACTATGTTTTAATACTCATTCCTATAGTGTTTTACTTTTTTTTATTTTCCTATAGTTTCCAAATTTTGTTTAGTCACCCCTGGTGATGGTTGATGTTGTGTTGGAGAGTGATCCTCAAGGTCACATAGAGGTTCTGTTTGGTGTTAGGTTCAACTTGGCTATTCTGATTTTGTTCAGGCTATAGTTTTTCTTAGTTTTGTAGTCTCTTGATTTAGAATTATAAATAATGTAAAAATGTTTACAATCAATTTTAGTTTGGTTTGTTCTTTTTTTTATTCTGATTCCTTTGTTTATTTTATTGAAAAAAATAATTCCCAATAGCTCTCTTAATTCCCTTGGAAATTGTCGCTACGACAGAAGGATCAAGGACTCTTCTTGGGTCTTGCCACAGATCTACTCAAGTGACTAGTTCAGGGTTGACCCGAGTTGGTTCATGACAAAATGATATCATAGGGAGGTTGGATTTTTATGACCTTTCTTTTAGAGTGCGCATTGTGACTTAGAGGTGTAAAGGTATAAGGATTAGGATTTTTAGGATAGAGTTGTAGGTGTGGGAAGAGCTTCGCGAACACTTTCTCATTTAGAACTTCATATTACGATGGGTTGTCCGGGTGGTCAGTTTCTTTGGTTCTTATGGGTTGTTTTGTATTGTAAAATGAAAATGGAGTTGGGAGATGGCCCCTGTGAGCTCGCAGGGCCTGAGAAACCATGTAGAGTTGGGGATATTACCCTAGAATTATCTCCATGATGGTGTCGTGATTGGTGAATGGTTTCCAACCATATGTCTGAGTCTCCCACGAACACTAGTTTCCCCTTGTAAATAGTTTGGATCATTCTTAATTTTGAAAATTGTTTCAAAGAGTCTTGTTTTCAAATTATGAAAAAAATAAAATTAAAATGGAAATGACCTTTTTTTGGTAAGTGGGAAATTAGTTTTTTTACAATGAATTTTTTAGGTAAAAAGAAAATGTTTTAAATTAGGTGGTTCATAAATTTCTGGGAAGTATTGTAATTTTTTTGATATAAATGAAATGATTAAGATTTAACACTAAAAGCTGGAAAATGAGTTTTGAATAAATGGTTGGTGTTTATTTGAAATAGGATTTGGGATATTTGGATGGGATTTCAAATTTTTCTGGATAGCGGTTTTTGAAAAAATTCATTGTTGGATTTGAAAAGTATGGGTGAGTTAAACATTTTACCTATTTTTATTCTATGAGAGACCACATGCAAATATATTTAAGAGAAAATGGTCGGGTGCCTATTATGGCATGAGTATTTACATAGGTGAGGCCCATGGGAAACTATTGGGGGTGTATGATTATTTAAAGCTTGTTTTTCTTTTGAATGTGTTTTAAGGGAAAATTTGATTTTTCAATAGCTTGTTGTGGTGTGATGTGTTCCTTGTATTTTTCCAAGTGATGTTTATCTTGGGATATTTTATATGAAGGATCAATGTTGTTGGATTTTATTTGATCAAGTTACTTTTTTTCCTAGTTTCTTAGTGTCCACGCCCACAAAGGTTTGACGGATACCCAATATACAACTTTTAGTGGTACATATCTAGTGAATGATCCAATTTATCAACCCAAAGACTATGTTCATGAGTTTTAAAAGCTAAATACTCCTATTTTATATGGTCAAGTGGATCCTTTTGAGGTAGAGGAGTGGATGTGGAGGATTTATAGGGACTTCAATTTTCTAGATATTACTGATACATTGAAAGTAATGTTTTCCACCTTTATTATCGAAGGCCCAGCCAGGAAATAGTGGAAGTATTTTCTCAAAGAATGTCTTGGAAAGAGATCACCTGGGAGTTCTTCAAGTCTTTGTTCATCCAATAGTACTTTGATAAGATGAAAATGGTGAGGAAGAGAATAGATTTGTGAGGACTTTAGCAAGGTGTTGGAATTATATCATTACTTCTTTCACCTGGCTCTATATGATCTAGGGTATATTGCAAACAATCCCTTGAAGGATTGAAATTTAGAGATTGGTCTCCATTCTAAGCTGTAGTCGAAGGTGACAGGGTGCAACCTAACCACCTTCTCCAATGTGGTAAGGAAAAAATTTCATGCTGAAGCTGGGTTAGTAGGATGGCTTGAGAGGGACGGTCTTCCTTTGGTATATAGAAATGGAAAAGATGATTCCAGTAAGAATATTGTGAAGTAGATGGATGCTGGAGGTGCTGGTAGGGGAATTAAAATCCATTCAGACCTCTCATCAACCTCTTCAGGGCGCAATCTTGTAACCTGTCAATAGTGTGGCACACTCGGTCATAAGAGATCACCATGCTTGAGTTCTCCAAGACCCTACCACACCTATGGATACCTGGGTCCCTTAAATTGATTTTGTCTCGGTGTTTCCGAGAAGATAAATGAATCCATACCCAACTCTCTGAAGAACACCACAACCCATTCATAGGATTAGGGCACTATTTTGGGTCAGTTATGGGTTTATCTTACTATAATGTACTTTGGATGTAATAGTTGTATCTGGTGGAATGTTGTGGTGGTTATTTCTCTTTATATTTTAAGATTATTTTTTTCTAACCCTTGTGAACACTTATTTAAATGGAAGTGTTTTTTTTTGATGTTCTAGTCTCTGTGTTTTGTTCGAGTGTTTTTGAATCCTAACTGTGAGGTATGATATGCATCAATCTTTATAGCTCCGGCATTAGGTCCCAGAGTGAATTTGAGGTGTAGTAAGAGGAACCCCAGTAGTGTGGAAAGTCTTATGTTTAAGTTTTGTTCTCTACGTTTGAAGTGGAGGTAGTTTAATCCTCCTACGTATTTTTCATGTTTTCTGATGTTCTATTTGGTGGAATCTATTATGGGATCCTTGTATCCATGTTGTAACCCATCAGGGCTTGAGATTTTTCTCCTTAGTTATAAAATTACATAACCATATCATTTTCTTATGATCTTAGTGGTTGTCTTCCATCTAATGGGAGCCTCCTTTTTATGGCCCTTTCATCCTACTGGTTCTAGTTGTGTTTGGTTTTTCATTGATTATATGGGGAACTCTTAGTGTTTAGTGTATATATATTGTGGTTTTTATAGTCCATTAGATGGGACCACCCTCCCCACCCCTTGTGGTTGGAGTCCTTGGCTCGTGTAGGAAAATTCTGGGTTCATTAGATCGCATCAGTTCTTATGATGGGGATAGCCATCATGGGTCTCATTGAAATCCTACCATGAGGGAAAGTCGTGTGATCCATTCTCCTTTGGTGGGGAGTTCATTCAGTCCTCCCCATGTTAGTGTATTGGTTCCATTCCTAGTTTTAGTTAGTACTGGGGGTATCTTATACAAAACCACCTAATTCTATGATCTCCTTTTTGAGTAAAATGTCAGGATATTGGTATTACAGCTTATGGTTGGAGTAAGGTTTTAAAAGGTAATCATCGAAAGTGGTTAAGGTTCATATTTTGGTTTTGAGAGGATGGTTGAGTTCCTCTTAGTATTGTTGAATATGTTGTTTTTTATGTCTGAATGGACTGTGGTGAAGATTATATGTCTTTTGGATCGATCTACTGTAGGTTTATACACTTTTGGAGTGTGTAACATTTAGTTGGGATTCCATTTTTGTCTCTTGAGTTCTTCTTGTTAGCTTATATTCTTGTTTGGGATGTTTTGATAGCCTCTTAATTTTTCATTCTTTGGAAATTTCATTAGGCTATAAAGGAGTGGTCGTTCTGCTTCTGGATTAAGCCTTGGGTTGGCTTTCTAGGGGTGGAAAGAATTATGGTTAGGAGAATTATCACAGCTTGCTTTTGAAATTCATCTTCGTTCTCGATTTGGTTTGTTTTTTCGGATCTTTTCTTAGGAACCGGGTGTGAAGGGTTTGTGTTTTTGGAAGGTTTTTCTCTTTTATACTTGGCCTACCTCTCCTCTCTTGGTTATTCATTGAGTTTTTGGTGAAATTTGGGTTTTTGGGGTGGACAGTACCCTGAGTATAGTTACTGCATGGTCTTTTAAACCATTCCACACAATCCAAGTAACCGTGTAGTAGGTTCTAGGTAACCATATGGTACCTTGGTTCCGCAAAAGAAATTCTCACACGACTACCACATGATCTAACAGACAGTGCATTCTAACGGTGCAACCAACCCAGTTTTTTTTTAAAAAAAATATGATTTCTCTATTTTTTCCTCCTCATTCTTATAACCCAAAATCACCCCTTCTTCCCCCATTTGGGTTTGTTTGACCTATACACCTCCTCTCCCTTAACTCAGATCATTGTAACTCCACTCCTTAGGTTCTATTGGTTTTATTTCTTCAATGTATATCCTTGTAAGTTCCTCCTCCTTTGTTTTATATCTTTTCTCTAGGGGGTTTGTTCCCCTTTCTTGGGTTTCCTTTTCTGCAGTGGTTGGGATCCAATTTTTAGGTTTATATCATTAAATTTAGGGATCAATCTTGTTGTGTTAAGGTTTATTTCGGTATCTTCTTGGTGTAGTGGTGGTGCGATTGAAGATTTTAACTGGATTCAAGAAGTTTCTCTATTTTTGAGGTAGGACCCCATTTCATATTTTGTTGATTTTAGGTTTACCTTGATTTCATTATTTTTTTCACCTTCTTTAATTTCTAAGTAGGAATATTTTTTTGTTATAATAATTATATCATGGGAAATTAGTTGGTTTCCCCTTGTTTTGAGGTTGTTTGGAATGGTTGGAAAGGATTTTTCACCCAGAGTGTTTGTTAAATGGAATAGTTCTCACTTTTAAGTGATTAATGGTTTTTAAATACATGGTTTAGTTTTTAAAAATGTATTGGTGATGTTCAAATTGGTTATTGGAGTTTTTAAAAGATTTTTTTACATTGAGTGCTTGTTGATATTCCCCTTTGTCCATTGTAAATATTTTGTGGGTTTGAAGGGTGGTTTGGATTATAAAAAGTGTAGGTGTTTGGATATTGATGAAATGAATTATTTTTTTTTAAATTTTATAAGGACCATTTTGCATCTTGAATTGGTTCTATGGAAAACCCCCTTGGGAGGGATCCATTTCCATGTTGATTGAAAAATGGGTGGGGTAGTCCTCATATTGGGAATCCACCCATGTAACTCTTTTTTAAGGTGTGGGATGCTCCTTGAGGAGGCCGGGGTGGTGCTGGTTGTGGGAGTGTCTGATAGTATATATATGTGAAACTTATTTATTTCATTTTTTGGAACACCCCCTTATAAACATAGCATGGGAACCTATCATAGTAAATAAGATTTTAGAGAACATTTATTGCACTAGTCTAGGTTATTATACAAGATAGTGGCCCATAGCTAGTGGATACTTGTATTTATTACTATGGGATCAGGCCCCTCAACCAGGCCAGGTAGGGTGATGGTCAGACATTAGGGCATTATGATGTCATCGTGTAGGGCATGCCTTTAGGATGAGTCACATGTATAGTATGTTAAGGTTATCCTCTGAGTTCCCAGGTGTTTCTTGTGTTTCTCCAACACTATAAACATTATCCATTTCCTTCATTATGAGCTATATCCTATGTTCTTGGTTTTGGGTGTTCTTTTGAAAAAATGAGAATGTGCAGTTTTGTTTTAAAAGGTTTCAAGAATGACCTTGTGAGCAAACAAGTGTTTCCCCTATTTCTATTTTTTTAATAAAAAATGAATGTTTTCTTCTATGGTTCCCTTTATCCATCTTCCCTATGAATATAACTTATCTTTTTGAGTGATAATTGTTTTCAAATATGAGGGAAATAGGCCATGATTTTTTATTTTGAAATGTAGAATATGGAAAAACTATGTGTATAGTTTTTATTTAAAAAATGAAAACCAATATTGCATTGTTTAAAGGATATTCATTGGGAATATATTAGTCTGGGACTACCTACTGCATTTTAATACTCATCCCTATAGTTTCATCCTTTTTTAGTTTCTCTTCCAGGTTCTAGATTTGGTTCAGTCACCTTGGGTGATGGTTGGAGTTGGGTGGGAGAGTGACCCCTGGGGTCCCATGGAGGTGTTGTTTGGTGTTAGGTTTATCTTGGCTATTATAGTTTTGTTTAGGCTATATTTTTTCTTATTTTTGTAGTATCATTATTTGGAATTGTATATGATTTAAAATTTTGGAAATTATTTTAGTTTGGTTTGTTCTTTTATTTATTTTTCTTCATTAATTTATTTTATTGGGAGAAACCATTGCCTATAGCTCTATTGATTTCCTTGGATGTTTTTTCCATCCTGAGAGGATCTGGAATGAACTTTGAGCCTTGCTATAGATCAGATTGAGTGACTGGTTTAGGGTTGACCCAGGTTGGTTCGTGACACCTTAATACCCTCTCACGAGAAAGAAATAGATCCCTCTTATGAAACGAGAGTAAAAAAATATATATGACGAGCATGGGAATACCCAAACCTTCTTCAAGTGATAAGCCCAAGGTGATCCAGATCAATATTCCCTAGGTGACGATCCTAATACCCCATATGTAATAAGCACATGACCTTTTAATTCATGAGAATATGATTTCTTATATGATGATCCTAGGATGATACAAATTTTTTACATGAAGATCATATAATTTCTTAGTGATGATTTAGAGATGATTTATCATTTCTATATAAAGAAAACAAGGTCCCCTAATGTTCTGACATGACGAATATATATGGGAAAACATCAAGGTTTAGGCCCCAACCATAACCTCTCATTTTTAATTACTAGAAAATTAGGTGAACCAGAAAGGTTTTCTCATATGAAAGTCCCATGCGAACCATTCCTAGGAACCTATCATCTAGAAGTCATTACTACATGAATTTAAACTATATAACACACTTCTTCCCCACATGAATTTAAACCACATGGATTAGTCCCATAACATGGCCTAAAACTATACAACTTGAACTATGTGGGATCTTATTTTTGTTAAATAGGATATATGTGATGTTTTTTTATGGTTCAAACCCAACACATCCATACATCATAGATGCTTGAACATAAATGGACCTCCACCTATTCATATATAAAAAACATTAAAGTAACTATATTTATCATTATCACATGAACTTAAAAGTCGCATCATTTCCCTTTATGTGAAACCAAACTACATGGGGTTTGTTTCACTTCATAAGGATAAGTTGAAATCCCATTTCATGGGAATAATCCAAACTCCATAACACCTACCACCTAACTAGATGGAAATAAAATCTATAGTTACTATCTATGAAAATTTAAACTATATAATCTCTAACTAATGAGATAATGATATATATCGTTTTTTTACTTTGATTCATGGTTTTCATAAATAAATTTCAATATGGTAACCTAATTTTTACTGGGATTTGGGAAAGATTCATAAACATATATTAAATATTTAAAAGAGTCTATGACTATAAAATTATTCTATCCAAAAGGGTCATATGATTCAAACTTCATATCTTCTCAACCAATGCACATTCCAAAGCATCACGTGTAAAGACCCAACGATATACTACCTCTGGAAAGCAGGTTTTCACCAACTCAAAATGTCATATGTTTGGAATCTTTAATAAAAAGGTTATGTTGAACTATGTGTTAGTAATGAGGAAAGAGTTGTTACATTTTATGTAATAAATTATGATGTAATTCTACCTAGTTAATTAGATTTGGAATTAGAAATTTTTTATTATATTCCTACCACAAATAGAAATTGGATTTCTATTAATTTTTTGGAAAATATGGGTTTTTTTATTCAGTATTAAGAAGAATATTTTATATATATATATGAATGAAATGATCCATGAAATTGTAAATATAGTTAATGGGGAAGACACTAATGGTGCAACGATTCAGTCGAGGACCATGCTCGTTGTAGTCAGATGTTGGAAAATGTAGACTACCCTGAATAAAGATCCAATGGAAGTCATTAGAAGTACTTTCTTGGGATTCAATGTTCATTCCAAGGGATGCACGGTTGATCTAGGTTTTTTTTATTGAATAATAGGAACAATTATTCCTCTATGGAGAATCTCATATCCGGTAGGGGGTCTATGTTTTATACCCATATAGTGGCTTCTCCTAGAAAATGGAATCGGTGGAATCCCCTAGATAGTAGTTTTAAACTCAATACTGATGGTTCTTTAATTCTTGGCCTCATAAGATGAAATGACATTGTTTGAGACTCAAGAGTCTTGGTAGTTATTTCATATAGTGCATTCTATGGCCACGGTGATTCCCTTATTGTTGAGGTTATGTCTCTTCTCAATGGTCTAGAGATTTTTCATTCCTCTAATAATTCTCCCAAGGATATTGAAACTGATTCCTCCATCATTTACAACTCTCTTCATGGTAGAAATTCCCATCCATGGTCTATTACTTCCATCATTATAAGATGTAGAAAATATATTTTCTAAATGAAACCAAAACACATTGGGTTCTAAGGGAATGTTGGTGATTATTGACTTATCTCTAAGGGTGATAATAGTAACCCCTTTAGTATTTATTCAAATTGGGTTCCCTTACCCCCAAATGTGATGATTTTGTTTAGGATGATTTCCTTGATATTTACTACTTCAGAGCACTAGGATTTTTTTTATATTTCATTCTTTGAATTTCTTAATAAACATTTACCACTATGTAATATTTATAACATTTATAATAAGAAAGAAAACGGTGATTATGACCCAAATTACTTTTGGCATTGTCTCACTGGATATATAAATGGGAAATGGATTTAAAGACTCTATAATGATGGATTGTTGGAAACATTTAATTATAAACCATTTGATAATTATGAATCTTTTTTACTAGGAAAGTTGAATAAAACAACTTTTAGTGGAAAATGTAAAATGGATAGTGTAATATTATATTTAATATGCAGTGATGTATGTAGACCAATGAATACCCATGAAATTGGTGGTTATAGGTACTTAACAGACTTTATCGCTAAATTTTATTGATATAGTTATGTGTTTTAGATGAGAAGCAAGATTTAAACATTTGAAAAGTTTAAATATTCTGAAAACAATTTACATAATAAACTAGGAAAAATTATTAATATTCTTTAATTAAATCATTATAGGGAATACTTAAGGAAGTAATTCACTGATTATTTGAGATATTAAGGAATTATTCATAACTAACTCTTCATAAAATTCTATAGTGTAATTTTTTGTATAAGAGGAAGAATCGTACCCTAATAAATATGGTTCAATCAATGGTGAGTTATTGTGACCTTCCTATATATTTCTAGGGATATTATCTAGAAACTTCTACATTCTCACTTAAATATATTCAATATAATAAATTCATAAGGAAACCATATGATATATTGTATGGAAAGTCTCCCAATTTTTATTTTATGAGTATTTGAAAAATTTTATGTATACAAAATACAATGGATTTTATAATTATTGAGTTAAAATTTGATAAATTCCTTATTATTGGTCATCATCATGATACCAGAATATATTAGTTTTATAGTCCTACTAAACAAAAGGTGTTTGTATCCAAATTTAGTGTCTTACTTTACAAGAAACCCATTGTTGGAGGAATAAGTGGGAGAAAATTTGAACATAGATAAGTTAAAGAATGATAAATAAGAAGTGTTCTTGAGATGTAATTCAATCCAATTCCACAAAGAGCTTTAGAATAATAACAGACTAAATTTACACAAGAATATCAAAGGTTAAGAAATATTTTTTAAGAGACTGAGTTTCATGTGTTTTTTTAATGTAAATAATGATGAGGTCATTATCATATATGATTATCCCAATACCTACTGAGAGGTCGTTGAGAGTTATGATTTTCAGAAATGGTTAAATGTAATAAAATCCAAGATATAATACATCTACACTAACCAAGTTTATAACTTGGTGGATGAGCCTAAAGGGGTGAGACCCATATGGTGTAACTGGGTTTTCTAAAATAAAACTAATATAAATGGAATATTTTCTATCTATAAATTTATTTTGGTGTAAAATGGTAAAAAACAAAATCATTGTATTCAAAATGGAGAAACCTTTTCTCTAGTTGTGATGGTAAAGTGGTTTTAGATATTTTTAACCATTACCACAGATTATGATTATGAAATATGGAAAATGGATGTTAAAAAAACTTTACAAAATGAGAATTTAGTCTAGGATGTGTATATGATATATCATTAACTTTTTAATATTCTAAATGAGTCTTCTATGGTTTGAAAGTTGTAGCAGTCCATTTATTGATATAATCATGATTATTGGAGTTAGAACATATGGTTTAATGATGCAATAAAATTGTTTGGTTTCATCGAGACCATAGGTTATTCTTGTGCATAAATGTAGATTATTTGGATTGTTATTCTATTTATAATTTTGTATGTGGATGTCATACTCTATATAAAAAATGATGTCCTAAATTTACATTTTTTAAATATATAGATCAAAAATCACTTCTTGATGATAGATATGTGTGAAAAAAATCTACATACTATGTAAGAATATCTATAAAGATAGGTCAAAAATGTTATATAGAACAAGTCAAAAAAATATTTTTGTAAATTTATAAAGTGTATTACCATATAGAACTCCCAAAAGGGGTTATTACCACTGTTTCATTGCACAAATATTATAATTATTCATGACCCTTATAGAGAGTTATAAATCCCTATAATATCTTTCATGTATTCCATGTTATGTACTCAATTTGATATCACTTATTCTTTGATTATAATAAGTATATATTAATCAAATCATAGCGATTTTTACTATATTGATGTAAAGAATGTTCTTAAGTACTTATGATAAAGTAAAGAAATATTATTTGTCATTAAAAGAGAGGATTAGATCATTATAAGGGGTAAAATAATTATTTTTTCCAATCTAAATAAATTGTTATGATATCTCAATATAGTTATTTTTTTCATTCATGGTGGAGTTATAAGTTTATATAATTTAAAATAAGCTACCATGGTAGACTTGAAAACATAGGTAATGTACATTTCTATATTTATGTAAAGAAAGAAGTTGTTTGGATCGGGAATTTCATCTCTAAACCCGAGCAGGTTCATTGAATTGAGGGAAGAATTGTATTTTACTATTATAACAACAGATATATTGAATAGGATATGGAAGCTTGATATCACCAAATTACCCAACACATCCTTAACAAATTCCATGTCATTCAAGATATTGTTGAGAGGGGAGATGTAATGATCTATCTAGTGACTATAGATGAAAATTTAATAAATCATTTGATAAAAATATTAAAGCTATAAAAGCAAGAGGGTAATGTTTAATCTCTTTTAATTTGATACATGAGTGATTTTATTTAATGATTATAAAATGTATGATGGTTTTTTTAATAAACTTGATATCTATTTATCATTAATTCATGTGTGAAATGATTATATTACTAGAAAATTAGAATGATAATATCCCCTCAATTTATAACATTGAGTTTTCTATAATAAACGATCATAATAGAGTATTATGGGTTGAGATGAAATGTTAAGTTTAATATGAGTATAATATTCTATGCAATAAAAAACATTTTATGTGATATATGACAAAGATACTCATGATATAATATGTTGAGACATATTATCTATAATGTCCTAGTAAAGTATAATTGAAGGAATTTTATATGGATATTGATAAACATAGGGGTGTATGATTATTATAAATCCTCATTACTTAAGTTTATATACATACCTAGAATGGGAAACTTCATACATGGAAACCTTTCTTATACAATCCTTCAGATTGAACTGATTTGGGGGTGATTAGGCACATTGTTGACCATGTAGTTGGTTAGAGATTAACCAATATGGGATTAATCCCCTCATATGATGATGAAATACATCCATGAACATTATTTAATTGGATTGAGTAATTGCCTATCCATGCTTTTTTGGGTGAAATGTGATGTTCCTGGATACTTGGATGAATGAAATGTGATATAATTATTCAGGCTTGTCAGTCTATTTAGAAGAATCATATATATATGAGATGGATAATATTAGACTGAAATGTTTTATTTCTAAAGTTAAATTAATGTTGTGGACAAGGGGATAATATAATTATACATATTATTTATATGATACATTTTGTCATAGATATATTCATACAGAGATATAATAATGTTTGATAGAGATAATTCCAAACCCCTTTATATCTTGAGTAGAACTGATGTTTTTATAGAAATATTTTTTCCCTACATCAATGAATTAGGGATCTCATAATTGTTCTCAATTCTATAAAGGTCCACAATTTGGCACATAAGGCCCTCAAATGTGGTTTAATTTTGGTACAATGGGTTTGCCTAAAATTTTAGATAGTTTTCGATTATCATATCTACAATATTTGGGATAACTTTACAAAGAGTTATAATGTTTTTTATATAGACTTTTGGATTTAGTGAAATTGGATGATTGTTGGAAAATATTCAATAAATAAAAGACAATATAGTGGTGATAGTCACTATGTGGTGGTGGTTATTTGATCATGGTGTTTACACCACATCATGGCACATGTTAGAATGGTATTAGATACAATTTATTTGATTTTTATATTATTATTATCATTCATATTTGGAAATTTACACATCGTGGGGTGATGAGTAAATGTGAATTTTAATGTTAAAAGAGTTTAGAATTTAGTCCCATCACTACAAAATAAACAGTGTTTAGCGGCGGTTTTGTGGCGGCGGTTCACAAAACCGCCGCTAAACGTTTTCCGAAATACGTTTCGCGGCGGTTTTTAATAAACCGCCGCTAAACCTTTGTTTTTTTTTAAAAACCCCGACCCTTCCCTACCCCGACCCCCGTTTCCCTGCAACCCTCACCCGCATCCCCCCGCGACCCTTTCCTGCAACCCTCGCCCGCAGCCCCCCGCGACCCCCCGGCGATCCCGCGACCTCCTCCGGCGACCCCGCGACCTCCTCCGGCGACCCCGCGACCTCCTCCGGCGGTGCCTGCGACCGGCAACCCGCGACCCCCTTCTCCCGAGGACCTTTCTCACTTCGACCTCAGCCCCAAAGTGAGTTTTATGGATTTTCATATGTTGTTTAACCATATTATGGGTGTTATTATCATGTAATTCTCATTTTTAGATGTTTATGCATTCTCACATCATGGTATGTTTAAAAGCTGATATGTTTTTTTGGTTTTCATTCCTGATGCTAATGGTGTGCGTGAGAATTTATTTGTGGAGCATCGTGCATACATAAAACATGAATGTGATTTAGAGTGATTATATGAGGGTAGGTGATGTCCCTTTTTCAATTGGATATCGGTAAACTCATGTTTTCCATGTCCACGAAAAAGGATAAGTGGTCGATGGAGAGTGTTCTGGTGGATGTGTTCCCTTTGATAGTAAGAAATAACTTGGAAACTACTATGGTGGGGAGAGTCATTTTGAAATGGTTTTAGTGTATCCTCTTAGAAAATGGAGGAAATAGTGAATGAAAATTTTTGAAATGGTCAGTGATGTTTTTGAATGACTTATATCTGGTTAGTTTGTAAAAAGTATCAGTGTTTTCTAGACAACACATCATTGAAATGACATACTGATTAATAAAATGCTAGATGAATTGACTGCTGAATTGGAACTCATTTGGTTATTCTTAATTAATTATATAATTCCCTTGTAGCGATGCATCGTGTTCAGAAAGAGACTATGTGTCAACTGGTGAAATTGAGCTTCTTTAAAAGTGTCAAAAATAGCTAGTTTGTTTGGTCTTAACATGCATGGTTGGGTGAAGATGGTTATAATCAATATAGAGAACTTCATCTTGTGCTTGGATGGGTTGTTTTAATGGCGAGAATCGATGTGTACTGGATTTAAAATATTTCCATGTTTGTATTGTGACATGAAAACATAAGTGAAATTTTTAGCTCGGGACATCACTAGAAGTTGGGTATGAGTTCCAGTGGATAACTTTGATGTAAAAATATTGTACCGGAGGAGGCGGCATCACATTTCTATATGAAATATGTTTTCTATTTATGATGAGTGTTTTTTTTAAATTATCATCTAGCTATGGATTAACATATTTCTTATCTCTTCATTAATTTCTATCATTGAGGAACTTTTTCATGGAACACTGTTAAGTTGAGGTGAGTAGAGTGTGAATCAACCATGTTTTTTTATAAAAAGTAGTATTAACAAATCTAAATGAGGTTGATTTGAAATAGACCATTACATATTTTCTATAACCATGCCAAAGGAATATTTGTAATTCTAAAAGGGTTTGTTCATTAGAATGTTCTAATAGTAGAGATACTGTGAATCAGAATTGGAATTTAAATACTAGTTCTTATGTTAAGAAGAAACAAAGGTTGAATTATTAATGATAGTAGTAAATGATCAAATCTTACATTTTAAATAATTGGTAATGCATAGTCTCTATGTTTCAGTTAGGAATACGAGATTTTTATTGATTTTTAATTTCTCATGTATCGTACGCCTAGGGCATTCTTTGGGGAGGGTTGTGCATCTGGATGTACAACATGCCTATTTGAATAAATATTTATCACATAAGTATGTAGGATTTTTTTTCCATCTATTCCTCAAGGATTCTCAGGGACCATAATTTTTAAGGCGGAGAGATTGTATCATCCTGTGTTTTTTACTAGTTCAAAATTTTCAAGAGTTTTTTATCATTTAATTTGGCAGGAAATACGTATCCTAAATTGAGATTCATAATGTAAATAAAAACCATTGAACACATAAAAATTCATTTTTTGAGGTTTATGTCTATTATAGTATAATATAATGAATCTAATTCCCTAATTTCATTGTCCATTGTATATTAAATTAGAATCATTGATGGTTTTAGGCCTCAAATTTTTACCACAACTTAAGTGTGCATTCCTTGAATTCTTTTATGTAACCAATTATTTTCTAAAAAAAATCATGCGGAGGTGTGCTATCTTATAAAATGAAAACATGCTGATTAATGAAATTTTAATGGGAATATCACTCCAATATGTTATTCCATAATGATCAAACAATCAATTAAGTGGGGTTTTAATACCTTTTATTGAAGGAACTAAATAATTTTTTGTGTCACGAATGATAGCATGGCCTAAATTATACAATGTTCATATAGTGTGTTTACAATTTATGAATGTTCACCTGGACCCTAATACTTTATTATGTACATGGAAATATAGGCAAGTGGAATGATATTGGAATGGAAATTTAATTTCCATTCACTATTATTAATATTATTCAAATTATTATAATTGAAATACTTAAGTATATTGACCTTATTATTTTATAATTGAAAAGTAACACGGAAATGGGCATCTAACATATGCATGACTTGTGATGTGGAATGCTTTTAAACATGAAAATTCTTATATTTGTTGGAATTAAATTATCAAATTAGTTATGTATTCCTTGAGATATACTGTGGTTCCATATATTGAACTCCATGAATGGACTCATAGGTTACTTGTTTTATGAATACCCCAATAGTGATACTTTGATTATTTTATAAAATGCCCTATATTGGAAAATGAGGCATATTACATATCTACCAAGGAGTGATCCTGATTCTCTGGATGAGTGACCTTCTTTAGGGATATATTTTTATACCATTCCACAAGAGAAAATCAGGCCCCTACATGATATACATGGGAAGATCTCAAAAGTTCAGGCTTTACACCATGCCGAAAGTGATACAAAGGCTTCATCATATGGATCACCTTTGATGGACGCTTACAATGATGTGTATTTTTTGTTATCCTAGAAAGATAACTAGGATCCTTTTTATGGATCACATTATATGGGCTCATGATTAAATGAATTATATTCTAAATTTTACTTAAATGTGGCCATTTAGATTTCCCTAGAACAATAAAACAAACATTACCCATTGTGAAAATGGTTTCAGTGAATGTAGTTAACTTGATTTAAAATGCATTATGATCAGTTTCGATCACACATCAAAGGGGTGTTGTTTGAGGCAACATAAATGTGTGATCAATGGTGTTATGATAAGTGTGTATCCCGATATTCTTATTGCTCCTCAATGAGGTGTTGACGCTGTCTCCTATGGACCAGACTTGTTCAGTTGGTCTGAAATGGTAAATGTGGTCAATGAATCATCTTTATTATATTATGCATACTTTATGGTCAATGGTTCATCTTTATTATATTATGTTTCTGTAATCTTACACTATCGTATATTTTGTGTAGGAACATTGTGATATACATGGATAAAAGCTGGATCACATTACCGAGGAACACATCTCAATATGTTAAGGGTTTGAATGGGTTTTTAGATTTTGAAATTTCTAATCGATCCGTTGAAGGGAGAATAAGATGTCCATGTCCTAAATGTAAATTTAGAACATGGTTGAAGAGAGATGAAGTTTACGAACATTTAATACTGAAGCAATTCCCTGAGCAATATTTGTGTTGGATTTGGCATGGAGAATCAAACAATACAGAAAGATTGAGGACTGATGTTAATCCACAGAATGAGGTCCCAAGTTCTTCGACAATGGAAAATGAAATGCAAAACCTCATAAATGATGCATTCGGCACTACAAGACACCACTATGAGCATCAAAACATATCAGAACAACCAGAAGAGGGTGCTACAAATTGCAACGTGACAAGTGATGTTTCTGAGACTGTAACACAAGCAGATCAAGATTGTAACATATCATTGGATCCTCTTGATTCTGTGGAGCCAAATGTAAGGAAAAACTTCAGTGAGGAAAATGCATTTCATGATTTAGTTGACGATGGAAATCAAGAGTTGTATAGTGGGTGTTTGAAATATTCAAATCTTTCATTTCTACTGAAGTTGTACCATATCAAATGTCTATGTGGAATTACAAATAAGGCAATGTCCATGTTATTGGAATTGATTCGTGATGCATTTCCTGAAGCAAAAATCCCAGAATTGTTTTATGATATGAAAAAAGTTGTTAACAAGCTTGGTCTGAATTATACAAAAATACATGTGTGTCCCAATGATTGTATGCTTTACTGGGGAGAGGATTCAAGTAGACAGAATTGTAAGAAATGTTCTTCTTCTAGATGGCAGTCAAAGGGTGATGTTAGAAGTATGAATGAACATAATTTCACAGAGAAGAAGAAAAGGAACACACCTGCAAAAGTTTTGCGTTACTTTCCTTTGAAACCTCTATTGCAATGATTATTCATGTCATCAAAAACCGCCGAACACATGAAGTGGCATGCTGTAGATAATAACAATGATAGGTTAATGAGACATCCACGAGATTCCCAATCGTGGAAGACATTTGATTCATTACATCCAGATTTCTCAGCTGATCCTAGGAATGTTCGATTGGGATTGGTTGCCGATGGATTCAACCCATTTGGGACTTTGAGTACGAGTTATAGCATTTGGCCAGTTGTTTTGATCCCTTATAATCTGCCTCTGTGGATGTGTATGCAACAAACATCTTTTATCATTTTGATGATTATTCCTGGAAAACAAATGCCTAGAAATGATATTGATGTATACCTGCAGCCTTTGATTGAAGAATTGCAGGAGTTATGGAGCAACGGTGTTGAGACATTTGATGTTTCTTCTAAAACAATGTTTAAAATGCATGCTGCTTTAATGTGGACCATTAGTGACTTCCCTGGGCTTGGGAATTTATCTGGTTGGAACACTTATACGGGTTTGGCTTGTCCCGTTTGTAACTTTGATTTCGAGCCCAAACGGCTACCTCACAGAAGAAAATGGTGCTTCTTGTGCCATCGAAGATTTCTTGATGCATCTCATAGATTTCGGCTGAACAAATCAAAATTTAATGGTTGCATTGATCGTATACCACATCCAAAGTTGTTAACCGGTTCTGAAATATTGACACAGCTTGAAAATGTTAAAACAAAATTTGGGAAGGTTCATCATTTGAATGATATCGGAAAACGAGTGCGAAGTGCATCGTCAAGTGAAATCAGAACGCAACAATGGAAGAAAAAAAGTATATTCTTCAAACTTCCGTATTGGGAATTTAATTCTTTGCGCCAGAATCTTGATGTGATGCATATTGAGAAGAATGTATGTGATAATTTGATTTTCACATTACTTAATGAGCATGGAAAGTCGAAGGATCATCTCAATGCTCGCAAAGACTTACAAGTAATGAACATAAAACGTGATCTCTGGCCAGATGAGAATGAAAAGTATGCTCCGGCCATTTTTTCATTGAAAAATAGGGATAAAGATACGTTCCTTCAAATTTTAAAGAATGTGAAGGTATCTGATTGGTATTCGAGTAACATCTCGAGGTGTGTTGACTTGAAGAATCGTAAGTTATATGGATTGAAAAGTCACGATTCACATGTTTTGTTACAACAGTTACTACCATTGGCATTGCGTACATTATTACCTGAAAAAGTTACTGCTGTTGTACTCCATTTCTGCACATTTTTCAGACAGTTATGTGAGAAAGCTCTACATCCATTTCAGCTTGACAACCTACAGGAGAGGTTTTTATTGACCCTTTGTGCAATGGAGATGATCTTCCCTCCATCGTTTTTTACTGTCATGATGCATTTAACTGTGCATTTGGTTGACGAAGCTAAATTAGGAGGCCCCGTTCATTATCGATGGATGTATCCAATTAAGAGGTATTTTATTTATATGTTTCCAGTTAAGTAAACATTTTTTGTCATTTAAATAAATTCATAATATTATTATTATTTTTCACAGATATCTTGGGCATTTGAAAGCATACGTGAGAAATAAAGCTCAACCAGAAGGCTCTATTGCGGAAGGCTATTTGGCCGAGGAGTGTCTCACCTTTTGTTCCAGATATTTGGATGATATTGAGACAAGATTTACTTGATATGGACGTGTTGACGACACATCAACTCAATCTCAAATGCATCAGAAATCAAAAATATTTCCTGCTATTGGCCGATCAATTGGGAGGACCTCATACGCGACACTAGCAGAATTGGAATTATTACAGGCACATAGATATGTGCTGCTGAATAGTGAAATTGCAGATCCATTTATTGAAGAGTTGAGGATACAAACAAAGAGATGAATGAGAAGCTGAACACGAAATGAAAATGATATAACGAAAGCTGTGAATAAAGAGCTGGTAGAATGGTTTGCACGATGTGTAAGTTTATAAATATTGCAATAAATACGAATATTACTTTCACACATACAATTTGCAAATCTATTAATTTTTTTTCAGATCATGAATACTGATACTCGAGCTGACTTTTCAGAAGATTTGAAGTTTCTTGCTAGAGGTCCTATAAAACAAGTTAGAAAGTTCAACGCTTATAATGTGAATGGTTTTAGATTTCGTACAGTCGATCGAGAAGTAGGTTTGAAAACACAGAATAGTGGTATTTTTACATTTGCTGAAGTGGAATACTATGGCAAGCTGCATGATATTATTGAATTAAACTACCACGGGCATTTTTCTGTTGTTTTATTCAAATGCAAATGGGTCGATTTTATCAGAGGTGTTAAAAGAGATTCCTTGCAATTTACTTCTGTAAACTTCTCTCGCTTGATGGATGTTGGTGATCGTGAACTGCATGATCCATATATATTAGCATCGCAGTAAAAAATGGTATATTATGTGAATGATGTTGTGGATGAAGGGTGGAGTGTAGTTACTCACGTAATACAAAGAGATTTTTATGATATGGGTGATGAAGTGGAAGATTTGACCTCTGCAATTGAATTTCATCAACAACAGGAAGCAGAATTATTTGTCCATCATGATATTGAAAATATTGGTCTAGCAAGGATGAATGAAGTGGATGAAGCAATGGAGCAGGAAACCGACATGATTGAAGGGGAAAATGATTGTATGTACAATTATTTATTCATTCAGCAACTACTTGTTTCATTTTTGTAGTCATTCATTATCATTGTTATATATATTTTGTTTGTTAATACTGGGCATCTATTATCATTTTTAATTTTTTTTCTGCATAAATTTTTTGAAATATATATTCTGAACTTAATTTTATTTGATTAAATGACAGGAATGCCAAGGAAGAAGCGGTACACTGTTCCTTCTTCTTCTGCGACAGATGACGATCCGTCTGTCCCCACGGCATCATCTCCCCCTGCACCATCTCTGACACCATCAGTGGATGCCTCATTAGAGGATGAGTCATCGCCTCCCCCTACAGGAGCTTCAGCAGCGGGGCAGCGACACGCCCCCTCCAGTTCATCATGGACATTCTGGAGGGTCGCAGTCATAAGTACAAATTTTAATTAAATAAATTTATTGCATTTTGTTTATAGTAATTGTTTGCTCATTGCAGATAAAGACAATGAAACCGTGGAAAGAGACATAAAAAGTTCTGATGTTTGGAACATGCATGGCAAAAAGATAGTGGTGCCATTTGATTCTTATGGGGTCCCAACGGATGACGCCGCAGGTTTACTTGGTCAGATTATAGGTCAGCTGGCAGAGGAGCCCGTTTCCCTGCCTATTTCGTATGATGATTGGAGGCATATGCCTCCAAACTGGAAAAATGAAGTTTATGATTCTCAGATAAAGGTAATTTTATTACTTTATGGTTTAATTGAATGTCATTTTACTAATATATTCAAAATGAATTTCTGTATACAGATGTTCTTCCACTTTACCGTTGTTGATGTGATAGCACGGAAGTGGACATTGAAAAATCTTGGAAAAAAATGGAAAGATATCAAATGGAGGTTGTGGTGTGATGTCAACGATTCTTCGTTGACCGTGCAGCAGATGTATGAGAAGATACCCAGTGGGGTACCGAAAGAACAGTGGAAGGTTTTTGTCGATAGACATCGTGATGAGAAGCGGATGGTATTGAAATATATATTATTATATTATCCTCATTTTACATTTATACATGTACATGAAGAGGAGATAGACATTGAATACAATACTATTAAATTGAATTTTATTTATTTCAGGATCTCTCAAGAAAGAATGCTTCAAACCGGGTGAAGCAGGTAATCCCGCACACTGCGGGTTCAAAAAGCTTTTCAAGAAGCCGAATGTCATTGGTAATCTTTTAATTAGTTTAAATATTTATAAGATAATATTATCTATTTAACATATTTGATTGATGATTTATCTTTGTTTAATGCAGTCACAGAGTTTAGGGCATGAAGCATCCCGAACATAACTGTGGCTGGATGTTCATAAAAAAACAGATGGAAGTTTTGTTAATGAACCTGCCAGAGAAGTTGGGGTATGAAGTCAATTATTTATTATAATAACTTAATATCAGTTTTTACTGTGTTAATATATATTGATATTTGATTTATAGGTAAAAATTAAAGAAATATGGGATGCCAATCCTGGGCAATCCTATTCAGTCTCCCAGGATGACCCGGTTGGTCAAGTCCTTGGGAAGGAGCATCCTGGTAGAGTGCGCGGGATGGGTTTGGGACCCGTACCATCTGATGTCTTTCACATGCCATCAGGGATTTCGACCTCATCTACTCCTGGTTATAGTCATTTCATACCTGAAGATGCTCAGAGGGAGATGTCTGCTCTACGAAACACAGTTCACCAGTAGGGGAATCAGATATCTGATTTGCAGAAAGATTTGCTTGAAATACGTCAGCATATGAGCAGATATGCCCCCGGTGGTAGTGCATCGGGTAGTGGTGAGCAGGTAAATCACAAAAAAAATCAAAATCATTCAGTTTGAAAACTTTTATTGGTTTTAATTTTTATTATAAATATGCAACAATATTTAATTTTCAATATAATGTTCTTACAGGTGGCAGCAGGTGGTGGAGATGAAGGTGGAGAGGGTGACGATGCAGCATCAGATGATGAGTAGTAGTATTGTTGATGTGTTGAACAAGTATGATAACAGTTGGTTTGTATATGTAACATTTATGACACATAGTTGCCACCAAACATTTCCATGTCCTAACATTTTCTTGATTTCTCATGTTTCGTTATGTATACAATCATTAAATCCTTTTGGTGGAGGGTCAAATATTGTGATGGTCACAATGTATCCCCAATATTAGGGAGGATATGTGATCATATATTGAATAATGATTTCATAACATTATATAGAAATCAAGGAGTCCAGTTAAATACATTATTAAGAATGATTGTACATGGATGAGGTTTTAGGACTCCCCATGATACCATAATTAATTGTTTAGAATGTAATTCCTATTTCATATCATCATTATTGGGAGGAATATGGAATCCATCCATTACCTAAACTCTCTTTAAAATTACTTTCAATCCCCTAATCGATGGAAATCTGGAATTGAATTTTAATAAGTTGTGGGATTTTCTCGGAATATTAATTTTGACCTAGTTGCATTATGGGTGAATAAAACACCAATTTTTTTTTGTTTTCCGATAAAAATATACATCATTCATCTGTTTTTGTGTATATATTCTATGAGTTGTGTTGGATGTTGTATACTTTTACATTGTGATGTGTCTATGTAAGGGAATAAAAAAATATTTTTCTAGTGTGGTGTAATGCATGACTTAAAATATCCTAATAGTTATAGAAAATATAAAAGAAGATCAGGATCATTTCAATACCACTGTATAATATAGATGTAGACCCATGTAGTTATATTTCAAAGATCATGTGTTCTTGAGGTTGTTTCCATGATGGTGTAGGCATATTTTGTGTGAGGGAGTGTGGATTCTCCTAGGTTGTTCTGGATTTTTTAGGTTTTGGTGAACATTGGTGAGGTGTTATATCAGTTGGAGCTCTAACCACTGATAAAAATAATTCACAATATCATCCATGTATCCCAACATTACTGAAATAATCATGATTCATGGTTTTAAATGGTCAATTACCCATCATTTAAATGAAACCAAATTTGATGATACAAAAAAATGGAATTTTGACAAACATAAAAACCCAATAACGTTTGGTAAATTAAATTTTGAATCTTAAATTAGGGGACTCCTTCTATATTATGTATTAACTTGTTTTTATCTTGTTTCATCAATCCTTAGATATGGTTTTAATTTTTTAGATCCACTATATGGGACATGGACTCCCCAAACATGAAATTCTAGGTATGTTCTTTACTACCATTCTTCATTTGATTGCACCGTAATGTGAAGTTTGATGTTGTTTTTAGTCCCCCTCCAATATTCCTCCATTCTCTAAATGGGTTGTGTTACTAATCAAAGCATTACCTTGGTATATATAGGCTATTACATCTCCTTCTCATTTCCATTTTTTTGTGTAGAAATAATTATAGTATATTCTATTAGGGTGTCCTTAATCTCTATTGATTTTACCATTTATGAAATTATCGTGGTTTTCTCCATGTGGGTGGGTAATTGAGATAAATCAAAGAAAAAATAACTAATTAATTTTGAAATGGATTTTACGTGATCCGTGATTTCAAATATGGTTACTAGATATTTGGTTTTTCATTATTATTCCACAGTATCATTCTCTTCTTCCTTGTGATTCCTGAATGTATTATTTGTCTATTTATAAAATCTTCTTTTGGATGATTATTTTAACTCATCCATCGAAAAAGGAATAATAGGTATATTTTGATAAGAATCAATTACATTGAAAATTTTGATAATTAGGAAAAAACAACCACATGAGATGATGAATTAATGTGAAATTGTCTTCATATATCTTGAAATATATTCTTGTGTACATTTGGTTGTCTGTTGTTCATCTTTTTTTGTGTGGGATTTAAGGGGTTTGAAGTATGATGGAACCAACAAGTTTGGTTTCACAATTTGTTTTTAATTGTGGATGTGTTATGGGTGAATTTGGTTCTCATAGTGAGATACATGTTTCTTGTTATGGTGTGGTTTTGTCTATGAGGGATGGTGTTTTTAATGTTGGTTTTTATTATGGTAAGAGATGTTATGGTCACTATTATGAGGATGTTGGTTTTTGTGTGTAGTGGTTTGTGGTAGTATTCTTTTAGTGATGGAATATGAAATGGTAATGTAATAATGTTGTAAGCTGTTGTACATTACAAATATGTGTGGATGTGATATTATGTGGGGCTGATGGGTGAGATGTGGCTGTGGTTTTGGAAAATTTAGGGCAGTGGTGGAGCAGATCCAATATTTTTTTTTTCCAGTTCAACATTTAGCGGCGGTTTTAACCGCCCCTAATGCTATACCTGTGAGCATTTAGCGGCGGTTAAAACCGCCTCTAAATGATGAACTGGGCAGAATTTAGCGGCGGTTAAAACCGCCGCTAAATATTATGTTGATATTTAGCGGCGGTATTCACCGCCGCAGAATAGGCGCATCAAACGCCTGAATTTAGCGGCGGTTAAAACCGCCGCGAATAAGATACCCATATAACCGCCGCTAAATGAAGAGAAACCGCCGCTAAATGACGGACCTACGACACATTTCTAAAACCGCCGCGGAATCGAAAAAACCGCCGCTAATAGATTGCCGACGCCAAACTTAGCGGCGGTTTTTGTAAACCGCCGCCACACAATATAGCGGCGGTTTAAACCGCCGCTAAACCGGAAAAAAATCGCCGCTAGGACCGACATTTGTTGTAGTGCATTAATGAATTAAACCCAAAACATGTAGTATATGAATAATATATAAACAAATTAGCTTTAAATGAACAATTTCCTTTGATGTGAGTTTCTGATATAATGAGGGGTTAGATAACTTAATTGTGTTGGGGATTGGTGATTATTATCATATAGTCAAAAGTCTCTCAGATTATTGACTCTGTATTTTCCTTAGAGGAGGTTTTAGCACATAATTCAAAGAAAATAAGTATTATATAAGTGTTCAATGACTCTAGTTATTGGTGTATATTGTCAAAGGTATTAACCCATTGGTTTTAATTGAGGGAACTATATAAAACTCACATTAATTTAATATTGAAATATTGGATTAGTGGGTAATACTTTAGTAGAATTAAAGAAACTGGCGGTGATGAATTGATAAGACATATATCCATTATGTATGCTAGGAATATGAAACAAATTGTTTGGGTTAAGGAAGTCAAAGATCATATAGGATTCATTTTACACAATATTGGACATAATAAATCATGTATGTCAAATGGTTGGATTTATCCAGATCTCTCTTCCCTACAACGGATGTTGGAAATCCCATGAGCAACCTGAATTGTTCGTTTTTATAATTTTTTATTTTTTAATTAGACAACCTTGACTCGGAATATACGTAATAAGTATAATGAATATTACTTATAAATTAAAATGGTAAATAAATGTATAATATTTTTAATAATTTAAATTCAATTCTAAAAAACATGTAATATATTTACATAAGTGTGATCAAAATATAATAAAATTTAGAAAAACATGAACAATAGGCCATGCAGGGTGTGAGAGTGTCTGATCATTGAGATAAAGGCTGTGTGCATCAGAAAAAGGTAAACATTAGGAATTAGCATAGAGATTAATCATATCAGAGATTTAATATAGATGGATTCTAACACCAGAGCTCTATGAGGGGGAGGGCATATGATATTTAAAGAGGGAGGGTGATAGAGGGTTCGTGTTTGGACTCAACAATGATGATGTCGAGACTCAAAAAGTATCTTTACCCATGGGGAAATACACTTCTTGTATGATGTTGATTAATTTTTTCATAAATAAAACCCTTTTTATTTTATCTTTTGTAGATTTTTCACTTGAATCCATTTCCACTTGCTGCATTTATTTTTCTTTCCATGATTATATTTTTCTTTCTTTTCACAATCCCCATTTCTCTTTACACTAATGAATTTATCATTTTGATTTAGTTTCTTCATTAATATATATTTATATTATTTAAATATCTTTTATTATAATAAAAAAAAATTATTTTTTATTTTTTATAAATAAACCAAATGTTCATCCAATGTACACACATGTTTACATGGATGGGTCAACAATCCATATGGGTTGTCCAAGAAGGCCTGTTTTAAATACAATTATTTATTACTAATTCCACCCTTCCCTAAACCCACCAAAAATCAACATTGATCAAGATCCCATGACCAATTTCACATCACTTGTGTAATCCTAAAATGGAATATTCCCCATCACCAATATTTTTCAAATTCAAAACACTTATTATGGTTTTGGAATAAATAATGAATTCTGGAAAATTATTTTCCTAGGAATTCTGAAATAATTCATGAAAAAAATTTATTTCAATTTTAAAATTGAAACAATATTTCATAAAAGTTACCTGAAATTATAATTTTCATTTAAATGTTAAGTGACTATACCGTAGAGGAAGATAAATCGTCATTTTGGGCATCATAAAAAAATGAAAAAGTGCATCATTGGATAATGATCTATGTTGTGGGGAACTGATATTTTGGTCATATTGGACTTTAAAATTAGAGATGACTGTGTAATTAGGATTCATTATACACTATTTGGGAGTATTGGGTTTGATCTAGAAAAAGTTCAACCCATTTATTAATCTATCTTGGACAGGCAGGCCCTGAACTAACTTGTTTATTAATCAATCAATGAAAAAATATCTTTTATTAATCTAGGATTAATATATTATTAAATTTAAAAAATTAAATTTATAATAATATCTAATTGGAAAAATTTAGTACATAATATTATAATTTTATAAAAATTATAACTATTATATAGCTTAATTTGGTCTGGTGAGTCATGTATTGATTTTTTTATTATAGCATGTGTCCAATTCTATTATTAATAAATCATTGTTTTAGATATAATTTTAATGATTTTTTGGGTTAAAATTCTCAAGAAAATTTACAAGCGTGGGCCTGGAGGGAAAGTGTTGAATCCCACTGAGGGTTTTAAACAACACAAAAAATGTTTTGTTAAGATTTATCATGTTTTAATCTGAAATTTCATGGTAAATAATTTTTAAAGTGTTTATAAATTAAAAATAGAAAAACACAAAAAAAAAATTATATTAATTTATGAGTACTTCAGAAATAAATAAAAAAATTTGTATTAAGGACATATTTAGAAACTTATTTACACCACTCCAAAAAGAGTTTTGCATGTTGATATGATATATGTTCTAAATAAAATAAAATATAAGAAATTTAATTTGTCTAAATTATTTATATAAAATATGAAATATTTATTATTAAATAATAAATGTTTTCATAAAAAATATCTCATAACTTGAATATGTAGTATTTCATATAAATACAATGTAAATGATAATATTAAATGTTTATTTTGGATAAAAGTGATTTGTTCAAGCTTATCTATGCCCAAATTATAAGGCACTTATAATTTATTTATAAATCATTTTCAAATTGGCAATAAGATTCATAAGAATATGTATTTTTTACTCATTAATTCATTTATTCCTTTCCATATTCATGAATATAATGGGCTATATTATAAATTGTGATTTATTATTTTTGTTAATGTGTCCAAAAACACTTCAAAATAGTCATATATGCATCTAATGAGTTATGTGATTGGTATGATAAATGATTTCATTTTTTATACCATAAATTTGGAATATTAGTAGGTTATGAACCTAAATCAATAAATTGATATTAGATTTATAAATATTGGGTGTTATAATTTTTATAGAGAACCAGGATTGTCATACAGAAATATTACATCATTTTTTAAGAATATTCAATACATTACACAAAAAAAGTCTAGAGGGCCATAATATTTTAGTGTGTTTAGAAACGTGGAAAAAAACTGCTCCAAAGGTAAACTATATTATTTCCCACTATGATATTAAAAAATATCAGCCCTATTATACATATCATATGTAATACATTTATCCATAACCTTGGAAAATGAGACATAAGAAGGGTGAGATTATATGCTCAGTAAGGGAAAACAAGGGAGACAAGTAATCATAACATGAACATAAGGGTATAATAACATGAGAATTACATTTTAAAACCATAATCTATATATCTAAGACAATAATAATGATTGATGAAATAAATATTGGTAGTTTATAAAACATGAATCGTAAGGGAATTATAAAATGGAGCCGTAGGGGCATAAAATTTGTATACGACATAGATTTTCAACATAAACATAAGATTTTACCCTATCTTTAGAAATGAATCATCCATTAAAAGAGAAATCAAAACTTTTAGTGGAATATTGAAATCATTGAGTAGACATGACAGTAGGAAATACAGTTCATTCCATTCATGTTAAAATAAATAATCCTTTCACTTTTTTTGTAAATTGAAATTGTGAGTGTTTTTGAAATTGAAAAGATGGTTATTTTTTAATTTTTATCTATAAAGTAAATCTAGATTAAAAATTTATTTTAAAAATATTTATATAACAATAAAATATTTTTTTTATAACATGGTTTTGGAAGAAAACAGATTTTTTTACAGAAGAGAGATATAAAGATAAATCTTATTTAATATATCATTTGGAACTCTTGAGTACACAAGGAGAGATAAATGAAGGGAAAACATGTATTAACATGATATAACCATGGTATAATAAAATCAAAAATTCTCTTGAGATATGGATCATAATATTTTATCATCAGAAATATAATCCTAAACAATCCTGATAAATGATGAGATTGTAACATAAAATAATTAACACATTGTTCACGTTGAATCGCAATCTACATGTAGTAATAACATAATATGGTACTTAAAATATCATTATTACAAAAAAATAATGAAATTACATGTCAAAGGGGCTATATATACACATCATGAAAGAATATAGGTGTATAACATAACATAACATAACATACGTCTCAAAGATGGAAAAGGGAGACAAGAATCTCTTAAGTTAGGTATCAAATTCAATCATACAAGCTAAAACCTCATGAATAATAAATCTATGTTTTTTTATAAATATATTAAATAAAAATATATAATACCATATATTATTTTCTTAGGATTTTTTATTACTCGTTTACTAACAATTCTATCTTAAAGTTACGTTTCAGGTAACCCATGATTTTTCTTTCATATGTGTTTTGATTTTTTATATTTGTTCCTCTTACTTTTATCATAATTTAAAATATAAATAATTTTAAAAATGATATAATTATTATATATATTCATTACATATGAATTTATAATAATCCATAAAAGTTTGTGATAGAAAATGAAATACACTATTTATGGAGATGGTAGGCCATAATTTTGCATGAATGTTGTTCCCATTTTCTTGTTGGATTAAAATAAATAATGTTAAATGATATATTATAATTTAAAAATAATTTTTTTCATATATATTACATATTTTCAATAAAAGAAACCCTTATTACCTTCTATGTATAGTTTCAAAAAATCACATCGCTTCGCGAGGTGGTAAACCACCGTATACTCAAACGACATTACCAAATTCCCATAAAATGGAAAGAATGAAGGTAGGTGTGATATAATATTTAAATAAACATAATAGTATCATAAATTAAATATATAAACAATAAATCCATCATTATTTCCAACCGTGAGAGTTGGTAACGAAAAAATAGATGACATCGGTTTTCGTGGCGGTAGTCTTCCGTACACATGAATGATGAATTCGTAACCCATTTTGTGGAATTATAGATGGTTTTAGGTAATTAATTTAATATAAAACCGGTAATTATATTTAATATGAATAGGTTTTTGTATCATAATGTTATAATAATAATTTATTGTGTTGGTTGAAGTACTAAAACAAAAAACACTCATTGATGAAAATTACATCTTCTTCAGGTATCCTCCTTAGGTTTGAAATAAAAACCATTCTTGGTTGGAATTCTGTTCAAAAAAGGATTATAGGATGATAGTATGGATTTTTATAAGCTATGTTTTTGGATATTTTCCTACACAATGTTTTTAGCTACACAGTTGAGAGGAGAAGGGGGGCCTGTTATAAGTGAGGTGAGTGGCAGACCCATAATATTTTGAAAGAAAAAATTATAACCACATTTTTTAATGTTACAAGGCACCAATAATTGAATATTTTAGAGAATAGATTTTATGGGGTATAAATATGGCTAAAAAATGGGTGTTTTAAAGGTGTTGGGTCATTTTAAACCCTTATATTTTTAGTTTAACTCTCTCATAAACCCATTTTTACCTTAGCTCTAGTAAATAATTTTTACTATTTTTACTATTCATTTTGTTCAAAAATTAATATGGATTTATTATAATATATTAATTTTTATGATTAAAAATAATATATCCAATACTAAAATACCCATTAATAGAAGTATCAAATTTTAATTTAAAATTAATCTGACAGACATGATTATAATATTGGGTTTTAAGGAGAAAATGTTTAAAAGTTTACAAGGTTTTTGTATCAAAATTAAATATGAGATTAATTAAGATAAACAAAATTGGATTAATTTATGTATAACTAAAATAATTTTAAATTAAATCCAATTTAAAATATAATTTAACTTTATAAATAAATTAAATGAATAGGTAATTTTCAATTAAAATTCAATATGTTTCACTATTCATCGAAAAATAAAACTTTTTAGATAAATTTCAAAAATTCAACCTAATATAAATTTTCTTTTATAATTTCATAAATGAAGTTTATTTTTCAAATAAATTTTCAATATGTGGCACAAATTTATTTTAAAACAAAACCTGCAGATGTGAGGAAAATGAGTGTTTTCGAGAAGTGTATTTTTTTTCAAGAAAAAGAGTATTTTATATTAAATATCTATCAATTAATAATAATTGTATGAATATAAATGAAAAATTAATGATATATAATCTATATTATTCATTTAAAATGTTTTTCATTAGGTATTATTTTAATTAACTAAATATAAGATAAACATTTAACTTTAAAACAGTTTTCAAAAAACCCCTCTTTAAACACACAAATAAATATATACTAAAATAAAATATAAATTTGATTAAAAACTAATTATTTAAATAAAATATGACTAAATAATACTTGGGGAATTGAAATTTCTTAATTTATTGAAAATAAGATATCGTTTTACAAAAAACATTATGTTTTTACTATTCACTAAAGAAAATCAAAATTTATGAAAAATACAAAAATTTCATCGTAAGTTAATTTTGATAAGATGATTTCAAAAAATAAGTAAATTTTATAGTGAAAATATTTAATTAATATTATTTTATGGTTCACTGAATCTTGGTGTCACATGTCATGCACACTTCCGAAGTAAATCATTATTATGTGTAACACAAGCTAAACTCGGTGTTGTGTATTGCAAGATATAATTAGTGTTTTATGTAATAAAAAATGTAAAAAATATTAAATTAATTTTAAAAAAACATTTCAAAAAGTATTTTTGGGGTTATAATTATGATGAAATATAAATATATCTTCAGTTTTGTATCCCTCTGTAGAGAAACTTTGGGGTCAAACTGCTCATGGGAATGATGGCTTATGTATTGTTTAGAAAGGTGTTGGTTTCACATCTGTCACTCCATGATTAATCATTTGTGGATTTTTAATTTAATATGATCCTAATCCTTTACATGGAAGAGTTTCATATATCTTTTTTATGGGATTCATTTTAATATGCATTCATATATTTGGTCATTAATTTGGGCTTGTTACACATGTTATGAGTTGTTTAAAGAGTTACAAATAAATATGGTTTGAATATATTGATTTGGTAAGGGGAATATGATTCCATAATGAATCATTATAAGCATGAATACATGAAAAGGTAATAAATGAGATAATGTGGTGAAATTAAATCCCATTTAAAAATATTACATATTAGATTCCTCACAAGGATATAGTTTTCAAGACCTAGATCATCGAGTATGGGTGTATCTGACTATCAGGTGCCTGTATATTATCTTGAGTGAGTAAATAAAGTAATTTAGTGAGACTAACTAATAGGTTAATTTTTTATTGTATATGATTTGGTTTATACTTAGCAGGGAAACCCTAACCATTAAGATGCTAGAGGAATAGAGTTAAGTGAATATATATGATAAATTATGGTAAAAAATTATCCATTCAACTATCTAAGAGTCATATATGATATTATTTGAATGATTTTATACAGAATATAGTCACAATTCATTTACCTAATCGACTAGTTTAATTCAGGTTGAAATATTTATTGTAGACTATGAATGGGTATGTTGAATTTAAAAGGGGCTATCATTTTAGTGGGAGCACATTTAATAAATGTTTTTATTAAATTAAATTAAATCATGATACTCATATAATAAAATATATTGAAGTAGAATAAATTAATCCACCATAATAAAAACATTTCATTGAGATAAATCCTTAAAAATAATAATATTACCATAAAAAATTATTTAACTAGTACAAAACTTATGTTGAATTTTTATTTATGAAAAATATTATGCATTAGAAAACCCCTTCCCAAGTAAAAAACTATTGAAATTGTCCAAAAACCTGAATCTAGAAGCTTCTAAGTATCATATATTAAATAATTTATGGTTTCAAATAAATTAGATACCAATTGGCATAATGTTTTTCATCTCCACTCATATTATCAACATGATTGAGTATATTAATGACTAAGAGAGAGTGGAGGCTTCCTTAAAGATTCTGCTGGTAATTGAATTCATTATGTTTTCATCATAAGAAATTTTATGAAAATGTTAATAAGTTTAATAAATAATTACCCAATTTTGTTAAAGTATTGAGGATTAGGGTGCATGGAATGTGATGTTATGGATCTAGTTCTTTACTAAAAATATAAGTGGACAAGATTTTAAATCATCAGAATAAAAGTAAGTTCAAATTCTAACAATTATTCTTTTAATAGCTAGTAATAGTCATTGAAACTTGATAGTAATGATAGGTAGGGAAAAAATTGTATCCATAAGATGATATTATACGGGATACCTAAAGGGGATTTAGAGACTACATGTAAAGTCAATGTCAAGTATCAGGGTTATATAAATCAATTCATCAATTATTGATGGGTATATGATACATAATGTATATTTTATAAATGTTTCAAACATATATAGGAGTTAAAAAACATAATAATTGATGGAGATTGTATTTTTTATTTAATTGGAAAGAAAATGAGGTGTTAAATCATGGAGTTGAATACATATGAATATATCAAGCTTAGATGGATCTAACTAATTATGTGTATTGTAATCTCATTTCCCTTGTGAGATATAGAAGTTGTTAGAAAATAGTTGATATGAACAACATATGATGGTGTTTTTGTTACACATGGTTTTTAATGCATTAAATTCTGCAACGTGTTTTTGATAGAAGACAAGGATAGAGTTTTATCCACGATAAAAGAGTGTATCTAAGATATCTAATAAAATATATGAAATTACAATCTACCCTTCATCAGTGGAATATTTTAAGTAAAAAAAAAATTCTTTTTAGAATAACTCTCCAAACACATAAAGTACTATATATAATATTGATTCAATATTTTATTTTTTGAGTATTTCCACTAAAGAAAATAAGTGTTATTTCATGGGAGTAATGAGGTTTTGTATCTTAGCATGAAATTAATATGTGAATATAGGGCCTAAAAGGTTAATGGGATTATGTTTCGACTTGAAGAATCTCAAAGTTAACTAATAAAAGATTATTTCAATCAGTATTCAAAGAAAATATCACTTAATACACTAAAAATGTTTAGGGTATATGGTAAAGATAAATATAAAGAGTAATATTTAGTTAAAATAACAATGTTAATATCAATTTATGTACTAAATAAGTTTAGGATATATTGGTAAAGAGATATTTAAAAGGTAACATTAGTTACCAAATTATATCAAAGAAAAAGTTTTATGGAATTATTCTAAGAATAATGATGATGATATATTTAGTAATAGTTCTAAGTGGACATAAAATTTATTAAGATCATAAGATTGAATGTGGTTAATTAAATGAATTTTAATACATATTCATTAAGTTAAACATTTAGATTATCCAATCCATATTTATTCATATATTTTACCAATTAAAGAGTTAGTTGAAGTATTTGTCTACTGGTCACATTGAGATGTGGCTGGAATTACATAAAGATGTAATGAGTTTAACAAAACCTGAAAAGTGAAACAAATATAAGGATTAACTAGAAGTATTCCATATAATACATGGTTTGAAAAGTTCTTATGTATGGTTTTGTTATGTATTTTTAAAAGTGTTTAATAATATATAAATTATCATGTTATACAAAATCCTGACTCGATGTTATAATTATTTCATGTCGGATGCATGTATTTCATGAAGTGAAATAATAATTAACCTCTCAAAGTTTGACTTTTTGTAATCCATAACCAATCATCATCTTAGATTATTATATGTTGTGATTTAATGTTATGGTTAACATGAGTAGTATTTCATATTAGTATATAAAATATTATCATGAGGCACAAATTGAGTTTTGTGTGTCAGATGACCCCCAAGCATATGCGATATGGAGTGTCATGAACTATGTATATAATATATCGGGGATAGAGATTAAATATTCAATCCATATACCTATGGATGAGGATTTATCTAGAATGAGAAACTTTATACATTGATAACATTATTATGAAATATTCGAGGCTTAGCTAATCAAGGGGTAGTTGGGTATGTGAATTTCTTACATAATCCTTGAGGCTTAGCTAATTAAGGGTGGTTGGGGATGTTTTTTATCATATAATTAGTTAGATATTACCCAAGATGATTTTTACTCTTGTATGATGAGTATGACATCTGATCCCTCAATTGAGAAAAAATAAGTTAGTTTATTATCATACATAGAGAATACATATGATATGCTTATCCTTTTAGGTGAGGGACATATGATGAGATCATCCATTAAGATGAATGACATGTAACATATTCATTGACATGGTCAGTATATACTTAGATAATTGATAATGTATGAGTAGTTATATGGGATTGTCATACTCCATGTCTTTTGGTCCCTCAATTTATTAGACAAAGGGATATCATGAAAATACATACCGGTGTATGATATATCTTGTGGAAATATGTATAGAGATACATGTGTTAAGTTGATATTACAATAGACCTATTTATATCTTGAGTCGCATCAATTATTTTATAGAGGCCATTATTTGATTATATTTATGAATTCAATATTTCAAATTTTTTCTATTCAGTAAAAAACCACTGGGTTTTACTTTATGGTCATGTGAATGAGATTTATGTTTATGAAACTTTAACTACCATATTTTTTAGAGGATATACAAAAGATTTTTTTGGTGTATTGTCACATTTTTTTACATATGATGAAACATATGGTGAAAATGGAATATAAATTTTCAAAAAATGGGATTGGAAATTCCTGAAAGGATTTTTGGATATGGTTTCACATGTTGTTTCATATGATCTGACATAAAAAGAAGGTAAACTAAGTCAATCAGGCTTTTAGTGAAAGTGGAATATTGAAGGATATGTGAACTAAAAGGATGACCATGATATAGTGGTTTAGACAACACCATGGCCTGGATTTATATGCACTATGGCAAAGTATAAGACAATATTTCATGATTTTTATGCATGATAATTCATGTATTGTAAAATAATTCTTGGTTTTTCTTCCATATTCTACTAAAAATATCATACATGGTTACAATCATCATAATATGATGGTTATGTGGTGTTTAATATTCAATATTTTCATTTAAATGTTATATAAATTTATAGAGGATGATGATAAATGTTACCAAGAGTTGTAATGTTAAGAATTTTTTTGAACATATTATAAATCAAGGTTGACTATTTGAGACTCTTGGGTGCCTATATATGTCTTATTCATCCTTATATGAGGTATTATTATCATCAAAACTCCTCATAGTTGAAACTATCATACTATCATTTCCGTTACACAGTTTAACCCGTTTTTAGGAGACCGTGGTGTTGACAAAGGCTCTACGTCAGCATATGGTGATTCCCATGATCTATGGATACCTATAAATGAAGAAGTATTTTGATGGATTTTAATTGATCTTAATTAAATAATTTTCATAATATTTTACATTATAGATCAAATGGTGGAAGTTCACACAAATTTAAATTGGAGATATCATAAAAAATATTGGATGATACCATTAAAAAATGGCTTGGTTATTCCTATAAAAAAAGGATTGGTAGCCCAAAACACCAACCAAAATAGCTTCTTAATAAATTATAATACAAAATGTATTTAGATTAATATAATGAAATTTAATATTATATGATGCAAGAGATTTTGAATTTAATTTTAATGGAAAATATATTTATGGTTAAAATTATAGAAAACCTTATCAAGGGTGGGGCTATGAAAAATTCATGTGACATTAGATGATAAAATCATTCACACAACCATAAAGTGTGAGTCTATAAGTATTTATAAAATTATAAAAAACTATGTATTCATAAATCCATAAATTTATGCAAAGAGTGCCCAAAATAAAATCATCAATATTACTCAAGCTACAAAGGGATTTAGCATGATCATTATTAAACATTTGTATCTCCATACTTGTGTCTATTAGTTGCATCATATGAAAACATGAATCATATAATCCCTTTGTCCAAGACATAAGGTTACTATGTGACATGGAGTATGTCAATCCAATTTATCCTGTTAATATGTTCTTTATTATCTATGTATAAAAGGACATAGTTCATGATTACAGTTCTCTTCATTCATTTTTGTGGTTTCATACATCTCACGCCCCTCATACAAATAGATAAGAACATAATATGTACTATATAGGTATGACCATACACTTCCCTAATATTTCTTAATCGAGTGATCCTATGTCATAATCATAATTTGGGAGGATAACTATCATCTTGGTTAAATTTTAACTAATGACATTATCAACAATATACCCAACCACCCTAGGTTAGGTAAGCCTCAAGGCTTGTGTAATCAATGTATCAAAGTATGAAGTTTATCATGAAATTTATTTTTACATCCTCAGGTATGGGGATTCAATATGAAACTTGCACCCTTAGTTTACCAAAGGAATGGTGTGTGAAACTCCATGATGTATTTACTTGGGGGTCATGTAAAATAAAAAACATGTTTTATGACTCATAATATTATTTTAAATCTATATAAAAAATCTTACTCACTCTAACCTTAAAAATTCATCCCAAACTATAGTAATACCTGATAAAACAAAATTTAGGGATAACACAATGTTATACTTATATAGGATAATTATCATTTCACTTCATGAAATATATGTATCCAATGTAAAATAATGATAATATATTGTCTTTCTATTTTATAACATGATATATATTATTTACATAAACAATTTAATGAATATTAAAAAAACCATAAAAATATAATCTCTCTAATAATATCACATACGATAGACTAATAGATCATATTTATGTTCATTTCAATTTTTGGGTTTTGTTAGAATCAATAAATTTATATGTAATTTCTATTATATCACTATTCATCCTTATGATAAAAACCTCCCACCAAACTAATTTAGTGAGTAAGATAAATAAAGTAATCTATTTTAAATAATGGTGATATTTATGAATCATATTCCCAATGTTTAACTCCTTGAACAAGTATTCAAAAAATTTTACATCACAACATCAAATGTTATAATTTTAATATGTTACTATTGTCTATATAGAACTATTTTTGTGTTTATTATCATCAATATTATTAGAACTTTTCAATAAAAATTTTTCATTGAGATCATTTTGGTAGAAAATGTAATAATTTAAATTTTATCTTAACCAGTACGTCCCAAACTCATTTAGGATAAAAAGTAACATCCAATTAATTATGGTAACTAAATGTAACTCTTTACATTTCTATTTATTCACATGAACTAAACTCCTTTTAGGATATAATGTGAAATTCACTTTGAATCTTTACTGGTATAATATTTTATTTGTTCAATTTGAACTTATTGAAGTTGAAAATGTATTCCCACTATCATATTAGATAATATTAACTTAAAAATATTATGATACAACACAACAACTCCTTTTTGTTATGAAATAAAACTTATTTCCTTTACCAGGGATATTAATAAATAAACTATTATGTACAAATCATATATGGTTTCTATTTTTTTAGAGAAATTTTTTACAAAAATAATTTATTATTTAAAATATGAAATTATGGAGTAAAATTAGATGAATCATAAACCATGTTAAAAAATAATTTGATGAATCAGAAACCGAGTGTATTAAATCATTCATCTCATATTGTTCACAATAAATATTTGTTAACAAAAAAGTTCCCTTATCATATAACGGAATGAGATGAATACACATATTTTTTTAATATCCATATAAGAATAAATAATTAATTTTTTATTCAAACCATGATTCATCCTCCCTTTTAATTATCATTAATATAAAAACTATAGGTTTCATTAATAATTAACTTTATTTTTAACATCAAAATTCTCACAATATTTGTAAAGTATGTATTTGGCATCCCATAATTTTTCAAAATTGATGAATTGATTTCTATAACACTGATAAATGACATATATTTTACATTGAAGTTCCTAAACCCCTTCACGCATCCCATAAAATTCTATCAAATGGAATCATTTATCCTCATTCGTGATACCCCTTAAGGTTTAAATGACATTGAATATATATTTTAAAAAATATTATTGGTATTTCTAACTTTATTTCTTATGGTTTAAATTTTTTACACACATATAGTATTAATAATAAGATAGAACTTGGAAATCACATTTCTGATTCCTTTATACTCAACACTTTGAAGAAAATAGGGTAATTTTTTTTGAACTTGTTAAAATTGTTAGAAATTTTTTAACGAAATGAATTTAAAAACCACACTATTCTATATAAGAACTATTATGTCTCTCTAGGTTATTTTACATAATCAATCATATTGATTACTTCTGTGAAGAATAATTTTACTTCGACCATTATTGTATATAATTACTCTAAAACCATAAATCAATAATTATGTTATTCTAATAAGAATCTAGATTCTCCTATTGAAAAACTTAAACATTCTATTACTCATGATGTTATTTCTATAACACATAGAAATTTATCTCTAACTCAATAACTATTCAAAAAAATTATACCAGTCTAAGACGTTTTTACATTAGTATTATCATTTCTATATTATGGATATCAATGTAAATTTGGATGATGATGATTAAATTAATATACAAAAAAAATAATCTATAAATGAGTATCATGTTTTACATTCATTTAACAAATACATTTATTAAATATTCTACCACTAAAATGATTACCCCTTTTAAACTCATCATATCCATTAGTGGGAAATTATCCATATTCCATAATTTTTTCACTTATTAAGAACATAAATTAACCATTAACATATCCAGAAGAAAATAATTCAAATCATATCATATATGTCTCTTAGATGGTTGAGTGGATAACTATTTACCCTAATCCATCACATGGATTCAATTAAACCTATTCCTCTAATATCCAAATAGTTAGGGTTTCCCAGATAAATGTTACATAATAGATACACCAAAAATAAGAGACATAGTGGTTAATTTACCCTCATTACTTGATTTCCATAAACAATATAATCTAGGGGCACTCACCTTTGGCATGACCTAACCGATTAGATGATTTAGGTCTTGAAATGTGTCACTTTTGAAAAAATCTAAAACTCAGTATTTTAATAGAGATTTATTGTCATTATATTATCTATTATATTTGATTTATATGTTTGTATGATTATAATGATTTAGTTTGTAATATTATTCATTCAACCAAATCAATATGTTCAAACTATATTGACATGTAACTATTTACATACCTCATAACTTATGTTACTAACCCAAATTATAAGATAACAGTATTTATACACATCGAAATTAATCCCAAGAATAAGGTATATGAAAAAAAAATCATTTAAAGGCTTAGAATAATATGAAATAAAAAATACCCATAAGAGTAATCATGGAGTGACAGGTAGAGAACCCCCCCCCCCCAATTTTCTAGAAAAGGAACAAGCCTCGAGGATAGTGAGAAATATGTTTGGAATTCCTTCTGCCCATTGAAACTTTACTCAAGAGATATTTCTCTTTCATAATAATTATAATGACCAATATGTTTAAAAATACAATATACTTCTTGATTTCGGTTCATATCCCAAAAGAATCCTAAGATAAGTTAGAATTAAAAAAATGAAATATCATATCTAGAATGTAATCCCTTAAATGTATGTATGACTATTAAAAATAAATTTGAATCTTTTAAATAGTGTATACATCACAGTTTATAATATAAAACTTATATCTATGACAAAATAGTAATTAGGTAAATAAATTAACAATTCTAATTTTTAATCATGTGAAAAATGATTTATGAACAATTCATAGACAATGAAAATATAAACACATTATAATTTAGCATATATAAACTCAACCAATTCAATTTTACCCAATATGAACATTTTATAATAACATTTAAATTTTATTAATATGAAACAATTTATATTAAAAATATTATATATTTTTTAAACACTTTTATTATCAAATAAAAGTAATTTAAAATTTAATGTAAATAATTTACATAAACTAAATATCAAATATTTTATTTAATTTAAATCATTGATCATATAAATATAAAAAATTAATTTGGAATGGTAAAAATAAAATCATCAAAATAGAGACTTGATTTATAAATTTTATATTTACAATTATGAACTATTTATAAATAAATATAAATAATTATTTATTTTACATGATTTTAAATTTATTAGCACTTTATAAATTATTTACAATGTAAAAACACTTTAAACCTTAATAATATCTACCAAAACTTTTTTAGTAATGTTTTAATCCTCCCCTTAGATCCAAAAGGTATTTCACTATAACATAGAAGATTCCATTTGGGTCCTTTGTAAATGACATGAGCTGCGACTATTTTAGTGGATTTTTTGCTTTCCCCTTGGTTATTTCAAGTTTAATCCATTTTTGCCTATGATATTTTTTCCCATCATTATTGGGATCATGGTTTTTATTAAATAATTCATAATACTAAAATGTATTATCCTATTTCATGTCTAGTTCTTATTTTGAATGCCACCACAACATAAAAATTTATCAACCATGACATGGAGAATCACCCAAAAACACTCTATTTTTAATTTTTTTTGTTGGTGGCCAAAAGAATGTTTAATTCCTCTATGATGCGGTCTTACCAAATTTATAATAAAATACCAAATTTTCATAACTATTATTTTATGGTGTAGGAATTTCAAGGAACAAAGAGTCCATTTCAGAGGGGCTACACCATGGTTCTTGGGAAACATGCATTTTAATTTTATTCATTCATTTATATTTTAAAATATAGTTAAATAATACTAAAAAAATCTGATTAAAACAAACAAAGGAATTCTCCAAATCCCCTATTAAACCAAAAATACATTTTTATAATTGTAATGTATAAAATAATGAATAATAGTGACATATCATACTCCTATAAATCCTGACTATTGAATATTTTCACATGTGTTTATTAAGATCACTAAGAAGAAGATGAAATAATCCTTCCTATGGAGGTATCCATGTATAAAGGGAATAACATAGAACTAGGTTCTAATCTATATCAAATATATATTCTTCTAAAATTGTTTAATAATGGGTGATAATTTGAGAAAACTTATAATCAACATGAGGTGTTTTTCAGGAGTATCAACATAATAAAATTGAGTGCCACTTATGAAGATAATAGTTTATTTTATAGGAACCAATTAACTCCAAATTTACACCAATATAAAAATAAATATATCATATATATTATATGAATTTCCTCTTAGTTAAATTTTTTTTGTTTGATTCCCTTTAATTAATTTAACTCTTAAATGATTTTTACAACATTCAAACTCCTATAATTCCTCATCATATGATGAATAATCAAATTTAATAGTTGTTGGGATGTAATACTAAAGGAATAATTACACTATTTCATGTAATGATAATTCTATAAACATACAACATGACATAATGACTTTTACTATATTGTGGTGAACTCTAACATAGACCATGATATGAACTTCATCATATTCATTCCAATTTTAGTACAAAATGAATAAATAAACCATTAGGAAGGAAGGAAATTGCTTTTATATGATGGAATTTTCTAGGATATATAAAGGGTTTTAGAAAATTCCATGTAAATACCATGTCAGGTAACGATGTTATAAAAATAAATTCACTACTAAAAACTAGGCCATTCCAATGGTTTCAAACTATTGGTATAGGTCCCCAAAACCATATTTATAGACTATAAATAAAAACCAAATTTATAATAACCTAGATTTGGTGTCTGATTTACTACACTGGTATAATATATGATAGATATCATCCCTAATTAAAGATCAATTTAGTTGTCTCGAATAACCAAATACATACATTATTACTATATTAAATTGGAAATATAAAATAAATATTGTAAAAAAAAAAATTTCAACCTTGATATTATTCATAATAGCATTATTCATATAATGATGAAAATATAACTAAAAAAGGGTGATCATATATTCTCAGTAATATTTATGTATTGTAGAAGCTATCTTGAGTAAATAATGCGTAATCAATATGGGATGGTAAACAAATAAACACATGCTATTTAATCAATAACCTAATCATGAAATTCATCCATTGATAATATCAATAAAGTAATCTCATGTATAATAATAAATAAATTATAAATAAAGTAAATGATTTATATTTTAGGTCATGATCTCATAAATCACGATATCTATAATTCCAAAGCCTTGTGAAAATAAAATTTAACTGATGGGAAGGTCAACAACAAAAGCCTATTTAATTTAGAAAACTGATTTGCCTTAGAAGACTAGATGATCCATAGAGGGGATTTAAAAGATCAGGGACCACCCTTCACATCATTTACAATACACTACTTATATATTAAATGGTTAATTTAATTCAAAAACAAAATTTGTTATAAATAATGTATTTATTTAATAATTAATATTAAATATCAATATTTCCCCAGTTAAGAAAATACCATTAAAAGTAAAACATCGTATATAGAAATGGTATCTGGTTTGGGTAATAATCATATTTATGATAAATGGAATATTTAAATTTATGATAAATTTAACATCCATTGATTATAATAAGGTGTATGTTTCAAGATAAAGTCAACAAGAAAAAATTAATAAGAGATAAAATATGACCATGCATTCATCGGAAATATAAGTTTTATAATAAAATCATGTCATTTGATTAAATAAATAAAATGGAATAGAAATACTAAGAAAAATTCATGAAAGACTTTTTTATGTAAAAAATTGAAAAATTTTAGAATAAGATAAGAGTGTAAAATAGTTATGGTAGAGGGAAAATACATTAACCTCGTATACCTTTAAAAACATTATTTGGAAATTTTATAAAGAATGTCAAAGGCCACTTTCGAAAAACATTAGAAATATTGTTTTCAAAATAATTGAAAACTGAATTATAACACAAAATTTCATTTATAAATAATTTGTGTAAATATAAATTTTTTTTTATACAATTTCAAAAAATATGGACATGGAAAAAATACCTGATCAAAAATAGAAATAAGATGAACTTTTCATTTAAAAGTTTCATTAATAAAATCAAGTTCCAAGTAGGAGAAACATTAACAAAATTATGGAAACACCTTAAATATCTATAGAATAAGAAAATATAATGAATTTAATAAGGGTATATTATAATATTCCTATACTAAAAATAAGAGAAATCTTAAAAAATGACACTGTAAAATAAATTCTTACCACTTTGGTAACTTTATAATTGTAACCCATTGAAAGTGTTAACATGAATTTAAACATTAATAATTATGAATAAATATATAATCTTGTTAAATATATCAAATGGTAATTATATACCCTATCTAAAATTAAATTGGTGCATAATACCAAATATGTATCAATAAAGAGAAAATTGAGATGAAATCTCTTACGTCAAGTTCGGCTTGTCTTGAAGATTCATTAACCCCCCGTTAAATAAATATTAATTTATTATAATTATATTAATGGAAAATATTATCATATATAATATAATATAAAAAAATTATAAAATTTTATCACCCATTAGTTTGATATATTTTGTTATTATCAGTATTTTGGGTATTAACTGCTTTTTTTAATATATGTTTTGATTTCGTAGTCTTAGTCCTTGCATATTGATAATTATTATAATATAAAAATAATAATATTAAATATATAAATATCATATATATTAAATAAATAAATAAATATATATATATATATATTCCATGAAATATGTATATTGAAAAATGAATTACACTGTTCATGGAGACAGTAGGTCGTATGTACACATGGACACATTTTTCACTTTTCGATGGATATATAAAAAAAGTAAATAAAAATTAGACTTTATAGAATAATTTATATAAAATATATATTACATACATATTAATTAAATATATTTTTATTACCATCCATGTTAACCATAAATGAAAAATGAATCACATCACTTCGTAGAGGTGGTAGTCCACATGTACGCATGAGTGACATTATCATTTTCCCTCAGATTAGAAGGTAAGAAGGTATATATGATATTATAATTTCAGAAACTTAATTATTTAATAAATATCATATATATTCATTAGTTCTATATTTATATCCATCCAAGTAATGTGGTGATGAAAAACAAATTACTCTGCTACACGAAGATGATAAGCTTTACATACACATAAGTGATGTATTCGTTTTCCGTAAGAAATAAAAGAGATTAAAAATGGTTTTAACATAATAATAATAAAATTTTTGTATATTTATTATTATGAATATATTATTATAGGATGTATACAACACATTTTAAGTAACTATAAGAATAGATAAACTTGAAAGTGTCGATAAATAAGATTACCTCTTCTTTGGTAGAATTCCTTTAGATCTCATCTTTCATGACTTCAGGTTGGGATTTTTGGAAGACCAGAACCTCCAAAACATGGATAAGATTTTTTAGAATAGAAATGGGTATGGTTTGGTCAATCTATAATTCTGAAAGTGGTGTAAATAAATGAGAGAAGGGGCATCCTTTTATAAGTGAGGGGAGGCGAATTCTTGGAATTTCTTAAAGTATTAAAGTAATATAAATGATTCTCAAGTCCAAATGTTACAATATTTATATAATTAAAAGATAAAATGTGAATGGGTCTAAATAATAACATCCAATAAATTTTTTAAAAGGTACTATTTTGTTTCACCATTATATTTTAATTTTAACCCCATGTTAACCCTATTGACATTTACCATAATATTAATGTTTTCTTCCCTATAAGAGTCAATAATGTTACTATAATTGGAGGAAAGACCCATAAAGGGATTTTGGTTGATTTCATAAACAATATACCATTAAATTGAATTAATATTTGTTTTTTATAAATATTAATAAAAGGAACTAGCCTAAAAACATTACATAATCTTGAATTAATAATTCACATTGAGGATGTTTTAAGGTTTAGAGTTTCAGATAATTAGGCTATAACTATTAAATTACATCTCAAAAAACTTACAAAGTAGACACTTATAATCAGTTTCCATTTTTTCATAAAATAAAAACTCTTGAAAAAAATAGTCATTCCTAGTTCCATGTTTTAGATAGCTTGACTTTTCCTTGATTCCATCATTGACCCTATTCGTCTTTAAGTCCTGTGAACAACATTTCAAAATGTGGGATGATCATAAAAAGAAACATAAGGGTTATAAAATAAAGAAAGGAAATATTAACCCATCAATAAATACAAATCAATAAAACCATACTTTCCAATCATAACATACAACATGAAATCATAAGATTTATGAATAACACATAGAAATCATAAATCGTAAAGGTAAATTGTAGCATCCATATCAAAATTACATTGACGATTTCACAGACACGTAAAGAGTTATATTTGGAACACCCATGACAGCATATTCCCTAAATATTTTAGGAGATACATTAACTTTTACCTCTGTCATGTTACCTAATGCATTGGAGAGCTATCTCAGGCTCACCCACCTGAGGTTTATGAAGGAACCATCCATATTCATAAACAATGCCAAAGAACCATAATGTAGTCATAACACATAAAACAAGAATAAAGGAAGGATAAAATTTCCACATTTCTCTCACAATATATTATTTCAATATGTTGACATAATCAATTATTTGTCAAACCATTTTGAGAAACAATTTAAAACATTTAATAAAGATATTTTTTAATCAAAGTGTCCCATAACGCTTTGAAACTATTAAATGAATTATCATTTGAAAAAATTGATGTACATATAATTAAATCCAAAAAATAATTTTGAAAACATGGAAAATAATGAGAAATATTTAGAAGAATAAATATTTAAAACATTTAAAATTATATTTTAGTTAAAGAGTTTTTAACAAAATGAGAGATGATTGAATAAAATCATTGAGGAATAACATTTAATCAGAACTTTATAATATCATGAGAATAAAGGTATTCATGAAATAATATGCCAAAAAACAGTATATACACCATATAAGAGTGAATTGATGCATAACAACAATGATGTCTCAATGGAATGTAAATTGAGACGAAATCCCTTATAAAAAATGTATTCTTAGATTAAGGATAAATAAATTACATAATAATGTGGGAAAAATATAAATACACTCAATATGATGGGATATTAAGTTTAAATCAATCACATAACATTCACACATATTTTTGTAAAAACAACACCAATGACTTGGATGTTTAACCTAATGAATAGAAATTGATTTAAAATTACTCTTATCAAGTTCATATCGATGACTTGAGAATTTTTCAATGGAGTGATTATGTGTATCAAAATTATATCCACCAAAGGGGAGTGGAAATAACATAAATAAATAAACAGTGATTCCACACATAATCATTGTATGACATAATTAAGAATTAGAAGATTAATCCAAGGAATGGAGTTTGGATTAAAAACTTCCCTTACTGATTTGGTAACTTACGAAACATACACCACATGAAAGAAGGATCATACAATGAAGATGTAAATAGCCATAAATTAAATTATATTATACAAATAATACAATCATGGGTATTACATATACCAAACAAAATAAAATAGTAGAAAACATTGCATAAATCTCATGAGAATAAAAAGTGAGATGAAAACACCTTACCACATTGTAATCAATCGAGTCGTATGACCAAAAGGTAATAACGTTCAAATGAATCAAATAATTACATGAATATAAAGATAATTAGGATAATATATATCAAATGTCAGTACAAAATACACAAAATGAAAGAAATAAGTGGAAAATAATGGAAATCTCATGGAATTAAAAGTGAGATAAGAAACCACTTACCACATTATAATCAATCGAGTCGTATGACCAAAAGTTAATAACCACCAAATGAACCACAAAATACCATGAATATAAATAGAATCATGATAATATATATGAAATGTCTATACACAATACACCACATGCAAGAAATAAATGTCGAACAAAAGAAATATCATGAAATTAAAAGTGAGATAAGAAACCCCTTACCACGTTATAATCAATCGAGTCATATTACCAAAAGTTAATAACCACTAAATGAATCATAGATTACCATGAATATAAATAGAATAATTATATTATATATCAAATGGTAGTACACAATACACCACATTCAATAAATAAGTGGTGAACAATGGAAATATCACGGAATTAAAAGTGAGATAAGAAACCCCTTACCTCGTGTCTGAATTGACCCGTTCGTTCTTTAATCTCATGAATAATTAAATAAAGTTGATTTATAATTTATTAAGAACCCTTTTCAAGTTAATTATTCCTTTTATATCACTCATCACCATGTTATAAACATTATGCAATCATTTATGTTAATAATGGTCATTTGGTTGATATTTGGTACTTGAGTCAAAAATGAACTTCTTATAATTACAAGATGTTCATGTGGTCAAAATTAAATTATCTCCCAAATAATATTCATTATTTAGATATCATATATATTATATATATTTAGTATATATATGTATTTATAACAGTACATAACATTTGGAGATAATAATTGAAACGCACTGTTCATGGAGACAGAAAGTCGTACGTACGCATGAACGCTACATTCATTTATATTTTGTATTTTAATGGAATGAAAAATTAATGATAAATAGGTATATTATAATTCTAGTGTAATATCATATATAATTTCAGAAACTCCATCATTTATACGTTCCACTTATGGCATGCATGAGTCATATTATTTTGAGGGGGCGGTAGTCCGCACTTCCTCAAATGAAATTATCGTATTTACCCATTATAGAAACTATAAAGGTATGATATAAATTAAAAAAATACAGAATTATAGAGAAAATATAAATAAAATATATATCATGTGTAAATACATTGCCATATTAATGACCTGCGTAAGAGTTTATAGGGGAATATTGAACAATCATAATTTTGTGAGGCAGTAGTTCGTCGTCCACAGAAACAGTATGTTCTTTACCCATTAGATAGAGGTGTGTGTATGTTTATTTAGAATCCTTCTCATAAAAATAACCCTTTATATTTAATATAATTTTTTTGTTATCAAATAATGAAATAAATAGAGTTTATGGGGTTGGAGAAGTAAAATAAAAGAAAATAACATAAGAGAAGATGTTACCTTTAAATCGGGTAACTCCCTTTGGTTTGAACCAAAATGATTTATTGAAGTGCCTTCTGCCTAAGTGAAGGATTCTAGGTGTTATAAATGGATCTTGAGATATTATTGGGGAAGATTCTGGATGATCCAAGGGTCTTGAGAGATGTGATTAATGGGTTGGAGGTGAGGTCTTTTTATAAGGGGGAGGATATGCTCTTTAGGAAAGATTGAAAATATTATTTTATTATATAATAATTTTTCAGTTTATAAAGGTTCAAAACTTGTTAAAGTCAAATAAAATATGACTATTTTTCGAAATAAAATCATAAAATAACAATTGGATAGATTTTGGATATTTTTTAATCTTTATAATCTTATTTATTTAAATCATTCATTAATGAGGTAAACACTATATCATTATTGTGTCATAAATAATTTCTTTTATTTGATGTCTATAAATTATAGAAAAAGCATCATGTAAGAAATCCTTTTATATTTAAAAAGAATATTTATATTCAACTAGATAACTTATACAACCCATAGAAAAATTGATTTAATAAAAGATATATGTTTAATTCATTTTTGTATTTACTTTAAATTAATTAATATAAAGTGTCATTATCACTCTTAAGTGGCTCCATGGGGTCCCAAAATCAACCCAAAGATACCCATGGTCAGAAATGTATAAAACAATTGGATTAGGACACATGTTAGGGTAATTTAATATTTTTAAAATATTATTTTTACCTTGAATTACCCTATTTACATTTAACCACAGTAAATAAAAGTCCAAAGTTACTTTTCACCAAAACATTATTTTCATCTTATTGAACCAAATTTTACTTACTGATTACAACCATGTATGTTGGATTTTTGAAATTCAATTCACAGAAGTAGTAAATTTTCATTTAAATGAAAAAGTTGGTTTTTAACTACTACTCAATGTTTTCATTATTCATCAAAATTTGAAGGTTTTCAGAAAAATACCAAAAATTCAACATAATCTATATTTGATATTTTGAATTAAAAAATTATATCTATTTTAACAAATTAAAAAACATAGAAGTTTCATTAATTAATTTAAAATTAATTCTCATTGTCAAAAAAAGTATGTTTTTAAGAAATAATAACTATCAAAAGATTGACACTTGTTTATGTCCAATTTCAAAGTGAAATTACCTCGAATAACATAAATTAGATTAACCGGTAAAAATATAATATAATTACACATTAAAACCAATTAAAAATATAATCTGTCCATATAAACAAATTATATTAAAAGGTTGTTCTAAAATAAAATATAATATTTTCACTATTCATTAAAAAAATGAACATTATCAAAAAAAATACCAAAATTTCATCCAAAGTAAATATTGATGGTTTGATTCTACAGAAGAATTTTATTTTGTCAAATAGAACGTATTAAAGTGAAAAACCCAGATTTAAAAAGGGTTCTCCATCAAAAGGCGGTAAAACGACCTTTTAAAGAATATTAGAGTGTTTCATGCTTAATATTGGATTCATTCTCATTTTAAGCCTCTAAAATTTATTAGGTAAATGTAAAAATATTTAAGAAACATATTTAATCATAACGTGGTTAGTTTTTTTCATTATCTCTAACACAACAACTATGTGTTAACTACCATTTAAAATAATAATATTATATTAATATTTTTCAGTATAACTCAATGTTGTGTGAAACGTAAGTTTTCAATGAAACCTGTTGTTGCGTATCAGGTATTCCATTGAACATAAAATCCACATTAAAGTAAAATTAATTTTTAATTAATTTTTTTTAATAAATATGAAAATTTTATATTCTTTATTTACCCGGGATGTAACACTTAAGTTATTAAATAAAATATTATATATTATAAAATATCATTAATGTCATTTTGGCCATTATTTATTTTAAATTTATTTTAAATAAATTAAAAAAATATTTAATTTGAATAATATCACTTAAAAAATAAGTAAAATGTCACATGTATCAATAAAAGAAATGGAAAAGTAAAATTCAACCAATTCATATTACGTTTAATAATTTTGAAATCATTTATTTTATTTTTCTATTAAATAAATTAATATTGTGTTGGTGTTGGGTAAGAATTTAAGGTAATTATTTATTTACAAATATTTAAAAATAAATTACCTTGAAAAAAAATTAAATTATATTTCAAATTATCATTTAAAACCTAAATTTACCTCCGTTTAATATAATGTAAAAAAAATATTATAGATATTAATGTCAAGATTGTGACATTTTCTTATTCCTTTCTTAAAGTAATATAATGGTCAATATCAAAGAAAAAAGAAATAAATTTTCCAAATTTTTGAAAATTATTTAGAAATATACAATATAAATTAAAAAATTATGAAAAATACATGTTTCATATAAATTTTAAAGCCTTATAATGATAGTTTTTATCCATAATTACCCGATTTACCTTTTACCGATGTAATAAATTTTACAACTAATACTATTCATGATGAAAAAATAAAAGGGAAAGATATAAAATATTTAAAAATAATGATTCAAAATATTTAATCAATTTTATCAAATTCAATTCATAAAATTTAGAAAAATTATTTTAAAAGTAAACATGCAAAATGCGATAAAATCTTTTTTCTGAAAAATTCTTTTTTAAGTCCAAAAATGAAGATAAACTAAAATTAGATATAATAATGATTCAATTATAATTAATTAAATTATTTTTGAATAAAGGATGATTATTTTAGTTTTTATTTTAATTCAAATAATTATGAGTATTTTTCTATTGAAAGAAATGATAGTTTTACAGAAATCAATATTTTTCACTATTCACTGAGAAATCAATCTGTTTAGAAAAATCTCAAAAATTCAACCTAAGATAATTTTGTATTGATGAATTAAAAATTATATAAATATTCATATGTTAATATTTTAATAGGCTTTTTTGGTTTATTTAAACTCGATGTTATGTGTAATGAAAGCTATCAAACAAATTTATTTAAGGAGAACTATATTTTAAACTATCAGGTTGTTACATTCTAACCCCTTAAAATAATTTAATCCTTGAAATTATATCACTCTAATAAAAATAAACAAGGATTATTCTACATCATAAAATCCTCATATTCCAACATATAATCCTCAATTTTATGATTTTTCAACAAAACATTGACAGGATGAGTGGTAATATTTCATAGAACATTCTCTATATGTTCCATAGTTTAAATTGGTTATTCCTCATAAGAGAGATATTTATCCAATGTTGTAACCTATGAGTTAATTATATCTGAATTATTAGGTATTTAATTTCTTATGAGAGATACATAGAACATATCATCAATTTGTGAGATATTAGGTGGAACCTCCAATCGATAAGCTACGATCATGATATGATCAAGAATTTTGACCATGTTGATATGTCTAGGGCCTAGTTTTCCTTTCTTTACAAATATCATAACCTTAATCCATGGATATATTCAAATGAATACCATATCACCAAAATAAAACTCAATATCTTGTTAATGATAATTAGCGTAACTTTTTTTCATCTTTGAGACTCGTTTATGTGTTGTTGAATGGATCTGACCTTCTTTGGTATTTCATTAACTAGACCAGGTCCCAATAGATTTATTTATCCAAATTTATCTCAACATGTTTGTGTTATACACTTCCTTACATATAGGGTTTCATAAGGTTCCATCTGAATTCTTGAGTGAAGGCTATCATTGTAGGAAAATTACTCTAAAGAAAGGTGTTTAACCCAACTAACTATGAAATACATAGAAAAATATCCCAACATTTCTTACAACTTATGATTGGTCCTATTAGAATAACAATCTATCAGAGGATTATAACAAGTATTAAAATTCAAAACTATTTCTAGAACCTACTAAAGGATTCTCCAAAACATCTGGGTAAACCTTGGACCCAGATCAGATATGATGGATAGTGGTACTCTATACAACCTGAAAACTTCTTAATGTATAACTGATTAATAAGATCAAGAGATAAATGTTCTATAATAGTGAAAAAATTTGAGGATTTCATAAGGTGATTGACTACAACCCAAATTACATTATTCCATTTAGATGACTTGGTGAGTCTGATGACATAATCCATGGTAATGTTTTCTTATTTCCATTCAAGTATGGGTAATGGTTGTAACATCCCCTTATAATTTATTCTCTCTGCCTTAACATGTTGTCACACCCAGAATCAAGATACATACTCGACAATATTCTTTTTTATATCATCCCACAAAAAATATTCTCATATATCTTTATACAACATTGTACTTATAGGATGAACAAATAATGATGAACTATGATATTTATCCAATAGCTCCTTCTTTATCTCTAGTATTGATAAGATTCATACTTGATTCCTTAACATTATCATTATATCATGATCATAGTTAAATAAAGGAACATTCATCATATTCTCCTATAATTCCACATCTTCCTTCTACACATTAATCATATCATGGATGGAAAACTGAATATTTATCAAATAAATATAATATATGTCCCCTTTCCTCAATATTTCAAGATCCAAATTCTTTAAATCCATAAATATGGGATATATTTCAATCCTCATCATGGAAAAACTATCATGATATTTTTGACATAGTGCATCAGCCTCCTTATTCTCCTTTCATCGGTGGTAATGTATTGAGAAGTCATAATATTTGATGAACTCAACCCATATTCTCTTATTCATATTCAACCATTTCTCTATAAATATATACTATATGATTGTTTGATCAATAAATATATCACAACATTAAATATAAAGATAATCCTTCCATATTTTCAATGAGAAAATTACTAATGCTAGCTCCAAATCATGAGTCGGGTAAATTTTCTCATGAATTTTTAATTGAAAATAGGAATATTCAATCACCATGTAATTATACATGATTAATAATCCCAATATCTTATTTTATGCATCACTATAGATCACAAACCCATCTCTACTATAGGGTAGTGTAAGAAAATGAATACAGACCAAAATTTTCTTCAGTTCCTTGAACTTTTCCTCAAATTTATCAGTCCATAAGAACATAACACCCTTCTCTGTGAATATGTTGCGTGGATTAAATTGTGATGAGAAATATCTCCAAAAGGTATTGGTAGTATCCATAAAAACTAAGAAAACTACAGATCTCATTTACCATTTTTGTTCTAGTCAATTTTTAATAAAATTTCCTTTTAATGATCTATTAATACACCCTCAATTGAAATTATATGAATGAAAAATGATACACTTTGTAGAAAATAATTCACACTTGGTAAATATTACATGTAAACTCTCCCCCATTAGGGTGTTTAACAAAATTGTCAAATTTTATTCATTGTCTTCTATTATCCTTGAATATATAATAATATAGTCTATAAACACTACCAAGAAGTGATCAAGGTATTATATAATGACTATATTCTTTTAATCCACAAAGATAAACTGAGCATTGGTAAGTCCAAATTCCATTACTATAATTTCTAAATTCTCATACCTCATATGGAACTATTTCTTGAGTATATCTTCCTTTTATCTTATCTTATAATATATATATCAAAGATCAATCTTGTAAAAATATTTAGCTTCTCATAACTGATCAAACATGTCATAGATATGAGGTAGAGGATACTTATTCTTAATATTTATTTTATTAAGATCATGATAATCAATAAAGAGAAGAATTTACCAATCTTTATTCTCAAAAAAATAATAGCTTCACCATATGGTGATTCCTTTATATCCATGAATCCCACATCAAAATTTTAATGGAGTTACTTTTTAAATTCCTATAACTCAATTAGGGTCATTCTATATGGAGTCTTTAAAATAGGTGTAGTACTAGGTATGAGTTATATTGAAAACTAAACTTCATAATTCAGAGGAAGACTCAAAAAATCTTCTACAAATAAATTAATTAAATCTCATATAATAGGTATATATTTAATTTTTATTTTCTCTCTAACCATTTGAGATAAATATCCCTCATTAATAGGTATTAAAACACATATGATGGAAGAAATTTCCATTGGGAGTCATGTTCATCCTAACACCGATAGACTATAGTAGACTGATTTATAATACCGAATGTAGCCTACCAAAGACAATAATATCTTTTCTAGATACTTAATCCATTTCTCTGCTACTAGTGGATTAGTGGTTCCATTAAAAGTTAAAGGCTTCTATCACCTTAAGAGATCGAATTCAAGTGAACCACACTATAGAAAAATATTTTGGTCTTTACTAGGAATTTTATTAATCATAACCTTGGTAATATTTACTAATATAGATATGATGGGCTCAGTTTTAATAGAAAATGTATTTTATTTCTTAGAAGGAAAATATCTACATTGTCTATGTTTTTTATTACCTTTATTCCATTAGGAACCATCACTAAATAATATAACCCCCTGAGTTTGCTCATAATCATCATGAATATTGATCCATAAAATTAAAAACACTCTAATGGTAAAATTTCTCAAATACTATACTGGATTATGATAATTTTCATGTAAGATATGTTTATTTAAAATTTATTTCCTGACCTTTATACTAATCTTACTTTTATACCCACTATAGAAATCCCAAATGCAGTAACCTAGAGATGGTGTCTACTTTACCATATCAGTATAAGATATAAAGGATATAATCCTAAAGGTCATATCAGTTTAGTATTCTTTAAGATCTAGATACATACATTATTCTCATATTACATTAGAAATATAAATCACATAGCTTAAAATTTTTATTGTATCTTTAATATTATTCATAATACCCTTATTAATATCCTAGTGAAAGAGTAACTAAGAAAGTATAAGATCCAATGTGGAGGATGATGTATTTAAAATAGTATCTATCATGAGTAAATAAGGAGTAATTAATATGGAAACGTAGATTATTGAAATACATGACATTTAACCAATAACAGGAGAATGGAATGAATCCATGGATAATTTCAATTGATTATTCTCATGGATAATAAAAACTAAATTACCAATTAAGGAAATTATTAATATTAGAATTTAGGATATCATACATCATGATATCTAGACTATCAAAGCCTTATGTAAAGACATTTTAATTGATGGGTAGGTATGCATTATAACCCCATCCAATTTTAGCCAAATGATTTGTCACATGTGACTTATCGATGCATTAATTGGATATATAATTCCATAACCCTCCATTAACTACATGTCAAATGAATTAATCATATATTTAATGATAAATTTAATTCGTAAACAATATTCTTTGTCAAAAAATGTTTTCATTGAATAAACAATACAAAATATGAAAATTTCCCACGAAAATATGATAGCATTCAATGTAAAACAAAGTACATAGAAATGGTATACTTTTTTAGGATATAATAATATCAATTATAAAATGAATATAGATATTTAAGATAAATTTAATTCTCAATGATTGTAATAAAGTTAATGTTTTAAGGGAATGGTAACAACATAAAAATTAGTTGGAGAAAATAGATGATAGTCCATTCATAAGGAAAATAGGTTTTGTAATAAAATCATATCCTTTAGAGAAAAAAATGAAAGAAAAATATTAAAATAATATTTAACAAATAAATTTCTTTGATAATCCATTTAAAATTTGTGTAATAATCTATTAATATAAAATTGTTATGATGGAGTTAAAATTTGTTATCGCCTTATACGTTAAAACCATTCCTTTTGAATGTTTATAAAGAAAGTTAAAAATGAACCTCTTATAAAACATAATAAATATTCCTTAAAAACCTTATAAAAAGTATATTATTACATAAAATATCCTTAATAAGTCATTTTAGTAAATAAAAAGTGGTTTTATATGACAATTTTTAAAAATAAGGACATGTAAGAAAAATATACCGGATTAAAATAGAAATAAGACCTACTTTTCATTTAAAAATATATTTGATTAATTAAACTTAAAAATAGTTTAAAAGTTGTAAGAAAACATGGAAACACCTTAAATATCAATATTATAAGAATATATATATATTTTAATAAGAATATATTATAATATTCCATCAATAAATATAAGTAAAATCCCAAAATATAAAAATGTAAAATAAATTCTTAACTCTTGGGTAACTTTTAAATTGTAACCCATTAGAAGAGTAATATTGGATTGAATATTTAATAATAATTAATAAATATACATTCAATATAAATATATAAAATTTTTATTAAAACACCACATAAAAGTAAATAGGTTCATAATACCAAATATGCCTCAGTAGAGTGGAAATTGAGAGGAAATCTCTTATCATAAGTTTAACCTTCTGTGTAGTTTTTCTATCCACTTGTATAGTAAATTTTAATTTATTATAATTAAATTAAATAAAAATATTCATATCTATTATATCATATGTTATCCATTTATTACATTTATCACCAATTTATTAAGAATACTTTATTATTATCATTATTTCTAGTGTTAATTATTTGGTTTTTCATATATGTTTTGATTCAGTAGTATCACTCCTTGTGCAATGCCCATGCTTACATAATATCTAGAATTTTATTTAATATATAAATATAATATATATTAAATACATATATATAGATTTATCCATAAAATATATAGATAGAAAAATGAATTACATCGTTTCTAGAGATAGTTGGGAATACACACGCATAAACACCATTTTCACTATTTGATGGATAAAATTAAAGAAAGGTAAATAATATTTCACCTTTATAGAATCATTATTATATCATATATATCATATATATTCATTAAATATATCTTTATTACCATCCATGTAAACCATAAATTTAAAATTAATCACATCGATTCATGAAGGTGGTATTCCACACGTATGCACGAGAAACATTATCGTTTTCTAATGAATATAATGTTAATAAGGTAGATGTGATATTATAATTTTAGAGACATAAATTTGTAATAAATATCATATATATTTATTAGTTCCATTATTTTTATCATTCAAGTAATGTGGTGATGGAAGAAAAATTACACCGCTATGAAGAGACTGTATGATGTACATACACACAAGTGATGTTTTTGTTTTTTATAGGATGGAAAATAGATGGAAAATGGTTGAAAAATAATCATAAAAACATATTTTTATATTTATGATTCTGAAAATATAATTTTATGTTGTTTAAAATACATTAACATGTAGTAAAATAAGAAATAAACTTAAAAGAGTCTGTGAATATGATTATCTCTTATTCGATAGGATTCCTTTATATCTTTTATTAAGGGACTTTGGGTTGGTCTTTTTGGATGAAAAAACCTATATAACATTAATAAAACTATTTATAATATTAATGGGTAGTTTTTGGTCTATATAATATGCTCAATGTGGACTGAAATAAATGAGAGAAGGGGTGTCCTTTTATAAGTGAAGGAATGAGAAATCATGGAATTTCATAATATATTAAATTTATATAAATTATTTTTCATCTAAAAATGGCTCCATATTGATATAATTTGAAGGTAGTATGAGTAATAGGTTAAAAAATTTCATAAAATAATATTTGGATGTGTTTTGGATATATTTTTACCTTTATCATTTATTTTTAACCCTCGTTAACCCAATTACTACAATATAAATGTTTTCCACACTTTAAGGGTCAAGAATGCTTCCATAAGAGGTAAAATACCTGTAAATAGGCCATGGTTGATTTTTTCAACCTTATACCATATAATTTTCAAAATAGAAAATTTTTATAAATTTTAAATCATTTAATAAAAAACAATTTAATATAAAATATCATTAATGTCATTTTTACAGTATTCATTTATTTTGAATGAAAATTAGATTTTCATTTGATTTTACAAAATTAGCTTTAATAGATTAGTAGTAATCTACAGACCAAGTGGGAACCCAAAAAAACTACATCCATGTTCATAATTCAAAATTAAAAAAGCACGCCACATCCGATAATCATGCTTGAAGATCGACCACATCACCATGTCACCAACCATCATCATTCACTATAAAAATCCATAACCACTTCAACATCATCTTCCAACCACCATGAAAACTAGTCATTAGAGATCATCAGGAACCAAACCAACACTGAAACATCTCACCACACCAAATCATCTTTTTCCCCAATGAATCAAAAAAACCATACCTTGAATATAGAGATGAATAGTATGAACATCACCATAATACCATCAAGAGCAACCTGATGCCCACTACCATAACCGAACTTAAGAATAAACAAAATAGATCCAAAAATTAAAACACCACCAAACATCATACAATATATCAGCCACTGATAATAATCAAACAAACCATCATCGAAAGCATGAGGAAGAAAACTAAAAGACTAAATCCATTGTTAGGGGACTTGTTCCTAGAACCCTGATGGCTACTGAATGACACCTCCCAAAACATCAATGTTACCACCTCTATAGATCCAAAAAATAGAGGAGCAGTAGAATGTGAGGTCAAAGTAGTGGTATAGTGGCCGAGGAAACTGGATGACAACAATTGTATATGTGGAAGAAAACTGGGAACCTGGAAAGTAGGTGCAGACTGACCCGGGTAGTGCCAAGAGGCTCATCGACCACTGAGTCGTGAAACCCAAAACCTCTTTAAAATGATACACCAAATATGACCTGTATAGGTGTTTATGATCATGAGAGAGAGTCATAGAAGGATCTACTAAGAGAAACGATTATAGAAAACGATCATCGAGATCCCATGAGTGTGAAAAGATAAGCTTTATCACTTTAGTTTTGAACCATAATTACATGATCTAGTCTTTTATAAGATGATAAATTGTGTCACTATTAATATTCATAATAAACAAATAAAGTTAACTAAATATAAAATTTTACCCCCATGTTTCCAAATATGGAATTAATTTTATCAAATTCCATTTATAAATATGGAAGAAATTAAATTAAAAATAAACACGCAGAATGCGACTGTTGACACCTGCAAAATGAGGATAAATAATTCTGTAATCAATGAAATACCTAAATTATGTGTATTTATTTTTACACAAAACAATGGAAGGAGTATCATGGATTTTGGGTGGAAGAATAACATGGATCACATAACCACTAGAAGGATACATGATCACATGACCTTGGGAAGGTCATGTGAACGAATCATGTATTCCACATAATCTTATTATAATCACATGATAACCCTTTGATTATCCCTCTTATTATTGTGAAGGAATCCTAAAAACATCAAGGATCATATATAGGCTACTATATCAACTCTTCTAATCAAGAAACTTATCAAATAAAAAATTCCTGAAAATCATCCAAATACCCTTATAAAATGAAGGCTGAAAACGGTGAAAGCATCATGCGATGGGGAGTTACATTGATATTCATGAAAAATTCTTATCTAATACATAAGAATCCTCAGATCCTACTAGGCATAGGTTGATCTTGTCAAATGAAATAATATTGGAATGTCACTTTCATCATGTGAAGGAATTTGGACACATATATTCAATCATGAAATGATCTTACAGATCTATAGGCAGAGGTATTTTCCATGAAAATTCTTGAACAACATCACAAGATATGAAATTGATCGTGAGACACATCACAGAAAAGAAGAGTGACTTTCTATGAAAATTCACACATGAAATTATGAGATCTCATATACTTTTCAAATAAGGAAGGATATAAAATGGTAAAAGGTGGAAGCCTCTTATAAAGGGAATATACATTGACTATCATGCGAGGGGGTTATGTGCCTAATGTTATCACACTTAATCGACACATATCGTCCCTTGATAGGTTAGATTAATCTTATGAGAGGACCTTGACAAGATGTGTCAATCTTAAAAAGGACCACATACATGTGTTATTCGATCACATGAAATCCTTTATATAAGTGTATTGACTTCACAAAGACTATCATACATGTCATCTAGATAGTGAAAGGGCCATGTGACATGTCAACATGGTTATTCATGATCCATTTGATAAGATATGAGTCCAATAAATATGGTGATGATAGAGTATCATCATCATCGATATTCATCATGTGATGTCATGGACAACCCATGGCATGATCATGTAAAGTTTGTGATAGAAGACTCCCTCCATCAACTCTATCTCATATCTGTGAGATAAATGTCATGCAAGGAAGTTCTTAACTAGGGTGATGAGGCCTATAAATACCTTCCCCTTAGTAATTAAAACACACACGATGGTGACTAAAACCACAGTATCAGAGAAGAGAGTACTTATTAGAGTGGAAATTTATGCAATCACAAGGGTCTTCTACTAGGTAAAATCAAGGGAATGTCTTAAGGGGTCACAAAACACTAATATATGCTTCGTGGGATCATTCAGTTGAGCATATAAAGGATCTCTATCGCGGCATCCAAGTCATGTGAAGGGGTTTCCTCATGTCTAACTGATCACATTAAACCTCGATGAGATAATTCTTGATAGACATTGAAGCACATATGTAATAAATACTGAAAATATCGAAGAATAATTAAAAAACGAATACACTAACTTTTATGAGAAGGAATAATTCACTTTGCATGACATATCCAAATCAATAAGAAATTCTAGGATATTTCAACCAACACTTCAGAAGTCCTATAGACATGTCGATCAAGTATTATGAATCCCTTATGGAATGTCTCCCAAGACTGGTGATGTGATCTAGAATTTCCACCTACGTCTTAGGAAGTCTTCTCAACATGTCACCCAAGTCTTATGAATTCATTAGAAATGTCTCTCGAGCCTTGATAAGTTCTCCAAAAATTTATCTCAAATATTGTGAAGCCCTCAAGATATATTGAACAATTCATGAGATTCCCTATGGACATTCCATCTAGGCCATGTGACATCCTACATGAATGTTAGATGAGTTATGCAAATTCCTCTCGATGTATCATGTAGGTTATACAATGTCATTAAGAGATATTTCCCATGTCTTGTGAATTTTCCCAGACATGGTACCCATGTATTGAGAAGTTCTCTAGAAATATCATTCTATTCAGGTGATGAATTATGTACATGTATTATATTTCATCCAACATCCTCTGGATGTGTTGAATGGGTCACAATCTTGTCCACGGACATGTTTTCAAAGAAATTGGGGCAAGTCTAGATGTCTTTAGACATGTTCGAAAGACACCCCAACATGTTAGAAAAATAACGAGGACATGTCAGAAAGAAACCATAGGATATTATAGCCTTTCCATATAGAAATATTCAGGCATACTCCAACTAAACTTTGATAACTCTAATTTGTATCCAAATAGGATATGTAGGATGCCTTCCTAAGGCCCATGATCTAATGAGCATGCACCTCGGTGTACGTCCCTCAATGCCTCATACACTCTAACCAATGGGACCCAAAATATCCTATCGGTTTCTCATTATTAATCATCCAAAAAAGGATTTATTATCCAACTGAAATAAGAGAACTTTGGTTCATATCTAAAAAAGATATGTTAGACACCTTCCTAGACCAAGCTGCACCTCAGTGTAATTCTCTCCATGTATCAGAAACTATATCTCATGTGGCCAAAAATCTCCTATGGTTTCATCATTATTTCTCATATATTAGTGTATTGAGAAGAAAACTGAATAATGAGAACTCTGTCTCTTGTCTATATAAGATATTTTGGATGCAGTCTTATGGTCCAAGCTCTAATGGGCATCCACCTCAATGTGAGTCCTTCAATTTCTCAGACACTCTAACTCATGGGACCCAAACTCTCATATGGTTTCATCATTATTCCTCATCCATTAGTAGATTAAGAGTGTAATAATACTATGAGAACGCTGATTCCTACCTAAAAAGGATACGATGGATGCCTTCATAAGACCTGAGTTTCATACTAAACACTCCTCTAGGGCTGCCCTAGTGCATAAGTCCCGAATCTGTATTCATATATAATGAGACTAATCACTTTCAATCCCATATTTCTATCAAATAGAATGGATCATGTGGTATTATGGATTTTTAATGATCACATCACTCGAATAATTAAATTCTACCCAATTGATGAAACCTCAGCGTACAAGACCCACCCAGTGACATGATACAAATACATCCATACAACTATAACCACCTTGATCTAAATACCAAAGGAATTACCTTATTGGTAAACCCTAGTGAAATAACCCTCATAGATATTAATTATCATCCACAAACCATCAGTGGGTTGAGGGTAGATAAAACTATGAGAACTCTAATTCCTATTATAAAAAGGATACATTTGACACCTTCATAAGGATCGAGCTCTATGCCTAGTGCCTAAGTTCCCTCATATATGTCATCTTCGCAGGATGTTTAATTGCATAGATAGAATGAATTACAATGATTTTTATTTATATTATAAAATATATATGTAGGATTATTTTTAAAGGATCTACCCCATTGTTGAAATATCCATCACCTCCTTGGATGGTAGTAAACTCAATATTTACTAGTTATATAGATTAAAAATATAATTTTCTACCTATTTCTAAGTATTAAATGGAAAAAGATGAAGAAACTAAAATAAATATAGAATGTTTCATTAATATGTCCCTTGTGTTCCAAATAAAATGATTGAACACATGGTAATTTTGTTCGGATAACCGATTTCATATTAGTATTTGAAATAGATTCATGCACATATCTTAAATCGATAAGAGAGATTTAGAGTAGAAAATAATCACCCCCAAAAGAGAATGATGAGTCCAACCTCTTATCCCATCGACCAATGTGATTTCCTAAGTATATTTATATTGGAAACACCAATTGACTACCCACATTGAGAAAGAGGGTTTGTGTCTTATCATTAATGTGGAAATTTTTGGGAATTTCTAAAGATAAATCATAAAACATTTCGTTGACCATGAAGCAATACTGATCCCATCACAATAAACTGCTATACTAGAATATTATGATGAAATAAATATGGTGAAACTGATTTGAATATATCGAATAATAAAAATTATCAGTTAAACATGCACCAAGAAATTTTTTTCACACCTTATAAAAATTAAAATGGTATGACCAACAAGATATCATATGCAACCTAGGTTCCCATAAAATAATTCCATTCTCATTGTGGAAAGTCCACGTGAGAAAAATGGCCAAACTACTCAGAAGGAAGGTTAATTATGTTACTTGTGAAAATCTGATTGTGCATGTTTCACACATTCAAAGATAAACTGATTGGTGACCTTTTTCCTTATTATATTTATGATACTAGATACTGCTCTCACAAACAACACCCTGCCTTGAGATCATACCTTCATCGAGTGACTATTCTGGAATAACAGCTATGAATACAACCCCAAAGGGTCATAAAATAAACTCACCCACCCAAAACATTATGATTTATGAATAGAAAATAATTTTTTAACAATATCAACAATTTGACATGATCTAGAACCTCGAGGATGGATGCAAGGATCCATCGACACTAAATCCAATGTGTCCATCTCATTCAATGAATGTCTAAATGAATCCATTGGTGATCATTTCCACATCCAATTTCATCATAAGATTATTTTAGGAGTGTGAAAACTAGAACCTTCTATATCTGAGGAAGGATAATCAAAAAGTAGAATACAGATCCATCATGGTTTAGGGGATTCTAAGGAGGGATCCTATAAACATCCATCACCAGCATCATCCTGTTAGTGCCCTTTAGTCTCTTGCTAATGGTAATAACTGACACATTTCCACCTTGGACACTCATGCACATATACTAATGAAATTACACAAAGTGTGGTAAGCTATGTATAAATGGGATTTGGCTCATATAACTACTTTAGATGATGAAGCCTACTAGCATATTTTAGTGGTATCTTGTGAGAAAGAACATTTCTATGATCACTTAGACAATGTTTCAGGCATCTTCCTACAGTAAGAATGGGATGTAAAGATATCCAATTTCATATGGATGAATCTCATCAAAATATTATTATAGATTAGGGATGATAAGAGTGACATTACATCCCCAATTAAATATAATGATATTTTCCAGTTCATAATTGATACTGAAAATGTGCAAGCCTACATTCCAGCATACACCTTTCTAATGTACCACTAGATTCAAGAAAAAAATTAAAGAACTCCATAGAAATATTCCACTAATAGTGAAGGTACAAGGACATTCACATATTCCCATCCCGATAGCCATCATAGCACATCACTCTAATTATTATAAACAAGTTTCTACTCTAGATAAACTGCATATTCTTGTTCTCATCTAGGAGGATTATCGGCATATTACAGTAAAGGATAAGGCATCAAAATAGGATCATATTACCATTACAAATAGGGCTCACCAAGTGAGTTTTTCACATACCTTGGGACATGTACACATTCCTATAAAAAATGACTATTGGAATACTCTAAAGGCACAATATTGGGATCATATCCCCACTTCTAACAGGGTCTTACCAAGTGAGAGTGACACATGAAACATTATAGGATAATATTTCTGTGAAAATATATTGGTGAAATACTCTAAAGAAGCATGATTATGCTCATATTCCAACTCTAATCGGGGCTCACCACATGAGAGTGGGTCATCCCTCAAGCAGGCTCATATTCCTATCAATAAATCTAATTGGCATATTCTAGTAGCACAAAATATCTAAGAACATATCCCTTCATTCACCGATGGATGACTACACAGATATATTTTAGTGTCCATATAGGGGAAATCTCATATCCATTATACCATTCCAAAGGTCCATTAGCATATCTCTAAGGGGGGAACATATTTAAACAGTGATCATATCCCTGCTTCAGCTAGGATTGAATGAAATTTTTTATTAACAACCCACAGGCAGGCTCATTTCCCCACTGAAAATATAAAAGCTCAGTAGTATACTCATGAAGCTTCCCAGTAGCAGGCTCATATTCCCACATTACTAGAATCTTATCAAAATATTATATAATCTATCATGGAGAAGGATTATATCCTATCGCAACACCAAAATAAATGTAGTCATATTCCAGCTACAATGTTGAATGAGTATAATATCCTTGGTTTTCCCAATGCCAGTGTCCTTGAGGATATTTGAAACATATTTTGACACCTCAAGTATATGTCGACACTTAAACCATAGTATATTTCCATTTCATTAACTAACTAGTACTAGTAAATTACATTCACCACTTTCAAAAAACATTGTTTTCAAATTAAAAACTAGAGAAATGAAGTGCAACAACTCTCCATCCCTACTTGAGTCCTGATACATTTCCAATGTTTTTTCATTTGATTTGAATTAATGAGGAACAAATGCATATTCAAGAGAAAAGAACACCCCTCTTTGGGAATGATCCATAGTACACTGACCTCTCATTGATAATCATTCACTCGAAAGTCCTCCTCAAGGTAGTTTCTAGATTAGTAGCCTGGACTCTAATCATGACATCCTCTATGGTCAATAGATCCCTATTATTCTATCTTACTTGGATAAGGAAATACACAAATTTCCTAGAAAACTCTATATAAAGATGTTCTAAAAACATAAACCCCTTCATATAGAGAGGTTCTTAGAACACTGGGGTCAACTGTATACTATTACCCATCAACTATCATCAAACATTCTTCACAGTCAGTGGGAATACCAAGGAAGAAACCTCTGTGACTTGAATAGCTGGTGGCATATAATCTTGATTAATAGAAGGAAAAATGGATATATATGGAGGCATTTTTCAAGAAATAACTGACAAAAAATGACTTGTCCCCTTGTAACTTTTTACAATGAGACCTAGACAATATATAAAAGGAGTTAATGTCTTATATATGCCAAAATATATGGGAAAATCATCAGCAATTGAAGGATATTCACCTCACTTATCCTGGATACAAGTGTCACCTTTAGAATGTAAACATATTCTATTATCAAATAGACCTAGCTACTTTCTCCATGGGTTAGGACCCAAAACTATAAATGCTTAGTGTAAATCAACAAAATTATTACTACTATTTTATCCCAAATCTTTGGAAACTGGTCGATAAAGATACATAGTGTATCCATATATGAGGATGGGGAAAGTATGAAGTGTTGTACTTTACAGTACCATGGGAATTAAAAATACCCTCGGATATAGAATCTTGCAATGTCATAGACTCCATTGAATTCATGGGTCTGGGTGACACATGAGCCAGTTAAACACTACAACAGAATGTCCCTCTTTTAATGAGGCAAGGACTTCACAAACAAAGGGATTTTGCTGCCAAAAAACCTTTTAACTATGACCCTCTAAGAAATATGGACTCATTTAATTCCCAAAAAATTAATTTTCAGCTAACCCAAAAAAAATCAATAGAAAATAACCCCCATCAAGGGCTTTCATTGCACTTAGATTACACATGAGAATAATTGTATCCAATAAAATTAGTCTCAATAACAAATTATATACCAACCGTCCATGAGTAAACCCAAACCACTGGGTTGGGAGAATATTTTCCACTACAATCATCCCTCAAATCATCTATACTTGAGTGGATCTAGTACATATTGGAGGAAACTTCAAACCACCCCCAACCAATAGGTATGAGGAAATTTTTATCTCAATATTCATAATCCATTTAATCAAACCCCTAAATGGTCACAAAAAATTAGTGGTAGTTCCAAATCAACCCCACCCCATAGGTCTACTAGAATTTATATCTCAGCTACCATCTCAATAGTCATTAAATCCTCGACGAAAATCATTACATCTTTAATAATAAGATCAACTAGTGCTAATGGTGGCCTAGAATAGGCCACATCCCATAGGGTAGGGGTTATCATTACCATTATGATCACTTTTGAGGGAATCAATATTCTAAAGGTTAGGAGGTAAATATTGACGCTTCACATCCCATCTATTCCTCCTATAGAATGAAAAACCATTTCTATTCAAGGAATGTTTGGAAAGAATGACTATAAACTCCCTCAAGTTCATCACTCATATGTCAAGATAGGAGGAACATACCATGATGGAAATCAGACCCCAAATGTATTGGAAGCCAAAATGGTCTAGTAAGGAATGGGGTTAGAGAAATGACCCATATTCAAGAGGTAGGGAATCAACCTTGTAACACCTGAAGGATTTATAAATAAATTTAATATATAATATAATTCACCCAACACTGAGTATCTGCGAAACAACACTTTGTTATTTTAATTATTTAAAGGAAATAGGTATAACCTTGTTGTTAAGCATAATAATATGAATAGTAATAACTACTATTAAATATTATTTATAATGTTTTCACATAAATAAAATATATTAAAAATATATTAATTTGGTAAAATAAAAAAAATTGAATTCCAAATGTCAAAATTAACTTAGGGTGAATTTTTTTTATTATTATAAGAAGTTTAATTTTTTGATGAAATGTAAAAAATAATGTATTTTAGTTAAAAATGGTGTTTTTCATTTAAATAATTATTATAATTTAAATTGGTTTTTTGAAGTCACAATAGATCAATTATACATATATTAATCTATTGTAGATCATTGGAATAATTTGTATATTGAAATTTGATATAAAGACGTATTGATATTTTGAACATTAATTTTTTCCTCCTTCTCACCTCACTTACAAGATTAGTATTGAATATAATTTTTTCACTTCTATGAATTGAATTTTGAAAAACAGACATACACAGTTTCGATCAGTAAAATATTTCAAGTCTGATAGTATCAACTTAATTTCTTTGGTGGATTGTAACTTGACAATTTGAAATTGTAATGTAACCCATATGAATAGTAATATGACTAAATGAATTGTAACCTTACCCATGAAACTATAAATAAAATTTAGTCATCTTATTAATGAAGTTATGATATAATTATAGCATAGAATAAGTAAGTGAATACTTAAATTTTTTGAAATTATGTGTTAGTATTTTTTAAAGTCATAAATATTTAATAAAATGTTTTTAATTAATAAAATTATTAAAAAGAAAATTTATTTTCAAAATATGTATTCATAAATTAATATTTTGTCATTATATGATTTTGAGATAATTTAATGAGACCTTAGATAATTTTTCAGAGTGTTATAAAATTAATTATAATTTTAAAATTGATTTTTTTGATTAAATGATGGTTTTAAATAAAAATAAAACTTTTTATATTTAGAATATATTTTTTCATAAAATATAGTTCATTTTTTATTCTAAACACAGATAAATGGTGTGAGTGAATTTTTAATATTTTTCAAAAATACATGATTTTTTATGAATAGTAAAATTTGATAATTTATGATAAATGTTAAATACATTAATTATTGAGTCATAAGTGATGTATGGATAATATAATCCAATAATATAGAAATATAATAAATTATATTAATATATCTGATGATTATTTTGAAACTATCCATAGTCTTGAGCCAAAATAATAAACAAATGAATAAATTATAAAAAACACCCCTCTCCTCCACTATAAATACCACCCCTCCCCACCTCTTCTACTCACACCTTACAAGATTTAATCATTGTCAAAATTTTATCCAATACTCTTCCCAAGCCTCTTCCTCACATCCAAGACCAATTGGTCTCAACAAAATTCCAAAACTAAGTCCCTTAAGGAGGTTCTCAAGGGGGACAAATCAATAGGTAAAAACCTCTCTCCTTTTCACTTAAGTTTTGTCAAGATCTTTTTTTATTATATTATTCTCGCTTCCCCTAAAAAATAAACATTTTTTCTCCATTAACAGTTATATACTCTAATTCAATCATTTTAATGGAATAATCCATCATCAAGCCTCTTCTCCTCTAACTTTTATTCTAAAAATGTAAATGTTATCCATGAGGTGTTGTTTCATTGCCTTCAAGGATGACAAGTTTTCATTTTCCCTCATCATATTCAAGTCTATTCACGAAACTATTTAAATGGTTGAAAATGATATAAAATTTATATTATAACCATTTTTATGTTCTGGATGTAACAAATTTACATAATACTAATTGATAAAACAAAATTTGTTCGTTATGATCCATAACCGACATAATAATATAATTGATTATCAGTAAATTTATTATCTAATGAATCATACTAAAAAAAATATATCCAAATTATATATATAACCATTTAAAATTCTATATATTCATAAATAACATATAATTCCAATTCTGGAGAATTATACCCATTTTACATGAACTTCAGTACTTATAAACAGGAAAACTCATCATGAAAACCAAGAAAATGAATGCTCAAAACCAATGAAATTAAACTCTATAACTCATTAATAAGGAAATAAATGAACTTAATAAAAATATTATGAATCAAATAAATATATAAAGGGTTATGAATTAATTAATTAATTCACTCATGTTTATTATCCAGGACATTATGGTCAAGTACAGAACTCATTCAGACATATGGTAAGGGGCATCTCATCTCAATTTTATTTCTGTGAGATTTCCATTATTCACCACTTATTTATTGAATGTGGTGTATGTATATTTATATTTTATATGTAATATTATTAATCTATTTATCTTCATGGTATTATATTAATCATTGGATTATAATTAATTTTTCGACATAAGGTTTGATTGATTACAAAGTTGTAAGGGGTTTCTGATCTAACATTAATTTGCATGAGATTTCCATTATTCAACATTTATTTATTATATGTGGTGTATATATACTGAAATTTGATATATATTATCCTGAATCTATTTATCTTCATGTTATTATATTATTAATAGGATTATTATTAATTTTTGGACATACAGTTTGATTGATTACAAAGTGGTAAGGGGTTTCTCTTCTCACATTTATTTCCGTGATATTTCCATTATTCACCTCTTATTTATTGAATATGGTGTAGGTATAATTAAATTTAATATATAATTTCATGAATCTCATTATCATCATGTAATTTTATTATTCATTGTATTATTACTAATATTTGGATATACAGTTCGATTGATCACAAAGTGGTAAGAGATTTATCATCTCCCTTTTATTTCTGTGAGATTTCCATTATTAGCAAATTATTTCATGTATGTAGTGTGTGTATACTGAAATTTGATATATAATATCAGTAATCTAATTATATTAATGGTATTATATTATTCATTGGATGATTATTATTTTTTGTATATACGGTTTGATTGAATTCAAAGTGGTAAGGGTTTTCTTCCCGAACCTCTATTTTCATTGGAGTTATACTTTATCCCTCTATACACCATTGTAATTATTCAATGTTTTTAAATAATTATTATAAATTTATTTTATAAATTTAAAAATTATGTATCTAGATCATTTCATCTTTTTTTAAGGTAAATATATGTTTTACACAGTTCCCTTCTCAATTCTTCCCGAGAAACAAGACCTATTCAAAGGAATTTCCATATTTCTTACCCATTTTTAAGAACATGAGAATCAACCCAATTGGTGTGGACTCCTGAAGTGCATCCAGGAGACCTGGGATCAAATCCAGGCAGAGGAAAATTTCTGGGCACTATAGCAGTACTATAGTAGGAACTGTGTAGTACTATAGTAGGTACTATAACAGGAACTATTTGGAACTGTAGCAGCCAAGAATATGCCCCTGTTTGGGCCTTCGGGCCAACAATTTGGTCCTTGAGTCCTTTAAGGCCTTGAGGCCACCCATGTCTTTGGGTCGGTAAGGCCTTCGGGCACTTCAACTACTTTGGGCAACCTTAAGTGCAGATGCAAACTACACAACCTACAAAGAACAAGCTTCCAAAGGAGGATGAGCAAGGAGCTTTCAGCATAGAAAAAGCTAAACAGATTTCCATAATGAGAGGGTTGACACCTACCATTGGGATAAGCTTGTGCATGCACGAGAAAGCCTAGCTGAATAGCCATGTGATGGTGGAGAGCTGATTTCACGATGAAGATGTCGGGGAGGATCAGTTCCAAGTAGTTAGTTTGGGTTGTATGTAATGTTTCAAGCCTATGGGAAATGAATTTCATTAAGGCCTATGGGAATTGTAAGGGTTCCACCTCACCCCTTGAAATGTGGATTATCAGAAATCAATAAAACATATAGGCCTTTAGGCCATTGGAGGTACCCATATTCAAGTGGACTCCAAAATTTGTTTTAAGCCACCATTTTTTTTCTAAAATCAATAATTTTATCATGAAAAACAATCATCATTCATTTGTGGTTTTATAAAAACAATCATGCCTTTCCACTTTAAAATCTCCTTAATGTTTTCGTTAAACCACACTAAAATATTTTCTTTATAATGTTTCTTATAAACTCTTTTTACATGATTTCCCTTTAGTGGAACATCATTTATTCCTAAAATATAATTTCAATTCCCTTATATTTTATTTTCAGGGATTTAAATTTTTATAATCTAATTTTATGAATAATATAGATTATTTTCCAAAAAAATATTCTTTCCAAAGTAGAAAGGGGTTTTTCTCATACCACTTTTACTTCAATGAGATATATGAATTGTTCTATACTTATTTATTTTGTGTGGTGTATGTAATTACCTTTGATATATCATAAATATATTCTCATTATTATCATGATATTCTAAGGTATTATTATTTGAATGTTTCAAAGTGGTATGGGACACTTTAAAATGTTTAATGATTGTTTCCTAAAAAATTCAATGGTCTCATTTAAAAGTATCTTCATTTATGTCAACATCCTTTATTGAATCTTGTAATTAATTGAGGTTTATTTCTTATAATACCATCTACCATAATTGTTTAAATGATTGATGAATATTTTTACTATGGATGTGCTAATTTGATACCATTCATGGGTTATAGATAAAGTATTCACATTTCACATGCTAGTTTTTCAATACAAATGTTTCCATTTTTATGTTTCACCCTTTTCATATGAAGAATGTATTGAAATTAGTAAGTGATGGGAGGGTCCTGCTATAGCATCTCTATGCATTGGTAGGTCTCATGAGACAAAACAAATATGGACTTAGATGAGGCCTTGGAAATTTTTTGGTGTGGTTTTCATCGTGGCCTTAATTTGTTTTCAGATGTATTAGACGAGGCCTCGGCATTATTTTTCTACTATATGGAATTATGCATTAACTCATTATGATATTAGTAATTGATAAATAATTTGATTATTAGACTAGTAGAATATCTATGGTTAATCATCGTGTGATTATTTATTTGGAATTATTTATTCTGATTTTATTCCTTCCATTTGGAGCTCCAGATTAGGTTTTAATGGCGTGTATTATTTTAGTTATTCATCATGCATTATTATTTATGTTTCCACTCTATTACATACCCTTATTAAGTTTATGATATCACCCCTTTATTATGTTTTATATTTCCTTGGGGTATGTGTAGTACCCTAGATTTTTGTTATGTAACTCTTACTTGATTGTTTTTGTGATTATAAAGTGTAAGGTTCATGGATGGGAGTGTTGGGAGAACATTGAAAGTGTATTTGTGTCTAAATAGAAGTTTCACATGCGACATACGGTTTTCCTAACTATGTATAAAAACTATGCGAAGTGGCCCTCTAGAGGAAGTATCCCTAGTATGGTTGGATCACTATTTTGGGAGACCCTGACAGGGGAGGCCCTACAGGAAAGAGTTATTGCACATTTAGCGTATGGTTTTTCTAACCGTGTGGTCTAATCATGCACATACTCAAAATAATATCCCTAAAAATAAGTTCTCACTCATTTTTTACATAAATCCCTCTTTTTTTCCCCTAAACGGCCTAAATATTATATTAATATCCATTGAAGGTAGGATAACCTCTTCCAAGAATTTTGGAGTTGATCTAAAGGTCGGTTCCTTAGATCTACAAAGATCTAATTCCGCTCTTTTATTGTTTTCTCCGATCTACACCCATTATGGGTATATCTAGGTTGGTGGATTACCAATATGATGAGATTTGGTCTTTATTTTTCTAGTAGAAGAGATATAAGGTGGGTTCTTGGAGAATCGACCCAGTTTTCTTAAGTGTTCTTCATCCGTTTTCAAGTTTTATCAAAACCTTTGAGGTAGGTTGCTTCACTGTCGACTCATTTTAGTAGAACTAATTGGCATGATTTCAAATAGAATTTATTGTGCTGAATTTATTGTTATTTGGTTATTGAACACTAGTTGGAAACCTTCTTGAGTGATGGTTGTGAAATCTAGAAAATTGGGGATTTTGAATGAGTGATTTGGTTCCTAGTTTTAAAATTTGGATTTTAAATGGGGGATTTTTTGGGATTGTTGGAACATGAATTGGATTAGATGTTTTCAATAAAAGTGAAAGTTTTATTGAAATGAAAATTTGCTTTTAATTTAGTATTTCTTTGGTTTTTAATAAATCTTCAGTTTTATTGAAGTGGTTTATTTTGGTAATAGAAATATTTGTCCTAAATGGTGTTGGTGTGAGATCATTCTTAACAAGCCCTTAATAAGGGATGAGTACCTTTTGGGTACAAGGTACGTGACTCTGGATCAGGGGCGTGTGTCATTGGGACACAAGGTAATTAGATGAGATATAACTTAAGAGTATGGAACCTTCAAACTAAGTATTCATGTGTGGGTGTGATGTGAACTATGTAATGGGTATGTAAAAATGATAATAATAATTGGTTTCAAATATTTTATTACTTATTTTCTAGAAAATCAATTGATGTAAATTGGTTTTATTTACCTTTTTTTCAATTGGTTATGATTGGTTTTCTAACTTGTTTATATTTTGTTATAAACTATTTTGGTAAATTGTTTTATATATACTATTTTATATAATGTGCTAACCATTCTAACATAGTGGCATGAGTAGGGATGTAATTGTGGGAATACCTATTGAGTTTTATACTCACACCTGCTTAGGCACTTTGGTGCTTTTGCAGATGTTATCTCCCGAGATAGGGGAAATGGTAATGTTTCACACGTTTTTAGCCCTACCCCACGATACTTGGGATGTTTTGTGAATGTGGATCTTGGGGCTTATAGAGTATGGAGTCTTGAGGTCTCTTGAGAGTCTTTAGTTGTTTATCTGCTGTTTACTTTGATACTTTTTTGGTCTTCTACTATTCCACACTTTGATGTGGTTTTGAGATACATGAAGTTGTTTAGTATTCTTTCTTTTGTTCATGCATAATTTAGTGAACGGTTGTGTAACACCCCAAGATTTCATAGTAAGTTATTTCTTCAATGTAATTCAATAACTTGCACTGCACACAACTCAGAGTTCAAACGCACCAAGACTTACCAAACTAGCTGTTCAGAAGTGGTTATGAATAGTATTAACTGAATTTTGAATTTTATATAATCCTTCTAATTTTTGAATCCATATTATGAGTTTCTTATACATAATATAATAACAACTTCATTTTTTTCAGATAAAAGCAGTATTTTTTTTAAATGCAATTTTACCACCTTTTAAGGTGAACCCTTTTTAAATCCAATATTTGGAACTTTCATATATTAAATTTTAGAAAATAAACTTCTTCTTTATAATTGGGACATAAAAATTTAGTTTTGATAAATTTTTGGTGTTTTTTTAATAACTTTCATATTTGGGTGAATAGTGAAAAATACTAAATTTTAAATGAAAACAACTTTTTTAATCAAAATAATTTATAGTGTTCAACTATACATATGAATGGTTTAGAATCATAATTAGATTATATTTTTAGCATTTAATCCAATGTTGGTCATTGAAAGTAATTTCACTTTGAAATTGGACATAAACAAGTTTCAATCTTTTAGTAGTTATTATTTCTTAAAAATACGCTTTTTGGTTTTGACAACAAGAATTAATTTTAAATTAATAAATGAAATTTCTATGTTTTTAATTTGGTAAAATAAACTTCATTTTGGAATTTGGAATATCAAATTTACCTTAGGCTGAATTTTTGGTATGTTTCTGAAAACTTTCGACTTTTAATGAATAGTAAAAAACACTGCGTTATTGGTTAAAACTGACCTTTCATTTAAATAATTATTTATTTTATTTAAATTCATTTTAGGTCCAAATAGATAAATAATACCTATAAATATTCTATTTAATCCATTGGAGTCATTTTTTAATAATATTATATATATATATATATAATTTTGTTGAACTTTTCATCGTCCTTTACCCACCTCCTAGGAGAATTTGCAAATTCACATAAAACTTAATTTTACCACTTCTATGAGTTGAATTTAGAAAATTTAAGAGACACTTTTGATATCAGTAAGTAAAATTTGGTTCAATGAGATGAAAATAATTTCCGGTGAATAATAACTTTTGACTTTTATTTACCGCAGATAAAAGTAAATAGGGTAATTAAAGGTAAAAATGATATTATTATTACCCTAACACATGTCATAATTCTATTAGATAAGTGTAATTCGACGAAAAATAAAATATAATCCTTTATTTCCACTTGGATTAGATTAGGACATTTATTATTAATTAATTCAAAGAAGAGTTAAAATTCTTAAATTCAAAGTTTAATAACTAAACCATTTTTAATATAGGGTTAAACATAAGATAAATTTGACTATAAATATTCATTAGAAATCTAAAAATATTTTCTACATAATGGTATTTTATTTTAATTTTTTAGACATTAAATAGTTTAATTTTATTTATGACATGATGATGATGCAGTAATTACTTAATTAGTGAAATATTAAAATATTTGATATTATAAATATTGAAATAAATTTAATTTGAGACTTTTTATGAAGTACACTAATTTTATAGGTTAATATGACATGTTAGGGTTGGTTAGATTAATTTTTTTCGAAGTAATAATGCTGTTATGAATTTAGAAAAAACAAAATACCAAATAGTGTCCAAATTGACATAAACGATTTTTAAAAAAAAAAATTATATTATTAATTGATATTTTATTCTAAAAAATATAAGGTTCTTCCAAAAGACTTATATAATGAAAGCGGCATCCTTAATGAAATACTTGGGGTTATATTGGAAGTATATATTAAGTTTATTAACCATATAATATAAAAATACAAAGAGACATGGTAAATGTCAAACTATTTAACTAAGAGTTAAATCTAAAAGATAAGGTTAATATAGTGACCCAATCCTGTCTAAAACCTATTGGTTGAGTGGTTTTAAACCCAGCCCCACCTTATCCTTTAAATAATTTATTTTTGAGCCATTATAAACTGAAAAGGATTTTATCATAAAATAATATATCTAGCTTTTCTTCAGGTGCCCCTCACCCCTCTTATAAAAGGGAACTTCCCCTTCTCTCTAATTCACACCTTAAAAGCCATTTTGCTTGGCCAAAATCTTCCCAAATACCCTCTAAACTATTCTCCCTTTATCCTAGATGCATTCCTTTGGTCATAAACATAACCTAATGAACCCTTTTGATCAAATCAAAAGGAAGAACCTGAAGAAGAGGTAAATATTTCATCACCTCTTTCATGTTCCATTCTTCTTCCACTTCATCTTTCATTGTTGTTTCCATTCTAAAATAATAACTCCTATATATTATATATACTATGATGTTATTATAAATATGGTACAACCATATTCATTATTCTATCCATCCTTTGAATTACCTGTCCCCATACATGCGTACAAACGGCTTACCGTCTCCACGTCGTGGTGTAATTGTTATTCAATACATTATTATTTGGATGGGTATAATAATGATGTGTAATTGATGTAAATAATAAATATAACATGATAATTATTTTTTATATATGATATACCATCCAATTATATATTATTTTAATATCAAAAGAATGATATTGTTGCTCATGCGTACGTACAGATTACCATCTCCGTGAACGCGATGAGATTAATTCCCCATCGTAATCCATAAAATAAGACAAATAAGATACATCATATCCATAAAAAACATTACTTACGTAAAAAATCATATAAAGGAAAATGAATCAGTTAACAGATGAAATGATGGTAATACTAAGATATTATTAACAAATCAATATTAAAAGATCATATATGATATCATCTTAATGTATATTATTCTAGTTTAATTTAATAACAATTATTTCACCATTATACAGGAGGTTAACCTACCCTCGACCAAGGAAAAGTACAAGGTAAGGGTTAATTTTACAATCTCTTTGTTATCCGAGGTTGTTTTTACATATGTATCAACTGGGACATATTTTTTATCCATGTACATGTTTCATAAAAGATTTTTCAAATAGATTTTAAGGGACTTTTTTCTAAAACATCATTTTAAATGTTTTAAAGATTTATTCTTCTAAACTATTCTCATTAATGTCCATGTTTTTGAAATGGTTTTAAGGATTTATTTATTTGGACATGAATGTTTTAAAATGTTAATTCTTTTCAAAAGTTTCAAATTGGTATGAGACACTTTGATTCAAAAATGTCTTTAAATGTATTCCTTTATAAATTGTGTGACTTTTAAAGGTTTTCATGAAAAATGGATATTTCTCTCAAAGAGTTTTACAAATCATTTTCATCTATGTCAACATACTTTGATGGATTTTAAACTTTTTTGAAATTGATTTATTATGATTCAAATATTACATATTGTATTGAAGGTTTTGTGATATGTTTGACTGTGGATGTGTTATTTTTATACCATTCATGGTGTAAGGATAAAGTATTGACATTTAATATGCTAGTTTTAATATGAATGTTTATTTTATGTTTAAACCTTTTCATATGAGGAATGCATTTGACTTAGTAAGTGATGGGTGGAGCCCACTATAGCTACTCAATGCATAGGTAGGTCTCATGAGACAAACTAGTGTCTTGGAACAAGGCCTTGAAAAAATCTTATTTATATTATTGGCACAAGGCCTTGACTATGTGGTTATCAAATTCTGGAATTATGCATTCCATCATTATGAAAGTGGCTATTGATATTGCATATGATTATTCGACTAGTAGAATATCCATGTGAATAAGTAAATAAAATTATTTGATTTTATCTTTTACATATTATGCTGAAGTTCAAGTTTAAAAGGCTTTTGTTTTATTCTTATTCATTGCCTTAAATTTTTATTCTTAACTATGAAATTTTCTGCTATATTATTATCTTTACTGAGCATCTGAGCTCACCCATTTCTATGTTTTATTTTCCCAGGATGTGAAGAAGTATATTATGACTGAACTGCAGGGATAGTATATGGGATCTCAATGTTTTCTATGGAAACAATTTTGTTGTATTTTTTCATTTTATGATGTAATGTAAACCTTATGAATGTATCTAGTACATTCAAGGCTACTAAACTAATCGGTCTTTTGAGACCTGATCTTTTGTGATCATGCCAATGATACGTAATAATTCACTGACTCTGGGCTTTTGGGGTTGGGGCGTTACAGGTTTTGTGTTGGTTTATTGGTTTATTTCATAAAGGGTAAATGTAACACCCCAAGCTTCCATGATATGCTTTTTTTAAATAATTCAATAGCGTGTGATATACGCAACACAGAGTTCAAACGCACCACGTCCTATCAAACGAGCCGTTTCAAAAGAGGGAATGAATAGTATTAACCACATTTTTAATTTTATATATCCCATATAATTTTAACATTTATCTTTTTTGTTTCTTAGACATAATATAATGACAAATTCTATTTTTTAGATAAAAGAAGAATTTTTCAAAAAATGAAGTTTTTCCGCCCTTTAATGGAGAACCCTTTTTAAATACAATATTTGATACTTTTATCTAATAAATTAAATTATAGTAGATTATTATTTAGAATCGAGATAGGAGAAAATTTCATATGGAATTTTTTTGGTCATTTTCTGATAACTTTCACATTTTGATGAATAGTGAAAATACTAAATTTTAATTGAAAACAACTTTTTTAATAGAACTAAATTATAGTGTTAAATTATACATATGAGTGGATTTATAGTATAATTAGGTTATATTTTTATCATTTAATGTAATTTAGGTCATTTTAAGTAATTTCAAATTTAAATTGGACATAAAAACATGTCAACCTTCTGATAGGTTTTACTTCTTAAAAACCCACTTTTTGGTTTTGACAATAGGAATTAATTTTAAATTAACGACTAAAACTTCTGAATTTTGAATTTGAATTTTTTTTCCATATTTGTAATATGAATTTCCAAATTGGGTAAATAGGTACCTTCTATTTTTTGACAGTATGAATAGTAACTTTAGAAATTATTTTTGTTTACCATGGTTAAACGGTAAATCAGGTAAATAAGGCTAACAAAAATTATATTATAATAATATAAAACTACCATAACACAAGTTTTAATCTTATTTTATGAGCTATATTCAACAATTAGATTCCTTAGTACAAAATTTTGGCATTTGGGGACCACTTGGGTGTGATAATGACAAGTTATAAAAATTAAATTAAAGTAAAAATAATTATAACATAAACATATATCTTTTACTAAATTGATTTTAATATAGGTTTATATAACTGATATATATGTATATAAATAGAAATTAGAAAGATAAAAATATTTTCTACATCATGGTATTTTATTTTTAATGTTTAGACTTTAGATAAATATATTTATTTATGACACAATTATGATGCAGTGATTACCTCATTAATGAAAGATTCTAATAAATGAATTTATATATATGAAAATAAATGATATTTTAAAATTTTTATGAAATCCACTATTTTTTTGCTGTACATTGATATATTAGGGATGATTTAATGTCTTTTTTGCGAAGTAATCAATATGTTAAGACTTAAAAAAAATCAATTACTAAATAGTATCAAAATTGACATAAATGAGTTTTTAAAACAAATACTATTTTATTAAATGATATAAAAATCCTAAAAATCAAAATTTTGACAAAAAAACTTGGATTGTGATAAAAATTTCATCAATTATCCACTTTAAGTTCTCTTGTAGTTTTATAGTAATTATATCAACCATGTAGTATATAAATACAAGAGGACATGGTAAGAGTTAACTTATTTTACAAAGGGTTAAATCGAAAAGATAAGGTTAATTTTATGACCTATTAAAGTCTAAAACCTATTGGTTGGTAGGATTTCTATCCATACTCATATTATAATTTAAATAAATTAATTTTGAGATATAATAATCTGAAAAATATTTTATAATAAATTAATATCTCAAGCTTTTCCTAAAGTACCCCTTAGCTCTCTTATAAAAGGGAACCTCCCTTTCTCTTTAATGCACACCTCTAAAGACCTTTTTATTGGCCAAAACATACCCTGATTTCCTCCAAAATTCCCAAAATTCATCTTATATTTAAACCTATTTTCATAAATTCAACTTAAGGAGTCCTTTTGTACAAATCAGAATGAGACACCCGAAGAAGAGGTAATCATTTTATCCCTTCTTTCAAAGTTCAATTATTCTTCTACTTCATCTTAATAAGTTGTTACCATAATAAAATAATAAATCCAAAATATAATATATGATGAAATGTTTTTAAATATTATGGAACACCCATATTCCTCTTTTTACCCATACTACGAAAAACAGTACCACCAAGTGTGCGTACGTACGACTTACCGTTTCCATGCCATCATGTAATTTTTTTCATGTACACATTATTTATATGGGTATAAAAATGAATATAATGGATGTGAATAATAAATATAACTTGATTTTTATTCTATAAAATTCTTATTCCATCAAATTCCACACCATATAATCATTAAAGGAATGATATCGTTGCTCGTGCGCACGTATGACCAACCATCTCCACGATGCGATGAGATTCATTATTCACTTTAATCATCAAAGAATGATTAAAAAATATCATTCATAATTATGAAATATATGACATAATACTTCTAATTAAATTATATATATATATTTACATATATTTCATTCAATTATTTCCATTCAATACGATAAGAAAATGGAAACAACTTTCATGCGTACGTACGGTCTATCGTCTCCATGAACGTTAAATTCCCTTTTATATATCTATATTTTATATATATTTATATTATTAATATATATGATATATAAATCATATTATATATTCTGGATGTATGTAAATCATGATCTAATTAATATGATCAAGAATAACAAGTTAAAACACGTACAATAAACAAAACGATATTACCCGAAATATTGCATTAACTTGGAATTATTAATAAATGGATAATATAAAGTCATAAAAGAATCATATATGATATCATAAATATTATTATGATTCTAATATAAGTTAATAATATGTTTAAAAATTTTACACATGAGTTTCAAATCCGTATGAAGAGTATCATAACTAAGGTAAGGGTTAATTCCTCAATCTCATTATTATCCAAGATTGTTTGTGTGTAAGTATATGCTGAGACAGATATATCATCCATGTAAATGTCTCATAAAAATGTTTTCAAAAAAAAAAATTTAAGGTTTTATGGAAGGGAATATTAAAATAGATCATCATTTTAAATATTTTAAATATTTATTTTTCTAAATCTATTTAATTAATGTCAATGTTTTCAGAATGATATTAAAGATTTATTCATATGGACATATTGGTTTAAAATGTTAATTACTTTAAAAATATTCAAAGTGGTATGGGAAAATTTTATTAAAAATATATCTTTTAAATTAATTCCTTTATAAATTTTGTGACTTTTAAATGATTTCATGAAAAGGGGATATTTCACTCAAAGATTTTTAATGATTAATTTCAACTATGTAAACATCCTTTATTGGAAATTATTCTTTATTGAGGTTAATTTATTATAATAAAATCATCCATATTGTATTGAAGGAGTTATGATATGTTTGACTATGGATGTGCCATTCTTATACCATTCATGATTTATGGTTAAAGTATTAACATATCGTATGCTAGTTTCAATGTGAATGTTTATGTTATGTTTCACCTGTTTCATATGAGTAATTCATTAGACATAGTAAGTGATGGGTGGGGCCCTCTATAGCCCCTCGATGCATTGGTATATTTCATGAGACAAACTTGTGTCTTGGAACAAGGACTTGTCAAAATATTTGTGAATTATCTTGGCACAAGTCCTTAACGTATTAGTTATTTTGTCAGACATTATGCATTCCCTTGTTATGAAATTAGTTATCACGTGTGATTATTTGACTAGTAGAATATACATGTACATGATTAAATGGTAATGTTTGATTTATTTTTCTCCATATCATGTTCATATTTTTTAAAAAGGATGATGTTTTTATTATACATCTTTCCTTAAAAGTTTATAGCTTTCTCTAAATTATTTACCTTTACTGAGCATTTGAGATCACCCATTTCTTATGTTTTATTTTCCCAAGATTACAAGAAGTGTATTATGATTGATATGCATGGTTATGTTAGGGGAATAATGGAATTTATTAAAGGATTATCTATGATGTATTTTATGTAAGAAATTGTAATGTTAAGTTCTTGTATTTAATCTATTCTCCAAGAGTGCTGAACTGATCGGCACTTTGGGACTTGATTCTTTTTAATTAATTCAATGAATTAGAATAATGTACCAGCTTTGGGTAACTGAGGTTGGGGCGTTACAGTTTCTATCATTGGAAGTTTATCAGCAACCTTGTAAATATATTTAGAAAACATATATTAGGGATCATAACCCTAAGATATACTTTATGGATAAGTATAGAAGAACCCCCTAGAATGTTGGAAAAGTAGGGATTAAGTGGATATTCCGAGAAGTACATCCCTATATATATATACTACCTATGGATGTAGTTTTGGAATAGATGTACAATTGGGTAAAATCTCTAACAAAGTTTTTGAGGCTTGACTCAAGGTAACCTGGTACACGACAATGGGACTTACATCACACCTGGTTTGACACTCCCAAGGGATATGCTTGGGATAATTCATGTTTTCTTTAAAAACCATTATAAAGGATTTATTAGTAAATATATCCTCAAAGGAACCATATTAATGATTATGGATTGGAGATGCATAATTTTTTCAATTTATGTTATGTAATTTACTAGTTTGAAATTATGAATTATGATTTATAACCTAATCCAGTGTATGCTATTATTTAGAAATGGTGCCTAGTAGAAGAAATGGAAATAATATCAACACACATAATCCATGTAGGGATTACCCTCATATGAATGATAATGATAGTGGAGTTGGTGAAACAACTGGTATTGAACATCTTATAACCATACTAGGACAGCTGACACAGGTTATAAATAATAACCTTGAACATATAGAGCATCCTAATCCTCAACACAGAGGATCAATGTTAGACTCATTCATGAGATAACAACCACTAACATTAAATGGGACTACAAATTCTTTTGCAGTTGAGTAGTGGATATGTTCCTTAGACAAAATATTTTGTCCTTTGAGAAGTAATGAAAGGGAAAAGGTTCTCATGACAGTTTTTCATATATTAGGAAATGTGTATTAATGGTGGTCATTAATTCAAAACACAAAGGAGGATGAAGACATGATAAATATGGAATGGATTGAGTTTAAAGAACTTTTTTTCTAGAGAAATAATTTCCTCGTGAATAGCAAGCTGATATGGAAATACAATTACTGAGCCTACGGTAAATGAGGGATGAGAATGTTGAAAATTAAGAGGCTAACTTTACAAGGTTTCCCAAGGAACACTGCATACTACATACATAACCCATGATATAATATTAATTGATTCTTTGATGTGTTAAAACCATTACTTCAACGGGCTTTGGTCTCATAATATTTATCATCGTACAAAGATATAGTCTCATGTGCTGTTACGATAGAAAATGAATTCTCTATGTCCTATGACATTAAAGTAATGTAAGAGAAGAAGTTAACGGTGGAGAAAGAGATAGATAAGAAGAAATAGGGAAAGAAGGATTTTCCCTTTTGTGTTAATTGTGGAATGAAACACCCTGGTATTTGCCTAAAAGGAATTATAGTTTGTTAAAATTGGGGAGAAAAAGGCCACCATGCTCGTGATTACAAGGGGAATAAAGAGGCTGTTAATGTTAAATGCTATAATTTACAACAAATAGGATGTTATGAATATTATTTTCCAATGTTTCAAGAAATTATAGCTCAGAAAAAGAAAATAGGTCAAGGGTAAGCTTATTTTGTTACTATAGTTGAAGTGTAATAATTAATGTATTTTTGTTTTTGGATTCAAGAATTATATTTCGGTTATAAGACTAATGTGATATATATTTAAGGATGGTAATGCAGTAATTTTTTTCATTAAGGTTTTAATATGATGGAGGTAATCATATTTTTAGTATATAAGAGAAACATTACATTGTTTTGTTAATCTGATGTTACAATAGATTTTGGAATTTTAGATACCTTTTAAAGAAAAATTGGAAAAACGTATTTTGGATAACTCTAAAGGTAGGAATGGATTAAGTTGAACTTCAAATAGTATTTTTTATGGTTAAAACATTTCTTAAGATTATTTTTGGAATGTTATAGTATTATAGTTTTAGAAAAAAAAGAGAACCTGCAGGTTAGAAAATAACTCAGCGTGTCAAAAAAAGTTGTGGGAATCGAACCCACAATCGAATTGAGACAAGGATATATCGCCTACCATTGGAATACAATAAGTCCCTAGTTATTATAAAATATTTTTTTTCATTTAAATGGAAAATTTTTATATTTGGAAACTCATATGATTGAGATTAATAGAATATTTTTGAGTTTTATCTTTTGAAGAGAAAGATGAGTTAGTAGTAGAGGATGAAACTATACATATCCTTCATTGTTTTCTTTTTCTATTAATTAAATCAATTCTACAACACAAGTAAAAGGATCAAAACACCAAAAATGTTTTCATTGTACCTTCTTCTGTGATGAATCAAATGGTCCCTTAGATCATCGTAGATTTATAGCTTTCTGATTGTTAACTTTCTCCTAATATTCTCTATCACTCTACATTAGAACATGATGATTTTTTTTCTCTTTCATATCTATTTTTTCGTACATAGAATCCTAGTATGTGTTTTTTCTAGTAACCATCATACCTAACTTTCTTTAGTTTAAAATAGAGGCCTCGTTAATCAATTTTTTCGACGTGGGATTTTAACCAAGATATTTTGAAATGTCAAACCCCTAGTTTTCAATCCTGAGATTAAATTTCTAGGACGGAATTTAATGAAGGATGTGATAATGTAACACCCTAATCTTCTATGGAACACTTCCTTTTTAAATAATTCAATAGTGTGTGATGTACACAATACAGAGTTCAAGCACACCACAACCTATCAAACTAGCTATTTAAAAAGTGATTATGAATATTATTAACAACATTTTGAGTTTTATATTTCTCATATATTTTTAAAATTCATATTTTGTGTTTCTTAAACATAATACAAGGGAAAATATAATTTTTTAGATAAAAGAAATATTTTTAAAAAAATGCAATTTTTCCACATTTTAATGGAGAACCCTTTTTAAATACAATATTTTACACATTTATATATTCAATTTAATGAAATTAAATTCTTATTTATAATCGGGAAATAAAAAATTAGTTTTGATAAATTTTTGGCACTTTTTTAACAACTTTCACATTTTGATGAATAGTGAAAAAACTAAATTTTAATTGAAATTTTTTTTTAATCGAAAACATTTATAGTGTTAAATATTATATTTGAGTGGTTTTAAAGTATAATTATATTATATTTTTATCTTTTAATATAATTTAGGTCATTTAATGTAATTTCAAATTAAAATTGGACATAAACACATGTCGATCTTTTGATAGTTTTTACTTCTTAAAAACACGCTTTTTGGTTTGGAAAATAGGAAATAATTTTAAATTAATTAGTTAAAATTCTATGTTTTGAATTTGGAAAAATGGATTCAATATTTGGAATCAGAAGGTCCAAATTGTGTAAATACTTACCTCTTATTTTTGGACATTATGAATAGTAACTTCATTAATTATTTTCATTGACCATGGTTAAAGGGTAAATCAGGTAGAAAAGGGTAAAAAAATAATATTATAATAATATAAAATTATCTTAACTCATGTCCTAGTCCTATTTCATGAGATATATTCGACCATGATCATCATTAGGCCGAAATTATGCCATTTGGGGACCATTTGGGTGTGGTAATGATATGTTATAAAAATTAACATAAAGTAAAGATAATTATAACATAAACATATATCTTTTACTAAATAGATTTTAATATATGTTTATATAATTGATATCTATGTCTATAAATATTCATTATAAAGATAAAAAATATTTCCTACATTATGATATTTTATTTATAATTTTTAGACATTAGATAAACATATTTATTTATGACACAATTATGATACAGTGATTACCTCATTAACAAAACATTCAAACAAATGTATTTATAAATATTAAAATAAATGTATTTGGAACATTTTTATATTATACATGAATTTTATGGACTAAATTGACATATTAGGGATGGGTTAATGCCTTTTTTTCTAAGGAATATTTTTATATTACTTTAACAAAAATAAATTACTAAATAGTGTCAAAATTGACATAAATAAGTTTTTAAAAAGAATACTATTTTATTAAATGATATAAAAATCCTAAAAATCTAAAGTTTGTCCAAAAAACATGGATAGTAATAAAATTTTCGTAAATTATCCACTTTAGGTTCTCTTGGAATTATATAGTAATGATATTAACCATGTAGTATATAAATATAAGAGTACATGGTATGAGTTAACATATTTTAGAAAGTTTTAAATCTAAAAGATAAGGTCAATTAATCTTGGAGGCAAAACATTGCTTAGAAATCCAAATCATGGAGTCATTTTTGCAAATCAAAAGGAGACACTCGAAGAAGAGGTAATTGTATTATCCCTTCTTTCAAACATCATTTCTTCTTCTACTTCCTCTTACTAATTTGTTACCATACTAAAATAATAACTCCAGCATCTACTATATGCTGAGATTTTTTTAAATATTATGGGACAACCATATTCCTATTTTACCCATACTATGAAAAACAATACCACCATGTGTGCGTACATACATATTACCGTCTCCATGCCGTGGTGTAAATTTTTTTCATGTAAACTTTATTTCTATGGGTATAATGATAAATATAATGGATTTAAATAATAATTAAAACATGATATTTATTTTTTAAAATTCGTATTCTATCCAATTCCATACCATTTAATCATTAATAGTATTATATCGATGCACATGCATACATACGGCCTACCATCTCCACGATGCGATGATATTCATTCTCCACTATAACCATCCATGAATGATTATAAAAAATATATTATTCATAATTATGAAATATATGAAATAATAAGTCTAATGGAATGATAAATATATATATATATATATACACAAATATTTCATTCAATTACTTCCATTCAATACGATAAGAAAATGAAATCAACGTTCATGCGTACATACGGCCTACCGTCTCAATGAACGGTGAATTCCATTATATATAAATATATATATATATATATATATTATATTTATATTATGAATATATATGATATATAAATCATAGTATACATTCAGAAAGTAAGTAAATATTTATCTAAGTAATTTTATCAAGAATAAAAAGTCAAAACATGTACAATAAACTAATCGATATTACCCAAAATGTTGCAGTAACATGGAATTGTTAATAAATTGATAATATAAAGTCATAAAAGAATCATATATTTTATGATAAATATTATTATGATTCTGATATTAGTTAATAATATTTTTAAAAACATTATATAGGAGTTTCATATTCGTATGGAGAGTATCAGTCCTAAGTTAAGGGTTAATTCCTTAATCTCATTATTATCCAAGATTGTTTATGTGTAAGTATATACTAGGACAGATTTATCATAAATGTACATGTCTCATAAAAAGGTTTTCAAAAATAATATTTTAAGGTTTTAGAGAAGGGAATCTTTAACTAGATCATTATTTTATATATTTGAATGATTTGTTTTTATTAATATATTTAATTAATGTCCATGTTTTCAAAATGATTTTAAGGATTTATTCATGTGAAAAAAATTGTTTTAAAATATTAATTCCTTTAAAAAGATTCAAATTGGTATGGGGAACTTTGATTCAAAAATATATTTTAAATGAATTCCTTTATAAATTTTGTGGCTTTTAAATGATTTCATGAAAAATGGATATTTCTCTCAAATATTTTAATGATTAATTTCAACTATGTCAACATCTTTTATTGGTTATTATTCTTAATTGATGATGATTTATTATAATACCATATTCCATATTTTATTGAATGAATTATGATATGTTTGACTGTAGATGTACTATTTTTATAACATTCATGATTTATGGTTAAATTATTAACATTTTTTATGTTATTTTTAATACGAATGTTTATGTTATCCTTCACCCTTTTCATGTGAGGAATTCATTAGACTTAGTAAGTAACGGCTGGGGCTTGATATAGCCTCTCAATGCATCAATAGGTCTCATGAGATAAACTAGTGTCTTGGAACAAGGCCTTGATAGAATATTTTTGAATTGTCTTGGCATAATGGCATGACATAGTAGTTATTATGTCCAACATTATGCATTCCATTATTATAAAATTAGTTATCACATGTGATTATTTGACTATTAGAATATCAATAGGTATGTTTACATGGTTATATTTTAATTATTTTTTCCTTATTATGGTCATGTTTATTTTTAAAAGGCTGATGTTTTTATTATACATCTTTCCATAAATGTTTATAGCTTCTGCTAAATTATTTAACGTTAATGAGCATTTGAGCTCACCCATTTATTATGTTTTATTTTCCTAGGATGCCAATAAGTGTATTATGATTGATATGTAGGGTTAAGCTGAGGAAATAATGGCATTATAAAAAGATTATCTATGTTGTATTTTATGTTATAAATTGTAATGTTAAGTTCTGGTATGTAATCTATCTTCCAAGACTGCTAAACTAATCAGTCGATTGGGACTTTATTCCTTGTAGTCATGCTAATGTATTAAAATAATGCAATAGATCTGGGTAACTAGGGTCAGGGTGTTACAGTAAATAATCCCCCACTTATATTTGAAACCTATCGGAATTTATTACCAGCCTTTCGAGTCTTGGGGATGTCCCTTAAGGAAAATTAATGAATCATTGTCCTCTGAAGCCAATGAGATTTAGTGGGTCATTACAGACGGTATCAGTCTTGTCCTTCCTTTGAGATAAAAATGTTATCAACTTGTTCAGTACTTGCCTAACAAGTATTCATCAGTGTCCTTGGTCTCAAAGTTGGAATTCATTATTTTATATTCTTGGGGTTGGAATCTTATAAAGGAGTAGGATTGTCAAAACTTTAAATGTATTGCATAAAATTAAGTAGCCAACCCTTTTATAATGAAATTCAAGATTCAAATGAGTTGGGTAGACAAGTTTTTGGATACACTTTTAGGATCTTGGAATCTCATTGTCATGGGTTTAACCAATGAGACAAGCATGAAATGCATTGTAGAGGAATAAATTCCCACTAGGATTGCATATTTCATTTCAATTGATGATTTATGATTTTGTGCAAATGTGTAAATTTTTGAAAAATGTAGAATCTATTTTCGAATGAAATATTTTAAAAAGAGGATATTTGGTGTATTTTAAAAAAGGTTTTCTCTTCAAAATCATGGATTAATCTTTCAAAAATGGTTGAACATAGAAAATATTGTTTTGGAAAATAATGTTCTGATATTTGATGTGATAGAAGATTAAATACTAAGGAATAACTTTCTAGAGAGTGATATTGATGGGTTCAATGTTGGCCTAGGAAATGAAACCTGGTATGCATCATAAGAACCAACTAGAGGAAGTTGTATAGAATGTGTTTGCACCTGAACCATGGGTTAACCAAGAGATATTTTAGAATATTGTCAAAGATTTTCAAGCAGTGGATACAAGGAACTGGAGGAATGATCCATGGTTTATGGATCATACCATCCAGTTCATGAAACAAAATCCACCTAACATCACAGGTGATGCTGAAACCAAGAAGTTGGAGGTGTGGATCAGTAGGATGAATCGTATCATTGAGTTTATCGACACACAAGTGGAGTAGAAGTTCAAGATGGAGACATACATGCTTTAGGGCCTTGCACACCGGTGGTGGTATTTAACAGTGCAGGAAGAATTGGATGATGTATTTATATGGGAGGATTTTGAGGAATAGTTCAACAACCAATTCTATCCTCACATGTTCAAGATATAGAAAATGATATAATTATTTAGAATTAAACAATAGAGTCTCTCTATCATAGAGTATGTAGCTAAATTCATGAATTTATTGCAATTTTCACCATAAGTGGCGGCAAGTGCGTCCTTGAAGGCACACATCCTATTATTTGAGGCTGTGACCAGAGATTCGATCAAAGATTACGGTGCTCTGTATTACGGATTATGTAGAGACGGTGAACAGAGTGACTATGGATGAACATGATATCCCATGATCTACAGGAGCAGGTATGATGATACCTATAATAAATGGTGGGAACTCAACCACTGGGAGCAAGCGTAAAAGGGGAACCTATTTCCAAAGTGTATGTGGAAATTAGAATCAGATAGCTAGATCAGTGAACCTTCCTCCATGACCCAAGATAAAAGAAGGTTGATTTCAATGTGGTTCACTTGACAACTTAAATCGAGAGTGTATGGTACAACCTAGAGCATGTCAAAATTGAAAACATATAGGGTATCTTTAGTGTTATTTTCATAGTGCTCCAATGTCAGGTACTCAAGACACATCTCAGGTGTCGTAAGCATTATATGATTCGACAGGGTGACGATAGAAAAATCAATCTCATTAGCAGAGCAGATCTAGCTTTGGTGATTCCAGAAATACCATGACTCCTCAACCAGGGCAATATCAACAATGTAACAGGGAGAAAAGTGCAGCGATGAAGAAATTTTATGGGTCTAAGTAGATGATTGTAGATTATTAGGTTGGACCATCTATGATGAGAGATATGATTTTTTTGAATTCTACCCTTGTGCAAGTGATCTTCAATACTGGTGCATCACATTCTTTAATTTATTCTCATGTTGTTGATTTTTATGTTTAAATTTAGAAATGATGCCTTCTCTTTTAAAACTAAAAACTCCTTTCAGGGAAATAGAATGTCAAGCCTTTTTGTGTAGAACATGTTCTATAATTTTTGATGAATTTGAGATAAAACAGGACTTCTCGATGTTCGACATGGTTTTCTATGATGTAATCTTGGGTATGGATTTGTTGAAAATGTTCAAGGCTCACATCGACTATTACAAGAGAATATTTAGTTTCATGACTGAGGATGGAATCGATAATCCCTTCATAAGAGAGGGAATGATAAGGAAAGGTGAAAATAGCTTGTTGGAACTGATGTTTGTAACAATCTCTTACCAGTTAGCAGCATTGACTTTGGAATCAATGGAAGAGATCGAGGATAATATTTTTCTAGTGGTTGGGGATCAATTTCCAGTTGTCTTTCCCAAAAACTTCTCAGGGTTACTACATATAAGGGATGTGGAGATTACAATTGATATTATTTCAGGGATCATTACTATTTCATTTCCATCATATAGTATGGCGCCAACAGAGTTATGGGAATTGAAAGTGCAGTTGGAGGAGCTGGAAAGATAGGTTTTTATTCATCCAAGTACATCTCTGTGGGAAGCACTAGTTTTGTTCGTGAAGAAAGAAGACAGAACTCTTTAGCTGTGTGTTAATTATCGTAAGCCTAACCAAGTTACGATAAAGAACATATATCCACTTCCATACATTGATGATCTGTTTGATCAATTATAGGGAGCTCAATGGTTTTCTAAAATTTAATTTCTCTCAAGATATCACCAATTGGATGTTTGGAAGGAAGATAATCCAAAGATAGATTTTAGAAGAAGATATGGCCACACTACTGGAAAACTAACCTATACCAACGGTTTGGAACTATTGGTATAGGCCGCCAAACCGTTGGTATATCCTATACCAACGGTTTGGAGAACCGTTTCCATGTAAGCCGTTGGGATAGGTCTATACCAACGGTTTTCCCAAAACCGTTGGTATAGACCTATCCCAACAGTTTTGGAAACCGTTGGTATAATTAATATGAAAATCTATACCAATGGTGGTGGAACCGTTGGTATATGTATTTCAAAAAAAACATTCACTGGGATTTGATCCCAGGACCCCTAGTTTATTATTCAATGACTTAACCACTAACCTAACATGAATTTTGAGAAAATAATTACATAAATATATATATGTATTCTCATAATTATTTTCAATTTTGATTTATATAATGTTCTGGGTAAGAAGAAATGATAAAAAAACAAAGGATCTATACCAACGGTTGTCAAAACCGTTGGTATAGGCCTATACCAACGGTTTTGATAACCGTTGGTATAGATTTTGATTCTGGATTTTGATTCTGGGGCAAGGTTGATTTGTGAGGGACCTTTACCAATGGTTTTGGAAAACCTTTGGGGTAGGTATACCCTTTCCCAACGGTTTGGCCAAACCTTTGAGAAAGATGTCCACAAAGTGGACTTTTCCCAATGGTTTGGCCATACCGTTGGGAAAGGGTATACCTATCCCAACGGTTTTCCAAAACCGTTGGGAAAGGTGGCCTCAAAGTGGGATTTCCCAATGGTTTGGCCAAACTGTTGGGAAAGGGAACCAATACCAATGGTTTTTACGAACTGTTGGTATAGAAGCATTGGGAAAGGTCAGATTTCCAGTAGTGCCACTTGGAATATATAGTTATTATTTTTGGTCTAATGAAGGCACCATCAGTCTTCATGGATTTAATGAATCAGATATTTTAGTGATATATAGATTCTTTTTTTGTGGTAGTTGTGGAAAACATCCTGGTGTATTCAAAGTAAAGGGTTAACCCTAAGGAACACCTATAAATGATGTTAAAAATCATGAGAGATCACTGTTTTTATTCCAAATTATCAAAGTGTGATTTTTTGAAAAAAAGAATTACATTTTCTTGGTCATTTCATTTTTTAAAAAGGTTTTTATATTCATCTTGAATAGATAGAAGTTGTTATCTTGTGGAACAACCAAATAATGTCTTTGAGATACGAATTTTTCTTAGTCTAGCTGGCTACTACCGATGCTTTGTGTGTTATTTCCCAAAACTAGCTTCTCCAATGAGAACTCTGGAAAAGAAGAATGCTTTATTATAATGGATAGAGGAATGATAGAAGTATTTCTTGGAGATTAAATTTATTCTAACATCGGTACCTATCTTGATTTTTCCAGAATCAGGATAGGGGTATGTTGTGTACTGTGATTCTTCGAGATCAGGGTTGGACTTTGTTCTCATGAAAATATAACATGTATTTGCTTATGTTTCAAGGTATTTGAGGTTTAATAAGAAGAATTAACCAACACACAATTTGGAGTTAGCTCCAATTGTCCATGATTTTCAAACATGGAGACACTATCACATTCATGAGAAATTCCCTGTGTTTACAGACCACAGAAGATTGAAACACATTTTCTCACATTGATATTAGAATCATAGGAAAAGGAGATGGATGGAGTATCTCTAAATGTTTGACATAGACTAGATGTATACACCAGGAAAAGGGAATTTAGTGGCAGATGCATTGAATAGAAATTCATATGCCCAATTGGAGAAAGAAGCTTTAGATGAATGGTAGTTGATGTCGGTCCTAGTCGACATGAATGTGGAATGTGAAGACCGAGGTGATGTTGCATTCTTTTAAACTATTATTTTTCCTTATTTGGTAAATATTGTCAAAGAGGCACAAAAATGTAATGCAAAATGTCTGGTTTTTAGTACAAAATTGAATCGTGGGGAGACCACTAAGGGCTGGAATATTTATGAAAGTTTAGTTTTGTGTTTTAGATATCGAATGGTTGTACCTATGTCATCTCAGTAACAACTCCTTCATTCTTACAACCATTTGAGATGGAATGTACATCTAGGTATATAGAATTTGTATAAGGCATTGAAATAGTAGTTTCGGTGGAGCAGTATGAAAAGAAATGTGGTTGAGTTCATCTCATGATACTTAACTTGTCAGTAATTTAAAGAAGATCAAAAAATACCAGAGGGTATGTTGTTGTCTTTACCTATTACAGCATGGAAATGGGAGCAGATAGTAATAGATTTTGTTAAAAGTATTCTATGAACAGTTTGGAAACATGATTTTGTTTTGGTGATACTGTATCAACTTACCATATCGTCCCATTTCATCCATATTCGTGGAAACTCATATGGTGGAGGATCTATCCAAAACTTATATCCAATAAGTGGTAAAGAGACATGAAGTCTCTATTTAAATTTTTTCGGATATAGAACCAAAGTTCACATCTTGTTTCTTGAAATCCTTACAGCAAGCCCTTGGGACTCAGTTGACTATAAGAATGCCATATCATCCTTAGATAGATGGGCAGTCTGAGCAGATGATACAAACATTGGAAGACATTTTTTTAGCCTTGTGTAATAGATTATGGTGGCTCATGGGAGGAGAATCTACCCTTAGTGGAGTTCTCATATAATAATAGTTATCAGGTCTCGATACATATGGCTCTGTTTGAAGCATTGTATGGGTATTCTGGTCATTCTTCACTCTATTGGGTAGAAATATGTTAGACTTCACTAGTTGGGTCTAGTCTTTTCCAGGAAACAATGAAAAAGATTTAGTAGATCAAGAAGATGGATTGAAATGGTTTAGAGTCATCATAAATCTTATGTGGATCATCATCAATAACCATTTTCCATTGTAGTAAGTGATCATGGGTTCTTGTAGATATCTCCATGGAATGGACATCATCATTTTTTGAAGCCAAGAAAGTTACCCCTTGATAAATAGGCCCCATTGAGATACCGGAATGAGTTGTAGAGGTGGGATATCGGTTGGAATTACCACCACAATTCAGTTTGGTGCACAATGTGTTCCATGTATCTCAGTTGAAAAATTATCAGCCTATCCTGACCATGTGATCATATGAGATCATGTCAACCAAGATCCAGGTGCTTCATTGGTACAAATCCTGGTGAAGATTTTGGATAAGAAAGATAAATTCTTGTGTGGAAAAAGAATCAGTCTAGTGTGGGTTTTATGGCAGTATAGTCAGATTCAGAAAGGGACTTGGGAATGAAAGAATTAGATGAAAGAGAAATGTACATAACTCTTTCAGATTGGTGAGGATTTTCTACTTTATGAGGACAGAAAGACCAATGGTGGGGAGAATTATGTACCCTAGGCTTCTAATATGTAACCCTTACTTGATGCTTTTTATTGTTATAAAGTGTAAGGGTGATGAATGAGATAGTTGGGAGAACTTTGAAAGTGTTTTTGAGGCTGAATGGATGTCACACATGCGGCACACAATTTGCCTAATCATGTGGTCAAACCATGAACAGGGGTCCTCTTGAGGCAGTAGCGTCAACATGGTTTGAGCACGATTTGGGAGACCATGTAAGTACAGGATGTGCGGGTAGGTACTAATTCATGGTTAGTGCACATTTTTCCTAACCGTGCGGTCAAACTGTGCGCAGACTCAAAATGAGATCTTTAAAAATAGGATCTTAATCATTCTTTTCAATAAATAACTTGTTTTTCCCCTAAATGCCCATAAATCAAGATTACTCTCCATTGAAGGAAGGATACCCTCTTCCAAGCATTTTAGAGTTGACCTAAAGGCTTCCCTTAGTGAATCAAAGCCAAATTCTTGAGGCATGTGATCGTTCTTCTTTTTTCTTGATCAGTTTCTTAGATCTACTTAGATATACTTTTTCTCTTCCCTTTTTTTCATAGATATATACCCATTATGGGTAGATATAGGTTGGTGGATTTCAAATATGATGAGATTTGGTCTTGATCTTTCTAGGAGAAGATATCTAAGGTGGGTTCTTGGTGAATTGACCCAATTTCCTTAAGTGTTCTTTGCCTGTTGTTAAGTTTCGTCAAAAGCTTTGAGGAATGAGGATTCATTCTTGAATCCTCTTAGTATAATTGATTGGAATGTGTTCAAATTGAATTTATTGTGCAGAATTGATTTTTAATTTGTTTTTGAACACTTGTTGGAAAACTTCTTGAGTGATGGTTGGGAAATCTGTAAAACTGGGTATTTTGAATGAGTACTTTGGTTCTTCGTAATAAAATTTGGATTTTAAAAAGGGGGTTTTTATGGATTGTGGGAACATTTATTAGATTATATGTTTTCAATGAAAGGAAAATTTTTATTGAAATGAAATGTTTCTTTGAAATTGGTTATGCTTTGGTTTTCAATAAAAGTTCTGTTTTATTAAAGTGGTTTATTTTGGTAATGGAAATATTTTTCATAAATGGTGTTGGTTGTATTTCATGATTAAAATCCCCTTAACAAGTGATGATTACCATTGGGGTAAAATTTACGTTACCCTTGATCGGGGGAATGTGTCATTAGGACACAAGGTAATTGGACTAGAGACCTCTCATGAGTATGGAATTGTCAAATGAAGCATGCATGTGTTGGTGTGATGTGAACTATGGAATGGGTATGGACAAATGATAATAATAATTAGTTTCTAAGATTTGATTAGTTACTTTATGGAAAATCACTTGCCGGAAATTGGTTTCATTTACCTTTTTTCACTTGGTTATGATTGGTTTTAGAACTTGTTTATATTTGGTTATAAACTATTTTGGTAAATTAATTTATGTAAATTATATTATATAATGTGATAAATATTCAATCCAAGTTGTATGAGTAGGGAAGTCATTGGGGAAAACCTGCTGAGTTTTATACTCATCCATGCTTTTGAACTTTGGTGCTTTTGAAGATGCTATCTTCCGAGATGGGGGGAAAAGGTAACATTTCACATGTTTTTAGCACTACATCATGATACTTGGGGTGTTCGGTGAATGTGGATCTTGGAGCTTGTGGAGCATGGATTCTTGTGGTCCCTTGATAGTCTTTAGTTATTTATCCACTTTTTACTTTGATACTTGTTTGGTCATCCACTATTACACACTTTGATGTGATTTTGGGATATGTGAAGTTGTTTAGTTGTCTTTCTTTTGTTCATGCATCATTTAGTGAATGGTTGGGTGTGGTTTATTGGTTTCTTTCTTAAATGTTAAATCATCCCTCATTTTATTTGAAACCCTTTGGCATTTATTTCCAAACTTTGGCATCTTGGGTATGTCTTTAAGTCTATTTAATGACTCGTTGTCCTCTCAAGCCAATGAAATTTAGTGTGTCATTACAGTATGGATATGAATATTATGAATGACTTTTAGGGGTAATCTAAGAATGTTTGGGTGTTATAAATGGAGTTTCTAATTTGTTTTTCATTTCAATTTGTATTATAATTTTCAAGCATGTAAATTGTATTCCAAAAACTACTAAACTGGCCGGTCCTTTTGAATTCGAGTCTTGTATCTATGCCAATGAAATAAAGTAAGGCACTTGCTTCAAGATATTGGGGTTGGGGTCTTTACAGTTGGTATTAGACATGATTTAATATAAAACATGGAAACCATATTGAGAAAACATATAATTGGGGAAAAACCCTATGATATAATTTTAAGATTAGTATAAAATCTTAGAATTTTGATAAAGTGGATATTATGTGGGTCTTCTTAGAAATGCATCTTTGTTTGGATACTATAAGTGGAAGTGGTTTTGGATATATGTACCTAGTAGTAACAACTCTAACAAGGTGTCTTGAGCCTGACATGGGGTAACCTTGTACATGAAAACTAGCCTTACTACACACCTAGTTTGGCACACCAAGGGGATATCCGTAGGATAATTCAAATTTTCTTTACAGAACATTATTAAGGATTTGAATATATAATGAAAATGAATAATCAATGTTAAACCTAAGGTGGTTTAGTTTGAAACTATGGTGTCATGATATTTAATAAATTATTATATGTTTTTCTCACTATGAATATTGTTACTCACACTATGCTTTCTAGTTTTAGTTAATGGTTGGAACCTGAAGGAGTGAAGTTAATATTTAACTTGATAGACAAGGTGGTGGAGATGATAAACCAAATGAGATGTTGATAAGATTGAAATATATTTTGTTTATGAATAATAAGCTTTCCCAAAATATTATTAACAACATACACCTTAACCATCTCATGAACCCACCAAATAAGAGAAGGATGGAGTTTTCTAAGATCTCTAGTGGAGGATACCATGGAGAAAATAATGCTTGATTTCCATCATTCAAGAATTATGGAAGGGTAAACCTAGGAAAGTGTATTAATGGAATGGAGAAAGTATTTATGCATGCGAAGTAAGGACATAGAGGAAATAATTGATGATTAAAAATGAATATTATAACAGAAGGAAACAAAAATGACCCTAATAATCGATTTTTACTTATTTTCTATAAATTTTGGGGACCTAGGAATTAGTCGAGTCAATTTCCTATTCTATAGGATAACATCTAGACTATGGAATGACCTATGTGGAAATAAATGTACGATGTATTTATATATTGATCTTGTATTGAAAATCAAACTTAAAAAGAATTTTTAGTGATTGAACTTATTTTAAGGATGTCCATCATATTTATTTTGGAAGTTAAATCCACAGGCTGGGTGACAATCCGTCATATCCGGAAAGGATGCATGGTTTAAACCCACAACCGATGGGTGGAAAGGGTGAAATGACTACCAGTAGACTATGTGATTTCCTAGTTATCATGAGTTTTTTAGTTAAAAAATCTAATGAATAAATGTTATTTTAATTTTAGGGAATTTTTATTTTATAAAATAGATAAATTTGGGATTGGAAAATGATTTGATGATTAAGTTATTAATGTTATATCTGAAGAATTCTGAAATTTTGGGAATCCTATTAGATTTTGGTAAGTAGAATATAATGACGAATAAATATTGAATTGTATTTTGGATTCAAATATGATTTTATTGTAGACTTATGGTGATCTAGGTTATTTATGGAAATTTCTAGAAAATATTTGATATTACGTGATAGGGGAAATTATATTTTGTTATATGACAAAAAGTGTTATTGATGTCATTTTTAAGACCATATGTACAAATCCTTCTGAATTTGGGGTAATAGTATAGAATATTTTATGGAAATGATATTAATTTGAAAAAATTTCTATTTTAAACTTTTAGTTTTACATTTGAATTTTGGAGATTTAATTTTTTTTCATTATTTAATGGTTTATTATTTTTAGAGAATTATCTTATCTTATCCTAACCATTTTGGATTTGGAAAATGTATAATGATTAGAGGAATAGATAATTATACTTTTGTTGGATCTGGGATCCGTAGAAGTTTATTTGAATTCTTCAAGCATGGAAAACTCATCTTTAATGTTAATTTCATGGAATAAATAATGATGTGAAAATAGATTGAATAATAACCAAAGGATGATATTATTATTATGACATGGAAAGTAATCGAGTATGTTTAATTTCACAAGTGTTTATCTAAATAGTAATGAAATACCTCAACTCTAGGAAAATTATTTTGAAAAAAGATATCTATTAACTTTCCTTACCATGAGATCAATGGTCTTTTAACTGATCATAATATTTATGGTTTTGGGATGATTGACTTCTTAATGACCATGTCCTCTATCATTATCCATCAGAACATAGTGGTTATATTTCTCTTTCATGTATGTGTTTTCACTTCCCACTAATATTCTCTTATCCTAAAGCCTAATATGGTGGTGACCTTCCCATTTCCTATTTCTCTATTATTACAATGATCTTTTATTAACCGTATTATCGATGTGGGTTTACCATTAAGAAATTTTAAAAAATGAAGCTATGTTATTCAAAGGGAAATATCAAACTGTGAGGACACTATTTTTTGAAGGATGGGAGAATGTAACACCCCAATGATATACAAATAAATTTAATATATAATGTAATGCATGAGATACAGAATCTATATGAAACAACACTTTGTTATTATAATTATTTAAAAGAGATAGTTATAACCTAACAATTAAACATAATAATATGAATAGTAAAAACTTTTATTAAATGTTATTTATGATGGTTTTACATAAATAAAACATATGAAATATATAATTTTTTCTAAAATATACATCATTTTTGAATTTAAAATGTCAAAATTAACTTAGGGTGAATTTTTAGTTTTTTTCTAAGAAGTTTCATTTTTTTGATGAATTGTAAAAAATACTACATTTTATTTAAAAACTATGTTTTTTTATTAAATAATTATTATAATTTAAATTGATTTTGTAAAGTCAAAATAGATCAATTATTCATATATTAATCCAATATAGACCATTATAAATATTTTTACACTGAAATTAGATATAAATACTTATTGAACTTTTGAACGTTCTTTTAACCCACTTTCTTGCCACACTTGTGGGATTAACATTAAACATAATTTTACTACGACTATGAATTGAATTTTTAATAATTGACATACACAATTGAGATCAGTATGATACTTAGAGTCTGATAGGATCAACCTAATTTGTTTGGGGAATAGCAACGTGACCCTTTGGAATAGTAACATTACTATTATGAATAGGAAGATGAGGAAATGAATAGTAACTTCACCCGTGAAAGTATATATAAAATTTAGGCATATTATAAATGAAGGAATGGTATCATTATATCATAGTACATTTAATTGCATATTTTAAAAATTAATAATTAAGTGTCGGTATTTTGGAAAGTCATAAATATTTAATTACCAGTTTATATTTAATAAAATGATTTAAAAGAAAATTCATTTTCATAAAATGTATTCATAAATTAATATTTTGTTGTTTTATTATTTTTGGATAATTTAATTAGACCTTATTTAATTTTTAAGAGTGTAATAAAAACAGTTATAATTTTAAAACTGTATTTTTTTTATAAAAGATGATTTGAATTAAAAAATAAAATTTTTATTTTAATAAAATTATTTTAATAAAATGGAGTTCGTCTTTGAATTATGTACATTGAAAAATGGTTGGGGTGATTTTTTTTGGGATTTTTCTAAAATACATGAATTTTTTGGTGAATAATAAATTATGATAATTTAAGATAAATGTTAAATACAAGAATTATTGAGTCATAGGTGATGTATTTATTATACAAGACAATAATATAAAACTATACATAATTATTTCAATATATTTTATTATAATGATCAAAATATTCTTAGTCTTGATCCAAAATAATAGAAAAGGAATAAAATATAAAAAAACACCCCTCTCCTCCATAATAAATACCACCTCTCTCTACCTCTTCTCCTCACACCTTCCAAAAATTGAGACTTGTCCAAATTCTACCCAATACACTCTCCAAGCCTTTTCCACATGCACAATCCCTATTTGTATCACCAAAATTCCAAAACCAAGGGTCTTAATAAGGTTCTCAAGGAGGATAAATCAAGAGGTAAAAACCTCTTTCCCATTTCATTTAAGTTTATTTATAGTTATTTTCTTTTCTTATATTCTTCCCACCTCCCATTTCAAAAGAGACATGATAACTCCATTATAAGTTATATACTATAATTCTATCATGTTAATGGAATAATCCATCACCAATCCCCTTCTCCTCTCCCATTTATTCTAAAAATGGAAACTTTGTCTCTGAGGTGTTGTTTCATCGCCTTCCAGGATGAAAAGTTTTCATTTTCCTTCACTTTATTCAAGGATTTTCATGAAACCATTTTAATTGTTGAAAAGTATTTTAAAATTTATATTATAACCCTTTTTATGTTCTAGATGTATCATATTTATATAATACTAAATGATAAACAAAATGAGTTTGTTATGATCATTAAATTCCATAATATTCAAAAAGATTATAAAAACATTTATCGTCTAATGATTCATAATAAATCCATATAAAAAATGATATATATAACCATTTAAATTTTTGTATGTTCACAAATAACATTTAATTCCAATTTTGTAGTATTTAACCCATTTTTCATGAACTTCATTACTTACAAACAAGAAAATTGATCATGAAAACCATGAAAATGAAAGCTCCCGAATGATAAAATTAAAATCTATAACTCATTAATAAGTATAAAAATAAAATTAATAAAATAAATATATAGAATTTTATTATTTAATTAATTAATGGAATTAATTTTATTATCTAGGACATTAAGGTAAAGGGTAGAACACATTTGGAAATAAGGTAAGGGGTTTCTAATCTGACTTTTATTTCCATGATGCTTCCATTATTCACTACTTATTTATTTTATGTGGTGTATGTATACTAAAATTTGGTATATAATACCATGAATATATTTATATTCACAGTATTATATTATTCATTAGATGATTTTTAATTTTTGGACATACGGTTTTATTGATTACAAAGTGGTAAGGGGTTTCTCATCTCACTTTTATTTTCATGAGATTTACTTTATTAACCACTTCTTTCATGTATGTGGTGTATTTATACTAAAATTTGATATATAGTATCATGAATCTATTTATCTTGATGGTATTATAATATAAATTATCTGATTATTACTTTTTTGGAAATACAGTTCGACTGATTACAAAGTGGTAAGGGGTTTCTCATATCACATTTATTTTTGTGAGATTTCCATTATTTGGCACTTATTTCTTGTATATGGTGTTTGTATACTAAAATTTAATATATAATACCATTAATTTATTTATATTCATGTTATTTTATTATTTATTTTATGATTATTAATTTTTATACATACGGTTTTATTTATTACAAAGTGGTAATGGGTTTCTCATCTAACTTTTATTTCCATGAGATTTCCATTATTTGCCACTTATTTCCTTTATGCAGTGTTTGTATAATTAAATTTGGTATATAATATCTGGAATCTAGTTATATTCATGGTGTTATATTATTCATTTGATAATTATAAATTGTTGGACATACAGTAAGATTGCTTATAAAGTGGAAAGGGTTTTCTTCCTAAAGCTGCATTTTCATTTGAGTTTTGCTTTCTCCCTTTATACACCAAAGTAATTCTTCATTATTTTTATAAAATTCTTATAAATTACTTAAATAAATTCTAGAATCATGTATCTAGATAATTTTATATTTTTTTTATGGGAAATACATGTTTTACAAGGTCCCCTTTTCAATTATTCCATATTTAACAAGCCCGGTTCTAGGGACCTTCCCATTTTCTTACATATTTTAAATTACACTCCAAAGTCTAGTTTAAGACACCATTATTTTCCTAAAATCACTCATTTTATCTTTAAAAAACAACCTTCTTCATTTCTAGTTTTATGAAAATAATCAATACTTACATCATTAAAATCTCTTTAACATTTTTCATTAAACCGCACTAAAATGTTTTATTTATAAAGTTTCATAAAAACTATTTTTAAATTATTTTACTTAATTGGGACATAATTTATTCCACAAATATAATTATAATGTCTTTACCTTGTTGTTTCTATGATATAAATTTTACAATATAATTTTCTGACAAATAAAAATGATTTTCCAAAATAATGCTTCTTTCAAAAGTAAAAAAGGGTTTTTTCTCATCTCACTTTTACTTCTATGATGTATATGACTTGTTCACCACATATTCGCTATCTGTGGTGTATATACTACTATTTTATATATCATATATATAGTTCCTTTATTCTCATTATATTCTAATGGATTATTTTTTGAATATTTTAAAGTGGTATGAGACACATTGGAATTTGTAAAGATTACTTCCTCAAGAATTTTACAATGGTCTCAATTAAAATTCTCTTCATATATGTTAACATAATTTTTTAATATTTTAATTAATTTATGTTTATCTCTTATGATATCATATAGCACATGTTGTTGAGGGATTGACAATCATTTTGACTTTGGATGTGCTAACTTTATACTATTCTTAGGTTATAGTAAAATTATTCACATTTTTTATGCTAGTTTTTCAATATAAATGTTTATGTTGTTTATGTTTCACCCTTTTCATATGAGTAATGAATTAGAATTAGTATGTGATGGGTGGGGACTGTTATATCCCCCTGATGCTTCAGTAGGTATCCTGAGAGAAAATAGATATGGAATTGGTCGGGGCCTTTCCCATTTTCTGATAAGGTTTTGGTCGTAGCCTTAATCATTTTCAGATGTCTTGACCGAGGCCATGGAGTTATTTTTTAGATGTTCAACATTATGAATTACAACTTTATGATATTAGTAATTGATAACTATTGTGATTATTCGACTGGTATAATATCCATGGTTAATCTTTGTGTGATTATTTATATGGAATTATTTATTCCGGTTTTAGTCCTACCACATTAAACTCAAGATTATATTTTAATGGCATGTATTATTTAAGTTTTCACCATGAATTATTATTTATACTTCCACTATATTAATTACCCTTACCGAGAATCTAAGACCACCCCTTTATTTTGTTTAATTTTTTCCTAGGACATGAATATAAATATTATGAATGACTTGTAGTGTTAATCTAAGGGGTTTTTTGGGTGTTACAAATGGATTTTAAAAACTATTTTTCCTTTAAATATATAATGTAATATGGATTCAAAAATTAGTAAAATAATCCGTCATTTGGGATTCAAGTCTTTTATCCATTCTAAAGTAATAAGGTAAGGAATTGGCTCCATCCTACTGGGGTTAGGGTCTTTACAAACCTTTTTTTGAGAGTAATGGGGTAACAACCATTTCCCAATACACCTCAATGAATTCCAACACCATAAACACAATAGATGATGTGAATATACACACAAAAATTGAGGGAAACAATATAGAAAACATACCTAAAGAGGGCGATAATTTGGATCCACCAACTGAGGTTGAAAGTTTGTAGAACCAGAGTTGAATACAAAACCTGGCTGCCCCAAATAATGTGTTTCCACCTTTATGGAGGAACAAAGAAAAATATAAAGGGAAAGGTGTGTCAATATTGCAATCACCACATATAAGATCTAAAATTCCTTCCACAGAGGAACATATGTTATAATATGAAAATTAGATTCATAATCTCCTACAACTCGATGAGGAGCTCCTCAAGGGTAACATTTCCTTAGGTTATTACCTTCATAAAGAGATGGATACCCCTCATCTCACACATGAGAAAAGAGACAATCTTCCTGTAAGAGTGGTAGCTAAGCATCAAGCTAGCTCTGGATCTAGGTGATCGATATACAAAAATAAGGATGTCAAAGATGGTCATAACTTTACCCTATTACAGTGAAAAACAACCTATTTTTTAGTGTGACCATTTGTTCCTAGAAATGTTATAGAATCACTAGAATATGAAAATGGGTCCACCTCATCAAGTACCATTGAATCCCTATAGATGGGAGGCGGCCCACATAGGATTACCTCAGAAATTACTTAATTTAATTGAATTTGTGGCTACTTGATTGGAAGAAATAGAAGGGAGACATGTGCTTGTGCATCCCAAGATGAATCCATATCATGAATGGGTATATGACACTTTGAAGTCATATAATTTCAGAAATCCTACCTTCTAAACCATTGATGGTGCATGAGACCTAGAAAAACGTCTCAAACACTTTGTGTCTTGATGTGACTAGATTATGGGATCTTGAGATCAACATGAGGCTTTCTAGATGACATCAATTCTATAGAACCTAATAGGGACGACCTTAACTTAGTACAGAAGCCTTCCAACAAGATCTATTTCAGGATGGTAAGACCTTAATCATCAATTAATCTATCAATTCATCTCTACACTAAATAAAATGACAATTTAAAACAATAGAAACTATAAGAAACATGAAAATGAGAGGGTTTAAGACTACATAGCCCGATGCAAAGGGTTATACTATTCACTAAACATCCCCTATCATAAGAGAATTTGACGAAAATATATGAATAAAATCCTAGGTATGAGTTGAAACCAAATCTAATCCCAATGATGTTTCCAATCAAATTTCATGATTTTTCGGAAATGGAATAGATTTAGTTGGAAACCATTCAACAGACCTAAGATAAGTCTCAACTCATAGCCTCAACATATGGGGAAAGCCTTGTTAATGTAGGGAAGGCCACTATTACTCTCAAAATAGTAGTATTTCTATTTCAATCACTCAAGAAGGCCTGAAATCGTCTGACGCCTCCTATCGAGAAGAATCAACAACAAAACTTTCCATGACTAAATGAAAAAGGACATTAGAATTTTCCAATATATTAGGAATGGATAAATAAAATTTCTCCTTCTGAAATGTGGCGCTCACTGGTTATTTTCTCTTAGATATGGAAAATAATATACTCTAGCTACCACAACCTAGGAAACCCAATATGGTCAACCTCATCAATCGTCCAAACAATATCCCTTTCAATAAAAGACTTGGTAAAATAATCCATTATCTATTCATCTATAATGAAATCCTCTAGAGTATGGTTGATTCTGGATAGGTGATTCTGGAAGATTCCCCAATGCAAGTGGATTGTGAATCCATTTACCAACTAAAAGATGAAGATGATGGGAATGAAGTTCTGACTAGGAATGGATAGAAGTTCGATAACTAGATGACCCGTAAATATCCAATTTCCAAGGGAGGTGATATATAAAACCCCCATTGTATATGGTTTTAATTGTCTTATATTGGAAGAAAAAAAGAGGAAGAGTAAAATTCAGCTCCTACACAAGATCCGACTAATTCAAATTTCTTTTATTCAGCATCCAAAAAACATGCACCACCCAACCAAATAGAACCCTCATTGGATAAAGAAATATTATTTGGTTTTGTTACCATAATACACTTAGTAGACCCCTTATACGATGATTAATATGTCTCAGAGTATAAGTCTCCCATACCTAACTGGGGATTTGGAGGCCAAAGATATAGGAGTCAAGGATACGTGGGAAAATTTGAGCATGGTCAAAACTAATATCTCAGTCACATCCCCACAATTGATGTATATGTAGTTGAGAGATAGGGGAGATAACCCCCACAATCCCAAAAAAAAGGAGGGGTTCCTAGAACCTCAAGTAGCCATCTATCCCAAGTTATCTTACATTACCATTTTGAAGGGGTGGAATTGTCTAATCAGACCAAAAAAAGGGATGTCCAACATGACCTATGTGACTAGAAGTAGATTTTCCCTTGACGTCCTCTCATGAACCAAACCCATTCTCCAAAATAACTTATCTCCTAAACAATAGAATAAGGAGACACCCCACATTGGGAAGTGTAAAAATTTGACATAAAATTTTGATATTTTGAAATTTTTGGTGAATTTCCTAGCCAAACTTTTTTTCTTCTTCTCTCTCCATCATTCAAAAGAACCCATAGAGTCACTCAACAATGCCCTCTAAAGCCCATAAGAGTTCGAGATAGAAGTTTCTGTAGAATATGTATATTGAGTGGAAACCATGCCATCAAAATTACATATTTACTTCTCATTCATAGAGTAGGATACGGAATAAGTCATATAGGTACACATCATACCCATATATGTTTTTGGAAAACCTGGTGACGTGAACATCCTAAGTGATTTAATTGAAAATGGTTCTAGGATCAACCTCATCCTAATTTAGGCCCTTTTATGTTTGGGATATAATGAGGGGGACTCATACCCAATGAGTCCAACCATCCAAGAGTATGATAAAAGCGATCAAATAACTCTCAGGAAGACAAATATCAAGGTTCAGTATGGGGATCTTATATCAAATGCTGATTTCATTATTATTCATAAATACACAACATATAATGTCGTCCTTGGAAGGCCTTGGATTCACATCCATGTGGCAGTAATTTCAAAATTTCATCAATATTTTAAATACCTAATTTATGGGATGTTCAATATATTACAAGGAAAATATTCTCCCTTTTAGTCTTACAAATCCATATATACTGAACAGGGTTTCTATAAACGGAGTAAAAACAACCAATGGGGGATGGAAATATGCAGGGTAGGGACCCTAATGGATTAGTGACCTCCCCATCCAATATCTAGAGTATGATCATTGGATATTATGTGCTACAGATAATCCTGAGTAATGAAGAAGAAATAATCACAAATGTCAAGGATCCTCCTATCCCATTGATGAAATGAAAGAAACAAATCTACTCCATAATCTCTCTGTGATGACCCTAGTAGTTTGTTATGACAATTCCTCTTCCCATGGACCTTCTAACCTAAAAAATGATAGATATTACCCCATATTACCCATAGTTTTGAAAAATTAATCCACTAAAATTAAATTAAAATAATAAAATGACCTCAGTAATTCCTATCCCACATTTTGAGAAGGCGTCTCCACCACCATCGATGAGCTCAGGAAATTGAATCTTGCAACAAATGAAGACATGTGACCTACATTTATTAATTCCACTATGTCTATCAAGGATAATGATACATATATTTTATATTTAAGGTTTCACTAATTCATATTCTCTTGGAATTATATGGAAATACCAGGACTAATCCTTGATGTGACCACACGCAATCTAGGCTTACCATATTATCATAGAGGTTTCAATAAGAAAGCTAGAAGGATGCACCCCTTTCACAATACAAATATAAAATCATAAGTTGATAGGTTGATCAAGGATAAATTTTTTCAGGAACTAAAATACTTGAAATGGATCTCCAACATTATCCTAATATAGAATAAGAATAGTAAGATTATGGTACACATCAATTTTAGAGACCTTACCCGACCCTTCCCAAAGAACGATTTCCCATTTACAATCAAATTTTTTTGATAAATGCGATTGATGGATTATAATACATTTAATTTATGGATGTTTGTTTAGGTTACAATCAAATAAATATTACAGCATAATATGAAGAAGACAACTCCTTTAGAGCACCCCAGTGGATCTTTTTCTTGGAGGTCATACCCTTTGGATTAAATAACACTGGTATTACTTTCCAATTCACCATGACTTATATATTTATGACCTTATTATAAAAAATAGTAGAATGTTATATTGATTACCTAGTAGTATAATCAATATAGTAACATGATCAATGGATGGATCTTAAAACAATATTCAACATGTTATGGAAGAACAATTTGATGATGAACCCACTGAAGTGTGATTTTAGGGTAACTTCATGAAAATTCCTTATCTTTGTGGTATGATACCATGGAATCAAGGCCAACCCATAAAAGAATAATTTAATCTTAACAATTCCACCACCTTATAATCTCAATAAAATGAGAGGGGTCTAGGGGAACCTCACTTACATTCGGCATTTTATAGAAAATCTATCCATACAATGACTCCACTTATCCAAGTTAATGATTAAGGGAGTTTCCTTCGAGTGGGATGAGGGCTTCTAAGTGGCCTTTCAGAATCTCAAGAAATACATTCTAAATCCACTAATATTTGTGCCTCTAGTAGAATAAAATATAATCATCTAATATTTGGCCTCTATATAAAGATCAATTGGCACTCTTATCAAATATACGAATTATATTAGGAATAAAACATTCTCTATTACCTCAATCGAATGATGATATGCACTGAAACCTTGTATTTCCAATGTCAAAAAAACTTCCTTTGTCTCATATTTATAGTGAAATTACAAGGTATTATTATCAGCATCATGAAGTTCACCTAGTCTCTTTTATTTACCAACCCAAGTACATTCTTTTCCATCCAATGTTTACTAGGTGTTTCGTTTGATGGGAATTTATTCATCAATATTATGAAATCCTATTTATTTCATATAAGACAATAAAAGGGTAGGAAATGGATGATTTATTTATGGAACATCCCACCCTAGAAAGAACACTAGTGGACATTGAACTATTAGAAAAATAGGTTTTATAATCCCATGAAACTCCCTAAACATAATAGATATATTTTGATGTCATCTCTCGAAGTCCCGTTGGAAATAGGTTGGAAAACCCAAATCTCAATTAGATTGGTCTAGGAATTTTATTTTCTTCTCTGGAAAAAGAAATTTTCCCTACAATTTCTCTCTATCTGAAGGCTTCATTAATAATGCTGTAGAATACCAAGCCCTAATTGTAGGCCTAGAACTAGCCATACAGCTACAAATATCCTACTCTAAATTCAAAGGGGATTAAAATCTAATGATAAGACATATAAAAAATTAATATTCCCTAAAAAGATGAATTAAGCTTACTCGTTAGATACGTTAGAGGACTGATAATAGTGTTCCATTTTGAACCCACATTTCATCAGTTCCATCAATAAAAATATGACCATGTTGACGCACTGGCTAATGTAGCTTCAATCCTAGAGGACTATGATCTAGATGATTTGGTCTTCCGCATTGCACATCAAAGGATAATATCATTAGTTAAAATCTATGACATTGAGGATATCAAGAAGGTCAATGTTGCCCCAGACCATGATGAAGCATTATCTACCCCTAGATAGAAGGAACCCATGATCTATTATCCCCAAAATGAAAGTATTATAATATATCAAGCGATATGGGAACAAAATCAGTTTTGAGTGGTAAACATTACCCTTTGGTTTGGGGTAAATGATAAAAAATACCTCTAAAAATGAGGATACGATAGAATCATCCTCATATTCATAACAAATGGAGTGATTCCATCTATAATGGAAGAAGTCCATATAGGATCCTACAATTCTCATCAGCCTGGGACTAGAATCTACCATCAAATATGGAGGTTCGGTTACTACTAGAAAAAAATGATGCAAGACTATGTGAGTTCACCAAGAAATTTCATGCATACAAGATTCCTTAAAACTTATTCCATTAACCCCCATAATTGAAACATATAACTAAATATTCTTGACCATTTTTCTTATGAGGAATAGATGTTGTGGGGTTATATCCCCCAACAAAAACTAAGCTGTTTAAGAAAATCCTTACTACTATGGAATTATTTTCTAAGTGGGTTGAGGAAATACCCCTCAAGGTGGCTAGGATGGAGAATATCATTAACTCGGGAAATTACAACATCATCACCAGATTCAGAGTCCCTCACATGATATTTATGGAAAATGGCACAAAATATTTTTCTACCAAGATGAATAAATTGTACCCGAATAATACCACCGAGTCCAACCATTCATACTACGACCATGAAGTGTGAAATTTTTGGATATATGCCTTTAATAAGACTCTATCAAATATACTACAAAATATGGTAGAAAAAGAAAATAAGTCTTGGATGGAACAACTCCTTCATTCTTTATGGTCCTACCATACCTCCATGTGCACTACTACACAAGTAACTACATATTAATTGGTGTATGGAACCAAGGGAGTATTTCCTATATAATACCAATTCACTCTCTCTGAATAGATTGCTATGGAAATATCTTAGGCAATGAGAAATCTGAAAAGAAACTGGATGAGTAGGAATGACTCAATGAGAAAAGGTTGGGTACACTGCACAACCTCGAAGTCCATCAAAATAAGATCACACATGCCTTTGGTAAAAAGGTTCACCTCCATCAATGGATAAGGAATGCATCATGAACCCTACCAATGTGAGGTTTCTCGGGAAATACTTTTCATAGATTTCATCAAGCATCTATCAATATTATCACATTATTTTTTTATTTGAAAAATGGACATATCCTTTCCACATGATGATAAACTAAATAGAAGGAGTCCTAAAAGTAAATCTTTAATGTGAACGGTATCCTATGTCCTAGAATAAAGACTTTAAACTTCACAACATCTATCATCCTTATCAATTGATGTCAAAAAACATAGAAAACATCACTTTATAGATGATTCACTACACATGAGATATATCTATGAAAAAGAAAAATGAAGTAAACCCATCCCTGTGTGCGAGTCAGATCCACTAAGGGAATCTACCCCATTCAGGAACTATGTGCGTCATAATTTTTTCCATCACTGGATACATAGTGATTCCATAATATCAAATATTAGGTCTTTCCAATATATATTCATCCCAGTCATAAGACACCAGACTATGTGACAACATCCTCAACACATCATGTTAAAATATTTACATACCCTGTGTGCAAAGAATAAGATACATTGGGAAACTAGATCAAAAAGCATCATATCAAAAACAAAGGAAGCCTCTCACAATAAGATTTCCTTGTTTTTTGGATAATGTTTATGGGGGGATTCATTCCTTATTTTTCATATCATCTAACCTATGTTAATTACACAAGATTTTATACTGCATGTCTTCCTAAAAACATGTACATATTGATTCTTATTCCACTGAGATATGTAGAGATTCCTGGATCCTATCCAAGACCATCCACCACATGAAGAAATATTCCTCCATACTCTCTTTAAATTTCTTATATGTAATGAATGAATCCTTCGCCACTATATGTCTTTGACACTGAGCATAACTCACATGGGATTAGGAATTTTGTTAAGGGATTCCATACATGATCAAGACATATTAGTTCACATCAGGTTTAGCGTGAGCCTGAATGTAATATTTTAAAAGGTAGAATAAGTTGTTTCCACATGATGTTAAGCTACCTAGTTGACATATTTTTTATGATGTAATATTGAACACTTCTATGGATCTCAGATGGGAGGACCACTATCATTGAAGTTGGTCTCCTACCACACCAACATATGAGAACTACATCTATCTTTAATCCTATCATCAGAGGATATCTAACACTCGAGACTTTTATGAGAAATATTTTGTTATATAAATCATCAAAAGAATATTTCACTACACACAACACTAGCTTGGCTTTCTTCACACGCAATCACGACCTTCCTCGATAGCTTGCGTCGTGCGTAATACCAAGTTTCACAAAACAACGATATGCTATTAAAATATTATTAAAACTAGCTGTTATGAATAGTAATGCCCACTTTTTGAAATTTTGTAATTTTTATTTTTCAAAACAGAATTCATTTTTAGATTCGGAAAATCGAAATTATCCTAGGGTGAAATTTTTGTATTTTTCTAAAAACTTTCAATTTTTGATGAATAGTGAAAACACTGGGTTACTATTTAAAAACCAACTTTTTATTTAAATAATTATTTATTTTATTTTAATTTATTTTAGGTCAAAGTTGATACATAATACCTATATAAGTTCAATGCAATTTATTGGAGTCATTTTATAATAATTTTAGATATATAAAAATTTTATTGAACTTTTCACCGTCTTTTACCCACCTCCTAGGAGAATTTCCAAATTCACATAAAACCTAATTTTACCGCTTCTGTGAGTGGAATTTCAAAAATCCGAGAGACACGGTTGATTTCAGTAAGTAAAATGTGGTTCAATGAGATGAAAATAATTTTTTGTGAATAGTAACTTTTTACTTTTTTTACCACGGTTAAAAGTAAATAGGGTAATTAAGGGTAAAAATGATATTATTATTACCCTAACACATGTCCTAATTCTATTGGATAAGTTTAATTTGACCAAAAACAAACTTAAGAATAAAATATTACCATTTAGGCCCACTTGGATTAGATTAGGACATTTAATATTAATTTATTTAAAGAAGGGTTAAAATAGTTAAAATCAAAGTTTAATAAGTAAATCATTTTTAATATAAGGTTATACATAAGATAAATTAGACTATAAATATTCATTAGATACATAAAAATATTTCCTACATAATGGTATTTTATTTGTAATTTTTAGACTTTAAATAATTTAATTTATTTATGACACAATGATGATGCAGTAATTATATTATTAATGAAATATTGACATAATTAATGTTATAAATACCCTAATAAATGTAATTTGATACTTTTATGAATTAAAATAATTTTATATGTTAATATGACATGTTAGTATTGATTTAATTAACTTTTTGCAAACTAATATTTCTGTTATGATTTTCACAAAAATCAATTCTTAAATAGTGTCAAAATTGACATAAAACAGTTTTTAAAACAAATATTATATTATTAATTGATATTTTATTCTTAAAAATCTAAGGTTCGGCCAAATGACTTAGATAAGGTTATATATATTAATAATAAACAACTTGGGGTTCGTTTTTCTTATTATAGTAAGTTTATTAACCTTATAGTGTAAGAAAACAAGAAGACAAGGTAAGAGTAAAATTATTTAACTTAAAGTTAAATCTAAATGATAAGGTTAAAATAGTAACCTAAACTTGTCCAAATTCTATTTAATGAAAGTATTTCGACCCATCCCCACCTTAGCTTAGAAATAAATCAATTTGGAGCTATTTAAAACTGAATATGACTTTATAATAAAATAATATTTTAAGTTATTCCAAAGGTGCCCCTCTCCTCCCTTGTAAAAGGGAACCTCCTCCCTCTCTTCCTCACACCACTTTGAGCCTTCAAGCTCGGCCAACCCCTGAAAATTTCTCCTCTACACTTACCTAAAAAATCCTAGAGTTTCTGGTCTTCTTTAAAGACCAATATTAGTGCCCTAAGAGGATGTTTCAAAAGGTGTGTTGAAAGAAGAGGTAAAATCCGTTACCGATTATTTCAACTTTATTTCTTCTTCTACTTCTTCTTATTTAGTTGTTTCATTATGAATTAATAACATCAGTATCACTCATATACTGATATGTTAGTATAAGTATGAAACAACTCTATTTCACCATCTATCCATCCTACGGAAAACGAAATCACCGCGCGTGTGTACGTACGAAATACCATCTCCACGCCATGGTGTAATCTATTTTCCACCACCACCTTACTTGGATGGGTATAATGGTGTAAATAATGACTATATATAATTATTGTAAAGTATTATTGATTCTGAAATAGTATACCTACACTCCAATACAATTCCCCGATCATGGGAATGATATCATCGCTCGTGCGTACGTACGGAATACCGTCTCCACGATGTGATGTGACTCGTTCTACATGATCTTCATTGCATAAGGATTATATAAAGGAATTGAATGAATGAATATGATATATATTACACTAATACCATTCTGTAAATTAGGTATCTATAACCTAAAAAGAAGAATAAAAATTTATTCAACAAAACACGCATAAGAACAAAAAGTAATAAACACCTGAATAACAAGTAGGAATGAAATATTACTAATAAGAAGATAAGAATATGACCATATACGATATCATAACAATGAGTATGATTCTGGAATAAGTAAATGACATTATTTAAATCATTATACAGAAGGTTTGGACACTTACGAAGCAAATCGAACCTAAGGTAAGGGACAATCTCGCAATCTCAATTTTTATCCGAGATTGTTTATACTTCAGAATTTACTGGGGAATATTTATCATCCACATCCATTTTTCCTCAATATGTAATATTTATATCCTTCTAAAAATTTTTAAATCCAATTTTACCCTTCAGTGAGGTTTTAGTAAAAGATATGAAAGGAATCTTTTGTCGTTTTTCGTACGAGGTTCTTTTTGACTATTCCGAAAAAAGTACGAGAAGAATGTTTTTTTTAACTTTTACGGCATGAATGGATTATTAAAAAATTATTTCCAAGAAGCTTCCTTTACATGTTTTCATGTTTATTTTTAATCAAATTCTTTTAGTTTAAAATTGTATGACATGTTAAGAAAGGAAAAGTGTTTTTGAAGTAGAAAGGATATTTTCCTCAAGAATGGAGTTCAAGTGTTTTATCAAAATTATTTTCCATATAAGATAATATAGGGTTATGTTTATATACCTATTATTGCATTGATTTGATTATGTTGTGATGGAATTATTTTTATGAATTCCTTTATCCTATATGAATTGTTTTATGATGTCACGATGTTTAAGAATCCCATTTTTATTACATGGGTTATGCAATGATGTATGATTTATGATTTTGAGGCACACATAAGAATGATATCATTATGAGATGGATGGGACCTATATCTCACTCCAATTCATTGGGAAAAGATTTTATATCTCATGAGATAGACATGGCTGGAACGGTAGGTTAAACCGGTTCAGTGAAACAGGACTGAAACAAGGAATGAACTTGGTTCAGAAATGGACTTTGTCCACTAAGATAGTCTTGGAAATGAGTCTTGAATAATAAGAAATGATTCTCTATGATTATGTGTGTATGACAAAAAGATCCATGTTTCAATTTATGATTATTGGGATTACATTTCACTACTATGATTTATCCCATGTTATGAAATTATGACCTCTTTTCCAGGTTAAGATTTCCAAAATGTTATGTTCTTATGAATATGATGTGATTGATATTTCTTTGGTTTACCCTTACTGAGCATTTGAGCTCACCCTTTTGTATGTTTTCTTTCCCCAGGTCAGGAAGAAGGATATTAAGTAGATATGCCAAAAAGGGACTCTAGATATGATGAAATAAATGGGAGACAACGTAGATGATTTATGAACCAGCTATTTATGTTTTCCAGTTTCTAAAGACACTATACCTATACGGTACTTTCCTGGTTTTGTTATATGTTGTAATAAGTGTACATAAATTTTGAAGTATTAACAATGTATGTAAAGTAAGGGTCGTTATAGTTGGTATCAGAGGAAAGGTATAGTCAACCTTTGGAAAATAGGATGTGAAAGCCTTAGTAAGAACCCTAAGGATAAGTCTAAGCATAGAACACAATATTAGTGTTTTAGAAATGGCCATGAACAACCTATGATAAGACCTTAAGTGTGAAATTTTATTCTTGATTATGTGGTTTTCTTATTATAATTAGTGTTTCTCACACTATTCTTCTTGGTTTTAGTCAATGGATGGAACCCGAAGGAACTGTGTTAATGCGGAATGCGACGGGAAATGCAATGATTGTCCCCCTGAGCAACCAAACGTTATGGGAGCTGTAATGAAAAATCTTGTATCCATGCTCACACAACTTTATCAAGCTATGAATCATCCAGGACTTCCAAATGAGAAAAGGAAGGAGAAATATTCTGTTGAATGGTTCATGAGGTAGCATCCACCTTCATTCAGTGGGTCTTCTGATCCATTAGTGGATGAACAATGGATCAATACAACTGAAAAGATATTTTCAGTTCTTCAATGTTCCGAACATGACAAAGTCATCTTAGCGGTGTATCGTTTGGAAGGAGATGTTGATCAATGGTGGAATCTTATCAATAATACGAGGCAAAGACATAAAATTGAATCCATGGAATGGAATGAGTTCAAGAACTTATTTTTCAATAAGTACTTCCCTCGTATTCTTAAAACAAAGATGGAGAAGGAGTTCTTGAACTAAAGCAAAATGATGATGAATCTGTTGGTACCTATGAAGCAAATTTTACAAGACTTGCAAGGTACACTTCTGGTATTATTATCTAACCTAAGAGTAAGATTAATCGATTCTTTAGTGGATTAAAACCAAGTCTTCGAAGGGCATTAGCCATAAGGGACTTCAATATCTATGAGGAAATTGTTCAATGTGCTCTCAAGGTTGAGATGGAGATCGGTGTAACCTATCAGTCACATGGGTTTGATAAGAAGAGGAAAATGGAATTCAAAGGAAAATCTAAAGAGCACACTGAAAAGAAGATGAGTTTTCCCTTATGCTCAAAGTGTGGAAAGAAACATGGAGGGAGTTGTCTTAAAGGGACAAGTAAATGTTTTAAATGTGGAAAGGAAGGTCATCGGGCATTTGAATGCCACAATGATGGGAAGAAGATGTCTAGTGATGCGAACAAAGAAAAGGCTACACAGAGTGCACCTCCTACACTTCAATGTTACAAGTGAAAGGAAATGGGGAATTATGCCAATCAATTACCTAATCCAAGGGTTGTTGATGATGATCGACGTCAAAAAACTCTTAAGGCCAAAGAAAAAGGAAAGTCACATGCAATTTCTATCAGCGATGTGGAGTACGATAATGATGTGGTGAAAGGTACACTTACCATCCACTCTAAAGTAGAAAATGTTTTATTTGATTCTGGATCCAACCACTCTTTTATTTCTGAAGAATTTTCTAAGGGTATCGTCGTATTACCTCAACAATTAGATGTTGAGTTAGCTGTAACAACCCCTAATGGCACAACAATCACATCAAAAGTTTATAATTCTTCTCCGATTGAAGTTTGTGGGAATGTTCTTCCTGCAAATCTTGTGATCCTTCTTATAGTGGAATTTGATGTGATTCTTGGCATGGATTGGCTTTCTCTATATGGAGCTCATATCAATTTCCAAAGAAGGGAAGTCACATTTCATATTCCAAATCAATCTATGATCGTTTATCGATGCAAGGATGAACATAACCTTCCAGTGGAAATTTCTTCCATCTTATGGGTCTTGATTCCACTAAATGAAGGTTATTTATCTCAAATGGTTGGAGAGAAACTCACGATTAAGAATATTCCCATTGTACGAGAGTTTGATGATGTCTTTCTGGAGGAATTGCTGGGTCTTCCATCAAATCGTGAAGTTGAGTTTTCAATAGAACTCGTACCGGGTGCATTGCCTATCTCAAAGACACCTTATAGAATGGACCCAATTGAGTTGTAGGAATTGAAGAAGAAAATCCAAGAGAATCTTGACAAGGGATTCATACGCCCTAGTGCGTCACCTTGGGGATCACCTGTTCTATTTGTTAAGAAGAAAGATGGATCAATGAGACTCTGCATTGATTATCGAGAACTTAACAAGATCACTATCAAGAACAAATATCCTCTCCCGCGCATTGATGACTTATTTGACCAACTATGCAGAGCTCAATACTTTTCCAAGATTGATCTTCGTTCAGGGTATCATCAATTAAGGTTCAAAAGGGAGGATATACCAAAGACGGATTTCCATACAAGGTATGGACACTATGAATTTATAGTTATGTCATTTGGTCTTACTAATACCCCTTCTATCTTCATGGATCTGATGAATAGAGTCTTTAGAGACTATCTTGATCAGTTTGTGGTAGTCTTTATAGACGATATTCTTGTCTATTCAAATAGAAAGGAAGAACATGAAGATCATTTGATAATTGTATTGAAGACCCTAAGAAATAAAAAGCTTTATGCCAAATTTACCAAGTGTGAATTTTAGCTTCAAAAAGCTTCATTTTTGGGTCACATAATCTCAAAAGAGGGGATATATGTGGATCCAGCAAAAATAGAGGTTATCGAAAGATGGTCGAGACCAAAAAAAGTATCTGAGATCCGAAGTTTTCTTGGTTTGGCTGGATATTATCGACGTTTTGTGAAATATTTTTCATGATTATCTAATCCAGTCACCAAGTTCACTCGGAAAGGAGTTAAGTTTGTTTGGACGGAGGAATGTGAAGAGAATTTCATGGAGTTGAAAAGAAGGTTATCCAGTGGACCTGTACTCACACTGCCTTGTAGTGGAGAAAGGTTTGTGATCTATAGTGATGCATCCAATAAGGGATTGGGGTGTGTTATCATGCAAAATTATATGGTGGTAGCTTATGCCTCACGATAGTTGAAAATCCATGAGCAAATTTACCCATCTCATGATTTGGAGTTAGCTGCGGTAATCTTTGCATTAAAGATTTTGAGGCATTATCTTTATGGAGAAAGGTGTGACATTTATACTGATCATAAAAGTTTAAAGTATATTTTCACACAAAAGGAGATGAATATGCTCCAAAGAAGATGATTGGAGCTGATTAAGGATTACGACTGCTCAATTCATTACCACCCTGGGAAAGAAAACAAGGTGGCAGATGCATTAAGTCGACAAGATCATGCAAGATTATCCATGATGAGGATCACAAAAGATCCAATATTTATGGATTTACAAAGGATGGATCTTGGAATTATAGTGTAAGGGGAAAAATATTATCTTTCTCAAATGAATGTTCAACCATCTATACATGTGAATATTAAAGAGGCACAGAAAGAAGATGTAGAATTACAAAAGAATGTGAGAAATGTTCCTGAATTCAACCTTGATTGTGATGGGATAATAAAGTTCAGGAATCGGGTTTGTGTTCCTCCCATCCCCAAATTAAAGAAGGAGCTACGAGATGAGGCTCATAGTTCTTCATTCTCTATTCATCCTGGAAGCATAAAGATGTATAGGGACCTGAAAGATTACTTCTGGTGGGATGACATGAAAAGAGATGTTGCTGAATATGTCTCTTGATGCTTGGTTTGTCAGCAAGTTAAAGATGAGAGACAGAAGTCTAAGGGTATGTTACAACCATTATACATACCAGAATGGAAATGGGAAAACATCACTATGGACTTTTTCACTGGACTTCCTAAAACATCCAAAGGCAATAATGCTATCTGGGTCATAGTTGATCATCTTACAAATTCTGCACACTTAATTGATATTAGAGAGGATTGCTCTCTAGATCTTCCTGCCATGATATATGTAAAGGAAGTGGTAAGATTGCATGGAGTACCACTTTCTATTATATCTGATTGAGATCTGAGGTTTACCTTAAATTTTTGGCGAAGTCTTCAGCATACTCTGGATACAGAGTTGAGTTTCAGCACAACTTATCATCCTCAGATGGACGGTCAGTCTGAGAGGACAATTCAAACTCTAGAAGATATGTTGAGAGCTTGCTCTATGGATTTCAAAGGTGGTTGGGATCAACACCTACCTTTGGTGGAATTTTATTATAATAATAGCTTTCACTCCAGTATTCAGATGGATCCTTATGAAGCTCTCTATGGAAAGAAATGCAGGACTCCAACTTGCTGGGATGAAGTTGGGGAAAGAAAGCTATTAGGACCTGATCTTGTTGATGAGATGGAAAAAAAGGTCAGATCTATTCAACAACACATAAGAGAAGCTCAGAGTCGACAAAAAAGTTATGCTGACAACTGAAGAGAAGACTTAGAGTTTGAAGTGGGTGATAAAGTGTTCTTACGAATATCTCCCTGGAAGAGGGTCATGAGATTTGGAAAGAAGGGAAAGCTGAGCCCTAGATATATCGGTCCTTTTGAAATTCTGGATCGTGTTGGGAAGGTAGCTTACCGATTGGTGCTTCCACCGAATCTCTCTCAAGTTCACGATGTGTTCCATGTATCTCTCTTGAGAAAGTACACACCTGATCCTTCACATGTACTCAGCTCAGAAGTTGTACCGCTGGAACAAGATCTTTCTTATGAAGAACAGCCGATAGTGATTCTCGATCGTAGTGAAAATTTCCTACGGAACAAGACCACTCGCTTGGTGAAAGTTTTATAGAGGAACCACCAATTAGAAGAAGCTACGTGGGAGCTTGAGGATATGATGAGGGAGAGGTGTCCTCATCTGTTTGTTACAAAGTGACGAATTTTGAGGGTGAAATTCATTTTAAGGGGGGTAGAATGTAACACCCGAGGCTTTTATGAGAAATATTTTGTTATATAAATCATCAAAAGAATCTTTCACTACACACAACACTAGTTTGGCTTGCTTCACACGCAATCGCGACCTTCCTCGATAGCTTGCGTCGTACGTAATACCGAGTTTCACAAAACAACGATATGCTATTAAAATATTATTAAAACTAGCCGTTATGAATAGTAATACCCACTTTTTGAAATTTTTGTAATTTTTATTTTTCAAAATGGACTACATTTTTGGATTCGGAATATTGAAATTATCCTAGGGTGAAATTTTGGTATTTTTCTGAAAACTTTCAATTTTTAATGAATAGTGAAAACACTGGTTTACTATTTCAAAACCAACTTTTTATTTAAATAATTATTTATTTTATTTTAATTTATTTTAATTCAAAGTTGATAAATAATAACTATATAAGTTAAATGCAATTTATTGGAGTCATTTTATAATAATTTTAGATATATAAAAATTTTATTGAACTTTTCACCGTCTTTTACCCACCTCCTAGGAGAATTTCCAAATTTACATAAAACCTAATTTTACCGCTTCTGTTTGTGGAATTTCAAAAATCTGAGAGACACGGTTGATGTCAGTAAGTAAAATGTGGTTCAATGAGATGAAAATAATTTTTGGTGAATAGTAACTTTTTACTTTTTTTACCACGATTAAAAGTAAATAGGGTAATTAAGGGTAAAAAAGATATTATTATTATCCTAACACATGTCCTAATTCTATTGGATAAGTGTAATTCAACCAAAAACAACCTTAGCAATAAAATATGACCATTTAGGCCCACTTGGATTAGATTAGGACATTTAATATTAATTTATTTAAAGAAGGGTTAAAATAGTTAAAATCAAAGTTTAATAAGTAAATCATTTTTAATATAGGGTTATACATAAGATAAATTCTACTATAAATATTCATTAGAAATCTAACACGATTTTATACATAATGGTATTTTATTTGTAATTTTTAGACTTTAAATAATTTAATTTATTTATGACACAATGATGATGCAGTAATTATATTATTAATGAAATATTGACATGATTGATGTTATAAATACCCAAATAAATGTAATTTGAGACTTTTTATGAATTCAAATAATTTTCTATGTTAATATGACATGTTAGTATTGATTTAATTAACTTTTTTAGAACTAATCTATCTGTTATTATTTTCAAAAAAAATCAATTACCAAATAGTGTCAAAATTGACATAAAATAGTTTTTAAAACAAATATTATATTATTAATTGATATTTTATTCCTAAAAATCTAAGGTTCGGAAAAATGACTTAGATAAGGTTATATATATGAATAATAAACAACTTGGGGTTCGTTTCGCTTGTTATAGTAAGTTTATTAACCTTATAGTGTAAGAAAACAAGAAGACAAGGTAAGAGTAAAATTATTTAACTTAAAGTTAAATCTAAATGATAAGGTTAAAATAGTAATCTAAACTTGTCCAAATTCTATTGTATGAGAGGATTTAGACCCATCCCCACCTTAGCTTTGAAATAAATCAATTTGGATCTATTTAAAACCGAATATGACTTTATAATAAAATAATATTTTAAGTTATTCCAAAGGTGCCCCTCTCCTCCCTTATAAAAGGGCACCTCCTCTCTCTCTTCCTCACAACACTTTGAGCCTTCAATCTCAGCCAATCCCTGCCAATTTCTCCTCTCCACTTCCATAGAAACATCCTAGAGGTTCTGGTATTCTTCAAAGACCAATATTAGTGCCCTAAGAAGAGGTTTCAAAAGGGGTCTCGAAAGAAGAGGTAAAATCTGTTACCGATTCTTTCAACATTATTTCTTTTTCTAATTATTCTTATTTAGTTTTTTCATTATGAATTAATAACATCAGTATCACTCATATACTGATATGTTATTATAAGTATTAAACAACTCTATTTCACCATCTATCCATCCTATGGAAAAAAAAAATCACCGCCCGTGCGTACGTACGGAATACCGTCTCCACGTCGTGGTGTAATCTATTTTCCACCACCACCTTAATTGGATGGGTATAATGGTGTAAATAATGACTATATATGATTATTGTAAAGTGTTGTTGATTCTGAAATAGTATACATACACTCAAATACAATTCCACAATCATGGGAATGATATCATCACTCGTGCATACGTATGGAATACCGTCTTCACGATGTGATGTGACTCGTTCTACAAGATCTTCATTGCATAATGATTATATAAATGAATTTAATGAATTAATATGATACATATTACACTAATACCATTCTGAAAATGAGGTATCTATAACCTAAAAAGAAGAATAAGAATTTATTCAACAAAACACGCATAAGAACAAAAAGTAATAAACACCTGAATAACAAGTAGCAATGAAATATTACTAATAAGAAGCTAAGAATATGACCATATATGATATCATAACAATGATTATGATTCTGGAATAAGTCAATGAAATTATTTAAATCATTATACAGGAGGTTCGGACACTTACGAAGCAAATCGGACCTAAGGTAAGGGACAATCTCACAATCTCAATTTTTATCCGAGATTGTTTATACTTCAGAATTTATTGGGGAATATTTATCATACACATCCATTTTTCCTCAATATGTAATATTTATATCCTTCTACAATTTTCTAAATCCAATTTTACCCTTCAGTGAGTTTTTAGTAAAAGATATGAAAGGAATCTATTGTCGTTTTTCGTACAAGGTGCTTTTTGACTTTTCCGACAAAAGTACGAGAAGAATGTTTTTTTAACTTATATGGCATGAATGGATTTTTAAAACATTATTTCCAAGAAGCTTACTTTACATGTTTTCAAGTTTATTTTTAATCAACTTCTTTTAGTTTAAAATTTTATGACATGTTATGAAAGGAAAAGTGTTTTTGAAGTAGAAAGGATATTTTCCTCAAGAATGGAGTTCAAGTGTTTTATCAAAATTATTTTCCATCTAAGATAATATAGGGTTCTGTTTCTATCCCTATTATTGCATTGATTTTATTATATTGTGATGCAATTATTTTTATTAATTCATTTATCCTATATGAATTTGTTTATGATGTCACGATGTTTAAGAATCCCATTTTTATAACATGGGTTATGCAATGATGTATGATTTATGATTTTGTGGCACACATAAGAATGGTATCATTATGAGATGGGTGGGACCTATATCTCCCTCCAATTAATTGGGTAAAGATTTTATATCTCATGAGATAGACAAGGCTGGAACGGCAGGTTAAACCAGTTCAGTGAAACAGGACTGAAATGAGGAATGAACTCGGTTCAGAAATGGACTTTGTCCACTAAGATAGTCTTGGAAATGAGTCTTGACTAATAAGAAATGATTCTCTATGATTATGTGTGTATGCCAAAAAGCTCCATGTTTCAAGTTATGATTATTGGGATTACATTTCACTACTATGATTTATCCCATGTTATGAAATTATTATCTCTTTTTCAGGTTAAGATTTCCAAAATGTTATGTTCTTATAAATATGATGTGATTGATATTTCTTTTGTTTACCCTTATTGAGAATTTGAGCTCACCATTTTGTATGTTTTCTTTCCCCAGGCCAGGACGAAGGATATTAAGTAGGATATTCCAAAAAGGGACTCTAGATATGATGAAATAAATGGGAGACAATGTATATGATTTATGAACCAGTTGTTTATGTTTTCCAGTTTCTAAAGACATTATACCTATACGGTCCTTTCATGGTTTTGTTATATGTTATAATAAGTGTACTTCAATTTTGAAGTATTAACAATGTATGTAAAGTATGGGTCGTTATAGGATACATAGTGATAATCAAATATCTAATCCTAGGTCTAGAAAAAAATGGGAATAATGCCCCTTATTTATATGGTTTTAGTCCTATTTGGATAATTTATCATTAAAAAAACTATTCTTGGTTCGATTATTACTATCACATGGTATGTAGTGATACCTGGATCTGTATTCCTTGGTCTAGACATAATAATCAATGGGAATAATTCCCCCCTTTGTGCATGTTCTAAGCCTATGTGAATAATTTCCCATCTATGAACTATGTGTGTCTTGATTACTTCTGTTATAGGATACATAGTGAATCTTGGATATCCAAACCTTATAAAAAACACAATAATCAATGGTAACAATACCCCCTCCACCTATAATTATGAACTTCATAGACAATTTCCTATTAATGAACTTTGGGTGGATTGATTCTCTACATCACATGATATGTAGTGACACGCAAATCTAAAATCCTCGTTCGAACTACAATAATCAGTAGGATAAATTTATCTCTATTCTTATGGGTCAGGCTAGTGTGGAGAGTTTTCTTTTTTTGAACAATGTGTGTCTTGATACTTTCCATCGTATGATATCTAGTGACACTCATATCTCTAATCCTGAGTCCAAATGCAACAATCAATTGGAACAGTACCCCCTCCATGTATGGGTATAACCTACATGAGGAGATTCTTATTCGAGAACTATGTTGGACCAATCCTTCTTTCATATATATACAGTGAAACCCAGATCTCCAATATTGGGTCCATCCACAAAAATCAATGTGAAAAATGCCCCCATTTGTGTATGGGTCAGACCTACATGGATAATTTCTAGTTCAAGAACTAAGTTTTCATTATTCTTACCATCACATGATACATAGTGATTTTTGGACCTCCAATCCTATGTCCAACAACAGCAGTCAAGGTGAACAAGACTCCCTTTGTGTATGTGTTAGACCTGCATGGAGATATTCCCATTCAAGAATTATGTGTGGATTGATTCTTACCATCATGGGATATACAGTGATACATGGATCTTTAATACTGGGTCCAACCATAAAAATCAATAAGAATAATTCCCACCACTATGTTTGGTCATACCTACATAGATATTTTTCCCATTCGAGAACTACCTGTGGATTGATTCTTTCCATCGCAGGATATATAGTTAGACCTAGCTCTCCATTCTTGGGAAAAATAAAAAAATCAACGAGAAAAATTCCCCCTCTATGTATGGTTTAGACCGACATTAAGAGTTTCCCATTCAATAAATATGAATGTCATGATTCTTTCAATCATAAGATATGTAGTGACACATAGATCTCCATTCTTAAGTCCAAATTCAACAATAAGCGAGAACAACACCCCCTATATGTATGGGTTAGAACTGAGTGGGGAGTTTATTATTAAATAACTTCATGTGGCTTGATTATTTCCATCACAGGATATGTAGTGACACTCAAATTTCTAATACTAGGTTAAGCTGTAACAATCGATGAAAATAATTCCTCTTATGCATATGGGTCAGACTTGTGTGGAGAGTTTCTTGTTCCGGAACTATGTGTGGCTTGATTACTTCCATCATAGGATATGTAGTGATGCCCAAATCTCAAATACTGGGTCTAGATATAATAATATGTGGGAATAATCCCCCCCACCACAGATTTTTCATAATATCATGTAGAATTTATCATTCATGAAATATATATGGCTTGATTCCAACCATCACAACATACATAGTGAATCCCATATCTCTAATACTGGATTCGACCACAACATGAAAGTTCCCCCTCTATATTAATACTTCTAACCTATATATTGATACAATATAAATGAACTATGTACGGCTTGATTCCTACCATCACATGATATATATTGATTTCGGGAACCTCTATTTTAGGCATATCCAGGGGTCTTTCTCACTCCAAATTATATCCCTTTCATACTAGTAAGATCTAGAAAATGGGATCCTATTAAAGGAGATGACTATGAAATTAATCTTTCCCTTACAATATACATAAGAAAATCTAAGTAATACTGGCCATAAAATTGATTATGCCACTATTTACAAAGTTAAGAGTCGTAGAAGCTCACTATACCTATGAATAAGTCAGATCTATAAAATACTTTATTGCACATGAAACAAATCTACACAACAAGAGATCCAACATATGGCTACCCATTAATAAGACTATGAAGGGGATAAAGGTATTTCCTATACCTAAATTCCTCTAACCATATAAAATTTTCTCCAATGTTATCTTTATCAATTTTACATTGTCTTCAACATCTTTACTGGTTGACGTTTAAATGAAAGGAAAATGTCCTTATCACATGATGTTAAAATGAACGATATATATGTACCCACTACATGATGTGAAAATGTGTAGGCTGTCAACCATCATCATTCCTTATAAAATGACCATAAGAACCAAACCACATTCAACCAGAGTATGAGGTGCTTTCATCATATTTTAGTCACCAAAACCCTTAAATCACACTCCATGTCTTTAGAACCCCTAGTTTCCAAAAACATTTTATGACCCTTGAAAATGGATATAGATATATCTATTTGGTCCTGATAATGATAAAAATGGGGTTTGACCTACCAACCAGATACACCATGGCTCTCCAAGAAGGGATTTCTGATCTTTGTAACAAATAATTTTGGATGGTAGAACTTATCACATTAGGTTATTTTGGTTTATCCCAGACAATATTTTACTATATCATTACTCATAAACTGAGAACCTTAGTACATGATTTACAACATTTTCATTTCATATTCAAAATTAATGTGGAGTACTCTTGACCTTGGGTATCCTATTTTGGATATTTTTTAAACAATATCATACCATGTATAGGTGCATCATGTAATTAAATTTCATGGACTTAGGCCAAAGTTGTACAATGTTAAAAAATTTCCTTTTATGGTCTAAATCATAAGAAACTAAAAATACTAGTTAAAGTGACATAAAATATATTAGGATAAAAACCCAAAAAGGTAGGTCTAACCAAAATTCAAGTAACCTCTCATTAAAGTTTTTACCTCCAATGTTTAGGACTAATTTAGATCATAAATAAATAAGGAATGAAGCTCATAGTTCCCACTTTGTGGCCCTAATAAAAACCAAGACATTATCACTGAACCCCTTGGTCTGAGAAAATGATAGAGTAATAATTTTTACATCTCGTTGCCATGATAATGTGTTCAATAGGTGGTGAATCAACTTTTATAGTACTTGTACCCTTCTTGATTCTTAAATTTTCCACAAACAACCTTTATGTATTTGATGTTTGAGATGAGAAAATCAGTTCTTTGAGTTTATATTATTCTCTTGGAGCTACATGGACCTTGGGATACCTTTTTATTTTCTATTCCCATTAAAATATTGATAATAGAGATTGGTTCATCAAAAGGACCCTTGGATCCCAATAAGGACCCCATTAAATCCAGGTGTTATTTTCCAAACTACATGGAACATTATAGGTTCCAGCTATTTCTAATGGAGAACATGTACCCACCGGTTCCCACCCCCAGTTAACTCAAGTATTCCTACACTATGATTTAAAGTCCCCATAACCATACTATTCAAGTGGGTCTGACATCCTTGACATTACTTCACCATATATTGTACATGTTCTTAAATAAGTAATGTGACACTCCATTCCTGATCCTTTTTATGGTCCACACCACATGACTTGAAACCACCTAGCATAGGGCATGGGCCTTCCAACATGAAGCTAAAATGATTTAGGGTTCCAGAACCATTCTCTAATATCTTTCATTCCACATCCAACTACATCATCCAGACATTTGAAACTCCAAAAACATTCCATGGACCCTGGAAAAGAGTGGGGATCACCTTTACTTGACCATCCATGTAAGCCCTACAAACTCATGCATAAGGGATTATAACCCACCAACTAGAGGAATATCATATTGTTAGTAATGAACATTGATCCTCACGATCCCTGATAGTATTGTTTCTGAACTCAATACCATAGGGTGTTTCAGGTCATCCCCATTATGTGTACCCCATTTCATATTCATCAGTTTAAACTCGTGAAAATGTGAATCACAAAACCCAAATTCTAACTATCCATGTGGACTTGATTTCCCTAATATCTTACCATCCATCAATATGATATGAAAATTATTTTATAGGACTTGTAAAATAGATGAGAACCTATATTCTTGATCATGCATGTAATCCCTATGGGATCATGAATAATGGATTCTAACCTACCAACTAGAGGAATCTCCTCCTTGCAAGTGAGAAACTCTGATCCTCACGAGCCTTGGTAACAAAGTGGAATAACTAAACACACTAGTGTGTTTCAATTCATACCCAACATGTATTCCTCATTTTATATTCATTAATAATGTCACTAAATAAAGAATTTAATCTTCATATAATTTTATGCCTTTAAAACATAACATTAAAATACATGACAAATGTCATTAATGCATGACATTAAAATGAATGGATAACATTACTCCTCAAATGGTATATTACAAGTAGAAAAAGGTCTAATCTAGAAGACCCAAAAAAACTATAATATAATGTTTGAGATTGTATAACATAAACTTTAGTACAAAAATGGTCTCATTGCAGGACCTTAAAATAGTCAATTAAAAGAGACACAATGCTTTCTAGCTCGAAAACCCGAAAAGGGAACCCTAGGAAGAAATCAAGTCTCTAATTACAAGACACACACCTTGTGAGATATAAGTTGCATTGATCACCCCTTAAATAAAAAAAGAATAAAAATTGTTAGGTCAAAAACCAATGAGAGGGAATCCTAAGAAAAATCCTATTCTATGCATGTTAAGACTTCCCCTATATGAATCTTAGGAAATAGTTAGGGAAATAAAAATAGAAATAATAAAAGTATGTTGGGATTATTAATTGTCCCAAGATCAAAAATCAAGATATGTTCACTAATTTCATTGAATTAGGAAAGATTTATATTATTTTCCCGATTGGACATATATATTACCCAAATTTTCCTTGTGATCAGGTAATCTAAATAAAACTAGAGCGTGTACATCAATTATGAATATCATGATTGGTGGGAATTAATAAGAAATTTTCAAGAGAAATATGTTTTGATTTAATCATTAAAAACATGAAATTTGGGTTTTACATGGTATTATGAGAAGTATGGGTATTTATGACGAAACATGCAACATTAGATCAGTAAAATTTCATGCACATCAAGAATAAAATAAAGATGTACAAATACGTGTAAAGTTTAATAGATTTGTTCATTGATATGTTTCACAAGAAGGAGGAATTCCCACATACTAGTGTCTATCTCTTGAAAAAAAAATAAAGGGAGAAATTTTGAGAGATATGGATTTTAAAGTCACCATTGGAATGAGACAACCCCTTGACCCAATTTATAGGATGCTCCATGGAATACAAAAGGTCATTTGGAAGATCACATGTCGTCTGAGACACTGATCAGTGGAATCCCTAAGGACTCAAAATTGAATTTACTTTTCTCGTAATTGAGTCCTTATCCCCATGGATCTCACTCATATAGGGAGAATATGTTTATGGCATCTAAATGGCATCGATACTTCTAGAATAGAATAAATACTCGAAGTGTGGGTATTACTTTCTCAAATGAAATTAAGGGTAGCATGAAGTCTGGGAAGCCAAATCGTGTGGATCAAATAACCCCAGAAGGAAACATGATCTCATGACCCTGGGAAGATCATGTGAATAGATCATGAATTCTACATAATATTCTTATGATTATGTGACAACCCTCTAACAAGACCACATGTTCTTGCGAAGGAATACTGACAAGTAATGATGATCATTAAAAGGATTATAGATGAGATCTTCCAATCATGTGACTTGTCAACTGAGAAATTCTAGATAATCATCAATATCCCCTAATAAAATGAATGTGAAAAAAGGTGGAGGCCTAATGCGATGGATAGTTACATTGATATTCATGAAATATTCTTATTCGATTCTTGAGAATCCACAGAGCCCACTAGAGACATGACATCCTTTTGACGTTAATGAATGTTAGCAAGTCACTTTCATCATGCAAAGGAATTTTTACATTTCCATTCAATCACGAGACACACTTATAGATCCCTGGAAAATGGATGGATTTTTTATGAATATTCTCTCAAAAAATTGTAAGATCTAACATTGACCACTTGACATGTCGAAGACAAGCATAGTGAATCTCTTTGAAAAATATCTCTTGACATCATGAGATCCATTATACTTCTACAATAAAGTAGTAAATGAATTTGGAAATGATGGTAGCCTCCCATGAAGGGAATATAAATTGATTTTCATTTGAAGGGTTTATGAACCTCTTGTGATTTTTATTGATCAATGTAGATCCCCCCATTTACAGGCCAACTTAATCTTATAGGAGGCCCCTATAAAGATGTACCTATATCACAAAGTTACCTAGGAAAGTATTCCTCGATCCTAAAAAATCCTTTCCATATGTGCCTTGATTTCGCAAAGACTTTCATACATGTTGGCTCAACAGTGGAAGTGCCTTGTTACATGTTAACATGATTATGTGAGATCCCTTTCATAAGATACGGGTCCAATAAATATAGAGATGAAGGAGTATTCTCATGGTCTTTGTTCATCATGTGACTCCATGGATGGACCATAAATAGATCATGCAAAGAACATGAAGCAAAACACCCTCCATTAACTCCAACTTATATGTACGAGATACGTGTCATGTTAGGCAGCATGTAACTGGGGTGGATAGGCCTATAAGTCCCTCCCGCTTGATACATAAAAATTACATTATGGTGACTAAACACATGAGAGAGCTTAATAGAGGAATTATTAGAGTGGAAATTCATGTGATCAAATTAGTCTTCCACAAGGAAAAATCTGGGGGAATGGATTAAGGGATCACACAATATGAATATATGCTTTGTATGATCATGCTATTGACCACATAAGCACCTATAGTGCATCATCCAAATCATAATAATGGGTTTCCTCATGTATAAATTATCACATGAAACCATAATAAGCTAATTATTGATAAACATTAGGGAACATAGGAAATAATGACTGAAAAATATAAAATTCCTATGTGAAAACAAATATGATAACTTTTATGAAAAGATATAACACACTTTGCATGAAATAAAAAGATAAGGTAAAGACATAAAGACACATTTCCAAAGACTTTAAATTCCTATGGACATGTCTCTCATGTCTTTTGAAGCCCATAGGACATGTCCCCAAGCCTCACGATGTCCTATGGACATGTCAAATGTGTCCTCCAAAGTACTCCATACATGTCACCCAAATCCTGAAATGTCCTCCATACATGTCTCCAATGTCGTGATAAGTCCTCCTTACATGTCACCCTAGTTTTGAGAAGTCATCCAAATATATCATCCAAGTCACGAGGCACCCTTTGGACATGGCATCCCTGTCTTGTGACATTCTATGGGGTTTTCAGCTGAGTTATGAAAAGTCATATAGTCATATCAAGCTAGTTATGTGACATCCTCCATCCATGTAACCCATGTCTTCAAAAGTACTATAGAAATGTCTATTAATTCCTTAAATGTACTCCAAAAATATTGATCAAGTCATTCAATACACTCTAGGAATGACATATAGATCATGCGGCATCATCTGGATGAGTTGACTGGGTCATGCAATTATCTTTGGACATGTCCGATAAGCAACCAGGACATGTCCATGAATCCTCATTCATGAAAGACATATACACCAAACATATCAAATTGAAAATAAAGACATGTTTGACAGATACTTGTGGGAATTCTAGCCTTTACCCATATACGTATTCCGAAGTAATCCAAATGAACTATGATAACTCTAATTATTGTCCAAATAAGATACCTAAGACTCCTTCCTAAGGGACGAGATCTAATGGGAATCCACATCAGTTTAAGCCATTCCATGTTTCAAACACTCTAACAAGTAAGAACCTAACTCTTCTATGGGTTCATCATTCTTCCTCGCCCATCAAAATACTGATAACCCCAATAAACTATATGAACTTAGATTCTTGTCCAAACCGGATACACGGGAGGCCTTACCAAGTCCCAAGCTCTAATGAGAATCTACCTTGGTGTATGTCCCTCTATGAATAAAACACTCTAACCCATGGGAACAAGACTCTCATATATTTTCATAAATATTCCTCATCTATCAGCAGGTTAAGAATCCAACTGAACTATGAGAACATTGATTCTTATCCCAATTGGATACATTGGATTCTTTCCTATGGCCTAAGTTATAACAAGCTTCCACCTCAGTGTAAGTCCCCCTATGTACTAGACACTCTAACTCATGGGACCTATAATATCATAGGGATTCAACATTATTTATCACCCATCAGTGGAATGAGAATCCAATAAATCATTTATCACTCTGATTCCTATCCAAAGAAGATATGTAGGATGCCTTCTTAAGGCCTAAGATCCATACCAAAAACTCTTATAGGGTTTCCATAAAGCATAAGTATGAAATATGTATTCATATTCAATGAGACTGATCACTTTATATAACTTTTTTTTCTCTCACTAAGCATGGATCATGTGGTCTTAGGGACATTCAATGATCACATCACCTGCATCATGAAATTCTCCCCAACCAGGGAAACCTCAATGTGAAAGATCCATTCAGTGAGATGATACAAATACGTTCATATGGAGATTCCACATAGATTTAAGTCCCAAAGGAATTAGCTTATTGGTAAACCATAGAGAAAAAAATCCCATGTCTATTAATTATCAAACACTATCTGTCTCTAGATTGAGGATATATCCAACTATGAAAACTATTATTTCTTTTTTAAACAGAATATGTAGGATGACTTCATAGGGCCCAATCTCCCTTCCTAGTGCTTGGGTTACCTCATATATTTCTTCTATACATGATGTCAAACTACATGACTACAATGAACTACATAGGTTTTGATTCCTATTATAAATAGGATATGTAGGATGCCTTATAAAGGTTCAATCCCATCCTCAAAATATCCATCACCTCCCTAGATAGAAGTAACACCAGAGTTCTTGGTTATATGGATTAAAAAAATAAGCAACTACCCATTTATATGAAATAATAGGAAATAGATGAAGAGCCTCATATATATTAAGTAAATTTCATTAATAGAACCCACCCATTCAACACAAAAGGATTTAACAGCCGATCATTTTGTTAGCGTAATCAATTATGTATTGTGTTTGGGGAGAGATTCCTGAACATATCTTAAATATTCAAGAGAGTTAAAGAGTAAGAAATAATCCCCCCTAAAAGGATGTGATGATCCTGACCTCCCATCACCTCGATCAATATGAGTTCATATGCATCATTGGGTTTGAAACCCTAATTGACTGTCAACCATTGGAAAGCAGGTTCGTTTCTCATCATGGATGAGGGAACTGTTGGGAACTTATATGAAAAAATCCTACCAACATCATTGGTTTTAAAACCACATTGATCCCCTCACAGTCAATTGATGAACTAGAATATATGGATGAAATAATGATGAAAAATATTTTTATGAAAAATTCCTTTTTAAGTCTGAAAAATGAATTTATAGTAAAATTTGATATAATAATGATTAGAATGTGATAAATAATTTTTTTCTAACTAAATTAAGTTTAATTTAATTCGGGATTTAATTTAAATAATTACGAGGCCTTTGTAATTAAAAGAAATGGATTTTTCTTTACAAAAATCAATTTTTTTCAATATTCACTAAAAAATCAATCTTTGAAAAAAAAATACCAAAATTTATACCTAAGATAATATGGACATGATGAATTTTCAAATGATATATTTTTTAAAATAATTATATTTTAATAGGTTTTCATGATTTTTTAAACTCATTGTTTCTTTTAAATTATGATATCAATGAAATTTATTTAAAATAAATATATCATAAAATCTCATTCTGTAACACTATACAAATGGTTTGGGGAACTATTGAATGATTTTATATCAAGAAAGACCTAAAATAATGATTTTACCAAACCATTGGTATAATAATCATTTATATATGAAATTTAATATAAAATACCCATAACAAAGTTTGGTTCAGTCCATAGGTATTGAATTAGATTAAAAGAACCCCAGTACCATGTTTTGTACCCTGGACTTACAGGTTACATCCCAAACACTTTACTTCTCTACTACTACATTTTTATGTTTATATATACATGTATATTAAAATATATATCTATGAAAATAATTTTTAATTATTAATTAATTATTATTATTATTATTAAAAATATTTTAATACATAAATATATCTAGATCAATATATATATATAATATTTAATTAAATACTATTTATATATTGCTAAATATATATTTACACTTAACATAAAATAAATTTACTGAATGATATTTTCTAGAATTATTAAAAAGTAATATTAATTAATAATTTTAAAATAAGTGTTGATTAATATGAATTTAATACCAATTTAGAGATAAAAAATAATAAATTAATTAATACCTAATGAAATGTTGAAAATATGGATTCAACTTCCAACTACCATAACTTTTGATCCAAGTTACCATTTGGGTTCAAAGAGATATCAAATAGAATTATAAAAAAACTTATATTCCATTTATATTATGTGGAGATTAGTTATTATTTATTTGAGTTTAAAAAAGGCCCTAAATGACTCCAGATCCGAGGTTTTAGTTGAGATACCCTAATTTTTGAACATTTGATGGAATTTAATCTTCATTTTATAGCGTTTTCTTCTATTTTTTTAAGGAAGATGAATTTAATTCCAGATCATATATGTATATAGATATTATGAAATTAAAATTTATTATTTTTTCTATTTTAGTGTCATTTTTAATTAAATATATATGTATATATATATATATAATGATAGGTGGTATATATTTAAGAAAATATTATAACTGTATATCAATGTATTTATATAATAAAATATCAATAATAAAAATATTAAATAATTAAAATTTCAAATTTATATATACATACATACATATATTTATATATATCTGTGTGTGTGTGTGTGTGTGTGTGTAGAGATAAAAGTTGTTGAAATAGAGTGATAAAGTCCATGGAATATAACCCGGTGGTCCAATGTTCAAAACTCAACACTATAACTTTTTTAATAGGATTCCTATACAAATTTCTTGACAAAAACATTTGTATAGGTGATGTAAAAAGAGACCAAACCCAATTTTTTAGCTAAAAAATTAGTATAGATATAATTATACTAATGGTTTGACTGAAGCATTGGTATTGGTGGCCAAAAGCATACCTCGACCAATAATTTTTTAAATTTTTGGAATAGGTTTTCTAATATATATTAAATTTATAACAGTGATTCATCAATTTTGAAATCATATATGATACCAATGGTTTGACTAAACCGTTGTTTTAGGTGGCCGAAGCCATACATATGTAGACATTGGAATTTTTATAATTGGGTATCTATACTAATTATTTGAGAATACTTTTGTTATGTGGGGCCTAAAATGATATATATACTTGGAGTTTGTCAAACCATTCATATAGGTGGACCTATACAAATGTTTTCACCAAACCGTTTGTATAAGTTGATGAAACCATACTTCTACCAATATTTTTGAAAACTATTTGTACATGTATATTGGTATAGCTTAAATTTCTAAAAGGGATTCTTCAATTTTTAAATGTTAATGTACGTAATTTATATTTTAAAATGTTGTGGTTATAAAGGAATTGAAAATCATGGTAAAATATAATTAATCATGTAGTTTATCTTTAAATGAATATGTATAGGGTTGTTGAATCTTTTTTTAAATGAAAAGGAATAATTCAAGATTATATGGATCTTAATAAAATATTTTTATTTTCATATCATTCTATTTTATGAAAATTATTTTTTTGTTAACAAGTAGTTTTTATGAATAACATGAGATGATGAGTTTAACACAAATGGTTTATGATTCATTATATTTTCTTACGTGGTGATGATATCTAATATTTACCAAATTTTAATTGCTTTTCTTCAATAATTAACACACTAATCCAGATAAACCTTAGGTAATTAATTGATTTTAGATATTTTTTTTAAATCTGGACTTTAAATGATAAATGACTTAAAAATGTTATTATATGATTTTATCCATTTTTTTGATTTCATTGAAATCTATAAATTAATTTTAATAATTTTCTTAATTTTTTAATTTCTTTAATCTATTTTAAACTTCTTTAAATCAATTTTCAATCGATTGGAAAATCTAGAATGTAATTATATTTTGGAAAATGTATAGGTTTGAAGCATAAAAATATCAAAGCACATCATGAATAGGGGTTAGATTGGGCCAACATATGAGTCATTAAAATCCTTTATCATGAGTCAGGGTGGTTGAAATTTGGAAATTTCATATTAGTGTAGGTGTCCTCTAGTATCCACATGGATGTGATGGTGGCTAGAATATGTGTAAAAAGGCTCAATGTACATTCCATAATCTAATGTTAGTGTCATATTAATGATATTTAAGGGTAAATATATGACCCTAGAGCTGCATAAGGGTACTACTAGAGCTTTTAAATGGTCATCACCTCATAAAAGAGCTATATAAAGGTACTCATTCATTTAAAGGATCTATGTAAAGGTACATAGTTAACTGAATAAAGGTAGATGGAATTATACATAGGATATATAATGGTATCCACTGTGCTATATAAAAGTAACACTTTAATCCTAAACTATATCAAGGTAATGATCAATATAGGTTTAATCCTATTTACACATAGTATTACATGATTTTCAATATAAATGTCTATTAATAAAAATCAAGGATAGAAAAAGACCAGTGTATTTGGAATATTAGGTACATAAAAAATCAATATGAAAATAAAGAGACTTTATTATAATCTCTATAATGTACTCATAAAACTCTTTTCTCTCCTGAATCAACATGGGATAACCTAAGGAATACATAGAAAAATGGGTGATCTAAAAATCCTAGTAAGGGAATAAACATTATTAGGAAATATAATGTGTGATTCATTGGAATAACATGATATCATAAAAGATAAGGCTAATTACTAATCATATTAGAGAATAACATGAATTAAAAGTATAAATCAACACTAACTTCCAAGAAAACATATCATGGTGTAAAGAGTCCCAAAATAGATTAGGTTTACTCCCTAAACACATACATAACATCTCATTAGAAAAAAATTTTACCCAATGAACTGGAGAACTATCTTGGAATAACCAAGATAACATGTTCAAGATTTTGCGTGCCACAAAAATGAAATAAATAATATGTAATAAAAAAAATTCTACCGAAATATAATGGGTTTCATAATATTGATTCATTTCATAATCAATATAGATTTTTAAAGAATGCATTTGATAATTGATCATAAGGATTTTATTACCAAATAAATGGAAAGGATAATAATATATGTATTTATGATAGAGACGTATATATAGATTTTATAATAATTCCACAATGTTAAAGAGAGATAGAGAGAAATTTAGTTAGAAAGATAATTGCTATAATTCGATGAAAAATGGTGGTTTGGAGAAATCCCTTACCTCGAGCCCAACTCATCATGTGAATTCCCCATCTTGAAGAATAAAGAAAATATGAAAATTATTTACTTAATTTAAATTTTTTTTCATGTTTATTATTCCTTTAATTTTATGTATTAACTTTTAATATTCAATTACTTAATCAATTAATTTCGCATTAGAAGTTTGGTTGTTATTTGGATAATATATGCAAAATGACTTCCATAGATTGAATATGGTCAGAGTGTTCATTATTACATCACATAAAAAAAATAATCATTTAATAATATATATTTTTATATATATATATATATTACCCTTTTAAATATAATCATGAAATATGGTTATGAAAAATGAACTTTTTCACGATCACATAGAAAGTAGTTCGTACGTACTCATGAGAAATATTTCAATTTTTCAATGATCATGATGAAAATAAGGTAACTATTATTTCATTTTTAAATAATTATCATTATATAATATCATATTATATCATTAAATAAACTTATATATACCATCTGTGTGACATGGTAATGAAAAATGTATCACATCGCTCTGTAGAGGTAGTTATCCACCCATACACATGAATGACATTATCCTTTTTCTATGAATGAGTTGTTGAGAAAATATAAAATATATTAATTTTATATAATGATAAATATGAAATTACTATAATATTTATACATTAAATCAATCATCATAAATATATAATACAGGTGTTGATGGAAAAAAATTACATCGGTTCGTGAGGCAGTGATCCCCTATACACATGAACGATGGTTTTGTTTCCCATTTGATAGATAAAGAGATAAATTTAGGGTATTCTATTACCAAAATAACATATCAGTATATGGGATATACTAATACTACTATATCATTATGGTTTAATAATATTTTTAGGTGGTGGAAGAAGAAATAAAAAGAAAACGCATGGTAACAAATTATACATCATCTTCATATAACCTTTTAAGGATTATACCTAATGCTTTCCTAAGATGGTTTTATGATAAAATTATAGAATATATTTAATGTGGAAAGATTTAAGTAATTCATTTGTTTGTTTGTTTTCCAAACCAAAATTATCTTGATTTTCGGAGAGGATATGGGAGGGGGTTTCCTTTAATAAGTTGGGGAGAGGACAAACATGGTTTTTTTAAATGAAATAAATACATAAATGTACTATTCACACTGAATAGCTCAAAAATAACCTAGTACCTTATATTATATTATACAGGGTGATAATATTTCTATAAAATATAAATTAGGATAGTTTTTGGTCATTTTAACCCTTATATATTTAGTCTAACCCCTAGTAAATATATTTTTACCTAAAGCATTGTAAAAGATGTTTACTATTTTTACTATTCCTAAAGTCCCAAAATTTAGTTGAAATAATTACCTAATATTATTTATGTTGATTAAAAATATGGAATCCATTTTATAAAATTCAACTCATATAAATGTGAGAATTTAGTTTAATATTTAAACCATAAAATGTGATGAAAAATGATTTTTTCAAGGAAAATGCATCTTAAAACCCAAAAAATATACTTATACCAAAATTAGATAAAAATATGACACAAATACAAGTAGTTATATTATATATAACTGAATAATAATTATGATACTTTTAATTCAATTTAAAATAATATTTTTATTTTAAATATCTTTATTAAATTAAATATAATTATAATTTTACAAAAAAATAGTATTTTACACTACTGACTAAAACATAAGTCCTTTTAGAAAAATTTCAAAATTTCACCCAAATATATTTTTGATATAATTATTTTAAGAAATATTTAATTTTTATAAAATTATATTTATAAAATTTCAAGAAATTTATTTTATTATTTTCACTCAAAAATAAATAAAACTCATTTTTTGAAGAAAAAATATTTTTGAAGCTAAAAATACCTTTACAGAAAATCAAGTGATTATTTTATAATATTTTTAAATAAATTTATATTATAGAGGACCATTTATGCATTTCATAATGTGGTTCATCCAATTCACACCCACCAATTCAATTCCCAGGTAACATGTATAATATTTAAATAATAATATTTCATGGTTAGTTTAGGCTCAGTGTTGTATGCATTATACGTTATCAAACATAGTTTTATTTTTAAAATATAGGTAAATTATATGATATACATAAGGGTACTAAATGGATCTATGTAATGTTATAAAAATGGTAGCAAGATTCAAAATACCCCAAATTGAAAAAATAAAATCAAATATTAATATCCCTGGTTCACTCAAATCAGGGAGATCTCAATGAATGAAACATATAGCGTTCATAAAGATAAGGAAGAGGGATTTCATGGGTGGTTTTTTTGGAAAGATATAGAGTATTCAAGATAAAGCATCTAAAGTAATAAAAACACTTGAAGCTTTATATATACTAATTGTTTAAGTATTGTAGAGTTTGAAGTTCCTAATGTTGAGATTCAAGGTGGAAAAAATATAAAAATCATTGATGGATATAAATATTTTCCACCCCCAAAATTTTCAATAGATTCAAAAACTATGGAATTTGATCTTGGATTGAACTAGCTTAGGAATTTACTATTTTTTATAACATTAATTTTAGTTCATCTAGTTTACTGTTCATTTGTGATGTTTTTTCTACCCCCATTATTTGTGTTTCTACAACTACTAAGTAATTTCGATTCCCAGGATATCATCATTGAAGTGAGGTAAACCTAAGGGTCACCTGCTGGATGAAAATAATTAACTAGTCTCCATAAACTTGGATTAATTTTATTTATTTTATTTTATGGATTTTAGGTGAGTGAGAGGTTGAGGAGATGATTATACCTCATTATTATTTCGTCACTATTTACTCCCACACCTTAAAAACCCATTTCCTCTCCCTTTATCTTGATTATTGATGTATGATTGGTATTAGTGGTTTGAGAAGTGTATGGATTCATGATTGAGGTGCATTTGAGAGAGTGATGATCTGATCTCTTGGTGATTAATCCTATGTATGATTCCCATTCACACCATGTAAGGTAGTGGGATTTTTTATAGCTAGTTGGAACACATAGAGATTCGAACAAAGTGTCTATGAAGTGAGACAATGATGGATTAATATGGATGAATCTAGGGGTATATCCTTTCTCACATCCATTTGGTTCTACATTTGAATTTACAATATTGTTTCATGCATCAAAACCCATACCTATCTAGATTTTAATAATTATAAAACAAAACAAAAACATAATAAAGTGTCAGGATAGTGCATATCCATGACCATCTCTTTGAGAAACAACCTTGGTAAGACACTAGGATATATTCCATGTCTTATAAATTTTATTTGATTAGGGCCTCATGGTAGAGTACTATAAAATATGGAATTATATCTAGGGATATAGGATGATTATTCACTAAATTTAAATATATATAAACAATTTGATTTTGTTTTTATTTTCAATTTTTTTATTCTTTGATAACAATATTCATAGTCCAAACTAATTTTGAAAATATTTCTCCAAAACAAATACTAACCTATAAAAATATTCAAATAATGGTTAAATATCTAGAATCAATTTATTGTTCTCAAGGATCAATTTCATAGTTTTAAAAACAAATTGAGGAGAAATTAGTCATCATGTAGGAATTGAAGGACCTGCTCGGTCAAGTCACATCCAATATTTAAATTCCTATGGAAGATAAAGAAGAAAAAAAGGTTGAAGTAATGAAATTACATCCCTATAAATAATAATACCATAAAACTTTAAAGCGGGGGGGGGGGGTGGGTGGGGGTGAACCTGGAGTTTATAATCAGGTAATATCAATAATGATGACGGATTAATAATATGAAGAATAGGTTTACCCACCACTATGTTTTCTCAAAAATAATTTAAAAGTGACCTTTTTCTTTGAGAAAGTGTTAAAAGATGATATTATTAAGGGAGATTCATTAACCATGAACCATTATTTGTTTAATCTCATTTAAATTCAAAAATCTAATTATCTTCTATATGTTGTAAATGAAAAATAAAAAATATGATTGCAATCCATAAAAGATGAAGAAAAATTAGAATAATTTTTTGGAGGAAAGGATTGAGGACCCACAATAAACAATTATGATAAAAAAAATTAGCGTATTTCATGAGAAACAAGAGATTAAAACTATAGTATATGAGGTAGTTGATCAAACCTTTAGATATCTTTATTTTTAGTTTACAAAATCTATTTTGAAACTTGGTCTCCCTAGTATTTATATTCTAATAACCAATACCACGTCTTTTAGACCTTGTGGAAGAGGAATATGCTATTAAAGATGATAAGGAATAACCACTATGGTTGCACACTGACGTTTATGTTGAATTTGGAATAAAAATAAACCTACGAATTGAAAAATCTAGCCAATTTTATCTAGATGGAATGTCACTCCTAGGAAAAAAATTCACATCCCTAGGGAAATTCCAAAGTGTATAAATAATTGAAGATGGTATTAATGAATATGATTTTGATAATTTGTTGATGTTTGGACAAGAAGAGTTGGAAGAAGATTCCTACAAATAAATTTTGGAAGAGGAAGACTAACACTTGGACATATTATTCCAATGTGAACAATAATAAGACATTGATTCAATTGTGATATTTTTGGGGGCACTTTTTTAGATACCATACTATGTTCCCCCTAAAACAATGATTGCACATTATATTAATGGAGAAAAAATAGATAGGTAATTCCAATTGTATTATCATGAGGATGAATATTCTTATTATTCTACATATGAGGGAGAGTATTTTAATTTAAAATCAACTTGTTTTCATAAATTTATTCAATTTGAATTGTTTAATGACTCTCTCCTATTTGAAAATGTCCAAAAAATATCATTGGATTGTCCACTAGAATAGGAATACACAAGGGCTATTGATGAGGATAACCAATAATTCCTCCTTCCACCACCACATTATGAGATAGACCACATTTATCAGGGGTGGAAGAGAATAATTGTATCAAAGGGGGCCTCAAGGAATATTTAAATCATAAAAAACATAGAAGGAACAGTATGGGGTGGTTTTAATCACAAAACCACATCCTACATTATATTTTTGATGAGTAATAATATTTAGAATTATAGAAATACTCAATAAAACCCCTATTAGGAGGGATAATCAAAGACTCTTACCAATTCTCTCTTAATTTCTTCTTTTTATTTATTTTTTAACAAAAATATCATGTTTTGTGTGTTTTTATTATAGGATTTCAAGGATGGTAGAAACATTAATGATAAAAATGGAATCAAATCAATGGTTTCCCATCCAAATAAACTAGTTCATTTCAATCATTCTATACTTATTTTAGCACTGTAATTTTCTGAAATACTTTATAATTTAAATTGATTAGTATTGACAAAGTGTAGGTATGGGGATAAAAATTTATTTTAGAGTAGTTTATAATATTTTAGGATCCCTTTTTAGGAATATATAAATATGTTATACTTACTTTTTTACATTTCTATTTTTACTTTTTATTGTGTCTAGGTTAGAAAACATGAATTTTTAAGATATCTTACCTAGTGGTTTAAATAATTCTAGTTTTTAGAATTCCATTGTTTCTAAAATTGTTAAAATTTCATGATTTTAAGGTGAATTTGAATTACTTATTCATATAAATTCTATTTTAGAACTAGGAATGTGAATTTTATTAAAACTTTCTTTCTGAAATTGGAATTAGAACACAAGGAAATTATATTTCTGAACTAGAACCTATGTAATTCAGAAATTTTGAAAAAAAAACCTCATATTTCCAACTAAAAATATAGTTATATGAGTCCTTTAAATTTGAGTATAATTGTTAATTGGGATTCCATAATGATGTTCTAAGAAAATTAGGTATAAGGTGTGTGAGTAATAAAATCTCTCTATACATCCAAAAAGTTCTTTACAAAAAATATGGAAAATAAATTCAATAAGTTCCTAATTATAAAAAATAAATAGGTTTAAGGATAATATAATGTTGAATGAAAATAAAAAAGTGGGAATTTTATTATAGGAATATCATTTTAGTTTTATCAAGGAAGTGGAAAATGGATATTTTGTTAAAGGAACCTAGGGGAGGGTGAAAAATCAATGTCACCTTTGTTAATGTTATAAATCAAATAAACTATAATTTATTTTACATTTGCAAATATAACTTTATATTTTATATAAGTGAATTATTTGGAATAGTTCACATACGAGGCATGGAATTTTAAAGCAATATACGAATTTTTTTCTTCCCTAATTTTTGGTGTGTGTATTTGAAACTATACAGGAAAATTCATTTTAATTACTGAATTATTTTTATATATCAGGTGTTCATTAGTGTAGGTGTAGGGGAGTTAAGAGAGAAAATATTTCCCAAAATTTAATTACCTTTCATTAATAATAAACCACCTAATCTAGATAAAATTTGGGTAATTTATTTTTTTAATTTAACTTTTTAAATATAAATTATAAATTAAAAATGGATTTAGAAATTATATTTAGGGGATTTATTCATTTGTTGATTTAATTAAAAGGTATAAATGGATTTTATTAATTTTATTAATTTCTTAAAATTATTTTTATACTATTTTTACATTTTTCAAATAAATTCCTCATTGATGGAAAAATCCTACATTTAATTTTTTTTCCCTTGAAGTGCAGGTTTGAAGCTAAAAAATGAAAAGAAAATCCAGTGTAGGTGTCAACTAGTGCTACTGTATGTGTCATTATCTACCCTTAATATTTCTTATGGAGTCTAAAATTTGGAAAGTTACTACTAGTGTAGGTGTCATCCAATATTGGCATAGGTTTTATTGTGACCAATGTGAGTGTGAAGAGGAAAAAAACATATTCTCAACTGGAGTATGTTTCATGTAAAGGCTATCAAAGGGTAAGTCCATGACCCTAGAACTTTATAAGGGTACTAATAGAGCTACATAAATATCATTACCACACAAGGGAACTATATGAATATACTCTTGTATTCAAAGGAATTGTGTAATGGTACTCAAAAAATTCAGTAAAGATAGAAGTCATGTCGCACATGGTACATAAGTGTATCCATTGTGTTTTTTAAAGGTTTCATTGTGGTCCGTAGTTACATCAAGGTAATGATCTGTATCTGATGGATTAATGGATTTACATAAGGGTACAAACATGAGAACAAAAATCTAAAATATCCTAAAATTGAAAATGAAAATAAAACCCCACATTCTATGATTCTCAAAAATTAGGGATAACATATTTAATGTCCCACATTGATATCATAAAGATAATTAAGAAGTAGGATATCATGGATGTGATATCTTGAATTAGCTAAATGATTATATATCACCCAACTGAAGAAACCATGACCCTAAAAAATCTAGACACATACCAGTCATCTGATGAAGAAGGTTCTTAATGATGAAATCATAGAGATTCATGGATAAAGGAAGAAGTGGACTTTATATTGGCTATAAATATTTTCTTTACCCCCATTTGGTAAAGGATTTGATAACCTTTATCTTAATATTTTTCATGGCCTAGATTAGTAATGTACTGTTTTGTATATTTTTAATTGTAATTCACTATGTTTTTTGTTCATAGATGTAGTTATTTTCACCACCTTTATCCATTTTTCTCCCAATTTAAAAGTAATGGTGATTCTTAGTCTCTCTTAAATGATAAGAGGGTACCTTTAGGATCACCCACTGGATGAAAACTACTGAAAAAAGTCCCAAAATTTAGCTTAATTTCATCTATCTTATTTTAACTATTTCAGGTCATTGAGAGGTTAAAGAGATGATTGAAATTCATGCTTAATTCTCCGCTAATTTAATTTCAGTATGCTAAGAACCATTTCTTCCCCTCTTTCCAGATCACTAATTTATGACCATGATTAGTAGCTTGAGTAGTGGATATATTCATTATTGTGGGCCTTTTTAGAGAGATATGTGTTGATCACCTGGGTATTATTCTTGATTGTTAATCCCATTCACACTATCTATATAGAGGTGATTTGTGTATCTTGTTAAAGTATATAGATCGTAGAATATAAAGTCTAACCAATGAGATAATAAAGGATTAATATTGGTTGAATCAATGGGTGTCTCCTTCCCCGAATTTATTCATTTCTACATTTTCATTTATGCTCTTATTTAATGCATCAAACTCCATCCCTATATTAACTTGAATAATAATAATAAAAATAAAGTGCTAGGATAGTGAGTCTCCATGTTAGGATTATTGATATATTACCCTTGTTAACCACTAGTCTACATTCCATGTTTCTTAAATTCTATTTGGAAAGGGTTCTATGATAATATGATCATCACATGGGTTGAAAGTAATATAAGGATAACAGGTTTTTATCCAAGATATTCATTAAAATTTGATGAAAGTAGTTCTCATAACCCAAAAATTAGTATATTCTGAAGAATTATGTCTTCTTTTTCATAATAACACTCCAAACACAAAGAATACCATATATGGTGAACAATAGTTTATTTATTAAATATTCACACCAAAGTAAATAAGTATTATTTCTTGAACTGATACATGTTTTGGTATCATAACATGATATTATGAAGAGAATGTAATTTTTAGGAGGCTAGCAGGTGTATGTTTTGGACTTAGAGAAGTTCATAGTTAGAAAATAAAAGATATTCTAATAAAAGTTAAAAGTAAATTTCACTTGATACCCTAAATTTTCTATAGTATGATTATAATGTGAAACGTAAATAGTTACATTTAGTATCCATAATAAATTTATTTTACATATATATCTGAAAATATTTTAGGATGTATTGGAAAATAAATAATGTAAGTGGTTACATTTACTACAACAATGACCTCAGAAGAAATGTTTGATCAAAAGCTTCCAAGAATTAAGTTAATGTTGAACATAGAAAGAGTTATAAGTATACCAATGATGTTATTAACATAATAACATTTTATGTTTTTATGTAAAGGGGATTGAATAAATTTTCAAGGAGTTTAAAATTAGAAATATGATTCCTAAATCTCACCATTATTAAAATATTCATTCTTTATAGACATTACTCACTAAAAGAGTTTAGTGGGAGGTTATTATCAAATATTCACATAAAGATATGGTAGTAATTACATAGAGATACCATGATTTTATCAAAACTTAAAAATTGAAACAAACATAAGGTTGATTTGGAGGTTTATAATATATTATATGGTTAGATAGGAACTTTTGTATGCTTTTTACATATTATTAAAGGAGTTTGACATAAATTCTAGCATTGTTAGCTTCGAAGAGGTAATAAAAGTTTAGAAAATTTTAATCTTTCAAGATCATTCAGTAACAAAAAAAATATAGAATAATAGATTCTAAGATCAACCAAGAGGTGGTAGTGTGATCCTTGAGAGTTGACGAGTTGAGCTATTAACTCAATAATCCTAAAAATAATTTGATCAAAAATTATTAAAAATAAATTAATAAATATGAATGAAATATATTAATACATGTGCTCCAGATAAATTTAAGAAGATTATTTTAGAATACCCCCTTCAATCATGGATATTCCAAATAAATTAGATGTAAAGTTATTCTAATGTTAATAGATTTAATTGATTCTATCTATGAAAGTAACATTTTCCAGGTCCAATAAATCCGCTACCCTGAAATCTAAATATGGACTGCTATTAATTGAATAGATTTCATGATTGATTTGGGGTTTCTCACTCCACACCCTGAATAATTTGATTCATGTTAAGGAATTATATTCAATTAAATTAAGAATAAATTTCAAATCAAAACAAATTTCTATGATTAATATTAGTAATAAATTAATTCTCACACACTTCAGATATCAATCGATCGCTACATATGAATAATGGTCACACATGGTGGAAAATAATCACATCACATAAGAATAATTCACCCTAGGAACTGGCTTCTATAAGATAAAATTGAAAAAAAATCAATGAAAATTGAAATTGGAAGTTTCTTAATTGAATATATGGTTTTTATAAAAAAAACTAAAGTACCATAATAGAATAAAGATTAAATGAATAAAAGGATACTATATCGAGTGAAAAATTATGATAGAATTCAGAATACCCTACAAAATCAATAGGACCCTTTATTTATAGGAAACACATGAAATGGTACAATATATGGAAATGTGGTGCAATCTAGTAAAGAACATAACAAAGATTCATTATTCATTCCCTCCTTATAACATTCCTTTGTGAGGGTAATACCTTTATGAAATGACTAATATATCTTAAAATTCATATATTTTAATCCTCTTAAGAATAATGGTGAAAGATCCCCATGTAATCAGCTAATATGTTTTATTATATCTTTGCCTCCAATATGTCACAACATGAAATAACTTGGTGGAGGGCATAACTTATGAAATATTTACTAATTAGGCTAGCTTATTTAGCTCACAGTTCAATTTCTTGACACCCAAAAAGATATCTGATAGGATCCTTCTAATTATACTTACTAAATTCATGTCCTGATGCAACTCCATGCTTCACAGATAAAGGAAAATATTCTTGTCCACGGGTAAATATAACATTTTATTATTACGTATGAGGAAGGAAAATATTATTATGTATTTAAATAAAAAATCCTTCATGATGATCTTACCATGGGGGAATTAGAAAATTTTTTATTATAAGACCATGGTGTGACTTAATTGGTTACAACATAAGCAATTCTTATAAATATCAGGATAAATGTTACAATCTTCTAGACATATCTCCTGATCTAATTTAAAGAATATCATTATTTTCTTAGGAAATTTCCACTTTTTATTTTTTGTAGACACACCATGATAAATGTATCACATTGTGAATGAATTCTATTGAAATGTTCCTATATTGTATTATCCCACATTATACATCCAATTTGTTAGGTTGATTCTTCATAAGCTCGAGCACTCCACGGTTTCTGATTGATCTCTCAGGGTTCCACCTCAAACTGTAAAAACTTGATACTCTATATATATCTTACCCATTCATAGATGTAATCCACTATGTTAGTGATAACCAAAACTTTGTTTTGATTCTCCATGATGCTTCAACTATGCATTGACATTGAGATTATTACAGCCTCTATCTAGACATTCTCTAATTTTACTAGATAGGGTTGAATATGTTTTTTTATTTATGATCTATCAAATTACTATGATAAATCATTACTTATTTGTTCCATTACATAATTTAAATGTCACTGTGAAATGTAAATCTAACTAAAAGCAAGATCTTCTTCTCAAATATTTATTTTGGTTCACTACTCCAATCTGTAATATAATTTTACCAGGATTTATTTTCATTAAATATGTCATCATCCTACCCACTTCATTAACAGACTTTCCACTAGGAAAATTCATACAAGTTTCCAAAAATTTATACAAAAATTTATCAACTCTTTAATTCCATAAAACATTAATAAATCACTAAAGTGACACAATATTATTATTAATAAGTCTAAAACTCACAGAAAATTTCGTTTAAATGATATGCATAATTAGAAAATATGAAATTCAACCAGACTTGAACAATTGATTCTCGTCAGTAAATAAGCATCTCAATAATGATTCTAAAGGAAAACGAACATCCACTAGTAAACATTAAGTATAACCTTATTAATGGAATAAAGGATTTACTAAAAATTAATAAATTTTAATAATTCATTATGCATAGGTTTCCAATCATGCCTCATTATTCAATCCACATTCAAATCCCACTTTTGATCTATTATATTTCCTTATCTATTTCTTAAATATATATTTTTCTAAATTTAAATTTTGATTTATGATCAATATCAAGTGCATAAATTATATCCATAGGATTAAAATAAGTCTTAGTCTCTACTTTAGAGAAATCTAACAACACGAATCAAGATTTATTTTCTATAGGGTTCCAATAATTCTAACAATAAAGGTGTTGGTTCATGATGTAATCATAAAAATTCATTCAAGAAAGGAAAGGATCAAATATTTAATAACCAAAATATGATATTATATAAAAAATCAGTGAAAATGAACCTCATTTCCCCGTTAAATGTGCATAAATATGACAATAATATCCTCTTTTTCAATGATTTATATCTTGATACTGAAAGAAAAAATTGAAAAATATTATTAATTATTAATTTTTTATTTTTATTCATTTTTTCAATGGAAATTAACATATAAAATCTCACAGCCATCATACTAACCTTATTGGATATCCTCATGAAACTAATTATAATAGTTATAATAGGATCATAGGTTGAGTAAGGGTGATCATCAATAGGATCAATATACAACCTAATACTATAATTTTTATTCTGAAATGTTAGAGTAATCACATAAGTATAGTGAAAATTAAATTCAAATCAAATCCCCACTTTCCAATAGAATCTATCACATCTTGTCCACATGGAATCCTCACCAAGAATTCCCATATCTCACCACACTATCTCAAGAAGATAAATAGAAAAATAAAGTAGTTATACCAAAAGAATTATAGTAGGAAGGATAATTGGATATTAAATATGGTTTCATATGAAGATAGTTAATTGATGTTACAGTCTAAATATAAGGTAAAGACGAATGGATGAAAACATTAAAATGTGGTTTGAAAAATATTTATTTTTTGATGAGATAAAAAACAAGTGTTCTGGTAGTGTTGTTTATCTTCAGTTCTCTCAAAAAATAGCATTTAAAACATAATATGAAAATATGACTTGAAATACCTCTCATGAATGTAATTTTAAAATGTTTGAAAATCAAACAAGATATAAATTCCATGTAATTAGTCAATCAAGAATAAAATAAGAAATTGAAAATTGTATGTAAAAATTTCAACTTAATAATCACATTGGATCTCAACCTAAAAGTAAACAAGGAATTGATTTTGAATGAATTCCAACTAAAAAATTTCCCTATATTTATATGGTTCTAAAATTATCAATTTAAAAGAAACTATATAGTGTAAAATGTCTTATAAATAAATAAATTGAAGACAAAATACAAGTGGCCTCAAAGAATGTCCTCCCACACTTAAAATCATATAGTGTCCCTACTATTTGAAATCATGATGAGAAATAAAAATATTATTGACACAAAAATGAAAAGTCATAATAAATAATAGATAATTTAAAATTCTTCCTGATGATGATAGTTCCCTTCTCAATTGTTGGTCTAGGTGAATCTGAAAAATAATTGTTGTTTAAAATGTTGAGTGATGTATCAAATGAAAAAGATACACTCGAAAAAAGTTATTATAGAGAAAATAAGAAACAATACCCTTAAATAAGTGCAAAAAAATTATGTTCCATATATTTTTCAAAATAATTCATTATATATATATATATGTATAGATGTTAATCTTAAAAAAATAAAAAACACATGGAAGACACCACTTAATTAAACAAAATAAGTACAAATAAAAATGAAAAATAAGAGGGAGACTGAAAATCCTAAGACTGTAGGTCCACATCTCTTGAATCCCTACATGTATCCTTATAATGAGGAGGATTATACATATGTATAGTTAATACATCTACCTCAATAATACTTGGACTGTTAGTGGTGGAATTTAAAGCATCCTCAAAATTCTACATGATAATGTGATGGACTAGAGCATCCACTCTATTTTCAGAGGTAGATGGTGGTATCTATGGGGAGGATAAGATAGGATCTGGAATCTACGTATTGGAATACCATCTAATGAAGAAACAACCCATATGTTAGGTGGTAATATTTATGAATAGAACCGCATCCAATGTTTCATAATAAAGGAACATGACCTTTTAGTGGGTCTAAAAAAATCTTGATGGGTCTCTAAATAAGTAATGATGTTCGAGACCACAGAAAATTACTATATAGTAGTCCAATACTGATTTTTAGTATTGATAGAGTCATGCTCAAAATATTTTTCCCCATGTGTATATGATATTAATATGGGTGAGAAGTATTATCAAATGTGTCCATGAGTGGCTAAAAAATTACAACCCCATCATCTGAAATAGAATCAGATAATTTTACCTATGATATTAGACTGAATCTCCAAAGTAGATAAACCAATCATCTTGAGTCAATGAGGGATGATATACCTGATGAGGTTCCATGTATTTCTTCTATCTAGATGGTATAGGGAATGCATCTGACATAGAAACATATTGAGATTTCCCTTCCATGGACTTATATGAATATAATGCATACTCACCCACCCATTAAAATTTCTTCCCCTCTTTTTTCAAAAGTCCCATATTAAGTATTAGATATCATAAAGAAACTAAAACCTCTCTAAGGATTGTGGAGAAAGGAAGAATCAAACACATTTATTTTGTTGACCAAATGAGTGGTGTAATTTACCAAATCAATATTCCATTGGACTTCATTACATGGCCTTCTAAATGAAGTTAAAATTTTGAATCCATGTATATAGATATCCATAGTGAAATGGTAGATTATATTAAAAATATTAATTATCCCACACTCCCTAGGAATCACTATTATCAATCCAAGCATGAGTAAGATCCCTATGAGTAACCCTCAAAAGGGGGCCCCAAAGAAGAGTGATCTTTGTGGTCATGGGACCATTCTTACCTTTTATGTGAATAGCTATCTTCTCTAAGCTTTTAGGGGTCTTAATATAATTAGGATCAACCAAAATCTACTTGTACTCTGAGGTATGTATAAAATCACAACTATTTATTCCTATCCATACTCTATAATCTACCAATAATAAACTCTATTTTCAGTCAGTCGAGCTAGTAATGAATCTCAAAAACTATATCTCATGAATAGATAACCACTATGAAAATATATCTATGAATGCCTCCTCTTTGACCTATAGAATTTTCTTTTGGTGCATAGGCTAGAGAGATTCCATATCCACATCTTCTGTATTTTTAGGTCATATAATTTCCATGTACACTTAAATTTTTGTATGAATGTCATTTATCTATGTCTTAGACAACCACTATTGATGTTTGGAATATATAACATTCAAGAAGGGATATATGTACTTGTTTGGTTCATTATACCCTTAGGAATAATGGAAAGAGGAATATGAGGATGGGGAATGGTTTGGGGAAGTTCTTGGGGAAGTTGTGTGTGGTACCTTTCTCTATCTCTTGGACTCTCATGTAGTGACCATGGTCGTGCATTTAGTGGGTAGGTGATTTTACTAGAGTTTTAGCGAAATATTTTTCTAGTGGTCTATGATAATAGAGTAAATGAAATTTTCTTGAAGGTTTTTAAATTAATTTAAAGGGTGGGATAAAAAGGGATTAAGATTTAGTTTGGGTGAAATAGAAAATTTGGACGATTAAGAATTGAAATGATTGGGATTTTTGGAAATTTGGTGACTCAAAAATCATAGCAGAGAGTCATGAGAAGGGTAATTTTTCACCATGGAGGACCATTGAGCTAATGTGGTTGTGGATTTTAATTAGTTTCATTACATTTGGTAGAGGGGTAGGTGAAAGTTCATAACACATCTTAGGTTTAACATTTAGAATTTTTATACCCCACAAATTTATCATGGCTTGATTTCTTTCTTTTCACAACAACAAATTAATTGTAAAATACCACTATTTCTCAAAATACAGCTTCAAGAATTGTCATGAATATAGAAAAACCTTCCCAATGTTATCATCTAGGAATTCTCTCAAATATTATCAATGGAAACACCTATAAAAAGTCACAAAGTGGGTGATATGAGCACACTGTGATGATCTATTTTACAATTATACTCTGTTAGTTAATTTCCTTGAGTTGTGGTGTGATAAGTACCCTATGAAAATAAAATCTTATAATGTTATACTGCTAGTCCCCCATTATGATATGGTGAATAACTTTGTCCTTTGACCATAATTTTCTACGTAAGTGTTGTCGCATGGAAAAATAGTCTCGTTATGATATTCCATGACCAATCTCTTAATCTAAATATTTATTAAATCAAGAAAAGGTTTAGGTTGGTCTAAATTAATGGATCCCAATGTCATCTCTACAAAAAAAACAATATTAAATTCTTTGGGAAGAGAACTTTTGATAAAGAAAAATTAGTGAGCATCATCTGAAATTCATTTGGAAGCTAAAATATTTTCAAATTTATTGTCTTAATCCTTGGTTTGTTGAATAACCACTCTATTAACAATAATGTTCCAACAGTTCTAGAAATAGCATGAAATAATAGTGAGTGTTGTCATCACCCTTCAAAATATTATTAATCCTCAAAGAATTTTTTTTCAACTTCAAAAAGATAGATATTATAAAGTTTAAAAATCTTAGGAAAACTCATCATTTCCTAGGGATCCACAAGAAAGGAATTCTCTCACCATATATTTCTATTAAGGATAAAATAATAGACCCATACCCATATTAAATTAATCCACATTCTCTCATGATTCCATTTGTTTAAAATCTGTATATGTTAAGCATAAAAACTACACCCGATGTATTCCCACCCATGTAGCAGCCTTGAAAATCATTTTCAAAAGCTTACTTAATGTTAGAATATTTGGAATAGGTATATAGAATATTGTATTCTTAAGTTACAATTAGTAATAATACGTAGCTATTTTATTTTTATTTTCCCATTTTCCACTCATAAGCCATGATTGTTTATCTCATTACCCAAATTCAAGATGATCCAACATCATGAATGAGCACTATATTATGTGTTTTCCCTACATGGGTGTTTCTCACCATATTGTAAAATTTTTTGAGAATAAAATGTTTGATATCACTAATAATGATAGTTATGCTCATTTGGCCTCCAAAGAAATTCCAAATGAATCCATCCCATTATCTTTCCCTAAAATGTTGATCAAAGATTTTTTTCTTTTACAGAACAAAAACATTTGGAGGCTAGCATACAACTTTTTCATTTGATAATTTCCTCATTGAATTTGGCTAGATTCATGATGCACAACAACCAAAATCTTATTTTAATTGGATTACATGATCAAAAAAATGATTTTTTCCAAGGGGTCCTAGTTTTTATGGACAAAATTGAGCTTATAAAGGGAACTAACAGTAAATCTACATATTCATGAAGGGGTGAAGGTGATGATAACCTACTCAATTTCCAGTGTTGTGGTTCTGTTAATACATTTTTATTTTTCATCCAGCACTATGTTGTGGAAACATGAATGTTCCATTTCTTTACAATATTTCATGTCAATGCATGGGCTTTAAAACCCCAATTTTTTGTGAAAAATGTTTTTTATAATTTAATTTAATATTTTTGATATTTTTCATTTCACACAACAATGTATATATTTTTATATCTGAATGCACTAAGATTGGATTGCATTATATGCAACCCCATGTTAATCTTTCACTACTCATAAAACTTAGATTAGCTTGTGGTACATGAAACAATATGTTTGGATTGTGTTACACACAGTACTGAGTCCCTTTGATAGCTTGCGTAACAATCACAGATGTTTTTTACCAAAACAATATACTATTGATATTATTCATTTAAATATTATTATAGCTACAACCAAACCTTTGGAATGGAAGTTACAAATAAGATCAAATAAAATATGAAAATATGTTTTACAGATGTATATAAAATTAATTATTTTGTTATCAATTAGTAAAATTTAATTTTATTAAAATTTTAAAATAATGAAATTACTTTTCTAGGAAATATTTTTTTCAATGTACAACTCCATTTTATCTCAATAAATTAAATAAACCACTTTTGTTTATTTTATAATAAAATTTATATATTATCTATTCAATCATTTATAAAATAATATAATATATTTGATAGACATAAGATATTAATAAATCCAATTTAATGAATAAAATGATGTATTTTTCAAAAATGTAATTTTACCATTTTTTTAATGGTGAACCCATTTAAATCTAATTTATGAAAAATTAATGATTTTTATTGGAAAAAATAAAATTTATTTTTGAAATAGTAAAATAAAAATTTACTTTGGGTAAATTTCTCATAATTTTCTTAGATGTTTCATTTTTTGATGAATAGTGAAAAGTACTGAATTTTAATTGAAAACTGCATTTTTGTCTAGTTTAATTATATAATTAAATTATATTTTTAATTTATTTCTAAGTTAATTTAGATAAAATTTAAATAAATTAAAAAAAATTGGGTCATTGAAATCAGTTTCACATTAAAATTTGATATAAAAAGGACTCAAACTTTTGGACAAATTCATTTTTAAAACCCATTATTTCATCCCATTTTCAAGATTACTTTTATATTAATTTCATCCACTTATATTCTTGGAATTAGAGAAAATGGAATAACTATTTGGATTCATAATAATTTATAATATCTATTATGCTCAACTTAATCTTTGACCAAAAATATTAGTGATAGTAATTAGAATTAATTAGAGTGATTGAGGTAAAAACAACATTACATTGTGGTTAATCATTAACTGCATGGACCAAATAGCCTATAAAAATGTCAAAAAGGCATTATATTTACATATTTATACCGTATAATCTATTTTATATAATATATCAATTATTGGAGGCACATTATGTAAGGAAGTCCTCTCAATAGTGTTTACCTTCTTATATTTACAAGAATTCCACTCATCCACAATAAAAGGGAACTCGCCCCTTAACTTCCTCACACCTCTCAATCCACTTTATATTATAAAAATGCTGAAACAATCCAATCCCAAATTCATTCCCCTCATCATAGAGTCCTCAATTTTGGCAGAAAGCTAATCATGTAATCCCTTTGGTGAAAACCAAAATAAGTTATCCAAAGAAGAGGTAACATCCTTCCCCAGGATATTTTGTTTTATTTACATTATACACTCCATAAAATATTATAATTACATGATAATGTAATAATATATGTATCCAAAATATAATTATATGTTTTTATTCCAATATTTATACATATACTTACACACACTTCCATCAAACGGGTAACAATCTTATTGTTTGTGGATCAATATACTACCATCTCAGGAAATGATACCATCCTTTTTTATTTAAAACCTATCATGGATGTGAACTATAATTGAAAAAATATTTATATATGATAAATATGATATTTATAATGTATTTATGCATCAATAATTATTATATAAAATATTCCTTCACTCTTTCAATTTTTTGAATATGATAACTTCATTTATTGATGTGGGGACTACCAACTCCTCAAAGCGATGTGATTCATTCACGCATTACATGGAAATTATTAAGGATGGTTTTATAAAATTTATATGATATATAGTGAATAATAATTCTACTATAATGATAATATATATATATACATATATGTCATTTACTTTCTTGGTTTCAATACGACAACAACACATAAACAACGTTCATGTGTATGTATGACTAACCGTCTCCATGAACGGCATATTACATTTCATATTTCAATATATTATAAATTATTATAAATATTTATATATATGATATATATGATATTTAGATAATGTTATATATTCTTTAAATTAGTAAATAATTATCTATTTAAGAGGCTCATGAGTAACAAGTCAAAATATATAGGAAAAACAAAGCGGACATTACCCGGAACGTAACATTAACAAGGAATTGTTAATAAAAAAGTAATATAAAGACAAAAAAATCATATATTGTATTATATATAATAATATTTTTCCTTTTTATATTTATAATTAAATTATATTTATTACACATGATTTTTTTAATGTGTCATAATAAAGTTAAGACATACGGTAAGGGCTTTCTCGTCACACATTTATTTCTGTGAGGTATGTAATATATTTACCAATTATTTTTGTTTTGTGGTGTATATAATTCCATAAAACATTTTATATCATGAATATAATTTATTTACATCTATAAAAAGTTTCAATTTATTTTATTATATCATAGATCTTATGATTAAAATGTTACTCATGTAGAAAGGGAATTTCAAGTATCACTTTTATTTGCACGAAACTTATGACTTATTCATAGCTAGTTTATTTTATTTGGTGAATATAATACACATGAATTTATTCTAGGACTATTATATTTAAAAAAAATTATTTATATATCCATTTTATTGTCTCCCTATCATAGGGTTTAGGGATCAAAAGTTACCAAATCGGTAAAGTAATTTCTCTTAATTTTCCTGCTTTGAGACACATGTTATTTTAGGCACATATATTCTTTTAAAAGGTGTATATAATTAAATTTGAAATTTATTATCATGAATATACATATTTTTAGGATATCTTAATCTTTTTTTAATGTCATTATCTTATGGTGATTATGATTCCATGTTACCCAGGTGGTAAGAGTTATTTCTATAATCTCATTATCAAGATTGTTTATGATTATGATTCCAATGATGAAATATTATGATCAATAAGTCAAAAAATCTAATGATAGATATTCTCATATGGTTTTCATGAAATATTTATTTATTGGTACCATTTTTTCACTCTTTTGGAATCAAGATAATTTATAATTTTTTAAGAAAACACAACTTTATTTCTCTCTTTATTTGGAAAAATATTTGATTCCAAAAAACATGTTTTATAAAAAGGTTTTGAAAATTTATTCAAGTATTATTTATATATTTAAAGTTATTTTCAAGGAAAAGTGTTTTTAAAAAATAATTCAAATTTTCTTTATATTTTTTATATATTTTTAAAATAAAAATATTTTCAAAACGTTTTCAAGCTTTCATTATAATTTTTCTAAATATTATTAAATAAAAAGGGTTTAAAAAGGTTTTTAATATTTATTTAACTATTTCCAATGCGTATTCAAAGAAAATGGTTTTAAAAGTTTTTTCAATAATTAACCCAATAATTTTAAAAGAAAAAGGTTTTGAAAATGTTTTCAAGATTTCTATATATGTTTCAATTTCTTTTCATGGAAAAGGTTTTAAAATGTTTTCAAGATTCCTTTATAAGTTTTCAATGTTATTTTCAATCTAAATTATTTTCAAAATGTTTTTATGTTTGGAAAATAATTTTTTCAAAAAAAAATATTATTTTATTCAATAAATGTTTTTAAAATATACTTCAAAATAATTTTACATCTAGGATAACATCTGTTGGTGTCAGTGATGCCTTTATGAGGATACAATCTAGGTGTTTCATTCATATTTTTTCTCTAAATGGTTTATTATTTGATCGTTTAATGTTTATAAAACTAGTTTATTTTTTATGGTTTTTATGTTTATTAAATCAAATTATCTTCCATAGGTAATATTCTTATGAAACCCTCTTATTTTCATGAGTTATTATTTGATTAAATGATTATGAAACCTATCCCTTTTCCAAAGGTTATGATATTATTACATGTTGATGATACCTATTTCATTTCATGGTTTGTGATCTGATTAATGTTTACTATATAGTGTAACATATATTTATTATTTCATTAAGAGACATGTGGGACCTATATGTATATCCAAATATTTTGGAAAATATTTATATCTTGAGAGATAAACATGGATAGAATGGAGAGTGAGCTCAATTCAGTAAAAGACTTTGTTCTCTAAGATGTCTTGAGTGGAATCTTTGACTACTAATATGGTCATGGGAGTGAACCTTGATTAATAATATGGAATTGGGAGTGAAACCTGACTACTAAAAATGTTCGGGGAGTGAACCCATTCTGATACAAGGGAAGGGATGCAACTGGGGATGGTGGTGTGTCCCATCCAATTGCTGTGTCCCCCATGAAGTGCCCTGACAGTTTTTGGAAATTATCCTTGACTTTTAGGGAATGATTTTAAATTATTAGGTGTATTCCAAAAATTCTATGTATTATTCCCATGTTATACTCTCATGGATTATGTTATTGATTCCCTTATGATTCATGTCTTATGAATACCCAATATTTATAACATAACTCAGATATATGATCTTTGATATATAGGGTATGATCTTTAAATATTATTACTAGGTTATCATACCATTATGATCATGTTATGCCTATATGTCTCCTTTATTTACATTTATTGAGCATCTGATCTCACCATTTATTAGGTTTCATCTCCCCAAGTTATGAAGAAAGGTGTTATGTAGATGTAATAATGGGTAAGATCATTGTGGGAATCATTTAATATCTTTTACTAAGTTATAATATTGTGTTATAAGTTTTCAAATACACTAAGATATTACAATCCTCAAGCATGTACTTTTTGAATGTGTTGAATATTCATAAAAAATGATATAATATCAATGTATGTTAATCCTCATCAAATATAGTTGGTATCAAAGGAAAGGTTTAGTCAACCTTTGGAAACTAGGATGAGAAATTATTAGTTAGATCCATAGGAATATTTATAAGTACATGTCTAGGGATGAATTTATGGATAAGCCTAAGGTTTCATAGATTTAAAAAATGGTGTGATAGTATAGATAAAAAATTCGTGATGTTTCATTATTATGTAGTATTTATCTGTGATAAGTGATGCTAAAACTATGATTTGAAGTTTTAGTAAATTTTGGAAACCATAAGAAATTGGGTTAACATTGAATATGACAGACAATTTTCTAATGATTATTCAAATGAGATATTCACTATAGTGAAGAATGATGTGATCATGCTTAATTAGTTTTCATAGAACATGATTAACAATGTGTACCTTAACCAACTCTCAGACTCACTATAGAAGATAAGGAGAGAGTTTTCAGAGAGTTCATGTAATGAAGAACATCAAGGAAAGTAGATTTTTTTTCATTTATGTCAAGAAGGTGGAAAGAGCCACCCAAGTGAATGTCATAAAGGAACAAGAAGATGTTCTGAATATGGAAAAGAAGGACAAAAATCAAGTGACTACAAAGGAAAAATGAAGTGTTCAGTTGACAAAATGGATGGGAATATTGGCCTCTTTAAGACTTCATTGACTATTAAACTCTTTAATTGTGGAATGAATGGTAATTTTGAAAATTTATTTCCCAAGTGGAAAGATCATGAAGAGAATCATCACTGTGATATGAGTAATGGTTATAAAGATGATTATAATGAAACTATAGGTGAAATGTGAATGGAAATAAGTATTAAGTAATATAATGAAATAGACATGTTGATGGATTAATTATGAAATGTAATAATCAATGTTTTTATGTATTTGGATTCAAGAATTATGTTATATATAAGGACTATTCAATTTTTGTTTTTTCACCATGGATTCCCCAAAATATGATGAATGGTTCTGATAGACTAAAAAAGTGATATATTGGTAAGGTGGGATTTATAATAAGGTAAGATAACTGTTAATATATTTCTGATGTTGATATAAGAATGTTTGGATAAAGATATATCATATATGAATAATTAAATTGTACAGTACTGATTTCTTGAGAACTGATATATTTTTTGTTGAAAAATTTGTTTATGCTATCATGGATAGAGTTTACATCATTTTTAGATTTATGTAATATATCCAATAAACATTTCAATAATGAAACATGCATGTGTTTAATATGTATTTATGGTAATTACCATGTTTCATGATAATAAAAGTTGAAGGTATTCACATGTTTGGTATGTGAAAAACAAGAGCTACTTTATGATATATGGGAGATCAATGTAATGTTATTTTTAATAAATTTAGTGTCCTATTTTCTAATGTTTTGTATTTTCATATTTCAGTAGGGTTATAAGGGTGAACTTTTATAAAATGGTTTAGGTTAAACTTCAAAAGAGGTTTTAGAGATTAATGTTTAAATCTCCATATGAGGATTTATACATATTGGATATATTGTGGTAACCACTTTATTATGATAACCAAAGACTTATGCGATCACCTATCATTTTATTTAATGATCTCATTATATGCTAATTCTTTAAGAATTAAAAATTCACATAAATTTCTTTGAATAAGATATGAAGTGCAAATTGATCAAGGCGCATCAAAGGGTGATGTTTTACTGATGTCATGTAAGTATATCTACTCATAAAAATTATGAATGTTTAGAAAAAATGGTCTTGAAATTAATTTTTTTTTCCTATTATCATAATTTTTGATGATATCAATGACCTATTTCATGATTCTTCAGATTATGGTTTTGTGAAAGTTAAATTTCTATAGATCACCAAATTTCTTATAATCAGTAATCTTTATCAATCTCTAGGATTATTTATGTTTTACCTAGATGTCCTTGATTTCACTTTCCTCATTTTTTTTCCCACGTGTAAACCTAGTTATGAGTAATTTTGTGTAACCATTAAGTTTCTAAAATTACCTATTTAATGAATGTTTTTGTATTCATTTTTATGATGTGGGTTTCTATGAAATGAAATTAAAGTATTAAACCATTGATAACTTAGAATAATTTAAGGAGAATAATTAATTTTAAGGGGGGGAGAATGTAATACCCCAATATATTATGAAATGTTTTTTCAAATTAATTTATTCTTTTTGATATTTTTCATTTCACACAACACTGAATATATATTTTTTATATGACATCACTAAGTTTGGAATTTATTTTATGTAATAACACGTTAATCGTAAACTATATGAAATAGTTATATTATATTGAGGTAAACACTACTTTATGTTTATATTTTGTTACACACAATACCAAATCCATTTGATAACTTTCATTACAAACAAGACCCAGTTTTACCGAATGACAATATATTATTAATATTATTATTAAAATACTATTATTGCTACTATCTTTCCATTGGAATTGATTTTATGAATAATATTAACTATATAATATATTCTACACATGTCTATAAAATGAATCCTTTGGTTATTAATTAGTATTATTGAATGTAATAACTAATAAGAAATAAAGAAATTAATTTTTCAAGGAATAAAACTGATTTTATGAATAAAAAGATGTATTTTTCAAAAAGGTAATTTTACCACATTTTAATAGGGAACCCATTTTAAATATATTTTTGGACACTTTTATTATTCTTATTTAACAAAATAAACTTTCCTTTTAAAATTTTAAAATTAAAATTCACTTTGGGTGAATTTTCGGTGTTTTTCTGAGAAGTTTCATTTTTTTGTTGAATAGTGAAAATACATAATTTTAATTGAAAAATACATTTTAATCTAATTTAATTATATATTTCAATATTTTTTTATTTTATTGAAAATTTAATTTAGATAATTTTTACATCAATTAATAAAATTTAGGTCATTGGAATCAATCCCACATTGAAATTGGATAAAACAAATTCAAGCCTTTGATCATTTTCACATTAAAAACCCTTAATTTCATCTCGTTTATGAGATTATTTTTAAATTAATTCCTAAAATATAGGTTTTTGTAATTTTGAAAAATGTATTAAATATTTTGATTCATCATAATTTCTAATTTTTAATAATTCTAACATAAATTTTTACATTGAAAGTAATTAAAATTAATTACAATGATTAAGGGAAAAACAAGTTTACTTAGTTGTTAAACGTTAACAAATTGGAAGCAATTTCCTAAAAACATTGCCAAAATATATTTTATGGAAATATTCAGACCATATACTTCCTTATCTTAAACTTTTAAATTATGGTATGCACATGATGTAAGGGAGACCTTTCAATAGTGTTTTCCTTTTTATATTCACAAGAATGACACTCCTCCTCCACAATAAAATGGAACGCATACCCTCACTTCCTCACACCTCTAAAGGAAATTTTATCATCCAAAACCTGTAAAGATATCCTCCCAATTTACATCCTTATATCCTAGAGGCCTATATTTAGGCATAAATCCAATAAATTAATCCCTTTGGTTCAAACCAAAATGAGTCACCTATAGAAGAGGTAACATTCATCCACAAGTTATTTTGTTTTAATTTAGTTATAAATCCGATAAAATATTATTATTACATTATTATATTAAAAAATTTGTATCATAAAAATACTTATATTTTATTATTATAAGGTTTATACCTAGATATACACACAATTCCATCAAATGGGTAATGAACTTATCGTTCGTGTATGACCGACTACCGCCTCACAAAATGATGTCGTTTTTTCTTTACCACCTCCATTGGATAGGAATTATGATAAAAAATTATATTTATAAGATATATATGATGTATTTAGCCTTTTTTTAATTACTATATAAAACATATCTCCATTATTAGAATTTTGTGAATATGATAACTTCATTTGGGGATTTGTGGACTACCAACTCCTCAAAGCGATGTGATTCGCTAACACATTACATGTACTGTATTAAGGATGGTTCTAGTAAACATATATGATATATATGAAATAATAATTCTACTATAATTATAATATATTTATATATATACCTATATTTCATTTACTTTCTTACTTTCAATACAACAATAAAGTAGAAACAATGTTCATGCGTACGTATGACCTATCATTGTAATGAATAGTGTATTCCATTTCATATTTGTGTATTTTGTAGATTATTATAAAGATTTAAATACTAAATATATATTGTATTTAAATAATTATATATATTTTGTAAATAATTAAATAAGGATATATGTAATAGGGTCAAAATTAACAAGTGAAAACGTGTATGAAAAACAAATGAGATATTACCTGATGCGTAACATTAACATGGAATTGTTAACAGAACATTAATATGAAGTCATAAAAATAATATATTATATTAGATATTATAATTTGTTTCTTTTTTAGATTTATCATAAACTAATATTTATTATACCAGAGGTTTGGATGTGTACGAAGAAATTAATGATTTAAGGTAAGGGTTTTCCCATCAGACTTTTATTTCTGTGTGATATATACTATATTCAACACTTTTTATTATTTTTTGGTGTATATAATTCCCTATTACATGTTATATAATGAATATAAATTATTTAATGACATAAAAATTTTCAATTTATGTTATTATTTCACATATCTCATGATTTGAAAGTTACTCTACTAGTAAGGGGATTTACAGTCTCACTTTTATTTCTATGAGACTTAAGACTTATTCACCACTCATTCATTTTTTTGGGTGTATATAATACACATGAATGTATTCCATGAATATTTATATTAAATATATAGGTTTTTACATATCCACTTTCTAATCTCTCTTTCATGGGTCTTTTGGATCAAAATTTTCCAAATCGGTAAAGTAATTTTGTCTCAATTTTCCTTGTTTTAGACACATGTTATGTTATGCACCTATATTATTTTACAAGGAGTATATAATTTAATTATATTTATTTTATCATGAATCTATTTATTATAATGATATTATAATATTCTTTTAATTTCATTCTCCAATGGGTATTATGATTCAATGTTATTGTAGTGGTAAGCGTTATTTCAATAGTATCATTATTATGGGGATTGTTTACAATTATGATTACATTGATGAAATATTATAATCCCTGTCTCAAGAAAATTCAAGAGTTTTTTTATCCTATAGTTATTCATGAAATCCTCATGTATTGGTACTATTTTCCACTAATTATTATTCAATATAGTTAATAAAATGTTTTAAATAAAACCCGACTTTATCTATCTCTTATACCAGAAACCTATTATGTTAAAAAAATGTTTTCTAAAAATTTTATCAAAATTTATTCAACAATTATTTATATTTTTTCATTTTTTTTCAATGAAAATTGTTTTCAAAATTATTTCAATATTTATTTATAGGTTTTTAAAGTGTTTTCAAAGAAAAAGGTTTTAAAAATTCGTTCAATATTTATTTATTATTTTTCAAAGGGGTTTCAAAGAAAAATATTTTATAATTTTTTCAATATTTATTTATATGTTTTAAAATATTTTTAAAATAACTATTTTTCGATCCTTATTTATATGTTTTCAAATTATTTTAAAATTAAAAATCAAATTTTTTTCGAGTTTCCTTTATATGTTTTGAAATTATTTTCAAAGAAAAGGTTTTGAAAAATATTTTCAATATTACCTTATACGTTTTAAAGTTTAATTTAAATAAAAATGGGTTTCAGAAGATTTTTATGTTTCAAAAATAATTTTTACAAGAATAAAGGATATTTTAATCATGAAAAGTTTTCAAAATAGATTTCAAAATCATTCTTCATCTAAGATGAAATCTGTCGTTGTCCTTCATTGTACGATCCTGACCATTTCCAAATATGTCTCTAGATCATTTATATGTATTATTTTCCCTTATTTTGAGTATATTTTATTTGGGTTGTATATGGGGTGTATTTGGGTGGAAAATTTGATAACTTTAGAAATAGGGAGGTATTGCATGGTTGGCACATGGTTTTCCCAAACTGCGCATCAAGCCTATAAAACTATGAAAACAAAAAAAAGAGGGGATTAACATGGATGGAGCATGGTTTTTCCAATTTTTCACCCTATTAATAGTAACCATGAACCCACTTGAAGAGGTTAATGGTTGAGGCACACCGTTTGGAAAATAGTGCACCCCTACGTAAGAAACTGTGCGTGCAGTTTTAATTAACCAGAACTTTTGTTTTAAAATTCTATGAACCCCCATATTATATCCATAAACCCCTTAAATCAACCATAGTAAATTTATATCATTTTTGAGTCTCTAAGATGCATTCCTAGGGATTCCAACCTCAGTTCATGGAGAATCAAATGGCGGATTCAAGATAGGCACCTCCTCAGGTATGTGATTTCTTCCTGATTAGATCTCTCCCTTGTTCCTCTTTACAAAAAAAAGCAGGGTGTTTTATCAGTTGCTGTAATTTTTTTGGATCAAGATATGGGTTTTATGGATCATCACCCATTGGATAGTGTTTATATGATTTTTTACAAGATATCGTTCTTCATTATGGCTTTGTCCTATCTATTTGAAATTGGGAATCCTTTCCATTGGCATGTGTTCATCATCAAACATGAGGTGGGTGGTCTATTATACAAATCCCAAAGTCTTGATTTCAACTACATTTATGTAATTATGGAATTTATATTAGATCATTAGAAATTTAATGTCTTAAATTTCATTAATTAATTAGGTAAATTAATTAATTTAGAGATTGTGAATTGGAATAATTCTTTTTTGAATTGTATTAATTAGTTGTTGAATTAACTAATAGGAATTACTATGATTATAAAAAAATTTGAGTTTGAATAATCTTTTTAATTAATTATCTAATATTGTAATTTTTAAATATGGTTAATTAATTTTTTAATTAATTAATGAGAATTATTTCAATTATGTAATTGATTGAGTTGGATTAATTAATTATCGAATTAATTATTGGATATTGAGATTGTTGAATTGGGTTAATTAATTGTGGAATTAATTAATGGGAATTTTAGTTATTATTAAATTGATTGAATTGGAATAATTAATTGTTGAACTAATTATGGGATATTAGAATTATTGAATAGGTATAATTAATTGTTGAATTAAAAATTATGAATTTTTGTGGCTATGTAATTTATTGAATTCGATTAAATAATAGATATTTTGATTATGGGAAGTGATAAGATGGTTAATGTTGATTATCCATGATTGATGTGATATATGTGATATTGTTATATTTGTGATAAACATGCATGTGAAATGATATATTGAATCAAAATCTATAGAGATTGATTGATTGATAGGTGTGTGTGGGACACGATCTACTCCATCAGAAGCCCATAATGATGAATTGGTTGATAGTCATGCTTGGGGAATGGTTTACTGAATCAAAATCCCATAGTGGATAATTTATTGATAAACATGTGTGGGACATGGTCTACTACATAAAAAGTCTACAGTGAGGAATTGATTGACATTGATGTGTGGGATAGGGACTGAGGCCCAAATACACATGGGGTGTTATACACGACATTCTACACCCATGAGTTGGCATTGGACTATGTTTCCAGCTAGGCATGACTTGAGTTGACATGAAATGATAAATGGTAACCATTTTATGTGATAAGATTAAGACACTGGCATAGTCTGAAAAAGATTATAAGATTGGGGATTCCTATGGAACCCATTATTTAATGTGGTTAATTAATGAATAATTGAGAATGTGATAACTATTTACCTACAAATTGTACTTTATTATTTATAAAACTACATAAACTATTTTAAATAAATATTTTTTTGGATTCCATTGGAGGTGGAATATAGAGATGTAGTCATAACCTACTCAGGATGCTTAAATGGTACCCAAATAGATTTCATGGTTGTAGGACATGATAAGTTAAATAGCCATATGTTTGATTTTTGAGTCGAGATAGAGCATGGATGAGGGATTCAGAAGTAGTTTGGGACCTTCTTGGGATTTGTCAATGTCATTATTTATTTCTGGTTTTTTTTATATTGAAACTGGTCACATATCTCCATGAAATATCTATTGTTTAGTTTTGGATACTGTATTTCTTTTTTTGGTCATAATATGATATTGATATTACTCTGGATGCAATTATATATGTTGGATTTTGTTTATTTATTTTACTTTATTGTGATACTTTGATAAATCAGGTATTATCTCCTTATAATCAATATTAGACCCTCATTTTTAGTCAGAAGCCTCTAGAATACGGGGAGGCACACCTGAGGTATTGCAGCTGACCAGATTGGGGAACCATTGTGTGAAAACTAGGTTGGGACATTACAAAGTGGTATCAAAGGAGTTTTATTTTCTTTTTACTTTTTATTACTATTTTGGAAAGGTATACAGGAGAATAGGATAAGTTGGGACTTGGTTAAGAGACCTTTTAAGGGAGTATCCAACACATGTATGAGGGTAAAAGCCAAATACCCAAGGTGGTATTGTTTTTTTGATGTGTGTTGTTATAGTTTATGTTATTTCACCTTGAGTGAAGCACTTGTTGTTTTATGTGATTATTATTTCGGATATTTTCTAAGATTTGACTCATGACCTGATATGGTATGATATATGATTGTGAATTCATAATTATAGGCACTCAGAAATATTTTTGTGACATTCATCATTTTAGGCATGCACAAAAACAAGTTTTTTATAAGTGTTTGATATTGAAATATTTTTCATTGCTTCTATAAATTTTGATGAAAAAGGCACCTAATGTGAAAGTGGAAATGGTGTCTTATATGAAATTTAAAAATGATGAATTATGTGAATAAATGGATGTGTAATGAGGAAAAAATAATAATGAATATGAGTTACCATTTGTTAATCATTACCTAGATGTAGGATAGTTAAGGGTAGTGACAGAACCTCAGTTTTAAACATTTGGCATTGTTTGGAGAAAAAATGTGTTCTAGCTATTGTAAACCCCTCTAGTTAAATGTGTTAATGTTGCGTGATGTTTCCTGAGATTTGTGATTGAAATTGAATAGAAATTCCTCCATGAAAATGCTTATTGAGAGGATGATAGGAGGAAATAACTAGAGACGATCCTCTAGTAGTAGAGAATTAGGCATTGATAGTGCCGAGTGAAGAAGCATGAGAGAAGTTCTATGCAAACATTGCTCACTTCATGAAGTTTATAGAAAGAGACCCAAAGAGTGTTGGGAAGATCATGTCTGATCTGACATGGGAGTTTCAGCTGCATCTCCCTCCAACTCTCACTAGAGAGGGAGGACCTGAGGTAGTAGAGTTTTGGATTGAGTCCATCTAGACTTTACATGACAAATTGGAGGGTTCTATTGAAAATATGGTCATTTTGGATTCTTACATGTTGCAAGGATCAATGAATCATTATATGGGTGTTTAGTTCCAGAAAGGGTAGGAAAATTGGATGACTTGGAAAGAATTTTTTGAGAAGTTCATGGAGCACTTATATCTAGGTTTTTTGAGAAAGGAGAGAGAAAATGTTTTCATACAGTTGACTTAGGAGAGTATGTATGAGAAGGAAAATCCTGGACACATTAAAGACATGCAATTCTTTTCTCCAGAATTGGAAGGGGACGATATTGAAATGGAATGACAGTTCCAGGACGATCTCAAATGTGAGATTAATTCCCACATTAACATAGTTTGGTTAAAAATGTTTTATGAGGCGTGGGATCAGATTCTCGTAACTGAGGGGACCTTGAAAGAGGATTATAGAGAAGGATTCATGGATTCTATGGGGAAATCAATAAGTACATCTTCTAAGGGTAGAAAGCACCACTATTATAATTTTGACTGAAGCCATGGAAGGAAGAGTGGATTGGGGGAAGGATCAATTAGTCAGGATCTCACCCAAGTACTTTTACACTAGTGTGGTAGGATGGGCCACTATCAGAGAAACTATCCCCAAACACCAATAGAGTTCCGATCTTGAGGAAGGATGGGAGAAATATTTATGTTCTATAAGAACCTATGACATATGTGTAATCATTAAGAATTTAGGATGAATCAGAGTGTTGTAAGGGGATCTTCCACACCATATCGGTTGGGAAGTTAGAACACTACTAGTTGTGGAAGTCGAGGTGGTGGATGAGGTGATTCTAGGAATGAGTGCCCGTATCAATATAGTGGTGCAGCTCAGGGGACTTTGACTGCATCATAGGGAAGAGGGAATTTAATTTTTCATGTTTTTCAGCCTGCACTGATTGATATAAATGCTATATCGTCAACAGGTAGAGATAATATTATTGTATCTTCTATGTTTTAGTAACTTATTTGATAATGGGGCCTCTCATTCCATTATATCTACACAAATTATGAATGGTTTGATCCTAGTAGTAGATTCTTTATGTGGGGTGTTGGTGATATATACACCTTTAGGGGAACAATATAGAGACACCCATTTGGGAAAAGGGTGTTATCTTTAGTTTTAAGAGTATTTTTTAGTTGGGATATTTACATTCTTTACATTTCATGATTTGATATAATTATGGGTATGGATTGGTTAGTATCATACCAATCCCACATTTAATGTTACCATAGGATAGTGAATTTTACATCTCATGAGGGTGAAAATTATGCACATAGGGAGAGTGGGACATTGAGGAGGGCCTTACATGTCCAATTCATCAAAAACTGGGGGATATCACCACCTGGGTTTCTATTCTATTTCCAGATGATGGAGGTGAAAATCATGATTTATTTCCACAATTAGTGGACTAGTTTCAGGATTTTTTTTCAGAAGTCTTATCAAGGATTCTACTTGAGAGAGATGTGGAGTATAAAATTGATCTCATGCCTAGGGCTTAGCCAGTTTCCATTCAACTGTATTGAATCGAACCAATAGAGCTTGAAGAGATCAAGAACTATCTGTTATTATTGATGCATAAGGGGTTTATCCATCCAAATATGTTGTCTTGGGGGTTCAACAGTATTATTTTAAAAGAAGTAAAATGGGACACTTCACTTTTGTGTCTATTACGAGAATTTAAACAAGATGATCATGAAGAACTGATATCATATTCCACATATCGATGATCCATTTTACTGGTTGAGGGGATATTTTGTTTTCTTTAAGATTTAATTGATATTGGGGTGTCATTATTTGAGTGATCAACCTTCTGATATACAGAGCACCACTTTCGTAGGTAGGTATGACCTTTATGAGTTATTCATAATACCGTTTGGGTTAAATAATGAACCAACAATGTTTATTTATTTTATGAATATAAAATTCCATCCATATGTAGATCTATTTATGGTAGTGTTCATGGATGAAATCTTGTTGTACTAAAAGAATCATGATGATCATTACCAATATCCTAAGTACACTAAGAGAGAATTCACTATATGCCAAGCTATATAAGTATCAACTTTGGATTGATCGGGTATAGTCATTGGGTCAAATCATCTGAGAGGAAGGTGTTTCACTAAACCTATAGAGAGTTCAAGAAATAGTTTCTTAGGAGAATCCTAATAATATTTCTGATATCTATAGATTTTAGGGTATAGAAAGATATTATTAGAGATTTATCCTTTCCTTTTCTTGATTGGTAGAACAACTTTAGATCTTGACAATAAAATGGGATAATTTTTGACAGGTTGGAAGCATGCATGAATGATTTCCAAGTGTTGAATAAAAATTTTACATTAGCACCAATATTGATCCATCCCAGGATAAGTGATGACTATACATTTTTTGTGATTCTTCTGGGATCATAATTGGACTTTGATTTAGGATTATCTTGTTTCGGCATATCTTTCTCAGAAGTTGAGGCCAAATGAATGGAACTACCCTATGTAAGACCTCGAGTTGGCGATAGTTTTTTATTCATTGAGGTGTTGGTAGCATTATCTATTAGGTGAAAAGTTTAACCTATGTATGAGTCACACGATATTGATGTATATCTCTTCATAGAGAGACTTCATCCTCTAATGTAACAGATGAGTTGAGTATACGTAGTTATTCATCTTTGATCTAGAATATAGTCTTGGGAAGGGAAACAATATTACTGATGATTTATGTAGAATAAATCAGACTTAGGCAGTTTATTAGCCTGGTGTTGAGTGGAAGATGATGAATTTTCTGGCTGAAATATAAGATGTAGTTTAGGAGAGTCAGAATCATATGACTCTCATATCAGTTTCAATGGAGTATGTACTCTTAAGGAGGATGAGGGATACATAGTATAAGGATCTCTAATGTTTGGCCTTAAAGTAATTCCTTTAATGTGGGGAGTCACCCTCATATTGGAGCAAAAATTAAGATCAGATAATATATGTTAGGATTAAGGTTATTATGCCTATGATTATATGGGAAGAGCTAATGGGGGTATTTCATGAATCAAGAGGGAAGTACATCCGGGTGTGAACAAAATATACTATGACCTACGCTGACAGTTTTGGTGGCCTGGCATGAAAATGGGGATAGTAGTGTTTCCGAAATGATGCAACATGTATCAATAGGTGAAAGTGGAGCATCAATGACTTAGAGGTTTACTATATCCATTTTCCATTCTATAATGGAAGTGGGACTAGTTTACCATGGACTTTATGGTGGGTCTCCTGAGTAAAACTCATAAGAATGATTCTATTTGGGTGGTTGTGGACCGACTGAAGAAAGTAAAACATTTCTTATCTATATGAGAGAAATTATCAGTGAATTAGTTGGGAGAATTATATGTTTGGGATATATTCCACCTACATAGGGTTCCATAAAGTATAGTTTTAGACCATAAATCAAGCTTTACTTGATGATTATGGAAAGTCTTGCAGATGGAACTTGATACGCAAATTTTACTATTTATGGATTTCCACCCACATATAGATGAGAATTAGAAGTGTATGTTACAAGTGTTATAGGTAATGCATTAGGTGTGTGTCCTAGACTTTGGTGGGCCTTAGGAGAAGCACCGAGTTTTGGAAATGTTCTCCTATAACAACAATTATAATCAAACTATTTAGAAGGCACTGTATGAAGAACTTTATGATAGGCCATGCATGTCACCTCTTTTTTGGATGGAGGTAGACGAGTCAGAGTTATTGGGGTTGAGTCTCATACAGGAGGCGATGGAGCAGGTTCAGTTGATTTAGAAACATATGGATAGGTATTATATTAGACAGAATCCATCTATTGATATACATAGATGACCCCATGATTTTTCATATGGTGATCATCTATTCCTTTAGGTATCACATAGATTAGGTCACCATCGGATACAAGGATAGGAAAAGTTGAAACCCAGGTTTTTTGGATCATTTAAGGCTGTGGATAGATTCGGGCAGATGACATACTGATTGGATCTTTTATAGAGGTAAATTTATATGCTTGATGTCTTTCATGTGTCACAACTCCATTGGTATCACCCAACCATTGTCATGTGATCAATATGAATGATGTTGAGATTGAGATAAATGCATCATTTTAGGATCATCTGATACATGTGTTGGATCACAATTAAAATCTGTTGGTGGGGGAAGACCGTGTTGATCATTTTCATATTATGTCAATGTGGTAATGTTTAGGAGGAAACATGGGAGAGAGAAGAAGAATTTTGGGATTAGTGTCCTGATCTTTTTGAGTTGGAATCTTTGAGATGGTTGGGAGTACAACTTGAGGATGAGCTGTTATAAGGTGGGGATATTGTAAGATCATGACCTTTTCTAGAGTTTTCTCAGTCTCATTTATAGGTATTTTTTCCATGTTTTGATTATTTTAGTTTGTATACTGGGTGAGTTTGTGTGAAAAATTGGGTAAATTTTGAAAGATGGAGGTAATGCACAGTTGGCCCATGGTTTTCCCAAACCATGCACCCATACCAAAAAACCATGAAAACCCAAAAACATGGGATTCTCATGATTGATTAATAATTTATCAAACCATCCCCCCTCTTAAGAGTACCTATGCCACCCAAGAATTGGTGCACATTTAAGGCATACTATATTCTAAACAGTTCACACCTTCCTAGGAAACCGTGCATGCATTTTTTTAACCTAAAAATTGGTTATAAAATTTCCAAAACCCCATCACATATCCCTACCCCCACCTAAGTCAACCATAATCAAGTTATCTCATTTTTTGGAGTCTCTAAAATGCGTTCCAAAGGATCCCTACCACAGTTATTTGTGTAAGGAAGTGTGGATTAAAGATCTACACCTCTTTAGGTATGTGATTTCTTCCTGATTAGATCACACACACTCTCTCTTATTTAAAAATAATAGACGGTATCTTTATCCAATTTTGTTAAGGGTTTAGATCCCGATCTAGGTTTGATGGATCATGAACCATTTCATCTATTTTTCCAGATTTGATTGAAGATCTCATCATTTATCATGGTTTTTACCTTTTTTTTTCAAATTGGGTATTTTTTCATTATCATGTGTTCATTGTCAAAAAAGAGGTTTGATGGTCTATTATTCAACTACCAAATTATTTATTTCAATTATGTGTACGTAACTATATAATTTATAATGGATGATTAGCAATTAAATTTCTAAAAATGAATTAATTATTTTTGGTGAATTAAGAAATTAGGGGGTTCTGAATTGGAATAATTAATTATTGAATTAATTATGGACATTGAGTTTTTTGAATTTTACTATCTAATTGTTTAATTAATTAAGGAGATTTATTGTTATTATAAAATTGATTGAATTTTAATAATTGATTGATTAATTAATTATGGGATATTGAGATTTTTGAATTGGGTTAATTAATTGTCGAATTAATTAGTTGGAATTATTGTGATTATATAATTGACTAAATTATAATAATTATCTGTTAAATTAATTTTAAGATATTGAGATTGTTGAATTGGGTTAATTAATTGTTTAATAAGTTAATGGATATTATTTTGATTATTTAATTGAATAAATTGGAATCATTAATTGTTGAATTAATTATGGGATATTGAGATTGTGGAATTGGGTTAATTAATTATTGAATTAATTAATGGGAATTTTTAAGATTAAGAAATTGATTGATTTTGATTAAATAATAGATTTTTTTATAGAATGAGAAAAGAAGGTTAATGTTGATCATACATTATTGATGTGATATATTTGATATTGGTATATTAATGATAAACATGTGTGGGAAATGGTCTAGCGCATCAAAATCCCATAGTTATTAATTGATTGATAGATGTGTGTGGTACATGGTCTGATGCATCAAAATCCAATAGTGATGAATTGATTGATATATGTGTGTGGGACATGGTCAGCTGCATCGAAATCCCACAGTGAGTAATTGATTTGTAATTATGTGTGGGGCAGGGTCTGTTACATCAAAATCCCACACCGAGGAATTGATTTCTAATTATGTGTGGGGCATAGTCTGCTACATCAAAATCCCATAGTGAGTAATTGATGGAAATTAAGGTGTGGTATAGGGACTGATGCTCAAAATACCCATGGGGTGTTAGACAAAATGTTTTACCCCCATGAGTCAACATTATACTTTGGTTCCAATTAGCATTTATGTGAGTTTATATGAAAAGGTAAATGATAACCCCAGTAATGTGATATGAATCACACTTTGACACATGCTGATGAAGGTATTGTGATTCAGGTGTCATCATGAATTAGTGGTTTAAATTATTATTTAAAGAATAATTGAAAATGTGATAAATTTTTAATTATACATTGTAATTTATTCTTTATACAATGGTAAACATTGTTTTTACTGGATATTATTTTAGATTTCATTGGCAGTGGCCTACAGAGTTATACACACACCCTACATGGATTTATTGAATGACACCCAAATAGATTTCATGTTTATATGATAGGATAAGGGAAAGATCAATATGTTAGATGATTGAATCGATATGGATCATTAATAAGGGAACTGAATGTGATTTGGGACCTTCTTGGGATACGTTGGTGTTTTTATTTATGTTTGGTTTTTAAATATTGACATTGGACATGTGTTTTCTTAAAATATATACAATTATAGTTAGGATATTCTATTTTCTATTTTCTCCATCATGTGATATTTATATTATTCTCATTATAGTTATATCTATTGGATGTTTTTTATTTCCTTTATGGTCTTCTGATAGGTTGATAAAGAGGGCACAGTCTCCCCATGATTGATATTATACCATCTCTACTAGTCGGTGACCTCCTGAATATAAGGAGGCGTGCCTGAGGTTATGTGACTAATCATCTCGGGGAATTGGTGTGGGGCACCAAGGCTATGATGTTATACTCATTCCTTTCTAGGGACAAGATATAAGGGTTCCATTCATATTATTTCTCTAAATGGTTTATGTTTTTATGTCATGAGGGTTACAAAACACATTTATTTTTAATGGGTAATATGTTTATGAAACCATTTTTTCTTCCACTGGTAATATTCTAATGAAATCCACTTTTTTATGGGTTATGCGTTGATGAAATGATTATAAATCATATATATTTTCCATAGATTAGGATATTATTACATGTTAATAATACCCATTTTATTTCATGGGTTATGATATGAGGAATGTTTATGATATAGTGGAAAACATATGTATGATTTCATTATGATATATGTGGGACCAATATCACCCTCTAATGCATTGGGAAAATATCTATATCTCATGTGATATAAATGGAAGGAATATGGAGTGAACTCAGTTTTGTGAAGGACTTTTTCTACAAAGATGGTCTTGGGAGTGAACCTTGACTACTAATATAGTCTAGGTAGCAAACCATGACTACTGATATGGTATTTGGAGTGAAACTAAATATTAATATAGATTGGTGAGTGAACCCATTACACTACAAGAAAAGGGTTGTGGCTAGGTATGGTGGTGTTTCTCACCGATTAGGTGTATCCCTTAAAAAGTTCCATAATAGGTTTTGGCAATAATTGTTGACTTATAGGGAATTATTTTATATTCTTAAATGAAATCCACAAATTATATGTTTTATTCTTATGTTATGATCTCATGCTTTATGCTCATGATTCCTTTATGATTCTTGTCTTATGAAATGTCAATATTTATTCCATGGATCATGTAAAAGATCTTTGATATGAAATGTATGATCTTTAAATGTTATTCTCATGTTCTCATACCGTTATGCTCATGTTATGCCTATTTATCTTTTTTATTGACCCTTACTGAGAATATGAGATCATATTTTTTTATGTTTCCTTTCCCTAGGTTATGAATAAATATATTAATTAGAAGTTCTAAAGGGTAATATCTTCATGGAAAATATTGAATATCATTCATAAAGTTAGAATTTTGTGTTCAAATCCCATAAAAACTTAGCCTGAATGTTTGACATATATTCCTTGACATTTTTTACATATATATCACCTTCCTCTTATGATTTATCCAATTAAGATGAACTCTCCCATTGACTTTGGACATCCAAATGAGATCCCCATAAGAAATTATTAAAAGAACTTTTAATGTGCCTAATGATATATTTGGGAGTTTAGATGATGTAAAATACCTCTAATAGTTTTTTTGAAAGCACAATATTGATGTGATTGATACTTCCATTGAATGGTAGAATCTGAATTTTTTAGTTGGAGATGTGTCTAATGATTTTATCAATAAGACTATAAATTTGATGTATCCTAAATATATCTATAGATAATGGATCCCTATGATAGATATTTTTTAATTTACCTTTTTATATACCAATCCATATTTCAATAGGAGTCACTATTGCAAAATTAACCTTTAGCGATCGCCAAAAGCTAACACTAATGGTGTTTGGTGACCACCTAATAGCTATGTTTGGTAGTCATAGTTTCCCCAATTATAAAAGTGAATAGAAACCACCATAATAGGTAACTATGGAGGTCTGAAATATTGAAGCATTAGAAATCGCTGAGAAAGGTTTTAGTGACCGCCATAGGTTGTTGCTAATGATCCTAGAAAAAACATATTAGCAACCACCTATAGAAGTCCCAAGATTAAGTTTTTTTTAAAATTATACATTATAAATATATTCCAAATAAAAAATCTATAAAATAAAAAATTACAAAATAAAAAAACCAGTATCCAAGAAGCTTCTAACCCTTCATATCGTCATTCTCAATCAACCTACATATAAATTATAAAAAAAATTAAAATATAAAAATATAAAAATTAATATGTCTAAAATTAAATTCTAATTTATTTTTTTAGTATATAAATAATAATTGAAAAAAATTATATAGTTTTGCGAACATAAAAAATCATAAATACATAAATGATTTAAAGATACAATGAAATATCTGAATATATTATTTAATTATTAGTTGAGTAATGACTACTAAAGTTGAAACGAAGTTTAGAAAAAACCTATCAATCTGAGTATAATATAGATGTACAGTTGACTGAAACAAATAAAAAATGATTTGAGGAATTTTATCCTAGTTTTTCAAATCAATAAAAAGTTGTTTTCTCATTTTGACCATCCAATAGGAGATATGAAATTTTAAAAGAACTAGACATTATCATCTGTCATTTTCCATCATACTAGATGACACATGAATTGGATGGATGCAATGTTGATTCCAACAAATCAAAAAGAAATATATGTTTTTTATTCCCTAATTTAATATCAATAAAATTGTGTTTTATTAGTATTGGAAAATTTTATTTTATTTTTCACTTTACTCCAAATTTGGGGGATTAATACCACTTTTGATCATACTAAGAAATTTGGGTATCGTATTGATGGGCTGATGGTTCTTAAAAAATTTATATTAATAAAATATCTTTTTCATAATATTTCAAGGAAATTAGTTCTTGGATGATTTTTTTACCCCTACACACATGATTTTAGAATTTTTACAAAAATTAAAATAATGTAAAATAATACCATAAAACATACTGATAAATCTGTGTATCAGATTGAATTTTTTTATTGTAATAGATCACAAATAATTTTATAATGTTATCCTTGATTTTCATGTCAGTCCGAAGTCATTTTCTCATTTTGACCCCATGTTGAGAGATATTCCATTTTAATAAAACTAGACAGCATTACCCAAAATTTTTCATCATATTGAGTACATGATCATATGATGGATGTGATGTTGATTAGTATAGATAATATTTTATTTTCAAGTTTTCTCCCAAGATATCATGAAAATCCAAGTGTTTTTTTAGTATTGGCCCCATTTACATGATTTTTCACTTTACTCCAAATCCAAGGTGCAGAAACCAATTTTGATTATATCGATAAATTTGGGTACCTAATCCACATGATGAATATTTCTAAAAATTTTAAATGAATTAATGATATTTTTCATATTATTTCGCCTCTATTGGATCTCTTCTTGTCGGTTTTTACCCATATACACACGATTTTTCTATTATTACAATAATGATAATAATGAAAAATCATACCTTAAGCCATAATGATTCTTCCAAGCATTCGATTGAAGTGTGATAGTATATAAAAAATGAAGTATTATAAGAGTAATTTTCTCATATCTTCTCACATAAATCATAATTTGTTTTCAATTTTTTGACCACTTCATGGTTTATATTCCATTTTAATAAAACTTGACCACCTAACTCATCATTTTCCATCATATCAGGTGATACAGGAATCTGATGGATGGAACATTGATTCCTACAAATAAAAAATGACTGCATGATAATCCTATATTGATTTTATGTCAATCCATGTGAATTTTCTTGGCATTTTCTCCTTTTACATTATTTTCACTTATCTACAAATTTGAGAGACATATGACACTTTAGATCATATCGAGAAATTTCAGTATTAGATTTATGTATTGACAATTCCTATAGATTTAAAATTACATAGAGATAGTTTTAAAAATATTTCATGTTAATTGGAGCTCATATGGTTATTTTTGACCCCAACACACATAAGATTACCGTTATTACCAATATTACAATAATGTTAAATCATACCTAAAGATATACAAATTAATCTGGGAACCAGATTGACACACGATTGATTCAGATAGATAAAAAATATTTAGAGGAATATTATTCTATATTTTCACATCAATAAGAATTAGTTTTATCATTTTTGTCCACTAATGGGACATATACCATTTTAATTATACTAGATAATTTTACCTATCAATTTTCATCACACTGAGCGACACGAGCATCTGATAGATGTAGTGTTGATTATTATAGGAAAAAAACTCTATGAATGTTATTACATGATTTAAAATCAATACAAGTGATTTTTATTAATATTTTCATGATACATGATTTTTTATTTAACTCCAACCCTGGGGATAAAAATTCCATTTTCAATCATATCAAGAAATTCAGGTATTTAATCAATATGATGACGATTCCTATAGATTTTATATAAATTAAATATAGTGGGCCAAATATTTTGTGTTAATTAGAGCTCATTTGGTTGGTTTTAACCCCTACACACAAGATTTATCCGTTATTAAAAAAATGTTACTAATTGAAAATAATACCATATACCACAATGATCAATCTCTATAACACCCCAAAATTATAATGTGAGAACATTGTATTCTATGGAGTGTATGACATGCCACTCCAAATGTAAAAGGGAATATAAAAACCCAATATTTTAATATATATTGACTATTTAAAATAAGTTCCATATGTCCTGTGTATTTCAATGCACACAACACTATGTTTAGCTTTCATTACACGATACATTTACTTTTGTTGATGGCTTGCTTTACACAGAAACCCAATTTTTACTAACTTCTATTAACATCAATATTTAAAATAGAACTTATCTATTAGCTATTGAATTCATGTATAAGAATAGGTTTAACTAAATTAATAAAATATCATTGAATTCATTAGTTACCAATTAAATATAAATGAAAAAAAATTAAATATAAAAGAATTTATTTTATAAATAATTATTTTAATGCACCAAAAGGAAATTTATATTAATAAATTAAATTATTTTATATTATTGGATCATATTAAGAAAATTTATATATTATATATTAAATAAAAACTTCTGAAATTCAGCCAATATATTTGATTGGAATAATATAAGAACAATTCCAATATTTACAGATAAAAGGATGTTTTTTTAAAATGTAGTTTTGATGACTTTTAATATAACAGTGGTATTAAAAATAAAATTCTAAATGTTTATAACTTTTATTTAGAAAATTGAAATTCATTTTTGGAAGAGGAATTTAAAAATTAACTTAGGGTTAATTTTCTGTATTTTTCTAAGAATTTTCATTTCTTGATGAATAAAGAAAAACTGAATTTTAATTGAAAACTACCTTTTTGTCAAATTAATTTATAGTATTAAATTATATTATTAATTATTTTTATAGTGTAATTAGATAAATTTTACATATATTAATCCTATTTAGGTAATTATAATAAATTTTATATTGATTTTTTATATTGAAACATTTCAATCTTTTGAAGATTTTCACTTCAAACCCTATTTTCCCGTTACATCTGCGAGATTAATATTAAATTAATTTTTTCCATTTTTTTGGATTTTAATTTGAATAAATTAATTTAAAATTTGGAATCATAATAATTTTTAAATTCAAATAATGTGAAATTATTTTTTTTATAATAATTATTAGTGAATGTAGTTATAATTAATTACAATGATGAATGTAAAAAATAAGTTTACTTAGTGGTTAAACATAAAGTATTAGGTGTAGAAATGAACCTAAAATTTTCCATAACCAATTTTATGTAAAACATTATACCTAAAACCTTCATAGATATATTTTTTTCTGTCATTTAAGCCTCTTTTTAGGTAAATTCCTAGGGAGAACATAATTATTTTAAAAAATTCAAAGTGTGTCCTCTACCTCACTTATAAAATGCCACCACCTCTCCCCATCTCTTCAAACCTCTCATGCCATTTATCCTATAAAAACCATTTAAAAATTGACTAAAAAATTATATACCATCATATAAGAAGCCACACTATGTGAATAAATCTTACCAAGAATGTCTTTTGGTGCATGCCAAAAAGGGTTACACAAAGAGGAGTGAACATTCTTCAGTGAGCACTTTTGTTTTATTTCTTTATACAACCCATAAATTTTTCACATACCATTATTATATAATAATATAAGTATCATAAATATTATGATATGTTGTTATGTTATGGTTATGACCTACACCCATACACACATCCATAAATTGGGATACACAATCATCATTCGCATGTATGACAGAACACTGCATCGTGAACCGATGTCATTCGTTTATCCATTACCACATTTAATAGTTGAGAATAATGATGTATTTATAGTTTTTATATGATATATATGAAATTTATGATATATTTAGTCTTTTTAGTTATTATATAAAACATACATTCATTTTTTTCATTTTTTTGGAATACAATAACATCATTTGCAGACGTATGGACTATCGCCTCCTCAAAGAGATGTGATTCATTAATTATTTATATGGAATGTATTATGGGTGGATTTAATAAAAACATTTGAAATATATGAAATAAAAAATATAATTTGATTATAATATAAATATATATCATTTACTTTTCATTCATTCAATACTTCAAGAAAATGGGAACAAAATTCATGCATACATATGACCTACCATCGCCATGAATAGTTATTAACACCACATAAGAAAAAAAACGACTATGAAGTGAACCACAGATATTTTAAATCCCAAGGTAATGTTTGAAGAGTTCAAAGGTAATTCAAAATACTCCAAAATATCTTTGTGACAGACTAGATTCACAAGCCAACGTAGTGGAACTAGGCGACTGACCTACACAGTGGAGCTACGCGACCAACCTACGTGGAAGAGCTCCACACCAAAATATTTTTTCTTCCCCTAAGAGGAGTACTTGGACGTTAGATCTGTGTGAAGTACCTGCATGAGAAACATCTCTTCGACTAGGCCCCATCTATGCCTATAAATAGTGCCCTTGGGCTCCCCATTTCCAGAATGAAAAAATGAAAAAGACTCTCTGAAGCTCTCATTGCGTAGCTCTTTTTCCTAAATCCCTCAAATTATCTCAGGTATCTCTCTAAACCATAAAAGAAGAGATAATTAACCAAGATAATCATGTTTTTAAAGTTTTTTTTACAAATTTTACATAGGTTTGGTCCACCTATGTAAAAAACATTCTTCATTCATCATTCATACATGTGCGGCATACCTACGCACCATAAATATGTGGTATACATACGTGGTACATCAACACGGGGTACCTACACAGAATACATGAATGGGGGATCTACGTGACCAACTCATGAACCCTTTTTAAAATCCAGTCATGGTAGTTTATCACTTTACTTGGTTACCTTATCTGAAAGGTACTAAGTTGAAACCTCCACCAAAACATACGGACTTGTCAAACCTTTCGGAAAAACACATTAGTGTGTATCCTATTTGGGTTTTTAATTCAACAGTCAGAGGTTTCCCATAGCTGTTTCAAAATGGGGTTAGGATTCATGGAGTGTCTTTGGGTTTGTATATCCTCAGTCACATGGACATTTCTCCCATAAACAGTACTGGGAAGTTCCTGGTTTTGAGAATAAGGGTTTGGGTTCTGTCCTCCCCTTATCATCTCTAAGAATTAGAATCTCAGGACTCTGGTAGGGAAGGTACAGTTCACACATACATTTCCACGCAAGCATATGAGAAGTATCCCTCCCCTACCAGGATCAATTTTATTGAAACCATCCTTGTGTAAGCCCCTAGATTTTATTGTACGAGGGCTTATAGGCTTATCACAGTCACAAAATTTTCCCAATCGAATGAACTAAGAGAAATCTGATTCCTATTAAAACCAGGATACATAGGAATCCATTTCAGGGCCTAAGAACACTGGGCATACTCCTTTGGAATAAGACCAAAATTAAACCTCAAATCATCAAGGAATCCTTTTCAGGAAGTAATCATAAAATCATCTCTTTCAAAAGACCATACTCTCCTATGAGACTTGTCAAAATTTATGGGCTTTGATTCCCATCCATATGGGACACATAGGAAGCCTCCTTGAGGTTCAAACCCAACAATTCAAATCAACCCTGTTCTCCTTGGGCTATATTCCCAACAGGGTCTGATCTTACTTGGAAATCCATATCTTTTCCAAGTTCCTTGGGCTGCTTCAGCATAAGTCCCACACTATGTTTTGACCATGCACCTTTCTCTTAGAGGTCCTTATCACATTACATTAAAAGGCATGATGTGTCCTATTAAGCGGCACCGAACTACAAGGGTTTTGATTCCTTTAACAAGGAAACGTAGGTAGCCCATTTTACTAGCATGATCCCTAGATCAAAACAAACCTTCATATCCCTGGATGATAATAAATTTCAGAGTTCCCCACTAAGTGGCTTAAAAACCAGTATCATCACAATGATGATTAAAATAATCTCTAATCAGTATATTAGTGGATACCATTGATGGAAAACCTCAAATAAATATAGATATTTAAATTAAGGAAGAACCTTGAATGTATACTGATGATTCTAAATTTTACACATGTTAATAAGTGATTGTAATTTCTATGGCATAGTTATGATATACTTGGTGAATTAATAAGTATTCATGAAAATATCTTAAATTTACAAAGAGAGTCCCATAATAGATAATAATTCCCCCCAAAAGGGTGTGATGAGTCCTACCTCCCATCCTCTCGACCAATGAACGTTCTTAAGTATTGTAAATATCAAACATAACGAATAGCTGCCTTTGGAAAGAAGGCCCCCTTGGATAAATAAATATTATAAGTTTTTAGTTCCACAAATAAATCCAATGGAAACCACCTAGAAATAGTGATTCGTAAAACTAGAACACACATTTCAAGGAACTACGAAACAAAAATGGTGAACCCGAAGTGAATCCTTAACCAAGTTGATAATGTTACCCATCTATTAGGCCCATATTAATTGATAATTGAAGGCAAGACAAAGGAATTAATAATGCATGTATCCAACTAAAAAAATGTTTCTTTAATGGATTTTGTTGTTTTCAAGTTTTTCTTCTCAGAATTCCCTTCATTCAAAAAATGGCTTTCTCCAAGACAACATCTATGAACTTCCTGACTGCTGCTCAAGATGGATCTTCATCCATGGGAAGGACATAATCACCAACCCAACATCTTCAACACTGGGTCTCTAATGTTCTAGTAATGGAATATCGCCAGCATGGTATAATCCCAAATTTGAAGGCTGCTTGACAGGCCCTCTAGGTCAATAACAATCCTCGATCATCTGGCCAACAATGACCAATGATCAAGAAGCAAATGGTTCTAACCACCGTTTCAACCATTTTAGGTTCTTATACACGAAACACAACAATAAATCCATCTCATACTACTAGGAGTTGGATCAAGAGGTTACTTAATGCATCGATTAAATAATGTAGGAGTTCTTCATGAGGACTCACACCAGCAGTCGCTACCAGAATCGTGCGGTAGTATACCCGCAACATGATGGGGGTGTTTCCTATGAAAATTTGGACCAGGTCTCTCAGACCCGGGCACACAAGATGAACTGCCAGGGACAACGTCTAATAAATAGGGACTAGGTTCTTACCTTTTCCTTCTCCGAAGAAGTCCATCAATTTAACTTGATGCCAAACAACAAGATGGCACACACACCCGTCCGTCCTAATTTTGTTGCTCAGTAGACTCGTCTGACAGAAACCCAACAATCCCACCAGATAAACCAAGTGGAGTAGCATGAATAACAACATACACCTACTTATAGTTCATCAGACATTTAGCAGGCTCATCTGACTGCATTTAAAGAAGTCCACCAATCTAATGTGGTGGTAACTGGTAAATTGAAAGAAACACCTATTTACAATCACCAATTATGTCAACAGTCTCTTCTTCCAGTATTGAAGGAAGTCCTTCAACCATAATTGACGGAAATCAGCTAGCAGGCACATACACCAGCCAATATTAATCAATCCTTCCGACAGTCTCGTTTTGTAGCACCCGCAGAAATCAGTCAGAAAGCTCCGATGACAGATTTGGAGAAGACCTAACTCTTTTACCCCATGCATGAGTACTGTCAATATCCATTTATAAGAAAAGTATGACATTAGTAAGAACATACACCTACTCTAGATATGTAATAGACATATATTCCCATTTCGGCCACTGAAGTCACCAAACACATTTTATCAATGGTGAAAGGGAAGACACATATCCCTGCCCATATTCTGGAAGCATGCCCAGATATTTTAACAACTAGGTCAGTAGTATTAGGGGAACATACACATAAATATATCCCCACAAATGGGATAACACATTGGAATTCCATACTGGATTAGACACATACCTATGTTCTAGTCCAAGAGGGTCATGGGGGCATATTCCCCCATATCATACGGACAACAAGATCAGAAGCAGACACCCTTCCAAATTAGAGGTAGTCGGTTCGTTCAAGTAACCACTCCAAGGTAGACACATACACTTTCTCATGATAACCACTTTCCCCAAAAAGTGGCCCCAAATAAGTATAAGAGAACATCCAAAAAAAAGTCTCGCCTAGAATGGTTGGAAAAAAAAGAATAAATCTAAGATTCTTCTCCTCTTAATGATGGAGTTCTTGAAGCCCTTAGACATTTATCTATTGTAGCTCAATATCCTACCGTATCATTACCAAATTATGGGAGTTGTAGTTGTAATTATAAAGTTCCTCGTCGGACACTTCGTCATGATGACTTGCTTCATGAAAATTCAGTCAATCCAGAGTGCCTATCTCAGAATGAGAGCCAAGAAAACCCTCAGTGTGGCCAGAAGACCATGGATCCAGAAGATTTATCCCTTTCTTTAATCCATCATGGTGATCCTTCCCATGATGGAATTCACTGAAAAAGTCCTCTCTACAGTAGTATTTCTCATTTCCAAGACAATTCCACAATTTTCAATGTAGCGATGAGAAATCCCTTCTATCTAGAGGCACTTGATAACACAAGACCAGTATTGTCTAATTCCTTTTCATTTATAGGTGAAACACTTTCTCAACCAAAAGACATCTTAAGGGAACTGTCATTCTCTAAACCTCCCTTGGGTCATTTATCTTCTAATAGAGAGCATCCACATTGGTTAGACCAAGTGGAGAAGCATCTAGTGAAATATGATGAAGATGTGTTAAACATGAGGAAACAAGTAGTTAAAGGAGATATACCAGTCATGTTATTGCCTTTGGATAATTCTCAGTATAACATTCTAGAATTGATTATAGAATATTGCATTCATGACATCCACCTCAACTTATGGAAAAATCTTCGTCATTTGAAAACCAAATTATTACAATATGATGAATATCAAAATCATGTAAAGGTAATATAAGGGTCGAAATGCCAAATTGACTTAACCTCTATCTTAGTTTCCCAATATCTAAAGGAGGAAAAATAGCAGAGAACCCTTCATTGTGCATGTCTCAATGCTCGAAGGAGACTATGCCAGTTAATTTCTGATTCCCAATATAGTGTTCTTATCAGAGGATGGGGTTCATATGGAGAATTGAATTTCACTACACTCCAAAATCAGAAAAGTCGTCCGAAAGTGGTCTCATGAAATTTTATTTCCAACGGTCAGCCACAATCAATAGATTTTACATGTAATCGGATGTACACTCAAGAACAGGCCTCAACTAGTTCTCATCATAATCAGGACCAATGAAAAGAAGTTGTTGAGTTTCTTTTACATCAAGCATCTGATAATCTTGAGCAGACATCCCTCTTAGAAGATTTAAGGTGTCAAAGAATGTTAATGCATGAAATAGCACAGTGACCTTCCAAAATATATGGTTTAAATGGTTTTTAGATGATGAACCCAGCTAATGTCCAAACCAAAATCCACAAAATCAGAAGATCAGTTGCACAAATTTTAGCCATGGTAGTTCATGAATCACCACAGCTTGTAAAGATGGGGGCTCATTTAATTCAACCTTCAAGTTCATTCAAAAAAGTTCAATGGTTTGAAGAAGAAGAACAAGAACAGCCCCAGTCGGCAGGGCTGTGGGATTTTTCACATCTGAAGTCCCCTCTTCAACAAAAGTCAGTTTTCTCTCGATTAGGGAATATGCCACAAAGAAATTGTATAACTAATCTATCTGAGGATTCCCTTCAGCTTACTATCTTCCAAACAGATCTTGGGAAATCATCATATAGGTGGACTAAGTTTCAGGAAGGACACAAAGGAAGAAGATTTCAAAAAAAATACTGACAGAATTCCATTGATGCATTACACGTTAGTAAATGTCATTAACAACATTGTAGAAGATCCTCCAAAAATTAAGTCTAGTTTAGGGGAATCAGAAGATAAATTTCTTGTCCATAATATGGTACGCATTGAGGAAACTAAAGAAGGTGTGTGCACCGGAAATCAGAGGCATACCCAGAATTAAAGTATTCCTTCAAATAACCAACTCCCCACTCTCTAAATGGCATATAACAAGGTGAAAGGAAAAAAAGTCAGATTGCATCTCACTTTCCCACTGGAGAAGGTCAATATATTCTACTTTCATAAAGATTCGAACAGCAAGAAGAGGAAATGAAGGTGTTTAAGAGACTCAATATAGAGTAACTTTGATACAACATTTCCACTTGACGTATTCCCTAGACAGGTCCTCAACTTGAAAATCCTCTAGGAGATCCTCATCAAAGAGGATTTTTAGTAAATACAGATGTGGAAAATAAATTTCCTCCACTGGGTACACAATCAAGGTAGAACCATATACATCATAATAGGCATGTTCTTGTGGGTTATCCATAGAAAATATCAGCACCACCATCAGTGGTTTTTCCAGTCGTTGAACAAGCCCATGCTCCCATTGCTATACCTGAACAATTTCTGGCTCATTCGAATGTTCCCCAAATGTTTATCAACACAATTGAGGCATTAACGACTCCATTGGAAGCTATGGAAGAACTAAGTGCACCAGTTTAGCTAGAAAATATAGCTTAACCTTAATGGGTGGATGCAATTCCTCCCCCACCAAATTTTTTGAATACCACATTCCCAATCTTTAATGGTTCGGGAGATCCAGATTAACAAATAACACATTTTTTTTCTCATTGTGATCCCATGATTGAATCTTCTCAACAAAAAGATGAAGTTAAGCTTAGGTGTTTTGTGCAGTCATTACAAGGACCGACTTTGGTCTCGTATACAAGTTTACAATTTCGATCAATTACTAGATGGGAAGATCTCTATCAGAAATTCCTTATTCAATTTTTGTCATTGCTACAAAATAAAAAGGTTTTTGATCTTACCAATTGTAAAAAAAGGGAGAATGAAAGAGTTTCATATTTCATTGCACGATGGAAAGGATTAACATATTCTTTAAGTCTGGAACTCCCACAAGAAGATTTGTTGCCAATTTGTATAGAAAATATGTGTAATAAGCTACACACACCATTGATCCCTATGAAATACATAGGAGGGTCTCGATACCTTACTTCAATATCTCAATAGATAGAAGACTCTATTATAGAAACTAAGGATAAAACTCATGTAGTTCCATTAGATCTAGGGAGGATGATAGGAAAGGTAGAAGCTTCTATAGTCACACTCAAATAGGAACCTGTAGCTTCTTCTACTTCAATACCTTCATCATACCGAAGGGCTTCACTTCTTGAGAATTCACAGCAACAACCACCTCGTTAAGATGATAAAAGATATCAAAGGTGGGAAAAATTTGAGGAATTAATGAATAATGTTTATTCTTTCAGTAATGAAAAAGTTCCTAGTTACTTCATATCAGCCTTAGAAAACAATTTAGTTGAGTTTACATGTTTGAAGAAGCCAAATAAATATGGAGATAAAGATCTTATGAATTATTTTCCTTTTCACCAGATGTTGGGACTCCCCATTCAAGAGGGGTTTTTTCAATGTCCTTCTAGAAAATATGGTAGACTCTGGACAAGTGAAACTGGAAATTTCATCATCTCAAGTAGCATCTGTTACTGCTACTGATCCAGACAAAGAAGGAAAATAGAAAGAGGTCAAAAGTAAAAATGTACAGAAATATGATGATTGGATGATCAAAAAAATGATCAACTGGACTCATGCCATTTTACGAACATAGTTGAAACAACCAATTGTGTCTTCTGTCACTACTTTCAGAGCATAACCACCTTCTTCAAAAAGTCATTCCTTATTAAAGAAAAGTGATTATAAGGACAAATATTAGTCAGATGAAGATGATCTTGTGTCAAGGACAAAGTTTTCTTTGACCCTGGTAGATTTTATGCCATCTATTTCAAAAGCACGGCCACCACCATGCCAAACGGCACCACCAGAATTAACCTATCAACAAGAATCTTTGTCAGATGAATAATTGATCTTTGGTTTTATTAATGTTATCTATTTAATATATCCTTATGCCAATGGTGATTCTGATTTTAATGACCCTTAATTCCTTGTACCTAATTGGGGATCAAGTGGAAGAGGCCATGGTCAAGGATACATGGGAAGATATGGGAATTCTAGAAACCACCATTTTAACTTTACCCCTACTTGAACCATATATGTGGCAGAAACTCATGGAAGATCCCTTCAGTAGGATCAACAGGAACAAGAAGTACATTCCATGAAAGATAGGTTTGGTTCTGACACAATTATTTTGGAAGATCGATTAAAAGTCACACTGTACTCTTCTCAGCAAATGAATAGACCTAGTTATTCTAATTTACCAAAGCCAGGAGTATTTTCAGTTTCTTCTCTGATCTAGAGTATGTATACATCAGAAGCATCAAATTCTAAAGAACCTACAAAACCACATCTCCATACTGGGAAACACAAACCATCGGACCAAAAGTATGATGTCTTGAAACAATTGGCCAATGTAGTGGCCAATTTATCAATTCTGGATGCTTTGAATCAGGCAAAAGTTCTTAGAGAAGCACTCATTGAGGCTTTTTCAAGTCTCCAAGAGTTTGAAACTGAAGTTGTTGCTGCTGAGGTTTACCATATAGAGAATGATTCGGCAAAATTTCATGCAGTTATATCTTTTACAGATGGAGATGAAGATGATATTGTGCATGGGTATATCAGAACCTTTTATTTTTCTGGAAAAGTCAATGATATAGATATCTGACCAGCCTTCATTGATAATGGCTCCAGAGTCAACCTCATTCCTGGTCATACACTTCATCGATTGGTCCTGACTGAATTTGAGCTATCTCTTTTGACTCTAATGTTTCAAGCTTATGATAAATATAAACAAGAACCTCTGGGTGAGATTACACTCATAACTCAGTTTGGTGATCTTGTGTCTAATTCAGATTTCATGGTTGTTTGTTAGGACACAAACTTTAATATTATGCTAGGAAGGCCTTGGCTGCATCAACGCACAGCCATACCTTCGTCCTGCAACCAATATATTAAGTACTATATCAATGGTCAAATCGGTACATTTTATAGTGACAAGGCTCTGTTCATAACATGTGAATCTCAATACATTGAGGCGGAGTTTTAACACACAAAAGGAATGAATCCCATGACAAAGGAAATAAATAGATTTAATGCTCAAAATGGAATAGAAAAGATCCCATCAAATCCATTTATGAATTTGAGTACATATTATGTGTTACCCATCAACCAAATTGAAAAGGTAAACCCAAATTTGGGAACTCGTCCAGTAACTTCCATAATGTCAATTATGAAAATTAAGCCTGACAATATGGAAGAAATTTTTGATCCACCTAGAAATGATGAAAGCTTGAATGAAGATGTTTTCATTTCATCCATTTAACTACAACAAGTATCTACTTCGTTAACCATAGTAGATGAGATTGTATCAATTCTAGATAAAGAAAAAGATGTTGATTCTCAATCCATCACTCCCTCTTTATTACAACTGGAAAAACCTTCATCATCAGTAAGGTCAGATATGGTGGCCTCTTCTTCTGGATGTTCAAATACTAATTTCTCCTCTAACTCTAGGAGTTTTGCCTCATCATCAATTATGAAAATGGAAACCGAAGAGGGAACACATAATGAAGAAGAAGAGGAAGGTATCAGTGATTCTCCTCCAACATTTGATGAAGGTGTCTCAACCACTGTGGATGAACTCAGAGAAATAAATTTGGGTATAGAAGAAGATCCACACCCCACCCTAATTAGTACGGCCATGAACTCTAAAGAGAAATAGGTGTATACTTTATTTATAAAGAAACATAGAGATATATTTTCTTGTAATTATAAATAAATGGCATGTATTAATCCATATGTATCCACCCATCATTTGGGTTTTCCAGAAGAACATTGTGGATTCAAACAAGTAGCAAGAAGAACACACCCAACTCATGCCTCTAAAATTGAAGCTAAAGTTGATAAAATTATAAAGGATAACTTTTTCAGGGAAGTTCAGTATCAAAAATGGATGGATAATATTTTCCCATTGAAAAAGAAGAATGGGAAAATTAGAGTCTGCATTGATTTCAGAGATCTTAACCGACATTGTCTGAAAGATGATTTTTCAGTTCCAATTACAGAGCTTCTAATTGATGCAATTGTTGGATATGAATCTCTTTCCTTCATGGATGGATTATATAGTTATAATAAAATCCATATGGCCCCAAGGGATTAAGAATCTACAGCCTTCTGAGCCTCTCAAGTTGTGTTTTGCAATCGGGTAATTCCCTTTGGTTTAAAAAATGAAGGCACAACATACCAATGTGCCATGAACCATATCTTGAAAACCCTTCTTAGGGAAATTTTTTGAATGTTATGTGGATGATTTGGTAGTCAAATCCAAACAATGTTCCAATCACTTGGATGATTTGGAAACCATATTCTATAAACATCGTCAATATAGTTTGAAGATGAACCCCTTAAAATGTGCTTTTAGGGTAACCTTAGGAATGTTTCTTGGCTTCATTGTATGACATCATGGTATCGATGTTAATCCTAAGAAAACAAAATCAATACTTGGTATGTCACCTCCTAGAAATTTGAATGAATTAAGAGGACTCCAAGGACACTTGTCCAATATTCGGTGCTTTTTCACCAATTTGGCATGCAAGTGTTTTACCTTCACCAGATTAATGAAAAAGGGAGTCACCTAACAATAGACTGAGGACTTCCAGGAAGAATTTTATACCCTCACAAAATATCTCTTGATTCCACCCTTATTAATGCCACCTATTGAAGGAAGACCACTTATTCTCTATGTTTCATCTTTAGAGCGATCTGTAGGTTCCTTCCTCGCCCAAAAGAATGATGATGGGAATGAAAAAAACCTTTATTATCTTTGTGAAACAATTATTGATGTGGAAACTTGATATTACAATATTGAAAATTGAGGCCTTGAATTAATATTTGTAGTTTGGAAACTTAGGCATTACCCGCAACATCATGGGGTCGAATTGGTATCTCACAATAACATGCTCAAATTTATTCTCAGTCTTCATATGCTCACAGGGCGTCTCAAAGGGTGGGTAGTTGATTTTATATAGTTTGATATCCATTTTGTGCCTCAAAAGGAAATAAATGTCCAAGATTTGGCTGAATTCCTTGCTGATAATCCATCTACAGAAGATACATCGTTTAATACTAAACATCCTGATGAAGAGATCTTCTCTATCCAAGATAATTCCCAAACATGGGAAATGTATTTTGATGGTGCTTCCAAAAATCCAACAAGGAAAAGAATGAAAAACCCTAAACTCAACAAAGATAGGTTAGGAATTGTCTTTATTTCCCCAGAAAAGGCATCATTTCCTTATTCATTCTTCTTATCAGAAGGTGGTACCAACAATGAGGAAGAATATCAAGCTCTCATCGTAGGTTTGGAATTGGCCCTTCAGGTGCGAATGGATCATTTAAAGGTGAAAGTTGATTTAGAACTGGTAATCAAAAAAAATCAATGGGGAATATTCTATCAGAAAAGTATAATTAATCCCTTTTTGTGATTACTTCAGAGTGTTAATGGTTGAACTTCCCTTAGATCTGACATTGTATTATGTCTTGCGATCACAAAATGCCCAAGTAGATGCACTGGCTAATGCAGTTATAGCCTTGGTAGATCCAAATTGGGATGAGACAGTTATTAGCATAGATGATTGTCATGTGATCTCACCTTTTTTTCAAACCAAAATGGAGAAAATTAATGAAATTTTCCCTATTTCTGAACAATATGGTCATACCATGGGATGGATAGCATCCATCATCGAATATATTTAAAATGGGGTAATTTCACTAGATAGGACTGAGAAAGAACAGAGCTGGTGACAGGAGGCCAATTTTACTCTTTATGATAGTCCGTACCACCAAAAGATCCTCCACAAGTAAGGCTTTGATAGAAATCTCTTCAGATGTATTGATGGAGAAGAGGCTACAACTGTCATGAAAGAAGTACATTCAGGGGTTTGTGGTGCCCACCAGTCTGGGCACAAACTCTCTAATCAGATCTGAATGATTGGATACTTTTTGCCTTCAATGGTGTATGATAGTAAAAATGTCACTATTAAATGTCATCCCTACCAAGTGCATGCCAACTTCATTCATCAACCCCCAAAGTTTCTACATACATCTAAATACTCTTGGCCATTTTCCACATGGGGAATAGATGTAGTAGGACCTTATCCTCTTTCCATGGCTAAGCAGTTTATGTATATTCTCACTACTACTGAATTCTTATTTAAATGGGATAAGGTAATACCACTCAAGGATTTCTGAGCCAAAAGAATTATTATTACTTTCAAAACTAATATTATCACCAGATTTGGTGTCCCTCATACTATTTTTATGGAAAATGGCACCAATTTTTGTTCTGATGAGGTAAAAAAGTTATATCAAGAACATAATATCAAATCCAACCATTCATCTCACTATCATGTGGCAGAGAATGGACAAATAGAGGCCTTTAACAAGACCCCATCAAATATACTCCCAAAAATGGTGAATAAAGAAAAGAAATTGTGTCCTGATAAACTTTTGAATGCTTTATGGTCTTATCAGACAACTACCCGTACTACTACCCAAGCAACTCCTTATTCATTGGTACATGGAAATGAAGCAGTTTTTCCAATTAAAATGCAATTTCCTTCACTCAGAGTAGAAATATAGGATCGGTTTTCTACAGATGAAGGGTCTTAGAAATGGTTCAATGAGTTGGAATGATTAGATAAGAAAATATTTCATACTATGAATCATCTAGAAGTCTATCAGAATAGAATAGTACATGCTTTTAACAATAAAGTTCTCCTCCGTTCATTTATTGATGGAGAATAGGTATTGGCCCATAGGATTCCAATGATACTAAGAAATAAACCTCCAAAACATGAGACAAAGTGGGAAGGACCTTATTCAATACATAAGGTATATTAAAATGGATCTTATTCCTTAATCTCAATGGATGGAGATCTTACTACAACTCCAACCAATGTGATATTCTTGAAGAAATACTTTGTGTAGTTGGCACAGTCATCCTTACTACAAGACATTAAACTGAACAATACCATGTCCTTGTAGTAAGACTTAAAACTGAACAACCCCCATGTCCTAGTTGCAAGACATTAAACTGTATATTAATAATAAGCATCTGTGATGCATGATGTTAAAATATATAGCATCTTTGTCCTTGTCACGTGATGTTAAACTGCATGACATCATTTGTAAAACTAACATTTTCTATATTTTGACATTAAAAGATTCCATAAGAAAACATCATTGGTGTCATCACTACTCCTTAGTAGTATATGAGTCTCTCTTTTTCCTATGTTTGATTCAGATCTGCAAAGAGACCTAATTTCAAGAACTATGTATGGCTTGATTCTCATTTTCCAATGAGATACTTAGAGACGCCTAAATCTCTAATTTTGGGCCCAGCTACAATCAAAAAATATTCTTATTTTCTTTTCTCCTCTTGTATATGAATCAAATATATACAGAGTGTTTCCTTAAGATATATTATTTGTTTCTTATACCATTTTATGTATTATGATTTAACATTCTTTTAGAATGTGTCAAATGTTACCATTCTTCATGTCAAACTCAATTGGCATGAGAAATGATTGTTTCAAGAACTACATATGGCTTGATTCTCTTCTTTCAATGAGATACGTAGAGATGCCTAGATCTACAATCTTGGGACCGGCCGTGAAAAACAAAAAACCCATTATTTCTTCTATAAGAATCAAATCTACATAGATAATGTTTTAAGAACTATGTGTGACTTTATTCTTTCCCCAACAAAGACATATAGTAGAACTTGGGTTTTATCCCTTAACCTAGTTACAATATGTATTTTCCTTTCCCATTTTTTCATCTTCATCCTTACCGAATGACATTAAAATGCATGGAAATATAGCATCCCTATTATTCAATTGCATCACCTTTGCACTGTAAAAGAAACCTTTACTGCTCTTTGTTTCTCACATCGAGCATAGATCACATGGGATTAGGAATTGGGTAAATGGATTATTTATATAAATAATGTGTCTCCATTTATTATGTGATTATTAATGTCTTCAATGAATGACTTAAAACTGCGTTGTATAATGTCCTCGCTGCATGACTTTAAACTGCATGTCATAATATTAATTCATAGGAAACAAAGAAAGTCTCCATTTTACATATGAGTCAGATCTATGTAAAGGACATCAAAATCATAGCCAATAATCATTCAAATATTTTTCATATGCAATGAACATAAACCCTTTCCATATTTCATACTCTTAATCTTGAATATTTTTATATCTTCATAATCTTTCTTACGGTTTCTAGTAACAGGTTTTCTAATATCTGTGAGCTCTTTTTCCTGACTATGGAGCACGTTCCCTTAGTTGTCCTTGCATAAGTTGCCTACATAACAGGCCCTTCAGTCAAAAGATGCCACTATTTGGCTATAGAACATATTCCCCAGTTGTCCATGCATAATACAGCCCCCATAACGGGTTTGTCAAATAATGGTAACTTCATTCTTGGTTATAGTATCTTTTTCCCCTTTAATATTTGATGACAATATACAAGAATATGTATTTTAAAACAGTCATTAAAGTATAATTATCTCATTATCTTTCTCACAATCTAAAAGACTTCAATACCATGGTTTACACATCTTCCTCACCATGTGTTCGATGCACTATGAAATAACCTTGAAATCTCTTGGCCACATGTTATATATTATTTCAATTTCTAGTCCTAGTTGTATGACCTAAAACTACAGACACCATACCTATTACATTTGGGTATGACCTTTGTAAAAGTTCAATTCCTCTGATTCTTTGGACACCTTGGTTGCAAATACCCTTTCAATATTCAGGTGCCTTTCTCCATAAATCAAACTCTGTGCTTGGGAAAATATGAATCTCCATAAAATTTATTTGACTTTTAGTAATAGAATGTCGAACTTCTCAGAGATCTTTTTCCTAACTATGCAGCACGCACCCTTAGGTGGTCTTGCATAAGTTTCCTATATAATAGGCCTGTCAGTAAATAGATGACACTATTTGGATATGTAGCATATTCCCCAATTGGACCTTCATAATACAGCCCCATATCAGGTTTGTCAAATAATGGTAACTTTGTTCTTGGAAAAGACTTCCTCTAATGCTTTTATCCCTTTTCCCATATCATTCATCAGTTCTAGAAATTCTCAAATCACAGTTTAAAATTTTCCCATCCATACCTAAATATGATAGTATATTTCCAAACAAATTATCAAGGAATTGGGAAATTTTTTACCTTTGGTCAGATTTAAAGACCTTAAATTAAAATTAAACAATGTCCTCACTGCCTAACTTAAAACTGCACAGTACAATGTCCTCACTACATGACATAAAACTACCCAGTACAATATCCTCACTTCATGATTTAAACCTATACAGTACAATGTTCTCACTGCATAACTTAAAACTGCATAGTACAATGTCCTCATTGCATGACTAAAAACTGCACAGTACCATTGTCCTCACTGCATGATTTAAAACTGCACAATATGATATCATAAATTCTCTTTTCTAATAAATTTTAACCACTAATCATACACTAAATTTTTATAGAAATGGTTTTCCTATTCATGAATTATTTCTGTCTAAAATAGCCATTTTTCATTCTTAAAATTTCTTTCGTTGGAAAAAACACCCACTGTGGTCTTGAGTCACCCAAATCTTATTTTCCTCTATTTATCAATAGTAAAATGCTAAACATCAAAGAGATCTTTTGTTTAACTATGCAGCACATGCCCTTAGGTGGCCTTGCATAAGTTTCCTACATAATAGGCATGTTAGTCAAAAGATGCCACTATTTTTTTATGTATCATATGCCCTAGTTGGCCCTACATAACAAAACCCCTATAACGGGTTTGTCAAATAATGGTAATTTCGTTCTTGGAAAAGACACCCCTTATGTTGAGACGGGTTTTAAAATTGGTGACAATAAATATCATGGCTCAAAATTCCCTTGTAAATATTTAAAGAATATTAAATCCATTCTTAGCCACATAGTTTTTTTGGGATCAAATTTAAAAATTTATGGTCCAAGCTATTCAACCATAAATACTGGCCCTTTATAGTCCAACATGCATGACTCTAAACTGCCAATAACAAAAGACCTGGTGCTCATTAGATTGAGATCTCGCGAAGGGCACTCAAACAAAAGTCGAGTCCTTTCTCACTAAAAGTACATTTTTGTGTGATTTAGGTAATATTGAGCAATAAAAAAGGTCCAAAGATATGAAATTTGTGGGGTTATGCATATAACCCTCGTAATAGTCATATTATACTTATTAGGGCCATTATCTTAATAAAAAAAATTTGAGCACTCCATTCTTGTCATTATAATAATGATTGTCTAACATAAAGGATTCATTGTCATTATTTACATTGAATATTGCAATCAAGAAAAAAGGAATGAAGAGTTATATGATTGAAGACAAAATTTCTCTCATTCATATAAAATCAAAGGGCCATACAAAAAATGGAGCCTCTCTATCATGTTTTAGAATAAACTCTCAACATGACTTTTCATTTGTTAGACCTCTCCATGAGACCTATCAGCTTCTTGTTGATGTTCAGACAACTGAGCCACTCCAACCACCTATACCTGACAAAGCGCTTCCTTAGTAGTTTAAATGGCAGTTATTCCCTCTAATTGGGTTTCTCCCAATGTTTGATTCAACTACTCAAGTTTTTTATAAACAACATAATGTTTCTATTGAAGATATAACAACTCCTTCAAGGCTTATTTAATTTGTTGGATAATTTCAATTGATTTATTTTTATGATTTTCTTCTACCTCAACTACTGCATCTTGAAATCCCTTAATTTTGATAAGTCATTTAGCATCTTCAAAAAAAATCACCTTATGCTCCTTCTCCCACCGGCAAATGATGTCATTCATAGCATCATAGACTGGTCGATAATTAAATCCACCAAATTCCAATACAAAAAATAATGCAGGTAGTTTGGAAAAATGGGACAACAATAAATCTAAAGGCTTCTAAGCAATTATACTCCAGATATGTTTCCATGTCTTCTTATGTGCCATTCCAGGAGCATATTTCATCTCTAAGTCTGAATCTGAGTCACTAGCATGAGGTCAAATGTACTCTGGAAATAGGTCACGTAAAGAGATTCCTTGTTCTACTTATCTTGGAATAGTAAAAGATTCACCTTCTGATCTAGGAGATGATAAAACTAAATGATAAATCAATATCATTGTAAGTTTCAAATGGAAGAAACAGATATGATTCAGACAGCTGATTATATTTACCCAATAATAAGTCAGCTACTTGATTAGATTCATCTCCTGTATTCTCAGCTTCAGTGATTTGAGCAGGTGTTTCTTGAGAAGGGTAATTCCCTTGAGTTTTCTCATTTGTTATATTTAACGGCTCTAGATAATATCTTGATGGAGGATCCTCTAGAGGTATTTCTCTAGCTCCAATAGAAGGATAGAGTTAGATACCCCATTCCTGAAGATATTTTGTGACATTTTCTGCAGATAAAGCTTCATAAGGTGAACTTTGATGTAAAGAATCAAATAAAGAGGAATAGTTATGTATGGAAAATTCAAGAATAAGGACTTACGTCATTTCATTTCCTCATGAAAATCTCCAAATTCTATGATGTAACCTGGAATATTAATATTTGGATTAAGGGATTTCACCATTTCAGTATATGCTGCTTGGAATGTTATAGAATCCTCACCATTTATGGTATCCAAAAAACATTGGTTGATGCCTAAATTGGATCCACTGACATTCTATTCCATCAACTATTTAATTGGTATAGCATCATCAGATCTTTCCATGTTCGGACTAACATTAGTATTTATCTTAGACTATCATGGGTCTTTATTCCTTTCTTGTGGAGAAATGGGAATATTAGTATTGATTATTTCAGGATCCCTTAACAAAAGAAACTAAGGAATGTATTTAATCTTACCATGGATTTCTTCTCTCTTAGTAGATCCAAGAGCAGGTATAGCTGAATATTTTGACGATTTATCTACTAAAATTGAAAATTCATCAACATGAACCTGGGTTTCCCATGGGGTTTCTTTTTCTCGCCTCAAAGAATCATCTCTTAATCCATTGAGGAGAGAGAAATAGATCCTATAAGAGGATAAAACGTGATTACTGAAGTGTATTGAGAAAATTATATTTCCTAAAGATAATATAAATACTTACTCCTTCGTAAAACACTTTGGATCAATCTCATTGATCTCTTGCGTTTTTGCTCAAAAGCTGGGGAAGAAATTTAAACACTCCTCTTGGAAGAAGAAACTTGAGGTAATGGATGGGGATTATCCATTTCCATTACCCCAGTCATGATTCCTACTCTTTGATAATGTTCTAGTGATCTAGGAGGATCATTCATTGCATCAATAGGAGAGCATGCAGGACCATACTTAGGTGATTCGAGGATTGGTTCGGAGATTCCTTCTCTACATTCAAGCTGCACAAATATGTTTTCGTCAAGATTAATGATGATAAATGGTAAATCAAAGTTGAGACAAAAGAAAAAAGAAAATATATTCTCAGTATTAACATAAATATCCCACTCTTCCTTAGAGTCTATAATTACCCCTTTATGTACTCCTAAGTCTATCATATGAGATACTCATTTAACGGCTGGGATTTGTTCATCAGTTACATTTATAAAAGCCTCCATCTCCATGATATACTTCTGTACTTCAGCCAGGTTATTGTATGGATTGTAATCAGAAGGTTCCTTGATGTCACCAATATCTGGTATTCTAATTACATGTAGTAGAATTGCCCATGCATCCCTAAGATCAGGAGTTACACCCTCCCAATGATGAATGGATGAAGGTTGCCCATAATTCAATATTGGTATGGTTGATTGTGGAGGAGATTCAACACCTTCTAAATGGTGAGCTTCTGCAGGCCTCCTTTCTTCTTCATAAAGTTCAAAATATGTAATAAGAACCTCTATTTGATGGCAGCGACTGGATCACCTTGGCGTTGGAGGTATTGCTTCTCTAGCTATGGTCTTCTGGATATACCTCCTGCGAAGACGTTTTGAGGGCTCTCAAACCAATGATACTTTTGTATCATCTTTGGTATTGGAATTCTTCCCAAAATATCCACATGCAACAGTCATTTTAGCCACCACTCAATATATTCCTTTGGTCAAATCCCCTTGAGGATATGAAGAGGCCCAATATTCGGCATACCCATCTTCCAATCCAATCGATGTATCTGGTGGAGGTAATGTAATTGACCATTTTAATACCTATAAATCTGTTAGAATCCATAATTATTGTGATACAATTAGGTGTTTCTCCTGTCTGACATACATGGGTGGAAAATTGTTTGATTGTTGAAGACATCTGAATTGACGAGAAAACCTATATGGGACGTAATCCTCACAGTTAATTTCACCATAAATCATGGTTGATAATATACCATCCCTGAATTCCATCATATAAGATCTCATCTCATAATTCTTTTCTTTACCATCATCAATAAATGTTCCAACAGGTGGGTTACCAAAAGAAAAGGATATTAATTCTTATGATACATTCGATGCCTTTAGCACCACATCAGGTCTTATGTTTAGAGGATGAATTTCAGATACTTTCTGTAAAAATGGGGTGAATCAACTATTGGGAACTCTAACTGAATTCCACATTGAGTGTGAAGAAAAATGTGCTACGATATAGCCCCATAACACTTGTAATGGTCGTAAAATTCTAAATGGAGCCTTCAAATTGTATAAATGCAGTAGGAGATAGTAAATGCTTTCCAAAACTAGGGTTTCTAATCCAATATACTTCCCTTCTACTAGTTTAGTTGTAATGAAAAAAGTCCCTAATCTTACAACACCTCTGGATTCACGGACTGGAAGTAAGTAAATGCTTAACCACATAGTAAGGAAGCCAGTTATGCATACTTTTTCATCTATATTGGGTTTTAACTTAATAGCCACATTGCTTAAAATAACCCCTTTCCATTATAGGACAATATGTGCCTGAACATCCCCGATTATCTGCAGAAGGACAAACAGTAGGATGTATATAGGTTTGACATTTCTCTGTTGTTGGTTCTAAGAAGGCTTCCATTGACACTCTAGCATAGATATATTTCTTTTCTTTGGGTAAATTCTTCACTATCTTAAATAATTCATGGGATAGTGGTGGTGTTCTAGTAGCATCACCCCATGTTGTATCTGGTAGAATGAATTCATCATACATTTCCCCAAGAATAGAAATTCCAGTTATTTGGTAATTATCCCAGAGACTAATACTAACTTCACCATGTATCACGTGAAAGGAATTCGTTTGTGGACTCCATAGGCTCAGTAATTCAGGAATGAAATAATTTTTACAAACATAAGTTTTCCCCATCCATATAGCTTCATAGATATGGATATCTGATAACTCTTTCCTGAATTCTGCACAAGTCTGACATACCCATAATTCCCACATCCATTCAGTCTTGACACCTCCTCCAGAATGAAGAACCCAATATTCTTTCCAACTATTAGAATAATCTGTTTGAGAAATCTGAAAAGTGGAATCATAACAATGTGGTATTGTCTCTACAACGTGATCCTTCATATCGATAGTCCAACCACTATGATGACAGATGCAACTAATAGGGATTGTTCCTTCTTGTACTAGAACCCCCTTGCACTAATATTCATACTTTTACAGTTGGAGTATTGAAGAATCCAATTCTTTGGAAATTACTTCTTAAAATATGGAACATGGGTATCTTACAAAAGCCCATGAACATATAGGGGTAAGTAAGGACTTTGGGGATAATCCTGCTGGTACGGAATTTTAACTTTCCATAACCCTAGAAGAGTACTTTCAACAACATCATAGTAGTCTAGTCCGATGATCTCCATCATTTCATTTTGGCATGCCTTAACTTCTTCAGTATGGGTCATCAAATGAGTCATTCTTTTCTAAAAAAGAATTACCAATATTCCACTATTATTTTGGAATTTTAATGATATAAATCAAAAATTTGGAAAAGGACATTGTTTGCATAGGTCCTTCGACGAGGTCAATCATATAGGCCCTTCGATGAAGTCCATCGCGTAAGTCCCCCGACAAGGATTCTAGAATAACTCCTTCAATGAACACTTTTAGAAAAGCTCCATCACTTGAATAATTTTACAATGAATAAATTTAAAGGGAATTATGTGAGAGAACAATGGGATGGGGTTGGTCAAATGAGCTACGCAACAAGAGCCGTCAAATTCTGAAAAGAACATGTGAAGAAAAATAGAAAAGGATGAGACCTATTTATAGACAAATGAAGACTTTTGCACTAGGACTATGTGTAAAATCTGTGTGGGGTACCTACATGTCAAACCTGTACTATTCATCAATTGATTTATTTTCTTTATCCCCACAAAATCACCTCAGGTCTCAACCCTCTTTCTATTTTCGGATCCAATCCCAAGGGGGGGATTTTGTTAACACCACATAAGAAAAAAAAGGACTATGAAGAGAACCCCGAATATTTTAAATCCTAATGAATGGTTCGAAGTGTTCAAGAGTAAGTCAAAATACTCTAAATGATATTTGCGACAGACTAGCTTCACAGGCCTATGTGGTGGAACTATGTGACTGACCTATGCGGCAGAGCTACGCGACTGACCTACACAACAGATCTCCGTGCCAAAATATATTTTGTGCCCCTACGCAGAGAACCTACATGGTGGAGCCATGCGAAGTACCCACATGAGAAAAATATCTTCTACCAGGTCCCATCTGTTCCTATAAATAGAGCCCTTGGGATCCCTATTTCCGGACAGAAAAAAAAGACTATCTAAAGCTCCAATTGTGTAGCTCTTTTGCCAAGATCCCTCAAATTGTCTTAGGTAGCTCTCTAAAACACGAGAGAATAGATAATTAAATAGGATAAGCATGTTTGGAAAGTTTTGTTTATACAAATTTTAAATAGGTTTGGTCCTCCTATGTACAACACATTCTTCAGTCATCATTTATACCTGCGCGGCATACCTATACGCCATAACTGTGCGGTATACATACGCGGTACATCAACGCGGGGTACCTACACAATATACATATGCGAGGGACCTACACGACCATCCTAGGATCCCTTTTTAAAATCCATTCATGATAGGGTGTCTCTTTCCTTGGTTCTATTATCTAAAAGGGACTAAGTTTAAACATCCACCAAAACCTCCGTACTTGTCAAACCTTGGGAAAGGCACATTAGCATGTCTTCTTTTTGGGATTGTATTTACACAGTCAGAGGTTTCCTACATTTTTTTCACAACGGGGTTAGGATTCATGGAGTATCAGTGGGTTTTTATATCCATATTTACAAGAAATTTCTCCTAGAAATAGTGCTGGGATGTTTCTTGTTTAGAGAATAATGTTTTGGCTTCTGTCCTCCCCTTCTCGTCTCCAAGAATTGGAACTTCAGGTCTCCAGTAGGGAAGGTACTGTTCACACTTACTTTTCCATGAAATCATAGGAGAAGTATACGTCACTTTCTAGGATTAATTTTAGGGAAACCATCCTGGTGTAAGTCCCTAGCTTTTCTTGTAGGAGGTTGCATCATTGCTCCTCCTCCTTTCTCTGATGCCAAAGACCAAAGGGGTTATGGGCATAGGGACTCTTGTCAACCTTTCCCTCTCATGTTTCACTTTTTCACCATGGGAATCCATCCTAATGTAATCCCATAACCTTCATCCCTTCCACCTTATATTAGACCCTTGTCCAATATAAATAGAACAGAGGGAGCTCGTCGCCTCGCCCTCTTCCACAGTCACCTCAACCTTGTTCACCTTGGAAACCATAGGTGTGTTGTCTTCCACCTGAGGGGGAGGAAAAATTTTAAAGTGTGAATGCCTTTTTGAAACTTTTACATCAACTTGTTTCTCACATCAAGCATGAATCGCATGGCCTTAGATATTTTTCATGGTCAAAACCTTTGCACAATCAAATGAACTATGAGAACTCTGATTTCTGATCAAACAAAATATGTAGGAATCCTTTTCAGGGCCTGATCTCACTGGGAATCCTCTTTAAGAATAAGCCCCAAATTAAACCTCAAATCATCAAGGCATCCTTTTCAGAAAGTAATCCTAAACTCATCTCTCTCAAAGGAACATACTCTCTTTTGAGACCTGTCGAGCAACGTGAGATTTGATTCCCATCCATATGGGATACATAGGAATCCTCCTTGAGGTTCAAATCCAATACATCAAATCAACCCTGTTCTCCTTGGGCAATATTACCAACAGGGTCTGATCTTACTTGGAAGCCCCTCTCTTTTCCAAGTTCCTTGGGCTACTTTATCATAAGTCCCAAACTATGTTTGGACCAAGCACCTTTCACTTAGAGGTCCTTATCACATGACCTTAAAAGGTATGATGTGTCTTATTAAGCGGCATCGAACTATGAGGGTCCTGATTCCTTTCACAAGGATACATAGGTAGCCCATTTTATGGGCACGATCCCAAGATCGAAACAAACCTTCATATCCCTAGATGACAATAAATTCTAGAGTTCCCCACATAGTGGATTAAAAACTAGAAAATCACAACTATGATTAAAATAATCAATAATTAGTATATTAGAGGATACCATTGATGGAAAACCTCGAATACATATAGATATTTCCATTCATGAAGAACCTTGAATTCATACTAATGATTCTAAATTTTATGAATATTAATAAGTAATTGTAACTTAAAAGGGATACTTATGATATACTTGGTGAATTAATAAGGATTCATGAAAATATCTTAAATTTACCAAGAGAGTCCTAGAGTAGACAATAATTCCCCCCAAAAGGGTGTGACGAGTCTGACCTCCCATCCTCTCAGCCAATGTACATTCCAAAGTAACATAAAGTTCAAACATAACGAATGCATACCTTTGGAAAGAAGGTCTCATTTGGATAAAGAACTGTTGGAAGTGTCCTTTTCCATAAATAAATCCAATGGAAATCGATTGGAAATAGGGATTCTTTAAACTACAACACACTTTTCAAGGAACTATGAAACAATAGTGTAATCCATTTCCTAGGAAATTTTTTTATAGATTAATTTAAAAAATATATACTATATATAGATATTATATTTAAATAATTTTATACATTTTGGAGATGATGAAACAATGATATAATTAAAAAAGAATAGAAAAAAACAAGTCAAAATATACTCGAGAAACATGGTAATTAACACCCGAAACAATGAAAATAATGAATAATTATTAATAAAGGGGTGATAATATGTTATAAAAGGGTTAAATATGATATCATAAAAATTGAAAATTTTCTTTTATAATATAGAAAAAATTTTAAAATAACTATAAACATGGTTAAATATAGTACTACCAAAAGGAAAACATGATGTTTGAGGACTTCTAGTCTCACATTTATTTCGATGAGACTTATGTCATACCACTTATATCTTTTGTATTGGGTATATACTACCATAAGAAATGTTATATCATGAATTTAATTTGTATAATTGTATTAAAATTTTCAATTTATTGTATTATTTCAAATATCTCACTATTCAAAAGTTACTCAAGTAGTAAGAGATTCCATCTCAATTTATAGTCCATTGAGACTTATTTGTTATTATGAACCAATTCACCTTAATATGGTTTATATATTACCCATTTATCATTAAATATAATTATTATCTCGTTATTAATCTAATTTTATGTTTCAATTTTAATTATCTAATCCAAGGGGGTTTGGCTTCAAAATTACTAAGTAGTAAAAGTTATTTAACAATCTCAATTCCTTTTGTGATTGTTAACATTATCTTAAAACAATCGCTTTATTATAATAATTTTTCACTTGGAATTTTATTTATGTTAATGTATATACTATTTTATAATGGATATTATTATTTCCAATACCATACACCATTTTACATACAGTTTTTACTTTGAAAGATATATGATTTATTAGGGAAATATTGATAAATCGGTATCATTTAATCAATACAAATATTTTATAAGGGACACTGTTTATGATTTAAATTAATTATTAAATATATGAGGAATGTTTTTTACATACAATATAAGGGGTGGGGATGGTTATTGGAACCCCGATGATGCATCAGTAGTTCTATGGGATATAATTAGTTTGTGAGAAACTGGTCATGTTTGTTTCCAAGCAGTTTGAAACTGTCTGGAGGATAGAACTTGATAGTAGTGTGTTGTGAAAGTTCTTAACCCAAATAAAATGGTTTTTTACCCATATAATAAAACCTTATTGAGGATATATATGAACAATAACTATATTTGAGGATAGATTTTGAAAGTTTAGATATCCAATATCATGAATTCTGTCATTATTGTTATTCCATGTGATTATTTGATTATTTAGGATATCCACTGTCAAGTGTGAAGATCATGTGATTATTTATATGGTATTATCATATAATGTTTTATTATTTACATATTAATTATTCTCTATCAAATTATTTAATGGTATGTGTGCTCAGTTATTTACCTTTCCATGTTGATCATGTTTATTGAGTCATTATTTTTTTCTACTGTACTTATCCATACTGATCGTTTGAGCTCACCCTTATTTTGTTTTTGTTCCCCAAGATTCATTGATGTTCACAAAGAAATAAATTAAATGATATTATAGATAGAATAAATTTATGCTTGAAAAAAATCATAATTTAATTTATGTTTTCATTTTTAATTCAAGACTCGTGTATGTTTCCAGTTTACCAAGACTACTAAATTGTTTGGTCCATTGGGATGTGATTTTCTTTATATCTTATGACTATGTAATGTTAGACGACAACAGATCTAGGATTCTAGTGTTAGGGTATCTACATTTGGTATTAGATAATGTTTATTAGAAACATTGGAAACCTGATTTTGGAAAATATAGATTTGGGAACATAACTCTATGATAGAATTTGATGATATGTATAACAGAACAACCCAAAAAAACCATGATTATGATTATGATATTATCTACATAGAAAATTTTCAATTGATTTTATGTATTTAACTTGTATTTGGATTATAAATTTTGTTTCACAATGATATGACCTAATGTCGTGTATTTCATCATTTAGAAATGGTGTTTAGCATGTGGAATGGGAACAACATCAATTAATTTAATCCAATGTGTAGGAATGATAATTTATTTTATGGTATTAGGAAAATATTTTGATGTTAAGTAGTATCCAAATAATTTTTATCATATGAGGATATATTATCTTGAGGTAACAATATAGAGAAATAGTTATCTAAGAATTATGTCATCAGAGGGAAGTATGCAAAGAAGAAGATAATTGGTAGAAATATGGGTAATGGGAAGATGGGAATGAATTGCTTTCCCACATTTGATAATTGCGGAAGGAAAAACCTTGGTACGTGATTAAGAGAAAAATGAGTTTTCTTAAGGTGTTGTGAAAAGGTCACTATGCTCATGATAGTAAGGGAAATAAACAATTTTACAGTGTTCAATTATTAGACAATAGGGATATAGGGCAATATGAAAATAAATACACCAATAATCAAGGAAATATACCTCAAAATAAGCTAATGAATCATGCTCATGTTTATTCTAGTACCACAGAATAATAAGAATGATTAATGTTCTTGTGACTAAATTCATGAATTTTGATTATTTTATCAATGATGTCTTGGTTATATAAATTATGAAATATATAAAGATTTTAATACAATACTTTTTTCTTAATTATTTGAGAGAATATGTTGAGTGTTTCTAATAAACTTGATTTGGTAGGAAGTCAATATTTTTTGAAAGAACATAGTTGAGGAAGATATAACCCTTAATATGTTCCTAATTTTGATATAATGATGTATGGATAAATATATTAATGATATGTATAAATTAAACTTGACACAACATACTACCTTGGAACTGATTCGAAAGTTTTTAATCATAATATTTGGAAGGTTCATAAGGTTATCCATTTATGATATGGTTTATGGTGAACATGTAATAAGGGTTTAGAGATTAATATATTAGTTTAACATATGATGCTACGTATGCCAAGAGATTATGTAAAATAATTCAAGGCACAACCAGAGGACAATATTGTGTTCAAAACTTAGAAATGTTTCATGTAAGTATATTTATTTATATTTTTATAGAGGGAAATATTTTCTCAGCTCTATGGATAAGGATCTGGAAACAAAAACGTTTTCCTGTTATCATCATTTTTTGTGATATCAATGACATTTTTCACATCATTGAATTATGTATTTATTGTCATTCATTTTATCCTAAACGTATTCTCTATCACACCCCCTCATAATTTGAGTGTTATTTTTCTCTTCCACATCCTAGTTTTCCTTCCCCACCTATGTTTTGATATATGAAACCCTAGTCTTGTGATTGTTCTAGACAAATTTTGTACAAACATTATCAATTATTAATATAACATTTTATTAACCCTTTTATGATGTGGATTTTTCAAACAATCAATTTTCAAAAATCAAACTCTATATTTCTGTGATCAAGTATAAATTGTGAGGAAACGATTTAATTAATGTGGGGAGAATGTAATACCCTAAAATTGTAAAGTAAGATAATTGTATCTGATATCATGTATGGAACACAACACCAAACATAAAAGGGAAAACATGATCCCAAGAATATATTATATATTTAAAATTTTAAATAAATTAAATCTATCTTATTTATTCTAATGCATGTAACACAAAGTTTAGCATACATTACACACAACAATGACTTTGTTCTATGGATTTCATTACCTTCATGACTGAGTTTTACCAAATAATATTGACATCATTATTTAAAAGTATACTTATATCATAGCTATTAAATTGGTGGTTAAGAATATATTTAAATAAATTATAAAAATATGTTTGAATTCCTTGGTTACTAATTTTTTATAAATGAAAATAAAAACCAACTAAATATAATGGAAATGTGTTTATAAAGAACTATTTTTATGTTACAAAAGACAATTTATCTTAATAAATTAAATTAATTAAAATTAGTGAATAATCATAATGTTATTTATATATTGTATATTCAATATTTTTTTTATATTCACTAAATATATTTGACTGGCATAATATAAGAACAAATCCAATATTTATAAATAAAAAAGTTATATTTTTCTAAATGCAGTTTTGCCACATTCTAATAGTGCACTTGTTTGAACACTAAATTTTTACTATTTTATAAATTTTATTTGAAAAGAAATCTTACTTTTGATATAGTAATTTAAAAAATATATTATAGTGGTTTTTTGTATTTTTTGAATGTTTTTTTATTAATAACCAAATGTACTAAATTTTTATTGGAAACTGACATTTCATCTAAATAATTTGTAGTGTAAAATTATATTTTTAATTTTTTTTAATGTATAATTAGTTAAATTTTAAGTATATTAATCCAATTTAGATCACTGGGTTTAGATTTATATTGAATTTGGATATAAAAACATTTCAATATTTTGAACATTTTCACATTGAAAACCCACATTCTCATCAAGACTGTGAGGTTAATTTCAAATTAATTTCGTTCATTTTTGTAATTAGATTTTGGAAAAATGGATTAATTATTTTGAATAAGAATAATTTATAATGTCTAATAAAGTGAAATTAATTTTTTTAAAATAATTATAATTGAATATAGTTAAAATTAATTACAATGATTAAAGTACAAAGAAGTTTACTTGGTAGTTTAACATAGATTAAAAGGTGTAAAAATGAACCTACACATGTATAAAACCCATTTATGGAAATATTTAGACCTTAAAACTTCATTTATTTAAATTCTTATGACATTTAATCCTCTTTTTAGGTAAAAACATAGGAAGAACAAAATTATTTTAAAAAATGACATGTGTGTCCTCTCCTCCACTTATTAAAGTCCACAAACTCTCCCCCTCTTTTCAAACATATAAATACCTTTGGGTCATCCAAAAAAATCCAATATAAAATCAAAATTTCTCTCTAATAATACTATAATTCTCACTTTGGGTTGAAAACCAAACAAGTATCTGTTTTGGTGTAAGCCAAAAAGAGTTACATGAAGAAGAAGTAATGTTCTTTAATGAGTACTTTTGTTTTATTTGATTATTCGCTGAATAAATTTTTATTATACCATGAATATATAATATAATTAGTGTCCTAAATTTTATCATATGTTGTTATGTTATGTTTACAACCTAACCCCCCCCCCACTTCTATAAAATGGGATACACGATCATCGTTCGTGTGTACGTCAGACTTCCGGCTTACAAACCAATGATATTCGTTCTTCCATTACCATCATTCCTAGTTGTGAGTAATGAGTAATTTATAGTTATTATATGATATATATGATATTAATAATTTATTTATTATTATTTAATTATTATATAACACATACATTCATGCTTTATATTTTTTGGGAATACGGTAACATCATTTTTGGATGTGTGGACGACCGTCTACTCAAAGTGATGTGATTCATTCTTGTTTTACTTGGAATATATAAAGGTTTTGTTGAATAAAGATATGTGAAAAATATGAAAAAAAATTATACTTTAATTATAATATACATTTATATCCTTTAAATTTTTTCTTTCAATACAATAATAAAATGGAAACAACATTCATGCGTACATAGGACCTACCATCTCCCTGAATAGTGTATTCCATTTCCTATCACAAAATTTTATAGATTACATTAAATACATATGTAATAAATATATATATTATATTTTAATTATGTATTACATTATTTAGATTATTAAATCAACATCAGTGTTAAAAGTTAAAAATAACGAGTTAAAACATACTTGAAAAACACCGCAATTAACACCAGAAACAATGAAAATAATGAATGATTATTAACAATTGGGTAAAAATATTTTATAAAAGAGAAATATATGATATCATAAATATTATTATTTTTAACATATAATCTAATAAAATTTTTAAAAATATTATATAGTAGGTTAATTAAATTATAACCAACAGGAAATCGTAAGGTATGGAGATTTCTAATCTCACTTTTATTTCTGAGAGACTTATGCCATATTCATTAATCATATATTTTTTGTTATCTATATAATTACCTATGAAATGTAATATGATGAATTTATTTTATTTAATGATTCTAACATTTTAAATTGATTTTATTATCTCACATATCTGAAAATTCAAACGTTACTCGAGTAGTAAAGGATTCCCACTCAATTTACATTCCATTGTGACTTATTTCTTATTATGAACCAATTCACTTTAATGTGCTGGATATATTTCACCATTTTACTTTAATATAATGATTAAATAACACTTTATGGTATTTTATGTTTCAATTTTAATTATATCATCCAACAGGTTTTCAGTTTAAAATTACCAAGTATTGAAATTTATCATACAATCTCAACTCCTTGTGTGATTATTAACTTTTTATTTAAACTATAATATTCATGTAATAATTTTTTATTGGAAATTATATTTCACTTAATATACAAATTCTTATAATATGGATAATATTATTTTATAAACCATATACCATTTATACATATGGGGTGTATATTGAATGTTATACAATTTATTAGGTAAATATTGATAAATATGAATCCTTCACTCAATACAGATATTTGATAAGGAAAGTAGTTCATAATTTAAATTTATTAGTAAATATATGAGGAATGATTTAGATATAAAATATATAGGCTGATAAAAAGTTAAGAAAATCCACTTGATGCATTAGTAGTGTTATGGGATAAAATCAGTTGGCAAAAAACCCATAGTGTTTGTTTCCAAGAACATTTTAATTTTCAGGATGATAGATCTTTACAGTAGTGTCTTGTAAAAGGTCATAACAAAATCCTGATGGGTTTCTACCCACAAACATAAAATATATTGAGGATATATCATGAAAATAACAATATTGGGGATAGTTATTGATAGTTCATACATCCTACAATATGAATTCCATCATCATTATTATTATATTTGACTATTTTATTAGATAGAATATCCATGGTCACGTTTCAAGATCATTTCATTATTAATATCGAATTCCCCAATAATATTTTATTCTTTCCATATTTATTATGATCTATCTAGATATTTAATGGAATGTGTGCTCAGTTATTTACCTTTCTATGTTGATTATTATCATTGATTCATTATTTTCTTCCACTATTCTTAACCCTTACTGAGAATTTATGTTCACCCTAATTTGTTTCCATTATCCATAATTCCATGAAGTGTTTTAAGAAATATATGAAAGTATATTCTATATGGAATAAAGTTATTCTCTAAAAAATATGTTTTAATTTGTGTGTTTATATGTAATATAAGAATCATGTATATATCTATTTTTCTAAGACTACGAAACTTTTCGATCCTTTGGGAAATGATTTTATTGTATCTTATTCCAATGCAATAGAAGTAGGCATGGGCTCTAGACTGTTGAGGTTGGGGTTGCTATAATTCGAATAACAGACTGATTCATGGTTTACTTCAACAAATCAAGAATTATTTGAAGAATGTTTTCATTGATTTTCACAACAATCATATGTAAGTTACATGTTTTGGACCCCATAATGAGAGGTATTTCATTTTAATAATACTAGACAATGTTACCAGTTGTTTTCCATTATACAAAGTGACACAAGAATATGATGGATATGGTTTTGATTCATACAGATAAAAAAAGTCTCTATGATCACTTTATGATTATTTTATCTCAATATAATTGTGTTTTCTTAGAATTTTCCCCTTTTATGTGATTCATCACTTAACTCCAAATTTGAGGGAAAAATTTCACTTTCGATCACATCGAGTAGTTTATGTATCTGATAAATATGATGATTATTCCTACATATTTTAAATGGTTTATATAATTTTTTACTAATATTTCATATCAATCATACCACATTTGGTCAATTTTGTCACATACACACATTATTTTCACATTATTAGAAAAAATGATAGTAATGTCAAGTTATAACATTTTATTTAACCACCCAAAATATTCATCCATGTTTTTTCATTAAATACAACTTCTTTTTATCAACTAGTTGAAATTAAATTACTTTAGATTCCAATTTTCTGTTTTGATCATCCCAATTATTGAAAATTATTTTTCATATCCTTGTCTCAACAATAACCATTGAAAAGTGTTTTTTAAATCAACACTAAAGGGAAAATCCCATTGTCTATTAAATTCTTTAAAAAATACTCCACCTTATCTATCAAGCATTCCTTTAGCATTCTATTTTAAAATACACCATAAAAATATGCAATAATATACACATAATTCAAAACTATATAAAAATAAACCAAATTAGTGTCAGAGTTGTTATATATTGAATAACCATAAAAAATAATTCTGTTGCTATATCCATCAAGATAAAACCAATACCTTTCTATCCTAACTAACACTATACTTGTATCCTCCATTATATAAGCAATACATAACCCAATAAATAGGTAATTAAATGTAATAATATTTGGAGAGATATTATGAAACTTCATATGTTGTAGAACATTGATAATATCCTTAAAATCATATAGCTTACAGTACACATCAATATTTTTATTATATATGACTATATTTGGTTTGAATACCCTTTCAAGAATTTCACTAAATATAAAATCTATGTCCATCATTATTTTACTCTTCAGCAAATGAACAAACATATAATTATAAGCAAACATACTTGGATTATGTCAACTCTTACACATGGTATATAATGACAGTAAATTAATTTTGAAATCACTCAATTTCATAGATGAGTTTATTCTTGATCATAATAATATTGTTACAAATGAATTACACTGTGAAAATGAACAAAAAATTATAGGAACATATAAAACTTCTTATAAAAATACAATGATTCAATTTACCTATTTTGAGTTACTCAACAGCTATTTTTCTTGCCATAGGGATGACGAAAGTTATTTCCAACATTCATCTATGGGGAAAAATTAGTTATCTACCTTAAGATCATTTTTATAAAATTTTAATGCATGCCATAACTATTGTTTAGTAATGGTGGGATTTATGGGGATCACCAACATTGACTGATGGGGAGGAATCCACTAGTTTTCCCATAATATATTTTTTCCAATTTAGGTATTATTTTATACAATTCAACTGGTAAATGAACCAAGCCAATAATTTTTCACCCATATTGTTCGATCCTATTTTGATTTACAAATTTCATAAGAAAATTAATGTTACATGGGGATCAAATCTTTAGGGTATATATATTTGGAACAAATCTATACTAGAAAAATAAAGATTTATAGTTTCATTAGTGATACAAAGAGCCATCTCTACTGGAAATGTATTTCAATAAAAATATATTCGAATGGAGTCTAAGTGATCATGATACACCTATAGTAATATGTATTTTATTGACAGTTTGATTCTATACAGTTTCTACATAATGTAATCAAGTAGTTATTTAGGTGTAACCTTAAATTTCTATGAATTTAATATTTTTATATAAAATGTTTCAAATAAACATAAAAAAATAAATTTATATTGGTCTATTATGAATACAAAATAACTTAAATTAAAATTAAAATTTTTAAATAAAAGGTGAATATATTGGGTGTAAGGAAAAAGGTAGGCATGAACGGAATCAATTGATGTATCTGGTATTGTTCTATTAGGAAGATACATTGATGTAAAATGGAACTATATGACTCTATATTTCTTGGAGATAATTTTCTAAATTTTTCACGGTTGAGATATCCATAAAATTCGATAAAATAATGGTTATATAATCTAAAAAGTGTAGATTATAGGTTCATTTATTACCATAGGTGTTGTGATGTATACAAAGTAATATGTTTCTTATTCAATAAATTTATTATTACTATAAATTTATATTTGTGAAAAATAATTAACATATTATAATATAAGTTAAATATATATCACCATGAATTTTTACCTAATATAAAGGTCATGAATTAAATTTTAGTACTATAGTTGTTTATAATTATTAAGATAAAGTTCTGTTGGAAGTAGTTTTAAAAATACTAGAAAGGAAAGTTATAGAACATGTGTCAACCTGAAATAAGAAACATCATACTAATATAAGAAGTATGTAAACATATTTTAATGAAAAAAATCAAGAATAATGAATATATACATGTGAAAAAACAAATTCTTGTAATTAATATTTATATATAACAAACTAATATAAAAGTATGTAATAAAATACGTACACATGTCAACCAGCCATAAGAAACATCAATGTAATGTAATAAGTTCATAAAAAAAAATTAATAATTGTATGTGAATGTAATAATAATAATTTTTGGAATTATTCAATGTGAATAACTAGATAAAAATGGAAGAATGAATAACATTTTAATGTTATAATACATTAAAAAATGTCATCTTAATGAAAAAAATAAAGAAAGGGGATTGAATGAAATACCAATATGAGAGGTTCTAAAGATATGTTATTCTTATAAATCATTCATTAGATGGTTGACCATCACATTGAAAAATCTGGAGAGCACTTACAGAAAATCCAATAAAAACATCAGGTGGTATTTTACATACCTCTATGTTTCAATCCATTTCATATTATTAGTGAATGTAATAAACAAATCAAGATACCTTTTATAGTTATGAATTGTCATTGCATCATGGAAAAATTGAATCATATATATCATAATCCCAGTTAATCTATGTTATTTGAGAATAGTAAACTATATATATCCTGATAGTCTTTAAAGTTACAAGAGAGATTACCATGAATTTTTTTAAGGAAAACAATATGTTTATTTGATATGAAATTTCTCCTGAATGCAATATACTTAGAAGGAGTCACATTTTAAATTGAGAAATGAGAGGGTAGGTTATTATTATATATTCCTTTTAGTGATTCTAATGGATTAAAACATTAATTATAGACATAAGCATGATAATAATTAAAGTAGCACTTTAATTTGATCTGAAATACAGATGTAAAAATTTAAGGTAATAATGTATAATGTCATGCATAAATGTTATTTCAATGTTGAGATAGATTGACCACTACCATATTTTTTAGTTGTTACTACTTTTATAGGTTGAGTATTAATGGCCATTAATATTGATAAGAATAAACATACCTTTGTACATTTTTTGTTGAGAAAAAAATATTTTCAATTATCAATGTTAGATATTTAAAAACTTATTATAAATAATAATATAACCATTGAATGATATATTTTATGATATTGACTAATGTTTCATTTTAATCCCAATACACAGCTTGCGAGAAGGTCTTATGGTGCTCAAATTTTGGGGTTCAATATTATCTGGAATAAAAATAATAATTTATACAACAATGAAGTAATTTGTAAAATTTAATAGGATATAAATGGACAATACTAATTGGCCAAATCATTATAATAATCCATTTAACCAAAAAGTTAAAAATTTTGTTCGAATTTTTCTTCTAATTTGATTCCATAATACAATGTTTTATCACTTTATAAAAAATGATGAGAGGAATTAGTTCATTTATCATATTGAAGAATGAAGACTAATATTAGTAGTTAGTTTCTAGGAAACAATACAGGCATTAAATTTTTGACACTAAATGGTTAGTGTTTGTTCTAACCAGTGAATATCATGAATCATAACATGTATTGTATAGAGTTAGTGGGTGATGAGTTATGACATTATTCTAAAATTCATAAATGGTAGGAGTTGTTGTATTCACTGTAAATATTTAATAAAAAATGTAGAACATTGTAATTCTCATGTTGTAGAATGAGTGCTATAAATATTTTAGTGATGTGTTCTAAGAATTATTTTATATATTACACTACATATGTGAGGGTGTTCATGAAATTTTAATAGTCATAATTCTGGATCTGAAATAAAAAAAATATATGAGTTTACATATCACATTTGAATGAAATAAAACCAGATGATAGAATTGAAAATAGTATCAATTTTCAATGAAATTGTACTTGAGACCATTTTTATTGATACAATGTGCATGGGTATAAGTGTGATTTTATAATATATGGTCATAAATTACACCGGATGTATGTGGAGAGTGGGAAATAAAATATTTTTTATAGAATATATTGATTATAATCTTGGGATACTAAAACATATCACCCCATAAAACTATTTCTACAAACAAAATTAATTTAATTCAGACATTTAAAAAGTATATTAATGCACATTGAGAAAAAAACGTTTGATACTATGAAATAATCACCAAAAGATTATACTGACTTAAACTATCATAATATAATTAATTAAATTTAAAATTCAAAACCACTACGAAAAATAGTATCATGATTATATTAAAATAAGGTTGCCTTTTTCGATCATGGAGAAAATAGGGGTGGTGGAGACCGAAGATATTCGGGGTATCCACAATGGTGGTATTTGGTTGAATCAATGAAATCTATGAGAGGGATCAAGATTGGAAGTGGGAAGTGAGTAGGATCTACATGATCAATGACTGAGTTTGATAAACAGGGATAATAGGTGACAATGATGATGGGTATATATTGAAGAATCCGGTATTTATCGAGGGAGGGAGAATAATATGGGTATGGGGATTAGTGATAGGCCCTAGAGGTGTAAAGGTGAGAGACTGTGGTTGCAGCTAGGTTGAGGGTGATGGAGCTGTGTGATCGGGGGGATGGGGTGTTGGGGGGCATGGTTATGGGGAGTGTTTGGTGGGAGATAGGTTTTTAGGGCATAAGTATAGTGACTATCTTAGGAGGTTTCCCATGTGTAGAGGTGAAAAATCCAAATTTTGTAGTAGTGAGTGAAGTATCATGGGGAACACATTCTTATGATGAAGATATTTCATTTATTGGTATTAATAATTTCACTCTCCATTTTCTATATGTCATGAGAAATCTTATGTAATTTTGAATATATCAGGACATTATATTGAGAAATAAAAGCATATCATCTTTGAAAAAACGATACAAAATTCATAAGAGACCGAACTATCATGTAAAATGAAAAACATATCCCTTAAATAATATATTATTGATTTTCATACTATGTAGGAATTTGATGTGGAGGAAAAGTCTAGGGGTAGGTGTTCACCATGCATAAGACCATATAATGATGTGGAAAATACATATTTCCTTTCAATGATGTAAAATGATACCCAAGGTGGGGAAAACCTCTTATAACATATCAAAGACCATCTTAGAGAACCCATATCTTCTTATTACCCTTAAAATTATATTATATTAAATTATAACATAGTTATTTTCCATTTTAATTTTCACCATGATTTTGGTCCCTAACACTTGTCGATCAAGATCCTCCCAATTTTCTTATAATAAGGCAATGAAAACATAAATGTTTCTACTCATGATGACACCATATTATTACCTCAATATCATCATAATGGTTAATTAATAATTTATATCATTTAAAATTTTAGAAATTATATTTTATAGAAAAGTGTAGAAACTGATATGGTGATATTAGTTGAAAGAGTTAGGATGAGACAACATTACAATAAGGATCAATGTAATGGCACATATGAAATTTGGTAGAGTTTAACATTTAAAAAAATTCTATATATCAATGAAAACCATATTTTTAATAATATCCCATAAATATTTAATCATTGTGTATTTACTTTAAATATAGTTTTATTATCCCTTTTTATCTCAATAGATCTATGCACAATGACTTTGATCATCATGAATAGTCACCGATAACATTTTTTTAATTTTCTAATAAATTATTTTAATTGTGAGTAAAATAAAAATAACTTAGCTATTGGGGAAACTATTTTCTAGGAGATGTGTTAGTCCATACAATGCATTTTATTTTCCTTTTAGTTCTTTTAATTTTGAAAATCATCTCTTATGAGATCACCAAACTCATATAATTGCCTCAATATCTTCTTCCCTGCTTGCAATGAATCCATGTTCAACCTTTACAAAGTCTAATATTATCAATGTGAAAGATCAACTAGTAGATGTAATGGTTTCCAATAAATAATACTTAATATTATCTAACCAAATAGTTTCTAATATGCTATTCTAAACACCCACAATGTGTCATCTAACTTGTTTATCTAATAATTCTTTCTTGATATCACCATATTCTTTAAAAGTTTCTTGATTTTTTGGTTTGACGGATCAACTTTTCCACTATTATGTGGATGATAAAGGGTGATGTTATTATATTTAACTCTATATTTCTAAGGAAACCCCCACTAAGTTTTCATTGAACTGTGTACCTTGATCAGTAATCAAGGAATTCCAAATTGAGAAAAAGATTTTTTTTGTAATAATTTTATGACCACATTAACCATATTATACAGAGTATCTTCAAATTCCTCCCATTTAAAAACATAGTCCAAACACACTAAAATGAATTGTTTTCTGATGGAATTTAGAAATGGGGCTAAATTCATCACACATCAAATACCTTGAATTCTATAATCAGCTATTGTGGAATTTCATTCCTTATTCAAATATTTCCTATCAACAGGTATTGATCATAGATATTTACAAATTCATTAACAAATCTTTGAAGGTTGTATCTATAGAATACACTTTATAGGATTTAGGAAACTCTTAGGCTAGGCCCATGGTGTCCTCTAGTTGGTGAGGAATAAGAAAATTTCAACAAAATTTGTATTTGTTATTTGATCACACACCGTTGGATTAGATAATACTCACATTACATATGAAAAGAAGATCATACTTGAAATATTATGTTGCATCAGCTAAAAATATCATCAATGGTATATATAAAAAGTGTGGATCAATTTCCCATTGGTAAGCTAATTTTTTTCTATTAGTGAACCACTACCAGTGTTGTAGATTATCATAGAAAAGTGTTTCATATGAGAACTATTTAAGGATATCAATCCTTTCCTCTTCTTCTATATGTGGAAGATGTATCCATAATAATTGACTATACCTCACATTCACTAAAGTCTTATTATATTTTATTATGGTTTCATACTCTTATAACAACAAGATAAACTAAGAAGGCCATGTTTTTTTATCATTTTTATTAAAAAAATAACCTTAAAAGAGCATGATCAGTGTATAAAATCAATATGGAGAGGAGAATATATGAAATAAACTAATCAAAATTAATGAATACTATAAGAATATAATTATCTGTAGTAGTTTAGTTAAACATGGGTTCATTAAGTGTACACATGTCATAAAATATGGGTTGAAAGATATGATCAACCATTGTCCCAACAAATGTCCCATGATGAAATCACTCTCAACAGATGTTATATTAATATATTTTTCATAGTTTGAAGTTATTATAGTTTGGTTAACCATGATATTTCTTTTCAAAATAGTGAAGTATTATTTATAAGATTCATAAATTTCAAATATAATATCTATCACTAAAATATGAGTGATTTTCTATGATATTGTAGATAAAGCATAAATATTGGAAAATATCTTGAATTTAAAGATTTTAGTTGGCCAAGTGAAATATAGGGTTTATCTATTAAAGTATGGTGGAAAATAGAGAGTTAACATCAAAATATTGTGTTGTTGAACCATATTTTATTTTCAAGGAAATACAATGATTTCAAAATTATAGTTCCTAATCCGTAATTTTAAAATAATTTATGGTATCCAATCCATATCTTTAATCCAAAAATATTTTTTTAAAATTGTACTCTCTTTTAATAAATTTTATGTATGAATAATATTCATAGGCTAAATAAACTGATACTATAAGAAATCAATACTAATTGATTTGAATGAGTAATATATTTATCTCATAGTTTTAGCATAAAATTATAGATAATATATCTTATTCTTTGTAGATAAGAATCCAAAAAAAGAACATCTTTGAAGTGATCTTGGTTATAGAAGATCTTAATAAAACCCAACAACTGGGGAAAACACTATCATAAACAATTTAATAGTTTTAAAAAGTACCATATTGAAACTTATATGTCCCCAACGTGTAGTTTTTCAGAATTTTATATATGTTCATTCATATTCAAAAATTTAATGCTCCTGTGAATGATATACATCTTTTTATTTAACTATAGAAACATTATTTTATTTCAGTTAAATATATTTAAAAATATTCTATGATAATTCAAAAATATTTTAATTTATAATTTTCAATGAAAGTAAATAATTCCCTTAGAAATAATAATGACTTAATCTGTTTGAGCATGATACATTGAATCCTTCCTTAATCATTTTAAAAAAAATAATATATATTTTCTTCAAGAACAAAGCATAAATATTGGAAAATATCTTGAATTTAAAGATTTTAGTTGGCCAAGTGAAATATAGGGTTTATCTATTAAAGTATGGTGGACAATAGAGAGTTAACATCAAAATATTGTGTTGTTGAACCATATTTTATTTTCAAGGAAATACAATGATTTCAAAATTATAGTTCCTAATCCGTAATTTTAAAATAATTTATGGTATCCAATCCATATCTTTAATCCAAAAATATTTTTTTAAAATTGTACTCTCTTTTAATAAATTTTATGTATGAATAATATTCATAGGCTAAATAAAAACATAACTAGAATACTTTATAACAAAACTAACTTGTAAATAATATAAATTTCTCAATAAATAAATTACTAAAAACACTTAAAGTTATTTCATATTAAAAAAACTAGGATATTTATGAGTATCAAAATCAATAAGATTCATAGAGTATTACTGAGGAAATACATGCCCAACAATCACCCCCTTTTTCATGATCATAAATCCTATATATAGAAAAAGTATAAAAAACATAGGAAATATAAACACAAATAAAATAGAGTCTAAATAAAATTATAGTTGTCATTTAATTATTTATAAACTATAGATAATCAAATAATATCATAAAAATTTTACATTGATCAAACAAAATTGATTTATTTTAAATATTTATATTAGTTAAATTTTTCTAATTATCTTGTTTAATACATTATATTTATATGAATGTTGTGTTTAACCTATTTTCTCCCCCTTATCTTGATATAAAAATAAATTATTGAAAATGGTATATAAAACATTTAATCTAACAAAAAACTATTAGTGAAACTTTTTTAGAATTAGAAAAAATAATAATAATATAGTCAATAGAGTTTAAAATATAATATGGAATTAAATAATAAAATTATAACATTGAAAATAATTTCATCAATAAGTTGTTTAGGATTACAGAAAATATTTCACTAATATAAGTTAATGAGTAGGATTAGATGAGGGAACATGTACTAGTTCAAATGAGGTGTCATATGTTTATAACTATCAAACAGCATAATTGAAAACCTTAACATTTCTACCATTCTCTTAAAATTCTAATTATACCTCTCATCACACCATTTCATAAATTTTATTTATTGTTGTCCCATTTTCTTATTTTCAACTACATTTACCCTTAAAAACATAAGGATAGTCTTTTTCGAATATAAAATCATAATCAATATCTTAGTTTACTAATTGAGAGGGCTTCTAAAATAGGTCTCAATAGATTTAAATCTCTCAACATGATATTTTGGATTTTACAAGAAAATGTGAAGTGGAACATTATCATACTGAAGACTCAATTATATCTTTTAATCTAGATTGAAACGTAGTGATAGATTCAAAACTTCTTATCATGTCTGAGGAGGGTGTAGAACTATAAGTAAAATCTCTTGGTCCACCTGACCTAATTCTAATAGATTAAAATTGAATTCCAATGTATTTTTTTAATTCACCAAAGTATGACTTTGGAACTGATTCTATTTTTTGTTTCCCATGTTAGTCTGACATCTCTCTCAAAAATGCATCAAAATCTATTCTTGAAATTGAATATTCTTGGAGATTGTGTATTAATCGGGAAATGACTCCAATTATCCTTATGGAATAGTTGAACTTTTTAAATCTTCTAAAAATTATTTTAACTCATAGTTCACTTTGTATGTTTTCATTCATTTAATTCATCTGATTAGATTTTCAAACCAAATATTCTATTTGATCACTATGAGAATGAGAAGATTACTCTTCTTTAAATCATGATGGTTGTCTAACTTCAATCACATGTAGGTAAATGCTCTAAATATTCTCATTCAATGATGATTCCAATGATTAAATAAATTCTATTTTCTCACCAAATTTACTGAAATACTTTTCCAAGGATTCTAAATCATTAGAAACTGTCTAATTTTCAATTATTTTAGCATTTTCAACTATAGATTCATTTTCCGACACACCATATTGATCATGATTTTTAACATTACACTATTTATGAACCCCATGGTAATCATTATTCTAAGTTTGAATTTCTACAAAAGTAGTTTTTAATTCCATAAAAACCAGTTGTTAAATTTCTATATCTTTGTCCTCTTATTCCTCAACCACAATATATTTTTTTGTAGCCTTATAGCAAGGGCCTCAATATATTCTTCTTTTAAGGGGATTTCAAGATAACTGTGCACATATCTTACTATATTTGGGTCACTATATTCAACCTTCAGTCTCTTTCCTATTGCCTAAACAATGCCCTATATTCTTTAGTCACTAATTTCTTCACCACAATGCCATAATAACCTAACTAAATTATCATTTTTTCCCCTGAGCATGAACCACAAATACTTTTTTTCATCAGTACCATCATAAATCAACATTCCTTTCATGGTTCTATAAAAGAAAAAAAATACTTAAGGTTATAGTAAAAAATAAAATTATTGTGATGACATCTAACGACCATATGAATATCCTAGATCTTATTCTTATTATAAAAAATTAGAGAAATAAGTCTTCCATATGGATATAAAGACATTGTACCCTCCCTTTGATAGAAGTGATGTATTTACCATATCTTATATCTATATAAATTCAACTTTATTTCACATAACATCAAAAACATGATATTCATATCATGAAATAGGATTTTCTCTAACTTAACAAACCTTGGAACTATTAAAGACTGAATAAATTTGACCAGTAACATCTTGTGAGCCTCAAAATCTTTTATAAAAAACATTATTACCATAGTGGATCAAAGTATAAAATACATAATATCCTAATATTTATGATTCTCATATGTAGAATATTTAATATGAATGTGAAAAAACCCCTTTAGGGGGACATTGATTTTTTTTGGCAATTTATACTAAAGAGACTAAAATCTCCATATTATTTTCCATTGAGGAAATGATTTCCTCTCTATCACAAAAAATAAATTAGGTGTGTTCATAAAACTATTTTTATTATTTTTAAAACACATAATAATTATTTTCACCCTAAAAAATAAATTCTAAACCTTGAAAAGATAGATCATTCTTTAGTAGAAGGTTTGTCTAAAATAGCCACTTAGAGTCGAAAACCTTCCCTTGAAGGAATTTGTTGTCATATCTTAATGTGATTAGACTCTTAGATTTTCTCTATCTACATCATTTTATCCTTTTTATATTAACCATTTTAGAAAATCTTAAGGTTTGAGGTTTTGATTTTACTATTTTTAAGAGAAGTAGAGAGATTTGAATGTTGAAAGGGTTCAAAACTGAGGGGGGATAGAGAGTTTATGATGTTTTTTTTAATTTAGTTCAGTTTCATAAGTCAAGATACTTAGATTAAAAATTATATATTTTAATTTTGGAAAGTCTCATTTTAAAAAAGAAAAATAAATCCATGATTTTTTAATTAAATAGTAAATAAATAATAGTTAAACATAAATAAAAATAAAAATAAACAAAAATAACAAAAAAATTTAATAAAAATATTAGTTAAAATTAAATATACATAACTCCCTCTAAATAAATTCAATAATAGAAGTGGGAAATCATTCATGGAAAATATCAGCAAGTTGATATTAATTATTAACCAATTATAAAGATATATGCTTTTTTAGGAGATGATATCTTAAAGAACAATACCTTATAACATTATATATATATATATATTAAGTGACTTACAAGATTTTTCAAAATATTAATTGAACTTGAATTGTCACATAAAATATGAATATTATTTAAATTGAGTCCAAAATATAGTAGTGTGTGTTTCATCCACAAAATTAGTGTGCAACAACTAATAGAAGAGATATTTTCTCCCATAAAAATTAACAAAGAAACAGAATGTTATTTTTTACATATCAATGAAACTAAGGGATTCTCTTAAAAGGTTACAAGTTCCTCATATACTATTTCTACCAAACCTAAAACCTCCTTAATCAGTATTTGAATATGAGATTAAATTAAAATAAGATAATTTTGGGTAATGATAATATTGAATTATTGTTTCTTTCAAATAAAAAAAATTATTTTAATATAAGTAAGATGGGTCACTTGTGAATTTTATTGAAATTTATCACATATATAGAAACAAAATTGGTCTACAATTAGTATGATATAGAAAACATCCAGTTATACATCTATATTACCTCCTGGCAACTAGTTTTCTAACTTTATCTAAATCAAGCTTTATATTGGAAAATGTGGGAGTTGTATAAGTATTAGTATTTTCTAATCAAAATTTTTCAATAAATAAATAATATATTTACCTTGATTTAAAAAATTCCATAATATTTTTGATTGATTTTAAAACCAAGAAATAAATTTTATCATCCCATCATACTCATTTAAAAAAATCATAAGTTTTGAAAAAATCATTGAAAATATTTTAATTATTTGAACTAAAGATAACATAGTCTACATAAATATGTACTAATAAAAAGCAGTTATATTAAAGAGAGTGGGATATTCCAATATAATAGAAAATTCATTTTCTAGTATATTAGAACATAATATTTTATTCCAAGATTTTGGTTCTTATTTAAGGCCATAAAGAGATTTAGTACGTTTTAAAACATAATTTAGTAGATGAGGATTTTCAAAACCTAGTGGTTGTTTAATATAAACATCCTCAATTTAATATCTATTTAAAAAAGATTATTTTACATCCATATGATATAATTTAAAATTAATATACGATACATAACCTAAAAGGTTTCTTATATCTTTTAATCTAGAAAATGATGAAAAGGTTTCATCATAATCTAAACCATACTAATTATATCCTTTTAATATTAATATATATTTATTTATAGTAATTATTCCTTGGTTATATTTTTTATTTCTAAGAACCCATTTGGTTCCAATTACTTGATTTTTGGATGTCCTGTCATCAAATTCCCAAAATTTATTCCTTCTAAACTTGATAATATCTTCTTATATAACTATTATCCCAATTTAAAATTCTATTCATTCCTCTATAGTTTTATGTTCTAATTGAGATACTAAGGTAGGGAATTCTACTAGATTTCGAACATTCCACATAGTCTTAACTCCTATATCTTGATTTTATATTATATTTTCCAAAAGATGATATTTTAAGGTTTTAGGTTGTCTATGTAAGTCAATTTCTGGTTTACCAGCTTCATTATCTTCTAGAATGGATACATTTTATCATATTCTAATTTATTTTGAAAATAATATTTAGGATATTTAAGTCTCATGTTTTCAAAATAATTAGGGACTCAATCTGTTTGATTTTCCTATGATCAAAAGTGTTACATTCATCAAAAAACATAGGAAAATATTCTTCGAATACCCTTAAATTTTTATTATAAAATTGATGATATTTATATGTCGAAGAATATCCATGAAATAATAATTTCCCACATTTTGATCAAATTTAACAAGGTTATCTTTAACATTCAAGATATACACATTGTATCCCAAAAAATTAAAGTATTTTAACATCGGTTTTTTATTATTCTATAATTTATAGGGCCTCTTTTTCAGAAAGGGGTTTATTGAAACTCTATTAATGATATATAAATCTATGTTAACATATTCTACCCAAAAATGGATAGGAATAAAATGTTCATTTATCCTAGTTAATTATATTCCATGAATAGTCTTATTTCTTATTTCAAAAATTTGATTTTATTGTGGTGTTCTTGGAGAAGAGAAAGTATGTTTCATACCAAGGTCTGAGAAAGAAGATTTAAATTCTTGATTCTCAAACTCTCCTCCATGATCAATTCTTAATGAAATAATTTTAAAATAATTTTCATTTTTAAGAACTTATCATAATCATAAAAAAATAGATACAACCTTATTTTTATGTTTTATTAAATAAACCCAATAAATTTAGAAACGTATTCTAAAAAATAGAAGATTTCCAACCCAATATTACTACTCTTGATGGCCTAGAAAAATCCATCTGTATAATTTCTAGTGGTTTGGATATAGAATAATTGTCAATAAATTTGAAGGATATCCTGTGTTTCTTACCTATTTCACCTGAATCACAAAATCCATCATTATCATATTTAAGACTATAAAAATTAGAAAATAACTGAATCTTAGATAATCTATAAAATTTAAATTCAAAATAGTGCCCATGTATACTATTCCAAACATAGGATTCATTTGTCACATATATTAAACTATTCACTATTTTTCACATTTAATTAAGATCCAAATTATAAAGATTTTTTCTAATGAGCATGACTGAAGTGGTAAAGGATCCTGATTGGCATCATGAAGACCTAGGACTGAATCATTCAAGGTTCACTTTGGGGTTTTATGATGTGGTGGTGATGAAGGAATAACACATGAATGTAGTAGGGTTGAAATGATATAGGCATGGGTGTTGTCCATGGACATGGTAATGTTGTAGGGCCTTTGGGAGATCAAGGGATTTTAAGCCATGGGGCCTCCAAGATATAGGAACGAGATCCACCCACATGTGGAATAAGCATAAAATGTGGAATCAAAGCAATAATAGCCAACAATAGAGCTAACCGAATTGGAAGAATGAGAGGTTATGGAAACTACTATCGGTACTAGGCACTATTCAACTTTACATGGGGAAATTCTAACTGATCAACCATGTGAAGTGCATAACTAGGAACCATCAGTGAAGAAAATACTGTGGAGGGGTAGTTAGAGTGTGTTACGTCTTCCGGACATTAGTACATGTATTAGTTCTTGTGTATATGGGCCTACGAGTCAATTAAGGGTTCCCAGTCAAGCTAGTTAAAAACGGGGATTATAAAAAAATAAACTAATAATCTAAATGCCTTTGGGCAGTTTAGAGTAAGTATAAACATTTTAAATTATGGGATCTCTAAACTTAAGTATTTTATATTTAGAAAATAATATGAATTGTTTTGAAAACGAAAATAAAAAACACCATCATAATTTCGGGATAAACTTTTCATATTTTGCTTGAATACATGAACATATAGTAATTTATTGATCAAAATTTATTTTGGATCTCCAAATAATCCAACTCCAATTATTTTTCCTTCTTCATTATCACCTAATGTAACCTGTTATCTATCTAATATTTCTAATTTATGAAAATTGGAAGAGTATAAACTAACATTTCATGATAAGGAACTATCCATATATAATATTTAATTTCTTTATCTTATAACATTTTTCTTAAAAAATCATTTAAATAGAATCTTTTTTTTAGAACTTAAATATTTTTGGGTCCATTTGTGTCAACAAGGAATGATCTAGGTAATTATACTTGCCCAATTTTTTCAAAATTTATAAAAATAGCTCTAGAAATATTTCTATAAACAAAATACGTTTTAATCTACTGATTTGGGGATTTCTCAAGTAACAGTTATTTTAATAATTATCTCTAATTCCATAATAAAAATAGGTAACTATTTATATGATGTAATTCATAGAATAATGTATGAAATAACTTCTATATAATTTTGATTTTTCTCAGTTGATTCATATTCTATATTTCTAAATTTTACTATTTTTTTAAAGAATCCAATTTGGAGATTATTATCACTTATTAAATATAATAAAAACACTTTTTGATGACTCTAATTCATAATGTCACTCCCTAATTATATTTTCATGAATAGTGTGGTTTGAGGTAGATTTTCTATTTTTTTATTTTAATTCCACATGTTGTTTTAGCATGACGTATTTTTCATTTAATACAACATTATGAATACTTTTTATTGATTTATTCCTTTATACTAAAGGTTTATATGTTTTTCAAGAATTGAGAATTAAGAATCTAATTTACAATTAAAACATATTTTATAATCCGAAGTAGAAGAAGAGTAAGATTGAACCACATATTCTTATTTAGAAATAAAGAGCATATTTACTTTCATATTGGTTGTATATTTTTCTTAAAAAGATTTATAAGTACTTATAGAGTCCTTAGTGACACTACAAAAATCATTCAAATAATTTTTAAATTTTTACAGATAATCAGTTATCATCTGATACATCCATTAATTCTTTTCTATTTAACTTTTCTCTTATTTTTGTTTTTTAAATTAAGGTCTAATGTCCCATTTTCTTAAATTAATGCCATCTTACTTTTTTATTTACTTGACCATATTTATTGATACTATTTAATGTCTTTTTAAAACCTATAGTCTTATTATAAAATTTACTAAATTTTCTAGCTAGATGAACCAATTCCATTCCAGAATATGATAATTTTATATCATTTGAGAATACAAAATCATCTCTAGATTTCATTTCAATTTTTTGTGTATTAAATTTAATTTTGGTATTTTTATTTTTCTATAATCTTATGATCTTCATATTCAGCTTAAATTACTAATTTATACCTCATTAGTGTTCCAATCAACTCATCCATTATCAGTTATGATATATGACTAGATTTTTGGATTACAGTAACTATACCATTCCATTTCTAGGGTAAGAATCTTAGAAATTTTAAAGATCGATCTTATTGATTAATTGATTATCCCAAGATTGTAACACCATTGACTATTTCATTCAATATTCCATTCATTATAGTGATTTGTTCACTATAACACATTATAAAATTTTCATGTTTTAGGTTGTCTGTGTTTTATCTTAATTTCATGACAGTTTTAGTTCCTTAATAAAAAAACACAGTAGTTTTACATATCTCAAAGGCACTCATACATTTAGATACATGATTAAATTCATATGGACTATGTAAATATATAATAACATTCTTGGATATCGAATTGACATCATAATTTTTAAATTTAGTATCATCCATCTTTTTTGGTTCGTTAGGATTATTGTATGGTTTAGATATTTTCAGTTAAACTTCGAATATATTATTCTTCAAATAGATAATCAATATTTCTTAAAGAATCCATAATTTCTATCATTAAAATAAGGAGTAATAACCATAGGCATTACTTATTTTAATTCTTACAAAAAAATTCCATTGTATTTAACTTTTACTCGAGCATTATAGATCTTATTAGAATTATTAATAAATAAACCCTTTAATACCAAATAGGGAGAGGGGGGGATTGTGTCCTTACACTAATCTTGATAGATTCAGTGTCTAATCTCCCTTTGTATATTATAAAGGTATTTATTGTTTTATTCATTAAGAATGTTGTGAAATATAAATATATATAAGAAGAACACATGGGTTTTTATCATGGTTTATTTAAAGACCCAGAAATCCCGTGGAAAATTTTTAATATTTTTTTTAAAACATAGAAATTTTATGAGTCCGCGAAAATTTACGGCGCTTGATTCTGAGGCTCGGTGTGCCCGGAATCAATTTCTAAAGTTTTGTTCGGGTACGTTCAGTAAACATACGAGCATGATTTTATAACTTTTGAACCGGTGCTCAGAACTGAAATTTTAGGGCGCCGTTGAACCTGCAACACCATTATTCGCTTAATAAGACTTTCCCCTCGACAGTAGTTGGTTAAGAATAAAATTTAGTTTTTGGATTTTTATAAAAAAATAATAAATAAAGTGTACAACACTTTATTTTATTTTAAGCTATCATGTGAGTGATTGTTGGTTAGAACCTCCACTTGGGAGTTGGAGGTGGGACCGCCACACCCAAACCTCCCATGAGAGGTTATGGTTGTGGGGCCCACCAGAGCATAACCTCTTGTGAGAGGTTATGACGTAGGGACCACAAGAGACTTAACCCCCCCAATTAATGGGGAGGGATAGTAAATCTATCAACCCCCTCAATTAATTTTATGTGTCGACGTAAAATTAATTGCTTCCAATTTAATTTTAAGTGTCAACGTGAAATTAAATGCTTCCAATTAATTTTATGTGTCAATATAAAATTAATTACTATCAAATTAATTTTATATTTCAACATAAAATTAAAGATATAAATTAATTTTATGTGTCAATATAAAATCAATTGTTGTCAATTAGTTTTATGTGTCAGCAAAAAATTTAATCATGCCAATTGTTTTGTTATTGGCTATTTATTTTCCCTGGTGATGGAATTGGGGAAAAGCTTGGCTTTAGAAAATTGGGAGGAGCTCTGGGAGAAAGCCTCTCCAAAAAATAATGCTTCCTCCATGAAGAACGCGAACAACGCCAACGATGTTTTCTTCTTCGACTTCCTTCCTCAAATCCTACCAACATGGAGCATCGTCAACGAGACGACACAGCTCGGGATTTGAGACTTGCGGTGGATGTGACGTACAATGACCGGCGAATTAAAGGTAGGGGTTTTAATGCTTGATGATGTTATACCCTTCTTCTTATCTTGTTTATTGGATAAAAAGGGATTGTTGCAGACGTGTTGTTGATCATTTTCTATTCATGATGAGACAATTGATACCTCCCTAAACGCGGAGGGTGCAGGCCAAACTAACATGGCCCAACACCCTCCGTAGATTTTTTCTTTCTTGGTGTTCTACGGCATGTTGATGAGGCGACGATGACAAAGGCGGCATCGACAAAGGTCGTGGTACCTGCGACCTCCGCGAATCGCGCCGCCCCCGTGGCGCACCGATGCTTCTGGCCGAACACCTCCGGCCTGAGTGGCGCCCGGCCCGCCTACTCGCAGCCTCCCGGAGCCCTACCCGATGCGCGGCCTGCCCGTCTGCGGCTTCCGAGCACACGACCCGCCTGAACGCGGCCCCCACGGCATACCCGGCTACCGCCACACCCTGCCCGTTGCCCCTGTGCCCTATCCGGCGCCCTTCCGGCGCACCCGTGCCCCGCCCGGTACCCTACCGGTACCCCCGCGGCCTACCCAACCCCTACTACGTCCTGCCCAAAACCCTATCGGCGCCCACGTGGCCTCCCAGCACCCTACTGCGCCCTGCCCAGCACCATCGCGCCCTGATCCGTGCCCCTGCGGCCTCCCTGTGCCCTATCGTGCCCTGCTCGGCGCACCTGTGGCCTACCGGCCCCTACCTCGCCCTACCTGGTGCACCCGCGGCCTGCCCGACATCCATCCGGCCTGCCCATGCCCCGCGCGCCCTGCCCGCAGCTTGCCCACACTCCGCGTGGCCAGCCCACTGGCCTTCTGACCCGCCAGACCTTCCAGGCTGAGTCGCCCGAGCCGCGCCCCTCGCGGTGCTGACCGAACCGGCCCCGAAATTTGGGCGGAGTCGCCTACGTGGTGACCTCCGGGCGAACTGCCCTCGCAGTCCACTGGGCTGGGTCCAGCAGACCAGGCCAAACATAGCGGGCTAACTGGCTCGACCTAGATCAGGTTGGCCCAGACTGGGTTGGGCCGAGTCGGTCCGACCAGGTTGGACTGGACCCGGGCCCACAACTGACCCCATAACTTCTTGAACCATAACTTTGGCACCAGATGATCATTTGAAAAACCATGAGCGGTGCTAGTATTCTTGGAGCGCGACGGTCACTTTGAGTTTACCCTACTGGATTTTGGGGTAATTTTGAGAAATGTTCAGGTTGGATCGTACACGAATCCAACCGGGCCCTTGGGACTAAAAATCTAATAACTCACAGACCGGGCGTCCAATTGACGTGCCGTCTGTTGCGTTGAGACCAATATGACGAGACAGACCTTTGGGTTACTTCTTCATAGGACATGGTGGAAATTTACATGTTAACACTTGGCTTGAGGAGCGGACCTTCCCGGAATCGAGCGTAATTTGTCAAAACCCTACGGCTGGCTGCGCCCTGATGACTGTTCCTGGATCCTGTGTGGGTCCGACAGTTCTGACTTATGTTACTGGATCCTGTGTCGGTCCGGTAGAATAGCTTTTCCTAGATCCTATGTGGGTCCGACAGCTTAACTGGTCCTGGATCCTGTGTGGGTCCCACAGCTCTGACTACTGTTCCTGGATCCTATGTGGGTCCGACAGTTCGAACTGCTGGTCCTGGAACCTATGTGGGTTCGACAGGTTAGATGAATCAGCGACTACATCTGATCATCTCTATCACTCTACAAATATTGTTTACCTGTGTGAGATGAGTTAGTGACTTCTATGTTTTCCTCATTATTGAGGTGGGTTACTTGTTAACTTAGGTATATGTATGGGTATATACCTAAGTAATGACTACATATTGATTTCATACTCTGTGGTTTATCCTTGTTGGATTTTTTGAGACATTGAGGGTCTTGGGGTCCCTACTGAGTATCGTTATACTCACCCCTTCACGGGTTATGCTCGCACCTCATCGTGTTGGATGCAGACGACGGACAGCGCTGACGGAGGTTGAGAGCGCCAGGACTGAATAGTACCCAGAGGTGGATCTTATGACGAGACGATACATGGAGGAGTCTGACAGACATGAAGTGCTGAGGAGGATGTCTGTAACCACCCTTCAGGTAGGATCCGTGGTGGATGATTCAGGAGATGCTTCCACCTTTCAGTTGTTTTGTCCCTTTTTAGTTGTACTTGTACTTTACAGTTGGGCTTGTATTTCTAGCCACTTTTACTTTCCAGTACTTCTTTTGTATACATCTTTTCTTAGTGTTTACTTCTAGCTCGTACTCTGTTGTGTGTGTTTTTAGTTTATAAAGGCAATTCCTTCCTAGTTTTTAGGGATTTTACACCGTTGATTCTAGTTGGCATCCCCTGAACTATGGAAGGCGGGCTTGGGGTAGTCACGGCACGGGCCCCAGGGGTCGGGTCATGATAGTTTAGGGCACAAATATCCCATATTCCACTCCACCAAAACTATCTCAGTGATCGTGGATATCTTTAAAAAATGGGTTCTATTATCATAATACATTGACAACTAAGTGAAGGAGGTTGACACCATTAAAAAAGGATTTTACAAGGCCTTATGGTTATTTTATAGGTAATTGAAATATTAATAGTTTAGAATGAGAAGTTGATACTCCACCACATCTAAGTATACTAAACCTTTACTCTAATTAATCAATATTAATTGATCTAGTTGAGAAATATATTTAGCTCATGTCAGTAGTAAAAATTGACAGATAATTTATATTCTTCATTATATATAATATTCTTGAAGAATGAAAAGATTCTAAGAGATCCTAGTTTCAAATGATCTTTCCGAAAATAAAACAGCAGAACAAAAGATGAAACAATAACAAAACAAATGAATAATAGTAAAACATTGAAACATGTATGCCCCTAATGTGTATATATTCATAATATGGGAGATATAAATCATAATTAAAATGTTATCCAAAAATACCACATGAAAAATTGTGAATATTTGATTATAAAATTATCAATGAATGTTGCAACATCCCTTATAAATAGAAATGATTAAATAGTTTTTAACATGATCCATTTAATAGGTCTTTGATAATATTTAAAATATAAGAATAACCTTTTTAAGACCATTTTATAAATCTCCAAAAATATATTTAATTTAATTAATGTAGTTTTAAAATCCAATGGTTTGATTTATATATAAAAGTATGTTTGAAACATATGATTAACTACAAATCATTAGGTTGTTAAATCATACATTATTTTTAGAAATATAGGGTTTATTTCAAAATTAGAGTTCCTAGTCCATATATTTACAATAGTACTGGGTATCTGATAAGTATGTTTATTCCTAATATAGGTTTTGAAAACCATACATCTCATGTACAAAAGTAGGGCAGGAAAAGGGTTTCCAGACTACTTGAAAACATATCAAGAATACTTTATAAAAAATCATTAACCCATAAATAAAATAAATTTATTAATTAATATAATATTGAAAACATATAATTTAATTTTATTTGTAAAACAAACAAGTGTATTTTTGAGCATCAAAATAAACAGGATTCATAGATTATTTTTGAGACAATACAGGCCCAATAATAAGACATTATCTAATAAATTTCTTGTATTATATTCTTCACAACATCCAAAAACGTTTCTTCTTTCTCACTTGTCAAATGTGAATTTATTCTCATTAGCATGGTCTTTTATCGCCATAAATTTAATACCTAAGTGTACATAAGAAGTATATTCAAATCAGTAATTAGAGATTTTATGATTGAACGAGTGAAAAATAGAGAAGAGTATCTTAATAAATATTATATCAACTTAACACTATCAATTATAGTTATGTTCACACCACTAATTTACTCCTCTTTCCCTTACACCATCTCATTAATGAGATTCATCATATTATCCTCCCATTCTTGTTATAAGATCAATAATAATGATTATTAATCTTAAACATTGATAATAGCTTGAAAATATTCTAAATCTATTCCATGATTTACAACTCTTACAAAATAAAAAATAACTTTCTTTATATTGATTAAGAAAATAATTCATCCTTGATTAACACTGATCATCACATTTCTGGTGGAGAGGAATGGTGTTCTGAAAAATGATGGGACCATACCCTTATCCTTCTATCTAGAGTATCAATAAGTCAGTTCTGAATATAAATTTATCAAGTTTAACTAAAATGTATTCAAGGATCCCTCAAATTATTTTTAATAATTAGTCAAAATCTATATTCCCTTTTTCATCTTTGATTCATCCAATCCTAACTTCTGAAATTCAATCACTATAATGATATTGATGCTTTTCCAAAATCAAAAAGAACCTTAAAAGTAATTAATGATACAATGGTGCATGGAATTGAAAAAATTATTTTATCCCTTATCTTTAGTGGGATATTCCTTTAGAAAACTATTGAATACTTCTCACTAAGGGAGATAAATATAAACACATTCAACATCCACCTTTTTGATAAAACATCCTTAATTTGTTTTTTATATAATGAAATTTTTGAAAAGTTGTCTACAAAAGGGATATCATTGGGTAGCTATTTAAATAATATATAAATTTATTTTAATAAAATTACACTTCACATTACTGCATACTCTCTAAGAATTAAAGAGGGAGTATATAGGGTTAAAAATTACTTTAATCTACCTTTCTTACATTATAAACATGAGGTGTCACTACTCCTTAATTATCTTCATTCTTCTCATTATATTTATCCTCTATGATCTATTCTAATTCAATATTATATTATTTATTAGAAATATTCATTTCTTGTTAATTATTTTCCACCCCCAGCTTATCTATGTGAAGGTTCCTTCCTTTTAAATCACACCCACTTAATAAAATTATATATTTTTCCTCCTCCCTTGAGTATGTTTCCATGTTACTCAAGAGTGTACATGATAACATCTTTGATAAATCCTAATAAAGATTCCCCAATTGAATATTATGGTACTGGAGATCATAATTTTTATGTTTCATGCTTGTTTCCTATGTTTTAAGGCATCGATCTTCATTTTGAATGAATGTGTAAAGAATATCATTGATAGAATTATTTTTGGGATGGTCACGTTCCTATGGTCCTAAAACTATTTCTATGAAAATAAGTATTAATACTAAGGGGTGGAAATTGTTGAAAAGTCCTTTGGGGTTAGGGACGAGCTGGGTATCTTAGTTGTCCATGATTTTGATTACAATTCTTCCCTATTGTGGTTGAGGAAACATTGGTCTCCCAAGATTATAATAATTCTATTACAAATATGGGCCTTGTTTATAATTGAAATAGATACAATAAATAGGTTGTTTATATTCCCATATTTCCTAAAACTTATGATAAGAATGGGAACTACTATAAATCTAACAAAATTATAATTAAAGTGTCTATGTAGGTGGTGATGACTATTACATTATGAATTGGAATTTATCCAACTTCATTATAAGATCCTCATCCTGAGTAGCCAAATTAGTGACCTTATTACCCTAATGTATTCCTCTTATTGGGTGACCACTATCAATTTTTAGAGGCTATAATTATGATATATTTCATTGAGGAGGTCTTATATAACATCATATGAATTCATCATGTCTCCACAATTTGTTGAAGCATCTACCATGGATTGAGTTTCGAGATTTAAACCATAGTAAAATAGATACATATGAATAAAAACATAAAGTACATTATATAGAAATGTCTAGAGTATCTCCCTGAATCAGTCACAATATTCCCAAGTTGACTCTCCCTCCAATTGAGCAATTGTTTGTATGTCACTCCATAGTTTACATGTTCGATAAGGTGTAAAGTATTTTTCTAGGAAGCATTTGGGTAACTCATCCAAGGTAGTAATGGGTATGTATAACTAAATATTTATTCAGTCATGTGTTCTTTCTTAGATTGAGCATAAGAACACAAATAGCCTAAGTACTTTTATTGAGATACCATTATGTTTGAAGCTATCACTGATCACAAGAATGATAGAAAAATGCATGTTCTAACTTTGAATTTAACCTAAATGGTTAGTAAAATTTATGGTTACTATATGGGAGGGTAATAAAGTGAAAAATTCCATATTCATAATGGGTGAAAGGCTCATTAAGCCATGAGGTACTTAGGAGAAACCTTGAGTAATGTTTTTGGGGCATCCAGCGTGGGTCTCATGGGTAGCACCCAATTTATTAAATCATGCTAGTTATTTTAAAATATATACATTTTTAAGACCAAATATATGTTCCCCCTATCCTCCAAAGTCACACATCACACCCATCACCAAGCCTCTTCCCATGGTGTTACATCCCACCTATGGCCTCTCCTATATGTTACCTCATACAAGACCCTAGCTGTAGAAACCATCTTGGGGTGCCTCATGATCAATCCTTAGGTGGAATATATCATTATAATATATGTGAATCTAAAACACTAAGGAGTATATCCATCACCTTTCCATGTTAATTCTCCTCAATTACTTTTTTATTTAGGTTTGGTTCTCTATGGTAACGGTTTATACTCTCTCTCTTTCTTTCCCTATGATTTTCTTCCTCTTTATCAAAACATGTGATATTTATGAACCCTAGGGTTATATTTTGACTTGTTTTTGGGGTTTCTTTATTTTTAGGATTTTTTTCAAGTATTACATTACGTGTGAGAGCCTTTTCCATCAATGGATATGCATTCTAGCATGATTGTCATCGAATCCAAATAGGGTTTCCCATGAGCAACTCTTTTATTTTATAACCTATGGATTTTTGGTGTTTTAATTTTTATTTGAATTTACCAATGATATTATTTAATATATTTATGCATTATTTGAAGGTAAAATTATGTTATAATTTATTCTCACTTCAATACATAGGGTTTTATATTTTATAACCTATTAAAAATTTTATTTTATTTAATTTCTCTCAATCATTGTTTTTTAGATGGCATGAATGGATTTTAATAATTATATTAGGATTTATAATTTATTTAGAGAATTTAAATTGAATTTTTAAGGGATTTTATTTGGAATTTCAAGTGGATTTTGAAATTACAATTATGGAGAATAGTTTAAATAATTTTATTTGAATCAAAATTATATTTTATTTTGATATAATTGCCAAATAGGGTTTCCCATAAGCAACTCTTTTATTTTATAACCTTTGGATTTTTGGTTTTTTAATTTTTATTTGAATTTACCAATGATATTATTTAATATATTTATGCATTATTTGAACGTAAAATTATGTTATAATTTATTCTCACTTCAATACATAGGGTTTTATATTTTATAACCTATTAAAAATTTTATTTTATTTTATTTCTCTCAATCATTTTTTTTAGATGGCTTGAATGGATTTTAATAATTATATTGGGTTTTATAATTTATTTTGAGAATTTAAATTGAATTTTAAGGGATTTTATTTGGAATTTCAAGTGGATTTCGAAATTTCAATTATGGAGAATAATTTAAATAATTCTATTGGAATCAAAATTATATTTTATTTTGATATAATTGCCTTTTTATTCTTAAAACATAATTTTTTATAAACTCTTATTCTTTACATTTTAAACATTTATATTAAAATTGGTTTCTTAAACTTATATAAATTTAATCACGAAATAATGATTAAATATTTTGAATCATGATTTTAAAATTTGTTAAATATTTTAATTTCATTTTTAGTTATAATTAATAGTAACCATTGTAAAATTTTATCACTATAGTAATGGGTAAAACATATTAAATAATGTAAAACTATAGTATAAGGTCATAAAATAAACCAAATACATGAATGTATTTAATTTTATGAGATTAATTCTACCATATCCATCTTAAATTTAAATATATGGCATTTTGGTTCTATTTTCCTTTGAAAATTACATTTTAATTTTTTTCAAGTTATGAAAATTACAAAACATCACTATGTTTTTTTAAAATATATTTAATATTTTTATTGGGATATAAAGATGTTATGATATATTATAAATGCTAATTTTTTATATAAATACAATATTTTTATTATATTAATCTATTTTTAAATTTTTAAAATGATGTAATTAGATTCAATTCTTACACAACGCTGATATTGTACTTATGATAGGAGTAAAAAATTCAAGGTAAATGAATATAAAAACAAAAAAAAATATTTTTGATGAATTGTAGAATTACATGAATTTAAATTTTAATTAAAAATTATAAATTATTATAAATTCTTTTATATTCAATTTACATTACTGTCTTGATGTTTTTGAAATAAATTTATATGAATAGTATCAAAAATGTCATTAATGATATTTTATGGAAAAAAAAATATTTTATTAAATGATTTAAAAATAAAAAATATGAAAAGAGGACAATTAGGATATAAAAATGTCAAAAATTTATTTAATGGATTATTTTTAAGACACTTTTGAACTTATAAGTAAATTCATGACCCTGAAAGGATAAAAAATGTGTTACCGCAGTTATGGTTAAAAATGGAAAATGAGGGGGTTATACCAAAATACAAGGTTTAAAATGTAACTTTAACATGAATAAATTTTATCAGATAAAGTTAATTAAAAAAATATCATGTCCTGCCTTCCAATTTATTCCCATTTTCTTCCACTTTACATGTTTATTATATGTATTATATTTAAATCATTAAAGTAATTTTATGTGGGTCCTTTTATTCACTTATAAAAGGAAACTCCTCTCCTCCATTATTCACAAATTTTGTCCCTTTTTTATTGGTCATAAACCAAACTAATTCCTTATAAGATTCATTTACATTATACTATTTCCTTTGTTCGTCCCCTAATATATTCCTATTATGTATTAAGGTGTAAGATAAATGAGGATTTCCAAAGAAGAGTAATAACTCTTAACCATGTTATTTATTTTATTTATTATTCTACCTCCTTCAATTATTTAATAATCATGTTGATATAATATCATCATTATATAAACTATAATAATATGTTATTATGTCTTTGGTATAACTCTTATTCATCTCCATATCCATCCATGGGAAATGAAAACATCACTCATGCGTATTTGTGGATTACCACCTCGACGGAGTCATTTGTTTCACTTTTCATCACCACCTTAAATAATGGTTATTATGTTGGGTTTAATGAATATATATAATATTAATAATATAAATATGATTATTTAAATATAATATATCACTTACCTTTTTACCCTTACACCTGTTAAAAAATGACAATGTCACTAGTGTGAATGTGAAGAATACTACCTCCACAAAGTCATATGATTCATTTTTCATGTCCACTATTCATGGATGATTATAAAATTATTTTTAATTTTTGAAATTATATTTACTTGATGATTAATATACATGATATTATGAAACGAAGACCCCATTTACCATGGTAAACCTACCGATGTAGTTTTTGCGACTATAAACCTGACATCCTCAAAACATACGACATAAAATTAACTGTTTGACACCTATATAAATCAGAAAAATAAATAAAATAAAAAATTTATTAAAAAGGTAATACACATTATAATGTTTCTTAATAAAGTATGCACGTGGTGATTCAAAAATTAATGTATGGTTTTTCTTAACATAATTTCTTTTAATTAGGTTATATTAATTATTTATTGTCTATGCTATACCAAGATTATGTGTGTAATAAAATATGAGTATTTTATTTTTTATTTACACTTTTTATGTAGATTTATATTTTTTACACATAATCACTCCATTTATTAATTCTTATTTCAATGTTTTGATTTTGTGAGAGTTTCTCAACTCACTTTTTTTTATATGAGACACATTCTATATTCCCCACTATTTTATTTTGTCTGTTGTTTATAAGTCACCTTTGATAATTTATATCATTAATCTATTCATATTCAACATATTTGAATTTTAATTTGAATCTACATTTTTCAAGGGGTTATGATTCAAAAGTTACCAAATTGGATGTTTTTATTTCACAATATCATCTTTATTCAGTATAGTTTATATTAATTTTTATGTTGTAGGAGTTATACTATTTTATATTTCAACCAAATTCATTTCCTTATCCTTTGGTTATTTATAGAAATTACATGATTCCTATAATTTTATTCTATCTAAGTACTTAAATTTCTAAAATAATTTTTTTAAGGAAAAATAACTTTGTTTTTATTTCCATTTGAGAATATTTTCATCCACATCCATATTTTATTTATCAAATTTTCAAGAATGGTTTTAATATTTTAAAATGAATGGTTATAGTCATTTATATTAATGTTTAATTTTTTATACGAAGGTTTAAAAGGAACATTCTTTTTGTCTTCAGAATGAGTTAGTTTTTTATAGAAGGTTTGATTGATATATTTAATTTAATGACCTCTAAATGAATGAATTTATCTTCCATCATGCCAACTATTTTATTTGAAGTTTATTTCACAAGTTTCTATGGTTATTTCTACAGATATATTCTCTCCTAGTATATTTAAAATTTATTTATTTTAAATATGTTTTTTGAAAATGAAAAGGGTGGTTTCCTCAAGAATTGTTTCAGTGATATTTTAAAATTATTTTCATTAATGTCAATATCGTTTGATGAATATTATAATTTTCTGAGAATATACTCTAATGATACCATCCAAAATATTTCTCTAGATGGATTATGATCATTTTTAATATGGAAATTATTGAAATTATGTATTCTTATTCTTCCAATATATATAGTTATGGACTATTAAGGCATGATGATTGAGTAGTATTGTTTATGCATATGATGAATGAATTTGACTTATTAATTGAAGGGTGGGAGATATAATTATATATCCCCTCAATACCTCGATAGGTATAATGAGACTAGATAGCCTGGGTACTTGGTATATTCCTTACCAATTACTTATGATGTCTTGGCATGAGGCCTTAATGGTATGTTTATGAGGTCATAGAATGAGGCCTTGATGATATAATTATGATATCTAACATTATACATCACATTAATATGAAAGTATGAATTTTAATCCTTGAAATTATTTATGTATATATATTATCCATGTATATATTATACTTTTATGGTATTAGTTATATGATGTATTTTATTATTATTTACCTCTTTCATATAATTCAAATTTTAATTAATCCATGATAGTTTCTATTGTAAATTTACCCTTAATTAGAACCTATTCTCACCCATTATTATGTTTTCCATTCTCTAAAAAACCAATAATGGATCCATGGATGATTTTGTGATATAATAGAGGGAATAACAAAGTTAACACAAGAATTTTAATGTTTTATTTATCATATTAAAGTTTATTGGGAGAATAATTTATGTATACAGTATCCTAATAGAAATAAAATATTCATTTATTCATTATATGATCCCTTATATCATGATTCAAGGTTGTAAAATAACCATCAGATCTATGTTAATGGAATCAGGGTGTTAATATGTTGGGGGGTGAGTTGAGGGATTTTATTTTCCATCAATTTATAGCTACTATATGTTAATGATTACTTATTTTATTTGGAAAGGATTTATGACATACATATGAGTCATGCTTGTTTTTAATTAGAATTATTTATCATATTTTACTCTTTTTTATGGTAGAAATCATTACCATTGTTCATATTTAACTTTTTTGTTCTTTTCAATAGCCCGTGGGGATCAGGAACACTCATTGGGTATATCAAATGATGGATCTAGCATCCGATGGATGGAGATCTAATCTTGGTTCTTAAAAAATGGAATTAGGTCCATGTTCTGTGGTGGGTGTCTAGGTTTCAGAGGTATACATTTTTTTATTTGGGTGTGTCATGGTAGGATCAGTTTAGAATTAGTTATCGAGACTGAATATGTTGGTCATGAGTGGTTTCTTGATCACCACCTATCATTGAAACACTTGAATTACAATGGGAAAGGGAATATGGATTTTGAGTTCATAGATTTTTTTGATTTATTCTTGATGTTATGTTGATCATAATTGGCATGATGATTTCCCTCAGGTAGTTGTTATATTTTGAGGTGAAACTAAAAACTGGATTAATGGTGTGAGGATAGTTTTCATAGCCTAAGATACTAGTCAATGGAAAAACACTCAATCTTGAAATATATTAGGAATCATTGTGTGGCTATACCAAAGACCCCAACCAATGTGGTTGGGTCCGACATAATTTTTCACCATTTTGGTTTTTATATTTAGACTACTCTTGGACATCAATTAATGAATTGGTGAGTTCTAGGAAGCCTTATGCTGTTTTGATTATGAGGTTGGTATTTTTTGTACTTTTGTAGAAACTTGATTTTAGGGGGAAATTTTTTGGAAATTGTATTGTTTCAATGGGTTTTGGTGTTTTCAAAAGGATGTGTAATGCTGTAAAACACATTTTGGAAAATTTATCATGTAATTAGACTTTAAAATTTTAATAAAGTGTGAATTAATTTATGTTTTATTTCAAAGGATTTTTGAGTGTTTTGATAAATTATGATTTAAAATGTGTGTTGGGTTAAAAGGGTTTTAAACTTTTGATTGGGTTAAAAAAATTTATAAGAAAACAACTGTTTTGATGTGTGACTGATGTGACATGCTTTAATATCTTTATTATTCTGATTTTCTTATTGTTTTGGGGGGACTTTTCATTGGTTGTGTATGACATAAACTATTTGAGTTCATGTTTTGAGTTATTTGAACTCTACCTCTCTAAAAATTCATGATAAAGGGAGGATTTTTTGTTTCTATGGATGACCCATATGGTGATTCTATTAATCATTTAGGTGTATCTCCATTATCTCATTGTCTTTCCCAAACTCAAAATTTAGTGGTAATACTAAAGTATTTCATTCTTTTCTACATGTTTCAATGTTTCTGAAATCATTATTAAACCCTATTTGTGGATGTCAAGGTTTATTGTGAGTGTGTCAGAAGAATCTAGTCAAGTTATATTCTTATATTTCCGTGATTCATTGGGACATTATCTTGGTGATCTCAGCTAGATTTTAGACCTTTATGGTATGTCTTATAGTTGTCATCTTAGATATTCGTGTATTTCCATGAGTGGATTTCAATTTGGGAGACTTTCTTCAGGTTAGTGTTGAGGACTACAATGTTTCCCATTTTTTGTTGGTATTGTCTTAGGGATCAGTGTGTAGGCCTTTTGGATTTTTGTGTGGTGTTGATTTTTTTATATTCTGTTCATGCCTTGTGTTTTTGGGGTTGTACAACTTTATGGATTTAGATATTTTCTTATGTTCTAAAAATTTTTTGGTCAGTTTTATAGTGCATCAAACTGGGGGGGCCTTGGGGCTGGTGCATGGGGAACTAGGATGGGTATTTCCTTTAGGAAGATGTGAACATGATTTTTCTAGATTTATCAAGTTTACTATGGTATGACATTACAAGTTTTAGTACCTAGTTACTAGAAAAGTATGATTAAATTGATAAAAAACCCATATCATCCCTTATTATGGCATGCACATGGGCGGTTGTTCATGTGTTTTTTGGTTTAGATGTGCCTTTTATCCTGGTGGTTGTTTGTCTATTTATGTTGGGATTTTTTTGGGATGTTTCTTTCCTTTTAGTTTTAATGGTTTCCTTGGTTTGTGTTTATTTTTCTTGGATTTGGGTGATTCTTGGAATTTCCTTGTAGATGAATTCTTTTTTATGATGTTTTTTAATCATGATGAGTTCTATCCATGTCACCCAATTTAGAAAATTTAAAAATTATGGCATAACTATGATTTTCCTAATTCTTCCTATAGTGTTTTCTTTAAAATAAAATTTAGTTTTAATTCGATAAATATTGTGGCTTTGAGGATTAGGAATTGTTTTTTTGGAGGACACATTTGTGTTTTATAGTTTTCTTCCTTAGGTTATCCCTAATTATTTCACTATTCAAATCAACCTCACTCAACAAGGTATGATTGGGGATTGATCTCAGATAATAATATCCTTTTCCATTGTATTTTTAGGGGTAGAAAGTGTTATGGTGGTGAGTTCTAACAAATCATGATATTTAACTTCTTATATTATTTTAATTATTTAAATATTATATTATGTTTTTTATTTTTTTGGAAATTTTGGAGATTATATTCTAAAAATATTTGGTTTTAATGGTCTACATAGTTATCCCACATGGTTAGTAAAGCACACAGAAACCATGTGGGTGGGTCTATCAAGAAGATATTTATATTTTCATGGTTGGTCCAAGACCAGTTAAACTATGAGGGTTCCAAAGAGTAACTTTGCATAATATTTTTATGGTATCTAATGAGGTCCACATGGGTACCACATAGTTTATTATATAAGGTAATGGTTAATCTTCAGTCACTTTCTTCTTTCTTTTTTATTTTCCTCCTCACCATAGTTACATAATATATTTTGAAAAACCAGGGTTTCTATTTGACCAGAATTTTAGGGATTCACTATTTCTATGGTTTGTGTGGGAATTATCCTACAACTGAGAGGCTTCTCCATCATAGTGGCCACATTAAAACTTGATATCCACTGATTCCAAGTAGGTTTTCCATCTCTGACTCTTCAAATTTTTCATCAACTGAATTTATTGTATTTTAAATTTTTTAATTACAAGAAGATAGTATTAAATATATTAATGTATTATTTAAAGGGAAAATAAAGTTCTAATTTATATTCCCTTGAGTACATGTTTTCATATTTCAATACAAGTCGAAAATGTGATTTTAATTTATCACACTCACCCATTATTTGTTAAACATCATGAATGGGTTTTAAAAATTATATTTTTCTTTTTAAATTTGTAATTGGGTATTTTAATTGATTTATTAGAGGTTTACTAGTAATTTCATGTGGTCTTTGAAATACCAAGTAAGTATAATTACATTAAGAATTATTTTAAATAAAATATGAGGGTTTGAAATGTGCTGACCCAGTTTGGGTTTAAAAATAAATTGAAATGTTTCATTTTCAAATCTTAGTGGGTTTTAAAAAGATGTGACTTATTTTATTAGGGATTTTCAGATAGATTTTATTACCATGTATTATAACATCTTTTATAATGGGATTTTAAGAATGGGTTTCAATGAATGTTTTAAAATAATAATTCAAATGAATAGGAAAGGTATTGGCATCATGGGACCATTTTAATAATAGGTAGTTTAGAAATTTTAAGTGTTTTATAAATGTATGTGTACATGTGATTCCCTCTTGACCCCCTTATTTAATTGTTACCCCAAGGGGGATATTGATTATTTTATGATAGAAATTATAGAAAATGGGATTGTTTTATATTGTGAATGAAATAAGAAAATGGTAGTTTAATATGAAGGAAGAATAGGTGAGATGAAATTTACTAATTTTTATTAAATCTATGATTGTGATTTATCACCACTTATTTATTAACATAGTTTGGGATAGTAGTAATTTTACAGAGGGATGAGAGATGTTTAAATCTTGTGTCAATTATATATAAATAATCCCAAGATAAAAACAACATAACTTGTAAAATAATTTCATGATTCAGATAATACATCTCACATATAGTTTTACAATCCAAGGACCTAAATGATTCGTGTCTTGAATATTACCTATTTAAATTGATTTTCTTATAAAACTTAACAAATCTTCACCATAATCATTCTCCACTAGACACTTTCTATGCATTTAAAATGGTATAATTATTTTTACAACATGAGGAATTGAAAAATAAGAAAGGGGTATGGTGATATGCTCAACAAAGGGAAACATATCATAAGGTATTATATTATAATTATTAATGAGAACATGAGGAAGATGAAATGTATTAATTAAATATCATAAGGCCACATATGATAATCATAAAACATGATAGATAGAAATAAGATAATAATTATATTGTCATGAAATCATAAAAACTATTACATGGATCAAAATAAATATCCATAATCATAAAACTTGTTATTATGATATAAAAGTGGAGAATATGTTAGAAATAAGATGTAATCAGGGAAACAAGGAATTTCATTGGAATGAAATGCATTTTTAAAATTTTTCATAATACAATAAATAACTTGTAAATATATCCCAACCATAACCATAAGATAAAATTTCAGTCCATACCCATTATTCCCATTCCCATGTGAACAAACTAATTATATCCACATATGAAAATGTAAGAAAGCCCATCATGCCCATTCCCATGTAAACAAACTTATAATATCTACACCAGACTATCTCATAAGATATAAATGTAAACTAGTACATTAGGGGTGATATAGGATCTCACTCATCATCATCATCAACACATATTCTTCCAACATAGAATCAACTATATTTATATCAAATGGACCAAATGAAAAAAAAACATGTTTAAAACCGTGAAAGAACATTACATAACATGAACTTAAAAATCATAAGATATCAAAAAATATCATTTTCTGAAATGGAATCATATCATAATAACACATATAGGGTAATGAAAACATGAATTCAAGAGTGATAAAAGTTGGATAAAAAATATAAATGAAAATACAAAAGTTTTCACAAAAACATTTAAACCTAAAAGATAATGTGAAAGTTACTTTAATTTTTTTCGAAGGATAAAGTGAAGACCCTTGAACAAAATTTACATTTAAAAAGAAACATTTAATAGTATATCATCAAAAAATATATAATGGTTTCAATAAGGTAAAGTGAAAACAAATTAAAAAAAATTCTTTTAAAAAAATCTTAAATAAAGGATATTTTAAAAGACATAAAGGTTATCAAAAGGAACACATAGTGGAACATTAAAAATTATATTTTGAAATAATGGAAAATATTTTTTTAACAATTGTACATACATTCATTGAATTCCCAAAATAAAATAAGAGAAAAAAATTCTTTTTTAATAGGGTAAAATTGAATTATTATAATTACAGAAAATACTCCACATAATATTTCCAAAATATAGAGGAGACATTGGAGTTAAGGAAAGTACGGACGTGGAAGAAGAGATTCATTGGAAATAATGAGAGTTATTTTTAAAACATTTAGACATTTATTTTAGATAAGGTTTTATCAAAGAAGAGGTTATTGATGTTGAAAATTAATTTCCTCATAGAAAAAAGGAAATATCATATAATATAACAGAATGGAAGGATAAAAACACATAAATATTATATCCATTTAAGTAATACTATGACTGAATGAATACAAAATTATGTCATGAAAAATATTATATAGTTGGTAACATATGAATGATAGGAGATTGAGGGGATGAAAAATATCATGAAATTGAATATATTTATATATTTGAAGTAAATTGGGTAGTGTATAAACCATATAAATGAAATTTGGTTCACAATATCAAATTTGACCTATGAAGTTGAAAATGAGAAAACAATCCCCTAAATTGTTCCCCACATATTAAAATTAACTCTCTGATCTTTTATAAAAAAACAAGTATATTAATAAACTAATTTGTAACCTTATTCATAATCAGAACCTTTTATAAAATAAATTTATACTTATTATGTATGTCTATATTAGTTAGTTATTATTTATTTTCAATATCTGGCGTGAGTATCCATGGACATTTTAAACTAATTTCATAATAGTTTCATCATTATTCATTATTCTCCAAAATTTTATCTTTAAAAGTTTATTAATGATACTATTAGGAATTATTTATAATGATTTATGATGTTTTAAATTCATTTTATGAGTTTTTTAGTTATTATGCTTGAATATGAAGTTGATTAGAAGCCTATATTTTTGTTATTCTCGATGAAAATATGTGTTTTCATAATTAAAGGTTTTAATAAAAAGTTTATTATTATAGAAAAAAATTATTTACATTTTTATATCTTATATTAACATAAATTTAATTCCTATAGTAATTCATGATATACCTTTATAGCATTGTTTAAGTAGGTGGTTAAACTACCCCAAAAATAATCATTCCCTAATTAATGGATTATTTTGGGGTGGGGCAGTTGAAATATCAATATCATAGAGTAATAATTATCATATATAGTTTTTATTAGTGTGGTATATAATAATTTTAAGGAAATATAATATAAAAATATTAAATAATAGGAATAAATTATTTTTTCCAACTTAGTTCCCTTATTTAAGATGATTAATTTTTCAAGGATTTTTTATCATTCATATCATTAATAGATTATTAAATTTTTATTACTATAAACTTATTAATATCATAAATATAATATTTATCCATTATAACTATTCTCACGATGATCTGTGAAGGGCGCTGATGAAATGAAAAATGAAAATCGATCATTCCATAGAAGATGTAGTCCATAGGTACACATGGATAATGATTTAATTTTCCAAATAATGAGGAAAAAGAGTAATAAAATTTAAAATTTAAGAATCTAAAACATTCCATAAATATAATAATAATTTATTAACTTTTCTATTAGCACCATCCTTGCATGGTGGTGAAAGCAAATGAAACATGTTGCATCATGGAGGTAGTAGTCCACACAACATACAATACATTATCTACATTTTTATTTTTATTAATGGAAAAGGGGAGGAAAGTTAGTGATTATAACATAATTATAATATCATACCATTAAAATAATTATATTTATTTTATCATCATAATATGTTAAAATGAAATTTTAGGAAGACGAAGTGCACATAGAGAAAAAGAAAAGAGGGTGGAGAATCTAGAAATTTATACCATACTACTAGGATTATCTCATTTGATAAGGGGGTTAAACCTTTGAGGGATGTTATTTTTAGAATAAAATATCTTTATTAGGGTGTTTATAAGTTATATGGATATTTTTTAAAGGTATTGTTTTCTAATCATTTCCAGTTTTGGTGTGAGGAGAAGTGAAAAGACGACTATTTATTTTACAAGTAAAAAGGGTGACATTTCTATAAATGCCCAAATATCTTCAATAATGAAAATTAACTCTCAAGGAATGTGATATGAGAATAGATAATTTCTATCCTCACCTCAAATAATCAATTAAAGAAATGTTTCTAATATGTTATTCCCTTTACCATCGAGGTTAATCATTTTCATAATTTTGGTTTTTTCCATAGTAAGTAGTTTTTTACACAAAAAATTTATCCTTTAAAGAAAAAATGAAACACAAAATATAATATATGTTGGAACTAATTATTTATGTTTGAAGTAAATTTTTTTTTGTAAAATTTTTAAAAGTGATAAAAATTAATTGTAAAATTATAAATGAATAATTTATTTATTTTATTTTTGAAAAAATTAACATAGTAAAATATGGGTTTATAAATTAAAACTAATTTTTTAAAAATTTTAAATTCACTTATAAGATACATATTTATTATTTATTTTTTCATGAATTTATAATTCATACTTATATACTAATAATGTCATAAATGTCACATTATATGTAAAATCAGTATTTTTCCTATTCACTAAAGAACCATCCTTTTTAGAAAAATAAAAAAAAATTAATCATAAGATAATATTTTCATGATAAATACGAAATTAATATATTTTTTACAAGTTCTCATACTAAAATTTATAAATTTATGTTTTATTTAAAATCACAAAATATAGGGAAAACCCATTTTTCTAAGAAATCTAGTTTTGGTATATTAATACTTTGTTTCCAATAAATTAATAATTAATATTTTGTGAACATATCTTCCTATTATTATATCAATATAAAATTAGATCTATGAAATAAAATTAAATTTTTTGAAAAATACATTTTTTATGAATAAAGTTTATTAAGAAAAAATGATTTTTCAAAAATTATACAAAAAATCACAATGTATCTATACATGTAAATATTGTATTACATTTTTATATAATCATAAATTATTATTATTTCACCCATTTTGACCTCCACATAAGACCTAAGAATCGTATAAGCACTGGTTTTAGTTTTGCGTGCTGGTTTAACTTGAATGGATCTTTTTGAAACCTCCATAATCTTAAATTTCTCATGTATATGGTTCTTCTAAAACCATAATTACTAAAGTTAATATTGGTCGTGGTCTGGGTAAATCCATAAAGAAGATAGTTCCATTATGAGTTTGGACACATGGGTATCGAAAGGAAGACCTCTACTTCTTGATTTTATTTCTTTGTACTTTACATATTGATTTCATATCATGGTTAGTTCAATTTATAAATTTTAATTTAAAAACTTTGTTTTAAAATTATTATTTAATATTCAAAATATTTCATGTTTTTCTATTTTATTTGGTTATAGTTTGTGAAAAGTGATATTTAATATGTTATTTATTTAAGGAGAATATACAGTGAAATCTCAGGTCATTACATTCTGCCTTTTAAATAAATTATTTTCTCCCAATTTTAATTATTAATTTTAACAAACTTAGATAAGAGTATCCATAAGATAACCCGAAATTTAATTTTCTAATGTTATTTAAATCACATAAATTTACATATAATAAGAATAATCCCAATATTATGTTTCTTCCAAACCATTTGAGTAAAATAGCTCCCATGGTTGGGTGTTAAGACAGATTTTATTTTTCCTTTAGTATATAATTAAATCCTATAGTGACATATTATCATAAAATGGTTAAACATATGGAATCAAATTCCATATTTTTATAATAGCTACACCGCACACATCCATCTATCATTCTGTATGGTTCATCAACTCAATGGTGCTGATGGAAAGTTGAGATTAAACAATGATGTAAGTGAAGAACTCCAATTCATCATAAGGCTCATTAAGATAAACATTCAAAACACTTTCAACCCTTATACAAGTAGACACCCCCATTACACTAGACTATTCAATCTCCACCTTATCCATATCCTACAATGCTAACTTCATCATATTACCACCCATCTCCTCACATTTTTGTTACACAAGTCCCTACAGTACCCTCTCTGTGAAACCCTCTCGGGTAAAGGTTTTTGGGGGGATGGACGCCCCACCGCATCCATTCTAGGTGTCTCTTTATATTAAAAAACTATTTATTCTAATAGCCAAATTGTTTCTCACAAGATTACATGGGATCACATTCTCTAGGGAATTTTACCTGACTCTTAAACTACTCGAAGCCCCATGGTCGCTCAGAAACCTATCCATTTTAACCTAACATTCATGTCTTATTGTATTATAAAAAATTATGGTGGGTTGTATTCTACATCCACCATTTTCATAGGGATTTTAAATTCTGTAGAAACATCAGGGCCTACATGTAGCAGTGGTACATTGATGGATGATGATGAAGATGATTTGTTACTTTTATCAGCTATTTCAATGATGTTGACAACAAGCCAGTACCCAAGTGGTAAGGTATTATACATAGCATCCAAGAGACCCAGATTCAAAATTGGGTGGAGGTGAATTTCCAGGGGGTACTGTAGCAGTACTGTAGCAGGTACTGTTTTGTACTGTAGATGCTGGAACTATTCTCCCGATTTGGGACTTCAGGCCCCCGGTTTGGGCCTATGGGTCTCAAGGGCCTTCGAGCCATCAAAGGATTTTGGGCCATAGGGCCTTTGGGCCATAAAGACCATGGAGTAGACCAGTTCACATAGAAAATGTCCCAGAAGAGGATTAGAGCAACAAGAGTAGAAATCACCAAGAAGCAGAGCTAACCAGATTGGAAGAATGAGAGGGTATGACAACCACCATCGGGACCAGTCATCGTGCAGCTTTTTACGGGGCAATACTAGCTGATCAACAATGTAAGGTGAGGATCTAGGCGATCAATGATGCAGAAGCTGGGGAGGGTCAGTTCTAGTGGGTTGATCCTACTGGTTATGTATTGAGCATGGTATGCCTCTGGGCCTTCGGGTTATGTATTACAGGTCATGTCAGGCCCTGGGCCTTTGGCCTAAGGGTCATGTACGGGTTCCCCTTCAACCCTTAAAATGGGGATTATCCATAATAAAATAAAAAATAAGGCCTTCGGTCCATTCATGGATCAATGATGTTCATTTCTCTCTAAATCAATTGTTGTTTTTTGTTTCATCCCATATAAACTTTTTAATTGTGAGGATGTTTTGAGAAATCTGATTGCAATAAATGAATTTAGAGTTTGTAAAAATTGTTAATCCATTACTAGAATCACAAAAAATCCATCTAAAGGACCTATACAATGACTTATATTCCCATAAACAAAAATTTAATTATTAAAAAATCATATAAACAAATTTATGTAAAAAAATAATTAGAGAAGTACACTTAAATAATATAGGAAATAATGAGTGTCATAAATAAATATATCACATTAACAATTCTGAAGTGGAGTATTTAGTTACCAAAATCCACCATATTGATAGTCATTGAACAAGAAACACCTTGTTCCCTTGGTTGTGGTGGTTGTTCACACCTATCCTCTTAATTATCTTAGATATTATGATTGTGACTTTGATAATGTCCTTATTTTCTACACATAATGAATTTTAACATTAATGGTGCTTTTGGATACACATTTTCCACTCCCATCATGAAAACCAAACTCTATATTATCTTAGGGCAATTTAATTATTGATGACCCCATGTTTTACAAGTAATGTTTTTTCCAAGACCCTATAGGAAATTCCATTGTTGATTTACTGCATTTTTTTACATTTAGTTAATTAAACATTCATTACATTATCATTATCGTCACTTGATATTTCATGAGAATATTTCCTTATCTTTGTTATTGTGTTTGGGACATAAAATATATTCACATTATAGATAATATTTTTTTGATAGCTATTTTGGAATAATAAAATGGATTATCACACCATCTCATATTCTTATGGATTCTTTGTTGAGGTAAACTTCATGTTTTCCCTCACACCCATAGTTCCTTATAGTTCCATTCATTACTAAAATCAAAATTGATGAAATGAGTGAAGAAACATTAAAAATATATGGGGATTATCATAATAATAAAAATAATTCAACCTTAAAATGTATTATTAATTTTCTTTTTCTTTTTTCCCATAGTTCCTTTAGTGGAAGTTTTATAAATCATAGTTTGACTTAGATTACATTAAATTGGGTGATTTTTCACTTCTCAACCTCATCCCCAAATGTAACTAGGATATAAATCCTTCATTTTGGTTCATGATGAGTATATGATCAAACAATTCATATGTAGAGACCCAAAGCTTGACGTACATATACATTACATTACTTTTGCGGAATACTTAATACATAACAAAAACAGACACCAAAGGACCGTAATAGTTTACTGTCTTTGCAAACTCGGAAAATAATCTTCTAATCGTGGTGAAATATCTTCAACATCTCCCATAATATCTTCCCCTTTCGTTTTCTTACCTAAAACCTTTCTCTATATCCTGGGGAAAATAAAACATATAAAGGGTGAGCTCAAATGCTCAGTAAGGGTAAGCATGGATAAAATAAAACAAACCATGTACATTTGAACATAAAAACATGAACATAATGTTTAAACATCAAAATCTTGGGCAATGACATAAAAAATGGCAGTACATAAGGCATAGATCATAAAGAAACATTAATAATGATAAAATAACATGGGAATAAAACATGTAATTGTGGAAAAACATTAAGATCATGATATGATTTTCATATTAGCCAAGGCATTGCTTCCAAGACCATCTTAGTGGACAAAGTCCCTTTCTGAATCAAGTTCACTCCTCATTTCAGTCATGTAACACTAAACCGGATTAACTTACTGTTCCAGCCAGGTCTATCTCATGAGATATAAATCTTTACCCAATTCATTGGAGGGAGATATAGGTCCCACCCATCTTGTAATGAAATCATTCTTACTTATTCCACAAAATAAACATACATCATTCATAATAACCCAATAAATAAAATGGGTTTCATAAACATCATCCCATCATCACATAATCCATATAAAATAAATGGATATAATTTCATCATAAGAAAAGTGAAACCATGTAAATCATATAGACTTTATACTTGAACCATACACATATGAAATAATATCATATTAGATGGAAAATGGTTTTGATAAAACACTTGAAATGAATTCTTGAGGAAAATATCATTTCTTCTTCAAAATCAATTTCTTTTCACAAAACGTCATGAAATTTTAAAAGAAAAAGATTTTTTTTAAATAGTCATGAAATATTTTGGAGGAAGCTTCATGAAAATAAGGCTTTATAAAGCTGTAAAAATCCTTTCATGCCGTATAATTTAAAAATAACACTATCCTCGTACTTTTGTCGGAAAAGTTAAAATATGATAACCAAAGGAAAGATTTCATTCATACAATGTGGTAAAAAGTCAATAAATGGTAAAAATGAATTTAAACATTCATGGAATAATATTAAACATTTTATGAAAACATTTTTAGTAAACATGGTCATGGATGATAAACGTATCCCCAGTAAATACTTACGTATAAGCAATCTGGGATAAAAAATGAGATTGAAAATTTATCCCTTACCTTAGGTCTGATATGCTTTGTATGGATTCGAACCTCCTGTATAATGATTTAAATAATTTTATTGACTTATTACATAATCATATTCATTGTTATGATATCATATATGGTTCACTTATGACTTTATATTACCCGTTCTTTTGTAAATTCCATGTTAAAGAGCGTTTTGGGTAAAATCGTTTCATTTATCGTCTGTGTTTTGATTTTTAATTATTCATATTATTACTTAGATCATGATTAATTAATTCCAGAATATAAAATATGATTTATATATAATATATATTCAGAATATACATATATATAATAAATCGATAAATAGAAAGAAATACACCGTTCATGGAGACGGTAGGCCGTACATACGCATGAACGTTGTTTTCGTTTCCTCATTGAATTGAATGAAATTAATTGTATGAAATACATATATATATACATAAATCCAGTATCATTATTATGTCATATATTTCATGATTACTTATTATATATACTTTATAATCATTCATGAATGGTTAATCATTGAGAATGAATCTCATCATGTCGTGGAGACGGTAGTCCATACGTACACACGAGAGATGATATAGTTCCCATAATTATTGAATTGAATTGTAGTGTATGATACAATATATCAGAATCAGTATGATGTTATAATAACTATGTATATTTATTCTTTACACCATTATACCCATCCAAGTAAGGTGGTGTTGGAAAAACGGATTACACCACGGCGTGGAGACGGTATTTCGTACGTACGTACGCGCGATGATTTCGTTTTCCGTAGGATGGATAGAAGTTGAAATGGGGTTGTTTCATATTTATAATAACATATCAGTATATTAGTGATACTGATGTTATTATTTTATAATGAAACAACTAAATAAGAAGAACTTGAAGAAGAAATAAGCTTGAAAAAATCGGTAGAAGAGATTACCTCTTCTTCGACGCACCTCCTTTAAACTTCATCTTAGGGCACTAGGTTTGGTCTTTTGAGAAGACAAGTACCTCTATAAGGTTTCTAGGGAAGTGGGGAAGTGAAATTGGAAGAGTTTGTCCAAGCTTCAAGGCTCAAAATGGTGTGAGGAAGAGAGGGAGGAGGTTCCCTTTTATAAGGGAGGAGAGTGGCACCTTTGGAATCCTAAAATATATTAGTTTAATATAAATTCAAAACCCACATAAAAACCTCCAAAAATGACTCAATTAGAATATTAGATGAGATAGGGTTGTAATATCATCAACAAATAAAATTTATACATGTTTTGATCTTATTTTAAACCTTGTCATTTTGATTTATCCTTATTTAATCTATTTAAGTTTATTTGTGGTAATAAAATTCTAAATTTTAAATGGTTTTAAATAATCACTTATGTGTTGTTAATTTTCCATAATTGGATACTTTTTGACATTGTCGACTATATAAATTTCAATATATAAGTTTTAAATATTTTTGTGATTTTTAAACAATCTAATAATATGTTATTTTTATAAAATAACAATAGTGTCAATTTTGACACTATTCATTTATTTGAATTTAAATAAAATCCACACTGAGGATATATTCGAACTAAAATATTTAATAGGTTACTAACATTTCACATTAATCTATATAATTAGTGGATTACATTAAATAGTTCATATAATATTTATTTTACTATTTGTAAAACTATTTATTTGATATTTCTCTTGATAAAATAATTACTACAACATTTTTATATAATTCTTAAATATAACTATTTTTTCATAAAAATTAAAAAAAAATACTAGAATGAAGTTAAATATTATAGATTTAATTAGAATACATTTAGTAAGATTTATCTTCTAAAACACCCAAATTTTAAAATGTTATAGTTATTAAATTATGAAGGTGACAACTTTGACATCATTTATAATAAAATAATATAAGTGTCATAATCACTTTTATAAGACTCTAAATGGTCATATATTCGGTAATTGAATGCTTATGGTGTATATATAAACTAAAAACAAGTTTTTTTCAGGTTTTTGGGCCTTTTGATGTGTATTATTATTTCAATAAAAACTATATTACTGATTTTTCACTTAATAAATAATTTCTGCATCATTAATGTATCACCATTAATGACAATTATTTAATCCCTAAAAATTATAAATAAATTATCATGATGTATAAAATTTTATTAAATTTCTGTATACTATTTATGTTTGATATTTTATGAAGTTTATCACTAAATTAAAATTATTATACTTATAAGATTTAAGAGAGTGACATGTTGTCACTTTCTTTGGTTTTAATAATAATTAAATTATTTTCATGGTCAAAAGTCCATAAAATGAATCTAATCCGACCCTTAAGTGATATGGATCAACTTTTATCCATATAATAGAATTTTGGCATGTGTTAGGGTAATTTTATAATATTATATTTACCCTTAATTACCAGATTTACCTTTAACTATGGTAAATAAAATTTACCGTAGTTACTATTCATAATTCCCAAAAATAAACAGTAGCCTATTAACATAATTTGGACCCACTGATTCCAAATAAGGAATTAATTTTTTCAAATTCAATACATAGAAGTTGCAGAAATTAAATTAATATTAATCCCGTTGTCGAAAGAAAACAGGTTTCTGTTTAAAACATTGCAAAAGATTGAATTGATTTAACCTACGAATTCAATGTGAAATCAATGCTAATGACATACATTATATTAAATGGTAAAAATATATTATATTTATAATTTAAAACCATTAAATATTATAATTTAACCATATAAATTATTACAATAAAAAAGTTGTTTTTAATTAAAATATAGCGTGTTTTTACTATTCATTAAAATATGAAAGTTATCAGAAAAATATCAAAACTTTATCCAATATAAATTTTTATATCCTAATTCGAAAGAAGAATTTTATTTTGTCAAATTGAACTTATAAATATGTCAAAAACTATATTTAACATGGGTGCGCCATCAAAAGGCGGCAAAACTGCATTTTTTGAAAAATACTTATTTTACCCGAAAAATTTATTTTGTTCTCATACCATGTTCTAGAAAATGTGTAAGATGAATAATAATGTTATAAAATTCAAAATTTAGTTAATACTACTCATAACGGCTAGTCCATAATAATATAATAACAATATATCATTGTTTAGTGAAACCCGGTATTGCGTACAACACAGGCTATCGAGGAAGGTCGTGATTGCGTGTAATGTAAGCCAAGTCAGGGTTGCATGTAGTGCAATACTCCTTTTTTGTTTTGTATAACATAATCCAACCATATTTCATTTATACATTGAATATATATATATATATATATATATATATATATATATATAAATACATATATATATACACTCAATGTTGCGAACTTGAAATTGTGTGTAACAAGATCCAAGAATAGTGTTGCGTATACTGCAAGCTAATATGGTGTTGCGTATAGTACAAGCTAATCTTGGTGTAGTGTAAAATCAAATGAATTTAAAAAGAATATATCTCATAAAGTCTCAGGGTGTTACATTCTACCCCCCTTAAAATGAATTTCTCCCTTGAAATTCGTTGGTGTTATAAATCATTTACTATTCATAGAAACCCACATCGTAAAAAGGAATACTTAAACTTAACTTTAAAAAAATAAAGTTATAAATGTAACGGTCACCCAAAGTAACTCAGCATTGGGTTTCCACATAGGAGAGTATAGGTGAAAATATGGATATGGAAGAAAAATCTAACGATCTTGTTCTGATGGATAGTGGTAGAGAACATGGCTATGAAAAAGCCAACAAATCACAAAGCCATAAATTTGTGATGATATAAGGTACCATTTGATTCATCAGATTTAAGAGCACTAGGACAGAATTTTTGGTTTTCAATATCATTTCCCTAAAGTTGAAAATTTTGAATTAGAAGAAATGCTTGCTTGATTTTGGTACAATCTCACTGTTGTTCGTGCTTTGAATAATTTCCACTTCATCTCTTAAAGAAATGAAGTTGAATTTGTTATTCGTGTAGTGCTAACAGATCATGTGATAGAATGATGGGTCAATCCATCTGTTTCAAACAAAAGGTTAGCAAAAGTTATCAAATATACATAAGTCCATCTATGGTGAGGTTAATTATATATGATTCCAAAAATGAACTTATACTTCATATATCATACCGCTTAATAAAATAAAACTAGTTTCTACTAACCAGGGACTTCCTGTAGGCCAGTGGTAGGAAATAAAGGTCTGCCGCACTTTGGTTGTGGTTTTGATTCTCATAGCCTTGTCCGACGCAATGGGTTGTCGCCCGTCCTGCAGGTTGTCCTTTTTCTAAAACTACATAATTATAACATTCCATCAATAATATCAAAAACATTTCTAGCCTTAAACAATACTAACTTATGACCAACATAATCCATTTCAAATCTTTAGGCTTATCCAAAATACTTCTGTCCGATTACTAGAAACGTCATCTACCGAGCATCTGAATTCCTTCATTTGTCCACCATATATCATAAGATATATCCTTTTGTTGGTCACATTACAAACATTTGAATACCTTAATCATGTATTCTCTTGAAGAATGAATACCCATTGAACCTTAGTGAAAACATTAATGCTGTCAAAAGTTAACTCTTTCCTCATACCAAAATCCAAAAATTCTATATACTCAAACCATGATATAACTTTGTCCTTATATCAGTCATGAGCTCATAAATACTGTCAAACATTTCATTTTCTCCTTATCCCTTCATTATGCGCATATCTTCTACTTTCCAAAAATATCTGAATAACCTTTCATGGTTATCGGTGCCATAATTTTTTTGAAAACCACAATAGACTAATACAAAAATATTCTAATACACTATAAAAGTACCTCAACAACATTATTCTTGAATACCAATACATAAACACTTCAATCCATCCTCCTCAATGATTGTCTTGGAATAAGTCCTTCCTTGATTTAGAAGTAACTTTTTAGGTTAGGGAATTGAGTTGGGTAATGCCCATGTTCTCCACAAATAAGACATTGAACTCCATAACAGTCTGTCACTCTATGACCCTTTTCTCCACACAGATAACATATGTCCCTCCATTTGAGGTATTCCTCAAGGTTCTTCTTCCCTTATTTATAAATCTCAATTTACCATTCTTTAAGCTCCTCAACATGCGAACATGCATAAAAGTCTATCTTCCTCTTATTTGATGAATTAGGCATACCACTAAATTTCATCTTATTAATGATATATCACGATGACTGATTCGGCATAATCACAATATCTTTCTATCTAGGCATTGCGCAATTTTTTTGCTCATAGTCACCAATTTTTTCATTGGATTCAATGTTAACCGAATTCCTTCTGGTTCCCTCCATTGACTAAAACACAAAAAGAATTCTGTGAGAGGAAAAGCTCATACGAGTAAAATAACATAATCAAGGGGGAGTACCTTTGACATCTAACATCTTAGGTTTAATTCTAATATCGTTACCATAATTGTAGGACTATAAACTATACTTATACTTAACCTTAGGGACATCCCTATACATACCTTAGAAATGTCTCTAGGGATCTCACTATAGTTTTCGCATCCTAGTTTCCAAAGGCTGAATAAACATTTCCTCTGATACCAACTGTAGAGACCCAAAGCTTGACGTACATATACATTACATTACTTTTTTATAATACTTAATACATAACAAAAACAGACACCAAAGGACCGTAATAGTTTAGTGTCTTTAGAAACTCGAAAAATAATCTTCTAATCGTGGTGAAATATCTTAAACATCTCCCATAAGATCTTTCCCTTTCGTTTTCTAACCTAAAACCTTTCTCTATATCCTGGGGAAAATAAAACATATAAAGGGTGATATCAAATGCTCAGTAAGGGTAATCATGGATAAAATAAAACAAACCATATACATTTTAACATAAAAACATGAACATAATGTTTAAACATCAAAATCTTGGGAAATGAAATAAAACATGGCAGTACATAAGGCATAGATCATAAAGAAACATTAATCATTAGAATGGTAATAAAACATGTAATTGTGGAAAAACATTAAGCATATGATATTATTTCCATAGTATCCAAGGCATTTCTTCTAAGACCATCTTAGTGGACAAAGTCCCTTTCTAAATCGAGTTCACTCCTCGTTTCAGTCATGTAATACTAAACCGGATTAACTTACCATTCCAGCCATGTCTATCTCATGAGATATAATTCTCTACCCAATGCATTGAAGGGAGATATAGGTCCCACCCATATTATAATTAAATCATTCTTACTTGTGCCACAAAATAAACATACATCATTCATAATAACCCAATAAATAAAATGGGTTTCATAAACATCATCCCATCATCACATAATCCATATAAAATAAATTGATATCATTTCATCATAAGAAAAGTTAAACCATGTAAATCATATAGAATTTATACTTGAACCATATTCATATGAAATAATATCATCTTATATGGAAAATGGTTTTGATAAAACACTTGAAATTAATTCTTGAGGAAAATATCCTTTCTTCTTCAAAATCAATTTCTTTTCAAAAAACGTCATGAAATTTTAAAAGAAAAAGATTTTGTTTAAAATAGTCATGAAATATTTTTGAGGAAGCTTCATGAAAATAAGGCTTTATAAAACTGTAAAAATCCTTTCATTCCTTATAAGTTAAAAATAACATTCTCCACGTACTATTGTCGGAAAAGTCAAAAAGTACCTTATATGATAACCAAAGGAAAGATTCCATTCATACAATGTGGTAAAAAGTCAATAAAGGGTAAAAATGAATTTAAACATTCATGTAAGAATATTAAAAATTTTATGAAAACATTTTTATTAAACATGGTCATGGATGATAAACGTAGCCCTAGTAAATACTTACATATAAGCAATCTTGGATAAAAAATGAGATTGAAAATTTATCCCTTACCTTAGGTCTGATATGCTTCATATGGATCCGAATCTCCTGTATAATGATTTAAATAATGTTATTGACTTATTACAGAATCATATTAATTGTTATGATATCATATATGGTTTACTTATGACTTTATATTACCCGTTTTTTTGAAAATTCCATGTTAAAGAGCATTTTGGGTAAAATCGTTTCATTTGTCGTCCGTGTTTTGACTTGTAATTATTCATATGATTACTTAGATTATGATTAATTAATTCCAGAATATAAAACAGAATTTATATATAATATATATTCAGAATATACATATATATAATAGATCTATAGATGGAAAGCAATACACTGTTCATGGAGACGGTAGGTCGTACGTACGCATGAACGTTGTTTTCGTTTCCTCATTGAATTGAATGGAATTAATTGGATGACATACATATATATATATACATAAATATAGTATCATTATTATGTCATATATTTCATGATTACTTATTATATATACTTTATAATCATTCATGAATGGTTAATCATTGAGAATGAATCTCATCGCGTCGTGGAGACGGTAGTCCGTATGTACGCACGAGCGATGATATCATTCCCATAATTACTGAATTGAATTGGAGTGGATGATACAATATATCAGAATTAGTATGATGTTATAATAACTACGTATAGTTATTATTTACACCATTATACCCATCCAAGTAAGGTGGTGTTGGAAAAATAGATTACACTACAAGGTGGAGACGGTATTCCGTACGTACGCACGCGCGGTGATTTCGTTTTCCATAGGATGGATAGAAGGTGAAATGGGGTTGTTTCATATTTATAATAACATATAAGTATATTATTGATACTGAGGTTATTATTTTATAATTAAACAACTAAATAAGAAGAAGTTGAAGAAGAAATAAGCTTGAAATAATCGGTAGAAGATATTACCTCTTCTTCGACGCACCTCCTTTAAACTTCTTCTTAGGGCACTAGGGTTGGTCTTTTGAGGAGACCAGTACCTCTATAAGATTTCTATGGAAGTGGGGAAGTGAAATGGGCTGAGGTTTTCCAAGCTTCAAGGCTCAAAATGGTGTGAGGAAGAGAGAGAGGAGGTGCCCTTTTATATGGGAGGAGAGGGGCACCTTTGGAATCCTAAAAAATATTAGTTTAATATAAATTCAAACCCCACATAAAAACATCCAAAAATGACTCGATTCGAATATTAGATGTGATAGGGTTGTAATCCCATCAACCAATAAAATTTAGACATGTTTTGATCTTATTTTAAATCTTATCATTTTGATTTATCCTTATTTAATCTATTTAAGTTTATTTGTGGTAATAAAATTCTAAATTTTAAATGGTTATAAATAATCACTTCTGTGTTGTTAATTTTCTATAATTGGATAATTTATGACATTTTCGACTATATAAATTTTAATTTATAATTTTTAAATAATTTTGGGATTTTTAAACAATTTAATAATATGTTATTTTTATAAAATAACAATAGTTTCAATTTTGACACTATTCATTTATTTGAATTTAAATAAAATCCACACAGAGGATATATTCAAAATAAAATATTTAATAGGTTACTAACATGTCATATTAATCTATAAAATTAGTGGAGAACATTAAATAGTTCATATAATATTTATTTTACTATTTGTAAAACTATTTATTTGATATTTCTCTTGATAAAATAATTACTACAACATTTTTTTATAATTATTAAATAAACATTTTTCAGGTTTTTGGGCCTTTTATGGGTATTATTATTTCAATAAAAACTATATTATTGATTTTTCACTTAACAAATAATTTCTGCATCATTAATGTATCACCATTAATGACAATTATTTAATCCCTAAAAATTATAAATATATTATCATGATGTATAAAATTTTATTAGATTTCTGTAGACTATTCATGTTCAATGTTTTATGAAGTTTATCACTAAATTAAAATTATTATACTTATAAGATTTAAGAGAGTGACATGTTGTCACTTTCTTTGGTTTTAATAATAATTAAATTATTTTCATGGTCAAGAGTCCATAAAATGATTCTAATACGACCCTTAAGTGATATGGTTCGACTTTTATCCATTCAATAGAATTTTGGCATGTGTTAGGGTAATTTTATAATATTATATTTACCCTTAATTACCCGATTTACCTTTAACTATGGTAAATAAAATTTACCGAAGTTACTATTCATAATTCCCAAAAATAAACATTAGCCTGTTAACATAATTTGGACCCACTGATTCCAAATATGGAATTCATTTTTTCAAATTCAATACACAGAATTTGCAGAAATTAAATTAAAATTAATCCTGTTGTCTAAAGAAAACGGGTTTTTATTTTAAACATTGCAAAAGATTGAATTGATTTAACCTACGAATTCAATGTGAAATCAATGCTAATAACATACATTATATTAAATGGTAAACATTTATTTTATTTATACTTTAAAACCATTCAATATTATAATTTAACCATATAAATTATTACGATGAAAAAAGTTGTTTTTAATTAAAATATAGTGTGTTTTTACTATTCATTAAAATATGAAAGTTATCAAAAAAATATCAAAATTTTATCCAATGTAAATTTTTATATCTTGATTCAAAATAAGAATTTTATTTTGTCAAATTGAACTTATAAACATGTCAAAAACTATATTTAACGTGGGTGCTCCATCAAAAGGCGGCAAAACTGCATTTTTTGAAAAATACTTATTTTACCCGAAAAATTTATTTTGTTCTCATACCATGTTCTAGAAAATTTGTAAGATGAATAATAATGTTATAAAATTAAAAATTTATTCAATACTTTTCATAACATCTAGTCCATAATAATATAATAACAATATATCATTGTTTAGTGAAACTCGGTATTGCGTACAACACACGCTATCGAGGAAGGTCGTGATTGCGTGTAATGTAAGCCAAGTCAGGGTTGCGTGTAGTGAAAGACTCCTTTGTTGTTTTATATAACTTAATCTAACCATATTTCATTTATAAATTTAATATATATATATATATATACATATATATATACACTCAATGTTGCGAACTTGAAATTGTGTGTAACAAGATCCAAGAATAGTGTTGCGTATACTGCAAGCTAATATGGTGTTGTGTATAGTAAAAGCTAATCTTGGTGTAGTGTACAATCAAAAGAATTTAAAAAGAATATATCTCATAAAATATCAGGGTGTTACAGCATATCCACTGCAAGTTTCAAAAAAGTGTACAATTAGTATTGTTTTCCATGCACTAGGGGAGATTGATTTAATAACCAATATAGACATTTCAAGTTTATTATGCATAATTACATATCTACTAGAGCCTACATCCACTTATAGTATTCATACATGGATTTGTTACTTAGGAAAATCATTTACACAAAACTGTACCATCATTTGAAGATGTCATCCAATACATAGACCTATCTCTAGGGTTTTCACTGAGGTTCTCTAACCCTAAAACCAAAGGTAACTGAACTAATATAAAAAAATAACTAAACTCTTCTATGATACCAAATAATTAAACCCAAACTATACATAACTAAAATAACATAATAATTTTAGGATTTCGATAATATATCTCATAAATATTTCCACAACCCAAGGACCAAAAGGATTAGTGTCATGAATATTTTCCAAATAAATATCTTATTTTAAATACTTTAAAACATTTCCATATAATCATGATCTTATATACACTTTCTAGAAATTTTACATGACATAATAATCTTCATAACATAAGGAATAGAAATATAATAAAGGGGTGAGATCAAACACCCATTAAGGAAAAATCAAATCATAATGTGTTAAATCATAAAAATGAAGGAGAACATGAGGAATACATAAATATATTAATGAAAGATAATAATAAAACATATGATACTCATAAAAACAATCATGTAACATAAGATCATAACTATATCATTAAGGACAAAAAAATTATGAAATGGATTAAACTACATATACAAAATGATAAAACATATGATCATGATATAAATATGTGGTATACATTAGAAATTAGGTGTACTCATGAAAAAATGGAATTTCATGGAATTGAAATGTATCTTGAAAATTTGGAATATCTTTATAAACAACTTTTAAATGTGGAATTACCATAATAATATGAAATTCTTTATGAGAAAAAAAATAATACTCACGCCTATTTAAACAACCTCATTATGTCCAGTCTCAAATATGTGACCAAACACATCCTATGAATTACTATATTAATTTACTCATTATTTCCATTACTAGCTATATTATGATATATAAAATTAAAAAAAATCTATTTTGGGGTGATATATAACCCCCCATAATCATTTATACGTATGTGTGGCACTAAAAGTTGACAATAATCATATATTAAGGAACCCATGGAAAAATAAAAGGTTTCTTAATCCTTACAAAAAATTCACATAACATGAAATTATGAAAACATAAGATACAAAAATTCTCATTTCCCAAAATGAATCATCACACAATAACACGAATGGTGTGATAAAAACATCACCTCATAAGAGAAAAACATTAGAGTAAAATTATAAGTAAATATAATTTTTTTACAAAACCTATTAAATCAAAAAGATGAATTGTAAATTACATTAACAAACATTTTTATAAGCATAAAGAGAAAAATTTTGAAAAATATTTAATTCTAAAATGGATCATTCTATAATGTAATATGGAAAAAGATGTAAATGTTTCAAAAAGGTGAATTTAAAAAACATTAAATTATTTTCATTTCAAATCAATCTTAAATAATAGATATTTTTAAAATAAATTTTTTTTATTAAAATAAACATATATTAGTTAAAAAACATTTTATTTTGAATGTATGGAGAAACTTTTGAATATTTTGAAATTCCTTTATTAAATTATGACATCATAAAAAGAATAAAATGTTTTCATTTTCAAAATGGTAAAGATAATTATGAGAATCGTAGAAAAATAATCCAAATTAGATTTCCAAAAATAGAGGATAAAATTGTTGAGAGGTATAATATATACATGGAAGAAAATATTCAATGGTATAAATTAATGTAATCCTTACCAACAGTACACTTTTATTTTAGAAATAATTTTTTAAAGAAGTGGTTATTGATGATGGGAAGTGATTTAACAAGAGAAAAAAAGGAGATTCCTTATAAAATTTTCAAATGGTGGGATCAAATAAAACATGGATATTATATTCAAGTATTAAAAAATATGACCATTTGAATCTAAAATTGATTTGTTTAAACTCTTTTAGATTTGGTATCATAATAATTAAAGGCACTTGAGAGGAATTAAAATTTCATAAAATAGAATATATTTTCATATTTGAATGAAATTTGGTAGTGAATACAATATATAAATTAAATTATTGTGCACAATATAAAACATTTCCCATGGTGTTAAAAATGAGGCAAAGAAACCTTTACCTTATTTTCTTGCATAGGTGAATACATTGTAAGATCTTGTATAAAAAACATAAAATATATTAATCACATATTTCATAAATTTATCCGTATACACAACCTTTTTTATACTTATTTTATAATCATTATATACATTCATATTAGTTAGTTATTATCTATTTTAAATATCTGGTGTGAATAACCTTGGTTGTTTTTAACAAGTTTCGAAAAAGTATTGATATTCTTAATTATTCTCCAAAATTTAAAATTTACCTATTCAGAATATTAATTTTTAAGGATGATTTATAATGATTTATTATGTTTTAAATTACTTCAATGAGTGTTTTAGTCTTATCTGTGATGATGAAATCAATACCAATCATGTATCAGTGATTTGTTAATTTTTTTTGTTTCCTTAATTAATTATTATAATAATGATGAAACCATTAAATAACTAAAAAATAATTATTTACAAATTTTTATAATATATTATAATAAATAAAATTTTCATAGTAATCCATGATATAAATTTATAGCATTGTTTAAGTAGGTGGTTAAACAAACCCAAACATGAACAATCCATTATTAATAGATGATTATGTGGTCATTTAAAGGTAATATCATTATAACAGAAGCCTAATTATCATATTTAGTGTTTATTAGTGTGAAATATCACAATTTAAAGGATTTAGATGAATAATTAATGGATATTAAAATATTACCTAATATGAATAAATTATTTTTTTCTTCATAGTTCACTTGTTTAAGATAGCTAATTGCATAATGATTGTTTGTCCATCATATCATTAACAAATTATATAATTTTTTACCAGGACCTTATTCATTAAATAAATATCATATTTATAATTTAAACACATTCTTGTGACTATCCACATAAGGCAGTGTTGAAATGAAAATTTTAAATTGATCATTTCATGGAAGCGGTTGTCCTAATGTATGCATAGATAATGACTTCATTTTACATAGAATGGGGGAAAGGAATAATATGGTTAATAATTTTAAATTTTAAATTATATCATAAAAATAGTAATTATATATTAAATGCATGATTATTTCTATCTTTGGAATTCGGTTAAGGAAAATGAAACATGTTGTGATGTGGAGGTGGTTTTCTGCATAACATATGATTCACATTTTCATTTTTCTTAAAAGAAAGGGGGAGGGTAGTTAATAATTCTATCATCATTATAATAAAATAACATTATAATAATGATAATTATTTCTTCAACACTAGATGGTAGAATTAAATTGAATGATGAAGAAGATAACATAAATATATAGAAATAGGGATTATCGATTAGATATCTATAACTTACTACATAGATTGTCTCCTTCACAAAGGGAGTCAATCCTTCAGGGGATAGTATTTTGAGAAGAAAAGAACCTCATTAAGGGGTATAAGAGTCTTTATTAGAGTTTTGGGTATATATTGGTATGAATATAGATGTTTTTTTGTGTGAGGAAATGTGAGGATAGAAGTGTCCCTTTTATATATGAAAAGGGTGACTTTTTTGTAAATAACCAAAACCTTTCAATAACAGGAAGTCACTCTCAAGGGAAAAGTGGATCCAAGATTGCCAAATGATAGAGATTATAATACATAATATAAATCGATACCTATACTACTAAATTAAAAACATATTTTTAACAATTTTAATCCTTTTACCTCTTAGGTTACTCATTTTTTCATTTTGGTTTTCCCTATGGTAACTAGTATTTATCTAGGTAATTTATCATTTATGAACAAAAATATAATTGTACTTATTATATAATTTGTATCTAGTGAATCCAAATTTGGAATAATTTTTTTGATTCAATTTCCAAAGTGATGAAAATTAATTTTAAAATTTTAAATGTATAATGTATTAAAAACATTTTATTTAAATATAACGTACGTTTTATGTTTTCAAATATAGGTTTCTAAATAAAAAAGATTTTTATAATTGTAAATTAACCTATAAAATAACTGTTTGTTCTTAAAAAATGTTTCATGATTATATAATTCATACTTATATAATAATTTCATAAAATTCATTTTATTTTTTAAAAATTTATTTTCCACTATTTGCATAAAATAAATATTATTAGGAAAATACAAAATTCATATTAATATAATATGTCCATGATAAATCAAAAAATTAATTAATTTTTTTAAATTATCATAGTAAAACTTAAAAAATTTATTTATTTTAAAACATAAATTATAGAATAAACTATTTTTTAGGAAAATGAATTTGAATATATTAATTTTTATTTTACTAATAAATCAAAAATTAATTTTGGGTTAATATATCTTGAAACGTTTCAAAAAAACATACTTACTTGAAATAAAATGAAAATTTCTGAAAAAAATCATTTTTAAGCCAAAAGTAAATATAATAAAAAATAATTTTAAAAAATTATAAAAAATTAATTATTTATATACATATAAATATTTAAATACATTTTTATATAATTTTAATTATACTTAAATAAATCCTTATTACCTCTATTTAAGAGTAATGTATTAGAGAAACTTCGGTTGTAGTTTTGGGTGGTGGTTTAATTATCACAGATCTTGTGGTAATCGCCATGATCTTGAACTTCTCTCATATAAAATTTTTCCGAAACTATAATTTCTTGATTTCATATTGATATTGGTCTTGGTAAAACCCTAGAGAATCTACCTCCCTTATGATATCCAAAAAATGGGCTTCGTAATGAATACTATTTCTTCTAGATTCAATTCATTCTTAATTTATTTTTTATATATAGTTACTTCAATTTACACCAGTTAATTTAATGGTTATGTTTCAATTAGAATATTTAATATTCAAAATACATCCTGGTATTATTTTTTAGTAATTTTTAATGTATGAAACATTCTATTTAATATATTATTTTATAAGGAGAATATACAATGAAATCTTGGGTCATTACAAGTCGAACTAGATCCCATATAGTGTTAGAGACCATATGTGGTTGTGCTAACTGGTTATACTGGTTTAGATCCACCGAGTGGTTGTAGAATTAGAAATGAATTGATATGCCTATATATGGTTCTAATATAGGTATGTCTAGGGTCACCTCATGTTATCGTTAGAAATTTTCAAACTTACCCAACTATTCTCATTAGGTAATTTTCATTTTTTGTGTTCCCTCATTTGATTGGAACTTAGTTCATAGTAATTCATTTCTTTATTTTTTATGAGGTTCATAGATTTTTATTTAATATTTAATATACATTTATCATTTTTATTTAAAAAAAGGTGTTAAAAGTTTTTTGAAAGAGGGCATTTTTATAGGGTTTCCCCCTTCTCTTCTAGTGGTTCTCCCTCCTCCCTTCATAATGTTCTTCTGGTTTTGTTATCTTTTATTCTTCATTAATTGGCATTTTATTCCTCCCCACATTGGTCTCAATCTATATTTATCTTTTTTATATTTTATCATTGGTCTTCTAGGAATATTATGTTTTTTTATCTCACTCTCAGTGCTTGGTTCCTTGGGAGTGAGGAGCAGTGAAGTCCTCTATCATTGCCTTTATGCTCTTGTTATCCTTTCCCATAACACCTAACTCAATCTTGGATTGGAATGATGGAGATAAGGGAGATTAGAGATTAGGATTGTTGTAGGTCATAAGCTTCATATTTTGCTTTATCATGATTATTTCTACAGTCGGTCCCCCTATTGAAGCCCATGTTTGGTCTATTCTCTTCTCTTTCTTCCGGATATGTCACTCTAGACCCCTTAACGTTCTATACCCACGATGTTCTGGAGAGTTTTGGGATGGGATGCTCATCCATCGATGGTGTTCCAATGGCTTTTATGTTGATTATACTAGGGTACAAGGTGGTTATCGACGATGATATTTCCCTGATTCAGAAGTGTCTTAGATGGATCTATTCTATAACTTCTTCACTCGATTGCTTATAGGATAATATGCGATTTAAATTGGCCATTTTTTGGATTTTATTCTATTATTGGGTGATGTATGAGTGGACATGGATGAAGTAGTTTCAGAGGAGGCGATGAAGTTTGGTTTGCTTTCTTTTTGGTAATGTTGTTGATGATTATGGTGATCATGTGCATCAGGGTCCTCATGGTTCAAGGCGTGGGGCGGTGGCATGTTTTTTCTTCAATTTTTAATTCAGTGGTGTTAGGATGGGGTGTTTGATGTAATTTCAAATTCCAGTTTATTTGTGTTTATTTGATGTTTTTATTTTGGTATCCAGAAATGGTATTGTGAGGTTCCCAATAACCAAAAAGTGGGTTTTTTGAGAATACAAAAAAAGGGTTTTGTCAAATTGAATATTCTATTAAAAAGTGTTGAAGATCAGACAAATGTATTTTGAGATATTTTTTCACTTAAAATGAAAATAATATAATGTTTTAGAAGGAATGGTATATGATTTTTTTATCTTTTTTAGATGTATTTAAAATTAGATTAAAATGGATCTTTTTTAAGGTTTTATCATGGGACAAGGAGGGTGGTAGCCTACTAATCATATTTATGTTCATTTATATTATAAAATTTTAATTTTAGGACTTTATTCCATTCTATTTAACTATTGGGGTGTATATTGCATTTGGTTCGGTTAGTGACTAGTGGGTATTTATGGTTATTTAATTAGTTTTATTTATCACATTCAGCTTGTGGTGAAAAGTACTAGGTTTATAGGACATGCATTTATTTTCATAGAATGTATAGTGTGTGGTTACCTTTAAATGATTTAATCTACCTGAATAGGACTTTGCTGATCTCATTTACTTTTTTTGAGTTTCATTATATATGTGGAGGTCAAAGGAGAGGCATCAGATATGGAATATATTGAGGGTTTTAGAGGCTAATTTGAGGTATTTTGGTTTTATGTTTTTATATATAACACATGTTTATTTTTTCTCATTTGATTTATCATGGATATAAAACTTATAGATAGGTCATGTCAGGTTTTCATTATAATTATTCTATTTATTTTACATTGATTCAGGGGTAAAATAATCCACATTACTTTTATCCAATTCCCTGGACCTTATTTAAAACTTTTGTGTATGTTGTGGGCTATTTAAAGCATCTGATGGATAGAAATATTGGTCTAGTTTAGGAAACAATAAGTCATTATGCATGATGTTTCACTTTCACGATAGTGGTTTCACTCTGTTATATTGATCCATGTGGGAAAAGTGATCATGATGCCTATTATGTGTAGCGTGGTTGTGTCGTTCTACTATAACTAAACATAGACATGTGAACATGACCCACCTGATCTATGGGTTGTATTCAAGTGTCTATCAAGAGTCCACTTTTTATTACTAAGTCATCTATATACTATGATGGTAATGATCTTTTATAGAAAAAACACACATTTTTCATGTAAAAGGGACAAAAATTAAAAAGATGTGTTGAGAAAATAATGAGTCAATATATATATAATTTTAAAACATTTAAATCCACCATGCCACCAAAAAAATAGTGCATAAACATTCCCCACCCTCCATGATCATTATCTCCAATGTGGTTCCATAAGTTTATAAATTTATAAACATACTATATCCTTCACTAATTATGAAAACATATAATAGGGGAGCCTATGGAAATCCCACGAGTAAGAAAGGAGAGCCTTGAATGTTAATTAATTCTGATGCTAACTCAGTTATAATCCTCATATAGATCAATAAAAATAAAAACTAAATTTTTTAAGATGAAATAATTCTATTTTAATAGGGGTTTAAGAATAATTTTAAATTATTGTTTTATAATATACTACCACCCTCACTCATGTATTAGCGAAAATTAATTATTTTCCAATTCATTCTAAAGAGACAAAATTATTTTGGTTATGTTCACATATTCCATATAATATAGTAAAATACATTTATAAAATAAATTAAATAACCTAATTGAATTATGTTTGACTCTTAATGAAAATTAAAAATATAGAATATCATTGATATCCTGATTTTAATAACTGGTTTGGGATTCCTCTCTCTACACCCCTCCTGATTAGATTTTTATGAAAAAATGAGATTCAATTAAGTGAAAAACAAATTCCTAATAAGAACATATTTCTATGAGTAATAATAGAAATATATTAATACTCATATCCTTATAACCACAATCTTTGACCCATTAAGTGAGCAAGAAACACATGGTAGAAAAGAGTCCCATCACATGTGATAAATATTTCTTTACTTAGAAAAAACAAAATTGAACCAAAGGAAAAAAATTAAAAGTGAAATAAACTAACTTGAATTAAAGGTTTCAACGAAAAAATAGATTATTGGTATAGAAGAAACTATAAAGGACTGAAAGGAAACAAGATAAAGTGAAAAAATATGAATGAATTATGAATCCCTAATAGACTCTAAATGGAGTTTTATTTATAAGTAATTACAAATCAAAGTGTGATAAAAGGTGATTTGGTGTAATCTAGCAGGGCCTGTTGTAAATCTCTTAACTTTATTAACTCTTTCTATCATATCATGATATGTAACATACATTCATGGAGTGACCAATGTATCTTATCATTCATATATTTTAATACCCATTAGAATCATTGTGTGATTTCCTTGTGAAATTGGATGAGATTTCTTCTCCTATCCTTTACTCCAGCACATACTTATGTGAAGAAACCCAGTTGAGACCACTACTTATAAACACTTCACTACTTATCTTACCTCTCTAAATCATATTATAATATACACCCATCATGATGTTATCATCTATAGTCATATTATTGATAGTATTATTTTACCAATATGGTAACATGACTACATTCTTCATTCCTCAGTGTGAAACTTCTTCTCCTATGTTTAAGAATTGTATGCTTCATTGGGAGACACAAAAAATAGCCACATGTTTTTTCTTGAAAATTACTACATGATGGTATCCCTATTGGGGGAATAATAAAATTATTTGATTCTGATTCCATGGCATTAATGAAGTGATATTCCATTAATTAATCATATAATCTTTAGGATTACTCTTATCAAATTCAGGACAAATCTTATTATTTCATTCAAATATTATTATGAATTACTTAGGTCTTTTTAATTTTTCCACATGCATGGTCACATTTAAATTAAAATGTAATATAATGAGTCATTTTTATTGAATTATACCAACATTTCATTGTACCACATTAAACATCTACTTGGTTTGGATACTACTTTATAATATTGAGAGATCCTCAGCTGCTCCTTGATCACCCATGGTACAACCCCACACTACTTTCACTTGATAATCTTCCAAGAACATCCCCATGCCAATATATTATCCACAAAATCCATTCTGACTTGTATAATGATATTATCCTCCATGCCACTACAACGAGGTGTTGTCATCTTGACTGTTTCCACCTATGGATGGCCTTGATCCAGTGGTTATAGCTGGCCTGACCATATTATTTATTTCTGTCATATCTACATCCATTACCAAATTCATTATCGTTAGAGAAAAAATGTAGTTTATGTTTCATTGTGTGAAGAAAATCTAATATTAAACATTCTCCTCTGATCAAAGCTTTTTCATGGAACCCTACTCCAGGTTGTGGTGTTATTCTACTATTATTTCATGGATATAAATCTATCATCAACCTAGTTATTGTGAGAACATCTCTATCATGATATGAAATGTCTATAATTTCACAAAAATTTCTCCAAATATTTATAAATATATTAAAAAATCAAAACTTTAATAATCACTACTAAAAATAGGCCTTTAATAGTGCTAGAAATGGCCTTTATCAACACTTGAAAATCGCTGACTACAAGAGCGAGGTTAAAAGCCCTGGTCTGTTATCAGTGCAAAAAAAGCACTGATAAATGATACCTTTATCATCACTAATAGAGAAACCATTTATCCAGACCTTAATTTATCACTATAAAGGGAACCATTTTTCAGTTCTTATAAAAGAAAAAATAAAGAGCTATTTTGAATTTTGTTGTAATAGAAGACAACAACAAAAATGTAGTGTGCTCTAAAAGCACTCCGCGACACCAGAAACAAACCAAATATAAAAAATACAAATCTGAATACAATATTTAAGGGAAATAAATTTATAACAAAAAAATTATTATAGACATTTAAAATATTTGTTTATACATTTACATAAATAAAAATTATTACATACATTCATTACCAACAACGTTCTGTTATCTTTTAATCCTAGCATGACTCATGTTATTATTGAAAAAACAACCCCTACTTCAGAAACAAAAGTACCTCTATAAGAGAAAAATTATTATTTTAGTAAAAATATATATATAAATAAGATAACATGAATTGTTAATATAATAACATTGAGGTCAATTTTAAATAAAAATATGCACTTGGTGTCATATCAGTCACACTGTGCATCAGATTGTGGTGCAACTAATTCCAACCCATATTAAATGACATGTGGATTGTTTTAACAATGTATTTAAACAATTTAAATGTGTTTTATTAGTTTTTAGTCGGTTATTTGGCCTTTATAATATAATTGATATAAATTTTAAAAAAAACATACACTTTGAGTTATATCGGGAAAACTGTGTGTGGGATTGAGGTGAAAATGATTCATGAAAATCTTAAATCACCTATGGATCATTTTCCAAAAGTATAAAAATAATATGAATGTATTTTTTTTTGTTTTCAAGTGTGATGTATTCTTGAAAAGTCATGAAACATTGATTCGTAGTAGTCACACCGTGCATCGAATTGATATGCAGCTAATTTCTACACATCTCAAATGACTTATAGATCCTTTACCTAAGTGTGAAAAAGTACACACCTCTATCGACCACTTTTTCCAATCCTATAAAACCCTATAACTTTTTTAAAAAATTAAAAAATATCTTTAACTGAACAACGAATCCGCACAAAATGCACAAAGAGTGATTTCCAAAAAAATAGATATCTCCAAAGAGGCATGATAGAAAATGGGGAACTAATTCAAGAATGGTTAATCGCATAAAGGTTCACATTTAGAAAAAAAAATATTTGAACTACAAAAGGATGATTTCATCACATGTTTATAATGAAATGTGAACTTACAATAGCCACCAAAAAAATGAGGAAGCTTCGAACATCTTCACCCCAATTCGGGATACAACAACTGAGCCAATGTGTTATATGATTCTTTCAAAAAAAACTCAGTCCAAAACACTTCCTCCACCAACTTCACAAAATGGAGATCCTTAGAGAATATTACATTCTCCTTGGTCCCTAGATGAAGACCCCCAATGATAAGAGAATATTTCAACATCTCCTACGACACCACCTCTAGAGAAAAAGAAACTAGCTCTTTGAAGGGTTTAGCATAATCCTTCACCATCCACTGACCTTGTTGGACACTCATGATATATTCCCTTTTCATTATCTTCACATAATTAGGTATAAACTATCAGAAAAACAAGGATATAATAACATCCCATGCCATCTCAAATTTCATTACTGATGGGGAAAACAACTCCCATTCTTCCAAAGATGGACCTCCAAGCAGGCCGAGAACATTATAAACATTAACAACTTTGGATTTTCCAAAAACTATGAAGACATGATCAATATACTCATGCCACTTCACTACCCCCAATAATCCTCTATTTAAACTTAATATGGGTAGTAACTAAGGAGAACTAGAAATAGGGAGAGACCCACTAGAAACCTTATGTACCTTTCTGGGCAGCATATTTTGAATAACACAAAAATCATAAAATCAAGTACAAAATCATTTACCAATATACGCATGCATATGAAAACACTCATAAGGAATATTGAGGGTCACATTTAGTATTTTATCACATAACCCAACAATTTACCAAATATTCAATCCAAACCATTTTCCTTTAAAACTCATTTTTTCCGATCTGATACCATTTGAATGAAATCATTTTAATTTTCAGAATCATTTCAATTTAAAATATTTCTCATAGAAACCGAGACAAAAAAATACATAATTCATGTTAAACCATCGGAATAAGGAACTAGTAGTCATGCTTAACCTAGAGACACGATAGTGGGACAAATTTTAATTAGTATGTTAGTTTATTACGATTAAAAAGATCAACAACCCCCATCACTAATCATATATCAAAAGTAACACCATATAAATAATACAAGGACAATGGGTTCTAGGTTGTGTTAATAGTGTCCCTACTTAGACGAGCCTATAAACAGGTACATAGTTCCATTTCATCAGGTATTTAGTGCCTACCACATAAGGGTACATCTATCTCTTCACCAGTCTCTCCAATAAAATCCTCTAACCCCTCTTTTAAATCCCCTTCAACACAAAATACACCCAAAATGAGACTAAGATAATAACATTAATGGGGATTACATGATTTGATCAGATAAGGAATTTAAATCCTTCAAATCCTCAATAATTTCATACTCAATACGATTCAACCAGATGCTTGAGGTAATTGATTTAACTATTGAGTTTTTATACATGTAATCCTAGCTATTATGAAATTACCTAGTCATTTAAAAGAATTTTAAAAGGTTTGTTGTATTTTGAGGTTAATTTCCTCTTCATTATAATATATTGGTGAACCAATCTAATGGAAACATAAATGAACACAGGATCATTAACATTAAATTACAAGGGTAACCTCTAATGGTTATTGTAGGACATTGGTTGACTTTGAGTAGTTTCAAAATGTTTTTAAATTAACATCACTAAGTCTATTATTTCTTAGACAATACATGGGATATTCATAGGAAATTATTCTGTCTTTATCCAATATAAAGGAAGGTGGAAATATATTTAATATAGTTCTCCAAACGAGTCCATATAGATAAGTGATTGATAACTATTTTTTTAAGATACTTCCACCAAGGAATGTTAATCCTTCCAAGACTCACTGAAGTTAAGAAGTAAGGATCAAATAATATCCTCCAATATCAAGAAACATTGATTAGAATGGTCGTTAGTCTATGAAATAATGTAAGTATAAACATTCACTGATAACCTTGTTGAAAATTAATTTCCTTGCTATAAACAAGATAAAAACGTCAAATCCCTATCAGATACAACACTAGATGGGACACTGCATGAATTATTATCTCTTTGACATTCAATTATTCAAGTTCATTAACTGAGGAAGCCTCTTAAAAATGTAATAAGTTGTTCATCTTTGTCAGGTGATCCACTATAACAAACACTACATCTTTCTATTTAGTTGATCTTGAAAAACTTGTTATGAAATCCATGATGATTTTATCCCATTTACTAACAAGAAAAGAAAGTATTGAAAGAGTAAATAAGGTTTTTTTGTATTTTCCTTCACTGAATTATAGGTAAACAATTTAACAAGGAATAAAAAGATTCATTTCATCATTATAGGCAACAAAAAATGGTGAATAATATCATGGTACATCTTTAAGATCCTAACATGAACCTAGTGGAGTCACAATGGCAGTGGTGAGGAGTTCAAATGTAGGGTTCATTATGGTTGTGAATAATATAAAATGAAAAACAAAAAATTAAAAATGAAGATCTGAAAATACCAAAAAACGATAGAGGAAAAATAGAAAATAATATACATTGGATTCTAGCCTTAATTTATCCTAGGAAATGTAGAGGAGACGTTCTGGTAGTAGAGGAGTTCTATGAGAGCTTGAGAATAACGAATGCCTGAGCACCAGTTAGGGTTCTTTTATAAAGATAAGAAACATTTTTAATAGTTCTTTCAGAAAAGAACTGATAAATATACCATTCATCAATGTTAAATTGTTATGTTATCATTAATGGGATATTTATCAGCGCTAAAAAATCATTGATAAATCTCATGATTTATCATCTCTAACTAAGCGCTGATAAAAAAGAAACTTTATCTATGTTAATATTTTAGCATTGATAAAGATTCTTTTTTACAGTGTTTTTTTGGCACTGATAAAGATCGATCTTTATCAGCGCTTTTTTATAACTAATAAAGGATTATTTTAAATAAATTTATTATAATATTATAATTATTAAATATATATAATTATTTATTTATAATTATATAAATACTAATTTAAAAAATATTAATTATTTATTTGTAATAATTATATATATATAAATTTATAAATATAGTAAAAATACATTTATAAGTTTATTTATTTATAAATATTTATTTACATATATATTTTTCACATTATTAATGGATATATAATCTTAAATACATGCATTTTGAGGACGAGTAAAATTGAATAATTCAAAATGAGTACACTTAAAATAATGAAAAAATGGGTATGTTTTATTAATTAAATATAGATTATTAAAAAAATATAGATATATATATATATATATATACAAGTAAGATTAATATGTGTTGATAATATTAATAAAAGTATATATATATATAATAGAAAATTATCAAATTCAAAAATAAAATATAAAATAAAAAACAATATGAAAATTCATTCCCAAACTATAATAGTATTAAAAATAGATAAATAAAATTGACTAATTAAAAAATGAATATATTAAATTTAATTTTATAATGAAATTCTAAAATATACTAATATTTAAATAAATTTCATAAATATTAGGTTTATGTGTTTTTATAATTGTGTGAATATATTTGTCTAGGAGTTTGTATATAAGACTGCATTAATTACAATTAAATATTTATATATATATGTACATGAAATCAATGTAACACATGACATTGGATATATGTTAAATTATAAAATCAAAAAACATTAAAAATTAATAAGACATTAATAGGTTTTTAATTAAGAATTTATTCATTATATATATATATATATATATATATTTAATATATATTATTTATTAATATTTATAATTAATAAATATATACTATACTTATTCATTTTTATTAATAATTGTTTCATTAATAAATTTTTTAATAATTTTGTAATATATTCATTTTTAATTGTTTTTGTTTAATTATATGATCATTTATACATCAACATTTAATATAAACTATTTATCAATATTTATAATATATATATATAAATATATTATATTTATTCACATTTAGCAATAAATATTTAATTTATAAAATGACTAATATTTTTCTTAATTTACTCATTTTAAATTTTTATTTGAAAACTATTTTATATTATTTATTTTACATATTTTTATATTTAATATATACTATTTATTGATTTTTAAAATTTATATATATGTATATTTAATTTATTCATTTTTAACGATAATTTTTTAATTAATGAAATTGTTAATTTTTTTAATTTTAATTGTTTAATTATTTCATTTTATTGTGGACCTTTATTAGTGCTAATTAAGTGACCATAGAGGTTACCATTTATCAGTGCTTTATTTTTAGCGCTCATAAAGGGTAATTTTTATCAGTGCTAAAAATAAAATGCAGATAAAGTGTAACCATTATCAGTGCTAAAATAAAGCGCTAATATTGGTGATATTTTGTCAATGTTAAATTAAAAGCATTGGTAAAGGGTTCCCTTTTATCAGCGCTTTTATTTATCACTGATAAACATCCCACTTTATCAGCACTTATTTTAGCACTAAAAAATATGGATTTTCTCAACACATTTTTCTAACGCTGATAAATTCTGACGCTGTTAAAGGCTCTTTTGTATTACTGAATTCACAAAAGTGACACAAAATTTGGTATTTTTACATTAAAATATCACCAAATATGACATTGAATGCCTATTTATTTTAAAAAACTGTTACATTTTTAATAATATAAAAATTTATCATGCTACACAAAAGAAAAAATATATAATTTCATTATTTTACATTGGTTGCATATCATATATAAAGTGTAATGATAATTAAACACTCAGAAGTATATTTATCCTTAATTGATGATCAATAAAAAATATTATAGGTTGTGATGAAATGTTATGGTTATCATGTGTAGGATGTCATATAGAGATATAGAATATACTCATGAGGTGAAACAGGGTTATTTTATTACACTTGATGACCCCCAAGTATAAACTACATGGTGCATCGAAAACTATGTTGTTTATATACTAAGAGTACATGTTTTCTATTTTTATTTCCCTATACTTGAGGTTGTTGAGATATCTATCATGAGAACCTTTATACATTGATACATTACTTATCTAAACCTTAAGTATTATCTAATCTGGGGTTTAGTTTGGTATTGTTTTGATTATGTCTTTGGTTAGAGATTAACCAGGATGGATGTTTTTCTTCTCGTATGATGAGTATGACATATAGGACCTTGATTAATATAGACTAGGAAGTGTACAAACATGTACTGATAGTATATTTTATGTTCATATCTATTTTGTTGAGGTTCATGTGATGTGATCATCTACTTATGATGAATAAAATGTGATGTATTCATTTATATGGTATGTCTATAACATTGAGAAATGAGAACATATGAGTAGGATATATGGGATTGAAAATATTCATTTCTCATGGTCACTTTATGCCACATAAAGAATAATTGTATGCTCTTGAATACTTAAAAATTATGTGGCTGGTGGTAACATGTTGAGAGATATATGTGATCGAAGGATATTAGGACAAATCTTTTTATAGAGTGAATAGAATTGACATTATTCTAGATGCTATTGTTTTATTATATTAATGAATTTATGTTTTCACATTTTTATTCAATTATTCAAAGGAATATGGGGAGATAGTTTTATTTTGTGAGAATGAGGATCAAGTTCTTGAAACATTGAGAGCTGCCTAAAAATTGTTTTAGAGGACATACAAAATAAGTTCTTGATGTATTTTTATAATTTTTTATATATGATGTAAAATGTAGTGAATATAAATGATAGATTTTTAAAAAATAGTTTTTGAAAATATTTACAAGAATTTGAGATGTGGATTTTATGAGTTGTAGAATATGATGTGAACTAGGGTTTTTGTGCTACAATATATGAGTATTTTAGTATAAGTGGAAGATTGATGAATATGTGAACGAAAAGGATGACCATGTAATAGTGGTTTAGAAAATTCCATGGGGCAGTCTTATATGGACCAAGGTATTGTGTGAGATGTTATGTCATGGTGTTAATGTATGGGGATTATCTTTGTTTCAACTATGAAATTGTATGGTGGATTTATTGATAATAAGTGTTGAATTTTTTTTGATATTTTATAATTTTTATATTCCAAAATTAGAGTGCCATGAAACATACATGGAATGGAAGTTTTGTGGATTATATTCTAGAATATGAGATGAATATAATTCTGTAAGTGGATATGATGACAACAAGTATGAAAGTTAGTCTAAAAGAAAAGCCTAGTTGTTTTGGAGAATGGATAAGGTTGAAGGTAAAAAAAATTGTGAATGAGTACATGGAATTGAATCATTGGTAATGTCATTTGAAAAAATACAAAAAAATCACTTGAATTGTAATCCCAAGAAGTATGAAAGTTATGTCTTGAAGTTTTTATTTGATGTTGATGTTTATACATTTATCTGGACTTAAAATTTTAGAAGGTATTGAAACTTATTCATGGTTATATTTAATATAATTTTAGAGAATATATCATATATTTGAGTGAGGAACTATTGGAGAAGTTTTAATAATTTAGGATCACATGATGTGAAGATAAGAATCACATTGTGATTGACTATCTCATAAAACTAACAATGTTTGGGAGGTCTCCCTTTATATATAAGAGTATCATGGGAAGAATAGGTGAGAATGAAAATTTCCTAGAGGAGATACCTACATATGTAAAGGTAACAATTAATATAGATAAAAGAAACTAAGAGACACTCTTAGAGAAATGTAAAAGTACTGAAGATACTCAAACTGAAACATAAATGCCATTAATACTAATATGTAATGGTTTCCAGTTCAAATATGTAAGGGTAACCAGTGTTGACGTCGACAAAAAATGGAGAAGTCGTGAGGTTAACTATATATGTTAAAGTAACCCAGAAAATGACTAAAGGAAATTAATATGATACATAAAAGTAACCTAGATAGGAAAATGGAAAAGTGTTACTAAATGGTGATATATATAGGTAATCAAGCTAATATATAAGGGTTTTTATGATAGAAAAGCTTTGATAATTCCATATAGGGGAGAAAATGTAAGAGTAATTGGAAGGAAAAGATAATATGTAAGGTTAATTTTCAATCAGAGAGTATAATTACTAATGAGGCTAGACATGGTATATGATATATAGTATATCATATGATATGATTGACAAGCCAACTGATTTGTGGATGTTTTCATGACATGATGGTGAAGGTTATTCCTTTATTAAAGGATGATCATATCATAACATATCAATGATTTCAATATTCATTTTTTCCATAGAATATAGATGTATTATTAGACGAATAGTCACACTGTAAAGAATAATATCACCTTGTGACCATGATAAGGAAATAAAAGATCATGTCGTAGTGGTGGATATCACACCATAAATAAGATAATAATAATTATTCAGATTTTATTGAATTTAAAAAGAAAGATTTAACCCTAGATTTTTTGATGTTGTCTTATATTTTAATGCACATTATGATCAAATAAAAATTTATGGTACACATGAAATTATCTTAGAGGATTATAGGTAGAAGTATTTATCTCAGCCAAAGTTGGAAGGGTTGGTGACGTAAAGACTCTATAAAAAACACTCAAAGTATTTTTTGAAATGTTGAGAGAGATGAAATGAATTTAATATTTGGTTTCAAGAGAATAATAATAGGGGGGATAAAAAAAGATAATTTACATTTTGGTACCTATCTCTTGAAGAAGAGAAGTCTTGAGTAAGAAGGACGAGTTACACTTCTATACACGAAAATCAAGGTAAGATAAAACTAGATTCTGAATGCTTCGGGGGTCCATAGCAGAAGCCGGTGGGCTGGGGATTTAAAAATTTGTGTTGGCGGATCGACGGTTCTTTTTGACACTAAAGATCCGAGTCCCAGAGAGGTTCGAGGATCACACATAAATTTTATAGAGCACAAAATTAAAATGAAAACATACCCATTTCAGATCTAAAGCTGTGGTCAACTAAAATTAGTCGATGGTGATCGTCACTTGATGGATCCAAATAATGAACCCTCTAGATCATCTTCAAGCACATCAAAAACCCGTGGGAGCATTTATTGTAGAATTCTAGGTGCAGTGCGGAGATCTGACTGCGCTTTTGACGTCCCAACGATCACTGCATCGAGATGCCTTCGATGCTAAAGAGAGATCTTGATCTGAGAATCTGGGATCGAGAGGTTCTCTCTCTTGAGAGTTGGAGGAGAAAGAGGATTTGGATTTCACTCTATGGAATCAATGAATTTTGAATTTCACATCGTAAGAGAGATCCTCCTCCTATATTTATAGTGGAGTTGAGAAATACCTAGTTGGGTTCCCCGACCCCTGTTTATTACAATTTCCACTAAATAAATAATTTTGACGAACTAAACTACATCGATATTATTTACTATTTTATCACATAATTTTAATATATATATATATATAATATTATGTGATAAAACCCGAGCCATTTAACTCGACTCGTTGTCTGGATTAACATTAAACGAACCTTGAATATTAAAATAATATTCGTTCGATTAAAATTTTACTGTATTTACTAAACTGGTAAATAAATTAAATAAATTCAATCTCAAATATTCATAACTTGAATATTACTAAATTTATTTAATTCTTTTGGTGATCGATGACTTGGAAAAAACTCGGACCCCGTGGCGGAGCCTACTATGTCCATATAATTATTCAACTGAATAGGGAGGATTCTTGAATACGTTATTGTTTGTAACCCTATAGGCCCTTATCTTGATTGCAGTGAATAAAATCCACAAAAAAGAGCAGAGTCTAGTAACCCATCATGGCCCCAAAAGATATAAGGATAGTCATAGCAACGACTACCATCCTACGAACACTGATTGTGTACTATAATCTCTTTGTTGTTAAATATCTCATAAAGAAGGACACAAACATGTGTCATCATCCTTTTCTTATTTTATTATTTGTCGATATATTTGGATGGATTTAACATTGTACTGCTTTGTCCAAAGACATATAAAGGTAACACCATCTTAATCAACCAGTTTTGAGATATACAACTTCTTCAACTTGGAAGTGACAAATAATTTCTTGACCATTCAACCAATGTCATACCACCAATGATGCACCCAACACAAGCTACCTCACCATGATTTCAATACCATGGTTTTTCCCTTTCATCAATGTATGTAATCAAATGATACACATTGGTAATGGTCTCATGTCAGGAGATCAAAACACATGTCCATAGATAGGAACAACCAATGAAACCCAAAACATGAGGTTTTTTATTGGCAGGTCTATCCTCATGATCTCACTACTAGAGATCACCAAGTGATAACTTCAGGAGAATATGTCTCAATGCTTATGAGCCCCCATCACCTGATATTCATACATATACTGTTTCTAGTAAGTAAGATGTATCTAAACTATAGAACATATATTTAAAATAAATGTCATAGTATCTCGAGGTTCTCATTATAGCATTGTATCTTATATAACCCTTTGATACGAAAATTAATCTTTGGAAATTATGATTATAGTAGTGGATGTAGAAAAGTATACACTATAATGGTAAGATGGCATCATGTATAAATAATTGTACACATGAAATTGTAATCAAAAGTACCACATAGTTGTGTCTAGGGAACCCGATATTTCAAGACTCCCACTTGCACTATTGCCAACTTGCTATCCAAACTTGTTTGATACTCACATGATAAAGATCAATCTTCTATAGATTAATGGAATTAACTATTGGGTGTGCCACATTTTTGTTGCGTGGCATATCTGTTGTATGCAACCTCATCTTTTTAAGTAAAACCTCTCAAGATAAGGTATCCCAAAATATATCACTTTTCCCATTTTCATAACTCAACAACTTGGATAGTAATAATATCATATATTATATTATGAAATAAAATTCTCACTAGGTGCGAATCCAAGTACTGGAACAAATCTTTGTGATTGATGAATGCTTCTTGGCAGTCTTAGAAGCTGCAATGTACTCGGTATTTTTAGGTATGGATTCCACTAGCTTTTATGAACTTGAATCACTCATCACCTTAGCCTAAATTAAATACTAGATCAAATTGATCTAAGGATTAATAGTATGTGTCCCACTATAACTAGTATACATTCTTCTCCTCACACTAGGTACATATAATTTGTACTTTACAAAGTACAACATGATAGTTCTGACTGCATCACATGCTGTGCTCCTTGATATAATTGGTATCTGCCTACTATAAAGTATATCCTGGAAATATAAATTATAGTACATAACATGGCATATGTTATTGATCCATCACTAAAGTGTATGGAAATCACCTAAAAAATTTAGTATCTTTCCATGTTCTGAACATGTTAACTTAGTGAGATTAAGCCAGGTGACATTGACAACAATTCAGAACACGAATTGTTCCAACTTGTATTTTTCAATAAAATGTCACTATATTTACGATTGACTATGACCATGAAACCTGTGGATATACCTTAGTAGATCCTGTTCTGTAGAACTCTGGTTTCTACTTTAAGTCAATCATTGGAGAATTAATTTTATTTTTATCTTATCTAACTGTAAGATCAAGATGTATGTTTTCCATATGTTTTTTAACATATTTACCTTGGAATGCTTTTGTGCTCCCACTAACCTTTGGTAGACACAAGGAAAATATTCATTTATAATGAATTCTATAAGATCTTGTTTCTTACTTTAATCTAGAACTAGATTTCAGTAACTTGAAACCTTCATTGACATTCAATTGTGTCATCATCTCTTTCTTGTTGCATCGTATGGACACCTTCCACGAAAGATGATATTGACATACAATGACCAATAGAATGATCTTAGAATTTTATCTACGACATGTAAAATTATAATGGATTTAGGCATACTGACATGGTATAACCAATCAAGCCTAATCGGTACCAGACGTGTACCATCCATGTATCATATCATTTGAATTCCCACCACAGTATTCAATTTATTATCCCCTTTGTAATTTGACACATGGAATACATTATTGAATTTTAATTAACCTTATCAACATTAGCTTATTTCTATATACTTCTAACATGAAGTAATTATTATTCTTAATGAATAATATATCACTGATCACGGTGAATATAAAACCATCACCATGGTTTCATTCTTCTTACATAGTATGTGACACTAGAACATTCCTATTCCACATGTATTTGTGGAACATGTTCCTATGCCAACCATTTGTGAATCTTGAGCATTTACTACATCCAATTCAATTTAGCTCCCACTATCTCTAATAAAGATGTAGACCCTTATATAGAAATGCAGTCTATTTCTTGAATACAACTTTTATATCTTATGGATTTATGTAATATCCTATGAAACTATCGGGATAATTACTTAGATGCACCATGTGTTCAACTTGATGCATGTTTGTTTATATATTAACAAAATCATTGCATCCTAACACATGATCTATGACATAATGGATTTTCATTATAATATGACTCGTATCATATCCATTTTTCATTTTAGTTGTCATATTGGTTATGGGATTTCACCATTATTTGCAAAGAACATCTTGAAATATGATGGAAGTTATTGCAGGTTGTAACATTAATACAACTTACATCATAAATTTAATGTATAAAATGTTCATTTAGGAATTAATCCACACTACATTTTTTTGATCAATGTAAACATGTAAGAATATATCATCGATCCTTTTTATGACCATCGATACAGTTATGTAGATAAGGTAACATGCATTTAAGAATTACTACACACTACATTATCATGATTGACGATTGCATAGTCAAGATATTCTTTGGCATTCCAATCTGAAGAAACTCATATGCTTATACATCACTATAACATTCCATAATGACTTAAAGGAATCCTATGAAGTATCTTTACCTCTAAATTTCCTTTGGATAGTTCACACTCTCTTGTTGAACTAACCTCAAAAGGTTTGTGGCGTACATTTATTTCTAAAGGTTTCTTTGTCTAATCTAAAATTGTCAAAAATACCAAAGGTGTTTAGTTGTGCCAAGCCTAAATACCATACTTGGTATATTCCTGACATCCAATTTTAGTTTTACATGACAAAAAATCTTCTTTCCACAATTGGATATGTCTTACATCTTATATTCATCATCTAATGCCTTTGATTCAAGTATGTATGAACTATTTGTTGAGTATGTTATCACAAGAAACATTCATGCCAAAAACATGGAATAATGTCTCATTATGACTAAATGGGAACATGAGATAAATGTTTTGGTTATATTAAAAAACATGTTCAAATTTAATAAATCACTTGGCAATTAGAAGTTATGTGTTTCTCACCATGGACTTAGGACTCACCCTTTCTTAGATGCGTGGAGAAGACACCTCACTCCTAGTAATGTTTCCCAACTAACCTGGTTACTATATTTCGATACATATATGTGAAAAGTGTATTGTATTTAATACCCAAGAAGTATGTGAGAAACAATACTTTATTTGATGAATATGAACTGAACGAGGAGTGGGTACTTGCTTCCTGTATTTCAGTTCACTGCATTTTTAAACTTCCATAAATTTATTTATAATATATGATGAAAATAAACTCCTATTATGTAACCAGCCACTTTTCTTTTAAGTAAAATACGATGGTTCCTTTGGTGTAACTTTCCATAGGCCTTTCTACCTTGTCTTTCAATATATTCATAATAAGAACAAAAGGTTGGGCTACCTTTAATATTCTTATCACTTGTTGAATTTTACATTAAAGGTAATAAAGCGCTTACTCTATACTGTTTGTTTTTATCCTTAAACAAAACTAAAATAATTAGGTGTAAAAGTTATAAGAATGGGATGACATGAAGTATTCTTAACTATCCTTTACTTTACACAATCTGAGTGAAATCATCACATTCAAATCTTTCTTCACTTTCTCCTTGAAAACATCAAAGAGATGAGACTACATGTAACATCATCCATGTCATGATGTAGCGACAACAACTGACATTAGTCCTTGATGATTTCATTATGAAAAAACCATCGTATGATTGATTCATGAGTCTCCTGTAAATAGTTTTACACCCTTGCTTGCTGAGGTGGATTAACAGGTTGGGACAGAAGCACCTTGAATTTCCGTTATAGTAGTAATGTGCGCAAGAGCCTATACTACACTTGGAATTTCATGCATTTTTGGACATTAGCTTTTTCCAATATTTATCACAGTTTTATTGTGATATTAATTTCCATTCTCTACAAATAAACATTAGTAGATTGTACTTTAATATTGATTACCAAATTCAAATTTAATAATTAAATGTCTCCCACTAATTTTTCAAATTTTAGTGACCCTATATACTATAATCGGAATACTCTTGAGTATTCTAGTGGAAAAGATCTCCAAACTACCCCTCATAGTCTACAAGCTATGGCTATGCCACTTCTCGGAGGGTTCAAGGTAGGTTTTTGGCTGGCCAATCACATTAACTATAATCTGTTGAGTGAAGTCCCAGCTTCAAAAATCAATACTGATTCACTCAACGCTTGCCTCTAAAATTACAACAAGCTAGATATGGCAATTTCTTTACTGCAATTTTAGTTAATTCAACCCACCATTCTAATAAGAACTCCCTAGTAGTAAGAGGCACCCTCTGCTATGACATGTCATGCACCTCAAACAGCCAGTTTTGTTAAAAAAATGAATGATGGAAGGATGTTGTGACATAATATTTTCATTGAGGGTTTTATTTCACTTCTCTCGACGAATGTAAACCATTTATATTAAACTTGTTCATTTATGTTGTCGCGCTCACAACTGAAATTTAATAGAAAAACATACACCGCTTCTTTATGCATTTTATTATCTATTATTTTATGTATTCTCCCACTGTACGAACATGGATACAATAATAAATAAATGCATAAAGGTAAACTACTTCTCGACTGGTTTTGAGCATCTAAATGACCTAGGGGCATCATACATGAGTCGAAGCTTGAATCTTAATGCTGCTTTTCCCCTTGTCTTGTAGTTTATATTCACTTATGGAACATAGTCTTGTCTTGACAGGGTCCACATCATGTCTAGGAGTACCGCCTCATCATGGAAGAATCCACGTGTCGTCTTGCACCGTCTTCATCAACGTACACCGCCTCATCTTGGCGGGGTCCAGGTTATTCATCGTCTTCATCCGACATATAATAATACTTGCGCGCAGGCGAGGGGGACTAGTGGGATTAATGTACATCACGTGAATTGGACATGTAGGTCCTTATATATTTTAACCAAAATGGAAATATGATGTGCATACTGTCTATTTAATTAATTACAATCATCGCATGCAGTTAAATAATTAATTAAATAAAAGGCAACATACACGGGTCGATGCCCAATACCAGCAGACAGGTAAATGATGCGCGAAAAAAATTAAAATTCATTACAAAAGTACAAGGGTTATTTAATTAAATTAAATGAATTAAATACTTCAAAAAAATTAATTAATTATCAGTCTTTTGATTAATTTAATTTTAATTCAATTAAATTGAATTAATTTTATCTGGGTATCAAAATTTATTTATTTTCAACCATAAATAATATATTAATTAATTTAATTTAATTTTGTAATTAAATTAAATAATTATATTAATTGAAATTAAATTCAATCTCGAAACACCCGCTATGACCTGTTACGGGTTGGGTTGAACTTGCCCATACCCCTAATAGGCTTGGAAAATCTCATACATGGAAGGTACAACCCAATCAAATCTGGTTGGGCGGACCCACCCATACCCTTATTGGGGTGATTTAGGTGGGGCACATCCGTTTCATGTGTACTTGTGATCAGAACCGACCGTGGCTACAATGGAATGCCCAGAGGAGGCCGATACGACAACCTGAGCGCGAAGCACAAAGGGAAGGGAAGTCCACGATCGGGCGATCGGTCGATGACGATCCAGAGCTAGTGTAGTTCGCAACTTCGTGAAGATGAGGTTACGCCACTGGGAACTGGTGGGTGCAGGAGGCGGCCATCCGGAATGGCTCGGAGCCGGCGGTCCTGCCCATGGATGCCCCGTTACACAAGGGGATCTCACCTCCGAACAAGGGTGCTGTGGCGCGACGAGGGCATCCGTTGGGAGGAATCTAGGACATGATGGTCGGGCGCGACATGGGATGAGGGTGCCCAAGGAATCCTGTTAGCGCTGTGGCAGGTGCTGCTCGGGAGGGTGCGCCAGCATGGAGTTGGGCGGCGGCGACATCCGCAATGGTGTGCGAAATCCAGGATCAACACACTAGGGTTGTGGGATCCTGCGGAGAGGAGGAGCCGGCTGTGCTGTGTGCACCATGACGGGCGTGGAGCTCTGTCCTGCTGGAGGGAACCGAAGTGTCTCTGAAGGTAGGGTCGCAGGCGGCTGGGAGGAAGATGGTAGCTGGTTCAGATAGATGGTAGTGGCGGCCTATGAGTAGCCCGGTGAGGAGGAAATCTTGGTGTGAGGCAGAGTGACTAGGAGGGCTAGCTTGGGCGCACTGCGATTGCTAGCAGGGTGGCACACCACAGGTGAAGGCGTGCCAGCATGCAGGGTTGGGCTGCGGCGTAGATGGGTGTCGGGTGAAGGCCAGACCTCCTGGGGTTCAACGGCTTACCAGGTCGGAAGGCAGGTGGCCTGGAGCAGGGGCGACGACAATCTAGGAAGTGCCTCCTGCAGCAGCATGCATAGGTAACTAAGGGGGTCCGTGCAGACACCCTGTAACTATTAATTTTTTTTAAAAGATGTCTCCTTCCATTTTAAAATTTTATGTCTCCCCTATTTTTTTATTTGAGTTAAGTTTCCACCCAAAAATAATTTCTACACCTCCAAAAATTCTAAAGTCTAAATTGGCATTTAATTTTATAATAATAAAATTATTATAGTAAAATAATAATTTATTATTATATAATCATTATAATAATAAAATAAATATTATTATAACAATAAATTTTTTTATAAAAATTATACAATTGAAAAACTATAAAATAAATAAATATACATTTCGAAAATTTTGAAAAGGAATAAAATTTTAGTAACCCGAACATAAACCGCAAACTTGGATCCATTCTGAAAAAATTAAAATGACCATAACTCATTCATTCGGTATTGGATTACCGCACGTTTATAACCACTGGGATCGTCTTTGTACCCTCTACTTAATTTTAGAAAAATTAATTTTTTTGGGCTCAGAAAATCTGCACAATCACTCTGATTCAACTAAATGGTTTCGGGGCCCGCATCGGAAGTTGGTGGGCTGGGGATTTCAAATTTTTTTTTTCAGCGGATCAATGGTTCTTGTCGATGTCTATGATCCGAGCTCCGGAGAGGTCCAAGTATCAAAAGTAAATTTTAAAGAGCACAAAATTAAAATGAAAACAAACCCATTTCATATCTGAAGCTGCGGTCGACTGCAACTAGTCGATGTCAATCATCGCTTGATAGATCCAAAGTACGAACCCTCTAGATCATCCACACATGCTTCAAAAACATGAGAGATTGTTTATTGTCAAATTTCAGGTTCTAACACAGAGATCCGACAACACTTTCGACGTCCCGACGATCACCGCATCAATATGCCTTCGATGCGAAAGAGAGATCGTAATCCAAGCTTCATGGATCGAGAGATTCTCTCTTTAGAGAGCAGGAGGATAGAGATGCTCTGGATTTCACTCCATGGAATGAATGAATAGTGAATTTCACACCATAAGAGAGAGCCTCCTCCTATATTTATAGTGGAGTTGAGAAATACCCAGTTGGGTTCCCCGACCCCCGTTTATTTCAACATCCACTAAATAAATAATTTTGATGAATTAAACTGATTCAATATTATTTACTATTTTATCACATACCTGTAATATATATAACTTATATTACATGATAAAACCCGAGCCATTTAACACGACTCACTGTCCTGCTTAACATTAAATGAACGTTAAATATTAAAATAATATCCATTCGATTAATATTTTCCCATATTTAGTAAACATGTAAATACATTAAGTAAATTCAATCCCAAATAATCATAACTTGAATATTAATGAATTTATTTAATTCTTTGGTGATCGATAACTTGGACAAAACACAGACCTCGTGGCGGGGCCCACTATGTCCATATACCTATTCAACTGAATAGGGCGGAATCTTGAATACGCTATTGTATGTGACCCTCTACGCCCATATCTAGATAACAGTGAATAAGATCCATATACAAAGAGCAGAGTACAGAAACCCATCATGGCCCCTAAAGAGATAAGGATAGTCATTGTAATGACTACCATCCTACAAACACTAACTGTGTATTATAATCTCTTTTTCATTAAATATATCATAAAGCAGGACCCACACTTATGTCATCATACTTTTCTTGCTTTATTATTTGTCAATCTATCCGGATGGATTTACCTTTGTACTTCTTTGACCAAAGACTTATGAAGGAAGCACCATCCTGATCAATCAGGCCTGAGATATACAACTTCCTATACATGGAAGCGATAAATCCTTTTTGACCATTCATCCATGTCATACCACCAAGGACGCACCCAACACAAGCTACCTCATCACGATTTCAATACCATGGTTTTCACCTTGATTCAACGTATATAATAAAATGATACACATTTTTAATGGCCTCAAGTCAGGAGACCAAAACACATGTCCGTAGATAGGAACAACCAATGACACCCAAAACATGTGGTGTTTCTATTGGAGAGTCTGTCCTCATGATCTCAATACTATAGATTACTAAGTGCGAACTTCATAAGAAGAAGTCTCAATGCTTATGATCCCCTAGCACCTAATAGTCATAAATCTACTATTTCTAGTCATTATAATGTATCTAAACTACAAAAAATATATTTAAGATTAATGTCATAGTATCTGGAGGTTCTCATTATAGCCTGAGATCTTCTATAACCCTTCTATATGACAGTTAATCTTTGAAAATTACTATTATAATAGTGGATGTAGAAAATTTTACACTATAATGGTAAGATGAAAACATGTATAACTAACTGTACACATGATATAGTAATCAAAAGTTCAACATATTTGGGTCTAGGGAACCCAATATTTCAATAGATTGTTCCACTATGGAATTATCCTTATCTGTTCGAAGAGTTTTTCTTCTATTATTTTTTGGAAGACAAAGTTTTAACCATTAAATCAATGAGTTTATCTCATTAGGTATTAGAGGATAAAAAATCAATGATCATAGACGCCAATGAAGCATCAAATATTTAGGTATGATTCAAGACACCCTGATAGATATTTAAAAAACCATATGTCTATAATCTTACTATTAATTTAACTAAATATGTACATTGGGGAGAAGGATAGGGAGTGGATTTTGGACCAATAGTTGTATTTCTAAAACATATTAATGGAAGAGAACCTCTACAAATATTGGTTGTGACCTAGAATAATGCATCAACCAAAAGAGTGTATAGTATATTCTAGTACACTATCACATCATCGTGTGTCTGCTCCATGTATTATACATTAGCATAGAAATAAGTAAAACTAATATGCGTTCCTGTGATTTATTTCATGTAATCATATTTAATATTTTGTGAATTCAAAATTAAGATAAATAGAGTGATTGAATGATTTTATTTTTAAGTGGAGAGAAATATCAAAAAAAAATTAGGGAACTAAAAGAGGGAAAAAAGATCTAATTGGAAGTGTACCAGAATTCAAACCCTCTCATAGTGTATTCATTCCTTTTAAATTCAATAATTGGTATCATATCGAAGAATTTTTTAACTTTTTTCCAATCTATAAATCAATTATTGATTTTCTGTACACATGGATTCCCTGATAAAGAAACCATTTTTCAATGGTACTCACATTAATAGTTATAAAAGGGGGATGATTACTTTCCTACAGTCTTGTGAAAAGGAGATCTAATAGTATATACTTTATGGTACTAATTTTAGAATTTAATGTGACAGAATTTGAGATATTGAGGTAAAAAATGTTTTAAAATGAATTATCTCCAACTAAGTGTTCAAAAATTCCAATCAGCATGCCACTTCTTTTGATATCTAGATAATGTTGGAGAGAATTTAAGGAAATTTAGTAAATGTAATGGTAGTTGAGGATCGTATGTCAATAGAAAAACATAAAAAATATCATGTTGAGAATCCAATGAATGAATCTGATGAAAACTTCCTTATGTCAAAAGGATAAAAGAATATGAATATGAAAGAGACTCTTAGGAAGACGAGCACAAAAACTGAGGTGATTTGAATGCGTGATATGAACATATAAAAAGATTTGGTACACCTAGAGTGATATTATATTAGAAAAGGAAGATGTATCGATCCTAACAATTGGTGGAAGGGTCAGTGAAAAAAAGATTATATAAAAATTACTCAGAGCCATTTTGGAAGTATAGAGATAGTTGAACATAATTTAATATCTTGTTTCTGAGAGAAGATGCATTGGAGAGACCAATACAGGATTTATATTTATATATGTTGAATAAGAGAAGGATTGATGAATAAGAAGAAGTTACACTGCTATATTCTACTATTAATGTAAGAGTGAAGAAAGATAATTTTAGTGTGGAATTATGTTAATATAAAGGAAGCGTTTTCTATGTAGCGAGTTTATGGAAGAAAAAGACACAACCCTGACATCATAGAGTGGATTACATCATGAATTGGAGGATATAAAGAGTATTGAATTTATATTTTAAGGAGGACATGAATCTAAAGTTATAACGTAACGCCCCGACCCCAGATGTCTGAAGCTGGTGCATTATTTTAATTCATTGGCATGATTACAATGAATCAAGTCCCAAAAGACTGATCAATTTAGCAGTCTTGGAAAATAGACTACATACATGAACATTACATTACACATTCCAAAATGAAACACAAAATAAATGATCCTTCGATATCACCATTAATCCCATTGCTTAACCGTGCATATCAATCATAATACACTACCTGGAATCTTGGGAAAATAAAACATAAGAAAGGGGTGAGCTTAGATGCTTAGTAAGGGTAAATAATTTATCATAAGATAACATAAAAATTTGGCATAGTGAATAATTGAAAACACATGCCTTTAAAAATAAAAAACATGAACACTTTATGGAAGGAATATGAAATGAGTAAATAATAACATAATAAAACATAGTCATGGGTATTCTACTAGTCAAATAACCACATGAACCATCAAATATAATTTTTATAATGAGGGAATGTATAACGTGGGATATTTTGAAACATTTTTTTAAGGCCTCGGCCAAGTCGTCTAAAAATTATTAATGCCTCACCCAATACCATATATCAAATTTTGAAAGGCCTCCTCCAATTCCATGTCTAATTGTCTCATGATACCTACCGATGCTTCGAGGAGATATAACGGGCTCCACCCATCACTTACTAAGTCCGATACAATCGTCATATGAAAATGTGAAACATAACATAAACATTCATTTAAATCTATCATACAAAATGTTAATACATTAACCATAAACCCTGAATGGTATAATAATAGAATATCCACAGTAAAAACATATCTTAAATCATTCAATATAATATGGAAGATTATATTATAATAAATCAACCTCAATCAAGAATAATATCCAGTAAAGGATGTTGACATAGTTAAAAATGATCAGTAAAACTTTTTGAGAGAAATATACCTTTTTGTGAAATCATTTAAAAGTCACACATTTATAAAGGAAGTCATTTAAAATATATTTTTGAATCAAAGTGTCCCATACCACTTCAATCTTTTTAAAGGAATTAAAATTTTAAAACAATCATGTTAATATAAATAAATCCTGAAAACCATTTTGAAAACATGGACATTAATGTGAAAGATTTAGAAAAATAAACATTTAAAACATTTAAAAGTATGTTTTTGTTAAAGATTACCTTAAAAATAATCCTTTTGAAAACTTTTTATGAATCATGGACATAGATAAAAAATATGTCCCAGTAAAAACATACACATAAACAATCTCGGATAATAAAGAGATTCAGAAATTAACCCCTACCTTGTACTTTTCCTTGGTTGAGGGTACATTAAGCTTCTTGTATAATTGTTAATTTTTTTTATTAAATAATACAATAACTACATACATAAAAGTGATATCATATATGTTCATCAAATATTTCTTTATTAATAATAATTTAGTAGTATCATTCTTTTGGGTGTCAACTGATTCTTTTTCCTTTATAAGTTTTGTTAAGTAAGTCATGTTTGTTATGGATATGATGTGTTTAATTCATATCCAGAATGATATTTTGTTCATAAATATTATTTTCAATAATCAAATGAAATTTATTCTTGATTGGTTACGATGGGGAATGAATCTCATCGCGTTCGTAGAGATAGTAATCCGAACGTACGCATGACCACTACTTCCATTTTTTTATTTTAAAAGGAAAGAAAACCAAATGATACATAGGTATATTATTATTCCAGTATAATATAATATTTTATATATGTTAATTAATTTTATTAACACCATACTTTATACGTTCTATGTACGGTATGAACGAGTCATGTCACTTTGAGGGGGCGGTAGTCCGCACTTCCTCAAATTAAATTATCGTATATATATACAACTTGAAAAGAATAAAGGTATGATATAAAATATAATTACAGAAGAATATAGATAAAATAAATATCATAAATATCATATATAATTATAGTTCCATCAAAATGGCCACCATAATAGGTGGTAGTATAAGATTGAACCATCATCGTTTCGTGAGGCAGTAGTTCGCCATCCACATAAACATTATGTTATATACCCATTAGATAGAGGTGTGAGTAATTTTAGTTCAAATATGTATCATAACAACAACCTAGTATATTGAGGATACTAGTTTTTTATAAAATAAATGAATAAAGAGTGTTTAGGGGGTTGAATAAATAAAATAAAATAAAAGAACTTAAGAGGATATGTTACCTTTAAATCGGGTAACTCCATTTGTTTTGAAACAAAAGGCATCCTTGAAGTGCCTTTTTCCTAAGTTCAGGATTTATAAGGAAGATAGGGATGTAGGGAGCTTAATTGGGCAGAGGTTGGATGAGCCAAGGGTCTTGAGAGGTGTGATAAATGGGTTTGAGGTGAGAGATTTTTATAAGGGGGAGGAGGGGCTCTTTAGAGAAGTTTAAAAATATTATTTTATTATATAATGATTTTAAGTATCTAATGGTCCAAAACAAATTAAAGTAGAGGATAAGATGACTCGTGTAAGAAATAAAATCATCCAATAAGAAGTGGATAGGTTTTGGATATTGTTTTAACTTTTATAATCTCATTTATTTAAATCATTCATTAATTAGGTAAACAAAATGTCATTCTTGTGTCACAATTAATTTTATCTATTTGGTGTCTAAAAATTATAAAAAAATACCATGATGTAGGAAATATTTTTATATTTCAAATTAATTTTTATATTTTAAATGATAAATTTTATAACCCCTTGTAAAATTTGTTTTACTAAATATATATATTTATGTTATTTTTGTCTTTACTTTAAATTAATTAATATAAAGTGACATTATCAATCTCAAGTGGCTCCATGTGGTCCCAAAATCAACCCAAGGATGCCCATGGTCGGAAATATATCATCCAATAGAAATAGGACACATGTTAGGGTAATTTAAAATTATTATAATAATATTTGTTTACCCTTATTTACCATATTTACCCTTTAACAATGGTAAATAAAATAAATAATGAAATAAATATTAATAATGACTAAAAATAAAAGTTACCTATTTACACAATTTTGACCAAATGATTCCAAATATGTAATCCATTTTTCCAAATTCAAAACACATAATTGGAATAAATTAATTTTAATTATTTTTCGTTGTCAAAACAAAAAGCTTGTTTTTAAGAAATAATAACTATCAAAAGATTGACATTTTTTAATGTCCAATTTAAATGTGAATTTACATCCAATTACCTAAATTATATTAAATGATACAAATATAATCTAAGGATTCTTTAAAACCATTAAAATTAATAATTTAAGACTATAAATTATTTCGATTAAAAAAGCTGTTTTCAATTAAAATTTAGTATTTTCCCTATTCATCAAAATATAAAAGTTATCAGAAAAGAACCAAAAATTTATCCAAACTAAATTTTATGTCCCTCTTCTAAAGAATAATTTAATTTCATTAAATGGAATATATAAAAGTGTCAAATATTGGTTTTAAAAAAAGGTTTCCTATTAAAAGGGGATTAAATTGCATTTTTTGAAAAATACTTCATTTATCTGAAGAAAATAAATTTGTTCTTATATTATGTCTAAGAGACACATAATATGGATTCTAAAATTATATAGAATATATAAAATTCAAAATTTTGTTAATAATATTCATAATCTCTTTTTGACCGGCTGGTTTGGTAAGTCGTGGTGCGCTCGAACTCGGTGTTGGGGTGTTACATTCTCCCCTCCTTCAATAAACTGTATCCTCGCAATTTAAAAATTTTCTTTGAAAATAAAAGGTAAAGAATAGAAAAATACCTCTGTGGAAAACCCAAATCAGAAATTGGGATAATAAAATTTTTTCTTAATAAGAGATAAATAGAAATGAAAAAGTCACCACCAAATTATGATCTCTATTAGGAGAATAATGGTGGAAATTAGAGACACATAATTGGAGAAAAAACATAAATATTTATAGGGAGTGATTGAGGTCATCAATCACAAAAAAGTGTGAAATTAAGGGCCTCAAATCCATCAATCTATGATGATTTAAAATATCATCGTTTCTACAAAACATAAGGTATTAGGATAACACATTTTTGGTTATAAGATCCCTTCCCTAAAGTTTATGAATTAATTTAATCATAGAATAAGAGGAAAAAAATATACTTAAAATGTAGAGTTTCATCCTTCAACTAATTACTACAAAAAACTCATCTTTCACTCCAAAATATAATAGAATACAAAAATATTCTATTTATCCTAATAGTATAGGGTTCCAAAAATAATGAATTTATAATTCATTTGTCAGACTATTTAATAAAAACTACATTATAAAAACTTGGACATCACGTAGGAAAGTAGTAGATGATGTGCCCTTGTCACCCTTCGGTTGTGGGTTCAAGTCTCATAGCCTTTCCATACGCAACGAGTTGTCACCCGACCTCTGGGTTTTCCTTTTTATGAAAATCCAAAAATAATATTAGGAAATGATTTAACCTTAACAATAGTATCCAATTTCAAACTTAATGTATTGAAAACTTTATACTTATCTACAATACTTCTATATGAAATCACAGTCCAAAACTTATAAGGAAGGTCACATAGTATACATGTAAATACCTTAATCGTCTATTCTCTTAAAATGTGGTAATAAAATGAATTGCCAGAAAACCATATTTTAATAGGTATGTACTTACTTATTCCTTCTCTAAATCATAGAATAATATATATACTCCTTAAATCCAAAAATGTTGTAATGTCCAACAATGATGGAATAAAAAACCATTAATTAGTTCTAGGGTAGTCAATAATTTCCAATATAATTTATCCAAATCAATTATCTCTTATTCCAAAATCAATACCACAATATTAGGACCATATTAAATTTTATCTTTTATTCAACCATGTACTTTCCAAAAAGGTTTAACTTTTTATTGAGTCACTTTTCATGGTACCACACAATCTCGAATCCTTAATGAAATAATACTGCAGTACAACCCATATATACTCCATAATTATTATAACCAGTAAATCGTTGATACAACACTCAAATGACATAATTATTTAATATCAGAATAAGAACACTAGTCATTACTCTTTATCTGTGGTAATATAATAACTTATTTATTATCCAATAACATAATTTGCGGTATACACTGATTATTGGGACATTGATTCACGTAGTGTCCCAACTCCTTGCAGATGAATCATTATACACTTGAATCATTTTTCATACCCTAACAATCACTTACTTGGTGTCCTTTTAATCCACACATATAAAAAACACACATTCCCTTTATGAATTTACCATGGTGATTCTTTCCACATTTTTCACATAAGGTAAAATCTTTCATTCCCTTATTCCCTTTATCCATCTTTCTCTCTACCAACCTTTTCTTCTATAGATTCCCTTCAAATTCATAGGACTTGAATAATTATTTACATATCTTATTAAAAAATGGTATTATTTATTCATATGATTATAATAAGTGGGAGACTATTTCCTTTCTAAATGTTGGATTAATACCATGAAAGATATGCTCCTCCATACTCTTTGGATCATGCGTATTGCTGGACTTCTCATTCTATCTGCTGGGCACCATTTCTAAACAATGACATATACTAGGTTTGTTTATGAATCACAATGCATAATTCCAAACTTGTAAAATACCTAACGTAAATTGAAAATATTAGGCATATAATCTATAATGATAAAAAATGTTTTCTTTGTGGAAGTATTTACGCCTAAATCCTGCATAATGTATTTTAAAGAAAATGCGAATTATCCTAAGCATATCCCCTGGGAGTGTCATAACTAAGAGTATAGTAAGACTTATTGTTGTCTACCAGGATACCCCATGTCAAGCTCAAAACTCTGTGTCAGAGTTGTCACTCCTAGGTATATCTATGCCAGAGCCATCTGAACCTACTCGTTTCCAGAAAGGGATGTATTTCTTGGAAAATTCAAAAAATATATTCATTACCCAATTTCTAGGATGTTCTTCTATACTAATCCACAATTTATATCTTAGGGTAATGATCTCTAATCAGAGTTTTTCTAAATCTAGTTTCCAAGGTTATTTCTAAACTTCCTCTAATACCAACTATAACAAACTGACCCTAGAAGCCCGGATCCAGTTCATTATTTTAATACATTGGCATGATTACAAGGAATCATGTTCCGAATGACGAATCAGTTCACCAGTCTTGGAAAATTGATTACATACATGAACGTTACATTACACATTTAAAAATAAAACACAACATAAATGATCCTTTGAAAATGACATTAATCCCCAAGCATAACCCTACATATCAATCATAATACACTACCTGGAATCCTGGGAAAATAAAACATAAGAAAGGAATGAGCTCAGATGCTTAGTAAGGAAAAATAATTTAGTAGAATATAACATAAACATTAGGAATGCTGAATAATTGAAAACATATTCCTTTACAAATAGTAAAAATGAACACTTTATGGCAGGAATATGAGATGAGTAAATAATAACATAATAAAACATAGTCAAGGGTATTCTACTAGTCAAATACCCACATGAACCATCAATATTATTTTCATAATGAGGGAATTTATAATGCGGGACATTCTAAAACATTTTTTCAAGGCCTCAGGAAAGACGTCTAAAAATGATTAAGGCTTCGGCTAAAACTATATATCAAATTGGGAAATTTCTTATCCAATTCCATGTCTAATTGTCTCATGAGACCTACCGATTCATCGAGGAGCTACATCGGGCTCCACCCATCACTTACTAAGTTCAATACATTCCTCACATGAAAATGTTGAAACATAACTTAAATATTCATATTAAATCTAGCATACGAAATGTCAATACTTTAATCGTAAACCTTTAATGGTATAAAAATAGCATTTCCATAGTCAAAAAAATCTTAAATAATTCTATACAAAATGGAAGATTGTATTATAATAAATCAACCTCAATCAAGAAGAATATTTAGTAATGGATATTGACATAGTTGAAAATGATCAATAAAACATTGTGAGAGAAAGATAAATTTTTGTGAAATCATTTAAATGTCACAAATTTATAATGGAATTAATTTAAAATAAATTTTCAAATCAAAGTGTCCCATACAACTTTGAAACTATTGAATAGAATAAACATTTTAAAACAATCATGTCTATATAAATAAATCCTTAAAACCATTTTGGAAACATGGATATTAATTAGAAATATTTATGAAAATAAATATTAAAAACATTTAAAATGATGTTATATATAAAGTGTACCTTAAAAATAATCCTTTTGAAAACTCTTTCTTGAAACATGTACATGGATAATAAATATGTCCCAGTAAAAACATACACATAAACAATCTCGGATAATAACGAGATTGAGGAATTAACCCATACCTTGTAATTTTCCGTGGTCGAGGGTACGTTAAACACCTGTATAATAGTCAAAAAATTGTTATTAAATTATACAATAACTATATACATAAATGTTATATCATATATGATCTTCTAATATTTCTTTGTTAATAATATTTTAGTAGTATCATTGTTTTGGGTGTTAACAAGTTAGTTTTCCTTTATATGTTTTGTTATGTAAGTCATGTTTGTTATGGATAGAATGTATTTGATTCATATCTAGAATGATTTTATGTTCCTAAATATTATTTTTAATAATCAAATGAAAATTATTCTTCAATGGTTATGATGGGGAATGAATCTCATCGTCTTTGTGGAGACGGTAATCCAAACATACGCACAAACAGTACTTCCATTTTTTTATTATAAAAGGAAATAAAACCAAATGATATATAGGTATATTATTATTGAGGTATAATATAATATTTTATATATGTTATTTATGTTCATTAACACCATCCTTTATTTTTTTTATGTATGGTATAAATGAGTCATGTCACTTTGAGGGGGTGGTAGTCCGCACTTCCTTAAATGAAATTATCTTATATATACAACATGAAAAGAATAAATATATGATATAAAAAAGAAATAAATAAGATTATAGATAAAATAAATAACATAAATATCATATATAATTACAATTCCATCATAATGGCCACTATAAGAGGTGGTACTAGAAGATTGAATAATCACAGTTTCGTGAGGCAGTAGTTTGCCATCCACAGAAACATTATGTTATATACCCATTAGATAGAGGTGTGTGTAAGTGTTGTTCAAATAAATATCATAAAAACAACCTAGTATATTTTGGATACTGGTTTTGTTATAAAATAAATCAATAAATAGATTTTATGTGGTTGGAGAAATAAAATAAAAGAAACTAACTTAAGAGGAGATGTTGCCTTTAAATCGGGAAAACCCTTTTGGTTTGAACCAAAAGGCTTCCTTGAAGTGCCTTATACCTAATTTATGGCTTATAGGTGGAAGAGAGGGATGTATGGAGCTTAATTTGGTAGAGTTTTTACTATACAAGGGTCTTTAGAGGTGTGATAAATGGGTTAGAGGTGAGATCTTTTTCTAAGGGGAGGATGGGCTCTTTAGGAAAGTTTGAAAATAATATTTTATTATATAATGATTTTCAGTTTCTAAAGGTTCAAAACACACTAATGTAAAATATAAGATGACTAATGTTTGAAATAAAATCATTCAATAAGAATTGGGCAGGTTTTTGATATTTTGTTTTATTTTTATAATCTCATTTATTTAAATCATTCATTAATGAGGTAAACACTGCATCATTATTGTGTCATAAAAAATTTTATATATTTGATGTCTAAAAATTATATAAAAATACCATTATGTAGTAAATATTTTTATCTTTTAAATTAATATTTATAGTATAAAATATAACTTATAAAACCCCTTGTAAAAATTGTTTCAATAAAAGATATAAATTTATGTCATTTCTGTCTTTACTTTAAATTAATTAATATTAAGTGTCATTATCACACTCAAGTGGCTCCATGTGGTCCCAAAATCGACCCAAGGATTCCCATGGTAGAAAAGGTATCAACCAATAATAATTGGACACATTTTATTTAATTTAATAATATTATTATAATAGTTTATTACCCTTATTTACTAGATTTACTCTTTAACCATGGTAAATAAAATATTTACTGAAGTAAATATTCATAATGTATAAAAATAAAAGTTACCTATTTAAAGTATTTAGACCTCTTGATTACAAATATTTTATCCATTTTCCCAATTCAAAACACATAATTGGAAGAAATTAATTTAAAATTAATTCCCTGTTGTGAAAACAAAAAGCGTGTTTTTAAGAAATAATAACTATCAAAATATTGACACTTGTTTATGTCCATTTTAAATGTAAAATTACATACAATGACCTAAATTGTATTAAATTATTAAAATATAATATAATGATACTTTAAAGCCATTAAAATTTATAATTTAACACTATAAAGTATTTCGATTAAAAAAGTTGTTTTTAATTAAAACTTAGTATTTTTCACTATTCATAAAAATATGAAAGTCATCAGAAAAGTATAGAAAAATTATCCAAAATAAATGTTTATGTCCCTATTCTAATGTATAATTTAATTTAATTATATTTAATATATAAAAGTGTAAAATATTGGTTTTAAAAAATTTTATCCATTAAATGGCGGTAAAATTTCATTTTTTGAAAAATACTTCTTTTATCTGAAAAAAATGAATTTGTTCTTATATTATGTCTAATAAACACATAATATGGATTATAAAATTATATGGAATATATAAAATTCGAAATACAGTTAATACTATTCATGACCACTTTTTGAACGGCTAGTTTGGTAAGTTGTGGTGCACTTGAACTCGGTGTTGGGGTGTTACATATAATATAAGATACAATTTAGAATATGGGAAGACCCTCATGTCAATAAACCAATAATTTAATTCATTGAAGCTATAATTAGATGATAAAGAAGATCATTTGGACATTTAATTGATTATCTCTCTTTCCAAAACATTAAAAGGGCAGCATGCCTTGAAAAAGCACATTCGTTACCTAAATAAATCCATCCATAAAATGTTAGTATATTGGATTTTGGTACATCGAAACATCACTGTGTGTATACTACTTGGAATATCCCTTACTGGTGAATTAAATAAAATCTATGTGTACTCTTGTGGATTACATTTTTTATTCTTATTTAGTATTCAGTGAGATCAATATTTGGATAGATAGAGAGATTAAAAATGTTACTTACAATGAGGAAGAAACATATGAATGACTGAAGGGACTAAAAGAATAGATAGGTTGTATATTAGGTGTTCACCTTGATTCACCAACCTTCTTAGGTTGAATTTATCCAGATTTATCCCAACAATCATACTATAAAGTGATCCTTGATTCATGATTTTCATCAAATTTTATCTATCATTCTTGGTTGAGTCATCATAAAATGATTATTGGAGGTGTTTTAACATTCAAGTACAATCACATACACATAATGTTATTTTTAATTTAATTAACTAGTATATTAAAAATGAATATAATTATTTATGATATTTATAAAACATCCCATGAATAGAATGAATGTTTTTATAGTTTCTATAGGCCTATAAAAATTGGTTCAACCATGAGGTTTCACTGGTTGGATATGATACTGTAATTTTTTCAACTCTTCAAAAAAAATTATCTCTAGTTCTCACTTCTCTATAACCTTTAAAATATTTTACTAGTGAAATATATAATGTTATTATAACTTAATATCCATGAAGCTCATAGGGTATATTATTAATGAAATAATTTAAAGTGTTACATTTAGGTATCAAAATGATGTGAATTCACTTTATATCATAAAAGAGTTCAAAATGTGAAGGTAATGAAATAATATAAAGAGTCAAATTAGTTAGAAAAATTATATCAAGGATATTTTATGATGGAATTTTTTTATGAATAATGTTGATTATCATATAAAGAGTTCTATATAGATAATTTTTTTTACTAATACCATAACATTGGATTTTTTGAAGTAAAATAGTTTGAATACATGGTTAATGAATTAATCATTAAGAATCTATTTCTCAGTCTCAACATTTTTCAAATCAGATTACTTCATTAATTTTGTCCATTTCGAATTTAATGTGAGGGTTTTATTGGATGGTCAGATAGAGAAGTGGCATGAATTACACAGAGATGTAATACTTTTAACATAACCAAAAAAGTTCATCAAACTTATGAATGATAATAAATTTTATCACATATGATATAGAAAGAATGGTTTATATGTACTGTTTTGTTGTATATTCTTAAAAGATCTTGTTAATATAGAATTTTCCATGTTACAATAAAGGTAGACTTCCTGTTATCATTCTTGTACATTAGATGCATATTTTCCAAGAGTATAAATGATAATTAACATCTAAAATTATAATTATGTGCAATACCTAACTAATGGTCGTTATGGATTATTTTATAATGTGATGAAATGTTTAGTTTTTCTTGAGTATTATTTCATATAGAGATAAAAAATATGCTCAAGAGATATAAAAAGAGTTTTGTGTGATGGATGACTACGCAAGTATATACCACATGGATATTCATGAACCATGGCATTAGTATATGAGAGTTTTATGTTTCATATTGAATAAATTTACCTAAGTTTAGTCAAATACCTATAGTGATGACCTTTATAATTTGATAATACCTTTTTAAATCTTTATGTCTTAGCTAATTAGGGTTGGTTTTTTATGTTGCTGATGAAGTCATCGACTTGATATTAAACAATATGGTATTTTATCTCCTGTATAAAAAGTATATAATTTGGGACACATATTGATAGAGGATGGGAAGTGTATGAATGTACCTAGATAATACATTTTATAGGATTATATATTTTTATGGAGTGTATGAGAAGTCATCATCAATTAAGATTAATGACATGTGATGTATTCATTGACATGATTGGTTTATTCTTAGATAATTGCAAACATATGCCTAGGCTATATGGGATTGAAGTTATCTCTACCCCATGGTCACTAAATGTCTTGGAAAAAGGGATTACATGATTATTCATACAAATAATTGATTTATTTATTGGACATATGTATAGAGAAACACGTGTTTGATGGAGATCATTCAAAATCATTTTTTTTTACTTGAGTAGAATTCAAAATTTTCTAAAGTCCACTACTTTCTTAAATCTATGTACTTATGAATTTATATATTTTTTCCATTATAAAAACTCCCATGGGTACCATATTTTGGATGTGTTAATGAGGATCAAGTTTATGAAACATTAAGAGCTACCTCAAAAGTGTTTTGGAGAATATTTGAAATACGTTCTGAACATAATTTCATAATTTATTTTATATCATGAAACAATATATGAAAATTATTGATATATTCTATAAATAAGAGATTTATAAATATCAAAAATATTTTTTGGTTGTGGATTCAAGAGTTGTTTAATATAACGTGACATAAGGTAGAAGTGTACTAATCCTATGAGTCTTTTAATGAAAGTGAGTGATTGTTGAATTAATAACTAAAATAGGTATGAAAAAAACATATTATTTTTTAGGGAATATAATGGAGAGTTACAAAATTTAGTGAATTTCACTATATAGTGGTGCATTTTTGTGGAATTATTGTTCCATGAGATAGTGCATGGGTTCATTTAATCTTCCATCCCAACAACTATCATATTCAGTTATTCATCATGTGATAATTAATCCAAAGAATTTTTACATTTAAAAAATTCATTTAAGCATGAAATGGACTTATGGGGATCAATACAAAATATTTAAATGGGTTGGAATGTATAAAACATTCATATATATATTGGATAAATATTTAGTGTTCAGTGATATCTACATAAGCTGTATGGATCCTTATAAGAGGTGTTCAATTATATTATGGAGAGAGTCAAAAAAAATTATCAATCCCACTATAACATTTATAATATTATCCCTCACATTTAAACACTATTATAGTAGAACATATATTTGAGAGAGATCCTACCCATGCAATAGGTGATTAACCTAATATTTGGATAATGTTGGAGGAAAGACCTTTCTTATGATTCTTAGTAATCTCATTAAAACGCATATGATATTCTATTATTGGATTAATCAAGTAGTGTGATATATTTTTATCTAATTCTAAATTTAATTCATCCCAAATGTATAGATAAATATGCGGTTTAATGTGTTTTTAGATGTTTAAATATTAAATGGTTTAAATAAAATCAAACATATGTTATGAAATTATATAGATCTGAAAAAAATATTTTATGAAAACAATTTTCCTAAAAAAAACCCATTATTTTAATATCATGGAGTTTATATTAATACCTAGAAAATAATAATATGAAATTCTCATATTGGATAAAATTAAATTATTCATTTTTATCCCTGACTAAGATATAAAGTCTTTATAATATATTTATGAATTGTTTATAAATTTTATATCTCATTATTAAATATATGATTTTTTATATATTTAGTCATTCCATACATTATTGAAACATATAAAGTTTTATACTCTTAATTGTGATGTATTTTTTTTTGTTTAAAGTGTTAAATTTCCTATAAATTATCACACATGTACTTATGGAGTGACATACTTAGTATGATAAATGATTTAGTTTTCATATACCCTAAATTTTTCTTGTTATTAGGTTATGAACCTACATTTTTAATTTTATTATATTTTTATACATTTGGTATTTTAAAATTCTATTGGAATAATAATATCACTTGAGTGAAGTATCCTTTTGTAGATGAACTTCTTGTTGGACTACTCACTATCTGAGAAGATTTTTCCTTATCAAAAAAATTAATGGTTGGTTACATGTCATTCCATGATTACTCCTGTGTTGTTTTTTATTTTATAATTTTATAATCCTATATATAAAATGGTTTTATATACCTTATACATGGGATGCATTTGGATGTGTATAAATATAGTTATCTTTTAATTTTTCTTAATAACACAATTTATGAGTTGTGTAAAAAGTTTCACATCAATATGGTTTGAACATATTGATTTGGTGGAATGAATTGGATTCAAAACTAAATTGTTAGAAGAATGAATACATGTAAGAAAGAATATATGAGATAAAATAGTGTTATTAAATCCCATTTAAAAACACATTGTGTAAGATTCCTTCTAATTGACACTTGTGAATACCTTGATCATTTAACCTGGTAGGACATGCCAAAGATGGGTTTCCCTATATTAAGTTATTATAGGAATGATTGTAATGTGGTTAACCTAATCATTAGGTTCCTCATTTTAAATGTTTACTTTGGGTTACACTTAGTTGAGAAACAATAACCATTGGGATATGAGATGAATAAAGTAGACTCAATCTATATGATAAATTAGGGAAAAGTGTTTTCCACTCAACCATCTAAGAGTCATATATGTTATGATTGAAATGATTTTTTTATAGGATATAATGATGACTTATTTAAATTATTAATTAGTGTAGGCTGTGATGAAATATGGATCATGGAACAATAATGTATATAAAGAAAATTAAAAAAGGTCATAATTTTAGTGGATTTATATTTAATAATTTTCCAAATTCAATGAATATAAAACATTATACCCATCTCATAAAATATTCTTTTATAGATAATAAAATCCTAATCTTCAAAATTAACTTTGAGATCATTCATAGATATAAGAGAAACATAATGAAAGTAAACATATTAGATTGATTCAATGTTTAGGAAATGTTTTTAAGAAATAAGTTTTTTTAAAATAACTATATGTTAGATAAATAGCTTCATAAGTATCATAATGTTAATGTGATTCAACAATATAGATACATATAAGAAGTATATTATTATTCAATTATATTTTTAATATCATTAGATACAGTAATGTCCAAAGGAATATTTGTCTCTGTTCATGTGATGAAAATTATTAAGTATGGAAAATAACCCAATGAGACTGAATATTTTTTTTATATAATTCTATGTCTATGAAATCTATTATTTTAGACGTTTTCAAAAAATGAAAATGAGTTTAAGAAAGTTTACTCTATTTTCCTCAAATCATTGAGGATAGTGGAATTAGAAATGTGATGTCCATGTTTTAGTACTACATTATTAATAATAAAGCATAAAATTCTAAACTAGAAGTAAAATAAAGTTAGAAAGCCCAATAAAATTTATTTGAATAAACTATATAGGTTATTAAACATTAAAATGCAGTTATGAATGGCGGAAATGTTTTTAATAAGAAATAATTTTATAGTGTACCTAATGCAGTCTGACAAAATTCATATGAAGTTCATGCTAGGTATCAATATTATTGAATAAATTTTATTTATTATGAATGGTATATGATACCAAATGTATTCTTTATAAATTTCATGAGTATAAAAGAGTTTAAAAAAAGTTATAAATTGGTAGATATAATAATTGTTTTTAAATTATTGGCAATTTTTTTCCACTAATATGTTTTGAATATAAAGGAGTCATTTAAGATCAACTGATTTTGAATAAAGGATGTGTATATTCATATTATTTCATATATATGATTTTGGAATTTATTAGTTAATAAATATTTTCTATTAATTACATAATATGATAAATTTATTATAGATTTCTTATGATTCATAAGGTTCTATAACATGATTGATACGTAGAGAAGGATCAAATTAGATTTACCTTGTAGAAAAGATTTTATCTATGATATTAATTATTATATGAATAATTTACATTCCACTAACCATTAGTGTAATATCTAAACAAATAAAATATTCTATTCTGAATTTTTCCCCTAACAAAAAGAATACCACATATGATATGGTTATAATAATTTATTTTTTAACTATTAAAATTAAACAAATTCACCATTATATAATGAAATAAATGTGTTTTTGTTTCTTAGAATGATATTTATAAAAAAATATTGTTTTTAAGTTGTAGTGAGAGTATATTTAGACTTAAAGAAGTTTTATTTTAACAAATAAAATATAATTCTAGTTAGTATTCAAATTGAATTCCACTTAATATCCTAAAATTTTTAGGGTATAATAGTAAATAAATTGTAAAGAGTTACATTTAGTTACCGTAATGAGGTGAATATCATTTTATATTCAAAGGGAGTTGTGGATGTGTTATTTTATATATAATGTAATGAGTTACATTTTTTTCATAAAGGATCCCAAGAAAATATGATGTAATTATTACAAGGATGATGTTAATGAAGAACATATAAATAGTATTAAGTATACAACTAATTTTATTAACATCATAACATTGGTTTTTTTCAAGTCAAAGAGTTTCATTACATTGTTCAAATTTTTGAAAATTAGGAATATGAGTCCAAAATTTTAAAATTATTCAAAATATATTAATTTAGAGATGTTACTCACCATATGATTAATGTTTGAGGTTTTTATGAGACGGTCTCATAGATATGTGACTCAAATTACATAGACTTGTAATGAGTTTAAAATGACTTAAAAAGTGAAGCATGAATAAGGTGTATCTATGAGCATATCATATTGGATAATATTATATGGTCAATTATGTATATTTTTGTTAAATATTATTAATGAGATTAAGAATATTAAATGTATCATGTCATATAAAATAGAGACTCCAATTTATAATTCTTTGTGTTAGTTTTATATTTTATGTGAATTGAAATGATAATTAACCTCTAAAAGTATGACTTTGAGTTATCCCCAATCAAGGTTCATCATGGCATTTTATAGGCTTTAAAAAATTTAAATTGTTAGAATAAGTAGTATTTCATATAGAGATATTGAATATTATCACAAGGCACAAAAATAAGTTTTTTTGAATTGTATGACCCCCATATATACAATATAAGAAGTGTAATACACTATGAATTTTGTGTAATAGGGGTGTAAGAATAATTTTGAATCCCCATACTTATTTGTGAAGAGATACCTAGAATGAGAACCTTTACACATTGATATCTTTATTATATAATCAATTTGGAATTCCTAATTAGGTTCAGTTGGGTATGTTGTTGATCATGTAATTCGTTAGATATTACTATGATGATTTTTGTTCTCTCATATAATGAGTATCACATATGGTACCTCAATTTTGATAGACTGTGGAGGTTTAGAGGCATACCTGGAGAAGGCTCATATGACATGGTTATCTAACTGGATGGGGAGAATGTTATATTCTCATCCTCTTAGATGAATGATATGTTATATATTCATCAAAATAGTCTTCTAATACTCAAAGTATTGAAAACATATGAGTAGGTTATACGATATTGACATACGCCATGTCCAATGGTCACTTAATTTTTTAGACATGGGGATTATATGATTTTGTATAATTTTATATGATATTGCTGGTGGATATAGGCATCGAGTCACATTTGTTTGTTGAAGATAATTCTATATCCCTTTTTATCTTTAGTAGCATTGAAACATTGTTGGTGGATTAGCTTTTCTTATATCTATGAATTCACGAATTCATGATTTTTTCAATGTCATAAAGGTATGTGGGTCTGCACTTTATATTCTTGAGAATGAGGATTAAGTTCATAAGTCATTATTTTTTATGAAACACAACACCTATCCAAAATAATGACCCCCCTTATATAATATATCCATGGAAGTTCCTTAGAAGATCAATGTATGGTCATTAATAGAGAAATAATTCATAAAAATTTCATGAGTTACACTTTTTGTAACTCAAGACTATTTATTTTCTAATTAATTGTTTAAAATTTATATAATAAATTTGGATTATCCAACTCCTTTAATTATCAACATATGATAATCTTAGATGTATTATAATTAGAGTGAGATTATTTTTTGAATCCAATTGTTATTTCATAATGCTTGTAGCACTATGAACTAAACTACATCTTAGTGAAACTCACCATGCTATGGTCCATCCTAGTATCAAAAAAAAACATGGTATAAAACTCCATGACATAGTGAAAACATTATTACATAATTCAGAAAATAACCCACATACACTAAATACTCATAGACTTAGCATAGTTTTATCTCATGTCACATCATATATAAAATTTCTAGGTACCCATCCAAAACTCCTTTTGAATGTCTATAAAACTCATTTTGAAAAACTATAATAAAATTTCACAACATGTTACATCATATATAACCTATTTTATAAATCCATCATGAATTTTATTCGGGTATTATCTAAAAAATTTTTGGGGTAGCTTTTAATATTTCATAAACGTGATCCTTATTCTCAAGGACTCATAGTGTGAACTCATGTGGATTTTTTGAATCTTCTTAAATTCATGAGTACATTAATGTAAGAAAAGAGGGTCCTATATCAAAGAATCAATTCCACTAAATTTAAAAATTAATTTTTTGTGATTTCTATCAAACATGTGTATCTGGAATTTTATGTCGACCAACTACATTATATAAAAGTATGTGTAATTATATAATGTATCTGTCCATGAAATCTAGTGTTAATGGGTAAAAAAGTACTTCAATTACATAATACATACTCGCATGTTATTGATTCTACATTTATAGGATGATTATGGTGATTATCATGATTTTTTGATACCTTTAGTGGAATTAGTATTTCAGCTAATTATCAGTTACCTCAATCAAATGTTTCTTGTTGGTCCTAGTGAACAACTCATGAGGGGGGGGGGGGGTGAATTGAGTTTCCAATAAAATATATGTTTAAAAACATTTTAAAAAGATTAACCCACCACCCAAATTTAATAGAATAACCAATTTAATAAAAATAACATGATAATATAGTCTGATGTTTTTGAAAAAATTATCTAAATCTCAATCATAGATCAGTTAAAATAATTTTTAAAAATACTTTTGAATTTAAACTATTCTACTCATATCAAACATTATATATAAATTACTAATTTACTTTTACTATTAAAGTATATTTTTATAGAATTTTTAAAAATTTAAATTTGTTTAACTCAAAACAAAAAAAAAACAAAAAATAAAATAAAATAAAGGACATTATATTTTTTACAAGGGTTTCCACATCATGTCGATAATTAATCCCCTTTACATATAAATAACCCTCTTCCATGTAGTTTATTATATAATAAACCATTACCAAAACCAGATCAAGTTTTATAAATAATATCTCATAATGAATTCCATGCACATAGCCACTTCCATTGTTATATATGGGGTAAAAAAATAATTGGTCACACAGAAACTCTTATTAAGTTATTCATGGGAATTGAAATGATGAAAAATAGAGAGGGGGTGGGGGAGAGAGAGAGAGTGTGTGTGTGTGTTTGTGTGTGTGTGTGTCAAGCACTCACCAGTTTAGAATATGAGACTATGTTGTACAAATAGATGGTGGAAAAATAGATCTCAAATATAATTGTAAATAGAAAGGGAAAAACAGTTGATATACGGATAAGTATTGGTATACAATTTGAATTAATTCAAGTGTGAAATATCCCATGAATTTTTCTTTGGAATATGAACAAATGTGTTTCACTAAAAGCGTAGAAAAACTAGGGTTGTATAAATGTAAAATAAGCCTATCTTCTCAACCTATAAAATTAAAGGCTATTACAAACACATGTGACTCAATATTGATCTTTTTGTACAACATGTGATACTCTATAATTATATGTCAACTCTTGTGCCAAATTCCCATATAAGCATTAGGAATCTTCTACTGAATTTATATTTCTCTAGGTCTAATTATCCAATGGATTATAATGTAAAAATAATCAGGATTCTCATACTGATCAACAAATCCATAAAAGATAGAAATTTTATTTAAGAAAACTATGCAATAATTTAAGATTAATTATTTTAAATCCACGTGCTTAATTATAGATTTAAATGAATAAAATATATTTATATAATTAATTTTGAAATTTATTATGGATAGTTACTATATATTTATGGCTATAGATTCACTTGTAGTATATATTTAATAGCAGTAGATTCTCACTTGTGGTAGATCTATCTAATAATATCCAAAACTTTTCTTTGTTGTTATGCCTTTAGGAATAGTAGTTCAACCATTCAATGGAAGATTTACCTATTAGTAAAAATACTTATTAGTATACGAAAAGAGTGGTAGCTTCATATAGGGGTAGCACCATTGAACTGGTAGTGGATCCACAAAGTGGATGCTTCGTCTTATGGTGGCACTATTTAACTAGAGGTAGATGTATCCAATAATCGATTAATATGGAAGAAGTACCATGAGGTGTTAAAAATGTATGGAAGTATCTCCATTGTAGTAGTGGTAGGAAATATTTATATATAGTAGCATCGAGATAACAATGGATATAGCTCCACTTGATAGTAGAATGACCTAAAGGTAGATCATTGTGGTCAGAGGATGGAACTAGTAGTTGCAACTTGAACTAATGATAGCTTGGAGTGGTAACTCTCTTCAACTGATGATAACAAAGTTTAACTAATGGTAGATCCATACTTAATAACTTCTCACAATTTCTCTAAAAAATAACATAATATCAAAAAAATTGATCTCATTAGAAAAATAACAAAAAATTATGTGTGATCATTAAAATACAATAGTACTCAACATTATCCCCCTTTTTAATGATCTTAAACCATGGAATTTATAACTATATAGTAAAAAAGCAAACAAAAATAAAAAAATAATACAAATTAATATTATTCTTAATATTTAAATTCCATATATGATACAATTAGGTATCCATTCATGCCACACAAGTATTCATATGTGATATTCCATATAGTTATGTGAAATGACAATTAATATATTTTCATCATTTTTAGATTATAAAAAATATAAATAAAATATAAAACCAAATAAATTAGATATAAATGAACAAAAAAGTGTATTTTAATTATATAATAATGGATGAAAGGAATTAAAAATGAATTGAAAGAAAAAAAATCAAAATCCCTATCAGAACCTAATTACAGTCTGAGGAATACTCATTAACTCCACTAGAAGTTGAATATAATATATCCATCTATTTTTCTACAACATGATGAGATGGGGTTGTAGGAGATGGAGGTGTACACTACTACAAAAATGAGCAAGGGAAGTACGACCCATTTATCAGTGTAAAAAAAATCACTAATAATGGGGGCCTTTAACAGCACTAAAAAGTGCTATTAAAAGTGACCCTTTATCATCACTTTTTTTAGTGCCGAACCCCCCCCTTATCAGCACTTTTTTTAGTGCTGTTAAAGGGGACCCATTTATCAGCACTTTTTTTAGTAGTGATGATAAAGGGGAGATTTATCAGCGCCTTTTCCTAGCGCTGATAAATTTTATGTTTCAAATAATAATAATTTTTCATGAAAAATAATATGTTGTTATATAAGTATATTTATATTGATATAAATATAATATATATTTTTTAAATATGTTTTAGATAAGTATAAATAGACTATTACATTTAATATATAATAAATTTAGTGAAGATGGATTTAAAAGATTTTAAAAAATATTACTTATTAATAATTTTCTAATTATTATCGATTAAAATTTATTTAATAAAAAATTGAAGACACAAAAAATCAAAATAATTAATAAATGATCTAAAATAAGTTGAAAATGTAACTCAAACTTCAAATGGCCATAGCTTTTGATCTGGGTGTCCATTTGAGCTCTACATCATATCAAATCAAATCCTGTGATGAGCTTTACGCATCTGTGGCCCATGGAAAGCTTATGTCACATTTTTCATGCCCAAAAAGGCACATAAGGCATCCAAAACTGAGTTTTTAGTCTAGATACCCCGATTTGTTAACATTAAAACATGTATAACTTCTGATCCAAATGTATGTTAGGATTTTACCACATGTCATATCAAATATTGTTTCATTTTCTTTGATTTGAATAGTTGTGGAGTTGAAGCAGACTTCTATATTAGAAGTTATGGTTGTTTTAACATTATATGGCTTTTCAAATACACACATATATATGTATTTATTCGTAAATATATGTGTGTGCGTGTGTGTGTGTCTTTGTGTGTATGTTGTATATATGTATGTATGTATGTATGTATTTATTTATTTATAAACACACATAAAAAACATATTTTATAAATGTATTTAAAACTAATCTTATAAATATATATTAATATAAAAATAAATATACTGATAAAAAAGTGCAACTACAAATATATATATATATAAAGATATAAATATATATTAATAAAATAATGAATATATATATACTAATATATGAATAAACATATATGTATTAATATAACTAAATATATTTATATTAATACGAATCTATATTAATATACAAATAAATATAACTATATATATAAATAAATAGATGTATTATTAAATAGAAAAAAGTGAAATGGTTTAGTGGTAATGGTGTAGGAACGCAAGGGGGAGGTCGTGAGTTTGAGTTTGGGTGGAAGAAAGGAAGTGTGCGCGCATGTGTAGGACGTGTGGGAAAGGGCAGCACACGGGAGTGGGGAGGGGCCGCCTAGCTCTGATAAAGGGGGGAAGCGTTGTTAAAAGCTACCCTACGAATATAAATTATTTTTTATTTTTTTACTTTTATCAGTGCTTTTAAAAAGTGCTGATCAAACACACACTTTTATCAGAGATAAAAAAAGCGCTGATAAAATACCCCTTTTATCAGTGCATTTTAGTGCTGAAAAAAGTGTCTTTTATCAGCCCTTTTTTGTGCTAATAAAAGGGGTATTTATCAGCGCTTTTCTGAGCGCTGATGAAATAGACCCCCCATTTATCTTCACCTTGACTAACAGTGATTTTTTTAGTTCTATTAATGCACTTTTATAGCTCTTAAAAAATCCATATTTTTAGTAATGGTAGGAGGTCTAGAGACAATGATAGATGTCTCTAGGAGAAGTAGCCTCCCATCTTATATCGGAGTGAGTTTAAGTGGAATAACTATAAATGATGTAGTCTTTAAAGGGTTGTAAGGTGGTAAAAAAATGGATTCAGTCAAGGGTATAGTAGGGGGTTCTAAAACTACTATCCTAGGGGTAAATAAAATGGTTCCATAATATATGAAAGCAACATGATCACATAACCACTATGCTTCATAGATTTAAATAAAAAATTTGTTTTTTCTGTAAAAAAAATTGAGTTCAAGGGCCAAGGTATTTAGCTTAATCACCTACTACTTGAAGTCCTAGGTCACATGATACATCCTTAAAATCTTAATGAAGAATTTAAAATTGGAATTCATATTATAATGTGAATAATAATTTTAGAGGTATTCTTTAATCACTTTAGTGATAACCTCTCTATAACTCCTAGATAGATTTAAGCATTCTCTTATCAAATTATGAATATGCTCACAACATGACTTGATCTAGTGATGCTCATCATAGTGATAACAAGAAAAACCATTCATCGCTGCATAAATATCCTCTTGAACAATAGAACATATCATATTAGCATCCCTTTAGGTAGGACTAGAAGGTGGAGTTGGATATTTGAAAGAAGATTCTCCATGAGTGGAAATAGACTTCATCCTCTCCAAAATAGTGATCTTATTCCTAGTAAAGATGACTCTCATATCCTCCATGATGATTTGTATAGAATCAATCTTATCAAATAGTCACATACTGTTAATCAAAATATCATCCATATTCTATAATATCCTAGGATTGATATGAAAAATAAAAAATGATATTGTTATCTTCATTTACTCTTCACTAAGCTTGGTCTCATAGGTTGAGGAAGACCTAGGAAAACCATTGAGGTCATAAAATAGACTTAACATAATAGAATCCCAATCATCATTAGTCACATATCTGGATAGAGGTGGAGAATAAGAAGGATAGGAGGAGGATCCCTCTCTTATCTAGGTAAAATAACATCCTCATGTACAGTATGCATAGTAATTCCCTATGAAATAAAAAGTTATGTTTTAATTTCTACAACTATCCGCTATAATAACGATTCATTAGGATACCTCTAGAAAGATAAATGGAAGGTCCTCCATGCTCTGGTGGAAAACATTTATTATCATCACTATCATGCACTAAATCTGAATACTCTTGAAAAAAGTTACGTAGTATCTGGGGATTTATCCCCCTTAGGAGGTGCTCTATCCCCATATATAGTAGAGGTAGCTGACTCAAAATGGATTTTTGAAGCCTAAGAATTAGGATAATCACTATCACTGGAGTCCTAGATAGCTGAAATAGAAGGAGATATAACTTTTCACTCTCCACCAGTAGATATTTTGGACTAAATAATATTATGGTAAGAATAATATTGTTCATCCTCATCGCATAAATCAACATCAAACTTGAAGTCATTTGAAATAACCACCACATCCTCATGTGTCTCAGAAGAAGATCTATCAAACTGATCACCACTAGAGACCTCAATCTTCACTAATTAATCATATTCCATCAGTAATGATTCCCTGGTAGGATGGTAAATTAGAGGAATATCTTTTATATAAGACATAGAAGGGCTCTTATCCACCTCTGTGTCCTTACCATCTTCCACTAAAACAGCTTCTGAAACATCCTCCACAACTCTAGCTTCTTTTGTTTCTTTCATAGCCCCTACTTCTACATTATAGGTGTACTCCACTACCTTATATTGATTTATTCTAGAGTCATCCATATCACTTTGTCTAGTGGGATGCTACATTAGGTTAAACATCTCATATATTGTTTTTAATTACCACCCATCCACTTCTTCAACAATGGATAAAAATTAACCCCAATCATCTTATATGGCACTTGAATTAAGCAAAATCCTACACACTTAGTAACTTCATCATCACCTTCAGACATAAGACTTATTAATACTATCATAACATATACTAACTTGGGATAGGCTAAATAATTTTACTTGGAGGAGGGTTTGCTAAGATCCATCATATAGAGTATTATATATCGACATGAATTTATTTTATCTCATATTTTCATAAGAAATAATAAATATACATCTTTATACCTTATGATGTTAAAGTACCCATTCATGGAAAAATTATTTGTTGTATAGAATTGAACAAAAAATGATATTCACCATAGATATCCACTATTGTAGGCCCTCATACATTATCATTACTATTCAACTACAACATGGAATAAAAAATACAAATATTTCATGATATAGAAGGATATATAATTAATAGTATTTATAAAAACCTTAGTGTGGTGAATTCAAGCATCATTAAAACTATTTTGAGGAAATGATGTGTTCTTTACCATTAATAAATTTCTCGATTAAATATTTTTTAATAGAAAACCTATACTATGAAAACTGAAATATATTATGAACCAACCTATTGTAGAATAGACAAGAATTCATTGATAACCATTAATCCCGTCCGTAGTCTTGGAGCACGTTCCACAAAAATGACTTGCAAAAAATAACTGCACATAATTAATTTATTTTTCAGTGAATACAACCCAAGAGGCGACTTTAGGGTTATTTGGTTTGATAGTAAATCAACTGGATTCACCTATGGATTTCATTGAAGGATGCAATTCATAAAGTTACAAATAATCATGATTTAATTTCACCTATCTCCCACTAGTTTTAGGGGAAAAGAAAAGTGTTGTAAGGTCAAAGGTTAAGAGAGAATGATGAACATGAGTTTTAAAGAATGTGTGAAATAGAGAGGGTTCTCAAAATATTATTTTAATATGATTTTATCATTTAGTGATACTAAATGTTAAATTAAATATATTAAAAATGATAAAAAAATAAATTAATAAACTTAATATATTTTTTAATAATATATAATTGAAACGGTAGGCCTAGTAATGTTGGTTATTAATGGTAGGTTTCAAATGCAGAATCCAAATGATACTATGTGATAATAATATGCAGATGTTAGATTAAAAAAGATATTATCCAATGGTAAAACACTACAATAACATGAATAAGGGTTGATCCTCATGGTAGATCACCATGGTCGACAAAAATGGTAGTTTCAAACATAGATCACAGATGTTAGTACCAATGATAGATAACAAACGGTAGTAATAATAAAATATTACCAATGTTAGTACCAATAATATATCACTAATGGTAGTATCAATTGTAGATCCCCAATAGTAATAAAAATTCTAGATCCAACGTTATAATGTTTCTCCGCCATAACCAAAATAAATAAAAGAAGAAATGGATAACCAAAGCTTATCATTCCTAGTTCATGTCTGATATTGCTCATTCTATAAAAATTCAATGCCATTGTGAATATGTGTGCTAGCTGATGTTCAAGTACTTCTGAAATCTAGTGTTATATAACCATTTTGAAAATGGTCTATCAAAAAGTGTTTTATTTTATCAATATGTTCGGTTATTTTATGATACAAAATGTTTTTGGAAATTTTAATATCACTTGTATTATAACAATTTATAGGGACATTTAAAAATTGATATCCATAGTCTAGTAATGATTGTTTCATTCAATGTTTTTTTGAAACAACTACCTATAGCTATGCTCTTAGATTTATTAGTGGATAATGCAATGGAGTGCTATTTATTCCTACACCATGATACTAGATAATTTATCTAAAAGTTACATGTTACAGAGGTATTTTTTGTATCTTACTTACATAAAAAAGTTAGCATTTGAATAACTATATAGATAAAAAAATTAACTCCAAAATACAAGAAACAAAATTGTTTTTACCTTTTGAGGATTTGAAAATTATATTGATAGAATGTATATGTGACTATTTTAGATTTTATTGAAAAAGAGCATACATAAAAAGACAAAAAATTATATCAGGTTTTCTTGAATTAAAGTATAGTAAACTTCCATCAATACCAATTTTTTTGGTTAACAAGTTTCCTAGTCTATTAAATATCCAATTTATATCCATTAATTATGGGAGTATCACTACCTTTAGTACTATTAAGGAAAAAACTTTTTAAAAGATATTTATGTAGGATAGAATTATAGATATATATTTCTCAATTAAAATAGGGGGTGTGAATTATATGTTTAAAAACATTCATTTTTATCCTTATGAAAATCTATGTTTAACATAGATAAACAATATGTATTGAAAAAGCCTCTTTAGTTGTTAAAAAAGAAACTAACTTGATTAGAATAAATAAATTTAATACAAGTTTAATTATAGAAATATTCTACCTTAATGCATATATAATAATATTTATATTAGAGTATACAATTATAAGAATGTGTATGAAAGTTACACTTTATAACATTAACAAAATTCATAGGAATTAAAACTTATAACAAAACATTAAAAGTTTAAGAAATATTTTAACCCAAAGAGATGGGTATCCAAAAACCATAGATAATGGTCCCTTGATTTTTTTACTTTTAAGAATCTATGTCTTACCTACACCAAGGTAAGCCTTCGATATGATGATTGGAATCAGTCTTGTTATCCCTACAATCCCTCGAACTCTATGGTGGTTGGTACCTCTATATTTCTATCTCTGAAAGCCCTCGTTTGATCAGAAACAATAAGATTCATACTAGGAAGGTTGAACAAGTTGTTCATGGCTAAAAAAGATGTTCACAACATTCTCACAAGGCAGATTTGGAAAAAATATCATCGGGCATCACATCATTCCAGATATCAACATCTCTCCACGAAAACTATTGCCCTTATCATAGTGGCTCGTTCAAATGGCTAGGTATTAAGATGCGTGGATTCCAATGGTTTACTTCCACCTCCAGTGGTAATATTTTTCCATGAATTTCAGAGGGACATGTACATGTGGAACTTAGGAAATGTTTAACTTAAATCATATTGGATAACATATATTTATATAAGAGGACATGAGAAACATTATTTATATGTAAGAAATAATAATATGTAAGATAAAAATTATCTTGTTTAAGAAACTTAATTATAATATGATCTGATAATTTTTTTAAAATATGTTACATAAGAAATGAAAATTTAACAAACAATGAATAATCTAATTTTAATAAAGTGAGAATCAGAGTCTAGAAATTTTGAAAATCAGATTCTGAAATAAAAGAGAACAAGAGTCTGAATTCTGATGATTTCAAAATCCAATTTCATGAGAAATCGAAGTCTGACAACAGAAGAAATTGGTGTCTGATTTTTGAAGAAATCGGAGACCGATTTCAAAAGAAATAAGAGTTTTATTTTCCAATAAATTAGAGTGTGGTTTAAGAAGAAATATGACTCAGATTTTAGGATAAATATGAACCTAATATTAGAAAAAATCAGAGTTTGATTTCCGAAGAAATCAGATTCTTATTTCATGTGAAATAATATTATGATTTCTAAAGAAATCAGATTCTAATTTCATAATAAATAGGAGTCTGGTTTCAAGGGAAATTAGATTCTGATTTGAAGAGAAACTGGAGTCTGATTTCAGGATAAATAAAATTCTTATTTCAGGAAAAGTTATAATCTTATTTCAGGAAAAATCGAAGTCTGATTTCAGGAGAAATCAAAGATTCATTTCAGGATAAATTAGAGTTTTATTTCTAGATAAATTGATGACTAATTTCAAGACAAATATGAGTTTTATTTCAGGATAAATCTGAGTTAGATTTCATGAGAAATCGAAGTCTAATTTCTAGAGAAATCAGAGTCACAATTCTAGGGAAATTGGATTCTAAGTAACTATAAGGTTCTATGTAAGATAATGATATGATTAATCTTATGGTAATTATGTCTTAAGGGGAATATAGATAACATTAGATAAATAACATTAAGAATAACATATAAAAACAAGATAATGTTTAATATTATAAAATTCCTTATAGGAAAAAATAATCTTTAAGGAAAAAGTGTTTGTGATTTTCAAAACATAAGGGATGGAAAAGTTATAAGGAACATATTGACATAAGAATATACCCCTATTTCGAAAGCAAAAAAAAAACAACTTTTTGAAAAAAATAGTAAGTGTAGAATACTTTAAAGAAAAACCTATCCCTATCATATTTGCGACTTTTTGTGAATATGAATAACCCCCCTTAGGTTATGTCACCTTAAGAATCATATTATTTGGCTTAAGAAGTTGTCTTGAAATTAATTTCTTTTTCTTAAGAAATTCTTATTTAAGTTAAGATACCCCATTCATTAGCAATTTATTATATGGGTAATCTCACCCTTAATATGATATTGTTTTGGGAATAATTATTCCTCCCCCATTGTGATTTTAAAAAAAATAAATAGAGGGATATTTTTGTACCTAAAAGTTAAGGAAATATACATACGATATAAACTGGTGTAAGTAAATTGCATTAACTAGGAATAAATATGTTTTGGTACATAAAAAGATCAACTTTTTGAAAATCATTTTTACTTTTTCTTCTCTGGAATAATTTTATTAAGAATAGATTTAAACTTCTTTATCTTATTATGATCATCTTGGTACTTCTTGAGTAAGTCTTCTTGATCGCGGTAATTCTTTTCAAGGGTTTAAATCCTCTATTCTAGTGTCTTGATCACATCATGTTGGGATTTAACCTTCTTTTCCAATTGTTCTTTGGTTTCACATTCTCTCTTTAGGCTATGTGGAATGAAATTTAGCTTTCAACTAAGATCTCCATCCTCTTGGATCTAATAAGATTTCTCTTGATTCAGATTATCCGAATGATACTTGATTATTTCATCAGTTTAATTAATTGTATCATTAAATAAGTCAATGTAATCAAAAATTGTTTTAAGATCACCAATAACAAACTTTGACCAACTTTTTATCTTCTTCTATGACATCCTTTGGGATTCCCAATTTATCATGATAGAATTGAAGTCATCTTATACCTTGATGAGCTTCTCCATCCAGAAATTTTTGGATTCCATTTTCAAATCAACTATCTTTTGAATCTGTTGGCAATGTGATTCAATTTTTAGGAAAAATAAAATTGAATCTACAATATTTCTCAAATAATTTACATCAAAATATTTTCCTATGGATGAGGATGATTAAAAGTCCGAGGAATCTTGACCCGGAGGAGTATATTTAGATTATTCATCATTCTTTAACATAGATGTTCCAGCTATATCATTCTGGGGTGTATCAAAAGGAATGTATTTCCTTTAGCATCCAATTTTTTAACCACATTGGGCTCCAAAATTTCTTGTTCTCTAACATTAAATTCATCTTCTTCACCCTATAAAATATCATCACTATCTTCACTTTCTTAAATTGAATAAATTTTGACATCTTTTTTTTCTCTGGAATATTCTTTCTACTTTTCTAATGGTATATTGGTGAACAATGCTTGGTAAGTTCTTGTTGAATGTTTTTTCAGAGGGTCTATCTTTATCTTGATATTCTTACACTATTATTATCACATCATCACTCTCCTCCTCATCCTCATCCTCTTCTTGAATTTATTCATCTTCAATAATATTTTCTGTAAGTGATGCATACTTCAAGAAGGATTACAATACCTGAATCTGTTCTGATGCTTTCTCAACATGTTTTAAAAAATCCTGAACAAACTGAGCTTCCAAATCTTTTTATTTTAAATTATTCTCTTTGGTTTCTTTCTTATGATTTTCCAATTGAATAATATTCAAGTCCTTATCCTTAGTAAGGTAAATTATAAAAAATAAATATCCCCCTTTATTCTTCTTCCCTCTCCATTTTTCTACCACTTTATCAGAGAAGGTTTTATTTCTTCTTCGGTTTAGGTGGTGGTGATTGAGATTATAGGTTTGGTCTGGTAATTGAGGTTCTGGTTCATTGGATTTTTTTCTCTTGGGGTTATGTTTTGAAGTCTCTCCATATTCACCTATCATAGTTTGATCGTCCTTATCAATAAGATAAATGAATTCACCAATGTTATCACTGAAATAAATATACCTTCTCCTCAAAGTATCTTCAATAAGAAATAAAATTTTGAATATCCTCACATTTTATGTGCATGGGATTCTGAAGGTGTCTAAGCATGATATTATGACCTTAGACAAGATCATAGGATACATCATAATTTGAGATTTAATATTTCCATTGTTAATGTTACTGACTTTATAAATAATATACTTAACAAAATTTATCTTACTTATATTCACAAGAAAACCCAATTGAATGATATCACACATCTTAATAGTATCCTTGTATCCCTTTCACAGAATTAATAAGCCATGCATCCTTAAGGAAACTAATTTATGGCAAGTCAAATGATGGGAGATCTTAGGTTTATTCAATACTTTATGGCCAAGATTGTAGAGAACCAATCTTGATGTACATAGACATTACATTACTTTTTTGGAATACACAATACATAACAAAAACAGACACCCAAGAACCGTAATAGTTTAGTGTCTTTGGAAACTCAGAACATAATCTTCTAATCATGGTGAAAGATCTTCAACATCTCCCATAAAGATATTCCCCTTTTGTTTCCTTACCTAAAACCTTTCTTTATATCCTGGGGAAAAGAAAACATATAAAGGGTGAGATCAAATACTCAGTAAGGGTAAGAATGGAGAAAATAAAACAAACCATATACATTTGAACTTAAAAACATGAACGTAATGTTTAAACATAAACATCCTGAGTTGTGAAATAAATCAAGGCAGTACGTAAGACATAGATTATAAAGTAACATCAATCATGATAAAAAATCATGGGAATAAAACATGTAATTGTTTCAAACCATTAAGCACATTATATGATTTCTATATTAGCCAAGTCATTACTGCCAAGACCATCATAGTGGATGAATTCCATTATTGAACTGGGTTTAATTGTCGATCCATCCCTGTATTACTGAATCAGATTTACATTCTGTTCTAGCCATGTTTATCTCATGATATATAAATCTTTACCCAATGAAATGGATGGAGATATAGGTCCCACCCATCTCATATGGAAACCATTCTTATGTGTGTAAGAAAATCATAAATCATACATCATAGCATAACCCATGTAATAAAAATGGGATTCTTAAACCTCATGCCATCTTAACATAATCCATATTAGATAAAGGACTTCCTAAAAATAATTCCATCAAAACATAATTAAATCAATGTAATAATAGGGATATAAACTAAACCAATATCATCTTAGATGTAAAATAATTTTGATAAAACACTTGAACTCAGTTCTTGAGGAAAATATCCTTTCTTCTTCAATATCATTTTCTCAAAATAACATACAATTTTAAAAGAAACGAATTTTTGATGAAAATAATAATGAAATATTGTATAGTAAGCATCATGGAAATAAGTTGTTATGAAACCGTAAAAATATATTCATGTTGTATATGTTAAAAAAACATTCTCCTCGTAATATTTCTGGAAAAGTCAAAAAGTACCTCGTATGGTGAACAAAATAAAGACTCCTTCCATACCTTGTTGTAAAAGTCATAAAGATTAAAAATGACTTTTAAAATATATGGAATAATAGTAAAAATTTTATGAAAACATTTTTAGAAAATATGGACATGGATGATAAACATAACCCCAATAAATACTTACGAATTAACAATCCCGGATAAGAACAAGATTGGAATAATTATCCCTTACCTTATGTCCAATTTCTTCCATATGTGTCTAAGACTCCTGTATAGTGGGTTTAAACATATTATTAACTTGTAACAGAACCATACTAATATTTATGATATCATATATGATTCACTTACGACTTTATATTAATCTTTCATTTGTCAATTCCATGTTAAAGCAATGTTTTGTGTAAAATCGTTTCATTTGTCGTACATGTTTTTGACTTATAACTATTCATATGATTACTTAGATCATGATTACTTACTTCTAGAATGTACATAATGATTTATATATAATATATATTAATAATATATAATATATATAATAGATCAATAAATGGAATGAAATACACCGTTCATAGAGACAGTAGGCTGTTCGTATGCATGAACGCTATTTTTGTTTCTTTATTAAATTGAATGGAAGTAAATAACACACAAACACACACACACAGATATATAAATACAGTAGAATTATTATGTCATGTATTTTATGATTAATTTTTATATATACTTTATAATCATTTTTGAATGGTTAACATGGAGAATGAATCTCATCACATCGTGGAGACGGTAATCCGTACGTACGCACGAGCAATGATATCATTCCCATAATTATTGAATGGAATTGGAGTGGATGAAATAATATATCAGAATTAGTTTTATGTTATTATAATCATGTATAGTTATTATTTCCACCATTATACCCATCCAAGTAAGGTGGTGGTGGAAGAATAGATTACAACACGACGTGGAGACGGTAAGCCATACGTACGCACGCGTGATGATTTCATTTTTCGTAGGATGGGTAGAAAGTGAAATAGGGTTGTTTCATATTTATAATAATATATAAGTATATTAGTTATAATGATGTTATTAATTTATAATGAAACAACTAAAGATGATTAAGTAGAAAAATAAAGAAGCTTGAAAGAATCAGTAGAATAGATTACCTCTTCTACGACGCACCTCCATTGAACTTCTTCTTAAGGGACTATAGGTAGTTATTTGAGAAGACAAGAATTTCTAAAATGTTACTAGGGTAGTTGATAAGATTAATGGGTAGGGTTTGTCCGAGCTTTAAGGCTCAAAATTGTTTGAGGAGGAGAGGGATGAGGTTCCCTTTTATAAGAGAAAAGAGGGTCACTTTTGGAAACCTCAAAAAAACTAATTAATAATAAAATATAAAAAAACATAAAAACCTCAAAAAAATTACTCAATTTGAATATGAGATGATATAAAGTTGTAATCTCATCAATCAATAAAATTTAGACATGTTTTAAGTTTATTTTAAACCGTATCATTTTGATTTATCCTTATTTAATATATTTAATTTTATTTTTCGTAATAATGTTTAAAATTTTAAATGCTTATAAATACTTACTTATGTGCTGTTAATTGTACATAATTGGATACTTTATGAAATTTTAGACCATATAAATTTTTATTAGTAATTTTTAAATATTTTTGTTATTTGTAAACAATTTAATAATATGTTATTTTTATAAAATATCAGTAATGTCAATTTGGACACTATTCATTTATTTGAATTTAAATAAAATCTAAACAGAAGATATATTTGAAGGAAAATATTTAATATATTCCTAAAAAGTCATACACATTTATAAAATTCGTGCAGCACATTAATTTTTTCATATAATATTTATTTTAATGTGTTTAAAACCATTTATTTGATATTTCTCTTAATAAAATAATTATTACAATTTTTATGTATAATTATTAAATATAATTATTTGTTTTATAAAAATAAGAAATAAAATAAAATGGAAAAGATAAATCTAATATCTTTATTAAGAATACTTTTAATCAAATTTATCATCTTAAAATCACAACATTTACATTGTTATATTTATTAAATTATGATGGTGACAACTTTGACATCTTTTAAAATAATATAATATAAGTTTCATAATCAATTTTATAAGGCTCCAAATGGACAAAAATTCTACCATTGAATTATTATGGTTTATATATACACGACCAATAAGTTTTGGTCAGGTTTTTGGGATTTTTATGGGTATTATTATTTGAATAAAAACTATATTATTGGTTTTTCACTAAATAAATAATTTCCACATCATTAACGTATAAGGTATTTAGGTAATTAAATATTTTTTAAAAATTACAAATAAATTACCATAATAAATAAAAACATTTTATAAATCAAATGAGTATTCATAATTGAATTTATATTATGTATAATATTATATTAAAAATACTTTAAATATTATTGTTTGAGTGAGACATATTTCACTTTCTTTAAATAAAAAAACTTAAAGGTCGTAATCACATGCAAGTGGGTTACAAAAGATATCATTTTGACACAAGTATATTTTAGGAATAAATATAATCAACCAATTATATTAATACACATATTAGAGTAATTTTATAATATTATTTTTACCTTTAATTACCTGATTTACCTTTAACTATGGTAAATAAAATTTACCGTAGTTACCATTTTTCCAAATTCAATACATAGAAGTCGTATTATTTAATTTAAAATTAATCCCATTGTTGAGAAAACAGGTTCTAAAAGTTAAAACATTTCAAAAGATTGAAATGTTTTTACCTACGAATTCAATGTAAAATTAATGATAATGACATACATAATATTAAATGGTAAAAATATATTCTATTTATAATTGAAAACCGTTAAATATAATAATTTAACCATATAAATTATCTTGATGAAAAAAGTTGTTTTAAATAAAATTTAGCGTATCTTTACTATTCATCAAAATATGAAGGTTAACCAAAAAATATTAAAAAATATTTCAAAAGTTAATTTTTACATACTTATTTAAATTAATAAATTTATTTGGTCAAATTGAACTTATAAATGTGTCAAATACTAGATTTAATGTGGGTGCACCATCAAAAGGCGGAAAAACTACTTTTTTGGAAAAATACTTATTTTACCCAAAATATTTATTTTGTTCTCATACCATGTTCTAGAATATGTGTAAGATGAATGATATTGTTATAAAATAAAAAATTTGGTTAATAATATTCATAATGGCTAGTTCATAATATATCGTTTTTAGTGAAACTCTGTATTTCCTACAACACATGCTATTAAGGAAGGTCGCTCTTGCGTGCAACACAAGCCAAGAATAGTGTTTGCATATACTAAAAGATAATATGGTGTTTCTTATAGCGCAAGGTAATATTGGTGTAATGTAAAACACAAGACATCAAAGAAACTAAAAATAATATTTCTCATAAAATCTCAGGGTGTTATATTCTACCCCTGTGAAAATGAATTTTGCCCTCAAAATTCGTCGGGGTTATAAATGGTTTACTACATGAATATTAATTTCATAGAAACCCATATCATAAAAAGGAATACTAAAACTTTTTTTTAAAAAAGAATGTTAGAAACATAACAGATACCGAAAGTAACTCATCACTGGGTTTCCACATAGGAGAACATAGGTGAAAATATGGATATGGAAGAGGAATCTAACCATCAAGTTCTGATGGAGAGTGGTAGAGAACATGGATATGAAAAATCCAACAATCACAAATCCATAAATTTATGATGATCTAAGGTACTATCTAATTCATCTGATTTGAGGGTACTAGGAAAATGTTTTTGGTTTTCATGATCATTTCCCTAAAGTTGAAAATTGGAATTATAAGAAATACTTACTTGATTTTGGTACAATTTTGCCGTTGCTTGTTCCTTGAACAATTTCCACTTCATATCTTAAAGAAATGATGTTGAGTTTGTCATTATTGAAGTGTTATCTGTTCATGTGATAGAATGATTGGTCATTCCATCTGTCTCAAACAAAAGGTTAGAAAAATTTATCAAATATACATAAGTCTATATATGGTGATATTAATCGTACATGGTTCCAAAAAATAGACTTATACTTAATCTATCACACCACGTAATAAAATAAAACTAATTTTTACTAACAAGGGGAATTATGTAGGATAGTAGTAGGTGATAAAGGCCTGTCGCACTTTGGTTGTGGGTTCAATTCCCACAACCTTGTCCGACGTGATGGGTTGTTTCCCATCCTACAGGTTTTCAGTTTTCTAAAACTACACTATTATAACATTTTAGAAAAAATTTTAGCATTAAACAATACTATTTGATGTATAACTTAATCCATTCCAACCTTTAGTCTTATCAAAAATACTTCTGTCCAAAATCAAAAGATAAAGCTAATGATTACTAGAAAGGTCATATTAAAAGCATGTCAATACCATCATTTATCCCCCATATATCATAACATATATCTTGTTGGTCAAATTAAAAACATATGAATACCTTAATAATGTATTCTTGGAACATGAATTACCATAGAACCTTTGTGAAAACACAAATGATGTCAAAAGTTAACTCTTTCCACATACCAAAATCCACAAATTTCTGTATACTCAAACCATGATGTCACTTTGTCCTTATATAAGTCATGAGCTCATTAATACTATCAAACATATTATTTTTTCCATATCCCTTCATTATGCGCATATCATCTTCTTTCCAAAAATATTTCAATCACTTTTCATGGTTACCGGTACCATACAATTATTGAATACCAATACATAGATATTCCAAAATTCCATGATACTATAAATGAGATTCCACAAAACTATTTTGGAATCCTATTACATAAACACTTAATCATTCCACCACTTCATTGTCATATTCAAAATCAACAATATTGATCGCATGTGGCTTCCCTTTTTTCTTTTCGTTAAGAGGTTGTTGATGTTGATCATCATTAACCATTGGATTAGGGAATTGGTTAGCATAATGCCCCATTTTCTTCCACTGGTTGCATTGAAGTATTGGTGGTGCGTTCTCTATAGTATTTTCTCTATTCACATCATTAGCTACCTTTTTGCCATTAATTCGCCACTCAGCTCCTCGATGACCTTATTTTCCACACATAAAACATTTTCTAGTCTCTTTAATACAATATCAACCATGCTTCTTTCCACACTTTGAGCATAACGAGATATTTGTCTTCTTTTCACCATTGTTTTGAGATTTTTCCTGGAACTCCATCTTTCGTTTCTTGTCAAAACCCTAAGATGGATATGTAACAGCAACTTCTAGTTCTACCTTGATAGCACAACACAAAATATCTTCATATCTACGGTATTCTATTATAGTTAGTGCTCTTCGAAGACTTGTTTTTAAGACACTGATGAATCAATCAACTTTACATTTAGGTTGGATGACAAAGCCATATGCATACTTTTCAAGCCTTGCAAAATTCGCCTCGTATATACCAAAAGATTCATCATACTTTTTGTTAAAATCAAAGAAATAATTTTTCATATTTTTTCAAAGAATATGAGGGAAGTACTTATTAAAAAATATGTTCTTGAACTCGTCCCATTCCATGGATTCAATTTCATCTTGGGTCCTTGTATTCTTAATTAGAGTCCACCACTGGTCTGCTTCACCTTCTAAACGGTAAACAACCAAAATGACTTTTTCATGTTCTAAATAGAGAATTATGGAAAATATCTTTTCAATGGTACTGATCCATTGTTCAACAATAAGTGGATCAGAAGACCCACTAAATGAAGGTGGACGATGCCTCATGAAGGACTCAATAGAATATTGTTCCGTTCTCTCCTCATTTGGAAGTCCAGAATGATTTATAGCTTGTGTAAGTATATAAATAAGATTTTTGAATCCATTTTCCATAAAGTTTGGTTGTTCAAGAGGATAATCATTGCATTTCCCAATGCATTGATCATTAAAATAGTTCCTTCAGGTTCCATCCATTTTCTAAACCCCAAAAATAATAGTTTGAGAGGCAAAAATCAAATTAGAAAAACAACATAATCAAGGGGATTACTTTCAATCTCTAACATCTTAGGTTTAATACTAGGTTATCCAGGATCATTATCATAATTCCAGGACTATAAAATACTTATACTTAACCATAGGGACATCCCTATACATACCTTAGAAATATCTCTAGGGATCTCACTAAAATTTTCGCATCCCAGTTTCCAAATGTTAACTAATCCTTTCCTCTAATACCAACTGTAGAGACCCAAGCTTTACGTATATAGAAATTACATTACTTTTGTGGAATACTTAATCCATAACAAAAAATAGACACCCAAGGACCGTAATATTTTAATGCCTTTGAATACACTGGACATAAACTTCTGATAATGGTGAAAGATCTTCAACATCTCCCATAAAGATATTACCCTTTTATTTCCTCACCTAAAACATTTCTTTTTATCTTGGGTAAAATAAAACATATAAAGGGTGAGCTAAAATTCTCATTAAGGGTAAGCATGGAGAAAATAAAACAAACCATATACATTTGAACTTAAAAACATGAACATAAAGTTTAAACATCAACATCTTAAGCTGTGAAATAAATCTTGACAGTACGTAAGTAATATATCATAAAATAACATAAATAATAATATAATACGATGGGAATAAAACATGTAATTGTGGAAAAACATTAAGCACATGATATTATTTCCATAGTAACAAAGGCATTTCTTCCAAGACCATCATAGTGGATGAAGTCCATTACTGAACCGGGTTTACTTGTCGTTCCATCCCTATATTACTAAACCAGATTTACTTGACGTTCCAGCCATGTTTATCTCCTGAGATATAAATATTTACCCAATGAATTTGAGGGAGATATAGGTACCACCCATATTATAATGAAACCATTCTTATGTGTGCCACAAAATCATAAATCATACATCATAGCATAACCAATGTAATAAAAATGGGATTCTTAAACATTATTCTATCATAACATAATCCATATAAGATAAATAACATCATAAAAATAATTCCATCATAACATAAGAAAATCAATGTAATAATAGGGATATAAAACTAACCCTATATCATCTTATATGGAAAATAATTTTGATAAAACACTTGAACTTAGCTCTTGAGGAAAATATCCTTTCTTCATCAAAATCATTTTCTCAAAATGAAATACAATTTTAAAAGAAATAAATTTTTGTTGAAATTAATCATGAAATATTGTATAAGAAGCTTCATAGAAATAAGGCATTATGAAACCATAAAAATCCATTAATTCCGTATAAGTTAAAGAACATTCTCCTTGTACTTTTGCCAAAAAAGTCAAAAAGTACCTCGTATGGTAAATAAAAGAAAGATTCCTTCATACCTTGTGGTAAAAGTCAAAAAGGTTAAAAATGAATTTAAACATACATGGAATAATGGTAAATATATTATGAAAACATTTTGAGAAAACATGGACATTGATGATAAACATATCCCTAGTAAATACTTATGAATAAACAATCCTGGATAAGAACGAGATTGGAATAATTATCCCTTACCTTATGTCCAATTTCTTCCATATGTGTCAGAGACTCCTGTATAGTGGGTTTAAACATATTATTAACTTGTAAAAAAACTATAATAATTTTTATGATATCAATTATGATTCACTTACGATGTTATATTACTTGTTCATTTGTCAATTCCATGTTAAAGCAATGTTTTGGGTAAAATCGTTTCATTTGTCATAAGTGTTTTGACTTATAATTATTCATAGGATTACTTAGATCATGATTACTTACTTCCAGAATGTAAAACTTGATTTATATATACTATATAGTTAGAATATATAATATATATAATAGATCGATTAATGGAATGAAATACACCGTTAATGGATACGGTAGGCCGTACATATGCATGAACATTGTTTTCATTTCCTTATTAAATTGAAAATAAGTAAATGAAATATATTTATATATATATATATACATAATTAAATTATCTTTATTATTTCATATATTTCGTGATTACATATTCTATATACTTTATAATCATTCAGTAATGGTTAACATGGAGAATTAATCTCATCACATCATGGAGATGGTAATCCATACGTACGCACGAGCGATGATATCCTTCTCATAATTATTGAATGGAATTGGAGTGGATGATATAATATCTCAGAATTAATATTATGTTATAATAATCATATATAGTTATTATTTCCACCATTATACACATCCAAGTAAGGTGGTGGTGGAAAAACAGATTACACCACGGCGTGGAGACGGTAAGCCGTACGTACGCACGCACAATGATTTCATTTTTCGTAGGATGGATAGAAGGTGAAATAGGGTTGTTTAATATTTATAATTACATATAAATATATTATTTATACTGATGTTATTACTATATAATGAAACAACTAAATAAAAGGAAGTAGAAGAATAAAGAAACTTTAATGAATCGGTAGAAGTGATTACCTCTTCTTCGACGCACCTCCTTTGAACTTCCTCTTAAGGGACTAGAGTTGGTCTTTTGAGAAGACCATAATTTCAAAAATGTTACTAGAGAAGTTGAGAAGATTAATTTTCAGGGTTTGGAAAAGATTGAATGCTCAAAATTGTGTGAGGAGAGGGATGAGGTTCCCTTTTATAAGAGAAAAAGGGGAACTTTTAAAAAACTCAAAAATATTAATTAATAATAAATCAAAACCCACTTAAAAACCACAAAAAAATCACTCAATTCAACGATGAGAGGATATAGGGTTGTAATATAATCAACCAATAAAATTTATACATGTTTTATGCTTATTTCAAACCTTATCATTTTGATTTATCCTTATTTAATCTATTTAATTTTATTTGTGGTAATAATGTTATAAATTTTAAATGGTTATAAATACTTAATTATTTGTTTTTAATTGTGCATAATTAGATACGTTATGACATTTTCGACCATATAAATTTTAATTTGTAAATTTTAAATATTTTTGTGATTTTTAAACAATTTAATAATATGTTATTTTTATAAAATATCAATAGTGTAAATTTTGACACTATTCATTTAATTGAATTTAAATAAAATTCACACATAGATATATTTGAAGAAAAATATTTAATAGATTCTTAACAAGTCATATGCATCTATAAAATTTTTAGAGCACATTAATTTGTTCATATAATTTTTATTTTAATGTTTTTAAAACCATTTATTTTATATTTCTCTTAATAAAATAATTATTACAATATTTATGTATAATTATTTAATATACATAGTTTTTTCATAAAAATAAAAAATAAAATATTATGACAAATAAAAATATATTATCTTTCCTAATAATACTTTTACTCGAATTTATCATCTTAAAATCACAACATTTAAATTGTTATACTTATTAAATTATGAAGGTGACAACTTTAACATCTTTTAAATTAAAATAATATAAGTTTCATAATCACTTTTATAAGGCTCCAAATGATCCAACATTCGACCATTGGATGATTATCGTTTATATATACACGAAAAATAAGTTTTGGTTCGGTTTTTGGGCCTTTTATGAGTATTATTATTTGAATAAAAACTATATTATTGATTTTTCACTAAATAAATAATTTCTACATCATTAATGTATAAGCTATTTAGGTAACTAAATATTTTTTATAAAATTACAACTAAATTACCATAATAGTTAAAAATATTTTAGATTTCCAATGAGTATTTATAATCAAATTTATATTCTGTATAACCTTATATTAAAAATACATTAATTATTAAAGTTTGAGTGAGACATATTTCACTTTCTTTAAATAAAATAAATTTAAGGTCTTAATCACATCCAAGTGGGTTAAAAAAGATACCATTTTGACCAAAGTATATTTTAGGTGGAAATATAATCATCCAATTATATTAATACAAGTATTAGGGAAATTTTATAATATTATTTTTACCCTTAATTACCTGATTTACCTTCAACTGTGGTAAATGAAATTAACCGTAGTTACTATTAATAATGCCTAAAATTAAAATGTAGCTTATTAACGAAATTTGGACCTAATTATTAAAAATATTTAATAAATTTTTCAAAAATCAATACACAAAATTGGAAGCATTTAATTTAAAATTAGTCCTGCTGTTGAGAAAACGAGTTTAAAAGTTAAAACATTGCAAAAGATTGAAATATTTTTACCAATGAATTCAATGTAAAATTAATGATAATGACATAAATAATATTAAATGGTAAAAATATATTATATTTTTACTTTAAAACCATTCAATATTATAATTTAACCGTATAAATTATCTTGACGAAAAAAGTTGTTTTTAATTAAAATTTAGCGTATTTTTACTGTTCATCAAAATATGAATGTTAACAGAAAATATTAAAAAAATTTGAAAAATTAATTTTTATGTCCTTATTGAAATTAATAAGTTTATTTGGTCAAATTTAACTTATAAACATGTCAAAAAATTGATTTAATGTGGGTGCACTATCCAAAGGCGGCAAAACTGCATTTTTTGAAAAATACTTATTTTACCTGAAAAATTTATTTTGTTCTCATACCATGTTCTAGAATATGATTAAGATGAATGATATTGTTATAAAATTAAAAATGTGATTAATACTATTCATAATAGTTAGTTCATAATATATCGTTTTTTACTGAAACTCAGTATTGCGTACAACATACGCTATTGAGGAAGGTCTCTCTTGCATGCAACACAAGCCAAGAATAGTGTTTGCATATACTACAAGCTAATACGGTGTTGTATATAGAGCAAGAAAATATTGGTGTAGCGTACAACACAATACTTCAAAGAAATTAAAAATAATATTTCTCATAAAATATTGGGGTGTTACAAAGATAGTTTATAACCTTAAATTTCTCTACAAAACCTTCATTATCTAGAAATATGGGAGAGAAAAGGATTGCCTCTCCTTCATAATGAATGTGTGAAATACTTGATGCTTTGTTGAATGATAATAATTAAGACATTTCATAACTTCTGAACATGAATATTTCTTTTCCACCTTGATCATAGAATGGAACATAATCATAAAATTCTGAAACAAGATCAACATAAACTGGGTACTGATTCTTTTACATTGAAACAAATAATATTTTCTATCTATTTAACTTGATGATCTTTTAAATCAATGAATTTTACTTGGAAACCAAATTCTGGTCTACTAATAATTCCTTGAACATTAGTGAGTCCCAAGGTTCCATGGTTGACTAATACTGCATCAGTGTCTGAGAGGAAATCTCAAGCGATATTCAGAATATAAGGTGAAGGGAAAAACCTAACGACAAACTTGAAGAAGGGATGAGAATCATCCCAAAAATACTAAGGGAACCCATGTGGGAAGTGAACAAGGAATCCTTTATATAATCTTGGTGGTGACAATACATATTTTTGAATCAATGCAATGATTGATATTATCTTTATTTGATCTAACAGTTGATATCAATGCTGGAGAAGAAATTATAGGTTTCGATCATTTGATGTTTTAATGAAAAAATTGGATTTAAGGAAATTGAACCCAATAAGGTTTTCATAAAATAATATTGAAAATAACAATAAACAAAAATTGAAATTACGATGACATAGGTAAGGGAATGTTACATCCTAATTACTCAAAAATATTTTTTAGTATTAATCATGCTTATATTATAAAACATAGGTTCTCAAATATTTAATTAGGGAATGAAAAATTTTTAGGTTCCAATTTTTTTTTGGAAATGGAAATATAAATGAGTAAACATAAGTACTCCCCCCTATAAAAAGGAGTATATTATTTTCAGAAGATTGGTTTTGAAAAAAATTTAATATGGATGAATACCTTACAGTTATCATTCATGAATTTTTCTTATTGTATCAAAATCTATCGGATGATAAAGGTTTTGTAAATATGTCAACAAGTTAATCTTTTGTTCTGATAAATTGAATAATGATATCTCTTTTAAGTTTGTGATACCTAATAAAGTGATGCCTAATGTTTATATGATTTTCATCAGAGTGATGTGAAGGATTTTTTCTTAGAGAAATGGCACTAATATTATCAAACATTATCTATTTTTTTGGTAAAACTTATTCTATAGTCTCTGAATTTGTGTTGCATCCATAACACTTGATCATAAAAACTTCTAGTTGCTACATTTCATCATCAGTAGTGGAATGGGCTACTAAGTATTTTTTCTTACATGAACAAGAAAATAATAAATCTCCTAAGAAATGGAATGTTCTTTATGTACTTTTCCTATCAATTATACATCCACTAAAGTCAACATCTGAAAATATTTTTTAAACATAATCATTTTTAGAAGAATAGAAAAGTCATAAATCCATGGATCCCTTTAAATAGAAAATAATTCTTTCCACTGCTTTTAAATGATATTCATTTAGATTATATTGATATCTTTAATATAAGAATACTAAAAAATTTATTTCGGATGACTAGAATTTATGTAAAATAGACTTCCTATCATACCTCTAAAAGATGTTTGATATACTGGTTCCCCAACTTCATTAAGATTAATAGTGTTTGAGGTACTGATTGTAGTAATTATTATTTTAGTGTTGTTATATCCACACTTCTTAATAAGATCATTAATATAATTATGTTGAGATATAAATTTTCTTTCATGTTTTTTAGAAATTTGAAAACCATGAAAAAATGTAAACTCACCCAGTATACTAATTTCAAACACAAATGTCATATTATTCGGAAATGAATATTTTAAGGAATACAGAGTTGATCTAAATAGAGTGTCATAAACACAAATTTGAACATTCAAAATATTTTTTCTTATCTTTATTTATAAAAAGGGTTGGATTAATAGTTCCCTTAACAAAAGTTATTTTCTACAAAAATATTATATGTCTATCATACCAGGCTCTAAGGATTTGTTTAAGTTAATATAAATCTTTGGTATGTTTGTAAACATGTTCAAGATGTTTTTTGTCTTAAAAAATAAAAGTTTGTTCAACATTAACATCTTCTTGAACATATCCATTAAGGAAATTACACATCATGTTCATTTTAAAATGTTTTAAATTAAAAAATTCTACGAAGCCTCATATAATGCGAATAAATTTATGTCTAGATACCAAAGAATAGGTTTCTTCATATTCTATTACTTCTTTTTTATTATAGACATTAAAAACTAATATTTCTTTATTTATTAAAATGATTCCTTTTTAATCACATTCATTCTTGAATACCCACTTTACTCCAATTATATATGATTATTTAAGTCTTTCAACCAAGGTCTAGACTTTGTTCCTTTTAAATTCATTTTGTCATCATTCATAAAATTAATCCAATCATCATCACCCAAATATTCCTTAGTACTTTCAGGTTATAATTGGGAAAGAAATTAAAGATTATATACATCATTTCATAAATAACTTTTAGTCCTTACAAGTTTATTTACACCACCAATGATAGTACAATAGGGATGATTCTTAATAAACAACTGGTTTTGGGTTTTATAAAACTTGTTCATAAACATATGGTAAAAAATATTTTGAGGTACATAATTCAAAAAAGTATTCTTTATTATTTTCCTAATTAGATGAATCTTCCATAAAAGGATGATAGTCAGTTTTTGAAAACACATATTAATATGTAGGTTAATGGTGTTTAAAAACAAAAGGATCAATTTCTTAAATTTTAACATGTCCTTTTTCTTTAATAGTACAAGATTTTTTGTTAAAAACTCTATATGACATAGAAGTTGTGGAATAGCCTAAGAAAATTCCTTCATCTGTTTTGGGTGAGAATATATATAAGTTATATTTAGTATTCAAAATGAATACATTATATCCAAAACATTAAAGTAAGAAAATTTATGTTTTTGACCATTCCATAACTCAAAAGGTTTTTTATTATGAAAAGGTCTAATTAAAACTCGGTTTGTATTATATAAAGAAGTACTAATAGTTTCATCCTAAAAATGATTTTCAATAGAATATTCACCCCACATGGTCCTTTATATATTTTGAAGAATACAATTTATCCTTTCAACAAAACAATTCTGTTGAGGAGATCATAGAGCTAAGAAGTTATGAGTAATTCCTTTCTTACTAATTTTTTTTTCAAAATATGAATTTTAAAATTATTCTCTATGATCACTATGAATAAATATCAATGGAAGTGTTTTTATCATTTTTAACTTTGTCTGAAAAATATTTAAAATAAGAAATAGATTTAGATTTATTTTCTAGAAAATAGACCCATATAAATATTTTGTACTGATCAACTAAGACAAATAAATAATATTTTCCTCCAATACCTCCGATTTGTGTTGGATTTAAAATATCCATATGTACTATCTTTAATGCATCAGAATTTTAGACTTCACTAATTGATTTAAAGATAGACTTATGTTTCTCTCTATAATGACAAGGATCACATACTTCTGTAGAATCAAATCTAAGCTCTGGTAGATCCTTAAAATATCTTTTCTATAAGAGTTTACACAGTTTTCTAATGTTATAGTTTTCTATTATTCTATTACATAACCATTGTTGATCTTTCATTGCACTAAAGAAAGGTACATCTTGGCTCCAAAGGTGTTCTAAGTTACGTGTATAAAAATTCTCAAGGCTATGGGCCAAGTGAATAAACTCTTCCTTGGAATTGTTTAATAGACATTTATCATTGCTAAAATTTACAAGGTAACCTTTATCACATAATTGAATTATTCTTATAAGGTTGTTCTTAATACCATTAGAAAATATAACATTTGAAATTAAAGATTTTCTAAGAACAATATTATCTATACCCACAATTTCTCTATGACCATTATCTCCGAAGGATACTTTTCCAAATTTCACCTTGATAATATTTTCAAAGATGTTTTTATTACTAGTCATGTGTTGAGAACATCCAATATCCATGTACCATGTATTTTTATTATTACTTCCTTTTTTTTCTTGAAAATAAAGCATTTAGACTTTCGGAATCCAAACATTCATGGATCTAGAATTGTTAGAATGTAAAATATTAGGTATACAAATTTTCTATGAATAATAATATTTATGAAAAACAAATGATTATATTTTATTCAAATAACAATTTTTACCCAATTTCCACCACTTTGACAGTTGGTAAAAAAAGCAGTAGTTTGGGGAACAAAATAGTTGTGACTAAAAACTATTTTTAATAAGAATAACCAAACCCATAACAATTCCTAATAGAAAAATTTTGTGAATTTTTTTATCAAATTATTTCCTTCAAGAATTTAAATTTAATAAAAGTTTCTATAAGAAAAATATTACAGATTTTAGTCTTATAATTAAATATTTCTCCTCATAGTCAATATTATTATACTTTTAGTTAGTTTCTAAAACATTTTTCTTGGAGATTACTTCTTAAAGTGTCTTAGAAAGTTTATCTTTTTTAGAATTAACATCCTTGTGGTTTGTGGAAACATTTTCAATATCATGAATTTTATGATCTTGATCTTTTGAATGATCTGACACTTATTTTTTTAAAAATAGGGATGCTAGAATTTTCATTATCATGTTTCCAATTGGTCTTTCTATTTTCTTTCTCAAGTAACATGGAAAAACTAGATTCTTCCTCAAAATAAGGTAAAGCGTTATGTTTTTTTAATAAAGATTCTTCATTTGAAGATTTATAATACCTTTCATCAGGAAAATTCTAATTTAAAGAAATATTGGTTAATGATTCAGCTATGTGTACCTTATCCCCGAAACATTGATTTTTAGTAGGAATTATAGTTATAAGACCAATATTCTTCGATCCAAAGGATTCAATATCCAGAGATTCTTCAAAAGAATAACCACAACTATCACTCCAAATGTAATTATCTTTTAGTACATTCTTAGACTTAGACTTATAGTACTTATTATTTCATTCTGAATTTCTATCCTTTCTTTCTTTCGTTTTGAGCATAGGATAGTTTGGTCTGGTATGACCTACTCTCTCACATTCATAACATGTTACTTATGAATCTTTCTTGTCCTTTGTTTTTTAATTATGTATCTTTATTGGAAATATTTCATTCCCAAAATCTTGTATATTCTTCAAAAGGTATTGGAATGTTCATTCATAGAATGATCACTATCAATTAAATCAGATAAAATAGTATTTTTTTAGATTTGGATATTATAAATCTTTTAGGAGTCTTGGAATTCATATGATTCGATGTAGCAGTGAAAGAAAAATTTCAATTACCATTCATTTTCTTATTGATCTCTCAATCTCTCTTTATTCTAGTTTCATTCTATAAAATAGTCTGAATAACTCATCAAGGGTGATGTTAGAAAATTTGAAATTCTAATCAATCTCTGTTCTTTTGGATTCCTATTAATTGGGTATAATATATATTATCTTATCCACAATAATCTCATCATCATGATCTTTCTCACCCATAGACTGAAGGATGTTGACAATTTTCATAAACCTTTTTTTAACTTTTCATTAAGGATCTTCATAAGGAAACATAAAACCATGATATTCATCTCTAAGCATAGCTCTTCATGATTCAATAACCTTGTATGGTCCAAAATGTGTAACCTTTAATTTCATATATATCCTATTAGCATCTTCACAAGATGAAATTTGTCTGTAGATATTTATATTAATTATACATAACAAACTATTGTGTACCTTGATGTTAATTTGACAATCTTCTTTTTCATGATTATTGAATTATCTGATTTTCTTTTCCAGAATCCAATAATATTCAGCTATTATAACAAATTTATTCACAATGTTATTGATAGTAAAATTCTTCATCATATCTCTCTAGTATTCATTGTCATTTACATCAAAAATTGGGGGTCTGGTAGGATTTATGTTGTTTAATGAACCAACATTCATCCTTTACATTCTATAAGAAAATACAAAATATATTTTCCATAAAAATGTTTAGAAACAAATGTTTCTAAAAATAAAATATTTATGAAAAAAGTGAACAATTAATGTCAATTAAAAAATGTTAAGAAATAAAACTTATATTTAAGTATAAGTATTTTAGATACCTCCTTTGATAAAAATTGTTGTATGAAAATGTGTAAGTAGATTTCTCAATTACAGGGGGTGAATTTCATGTTAAAAAAATTTGTTTTTATCCTTAAAACAATATTTTTTAACAAATTTAAGAAATCTCGATTCACAAACCCTCTTTAGTTCTTAACAAAGAATTTAAATTGCTTAGAATAAATAAACATAATACTAGTTTACATAGGGAAAGATTCTAATTTAAAGCATATATAATATTATTTCTATCAGATTATACAAATATAAGAATGTGAATGAGAGTTACACTTCCTAACATTAACAAAATATAGTTGAATTAAAAATTATTACAAAATAGGACAAGTATAAGAAAACTTTAAACACAAAAATAAGGGTATTCAAAAACCTTGTATAATGGTCCCATGATTTACACTTTTAAGAATGTCTATCTTACCCACACTAGGGTAAGCACTTGATTCAAAGATTAGAATCTTTCTTGATGTCCTTGAAAGCCCACAATCTCTAAGGTGATTTGTACCTCTATCTTCTTATCCCCAGAATCCCTCAATTGATCTGAAACAATCAGATTAATGCTATGGATTTTGAACAAGTTTTTCATGGTTGAAGAATATATTCACAACATTTTCACAAGGCAGATTTGAGCAGAGCTCTCACAGAGTATCACCTCATTATAGAGATAAAAAATTCTCCATGAAAACTCTAGCACTCATCATGGTGGCTCATTCAAATTGTTCTGTATTTATAGGCATGGATTACAACAGTTGACTTCGTCCTCCAACAGTTAATTTTTTCATTGAATTTTAGAGGGATATGTACACATTTAACTCAATAAATGGTAATATTAAAACCTATTGTATTACATTGTTTTATATATGAAATCAGGTAAAACATTACTATGTGTAAGAAATAATAATTTATAAGACACACATTATAAATTTTATGAAACCTAAGCACAATTGGAATATATAAAATTAGAAAAATATGTTAAGTATGAAATGTAACTTTAACATAAAAAATGAATAAACAGATTCTAAGAAAGTGAGAATCAGATTCCAAAATAAAAAATAACCAGAGTCTGAATTTTGATAAATTAAGAATCTGATTTTAAGTGAAATCAAAGTATGATTTTATAATAAATCAGAGTATTATTTTAGAATAAATTAGAGAGTTATTTTATAAGAAATGAGATTCTGGTTTCAGAATAAATCAGACTTTGATTTCAAAAGAAATTGGAGTCTTATTTCATGAGAAATCAGAATCTAATTTTAGAAGAAATAAAAGTCTGATTTTAAAAGAAATGGGAGTCTTCTTTCAGATGAAATTGGAGTCTGATTTCATAAGAAATAAGATTCTAATTTCAGATTTAATGAGAGTCTCATTTCTAGATAAATCAGAGTCTGATTTCGGGAGAAATTAGAGTCTGACTTCAGGAGAAACTGGAGTGAGATTTCAAGAGTAATCAGAGACTGATTTCAGGTGAAATCGGAGTATGATTTTTGGTGAAATCAGAGTAACATTTTAGGATAAATATTAGTCTTATTTCATGATAAATTGGAGTTAGATTTCATAATAAATCATAGTTTTATTTTTAGAGAAATTGAAGTCTGATTCCTAGAGAAATTAGAGTCATATTTCCAAGGAAATTGGATTCTAAGGAACTATATCGTTCTAAGTAAGATAAGGATCCAATTAATCATAACGAAACTCAATATTAAGGAAAATATAGTTAATATTAGATAAACAAAATTAATAATAATATATAAAAACATGAGAAAGGTTAAGCATATAAATTTCCATAGAGAATGAAAATAACCATTGTGGAAAAAGTGTTTGTGATTTTCAAAACATAAGGAATAGAAAAGTCATAAGGAAATTATTGACTTAACACATTAGTTTAAATTCTTTGATTTAAAATAATTCTATCTTTCTTTTGAAAAATATGAAAACCAAGTATAAATTTATGTTCACTCATTAATATTATTTCAAATTCAGTTTTATAATTTTTTAAAATTAATTACACAATTAATTAATTGAGGATCCAAAAATAAGGTCATCAACATATATTTTCACTAATGAAACAAAATTTGAAATTATATTAATAAATAAGGTAGGGTGAACTATTCCCAGAAGAAACTAGTTTTGAATGAAAAATGAGATGATCCTGTTATACAAAGATCTAAGAAATTTTTTTAAACCATATAAATATTTTTTTCAATTCCAAAATATGATTTGTAAATTGATGGTTTCAAAATCTTGGTGGTTTTTCATCAAAAAGATCCTCAACTATATAACTATTCAAGGATAAACACTTGATATTTATTTGATATAGTTAGAAATTAAAATCTGTTATATAGTAAAGAAACATCCTGATAGATTCATGTCTAGATTATAGAGAAAAGGATCTCTCATAGTCAATACCTTCTTATTGACTATATTATTTTGCAACCATTTTTTATTTATTTCTAATTATAGTGCGTGACACATCATCCTTGTTTCTAATCACCCATTTGGTGCCAATAATTAGATAGTCTTGAGGTCTTGAAACTAATTCCCATATATGATTTATTTCAAATCAAATAAACTATTCTTTTTTTATTACAATGGATTCATAATTAATTGATTCATTGATGTTCTTAGGTTCATGAAATGATATGAATTATTGGTGTTCAAATCGATCTCTTAGAGAATCTCTTGTCATAGTTCCTTTATCTAGGGATCCTACCAAAAAATTTACGAGATGATATCTATAATTTCTAACTTCTCTAGGAATAGAATTTATTGAAACCACATTCGCATCTATAGGATCAAGTTCAAGTTGTTCATCAGAATTGGGATATTGTTCTACTAGTGGTCTAACAGAATTGTCACTCGGTTTAGTATTGATGTCTAGGATTGAAATATTGACCTATAAAAGATATAAAGGGTTATTAGGATCATGTGGATCTATTTCAAAAAATATTATATGTATATATTCTCCCATAATTATAGTTATTTTATTAAATACCCTACATTGTTTACTGGTTGTAGAATATCCATGGAAAATTCATTCACCACTTTTGGAAGCTAAGTTGTCAAGATTCTATTTTATATTGAGTATAAAGACATTACAAAATATATATAAAGTAATTGAATTTTTTTATCTACCATTACATAATTCAGAATTCATCTAATTTATAAGGGGTTTAACCCTTATTATATTAAATATATAGAAATTTATTTTCTCAACTTCGTCCAAAAAATAGATAGGTAAATCATACTCATTGCGAATGGTACAAGAAATTTATTGGAATGTTTTTTATATTCTAACACACAATTCTATTGTGGGTTCGAAGGAGTATAAAAATTTATTATTATATCCATGTTGTGACCATAATGATTAAGACCCTTTATATTAAAACTCACATCCATGATAAATTCATATTGTATATATTCTATTTACATTAATATTTTCTATAGATGTAGAATATTTTTAAAAATTGGAAAGTGAATCACTCTTATGAGTAAGGAAAAAACCAATTTATATATTGAATAATCATCTACTATAACATAGGCATCATGTTTGTTACTAAACTAGAAACAATATATGGTCGAAAAAATCCATGTGAAACAACTCCAAAGGTTGGGAATTTAAAACTTATTTCTTTGTTTTGAAGGAGTATTATGTTTCATTCCCTTTTGAAAGGGATTATAGACTTTTTTTGGGAATTCAACTTTCCATATATCCTTAAACAATTCTTTCTAGGTGAACATTTAGGGAGGGAATATTTCTATAGGCCAATCTTATATTCCAAATCCATTGTTGTGTTTGGAAGGAACTCGAACAAGAAACATTTTGAGAAAATAATTATTTTAAATATATAGCATAAACATTATTATTTCACATAGTAGTAAAAGCAAAAGCATGTTTAGAAAAAAATTTCCATCATTGTTTTGAAAATTATCATGGTAACCACCATCACAATATTATGAGATAATAAGCATAATATATTTTAATACCTTAAAAAATAATACTTTGGAAAGTAAAACTATACTAGAGTTACTAATTTTTTCATGTCCTATTAATTTTCTTTTAGAATTTTCACCATAAGTGATATATCTACCATAAACATTGATTAGGTTGTTAAAGCTTGAGTTGTCCCCAGTCATATGTCTAGAGCAACCACTGTAAGATATAATCTTTTACCAGGTTTTTCCCACTTTTATTTTTTGGTTAAGTCTCATTAAATTGTGTTTTATTTCATTTAAAACCTGGGTTGTTGATCCTAGGTTTGGGATGGTTTAAGTGTTTCTAGGGTGAAGTAGGAATAAGGGGTGACTTCTAGTTTTATAAAAAAATATATGTTGTGAAACCAGTTCAAGAAATGAATTATTTTCAGAAGACCCTGTGAGTTTAACTCATGGTATGAATTAATTCACACCCTATAAACACATTTATCAATGTGCAGAAATGACAGTAAAATATTTTACACCAGGTGTAAAAATTTAAGGAAAATAATATTCACCACTTGTGAACATGTCTTGAAAATACTTTTCACCATGTGTGAGAATGTGACAAAAATATTTTTTAACACATGTATACATGTCACAAAAATATTTTTCACTACATGTAGAAATGCCAAACAAATATTTTTCACCATGTTTAGATATGTCACAAAAATATTTTTCTCCATGTTTAGACATTTCATAAAATTAAATTACATGTTTATTTCTTATTTAATGTTTTTTATGTTGTGTAATTGTATTTTTGGGGAAAATTTAAAAAATAAAGTGTATTTACCATCATAAACCTCTAAATCATTGTTTATTACAATCACCCTCACTCCCTCTCCAATACTGAGCCTTCATGGACCTATCCTCTCAATAGTAGATTCTCTGTACAACTCTTCCTTAGACCAATGTTACTCTGTGAACCTTATCCATCGACCGAATCCCCTCTGCACACCACATTCAATGACTGAAGACCCTATATGCACCACCATCTTCAATTTCATCCCTTCCACAAATGATTTTGGGTAATCCTATTTGACCTGGTAGTGAACGCGCGTTGGATCATGGATCACTAGACTGAGATTTTTCAAGTTTTCATTATGGTTCTTCTTTTGGTTCTCAATATGTTTCTCATGTATTATTTAGTTCTCATTAAAATAAATATAAAAGATGATCCCTACTATATATATAAGTTTCCTATCAATGATTTCTCATATTTCCAATTTGGTGTTCTAAATCTAAGCCTTATTAGTCTGGATTAATTTTTCCACAGTAAAAGAAATAGGTGTTATCATGATGGTGCCCTAAATTAATGAAACCAATAATTATATAAGACTAATTAAATGTAAATTATTTTTTCAACCACCATTGGATCCCATTGGGCTCATAGGAATAGTGACTGAGACCCTCTGCCATCTGATATGTGTGATAGACTTGGAACTTGTTATGACATGGTCTTATTTACTTTATATCCCAATGATAAAATGGAAAAAATTGATTAATTTTTGGATTAAATTTGATTTTATAATTCCATTGGTTACAAGTGATTTTGTTATAGAATCACCTTAAAAATGAATTATTTAATTAATTTAATAAATGGGTAAATTAGATGATAGATGGTAATTAGTAGAATTAACTATTTTTTCTTATGTGGTTATATTGTGGTAATCTTATTGTTGTGATACACATGCTATTGTGATATAATTTTTTTAGTGATATACTTGGTATTTTGATATTCACTTGTAACACATGCTATGATGCTTATATACAGGTCTAATCCCTAGCACATGATGTGATTCTTATATACTAGATTAGGCCATGACACATGTTTTAATGCTTATATACTGGGCTACACCCTAAAACATGTTGTGATTATTATATATTGGGTTATGCCCAAGAACATGCTACAATGCCTATATACTGGGCTATGCCCGAGCACATTTAGTGATGATTATATAACATGATTTTTCCTAGTTATATGTTATACAATGTAGATTTTGTTGTGGTTAGCATGGTTGTGCTACATGTTCTGAGACATTCTAGAAGGGTTCCAAAAATCTTGATTGATGTACTATATTAATTTTTTAATTAATTAATACAACAATTATTCAAATAATTAAATACACTATTTTTATTTGATTGAATTTGATTATACATGGTGGTGTCCACCTACTGAGTTTTACTCACACCCTACTTGGGTTGCTGTTTGGTGCTTCAGTAGATTGTATGAATGTAGGTTTGGACAAGGGAAAAATACCATCATGAAAATTGATTTATTACTAAGTGGGTTGGAACATGGAGATGGGTTTGATATGGGGTTCGAAAACAAGATCTATGGAATCTTTATTTGATTCTTTTTATTATTTTATTTATATTTCCTTCAGAATGTTATTTAATTTCCTTAAGATTTTCATTACATTATTCTATTATTATTTGGAATTATTTAGATGGTATTTTCTTATCTTTCATTGTATGATAATTTATACATATTTTTTATATTATCTCCACACATTGATATTTATTTATTTTGAGCTATATTGAAACTCTATATTAGGGGGTGTAGTGTCATCACAATATTCACCACACCCCCATAGTGAGTTGTCAGCCTATAGAGTATGGGATGGGACACTTCAATCCATAAAAATAATCAAATCAAACCTTATAATTTCCAATATATAATCATCCCCCCATATAGGTGGGGAATAACAAAGCGTAATGTGTTGAGAGTCTAGTAGAATGATTTGGAATACAAGGGTTTCATACAGCCTAATACATGTCCTTGGTGTTCTCCCATTATTTTCTATAAGTAGTCTAGTAGAATGATTTGGAATACACGGGTTTCATAACTATCCTAGTTAGCATCATGATCTTTAACCAATTCCTATGCTCCCTAATTCCTTCACATTGTGAAAATTTATGAATCTAACTTTTGTTGCTTCCCCCAATCCCTAACTGCATCCATTGAGTATGCTCAGGTACCCAATGGTGGTCTGAACCGGGTGTGAGATACAATCCCAGTAGGTCACAATCCATGGTGTATGTAACAAATCATGTCCATGGAATACAACATAAAGAAGAGTTCATAATATATTAGATACAATAGTACTAAATTTAATGTTACGAAGGAAAATCTAAGAAAAGAAGTGATACTAGAAATCCATTTAAAGATCCCTACAAAACAAGGGTCAATATCATATAACAGAGAATCTATAAGGAAAAATATTTAAACACTATGGCCATGACATATACATTAAGGTGTCAAACCACCACATCATCTCTTTATATCCTATATATCATACCAAACATGAAACACCTTATAATAATTTAATCATATCAATCACAGTCGAGTCACTTAATCAATCATGTCACATTTACCACGACCATTCCATATAATAAGAAATGTCATACCCTACGAGGCCCAATCCAGGGCATAGTTAACCAATAAATCCTTATCAATCCCAATGAGAATCTTGATTGAAATGGGGTTAGACTTTGGATGGGGTCCAATGAGCATGTCAACATACCATATCTACTATGAGCCTAAAAAAGCTAGATCTATTAGGTAGAAAGGTTGAAGAGATCCCATAGAATCAAGACCTAATGAGAAATCTCATCCAATTTATCAAATATATCTATCACAACCCATCGTGTAACTCCCCCATGCCATCCTATATAATAATTCATCATTCATTCCATTTATCAATTCATAAGAATTCAATTACCCTATGTTTATCCCCTCTTACCACAATTTAGATTTAAACAACTAAACACTTCACATAATGTATGACATGGAAAGAGAAGAAAAACATATCCCAATCAACCAATTTATTTCAATTCATTTATAAAATGGATTTCTCTAACTTTGTAAGATTAAAAACACACCCCATGGGTGGTATAATAGAGGAAAATCTCATAGGAACACTCCAATGGTGACCTTGTTTGGGGAAACAACCTATAAAAAGTCTTAAGCAACTAGTGGGAATCAATAATAGGTTCCAATACATTAAATTTTACTATTAAAATTAATATCAATGTCTCACTAGAAGGTATTATGTGTTATACAATGGAAAATGGCTCTATAAAGCACCAAACCATTCAGGAAATGTATAGACCACAAAATTTAGGTCCTTAATAGAGTTATCATCTAGTATCATCTTTTTATTTGATCTAGATTATATTAAAAAATAAGAAATGTTGAAGTGATCAGAAATAGAGAAAATTATGTCATATCTAAATAGCACAACTGATACCATGAAAAAACAATAAGGTTACAAGAAGATTATAGTACTTATCAGTGTGAATCCAAAGAGACTTACTGGGTTTGATTCCATGTTTAAAAGTAATATTGGTAGAAAATTCTATGTAAGAGGATTCCAAAGAGATTCCTAAACCTCACCACTATCCAATAGAGAACGAAGTGAATTAGATTTAAGTTATAATGCATTTTAAGGGAAATTAGGTCATTTTTTTCTCAAAAATGTTGGATGAATGGTTTGCGCAAATGGTTGGATGAATCATGTTCTGGTTGTGCGCCCTCTGCTGTGCTAAGGTGGCACCATCACAATCACTACACACAATTTGACTTACCATGTGAAAACCATGGAATTGTTTTTAAAAAAAACTGGAGGTGATACCCCAAGGGTGTATGCCTCCATCTGCATGGTTTCATCAAACTGTATGGGATCCTATTTTTCTATGCCCAGGTCACACATGGTTTTCTAGATAGTGGGTCCTATCACGTATGGTTTCTACTAATAGTGTGTCCTGATAGTTTTTCAAAAAATGATCATGTTTTAGGCTCTAAACAATCCCTATACACCCATGATACCCCCTTAATCTAAATTGGTATTCTCATTAGGTCATAAAAAATAATTTAAACTAAAAAAAGATCTGTACCTCACAATAAAACCAAGTATCTTACAATATTCCCCTCATAAAATATCTTTTACCCAAATTAACCTCTCAATGGTGATCATGTATCACTTGATAATTAATCCATCCACTAAAATTTTACATTATAGTCCCACTCCTATGTCATGACCTTTAAATGACTGTTATACTACAACACTTGTACTAGAGGAATTCACCAGCCTCGGAGAACCGTTCTGTTCCTATGAATGATACAAATAAGATGCTTCTCAAAGGATGAATCAACATTTAACCGATCCTAATTGGGATGAAAAGAATGAGGCATTTCATAATAATAATGGGAAAACTGAAATATGTGAAATATGAAATGTACAGATAGATACATCAAAGGTAACTACAACCGCTACGATACCAGACCAACTTTACATTGAATATCGAATGAATCGATATATCACAGTGAAAGCTTACCCTGTATCCTAATCTGTTCATGTCATAGCCTCAGTGTGACATGTTAAAATACCTAATACTTGATCTTGAACTCTATAATTCATCAATGGTGATCAACATAAGTTTCAATTGATACTATTCAGTATCCATCCAATTCTTGACCAACTGGACCTACTCAAAAGTCTCTTGCGGTAGAGGAAGTCCTGATAATGTTTCCTCACCCACCTCTAACTAGCACATGGAAGATCAACATGGATTACCATAAATAACCTCATCATGTTTCATATATAATGTCTCATGATAATTATTATTTTAGGTGAATTTAACTAGTGGTATATTCCACTCCCAAGATCCCCCAAAATTCATGACGCATGCTCACTACATCTCATTAAGAACCTGTATCATATTCTCTAGTTCACCATGAATGTGAGGGTGAAATGTCATAATCAGAATAACCTATATATACAATGTTTTCTATAAAATCTACTATAAACAAGACATAAACCTGGAATCCCTATCTGAAACAATACAACAAGGGATCCAAGGATGTTGTACTATCTCACGGATGTAAAGCCTCCCATGTTTATCAACACTAAATGTCTCCCTGATCATCCGAAATTGAGAAACCTTCATCAGACCTATAAAAAACAACCCAAAATGCCTCAAGGAGATTGAAATAAATAACTAATGAAATCAATTATGACATCATTCCATTCCCACTAAGGAATGGGTAGCTGATATAAAATCTTGGTTGGTTACTTATGTTCCACATTCACCTACTCATAGGTGGAACACCTCATAACAAATCCAGCAACCTCAAATTTAATACATGTCCACCAGTACTGAAATAGAATGTTACATTAAGTCTTGGTAACATTGGGATTCACTTCCCAAAATAAGTCATGGAATTACCACACCTACTCCTCTCATATTTCTAGTTGAACCAAAACATGACCATGTATAACAATAATTTCACTTTTTACCACAATCCATCCCATAGGATGGTACTAACTTGACACACTCTCTCATAAGACTATGCCCTCTAAGTCTGATAGATTCATTATCCTCACTCTATTAGTATGGTATATGTCATTTTTAAGGATAAAATATAATTATATCACAAACAGTCTAGAAACCCATTGTGTATCTCATAGAACAAATCTGTAAGCTATCACTCACCCCTGACCTCCTGAACTACCTGTATCTTAGTCCCCATTCTCAGTGCATCATCCACTCCACTACCCCTCCCAAGCATATTGAGAATATTGAAGAATAAATACTATAGGTAATCAAACCACTATCACTACCATATATTTAGATCACACTATGTAAATATATACTTGAATATTTCGTGGTTCATGCACACCATAAAACACTCTCCTAGTAAATACTGTCTCCAATAGAGAAAATCATGAAAAAATTTAGATATCTCAAGATCATGAATTAGGAAATTATTGTCATGTGAACTTATCTGATGAGACCTATATGAATTGAATCTTCCCATTTATTTATAACTACTTCTATACTATTACCTGATGCATCACAATACCTAGTGTACCTTCTACCATTATCGGGTAGAATCCAGATAGACACTGAAGTCAATCCCCATTTCATCTCCTTAAAGGATGTCTCATCGGTATCTGACAACACAATCTTCTCACCCTTCATAGTGAATCCCATAAATGGTGTTTCTAAGCATGATATGTCTTGTATAAAATTACTATATTGTCCATCCATCCCCAAGAAACTCAAAATGCCAATAACATTCTTGGGATCCTCCTTGGAAACTACAACTCTCACTCTATCTAGGTCAACTAATACTCATGTCATTGAGATTATACGACCCTATAAGTGAGTATTATCTATATTAAAGTTTCACTTGGTGTAATTATCATATAATAGATTATATCTCTATGTATTCAAAATAATCTCAAGATGTTTGACATGTCCATTTCGATTGTGGGAAAACACTAAGATATTATCTATTAAAACCAACATAAAAAATATATATAAGGAAAGAAAAATCAGTTCTTTTTCACCATAAAAACAAAAAGAAATTTCGTAAGGATTAATGAAATAACTAGATAATCATATACACCTTAAATTATATGAAATTATATATAAGGTATATCTGTAGTTTCAACACATAACTAATTATATCCCGACCTAAAATGAATTTTTGAGAACACCTGAGCTCGTTGAGGATGATAAAAATGGACATCTATCTGTGAGAATGGATACTAATTCTTAACTATCAAATGGTTCATATTACTATTATCTAGGCTAATCCTAAGGGTACTATCCATTTTTTTTTCAAAATGGAAAAGCGATACCCATGACGAAGTATTGGATCATATAAAACCCATTGCCTTTAAATACTCTAAATTCCTCTTGAGCTCCTACAACTATGTAGTAGTCATATATAAGGAGGAATGGATACCATTTCATCTCATAGAACTTGTTTGATGGTGAATTACACATCTCTCTCAGGAGATAAACCAGAAAAGTAATATGGGAAAATGTCCTTGAAATGTTCAAACACTGGGGAAAAGTCAACCTGATGTTCTCCCTGCTTATCCAGATAGAAACTAGAAATTATGGCTATCATCCCGCCTATCCCATGATGTTATGGTCCATCTAAGATCACTTGGAAATCCCATGCACCACATTGAATAAACACTCCATGATCTGGTGTTTTAAATTTCACCTTGTATAGATAGTAATCAACATAGTCTCAATAAGAAAATAGCCATTTCATTTCGAAAATGACATCAAACCTAATCATCTCAAATAAAAAAAGATCCCTAATGATGTGAAACCCACCAACATCAAGTGGGAACTCTTTCCAATACATCAAACTCTCTATTTTGACCCCCCAATAGAGTATCAATCATCATAACACCCTTAAAAAATTGTATAATCATCCCAAGGATTTCCACAAAAGGAACATATATAAAACTATACAATGAACCTATGTCAAAATGAGCGGATAATAGATTAGAGGATACTAATTTTTTACCTCTAACCATAGATGGTCTGACACCCAACTCCTTGGGGTTAGGATGTATAGAATATATATGGCTTGAACCACAACCCTATGACACGACTGCTATACTCAGAGTAGGCCCACTTGGATTTCTCAGTAAAACTTGTGTTTGGCTACCTCGAACAAAACCACCACCTCTACCTCAATGATTGTCACTTCTCTAGATCACATACTAATATGGTGTTGTGAAACCCACTCTTGATCCTAATGTTAGAGCTAAAATTCTACCACTAACTACCAAACAGAAGGTTCTTGAGAAACATTTCACAAGGCCTATCCTACTACAAGATCAACACTTGAATGAGTTTCAATTGCCCTGATTCCCCACTTGTCCCCATCTACAAAAATGATGATGTCAAAAAGAGCATCCGATATTCATATATTTCCTTGTACTCACCTCATATGAACCCTCAGAAAATTATTTCATGCCACTAGAAGCTCAACCAATGGGCCAAGAGACCACTCTACTCTTCTCTACACCCATAGCACCCCTTAGGTTCCCCTATTTAATTGGTGCATGATACACTAACTTAGTAATTTTATTACATTAGAACACATTGAAATAAAATCGAACAACACATAAGATACCTTTCTCAAAGAATCAATCCCTCAATATCCCATTATAATGGTATATTGATGAAAAACAATACAACTTAGTAAAGAGTTCTGAATACCCCATTACCATCACAACTCCCTTCTCTAAAAGCATCAAATCAGTAGCCCATTCTGATCTTAGAGTCTTGAGGAAATTTTTATCATATTATTTGGTTTAGAAATACTTCTAAACCATATCATGAAGTGAATCATCCTGGTTCAAAACATCCCACCAACACATTACTCCTCTTTGAAGCATATAAGTCACAATCTTCACAAACCTCTCAAGAGGGGTCTCTAGATGCCTGAATATTGACAGATCAGTCCCAAGGCATAGCTCTACAGAGTACGAACATCTATATCCTAAAAATATTGAAGAATTTTTCTACGCAAACACATGTGTCATCTCTTCCATATATGAGTCAAGTTATGGTGCTTCTTGAAATGCCTTCTTAATGTGCACAACACTCTCACAGAACTCTACCTCAGAACCTGTGTCCAAAAAAATATACTGGTTCTTTAGATGACACTATAGGAGGATCCAACTATAGCCTATGGCCCACTAACTCTAGAGTGTGTTCATTTCCTCCCTTATAGTTTATGAATAGAGGTCATCATGGTGGCATGTATGCTCAATTGCAAACACACTCTTCCAAAAAGATCAATTCAATGATCACATCTAAAAGTGTATGGCAGTTCACAAATGTACAATAATAGGTCTCCCCAAACAAATTACTCTGAAATCCTGGACTGAAAGAAATAAATAGTTTCAAAAGTCACTAGAGACGTAGTCTAATGCCCACTTAAAAGCCGGGTGAAATTCATGTTCTCAGTTCACAAGCCCAACTTCAGTTTCATTTTTATATCCATTTCACATTAAAATTTAATTGGTTGAACCAATAAGTTCTCCAATTATGATCTGTTAAAGAGAATTCTCCTCATGAACCAAAATTTGGAATCCACCTAACTCATACCATAAAATGTTCTAGTCCATGACTCAACGTTCCATAATTGGACACTTAGACTATTTAGTGTAGCTTAATTAGGAAAACACTACTTATGTTATGGGAGGACCTCTAAGTACCCACCTTGTTTTCCAATTCACTATACAATCTTTAATAAAGTAATGGGTATATCACACAAGGTACATATCACAACATCGTGCAAACAAGAAGTGAATCCTATATGGCATTGAATAATGCAAGGAAACACTACATAAATTATAGCTATTTGCGACAGTTTATTTGCGATGGGTAGATTACCTTGTAACAATTAACCATTATTTGCGACAGGACAATGCTGCCTGTCGCAAAAGGTTTGGCGCCAACTACGCGCCAAACTGCGTGTAAGGTTATTTGCGATGACTTCCTATTCCTGTCACAAATGATCGATGGTAATTTTTAGTATTTGCGATGAGATTATTTCCCCCGTCGCAAATACATTCTCAGTAGGTACTATTTACGACGACCCCCGTCACAAATAAGTTTTTAACGGCCCACTGCAATTAATGTGGGTGGAGGTATTTGCAATGAGCCCCGTCACAAATTCAACTGTTTGTAATGGGCTAACCGTCACAAATACCCCCGTCACAAATAATCTAACCAATATATACTCTATCTGTTTTCCCTCTCATTTCACTATTTACTCAACTTCTCTCTCCATCACTATTGAAAAATGTTCATCTAAAATTTTTCATAGTTTAAACTTTTGAATCCGATCATTATCTGCAACTTTAATAATCCAGAAGCTTCAGTTTCATGGCATTTGTCTATTTTTTTATTGTTTAGTTAATTTATTTTATTTTCAACTATTTATAATGTTTGTTCATTAGATGTAAATTAATTAAATTAGAAATAAATATATATTTTTCAATATTTATTTTCATGAATAGATATATCTATGTGTCAATTAGCAATAAATTGTAACAAAGTGTAATAATTTTAAATAATTTTAAATAAATTGTAATAATTAGTATTAATTAGTAAAAACTAGTAATAAATTTTATTAATTAATAATAAATAAAACTAATTAGTAATAATAAGAAATAATTAGTAATAAATAGAAATAATTTTTAAAAATTAAAAATAATTTGTAATAAGAGGAAATAATTAGTAATAATTAGAAATAATTTTTTATAATTAGAAATAATTTTTAATAATTAGAAATAATTTTTAATAATTGGAAATAATTTTTAATAATTAGAAATAATTTGTAATAATTATGAATAATTTGTAATAATTATGAATAATTTGTAATAATTCTGAATAATTATAAATAATTCTAAATAATTAGTAATAAATTGTAATAATTAGGATTAATTAGTATTAACTAGGATTAATTAGAAATAAATATTAATAATTAGAAATATATTTTAATAATAAGAAATAAATTGTAATAATTAGTAATAATTATTAATAAATAGTAATAAATAGTAATAAATATAAATAAATAGTAATAAATAGTTATAAATTGTAATAATTAGTAATAATTATTAATAATTAGTAATAAATAGTAATAAATAGTAATAAAAAGAAATAAATAGTAATAAATAGTAATAAATAGAAATAAACAGTAATAATTAATAATGAATATTAATAATTAGTGATAATTAGTTATAACTAGTAATAATTAGTAAAAATTAGTAATTATTAGTAAGTATTAGTAATAATTAGTAATAAATGGTAATAAATAGTAATAAATAGTAATAAATAGTAATAAATATTAATAAATAGCAATAAATAACAATAAATAGCAATAAATAGTAATAAATAGTAATAAATAGTAATAAATAGAAATAAATAGTAATAAATAGTAATAAATAGTAACAAATAGTAATAAATAGTAATAAATAGTAATAAATAGTTATAATTAGTTATAATTAGTAATAATAAGTAATAATAAGTAATAATTAGTAATAATTAAAAATAAATATAAATAAATAGAAATAAATAGTTATAAATAGTAAGAAATATTAATAAATAGTAATAAATATAATAGATATAATAAATATTAATAAATATTAATAAATAATAATAAATAATAATATATCATAATAAACAGTAATAAATAGTAATAAATATCACTAATATAATGGCACAAATCCAGCATTTCAACTAATAAAAGCTTAAACTATCCCTGTGATGGTGATTCATTGAGATATTTTGACCAAGTGCATCTTTCACTTTCTTTAAATGCATGAAACATGTGATTGGGTATTTATGCTGAAATTTTATGTCCATTTTGTTCTTACGGTAGTCAGTATTCAAGTTAGCATGTCTTTATAACTCCGTATAATTTATCTCCATGGATGTTGATGATGAAGCCATATATCGTTTTTACCTTATTATTTCTAGGTCTTCTGAAAAAGAATATCGATGTTTATTTGAAACCATTGATTGATGAGTTGAATTCACTATAGAGTAATGGTGTCAGTACATATGATGTTGCTGCAAAACAAAACTTTTTACTGAAGTAAACATGGTATGTATCTAGCTGGAGTAAACATGGTCCCAAATCATGTTCATACTATATAAGAGACAACAAAGAGTTTATGCTTGTCAATGAAAAAACTGTCATTGAAAATTTCACCCAACCGACCATCCTTTTCGAAGAAACAAATATCATTTCCAAAAAGTAACGGTTGAAAAAGATGGGCCTATAAGAATAATCTCAGGTAAGGATATGAAATCAATTGTATCTTTATTACCTACTATCACATTTAGAACAATAATAAATCAACATAAAATTAATGGGTTTAGAAAAGAGCACAATTGGATAAAATGAAGATTTTTTTTGGATTTGTTATATTGGTCTGATTTGTTGTTCCGTCACATGTTGGATGTGTTTCATATTGAGAAGAACTATTTGAATAATTTATTTTATATAGTTTTTGATACTTTAGGAAAGACCATCTATAATGTAAACGCATTATTAGATCTTGCCCAAATTTGAAATCGACTAGAATTTGAACTGTTTTAAACTTCCAGATCATAGAAGTTAATAAAGCCAAAATCATCTTATACACTGTCCAAAGAGAGTATTTTTTCAGTGGATTATAGATTTAAGACATCCATATGGTTATGATTCCAATTTGGGTAGATGTTTTAGAAGTTTTTATATTACTGGATTGAAAAGTCATGCCTGTTATGTTTTAATTGAAATACTTATTCCTATTAGATTAATAGGTTTGTTAAATCCTATGATTTGGGATGTTATTATCGACATATACTATTTTTGAGACATTTTTGCATCAACTACAGATTACGATGCTATAAGAAAACTAAAAAAATATGTCATTTTAATTTTATATAAACAAGAAAAAATTTCATGCTTGGTTTGAATTATTAAATGGAAAATTTGATATTTTATTTTCATCATGAAAAAAAGTTGGAGGTCTAGTATAGTTCTGATCAATGTACCCATTTGATAGATGCATGAAGAAATTGAAACAAAGTATGTAAAAAAGCATCAGTTTAAGGCTCAATTAGAGAAGATTATTTGCAAGACGAATTTTTTTCTACTCTCATTACTTTCAATTTGAATATCTTTTAAAACACAACCACATAATCTGTAACAAGGAAAAGGTTGATGATGAACTGAGAGATCAATTATCAATTTTCAATCTGCTCGAACACAGATTCAATTAATTTTAGGAATGATGTCTTTTAGATGATGAACATCATAGAGCTCATACATATATTCTGCTCAACTGTGAAGAAATTAAACCCTCTGTAATGTAAGTGATTATATAACTTATTCTATAATTTTTATGACAATACATTAATCTTTTTATATTTATAGGTTATATAATAATCATATCAAGAAACACATTCAAAAAATTACAATATCTTCTCTTGAATAATGACATCATTTTTTTTCCTACTAGTTTAAAAAACTGCTAACATAAATTATTATTTTTTTACATAAAAAATAAATTTAATACTTTTTATAGTGATAACTATTTTACAAATTTATAGGTATCTCAACATGCTAATAAAATTGATAATCAATTATCTGTATTGAGTAACCCACCATCAATATTGGTTAAATATTATAATGCATATGTGGTGAATGGTTTTCGATTTGATACACGTGTATATGGGGAATCAATGAAATAATGAATAACATTGTTCGCTTGAGACGATCACATCATAGAGAAACAAAAGTTGACTTTTATGATTTATTGGAAGAAATCATTGAACTTTGTTATCTAGGGAAGCATTACATAATGATTTTTAAATGTCAGTGGTTGGATATTGAGTGAGGCATGCATGTTTATCCGATCCATGGAATCATTTATATAAAATATAAAAGTGTTCTTGATGTAAACGAACAATTTTTATTAGATCATCATGAACATAAATTTTTTTATGAATATTACTATGATATTTCAAGGGAGCTCGGTGATTGGTGGAGCATAATAAAAATTAAATCTCATGATAATAGGTTTAATGAAGTGAATATAGTTCCACTAAAGTGCATGGAATTGGAATTTTTCAAGAGACTAATCTGAATCCATCTTTTTCAAGAAGAGACATGAATAACATTGATGACACCATATAGTTAAGGGATGATGGTGACAATTTTGTTAATGATGTTACAACTAAATTTGAAATGATAATAGATGATGAAACTAAAATTAAAATGGAAATTGATGATGTTGAGGAGGAATATGAAGACATTTACAACCACAAATATGAATAAGAAGATAAAGATGGACATTGACATAGTAAAATATTGGTTATAATCAAATATAATATATATCTATATATAATAGTTGTTTTCAAATTTTTTCTACCAATAATAATTTCAGGTTTTAGATGGACGATGATATGTATGGTATGTTATAGGAGGGTGATCTACCTTTAGACAAGCAGGAGGTTGGATCAGCTGACCGTTAGACTGTTGGCAGTTCAGGTGGCACCCGAAGGGGGCATGGTCTTGCCCGATTGATGATTTCAGACCCTATACTCGAGCGACATCAACATCTTGGGTTTGATCAAGGCATGCAAAGGTATGTTTTCTGTTAATTTTAGTTAGTTTTAATTAATTTATTTATATTCTAATTTTTTGATTAATTATTCTTTTTTTCACAGCATTATGCATATAGCGGTTGGACTGGGGAGTTATATATTGTACATGTATTTTTCTGATCCATGAGTTTCATGTGATTAGATTCTCGTCAATGTTTAGAAGTGTATGTTCGAGAATTGACTGGTATGTAAATAAATAATATTTATTTTGAAATTAATTAAATTAATAAAATGATATAATAAATTTTTTGCAGGGTTTATGGTATCCCATTGTAGATATCTTATGTGAGAAGATTTTGAAGGCATGTCATGGAGCTATACATACACGTTGCACTAAATTTTTACACAATTTGAAAAGGAAGGCAACAGAGGAAGCTAGAGTGCAGAAGTTTTATGAGACATACCGCGTCCACTGACCTGATTGTATTTTATCTCAAGATTGGGATTGATTATGTACACACTAGTTGAGTAGGTAGTTTTAGAGTAGAGCTTCAATAGGTTGGAAAAATCAGGGGAGAATAAAGGTGACACATCGAGCTGGTAGTCGTACGTTTAGTATGAAAAGTGAGCATATGTTAAGTACATTTTTTTAAATATTTTATATAACTTTAAATTTAAACGGTTTTTTTATATTAATATAGTCAGTCACACCACCCGATATTATGGACTACAACGTTTATAGGAGGATGTACTTTGATCCATCCACTAGGGAGATCATATGGGCTTGCCAATGTAATATTGTGGTCAGTATATGTTTTTTGAGTATTAAATTTCACAACAAATAATATTTTAACTCTATTAATTTTAAATTTCAATTGAAGGAGTCATATGAGGCTACGACATCTCAGATAAATGTTGATAGTCAGGACAAGACTGATGGGCAGACCAGTGCCCCCTAATTTGATGAGGAAACATGGATATAGGTGACCTAGTATGGCTTTGAGAAATGTTGAGTTGTTGGTATCAGCTCTCAAGTGACCCTTGGTGGTTTTATGGAACATCTAATATTTCAGTGTTCTGATCGAGAAGATATTGTGGAGAGTCATCATCATCTCATGCATAGTTTCAAGAGCAGATACGAGCTGAGAGTGAGCTTAAATAGACTATGCATAGGGAGTAAGAGGATATGAGTCGGTGGAAGTAGTAGCAACATTAAGAGTTCCTCTGATAGCAGTAGAAACAAATGTTGGATGAGATGCATTGATGGCGACATCAGTAAAAGTATAAGCAGATAGAGTACATGTGATGTCTGACTTGTAGTGTATGGATGGAGTTCTCTCCACCATCACCTTAAGCTCTTATAGACAACCCTTCCACTAACTAATGATGAATTTTTATTTTATGATGAAACATTTTTATGTATTTTTTTTAATATTAACCTTTTAAAGTTCTAAATAGTGTGTTTTATATTGTCTCAAAAATTACATTTTATCATTATTAATTTAATTTTTTTAATTAAATTTATTATTTTATTAACTAATATTTCTTTTATATTTTTGTGAATACTCAGGTTTTTATATTATCTCTAATATTATTATATCATTAATATTAATATTAATATTATATTAATTACTTATTTTAGAATTAATTTTATTTTATGAATATTATTTTTATTATTTTATTTATATTAATTTTATATTTTATTGAACAATTGATAAGTAATTTTATTATATTAATATTAATATTATGATTTTATTTATATTAATATTATATTATTGTTAAAATTATTTTATTCTATATATATTTTTTAATTTTTTTAACAAATCATGATAGACCGTCACAATTAATAATTGCGATGGTTCATCACAAAATGTGTTATTTATATTTATATTTTGAGAAGTAATTTTGATGGTCCATTAAAATTAGTAATTGTGACAGACCGTTTCAAAAGAGTAAAAACCGAGAAGCTATTTGTGATAGGTTGTTGGTCAATCAGAAATAGTTTCATAAAAAATTGATGATTTTTTTGTGATGATTCTACTGCCCATCGCAAATAATCAGTTTTTACGATGCCATTTTCTGGGATAGGTCATTTGCAATGAGACCCCATCTCTAATGACCCGTTATAGTAATTTGTTTTCTGAGTAGTGAAAGTGAATCATGTAAAGTGCCTAAAATGATGCATGAGGTACATACCATCATCTCATCAAGAAATGGTAAAACCAATCCTTAATCAAATCAATAATGACATCACAATTCATGTGCATCACCCAACTATTGCATCAAATTAACAATAACAGTCAAAACAAAAAAAAAAAACAATTCCCATTTAAGGGAATTTTGGTTTTTCAATTCATTGGATAAATAGTCCCAAACAAAGCACATTAAAAAAATGCTAATTCTTCCTAATCCCCTTTATATTGTATCAATATAATATATAAGAATAGAAAACCCATTGATTCCATGTTATAACATCTAAAACCCAAAGACCATTGAATGGTTCCCTGATCCCAATTGGCCATATCAAATCAAGCACATCTCCGCAAATTCCAAAGGATGTCAACTAGTTAGGATGACATAGGGTGTGTCTATGGGGAGACTATGCCCTCTTATCATAGTGAAATATAGTCTTAGAAATCGTACAGATAAAAAGAAAAAGTATTATTGCATTAGGTAAAAAATAAATCATTTAATATCAAAAATAAAATGCTTGAAATAGAATCATATACAACATGATGAGGATACATGTCATGAATTTATAAATCATCCAAAACAAGAATAAATGAATCAATAAAAGACATGTATTAAAATACTGAAAATACTAATAGTAATATCCCAACTTTCATCACATGTCTTAGCTCGGGTCAAGTGCTACCCTTCTCTTAAGCAAGAAACAAAGTCAATAATTAAACTATGAGTGATTGTGTTGGTCCCTACCTGCATCCATATAGTTAATCAAGTTACCCAACTACGGCCCAAACAAGGTGTGAGATACAATCCCATTAGGTCACCACCCATAATTTCTAAAAAAATCCTAAATATGTATTACAAGAAAAATCATATTTCCAAATTAATTGATATGATAGTATTGAAAGTAAGGTGATAAAGGAAAAAGTAACCAAACAAGTGATAATGTACAACCATACAAGGCTCCATGTGAAACAATTGTCAAGCTATAGTAACAAGGAAACAATAATAAAATAGATTTAAACAACATAACCATGATGTATACAATGAATTTTCAAACAACCATTCCCTTGTAGGATATCCTTTATTTCATATGAACCATGACCACACTATATAATCTATATATAAAATAAATCAGAACAAAGTCGTATAATCAAGATTGTCATATTTACCATGGCTGTGACCTATAATAAAAAATGTTAAACCTCAAAAGGATGGATGTAAGGTGTAGTGAACCAAGGAACCCCCATCACGTCCAAGGAGCATCTTGATAGAAACTCAGTTCAACTTAGGATGGGGCCTACAGAGCATGTCAAAAGACCAGGTCTCTTGTGATCCCAAAGAGGCTATGTTCAAGGGGTGTAAAGGTATAGGGAAACCCATAGAATCAAAACCCAAGGAGAAATATCATATAAAGAATCCAATACAACTATCACAACCCATGGTGTAACACACCCATGGAAACCTATCAAATCATTCATAATTAATCCCATTTATCAATTCAAAATCATTAATTTACCTTGAATTTACCCACTCGTATCCCAATTCTCATTTAAATAATTAAATAGTTTACATTATGTATAATGTATATAGAGAGTAAAAACATATCCTAATCAACCAATTCAGTTCAATTCATTTATTAAAGGACTTTCTCTAACTAGGAAAACTCAAACAAACAACTCATGGGTCGTATAACAAAGGAAAATATCATAGACACACCCTATGGGTGACATTGGTTGGAGAATAAACCTCCAAAAAGTCTAAAGAAACTATTGGTCATCCTGAATAGGTTCCAATATATTAAATTTTATTATTTAATTTAATTTTTTGTCCATGTTAAAAGGTAAGAATTTTCAAAAAATGGATACATTCTCTAAAAATACCCAAACCACTTGGGAAAAGTATACACCACCGACCATGGGTCTGTAATAGAGTACTCATCCAGTATCATCTTCTAATTTGATATGAATAAAAATAAAAACAAAGACTGGATTAAGAACCTGAAAATAGGGAATATTAGAACACATCTAAATAGAACAACTGATACCAAAGGAAATGAATAATGACACATGAGTTGTAGTATATACTAGGTTGTATCTAAATATACCGAAAATGTTTGGTTATGAGTTCAGTTTTAAGGTTGGGAGAAAAATAATTAGAAGTTGCTTCAAATGATCTCCCAGAACCTCATGGCTATACCATTGTGGAAAAAGTGAATTATAATTAGTTTATAACAGATTTTAAAGTGAAATTTGGTGATTTTTACAAAAAAAAATTGGCTGCATGGTTTGGCCGCATGTTTGTACAAATTTTTCTCCCTCTACTAAGATAAGGGGACACCTGCAAGATAACTATGCATAGTTTTACTAACCGTGCATAAACCCTGAAAAACAAATTTATTAAAAACCATAGGTTCTCCCATATGGGAATGCATTTCCAACAACATGGTTTCCTCAAACTATGTGGGATCCTTTTTCCCTCTACCCTTATTTCATACAGTTATTCAGAATGTGTGGCCTATATAACATGGTCTCTACTAACCATGTGTCCTGCATGTTTTCCCCAAAATGTTCGGGTTCTAGGACTTGATATATCGCTAGAAACCCATGATACCCTCATAACCCCAAATGGTATTCACATTAGGTTGTAAAAAATCATTTAAAAAGAGAAACAATAGATCCATACTGTGTACAAAAACATGGGATCTTACAACTGATCCATCAAAGCACTTGCATAACTTATCCCCATTCTATGTTTTTTCATGTACAAAGTATTCCTCATATATCAAAATGATCGATTTAATTCATGAATCAATAATCCATAAAAACCAAAATACATATTGAGTAAAATATTAAGATTTTGCATTATTTCCCCAGTTATTCAAAATACTTTCAAAGTAAAAATTGTATATTAAAATGGAATTCAAATTAGGAAATTATCATATGTATGATATAAGTACTATGAAAATCCAATGATCACCATAGTAGGTATCATTTAAACAAATACCAATTAGAGTATGAATAAATGGTTTTTGTCATTGATAAATAGAAATTTCATTAAAAATCTTTAAAAACATTCTTGAGGGGAATATCCATTGTATTTTGAAAATTAAATTTTAAAACTAAAATTTAAAATTTTTTGTTGAAAATATCTCTCTTTGAAAATATCCATTAAAACATGTAAAAGAATCATTAATTTTTTTTAGCTTTCATGATAGAAGGAAATTTCGTTCATCTCTTACACGTAAAAAAATATTCCTTTCACTTTTTTGGTAAAATACAAATGGGTATTGTTTTTTAAATGATACAAATATTCCATTGAGAAGTTTTTAAAAAAACTAAATCATGGATAAAAATGAATTTATTAAAAACCTTTTTTGTGATTTTTTTGGAAAACATATACATGGATGAGAAGTACTCCCTAATGGAAACATAAAATGAAACAATGCCAAAAAATGATAAGAATATTGAAATACACCCTTACAAATATCATATCATTGATGTGATAATTTTTCAAATGAATATACTATGTTTTTTTTCTATAGAACCACAAAAAACTGGTGGAAATACAATATAAGGTAACCAAAAGTCATTCCAAATATAACTGTAGCATGAAATAATCAATGGAAAATTCATTTAAAAAAATGAATAGAAAATGAATAATATTATCATAAATAGATTAATTATATATAAAAGTAAAATATATATACCCCACACATAATAAATAATTGGGGAATAAGGCATGTATCTCACAGAAGTAAAAGTGACACGAGAAACACTTACCTCAGGTTCGATATCCTAAAAATGTTTTCAAACCTCACGTATAATGGTTTAAATCATGTTATTAATTTATATTAGAACCATATTATAGTTTATGATATCATATATGATACTTTTATATCATCTTATAACCCATTTGTTATGAATATTACATTATATTATTTGTTTCGTGTATTAGCTGCTTCATATTCCTATGCATGTTTTTTTATGTAAGTAATAGTTTTATACATAGAATATTATTCCATAATCTCTAAAATTATATTAAGTTAATAAATATATTATTTATACATTTTATACATTTTTTGAACCATTATTGAATGTTGAACATGGAAAATGAATCACATCACATCGTGGAGATGGTAGGTCATCCGCACGCATGAGCGACAATATCACTCCCTTAATAGTGAATGGGTAAGGAATTAAATGATATATTAAATTTTCAAGAATCAATATAATCTCATAATTATCTAATATATCTATTATTTATTTCCTAATACCAGTCCAAGTAAAGTGGTGATGAAAAAAATACACCACAATGTGAAGACGGTAAGTCATACAAACAAAGAAACAATGATTTTGTTTTTCATAGGATGGAAGAAATGCAGGATATGGTTTTTCCATAATAATAAAAACGTATATAAATATATATTATACTTTATTTTCTAATTTATAATGAGAAACACATGAATATGATGTAGAATAAAAAATATACCTGAAAGAGTTGGATAAAATGATTACCACTTCTTTAGAAAATTTTTTTTGATCACTTCTTAGGCACACTATGGTTGGTCTTTTAGAAAGAATAGAACATCTGTCACATAATGTTTAAAAGATAATTTTTTTTTGTGTTTTGTGGATATATAAGGCTCAATGTGGTTTGAAGAGTTGAGGAAGGAGGTTTCTTTTTATAAAAGTGGTGAGGGGCACTTTTGAATACTCACAAAATATTAAATTAATACAAATTAATTTTCAATTAAAAATGTATCAAAATGATTTATTTATAATATAAATAGAGGAATAATTTATCTATATACACTCATAAAATAATTTCTAGACATATCTAGGAGACATTCTTACCCTTATCTTTTGGATTTAACCCTTATTTAATATCTTTAACTCATACCATGACATTATGGATTTTTAATCTTTGAGGGTTAATATATTTACTATAAAATACCAAAAACACCTATAAATGGATAATTTAGGAAAAATTAAACCTAAAAAATCATTTTTTTGGTTTTAAATTTTTTATGAATTTTATATCTTTTAATAAAATATTATTTATTTTAAAATATCAGTAATTTCAATTTTGACACTTTTCCTTACATTGAATGTTAAAAATATAAATAAAACAAGATAAAATTAAATAATATATTTTATTATATACCTAAAAGGTTGTTTTCATCGTGATGGTTATTTTTTCATTCAAATAATCTAAAATCATATTTATATTAAAAATTTTAATAACATTTATTTGATATTTCCATTAATAAAATTATTACTCTATCAGTGTTGTGTGAGTATTAAAGGTAAAAAAAATTTCACTAAAAATTAAAAGTAAATTGTCATGACTTAGATAAATATTATATATTTAAAAATAATATTTCTTTTTTAATTTATCTTTTGGTTAACCACATATTAATTTTACTATACTTATAAAGAATAAGAGTGTGACATTTTGTCACTTTCTTTGATTATAATAATATTTAAGTCATTTTCATAGACTAGTTTCCATTAAATGATTCAAATTAGAACCGTAGGTGTTATGTATTAGATATAATTCATCTTATAGTGTTAGGGAAAGTTTTAGGTTCATTTTATAGGTCTTATCATTTTATTTGTTAACCTAAGTTACCAAATTTTTCCATTATAGTGATAATAAAAATTATACAAAGTTACTATTAAGATTGGAGAAAAGTAAAAGAGAACTATTTACTAAATTCGGACCTCTTGAATAAAAATATGGAATCCATTTTTTCCCACTTCTAGACATAAAAATTATCATCATTTCCTTTAAAATAAGATTTAAAAAACGCAACAAAAAAACATTTTTCATTAAAATGAAATGATTAATTAAAAAATGTTTTTGTACTAAACACAAGAAGAAATACAATTTAAAACCCCAAAATTTAATTAATTTAAATAATTATAAATTTATTAAAATTTAAAAATAATCCAAAATATAATTTTATCATGTAAATAATTGGAAAAAATAATTTTTATAAAATATCTGTCTTTCGAACTATTCATTGAGAAAACAAAATTTTTATAAAGTTATCAAAACAACACCCTATGATAATTTTCACATTAATATTTTAAAAATATTTTTTATTTTGTCAAATTTAATTTATAAATGTGTCAAATTTTAGTTTTAAAATAAGTGCTCCAATAAAAATCAACAAAAAAGACTTTAGAATAATATAAATTTTTATATGTAAAATTGGATTTATTATTATATTATGACTATAAAATATCTTGGAGGAATGTAAAAACATTTTAATGAATAAGTAATATATAAATTTAATATTTTGTTTAATTCTATTCATTTCCCCCAATTTAATGGATATATTTTACTAATATTTTATTTTTTTTAAGTTTGGTGTTACATGAATCATAATCTATTTAAGATATTAAATTTAAAAAGATACATATTGTAAAATTATGGGGTGTCACATCTATCATCTAGAAGAACCAATGTTCAGGATGACCAAAAATGGGTTGATATTTTTTTGGTCATATGATTAGGAAAGAACCTTCTAAGTGACGAAGAGAAAGATGACCTCAACACCGATCTTGACCTTACTTGAGTCCAGTAAGGATTATATCATATATTGTGATGCATTGAGAGTTGGTATTAGTGCATTTCCAATGAAGGGGCACCATGTGATTACCTATGGATCTATATATTTGAGACCATATGTGAGGGATTGTCCCACTCACGATCTAGAGTTAGTTGTAGTAGGTAATATTCTATGATGTTAGAGACACTATCTTTTATGAGAGATATTTGTGGCATACATGGAATAAAAGAGCCTCAATTATATCTTTTATCAGTTAGACCTAAAACTTCGATAGAGGAGGTGGGCTTAGTATCTATAGTCTTTAAATATTGATATTTCTCACACACTGGAAAGGGAAATGTCCTTTTAGATTCCCTGAGTAGGAAGATGTAGACAGAGGTAGTACATGAATCAAGCAATGAGTAAGTGTCTCTGGGAAAATTAGTTGTAACTTCGATATAAATTATACATATTCTTATAGAACAGGTCAGGATAGAGTATTTATCTAATCCAAAGGTCATAACATTGATAGAAAACTTATATGGTGGGGGAGAGACCACTGGGATGGTCTCAAGAATATAATGATGGTATCCTCTTTTGTGGATGATATTGGGTCCCTACATGTTTGTGCAAGGAGTTGAAGAGAGAGATTCATGTTTCTAGATGGATGGTAAATCATGATTTTTCAAAGAAGTTTGATGATCTCCATGGACATCACTAGTGTCTAGGGATGATAAAAAAGATAGTAGGATTTATGGTGAGATGTTTCACCTATCCATAAGTAAAGGCTGAGCATCAGAGGCCTGCTGGGATGTTGCAGGCTCTACTTATTACAACATGAAATTTTTATAATTTCACTATTTATTTTGGAACTAGATTACTGAGAAAACCTAAGAAGAATGTTGTTCTGTGGGTGATTATATATCAAATTATTAGGCCGACCATTTTTTTCCAATTAGGTAGGAATTAACCGTTGATGATATGGGTAGTCTATATGTGAATGAGATAGTTCGGTTGCACATTGTTTTGAGTAGAATTATTTTTTATCAAAATCTTCATTTCAGATATCTATTCAAGAAAGTTCTTTAGAATTCACTAGGATCACAGTTCTTCTGACTACAACTTTGTAATATCAAACTAATGGCCAATCTGAGTGAACTATTCAGATTCTAGATGATATGTTACGAGATTTGTTTCTGGATTCTAATGGTTCTTTGGAGTATCATTTGGCACTAATGGAGTTTTACTATAATAAAGAATTCAAATTATCAATCTAAATAACCCATTTTGAGGCTTTGTATGGTAGGAAATGTTGTTTGACTCTTTGTCGGCTGGACTCAAGAGAAACACAACTTTTCCACCCTAGTATTATGTAAGAGACATCTGTGGAGGTTAAATTAATTAGAATGCGGTTTGTGACCACGCCGAGTTGATAGAAATCTCATGATAACCACTGGGGATGAACTATGATTTTTGAGGTTGGTCACCTATTTTTCTTTGAGTGTCTCCTAGACTAGGGAAATGTTGTATTAGGAATAAAGTGAAGCTAGTGCATATAATTATCTGGTCTCTTGAGACAATGGAAAGAGTTGGTCTAGTGGCATAATGTTTGGCACATTGATAGAGTTATAGAGTCACCTATGATGTGTTTCATGTGTCACAGATTTATAGATAAAATTTTAACTCTTCTCACATGATATATACTAATGATATTGAGATGGATGTTGATGCATCCTTTGAGGTGTATTTGATCCATATTTTAGATCGTACTGAGTATAATATCTAGGGAAAGAACCTATGTCTAGTACGAGTATTTTGGAAGCATGGGAATGTTTATTAGGAGACCTTGGAGAGAGATTTTGATGTGCGATAACAATGTCCATACTTGTTCTCTAAAACCCCATAGTGATGTATGGAACATATCTGGGATGAGCTGTTATATAGTGGGTAGGTTGTAATAACCCATCACTTTCTAGGTACGTCTCTCTCTAAATTTTTGATTAAACCTATTTTAGTTCTTTTTTCCTTCATTTGAATCTTATTTTTCAAGCCTAGGTTTGGTATGGGCTAATTGTTGTAGGAGTGTAGCAAGAATAAGATGTGAGTTCTAGATGCAGCAAAAATTCATGTCGTGAACTCAATTCATGACATGAATTATTTTTGGAAGGCCCTATGAGTATAATTCACAACATGAATTTTTTCACACCCATGAAAATTTACACACCCCATAAACAAATTTTACCACATTTATATATTTCACGATAATATCATGAACCATGGGTGAACATGTTATGAATGTATTTTTCACCACTCATGAACATTTCATGAAAATATTTTTCACCATGTGTGAACATGTCATGAAAATGTTTTTCCCTGTTTGTAGATATGTCACAAAAATATTTTTCACCACATATAGACAAGTAATGATAATATTTTTCACCATACATAGACATGTCATAAATTTTTTTCATCACATGTAGAAATTTCATGAAAATATGTTACAAAAATAGTATTTTCTATTTACAATTTTTAATGTTTTATAAGGATATTTTGGGGGGGGGGGAATAAATAATAAGGGGATTCAATTTATAAACCCCTCGAACATCATGAATCCCTAATTCCTTCACTGCCTCTCCATGTATATCCTCCACAGACATCTCATCTCTATTGTAGATACTCCACGCACATCCTCCCTAGACCAAAGCTGCTCTACACTCCATCTCCATTGATGAAATCCGCTCCGTGAAACATCTTATTTGACCTAATACTCTATATCAGCCTCTATATTTGATTTCATCCCATCCTTATAGGAAATCTAAGAGTCCAATTTGATCCTGAAGTGAGAAAACATCATATCTTCGATCTATCGACCTAGATTTTTGAGGTCTGTGTTCGGGTTCTTCACTTGATTGCTGATCCATTGCAATCTAGTTATCCGATTCTCACTGAAAGGATTTAAAAATACTATTTTTATAACATATTCATGGTTTTTTAACCACTTTCTCCTCATTCTAGGTGGATGGTCAGAATATAATACCTATTATTTTGATTTAATATTTCCATAGTATATATAATATGTGTGATCTTGTCATCATGCCGCACGAACAACCAAAATAATTTTATAATACACTTTAAAATGTTTTTAAAAAAAATTCCATTTGATCTCATTGGGTTCATAGGCCTAGAGATTGAGACCCATGTCCACTTGATAGGTGTACTCTACATGGGATTTGTTGTGAATTTGTCTTTTTTTACTTTATATCCCGTTGATAAACTGATAAAAACTAATTAATTTTTTTTCTTACATATGATTTTAGAATGACATTAGTTTTAGATGATTTTTTTATAGAATCACCATAGAAATGAACTTATTTAATTAGTTAAATAAATTATTATGTCTAAGGAAAAATGGTAATTAGAATAATTTACCATTTGGTCTTATGTGGTTATATTGTGATATAATTTTGGTCGTGATACACATGAAGTTTTGATATAATTTATTTTATGATATACTTACTATTGTGCTATGAATTTGTGACACATTATGTGATGGTTTTATTTTTTGCATGGCCCTGAAAAAGCCTGAAATGCTTGTATACCAGGATTGGCCCTGACATATACTGGAATGCATATATATTAAGCTATTCCATGGATCATGTCTCCATACTTATATACTGGGGTCAGGCATGGACACATGTTGTGATGATTATATATCGAGCTATGTCCTGACACAAGTAGTGATGATTATATAGAAGATTTTGGACCAATGATATGTTATACCATGTGTATACAATAGTGGATGGTATGGTTATTCTACAAAATCTGATACTTTTTAGAAAGGTGATGAAGAAAGTTGATTTATATATTATATTAATTATCAAATTAATTAATACACTTGTTATTCCCATAATCTCATACACTATTTTTTATAAATTATATTTGATTAGATATGGTGGTGTAAACCTGTTGAGTTTTACTCACACCCTACTCAAAAAATCATTTCGTACCTAAATATTTGACAAGGATAAATGTTTGGAAAATGGTAAATGTTCTTGTAGTTAATTGATTTCTAAATATATGGGTTGGAGCTTATTGATGGGTCTGACACGGGGTTTGGGAATGAGGTATTTGGAGTCTTTATTTGATTCTGCCTATTATTTTATTTATAAGACCTTCAACAAGTCATTTAGTTTCATTCAACATACCATTACATTATTCATTTATTAGTTGGATTTATTCAGCTGGTCCATTATCAAGACTGGTTGCGTGATTATTTATCCATACTATTTTTATTATTTTTGAATGTCAATATTTATATATTTTTAGCTATATTGTGACTCAATAATATAGGGTATATTCTCCCCACCATATTCAGCACACTCTCTCTACTAGTCTATGAACTCTATTATACAAGGAGTCACACATTAAGACATATAACCACCCTAGTTTTTCAATGAAATAGGGTTCCAGGATGGGGTATATTCCACAGTTACCATAATTTCTTATTGTAAATTTTCAAGATGGTTTCCTACAAAAGATATTTAAAACAAAAATGAGTTTGGTACCATATATTTCTATGCCAAGAGATTTTCATTATATAGGATTTAGGAATCCACAATTTTTTTAATGGTTTCCTAAAATGATACATTGTACATTCATAAATAAAAAATTTAGTATGTCCAATATAATAAGAAACACTAATAGAACTAATCTACAAGAACATGGGAAAAATTTTCTACTATATGTTTTCCTCTTTATAGGTTTGTAACCTATTTATATACTATACTTAGGATTAGTTTTTTACCAATATTCTGCATTAGAGTTTTTATTAAATTAGCAAGCCTCTCTATATTTATCTTTAATTTAGAATTAGATAATATTAGCTCTTTATTTTCCTTAAAAATTTGAGAATTTTTATCATTTTCTAATATAAGATCAGTTATGAAGTGGTTATATATAGAATGATGCTTCATAAAAAATTTATAATTATCTATAAAATCATTAAATGTATCTGTTAGTAAGTTACCATATTCAAATAATTTAGTAGTGGACTTATTTACATCATTATTTTCAATCTTAGGAGGAATATATATATTTATAGGAGATTTATGAAAAGAATTTAATACCTCAAATGTGTTTTCCATAAAAAAATATTGGATTTATCATTTCTCTCTTCTACACTTAATTCTAAATCAATTGATCTATCCTCAAAGTAAATCAAAGTGTATTTCATATTCATTTTATATTTCTTACATTTTCCAAATAATTTTTCTTATACTAAAGCTTGGGATTGTCTTCTTTTATGTTTCCTTTCCATTTACACTCATATCTTATTACATCATTTATAGAATCATCATTTATCACTAATGTTACCTAATTAATTTTTTTTATCAAACATAACTTGATTATTGATTTTTTTTAAGAACATATTCATTCTATAAATATTTTGGAATCATATGGAATAATATTTCATTATCTCATAACATTCATTTGGTGATTTTTCATAACCTTATCTCTCAATTTTCATCTTGTTTTTTTCTTTGAGTCGATGTATTGATTCATAATGACTTTCCTTTGGGTTTATATTATTCTCCCTTATTCAATTGTAGTTCTTATTTTTTCATCATGATATTTCCAATGACTTCCATCACTAGTAGAATACCTATATGTAATAAGACCTTTATGTAAATAGAGGTTCCTCTCTACCTATCTAGTAAGCATATCAAAATTATTCTGATTAGATACATGATTACAATTTCCATTCCATTTAGATGAATTATGTTAAATATTTCAATAAACCTAAGATATATGTTCGAAATGGTTTCCTCATGGTTCACCTTAAACGTATCATACATAGTATTATTTGTTTTTAGGCATGTTTATTTAACATTTCATGTTCCTTCATGAGAAATAATGGGTGTATCCAATGTTTAGAAAGTGGCATAACATGATGAAATTATTTTAAATTAATCTTTAACTAAGGAGCACTACAAAGAATTCATTTATTTCTGGTTATAGTTGTATACTTCCTTAGTAGAATCACGCTAATATTTTATAATAGATTTAGTTATTTAATATTAATCTTCAATAGATATCTATATATCAAAAACCATACCATCTATAATAATTTTCATTTTAATGTTCCATTGAACATAATAATTTCTATATTACTAAGGAGACCCATTATAGGGTTTTCATTCAATATTATTATTATAGATAAATACATAAAATTTTCTAAATAAAAGTTTAGGATCATTAAATAAAACGATATCATGGTAAAAAGAATTTTTGAACCCGATTTGATACCAAAATGTTTCTCCCAATTGACTACTATAGAGTGGGTGAGTTGAGTTTCCATTAAAATTTATATTTAAAAAATAAAAAACCCAATTGCCCCAAATTCCTAATATCTCCTAGTTAAAAAATAGTAGAACCATATAATTTTATATTTTAAAAATATTCTTAAAATTTTAATCACAACTTAGTTAAAATACTTTTTACAAAAAATTAAATTTTTAAACTAATATAATCATAACTAAAATTTTATATAAAATAATAATTTGAGTTAATTATCATAGTATAGTTCCATTGATATTTTTAGAAAATTGAAACTGGTTTGATTTAAATATATGAAAAAAATAATTCCGTAAATAAGGCACAAAATAATTATAATAAGCGGTTCCACCCCATGCTAAGGCTTAATCCGCTAAAAATTGAAATCAAGAAATTACAAGAAATTTATTATAAAATAAACTAATCCAGAACCTAAACCCATTTTTACAAAGAATAGGACACAAGGCTATCTAGGCACAAAGACTCTTACACAATTATTACTTTTATAAAAATAGATATTGTCACACACTACCTATTCAAAAGTAATTCATTGGAATAAAAGTGATGATAAATATAAAAGAGTGTGTCAATCACTCTCTAGTTTATCAAAAGAGACTATGATTTACAAAATGATAGATTAAAATAATAAAACTTCTCTAATGAATGTATAAACAATAAGCTAAAGATAATAAAGATAGGATTAAGTAGAACTGCTCAAAGTAAATTTCTCCAAGCATTCAAGATAACATTATTTTTTCATTGGAATGTGTTTAAATAGGGTTTATAGAATGTGTAGAAAAATAGGGAGACATGGAAGTCTGTAAAATGATTATGTTCTCTATTTTTAGATCCACATGTTCTTCTAATCACATGTGTCCTAATATTTCTCATTTTTTACTATGTGGGATTGTATTTTACTCTATGTTCTCACATGTTCCACATTCCCATATAATAATGAGTAATATTATACATTATTTATAGTTATCTAGATATAATTCTTCATTGCATGATAATAATAGAACAATATATATCCTTATACTGATAAATAGATCCCAAAAAAATTGAATTTATCTTTAATAAAACTATTGAGTTGTTTTAGACTAATCATTATTAAATCAATGTTCTTATATCTATCATTAAATGAACTCAATATCCATTGGAGAGTTAATTTTGGATAGTTATTATGGAAATCTGGTGGTAGCATCACAAGCTGTAGATATAATGACCTGAGTGCATGCTTCTGAACTCTGTGATTAAAAATGCTTTGTATATTTTTTAAAATAAAAGATAAATAAAAACACACATATCATTATCATTTCAATGATCATATACCAATATAGGTTTTAGAGAATTAGATACAAAAATTTAATTAAATCAAAACTATATATATTAAATTAACTAAACATAATAATCTTCAGTGCGCTATCTGCACATAAAAAAGGACATCACTAATAAATATAATAAACATATAAAAATGAATTTAAAACATAATGTGGGAATTCAAAATTACCAATAAGGGGTTTTAAAACAATAAATAAATTATTTAAAAACATTTTCTTTAAATAGACATAAATATGTAAAAATAGGGTTTCACAACGTCTGTTTACTAAATTAAAAATTTATAAAACTATCACTTCTCAAAATAATTTTAATTGAAAAGATAATTGGGATTTATCTAATGAAAATAATAATTTTTGGTGGTTCATTTATGAAACATGTTAGAACATAATAAAATCCGTAAGATCACTAGTAATAACACATATGGAACAATGTTCCCTTAATACCTATAGGTTCAATCTCCATAACATAACATACATTATACTGGTGCTAATTTTTGAAAACACTTTCAATGTACCTTCCTTTCTCAATCCGAACCCAAAACATTTCAAAAATACCTGAAATTATATTATTTAATGAAAATAACATATCTTATAAAATTCCATCAACATATTCTCGAGAGTTTCTAAAACCAATTTTTGGAGAATCCCTTACTTGAAAAATTTATATACTAACATGAAAGTTATAATATAAAATGCATAATAAAACATGTGCACACATTATTAATAATGCAAGGAATGTAACCTACTAGTTAAATTATGGCCATACCAAATTATGCATGACATATCAAGAGGTTAAGATACAATTTTTCACATTAAATAATATATTGTCTTGGATTAGTGATTAAAATGATAATAAATATAATTTATAAAAAAAAATTACACATAAAATATAAACAAAAAAATAATAGTCTAAGAACAATTTCAAACCTTTGCATATGTAATTTTAAATGAATGTTTAATCCCTTTTATTTATACAAATAAATCAATATAAACATGTATATATATACATTGATATAAATCATTATACATAAATTGTTTGAATGAAAATATAATCAAACCCAATGATAAAAATGAATGACCCCTTTAAAATCATTGTAATAAAACAAAATCCTATATCTTATAAATTTTAAAAAATAGAAAATTTTAAAGATAGATATCGACACACACACACACACATATATTAATATGTGTGTTTGTGTATCTCTGTAAAGAACATAATCTGATTAAAAGAAAATAAGCCCTTATAACATGTAATCTTTAGAAATACAATTTAAATCATATACCCCTATTTTATAAACTCTGGAAATAGGTAGATATATATATATATATATACATATATATGTAAATATTTGTAAAAAAAATATGAATTGATTAAACGAAAATAAATTATTATGTAAATCCATATGAATAATGGACTTTAGGGAACATAAATTTAAAACAAATATTTATCATATGAAATTCTTAAAAGGAAGAAATAGATATGTATACATTTGAGTATATACTTATATAAATTAATATTTATTGATTAAATAAAACATGTAACAAATTGAATCCCAAAAAAAGTATAGGTTTTAGAAATATAATTCAAAACAAAAACCCTTATCTCATATATTCAAGAAATATATAGTTATATATATATATATGTATATATGCATATATATATACATATATATGTAACCCTTTGTAAAAAAAATAATTTGATGAACCATTACATGTTTTTGGATCAAATGACGGATTTGAGATCTTGCACTTAGAACCAAAGGAAAATGGGGGAATTGGGGAGAAATTAGGGTCCTATATTCTTGCGTGTGAAAAGCAGGTTATATATATATATATATATTAAATTCCATGTTTTAATAAGGAAAACACGAAAAAAAACCAAAATTCACCCAAGTATTAGTGACCAAAAATGGTAATTAGTGTAAAATTATAATCATTTTGGGTTGATTCAAAAAATAAATATATTTATATGGATGGAATTTGAAGGAAGCCCTGGGAGAGGATATGCACATGCAAGTCAAGGATTCGGTTAAAAAACCATCCAACGATGTCATTTTTGGAAGAGAAAACTAAAATGGGGTTGTGGGTCGAAGTTGAATTTGATGGAGGGGAGGGCTTGGGTAGTCAGTTATACTAGTGCGAGGAAGGGGAGATGAGGAATATGGACAATTGTTTTATCTTTTCATTTAATATTATTTATTCATTTTTATAGCGATTTCACAATGTTATGTTTTACTTGATATTCATTTTTTGTCTTTTTCTGAGTCTATCACCATCATTTTACCCATTTTTTGAAGTGTTTCACATTAAATTTATTACCTATTATAATTAGTATTTTTTTTCTTTATTTGATTGATATTTTTTAAAACATATCACTAATAGTTTTTTTTAATTTCAAAACAAAGAAATTCATGTTTATAATAAAATAACAAAATAAAACCTATATATAAAATAATAATAATGATATATAAACATATAATTATATATATATTTATATCATATCATGTTTTATTGTATATACAAAATTATTATATATATACATACTTATAAAAAATATAATTTATAATTTTAAGTCATATATACTTTTAAAAAACATATCACATTTTTCTTCTTTTTGTTTTATTTTTTAAATTATATTTTTATAACAATATAATTATATATATATATATTAAAAACATGTAACTTTTTATACATGTATAAATTCATATTTTAAATTATATAGATTTATAATTTTAAAATTATCAAAATTCATATGTTTATTTTTTTATAAAACATATTACTATAATAATAACATTTAATGTTTGTTAATTTCAAATACGTTATTTCATGTTAATATATTTTAATTATTAATAAATCACATTAGAAAATTATTATTATTATGTTTTAAATAAATCAAAATTTTCATTGTTTAAAAAATTAAAAAATTATTATATTAGATATAAGAATTTTATTACATGTATATATATATAAATTATTTTTTTTTATAATTTTATATAAAATGGTTATTGCTTTAAAAATAATAGTATATTCAAAACATTAAATATTAAAATATACATACAAATAAAAAAATATTATATATTATTAAAAGAATACATTTATTTAAAGAAAATAATATGTCATGAAAAGAATAATTTTATAATCTTGAATAAAAATAACTTAGTTTCATAACATTTTTTATTAAAACTCTTCTAGATTAGTTTTAAAATATGAAAAAATTATTAAATAAACAATTAATTAATATTTAATCTTCTTGGGGTGTTAAAGTATATCCTTACCAACAAATATACTCACTAGAAATAGATCCATCTAATGAAAATATTATATTTTCCTTGAAGGTAGATCATTATAATGCTAGATTCACTATGTGATGGAAGATGAAACTGGAAATAATGAAGGTTGGTGGAAAATATGCGGAGTAATATCATCATTAAGTTATAGAACAGTTAGAATGATGGTAGATACCTCTAGTTGTAGCTTCATTGGGAAGTATAATCATTGAACTTGTGGTAGATCTTTCCAATGGAATATTAGTCAAGAAAATGTATTATGCAATGGTATAAGTGTTCGATGATAGATCTGTTGTACTAGGGGTAAGAATTATGTAATGAAGGTTGCATTTATCTAATAATAGTTTTATTTCCACTCGATAGTAGTGCAACTTGATTGTAGATGATTGAATTCACATGAATGAACTAATGGTAGCTACATAACCTAATGGTAGCTTGATTCGATCAATGAGTGTTCATTATATCTAAAATTAGATATGCACTTACACACTTTTCACAGTTTACCCATAAAATAAATTACTATCACAAAACATTTAATTTAATAGAATCATAGAAAACATGGGTAGTGATAATTAAAATAATAAGGTGATCAATATTCTATTCATTTTTTACGATTTCAAATAAGGGAATATATAATAATATAATAAAGACCTTAAAAAATAAACAATATACACAATCAGATATTTTTATCAACATTTGAATTACATATGTTACACACCTTGGTATCCATTCAAGCCACACAAGCATTCATATGTGATATTTCATATAGTTAGTGATAAAAAATTCCATTCAGTATATTCTCCCACTTCTTTGTATTATCTAAATATAAAGAAAATGTAAATAAAAGACATGATAATGAGTAAAAAGATAAGTTCCATTATAAATAAAAAGAAAAAGGGATTAAAAAAGGGATTGTAATCAAAAAACAAAGTCCCTATTAGATGATAATTAGAGATTGTGGAATACTATACAGATCCACTAGATGTTGGATCTACTAGGTCCTTCAGTTTTCTAGAAATAAGAGGAGAAAGGGAAAGAGGAGCTAGAGGGTCAATAGGCTGAAAGAAAATGGTAGATGCCACTGGCTGAATCTGCCACACTACTTCTATAGGAGTGAGTCGAAATGGAACAAATAGTCAGTAAAGGGGAAAATGGGTTCCAAAAAGGATGTATTCATGGGTATAGAAGGTGTTTCTATAACTCCTTTCTTGGTAGTGTAAAAAAGGGTTCCATCACCTCAAAAAATAGATTGATCAATCGACCACCATGCCCCATAGCTATAACGAAATTATATTTCTATTCCATGAAAATATTGAGAAGATGGGCTAATGTCTTTAGAAGAGTCACATGATCCTTGAAGTCCTAGGTCATAGGAGGTATCCTGATATTTTTAGAAAACAATTTATGGGAATTGAGATCATTCTTCGAATAATCTCTTAAGAGGTAGTATTTAATGATTTGGTTATAGTCACTGTAACACACCTAAACATATTTAATCATTATCATACCAACTTATAAATATTCTCACCATGTGAATTAATCTGGTGAAGATCACCTCATGAGAATAATCAAGACCAATCATCACTTCATGAAGCTCCATTTAGACTATATAACTAATCAGATCTCCATCAACTAATGTAGGATCGGAAATTTGATTTAGATCTATAGTAGAGGATTCTCATGGATGGGAAAGATACTAAAATATCATTAAAAGAGATATCCATCTCCTAGTAAAGATGACACTCATATCTTATTTGGTTTTTTGAATGACATCGTTCTGCTTAACTAGTCTTTTATTCTCAATATCAATCTGATCCATCTTCAAGAACATCCTTGGATGGGTATGGTCAATAGCCAAGGTTACTATCATGTAGGTTTCCTCTTCCCTATGTTTGGTCTCCTAAAGTGAGGAATACCTAATTATCCCACCTTTCTCAGATAATATACATTATTTAATTGAAACCATATCATCCTTAATAACATATATGAATGTAAGAGGAGAAGGATGAGGAGGAGGGGGAGGAGGAGGAGTCCTATGATGAATGGGTAAAACAACATCATCATTTTCAATCTCTATATTAGGCACCTACAAATCAAAAGGTTCTAACTAAACTTATATATCAACCTTCTCTATAAAAAATCCCTTTGGATATCTATGCTGAACCAATATGTAAGGCCCACCATGATCTAGTGGATTTATCCATCATCATACCTACCATTCTTAGACTCTAAATATCCCTAAATAGGTTGAGAATATCTACATGATTTATCCCCCTTAGTAGGTTATCCTTCCACATATTTAGAAGAGGTTGCTGGATCAACATGACTTCTTAAATCCCGAGGATCAAGATCATCTCTATAACTAGATTCTTATATGGAAGAAACGTTGGAGATATCAATTCAGATTATCAACTGGTAGATATAATGGACTCATTAACAATCTCATATAGATGATACTGGTCATCCTCCCCACTAACATCGGTAGAAAACTATGAAAAATCAGAAAGCACCACTACAACCTAAGTTGTATCAGAAGAATAGTTTTCAATATGATCACAATTAAAGACCTCAGTCCCTTCTATATCATCATTATCCATTAGTAATGATTCCTTGGTAAGAAGGGAATGTAGTTCACTAGCTTCTTCATATGACATAATAGTGCTCTTATCCACATCTAAGCCACATCCCACTTCTACTAATCCATCTGATGATACTTCTTCCTCAGCTCTAGCTTCTCCTATTTCTTTCTCATCTCTCACTTCTTCATTAGAGAACTATTCCACTGCCTCATCTAGATCTATAATAGGGTCATCCATATACAGAACTATCCATTAAATACCTTGATATTACATCATTTTAGACTAATATTCCACACATTACAAAGATAAATGAAAAAGGACCATAATTGTTTAGTATCTTTGGGAACTGGGAGAAATAATCCTTTAACTTGGTGAATGATCTTTAAAATATACCATAATGATCATCCCATTTAGTTCTGCTACCTAAAAAAAGTCTTCATAACTTTGGAAAAGGAAACATAAGAAAGGGGTGATATCATATTCACAGTAATGGTAAACATGGGAGATATGTAAGCCTAACATGAGCATAAGGGTATGATAAAATGATCATAACATTAGAAGATCATACCTTGCCTATAAAAGATAATAATCAAGATTCATAAAATAATTAATGGATAATAATAATATATGAATCATAAGAAAAACAGAAGCTTAATCATAGAGATCATAACATAATCATAATACCTATGATTCTAGAAGACACAATAACATATAAAATTATTTCCATAGTTGTCAATGATAAATACCAAGGCCATCATATTAGAATTGGTTCACTTTCCAAACTATCTTAGTAGTTAAGGTTCACTCACAATACCATCTCAGTAGAAATGTTCTAATACTAAACTAGGTTCACTCCCCATTCTAGCCCCATATTATTGATACAATCACACTCCTCATTCCATCCCTATATTATGGAACCGATATCACTCCTAGTTGTAGCCCAGTGTTACTAAATCGGGGTCACCTACCATTCAAAACACGTGTTACTGAACTAGATTCACATCATGTTCCAACTCTGTATTAATAAACTAGGTTCACCTCCTATTCGGACCCTATATTACTAAACCATGTTCACTTCCCTTTCAACCCCTGTATTACTGAATCAGGTTCACATACCGTTCCAACCCTATCATACTGAACCAAGTTCACTCTTTGTTCCATCCTTGTATTACTAAACATGGTTCACTTCATGTTCTATCACTATCATTATAATTATATATATATATCATTACCCAAGGCATTAAGGGGATATTTACTTCCCACCCATATAATAATGAAACCATACATACAAACGCAATAAAACATTCTACTTATCATTAACAATAAAAATAGATGGGTTTGATAAACATTATATCATATCCATTGAAATGAAATGGGTATCATAATATTTTTATTACATAATAACCCATGGAAAATAGATTGGGTTCATAATCATTTCTTCCAAAAATAACCCATGAAAAAGTAGTTTTCATAGGAATTTATCATGGAATAACCCATTAAAGAGAAACAAGTTTCATAAACATCAATCCATAATGACATAATCCATTTAGATAATTAATATGAATGGTTTACAAGGATCGTATAACTAGTAAATAATAAAATATAACCAAGCCTGTAATCATAGATGGAGAAGGTTTTTTAAAATCACTAGGAATATCACTTTTTAAAACATATATCATTTTAAATATCCTTTTCTTTTAAACCACTTTTAAAACATATAAATGAATCACGAATAATTCTCAAAATCATTTTTTAGGAAAATACATTTTCTTCTTCTGAAAATGATACTTAAAACAAATTTAATTTTGAAAACCTTTTTCTTTGAAAATATATTTAAAAACTCGTATAGTATGATTTAGAAAAGCATGAAAACTGTTTCCCTTGAAAATGTATAAAAGAATCTTGAAAACAATTTGAAATACGTTTTCCTTGAAAAAATATAAAAAAAATATTGAATCAAATTTTAAAAACCTCATTATATGAAATTATTTTTAAAACTTATAATGGATTCTAGATTATATTTAAAAAAATTTAAATAGAAAACATTTTTGAACAACCCTTTTTAGAAACATGGTATTGAAAGAACAATGATTTCCAACTGAAGAGAGATAAAGTATAAATTTCTTACAAACTTTATTAATTATCATAAGTAAAAAAGAGTGATTTTTTTTAACAATACATTATGATATCCGAAATAAACGTAGGAGAATACAATTCATGATTGTTCCTAAGATACATATCATAAGATTTCATCAGTTCATGCATTATCCTAAATAATCCCGATTACCGATGATATTGAAGCAATAAACTGTTACCACTTTGGTAATGTTAGTTCATAATCCCCATAAAATATTAACATTACATGAAGCTTAAAATAAAATAGAAATAATGATATTTGAATATATTATGTCAAAAATAAGTGTATTGACCTCGTAGAAGATTATAGGTTCTTAATATGGAATGTGTTTCAATAAAGGAAAATTGAGATATAATTACTTTATAAATTTCGCAACTTTTGAACCATAAAAACCAAAAATGAGAGATCATACAATGGAATTTAAATACACATAAACTTAGAGATAAGAAACATAGAATATATTCATGAAAATTATAAACACCACACAAAAGAAATGAGTCATGAAAATGGAATGTATCTCACATTTAGAAAAAGTTAGATCCTAAAAACCTAACCATAGATCTTGATTTTCATGATACATGTTCAAATATCATGTATAATAAATGTAAATTTATTATACATCTACCACAGAACCATATTTTTATATATAACAGCATATATTATTTGGTTACAATAAAACCCTAACCTTTTATATAAATTTTTTGAGTTAATTTATAGGTACTTTTTTACATTGTGTTGAGTACTTATTATTTATGTTTTACCTTGGAATGTGTTTGGGTGAAAATTTTAGAAAAATAGAAGAAAGAGGAAAGGTCATGATTGGTGGATGGTTTTCCCTAACCATACGCCCGGTCCTAGCAAACCATGAAACCTTAGAAGGTGGGGATTTTCATGGATGTCACACAGTTTGTCAAACCATGCACCCTATTTGGAGAAACCGTGCACCCCCTAGAAGAGGCACATGGTTATGTGTAAGATTAAGGGAAATTGAGTTCCCTATGTAGAAAAATGTGCATATGGGATTTTAATCCTCCAAAAATTCTTTAAAAATTCATGAACCCCCTATCTAATACCTCTGAATTACATTGATTTACCCATAATCATCCCTTTTTAATTCTAGAGCCTCCCTAAGAGATTCTGAGGCCATTTGACCTCCGTTATTGGAGACAACAAGCTTAGTTGGCGGACCTTCATCTATTCAGGAACATGGTTTCACACCAATGAATTTCTCATATCTCTCTCATTATTATACCATTAATTTGGGGAGTTATTCTACGTCATTTTGTAGGATTTAGATATAATTTTGTTGTATCTGGATATTTTCTGATCAGATCTAGATTTTTAATCAATATATCTTTTTTTTCGACCTTGATTTATGTTTTTACCTTTGGATCTCATTCTATATCATTGTATCTATAATATTTTGGGGATTCATTTAGGACATTATTTGTCTTTGAATTTAGGTATGTGGTTTATAATTCATGTCTCAATGTCTTTATTTAAATTACATGTATGTAATTTTAGAATTACTAATATATATTTAGAAGTTTAGTAAGTTGTTAAATTATCTAATTTAGTGAAGTGATTAATTGAGGAGAAAATTTGACCTTGTGGATATTAGGATTGTTGATTATGAATCCATAATAGTTTAATTAATGACAAGGGATTCAAGGTTATTGAATTGGTGAATTAAAAGATAAATTAATTATAGGATAATGAGATTATTGAATTAAATGATTGATTGTTGAATTAATTTTGTATTAATGTGAGTGAGATGATTAATTAATTATTGAGTTAATTAGCTAGATTTAAAAGATTAATTAATTTTTGAGTTAATTAATAAGATTGAGATAATTAATTAATTTTTGTGTTAATTAATAGGATTGAGATGATTAAAAAATTATTGATTTAATTATTGGGATTGAGACGATTAATTAATTTTTGGGTCAATTAATGGGATTTGAATGTTTGTTTAATTTTTTATTTAAATAATAGGATAGATATGATAAATTAATTATAGACATAATTAATAGTATTGAGATAAATTGTTAATTTTTAGTTAATTAATAGGAATAAAATAATTAATAAATTTTATATTTAATTAATTGGATTGAGATGATTAATTAATTTTTGGGTTAATTAATTGGATTGAGATGATAAATTATTTACTTATTTAATCAATAAGTTTCAGATAATAAATTATTTATAGAGTTATTCAATAAGACTAAGACGATTAATTAATTGTTGAGGTTATTAATGGGATTGAGATTAATGATTAATTTTCGGGTTAATTAATTGGATTTTAATTATTAATTAATTTTTGATTTGATTAATGGGATTGAGACGATTAATTAATTATGGAATTAAATATTGCAATAATGAATGGTAATAATGAAATTTATATGATAATTGATATCCATATTGGTAAAAATTTAATTATGAGATATGAAATCAGAGGTATAATGGTAAAAATTGAATTCTAAGGCATGGTATCCCTTGGGGACAGTTTAGACTCTTGTACAGGCCAAATTAGGTATTGAGGTTCTAGTTTTCTTGAGAACCCAATTTTTTTTTTGTGGTTGTATAATGAATAATTTTATTATTTGATAACTATTTATTTAGGCATTGTACTTATTTCTTTATAAAACTACATGTACTAATTATTGCTGGGATATTGTTTTAGATTCCACTGATAATGGCCTACTGATTGGTGAAAATACTCTACCCAGGATGTATGATCAGTACCCAAATTGATTTCATGGATGAAGGATAAGATAAGTTAAAATTCTCTGTCTTAGATGGATGAGTTGGGGTGGATCCAGGATGAGGGGACTAGATGTGGTTCGAGGCCCTCAAGGGCGTTTTCAGTGTATTTAATTTTTGTTTATCATTTTGAAACTTGGAACATATATTAGAATGCCATATCTCTCAATAATTTTGATATTGTATTTACAGTTTTGGTCATCATGTGATATTAGAATATTTTTTGTTATGGGTATATATTTTGTTATAGTTCATTTATCTTAAACTGGTGCTTTTCCTTGAAAAAGAGGGTATAGTCTACCCATGAATGATATTAGACCCTTTTTTCTAGTCAGTATCCTCTTGTATATGGGGAGTCACGCATGTGGTCACATACTGGATTGGCTTGGGGCACTAGTGTGTGGCACCTAGGTTGAGATGTTACAATGTGGTATTAGATAAGTTTTTTATTTTTTTCATTTATTTTAATATTTGGGAAAGATGGATAGAACACTACAAAGATTTAGGCCTTGGTTATGAGATCATTCATGGGAGTAGATAACCCATGTATGGGGGAGAACACAAGTTTCCATAGTGGCATTATTGTTATTGTTGTTTGTTATTATAGTTGATTATTATTTCACCTTGGGTGACACACTTGTTGTGTTATGTAATTGTAATTATTTAATAGGTTTGTTGGGATTTTAATCAAGTATTTGCAAAGCAAGAGACCTGTGTAATCCTGCATCATTCTAGGAACCCAATATTATTTTTTTACATCCATCATTTTAATCATGCATGAAAATAGGTTTTGGGTAATGTTGTTGAATTTGAACTGTTCTTTGGTTCTTGTAAAATTAAATTGAAAATGATTCCTAACAAAAATTGAATGTTATAAAATTATTCAAGATGAGAATAATTGGGTGTCTAAATAAGAAAAAATCAATAATTAAAACTAGTTATCCTTATTAAACCCTGATTTAGATGATGGAATATTAAGGGTAGTGATAGTGCCTCATTTCTGACTACATGGTTAGGTTTAGGAAATGACATATCGTGGTATATTTTGATAGTATGAAAGGAATACATGGCTTGAGATGATCCTCCAATTATAGGACCTGAGGTACTGATAGTGACATATGAGTATGTTAGAGAGAAGTTGTGAGAGAACTTTTCTGGGTTCATGAAATTCATGGAGGTTGTCCCTAAACAGGTTGTGAAGAGAATGTTTGACTTGACAAGGGATTTTCAATTGAATCACCCTCAAACTTTTATTGGAGAAGTTGGACCATAGATAGATGAGTTTTTTATTGAGTCTATCTATACTATAATTGAACAATTAAAGAAACTTATTGATAATGGGGTCTAGATGGATGTATATATGCTATGGGGATCAAAGAACTGGTGGGATTTTCAAGATCGGACTGGACAGACTGATGGTATGTTATGGAAGGACTTCATGGATATGTTCTTGGGGAACTTTTATCTCAAGATACCGAGGCATGAGACAGTATAAATCTTCCTAATATTCACTCAGAAGAGTATTTCCATGATGGGCTATGCTGGAATCTTTAAATATTTATTATGCTTTTCTCTAGTATTGAAAGTTGATGATTCTTCTTCAACAAAATTGAAGGAATTAAGTGTGAAATTAAGTAAAAGGTGAATATTATTAGGCTAAAGATGATTTCATATGTGATGAATCAGGATCTCATAATTGAGGGGAACCTAAAATAGGCATCCAATGTAGAACAGATGGTTTCTTATGGATGATCAGGAGGTACATATTCTGAGAGAAGGAAGCGTCACTATGAGATCTTTTTTTAGAGGAGTGGAAAGAAGAGTGGATAGGGGGAAGGTTAATTAAAAAGAATATTTCTCTAGTGATTTTCCACCAGTGTGGTATACCTTTCCACTATTATAGACATTTTTTCTATGCTCTAGTGGATTTTGGAACTTTTAGAAAGATATGACACCTGATATTATTTTGCAGGAACCCACGATAGACAGGTAATGATGGCGCAACTAGAAATAATAAAAGTGTAGGAAGGGGTTATTTTACACTAAATCAGGCTAACAGTTTCATGAAATCTTGGTGTACTTAATGAATCATGATTTTCATAAGGAGCATCTTGAAATCATCCTCAGTATCATGAGAGAGTATCATCTATACACCGAGATATCTATGTGTAAATTCTTGATTGATCAAGTATACTCCTTGAGTCAAATCTTCTCATTGGAAGCTGTGTTAGGGGATGTAGAGAAGGTTTTGAAAATGGATTATTAGGAGAATTTCATCAAAGTTTTTATTATGCATATATTTCTAGGGTTGTATGGATATTATCAGTGATTCATCCAAGTCTTCTCCCATTTGGCATTACCTATTTTGGGCTTAACCAAAAACGGGATAAAGTTTGATTCATTAGACGCCTGCCTAAATGATTTATAGGAGTTGAAAATCACTTGAAATCAACACAGATCTTGATCCTTCCTGAGCTAGGTGAGGATTATATGGTGTGTTGTGATTCTTAAAGGACAGGTCTTGGAGTAGTGATCATGTAGGTAGATCGATTTTTGGTATATGGCTCTCAGCAGTTGAGGCCACATGAACGGAACTACCTTAAAAAGAACTCGAATTAGAAGTAGGGGTTTATGCTCTGACGTATTGGTGGAATTATATTTTTGGTGAGAAGTTTAAGGTGTTTACTGATCAGTAGAGCTTAAGATATATCTTTTAGTAATGGGATTTGACTATCCTACAGTAGAGAAGGGTTGAGTTTATGAATTATTATGACTTTTAGATAGAATATATGACCAAGAAGGGGAATAATGTCACTGAATATTTACGAATAAAATCTCAAAATCTAGATTTTCTAGTGTATAGGGTTGAGTGGAAGATTATGACTTTACTATCAGAGATGCATGTGGTGGTTTAGGAGAGTCAGGAGAAGATGAATTATGTATTAGTTTCTATTGAGTCTACACTTTTGAGATGGATTGTGGATATACAATATGAGGATATAGAATTTTATTATTATAGTACTGTCTTAAACATGGGGAGGAACATTAAGACTGGTTGATATATGAGGAAGAGATCATCTACGTCAATAATTGAGTTTGTTCTACCTACGTTCATGTCAGTAGAGATAATTCAAAAATTCCATGCATCGAAGTGGAAGATGCATCCAGGTGTGGCCAAAATGTACCATTACCTATAATGATAGTTCTGGTGATGGGGCATGAAAAAGGAGATATCATGGTTCATGAGATGACACTAAAACTTTCAATAGGTGAAGGATGAGAATCAATTACTTTATGGTTTACTAAAGTTGTTACCCATTTTGGAGTGTAAGTGGGGTGATGTGAGAATATATTTTTTTGGGGGATATCCTAAGGATTCCCAAAAAAATGATGCTATTTGGGTGATCATATACCTTTTAAAAAATGTATCAATTATTTTTGCCTATGTGGGAGGGTGACTAGCCAATAAAAACACATATTTATATTACATTTTAATGGTATTAAATGTTTATTTTTGATCTTATGGGCCTGAGTTAGTGGATTTCAATTTTGAACATCCATTCTCAGCATTTGTGCACTTCATGCCTAATATGCACCAATTTAGGCCCAATGTTTCATATGATTTAAAAGAATGTAATTATCCATATTTTAATTATATATTTTTTTAAATGTATATAAACTTAAATATGAACATTTTTCATTCAGGAATCAATGTAGTATTCATAAATGATGATGAGGATTTTTGGTGAAGAAAGAAAACAATTCTGGAGAAGGCAGATTGGATATCATCCCACAGATCGGACTGTGGGGACCACAATACATGCCCAGATAAGCCCAAAATTCATGGGAGACTAGAAGAAATATATAGGAACAAATTATTCTTCTAGAGAAAGTGCTAATTCGTCATCAATGATGGTGATTAAGGCGGCCCAATTTGAAGATTCAACTCTGGTCCAGATTCTGCGGCCCAGAAAAACAACCCACTATATTTATCATATCTCTCTAACGGTTTATTATTTTGGGCTAATATTTTACAGGAAGTTTTTAGACATCCGGGGATTCATTTAAGTATTCTAGGGCCCACCCTAATTCGGCCTTCTAGAAGGTCCTTTAGGCACGTATTTCCGGTGGATGAAAGCTGGATGCAACTTCGGGGAAAGAAGTGGAAAAGTCTCTCAACATTAATGTTTCACCCACCTTTCCCCAACACAATTAATTAAAGGCACATGAGATGTTGGGGGCTCGTCTAGGGATTCATGTTTACCTATTTAAGGCAGTAGTGATGGAGGATTTATGGATCTTGTTGCTTTCTTTTCATTGTAATGTTATTATGCCAATTTTCCTTTGTAATGTTCTTCCTTCTCATGTAAGTTGTTCGAATCACCTTAGTCCTCAATAAAATTTCTTGTTCTTCTCTTGTTCTGTTCTTCTCTTTATCACCTTGATACCATTGCCTCAAGGTGTGAATTTATTCTCACCAAACCTTGTGATTTTGTTCACACAACGGTGGAGTGATCGTTATTTTTATTGTTTTTACTTCTTCAATTCCACCCTCGTAAGTCTACTTTCTGCTTCCGTTGAGAACATGTCATCAATGGAGGGGTAGCTCTTTTATGGGTTGATACAAGGGAGTAGAAAGGGGATGGATTGAATTTTATTTCTCATGACCTAAATGTTATTAATTTCTTTTAATTGAGTTTTTTTCATTCAATGATTTTTATTCTTCCTCTTCCTTATTGAATTTATTCACCCCACTTTCATGTGCTAATTACATCCTTTACCTTGGAGTGCTCATGAAAATGATCCTACAAGTGTATAGGTGATTATAATTTGTTTTGAAGGTGTTTAATCAGTAAGTGATGAGGTTAGATTAAATTCATTTCATGAATCCTTCTCGAGTTAATGAAATTAAAATCATAAAAAAAGGAATTCATTCAATCCACCCAGAGCAATAACCTAGGATCAACTCATTTTCTCATAATTTGAATTCACATATATCTTTTAGTGATCTTTTAAAAACATATAAAATCAACCCAAGTTGGCCACTTCATAACCAAAAATCCATCTTTTTTTATTGAGTGTCTAAAGGTTCTTCTTAGGTCTCTGAGGATTCGACAACCCAAGCTACACTACAAGCGACCGCTTGACCCTTAAAACTTGGGTAAATTTGGGCGCAACCAAATTTTGGCACCATTGCCGGGGACCAAGTAAGTTTCTTAGACAAAAACCTTCTTTCCTAACCCCCATTCTTCTATTCTCACCCAAGATATCTTATCTTTTCCCTTTCTCTCTTTTTTTTTCTTTTGGCGCATGTCCGCCTTCACCCGCGATAACTCAAACAGACTAGTTAGGGTGGAAAGTCATAGGATAGGGGAGTCAAGTACACCATTGGATACTAATATTCCTAATACCACAGAGTTAAATATTGAGTCAATTTTAATGGAGGGTCTTCAAAGAAACCAACTCATAAACCCAGGTGGGAACCAAAATGGAAATCCAAATGAAGCAGCCCCAAATTTGGAGAATGTAGTCGATTAAACCATGAATGACTACCTTAGACCTACCTGGACCAATGAAACCTCTTGCATTAGGAATGCTAGCCTAGGAGATGCCCACTATGTCTTTAAACCTCATGTCCTAAACCACCTTTCAATCTTCCATGGGATGGAGTCAGAAATGCCTTACCTTAATGTCAAGGAGTTCAATGACATTGTTGAAACCATGTGCTCACCACATCAACTTGAGTCAGCTAAGATGAGGCTCTTTCCTTTCTCACTTAAGGATAGAGCAAAGAACTGGTTAAATAATCTGAGACCTTCATCAATACACACCTGGAACCAATTTCAAATAGAATTATACAAGAAATACTTTCCCCACCACAAAACAATTTCACTTAAAAAGAGTATCCAAAACTTTTTTGAAAAAGAGGGAGAGTCATTTTATGAAACATGGGAGTGGTTCAAAGACACCCTAAACATGGTTCCAAACCATGGTTTTTCTATTCCTGAACAAGTAAGAATTTTCTATGAAGGTTTGGGCCCGGGGAACAAACAATTCATTGACATGATGTGTAATGGGACTTTTAAAAACAAATCCCCAAATGATGCTTACGAGTATCTAGAAATCCTTGCTGCACAAAACCAAACATGGGGAACATCACCTTATTCTAAAAAGCCTCAAAGAACTACTGGAATGCATACACTTAGGGAAGAGGAAAGCCTTAGGGAGAAACTTGCAGCAATATCTAGGAAGGTTGAAGAGATAGACCATAGGAAAATCAATGAAATCCAAACTGTAGACCTTGTTTGCACAATCTGTGACAAACATGACCACAAAACAGACAACTGCCCAACCATTCCATCCATCAAGGATGTTCTTTTAGGAGGACCACCTGCTGAAGTCAATGCCTTAAACTTTCAAAAGCCTCAATACCCAAACACATTCTACCTAAGGTATAATGACCACCAGACTTATGATGGAAAGATAACCAACAACCTAGCCAACCATAAGGACCAAACCCCTACCCTACACAAAATTTTCAAAACCATAACCATTTCCAACCAAAACCAGTACAATACCAACATCCTCCAGTCCAATACCAACAACCCATCCAACAACCAAAGTATCCCCCTGGGATAACCCAACCAACACAAGCCCCTTCCCAATCTGTCCCTCTACCAATCCTTGAACAACTGTGAAAACAAATGAAAGGATGAACTCATAAGTCTCTTCCCTGAAACAAGAACTTCAAACCATCAAAACTAGAAAGGCACCCATGCCCACACAGGCCATTCCACAACAAAAATCAAGGGGGGAGACAAGTTGAACTCAAACAACTCACGAACAACTAAAGGTTGTGACAGTTTTGAGAAGTGGGAAATCAATTGAGAAACCTGAACAAATAGTTCAAAACCCACCTGAAGATTCAAACTCTATTGAAAATTCAAATGAAACACATGAGAATACTGAAGATACTAACAAACATGTGAAATAAACAACTCTTCAAAAAACAACCCCACAACCTTCCCCATTTCCTCAACACATGAGGGGGAAACCCAAGCCTGAATTGAGTGAAACATTGAGGGAAATATTCTCACAAGTCAAGTTGAACATTCCACTCCTCGATGCCATTCAAACCATTCCTGCATACTCAAAATACCTTAATTACCTCTTCACATTTAAATGGAAATTCTCACATAAGAACCAAGTCCTTTTGGCAGAAAATGTTAGCACAACAATCCAAGGAACCCTTCCTCCAAAGATGAAAGACCCAGGATTCCCTTACATAAATGTTGAACTAGGAGAGAGCAGAGTTTTCAAAGCCTTGTGTGATCTAGGAGCTAGTGTGAACCTCATTCTTTATGCTATTTATTGTCAGTTAGGGCTTCAAGAACTCCAACCCACATCTGTCACTCTTCAACTTGCTGATTGTAGTATTCGAGTTCCAAAGGGGATCATAAAGGATGTTTTGGTGAAAGTTGAAAATTTCATTTACCCAGCTGACTTTATTGTTCTAGAAAATCACCCAATCTTAGGACCTAGGGAGCAAACCCCAATCATTCTTGGTCGTCCCTTCCTTGCAACAATCAACTCTGTTATCCGAGTCCGAAATGGAAACATGACCATCACCTTTGGAAACATGAGTCTAGACTTGAACATCTACAATAAAAACTCTCAAATTGGGGATGATGAAGAGATCCATGAGGTTAATTGGATAGGTAGTGTTGATAGTGAACTCAAGGAACATCAAGGAATTACTGAAGGATGTTTAAGTCAAGAGGAGATTGATTTTCTTTGTTCACAGGAGGGAAATTTGCCTCCTTGGCTTGAATCTCTTTCAGATTGCTCTATTGATGATTTTCTAGAATCACCAATCAATGATACCATGGGTCAAATCAATAACATTGAGTCCATACCTGTAACACCCCGAAATTTTATGAAAAATATTCTTTTTAATTTCACTAATGTCTTGTGTTGTACGCTACACTAAAAGGAGCTGGCACAACACGCATCCTTGACTTGCCTTGTATTACACGCAATCGTGACCTTCCTCGATAGCGTGTGTAGTACGTGATACCGAGTTTCACTAAACAATGATATGCTATTAAAATATTATTAAAACTAGACATTATGAATGGAAATAACCACCTTTTAAAATTTTAGAAATTTTATCTCTCAAAATGGACTTCATTTTTGGATTCGGAGTATCGAATTTAGCCTAAGGTGAAATTTTGGCACTTTTCGGATAACTTTCATATTCTGATTAATAGTGAAAATTACTAAATTTTAATTAAAAAAAACTTTTTTAATCGAAATAATTAATAGTGATAAATAATTAATTTGAGTGGTTTTAAAGTATATTTAGAATATATTTTTACAATTCAATACAATGTTGGTCATTGGATGTAATTTCACATTTACACCAGACATAAACAAGTGTTAATCTTTTGATAATTATTATCTCTTAAAAACACGCTATTTGTTGTGACAGCGGAAATTAATTATAAAATTAATTAATGCAACTTATATGTTGGGAATTTTGTAAAATAGAAATCATTTTTGAATTCGGAATATCAATTATAGCTTAGGGTGAAATTTTGGCATTTTTCTGAAAAACTTCAATTTTTGATGAATAGTGAAACTACTAAGTGGTAGTTAAAAAAATTATTTTTTTTCAAAAATCTTAATTTTACCGCTTCTGTGAATGGAATTTAAAAAATCCGAGAGACACGGTTGATGTCAATAAGTAAAATGTGGTTCAATGAGATGAAAATAATTTTTGGTGAATAGTAAATTTTTTACTTTTATTTACCACGGTTAAAAGTAAATAGGGTAATTAAGGGTAAAAATGATATTAATATTACCCTAACACATGTCCTAATCCTATTGGACAAGTGTATCTCGACCAAAAACAACCTTAAGTGTAAAGTATTATCATTTAGGCCCACTTGGATTAGATTAGGACATTTATTATTATTTAATTCAAAGAAGAGTTAAAAGAGTTAAAATCAAAGTTTATTTACTAAAACATTTTTAATATAGGGTTATACATAATATAATTTCGACTATAAATATTAATTAGAAAGCTAAAAAGATTTCCTACATAATGGTATTTTATTTGTAATTTTTATACTTTAAATAATGTAATTTATTTATGACACAATGATGATGCAGTAATTACCTTTTTAAGAAAATATTAACATAATTGATGTTATAAATGCCCAAATAAATGTAATTTGAGACTTTTTATGACATACACTAATTTTCTAGGTTAATATGACATGTTATTGTTGATTTAAGTAACTTGGTTCGAACTTATCATTCTGATAGAAATTTCATAAAAATCATGTACCAAATAGTGTCAAAATTGACATAAATTAGTTTTTAAAACAAATATTAAATTATTAATTGTTATTTAATTTATGAAAATCTAAGTTTCGGCCAAATGACTTATATAAGGATAGATATATTAATAATAAACAACTTGGGGTTCGTGTGGATTCATATAGTAAGTTTATTAACCATATAGTGTAAGAAAACAAAAAGACACGGTAAAAGTTAAATTATTTAACTTAGAGTTAAATCTAATTGATAAGGTTACAATAAACACATAAACTTGTCTAAATCCTATTGGATGAGAGGATTTTGACCCATCTCAACTTTAGCTTCAAAATAAGATCATTTGGAACCATTATAAACCGAATTTGACCTTAATATAAAATAATATTTTGAGATTTTCCTAAGATGCCCCTCTCCTCCCTTATAAAAGGGCACCTCCTCCATCTCCTCCTCACACCAATTTGAGCATTAAAGCTTTTCCAAACCCTGAAAAAATATCTTCTCCACTTCCCTAGTATCATCCTAGAGGTCCTGGTCTTTTTCAAAGACCATCCTTAGTTCTTTAAGTGGAGGTTAAGTGAAGGCGCGTCAAAAAGAGGTAATATCCATTACCGATCTTTTTCAATTTCTTTCTTCTTCAACTTCTTCTTCTTTAGTTGTTTCATGATAAAGTAATAACATAAGTATTTCTTCTATACTGATATGTTATTATATATATGAAAAAACTATAATTAACCTTCTATCCATCCTACGGAAAAAGGAAATCACCGCGCGTGCGTACGTACGGAATACCATCTCCACGCCGTGGTGTAATCTATTTTCCTCCACCACCTTAATTAGATGGGTATAATGGTGTAATGAGTAACTATATATGATTATTATAAAGTGATATTGATACTTAAATAGTATACATACACTTCAACACAATTCCACGACCATGAGAACGATATCATCGCTCGTGCGTACGTACAGACTACCTCTCCACGACGCGATGAGATTCATTCTCAATGATTAACCATTCATGAATTATTATAAAGTATATATAATAAGTACTAATGAAATATATGACATAATAATGATACTGGATTTATGTATATTTATATGTATGTCATCTACTTAATTCCATTCAATTCAATAAGGAAACGGAAACAGCGTTCATGCGTACGTACGGACTACCGTCTCCATGAACGGTGTATTTCATTCCATTTATCGATATATTATATATATATATATTCTGAATATATATTATATATAAATCATGTTTTACATTCTGTATATAAGTAATCATGATCCAAGTAATCATATTAATAATTACAAGTTAAAAACACGAACGACAAATGAGACGATTTTACCCAAAACGCTACTTTAACATGAATTTACAAAAGAACGGGTAATATAAAGTCATAAGTGGACCATATATGATATAATAAAAATTAATATGATTCTGGAATAAGTCAATAACATGATTTAAATCATTATACAGGAGGTTCGGACACTTACAAAGCAAGTCGGACCTATGGTAAGGGAAATATCACAATCTCATTTTTATCCGAGGTTGTTTGTACTTTGAAATTTACTGGGGTATATTTTATCATCCACATCCATGTTTCCTCAATATTTAATGTTATTTACATCCAACTACAATTGTTTAAATACTATTTTACCCTTCGGTGAGTTTTTAGTAAAAGATATGAAAGGAATCTTTTGACGTTTTTCGTACGAGGTACTTTTTTGACTTTTCCAACAAAAGTACGGGAAGAATGTTTTTTTTAATTTATACGAAACAAACGGATTTTTACGGTTTTATAAAGCCTTATTTTCATGATGCTTCCTCCAAAAGATTTCATGACTATTTTCAATAAAATCTATTTCTTTTAAAATTGCATGATGTTTTGTGAAAAGAAATTGATTTTGAAGAAGAAAGGATATTTTCCTCAAGAATTCAATTCAAGTGTTTTATCAAAATTATTTTACATCTAAGATAATAAAGGGTTATGTTTCTATCCATATTTTTACATTTATTTGACTATGTTGTGACGGAATTATGTTTATGAATTCCTTTATCTTATATGAATGGTTTTATGATGTCATGTTGTTTAAGAATCCCATTTTTATTACATGGGTTATGCAATGATGTATGATTTATGATTTTGTGGCACACATAAGAATGATATCATTATGAGATGGGTGGGACCTATATCTCCCTCCAATGCATTGGGTAAAGATTTTATATCTCATGAGATAGACATGGCTGGAACGATAGGTTATACCGGTTCAGTGAAACAGGACTGAAACGAAGGTGACTCGGTTCAGAAAGGGACTTTGTCCACTAAGATAGTCTTGGCAATGAGTCTTGACTAACAAGAAATGATTCTCTATGATTATGTGTGTATTCCACAATGTTTCATGTTTTAAGTTATGATTATTGGGATTTCATTTCACTACTATGATTTATCCCATGTTATGAAATTATGCTCTCTTTTGCAGGTTAAAATTTACAAAAGTTATGTTCTTATGAATATGATGTGATTGATTTTTCTTTTGTTTACCCTTACTGAGCATTTGAGCTCACCCTTTTATGTTTTCTTTTCCCCCGGATATAAAGAAAGGTTTTAGGTAAAAAAAGGGAAGATCTTTATGGGAGATATTGAAGATCTTTTACCACGATTAGAAGATTACGTTCCGAGTTTCCAAAGACACTAAACTATTACAATCCTTGTGTGTGTGTTTTTTTGTTATGTACTAAGTATTCCGAAAATGTAATGTAATGTCCATGTACGTCAGGCTTCGGGTCTCTACAGTTGGTATCAGAGGAAAGGTTTAGTCAACCTTTGGAAACTAGGATGCGAAAGCGTTAGTGAGATCCCTAGAGATATTTCTAAGGTATGTCTAGGGATGTCCCTAAGGATAAGTATACATATAAGATATAGTCCTAGAAATACGGTAACGATCTTAGAATTTAACCTAAGATGTTAGATATTAAGGGTACTCCCCCTTTACTATGTTGTTTTCCCTAGCATGATTTTTTCCTCTCATAAGATTCTTTTTGTGTTTTAGTTAATGGAGGGAACCAGAAGGAATTCAGTTAACATTGAATCCAATGGACAAATTGGTGACTATGAGAAAAAAATTGTGTAATTACTAGAGAGAAAGATCTTGTGATTATGCCAAATCAGTCATCGCGATATATGATTAACGAGGTGAAATTTAGTGGTATGCCTAATTCATCAAAGAAGAGGAAGATAAACTATTATGCATGTTCGCATGTTGAGGAGCATAAAGAAAGGAAGATTGAGATTTCTAAAGAAGGGAAGAAGAACCTTGAGGAATACCTCAAATGGAGGGACCGATGTTATCTGTGTGGAGAAAAGGGTCATAGAGTGACAGACTGTTATGGAGTTCAATGTCTTATTTGTGGAGAACATGGGCATTACCCAAATCAATGCCCTGACCTAAAAAGTTACTTCTAAATCAAGGAAGGATTTCTTCCAGGACAATCATTGAAGTGGATGGACTGAAGTGTTTATGTATTGGTATTCAGGAATAATGTTGTTGAGGTACTTTTATGGTGTATTGAAATATTTATGTATTGGTCTATTGTGGTCTTCAATAAGTTTAAGGTACCGGTAACCATGAAAAGTGATTCAAATATTTTGGAAAGTAGATAATATGCCCATAATGAAGGGATAAGGAGAAAATGAAATGTTTGACAGTATTCATGAGCTCATGATTGATATAAGGACTAAGTGATATCATGGTTTGAGTATATAGAATTTTGAGGATTTTGGTATGTGGAAGGTGTTAACTTTTAACTGCATTCATGTTTTCACTAAGGTATTCAAGAGAATACATGATTAAGGACTTTGAATGTTTGGAATGTGACCAACAAAACATATCTTATGATATATGGGGATCAACGATGGTGTTAAATCTCTGGTAATCATTTTCACTATGTTATGAGAGTGGACTGCAGTATTATGGATAAGCCAAAAGATTAGAATGGATTATGTTGGACATAAGTTAGTATTGTTTAAGGATAGAAGTTTTTCGATATTATTGATGGGATGTTATAGTAATATAGTTTTATAAAAAGGACAACCTGTAGGACGGGCGACAACCCATCGCGTCGGACAAGGCTGTATCAAAGTGCGACTGGCCTTTATCGCCTACCACTGGCCTACAGGAAGTCCCTGTTTAGTAGAAACTAGTTTTATTATATTAAGCAGTATGATATATGAAGTATAAGTCCATTTTAGGAACCATATATGATTAATCTCACTATAGATCGACTTATGTATATAATTTTTGCTAACCTTTTGTTTGAGACAGATGGAATGACCCGTCATTCTATCACATGATCTGCTAACACTTCATGAATAACAAATTCAACTTCATTTATTTAATAGATGAAGTGGAAATTGTTCAAGGCACGAACAACAGTGAGATTGTACCAAAATGAAGTAAGTATTTATTCTAATTCAAATTTTCAACTTTAGGGAAATGATCATGAAAACCAAAAATTTTGTCCTAGTGATCTTATACCTGATGAATCAGATGGTACCTTATATCATCAAAAATCTATGGATTTGTGATTACTGGATTTTCCATAGCCATGTTCTCTACAACTCTCCATCAGAACATGATGGTTGGATTTCTCTTCCATATCCATATTTTCACCTATGTGGAAACCCAGTGATTAGTTTATTTGGGTAACCGTTACGTTTCATAACTTTGTTTTTAAAGATTGGTTTTGGTATTCCTTTTTACGATGTGGGTTTATATTAAAGAAACTTTAGAATAGTAAACCATTTATAACCCCAACGAATTTCGAGGGCGAAATTCATTTTAAGGGGGGTAGAATGTAACACCCCGAAATTTTATGAAAAATATTATTTTTAATTTAACTAATGTCTTGTGTTGTACGCTACACCAAAAGGATCTGGCACAACACGCATCCTTGACTTGCCTTGTATTACACACAATCGCGACCTTCCTCGATAGCGTGTGTAGTACGCAATACCAAGTTTCACTAAACAACGATATGCTATTAAAATATTATTAAAACTAGCCGTTATGAATAGTAATAACCACCTTTTAAAATTTTAGAAATTTTATCTCTCAAAATGGACTTCATTTTTGGATTTGGAGTATCGAATTTAGCCTAAGGTGAAATTTTGGTACTTTTCGGATAACTTTCATATTCTGATGAATAGTGAAAATTACTAAATTTTAATTAAAAACAACTTTTTTAATCGAAATAATTAATAGTGATAAATTATTAATTTGAGTGGTTTTAAAGTATATTTAGAATATATTTTTACAATTCAATACAATGTTGTTCATTGGATGTAATTTCACATTTACACCAGACATAAACAAGTGTTACTCTTTTGATAGTTATTATCTCTTAAAAACACGCTATTTGTTGTGACAGCGGAAATTAATTATAAAATTAATTAATGCAACTTATATGTTGGGAATTTTGTAAAATAGAAATCATTTTTGAATTCGGAATATCAATTATAGCTTAGGGTGAAATTTTGGCATTTTTCTGAAAAACTTCAATTTTTGATGAATAGTGAAACTACTAAGTGGTAGTTAAAAAAATTACTTTTTTTCATAAATCTTAATTTTACCGCTTCTGTGAATGGAATTTCAAAAATCCGAGGGACACGGTTGATGTCAGTAAGTAAAATGTGGTTCAATGAGATGAAAATAATTTTTGGTGAATAGTAACTTTTTTACTTTTATTTACCACGGTTAAAAGTAAATAGGGTAATTAAGGGTAAAAATGATATTAATATTACCCTAACACATGTCCTAATCCTATTGGACAAGTGTATCTCGACCAAAAACAACCTTAAGTGTAAAATATTATCATTTAGGCCCACTTGGATTAGATTAGGACATTTATTATTATTTAATTCAAAGAAGAGTTAAAAGAGTTAAAATCAAAGTTTATTTACTAAAACATTTTTAATATAGGGTTATACATAATATAATTTCGACTATAAATATTAATTAGAAATCTAAAAAGGTTTCCTACATAATGGTATTTTATTTGTAATTTTTATACTTTAAATAATTTAATTTATTTACGACACAATGATGATGCAGTAATTACCTTTTTAAGAAAATATTAACATAATTGATGTTATAAATGACCAAATAAATGTAATTTGAGACTTTTTATGACTTACACTAATTTTATAGGTTAATATGACATGTTATTTTTGATTTAAGTAACTTGGTTCGAACTTATCATTCTGATAGAAATTTCATAAAAATCATGTACCAAATAGTGTCAAAATTGACATAAATTAGTTTTTAAAACAAATATTAAATTATTAATTGTTATTTAATTCTTAAAAATCTAAGGATCGGCCAAATGACTTAGATAAGGATATATATATTAATAATAAACAACTTGGGGTTCGTTTGGCTTCATATAGTAAGTTTATTAACAATATAGTGTAAGAAAACAAAAAGACACGGTAAAAGTTAAATTATTTAACTTAGAGTTAAATCTAATTGATAAGGTTACAATAATAACCTAAACTTTTCTAAATCCTATTGGATGAGAGTATTTAGACCCATCCCCACCTTATATTATAAATAAGACCATTTGGAACCATTATAAACCGAATTTGACCATAATATAAAATAATATTTTGAGATTTTCCTAAGATGCCCCTCTCCTCCCTTATAAAAGGGCACCTCCTCCCTCTCCTCCTCACACCAATTTGAGCATTAAAGCTCGGCCAAACCCTGAAAAAATATCTTCTCCACTTCCCTAGTATCATCCTAGAGGTCCTGGTCTTCTTCAAAGACCATACTTAGTTCTTTAAGTGGAGGTTAAGTGAAGGCACGTCAAAAAGAGGTAATATCCATTACCGATCTTTTTCAATTTCTTTCTTCATCAACTTCTTCTTCTTTAGTTGTTTCATGATAAAGTAATAACATCAGTATTTATTATATACTGATATGTTATTATATATATGAAACAACTCTAATTAACCTTCTATCCATCCTACGGAAAAAGGAAATCACCACGTGTGCGTACGTACAGAATACCGTCTCCACGCCGTGGTGTAATCTATTTTCCGACACCACCTTAATTGGATGGGTATAATGGTGTAATGAGTAACTATATATGATTATTAAAAAGTGATATTGATACTTAAATATTATACATACACTTCAACAAAATTCCACGACCATGGGAACGATATCATCGCTCGTGCGTACGTACGGACTACCGTCTCCACGACGCGATGAGATTCATTCTCAATGATTAACCATTCATGAATTATTATAAAGTATATATAATAAGTACTAATGAAATATATGACATAATAATGATACTATATTTATGTATATTTATATGTATGTCATCTACTTAATTCCATTCAATTCAATAAGGAAACGAAAACAACGTTCATGCGTACGTACGGACTACCTTCTCCATGAACGGTGTATTTCATTCCATTTATCGATATATATATATATATATATATTCTGAATATATATTATATATAAATCATGTTTTACATTATGGATATAATTAATCATGATCCAAGTAATCATATTAATAATTACAAGTTAAAAACACGAACGACAAATGAGACGATTTTATCAAAAACGCTACTTTAACATGAATTTACAAAAGAACAGGTAATATAAAGTCATAAGTGGATCATATATGATATAATAACAATGAATATGATTCTGGAATAAGTAAATAACATTATTTAAATCATTATACAGGAGTTTCGGACACTTACAATGCAAGTCGGACCTATGGTAAGGGAAATATCACAATCTCATTTTTATCCGAGGTTGTTTGTACTTTGAAATTTACTGGGGTATATTTTATCATCCACATCCATGTTTCCTCAATATGTAATGTTATTTACATCCATCTAAAATTGTTTAAATCCTATTTTACCCTTCGGTGAGTTTTTAGTAAAAGATATGAAAGGAATCTTTTGACGTTTTTCGTATGAGGTACTTTTTTGACTTTTCTGACAAAAGTACGGGAAGAATGTTTTTTAACTTATACGGCACGAACGGATTTTTACGGTTTTATAAAACCTTATTTTCATGAAGCTTCCTCCAAAATATTTCATGACTATTTTCAATAAAATCTCTTTCTTTTAAAATTTCATGATGTTTTGTGAAAGAAATTGATTTTGAAGAAGAAAAGATATTTTCCTCAAGAATTCAATTCAAGTGTTTTATCAAAATTATTTTCCATCTAAGATAATAAAGGGTTATTCTTCTATCGATATTTTTACATTGATTTGACTATGTTGTGATGGAATTATTTTTATTAATTCCTTTATCTTATATGAATGGTTTTATGATGTCATGTTGTTTAAGAATCCCATTTTTATTACATGGGTTATGCAATGATGTATGATTTATGATTTTGTGGAACACATAAGAATGGTATCATTATGATATGGGTGGGACCTATATCTCCCTCCAATTAATTGGGTAAATATTTTATATCTCATGAGATAGGCATGGCTGGAATGGTAGGTTATACCGGTTCAGTGAAACAGGACTGAAACGAGGGTGACTCGGTTCAGAAAGGGACTTTGTCCACTAAGATAGTCTTGGCAATGAGTCTTGACTAACAAGAAATGATTCTCTATGATTATGTGTGTATGACACAATGTTTCATGTTTTAAGTTATGATTATTGGGATTTCATTTCACTACTATGATTTATCCCATGTTATGAAATTATGCTCTCTTTTGCAGGTTAAGATTTCCAAAAGTTATGTTCTTATGAATATGATGTGATTGATTTTTATTTTGTTTACCCTTAATGAGCATTTGAGCTCACCCTTTTATGTTTTCTTTTCCTTAGGATATAAATAAAGGTTTTAGGTAAAAAAAGGGAAGATCTTTATGGGAGATATTGAAGATCTTTCACCACGATTAGAAGATTACGTTCCGAGTTTTCAAAGACACTAAACTATTATGATCCTTGTGTGTGTGTTTTTTTGTTATGTACTAAGTATTCCGCAAATGTAATGTAATGTCCATGTACGTCAGGCTTCGGGTCTCTAAAATACCCATTCATGAAACTACTCTAGCTAATTTAGTGGATGAAAATTCTTTTCACAAAGAACCAATTTTGTCAAGAAATCTGAACAAAGAAACTGAGTTCAATACAAAGTCTCATTCTTTCTTGGAAAGTGATAACCACTCTGATATTGAATTTAAGGTTTTACCTTAATCACTCAAGTATGATTTCTTAGGGGACAATCAATCCTTTCTTGTTGTCATTTATTCCTATCTTGAAGCCAATCATGAGAGGATGCTTATAGATGTCCTTAGGAGACACAAGAAAGCCATTGGATGGACCCTATCTGATATTCCTAGGATTATCCCACTTATCGGGACTCATAGAATTGTTCTAGAATTTGATTCAAAGCCATGTCGTCAACCTCAGCGGTGACTCAATCCTAATCTCATGGAAGTAGTGAGAAAAGAACTTTTGAAATTGTTAAAAGATGGTATCATCTATCCTATAGCTGAGAGTGAGTGGGTTAGCCCAATCCATGTGGTTCCAAAGAAGGCTGGAATCACAATAATAACCAATAATGATGGAGAGACGCTTCCAACAAGGGTCAGTAGTGGATGGAGAGTTTGTATTGACTATAGGAAACTCAACTCTTGTACCAAGAAAGACCATTTCCCCTTGCCCTTTATTGATCAAGTCCTCAAGCAAGTGGCGGGTCATCAATTCTACTGCTTCCTAGATGGATTCTCTGGGTATAATCAAATTGAAGTCTCCTTAGAGGATCAAGGAAAAACAACCTTCACCTGTCCATTCGGCACTTTTTCCTTCAAGCGCATGCCCTTTGGGTTATGCAATGCCCCTGGTACCTTCCAGTGGTGCATGATGGGAATCTTCTCGGACATGGTGGGGGATTATTTAGAGGTCTTCATGGATGATTTCTACATCTTTGGGGATACTTTTGAGGGATGCCTTCTAAATGTTGAAAAGGTTTTGTCAAGGTGTGAGGATTAGAATCTCATACTAAATTGGGAAAAATGCCATTTCATGGTAAGGGAAGGACATGTTCTAGGTTATTTGGTATCTGGTAGAGGGATTGAAGTTGATAAAGCTAAGGTTGAAATCATTCGTCACCTTCCCTCTCCTAAAAATGTTAAGGAAGTGAGGTCCTTATTAGGACATGCCGACGTTTATAGAAGGTTCATTAGGAATTTCAGCTCTATTTCTCGACCACTTTGTGCTCTATTGGTAAAAGATGCTCCATTTTTATGGACAGAAAGCTATGATGAATCAATCTCTACACTCAATTAAACTATTATATCTCCACCTATCATGAAATCTCCAAATTGGAAAATTCCTTTCGAGCTCATGTGTGATGCAAGTGATTTCGCTGTAGGGGAAGTCTTGGGACAACGGTGTGAGAAAAGTCCATGTGTCATTGCTTATGCAAGAAAATCTTTAAATGATGTACAAATAAACTACACCACCATTGAGAAAGAGTTTCTTGCTGTTGTCTTTTCCTTAGAGAAATTCAGGTCTTATCTCTTAGGATCACCCATAATTGTCTTCACTGACCATTCAGCCCTAAAATAACTTTTCCAAAAACAATATGCGAAAGCTAGATTGATTAGGTGGGTCCTTCTTCTTAAAGAGTTCAATTTAACCATTAAGGATAAAAAGTGTGTTGAAAATGTTGTAGCTGATCACCTCTCTAGGATGGAATTCAAAGACAACTCACACCACCTCTATGTGTCTGATTCATTTCTTGATGAGAACCTCTATTCAGTGAGTGATTTCCCTTGGTATGCTGACATAGCAAACCATTTGGTGATGGGTGACATTCCACAATTCATGGGGACCCAAGCTAAGAGGAAATTCCTTTCTGATGTCAAACACTACGTGTTTGATGATCCTTACCTCTTCAAGTTCTGTCCTAATCAAATCATCAGGAGATGTGTTCCCGAGTCTGAGCAAGAGTCCATTCTAAAATTTTGTCATGGATAGGCATGTGGAGGCCACTTTTCTAAAAAGAAAACCACTGCAAAGGTCCTCCAAAGTGGTTTCTACTGGCCGAACCTCACTAAGGATTCCTTCAAATTCTGTAAAAGTTGTCCTCAATGTCAGCAATTAGGATCCATTTCCAAAAGGAATCAAATTCCCCTCACTCCCAATCTAGTCGTTGAAATCTTTGATTGTTGGGGAATTTAGTTCATGGGACCCTTTCAAACCTCTAAGGGATACCTCTATATCCTATTAGCTGTTGATTATGTCTCAAAATGGGTTGAAGCCATTCCCACCAAGACTAATGATCATCAAGTTGTGATATGATTCCAAAAAGAGCATATCTTTTCTAGATTTGGAGTTCCGAGGGCTATAATCAGTGATCGTGGAACCCATTTCTGTAATCACCCATTCTCTTCACTCATGTCTAATTATGGAATTTCTCATAAAGTTTCTACTGCGTACCATCCTCAAACCAATGGTCAAGCTGATTTAGAAAATAGGGAGATTAAGCAAATTCTTGAAAAAACTGTCAACCCCTCTAGGAAGGATTGGTCTGAGAAACTCTTGGATGCTCTTTGGGAATATCGTACAGCATTCAAAACTATCCTAGGAATGTCACCGTATAGGTTGGTTTATGGAAAGGCATGCGATTTACTTGTTGAAATTGAGCATAAGGCATTTTGGGCAATCAAAAAAATGAATTTCGACATTTCTTTAGCCGAAGAAAAGAGGAAATTAGATCTTAATGAACTTGAGTAACTTAGGATGGAGGCTTATGAAAATTCAAGGATAAATAAATCTAGAGTTCAAGCCTACCAATCTAGGAATATCAAAGTCAAACAATTTGAACTGGGAAAACCTGTGCTCTTGTATAGTTCAAGACATCATTTACACCCGGGAAAGTTAAGGTCTAGATGGTCAGGTCCATTCATAGTGCATCATGTGTACCCCCATGGGGCAGTAGAGATTTAGGATCCCACAAGTGGTAACATTTTTAAGGTCAATGGTCATAGGTTAAAACCATTCATTGAATCATTCAATAAACAGGAAATAGAGGTAGAGTTAACAGAGCCAACCTATGAACCAGGAAAAAATTGATAGATTTAGGATCAATGTCGGGCTAACAACGTTAAACAAAATCGCTGCACGGGAGGCAACCCATGGTCTTCATGTTTCTAATCTTTGTGAATCATTTTTTTTCTCTTCTTTTTCTTCTTTTTATTCTTCTTCATTTTGTTATTTAAAAAAAATATATAAGCTGTTGACCAGTTCTTCTTTTATGAGTAAGGATGGGTATGAAAGGGGAGCACCGTATTCATCCGTGTCACGCGGTGTGATCCCTGAGTAATACCTTACCCAAAAAATATAAAGAAGACAATGTATCATCAGTTTATTTTATTTTATTTTATATTTTTGTTAGTATTTAAAAAAAAATAGATTTTTGACCTGTTCTGATTTTATGAGTAAGGATGGGTATGAAAGGGGAGCACCGTATTCATCCGTGTCACGCGGTGTGATCCCTGAGTAATACCTTACCCAGAAAATATAAATAAGACAATGTATCATCAGTTTATTTTATTTTATTTTATATATTTGTTGGTATTTAAAAAAAATAGATTGTTGACCTGTTCTTCTTTTATGAGTAAGGATGGGTATGAAAGGGGAGCACCGTATTCATCCGTGTCACGCGGTGTGATCCTTGAGTAATACCTTACCCAGAAATTTAAGATAAGACAATGTATCATCAGTTTATGTTATTTATACTTTTTTTAGGGTAAAAAAAATTCAAAAAAATATATATATTAAAAAAAAATTTAAAGGCATGTCATAGGTCATTGGGAAAAGCTGGTCACAACCATCCAATCCATTGGGAGATAAACCAGAACTGAAGGGAGACATGGGAATGCATTTTCAACATCAACCACCTGGTGACTTCATTCCATAATTTTCATTTTCAATGTCTTCGTTGAACTTCTATCCTTCCACTTCTATGTTTCAATTCTTTAAACATTGGGGACAGTGTATTCCAAGTTGGGGGGGGGGGGAGATGTAAATGTGTGGAAGGAAAAATTTCATTAACCTAGAACATGATAACACACATTCCAAACTCTGAAATTGGATATCAAATAATTTTTCATGTCTTGATTCTGATTTTAATTCAAGTTTATGTTCATGTTCATAGATATTGGAAAGTGCGGTTGTCCGATGTGATTTTTCACTATTATATTTTCATCCATTTAATAAAAAAACACAATGCACGTCCTCTAGATTGTGGGGTCTTAGTTTGAGTTCTTGGGGACCCATAATAAATATCATAGGATTGGTGATCATTTTAATTTTAACATGAGTATTCAAAAAAAAATCGATTGCGCGTAGAGCAATGAATTGACCTAATGGGTGGATTTCGGCACTTAGGGATCGTGACTCCATAGTTGTCTGGCCCAGAGTTGGGCATTTTATCTCTATTTGTGGTAATTTGAATTTGTTTTTGATTGAGTTAACTTGAGATGATGCCCGAGTATGTGAGCTTCACTTAGTGCCCTAAGGTCTTTGAGCCTGGGAGTCATTGGAAAAGTCTTTCTACATGGGTTGACTCGATTGAGTTCAATTTCAATTACCATGGAAAAATTGAAAAGAAAAAAAACCCAAAAAAATAAAATAAAATAAAAAAATGAGTACTCATCTTATTATTAAAATTTTATTGTTCCTAGAGCTTTCATCTATTCTCCCTCGAATGGAAATGAACCCCCTTGTCTATTGTGACGCACAACACTTCATCACGCTTAATTGAATTTGGATGAAATATGGCAATGAATTTGAACAAAGGAATGAGCTTGGGATTGAGATATGCCTGTGTACATAGCTTGTTTTAAATGATATTTATGGGTTTCATAATTGTTTGGTATGTGATCTTTGGGAGAGAAATGTGTATTAAAATGTTTTTGGAAAAGGTCATTCGAATTTCATTTTTGTGAGATATATTTTGCTCAGGACTAGAAAAACTCAAGTTGGAGGGTGTGATTAGCCAATAAAAACACATATTTTGATTACATTGTAATGGTATTAAATGTTTATTTTTGATCTTATGGGCCTGAGTTAGTGGATTTTAATTTTGAACATCCATTCTCAGCATTTGTGCACTTCATGCCTAATATGCACCAATTTAGGCCCAATGTTTCATCTAATTTCAAAGAATGTAATTATCCATATTTTAATTTCATATTTTTGGAAATTAATATAAAATTAAATATGAATATTTTTCATTCAGGGATCAATGGAGGATTGATAAATTATGATGAGTATTTTTGGTGAAGAAAGAAAACAATTCTGGAGAAGGCATATTGGATATCATCCCACTGATTGGACTGTGGGGCCCACAATACATTCCCAATTAATCCCAAAATACATGGGAGACTAGAAGACATATATAGGAACAAATAATTATTCTGGAGCCAGTGAAAATTCGTCCTCAATGGTGGTGATTAAGGCGGCCCAATTTGAAAATTCAATTTTGGGCCAGATTCTGCGGCCCAGAAAAACAGCCCACTATATTTATCATATCTCTCGAAAATTTTATTATTTTGGGCTGAAAGTTTACCGGAGTTTCGGAGACATCCGGTTATTCATTTAAGTCTTCTAGGGCCCACCCTAATTCGGCCTTCTAGAAGGACCTTTAGGCACGTCTTTCCGGTGGATGAAAGCTGGATGCAACTTTTGGGCAAGAAGTGGAAAAGTCTCTCAACATAAATGTTCCACCCACCTTTCCCCAACACAATTAATTAAAGGCACATGGGATGTTGGGGGCTCAGACAAGGCTTAATTTTTTCCTATTTAAGGCAGTAGTGATGGAGGATTTAGGGATCTTGGTGCTTTCTTTTCATTGTAATGTTATTATGCCAATTTGCCTTTGTAATGTTCTTCCTTCTCATGTAAGTTGTTCGAATCACCTTAGTCTTCAATAAAAGTTCTTATTATTCTCTTGTTCTATTCTTCTACTTATCAACTTGATACCTTTGTCTTAAGGTGTGAATTTATTCACACCAAACCTTGTGATTTTGTTCACACAACGGTGGAGTGATCGTTATTTTTGTTGTTTTTACTTCTTCAATTTCACCCTCATAAGTCTACTTTCCGCTTCCGTTGAGAACTTGTAATCAATGGAGGGGTAGCTCTTTTATGGGTTGATCCAAGGGAGTAGCAAGGGGATGGATTGAATGTTATTTCTCACGCCCTAAATGTTATTAATTTATTTTAATTGAGTTTCTTTCATTCAATGATTTTTATTCTTCCTCTTCCTTATTGAATTTATTCACCCCAATTTCATGTGATAATTACATCCTTTACCTTGGAGTGCTCATGAAAATGATCCTACAAGTGTATAGGTGATTATCATGTGTTTTGAAGGTGTTTAATCAGTAATTTTTGAGGTTTGTTTGAATTCATTGCATGAATCCTTCTCGAGTTAATGAAATTAAAATCGTAAAAAAAGTAATTCATTCAATCCACCCCGAGAAATAACCTAGGATCAACTCATTTTCTCATAATTTGAATTCACATATATCTGTTAGTGCTCTTTCAAAAACATCTTAAATAAACCCACGTTGGCCACTTCATAGCCAAAAATCCATCTTTTTTTATTGAGTGTCTAAAGGTTCTTCTTAGGTCTCTGAGGATTCGACAACCCAAGCTACACTACAAGAGACCACTTGACCCTTAAAACTTGGGTAAATTTGGGCGCAACCAGAGGGTTTCTCAGTGTAGAAGTTAATAGAATTGTATGTTAGATAGATAGTCCATCTGCATGGGGTTCCATAGACTATAGTTTCGAATTGGTCATGAGTTTTATTTCTAAATTCTAGAAGGGTATACAAAAGGCACTGGGTAATCATGTTTTACTTAGTAAGACATTCTACCCAAAGATATATGGGAAGGTTGAATGTACCATACTATTCCATGAGGATATTATTTGGGCATGTGTCCTCGATTTCAGTAGATATTTGGAGAATCATTTGTATTTGGTGGGGTTTTCCTATTAATATAGTTATCAAGAAACAATATATATGGAACCATACAAGTCTATTTATGGTAGGTATTTCAAATAACCTTTATGATGTATGGAACTAAGTGAGTCAAATTTGTAAGGACTGAGTCTCATGCAGGAGATATCATATGAGGTTTAGTTGATTCAGAAATGTATTGATATAACTCAAAGTAGATATTAGTAATATTATAACAGATGTAGAAGACCCATGGAGTTTATAGAGGCTGACCATGTACTCCTTTGGGTATCTCCTAGATTGGGTCACCATAGGATATAGTGATAGGGAAAGCTGGCACCCAAGATTGTTGGGCCATTTGAGGTTTTGGAGATAATCGGGTTGGTGGTGTACCAATTTGATCTTACAAAGAGATACAGTTCAATGCATGAATTGATCCATGTGTCACAACTTCAGTAGTATAACCCCACTCATTATCATTTGATCTAGGTAGATTATATTGATCATGAGATAGATACGTCCTTGGATAAGCATTTGATTCTTCTGTTATATCATAATGAGAAAGTGTTTTGAGCAAAGAATATGTTGATAATTTGTGTGTTGTAGAATCATGGAAGTGATTATGAGGAATAAATAGGGATAGAATAAGATATGAGGGATCAATGGACCAGTCACATTAAGTCTAAATATTATAGATACTTGGGAGTACAACTCAATGATGATCTGTTATAAAGTGGGGATATTATAAAACCCCAACCATTTTAAGAGATGTATTAGGATTTTTTATAGGTACTATATTTTTTTTTGAGTACATATCATATTGGTCTTATATTTGGGGTTTTGGGTGAAAATATGAGAAAAATGGAAGGAATAGGGTAGTGCTTTGTTGGTGCACGGTTTTCCCCAACTGTGCACCCTAGCCCATCAAACTATTAAACAATGAAAAAAGAAGATTTTAAAGGTTGGAGGATGGGTTTTAAAACCATTCACCCTATTAGAAGATACTGTGCACCCCTAAATGTGGAACATGGTTAGAGAAAATCTTGTTCCCTAAGAAGAAAACTATGTGTACGGGGTTTTAATTCTTCAAAAATTAATAAAAAATTACTGAACCCCCATTTTATAACCCCAAATGACCTAGCTCAATCCATTATCAATTTATATCAATTAAACATCCTCCATGAGTGTTTAAAATTTAGTCATATCTTTGTTCATGGTGATTGGAAGCCTAGTTGGAAGATCTACATCTCTTCGTGTATGTGGTTTCAACCCGTATGATTTCTTGTGTCTCTCTCATTCTTCTCCCATAATTTTTTGCGGGCTTTTTTCCTCTATTTTGTATGATATAGATATAAATTTATTTAATATATATAATGGATTGTAGGATGTAGATATATAATTAAGAGATCTAGTTTTCTCCGATCTTGACTTGGGGTATTATATTTGGATCACATTCTACATCGTTGTGACACACAATGTTTTGGGATTTCGGTTTGGCGATCCATCATAAATGAATTGAGGTAGGTGGTAAATAATTAAAATACCAAATTATATAATTTAATTATGTATATATAATTTTTTAATTTATATTAGATGTTTTTCAATTGAGTATGTGGATGAATTAATTAATTTGGCATATTAATTAATTGATGGAAAATGTGAAATTTTGGATGTGGGAATTATAGATTATGAATCCTTATTTAATTAATTTATAGTGAGGGAATTGAGGTTGTTGAATTCAATAATTAATTGTTGAATTAATAATAAGATAATTATATTATTGAAATAAATGATTGATTGATGAATTAATTTTGGATTAATGGGATTAAAATGGATAATTAATTATTGAGTTAATTAATAGGATTAAAATGATTAATTAATTCTTCAGTTCATCAATAGTATTAACATAATCAGTTAATTGTTGAGTTAATTAATATGATTGAGATAAATAAATAATTTATGAGTTAATTAATAGGACTAAGATGATTAATTAATTGGTGGTTTAATTATTAGTATTGAGACGATTATTTAATATTTGAGTTTACTAATAGGATTGGGATTATTAATTAATTATTGATTTAATTAATAGGATTGAGATAAATGATTAATTTTTGAGTTAATTTATAATATTGAGATTATTAGTTAACTATTGAGTTACTTAATGGGATTGAGATGATTAATTAATTATTGGATTAATTAATGGTATTGACATGATTAATTAATTTTTGAGTTAATTAATTAGATTGAGATAATTAATTAATAGTAGAATTAATTAATAGGATTCATACAATTAAATAATTACTAGTTTAATTAATGTGAGTGAGAAGATTAATTAATTATTGGGTTAATTAATGGTATTGAAATAATTAACAAATTATTGAGTTAATTAATGGGATTGAGATGATTAATTAATTATTGAATTAATTAATGAAATGATGAATTCTAATAATGAAATTCATATGAGAATTGAGATATAGAATGGTAATAATGGAATTTTGGGATATAGAATGAGAGATAGAATGGTAGAAGTGGCATTATATTGAATGATATCCCTTGAGGATAGTTTAGACTCAAACTTAGGATGAAGTAGGTATTGAGGTTCTGATGAACTCAGGAAACCAGGAAGTTTATGTAGTTAAATAAAGAATAAATGGATAATTTGATAACAATTTTTTTATGATGTTTACTTATTTTTTATACTACTACATACACGTGTTATTAAATGGATATAATTTTAGACATTGTTGGTGGTGGCCTACTGATTTGTACTGATACCATACCCGTGCTGACTGATTGGTACTCGAATAAATTTCATTGTTGCTGGATAGGATAAGGTAAAAGGATATGTGTAAGATGTATGATTTGGGGTGGACCATGGATAAGGGTACCAGATGTAGTTCAAGACCCACTTGGGAGTTGTCAGTGTCTTTACTTTTGGGTAGGGATTTTGACAGTTGGGATGTACATTAGTATGACATATCTACCATTAAAATTGAAATTATATTTCTATTTTTTTTCATAATGTGATATTGGAATATTTTTGGTCATGGTTATATAATTGGTTATTATTTTTTTATTTCCTTCTAGTGTTTTAATCTGAAAATGATGGTATAGTCTCATCATGACTGATATCAGACCCTTACTTCTAGTTGAAAGCCTCTATCGTACATGGTGTCACACTTGAGGTCATTTATCATACTGGTACGGGGCACCAGTGTGTGGCACACAGGTTAGGAATGTACTATTATGACTTTATATTACATGTTTATTAGTAACTCCATCTTAATGTTATGTTTCATGTAATAACCTCTTTGTTTTTGATATATGTTTTGACTTGTTAGTACGGATCCACTTACATATATAATGATTTAATTACTTCCATAATGTAAAACATGATATAAAAATAATATATATTCAAAATATAAAATTAAATAATAATATATGAATTATAGAAATTTGAAATGAAATACACTGTTCCTTGAGATGATAGGTCGTACATACGCATGAACACTATTTCCATTTTTTTGTCATATGAAAATAAAAGAAAATGACACACACACACATATATATATGTATATATAATATCATTACTATAGCATTATTAATTCATATATATCACATAAATTCACTAAAACCATCCATAATACATTTCATTTAATGTGTGTAAAAATCATATCTCTTTGAAGAGGTAGTTGTCCATACACCCACAAACGAAGTTATTATACATACAAAAAATGGAAAGCATGAACTAATGTTTTTTATAATAGTTACAGAATCACAAAGAAATCATAAATTTAATATATATCATAAAAAATAGTGGTTCTATAATAATTTCCTCCCTTTATTGGTGGTAATGGAAAAATCAGACGACATCGTTTTGTGAGGCGGTACTCCGCCCTACACACGAATGGTAAGTTTGTTACCCATTATATGGATGTGTGTGTAAGATTAGGTATAAATGTTAGAATAAATAAATCTAAATATATTTAGGATACATATATCATTATATAAGAATGTAAGAAGTAGAATTTTTGTGGTTGATAATTTATATAAAACAAAAGATCTTGGGGAAAGATTTTACCTCTTCTTGGGGACACTCTTCTCAGTTTACGAAAAGGGATTCATTTTTAGGATTTTTTTACTAAAGGGAGACTTCTAAGATGAAGGGATAGATTTTGTAATGAGATTTGGGTAGGGTTTTTCTGATTCGATGTATCTTGAGATGTATGTGTATGTGAGGTGGGTAAGATCCCTTTTATAATGGAGGAGGAGTGACATTCTATTAAATTTAAAAAGGTAAATACTATTATGAGGTCTCCCTTAAGTAATGGGCCTCTAATAATTTTAGAGTTTCTTTATAATAGTGAAATTTGGATAAGAAATTCTGGAAAATTTATTTTGGACATGTTTTTAGGTCATTTGGCCTCTGAAGATTAATTTTTAACCATTAATAAAACTAATTTTTACCTAATTTTTTGTATTTAATTTTAATTAATTTCATTAATATTTTTAGTTGAAAAATGAGTTGAAATTATTATAAATTATAAAATTTTCAGATTTCAAATATTGAATCCATATTTACAAATTATAATTCTGTAATTGATAGAAATTAATTTAAAATTGATCCCATAGATGGGATGAGACGACAAGTTTTTATAGTGAAAATTTCCTAATGTTTGAAATGTTTTTAAATCCAATTTCAATGTGAAAATTGTTACAATGAGAAAAATTGGGTTATTTTTTATATAATTAAAATTATTATACATTAAAAACCAATTAAATAATAATTTAAATATATAAATAAATTATATGAAAAAAATTATTGAATTAAAATTCAATGTTTATCACTATTCATCAAAAAATGAAACTCAGAAAAAATACCAAATATTCACATAAAGTAAATTTTAATATTCCAAATCCAAAAAATAAAGTTTATTGTTCCAAATATAAAGTATTAATTTGTCAAAAATTAGATTTAAAATGGGTTCACCAATTAAAGGTGGTAAAATTTCCTTTAAAAAATATATTTTTATTAATAAAATCTGATTTATTTGTATATTATACTTATAAAATATATTGGATTAGTATCAAAATTATTGACTGGAAATATAATATTTAAATTTTACTTAAAATATTATTTAAAAGTGTTTTGTTTAATTTATTGAGATAAAAATGTGTTTATACAATGAAGAACAATTTTCTTATAAATATAACTTCTTTATATTCAAATTTTTATTTCATTAACTTATACAAATTTATAACCAATGGTTTCATTTTATATAGATGTGTTAAATGAAATTTTAACAATTTAGTGAATCTTATTCGTAAATTCCATACCAACATCAAGGTGATAACTATGACAATATTAATATAATATTGCAGTTCGGTAATACTTAGCCTTGCGTGTTATGCGAGTTATCAAAGGAACTCGAAATTGTTTGAAACACAAAACAAATATATTTTTTCATGTACCAAAAGTTAAAATACGTATTGTTTTTTTAATATTCACTTGGTGTTGCATATAATTCAAGCCAAATTTAGTTCTTTCATATAATAAAATCAATTCTCACTATTGTGCGAAATACAAAAAATAAAAAAGAAAATACTTGGGGTATTAGTGTCGCACCCCAACTTTTTGAAGTAATTTTCAATTTAATATATCTTAGTGTCGGGTTCTCATGATGAGGTTTGGGTTGAGTCCCGATTTAAAATTTTGAAGTTTAATGTTTTTAGTTGGTTTTGGACTCGTGCGCGGCCACCGCACGGTTCGCGGTAGCCACTCAGTTGCCCCGTGTCGTGAAATTTCTCTTTTATTTTATTATTATTATTATTATTATTATTATTTATATTTTAGTTTATTACAATTGTTATTGTTTTGTTAATTTTATTATTATTGTTATTATTATCTTAATTGATATAATTCATTATTTTATTTTTGTGTTATCAAATGAGCCTTATTGTTTTTATCCTCATTATTCATATTCCAATTTATTATTTTTATTATTACTATTTTATTCATTAGCTTTTCCTTTCTTTTATTTTGTTTGTTCTTTTTTTATTTAGTTATTTTTTTATTTATTATCTGTTTAGGGTTTCGGATCTCCCCCCTCTTTCCCCTCTTGCGCCGCACCCTTCCTGCTTCCCTTACCCCTCGCGCAGCCCCGACTCCCACTCCCGCTACCCTCACCGCCGGCCTTAGGCCCTCCCGACCGCCGCACCCCATTCTCCGTCCCACCGCTCCCTCGCGCAGCACCCCGGCGACCCCCCTCCGGTGACTCTCCTGTCCCCCCTCGCGAGGCAGCGCTTCCCGCGTGAACCCAACCCCGACCTCCGGTGCTCCTCCGCCCGGGCGGCCTCCGGCGTCCGCAGCCGCACCCCCTCCGGCGTCCTCCCTCTTCGCACCCCCGTCCGACTTCCATTCCGGTCGCCGCACCTCCTCCCTCACCCCCTGCGCTGTCTCGATGGCGCACCCCGACCGCCGCGCCAACCCCCCTGCTGTCTCGGCTTCCTCCGCAGCTCCCCGGCCGGCGCTTCCGGCGAACCCCCGTCGCAGGCCAGCAGCCTCCGGCCCTTCCGGCACCCCTGCCGACCCTACTGGCGATGCCGCCACCGACCAGCAGCCTTCAACCTGCTTCCAGCAGAAAACTCCCCTCCCGTGGTTCCTCATGCGGCCAACCTCTTCCCCTCAAGCTGCTCCTCGCGTGACCGACCTCACCTCAACCAGCCCAGCGCCGACCCGCCTCCCTCGACCTCCTTCAGCTGTCCATGACTCCGGAAACCCTTCGCCGACACCCCTTTATCCTTCCTCGCACACCGCCCCCTCTGGTGAAGTTATTTTATCTTACCCCTTAATGTTTTGTTCCATTCAGCAGGTATAAGGTTTGTTAGGGTCATTGTTTAATCACTATTTGGTTCAAATTCTGGTTTAAGGTCCTTTTCGGTTAACTTGTGGTGCGTATTGGGGTGCGAACAATGTGCGTTTGAAGTTTCGCTTCAGAATTCCAGAAGATTCTTCATTATGGAGGTTAAATCTCATTGCTCATGCCTCTTTAAATTGAGTTTACTTTGATCACTTGATGTTCGCACATCTTAAGTTTTTGTTCATGTGTTTTTGTTGTTAAATTAATTGTATCATGTGGAAATCTTTGGTTTTACATTGTTTTGATAAATTGTTTCACCTGTTTAATTGATTTGACAAGTTTTATGGTAGAAGACCCTTGTGCGAGTTGTATTTTCAAAACGTGTCGAGCTGGTTATTTTGCGTTGTTTGTTCATTTGGATTGTTTTAAGTCGGTGTTTACGTATTTCGGTTATCTTTGCGGTTGCAGCGTGTTGGCAAGGTTTTTCCACACTCATACGATCGTCATCTGGCGCGCACGCTTGCGCGCCCGTGCGAGGCGCGTTGCGTCATTTTGTTTGGACAGCGAGCCGAGGTAGGTCCCCCATTGCACTCACCCTTAAATTTAGAATTTATTAATTGCTTGATGTTTTTGTTAATTTCAATGAATGATAAATAATATTAGATAATTAAATTTTAAGTGATTATTTATTGTGAAATGAACCGTTTATTTTATACCGAACACCTGAGACATTTTCTTGACGGGCGGACACCCAATTTTGAAAGAGTGCCTGTTTGGCCTTTAAACATAATTCACGGAATTTCAAACGTACTTCTAGTTTTAAAGATAAATAATTTCTTCTGAACAAGTGTTTTGAGCTTTTTGAGAAAAGAGGTTTTACTTAAAAATTTGTGGAGGCCCGTTTGGCACTTTAATAAAAATAGATTATTTTGGAAAACCCACTCGGGGGTGATCTTTGGTGTGAGTTGTTTTCGTGAGCTATATGTGATGTTGGTGCATCGTGACTGATTAATTTACATTGTAGACGCACCCCCTTTTTATTGTTTGTGAGGACATGGGAACCTGGCATATTGAGTGAATTTTCTGAGAACGATTGCTGCACTAGTTTAGACCACGCACTGGCTAGTGGCCCCATAGCAGGGGAATACTGAGTTATTGCTGCTATGGGGATTGGCCCCCTCGGTTAGGCCATGCAGGGCTATGCCAGGTAGTATTATGGGCGTTATGACGTCATCGAGTTATGGCATGCCTCCAGGATGAGTCACATGTATAGTACGTTCTGGATTGTTCACGATCTCCTAGGTTCGACCCATGTTTCTTTTAGTGTTTATTTGTGTGGCAGACGACTGAGAGGTCGAGTTCTGTAGCTGACCCATGTGTGCCATTTTTTCCATTGCCCTTAGTGTGTGTTGTGTATTGTGCGTGATTTTCCTTTTGACTAACAACTAAAGTTTGAATTTCTAAATTGTTCGCAAAATATTTTAAAATGAAATGCACTTGTTTCTTTCAACATTAAACTTGTTCTTAAATTAAAAAGGGCAATGGACTGTTACTTATTTTAGAAATGAATGGGTGTGGAAACCATATTTTATATAATTTAGTTCAAACCTGTAATTGGTAAATTCTTTATTTATTGGTATATGCATTGGGAATAGAAATAGTCGGGCCTACCTACTGAGTTTTAATACTCACGCCTATAGTGTTTTCTTGTTTTTAGTTCTGTTGCAGGTTCCAGCTTCAGTTGTTCGCCTTGAGCGACGTCGGTTGTGTTATTGGAGAGTGACCCACGGGGTCACGTGGAGCTTTGGTCGTGGTCAGGTTAGTTGCATTGTTGGTTCCTTTTTCCTTATTTACATTTGTTCTATTTATTTCTGCTGCTTAGTTTATTATATTTTGGGCCAAATCGTTCCCACCTGTTTACTTTTGATGCCCGACACTAGTTGCCAGCCCGTGGGGATCGGGAACGCCCCTCGGGCCATGTCGCGGGCCGGCTCGGGTGACCGGTTCAGGGTCGACCCAGGTTGGTTCGTGACAAAATGGTATCAGAGGAGGCCCTTGTTATTTGGGATGTCTGGTAGATGGAGATTAGGATTGTCGGGACTTGAGAGGTAGGTACGGGAAGGACGTCATGAACCCTGGCCCGTTCTGCACCTCGAGTCACTAGGGATAGTCCGGGAATCGAGTCCTTGTTTCGTTCGGGTTTGTTTTGGATTGAGGGATGACAATGGAGGTAAACCGATGTTACATCGTGATCTCGCATGGAGTAGTGACCCATGTGGAGTCTGGGTACACGGTTTGAATTCCTCCTAGTGGTTGACGCTGACTTGGGGCATGACCCACTATCATGTCGCCATGTTAAGTGTGACCGCTGGTCCCTCACCCTGATGGTTTGATGCGAGTTGAGTGTCGTTTTCGTTTTGGTTAGTGTAAGTGCATTTTTGGAAATGAAAAAAAAAGGGGGCTTTGAAAATGAGACTGATTTCTTTTAAAGGACTTTAAATTTATGAAATGGGTTTTAAAAACTAAAAGCATTTCTTTTCGAAAACTGTTGTTTGCTTTGAAATTGGTCGAGAATGGTTTGAGGTGAAACCGCAGGTACCCCTTATGAACGTTTGCACATGTGAGAGAATGCATACAATTGCGTGCTGGTGCGTGTATGAATGGAATGTGGATAATGACATGTGCAACAGGTCATAAGATTACCTGGGTGTTTATTTGAAATTAAAGGCTTGACCATGTTTTTCTAAATTGGCTTTTAAAGAGGAAAATGGTTTTGGAAAGTGATTTTGGTTTGAAAGGGGTTTGGTATTTGGAAACTGGTTTTGAAATGAGAATTTAAAAAGAGGTGGTTTTGGAATCAAAAATGAAACAGGAATTTTGGACAGGGAATTTTGGGTTATGTTTGCGGTTGTTTGTTTCTATTGAGCTGGTTGTTTTGGATGAAGCCACTTTCTTTGATGTTGCTTCGATTGATATTGGTTTCGTCTTGGTGTTGTATATCTTGTTCAGAAATGCTGCCCAGAAAGATCCCTAGTGTTTTGATGAGTCCTGCCCAGTTTTTGGTATTTCTCGGACGTTGTCTGTCCTTCATGGTGATTGGAGTCTGTTAGAGACAGTGCAGTGGATTGAAGAAGTCGAGCGCGTCTTCAGGGTATTGGGAACTCCCGAATCGATCTGAGTGCGTGTTGTTTTGGGTCTGCTTGAAGGTCCAGCTCTGGATGAGTAAGAGTTGTTCGCCCCGCCATTACTGCAGGTTGGGATGATGTGGCATGTCTTTAAAGACGTCTTGGTTTGATGGTTTATACTTGTGGAGGTGAAGACGAAGAAAATGGAAGAGCTCATGCGTGTTTAACATGGCCAGCAGATAGTGAGAGCGTATGTTGACCATTTCAAGGATCCTGTGTCTCTTTATCCGGGGTAGTGCCGCAGGACTGGATGAAGACTTCTCCCTTCATCAGGGGTCTTCATCCAAAGGTCATGGAGCGGGTCCTCCTTTTTAAGGACCATCACGTTGAGAAGCTGGTGGATGAGGTGTTCTTAGAGGAGTTGGTCTTCGGAGTGGAGATGGTTGGAAATCCAGTGTATCAAGTTGCTCGTCAAGGTTCCCCATCTGGTGAGTAGGGTGTGCCAGAGGGACCTATTCCTAAAGAGTCCTCGGTAGTGGTTCTAAACCCCAGTTCGTCGAACCGTCTAATGGTGTACCGTCAGTATGGACGGTTAGGGAATACAAGCAGCTATGTCACACCCCCCCCCGAAGACGTGCCATCATTGCAGGTTTCTAGATCATCTAGAGAAGCTTTGCAGGAAGCGTCGCCTGAGGAAGACACTGTGACTAGAAGATTCTAGTGCCTGGATGTGAGGCAGGAGATGCTTCAACCATCAGAGCCCCAACCACAGGACTTGGGGTGAAGCTCGCGCGCAGTCAGGAGTTGATGGGGGTGTGAAGCCTCAGTTCGGGTTTGGGTGTTTAGTGTTTCAACGAAACATTTAATGTCCTTCTGTTCTCATTCCTTTACTGTTAAAGTTTTGGCGTTGTTGTCGGTTCATTGTGTCGTCGTGAGGTTGGGATGAACGTATTCGTTTGTAATCCAAACAGTCTCGGTTGCCAGATTATGGTGTTTAGGATCATGCGTTTTTCATAGAGGTATGTTTGGACCTTGTGTGGGTTAATCTTGGTTTGGCGATGTTCGTTTGGAGATATAAGTGCCTGCGGTGGAGTCCAGGCTTGCTGTTGTGCTCGGGTTTACAGCTTGGATTATGTTCGGCTTGGAGATTTTTCTATCATCTTCGGGCTTTCTTTGGTCTGAGTCGAGAGTTCCAAGTTTTGGCGGAGGTGCTGCTCGCTCGTGCTATAGAGGTTAGCCTGGATCAGTTGGGAGTTTCCGTGTCTCCCCCCCCCTCCCGAGGTGGTACGTTTAGGTGTTAATTTCTGCATCAGTGGTGTTCTTGTGGTGGGGAGAACCCTCTCGTGTTCTCCCGCTCCCTTGTGTTGTGTTTTCTTTCAGACTCAATTGGGCTTGGATCCTTGTTAGGTCTGTTGAGTGAAGCTTTTTGAATCATTCGTTCTTTATTATTAATAATGTTTAAAACCTTATGTGGATTGGTTTTGGTTTGGGAGTTCCCACACTGACCCCCTCCCTGGGGCGGTGTATTTGGGGTTCTAAAAGCCTCAGTGTTGGTCGAGCTCTTGTGGTGGGGAGAACCCTCCCGTTTTCTCCCCTCGTTTTATGTCGCGGTTTCTTCATGATCGTTCTGGTGTGACCTGTGGAGTAAAAGTTCATTTCAAATTTCTTATCTTCTTGGTTTTGGATCGGGCATGAAATCGAGTTTTGGATATCTTTGGGCTTGGTGACTTTCTGGGGGCAGAAAGTTTTTGTGGTGGGGAGAATTGTCGCACCCCAACTTTTTGAAGTAATTTTCAATTTAATATATCTTAGTGTCGGGTTCTCATGATGAGGTTTGGGTTGAGTCCCGATTTAAAATTTTGAAGTTTAATGTTTTTAGTTGGTTTTGGACTCGTGCGCGGCCACCGCACGGTTCACGGTAGCCACGCAGTTGCCCCGTGTCGTGAAATTTCTCTTTTATTTTATTATTATTATTATTATTATTTCTATTTTAGTTTATTACAATTGTTATTGTTTTGTTAATTTTATTATTATTGTTATTATTATCTTAATTGATATAATTCATTATTTTATTTTTGTGTTATCAAATGAGCCTTATTGTTTTTATCCTCACTATTCATATTCCAATTTATTATTTTTATTATTACTATTTTATTCATTAGCTTTTCCTTTCTTTTATTTTGTTTGTTCTTTTTTTATTTAGTTATTTTTTTATTTATTATCTGTTTAGGGTTTCAGATCTCCCCCATCTTTCCCCTCTTGCGCCGCACCCTTCCTGCTTCCCTTACCCCTCGCGCAGCCCCGACTCCCACTCCCGCTACCCTCACCGCCGGCCTTAGGCCCTCCCGACCGCCGCACCCTGTTCTCCGTCCCACCGCTCCCTCGCGCAGCACCCCGACGACCCCCCTCCGGTGACTCTCTTGTCCCCCCTCGCCAGGCAGCGCTGCCCGCGTGAACCTAACCCCGACCTCCGGTGCTCCTCCGCCCGGGCGGCCTCCGGCGTCCGCAGCCGCACCCCCTCCGGCGTCCTCCCTCTTCGCACCCCCGTCCGGCTTCCATTCCGATCGCCGCACCTCCTCCCTCACCCCCTGCGCTGTCTCGATGGCGCACCCCGACCACCGCGCCAACCCCCCTGCTGTCTCGGCTTCCTCCGCAGCTCCCCGGCCGGCGCTTCCGGCGAACCCCCGTCGCAGGCCAGCAGCCTCCGGCCCTTCCGGCGCCCCTGCCGACCCTACTGGCGATGCCGCCACCGACCAGCAGCCTTCAACCTGCTTCCAGCAGAAAACTCCCCTCCCGTGGTTCCTCATGCGGCCAGCCTCTTCCCCTCAAGCTGCTCCTCGCGTGACCGACCTCACCTCAACCAGCCCAGCGCCGACCTGCCTCCCTCGACCTCCTTCAGCTGTCCATGACTCCGGCAACCCTTCGCCGACACCCCTTTATCCTTCCTCGCACACCGCCCCCTCTGGTGAAGTTATTTTATCTCACCCCTTAATGTTTTGTTCCATTCAGCAGGTATAAGGTTTGTTAGGGTCATTGTTTAATCACTATTTGGTTCAAATTCTGGTTTAGGGTCCTTTTCGGTTAACTTGTGGTGCGTATTGGGGTGCGAACAATGTGCGTTTGAAGTTTCGCTTCAGAATTCCAGAAGTTTCTTCATTATGGAGGTTAAATCTCATTGCTCATGCCTCTTTAAATTGAGTTTACTTTGATCACTTGATGTTCGCACATCTTAAGTTGTTGTTCATGTGTTTTTGTTGTTAAATTAATTGTATCATGTGGAAATCTTTGGTTTTACATTGTTTTGATAAATTGTTTCACCTGTTTAATTGATTTGACAAGTTTTATGGTAGATGACCCTTGTGCGAGTTGTATTTTCAAAACGTGTCGAGCTGGTTATTTTGCGTTGTTTGTTCATTTGGATTGTTTTAAGTCGGTGTTTACGTATTTCGGTTATCTTTGCAGTTGCAGCGAGGTGGCAAGGTTTTTCCACACTCATTCGATCGTCATCTGGCGCGCACGCTTGCGCGCCCGTGCGAGGCGCGTTGCGTCGTTTTGTTTGGACAGCGAGCCGAGGTAGGTCCCCCATTGCACTCACCCTTAAATTTAGAATTTATTAATTTCTTGATGTTTTTGTTAATTTTAATGAATGATAAATAATATTAGATAATTAAATTTTAAGTGATTATTTATTGTGAAATGAACCGTTTATTTTATACCGAACACCTGAGACATTTTCTTGACGGGCGGACACCCAATTTTGAAAGAGTGCCCGTTTGGCCTTTATACATAATTCACGGAATTTCAAATGTACTTCTAGTTTTAAAGATAAATAATTTCTTCTGAACAAGTGTTTTGAGCTTTTTGAGAAAAGAGGTTTTACTTAAAAATTTGTGGAGGCCCGTTTGGCACTTTAATAAAAATAGATTATTTTGGAAAACCCACTCGGGGGTGATCTTTGGTGTGAGTTGTTTTCGTGAGCTATATGTGATGTTGGTGCATCGTGACTGATTAATTTACATTGTAGACGCACCCCCTTTTTATTGTTTGTGATGACATGGGAACCTGGCATATTGAGTGAATTTTCTGAGAACGATTGCTGCACTAGTTTAGACCACACACTGGCTAGTGGCCCCATAGCAGGGGAATACTGAGTTATTGCTGCTATGGGGATTGGGCCCCTCGGTTAGGCCATGCAGGGCTATGCCGGGTAGTATTATGGGCGTTATGACGTCATCGAGTTATGGCATGCCTCCAGGATGAGTCACATGTATAGTACGTTCTGGATTGTTCACGATCTCCTAGGTTTGACCAATGTTTCTTTTAGTGTTTATTTGTGTGGCGGACGACTGAGAGGTCGAGTTCTGTAGTTGACCCATGTGTGCCATTTTTTCCATTGCCCTTAGTGTGTGTTGTGTATTGTGCGTGATTTTCCTTTTGACTAACAACTAAAGTTTGAATTTCTAAATTGTTCGCAAAATATTTTAAAATGAAATGCACCTGTTTCTTTCAACATTAAACTTGTTCGTAAATTAAAAAGGGCAATGGACTGTTACTTATTTTAGAAATGAATGTGTGTGGAAACCATATTTTATATAATTTAGTTCAAACCTGTAATTGGTAAATTCTTTATTTATTGGTATGTGCATTGGGAATAGAAATAGTCGGGCCTACCTACTGAGTTTTAATACTCACGCCTATAGTGTTTTCTTGTTTTTAGTTCTGTTGCAGGTTCCAGCTTCAGTTGTTCGCCTTGAACGACGTCGGTTGTGTTATTGGAGAGTGACCCACGGGGTCACGTGGAGCTTTGGTCGTGGTCAGGTTAGTTGCGTTGTTGGTTCCTTTTTCCTTATTTACATTTGTTCTATTTATTTCTGCTGCTTAGTTTATTATATTTTGGGCCAAATCGTTCCCACCTGTTTACTTTTGATGCCCGGCACTAGTTGCCAGCCCGTGGGGATCAGGAACGTCTCTCGGGCCATGTCGCGGGCCGGCTCGGGTGACCGGTTCAGGGTCGACCCGGGTTGGTTCGTGACAATTAGTGTCTATGTACCTTGGTTTCATAGAATTCTATAATGGGTTAAACTTCAAATAGATTTTATTATTATCAACCACCCAATTTTCATCCATGGTTTCCAATAAAACCTCATTCTCTTGGATGACTACTGTCTTTGGATGAAAACCTTACACATTTTAACTTTATCCAAACCTTCACGCTCAAGGCTTATTGCTTCCAGTATAGATTATATTAAACTGGGGTAGGACACAAAATTTGACCTAGAGGATGGATTTACCAACTCCATCATATGGACCATCATATATCAATACAGATTTATCATATCTTATATTTATATAAGAATGAATAAAAGGACATCTAGATTACTCTTGATACTAGAGTCCTACCTTCTGGGAAAATGAATGTTCTATATAAACATGAAAAGAAACTTACATTCAACATCGAGCTCTACTACTGCATGCATTTTCACATTATCATTCCCATTAAACTCCAATAAGGAATCCTTAAATACAATATTTTCATGGTTAATAGGTATAGATTCATGATAGTATTACTAAACACCTATGTGTGGTGAATTTAGGAATATTTCCCACTATTTTAAAGAAAATATGAGTTATTTTACATTATTAAAATTCATTATAATAGTCTATTTCTCACAAAATATGTACTATAGAAACTTATAAAGCTTGTAAACCAACCTAGAGTAGAATGGCATTCCCTTGAGAACCATTTGAAACATCCCTAGCCCTGCCTCATAATCCACATGAGAAACATACTCAAATCTAACCACAAAAAACATATTTCCTTTTCTATGAATATGCTATAAGACACAAGCTGAGGGTTCATTATTTTTATAGAAAACCAAATGGATTCACCTTTGTATTTTTTTAAGGGATGTGATTCATCAAGATAAATAATTTCACACTTGATTATTACTATCATCACAATAGTTTAAGGAATGAAGAATGAATTTTGAAGGTCACAAGTCAATAGAGAAATATGAGTAGGAGGTTCAAAAAAATAACATGAGAGATAGGGGGTTCTCAAACACTGATTTTAAGAAAATTTGTCCATTTAGTGAGTAGAAATAAAAAATTAAATAAAATATGAATGATAAAAATAAATAAATAAAAATGATAAATTTTTTAAAAACATATAATAGAAATGATATGTCTAGGAATATTGGTTCTTAATGTTATTTTTCATCAATAGGATTTGAATGGTAACATGTGATGGTATTAATCGGATGACAACTTATCAACGGTATTATGAAACAGTTGAACAACACGATATCCCAACTAGTGGTCGATCCTCATGATCAATCTTCATGGATGATACCAATAATAGTTTCAATGGTAGATCACCAATGGTATTACCAATGGAATATCAACAATAGTATTACTAATGGTAGATCACTAATGATTGTACCAATGGATGACCAACAATGGTAGTACCAACGGTAATTCACAAATGGTAGTACCAATGATACATCACCAATGGTAATACCAATAGTAAATCACAAATGGTAGTACTAATGGTAGATTTGGTCTTATATTCTATCTCTACCATAACCAAAATAAATCAATGAAGATAAGGCTAAACAAAACATATCATTCCAAGTTCATGTCTGATATAGCTGAATCAATCAAATTTAATGGATTTATTAATATGTAATTAAGATGATGTTAAATACATATAAAATTAAGGGTTAAATCACCATTTGGAAAATGGTATCTCAAAAATTTATATGTTATAACAATATGTTTTGTTATAAAATGAGTCACAAGGTTCCTGGAAATGTTAATAGAACTTTTTTGATCACATTTTATAGGTACATGTGAAAATTGATATACACAGTCTACTAAATTATTTTTCATCTACAACATCTATGTAAAATATCTTCATGTATATATGTACTCAACTTATATAGTTTATAATAGAACAAATTTCTATTTTTTACTACACCATAAAACAAGATACTTTCCCAAAACATGTTATGTTACAGAGGTTTTTCTATCTATCGTACATCCTCAAAATTCTTCATCTGAACAACTAACAAGATCAAATGCTTGAAAAACAAAAAATAATAGTACTAAATTGGTTGTACATTTGAGGAAAATTATTTTGAAATCATGTAAATGTGGCTATTTCAGATTTTATTGATAAAGAGAAAACATACAAAAAATAAAAAATATATTAAGCTAGCTAAAAGTAAAGTGTAGTAAATATCCAATCATATATCTATATGTGGTTTGATAAACTACTTTCCAGGTCTCATCAAGATCAAATTTTTAACTAGTACTCATGGGGGAATCCCTACGTTTATTTCTATCTAGGCTAAAAAAATTAATATTATCTTTTGTGTGCATACATTGGTTTAAGATAATTCAATACTTATTTTGGAAAATATGAATAATTTCACCCATCAAACTCTTTTAAAATTCACTTTGCATAATTTCTGAAGACTCAGTACATAAAAAATTTCTTTAAGATCCAAAAATAATATCACCACCATATATTTTCACTACTAAATGATATTTTTAAATAGTTTAATAAATAAGGTCAGGTCATGTATTCATTTATTAAGAAATTCAAAAATAAACAATGAGATGATCATGTCATACCATGCTCTAGGAGCATCTTTTGGCCAATAAAAAGTTTCTTTAGTTTAAAAATATGATTTGGAAAGTAAGTGTTTTGAAATACAGGGGGTTATTTAGGAAAAACATCCCCAACCATATTACCATTCAAGAATTAAATAATAAAATTTATTTGATATAGTTTGAAATTCATTTTTTTTCATCGACAAGAAATATCCTGCTATATTTGAGTATATGTTAAGGATAAAGGTTTTCTTCATAGTCAATACCTTTTTCCTTAAAATATTATTCTACAACCAATCTTTTTTTATTTTTAATTATAGTCTTTCAAACATCATCATTTTTTCTAAACATCAATTTGGTGACAATAATTCACTAGTATATGGGTCTTCTAACCAATTACCAGAATCAATTTATTTCAAACTTATTTATCTCTACTTAAATTTTATCTACCCCAAATTCATTATTAATTGATTCATTAATGTTCTTAGGTTCGTAGGATCAAGTTATGATATGAAATCTTGGTGGTAAACCAGATTTCTAAAAGAATCTGTTGTATGAGTTACTTTATCTAGGTCACCTAAAAAATATAAGGGATGTTATCAATGAGTCCTAATAGCTCTAGGAGTATGTGTGCATGACACTAAATTATTATCTACTAGTTCAGGATCAAGCTGTTAATCTTAATTTTGAGATTTCTCTAAAGGTGGTATGATAAAATTTTCACTCAGTTTAGCATTGATGTATAGTTTAGAGAGATCGACCTCTAAATTCTATAAAAGTTTCTTAAGATCACGAGGATAAATTTCATAAAAAAGGACACGTATAGATTCTTCAACTATTATAGTTCATTTATTAAATACCTTATAGGATTTAATAGTTTTATAATATCTATAGAAAATTCCTTCATCGCTTTTGGAAGCAAACTTGGCGGGATTATATTTTGTATTGAGTATAAAGAATTTATAACCAAAAAATAAAAAGTAATAAAACATTGGTTTTCTACCATTACATAATTCATAATTGGAATTATTTAAAATAGTTATGATTAAAATTTAATAAATTATATCATAAAACATGATTACATACACTTCCCAAAAATAGATAGGTAAGTCATACTCATTGAGCATGGTCAAGGAATTTTTTAAAGGGTTCTATTTCTTGTTTCTAATATGACATTATTCTACGGGGTCTTAAGAGTAGAAATTTTATTATTATGGCCATTTTTGGAGAATAACTATTCAATATCTTGATTCTAAAAATCATATATATGATCACTTCTTAAGGTCTTTATTCAAAGTACACTATGGTTTTCTAAAGATCTATCATATTTAGAAAAATAGGAAATCTCTTAAATTTTATGAGCAATAAAAATGAAACATGAATATTTTTAATAATAATCCAATATAACATTGAATTAATGTTTTCCTACTAAACTATAAATTCTAGAGGATCCAAAATAAATCATGTGAATTAACTCTAAAGTTTGTAAAGTGGAATATTCATATTATGTTTCAAAATAGATTTTGTACCACATTCTCTTTTTACAAGGATTAAATACTTTGTCTATTGATAAGTCATGTTTAGGAATATTATTTAGTAAAACATTCCTAGTAAACATTCTAAGGGAGTGCATACTACAATGGAATAGTCTTCTGTGCCAAATAAATGACTCCTTTTGAAATTCACTCAAACTAGAAACATTTTGAGAAAATAAGGAATTTAAACATAAAACAAAAATATTGCATTTTCACATAGAAGGAAAAACTAAATAATGTTTAGAATAAAATAAATTTAAATAAATGTTACCATAAATGAAATGGTAACCATCATCACAAAATTTTGAAATGATAACCAAGTTGTATTTTAATCAATCAAAAAATAATAATGTAGAAATTAAGACTTTGCTTGAGTCATTGATTTGGAAGAGTGGTATTATATGTCCTTAGGATTGTCACCAAAATTTACATATACACCATAATATGTGATTACGCTATTGAATAATGTCTTTTACCTAGTCATATGACTATAGCATCTAATATCTAGATACTATAATTTATTGTAATAAATTTTAATGAAGGTTCTATATAAAAGATATTTAAACCAAAAATGATTTTAGTACCCATTTTTTCATGGGTCTAGAGATGATAGTAATAAATGATTTTGGAATCCATACTTGTCTTGTGGGTTTAAAAAAAATCCCATAAACTTTTAGAAATAAATTTATTAGTAGGTCTCATAGAATAGTAAACAATAATAGAACTAGTATAATTGGACCTTGGGAAAATTATTTTCTTATGTCCATGTTGGTATCATATTCCTCCAGTTTACATAAGAGTTATTTGTTTAAAAAATAGCTAAGTTAGAGATTTTCTCCAATTAATAAAAATATTTAGTTGTTTCTTTAATTCATCATTATATAAATTCAGGTCATTAATTTCTGTAACCAGTTGATAATTTTTATCCTTGTGTACTATAAGATAAATTTGAATTGAGAAGACAAACATGATAGTTTTTAAAAGGTTATATTTATTCTTAAGTTCAGTAAATGTGTCATCAATCATGATAAAATATTATAATAATTTATCAATGAGAATATTTTCATCATTATTTTTAGTCTTAAGAGGAAAAAAAGAATGTATAAGAGATTCAAGAATAAAATTGATACCTCTGATGTGTTTGTCGTAAAACACATATTGAACATATAATTTAACTCTTATTTACTAGAGTATAAATCACTTGAGAAATCATCAGAGGCACTCCAAGTGGATTTAATTTACTTTTTATATTTATTTCCTTTTTCCTCATACATTTTCTTATATTTTATCTAGGTAATGTCTCCTTTGATGTGTCATTTCCTGTTACACTCATAACATGTAAATTAATTAGTTCAATCATCCTTTATCAATTAATTACTCTAGTTCCATTTTCTAACATCTTAGATCTATAATTAGATTTATTAAAGAACTTATAATTTTTATGATGTTTTTTGAAACATCTGGATAAATGAGCTATTTCTTCATCACCATAATATGGTGAATCTTCATCACATGAGCTCTCAATGTTGATCTTCACTATTTTTCTTTGAGTCATAATTATTGAATGATACTAACATCCTTTTGGGTTTATTATCTTCTTCCTAGTTTACTAGACGTTACTCTTAATTTATTATCATCTTTACAATGAGTTCCTTCGTAAGTGGCTTATCTATATCACCTGATTCCTTTATTGAAACAGAGGTTCCTCTCCACCTATTTGGTAGCAATCACATAATTCTCATTACTTAATCCTTGTTAGTAATTATCTTTCCAAGTGTATAAAAAACGTTTACTATTTCATTAAACCTATGATATATATTATAAATGGATTAATCAAGATTCATCTTAACAGTATTATATTTAGTAGTATAAGTGTTTATGAACATTTTGTTAACATTTGATTTTCCTTCCTGAGAAAAAACTAGTGTATCCCATATTTTGAATAGAGTATAATAGATATATATTTTATTAAATTTATCCTCCACTAAGGAAAAATAAAAATAATTCATAGTCATATATATAGGGTCATTGGATTCCTTAGTGTCATTAATTCAATATTTTATAGTTTATTTTGGAATTTCAAATTTATTTTTTGTAAATATCTTTATATCAAACCCCAAACCTTCCTAATAAATTCCATTATAATATTCCATTGAAAATTATTTGTTCTATTAAAACAAGGATTCCAATTAGTGGTAGTTCCATCATGTTTATTATTATCTATAATGATATAATTTTACATAAAACTGGAATTTTAGATCCTTAGATAAAACTAGATCACAATAAAAGGTATTTCTGAACCTATTCAGATACCAAATATTGGTCTGAATTGAAAAATCAAGATGGGGGATGGATTTAGTTTATAAAAAAATTATTTAATAAAAATTTAAAAATATAAATACCCTACTTATATAAAATCATGATTTTAAAAAATAACCATACTATATAATTTGATCTATTAAAATGATTTTCAAAAGATAGATCATAACTCCTTATACATACATTATAAAACTAATTTATCTTTGTAAACTAATATAATCTGATAGAAAATTTTATATAAAATAGTTATTTGAGTTAACTATTAGAGTATGTTTTTATAAGTTTATAAGAATGAATCTTGTTTGATTAACAAAATAAAAAAATAACGATGTAAATAAATCAAAATAGAATTTTTTCTAAGGCTCAGTATCAAGGCGAGTCAAAATCCTATTCACATAGAAATCACCAACTACTATGTTTTTATTATAAAATAAATTTATCCAGAATGAGGATATGTTTATACAGGAAACTCCTCACAAGGGCGTCTTCATAAAAACCACATCCAGAATATTAAGTGGGATAAAATAATCATTGTTTACGCAAGACCTCTTCCACATTTATTCATTGTACTAAAATGATGAAAAATAAAGTGATTGTATCATGTAATCCAAAGTTTATCACATGATACTTATTTTTAAAAATAGAATGATTAAAAAAACACATCTCAAATGTAACCAAAGAAAAAAAAAGACTAGGATATTATAGATTATAATAAGTGGTGTTTTCAATATGAATTTTATCATGTTTTGAGGATCCCTGGAATTTTTCATTCAGATGATCCCATTTTTTTCATAGAATGTGAAGGAAAATAAGGTATAATAGAATTATATAAAATATTTTATTCACTCTCTAGATAAGTCCAAGTTATTCAAATCTATTTTGTATCAATGTTTCTATTTTATTCTAGTGTGCGAGTGTCTATTATTTTATGTCCACACATGTGATAAATTCCATATAATCATAAGGAATCTTCAACAGAATTTATAGCGCTCTAGGTCTAACTATACTTTAAAGGATAATATTTGAATAATAAGGATCCTTCTACTAAGGAGAAGATCTTGAAAAAATTTCTTTTTCTTTGAGAAAAGTATGGTGTTGTTCAAGAATAATCATTCTTTAATCCATGTGATTTGGTCTCACATAAAATATATAAACTAGACATTATTGAATTAATTTTTAAATTATTTTTTCATAGTTATGGAAAAACTATGGTGGTAGGTTCACTAGATATAGATTCATACTAGTGGTAGATCCTCACTAGCAATATATCCATCTAATAATATCAATACATTTTTATTTACGGTAACACCTCAAAATGGTAGCTTTACCATACGATAGAAGACTCACATTGAAGTATAAAATATTAGTGTTAGATCCATAGAGGAGTAGATTTATCAAGAGGTAACACTATTTAATTATATGTTGATCCACATAAAGAAAACATCATATGGTGGTAAAATTGTTGAAGAGGTGGTAGATCCGTATGATGGTTCATATTTTTAGAGGATGTACTATGTTATAATATTATTGATTAGTGGTAGATCTATTGTACTAGTGGTAATATTTATGTAATTATGGTATCATTGAGCTAATAGCATTTTTGTTTCCACCAGATGGTTGAAAAACCTTTCGGTAGATCATGGAAATCATAGTATTGAATAAGTGTCAGCTACTATAACTAAGAGTCGCTGGGAGTGGTAGCTTTTTTCAACCAAATATAGCTCATTATAACTAAGTTTAAATCAATAATTAGACACTTTTAACTATTTACCCATAAACTAAATTACTATCATAAAAAATTCAATTCATAAAAAAACTAAAAAACATGAGTTTTAGTCATTAAGATTATGAGGGGATAAACATTTCTGAAAATATTCTTCATTTAAGATTGATTGGTGCATGATATTCTATTCATATTCTTTATTTTATTCATTCCAAATAAATATATAATTATAGAAAATTTTATTTTCTATTTTTCTGATAATATCTCTATTTAATTAGTTTAATAGGGAACCCATACATGTATTATAGGGAAAAATGATGAGAACCCTAAATTACATGGGATAGAGGCCCCGATGCACAAATCCCTTATAACATTATATGAATTAACTATATTGGAACAGATCCTCCCTAAAACCTCTTCCAGTTTGATCCTTTCTGACCACCTAATGAAAATAATATATTGTATTTCCCATTGCATTACTACACACTACGATGATGAGTCTCCCATGTCCCACCTTCATTCATGTGGAATCTTATCTTTTCTAGGTACCTACTAGTATACTGATCCATAAATCTAGGGCTTCTCTAATAATTTGAACCCAATCCACCTCATGGTCCAGGAGGAGATGTAGCCCAAATTACCATGATGGACTTGAGTCCCTGTAGAAAAAATCCCATATTTATATCCTTGAATATTATTATTTATTAATAGTATTGATGTAATAGTACATTTCTATATTACATTCTATAGTACCAACACTGCTATTGTGCTTCAATACATGTATAAATTCTCTCACACTAGATTTTGAACCAGAGTTCCATACTGGATGATGGGGAAACATTATGGATTCTAGGAATAACAGTTTTTTAGAGTTTTTATTCCACTACATTTAGGGTTTGATACATCCCTATGATTCCAAGCATCGATATCAAGTACGATATATCAATTTTTGGTTTAATATTTGAATAATCAAATAAAGTTGGGAAAAATGATTTTACCAGGGACCAAAATGTGGCCATCTAAAGAACCTATTTATATTCTCTTGTTTCATGAACCATGGATTAAACATTAGTAAAAATGGTTCTGACCCTTATCAAAGTTATAAGACCATGACATGTTGTAATAGAAATACGATTGGTCTCCAAATTTATATTTTTCAAAAAAGAGAGCATCATATTCAATGACATTAAGTCCTAGTCTCAGGATCACTAGTAAATGGTGTACTTCAGAAAGAGGATTTTTAAGATGTAATAGAGTTTAATAATATATTTTTCACATTATTATGCTTACCCAATAAGGATTTTAAAAAATTACCATAGGTCACCAAAATAAATTTAAAAAACAATAATTTTCAATGTATTCCCATGATTAAAAATAGACACCCAAATGACCACAACTCGTAGTATTTTCAATTGAATAGAAATACATGAATTTTAATTTTGTGTAATATGAATTGGATGAATTTTTAAGGAAATTATATATTTATTAAAATTCCAAAAAAATTCATTAGCGTGGAGAATGAGGATTTAGACCACACAAGAAAATGTTTTAAAAGATCTAAAAAGTTTGTAAAGAGGATTTTCATGGTTTTATAATTTAAAAAGTGGTTATGAAATTTAAATATTTTAAAAATAAGAGTGGTTATAGTATTTTATGATAAATTCATAAATAAAAATATAGAATATTTATATTAAAGATTAATTTAAAAATTATTTAATCTATTCCAAAAGACGGTTTAAATGTTGATGTGATTAATGTTTTAAATAAAATTTAATGTGATATATTCTAATAATGTAATTTATTGACCTAAATATTATTATATTATAATTTAATAAGTGTTCATAAAATACTCATATTGTTAAATATAATGAATTTCATATTAAAACCATTAAAATGATAACATAATATGTTCATATTAGATAAAATTTAATTTTTCGTGTTTATATATTTATATATTATAAGACATTATACTTTATTTATAAATCATTCAAAAATTGTTTGTCATATGATTAAATATACGAATTTTCCATATATTTATTCCCTAATTTATTTTTATAAATACATTATCTTATTAATAATTAATACATACTTTAACTCAATGTATTAAACTACTTTTATGTTATAATACATGTATTTACGGAGTTATATGGTAGGTATGAAAATTGATTTACATTTAAATACCATAAATTTAGCTTATTATTAGCTTTTTAACATAAATTATGAAGTTGATTTTATTTTTATATATATTGGGTGTTATAACTATGATTAATAGTGATCAATCATTATTAATGTATCCCTATGTAGAGGGGATTTGGTTTCGATAACTCACTATCCAAGAGTCTTTTTACTTTTAAAAAATTGGGAGTTGATTACTTATAACTCCATGATTACTCTTAGAAGGAATTATTATTTGATATGATTATAAGAATACTCATTAAAGGGTTTCATTTCTCCAATATATGATATTCATTTTCATATATATATATATAGTCTGATTTTAGTTTGGTTTAGTAACACAATATATGATTAGTGTGAGGAGTTGAACATTAATATGATTTTAATATATTGATTTTCATGAAGTAATAGAGATTCTAAACATAATTATTAGAAGAATTCATATAATTAAATGTAAAACATGATATAATATGGTGATATTAATTATAATTAAAATATTAATTTTTAGATTATTTATAAAGAAACACTCTTAAAGACCCCAATCATCAAATCATGCAGGTCATTCCAAATCCGAGTTCCCTTGGATTATCTTATATAAGGAAAAAAAGTAATAAGGTGACCATAGAAATTATGTTTCTTATTTATGGAGTTTATTTTGTGTTACAATTAAGTTAATAATCCATAACCATTATAATACTATAATAAAAGAGTAGATATAATCTATATGATGGATAAGGCTAAATATTTATCCACTAAACTATCCAAGAATCATATATTATAAGACTAAAATGAATGTATATCTACTATATTCATCACTTTTTTACATGAATAATTAATATTTCTCATTATAAAATATATATATTTTCCCCTAATGGAAATAATAAAAATTTAAATGAGATGTAACACCCCAAGATTTCATAGTGTGTTATTTCTTCAAAATAATTCAATAACTTGCACTACACGCAACACCGAGTTCAATTGCACCATGACTTACCAAAAAAAAAGCCATTAAAAGAGGTCATGAATAGCATTAACTACATTTTTAACTTTATATAATCCTTATAATTTTAGAATCCATATTATGAGTTTCTTAGTCATAATGCAAGAACAGATTCATTTTCAGTATTGCACTTTTATCAACTTTTGATAGTGAAACCTTTTTAAATACAATATTTTAAGCTTTTTGACTAAATGGATACATCAAAAAATTTAGAATGAAACATCCCAAGCTTCCACGGTACGCTTTCCTTTGAATAAAACAGTAGCGTGTGTTGTACGCAACGTCGAGTTTTAACACACACCACAACCGATCAAACTAGCCGTTATGAATAGTAATACCTAAATTTTGAAATTATATATATTTTATATTTTGAAATGGACTTCATTTTTGGATTCGGAATATCGAATTTAGCCTAAGGTGAAATTTTGGTACTTTTCGGATAACTTTCATATTTTGATGAATAGTGAAAATTACTAAATTTTAATTAAAAACAACTTTTTTAATCAATATAATTAATAGTGATAAATTATGAATTTGAGTGGTTTTAAAGTATATTTAGAATATATTTTTACAATTTAATATAATGTTGGTCATTAGACATAATTTTACAATTAAACCGAACATAAACAAGTGTCAATCTTTTGATAGTTATTATCTCTTAAAAACACGCTTTTTGTTTTGACAGCGGGAATTAATTTTAAATTAATTTCTGCCACTTCTGTGTTTTGAATTTAGAAAAATGGATTCCATATTTGGAATCAGTATGTTCAAATTGTGTAAATAGGTAACTTTTATTTTTAGACATTTTGAATAATTACTGCGGTAAATATTTTATTTACCATGGTTAAGGGTAAATCCGGTAAATAAGGGTTACAAAATAATATTATAATAATACTAAATTACCCTAAAACGTATCTTAACCCTATTTGTTGATACATGGTCGACCATGGGCATCTTTGGGTCGATTTTGGGACCCCATGGATCCACTTGTAAGTGATAATGACACTTTATTTTAATTAAGTCAAAATGAATACAAAAATGACACAAGCATATATCTTTTAGAAAAACAATTTTTACATAGGGTTATATAAGTTGTATTTTAGATTATAAATATTCATTAGAAAGCTAAAAAGATTTACTACATAATTCTATTTTATTTATAATTTTTAGACATTAAATAATTTATTTTATTTATGACACAATGATGATGCAGTAATTACTATAATAGTGAAAAATTAAAATAATTGATATTATAAATACCCAAAAAATATAATATGAAACTTTTAATTAATTAAACTAATTTTATAGGATAATATGATATATTAGGATTTATTTAATTGACTTTTTTCGAAGTAATCAATATGTTATGAGTTTCACAAAAATCAACTATTGAATAGTGTCAAAATTGACATAAAAGAGTTCTTAAAACAAATATTATATTATTAATTGATATTAAATTCCTAAAAATCTAAGGTTCGGCCAAGAGACTTATATCATGATAGTTTCATCATTAATGGACCACTTGGGGGTCTCTTGGATGTATATAGTAAGTTTATTAACCATATTATATAAAACTACAAAGAGACATTGTAAAAGTGAAACTAATTAACTTAGAGTTAATACTTAAAGATAAGGTTAATATAAGTACCCAAACCTGTCTAAATTCTATTGTTTGAGTGGTTTTTGACCTATCCCCACCTTAACCTTTGAATAATCAACTTTGGAGCCATTATAAACCGAATATAAATTTATTATAAATTAATATTTCTAGCTTTTCCAAAGGTGCCCCTCACCCCTCTTATAAAAGGGCACTCCTCCTTCTCATTTCTTAACACTTTAAAAGCCTTTTGGTTCGGCCAAACTCTGCCCAAATACTCTCCCAACATCCCTCACTACAACCTAGAGGCCTTAGTTTGATCAGAAAGCCAACCTAAGGATCCCTTTTGATCAAATCAAAAGGAAGAACCCGAAGAAGAGGTAACGATTTCACCACCCTTTTCCAAGTTCCTTTCTTCTTCCACTTCCTCTTTCTTTGTTCTTACCATTATAAAATAATAACTCCAGTATCTTACATATACTGTGATGTTATTATAAATATGGTACAACCATATTCATTATTCTATCCACCCTTTGAATAACATGTCACCATACGTGCGTACGTACGGCTTACCGTCTCCACGTCGTGGTGTAATTGTTATTCAATATATTATTATTTGGATGGGTATAATAATGATGTGTAACTCATGTAAATAATAAATATAACATGTTAATGATTCTGTATATATGATATACCATCCATTTATATATTATTTTAATATCAAAAGAATGATATTGTCGCTCGTGCGTACGTACGGACTACCGTCTCCACGAACGCGATGAGATTCATTCTCCATCGTATCCATTCAAGTATAATTATCATTTGATGATTTAAAAATGATGTTTAAGGACTTGATATCATTCTGGATATGAATAATATACAACCTATCCTTTACAAACACGTCTTACGTAACAAAACATATAAAAGAAAACAAGTAAGTTAACACCCGAAACGACGATAATTCTAAGATATTATTAACAAATCAATGTTAAAAGATCATATATGATATCATATTAATATATATGATTCTTGTATAATTTAATAAAAATTATTTCACCATTATACAGGAGGTTAACCTACCCCAACCAAGGAAAAGTACAAGGTAAGGGTTATTTCACAATCTCTTCATTATCCGAGGTTGTTTATACGTAATAATCTACTGGGATCTCTTTATCATCCACATCCATGTTTCGTAAAAATGTATTTCAAAACATTTTTACTATTTACAAGAATATGGGTTAAAGTCATTTATACCCTTTTTTGACTTTTTATAAGAGGTTTATAAAGGAATCTTTCCATCATTTCCAAAACAAGGTCCTTTTTAACCTTTTCGACAGAATTAAGGTAAGAATGTTTTTTTTAACTTATACGGCGGGTGCGGTTATTTTCCGCCATTATAAAATATTCAAAGGTTTCCTTACAAGCTTACAAGGATATTTTCAAGAAAATGTTTTATTTTATATGGCTCTAAAATGATTTCAAAAATATAAAGAGATATTTCTCTAAAAAGTGTTTTGATTTTAAATGATTTCAAAATGAATATTTTAAGAATTTCAGAAAGGTACTCTTTATCAAAATCAGAATTTTCAATGTTTTAAAGATTTATCATTCTAAATCTTTTCAATTAATGTCCATTTATTAAAAATGGTTTTTAAGGATTTATTTATATGGACATGAATGTTTTTAAAAAAATTTTAATTCCTTTCAAAAGTTTAAAAGTGGTATGGGACACTTTGATTCAAAAATCTCTTTTTAATTACTTCCTTTATAAATGTGTGACTTTTAAATGATTTCAAAAAAGGAGATATTTCTCTCAAATAGTTTTGATTTCATCTATGTCAACATCCTTTGATGGATTTTACGCTTATTTGAAGTTGAATTATTATGATACAAAACTTCTATATTGTATTGAAGGTTTTGTGATATGTTTGACTGTGGATGTGCTATTTTTATACCATTCATAGTTTATGGTGAAATTATTGACATTTTGTATGCTAGTTTTAATACGAATGTTTATGTTATGTTTAAACCTTTTCATATGAGAATGCATTGGACTTAGTAAGTGACGGGTGGAGCCCGCTATAGCTCCTCGATGCATCGGTAGGTCTCATGAGACAAACTAGTGTCTTGGCACAAGGCCTTGACAAAATCTTATTTGTAGTCTTGGCACGAGGCCTTGACTATGTGGTTATGATAGTCTGGCATTATGCATTCCAACATTATGAAAGTGTTTATTGATTTTTGCATGTGATTATTCGATTAGTAGAATATCCATGTGAGTAAGTAAATGGCATTATTTCATTTTATTTATGCCATACCATGTTGAAAGTTCATGTTTGAAAGGATTTTGTTTTAGTTATACATTGCCTTAAAAGTTTATTCTTATTTATGAAAGTTTCCGCTATATTGTTATCCTTACTGGGCATTTGATCTCACCCCTTTTCTATGTTTTATTTTTCCCAGGAAGTGAAGAAGTAAGTTATGAATGACCTGCAGGGATATTATGTGGGGATATGAGTGTGGATTATGGAGACAATATGTAGTTGTAGTAGTTTTTCGTTTAATGATGTAATGTAAAACTTATGAATATATCTAGTGTTTCCAAGGCTACTAAACCAATCGGTCTTTCGAGATTTGATCTTTCTTGTGATCATGCCAATGTTACGAAGTAATGCACCGACTCTGGGTAGCTGGGGTCGGGGCGTTACAGTTGGTATCAGAGGAAGTTTAGTACAAACCTTGGAAGCTAGATTTAGATAAACTCTGATTAGAGCACGTAGACCTAAGATGAGCTTTGAGGATTAGTGTAGAAGAACTTCCTAGAATTTTGGTATTGTAGAGATTTTGTGAGTTTTCTGAGCAATACATCCCTGTCTGGATACGAGCAGGTAGAGGCGGCTCTGGAACAGATGTACCTAGGGGTAAAACCCGAAAACACCGCTTTGAGCTAGACTCGAACGGGAACTGGTGCACGACAACGGGCCTTGCTGCACTCTTGGTTACGACACTCCCGGGGGATATGCTTAGGATAATTCTCATTTTCTTTACAAACCATTATGAAGGGTTTATGAGTATATACTTCCTCAAAGAAAACATTTTTATGATTATGGATTATATCCATAAATAGTTCAATTTATGTTAAGTGTTTTATAAGTATGGGATTATGTATTTTGACTCATAAACTAATCTAGTTTATGCCATTGTTTAGAAATGGCGCCCAGTAGAAGGAATGATAACTCCAAAAATGCACATGATTCAAAGAGAAGGAAGGATCATATCTCTCATGGTATTAAGCTAGAATTTATAAGAGAAATAGTCTCCCATGTATTATCATCATATGAAGAAATAATATCATGTGTTGATAAGATAAGTAAAGAGTTTACTGAGTCCTATGGCTTTGAAGGGAAGCAAGAGAAGAAAATGATGGAAGAGAGAAAGATGGATAAAGGGAAGAGGGAAAAGAAGAATTTTCCCATATGTGGTAACTGTGGAAAGAAACACCCTGGAACTTGCCTGAAAGGAATGGGAGTTTGTTATAAGTGTGGAGGAAAAGGGCACAAAGTACGTGACTGCAAGGGTAAGAAAATGGTTTCAAATGTACAATGCTTCATTTGCAAGGAGTTTGGACACTACGCGAACCTATGTCCCAGTCATCAGACTATGCCGCAAATGATGTTATTGGATAATAATCATGTTATGATACTACCACAAATGAAGAGGGATGATTAGAGTTCTTATGTTGATTATGTCAATTGAGTGTTGTATAAACAATGTACTTGTTACAATAATCATGGAGTATATAAGGATTGTACTGCAGTACTATTTCATTAAGGACTTGAGATTGTGTGGAACAAAGAAAAGTGACTCAATAGCAGGATAAATTTTTGGAAAATATATGGTTGAGAGAATGATAAATCATAATATAGTTCTGATACTCAGGTAGTGATTTTGGAATAATATGTGATTGTTTTGGATAAATTATATTGGATATTCTTGACTACCCTGGAACTGATTAATGATTTGTATATTCCATCATTGTTGGGGTTTATAACATTTTTGGATTAATGAAGTATATCCAACTTTCTATATGGAATAAGGGAGCATGAATGTAATCAATAAGGAATATGGTAATTCAGGATGTTTCGGTGTATTAAAAGAATACATGATGAAGGTATTCATATGCTATTACGGGGTAAAAAGGTTCTACATTATGTTTACCTTACTTATAAATGTTGGACTGTGAGTATGGATAGAAGTATTTTGGATAGTTCTAGTTTGGATTATTTTGGATTGCCATAAAAGGACAACCCGGAGGTCGGGCGACAACCCGTCGCGTCCGGCGAGGCTGCGAGACTTAAACCCGCAACCGAAGGGCGACAAGGGTGTATCACCTAACACTGGCCCACGAGATGTCCTAGATTAAATAATGTAGTTTTTATTAAAAGATCTTGTAGATGAATTATAAATTCGTTTATTTTGGAACCCTATACGAATAGTGTAAATAGAATTTTTTTTACATTCTATTATCTTTTAGAGTGAAAGATGAGTTTGTGGTAGAAATTTATTAATGGATAAAACTCTAATTATAAAGTAAGTATATCTCCTTATGATCTTAGCCAATCTCATAAATAAATTCTTCAATATTAAGAAAAGTAACTTAGAACAAAAATGTTTTCCTAGATGGTACCTTAAATCATCACTAATTTATGGCTTTTGGATTGTTGGACTTTTCATAGCCATGTTCTCTACCACTCTCCATCAGATAATTGTTGGTTAGATTTTTCTTCCATATCCATATTTTCTTACATGGAACCCTAGTATGTGTTATTTTCGGTAATCTTCATACTTTCGACTCTTTATTTTAAATAGAGGCCTCGTTAATTCATTTTTCGATGTGGGATTTCAACTAAGATATTTTGAAACGTCAAAAATGTGTTATCCCAATACCCTATATTTTGTTGAACCGATGGTACTTCAAATCATCATAGATTGATGAGTTTAAGGACCTCAATTATACACTTGTTTGTGATTGATGACCTCAATCACTACCTATAAATATTTACGTTTTTCCTCCAATTATATGTCTCTAATTGCCACCAATGTTCTCCTAATCAAGATCATAATTTGGTGGTGACCCTTTCATTTCTATTTTCCTCATATTAAGACTAAATTTTAGTAACCCAATTTCCGATGTGGGTTTTCCCACAAATATATTATCTATTTTCAACCTTTTATTTTCGAAGAACAATTTCAAATTGCGAGGACGCAATTTATTGAAGGAGGGGAGAATGTAACACCCCAAGATTTCATAGTGTGTTATTTCTTCAAAATAATTAAATAACTTGCACTACACGCAACACCGAGTTCAATTGCACCATGACTTACCAAAAAAAAAGCCATTAAAAGAGGTCATGAATAGCATTAACTACATTTTTAACTTTATATAATCCTTATAATTTTAGAATCCATATTATGAGTTTCTTAGTCATAATGCAAGAACAGATTCATTTTCAGTATTGCACTTTTATCAACTTTTGATAGTGAAACCTTTTTAAATACAATATTTTAAGATTTTTGACTAAATGGAGACATCAAAAAATTTATAATGAAACATCCCAAGCTTCCACGGTACACTTTCCTTTGAATAAAAAAGTAGCGTGTGTTGTACGCAACGTCGAGTTTTAACACACACCACAACCGATCAAACTAGCCGTTATGAATAGTAATAACTAAATTTTGAAATTATATATATTTTATATTTTGAAATGGACTTCATTTTTGGATTCGGAATATCGTATTTAGCCTAAGGTGAAATTTTGGTACTTTTCGGATAACTTTCATATTTTGATGAATAGTGAAAATTACTAAATTTTAATTAAAAACAACTTTTTTAATCAAAATAATTAATAGTGATAAATTATGAATTTGAGTGGTTTTAAAGTATATTTAGAATATATTTTTACAATTTAATATAATGTTGGTCATTAGACAAAATTTTACAATTAAACCGAACATAAACAAGTGTCAATCTTTTGATAGTTATTATCTCTTAAAAACACGCTTTTTGTTTTGACAGCGGGAATTAATTTTAAATTAATTTCTGCCACTTCTGTGTTTTGAATTTAGAAAAATGGATTCCATATTTGGAATCAGGATGTTCAAATTCTGTAAATAGGTAACTTTTATTTTTAGACATTTTGAATAATTACTGCGGTAAATATTTTATTTACCATGGTTAAGGGTAAATCCGGTAAATAAGGGTTAAAAAATAATATTATAATAATACTAAATTACCCTAAAACGTGTCTTAACCCTATTGGTTGATACAGGGTCGACCATGGGCATATTTGGGTCGATTTTGGGACCCCATGGATCCACTTGTAAGTGATAATGACACATTATTTTAATTAAGTCAAAATGAATACAAAAATGACACAAGCATATATCTTTTAGTAAAACAATTGTTACATAGGGTTATATAAGTTGGATTTTAGATTATAAATATTCATTAGAAAGATACAAAGATTTCCTACATAATTATATTTTATTTATAATTTTTAGACATTAAATAATTTATTTTATTTATGACACAATGATGATGAAGTAATTACTATAATAGTGAAAAATTAAAATAATTGATATTATAAATACCCAAAAAATTATAATATGAACCTTTTAATGAATTAAACTAATTTTATAGGATAATATGATATATTAGGATTGATTTAATTGACTTTTTTTCTAATTAATCAATCTGTTATGAGTTTCACAAAAATCAACTATTGAATAGTGTCAAAATTGACATAAAAGAGTTCTTAAAACAAATATTATATTATTAATTGATATTAAATTCCTAAAAATCTAAGGTTCGGCCAAGAGACTTATATCATGATAGTTTCATCATTAATGGACCACTTGGGGGTCTCTTGGATGTATATAGTAAGTTTATTAACCATATTATATAAAAATACAAAGAGACATTGTAAAAGTGAAACTAATTAACTTAGAGTTAATACTTAAAGATAAGGTTAATATAAGTACCCAAACCTGTCTAAATTCTATTGGTTGAGTGGTTTTCGACCTATCCCCACCTTAACCTTTGAATAATCAACTTTGGAGCCATTAGAAACCGAATATGAATTTATTATAAATTAATATTTCTAGCTTTTCCAAAGGTGCCCCTCACCCCTCTTATAAAAGGGAACTCCTCCTTCTCATTTATTCACACCTTCAAAGCATTTTGGTTCGGCCAAACTCTGCCCAAATAATCTCCCAACATCCCTCACTACAACCTAGAGGCCTTAGTTTGATCGGAAAGCCAACCTAAGGATCCCTTTTGATCAAATCAAAAGGAAGAACCCGAAGAAGAGGTAACGATTTCACCACCCTTTTCCAAGTTCCTTTCTTCTTCCACTTCCTCTTTCTTTGTTCTTACCATTATAAAATAATAACTCCAGTATCTTACATATACTGTGATGTTATTATAAATATGGTACAACCATATTCAGTATTCTATCCACCCTTTGAATAACATGTCACCATACGTGCGTACGTACGACTTACCGTCTCCACGTCGTGGTGTAATTGTTATTCAATATATTATTATTTGGATGGGTATAATAATGATGTGTAACTCATGTAAATAATAAATATAACATGTTAATGATTCTGTATATATGATATACCATCCATTTATATATTATTTTAATATCAAAAGAATGATATTGTCGCTCGTGCGTACGTACGGACTACCGTCTCCACGAACGCGATGAGATTCATTCTCCATCGTATCCATTCAAGTATAATTATCATTTGATGATTTAAAAATGATGTTTAAGGACTTGATATCATTCTGGATATGAATAATATACAACCTATCCTTTACAAACATGTCTTACGTAACAAAACATATAAAAGAAAACAAGTAAGTTAACACCCGAAACGACGATAATTCTAAGATATTATTAACAAATCAATGTTAAAAGATCATATATGATATCATATTAATATATATTATTCTTGTATAATTTAATAACAATTATTTCACCATTATACAGGAGGTTAACCTACCCTAACCAAGGACAAGTACAAGGTAAGGGTTATTTCACAATCTCTTCATTATCCGAGGTTGTTTATACGTAATAATCTACTGGGATCTCTTTATCATCCACATCCATGTTTCGTAAAAATGTATTTCAAAACATTTTTACTATTTACAAGAATATGGGTTAAAGTAATTTATACCCTTGTTTGACTTTTTATAAGAGGTTTATAAAGGAATCTTTCCATCATTTCCAAAATAAGGTCCTTTTTAACCTTTTCGACAGAATTAAGGTAAGAATGTTTTTTTTAACTTATACGGCGGGTGCGGTTATTTTCCGCCATTATAAAATATTCAAAGCTTTCCTTATAAGCTTACAAGGATATTTTCAAGAAAATGTTTTATTTTATATGGCTCTAAAATGATTTCAAAAATATAAAGAGATATTTCTCTAAAAAGTGTTTTGATTTTAAATGATTTAAAAATGAATATTTTAAGAATTTCAGAAAGGTACTCTTTATCAAAATCAGAATTTTCAATGTTTTAAAGATTTATCATTCTAAATATTTTCAATTAATGTCCATTTCTTCAAAATGGTTTTTAAGGATTTATTTATATGGACATGAATGTTTTTAAAAAAATTTTAATTCCTTTCAAAAGTTTAAAAGTGGTATGGGACACTTTGATTCAAAAATCTATTTTTAATTACTTCCTTTATAAATGTGTGACTTTTAAATGATTTCAAAAAAGGAGATATTTCTCTCAAATAGTTTTGATTTCATCTATGTCAACATCCTTTGATGGATTTTACGCTTATTTGAAGTTGAATTATTATGATACAAAACTTCTATATTGTATTGAAGGTTTTGTGATATGCATGACTGTGGATGTGCTATTTTTATACCATTCATAGTTTATGGTGAAATTATTGACATTTCGTATGCTAGTTTTAATACGAATGTTTATGTTATGTTTAAACCTTTTCATATGGGAATGCATTGGACTTAGTAAGTGACGGGTGGAGCCCGCTATAGATCCTCGATGCATCGGTAGGTCTCATGAGACAAACTAGTGTCTTGGCACAAGGCCTTGACAAAATCTTATTTGTAGTCTTGGCACGAGGCCTTGACAATGTGGTTATGATAGTCTGGCATTATGCATTCCAACATTATGAAAGTGGTTATTGATTTTTGCATGTGATTATTCGATTAGTAGAATATCCATGTGAGTAAGTAAATGGCATTATTTCATTTTATTTATGCCATACCATGTTGAAAGTTCATGTTTGAAAGGATTTTGTTTTAGTTATACATTGCCTTAAAAGTTTATTCTTATTTATGAAAGTTTCCGCTATATTGTTATCCTTACTGGGCATTTGAGCTCACCCCTTTTCTATGTTTTATTTTTCCCAGGAATTGAAGACGTAAGTTATGAATGACCTGCAGGGATATTATGTGGGGATATGAGTGTGGATTATGGAGACAATATGTAGTTGTAGTAGTTTTTCTTTTAATGATGTAATGTAAAACTTATGAATATATCTAGTGTTTCCAAGGCTACTAAACCAATCGGTCTTTCGAGATTTGATCTTTCTTGTGATCATGCCAATGTTACGAAGTAATGCACCGACTCTGGGTAGCTGGGGTCGGGGCGTTACATGAGACATCATTTTAGTGGTAGTAAATATAATGAAATTAATCATAAAATCAATGTACCATATGATACCCATCTAATAATAGTTTCTAATGTAGATAAGATAATCATAATCAACAAACATAAATTGGATTTAATCCTTGTAATAAGGGAAACATAATGTAATAAAACATGTTATACTAGTATAATGATTAATATTCATTCTTAAGAAACAAGTATTTTTAAAAAAATTATATGTCATAGAAAACTCTTCTTTGGAAACAAAATATTAATGTTATTCAGAAAGGTAATATATATACTCATTAGAAGAATAAAAATATTAATATAAGGTTTTAATGGTCTCATATATGATAATTTTTTAAGGAACATTTTTATCTGATTATGTATTGAATATGATTGATTACAGATAATGACTATGTTAGGATGATGATTTCTTTTATGGAATAGAATGGCTAGGAAATTCACTATGTTGGAAGTGTTCAAACATTTTGAATGATTTTAAGAATATTTTGACTAATTTTTCTCAAAGAATATATGAAATAGAAATTGGGAATGTGATATTAGGGTTCAAGTATTTTATTAATAGTATAAGTGGGTTACAGTTTAAAATGGATGACAAAAATTTAAGAATGAAAAATCATGTTTGTTTGAATAGAATATCTAGATCATTTAAACATAATGGGGTTTCATTAAGTAGGGTAAATGTTTTAATAATATGTAATTTTCTAGTATCACTTAAGGGGTTTGATAAACATTGGGGAATGTATATGTCATATACCAGTGTTATAGAATTGATTTTCAATTCTGAATGGAATATGATACCAAATTTAATCATTAAAAAAGTTATGGGTGCATAAATGATAAAACAAATGTAATAATAGGTTAAACTAATAGTTTTTATATAAATTTTTAGGAAAAGGTTTTTACAATTTTTTTTTTGAAAATAAATTAATAATTGAAGAATATATGAGTTACATTAATGGAGATTTATTTTCATTATATTTCTATTATTTGATTATAGAATATGTTTATAAGTGGAGAATTATTATAAAAATATGTGATGATGAGATCTAAATTAACCTATCACCAAAAATAATAGAGTCGGTGACTACTAACATTTCAATGACTTGATTAAAAGGAACCAAGTTCGGAAGGACAGAAGAGTTTACTAGTTTTTTTAAACTAGATACTAACATGAGTTTGTAGTAAAAATGAATACACAAATTATAACATATTTTTATTTCTTTTTAGGATAAAATATTTATTCTATTTGGAGTATCCTTAAATATCCTTCCTAGAACACTTCAGTGAATCCTGGGGAAAGTAAATATAATAAGTGTGAGCTCAAATGCTCAGTCTAGGTATTGTACAGTGGAATAAATAATGAATCATTGAGAATAATCATCATGGAAAGGTAATAGCTAAAATCATATGCCATATAATCAATTAAATGATAAGGAAATTCATAAAAAATATAAAATCACATGCCATAAAAATAACTAGATAAGGAAAAATCAATATGGAATGGTAAAAAATAGAATCACATTCCATTAAATCAATAAACTAAAAATGAAATGTATCCATAGATATATTGATACAAAATATCATGGATGAATAATAATAGAAACTCAACTAATGAAATTATTAATTATTGGACTCCATGTTTCTTAGGTACATGATACATTTATCTCTATGCTCTATTCTAAATAATGTTCATATTACTCTAATTTGGCCAAAGTACTCATCTCACGAGACTACTGATGCATCGATGGGATTTCATTAACAGGCCCCCAACCTGTATAAAACCAATCTATTCTTATTGGAAATAAAAACGAAGGATTTTTCACTAACTAATTCATTCTATGATACTAATGATGAATTGAGGAGATATCTATAAGTAGGACCCACCCATAGTTCTAGCCTTAAACAGTACCAAACCCATGTCTTTGATGTTAAATACTTTATCTAATAATTTAATAAAATTCATAAATAATGTGACTTATCCAATATATTTATTCAAGGATATATATTTACCAATATTTCCCAAAATAATTATATAACCTTCAAAATAAAAATTGTATAATCAATGGTATATAGTTTATGCAATGAACATATCCATGAAAAATGATATGGATAATTATGGTAAATTAAACATATAATGAACATAGAAAATTTCATACTTCAAGTGGATAAACAAAGGAAAATAATGAAGTGAATTTAAATACAATTCGTGGTCAAATAAATAATCAAAAAATATATAAAAAATAAGGATTATATCAATACAATATATCCCAAGAAGAATAAAAATGAAGGGCTTTTTGTCGTTGACGAATAGAAATACTATAAAAAGAGATTTTAAAATCATGGTTGAGTAAAATATCCTCTTATTTTTAAAAACCTTCTATTTTAAAAATACTATTGAATGAATTTTCAAAAAAACTAAAAATTATAATCATGAAAATTAATCTTCAAAAAAATGATAGCTGGCAAATCTATACATGTAGTATGAGGTAAAAAATACATTCCTTTTACATGTTAAAAATGCTAGGAAAATGCATTATTTAGAAAGGGAAAAGAAGATTCCTTTGAAAACATTATTAAAATTAAAAATAGTAAAAATGTTTTTAATAAATAATTTTTTAAATTTTAAAACATTTTTGATAATCTTTTTTGAGAATAGGGTTTTAGAGGAAAACAAGTTCTCAAACTATGGAGAAATATGAATTTTGATTTTCCGAATTTTTTTCTCTAAAACATTTTTAGTACCAAAGAGTGAAAAAAAGTACAGATACTTGGAAAAGGTCATTAAAATAAATATTAGAGGAATATTAAATGTTTTTTTTGAACAATGGTAAAATAATTTCCTCCATTGGAAATATCATTTAAAGATCATTAAAATTATTTTTGAGGAAAATACTCTTTAAACATTCCATAGTGTCCCATACAACATTGAAAGTTTTTAAATCATAATCCTCATGAAGGAATAAAACAAAAATAAAGTTATCAATACCATAAATATAAAAGGTTAAATTTTATAGTACATTATAAAAGGAATTATATGAACCACAAAAAAAAAATTAGTGGGGAACTTGACATTTATTTCACAGAAGTAAAAAAGGGAGATGAAAATCCCTTACCTTGCATTTCCTTTTAGGTGAACATCCTTTAATTTCATATATAAGGGATTTGAACATGTTAGTAACTTATAAAAATAACCATAAATATATTTATAATATCATATACTAACTTATTAAAATATATTATTACCATTTGTTAATAATATTCCATGATTTTCACCATTTTCGCGTGTTAATTGCCTATTTTGTCGAGTAAGTTTTGATTTTTTATTTTTTGTCCCTATTAATAAATAATGATTTAATAATATAATCAATTTAAAACATTATTTAGTAATCATATATATTCATTACATATGTATTTACAATAATACATTATACTTAGAGATAAGAAATTAAATGCAATGTTCATTGAGATGGTATGCCGTACGTATGTAAGAACACTACTGTCATTTATTTTTCATATTAAAATATTGAAAAGGAAATTATATATATGTATATTATAGTTTATGTATGATATATATCATATATATATATATTAAATAGGTTTATTAAATCCATACTTTATATATTCCATGTATTGTGTGATCGAATCGCATCACTTTTATGAGGTAGTAGTCCACACTTACACAAACGATGTTATCATATTTACAAAAAATTAAAAGTACAAGTATATGTGTTATAATGCAATTTAATAAGAATAAAGACATAATAAGTATCATATATATTATATGTATTCAATTTTTTAAAGAAAATTACATACCATGAAAGGTGGTAAAAGAATAATGAACTTCATTTCGTGAGGCGATAATTCGCCATGAAAATAAATTGTAACTATCTTACCCATTAGATGAAATGTGTGTAAGTGTAGGTAAAATCCTTGGAATAAAAAATATCAGTATATTTAGGATTTTTTTTATTATATAAGCATAGAATAAGGATATTCGGGTGGGTGGAGAATGGAAACAATACTGAAGAGCTCAAGGAAAAAAGTTTCTATTAATCATGTAATTCCTTTTGGATTGAACCAAAGATCTTCCTTGGACATATTTTTGACCAAGGTGATGCATATAGGTCAAGGGGATGGATTTTTAGTATCTATTTTGGAAGATATTGGTCAATCTAGTGTGGCCTTAGAAGAGTGAGGAAGAGAGAGGGGAGGAGGCATGCTTACAGTAGGGGAGTGACACTCTTTTAAATTCTGGAAAGGGGGATTCCAACCACATTTTTAAAATTTAACATGGATATAATATTAATTAAAAGTATATATAACGGAGTATAAGGTCTATATATAGAAATAAAAAAAACATTTTATAATTTTATAGGTCATTTTGACCTTTATGATTAAGGATTAGTCCCTTATTAAGGCAAATTTCACATTAAGCATTATTAATTTTTTTTATTAATTTTACTAATAATTTTGGTAAAATTATTTTGGACCATATTAAACATTATAAATTATTAACATTCTAATAATGGAACCCATTTTTTCAAATTTCATTCTTGGAATTTGATGAAATTAATTTAAATTTAATCTCATAGATAACACAACAATGTGTGTTTTTTTATGTAAAAACGTTCAAAACTTTGCTATGTTTTTGTATTCAATTTCAAAGTGAAATTTCCTATAATGAAATAAATTGAATTAATGAATATAAAATACACTAATTTATCTTTAAAAAATATATAATATAATTTAACCTTATAAATAAATTATATGGAAAAGAACTATTGAATTAAAATTCATTATTTTTTACTATTCATTAAAAAATAAAACCTCACAGAAAAATATAGAAAATACACCCCAACCAATGTTTTATGTTTCTAATTAAAATATTAGTCTTATTTTTCCTAATAATTTTTATAAAACTTCTAAAAAACATATTTAAAATAGGTTAACCATTAAAAGGTGGTAAAAGTTCATTAATAAAAATATAATATTTTATGCATAAAATTTGGTTGGTTATTATCTTATGACTATCAAATATATTGGATGAATATAAAAACTAATTAATTATATATATAATATATATATTTCATTAATATCACAACATAATATGAATTAATTTAATTTATTAGTATAAAACAACTTTTTCAGTATAAATATGATTTTTTATAAAAACATTCCATTTATATTCAATCGTTATTATATAAATTTCTAATTAAGTTGTAACCAAGGAATTAGTTTTAAAAATTTCAAACCATAAATTTTTATTTGTTAGGTAATACTATTTATAAATACTAATTTAACAGCTATCATAAGTTTTATTACATTAAATAAAATTTTATTTCTAATATATTGATTATTTGTAAAACTTAGTATTTCATGCAACACAGTCCATTGAAGAAACACATTGTTGCATGTGACGTACACTAAATAAATTTTACGTGTATAGAAAGATATAAAAATATTGTTTTTGTAATTTAAATACATTATAAATTTTTGGGATATTATATTACCTTACATGCTAGGTGTAATGTAACCTACACACCATGAAATAAAATGTTCATATATAAGATTTTTGAGGCATTACATTATCCCCACCTTAATTAAATGGTATCATCATAGTTTCTACTAGACCTTGGTCATTTTTTTGATATTTTTTAATTTTAAATACCACATATAGAGAATTGTTCAAAATAAATCCTCTATAAAAGAGAGAATGGGAAGTATAAAGGTAAAATTGGATAACATATAACTTGGTATCGATGTAGAAGAACATTAGTAGAAAGTAGAGATACATACTTATAGTAAAATCATAAATATTTATATAGAGTGATTTAGTTAATCAATCATAAACAAGTGAATCATAAATCTACTTCTTAGGTCCTAAAACCCATAAATCCATGAATATTTATAAGACCATTGATTTAAAAAAAAAATAATGTATTAGAATAACATTTTTTATGATCCCTTTCCCCCTGATGAGAAATTTATATAATACCTAAGAATATTAAGAAATTTACTTTCATGATACATTGTAATTTTATATGAAACATTACAAGTTTTGGTAGAACTTCTATCAAATTATAATTCATCCATTATTTCATGAAATGGGTATCCAAATATTAACTTTGATCCCAAAATCACTAAAATAAACATTTAACAGATTGTAAGGCTCATACACATGTGATGTTTTTTACATTTTTTCTCTAAATATTCTCAACATCCAATATGGTTATAATATTAATCTCAAAACCTAATAATTTACACTTATAGTTCAATATAAATATTTTTTCCTCAAATAGTTCAACTCAAAATTATTACACAATAACCAGGACATCTCAAAGGAGAATGGTAGGTGCGAAACCCTTATTATCCTTCTATCATGGGTTTATGTCCCACAACCTTTTTGGACAATATGGGATGTCACATGACATAAAAATTGTCCTTTTATAAAAATTTATTAATATAATTTCCCAAATTAATATGATAAAAATCCTTGAAATAACGTTAATAATAAAATAGAATTTTTACTAAGGTTTTCAAAACAAAATCAATACATAAATACTTCATTTGTTTTATTTAAACATTGGTCCTTCCTTATTCTATGGAATAACCAAAATATCATTTGTAATATTTCAAAATTATGACACATTATCTTAAATCTAATACAATTTAGGTTTATCTAAGGTGATTCATTGTCAAAATTCTTTATATCGGTTTGTATGTAAAATGTGAATGATCCTAATTATATGACCTAGGAGTGTCAATCTAGGTGCACAGAAAGGCCCATTTTTAGGTAAAAGTTTAAACTGAGCTAGGCCTGGCACAAATTTTTATATTTGTTACATTCAGGTACATATTTTTAAAAACCACAATAACTTTTATTATTTAGACTAGGTTTTATTACTATGAGGACCCACGTAATCTCTATATAACCAATAGTCTAGGGAGTTATTCTATACTTATCCTAAAAATCTACAAGAGGCTTATGTTCTATAATATATGTTTTCTTAAATCTAGTTCCCTAGGTTTCTACTAAACTTTCTCGAATAAAAACTATTGATAACAGACCCTGGAAATTCCAGAGCCAATGTCCTCTACCATTTAATAGGTATGATTACAAGAAATCAAATCTTTATGGAGTAATGAGTATATTAGTATTGGTAAACTAGACACATACACAAATACTGCATTAAAAAATAATACACTAATTATAAAAAAATTAGTTCTTTTCCTTCGATTAATATAAATTTATTCTATCTAGAGTATCCTTCCATATCATTTATAGCACACTTCAGTTAATCTGGGGGAAAAGAAACATAATATGTGTGAGCTCAGATTATTAGTAAGAATAATTTTTAGTCAAAGAAACTATGAATCAATGAGAATATTTAATATGGAAAGGTAATTATTGAACACACATTCCATGTAATCAATAAAGTGATAAGGAAGTACATAAATAATATGAAAACACATTCTATATAAATAAATGTAAAAGAAAAAGTCAATATGTAAAAATAAGAAAATGAAACACATTCCAGTTAATCAATGAACTAAAAATGAAATATATCCGTAGATATGTGAGTTCATAATCTCATGTATGAACAATAACTAAATATAAATTAAGGAAATTATTAATTATTAGATTCCATTTTCCCTAGGTATATAGCTTTTATAACATCAATATCTATTCTCAAGGCCATTCAAAAAACTCTAATTTAGCCAAATGATTTATCTCATGAGACTACCTATTCATTGAGGGTCCTAAATTAACCGGTCCCCATCCTATATCATACCAGTCTATTATTCATGGAAATAATTTTGAAGGGGTTCTTTCCAACTGATTCATCATATGAGACTACTGATGTATGAAGGGGATATTTTCAACTTGTAACCACCTATTGAGATTTAAATAAATATTCCCTAACCCATGTATTTAATGTTTAAATCATTATAAAATGATCTATTTGTATTAAAAAATAAGGTACCTTATCAATTATCTATATCAATGGATTCCAATTTATTAATACTTCCCCAAATAATTAAATAAATATCAATTTAAACATTTTATGAAGAATGGTATGTGTTTTAATAAATGAACATATCCATGATAAATTTTATTAACAATTAGGTCAAATTAAATGTTCATTGATCATAAGAAATTGAATAATTCAAGGGGAATTACAATGGAAATCAATGAAGTGAATGTCAGTACTATCCTTTGAAAACCACTCATAAACCATCTAGATGATTAAGAAGGAAGGTATCAATACAACCTATACCAAGTGGAATAAAAATAAATTGTTATTGTCCTTTATTAAATAATATTTTAAAAACATTCTTGAGAAAAACATCATTTTTTTTCAAAACCCTTTTGAAAAACCTTTTATTTGAAAATCACCCTTGAAAATGTTTTCCATACACCACCATTGAGAAAGAGTTTCTTGCTGTTGTCTTTGCCTTAGAGAAATTCAGGTCTTATCTCTTAGGATCACCCATAATTGTCTTCACTGACCATTCAGCCCTAAAATAACTTTTCCAAAAACAAGATGCGAAAGCTAGATTGATTAGGTGGGTCCTTCTTCTTAAAGAGTTCGATTTAACCATTAAGGATAAAAAGTGTGTTGAAAATGTTGTAGCTGATCACCTCTCTAGGATGGAATTCAAAGACAACTCACACCACCTCTATGTGTCTGATTCATTTCTTGATGATAACCTCTATTCAGTGAGTGATTTCCCTTGGTATGCTGACATAGCAAACCATTTGGTGATGGGTGACATTCCACAATTCATGGGGACCCAAGCTAAGAGGAAATTCCTTTCTGATGTCAAACACTACGTGTTTGATGATCCTTAACTCTTCAAGTTCTGTCCTAATCAAATCATCAGGAGATGTGTTCCCGAGTCTGAGCAAGAGTCCATTCTAAAATTTTGTCATGGATAGGCATGTGGAGGCCACTTTTCTAAAAAGAAAACCACTGCAAAGGTCCTCCAAAGTGGTTTCTACTGGCCGAACCTCACTAAGGATTCCTTCAAATTCTGTAAAAGTTGTCCTCAATGTCAGCAATTAGGATCCATTTCCAAAAGGAATCAAATTCCCCTCACTCCCAATCTAGTCGTTGAAATCTTTGATTGTTGGGGAATTTAGTTCATGGGACCCTTTCAAACCTCTAAGGGATACCTCTATATCCTATTAGCTGTTGATTATGTCTCAAAATGGGTTGAAGCCATTCCCACCAAGACTAATGATCATCAAGTTGTGATATGATTCCAAAAAGAGCATATCTTTTCTAGATTTGGAGTTCCGAGGGCTATAATCAGTGATCGTGGAACCCATTTCTGTAATCACCCATTCTCTTCACTCATGTCTAATTATGGAATTTCTCATAAAGTTTCTACTGCATACCATCCTCAAACCAATGGTCAAGCTGATTTAGAAAATAGGGAGATTAAGCAAATTCTTGAAAAAACTGTCAACCCCTCTAGGAAGGATTGGTCTGAGAAACTCTTGGATGCTCTTTGAGAATATCGTACAGCATTCAAAACCATCCTAGGAATGTCACCGTATAGGTTGGTTTATGGAAAGGCATGCGATTTACCTGTTGAAATTGAGCATAAGGCATTTTGGGCAATCAAAAAAATGAATTTCGACATTTCTTTAGCCGAAGAAAAGAGGAAATTAGATCTTAATGAACTTGAGGAACTTAGGATGGAGGCTTATGAAAATTCAAGGATAAATAAATCTAGAGTTCAAGCCTACCAATCTAGGAATATCAAAGTCAAACAATTTGAACTGGGAAAACCTGTGCTCTTGTATAGTTCAAAACATCATTTACACCCGGGAAAGTTAAGGTCTAGATGGTCAGGTCCATTCATAGTGCATCATGTGTACCCCCATGGGGCAGTAGAGATTTAGGATCCCACAAGTGGTAACATTTTTAAGGTCAATGGTCATAGGTTAAAACCATTCATTGAATCATTCAATAAACAGGAAATAGAGGTAGAGTTAACAGAGCCAACCTATGAACCAGGAAAAAATTGATAGATTTAGGATCAATGTCGGGCTAACAACGTTAAACAAAATCGCTGCACGGGAGGCAACCCATGGTCTTCATGTTTCTAATCTTTGTGAATCATTTTTTTTCTCTTCTTTTTCTTCTTTTTATTCTTCTTCATTTTGTTATTTAAAAAAAATATATAAGCTGTTGACCAGTTCTTCTTTTATGAGTAAGGATGGGTATGAAAGAGGAGCACCGTATTCATCCGTGTCACGCGGTGTGATCCCTGAGTAATACCTTACCCAAAAAATATAAAGAAGACAATGTATCATCAGTTTATTTTATTTTATTTTATATTTTTGTTAGTATTTAAAAAAAAATAGATTTTTGACCTGTTCTGATTTTATGAGTAAGGATGGGTATGAAAGGGGAGCACCGTATTCATCCGTGTCACGCGGTGTGATCCCTGAGTATTACCTTACCCAGAAAATATAAATAAGACAATGTATCATCAGTTTATTTTATTTTATTTTATATATTTGTTGGTATTTAAAAAAAATAGATTGTTGACCTGTTCTTCTTTTATGAGTAAGGATGGGTATGAAAGGGGAGCACCGTATTCATCCGTGTCACGCGGTGTGATCCTTGAGTAATACCTTACCCAGAAATTTAAGATAAGACAATGTATCATCAGTTTATGTTATTTATACTTTTTTTAGGGTAAAAAAAATTCAAAAAAATATATATATTAAAAAAAATTTAAAGGCATGTCATAGGTCATTGGGAAAAGCTGGTCACAACCGTCCAATCCATTGGGAGATAAACCAGAACTGAAGGGAGACATGGGAATGCATTTTCAACATCAACCACCTGGTGACTTCATTCCATAATTTTCATTTTCAATGTCTTCGTTGAACTTCTATCCTTCCACTTCTATGTTTCAATTCTTTAAACATTGGGGACAGTGTATTCCAAGTTGGGGGGGAGATGTAAATGTGTGGAAGGAAAAATTTCATTAACCTAGAACATGATAACACACATTCCAAACTCTGAAATTGGATATCAAATAATTTTTCATGTCTTGATTCTGATTTTAATTCAAGTTTATGTTCATGTGCATAGATATTGGAAAGTGCGGTTGTCCGATGTGATTTTTCACTATTATATTTTCATCCATTTAATAAAAAAACACAATGCACGTCCTCTAGATTGTGGGGTCTTAGTTTGAGTTCTTGGGGACCCATAATAAATATCATAGGATTGGTGATCATTTTAATTTTAACATGAGTATTCAAAAAAAAAATCGATTGCGCGTAGAGCAATGAATTGACCTAATGGGTGGCTTTCGGCACTTAGGGATCGTGACTCCATAGTTATCTGGCCCAGAGTTGGGCATTTTATCTCTATTTGTGGTAATTTGAATTTGTTTTTGATTCAGTTAACTTGAGATGATGCCCGAGTATGTGAGCTTCACTTAGTGCCCTAAGGTCTTTGAGCCTGGGAGTCATTGGAAAAGTCTTTCTACATGGGTTGACTCGATTGAGTTCAATTTCAATTACCATGGAAAAATTGAAAAGAAAAAAAACCCAAAAAAATAAAATAAAATAAAAAAATGAGTACTCATCTTATTATTAAAATTTTATTGTTCCTAGAGCTTTCATCTATTCTCCCTCGAATGGAAATGAACCCCCTTGTCTATTGTGACGCACAACACTTCATCACGCTTAATTGAATTTGGATGAAATATGGCAATGAATTTGAACAAAGGAATGATCTTGGGCTTGAGATATGCCTGTGTACATAGCTTGTTTTAAATGATATTTATGGGTTTCATAATTGTTTGGTATGTGATCTTTGGGAGAGAAATGTGTATTAAAATGTTTTTGGAAAAGGTCATTCGAATTTCATTTTTGTGAGATATATTTTGCTCAGGACTAGAAAAACTCAAGTTGGAGGGTGTGATTAGCCAATAAAAACACATATTTTGATTACATTGTAATGGTATTAAATGTTTATTTTTGATCTTATGGGCCTGAGTTAGTGGATTTTAATTTTGAACATCCATTCTCAGCATTTGTGCACTTCATGCCTAATATGCACCAATTTAGGCCCATTGTTTCATCTAATTTCAAAGAATGTAATTATCCATATTTTAATTTCATATTTTTGGAAATTAATATAAACTTAAATATGAATATTTTTCATTCAGGGATCAATGGAGGATTGATAAATGATGATGAGTATTTTTGGTGAAGAAAGAAAACAATTCTGGAGAAGGCAGATTGGATATCATCCCACTGATCGGACTGTGGGGCCCACAATACATTCCCAATTAAGCCCAAAATACATGGGAGACTAGAAGACATATATAGGAACAAATAATTATTCTAGAGCCAGTGAAAATTCGTCCTCAATGGTGGTGATTAAGGCGGCCCAATTTGAAAATTCAATTTTGGGCCAGATTCTGCGGCCCAGAAAAACAGCCCACTATATTTATCATATCTCTCGAAAATTTTATTATTTTGGGCTGAAAGTTTACCGGAGTTTCGGAGACATCCGGTTATTCATTTAAGTCTTCTAGGGCCCACCCTAATTCGGCCTTCTAGAAGGTCCTTTAGGCACGTCTTTCCGGTGGATGAAAGCTGGATGCAACTTTTGGGCAAGAAGTGGAAAAGTCTCTCAACATAAATGTTCCACCCACCTTTCCCCAACACAATTAATTAAAGGCACATGGGATGTTGGGGGCTCAGACAAGGCTTAATTTTTTCCTATTTAAGGCAGTAGTGATGGAGGATTTAGGGATCTTGGTGCTTTCTTTTCATTGTAATGTTATTATGCCAATTTGCCTTTGTAATGTTCTTCCTTCTCATGTAAGTTGTTCGAATCACCTTAGTCTTCAATAAAAGTTCTTATTATTCTCTTGTTCTATTCTTCTACTTATCAACTTGATACCTTTGTCTTAAGGTGTGAATTTATTCACACCAAACCTTGTGATTTTGTTCACACAACGGTGGAGTGATCGTTATTTTTGTTGTTTTTTACTTCTTCAATTTCACCCTCATAAGTCTACTTTCCGCTTCCGTTGAGAACTTGTAATCAATGGAGGGGTAGCTCTTTTATGGGTTGATCCAAGGGAGTAGCAAGGGGATGGATTGAATGTTATTTCTCACGCCCTAAATGTTATTAATTTCTTTTAATTGAGTTTCTTTCATTCAATGATTTTTATTCTTCCTCTTCCTTATTGAATTTATTCACCTCACTTTCATGTGATAATTACATCCTTTACCTTGGAGTGCTCATGAAAATGATCCTACAAGTGTATAGGTGATTATCATGTGTTTTGAATGTGTTTAATCAGTAATTTATGAGGTTAGTTTGAATTCATTGCATGAATCCTTCTCGAGTTAATGAAATTAAAATCGTAAAAAAAGTAATTCATTCAATCCACCCCGAGAAATAACCTAGGATCAACTCATTTTCTCATAATTTGAATTCACATATATCTGTTAGTGCTCTTTCAAAAACATCTTAAATAAACCCACGTTGGCCACTTCATAGCCAAAAATCCATCTTTTTTTATTGAGTGTCTAAAGGTTCTTCTTAGGTCTCTGAGGATTCGACAACCCAAGCTACACTACAAGAGACCACTTGACCCTTAAAACTTGGGTAAATTTGGGCGCAACCAGAGGGTTTCTCAGTGTAGAAGTTAATAGAATTGTATGTTAGATAGATAGTCCATCTGCATGGGGTTCCATAGACTATAGTTTCGAATTGGTCATGAGTTTTATTTCTAAATTCTGGAAGGGTATACAAAAGGCACTGGGTAATCATGTTTTACTTAGTACGAAATTCTACCCAAAGATATATGGGAAGTTGGAATGTACCATACTATTCCATGAGGATATGATTTGGGCATGTGTCCTCGATTTCAGTAGATATTTGGAGAATCATTTGTATTTGGTGGGGTTTTCCTATTAATATAGTTATCAAGAAACAATATATATGGAACCATACAAGTCTATTTATGGTAGGTATTTCAAATAACCTTTATGATGTATGGAACTAAGTGAGTCAAATTTGTAAGGACTGAGTCTCATGCAGGAGATATCATATGAGGTTTAGTTGATTCAGAAATGTATTGATATAACTCAAAGTAGATATTAGTCATATTATAACAGATGTAGAAGACCCATGGAGTTTATAGAGGCTGACCATGTACTCCTTTGGGTATCTCCTAGATTGGGTCACCATAGGATATAGTGATAGGGAAAGCTGGCACCCAAGATTGTTGGGCCATTTGAGGTTTTGGAGATAATCGGGTTGGTGGTGTACCAATTTGATCTTACAAAGAGATACAGTTCAATGCATGAATTGATCCATGTGTCACAACTTCAGTAGTATAACCCCACTCATTATCATTTGATCTAGGTAGATTATATTGATCATGAGATAGATACGTCCTTGGATAAGCATTTGATTCTTCTGTTATATCATAATGAGAAAGTGTTTTGAGCAAAGAATATGTTGATAATTTGTGTGTTGTAGAATCATGGAAGTGATTATGAGGAATAAATAGGGATAGAATAAGATATGAGGGATCAATGGACCAGTCACATTAAGTCTAAATATTATAGATACTTGGGAGTACAACTCAATGATGATCTGTTATAAAGTGGGGATATTATAAAACCCCAACCATTTTAAGAGATGTATTAGGATTTTTTATAGGTACTATATTTTTTTTTGAGTACATATCATATTGGTCTTATATTTGGGGTTTTGGGTGAAAATATGAGAAAAATGGAAGGAATAGGGTAGTGCTTTGTTGGTGCACGGTTTTCCCCAACTGTGCACCCTAGCCCATCAAACTATTAAACAATGAAAAAAGAAGATTTTAAAGGTTGGAGGATGGGTTTTAAAACCATTCACCCTATTAGAAGATACTGTGGACCCCTAAATGTGGAACATGGTTAGAGAAAATCTTGTTCCCTAAGAAGAAAACTATGTGTACGGGGTTTTAATTCTTCAAAAATTAATAAAAAATTACTGAACCCCCATTTTATAACCCCAAATGACCTAGCTCAATCCATTATCAATTTATATCAATTAAAAATCCTCCATGAGTGTTTAAAATTTAGTCGTATCTTTGTTCATGGTGATTGGAAGCCTAGTTGGAAGATCTACATCTCTTCGTGTATGTGGTTTCAACCCGTATGATTTCTTGTGTCTCTCTCATTCTTCTCCCATAATTTTTTGCGGGCTTTTTTCCTCTATTTTGTATGATATAGATATAAATTTATTTAATTTATATAATGGATTGTAGGATGTAGATATATAATTAAGAGATCTAGTTTTCTCCGATCTTGACTTGGGGTATTATATTTGGATCACATTCTACATCGTTGTGACACACAATGTTTTGGGATTTCGGTTTGGCGATCCATCATAAATGAATTGAGGTAGGTGGTAAATAATTAAAATACCAAATTATATAATTTAATTATGTATATATAATTTTTTAATTTATATTAGATGTTTTTCAATTGAGTATGTGGATGAATTAATTAATTTGGCATATTAATTAATTGATGGAAAATGTGAAATTTTGGATGTGGGAATTATAGATTATGAATCCTTATTTAATTAATTTATAGTGAGGGAATTGAGGTTGTTGAATTCAATAATTAATTGTTGAATTAATAATAAGATAATTATATTATTAAAATAAATGATTGATTGATGAATTAATTTTGGATTAATGGGATTAAAATGGATAATTAATTATTGAGTTAATTAATAGGATTAAAATGATTAATTAATTCTTGAGTTCATCAATAGTATTAACATAATCAGTTAATTGTTGAGTTAATTAATATGATTGAGATAAATAAATAATTTATGAGTTAATTAATAGGACTAAGATGATTAATTAATTGGTGGATTAATTATTAGTATTGAGATGATTATTTAATATTTGAGTTTACTAATAGGATTGGGATTATTAATTAATTATTGATTTAATTAATAGGATTGAGATAAATGATTAATTTTTGAGTTAATTTATAATATTGAGATTATTAGTTAACTATTGAGTTACTTAATGGGATTGAGATGATTAATTAATTATTGGATTAATTAATGGTATTGACATGATTAATTAATTTTTGAGTTAATTAATTAGATTGAGATAATTAATTAATAGTAGAATTAATTAATAGGATTCATACAATTAAATAATTACTAGTTTAATTAATGTGAGTGAGAAGATTAATTAATTATTGGGTTAATTAATGGTATTGAAATAATTAACAAATTATTGAGTTAATTAATGGGATTGAGATGATTAATTAATTATTGAATTAATTAATGAAATGATGAATTCTAATAATGAAATTCATATGAGAATTGAGATATAGAATGGTAATAATGGAATTTTGGGATATAGAATGAGAGATAGAATGGTAGAAGTGGCATTATATTGAATGATATCCCTTGAGGATAGTTTAGACTCAAACTTAGGATGAAGTAGGTATTGAGGTTCTGATGAACTCAGGAAACCAGGAAGTTTATGTAGTTAAATAAAGAATAAATGGATAATTTGATAACAATTTTTTTATGATGTTTACTTATTTTTTATACTACTACATACACGTGTTATTAAATGGATATAATTTTAGACATTGTTGGTGGTGGCCTACTGATTTGTACTGATACCATACCCGTGCTGACTGATTGGTACTCGAATAAATTTCATTGTTGCTGGATAGGATAAGGTAAAAGGATATGTGTAAGATGTATGATTTGGGGTGGACCATGGATAAGGGTACCAGATGTAGTTCAAGACCCACTTGGGAGTTGTCAGTGTCTTTACTTTTGGGTAGGGATTTTGACAGTTGGGATGTACATTAGTATGACATATCTACCATTAAAATTGAAATTATATTTCTATTTTTTTTCATAATGTGATATTGGAATATTTTTGGTCATGGTTATATAATTGGTTATTATTTTTTTATTTCCTTCTAGTGTTTTAATCTGAAAATGATGGTATAGTCTCATCATGACTGATATCAGACCCTTACTTCTAGTTGAAAGCCTCTATCGTACATGGTGTCACACTTGAGGTCATTTATCATACTGGTACGGGGCACCAGTGTGTGGCACACAGGTTAGGAATGTACTATTATGACTTTATATTACATGTTTATTAGTAACTCCATCTTAATGTTATGTTTCATGTAATATCCTCTTTGTTTTTGATATATGTTTTGACTTGTTAGTACGGATCCACTTACATATATAATGATTTAATTACTTCCATAATGTAAAACATGATATAAAAATAATATATATTCAAAATATAAAATTAAATAATAATATATGAATTATAGAAATTTGAAATGAAATACACTGTTCCTTGATATGATAGGTCGTACATACGCATGAACACTATTTCCATTTTTTTGTCATATGAAAATAAAAGAAAATGACACACACACACATATATATATGTATATATAATATCATTACTATAGCATTATTAATTCATATATATCACATAAATTCACTAAAACCATCCATAATACATTTCATTTAATGTGTGTAAAAATCATATCTCTTTGAAGAGGTAGTTGTCCATACACCCACAAACGAAGTTATTATACATACAAAAAATGGAAAGCATGAACTAATGTTTTTTATAATAGTTACAGAATCACAAAGAAATCATAAATTTAATATATATCATAAAAAATAGTGGTTCTATAATAATTTCCTCCCTTTATTGGTGGTAATGGAAAAATCAGACGACATCGTTTTGTGAGGCGGTACTCCGCCCTACACACGAATGGTAAGTTTGTTACCCATTATATGGATGTGTGTGTAAGATTAGGTATAAATGTTAGAATAAATAAATCTAAATATATTTAGGATACATATATCATTATATAAGAATGTAAGAAGTAGAATTTTTGTGGTTGATAATTTATATAAAACAAAAGATCTTGGGGAAAGATTTTACCTCTTCTTGGGGACACTCTTCTCAGTTTACGAAAAGGGATTCATTTTTAGGATTTTTTTACTAAAGGGAGACTTCTAAGATGAAGGGATAGATTTTGTAATGAGATTTGGGTAGGGTTTTTCTGATTCGATGTATCTTGAGATGTATGTGTATGTGAGGTGGGTAAGATCCCTTTTATAATGGAGGAGGAGTGACATTCTATTAAATTTAAAAAGGTAAATACTATTATGAGGTCTCCCTTACGTAATGGGCCTCTAATAATTTTAGAGTTTCTTTATAATAGTGAAATTTGGATAAGAAATTCTGGAAAATTTATTTTGGACATGTTTTTAGGTCATTTGGCCTCTGAAGATTAATTTTTAACCATTAATAAAACTAATTTTTACCTAATTTTTTGTATTTAATTTTAATTAATTTCATTAATATTTTTAGTTGAAAAATGAGTTGAAATTATTATAAATTATAAAATTTTCAGATTTCAAATATTGAATCCATATTTACAAATTATAATTCTGTAATTGATAGAAATTAATTTAAAATTGATCCCATAGATGGGATGAGACGACAAGTTTTTATAGTGAAAATTTCATAATGTTTGAAATGTTTTTAAATCCAATTTCAATGTGAAAATTGTTACAATGAGAAAAATTGGGTTATTTTTTATATAATTAAAATTATTATACATTAAAAACCAATTAAATAATAATTTAAATATATCAATAAATTATATGAAAAAAATTATTGAATTAAAATTCAATGTTTATCACTATTCATCAAAAAATGAAACTCAGAAAAAATACCAAATATTCACATAAAGTAAATTTTAATATTCCAAATCCAAAAAATAAAGTTTATTGTTCCAAATATAAAGTATTAATTTGTCAAAAATTAGATTTAAAATGGGTTCACCAATTAAAGGTGGTAAAATTTCCTTTAAAAAATATATTTTTATTAATAAAATCTGATTTATTTGTATATTATACTTATAAAATATATTGGATTAGTATCAAAATTATTGACTGGAAATATAATATTTAAATTTTACTTAAAATATTATTTAAAAGTGTTTTGTTTAATTTATTGAGATAAAAATGTGTTTATACAATGAAGAACAATTTTCTTATAAATATAACTTCTTTATATTCAAATTTTTATTTCATTAACTTATACAAATTTATAACCAATGGTTTCATTTTATATAGATGTGTTAAATGAAATTTTAACAATTTAGTGAATCTTATTCGTAAATTCCATACCAACATCAAGGTGATAACTATGACAATATTAATATAATATTGCAGTTCGGTAATACTTAGCCTTGCGTGTTATGTGAGTTATCAAAGGAACTCGAAATTGTTTGAAACACAAAACAAATATATTTTTTCATGTACCAAAAGTTAAAATACGTATTGTTTTTTTAATATTCACTTGGTGTTGCATATAATTCAAGCCAAATTTAGTTCTTTCATATAATAAAATCAATTCTCACTATTGTGCGAAATATAAAAAATAAAAAAGAAAATACTTGGGGTATTAGTGTCGCACCCCAACTTTTTGAAGTAATTTTCAATTTAATATATCTTTGTGTCGGGTTCTCATGATGAGGTTTGGGTTGAGTCCCGATTTAAAATTTTGAAGTTTAATGTTTTTAGTTGGTTTTGGACTCGTGCGCGGCCACCGCACGGTTCGCGGTAGCCACACAGTTGCCCCGTGTCGTGAAATTTCTCTTTTATTTTACTATTATTATTATTATTATTTCTATTTTAGTTTATTACAATTGTTATTGTTTTGTTAATTTTATTATTATTGTTATTATTATCTTAATTGATATAATTCATTATTTTATTTTTGTGTTATCAAATGAGCCTTATTGTTTTTATCCTCATTATTCATATTCCAATTTATTATTTTTATTATTACTATTTTATTCATTAGCTTTTCCTTTCTTTTATTTTGTTTGTTCTTTTTTTATTTAGTTATTTTTTTATTTATTATCTGTTTAGGGTTTCGGATCTCCCCCCTCTTTCCCCTCTTGCGCCGCACCCTTCCTGCTTCCCTTACCCCTCGCGCAGCCCCGACTCCCACTCCCGCTACCCTCACCACCGGCCTTAGGCCCTCCCGACCGCCGCACCCCGTTCTCCGTCCCACCGCTCCCTCGCGCAGCACCCCGGCGACCCCCCTCCGGTGACTCTCCTGTCCCCCCTCGCGAGGCAGCGCTGCCCGCGTGAACCCAACCCCGACCTCCGGTGCTCCTCCGCCCGGGCGGCCTCCGGCGTCCGCAGCCGCACCCCCTCCGGCGTCCTCCCTCTTCGCACCCCCGTCCGGCTTCCATTCCGGTCACCGCACCTCCTCCCTCACCCCCTGCGCTGTCTCGATGGCGCACCCCGACCGCCGCGCCAACCCCCCTGCTGTCTCGGCTTCCTCCGCAGCTCCCCGGCCGGCGCTTCCGGCGAACCCCCGTCACAGGCCAGCAGCCTCCGGCCCTTCCGGCGCCCCTGCCGACCCTACTGGCGATGCCGCCACCGACCAGCAGCCTTCAACCTACTTCCAGCAGAAAACTCCCCTCCCGTGGTTCCTCATGCGGCCAGCCTCTTCCCCTCAAGCTGCTCCTCGCGTGACCGACCTCACCTTAACCAGCCCATCGCCGAACCGCCTCCCTCGACCTCCTTCAGCTGTCCATGACTCCGGCAACCCTTCGCCGACACCCCTTTATCCTTCCTCGCACACCGCCCCCTCTGGTGAAGTTATTTTATCTTACCCCTTAATGTTTTGTTCCATTCAGCAGGTATAAGGTTTGTTAGGGTCATTGTTTAATCACTATTTGGTTCAAATTCTGGTTTAGGGTCCTTTTCGGTTAACTTGTGGTGCGTATTGGGGTGCGAACAATGTGCGTTTGAAGTTTCGCTTCAGAATTCCAGAAGTTTCTTCATTATGGAGGTTAAATCTCATTGCTCATGCCTCTTTAAATTGAGTTTACTTTGATCACTTGATGTTCGCACATCTTAAGTTGTTGTTCACGTGTTTTTGTTGTTAAATTAGTTGTATCATGTGGAAATCTTTGGTTTTACATTGTTTTGATAAATTGTTTCACCTGTTTAATTGATTTGACAAGTTTTATGGTAGATGACCCTTGTGCGAGTTGTATTTTCAAAACGTGTCGAGCTGGTTATTTTGCGTTGTTTGTTCATTTGGATTGTTTTAAGTCGGTGTTTACGTATTTCGGTTATCTTTGCGGTTGCAGCGTGTTTGCAAGGTTTTTCCACACTCATTCGATCGTCATCTGGCGCGCACGCTTGCGCGCCCATGCGAGGCGCGTTGCGTCGTTTTGTTTGGACAGCGAGCCGAGGTAGGTCCCCCATTGCACTCACCCTTAAATTTAGAATTTATTAATTGCTTGATGTTTTTGTTAATTTTAATGAATGATAAATAATATTAGATAATTAAATTTTAAGTGATTATTTATTGTGAAATGAACCGTTTATTTTATACCGAACACCTGAGACATTTTCTTGACGGGCGGACACCCAATTTTGAAAGAGTGCCCGTTTTGCCTTTAAACATAATTCACGGAATTTCAAACGTACTTCTAGTTTTAAAGATAAATAATTTCATCTGAACAAGTGTTTTGAGCTTTTTGAGAAAAGAGGTTTTACTTAAAAATTTGTGGAGGCCCGTTTGGCACTTTAATAAAAATAGATTATTTTGGAAAACCCACTCGGGGGTGATCTTTGGTGTGAGTTGTTTTCGTGAGCTATATGTGATGTTGGTGCATCGTGACTGATTAATTTACATTGTAGACGCACCCCCTTTTTATTGTTTGTGATGACATGGGAACCTGGCATATTGAGTGAATTTTCTGAGAACGATTGCTGCACTAGTTTAGACCACGCACTGGCTAGTGGCCCCATAGCAGGGGAATACTGAGTTATTGCTTCTATGGGGATTGGGACCCTCGGTTAGGCCATGCAGGGCTATGCCAGGTAGTATTATGGGCGTTATGACGTCATCGAGTTATGGCATGCCTCCAGGATGAGTCACATGTATAGTACGTTCTGGATTGTTCACGATCTCCTAGGTTCGACCCATGTTTCTTTTAGTGTTTATTTGTGTGGCGGACGACTGAGAGGTCGAGTTCTGTAGCTGACCCATGTGTGCCATTTTTTCCATTGCCCTTAGTGTGTGTTGTGTATTGTGCGTGATTTTCCTTTTGACTAACAACTAAAGTTTGAATTTCTAAATTGTTCGCAAAATATTTTAAAATGAAATGCACCTGTTTCTTTCAACATTAAACTTGTTCTTAAATTAAAAAGGGCAATGGACTGTTACTTATTTTATAAATGAATGTGTGTGGAAACCATATTTTATATAATTTAGTTCAAACCTGTAATTGGTAAATTCTTTATTTATTGGTATGTGCATTAGGAATAGAAATAGTCGGGCCTACCTACTGAGTTTTAATACTCACGCCTATAGTGTTTTCTTGTTTTTAGTTCTGTTGCAGGTTCCAGCTTCAGTTGTTCACCTTGAGCGACGTCGGTTGTGTTATTGGAGAGTGACCCACGGGGTCACGTGGAGCTTTGGTCGTGGTCAGGTTAGTTGCATTGTTGGTTCCTTTTTCCTTATTTAAATTTGTTCTATTTATTTCTGCTGCTTAGTTTATTATATTTTGGGCCAAATCGTTCCCACCTGTTTACTTTTGATGCCCGACACTAGTTGCCAGCCCGTGGGGATCGGGAACGCCCCTCGGGCCATGTCGCGGGCCGGCTCGGGTGACCGGTTCAGGGTCGACCCGGGTTGGTTCATGACAAAATGGTATCAGAGGAGGCCCTTGTTATTTGGGATGTCTGGTAGATGGAGATTAGGATTGTCGGGACTTGAGAGGTAGGTACGGGAAGGACGTCATGAACCCTCGCCCGTTCTGCACCTCGAGTCACCAGGGATAGTGCGGGAATCGAGTCCTTGTTTCGTTCGGGTTTGTTTTGGATTGAGGGATGACAACGGAGGTAAACCAATGTTACATAGTGATCTCGCATGGAGTAGTGACCCATGTGGAGTCTGGGTACACGGTTTGAATTCCTCCTAGTGGTTGACGCTCACTTGGGGCATGACCCACTATCATGTCGCCATGTTAAGTGTGACCGCTGGTCCCTCACCCTGATGGTTTGATGCGAGTTGAGTGTCGTTTTCATTTTGGTTAGTGTAAGTGCATTTTTGGAAATGGAAAAAAAGGGGCTTTGAAAATGAGACTGATTTCTTTTAAAGGACTTTAAATTTATGAAATGGGTTTTAAAAACTAAAAGCATTTCTTTTCGAAAACTGTTGTTTGCTTTGAAATTGGTCGAGAATGGTTTGAGGTGAAACCGCAGGTACCCCTTATGAACGTTTGCACATGTGAGAGAATGCATACAATTGCGTGCTGGTGCGTGTATGAATGAAATGTGGATAATGACATGTGCAACAGGTCATAAGATTACCTGGGTGTTTATTTGAAATTAAAGGCTTGACCATGTTTTTCTAAATTGGCTTTTAAAGAGGAAAATGGTTTTGGAAAGTGATTTTGGTTTGAAAGGGGTTTGGTATTTGGAAACTGGTTTTGAAATGAGAATTTAAAAAGAGGTGGTTTTGGAATCAAAAATGAAACAGGAATTTTGGACAGGGAATTTTGGGTTATGTTTGCGGTTGTTTGTTTCTATTGAGCTGGTTGTTTTGGATGAAGCCACTTTCTTTGATGTTGCTTCGATTGATATTGGTTTCGTCTTGGTGTTATATATCTTGTTCAGAAATGCTGCCCAGAAAGATCCCTAGTGTTTTGATGAGTCCTGCCCAGTTTTTGGTATTTCTCGGACGTTGTCTGTCCTTCATGGTGATTGGAGTCTGTTAGAGACAGTGCAGTGGATTGAAGAAGTCGAGTGTGTCTTCAGGGTATTGGGAACTCCCGAATCGATCTGAGTGCGTGTTGTTTTGGGTCTGCTTGAAGGTCCAGCTCTGGATGAGTAAGAGTTGTTCGCCCCGCCATTACTGCAGGTTGGGATGATGTGGCATGTCTTTAAAGACGTCTTGGTTTGATGGTTTATACTTGTGGAGGTGAAGACGAAGAAAATGGAAGAGCTCATGCGTGTTTAACATGGCCAGCAGATAGTGAGAGCGTATGTTGACCATTTCAAGGATCCTGTGTCTCTTTATCCGGGGTAGTGCCGCAGGACTGGATGAAGACTTCTCCCTTCATCAGGGGTCTTCATCCAAAGGTCATGGAGCGGGTCCTCCTTTTTAAGGACCATCACGTTGAGAAGCTGGTGGATGAGGTGTTCTTAGAGGAGTTGGTCTTCGGAGTGGAGATGGTTGGCAATCCAGTGTATCAAGTTACTCGTCAAGGTTCCCCATCTGGTGAGTAGGGTGTGCCAGAGGGACCTATTCCTAAAGAGTCCTCGGTAGTGGTTCTAAACCCCAGTTCGTCGAACCGTCTAATGGTGTACCGTCAGTATGGACGGTTAGGGAATACAAGCAGCTATGTCACACCCCCCCCGAAGACGTGCCATCATTGCAGGTTTCTAGATCATCTAGAGAAGCTTTGCAGGAAGCGTCGCCTGAGGAAGACACTGTGACTAGAAGATTCTAGTGCCTGGCTGTGAGGCAGGAGATGATTCAACCATCAGAGCCCCAACCACAGGACTTGGGGTGAAGCTCGCGCGCAGTCAGGAGTTGATGGGGGTGTGAAGCCTCAGTTCGGGTTTGGGTGTTTAGTGTTTCCAACGAAACATTTAATGTCCTTCCGTTCTCATTCCTTTACTGTTAAAGTTTTGGCGTTGTTGTCGGTTCTTTGTGTCATCGTGAGGTTGGGATGAACGTATTCGTTTGTAATCCAAACAGTCTCGATTGCCAGATTATGGTGTTTAGGATCATGCGTTTTTCATAGAGGTATGTTTGGACCTTGCGTGAGTTAATCTTGGTTTGGCGATGTTCGTTTGGAGATATAAGTGCCTGCGGTGGAGTCCAGGCTTGCTGTTGTGCTCGGGTTTACAGCTTGGATTATGTTCGGCTTGGAGATTTTTCTATCGTCTTCGGGCTTTCTTTGGTCTGAGTTGAGAGTTCCAAGTTTTGGCGGAGGTGCTGCTCGCTCGTGCTATAGAGGTTAGCCTGGATCAGTTGGGAGTTTCCGTGTCGCCCCCCCCCCCCTCTCGAGGTGGTACGTTTAGGTGTTAATTTATGCATCAGTGGTGTTCTTGTGGTGGGGAGAACCCTCTCGTGTTCTCCCGCTCCCTTGTGTTGTGTTTTCTTTCAGACTCAATTGGGCTTGGATCCTTGTTAGGTCTGTTGAGTGAAGCTTTTTGAATCATTCGTTCTTTATTATTAATAATGTTTAAAACCTTATGTGGATTGGTTTTGGTTTGGGAGTTCCCACACTGACCCCCTCCCCGGGGCGGTGTATTTGGGGTTCTAAAAGCCTCAGTGTTGGTCGAGCTCTTGTGGTGGGGAGAACCCTCCCGTTTTCTCCCCTCGTTTTATGTCGCGGTTTCTTCATGATCGTTCTGGTGTGACCTGTGGAGTAAAAGTTCATTTCAAATTTCTTATCTTCTTGGTTTTGGATCGGGCATGAAATCGAGTTTTGGATATCTTTGGGCTTGATGACTTTCTGGGGGCAGAAAGTTTTTGTGGTGGGGAGAATTGTCGCACCCCAACTTTTTGAAGTAATTTTCAATTTAATATATCTTAGTGTCGGGTTCTCATGATGAGGTTTGGGTTGAGTCCCGATTTAAAATTTTGAAGTTTAATGTTTTTAGTTGGTTTTGGACTCGTGTGCGGCCACCGCACGGTTCGCGGTAGCCACGCAGTTGCCCCGTGTCGTGAAATTTCTCTTTTATTTTATTATTATTATTATTATTTCTATTTTAGTTTATTACAATTGTTATTGTTTTGTTAATTTTATTATTATTGTTATTATTATCTTAATTGATATAATTCATTATTTTATTTTTGTGTTATCAAATGAGCCTTATTGTTTTTATCCTCATTATTCATATTCCAATTTATTATTTTTATTATTACTATTTTATTCATTAGCTTTTCCTTTCTTTTATTTTGTTTGTTCTTTTTTTATTTAGTTATTTTTTTATTTGTTATCTGTTTAGGGTTTCAGATCTCCCCCCTCTTTCCCCTCTTGCGCCGCACCCTTCCTGCTTCCCTTACCCCTCGCGCATCCCCGACTCCCACTCCCGCTACCCTCACCGCCTACCTTAGGCCCTCCCGACCGCCGCACCCCGTTCTCCGTCCCACCGCTCCCTCGCGCAGCACCCCGGCGACCCCCCTCCAGTGACTCTCCTGTCCCCCCTCGCCAGGCAGCGCTGCCCGCGTGAACCCAACCCCGACCTCCGGTGCTCCTCCGCCCGGGCGGCCTCCGGCGTCCGCAGCCGCACCCCCTCCGGCGTCCTCCCTCTTCGCACCCCCGTCCGGCTTCCATTCCGGTCGCCACACCTCCTCCCTCACCCCCTGCGCTGTCTCGATGGCGCACCCCGACCGCCGCGCCAACCCCCCTGCTGTCTCGACTTCCTCCGCAGCTCCCCGGCCGGCGCTTCCGGCGAACCCCCGTCGCAGGCCAGTAGCCTCCGGCCCTTCTGGCGCCCCTGCCAACCCTACTGGCGATGCTGCCACCGACCAGCAGCCTTCAACCTGCTTCCAGCAGAAAACTCCCCTCCCGTGGTTCCTCATGCGGCCAGCCTCTTCCCCTCAAGATGCTCCTCGCGTGACCGACCTCACCTCAACCAGCCCAGCGCCGACCCGCCTCCCTCGACCTCCTTCAGCTGTCCATGACTCCGGCAACCCTTCGCCGACACCCCTTTATCCTTCCTCGCACACCGCCCCCTCTGGTGAAGTTATTTTATCATACCCCTTAATGTTTTGTTCCATTCAGAAGGTATAAGGTTTGTTAGGGTCATTGTTTAATCACTATTTGGTTCAAATTCTGGTTTAGGGTCCTTTTCGGTTAACTTGTGGTGCATATTGGGGTGCGAACAATGTGCGTTTGAAGTTTCGCTTCAGAATTCCCGAAGTTTCTTCATTATGGAGGTTAAATCTCATTGCTCATGTCTCTTTAAATTGAGTTTACTTTTATCACTTGATGTTCGCACATCTTAAGTTGTTGTTCATGTGTTTTTGTTGTCAAATTAATTGTATCATGTGGAAAGATTTGGTTTTACATTGTTTTGATAAATTGTTTCACCTGTTTAATTGATTTGACAAGTTTTATGGTAGATGACCCTTGTGCGAGTTGTATTTTCAAAACGTGTCGAGCTGGTTATTTTGCGTTGTTTGTTCATTTGGATTGTTTTAAGTCGGTGTTTATGTATTTCGGTTATCTTTGGGTTGCAGCGTGTTGGCAAGGTTTTTCCACACTCATTCGATCGTCATCTGGCGCGCACGCTTGCGCGCCCGTGCGAGGCGCGTTGCGTCGTTTTGTTTGGACAGCGAGCCGAGGTAGGTCCCCCATTGCACTCACCCTTAAATTTAGAATTTATTAATTGCTTGATGTTTTTGTTAATTTTAATGAATGATAAATAATATTAGATACTTAAATTTTAAGTGATTATTTATTGTGAAATGAACCGTTTATTTTATACCGAACACCTGAGACATTTTCTTGACGGGCGGACACCCAATTTTGAAAGAGTGCCCGTTTGGCCTTTAAACATAATTCACGGAATTTCAAACGTACTTCTAGTTTTAAAGATAAATAATTTCTTCTGAACAAGTGTTTTGAGCTTTTTGAGAAAAGAGGTTTTACTTAAAAATTTGTGGAGGCCCGTTTGGCACTTTAATAAAAATAGATTATTTTGGAAAACCCACTCGGGGGTGATCTTTGGTGTGAGTTGTTTTCGTGAGCTATATGTGATGTTGGTGCATCGTGACTGATTAATTTACATTGTAGACGAACCCCCTTTTTATTGTTTGTGATGACATGGGAACCTGGCATATTGAGTGAATTTTCTGAGAACGATTGCTGCACTAGTTTAGACCACGCACTGGCTAGTGGCCCTATAGCAGGGGAATACTGAGTTATTGCTGCTATGGGGATTGGGCCCCTCGGTTAGGCCATGCAGGGCTATGCCGGGTAGTATTATGGGCGTTATGACGTCATCGAGTTATGGCATGCCTCCAGGATGAGTCACATGTATAGTACGTTCTGGATTGTACACGATCTCCTAGGTTCGACCCATGTTTCTTTTAGTGTTTATTTGTGTGGCAGACGACTGAGAGGTCGAGTTCTGTAGCTGACCCATGTGTTCCATTTTTTCCATTGCCCTTAGTGTGTGTTGTGTATTGTGCGTGATTTTCCTTTTGACTAACAACTAAAGTTTGAATTTCTAAATTGTTCGCAAAATATTTTAAAATGAAATGCACCTGTTTCTTTCAACATTAAACTTGTTCTTAAATTAAAAAGGGAAATGGACTGTTACTTATTTTAGAAATGAATGTGTGTGGAAACTATATTTTATATAATTTAGTTCAAACATGTAATTGGTAAATTCTTTATTTATTGGTATGTGCATTGGGAATAGAAATAGTCGGGCCTACCTACTGAGTTTTAATACTCACGCCTATAGTGTTTTCTTGTTTTTAGTTCTGTTGCAGGTTCCAGCTTCAGTTGTTCACCTTGAGCGACGTCAGTTGTGTTATTGGAGAGTGACCCACGGGGTCACGTGGAGCTTTGGTCGTGGTCAGGTTAGTTGCGTTGTTGGTTCCTTTTTCCTTATTTACATTTGTTCTATTTATTTCTGCTGCTTAGTTTATTATATTTTGGGCCAAATCGTTCCCACCTGTTTAATTTTGATGCCCGGCACTAGTTTCCAGCCCGTGGGGATCGAGAACGCCCCTCGGGCCATGTCGCGGGCCGGCTCGGGTGACCGGTTTAGGGTCGACCCGAGTTGGTTCGTGACAATTAGTGTCTATGTACCTTGGTTTCATAGAATTCTATAATGGGTTAAACTTCAAATAGATTTTATTATTATCAACCACCCAATTTTCATCCATGGTTTCCAATAAAACCTCATTCTCTTGGAGGACTACTGTCTTTGGATGAAAACCTTACACATTTTAACTTTATCCAAACCTTCACGCTCAAGGCTTATTGCTTCCAGTATAGATTATATTAAACTGGGGTAGGACACAAAATTTGACCTAGAGGATGGATTTACCAACTCCATCATATGGACCATCATATATCAATACAGATTTATCATATCTTATATTTATATAAGAATGAATAAAAGGACATCCAGATTACTCTTGATACTAGAGTCCTACCTTCTGGGAAAATGAATGTTCTATATAAACATGAAAAGAAACTTACATTCAACATCGAGCTCTACTACTGCATGCATTTTCACATTAGCATTCCCATTAAACTCCAATAAGGAATCCTTAAATACAATATTTTCATGGTTAATAGGTATAGATTCATGATAGTATTACTAAACACCTATGTGTGGTGAATTTAGGAATATTTCCCACTATTTTAAAGAAAATATGAGTTATTTTACATTATTAAAATTCATTATAATAGTCTATTTCTCACAAAATATGTACTATAGAAACTTATAAAGCTTGTAAACCAACCTAGAGTAGAATGTCATTCCCTTGAGAACCATTTGAAACATCCCTAGCCCTGCCTCATAATCCACATGAGAAACATACTCAAATCTAACCACAAAAAACATATTTCCTTTTCTATGAATATGCTATAAGACACAAGCTGAGGGTTCATTATTTTTATAGAAAACCAAATGGATTCACCTTTGTCTTTTTTTAAGGGATGTGATTCATCAAGATAAATAATTTCACACTTGATTATTACTATCATCACAATAGTTTAAGGAACGAAGAATGAATTTTGAAGGTCACAAGTCAATAGAGAAATATGAGTAGGAGGTTCAAAAAAATAACATGAGAGATAGGGGGTTCTCAAACACTGATTTTAAGAAAATTTGTCCATTTAGTGAGTAGAAATAAAAAATTAAATAAAATATGAATGATAAAAATAAATAAATAAAAATGATAAATTTTTTAAAAACATATAATAGAAATGATATGTCTGGCAATATTGGTTCTTAATGTTATTTTGCATCAATAGGATTTGAATGGTAACATGTGATGGTATTAATCGGATGAAAACTTATCAACGGTATTATGAAACAGTTGAACAACACGATATCCCAACTAGTGGTCGATCCTCATGATCAATCTTCATGGATGATACCAATAATAGTTTCAATGGTAGATCACCAATGGTATTACCAATGGAATATCAACAATAGTATTACTAATGGTAGATCACTAATGATTGTACCAATGGATGACCAACAATGGTAGTACCAACGGTAATTCACCAATGGTAGTACCAATGATACATCACCAATGGTAATACCAATAGTAAATCACAAATGGTAGTACTAATGGTAGATTTGGTCTTATGTTCTATCTCTACCATAACCAAAATAAATCAATGAAGATAAGGCTAAACAAAACATATCATTCCAAGTTCATGTCTGATATAGCTGAATCAATCAAATTTAATGGATTTATTAATATGTAATTAAGATGATGTTAAATACATATAAAATTAAGGGTTAAATCACCATTTGGAAAATGGTATCTCAAAAAGTTATATGTTATAACAATAGGTTTTGTTCTAAAATGAGTCACAAGGTTCCTGGAAATGTTAATAGAACTTTTTTGATCACATTTTATAGGTACATGTGAAAATTGATATACACAGTCTACTAAATTATTTTTCATCTACAACATCTATGTAAAATATCTTCATGTATATATGTACTCAACTTATATAGTTTATAATAGAACAAATTTCTATTTTTTACTACACCATAAAACAAGATACTTTCCCAAAACTTGTTATGTTACAGAGGTTTTTCTATCTATCGTACATCCTCAAAATTCTCCATTTGAACAACTAACAAGATCAAATGCTTGAAAAACAAAAAATAATAGTACTAAATTGGTTGTACATTTGAGGAAAATTATTTTGAAATCATGTAAATGTGGCTATTTCAGATTTTATTGATAAAGAGAAAACATACAAAAAATAAAAAATATATTAAGCTAGCTAAAAGTAAAGTGTAGTAAATATCCAATCATATATCTATATGTGGTTTGATAAACTACTTTCCAGGTCTCATCAAGATCAACTTTTTAACTAGTACTCATGGGGGAATCCCTACGTTTATTTCTATCTAGGATAAAAAAATTAATATTATCTTTTGTGTGCATACATTGGTTTAAGATAATTCAATACTTATTTTGGAAAATATGAATAATTTCACCCATCAAACTCTTTTAAAATTCACTTTGCATAATTTCTGAAGACTCAGTACATAAAAAATTTCTTTAAGATCCAAAAATAATATCACCACCATATATTTTCACTACTAAATGATATTTTTAAATAGTTTAATAAATAAGGTCAGGTCATGTATTCATTTATTAAGAAATTCAAAAATAAACAATGAGATGATCATGTCATACCATGCTCTAGGAGCATCTTTTGGCCCCTAAAAAGTTTCTTTAGTTTAAAAATATGATTTGGAAAGGAAGTGTTTTGAAATACAGGGGGTTATTTAGGAAAAACATCCCCAACCATATTACCATTCAAGAATTAAATAATAAAATTTATTTGATATAGTTTGAAATTCATTTTTTTTCATCGACAAGAAATATCCTGCTATATTTGAGTATATGTTAAGGATAAAGGTTTTCTTCATAGTCAATACCTTTTTCCTTAAAATATTATTCTACAACCAATCTTTTTTTATTTTTAATTATAGTCTTTCAAACATCATCATTTTTTCTAAACATCAATTTGGTGACAATAATTCACTAGTATATGGGTCTTCTAACCAATTACCAGAATCAATTTATTTCAAACTTATTTATCTCTACTTAAATTTTATCTACCCCAAATTCATTATTAATTGATTCATTAATGTTCTTAGGTTCGTAGGATCAAGTTATGATATGAAATCTTGGTGGTAAACCAGATTTCTAAAAGAATCTGTTGTATGAGTTACTTTATCTAGGTCACCTAAAAAATATAAGGGATGTTATCAATGAGTCCTAATAGCTCTAGGAGTATGTGTGCATGACACTAAATTATTATCTACTAGTTCAGGATCAAGCTGTTAATCTTAATTTTGAGATTTCTCTAAAGGTGGTATGATAGAATTTTCACTCAGTTTAGCATTGATGTATAGTTTAGAGAGATCGACCTCTAAATTCTATAAAAGTTTCTTAAGATCACGAGGATAAATTTCATAAAAAAGGACATGTATAGATTCTTCAACTATTATAGTTCATTTATTAAATACCTTATAGGATTTAATAGTTTTATAATATCTATAGAAAATTCCTTCATCGCTTTTGGAAGCAAACTTGGCGGGATTATATTTTGTATTGACTATAAAGAATTTATAACCAAAAAATAAAAAGTAATAAAACATTTGTTTTCTACCATTACATAATTCATAATTGGAATTATTTAAAATAGTTATGATTAAAATTTAATAAATTATATCATAAAACATGATTACATACACTTCCCAAAAATAGATAGGTAAGTCATACTCATTGAGCATGGTCAAGGAATTTTTTAAAGGGTTCTATTTCTTGTTTCTAATATGACATTATTCTACGGGGTCTTAAGAGTAGAAATTTTATTATTATGGCCATTTTTGGAGAATAACTATTCAATATCTTGATTCTAAAAATCATATATATGATCACTTCTTAAGGTCTTTATTCAAAGTCCACTATGGTTTTCTAAAGATCTATCATATTTAGAAAAATAGGAAATCTCTTAAATTTTATGAGCAATAAAAATGAAACATGAATATTTTTAATAATAATCCAATATAACATTGAATTAATGTTTTCCTACTAAACTATAAATTCTAGAGGATCTAAAATAAATCATGTGAATTAACTCTAAAGTTTGTAAAGTGGAATATTCATATTATGTTTCAAAATAGATTTTGTACCACATTCTCTTTTTACAAGGATTAAATACTTTTTCTATTGAGAAGTCATGTTTAGGAATATTATTTAGTAAAACATTCCTAGTAAACATTCTAAGGGAGTGCATACTACAATGGAATAGTCTTCTGTGCCAAATAAATGACTCTTTTTGAAATTCACTCAAACTAGAAACATTTTGAGAAAATATGGAATTTAAACATAAAACAAAAATATTGCATTTTCACATAGAAGGAAAAACTAAATAATGTTTAGAATAAAATAAATTTAAATAAATGTTACCATAAATGAAATGGTAACCATCATCACAAAATTTTGAAATGATAACCAAGTTGTATTTTAATCAATCAAAAAATAATAATGTAGAAATTAAGACTTTTCTTGAGTCATTGATTTGGAAGAGTGGTATTATATGTCCTTAGGATTGTCACCAAAATTTACATATACACCATAATATGTGATTATGCTATTGAATAATGTCTTTTACCTAGTTATATGACTATAGCATCTAATATCTAGATACTATAATTTATTGTAATAAATTTTAATGAAGGTTCTATATAAAAGATATTTAAACCAAAAATGATTTTAGTACCCATTTTTTCATGGGTCTAGAGATGATAGTAATAAATGATTTTGGAATCCATACTTGTCTTGTGGGTTTAAAAAAAATCCCATAAACTTTTAGAAATAAATTTATTAGTAGGTCTCATAGAATAGTAAACAATAATAGAACTAGTATAATTGGACCTTGGGAAAATTATTTTCTTATGTCCATGTTGGTATCATATTCCTCCAGTTTACATAAGAGTTATTTGTTTAAAAAACACCTAAGTTAGAGATTTTCTCTAATTAGTAAAAATATTTAGTTGTTTCTTTAATTCATCATTATATAAATTCAGGTCATTAATTTCTGTAACCAGTTGATAATTTTTATCCTTGTGTACTATAAGATAAATTTGAATTGAGAAGACAAACATGATAGTTTTTAAAAGGTTATATTTATTCTTAAGTTCAGTAAATGTGTCATCAATCATGATAAAATATTATAATAATTTATCAGTGAGAATATTTTCATCATTATTTTTAGTCTTAAGAGGAATAAAAGAATGTATAAGAGATTCAAGAATAAAATTGATACCTCTGATGTGTTTGTCGTAAAACACATATTGAACATATAATTTAACTCTTATTTACTAGAGTATAAATCACTTGAGAAATCATCAGAGGCACTCCAAGTGGATTTAATTTACTTTTTATATTTATTTCCTTTTTCCTCATACATTTTCTTATATTTTATCTAGGTAATGTCTCCTTTGATGTGTCATTTCCTGTTACACTCATAACATGTAAATTAATTAGTTCAATCATCCTTTATCAATTAATTACTCTAGTTCCATTTTCTAACATCGTAGATCTATAATTAGATTTATTAAAGAACTTATAATTTTTATGATGTTTTTTGAAACATCTGGATAAATGAGATATTTCTTCATCACCATAATATGGTGAATCTTCATCACATGAGCTCTCAATGTTGATCTTCACTATTTTTCTTTGAGTCATAATTATTGAATGATACTAACATCCTTTTGGGTTTATTATCTTCTTCCTAGTTTACTAGACGTTACTCTTAATTTATTATCATCTTTACAATGAGTTCCTTCGTAAGTGGCTTATCTATATCACCTGATTCCTTTATTGAAACAGAGGTTCCTCTCCACCTATTTGGTAGCAATCACATAATTCTCATTACTTAATCCTTGTTAGTAATTATCTTTCCAAGTGTATAAAAAACGTTTACTATTTCATTAAACCTATGATATATATTATAAATGGATTAATCAAGATTCATCTTAACAGTATTATATTTAGTAGTATAAGTGTTTATGAACATTTTGTTAACATTTGATTTTCCTTCCTGAGAAAAAACTAGTGTATCCCATATTTTGAATAGAGTATAATAGATATATATTTTATTAAATTTATCCTCCACTAAGGAAAAATAAAAATAATTCATAGTCATATATATAGGGTCATTGGATTCCTTAGTGTCATTAATTCAATATTTTATAGTTTATTTTGGAATTTCAAATTTATTTTTTGTAAATATCTTTATATCAAACCCCAAACCTTCCTAATAAATTCCATTATAATATTCCATTGAAAATTATTTGTTCTATTAAAACAGGGATTCCAATTAGTGGTAGTTCCATCATGTTTATTATTATCTATAATGATATAATTTTACATAAAACTGGAATTTTAGATCCTTAGATAAAACTAGATCACAATAAAAGGTATTTCTGAACCTATTCAGATACCAAATATTGGTCTGAATTGAAAAATCAAGATGGGGGATGGATTTAGTTTATAAAAAAATTATTTAATAAAAATTTAAAAATATAAATACCCTACTTATATAAAATCATGATTTTAAAAAATAACCATACTATATAATTTGATCTATTAAAATGATTTTCAAAAGATAGATCATAACTCCTTATACATACATTATAAAACTAATTTATCTTTGTAAACTAATATAATCTGATAGAAAATTTTATATAAAATAGTTATTTGAGTTAACTATTAGAGTATGTTTTTATAAGTTTATAAGAATGAATCTTGTTTGATTAACAAAATAAAAAAATAACGAAGTAAATAAATCAAAATAGAATTTTTTCTAAGGCTCAGTATCAAGGCGAGTCAAAATCCTCTTCACATAGAAATCACCAACTACTATGTTTTTATTATAAAATAAATTTATCCAGAACGAGGATATGTTTATACAGGAAACTCCTCACAAGGGCGTCTTCATAAAAACCACATCCACAATATTAAGTGGGATAAAATAATCATTGTTTACGCAAGACCTCTTCCATATTTATTCATTGTACTAAAATGATGAAAAATAAAGTGATTGTATCATGTAATCCAAAGTTTATCACATGATACTTATTTTTAAAAATAGAATGATTAAAAAAACACATCTCAAATGTAACCAAAGAAAAAAAAAGACTAGGATATTATAGATTATAATAAGTGGTGTTTTCAATATGAATTTTATCATGTTTTGAGGATCCCTGGAATTTTTCATTCAGATGATCCCATTTTTTTCATAGAATGTGAAGGAAAATAAGGTATAATAGAATTATATAAAATATTCTATTCACTCTCTAGATAAGTCCAAGTTATTCAAATCTATTGTGTATCAATGTTTCTATTTTATTCTAGTGTGCGAGTGTCTATTATTTTATGTCCACACATGTGATAAATTCCATATAATCATAAGGAATCTTCAACAGAATTTATAGCGCTCTAGGTCTAACTATACTTTAAAGGATAATATTTGAATAATAAGGACCCTTCTACTAAGGAGAAGATCTTGAAAAAATTTCTTTTTCTTTGAGAAAAGTATGGTGTTGTTCAAGAATAATCATTCTTTAATCCATGTGATTTGGTCTCACATAAAATATATAAACTAGACATTATTGAATTAATTTTTAAATTATTTTTTCATAGTTATGGAAAAACTATGGTGGTAGGTTCACTAGATATAGATTCATACTGCTGGTAGATCCTCACTAGCAATATATCCATCTAATAATATCAATACATTTTTATTTACGGTAACACCTCAAAATGGTAGCTTTACCATACGATAGAAGACTCACATTGAAGTATAAAATATTAGTGTTAGATCCATAGAGGAGTAGATTTATCAAGAGGTAACACTATTTAATTATATGTTGATCCACATAAAGAAAACATCATATGGTGGTAAAATTGTTGAAGAGGTGGTAGATCCGTATGATGGTTGATATTTTTAGAGGATGTACTATGTTATAATATTATTGATTAGTGGTAGATCTATTGTACTAGTGGTAATATTTATGTAATTATGGTATCATTGAGCTAATAGCATTTTTGTTTCCACCAGATGGTTGAAAAACCTTTCGGTAGATCATGGAAATCATAGTATTGAATAAGTGTCAGCTACTATAACTAAGAGTCGCTGGGAGTGGTAGCTTTGTTCAACCAAATATAGCTCATTATAACTAAGTTTAAATCAATAATTAGACACTTTTAACTATTTACCCATAAACTAAATTACTATCATAAAAAATTTAATTCATAAAAAAACTAAAAAACATGAGTTTTAGTCATTAAGATTATGAGGGGATAAACATTTCTGAAAATATTCTTCATTTAAGATTGATTGGTGCATGATATTATATTCCTATTCTTTATTTTATTCATTCCAAATAAATATATAATTATAGAAAATTTTATTTTCTATTTTTCTGATAATATCTCTATTTAATTAGTTTAATAGGGAACCCATACATGTATTATAGGGAAAAATGATGAGAACCCTAAATTACATGGGATAGAGGCCCCGATGCACAAATCCCTTATAACATTATATGAATTAACTATATTGGAATAGATCCTCCCTAAAACCTCTTCCAGTTTGATCCTTTCTGACCACCTAATGAAAATAATATATTGTATTTCCCATTGCAGTACTACACACTACGATGATGAGTCTCCCATGTCCCACCTTCATTCATGTGGAATCTTATCTTTTCTAGGTACCTACTAGTATACTGATCCATCAATCTAGGGCTGCTCTAATAATTTGAACCCAATCCACCTCATGGTCCAGGAGGAGATGTAGCCCAAATTACCATGATGGACTTGAGTCCCTGTAGAAAAAATCCCATATTTATATCCTTGAATATTATTATTTATTAATAGTATTGATGTAATAGTACATTTCTATATTACATTCTATAGTACCAACACTGCTATTGTGCTTCAATACATGTATAAATTCTCTCACACTAGATTTTGAACCAGAGTTCCATACTGGATGATGGGGAAACATTATGGATTCTAGGAATAACAGTTTTTTAGAGTTTTTATTCCACTACATTTATGGTTTGATACATCCCTATGATTCCAAGCATCGATATCAAGTACGATATATCAATTTTTGGTTTAATATTTGAATGATCAAAGAAAGTTGGGAAAAATGATTTTACCAGGGACCACAATGTGGCCATCTAAAGAACCTATTTATATTCTCTTGTTTCATGAACCATGGATTGAACATTAGTAAAAATGGTTCTGACCCTTATCAAAGTTATAAGACCATGACATGTTGTAATAGAAATACGATGGGTCTCCAAATTTATATTTTTCAAAAAAGAGAGCATCATATTCAATGACATTAAGTCCTAGTCTCAGGATCACTAGTAAATGGTGTACTTCAGAAAGAGGATTTTTAAGATGTAATAGAGTTTAATAATATATTTTTCACATTATTATGCTTACCCAATAAGGATTTTAAAAAATTACCATAGGTCACCAAAATAAATTTAAAAAACAATAATTTTCAATGTATTCCCATGATTAAAAATAGACACCCAAATGACCACAACTCGTAGTATTTTCAATTGAATAGAAATACATGAATTTTAATTTTGTGTAATATGAGTTGGATGAATTTTTAAGGAAATTATATATTTATTAAAATTCCAAAAAAATTCATTAGCGTGGAGAATGAGGATTTAGACCACACAAGAAAATGTTTTAAAAGATCTAAAAAGTTTGTAAAGAGGATTTTCATGGTTTTATAATTTAAAAAGTGGTTATGAAATTTAAATATTTTAAAAATAAGAGTGGTTATAGTATTTTATGATAAATTCATAAATAAAAATATAGAATATTTATATTAAAGATTAATTTAAAAATTATTTAATCTATTCCAAAAGACGGTTTAAATGTTGATGTGATTAATGTTTTAAATAAAATTTAATGTGATATATTCTAATAATGTAATTTATTGACCTAAATATTATTATATTATAATTTAATAAGTGTTCATAAAATACTCATATTGTTAAATATAATGAATTTCATATTAAAACCATTAAAATGATAACATAATATGTTCATATTAGATAAAATTTAATTTTTCGTGTTTATATATTTATATATTATAAGACATTATACTTTATTTATAAATCATCCAAAAATTGTTTGTCATATGATTAAATATAAGAATTTTCCATATATTTATTCCCTAATTTATATTTATAAATACATTATCTTATTAATAATTAATACATACTTTAACTCAATGTATTAAACTACTTTTATGTTATAATACATGTATTTATGGAGTTATATGGTAGGTATGAAAATTGATTTACATTTAAATACCATAAATTTAGCTTATTATTAGCTTTTTAACATAAATTATGAAGTTGATTTTATTTTTATATATATTGGGTGTTATAACTATGATTAATAGTGATCAATCATTATTAATGTATCCCTATGTAGAGGGGATTTGGTTTCGATAACTCACTATCCAAGAGTCTTTTTACTTTTAAAAAATTGGGAGTTGATTACTTATAACTCCATGATTACTCTTAGAAGGAATTATTATTTGATATGATTATAAGAATACTCATTAAAGGGTTTCATTTCTCCAATATATGATATTCATTTTCATATATATATATATAGTCTGATTTTAGTTTAGTTTAGTAACACAATATATGATTAGTGTGAGGAGTTGAACATTAATATGATTTTAATATATTGATTTTCATGAAGTAATAGAGATTCTAAACATAATTATTAGAAGAATTAATATAATTAAATGTAAAACATGATATAATATGGTGATATTAATTATAATTAAAATATTAATTTTTAGATTATTTATAAAGAAACACTCTTAAAGACCCCAATCATCAAATCATGCAGGTCATTCCAAATCCGAGTTCCCTTGGATTATCTTATATAAGGAAAAAAAGTAATAAGGTGACCATAGAAATTATGTTTCTTATTTATGGAGTTTATTTTGTGTTACAATTAAGTTAATAATCCATAACCATTATAATACTATAAGAAAAGAGTAGATATAATCTATATGATGGATAAGGCTAAAGATTTATCCACTAAACTATCCAAGAATCATATATTATAAGACTAAAATGAATGTATATCTACTATATTCATTACTTTTTTACATGAATAATTAATATTTCTCATTATAAAATATATATATTTTCCCCTAATGGAAATAATAAAAATTTAAATGAGATGTAACACCCCAAGATTTCATAGTGTGTTATTTCTTCAAAATAATTCAATAACTTGCACTACACGCAACACCGAGTTCAATTGCACCATGACTTACCAAAAAAAAAGCCATTAAAAGAGGTCATGAATAGCATTAACTACATTTTTAACTTTATATAATCCTTATAATTTTAGAATCCATATTATGAGTTTCTTAGTCATAATGCAAGAACAGATTCATTTTCAGTATTGCACTTTTATCAACTTTTGATAGTGAAACCTTTTTAAATACAATATTTTAAGCTTTTTGACTAAATGGAGACATCAAAAAATTTAGAATGAAACATCCCAAGCTTCCACGGTACGCTTTCCTTTGAATAAAACAGTAGCGTGTGTTGTACGCAACGTCGAGTTTTAACACACACCACAACCGATCAAACTAGCCGTTATGAATAGTAATACCTAAAATTTGAAATTATATATATTTTATATTTTGAAATGGACTTCATTTTTGGATTCGGAATATCGAATTTAGCCTAAGGTGAAATTTTGGTACTTTTCGGATAACTTTCATATTTTGATGAATAGTGAAAATTACTAAATTTTAATTAAAAACAACTTTTTTAATCAAAATAATTAATAGTGATAAATTATGAATTTGAGTGGTTTTAAAGTATATTTAGAATATATTTTTACAATTTAATATAATGTTGGTCATTAGACATAATTTTACAATTAAACCGAACATAAACAAGTGCCAATCTTTTGATAGTTATTATCTCTTAAAAACACGCTTTTTGTTTTGACAGTGGGAATTAATTTGAAATTAATTTCTGCCACTTCTGTGTTTTGAATTTAGAAAAATGGATTCCATATTTGGAATTGGGATGTTCAAATTGTGTAAATAGGTAACTTTTATTTTTAGACATTTTGAATAATTACTGCGGTAAATATTTTATTTACCATGGTTAAAGGTAAATCCGGTAAATAAGGGTTAAAAAATAATCTTATAATAATACTAAATTACCCTAAAACGTGTCTTAACCCTATTTTTTGATACATGGTCGACCATGGGCATATTTGGGTCGATTTTGGGACCCCATGGATCCACTTGTAAGTGATAATGACACTTTATTTTAATTAAGTCAAAATGAATACAAAAATGACACAAGCATATATCTTTTAGCAAAACAATTGTTACATAGGGTTATATAAGTTGTATTTTAGATTATAAATATTAATTAGAAAGCTAAAAAGATTTACTACATAATTATATTTTATTTATAATTTTTAGACATTAAATAATTTATTTTATTTATGACACAATGATGATGCAGTAATTACTATAATAGTGAAAAATTAAAATAATTGATATTATAAATACCCAAAAAAATATAATATGAAACTTTTAATGAATTAAACTAATTTTATAGGATAATATGATATATTAGGATTGATTTAATTGACTTTGTTAGAAGTAATCAATCTGTTATGAGTTTCACAAAAATCAACTATTGAATAGTGTCAAAATTGACATAAAAGAGTTCTTAAAACAAATATTATATTATTAATTGATATTAAATTCCTAAAAATCTAAGGTTCGGCCAAGAGACTTATATCATGATAGTTTCATCATTAATGGACCACTTGGGGGTATCTTGGATGTATATAGTAAGTTTATTAACCATATTATATAAAAATACAAAGAGACATTGTAAAAGTGAAACTAATTAACTTAGAGTTAATACTTAAAGATAAGGTTAATATAAGTACCCAAGCCTGTCTAAATTCTATTGTTTGAGTGGTTTTCGACCTATCCCCACCTTAACCTTTGAATAATCAACTTTGGAGCCATTATAAACCGAATATAAATTTATTATAAATTAATATTTCTAGCTTTTCCAAAGGTGCCCCTCACCCCTCTTATAAAAGGGCACTCATCCTTCTCATTTCTTCACACCTTCAAAGCCTTTTGGTTCGGCCAAACTCTGCCCCAATACTCTCCCAACATCCCTCACTACAACCTAGAGGCCTTAGTTTGATCAGAAAGCCAACCTAAGGATCCCTTTTGATCAAATCAAAAGGAAGAACCCGAAGAAGAGGTAACGATTTCACCACCCTTTTCCAAGTTCCTTTCTTCTTCCACTTCCTCTTTCTTTGTTCTTACCATTCTAAAATAATAACTCCAGTATCTTACATATACTGTGATGTTATTATAAATATGGTACAACCATATTCAGTATTCTATCCACCCTTTGAATAATATGTCACCATACGTGCGTACGTACGGCTTACCGTCTCCACGTCGTGGTGTAATTGTTATTCAATATATTATTATTTGGATGGGTATAATAATGATGTGTAACTCATGTAAATAATAAATATAACATGTTAATGATTCTGTATATATGATATACCATCCATTTATATATTATTTTAATATCAAAAGTATGATATTGTCGCTCGTGCGTACGTACGGACTACCGTCTCCACGAACGCGATGAGATTCATTCTCCATCGTATCCATTCAAGTATAATTATCATTTGATGATTTAAAAATGATGTTTAAGGACTTGATATCATTATGGATATGAATAATATACAACCTATCCTTTACAAACATGTCTTACGTAACAAAACATATAAAAGAAAACAAGTAAGTTAACACCCGAAACGACGATAATTCTAAGATATTATTAACAAATCAATGTTAAAAGATCATATATGATATCATATTAATATATATGATTCTTGTATAATTTAATAAAAATTATTTCACCATTATACAGGAGGTTAACCTACCCCAACCAAGGAAAAGTACAAGGTAAGGGTTATTTCACAATCTCTTCATTATCTGAGGTTGTTTATACGTAATAATCTACTGGGATCTCTTTATCATCCACATCCATGTTTCGTAAAAATGTATTTCAAAACATTTTTACTATTTACAAGAATATGGGTTAAAGTTATTTATACCCTTTTTTGACTTTTTATAAGAGGTTTATAAAGGAATCTTTCCATCATTTCCAAAACAAGGTCCTTTTTAACCTTTTCGACAGAATTAAGGTAAGAATGTTTTTTTTAACTTATACGGCGGGTACGGTTATTTTCCGCCATTATAAAATATTCAAAGGTTTCCTTACAAGCTTACAAGGATATTTTCAAGAAAATGTTTTATTTTATATGGCTCTAAAATGATTTCAAAAATATAAAGAGATATTTCTCTAAAAAGTGTTTTGATTTTAAATGATTTCAAAATGAATATTTTAAGAATTTCAGAAAGGTACTCTTTATCAAAATCAGAATTTTCAATGTTTTAAAGATTTATCATTCTAAATATTTTCAATTAATGTCCATTTCTTCAAAATGGTTTTTAAGGATTTATTTATATGGACATGAATGTTTTTAAAAAAATTTTAATTCCTTTCAAAAGTTTAAAAGTGGTATGGGACACTTTGATTCAAAAATCTCTTTTTAATTACTTCCTTTATAAATGTGTGACTTTTAAATGATTTTTAAAAAGGAGATATTTCTCTCAAATAGTTTTGATTTCATCTATCTCAACATCCTTTGATGGATTTTACGCTTATTTGAAGTTGAATTATTATGATACAAAACTTCTATATTGTATTGAAGGTTTTGTGATATGTTTGACTGTGGATGTGCTATTTTTATACCATTCATAGTTTATGGTGAAATTATTGACATTTCGTATGCTAGTTTTAATACGAATGTTTATGTTATGTTTAAACCTTTTCATATGAGAATGCATTGGACTTAGTAAGTGACGGGTGGAGCCCGCTATAGCTCCTCGATGCATCGGTAGGTCTCATGAGACAAACTAGTGTCTTGGCACAAGGCCTTGACAAAATCTTATTTGTAGTCTTGGCACTAGGCCTTGACTATGTGGTTATGATAGTCTGGCATTATGCATTCCAACATTATGAAAGTGTTTATTGATTTTTGCATGTGATTATTGGATTAGTAGAATATCCATGTGAGTAAGTAAATGGCATTATTTCATTTTATTTATGCCATACCATGTTGAAAGTTCATGTTTGAAAGGATTTTGTTTTAGTTATACATTGCCTTAAAAGTTTATTCTTATTTATGAAAGTTTCCGCTATATTGTTATCCTTACTGGGCATTTGAGCTCACCCCTTTTCTATGTTTTATTTTTCCCAGGAAGTGAAGAAGTAAGTTATGAATGACCTGCAGGGATATTATGTGGGGATATGAGTGTGGATTATGGAGACAATATGTAGTTGTAGTAGTTTTTCGTTTAATGATGTAATGTAAAACTTATGAATATATCTAGTGTTTCCAAGGCTACTAAACCAATCGGTCTTTCGAGATTTGATCTTTCTTGTGATCATGCCAATGTTACGAAGTAATGCACCGACTCTGGGTAGCTGGGGTCGGGGCGTTACAGTTGGTATCAGAGGAAGTTTAGTACAAACCTTGGAAGCTAGATTTAGATAAACTCTGATTAGAGCACGTAGACCTAAGATGAGCTTTGAGGATTAGTGTAGAAGAACTTCCTAGAATTTTGGTATTGTAGAGATTTTGTGAGTTTTCCGAGCAATACATCCCTGTCTGGATACGAGCAGGTAGAGGCGGCTCTGGTACAGATGTACCTATGGGTAAAACCCGAAAACACCGCTTTGAGCTAGACTCGAACGGGAACTGGTGCACGACAACGGGCCTTGCTGCACTCTTGGTTACGACACTCCCGGGGGATATGCTTAGGATAATTCTCATTTTCTTTACAAACCATTATGAAGGGTTTATGAGTATATACTTCCTCAAAGAAAACATTTTTATGATTATGGATTATATCCATAAATAGTTCAATTTATGTTAAGTGTTTTATAAGTATGGGATTATGTATTTTGACTCATAAACTAATCTAGTTTATGCCATTGTTTAGAAATGGCGCCCAGTAGAAGGAATGATAACTCCAGAAATGCACATGATTCAAAGAGAAGGAAGGATCATATCTCTCATGGTATTAAGCTAGAATTTATAAGAGAAATAGTCTCCCATGTATTATCATCATATGAAGAAATAATATCATGTGTTGATAAGATAAGTAAAGAGTTTACTGAGTCCTATGGCTTTGAAGGGAAGCAAGAGAAGAAAAGGATGGAAGAGAGAAAGATGGATAAAGGGAAGAGGGAAAAGAAGAATTTTCCCATATGTGGTAACTGTGGAAAGAAACACCCTGGAACTTGCCTGAAAGGAATGAGAGTTTGTTATAAGTGTGGAGGAAAAGGGCACAAAGTACGTGACTGCAAGGGTAAGAAAATGGTTTCAAATGTACAATGCTTCATTTGAAAGGAGTTTGGACACTACGCGAACCTATGTCCCAGTCATCAGACTATGCCGCAAATGATGTTATTGGATAATAATCATGTTATGATACTACCACAGATGAAGAGGGATGATTAGAGTTCTTATGTTGATTATGTCAATTGAGTGTTGTATAAACAATGTACTTGTTACAATAATCATGGAGTATATAAGGATTGTACTGCAGTACTATTTCATTAAGGACTTGAGATTGTGTGGAACAAAGAAAAGTGACTCAATAGCAGGATAATTTTTTGGAAAATATATGGTTGAGAGAATGATAAATCATAATATAGTTCTGATACTGAGGTAGTGATTTTGGAATAATATGTGATTGTTTTGGATAAATTATATTGGATATTCTTGACTACCTTGGAACTGATTAATGATTTTTATATTCCATCATTGTTGGGGTTTAAAACATTTTTGGATTAATGAAGTATATCCAACTTTCTATATGGAATAAGGGAGCATGAATGTAATCAATAAGGAATATGGTAATTCAGGATGTTTCGGTGTATTAAAAGAATACATGATGAAGGTATTCATATGCTATTACGGGGTAAAAAGGTTCTACATTATGTTTACCTTACTTATAAATGTTGGACTGTGAGTATGGATAGAAGTATTTTGGATAGTTTTAGTTTGGATTATATTGGATTGCCATAAAAGGACAACCCGGAGGTCGGGCGACAACCCGTCGCGTCCGGCGAGGCTGCGAGACTTAAACCCGCAACCGAAGGGCGACAAGGGTGTATCACCTAACACTGGCCCACGAGATGTCCAAGATTAAATAATGTAGTTTTTATTAAAAGATCTTGTAGATGAATTATAAATTCGTTTATTTTGGAACCCTATACGAATAGTGTAAATAGAATTTTTTTTTACATTCTATTATCTTTTAGAGTGAAAGATGAGTTTGTGGTAGAAATTTATTAATGGATAAAACTCTAATTATAAAGTAAGTATATCTCCTTATGATCTTAACCAATCTCATAAATAAATTCCTCAATATTAAGAAAAGCAACTTAGAACAAAAATGTTTTCCTAGATGGTACCTTAAATCATCACTAATTTATGGCTTTTGGATTGTTGGCCTTTTCGTAGCCATGTTCTCTACCACTCTCCATCAGATAATTGATGGTTAGATTTTTCTTCCATATCCATATTTTCTTACATGGAACCCTAGTATGTGTTATTTTCGGTAATCTTCATACTTTCGACTCTTTATTTTAAATAGAGGCCTCGTTAATTCATTTTTCGATGTGGGATTTCAACTAAGATATTTTGAAACGTCAAAAATGTGTTATCCCAATACCCTATATTTTGTTGAACCGATGGTACTTCAAATCATCATAGATTGATGAGTTTAAGGACCTCAATTATACACTTGTTTGTGATTGATGACCTCAATCACTACCTATAAATATTTACGTTTTTCCTCCGATTATATGTCTCTAATTGCCACCAATGTTCTCCTAATCAAGATCATAATTTGGTGGTGACCCTTTCATTTCTCTTTTCCTCATATTAAGACTAAATTTTAGTAACCCAATTTCCGATGTGGGTTTTCCCACAAATATATTATCTATTTTCAACCTTTTATTTTCGAAGAACAATTTCAAATTGCGAGGACGCAATTTATTGAAGGAGGGGAGAATGTAACACCCCAAGATTTCATAGTGTGTTATTTCTTCAAAATAATTCAATAACTTGCACTACACGCAACACCGAGTTCAATTGCACCATGACTTACCAAAAAAAAAGCCATTAAAAGAGGTCATGAATATCATTAACTACATTTTTAACTTTATATAATCCTTATAATTTTAGAATCCATATTATGAGTTTCTTAGTCATAATGCAAGAACAGATTCATTTTCAGTATTTCACTTTTATCAACTTTTGATAGTGAAACCTTTTTAAATAAAATATTTTAAGCTTTTTGACTAAATGGAGACATCAAAAAATTTAGAATGAAACATCCCAAACTTCCACGGTACGCTTTCCTTTGAATAAAAAAGTAGCGTGTGTTGTACGCAACGTCGAGTTTTAACACACACCACAACCGATCAAACTAGCCGTTATGAATAGTAATACCTAAATTTTGAAATTATATATATTTTATATTTTGAAATGGACTTCATTTTTGGATTCGGAATATCGAATTTAGCCTAAGGTGAAATTTTGGTTCTTTTCGGATAACTTTCATATTTTGATGAATAGTGAAAATTACTAAATTTTAATTAAAAACAACTTTTTTAATCAAAATAATTAATAGTGATAAATTATGAATTTGAGTGGTTTTAGAGTATATTTAGAATATATTTTTACAATTTAATATAATGTTGGTCATTAGACAAAATTTTACAATTAAACCGAACATAAACAAGTGTCATTCTTTTGATAGTTATTATCTCTTAAAAACACGCTTTTTGTTTTGACAGCGGGAATTAATTTTAAATTAATTTCTGCCACTTCTGTGTTTTGAATTTAGAAAAATGGATTCCATATTTGGAATCAGGATGTTCAAATTGTGTAAATAGGTAACTTTTATTTTTAGACATTTTGAATAATTACTGCGGTAAATATTTTATTTACCATGGTTAAGGGTAAATCCGGTAAATAAGGGTTAAAAAATAATATTATAATAATACTAAATTACCCTAAAACGTGTCTTAACCCTATTGGTTGATACAGGGTCGACCATGGGCATCTTTGAGTCGATTTTGGGACCCCATGGATCCACTTGTAAGTGATAATGACACTTTATTTTAATTAAGTCAAAATGAATACAAAAATGACACAAGCATATATCTTTTAGCAAAACAATTGTTACATAGGGTTATATAAGTTGGATTTTAGATTATAAATATTCATTAGAAAGATAAAACTATTTCCTACATAATTATAGTTTATTTAAAATTTTTAGACATTAAATAATTTATTTTATTTATGACACAATGATGATGAAGTAATTACTATAATAGTGAAAAATTAAAATAATTGATATTATAAATACCCAAAAAAATATAATATGAAACTTTTAATGAATTAAACTAATTTTATAGGATAATATGATATATTAGGATTGATTTAATTGACTTTTTTTCTAATTAATCAATCTGTTATGAGTTTCACAAAAATCAACTATTGAATAGTGTCAAAATTGACATAAAAGAGTTCTTAAAACAAATATTATATTATTAATTGATATTAAATTACTAAAAATCTAAGGTTCGGCCAAGAGACTTATATCATGATAGTTTCATCATTAATGGACCACTTGGGGGTCGCTTGGATGTATATAGTAAGTTTATTAACCATATTATATAAAAATACAAAGAGACATTGTAAAAGTGAAACTAATTAACTTAGAGTTAATACTTAAAGATAAGGTTAATATAAGTACCCAAACCTGTCTAAATTCTATTGGTTGAGTGGTTTTATACCTATACCCACCTTAAATTTTGAATAATCAACTTTGGAGCCATTAGAAACCGAATATGAATTTATTATAAATTAATATTTCTAGCTTTTCCAAAGGTGCCCCTCACCCCTCTTATAAAAGGGCACTCCTCATTCTCATTTCTTCACACCTTCAAAGCATTTTGGTTCGGCCAAACTCTGCCCAAATACTCTCCCAACATCCCTCAATACAACCTAGAGGCCTTAGTTTGATCAGAAAGCCAACCTAAGGATCCCTTTTGATCAAATCAAAAGGAAGAACCCGAAGAAGAGGTAACGATTTCACCACCCTTTTCCAAGTTCCTTTCTTCTTCCACTTCCTCTTTCTTTGTTCTTACCATTCTAAAATAATAACTCCAGTATCTTACATATACTGTGATGTTATTATAAATATGGTACAACCATATTCAGTATTCTATCCACCCTTTGAATAACATGTCACCATACGTGCGTACGTACGGCTTACCGTCTCCACGTCGTGGTGTAATTGTTATTCAATATATTATTATTTGGATGGGTATAATAATGATGTGTAACTCATTTAAATAATAAATATAACATGTTAATGATTCTGTATATATGATATACCATCCATTTATATATTATTTTAATATCAAAAGAATGATATTGTCGCTCGTGCGTACGTACGGACTACCGTCTCCACGAACGCGATGAGATTCATTCTCCATCGTATCCATTCAAGTATAATTATCATTTGATGATTTAAAAATGATGTTTAAGGACTTGATATCATTCTGGATATGAATAATATACAACCTATCCTTTAAAAACATGTCTTACGTAACAAAACATATAAAAGAAAACAAGTAAGTTAACACCCGAAACGACGATAATTCTAAGATATTATTAACAAATCAATGTTAAAAGATCATATATGATATCATATTAATATATATGATTCTTGTATAATTTAATAACAATTATTTCACCATTATACAGGAGGTTAACCTACCCTAACCAAGGAAAAGTACAAGGTAAGGGTTATTTCACAATCTCTTCATTATCCGAGGTTGTTTATACGTAATAATCTACTGGGATCTCTTTATCATCCACATCCATGTTTCGTAAAAATGTATTTCAAAACATTTTTACTATTTACAAGAATATGGGTTAAAGTAATTTATACCCTTGTTTGAATTTTTATAAGAGGTTTATAAAGGAATCTTTCCATCATTTCCAAAATAAGGTCCTTTTTAACCTTTTCGACAGAATTAAGGTAAGAATGTTTTTTTTAACTTATACGGCGGGTGCGGTTATTTTCCGCCATTATAAAATATTCAAAGCTTTCCTTACAAGCTTACAAGGATATTTTCAAGAAAATGTTTTATTTTATATGGCTCTAAAATGATTTCAAAAATATAAAGAGATATTTCTCTAAAAAGTGTTTTGATTTTAAATGATTTCAAAATGAATATTTTAAGAATTTCAGAAAGGTACTCTTTATCAAAATCCGAATTTTCAATGTTTTAAAGATTTATCATTCTAAATCTTTTCAATTAATGTCCATTTCTTCAAAATGGTTTTTAAGGATTTATTTATATGGACATGAATGTTTTTAAAAAAATTTTAATTCCTTTCAAAAGTTTAAAAGTGGTATGGGACACTTTGATTCAAAAATCTATTTTTAATTACTTCCTTTATAAATGTGTGACTTTTAAATGATTTCAAAAAAGGAGATATTTCTCTCAAATAGTTTTTATTTCATCTATGTCAACATCCTTTGATGGATTTTACGCTTATTTGAAGTTGAATTATTATGATACAAAACTTCTATATTGTATTGAAGGTTTTGTGATATGCATGACTGTGGATGTGCTATTTTTATACCATTCATAGTTTATGGTGAAATTATTGACATTTCGTATGCTAGTTTTAATACGAATGTTTATGTTATGTTTAAACCTTTTCATATGGGAATGCATTGGACTTAGTAAGTGACGGGTGGAGCCCGCTATAGCTCCTCGATGCATCGGTAGGTCTCATGAGACAAACTAGTGTCTTGGCACAAGGCCTTGACAAAATCTTATTTGTAGTCTTGGCACGAGGCCTTGACTATGTGGTTATAATAGTCTGGCATTATGCATTCCAACATTATGAAAGTGGTTATTTATTTTTGCATGTGATTATTCGATTAGTAGAATATCCATGTGAGTAAGTAAATGGAATTATTTCATTTTATTTATGCCATACCATGTTGAAAGTTCATGTTTGAAAGGCTTTTGTTTTAGTTATACATTGCCTTAAAAGTTTATTCTTATTTATGAAAGTTTCCGCTATATTGTTATCCTTACTGGGTATTTGAGCTCACCCCTTTTCTATGTTTTATTTTTCCCAGGAAGTGAAGAAGTAAGTTATGAATGACCTGCAGGGATATTATGTGGGGATATGAGTGTGGATTATGGAGACAATATGTAGTTGTAGTAGTTTTTCGTTTAATGATGTAATGTAAAACTTATGAATATATCTAGTGTTTCCAAGGCTACTAAACCAATCGGTATTTCGAGATTTGATCTTTCTTGTGATCATGCCAATGTTACGAAGTAATGCACCGACTCTGGGTAGCTGGGGTCGGGGCGTTACATGAGACATCATTTTAGTGGTAGTAAATATAATGAAATTAATCATAAAATCAATGTACCATATGATACCCATCTAATAATAGATTCTAATGTAGATAATATAATCATAATCAACAAACATAAATTGGATTTAATCCTTGTAATAAGGGAAACATAATGTAATAAAACATGTTATACTAGTATAATGATTAATATTCATTCTTAAGAAACAAGTATTTTTAAAAAAATTATATGTCATAGAAAACTCTTCTTTGGAAACAAAATATTAATGTTATTCAGAAAGGTAATATATATACTCATTAGAAGAATAAAAATATTAATATAAGGTTTTAATGGTCTCATATATGATAATTTTTTAAGGAACATTTTTATCTGATTATGTATTGAATATGATTGATTACAGATAATGACTATGTTAGGATGATGATTTCTTTTATGGAATAGAATGGCTAGGAAATTCACTATGTTGGAAGTGTTCAAACATTTTGAATGATTTTAAGAATATTTTGACTAATTTTTCTCAAAGAATATATGAAAGAGAAATTGGGAATGTGATATTAGGGTTCAAGTATTTTATTAATAGTATAAGTGGGTTACAGTTTAAAATGGATGACAAAAATGTAAGAATGAAAAATCATGTTTGTTTGAATAGAATATCTAGATCATTTAAACATAATGGGGTTTCATTAAGTAGGTTAAATGTTTTAATAATATGTAATTTTCTAGTATCACTTATGGGGTTTGATAAACATTGGGGAATGTATATGTCATATACCAGTGTTATAGAATTGATTTTCAATTCTGAATGGAATATGATACCAAATTTAATCATTAAAAAAGTTATGGGTGCATAAATGATAAAACAAATGTACTAATAGGTTAAACTAATAGTTTTTATAGAAATTTTTAGGAAAAGGTTTTTACAATGATTTTTTTTGAAAATAAATTAATAATTGAAGAATATATGAGTTACATTAATGGAGATTTATTTTCATTATATTTCTATTATTTGATTATAGAAGATGTTTATAAGTGGAGAATTATTATAAAAATATGTGATGATGAGATCTAAATTAACCTATCACCAAAAATAATAGAGTCGGTGACTACTAACATTTCAATGACTTGATTAAAAGGAACCAAGTTCGGAAGGACAGAAGAGTTTACTAGTTTTTGTAAACTAGATAATAACATGAGTTTGTAGTAAAAATGAATACACAAATTATAACATATTTTTTTTTCTTTTTAGGATAAAATATTTATTCTATTTGGAGTATCCTTAAATATCCTTCCTAGAACACTTCAGTGAATCCTGGGGAAAGTAAATATAATAAGTGTGAGCTCAAATGCTCAGTCTAGGTATTGTACAGTGTAATAAATAATGAATCATTGAGAATAATCATCGTGGGAAGGTAATATATGAAATCATATGCCATATAATCAATGAAATGATAAGGAAATTCATAAAAAATATAAAATCACATGCCATAAAAATAACTAGATAAGGAAAAATCAATATGGAATGGTAAAAAATAGAATCACATTCCATTAAATCAATAAACTAAAAATGAAATGTATCCATAGATATATTGATACAAAATATCATGGATGAATAATAATAGAAACTAAACTAATGAAATTATTAATTATTGGACTCCATGTTTCTTAGGTACATGATACATTTATCGTTATGCTCTATTCTAAATAATGTTCATATTACTCTAATTTGGCCAAAGTACTCATCTCACGAGACTACTGATGCATCGATGGGATTTCATTAATAGGCCCCCAACCTGTATAAAACCAATCTATTCTTATTGGAAATAAAAACGAAGGATTTTTCACTAACTAATTCATTCTATGATACTACTGATGAATTGAGGAGATATCTATAACTAGGACCCACCCATAGTTCTAGCCTTAAACAGTACCAAACCCATGTCTTTGATGTTAAATACTTTATCTAATAATTTAATAAAATTCATAAATAATGTGACTTATCCAATATATTTATTCAAGGATATATATTTACCAATATTTCCCAAAATAATTATATAACCTTCAAAATAAAAATTGTATAATCAATGGTATATAGTTTATGAAATGAACATATCCATGAAAAATGATATGGATAATTATGGTAAATTAAACATATAATGAACATAGAAAATTTCATACTTCAAGTGGATAAACAAAGGAAAATAATGAAGTGAATTTAAATACAATCCGTGGTCAAATAAATCATCAAAAAATATATGAAAAATAAGGATTATATCAATACAATATATCCCAAGAAGAATAAAAATGAAGGGATTTTTGTCGTTGATGAACAGAAATACTATAAAAAGAGATTTTAAAATCATGGTTGAGTAAAATATCCTCTTATTTTTAAAAACCTTCTATTTTAAAAATACTATTGAATGAATTTTCATAAAAACTAAAAATTATAATCATGAAAATTAATCTTCAAAAAAATGATAGCTGGAAAATCTATACATGCAGTATGAGGTAAAAAATACATTCCTTTTACATGTTAAAAATGCTAGGAAAATGCATTATTTAGAAAGGGAAAATAAGATTCCTTTGAAAACATTATTAAAATAAAAAATAGTAAAAATGTTTTTAATAAATAATATTTTAAATTTTAAAACATTTTTGATAATCTTTTTTGAGAATAGGGTTTTAGAGGAAAACAAGTTCTCAAACTATGGAGAAATATGAATTTTGATTTTCCGAAATTTTTTCTCTAAAACATTTTTAGTACCAAAGAGTGAAAAAAAGTACAGATACTTGGAAAAGGTCATTAAAAAAAATATTAGAGGAATATTAAATGTTTTTATTGAACAATTGTAAAATAATTTCCTCCATTGGAAATATCATTTAAAGATCATTAAAATTATTTTTGAGGAAAATACTCTTTAAACATTCCATAGTGTCCCATACAACATTGAAAGTTTTTAAATCATAATCCTCATGAAGGAATAAAACAAAAATAAAGTTATCAATACCATAAATATAAAAGGTTGAATTTTATAGTACATTATAAAAGGAATTATATGAACCACAAAAAATAAATTAGTGGGGAACTTGACATTTATTTCACAGAAGTAAAAAAGGGAGATGAAAATCCCTTACCTTGCATTTCCTTTTAGGTGAACATCCTTTAATTTCATATATAAGGGATTTGAACATGTTAGTAACTTATAAAAATAACCATAAATATATTTATAATATCATATATTAACTTATTAAAATATATTATTACCATTTGTTAATAATATTCCATGATTTTCACCATTTTCGCGTGTTAATTGCCTATTTTGTCGAGTAAGTTTTGATTTTTTATTTTTTGTCCCTATTAATAAATAATGATTTAATAATATAATCAATTTAAAACATTATTTAGTTATCATATATATTCATTACATATGTATTTACAATAATACATTATACTTAGAGATAAGAAATTAAATGCAATGTTCATTGAGATGGTATGCCGTACGTATGTAAGAACACTACTGTCATTTATTTTTCATATTAAAATATTGAAAAAAAAATTATATATATGTATATTATAATTTATGTATGATATATATCATATATATATATTAAATAGGTTTATTAAATCCATACTTTATATATTCCATGTATTGTGTGATCGAATCACATCACTTTTATGAGGTAGTAGTCCACACTTACACAAACGATGTTATCATATTTACAAAAAATTAAAAGTACAAGTATATGTGTTATAATGAAATTTAATAAGAATAAAGACATAATAAGTATCATATATATTATATGTATTCAATTTTTTAAAGAAAATTACATACCATGAAAGGTGGTAAAAAAATAATGAACTTCATTTCGTGAGGCGATAATTCGCCATGAAAATAAATTGTAAGTATCTTACCCATTAGATGAAATGTGTGTAAGTGTAGGTAAAATCCTTGGAATAAAAAATATCAGTATATTTAGGATATTTTTTATTATATAAGCATAGAATAAGGATATTCGGGTGGGTGGAGAATGGAAACAATACTGCAGAGCTCAAGGAAAAAAGTTTCTATTAATCATGTAATTCCTTTTGGATTGAACCAAAGATCTTCCTTGGACATATTTTTGACCAAGGTGATGCATATAGGTCAAGGGGATGGATTTTTAGTATCTATTTTGGAAGATATTGGTCAATCTAGTGTGGCCTTAGAAGAGTGAGTAAGAGAGAGGGGAGGAGGCATGTTTACAGTAGGGGAGTGACACTCTTGTAAATTCTGGAAAGGGGGATTCCAACCACATTTTTAAAATTTAACATGGATATAATATTAATTAAAAGTATATATAACGGATTATAAGGTCTATATACAGAAATAAAAAAACATTTTATAATTTTATAGGTCATTTTGACCTTTATGATTAAGGATTAGTCCCTTATTAAGGCAAATTTCACATTAAGCATTATTAATTTTTTTTATTAATTTTACTAATAATTTTGGTAAAATTATTTTGGACCATATTAAACATTATAAATTATTAACATTCTAAAAATGGAACCCATTTTTTCAAATTTCATTCTTGGAATTTGATGAAATTAATTTAAATTTAATCTCATAGATAACACAACAATGTGTGTTTTTTTATGTAAAAACGTTCAAAACTTTGCTATGTTTTTGTATTCAATTTCAAAGTGAAATTTCCTCTAATGAAATAAATTGAATTAATGAATATAAAATACACTAATTTATCTTTAAAAAATATATAATATAATTTAACCTTATAAATAAATTATATGGAAAAGAACTATTGAATTAAAATTCAGTATTTTTTACTATTCATTAAAAAATAAAACCTCACAGAAAAATATAGAAAATACACCCCAACCAATGTTTTATTTTTCTAATTAAAATATTAGTCTTATTTTTCCTAATAATTTTTATAAAACTTCTAAAAAACATATTTAAAATAGGTTAACCATTAAAAGGTGGTAAAAGTTCATTAATAAAAATATAATATTTTATGCATAAAATTTGGTTGGTTATTATCTTATGACTATCAAATATATTGGATGAATATAAAAACTAATTAATTATATATATAATATATATATTTCATTAATATCACAACATAATATGAATTAATTTAATTTATTAGTATAAAACAACTTTTTCAGTATAAATATGATTTTTTATAAAAACATTCCATTTATATTCAATCGTTATTATATAAATTTCTAATTAAGTTGTAACCAAGGAATTAGTTTTAAAAATTTCAAACCATAAATTTTTATTTGTTAGGTAATACTATTTATAAATACTAATTTAACAGCTATCATAAGTTTTATTACATTAAATAAAATTTTATTTATAATATATTGATTATTTGTAAAACTTAGTATTTCATGCAACACAATCCATTGAAGAAACACATTGTTGCATGTGACGTACACTAAATAAATGTTACGTGTATAGAAAGATATAAAAATATTGTTTTTGTAATGTAAATACATTATAAATTTTTGGGATATTATATTACCTTACATGCTAGGTGTAATGTAACCTACACACCATGAAATAAAATGTTCATATATAAGATTTTTGAGGCATTACATTATCCCCACCTTAATTAAATGGTATCATCATAGTTTCTACTAGACCTTGGTCATTTTTTTGATATTTTTTAATTTTAAATACCACATATAGAGAATTGTTCAAAATAAATCCTCTATAAAAGAGAGAATGGGAAGTATAAAGGTAAAATTGGATAACATATAACTTGGTATCGATGTAGAAGAACATTAGTAGAAAGTAGAGATACATACTTATAGTAAAATCATAAATATTTATATAGAGTGATTTAGGTAATCAATCATAAACAAGTGAATCATAAATCTACTTCTTAGGTCCTAAAACCCATAAATCCATGAATATTTATAAGACCATTGATTTAACAAAAAAATAATGTATTAGAATAACATTTTTTATGATCCCTTTCCCCCTGATGAGAAATTTATATAATACCTAAGAATATTAAGAAATTTACTTTCATGATACATTGTAATTTTATATGAAACATTACAAGTTTTGGTAGAACTTCTATCAAATTATAATTCATCCATTATTTCATGGAATGGGTATCCAAATATTAACTTTGATCCCAAAATCACTAAAATAAACATTTAACAGATTGTAAGGCTCATACATATGTGATGTTTTTTACATTTTTTCTCTAAATATTCTCAACATCCAATATGGTTATAATATTAATCTCAAAACATAATAATTTACACTTATAGTTCAATATAAATATTTTTTCCTCAAATAGTTAAACTCAAAATTATTACACAATAACCAGGACATCTCAAAGGAGAATGGTAGGTGCGAAACCCTTATTATCCTTCTATCATGGGTTTATGTCCCACAACCTTTTTGGACATTATGGGATGTCACATGACATAAAAATTGTCCTTTTATAAAAATTTATTAATATAATTTCCCAAATTAATATGATAAAAATCCTTGAAATAACGTTAATAATAAAATAGAATTTTTACTAAGGTTTTCAAAACAAAATCAATACATAAATACTTCATTTGTTTTATTTAAACATTGGTCCTTCCTTATTCTATGGAATAACCAAAATATCATTTGTAATATTTCAAAATTATGACACATTATCTTAAATCTAATACAATTTAGGTTTATCTAAGGTGATTCATTGTCAAAATTCTTTATATTGGTTTGTATGTAAAATGTGAATGATACTAATTATATGACCTAGGAGTGTCAATCTAGGTGCACAGAAAGGCCCATTTTTAGGTAAAAGTTTAAACTGAGCTAGGCCTGGCACAAATTTTTATATTTGTTACATTCAGGTACATATTTTTAAAAACCACAATAACTTTTATTATTTAGACTAGGTTTTATTACTATGAGGACCCACATAATCTCTATATAACCAATAGTCTAGGGAGTTATTATATACTTATCCTAAAACTCTACAAGAGGCTTATGTTCTATAATATATGTTTTCTTAAATCTAGTTCCCTAGGTTTCTACTAAACTTTCTCGAATAAAAACTATTGATAACAGACCCCGGAAATTCCAGAGCCAATGTCCTCTACCATTTAATAGGTATGATTACAAGAAATCAAATCTTTATGGAGTAATGAGTATATTAGTATTGGTAAACTAGACACATACACAAATACTGCATTAAAAAATAATACACTAATTATAAAAAAATTAGTTCTTTTCCTTCGATTAATATAAATTTATTCTATCTAGAGTATCCTTCCATATCATTTATAGAATACTTCAGTTAATCTGGGGGAAAAGAAACATAATATGTGTGAGCTCAGATTATTAGTAAGAATAAATTTTAGTCAATGAAACTATGAATCAATGAGAATATTTAATATGGAAAGGTAATTATTGAACACACATTCCATGTAATCAATAAAGTGATAAGGAAGTACATAAATAATATGAAAACACATTCTATATAAATAAATGTAAAAGAAAAAGTCAATATGTAAAAATAAGAAAATGAAACACATTCCAGTTAATCAATGAACTAAAAATGAAATATATCCGTAGATATGTTAGTTCATAATCTCATGTATGAACAATAACTAAATATAAATTAAGGAAATTATTAATTATTAGATTCCATTTTCCCTAGGTATATAGCTATTATAACATCAATATCTATTCTCAAGGCCATTCAAAAAACTCTAATTTAGCCAAATGATTTATCTCATGAGACTACCTATGCATTGAGGGTCCTAAATTAACCGGTCCCCATCCTATATCATACCAGTCTATTATTCATGGAAATAATTTTGAAGGGGTTCTTTCCAACTGATTCATCATATGAGACTATTGATGTATGAAGGGGATATTTTCAACTTGTAACCACCTATTGATATTTCCATAAATGTTCCCTAACCCATGTATTTAATGTTTAAATCATTATAAAATGATCTATTTGTATTAAAAAATAAGGTACCTTATCAATTATCTATATCAATGGATTCCAATTTATCAATACTTCCCCAAATAATTAAATAAATATCAATTTAAACATTTTATGAAGAATGGTATGTGTTTTAATAAATGAACATATCCATGATAAATTTTATTAACAATTAGGTCAAATTAAATGTTCATTGATCATAAGAAATTGAATAATTCAAGGGGAATTACAATGGAAATCAATGAAGTGAATGTCAGTACTATCCTTTGAAAACCACTCATAAACCATCTAGATGATTAAGAAGGAAGGTATCAATACAACCTATACCAAGTGGAATAAAAATAAATTGTTATTGTCCTTTATTAAATGATATTTTAAAAACATTCTTGAGAAAAACATCATTTTTTTTCAAAACCCTTTTGAAAAACCTTTTATTTGAAAATCACCCTTGAAAATGTTTTCCATACAAATTATCATTTTAAATAAGAAAAATAAGATTCAATAAAATTATGATGGGTAAATACATACCTATCATATGAGGTAAAAAAGAACTTTCCTTTAGCATGGTATGAAGGTTAAGAAATGTATTATTTCGAAAGACAAAATAAGATTCATTTTAAAAAAGTGGTAAAAGAAAAAAGTTAAAAATTTATTTAATAAATCATTATATAATGGTTAAAATATTTTTGAAAACCTTTTTTAGAAAATGGGTTTTTAGAAGAAAATATGATATCCGACTAAAGAGAGAAATGATGTCTGGTTTTCATGGCAATATTTTCCAAAACATTTTGAGTACTTAAGTGTGGGAAAGTGGTACTACAAATTTAATAAAGTTCTAAATAAAAAAGGAGATTAATATGATTTTTTTGAAAAAATTTCATATAATTTCCTCAAATATAAATACCATTGAATGATCATTAAAATTATTCCTGTGGAAAATAATCATTAATGATTCTAAAATGTCCCATACCACTTTGAAACATTTTAAAACATAACCCTCATTAAGTAATAACATCAATTGTATGTTTTAAATAACATGAAGTTAAATATATTAATGATATAATATATCAAAAGGGGTAGTAGATACACTACATGAATGAAGTAATTGATGAACATAACATTTATCTCACAAATGTAAAATTTGAGATGAAAATCCCTTACCTTGGGTTTCCTTTCAGGTGAAAATCCTTTAAACTCACGTATAAGGGGTTTAAAAATGTTAATATCTTATAAAAGAACCATAATAATATTTATAATATCATATATTAACTTGTTATAATATATTAGTACCCATTTGTTAATTATCATTCATTACATTCACTATTTGGGGCATTAATTGCCTAGTTTGTCGAGTAAGTTTTGACTTGTTATTTATTATTCCTGTTAAATTGGTCATAATTTCAACATATAAAGAATTTGAACAATTATTTAATTACAATACATATTCAATACATATTTATTTATTATAATACATAATATTTGGGGATATGAAATAAAATGCACGACTCATGGGGATGGTATGTCGTACATACCAAAGAACACTACATTCAATTTATATCGTATTTAAAAAAAGTAAATGATACATATGAATATTATAATTCTATTATAATATAAATTTAATATATATTAAATAGTTTTATTAAATCCATCATTTATACGTTCCATGTATCTTTTTATCGAATCAAATCCCTTTTATATGGAGGTAGTAAACACTTCCACAAACGATGTTATCGTATTTAAACAAAATGGAAAGTATTAGGGAACCTATTATAAAAGAATTAAACAAAACAAAATACATAATTATTAAAATATATTTCATATATAAATGTAATTTCAATCATAATTTCCAACCATTAATGGTGGTAAAGGAAAAAAACAACTTTCTTTCCTGAGGCAGCAATTCACTGTACTCATAAACATTAAGTTCATTACCCATTTGATGGAAGTGTTTGTAGTTTTAGGTAGAATACTTGGATGAAAAACATCTTGTTATACATAGAATAATTTTTTATATATATAATTATGGAATATGAATATTTTAGTTAGGGGAGAATGGAAATATTACTAAGGAGCTTAAGAAAATATGTAACCACTTAATTGGGAAACTCCTTTTGGTTTGAGAAAAAGAGATTCCTTATATAGATTAATGAACAAGTAGATGTTTATAGGGTTATGGGATTTATGTTGAGGATCTATTTGGGTAGATATTGGTCAATACAAAGTAATTTTATTGGTATTAGGATGTGGGAGGAGAGGAGGCCTTTTTATAGTGGAGGAGTGATAGTCTTGTAAATTTTGGAAATGGGAATTCCACCCATACGTTTACCATTGAAATTAGATCCAATAATAGAAAATTATTGATAAAATTTAGTATAGGGTTAAAATATTTCCATGAATTTAATGTTATAAAATATTATAGGTCATTTTGGCCCCTAAGTTCCAGGTTTAGTCACATATTTATCTTAATTTAACATTAAATGTTGAAATTAATTTTAATTACTTTCGCTAATATTTTTGGTAAAAAACTAAGATGAACTTATTATAATTGGGAATTTATTATGATTCAAAATATGGAATCCATTTATCCAAATTACAATGAAATAAGTGGTAGAAATTATTTTAAATTTAATTGTGTAGAAGGGACGACATTATAGGTTTTTAAGGTAAAAGTGTTCAATAGTTTGAAATGTTTTTATTTTAATTTCAATGTAAAATTTATTCCAATGACAAAATTGGATTAACTGTTAAAACAATAATCTAATTAATCTTCTAAAACAATTTAATATTTAATTTTACTATATAAATAAATTAGATGAAAATGTAGTTTTGAATTAAAATTCTGTATTTACCATTATTCATTAAAAACTTAAACATCACATAAAAAAACCAAAAATTCATCATAACCTAATTTTTATGTTTATCACTAAAATATAATGTTTATTTTCACATGTAACAATTATAAAAGTTCAAATTTGACTATTTAAAATAGGTTCTCTATTAAAAGATGGTAAAAGTTCCTTAATAAAAATATAGTACCTTATGTATAAAATGGGGGTTTTTCTTATCTTATGGCTATCGAATCAATTGTATGAATATAAAAAATATTTGAATTAATATAATATATATATATATATATATTAAAATAATATCACTCTGTAATTTTAATTAATGTAATTTATTAGGGTAAATAACTTTGTGAGCATAAATTCTGTTTTTAATAAAAAATTACATTTATATTCAATTGATTATTATATTAATTTCTAATTAATTTATAACAAATGAATTTGTTTTATATTTTATTAAATGATATATTTTCATAAGTTAGTTAATATTATAAATATCTACTAATTTAATAGCTAGTTTATGTCTTATTATATTAAATAATAAAATTTTAATAATATATTGTTTCTTGGTAAAACTCGGACTTACGTGTAATGAAAGCCATTGAGGAAACTCATTATTGCATGTGACATATGATAATATTGAGTCACATGAATGTCAAGATATAAGATATATTTAATTTATTGAAAATATTAAATATGTTATAAATTCTTGATATATTATGTCACGAACCAGGCCGGGTCGCCATCCGACCTAGTGCCCGACCCGGCCCGCAGCAAGACCCGAAGGGCGTTCCCGATCCCCAAGGGATGTCACAAGTGCCCGGGTATCGTAAGTATCAAGTGGGAACGATTTTACCCAAAATAAGAGACAAAAAACAATTATCCAGATAAATAAACTGAAACTGAAAAAAAGGACAACCAAACATGTATTTAGACTATAAACATTTTTAAAGTCTACAACTCGAAACAAGAACTAAAAAGAAAAGACGACAGTGGAAAATAAAACTCTTACTCAAATCACCCGGAAAAAGAGAGGCCACACGACACCACTCTGCATGAAAAGACCAACTGCAACACGAACCCCCATCACTGAGCATGATGTCACAACCTAGAATACACAAGAAACAAAGTCTACATACACCCGAAGGTGTATGCAGGGTGTGAGCGAAAGGCCCAGTAGGACGTCACCCAATAAAAACGTTCCATGCCACAACATCAAAAAGGAAAATTTAATGTGCTTATTCAAGTTATACTTTTGAAATTCTTTTAAAGAAAACATTTACAAACCAAATGCTAAAGGAAAACACTAAAAAGAACTCATTTCACAAACACGATTTTAAAGAGGAAGAGAAAGGTTCATTATGGGAATACACACACACACACACACACACTCACACACACACACATACACACACACACACACACTCTCTCTCTCTCTCTCACACACACACACACACACACACCAAAGTGGTCCTCCATATGCCGACGGAAGGCACCACACCATCGATGATAGAGCACTATGGGTAAATCCCCTAAGGTTCATCTAGCTCGAGTGGGACCCTAGAACCTCGTGTCTCGGTGAAACGTGGCTTAGAAGGCCACGACCCTCAGAAAACGTGGCTTCGAAGGCCACGACCCTCAGAACACGTGGCTTAGAAGGCCACGACCCTCAGATATCATACCTTTAGTTAGTGTTTCAATTGTCAATCCAGCTAAGTGAAATAGGGACGATACCCATCCGGTTCACTAGCGCACTAGTTCTAGTCCGCCCACCTAGATACCCAGGGTTTTCCCTTGTGCTCATACATGATCCACATTCTCATAAAACATCACTTTCACATTTTACAAACCAAACATGACATTACACAAAAAAGTCACCACTTTCATACCAAAACACTATTTTAAAGACACACGCATACCAAGGACATGTCTCATTTTATAAAAATATACCACTTTAAAAATGAACGCGTATTAAACTCCTTCAAAGAACCATTTTAGAATCATATAAATGTACCAATAAATCATTTGAGATATTATTTAAATCATTTCAACAAAGACCAAGAAGAATTTACACAAAAAACAATTTGATTTTATGTAGAGGCATCACTTTAAAACTTGATACACGAGGTAACCATGTCAAAAATTTCTTTCCATTATTCAAACAATTTTGGATTTCAATTTCAAAAGAACACAACAAGGAAAACACACCAAAAGTGATTCATAAACTTTGAAAATGTCTATTTAAATACACAAACACCTAAAGTGACTTGAAAACACCTTTCGCACCTACCAAACAACCCTCAAAAACCTTTCAACCATGTTTTTCACTCAAAACACCACTTAAATAAACAAATCATGAACTTATAAAACATATCGCATGCAAAAGAAACCATTAAAAATCAATTCCACAAATAAACCCTTATAAAACCTCATTGGCATGATATAACAATTATTAAACACTTCTAAAATTTACCACAATAGGCTCGAAAGAAAAAACATGACAGCTTCTAAAAACAAGTACAATTTTCATCACGCACGCATGTCACAACGTTTTTTTTAAAATGTATTTCGCAAAACCTCTACAGCACTACCAAGCATTTTTACCACAACACACATAAAAAATAAGATTATATCACTCCCAAAAACCCATTTTTTTTCAAACGAGCATACCAAAACATTTTAAACATAATTTGCATCATGAAACTAAACCATAGAATAGATTAAGTTTAACTAAACAAAAAAAATTAAATTATCTAGATGATGGAAAGGCATGGAACCACCTACCTTGCTAGAGCAGACTTCACAAACAAGGTGCGCAACGACCGCTGCTCACCAACCGCACCTCCAACAACCGAGCACGAAACCAAAACAAGGAAAACTCACCCAACACTACCAAAATAAACCCCAAAATGAGACCTCATACTCGCCGAAACGAACAAAAGGAACCACACATTATGGGGTAAAGCAAGAGGACTTCACCGGAGGGGGTTTCGTACATGCGGAAGGAGAACACGATGCTGGTGGGGAAATCAGAACAGCGCCGACCAAAGAAGGGGTCGTGCTATGGTGTGAGCCGTCCTGGCCGGGGGTCGGGGAGGCGGTGTGACGCCGAACCAGGGAGAATAGGGAGGCTGATCGGGAGCTATGGGGTGCGCCGGCTGACATAGGAGGAGGCACGCCAGACGGGTCCTAAGGCTGGCCGGGGGTGGGGGGCGCTCAGACAAGGGAGCAGTGCACCATTCTGGGTGCGGCGTGAACTGGTGTCGCCAGTCGGAGTGTCGGAGGGAAGTTGCAGGGGAGATGAGGTGCGTCCGGGGGAGATGCCGAAAGGCGGAGTCTAAGGGTAGTTGTGCAGCGGATGGCCAGGAGATGAAGGAGGGGGGGTCGATAGCCACAGGGTGCGGCAGACTGAGGAGAGGCCAAGGGGGTTCATGCGACGGGAAGGGGAAGCTGGCAAGGGAGGCCTCCAGTGATGGGTTGAGCGATTCCGAGCAGGGGGGAAAACAGGGTGAGAGGGAGATGGCAGCGGCCTGCTAAGGCAGAAAGGGGTTGGGGGTCGCGACGGGATACCTCCATAAATAGGGGAGGAGGCGCAACCCTAAAGGGAACAAAAAAAATTAGAATAAAATAATAATAAAAAAAGATAAAAAAGAAAAGAAAAAGATAATTAAAATAGTAATAATATAACAACAACATAATAAAATAAATTGTAAATTGTACAATAATCTAATTTATAAAATGCTAATAATAAAAACAATACTCACTTATATTATTATTCAAGATAATTATAATAATATTTTCAAGTTACATTAATAATAATAATATTATTGAAACCATTCTGAATTCATCTTATTTAATCAGTTGGCCATCGAGCAGGGTTATATACTGGACCTAGCGAAGCCGCACGGCTTCGCAATTATGCTTCGCTCATGCGTCGCATGATAAAAAGCCCTGAAAAACTCATTTAATTTTATTTATTTATTATTAATTCCATTTATTTAATTAGATTCACATCAGGCAGGCGAGCGGGGAACCGAGCAAGGTCACGCGGTGACCTAAGAGAGGCCGCACGTCTTCGACAATGGCACGCTGAAACATTGTCGAGGTCAAATGCTCATTTATCAGAGCAAAACTCCATTCGAACTCGGACCATATTTCATATCAAAAGAATAATAATAATTATAAATAGATAAAATCATAAGATGAAAATAAAAAATTTGAAACATGACGCAGCGCAAAGTCCGGGTGTGACAATTCTCCCCACCATAAAGCTTTCCGTCCCCGGAAAGCCATAACTAGAACCAAACCCCAAAGCAGAAGACCACACTCCCTTAAGGTTCAAAGGGAATCCCCACAAACACCAAGAAAAGAGTGGGAAAAGGCATCATGCTCAGAGAAATTGACTCAAAGACAACATCAAGAAACGCGTAAAAAGACTTTCCGATATGTGTCGCCTGCCCCGAAGAGCTAGAACGCCTCTAGTTGATTGTTTTAGAAAAAGAACTCTCAAATCCACAGAAACAAACTTCACAAGCCGAGACATCTCAAGCACTATTAAACGAAAACCACAAAATTTAGATAGAATGAACAAAAAATGTCAAACCACGTCCAAGGAACACTATTATCACTTATCACCAAGCCATATTTAAAAATCGAAACAAAAGATCAACATGGGGAGGCCCGAGGGGCTTCCCACCATTAGGAAATCATTAACGCTCGAGATGAGACTGGAAAACCGACATGGGGAGGTTCGAGCGGACTCCCCGCCATTAAATAAAAGTCCAGCACTGATTCATTCTAGATACATTCGTGCGAGACCCAATGTGGGTCTCCCCACCATTAAGAACCTACCAACAGCCATGGAGAGACTAGAAAACCAACATGGGGAGGTCCAGGAGGACTCCCCACCATTTAGGAAAGGCCAACCCTGATTTATTCCCGAGACCATTGTGGGAGACCCGTCATGGGTGTCGCCTCCATTAGAACGAACAAAGGATACATGACTTTGAAAAATTATTAATGGTGACCAAACACCCCACCACAAGGGGCGGGGAGGGAGGGGCCCGACTACCGGGGCGTCAAAAGCATGACCTAAGACAGACCAACATTTCCAAATTCCTGGATGAGCATTATTCAGATTTAAGATAGATTCACTCAACAAACTCTCATAAGGACCACCGAAGCGATTGCATCCAGTGGGACGCAACCCCCAAGACTTTAAGGCAATGAGACGAACACGCCTCCACCTGGTCACGAAAACCTTATGCAACCAGACGACTCATTCGGAGCGGAACAAACATAGAAACAATTTAAACTTCCTATACTGTTAACACCGATGACAGAAATAAAGTTGGGGTCTCATACACTCTCTGGGTTTCTAATCACGCGCCAGCTTCACTCTGAGGCCTACAGCTGGAGCCCTGATGTTTGAAGCATCTCCTGCCTCGCAGTCAGGCATGGAAGACTCCCGAACGGAGCTTCTCCTTTTGGTGTCACACGCAACCACACTGCAATCGAGACAACACTAGAAAACACAACACATTACAACATACAATTACCCTCACACTGAACCTTCACGAGAACGAGAGCTGAGATGGTCCACGTGCTTCACCCCTTGTTACACTGAATGAGAACACAACACCACTAAAAACTTAGGGTTGCTTCCACCTTTTTCCAACTGGAGTATCATTTACCGCTTCCAAACCACTGTTGACTATCAAAGGGACCTCCCACTACAAGACGTCACCGAACATGACCCTTGCAACTGATTTAAATACTACAAATCCCCTCAAGACACAGGTCAACAATGAAAATTCTGAACCGCCTTCACCCTTCCCCGTTACATTTCCTTTCTCCGTTTCCAGGGGGAATCTTCAAACATGACGATGTCAAACTTCATACCCAACATGTCGAGACACTCAAAGAGACCGAAACTCCCTTCAGTTCCCCTCGCATATGTCATCCCACTGCGAGAGGACCTACTTATCCGAAAGGAAAAAGAGGTTGACATAACACTGCCGCCCAAAAGGGAGAGTCCTTACTTTAATCAACTGGAGGGTTGGCCAACGGTGAATTACCGGTGGTCGCACGTCATTCTCACATTAACACTTTTTTGGGGTGTACACTAGCCAAGAAGGAGAACCATGGACCCAATAAAACAGGTCCGATGGTCAAGACATACCATAAGCAAACACCAAACGTGCAGGGGGGAACCACTGCAAGGGATCCCCGGTGTACTTTTCAAAAGAATTAACTAGCTACACGCTTGCGTACCAACTTACAAATGAGAATTCAAACTCAGGACACAAATCATTTAGAAAGTATCCTCGGCTCAAAACGCCTCACATCTGACATTTCCAAAACACAAGGACATGCCACACAAACACCGTTTACTAAAACACCAAATTTTTTTCCCTTTAACAAAACATTTTGAAAATAAGCAAACCTAGTGGGTTGCACAAACACCAATGGCGTCCCATGAGCCTCGCACATGCATGTTCTCGTGCCACACCGACACGCACCTCATGTCCATCTAGGCACTCATCCGCTCGTGCCATTAACCATTTCCCTTTTCGCATACACTCATGCATGTGGTTTCCCATGAGAGCACCAAGGATCAAAACCAAACATTTCCATATTTTTCAAAACCAAAACATTCAACCCACACCTTTCAAACCTCATACCTCATTTTCTTTTTAAAGCGTTTCATTTGAAAACATTTTCCAAGACCAAAACATTTTTTTTACTTAAAAACCAAATTTCCACAAATCCAAAACAAAGAGATGAGAAACGATGCAAGAGAAAACTTGTGTCAGCAGGTGACTGGAACGTATGGTTGGCGGCCATACGCCAGTTACGCCACTGCCACAGAGGGTATTCTAGGACAACGTCCCCGGCTCCACATGGCTTTCTAGACCCTGCGAGCTCACTAGAACCACTAAACTTACCCGATTTCATTTCCTTAAACAAGATTATCCGGAAGGACCAAAAACTCAGACAAACCTCAACATACTTTGGTAACTTGAGTCCCGCCACGAGGTGTGCTGGCCAGGCACCTTACTCGTGGCTAGGACGTCAAGTCCCGACAACCTTAACTCAAGTCTATCGTGACTCTAACCCGAAAGAACACGACCTAAGAGAGAAAACCTTGCCCTCTGATACCATTTTGTCACGAACCAGGCCAGGTCGCCATCTGACCTGGCGCCCGACCCGGCCCGCGACAAGACCCGAAGGGCGTTCCCGATCCCCACGGGCTTGCATAAGTGCCTGACTATCGTAAGTAACAAGTGGGAACGATTTTACCTGAAATAAAAGACAGAAAAACAATTAGCCAGATAAATAAACTGAAACTGAAAAAAAGGACAACCAAACATGTATTTAGACTATGAACATTTTTAAAGTCTACAACTCAAAACAAGAACTAAAAAGAAAAGAAGACAGCGGAAACTAAAACTCTTACTCAAACCACCTGGAAAAAGAGAGGCCACACGACACCACTCTGCATGAAAAGACCAACTGCAACTCGAACCACCATCACTGAGCATGATGTCAAAACCTGGAATACACAAGAAACAAAGTCTACATACACCCGAAGGTGTATGAAGGGTGTGAGCGAAAGGCCCAGTAGGAAGTCACCCAATAAAAAGGTTCCATGCCACAACATCAAAAGGACAATTTAATGTGCTTATTCAAGTTATACTTTTGAAATGATTTTAAAGAAAACATTTACAAACCAAATGATAAAGTAAAACACTAAAAATAACTCACATCACAAACACGATTTTAAAGAGGAAGAGAAAGGTTCATTATGGGCATACACACACACACTCACACACACACACATACTCACACACACACACACACACATACTCACTCACTCACACACACACACACACACACACACACCCAAGTGGTCCTCTATATGCCGACGGAAGGCACCACGCCATCGATGGTAGAGCACTATGGGTAAATCCCCTAAGGTTCATCTAGCTCGAGTGGGACCCTAGAACCTCGTGTCTCAATGAAACGTGGCTTAGAAGGCCACGACCCTCAGAAAACATGGCTTATAAGGCCACGAACCTCAGAACACATGGCTTAGAAGGCCACAAAACTCAGATATCATACGTTTAGTTAGTGTTGCAATCGTCAATCCAACTAAGTGAAACAGGGACGATACCCATCCGGTTCACTAGCACACTAGTTCTAGTCTGCCCACCTAGATACCCAGGGTTTTCCCTTGTGCTCAAACATGATCCACATTCACATAACACATAACTTTCACATTTTACAAACCAAACATGACATTACACAAAAAAGTCACCACTTGCATACCAAAACACTATTTCAAAGACACACGCACACCAAGGACATGTCTCATTTTATAAAAATATACCATTTTAAAAATGAACACGTATTCAACTCCTTCAAAGCACCATTTTAGAATCATATAAATGTACCAATAAATCATTTGAGCTATTATTGAAATCATTTCAAGAGAGACCAAGAAGAATTTACACCAAAAACAATTTGATTTTATATAGAGGCATCACTTTAAAACTTGATACACGAGGTAACCATGTCAAAACTTTCTTTCCATTATTCAAACAATTTTTCATTTCAATTTCCAAAGTACACAACAAGGAAAACACACCAAAAGTGATTCATTTACTTTGAAAATGTCTATTTAAATACAAAACACCTAAAGTGACTTGAAAACACCTCTCGCACCTACCAAACAACCCTAAAAAACATTTCAAACACGTTTCGCATTCAAAACACCACTTAAATAAACAACTCATGAACTTATAAAACATATCACATGCAAAAGAAACCATTAAAAATAAATTCCACAAATCAACCCTTCTAAAACCTCATTGGAACGCTATAAAAATTATTAAACACTTCTAAAATTTACCACAATAGGCTCGAAAGGAAAAACATCATAGTTTCTAAAAACAAGTACAATTTTCATCACGCACGCATGTCACAACGTTTTTTTTAAATGTATTTCGCAAAACCACTACAACACTACCAAGCATTTTTACCACAACACACATAATCAATAAGATTATATCACTCCCAAAAACCCATTTTTTTTCAAACGAGCATACCAAAACATTTTAAATATAATTTTCATCATGAAACTAAACTATAGAATAGATTATGTTTAAATAAAAAAACAAATTAAATTATCTAGATGATGCAAAGGCATGGAACCACCTACCTTGCTAGAGAAGACTTCACAACCAAGGTGCGCAATGACCGCTGCTCACCAACCGCACCTCCAACAACCGAGCGCGAAACCAAAACAAGGCAAACTCACCCAACACTACCAAAATAAACCCCAAAATCAGACCTCATACTCGCAAAAAACAAAAAAAGGAACCACACATTATGTTGTAAAGCAAGAGGACTTCACCGGAGGGGGTTTCGTACATGCGAAAGGAGAACACGATGCTGGCGGGGAAACCGGAACAACACCGACCCGCGAGGGGGTCGCGCTATGGTGTGAGCCGTCCTGGCTAGGGGTTGGGGAGGCGGTGTGATGCCAAACCGGGGAGAATAGGGAGGCTGATCAGGAGCTATGGGGTGCGCCAGATGACATAGGAGGAGGCACACAGGACGGGTCCTAAGGCTCACCATGGGGGCGCTCGGACAAGGGAGCAGTGCACCAGTCTGGGTGCGGCGCGAACTGGTGTCGCCGGTCGGAGGGTCGGGGGGAAGTTGCAGGGGAGATGAGGTGCACCCGGGGGAGATGCCGAAAGGCGGAGTCCAAGGGTAGTTGTGCAGCGGCTGGCCGGGAGATGAAGGAGGGGGGTCGACAGCCACAGGGTGCGGTGGACTGAGGAGAGGCCAAGTGGGTTCGTGCGATGGGAAGGGGAAGCTGGCAAGGGAGGCCTCCAGCGATGGGTTGAGCGATTCCGAGTAGGGGGAAAACAGGGTGAGAGGGAGATGGCGGCGACCTGCTATGGCGGAAAGGGGTTGGGGGTCGCGACGGGATACCTCCAGAAAGAGGGGAGGAGGCGCAACCCTAAAGGGAACAAAAAAAATTAGAATAAAATAATAATAAAAAAAGATAAAAAGGAAAAGAAAAATATAATTAAAATAATAATAATATAACAACAACATAATAAAATAAATTGTAAACTATGCAATAATCTACTAAATAAAATGCTAATAATAAAAAAAATACTCACTTATATTATTATTCAAGATAATGATAATAATATTTTCAAGTGCCATTAATAATAATAATATTATTAAAACCATTCTTAATTCATCTTATTTAATCAGTTGGCCATCGAGCAGGGTCATACGCTGGACCTGGTGAAGCCGCACGGCTTCACAATTATGCTTCGCTCGTGCGTCGCATGATGACAAGCCCCGAAAAACTCATTTAATTTTATTTATTTATTATTAATTCCTTTTATTTAATTAGCTTCACATCGGGTAGGCGAGTAGGGAACCGAGCGAGGTCGCAGGATGACCTAAGTGTGGCCGCACGTCTTTGACAGCGGCGCGCTGAAACGTTGTCGAGGTCAAATGATCATTTATCAGAGAAAAACCCCATTTGGAATCTGCCCATATTTCATATCAAAAGAATAATAATAATTAGAAGTAGATAAAATCATAAGATGAAAATAAAAATTCGAAACATGACGCAGTGCAAAGTCCGGGTGTCACATATTATATTCCTTTACATGATTTCTATGGAATTTTATATAGAGTACTAATTACAATGTTCCTAATTTATATTTATAGAGTGTTATAGGCTCTGTATAAATGGGTTTTAGATCATAAATCACTATAACATACTTGAGTTGTTTAAAAGGATAAAATGGGTTCAATCTATGATTAAATATTTAATCTAATTGACTCATTAAAATATAAGAAATTTAGATTCCACCACCATGTTGATCCATTATATAACATGATTCTCAATTTTTGAAAATAAAAATAGAGATAAACTTAATAAAAATTTATAAATATAAGTAATTATAAATTATAAATTATAGGATGTGGGGTTTTTTAAAGAGTGAGAAAATAAAATAAAAATAACTTTTACTTTCATCAATGGGGGGAAATATGAATGGTAGATATTCTTTTAAAATGAAGGAGATACAAATAGGGTTATTTTTTAAATCTACTTGTCTTCTTTATATCTAAAGATATTTTAATGTTTTTAGGTAGAGAAAAAAGTTTATCTCATCAGCATTTATATGGTGTGTTGTTTTAAAATTTAGTATATCTTGTCAATTTTTCTGTAGAATCCCATTTTTTGGACCGAGTGGTTTTTATTTGGGTTTTTCTAATTTTTTTGAAATTACTGGGTGGGATTTTATTAAAAACAAGTTTTAGGTCTTTATTACAAGATTTGGAACACTATGATTTTTCTATTTAATGAAATTGAATTTAATTAAATTAAAAGTTAAAAAGAAAATTAAATAAATGATATTAAGGGGAAGATAAGAAATAATAAAGAAATATTTAATGATAATAATAAAAATATTAATGATGATGATGATGATTATTATTATTATTATTTTATTAGTTTTTTTAGAAAACCAAATGGAGGCCCTCTCCTCCCCCTTACTGGGTCAGGTGATGCATAACGCCCCCTCCGTCTAGGCTACGTGGAATGTTTCACCTTGCCTCCCTTCGATCTTAGTTTTTTCTAGATGATTTCTTACGGGGTATCTCATGGATCATAAATGGATGAGTTTTTCTCCCTTTTTCAATCTGTTTTCTGGAATATTCATCTCCTGGTGTAGTTTGTACAAACTTCTTATGGATCGGTAGAACTGAGTTTCCTATTTAATTTGATGTAGGGTTGTGTAGAGGGTGTATGGGGACCCACTGGCCAATGATCCGACAACTGTCACTGAAGGTGTGGAGGTTCGTGTCAGTTTAGTCAACCATCATCAATTTGATGTAAGGTTTTATATAAATAATTTTTTTGAACCATTTATTCTTGGGTATAATGGTGTTAATGAGACCCAAAGGAATTGTTGTAGGGTGTTGCGATCGATTCCAAGTGTGAAGACGTATATTCCAAGGTATTAATATTTATATATATAGATCTCATGTTTGTGTTTCCACATGGTTTATAGAACACATGTAGTGGTTTAAGGGTATATATATATATATATGGAAGTGAATTCATGCGATCGAGTGACTGTTTGAGTTAGAAAGATTTGGCAAGAACATTATTTGAGGTAGTGTCCTCAACCTTGCCTTTAATTTAAAACAATGCAGTTGTTGTTGATTTACTACCTTTGAGAAATTGAACTATAATTCTTGAATGAACATCAGTTTTTTCTAAATGATTTGTTAGAGCACAACATCATGTTTTTGTAATAAAACCCCTATATCAGATGTGTGCTACCTTCAAACTAAAATTGTAGTGAGTTTAATATTTAAGATTTCTTAGCTTGATGATCCGTGGTTTTCCTATTCTTTCCTATAAATAGGAAGCTTGATTAATTAAAGGAATATGGTTTTGTTATCTCGGAGATGTATGAAATCCATTTAATGTTGACACACAAGGATTAAATGATTCCAATGAACTAGAAATGGATTCATGTGTTGGTAAACCCATGTGAAAAGAATAAGAGTGCATGGAAATAAATAGGTCGGTATGCCCATGTGATAATAATGAATGTGAACTATAATAATGGGTGGGTATAATATTTGGTGGCACTGGTTTTGGATTGGGATTAAACAATGGGTTAATTAATTATAAGAGTTGAATTAATTTTGATGCAAATTATGTTTAATGAGTAGGTATACTCATTATATGCCTTGAATGAAAAATAGGTAAACGATTGGGTAAACTCATGGGATGTATTTAAATATGAAATGTCAACAAGAGAGGGTATACACACATTGAATGTAAAGGTTTTTATGAGAGGTTATATTCACATGGGTTGCTTTTTTAAATAAATTAGAATTATTTGTTAAAGGTGAAATGGAACTGATTAGGATGGTATGAGTACTCCTTGGGTTAATGTAATAAGAACGGCTTATGATTGTTTACATAAATTTAGTGAACGTGAAACATATAAGATTATATAGTATATACCTATGCTTTATATTCATAAATCCCCTTCTGTAAAAAATAAATGTTTTATAAAAATTGTAAATGGCATGTGATATGAATGAGAGTCTTACCTCATGCGTTGAACTGAATATGTGACCATGATGATATAATGTGAATTGAGAATCCATGAGATTTTGACTTATGTTAAAATTGTGATATTTTTGATATATATATATATGTGTGTGTGTGTGCGTGATTGTTAAATGGGTTGTGATACATGGAATGATGCTCTAAATACTCAAGGTGTGATAGAAATTATGTCCTTTACCTATGATATATATATATATATATATATATGTATGATTGATTGATTGATAAATGGGATGTGAGATATGGACTAATACATCAAATACTCATGAGGTAATAGAAATAATTTTCTACCACAATGATATATATATATATATATATGATTTATAAATGGTTTGGGAGATGGGGACTGATGCTCCAAATACTTTCAAGGTGCTAGACATAATGTTCTACACCAATGATATATATTTATGTGAATGATTGATAAATAGGTTGTGTGACCGGGATGGATGATCCAAATACTCACGGGGTGCTAGACATGATGTTCTACACCCATGATATATATATATATATACATATAAATATATGATTGATTAAAAGGGTGTGATATAGAGACTGATGCTCCAAAAACTCACGGGGTGCTAGACATGGTGTTCTATACACATTTATTGACATTCAAATATGGGTCCAATTTTTCATATATGAATTGAATTCAAAGGATAATAAAGGAAAATGTTATATAATGATTACAAATTGAGTATGAGAAATGGTTCAAACTATGGCATGGACCGAGGTAGGTTTTGAGTTATAAGTATCCATGGGAACCTGGGGGTATATATGGTTAAATAAATGATACTTTAATAAATTTAAAACAATTTACTTTATTAAATGTGTTTTATTATTTATAAAACTCCATAAACTATATATATATATAATTGAAATAATCAGACTCTTATTCTGGAAATGATCCGAAGATGGTATCGTCATCAGGTGTCCCTTAGAAATATCGATGAGTTTTTGTTTATTTATTCAGTTATATTATTACTTCAATATACCTGCACACTGTTTAATTATTATTCACCATCTTTTTTGGGCTAGTAACCAGTGGGTGAAGGCCTACTAAGATTTTATATCACACCCTTCTCAGGTACCCTTGGTACCTTAGTAGATCATATATTTACATAACCTAGGTTTAATTTCGTGTTGCCTAGACTTTGAGTTAGGAGAAAAGGACTGTGATGAAGCTCAGGATGCTCGATGAGATCACCCATGGGGCGTTTCTAGTTTTACCTTTTTTTAAAATGTATTGTAAAGTATGTTGAATTGTTTACTTATATAAATTATGTATCATCACCATTTCATGTATTCATCTATGGTTAAAAATGGCATTGGCCATTTTAATGAAATTGATCATATTATTCATTAACTGCTCTATTATCTATTCACTGCTTCCACTATTGGAATCAATTTATAAACTAATATACTATTATGAAAACTTTTATATGAGGGCATAGTTTCCACAATATCACCTCCTGAGACCCTCGATTCTAGTCAGATTCCTCTATAAAATGAGGAGATGCATCACAAAGATCCATCTCTTTTAATATATATATCCAGAACACATTTTTAATAATGTCCCACCAAGTAATTGCCAAAAAAAATCCAAAAACCCTCATAAATACCACCCCGTCCAAATAACAAGATTCTACAAAGTATGATTATATAAATTAATGGGATGAATTAATATGATATATATTATACTAATATCATTCTCAAAATGATATAACTATAATGTTATAAGAGAAATAATAACTTATAAAAAAAACATGCGCTAGAAAATAAATATGTTAACACCTGACATATGAGTGATAATGTTACTAAATGGATGATAATATGATCATATATGATATCCTACGAATGAATATTATTCTGAAATAAGTATATAAGTTTTTTAAATTATTATACATGCATTTCAAATACATACAAAGGAAATCAGACATAAGGTAAGAGATAATTTTGCAATCTCATTTTTAGATGGGATTGTTTATACATAAGGATTTACTGGGGCATATTTATCATCCAAGACCAAGTTTTATAAATATTTATTATAAAATATTCTTAATATTCTTCTTCAACTATTTAAATTTAATTTTACCCATCAGTGAAAATTTTACAAAATGGTATAAAAATAATCTTTTGTCGTTTTCAATAAGAGGTGCTTTTTGACTTCACGACAAAAGTATGAGAAGAATGTTTTAAATTCTATGGAATGAACAGATTAGTACACATTACTAGGGTTTTACATCCAATTATCTTCCTTTATAGGATTTCAGGTTTATTTTCTGAGAAATTATTTTCTTTTAAAATTGTGTGGCATTTTGAGAAAAACACATTTTGTAAGATGAAAGGATATTTACCTCAAGAATTAATTTCAAGTGATATATAAAAATATTTTCCACCTAATATGACATTATTTAAATAGGGTTATGTTTTTGTCCCTATTATTACTATGGTTTTATTGTTTTCATGATGGAATTATATTTATGAAATCCATTTTTGGATTAAGTTATAATGGAATGATATTTAGTAAACCGATTTTATTCTTTGAGTTATGATATGATAAATGATTTATGTTTTTATGAAATAGATAAGAATAATTTAATTATAAGATCGACATGACCTATATCTCCCACTAATTGATTGTTTAAATATTTATATCTCATGAGATAGATATGGATAGGATGGAAAAAGATCTGAGTTCAGTAGTATAGGTATGGAACAAGGAGTGAACATGGTTTAGTAATGTAGTTTTTATGATATTTTGGTCTTTGTAATGAGTCTTGTCTAATATGAAATGATTTTATATACCTATGTGTATGCCAAAAAATTACATGTCTTATGTTATTAGTTTTTGGATTACATTCATTGATTCCTATGAACTTTTAAGATTTATTCAATAACATGATATCACGATCTTTTATATGCTGGATAAGACTTTCAAATGTTATATTCTTATATCTTATAATTATCATATGATTGGTATCTCCCTTTTATGCCCTTACTAAGCAGTTGATCTCACCCATTCATATATTTCTTTTCCCCAGGGTGTGAAGAAGGGTATTAAGTAAGACACTATAACTATATAGTCATGTGATGGCTTTGCTATATTTTTTAATAAATATTCTTCAATTTTCAAGTAATATACATGTATGTAATTTCTAGTTCATTATAGAAAAGATATTAATTCATAATTTCTCCTTTTATTATATTTATTTATTCTCCTAACACACATCCTTTTATAAAAATATTATCTATTTTTGGGTAAATTAATGTACATGGAGATGCCCTATCATGGAATGTTTTCCACGTATAAAATACATGAGGTCAATTTCTCAGGAAAAGTGATTCGTGACTACTTTTTGATTGTTCTAGATTGATCATATATCTCTCTATAAATACTTCAATTGGTTACATGGATTAATTATAGGTTAGTGTTCAATGTATAGATTCTGGTGTTTCATACACGATGATATTTTTTTTTGATAGTTTCAATATTTGTTCATCCAATATGTCTTTTTTACAACATACTCTAGTCCTAGTTATTGATTCTTGTTTCTATATCTACTCATTATTTTATAACATATAAAAAGAGTTATCTTAAGGGTGGAAATATACTTCCCTTATTTTTTAGAATGACTCAATTCTAATATCTTCATTTGATACTCTATTATATCCTTAAAATGAGTTTTAGGGTACTATAATTTCAATCCTTAAGAATAGAGTGGCATGAACCCTTTATAATATTATGATGTAATATCCTCTAAAAGATTCATTTCTAACAATATCCTAAATTGATTTTAGTCAGAGGAGTCCCCCAATATTCAAACATCAATTTTTTTTATTGTTATCCAAACTATAAAAATGATGTTATCCTCTTAAAATATAATTAAAAATGAAATGATACATGATTAGTGCATATCTTATAATGGTATGGGGAAAATACAAGCATAAAATTATTTACTCTAATGTAAAAAATGTTATTCTTAATTAGAATATTATAAATTACCTTTTATCATAATGGCAAAATATTAAATATTTATCTTATAGAACAATTCATGAAATCTAAAATCATCACAATACACTATTATTTCAACACACCCAACTAGAATTTTTTTATTAGTTTGATTCTAAATTTTACTATATGTTTATTCAATTTAATTTAATATGATTTTATTTTTTATGTTGACATGAAGGAATTGTTGGTTGTATATGTCATTATAATTTCATTGAACAACATCTCTTGTTGTATGAATGAAATATTATTAGTAAAAATTATTTATAATTTCCATATACCATATTTAATAATCTAGAATTTACATTCCATAAAATCATATAGTATTTTTTTTGTTCTTTATTAGTGGTATTCAGTCAGGGGAATGATCTATGATTTTAGTCAATTTGAAAAAACAACTCTATATCAGCGACACTATTCTTTCCCAAAGCATAACTTTTTTTATCAGATATTCATTGATTACCATTCTATTCATTTAAAATTCATCTAGGTTTCATGATTCATCTCCACCTAATGTATTATTATTTATGAAAAAATTAGTTTGACTATGTCCACCCAAGTGTCTCCCACAATGAATTCCCACTTTATTCACTCGATGCTTAACGTAATTTCATCTTTTGTGAATTAACTTTTATGTTGTTTACATTTGGAAAACGAAAAATCGATTATTCCAAATCTACGAAAAAATTAATAATTTGAAGTCTTTTGGATTTTTAATGATAATTATTTTTGGGTTTCTATTTTAAAATATCAGAAATTTCATTCCCAAGAAGTTCCATATGGTTAAATTATGATGGAGAATGAAAAAATTACCATGTTACATCATGATTCATTATAGCTGATGTATGTTCAAAAGAAATCTAATTTGTTTAATAGAATATAATTAGGAGGTTTTCCGTTATAATTATGATGAATAATAGTATTAAAGATAGTATGCGATAAACAAAATGTGTTTTTTTATAAATTACACCACAATGTATGAGTTTAGAGGATATGAAAAATTGGTTCATGAATATAAGAAAGCCTCAAGAAGTGATACAATGCATGTAATTTTTGAGTTATTTATGTCTCTGGAGGATTTAGTTGGGTGGAAGATGAGAAATATTATTGCATCTTGTTGAAATTATAAAGGCCAATAAAGGTTTTATGATGGTCAATGATGTCCCTAGTGTTTAGACATTGGAGTTTTTAGCTATGGAAATTGAAAACTAAGATTCATCATAGTCATAAATATGGTGTGTAAGGAATAATATCACTATTAACTAAGGGTTCCATTCCAATATAATGGATGCTTCCATTAAATAATGGTTCAACAAGACAACATAGGATCTCTCACCACTGTAATAATGAAGTACTAACATGATAACAAAATGACCCCAATATAAGTGGTGTAATTTTCCCAAGTGAAATAATAAAATATAAAAACTAATACAAGGATGATGATTCATGTTAAATTATGAGTCAAATCTATATGGAAAACACCTGGGTGAATCAAGGTGTTGGATGTTGAGTTGAAAAAAACATAGTCAACCGAAAAAATTACAGATCAAATGAGTAAAGGGATGTTAAAATGGTCAGATAATATATTTTTTGGGAATTGTTTTCTTACTACTGGATAGTTATTAAAAAATTGTATTTTCCTTCCAACATTGAAGTAAAAAATTTCCTACTAAATAATGAATATGTCATCACTATTGAATTGATTTATAAAACAATATACACACCATGGAATTATTTTTTGAATTGTGTTTTTATTTATTATTTCATGTTTTGGATTTGGGGTATATTTTTAAAAGGAAGATCATGAGGTGATTGGATCTAGAGGTGATGGATAAATTGAGAATGTATGGTGCATGAAAATATTTATATCCATATATAAATAATTTTAAATTATATCAAATAGTATGTAATGGAAATCTAATATATATCATTGAAATATTAAAAGTGTGATTTTATACCTAGAGAATTAAAAATTATAAAAATGGATATAAATGATGACTTCAGGATGTTTTATTATATTTATTACATTCTATTGGAATTTCACCATGTTGTTGAATTATTTTTAGGGAAAAGTTTTAGATAGTTTAACTAGACCTTAATAAATATCCCCTGAGCCACAAGGCCAACGTAGTATGGGGAAGCCAGCCATGAAATGACTACGGGATGACCTGCCCAAGAATAAGGTTATTGTGGGACATGTTAGGAGGAAAACACATGGTCAAGACTAGGACAAGTACTACATGATACTATTCCCATCATCATGAGACCAATTTCATGTTTGGGTATGTATATAGGTTCTCGTCCCCATAAAGGCATCTAACTTAAGAGTAGCATGATTTTACTTATTATCGAACACCCAAATCTTTGAGAACTATGTTGTAAGAAAGTTTTATGAATTTAATGTCCATATTTGAAAGAAAATGATGATTCCACAACTCTTTTTCATGTCTGACCACTCAGACCATCCCTAGTCACTAACTGTTCCACATGACACCACCAGCCTCGATGTGCAACTCGCTAGAGATAGCATGGAAGTAATATAGGAAGCTCAATCTCTAACTATTGATAACTTACATGGCTATGAATAACCATAGAAAATTATAGAAACTAGATATAACCACCATGAATCCATTTTTGTCCAATAAATGGTTTTTCATGATATCCAGGAGTCGAAACAAGTGACTATGACAGCCAGATAAATTGAGGAGGAACACTATATCAATTCCTCAACCATTGTTGCATGGAATAACCAAGAGAGTTTTTCTATAATGTGGTAGTATTTTTTCAAATGAGTAGATAATGTTAATGGAAACATTGAATTCCACCCCAAAATTTTTGTATGAGTCTCAAGATTAAAATTCATATGTATATGATGACAGATACATAGAGTAATGATAATTCAATTGCATAATTTTTTTCATGAAATGAATACATAAGGGATGTTTCATTTACCTATGTATACCAATAAATGATTATTCTACACAATACTATTATTAAAAATGCATATATGAAATTTGTTAAGAATTGACTATGTGAATCTGTGTGAAAAATGGAAATGTGAGGGATTTTGGGAACATCTAGAGTGCGTCGATTGGTGAAAACTGTTACATTGATATTTGAAAAAATTAATACATCACATATGTATTCATTGAAATCTATTTAAAAGGGATCTATAGATTCTTAGTGATCATGGTTTAATTTAATTTATAGATATAAATCCACATAGAATAAAAAAATCATTTAAAAGAAGAAAATATATGGTACCAATACATGAGATTTACATGAAGAAGGAGATACTTGGATTCTAAGAAGTTGAAAGTATATTTATTTCTCATCTATACATCTGAAGGAAATAATCACACAAATTATGAGAATAAGTCTTCACCATTATACTAAGACATTATGTGATAGAAGAATATTATAGTTGGATTTTAAATACAACTCATCTGAGATATTAGATTGCTAGGAATTTTGAAACCCTCAATATCATAGTATATTTTATATGAGTTTGAAAAAATTAAATCATTGACTAAGATAAATAATGATACATGAGATAAAAATAATAGGAGAATATGTTATTACTCCCTTTATAAATAAGAGTGTTTTTTTACCAAAGAAAACATCATAGGACCCCAACTACTTCTTCTCTAAGAACACAACTGCATTCAATTTTTCTTTATTTTTTTTTATTTTAAATTTATTTATCCCCCTCATTAACCCATTATTTTTTCCTTAATATAGGGGTAGAAACATTGAGTGGTTTGGCGAAGGGTAGGTAAAAAAAGTCTATTTCTTGATTCTTATAACATTATTGGAATTCATAGTTAATTTTCTGTATAATTTTGTATTCAATTAATAATATTATAATTCATTATGAATAACATCTTATTCATGTTTGATCATGAATATTAATTATTTCTATATATAAGAGTTATTTTCTTCAAAAACTCGGTTTAAATATTATTGAATATTTTTTTAGAAATTGAAATACTATTTTTGTTGATTAATAAATATGTGAGGTGGAAACAATGGTCATTCTAGATTGTACTATAATTTCAATACCAAATTTGGTATTTCATAGTTCATCCAAAGGAAAATAATTGTGGTTTTCATAGAGTTTAATGATAATAGTCATAACATTTGAATTTTGAATATTATTTTCATAATAAATAAAAAAAATGAAGGGTTAATTGAAATAAATATTGCAAATTATTCAATTTAAATAATTGAAAATCATTTGTGATTCATTTAAAAGGAGAATATGATAGGATTAAAAAATTGATTCCAATCCAAAACCCACTCACTTATATTTCATTTATGAATTCTAAAAAACCTTATTATTTGTTTTATAGTATTTAATTTAGTTTTATTATATTCTTTTTCACCGTGAAAACAAGATTAAACCACTACTCCTTAAAGAAGACTGTGGTTTCTGCTCATACTACACATCATATTGAAACTAAATAGCTTTTAACGTAACCCACGACATGTGTTATTCATGTATTCTAGGGATATTAGTCATCATATTTCTTATAATCTATGTCATGGAGTTGATTGATCATATGGAGATTCATCTAATAATTAAATTCCCAATGAAAAATATTATATTAATAAAGAACCATTCGTAATATGGAAAAATACATTCTTATTAAAAAAGTTTGATAGAATGATGGTTCCTCTTCTTATGGGTTTTACCAATAAGTGTTAATAGGGTTGGTTATGTTTTTTTCAAAGAACTATCACATTATTGCTTCTTAAAACACAACATCAATTAATTCAAAGTATATTTCATACAAAATAGTGGTGATACAAGAGGGAATCTAGGATATAAAAATTCCCTAGGAATAATGTACCTCTTGATGAATGTTCATTTATTGTTGATATATAATTTTTAATTGAAAAAATGGGGTTCTGATAGAGGAGGAGTCAGTCATATTAGTATAATAATACCACTAGAATATGGAAATATTATTTGTGGTGTTTATGGGTATATCCAATGAACAATACATTAGTAGGATTCATACATCTTATTTAATTGATTAGGTTGTATTTAGAATTTTTTTGTAAGGCTACGTTTTGAATTGTTTTTATTATTACCATTGTAATCCAAATTCATTGTGTTCTTGGGTTTTGTTCTGAATGTGTTGTAATTGGTTAATCATGTTGCGATGCTCTGATTGTGGAAGATACAGACTTGGAAGAACATTCTACTCCCAAATGGATTTCTATTTTAATGAATATTGAAATTAGCTGGTTATTCTGATATTTAAAATCAGGGAAACAAGAACATGAATTGGGATAATGCTATCTATTCAAATATTAGTGAAATATGACTTAATCCTGAAGATGGGGAAGTTATCACAAATTAATTCAGTTTTATTTTCAATTCAAGGATAGTGGAAAGTTTCAATAGGGTGTAATCCTAGCTAGGAAATATCCATAGGTCCAAAAATAATATATCTAATAGGGGGACTAATTTTGTTGCAATATCTTCTCTTGGACCCAACTATTGTGTAAGGAAAAGATCTCTATTATTTAATTTTCAAATCAGTTGAGTGGGGGAAGGTGGTATGCTTTACACATGGAAAACCTAACCCTAGAATCCTAGAACATGTGACTTATACCATTAAATTTTCAAGAAATATAAGAAATCACAACCCAAAGGACTTAATAGTTTATTATTCCTGGTTAAAAATATACATACTTGTGTCTTGTAATATATTTGAATAGAATATTAAAATATAATTTTTTTCAAGAATAAACCAATTCACTCTAGTATATCTTTGCATATATTTCATAGTACATATAATGTAATCTTGGGGAAAGTGAAAAAATATTGGTTATCTCAAATTATTAGTATGTTTTAAGTATAATTGATGAAATAATGAGTCAATGAGAATAATAATTATTTCAAGGTAAATAACTAAGCTCACATTCCATTTAAATAAATTTAAAATGAATAAATAAATATGTAAAGAAAAAAAATGGGTACACATTTAATTTAAATAATTAAATAAATAAAAATCATTATCGCGAGGAAAAAAACAAGTCACATTCTATTTCATCAATAAAATTAAAATTGAAAGAATTCAAAGATAAAATCATAGTGAAAATATCATGGAAAATAATAATTGAGTTCTAAATGAATAGAATTCATAAATATTGGATTCCAAGTTTCCTAGGTACATGAAACATTTTCTGTTAAGGCATTTCACAAGAAGGTTTAAAATATACTGTGTAAAAACACATTTAGTTGAGGCTATCCAACTAATTCATCCAATGAAAATACTAATCCATCAAGAGGAATACATTAAACTATCCCAAATCAATGTCATTATAGTAAAAATCCTTCCTTATATATTTAGTTATTGAATTTTCTAATAAAAGGGTGAATTATCAAATATCCATATTTATTAAAGAAGAAATATTTATTAATATTTCCCCAGATAATCAATTAAAATTAAAATTGACCACTATATGTTAAAATGTTATAAAATTTTGGAAATAATTTTATCCAAGAAAACAAATTTCTATATATAGGGGAAATATTATGTATACTAGTTATAGGAAAGTGAAAACATTAATAGAATGTTATTAAAAACAAAAATAAACTAAATTTGTGAATTCTAATAATTTCTTAATTCAAAATTATCAAAATAAATTAATAGAAAAAATTATTATTGTATCAATACAACTTATACCCATTTAAGTAAGAACAAGGAATTATTTTCATTGATGAATATAAATACTATAAAAATATCCTAAAATACTTTCTTTATGAAAACATCTTTTTCCAATTGAAAATATTATGAATTATTTTATGAAAATGAATTTCAAAATAATTTTATTTAAAAATAACTTTTTTAATATTGAAAATTAATCATAAATGATATGATGGTCATTTTAATGAAGAATTCTGTATATTCCATAAAGAACATTAAATTTTCATAGTAAATTTTTCTACTAAAGTTCATCTTTAAGATACCAAAAAGAGGAATCTTTTTTTTAAAAAGGCATAAAGCTTAAAAGAATATTTTAATAAATAAATATAAAAATGTAAAAAAAATTAAATTTTTTTAGGAAAATCTTCTTTGTAGGAAAATATTTTTTCGGCCGAATGGAGAAATGAAGCCAAATATTATCAAAACATTTTATCAATAAATTTTAACTACCAAAGAGCTAAAAAATTGAACTATCACTTGAAAAATATTATGAATAACTAGAGAAGAATAAAGCTAATTGGTTTATCAAATAAAGATGATATAATCTCTTCTAATAGAAGTTCAAGAATTAAAAATCTTGATTAGAATGAGACTTTGGAATAATCTATTCAAATGATCATTAAATTGTAGTAAGGTTCAATAAATTAATAGACTATGTGTATAAAATGTAAATCCACATAAAAAGGTATTAATATATATTCAAAATTCATTATATACATAATAATATAATATTTACATAAACAAGGAATTAATATAACCCAATGAAATAGAATTGAATAAAATAAATATTTATAACTTGGTAACATCTAATTAAAATCTCCAAAAATGAAATAATTAAAATTAAAAATTAAAATAAAACTAATTATTCATTATCAATGCTATTATATTTCAAATGTATATACATATACCAATTAAATGTAATTAGGTTTATAACATTACAATATGCCATAATCAAATGAAATTAACTCTAAATCCATTACCTTATGCTTCATTTTGGTTGAACATGATTTCACATACAATATATTTGTTTTAAAAATGTTATTAAATTATAAAGAAACAATATTAATATATATTTTATAATATAATATTTTTTTATTACATATTATCACCTAATTTTTAATATCTTTTAATTATATTCACCATTTCAAATATTATTTGCCTAGTTTTTCATAAATGTTTTGACAGGTTTTCTGGTTTTATCTTACTTATATCAAGATTTATCATATAAATAAAGTAATACATGAAATAAATATGATTTATATTCATTTTATATGTTTTTATAGTAATTAATAATTTTTTTATTGGAAATTAAATACACCATTGGTAGATATGGTAAGTCGTATGTACACATGAACGTCGTATCCATTCTCCTGTCATATTAAATGAATAAAAAGTAAATTATATATATATATATATATATAATTTTTATAGTATATTTTATATATGATATAAATGAGATATATTTATTATAACCATCATTAATACATTCCATGTAATGAGTGAATGAATTAGAATACTATATGAGGTAGAAGTCAACCGTACCAACGAGCAGCGATATAATATTCCCACAGAATGGAAAAAATAAATTTATGAAGGATAAAATAATTATAAACTTATAATAACGTCATAAATACCATAAATATCATATATAACTATAAATACATCATTAAATCTAACCATGAAATTTGGGAATTCAATAATGAATGACATCGGTTTGTGAGGCGGTATTCCACCAAATACAAAAATAATTATTTCAAAATAAATTTGATAGAAGTTTGTGTGGTTTTTGTTAATAACATTTTCATATAATAAATCCATATTGATTGTAATATGTTTGTTATGTTACTATGGTATTATATAATTTTTTGGTGGTAGATAAGGGAATAAGATAAATATGATTTTAGAAGAACATTTCTTCTTCTTTGGGTATCCTCTTTGGTTTGCAATAATTCCTTACTAAACATAATTTCATCCCATGATATGGATTATTAGATGAGTTGAGGTATTTTGGGAAGATATCTGGGTAGAAAAAGGCTGATCCAAGGTTTATTGTGGGTGTGATGTTGATAGGAGAGGATGTGGCCTTTTAAAAGTGGGGTGAGTGGAACACTGACTTTTTTTTTGAAAGATTGAATTAAAAACACATTTTATTTTTTTAAACATGAAACAATTGTTCTAAATTAATTACAATAGAAGTTATAATGTATAAATATTGACATAAAATCAGTTTTGGACACGTTTTGTGTCATTTTTACACCTTATTTTCTATTTTTAACCATTAAGTAAACTCGTTTTTACCTTAATCAGTGTAATTAATACTAATTATTTTAACAAATAATTTTGGTCACAAATTAAGTTAAATTCATTAGAAATTAGTTATTATTTTCATTCTAAATATTTAATACATTTCCCTAATTCAGTTCACATAAGTTAAAAAAACTAATTTAAGACTAATTTCGAAGATGTAGTGAGAAAGCATGGTTTTAATGTGAAAATTCTAAAAATATTATAATGTTTTTATATAAAAATTAAATATATAAGTGATTATATTGAGATAAATTGGATTAATAGATGTATAATTTAAATTGTTTTTAATTTTAAAACACTTAAATATATAATATATCAATATAAATTACTCAAAATGAAAGGTAGTTTTCAATTAAAATTTAGTATTTTCACTATTCATAAAAAAATGAATATTCTCAGAAAAGATCAAAAAAAAATCACCCTAATAAAATTTTAACATTGCAATTTAAAAAATGATTTTTTATATGAATTATCTATAATTTTTAAAAATAAAATTTAAATTATGTTTTAAAAGTATGATTAAATCATCTTTTTTGAAAATACCATTTTCCAAAAACTATTAATCTTTTGTTAAATAATTACTATTATTATTTATAATCAATATATAACCAATAAATGAGTGTAAAAAATATATTTTCATAAATTAGTTAATACTATTCACACCCTAAATTTCAATATATAGGCGATAATGGTCATATTAAATAATTCTATTAATTGTATATTGTTGTTTGATAACCCTTGGGCTTGTGGGTTACAAAAATTAGTTAAAAACATGTTATAGTTTGTAACCTAAGATAAATTTCTTGTTTTTTTATTGAAAAATATTGAATGTATTGAAATTATATAAAATGGTGAATATATTGTAATGTATCTATATTTTAAATTCCATTCTATTCATGGTATTTCATTTCATACACACTATTGAATATGATGTTCATATTTTTATTGGTCTCGGGTGTTACATTATCCACAACTTAAATAAATCATTTCCTCACAATTTAAACATTATCTAAAAAAATAATGGTTCTATATTTGGAAATTACATCATTTAAAACCCCATATAGATAGAGGTTAATAAAATATCCCTTTAATAAGATACATGTTGAAGTAAAAATGTCCAATGAAATCCCAAATAACTATGTTTCTATGTTGAAGGAAAGGTATGGAATGTGATGATATGGACATGGTGTAAATGTGTAAATAATTATAGAGAGTGATTTAGGTCATTGATCATTAGAAACTGAATGATCAATGGAATGTTATAGGGATCAAAAACCTAAACCAAATTGGGGTGTAATAGATTGTGATATAATAAGAAATAAGGATAATAGAAGGAAATTTTATTTCATAATATGTTTTAAGAACACTAATGAATTATTTTATATACAAAGAATATATGTAAGTATAGTTTCTAGATATATTTTTATTTCATAAGAGTAATTCCATCAATTGGATTTCCACCAATAAATTTCCATTTCATCATGAATTCCATGAATCGAATATCAAGAAAATGATTTTTATCTGAAGCACTAAAATTGAACTATAAATTTTCATACATTCCAAAAAATTGTGACATGTTATTCTGCCTATCATTATTTTTTTATAAAATAAATATATTTAATACATTAATATCTAAACTAAAAAGGTAATACTATTAGTTCATTATTAATATTTATTTATTATGTTATTTAACTAAAATATAATATATATTAAAAAGGTAATGATGTAGTCCAATGGTAAGAATGAAATGATTATTATCCTTCGGTCTTTGGTTCAAGCCCCACATTATTGTTGGATATGATGGGTTGTTACCCTTCATATCGGTTTTTATTTTTTTATTTTTTTAATATAATTCATATAAAGTTCCAAAAAATATATTGGGATCCTTTAAATAATGTTAATAATTAAATATCCCTTTGACTAATTTTTTCAACTTGTTTTTTATAAAAAATCTTACTAATATTATAAGACTATTTTTACAATTTTATTAATAATCATATCAACCATATTGGTGATCAATTCCATTTAACTTATTTCAATAAAATTTAAAAGAGTTATTCCTCAAAAATAGTTCCACTAAAAACTATTTTTGGAATTAATTTCTCACAAAATATCTTTAACCATGTGAAATTTCAACCAATTTTTTTTGAAGGGGGTTATTAAGAATTTTAGCTTATGATCAATCATAAACCCATAAACCCATGATAATATCCATAACTATAATGTTATGTAATAAACAATTTCTTCTATAATTTAAAGGATTAATTTTATATTTTATGATTCTTGTAACTGAAATACCATTAGTAAAAAACATCAAAAATGTATTTCTTGAATCATAATACAAAAATACTTCATCTATTTTATTTCCAGATAGGTCGTTCCTTGTTCAAGGGTTTAAACTAGTTCATTAATTGTAATTATTTTTTCAAATCCCTCATATTAAGTTGTATAAAAAATGTGATTTATCCTAATAATATTCACCATCAGTGTTAAAAAAGGTTTCTAGTAAGGCCCATTGTTGTGTATTATGTTACTCTCGAGTCTAAACCAATGTTATATTTTCAAATTGATTACCCCAAGTCACATATGTTCCAAAACAACATCCAATTGTTGTATATAGAAAGGGATGTATTGGAAGGAATAACAACATAATATCTACTTTGAAAAAACATTAGGTTTTTCTTCTGTACTTATCTTCATATTCCATTTTAGGGTTAGGATTACTAATATATTTTATTCTAAATTTAGATCCTAAGGTTTCTAATAAACATGATCCGATACCAACTATAGCAATTGTAACCCCATTTTCCCAGAGCTAGTACATACTACCATTAAATTTTCATAATATACATGGAATGTAATCCCAATGGACTAAAAAATTTAGTAGTGTTTTTAATCTAGATACACACATGAATTTTACAATACATTTGAATACATAAATTACAACAATTTTTATTAGATTAAATTTTTTCCCTAAATTATATCATTACATATAGTTCATAGTACGCTTTAAAGAATATTAATAAAAGTAATAAAAATAAGTGTGATTTAAAATACTCATTAAGGTGTATGTATTGTTCAATAAATAATTAATCTATGAGAATAATCCACATGGAATGTAAAATAATTGAGCGCACAATCTATTTAAAAAAATGTATTAGGAAAAAGCTGTATTATATTGAAAATTTCTAACCACATTCCATTTAATCAATGATGTAACACCCCGACCCCAGTTACCGAGAGTTGGTGCATTATTTTAATACATTGGCATGATTACAAGGAATCAAGTCCCAAAGGACCTATTAGTTTAGCAGTCTTTGAAAATAGATTACATACATGAATGTTACATTACACTTCATAACGTAAAAAACAACATAAAAAATGCTTTATGAATTCCATTATTCCCTTGTCTTAACCCTGCATATCAATCACAATATACTCCTTGGAATCCTGGGAAAAATAAAACATAGAAAGGGGTGAGCTCAAATGCTCCATAAGGGTAAACAATACAACAGAAACTTTAATAAATAAGCATAAACATTTAAGGCAATGTATAACTAAAACAAAACCCTTTTAAACTTAAACTTCAACATAGTATGGAAAACATAAAATGAAATAATTCCATTTACTTATTAGCATGTATATTCTACTAATCGAATAATCACATGAAATATCAATAACCACTTTCATAATGATGGAATGCATAATGCCAGACTATCATAACCACATAGCCAAGGCCTCGTGCCAAGACTACAAATAAGATTTTGTCAAGGCCTTGTGCTAAGACACTAGTTTGTATCATGAGACTTACCGATGCATCATGGAGCTATAACAGGCTCCACCCATCACATATTAAGTCCAATGCATTCCCATATGAAAAGGTTCAAACGTAACATAAACATTCGTATTAAAACTAGCATACGAAATGTAAATACTTCATCCATAAACCACGAATGGTATAAGAATAACACATCCACAGTCAAACACATCATAAAAACATAAAAAAAATATGAAAGTTGTGTATCATAATAAATAAACTTCAAATAAAAATTTAAAATCCATCAAAGGATGTTGACATAGATGAAATCAAAACTATTTTACAGAAATATCTCTTTTTTTGAAATTATTTAAAAGTCACACATTTATTAAGGAAGTAATTTAAAATAGATTTTTGAATCAAAGTGTCTCATACCACTTAGAAACATTTGAAAAGAAATATCATTTCAAAACATTCATGTCCATATAAATAAATCCTTAAAATCATTTTGAAAACATGGACATTAATTAAAAATATTTAGAAAGATAAATCTTTAAAACATTTAAAATTATGATTTTGATAAAGAGTACCTTTCAGAAATTCTTAAATTATTCATTTTGAAATCATTTAAAAGTAAAACAATTATAAAATAAAACATTTACTTTGAAAATTTCCATATAATCGTGTAAGGGAAGCTTCGAAATTTTTATAACGGTGGAAAATAGCCACACCCGCCGTATAAGTTAAAAAAACATTCTTACCTTAATTCTGTCGAAAAGGTTAAAAAGGAATTTTTTTTGAAAACGACGGAAATATTCCTTTATAAAATTCTTATAAAAAAGTCAAACAAGGGTATAAATTACCTTAACGCACATTCTTTAAAATATTAAGAATGTTTTGAAATACACTTTCAAGAAAACATAGATGTGGATGATAAAGAGGTCCCAATAGATAATTACGTATAAACAACCTCGGATAATGAAGAGATTGTGAAATAACCCTTACCTTGTACTTTTACTTGGTTGGGGGTATGTTAAACTCCTGTATAATGGTGAAATAATTGTTATTAAATTATACAAGAATCATATACATTAATATGATATCATATATGATCTTTTAACATTGCTTTGTTAATAATATCTTAGTACCATCGTCGTTTTGGGTGTTAACTTACTCGTTTTCTTTTATATGTTTTGTTACGTAAGCCATGGTTTTCATGGATAGTTTTTATCTTATTCATATAAAAAATGATATCAAGTACTTAAAAATTATTTTTAAATCATCAAATTATAATTATACTTTAATGGATATGATGGAGAATGAATCTCTTCGTGTTTGTGGAGACGGTAGTCCGTACGTACGCACGAGCGACAATATCATTCTTTTGATATTAAAATAACATATCATTGGATGGTATATCATAAATAAAAAATAATTATCATGTTATATTTATTATTTAAATGAATTACACATCATTATTATACCCATCCAAATAATAATGTTTTGAATAACAATTACACCACGACGTGGAGACGGTAAGCCGTACGTACACACGTATGGTGATATGTCATTCAAAGGATGGATAGAATAATGAAATATGGTTATACCATATTTATAATAACATCAATTTATATATAATATAATAGATTTATTATTTTATAATGGTAATATCAAAGAAAGAAGAAGTAGAAGAAGAAAGGAACTTGAAAAAGGGTGGTGAAATCATTACCTCTTCTTCGAGTTCTTTTTTTTGATTTGATCAAAAGGGCTCATTAGGTTGGCTTTATGACTAAAGGAAGGACTATAAGATGAATTGAGGGATGTTTATAGAGTATTTGGGCAGGTTTTTGCCAAACCAAAAGGCTTTGAATGTGTGAATTAGTGAGAAGGGGGAATTCCCTTTTATAAGAGGGGTGAGGGGAACCTTTGGAAAAGCTAGAAATATTATTTTATAATAAATTCATATTTGGTTTATAATGGATAAAAAGTGGAATATTTAAAGTTTAAGGTGTGGATGGGTATAAAACCACTCAACCAATAGAATTTAGACAGGTTTGGGTCACTATATTAACCTTATATTTAAGTATTAACTCTTAGTTAATTAGTTTCACTTTTACAATGTCTCTTTGTATTTTTATATTATATTGTCAATAAACATACTATATACATCCAAGAGACCCCCAAGTGGTCCATTAATGATACAAATATCATGATATAAGTCTCTTGGCCGATCTTTAGATTTTTAGTAATTTAATATCAATTGATAATATAATATGTTTTTTAAAAACTCTTTTATATCAATTTTGACACTATTCAATAATTGATTTTTTCAAAACTCATAACAGAATGATTACTTCAAGAAAAGTTAATTAAATAAATCATAACATTCCTTATTAACCTAGAAAATTATTTGTATTTAGAAAAAGTCTCAAATTAAATTTATTTGGGTATTTATAATATCAATTATTCTAACTTTTCACTATTATGGTAATTACTGCATCACCATCATGTCATGAATAAATTAAATTATTTAATGTCTAAAAATTATAAATAAAATACCATTATTCATAAAATCGTTTTAGATTTATAATGAATATTTATAGTCTAAAATACAACATATATGACCCTATGTAAAATTTTTTTTTCTAAAAGATATATGCTTGTGTCATTTTTGTATTCATTTTAACTTAATTAAAATAAAGTGTCCTTATCACTTACAAGTGGCTCCATGGGGTCCCAAAATCGACCCAAAGATTCCCATGGTCGAACATATATCAACCAATAATGTTAGGACACATTTTAGTGTAATTTGTTATTATTATAATATTATTTTTTAACTTTTATTTACCAGATTTATGCTTTAACCATGGTAAATAAAATATTTACCGAACTAATTATTCAAAATGTCTAAAAATAAAAGTTACCTATTTACACAATTTGAACATCCTGATTCCAAATATGGAATCCATTTTTCCAAATTCAGAACACAGAATTGGCAGAAATTAATTTAAAATTAATTCTCGTTGTTAAAACAAAATGCGTGTTTTTAAGAGATAATAACTATCAAAAGATTGACACTTGTTTATGTCCCGTTTAATGGTGAAATTTTGTCCAATGACCAACATTGTATTAAATGGTAAAAATATATTCTAAATATACTTTATAACCACTCAAATTCATAATTTATCACTACCGATTATTTTGATTAAAAAAATTTGTTTTTAATTAAAATTTAGTAATTTTCACCATTCATCAAAATATAAAAGTTATCCGAAAAGTACCAAAATTTCACCTGAGGATAAATTAGATATTCCAAATCCAAAAATGAAATCCATTTTGAGAGATAAAATTTATAAAATTTTAAAAAGTAGGTATTACTATGCATTACAGCTTGTTTGATTGGTTGTAGTGTGTGTTAGAACTCGAAGTTGCGTACAACACACGCTACTGTATTATTCAAAGAGAAGCATACCGTAGAAGCTTGGGGTGTTACATTGTAAATTTTTTTTATGTCCCCATTCTAAAGAATAAATTTATTTAGTTAAATTGAATATATAAAAGTTTAAAATATTTGATTTAAAAAAAGGGTTCGCTATTAAAGTTGGTAAAAGTGCATTTTTGAAAAATACTTCTTTTATCTGAAAAAAAGTAATTTGTTCTTACATTATGTATAAGAAACTCATAATATGGATTAAAAAATTATAAGGATTATATAATGTTCAAAATTTAGTTCATACTATTCATAACCTCTTTTGAACGGCTTGTTTGGTAAGTCATGGTGCGCTTGAACTCGATGTTACGTGTAGTGCAAGTTATTGAATTGTTTTGAAGAAGTACATACTATGAAATCTTGGGATGTTACATTCTTCCCTCCTTCAATAAATTGTTTCCTCAAAATTTTATATTCTTCTTCAAAAATAAAGGTTGAAAATAGAAAATATCTTTGTGGGAAAACCCACATCAGAAATTTGGTTAATAAAATTTAGTCTTAATAAGAGGAAAAGAGAAATGGAATGGTCACTACCAAATGATGATCTCGATTAGGAGAAAATTGGTGGAAATTAGAGACATATAATTGGAGGAAAAACAAAAATATTTATATGTGGTTATTGAGTTTATAAATCTTAAACAAGTTTAAAATTGAGGTCCTTAAATTCAGTAATCTATGAGGATTTAAAATCCCATCGGTTTAACAAAACATAAGGTATTAGGATAACACATTTTTGGTTTTAAGATCCATTCAATAAAGTATAAGAATTAATTTCTTCATAGAATAAGAGGAGAAGAAAAATATATACTTGAAAAGTAGAGTTACATCTTTTAATTAATTTCTATCACAAACTCATATTTCACTCTAAACGATAATAGAACTTAAAAAATATATTCTATTTATCCTATTTGTTTGGGGTTAAAAAATGAATTTATAATTCATCTACTAGACCTTCTTAAAATAAAATACATTATTTAATCTAGGAAATCTTGTGGGCCAGTGGTAGGTGATACAGCCTTGTCGCCCTTCAGTTGCGGGTTCAAGTCTCACGGCCCTGCCGGTCGCGACGGGTTGCCGCCCGAACTCCGGGTTGTCCTTTTATGGAAATCCAAAATTAATCTCAAACTAGAATTATCCAAAATACTTTTGTCCAAACTCATAGTCCAACATTTATATGGAAGGTAAACATAATGTAGATCCTTTTCACCCCGTAATAGAATATGAATACCTTCATCATGTATTCTTTTAAAACACAGAATCATCCTAAATTACCATAATCCTTATTGATTACATTCATGCTCCCTTATTCCATATAGAATGCTGGATATACTTCATCCATCCAAAAATGTTGTAAACTCCAACAATTATGGAATATAAAAATCTTTAATCGGTTTCAAGGCAGTCAGGAATATCTAATATAATTTTCCCAAATCAACCATATCTTATTCCAAAATAAGTACCTCAATATTAGGACCATATTAAGGTTTATCTTTCCTTCAACCATGTAATTTCCAAAAAGTTTAACTTGCTGTAGAGTCACTTTTCTTAGTACCATAAAATCTAAATTCCTCAATGAAATAGTACTGCAGTACAATACTTATATACTCCATAATTATTATAACAAGTACAATGCTGATACAACAGTCATATGACATAATCAAAATAATAACTCTAATACTTCCTCTTTATCTGTGGTAGTATCATAACTTGATTGTTATCCAATTGCATCATTTTCAGCATAGTCTAATGATAGGTTCGCGTAGTGTCCATGCTCCTTGAAAATGAAGCATTTTACATTTGAAACCATTTTCTTACCCTTGTAGTCATGTACTTGGTGCCCTTTTTACTACACACTTAGAACAAACATCCATTCCTTTCAGGCAAGTTCCATGGTGTTTCTTCCCACAGTTATCACATATGGGGAAATTCTTCTTTTCCCTCTTCTCTTTATCCATATTTATCTCTTCCATCCTTTTCTTCTTTTTCTTCCCTTCAAAGCCATATGACTTAGTAAACTCTTTAGTTGTATTATCCACACATGATACTATTTCTTCATATGATGATAATACGTGGGAGACTATTTCCCTTCTAAATGATGGCTTAATACCATTAAAGATACGATCCTTCTTACTCTTTGGATCATACATCTTACTGGAGTTCACATTCCTTTTACTGAGTGCCATTTCTATACAATAGCATAAACTAGGTCAGTTTATGAATTGCAATGAATAATTCCAAACTTGTAAAATACCTAACACAAACTGAACAGTTTATGGATATAATCCATAATAAAAAAAATGTTTTTTTGAGTAAGTATATACTCATGATCCCTTCATAATGGTTTGTAAAGAAAATGAGAATTATCCTAAGCATATACCCCGGGAGTGTTGTAACCAAGAGTGTAGCAAGACCCGTTGTCGTGCACCAGTTCCCGTTCGAGTCTAGCTCAAATCGGTGTTTTCGGGTTTTACCCCTAGGTACATCTATGCCAGAGCCGCCTCTACCAGCTCGTATCCAGACAGGGATTTATTGCTCGGAAAACTCAAAAAATCTCTACAATACAAAAATTCTAGTATTTTTTTCTATACTAATCCTCAAAGTCTATCTTATGGTTATGTGCTCTAATCAGAGTTTATCTAAATCTAGTTTTCAAGGTTATTGCTAACTTCCTCTGATACCAACTGTAACACCCCGACCCCAGTTACCTAGAGTCGGTGAATTATTTTAATACATTGGCATGATTACAAGGAATCAAGTCCCAAAGGACCGATTAGTTTAGAAGTCTTGGAAAATAGATTACATACATGAATGTTACATTACACTTCATAACATACAAAACAACATAAATAATCCTTTATGAATGCCATTATTCCCTTGCCTTAACCCTGCATATCAATCACAATATACTTCTTGGAATCCTGGGAAAAGTAAAACATAGAAAGGGGTGAGCTCAAACGCTCCGTAAGAGTAAGCAATACAGCAGAAACTTTCATAAATAAGCATAAACATTTAAGGCAATGTATAACTAAAACAAAACCCTTTTAAACTTAAACTACAACATAGTATGGAAAAAATAAAATGAAATAATTTCATTTACTTATTCACACGGATATTCTACTAATCGAATAATCACATGCAATATCAATAACCACTTTCATAATGATGGAATGCATAATTCCAGACTATCATAACCACATAGCCAAGGCCTCGTGCCAAGACTACAAATAAGATTTTGTCAAGGCCTTGTTCCAAGACACTAGTTTGTCACATGAGACCTACCGATGCATCGAGGATCTATAGCGGGCTCCACTCATCACATATTAAGTCCAATGCATTCCCATATGAAAAGTTTCAAACATAAAATAAACATTCGTATTAAAACTAGCATACTAAATGTAAATACTTCATCCATAAACCACGAATGGTATAATAATAACACATCCACAGTCAAACACATCACAAAAACATCAAAACAATATGGAAGTTTTGTATCATAATAAATCAGCTTCAAATAAACTTAAAATCCATGAAATGATGTTCACATAGATGAAATCAAAACTATTTGAGAGAAATATCTCTTTTTTTGAAATTATTTAAAAGTCACACATTTATTAAGGAAGTAATTTAAAAGAGATTTTTGAATCAAAGTGTCCCATACCACTTCGAAACATTTGAAAATAAATATCATTTCAAAACATTTATGTCCATATAAATTAATCCTTAAAATCATTTTGAAAAAATGGACATTAATTAAAAATATTTAGAAAGATAAATCTTTAAAACATTTAAAATTATGATTTTGATAAAGCGTAACTTTCATAAATTCTTAAAATATTAATTTTGAAATAATTTAAAAGTCACATAATTATAAAATAAAACATTTAATTTGAAAATATCCTTATAATCTTGTAATGGAAGCTTCAAAAATTTTATAATGGTGGAAAATAGCCGCACCCGCCGTATAAGTTAAAAAAAATATTCTTACCTTAATTGTTTCGAAAAGGTTAAAAAGGACCTTGTTTGGAAAACGACGGAAAGATTACTTTATAAAATTCTTATAAAAAAGTCAAACAAGGGTATAAATAACTTTAAACCATATTCTATAAAATAGTAATAATTTTTTGAAATATACTTTCAAGAAACATGGATGTGTATGATAAAGAGGTCCTAGTAGATAATTACGTATAAACAACCATGGATAATGAAGAGATTGTGAAATAACCATTACCTTGTACTTTTTCTTGGTTGGGGGTAGTTTAACCTCCTGTATAATTGTGAAATAATTTTTATTAAATTATACAAGAATCATATAAATTAATATGATATCATATATGATCTTTTAACATTGCTTTGTTAATAATATCTTAGTATTATCGTCGTTTTGGGTGTTAACTTACTCGTTTTCTTTTATATTTTTTGTTACGTAAGCCATGGTTGTCATGGATAGGTTGTATCTTATTCATATCCAGAATGATATCAAGTCCTTAAACATTATTTTTAAATCATCAAATGATAATTATACTTGAATGGATACGATGGAGAATGAATCTCATCGCGTTCGTGGAGACGGTAGTCCATACGTACGCACGAGCGACAATATCATTATTTTGATGTTAAAATAATATATAATTGGATGTTATATCATTTATACAGAATAATTATCATGTTATATTTATTATTTACATGAATTACACATCATTATTATACCCATCCAAATAATAATTTTTTGAATAACAATTACACCACGACGTGGAGACGGTTAGCCGTACGTACGCACGTATGGTGATATGTAATTCAAAGGATGGATAGAATACTGAAATATGGTTGTACCATGTCTATAATAACAAAAATTTATATATAATATACTGGATTTATTATTTTAGAATGGTAATAACAAATAATGAATAAGTGGAAGAAGAAAGGAACTTGAAAAAGGGTGGTGAAATCATTACCTCTTCTTCAGGTTCTTCCTTTTGATTTGATCAATAGGGATCCTTAGGTTGGATTTATGACTAAAGTAATGACTCTAGGATTAAGTGAGGTAAGTTGAGAGAGTATTTGGGAAGGGGTTGTCTGAACCAAAAGGCTTTGAATGTGTGAATTAGTGAGAAGGGGGAGTGTCCTTTTATAAGAGGGGTGAGGGGCACCTTTGGAAAAGTTAGAAATACTATTTTATAATAAATTCATATTCAGTTTCTAATGGATAAAAAGTGTATTATTTAAAGGTTAAGGTAAGTATGGGTCTAAAAGAACTCATCCAATAGAATTTAGACAGGTTTGGGTCACTATATTAACCTTATCTTTAAGTATTAACTCTTAGTTAATTAGTTTCACTTTTATAATGTCTCTTTGTATTTTTATATTATATGGTAAATAAACTTACTATATTCATAAAAGAGACCCCAAGTGGTCCATTAATGATACAAATATCATGATATTAGTCTCTTGGCCGAACCTTAGATTTTTAGGAATTTAATATAAATTGATAATATAATATTTGTTTTAAAAACTCTTTTATGTCAATTTTGACACTATTAAATAATTGATTTTTGTAAAACTCATAACAAAATGATTAATTCGAACAAAGTTAATTAAATAAATCCTAACATTCCTTATTAACCTAGAAAATTATTGGTATTTATAAAAAGTATCAAATTAAATTTATTTGGGTATTTATAATATCAATTATTCTAATTTTTTACTATTATTGTAATTACTGCATCATAATTGTGTCATAAATAAATTAAATTATTTAATGTCTAAAAATTATAAATAAAATACCATTATATGGTAAATCGTTTTATATTTCTAATGAATATTTATAGTCGAAAATGAAACATATATAACCCTATGTAAAAATTGTTTTTCTAAAGGAAATATGCTTGTTTCATTTTTGTATTCATTTTAACTTAATTAAAATAAAGTGTCCCTATCACTTACAAGTGGCTCCATGGGGTCCCAAAATCGACCCAAAGATTCCCATGGTCGGAAATGTATCAACCAATAAGGTTAGGACACGTTTTATGGTAATTTGTTATTATTATAATATTATTTTTAACCCTAATTTACCAGATTTACCCTTTAACCATGGTAAATAAAATATTTACCGAAGTAATTATTCAAAATGTCTAAAAATAAAATTTACCTATTTACACAATTTTAACGTCCGGATTCCAAATATGGAATCCATTTTTACAAATTCAAAACAAATAAGTGGCAAAAATTAATTTAAAATTAATTCCTGTTGTTAAAACAAAAATCATGTTTTTAAGAGATAATAACTATCAAAAGATTGACACTTGTTTATGTTCGGTTTAATTGTGAAATTTTTTACAATGACCAACACTATATTAAATGGTAAAAATATATTCTAAATATACTTTAAAACCACTCAAATTAATAATTTATCACTACCAATTATTTTGATTAAAAAAAGTTGTTTTTAATTAAAATTTAGTAATTTTCACTATTCATCATAATATAAAAGTTATCCGAAAAGTACCAAAATATAACATTAGGATAAATTCGATATTCCGAATCCCATAATGAAGTCCATTTTGAGAGATAAAATTTATCAAATTTTAAAAAGTAGGTATTACTATTCATTACGGCTAGTTTGATTGGTTGTGATGTGTGTTAGAACTCGAAGTTGCGTACAACACACGCTACTGTATTATTCATAGAGAAGCGTACCATGGAAGCATGGGGTGTTACATTGTAAAATTTTTTATGTCCCCATTCTAAATAATAAATTTAATTAGTCAAATTGAATATATAAAAGTTTAAAATATTGTATTTAAAAAAAAGGGTTCACTATTAAAGTTGGTAAAATTGCATTTTTGAAAAATACTTCTTTTATCTGAAAAAAAGGAATTTGTTCTTAAATTATGTCTAAGAAACTCATAATATGGATTCTAAAATTATAAATATTATATAAGGTTCAAAATTTAGTTAATACTATTCATAACCTCTTTTGAACGGCTTGTTTGGTTAGTCATGGTGCACTTGAACTCGGTGTTACGTGTAGTGTATGTTATTGAATTGTTTTGAAGAAGTACATACTATGAAATATTGGGGGTGTTACAAATGAAATGAAAATTAAATACATCTACATATAATATCATAGGGAAAATATGAATTAAATTAATAAATGAATTCTTAATGAAGTAAATGACTAAATATACGATGCCTTATTTCCCAGGCACATGGAATACTTACCATCAAGACCTTTCACAAGACAATCTAAAACATAGTAGGTAAAAAACCATTTAGCTGAGGCTATCTAACTAATTTTCCCATGAGAATATAAATGAATTTTGGGAATACTTTAAATATCCCCGAACCCATGAATTATTAGTTCAATAAATTATATATATATATATATATATATATATCGAATAATCATTTTAACTCATAAACAACATGCCTTATTAAATTTTTGTGTTGAGTATAAAAAAATATTTATGAATATTTACCCACATAATCAAACAACATTAAATGTTAATACCATAAGTAAAAATATTTTATAGTTCAATATATATATATATATCAATGATAAATAATGTGGATATTTAGTGGAAGTTTACTATCTATTGATCATAATAAAGGGAAAATTTAAAAGGAATTTTATTAACTATAAAATTTAATTAGATAAGTAATTTTAAAAACATCACATTGTCAAAATGATATTAATACATATATATAAATAATTAAGATGTTATAAATTCAGTGTAAAACCATTAGAGTAAAAAAAATTGTTGTTATTGATGTTGAATAGAATTACCATAAAAATGTCATTAAAACATTTTTGAGGAAAATATCTTTTTCAATTTGGGAAACATTTTGAAAATAATTTTAATTTAATATTAATTTTTTAAAAACACTTTATTTAAAAATAACTTCTAAAACCTACAAATATTATTGAATGAAATGATGATCATGTTGATAATTAATTTCGTACATTACATGAATAAAATTATTTTTAAATGTTAAAAATGTTAGAAAAGTGCATTGTCCAGAAAGAAATAAGAATAATATTTGGAAAGAAATATAAAAAATAATATTAGGTAAATTTTTTTAGTAAATCAATTTGAAAATTCTTATGAAAAATTCATGTTTTTTAGAAAAAAATGGTTCTGTAAGAAAACATATTTCAATCCAATGGGAGGAATGAAGATATTTTTTTTTAGAATTCGATTGTGAAATTAAACATTAAAATGATCCAAATGATTAAGTGAGGTTGAATCAATGAATCTATTATGTGTATCAATAATAAATACACATATAAAAAGAGGAAATAGATTTTTAAAATCCCTTATACATAATATAATATTATAATAATGATAGAGAGGAAGTAATATAAGCCAATGTAATTGAATCGAGTTATAAAATATTTACCACATGGTAAATTTTAATTCAAATCCCAGTAGATGAAATAATTATAATAGAAACCTAAAATACCACTAATAATATTTTTAAATTATATTAAATTTCATGGGGTAGTATATATACTATATAAATGTAATTAGGTTCATAACATTACAATCTACCTCAATGAAATAAAAATGAGGCAAAATCCATTTATTTAAGCTTACTTTTGTATAAACATGATTTAACGAACATTATAGTATTTCTAAACATGTTATTAATATATAATATTCCTATATTAATATTTATTATATAAAATGTGATTATTTTATAACATCTTACAACCCATTTGTAAATAATATAACATTATTTTCATAGTTTCGGGTATCATGGGACATGTTTTTCTAACATGTTTTTGACTTGTTATGTTTTTAAATATTATATTGATCAGGACTTAATCATCACCAGAATGTAATACATTATTTAAATATCATATATATTAAACATATATTTATGTAGATACATCTATAAAATTTGTTGACAGGAAATGAAATTCACCATTTATGGTGATGGTAGGTCGTATGTATGAATGAATGTAGTTTAAATTTTCATTTCATATTGAAAGAAATAAAATAAAATAAAATATATATATATATAATCATTAAAATATAATTATGCTTTATTATATATCTGTAGATTCCTGAAAATTCTACATTCAAGATAAATAAAATTCAATCAAACTTAAAAAAGGAAAAAAGAGACATCGTGAACCAGGGTACCATCACAGACCAATGATTGGCATGACTACCCACAACTCTATGAGATATCCATGAACTAAATGGTTCATGTGAGTATAAAGGTGGTTCTAGTTCGATTAATTCTATCTTTTATGGAATGGTGGTAGAGAAATTCTCTACGAGTACTACATTTTCCACAGACATCAACGGTTCATGGGAAAGATGAAGTAGATCTCTTTTGGAGATTGATGATCCACATAGAAGTTTTCTTTGCAAGTTTCCCATGAACTAATTAGTTCATGGGATGCTGCTGCTATTTACACCCTAGCAAATGGAGATCCCAAACGAACTGCGTAGTTCACCGGATGATGTGGAATCATTGACACCCAAAAACAAAGGCCCCCACTCACTAAATATTTAGGCTTCTATAATAGAAGGTGAAAAACCCATTACATTACTATATAAATGAAATACATGGGGGATAAATAAAATGTATGGTTATATGGGTGAAAATGGGTGAAAAGGAAAAAATCACAGAGAAAAATATAAAGGGTGTGGGAGAAATCTCCCTCACACCCAAAGTAGTTCACAGACTCCATCATACAAACCATATAAGGGAGAACTTTCAAAAAAATAAACCTTTTGAAACATATACTAAAGACCCTCCAAAAAATATAATATGTGGAGATAGTGTCGTTTGTGTAATTGAGGGGTCATATTTTGACCCTGTGAATGGATTAAAAAATAGTTTGTAGAAGACACCCTATATAGATTACATTTCACCGAAGACCCCCAATGTGGACTATAGTTCACCAAAGAGCCCAAATGAAGACTATAGTTCATGGAAGTACTTTACAAAGACTATATTATGCTATAGATAGTATGAGGATGCTCTTAAATGGCTGAAAATATGTGGCCATCCCTATTTGGATTTCTTCTACATAGTTAGATCCAATGTGGTGAGCATTATATGAAAAATACCATGCACCCTCAGGTCCATAATATAAGGGATATGCCTCTGAACCACCACTTGGGATTTGTTCAACGTAGCAGTCCTGACCCTATGGGCTAGTCCCATCAATAGAGTCACTGACCCCCCTTGATAATTGAAGACTAACACTACAAACCTTTCAGGATGGTACAAATATATTTTCTATAACACCCTTATGTCACCTCAACATCCATCCCTCCAATAACATGAGTCGAACTACTCATCATGAGACCCCTAAAACCCCATCACCTTCCTCATATGATAGTTTGATCAAGAACTCAGTTGAAAATTGCAGTCTGAATATTCTCATTCCTAGCCTGGACACGACCTTTACATTCATCAAACATGGTGTCCTGGGTGGTTTTAGATCTTCATAAACATTCAGGACGTTGGAAATGGGCATTAAATTTTTTGAGGTCACTTCTACTAGAATATCCCCACAATGCCTCGATGACTCTACAAATGTTTCCCCATAAAATGGTATTTTAACCATAGAAAAATTCATCCTCAGGATAGTCTTTTACTAACTATATATATCCCAATGGATTCTATGCCCCGTATCATTTCTCCAAATCTTAGAATCCCCATATCAGGGTTTACACATTCCTTCCCTCTCTTGATTGTGGCATTTTAGAACAACCCATCTCAATTATCTTACCTTTAATCATGGATAAAAAAATGGTTCTCACCATATGACAAAAAAATCCAAGACAAATATTTATAAACCTTCCCAACCATTGGAAATGGATGGCCAATTTTTTATGACACTATTTCTTGACTATGCACACAATTCTCTGACATCACTGCAAACATTTCCCACAAAAAGGCATATCAACCAGAAAAAAATTCATCCTTAGGGAAGGATTTTCTTACCTATGTATGCAAATATATTCCAATCCTTGTATCATTTCACCTAATCTAAGAACCCCTATGAATCATGGTCTGAACATTCCTTCCCTCTCGTGTTCGAAGAATATCAAAACTTCCTGACCCAATTATCCTCTAGTTAATCATCATTTGTATAATAAGCAGTTTTTTTCATATGACCTTAATCTAAAAGCCCCAAAATCTTCCTGAACAAATGACAATAAACTATATGGAATTTTCCCAGTAACCTGACATTAAAATTTTACACCATAATTTAAGCTATATGAAACAATTCTATAGTGTACCCCCATATGAAATTCATAGGGAATCCCTCCTGAAGTAAACCCATTATCTCATAGGAGGTGGAGCTCTTACCCTGACCTCTTCTTCCGTCCCCCTCCAACTTTTCCATTAGTTTAGAATAGAACATGTGTTTGTTGAATTTTTCACATCATCTTATTACTATAATTGAGCATGAGTCATGCATGCTTATAGGATAGTGATGATGACCACATTCACACAATACACCCAGAAATGATGTAGGAAAACATTGATTCTCACTCTAACTAGGATACATGAAATTCTTGTATAAGGCCCGAGCTCAAAGGGTAACCTTATCAAAGGTAAAAAAAATAATGACCCCCAATTCATCAAGTCATTCTTTATGGTATAATACCCACATATGAATAAAAAGGGGCCTTCTCGTAGATATAATCCCCAAATCATGCCTCCATTATGGGAAGCTTCCATGCATAGGCCCCATATTACTGAACAATGAGGGATCTGGTTCCTCTCACGATGATATATGGGAATCCCATCTTATGAGTTCAATCCCAATATCGACACTCACACTAATGTTTTTTGGGCTGTATCCCTAGTAGGTTCACCTTCACCCTGAATGCTTCATCACTTCTGAGTACCCCAGGCTGCCATAACATATGTCCGAAATCAAATTTTGACTATGCACCTTCCACTGATATGTCCCTATCACATGAAATTAAACTCCATGGATGGGTAGTCATCACATGACTTAAAAAGGTTATTTTTCTAGTTAAGTGGCACTGAACTACATGGTCTCTAATTCTTCTCAGGAGGGATAATAGGAATCCCATATTATTTGTTTGAACCTATTTTCAGAATAATTACATTTACACTAGATGATGATAAAATCAATAGCGCCTTATCACATGGTTTAAACCATCACTGGCTCAGTAAAAGATGATTCTATTCTAGATGTATCCATAAAATCATAACATTGATGAATAACCTTGGATACAAATTGATATATTCATTAATTGATAACCTCAGAAACATGTAGATGATCCACACCCCCATTTATTTATGGTTGATCTAGTATCCCAAGAGTAATCCACAGACACATGCTTATTAAAGAACCATGAATTCACAAACATAGGATCATTTCAAAAATCTAAAAAGAGTCTTGAAATAGTAAATAATACCCATAGGAGGGTGTGATGAGCCCGAGTGACCACACTCTTGACCTATGTGAGTCATTAAGTATCATTGGCTAAATTGTCATCAAACGATCTTCTGAATTTGGAAAGAAGGTCCATGAATCCAGGATAATAGGGTAGTTCGGTGTTTCTAGACCTGCAAATAAACTCACTGGAGACAATCTAAGGATGTTGTACCTGATGTGGAGTGATTTCACAAAAACTTAACCCCTGTAATCCCCCATTACAACCACTCAACTGTGTAACCTCTTTGGTAATATGAAAATTATATACTGTTGAGTCCCCTATAGACCATTTTCATCCTTGGGTATAGTGACACACCTCAGGTCAAAATAAAAATGGTGAACCTAATGAGAATCCTTATCCAATGTGGCAGGTTAACCCACCTCAAGACCCTCTCACATCTAAGAGTAAGTGGTCCAATCAATATTATCAACAAAACACATGGTCATGATATACTACATTTCTAGGATTTTGTTGTTTTCACTTTTCATTTATATTACAGATAAGTTGTTGATAAACATTTAATCCAATGGAATCAAAATATTTTTACCAGACACACACATTGAAAACTACATAGGAAAATGGTTCCTCGACGATGAATAAGACAAAATAACTCACATAGTGTCTTCAAAAATGGGTTTCAAATGTGATGACTAAGGAGTAATGTAAAAATAGTAATCTCACCACTGTGGAGGAAGAAGGTAAATCCTTTCAGTCTATAAATCCCCACCAGCCGCCCATGCCATGGGGGATGAATGTCCAGAGCCGGGTATCCCAACTTTCCATAAACAACCTTTTCAAGAGCATATCCCTAGAGAGTGATGAGTACCTCCCTTATATTAGGGAGGTAGATGAAGTCAACATTGGTGACTTCATCTTATCTTTTATGTGGTCTTATATAAGAGCCCCAACAAGAAGAAATCATTTTCAACAACGTGCAATCCATTATACTCAAGTGGATATCACATCAAGTGCCCCTACAGAAGTCTAATAGACATAGGCCCCTAAGGTATCCCATCGAGGAAAACAAACATATAATCAGAAGTAGGTCATCACCTTAATTCATAAGGTGGAGATCCACCATACCAACACAGTGGCATGCTACAAGAATGTATAAAATTATAACCCATCTTCTGAAGCCCACCATGGATATACTATGTGTAGTTGTAAATTCACACCAATGCCCACTGTCTCATTGTGCAAATAGAGAACAATGTTGCATGTAGGTACAAATCCCTACCGATGGGAAAGAAACCCATCATCTAAATAGGGATTATAACTATGGGTAGTCACACAACACTGCCAATTCACATGAAGCCAATAATTCATATACGGTGGAAATAAAATATGTGTAGTGTTAAATTTCTGTTAATGTATACCAATGACTTCATCTAAAATATGGTGGAAGGATGCAGGGAGGAATGCATCACTACCAATGAATATAAATCCCACTAGTAAAAAAACTATGAAAATCAACATTAAGTGTCAAACTCATTCCTACCACAAGAAATCCCACCAGTCAAATATGGTTGAAATAAAATACGAATAGTGACAAATTCATATGGATTCATATCAATCCCATGATACAAATATATCAAAAAACAAGCATATGTAAATTCCTACTTTCAAATATGAAGCCCATCATCCAAATTGAATTGAAACTAGAGAGAATAGAAAACATATCCCAGCTATAAACAAGGGGAATACTCCTACCTCTGAATCAACATAGGAAAACTGCCAGTACCCACTAGCAAGACATGGAGGACTAGAGTAGGAACAACCTCTTGGTCCAATATCAAAATGATAATTTATACCTGTTCCATCCAAATACATATCTCACCACATTGTAGAAATTACGAAGGATCACATATCGACCCCAAATCATATCCGAAAGACCTATAAATATGTTATTGTGTCTGCAGAAAAAGCAAGGAGTTGAACCCACAACCCCATCTCTCCAAGAGGTGTGACTTATCCCCAAAATTAGATAGTAAATATGGAAAAGAACTATATCTTTGTTCCAATACAAGATATTAGATGTCCATATTCTAAATTACATGGATAATGAAATCATGAAAAAGTAACCATTACAAATGGGGGACATAGTTATAATGTAGTGCCCACTCCAGGGTAGTAATATATCACACCAAGAACTCAAGATGTCTATCGACACATTCATACGATGCTGTAGGATACAACCAAATAGGGACCCATATATAAATATCATTACCAAAAATAGGTGGCCTCAGTTTCCCATAATAGATCACCTAAAAATGAAATATTCCAAAGGAAACTAGTGAATGAAGCGCACATTCATGTTTCTAATTTCTTGGAATCTGGTGTTCTTGATGCCATAAAATATTTATCTATAAATGATCAAGAACCTATTGATCCATTCCCAAATTAGTGATATTACAGTAGAAGTTACGAAGGTCCTCCACACAATGTTGTTACCAGTAGTTGTGAAGGTCGTACCCAGAGAACCCACTAGGGCTTAATTCGTGTGAAATAAATGATCGATCAAGAGAACTGATCTCTTGATTCAGGTCATGGTAGCCTTCTCCTTGACCATAAGATTAAATAGAAAGAAGTTAATCCCCTTATTATCATCCTCCCTAATGATACATCTGATGGTATACACTATATAAATTCTCTCTACAGGAAAACATCAATAAATGATGGTAGTCCATTCCATGATGGTAGTCACGACAATGGCCCTCCCAACAATGACATCAAGAAACAAGAAGGTCCTCCCCTAATTGCATTTCACAATAATGTTACTCACTAGGATTACCACTATAGATATTATCCTTGTAGCCGAATATCAAGCTATGATGGTAGTCCTCTTCATAATGGGAGTCATCACAAAGGTATTCCCCACAATGATAATAAAAATCAATAAGGTCCACCCCTTGATGGGATCTACACTAATGTTCCTCCCAAGGGTATATATTGTAGAAAATATCCCCATTTTTGAACACTAAGTTGTTATGGTAGTCCTCCCCAGCAATATATCAGATACAACGGACCTCCCCATAGTCAAAATTTACACTGACAAGTAGGTCCCCCTTTCACCGAATCAAATATGAGAAATCCCTCTTTTTCTGAGGTTCTTCGAAGGATGGGGTCGAATAAATTATAAACTATTCTAATAATAAGATACATCCTTTCTAAGCTAGAAGATGGACAAGGTCCATGATCATCCTCTAAGACACCTCCACACCATTTGTATGTTAACGAAATCCCTTCTAGCCCATCTATATATGATAAAATCATCACATAGAATCCATGATGGGAAACACGGTAAAGGAATCCCTGGAATAAGAACAAAATAATATGTTGGTTATGAAAAGACAATTATCCCGGGATGACATACTAGTTATATTCTAGCCCAGAGCTACTTCTGTGTTCCACATACTAAGGGAGTTGTCCAAGGAATTAATACATATCATTTTTCTCAATATCTTTAAATCTCCCCACTCTTTGAAGTCATAATTCCTACCCTATGATGCGTATATAGTTCATGTTATTATCTTGAGAGAGCTTCATCGTAAAATTTCACTATAATATTTTTCATTTTCATAGTAGCCACAATCTAGGGGGTGGAAGAAAGATCTTGAACAGATCTTCTTCCACTTGTTGCACAATTTTAGTTACCTCATCAACGGATCCCCTTCTGGTGTTCATATCATGGGTTGGGGAGGACATGGAGCATTTCACTTAACCCCACTTCCCATCCAATAGAGCCCGCTAGAAATGTCATCTTGTAATGTCATAATCCCAAGATGGTAGCCAAGTGAAATAACTATCAGGAAAGGTGACCTACTTGATAGGAATTATCATTGAGTAACACTCAAAAGTCTCAGGCCCGACGAGAAAAAGCTCCATAACTAGGCCACCAAAAACAGTCAGTAGGCTTATCACATAAGGGAAGCCAATCATCATGCAATGATTGTAACGACCCAAAGTTTTTTTAATGAATATTCCTATTGATCTAATTAAATGTATTATTATGTAAAAAGTATGTATTGAACATACAAACTTCCTTGGTTTTAATTTTTTGGATTTCAAAATACCATTAAGATTTGTCAGAATTGCTAATATAGCCGTTGAACTCTGATCACTTGATTAGTATAAATATATGGCTTTAACAAATCCAATTTACACAGAAAAAGGAAGGGATGACCTTATATAGTATAATTTTCCATATGAATCCCATTTTTTGGAGCTCGGAAAGTATGTGGCGTCAGTAGGCTTAACTCACGACCAAGCCCACTCTGAACTTAAACATGTTAATCTTTAATGGAAATTCCTATGGGATATGCGAAAGTTAATAGAGATTACCACCCAAGAAATGCTATATTCCCCTCCCCAAGAGTCTGTCACCATCACACACCTTACCCTTATGTTTTATGTGGGTGTTATAAAGGGTTATTTAAGAAGATAGTAGCACTATGATTAGGTAAATTTTTTTATTTAAAAAAGAATAAACATTCATTTTATTATTGTTACATTTTAAATAGTTTTTAAAGAAGAAATAGAAATATTAATTAATATTCAATTAAGAAACTTATTTTGATGAATTAATGTATTTTTTAATTAAATAATATTTTTTTAAAAATATTATTACCAAATTATTTTTTATAAAATATAAATTATCGTATAATTTTTATGAATAAAATTGTAATTTTTATTAAGGTTTGAAAGCTAGTTTTGTCAAAACCCATGATTTTTTATAAATGTTTGTTTTTATTTTAAATGTAAAAATTCACATATTTAGAAAATTATTTGGATAAAATGAATATAATTTTTGGATTCAGGACATTGAAATTATCCAACGGTGAATTTTTCATTTTTTTTGAGAGAAACAAATTTTTTGGGTAAAACTTAAATACCATTTAAATATATAATGTGATTCTATGACATAATAATGACACAATAGTGATTCCATAAAATAATATAAATGGTATTTTATTTGAATATATGTTTTAACATTAAAATAATGTGATTTTATATTTGTTTAATTAATTTTATTGGGACTTAGTGGACCCTCGAAGACTTATAAATCATTTTATCTTTTTAAAACTATTTCCTTGAGAGTGTGACTCACCTCCACATTAGCATGCATGATATTTTAATAATTTTGGCCATTGGACTTTTAAGATAATGTTTTTAACTCCCATTTGGAAAAAACCATGGGTAAAATCTATGTATTGGTTTGTGGTTTTGGTTAGTTTAATGTGTGGTGTCCAAAACCTAAATAATAAATAATTCCCACTCTTTTACTTTATAACCCCACCCAAGATCCCACTTATCTTCACTAAAAACCCTTGGATCACCTCTATACCTCAACCTCCACTCTCTAGAATACTCCCAAGGTTCCCCAAGTTTTTATTAAGCCTCTATCAAGCCCCTCCAAAGCCTTTGGGATCACACTTCCGAGTAAGGGATTTCTTCCTTTCTAATTTTATTCCAAATTTATTTATACTGCTGTACCATTTTATTTTAAAATAAAAATATTGGGGTATGATTTAGTACCACCCCCATAATTACCTTATTATGTTTTAATTATGGTATACCCCTTTCTATTTCATTAATTCCTCCCATGTACACCTGTTACCATGCCAAAATTCCGTAAGAGATTTCTCTATCCTCATTTACATTCAAGCAATTATTTTCTATTATGAATCTAAATTCAATTAAATATGTTGGGAAATGTATCTATATGTCCCATGTACTGTCTATTTCATGTTCATATGATGAGGCACCCATTTCTCTCTCATCAACCATTTTTATTAACTCTTATGTCACACCATTTGGTGCCAAAATTGAACCACTGTTTTCCTGGACAAAGTCATTGTGTAGTGAAAACCATGCCCATTTCCCTATCAAGGGTATTAACCTTTATAAACATTCACATGTTGATTATAAAGTTTTATGTATTAATTACACATTCCATTATCATGGAATAAATGATTATGTTTAATGAATCCATGTTATATGATTCATGTGGAAAACTTATGCATGAAATGAAATGATTAAGAAGGTTGTGCACTGATTATACTCTAATGCATTGGGTAACGATTAGTATCATGATAAATCTATTTCAGTGATAGTTCACTCATCCTAATTCATGTGAGATGAGGGTTTACTCATTCTCCAAGTGCAATGGCTCTTGGATCATGCTAATATCATGGTAAATGATTTTGCCACATTCCCATGTTATGATAATCATGCAATATCATGCCTTTATGTTCATGTTTATTTTATGCTCCATTGATATGCCTATTGACTAACATGTATTGTATTCAGAATGTTATGACTTTTTTACTCCCTTACTAGGCTTTATTTATCACCCATTTCACATGTATGTCCTTAGGTTATCCCATGCAATGCTAGGTATGAGGGAATTTTGTGGTAATTTAAATGATGTTTTCAATAAATATGTCATATTTTTATGTCTTAAGATTTCATTTAATGTCCTTAATTTCCAAATACACTAGTCCTCTCAATCCTCAAATTTTTCTCAAGTGCATGTTTATGTAATAAATCATTTTTGAGTGTGTAATAAAGAGCAAGTTTGTTATAGTTGGTATCGGATAATATGTTTTTTTTTATTTTTGGGATTAGGATTAGAAACCCCTAGTGAAAGAATTAAGGATAAGACTAAGTATAATAAAAACATCCCAAAATTTTGGTGAGTATTGAGTAAGTGGTTTATCAATAAAATACACCCCTCTATGGATATGATCAGGTATAGGCGGATCTGGCACAAATGTATCTATGGGTAAAACCCAAAAACACCACTATGAGCTTGACTTGAATGGGAACTGGTGTACTACAACAAGCCTTACTGCACTTTTGGTTACAAAAATCTCAGAGTATATGCATTGGCAAATTCATAAGCATAGTATGAACCATTATTAAGGGATAAAATTTTCCCATAAGAATATATGTTGGGAAGTAGATCATGGATAATGTTGATTGAAGCTTATATATTCATAAGTTATGGAAATAAAAGAAAATGACATGTCATCCATTTAATTATTTTGATTACCGTTCATGTGATACCCATAAAGTTTCTTTTATTCGATACAATGGATAGTAATAGGAGGAATCTGGCTAACAACTGATGTGAAGATCATTGTGATGACTATTCTTGTGACATGCCCAATCTGATGGTAGAGGGAATCATGATATTTGTCACGATACTCTCTCAGTTAACCAACGTTCTGAATAGAAACATGGTTCAAGTAGAATTTTTTACCCCACTAAAAAGAACAAGTTTCAATTGAGAGCTTCATGAGACAAAGGCCTTATAATTTTAATGGATCATCTAATCCCTCAATTATGGAATAATGGATCAGAATCATTGAAAAGATCTTTTACATCCTTCAAAGATTCAAACTAGAGAAAGTTATTCATGATTTTTATCATATGAAGGGTGAATCTGATCAATGGTGGACATTGATAAAAAATATGAATCTTGATGAAGAGATCAAGGCATTGTAATTGAAGGATTTCCAGAAATTGTTTTTTGATAAATATTTTCCTCGCACCCTCTGACTTAAAATGGAATAAGACTTCCTTTCCCTCAAGAAAAAATATTAATAATCCATCATAGTGTATGAGGAAAACATAACAAGACATACAAGATACGCCTCTATATTATTCAATGCCCCATAATGCAAGGTTTACTACTTCTTTGGTGGGATAAAACCTAGGCTATGGAAATACCTAGAGATCCATGACTTCGAATGATATGAGGAAATTTTCTAATGTGCCCTCAAGGTCTAAATGGATATCGGATACTATCAATGGTATGATGGGGATAAGAAGCGTAAGGTGGACATTAATTATGGTGGTCTGGTGGATAAATCCAATGGTGCTAAGAAAATCCAACACCCCATTTTCAAAAGGTGCTGAAAGAAGCACCCCAGAAATTTCCTGAAGGGGATGAAGAAATGCTTTAGGTGTGGAAGAGAAGGGAACCATTCCCTTAACTACTGACAAGAAAAACTCAGAGTTGTGATAGAGCATAGGAATGATTCGGTTGACCCTCAACAAGTTTTTCATTTCTCAACTACAATTAACCAGGGAAATTTCTAAACTAGTTCCCTGTGCCTAAGGTTTTTAGAGGAAACCCAAAACATTCAAGGAATAAAGGGAAATATTTTTAAATCTGAATCGTCAAAGTGAACCCCGACAATGAAGTGGTGACAGGTATGCTAGTTATTCATTCAATAATAGTGAATTTACCTAAGGATTCTAGTTCTACACATTCTTTTATATCCCAAAAGTTTTGTAGAACAATCCCAACACCACCACAAATCATGGAAGTAAAGATGTTGTTGAGAAAAAAAACAAGGTAATCATTTCATCATATTAATATAAATCCCCCATTATCATAATTTTTGGTTTGAAATTCCCAAAGAAACTCTTCACACTCCCATTGGTGGAATTTTATTCAATTATTAGAATGGATTGGATTTTTTTATATTGAACGAACATAAATTGATGTGAGAGGGAAATCACTCTCCATATGAAGAATCGACCCCCGATTATGTACAAGTACAAGGAGGAGGTTGAATCATTTTTAGAACCATCATCTCAAACATGGATATTAATACCCTATGAGAATTTTATCTTCCTCATATGATTGATTATATGAATGAATCTGTCCTTGAAGGCATGCTTATTATGAGGGAATTTGCTGAAGTGTTTCAAGAGGAATAGTGTGGTCTTCTCCTAGAGGAGATTTTGAATTCTCAATTGATCTTATACCTGGGACATTTACAATATACAAGAATCTGTATAGAAGGACTATTTTTGAGCTTGAGGAGATAAAGAAACAATTAAAAGAGAATCTGTACAAAGGGTTTATGTTCCCAAGTTCTTCACCATGGGGTGCACCAGTCCTCTTTGTCAAAAAGAAGGATGGGTCAATACAAATTTGAATTGATCATCATGAGCTATCCTCTACCACGAATTAATATCTTGTTAAATCAGATACATAGAGCACAATACATCTCAAAGGTGTATTTCTGGTTAGGATATTACCATGTAAGGGTGAATAAGGAGGATGTCCCCCTAACTACTTTTTGTACAAGGTATGGGTAGTATGAATTCATTGTAATGCATTTCAGACTCACTAATTCTTGAAAAATTGTTATGGACTTGATAAATAGAGTCTTTAGAGAATATATTGACAAATTTTTGGTAGTATTTATAGAAAATATTCTAATATTCTCTAAAACCAAGGAGGAACATGAGGAGTATCTAACCACTATACTAGAGACCTTGTGAAAGGAAAAGCTCTCTGCAAAGTTGAACAAGTGTGAGTTTAGGTTGAAATAGGTTTCATTGTTTGTTCATATCACCATAAGTAATGTGATATCTATGGATCCTTCCATGACAACTAAAATTGAGGGATTGCCAAGGCCAATATCTGTAACGGACATACGTAGCTTCCTAGGGATAGCTAGATATTATCGCCGATTTTTGAGAAATTTATCATGGTTGTCCAACCCTCTTACCAAGATAACATTAAAGGGAGTAAAGCTTTGTTGGAGTGATGAATGTATAGTAGCTTCAAGGAGTTGAAAATAAGGTTTATCACTGCACCTATGCTCACACTACCTAAAAGTGTATAACTTTTTTGGTATTTAGTGATGCTTCGAAGAAGGGAATGGGATGTGTGTTGTTGCAGAATGAAAAATTCATTGCCTATGAATTAAGGAAATTGAAAGTTCTGGATAAAAATTATCTAACACATGATTTTGAGTTGGATTAAAAAATCTAAACTATAAAAATTTGGAGACATTACCTATTTGGGGAGAAGTGAGAAATATATACAGATCACAAAAGCCTATAGTATATATTCACAGATAATTATTTGAACATGCGCCAATGAAGATGGTTAGAGATGATCATAGACTATGACTACTCAATCCATTATCACATTAGGAAGGCGAAAAGGTGGCATATTATCTATGTAGAAGGACCCAAAAAGTCTATCATTGATGAGAATCGAAAACGATCCAATCTTCTTAGATTATATGATTATGGAAATGTGAATCATAAATAAGGGAACATCATAAATCCTTTCACAAATTATTTCTGAACAATCTCTTTTAGATAGAATAAAGGATGCTCAAAAAGATGATGTGGGAATTTAGAAGAATGTGTAAACTATCAATAAAGGAAAATAATTGGAATTAAATGTTAATGAAGAGTGAATTGTGAGATTTGGGACAAGACTACGCGTTCCATGAAATCTGGAGTTAAAGAATGATCATTTAGATGATGCACACGGTTCTAATTTCTCTATTCACCTTGGAAACACAAAGATGTATTGAGATATCCAAGAGTATTATTGGTTGGATAACATGAAGAAAGAGATCACTGATTATATATCAATGTTCCTATTATGTCCTCAAGTGAAGGCTGCGAGGTAGAAATCTATTGGGATGATGCAACCATTACCCATACCAGCATGGAAATGGGAGAACATCACTATGGAATTTGTCATTGGACATCCAAATACATCCAAAGGAAACAATTCTATCTAGGTTGTTGTGGGTTGTCTTAAAAATACTACACACTACATTGAAATTCTATAGGATTTATCTTTAGATGAACTGGCACAGATATATTTTAGAGAAGTGGTAAGGCTTCATGGAGTAACAATATCTATATTATCTGATCGAGATCCAAGATTCACCTCTATGTTCTGGAAGTGTCTTCAACATTATTTGAATACTGAGATGAACTTTAGTACGGCTTATCATCCTCAATCTAATGGCCAATCTGAGATGACTATCCAAACACATGAGGATATGTTGAGAGAATGTTCTAGAGACTTTAAAGGAGGATGTTATCAACATCTTTTTCTAATTGAGTTCTCTTACAACAATAGCTTCAACCAAGCACCCAAATGGATCCTAATGTAGCCTTATATTGGAAGAGGTGTAGAACACCAACATGTTGGGATGAATTTGGGGAGTGAAAACTCCTAGTTCCATAACTGGTTGAAGAAATGGTGGAGAAGGATAAGACCACCCTATAGCACATTAAAGCTGCTCAGAATCGACATAAGAGATTTGTTGATAATCGTCAATGAGACCTAGATTTCGATGTTTGGGACATAGTAATCCTCCAAATATCACCATGGAATAGAGTTATGAGATTTGGGATGAAGGGAAATCTTAGTCCAAGGTACATCGGCACTTTTGTAATCCTTGATTGCATTAGGGTCGTGGCCTATCGACTAGCACTACCACCGAACCTATCTCAACTACATGATGTATTCCATGTATCACTCTTGAGGAAGAATATACTTGACCCATCACATGTACCCAATCTAGAGGTGGTACCATTGGAAAATGACCACTCTTATGATGATTAGTTGTTGAAGATATTAGAGAACATGGAAAAAGTTCTTCAAAATTAGACAATGCCCCTTGCCAAGGAGTTGTGGAAAAACCACAAGTCTAAAGAAGCAGTGTGAGAATCAAAGGATTTTTTGAAGTAGAGTTACCCTAATCTAGTTTAGTGTGGGAAATGAAAATTTAATGGGATAAAATTCTTAAGGGATGAATATTGTAACGACCCAAAATTTTATTAAAGAATATTAATCTTGATCTAAATAGATTTCTTATTATGTAAAATGGTTATATAAATAATATGAAATTACTTGGTTTTATGTTTCTGTATTTCAAATTACCGTTAATAATTTTTACAGTTGCTAATATAGCCATTGAACAGTGATCACATTATTAGTATTAATATAGGGCCTTAACAAATCCGATTTACTTAGAAAAAGGAAATGATAACCTCATACAGTAGAATTTCTCCATATGAAGCCCATTTCTCAGAGCTCAGAAAAGAGCTGGCATCCTTGAGCGTCACTCTTGACCAATCCCAAGCCGAGCTTCAACCCATTAAGCTTGAATGGAACTACCTACATAAGAAGTGGATGTTACTATAGATTAACACCCAAGAGATGTTATCTGAGCCTCTCCTAGAGTCTATCACTATCGCACACATAACCCTTAAGTCTTATGTGGATGTTATAAGGGGTTATGTAAAAAGACCCTTACAATATTATTATGTGCATTATTTTCATATAGAATAAATAATATACATCCATTTTATTATTGTTACTTTTTAAATAGTTTTTAATTCACAAATAGTATTTTTTGTTAATATTTATTTAAGATATCTATTTTGATGAATTAATGGATTTTTTAGTTAAAAAATATTATAATAAAATATTTTTACTAAATTAATTTTTTTAATATAAATTATCGTATAATTATTATGAATACAATTGTAATTTTCATTAAGGTTTAAAAGTTGTTTTTTGTCAAAACCCATGAATTTTAGATAAATATTGCTTTTTATTTTAAAAGTAAAAAATTTACATATTTAAAAAATTTACATATTTAAAAAATCATTTTGATAAAATGAATATTTTTTTTTGGATTTAGGATTTCAAAATTATCCAATGGTGATTTTTTCATAATTTTCTGATATAATCAATTTTTTTGGGTAAAAATTAAATACCGTTTAAATTTATAATGTGTTTTATAACATAATTATTACCCAATAGTGATGTAATAAAATACAAAAAATCTTATGTCCATCCAATATATGTTTTATCATTAGAATAATATGAATTTAGATTTGTTGGATTAATTTTATGGTGCCTTATTTGAGCCTCCAAGACTTATAAACCATTTTAACTTTTTAAAATTATTTTCATAAGAGTGTGACTCACCTATATATAATAAAGACTAATATTTTAAAAGGATTAGAAATTTTTCTTATAAAATAATATTTTAAACACTCTTTTGGAAAAAAACATGGGTTGGATTGTTTTTTTGATTGGTTTAATGGGTGGTGACCAAAACCTATATAATAAAGAATTCCCTCTCCTTTCCTATATAAACACACCCAATCTCCCACTTCTATTAACTCAAAACCATAGGATCACGTCCCTACCCTACCATCATCTCTACAAAATCACACCAAGGTGCTCCAACCTCCCAAGAAGCCTCTCTTAAGACCCTCCCAAGCATTTGTTATCACACTTCAAAGTAAGGGATTTCTTCCTTTCTCAATTTTGTCCTAATTTATTTATGTTTCAATAACATTTTATTTTCAACTAAAAAATGTTGGGGTATGATTTTTCTCCTCCCCCATACTTCCCTCCTTATGTTTTAATGATGATAGAACCCTTTATCTCTCATTAATTTCTCCCATTTACACTTGTTACTATACTAAAATTCCATAAGGGATTTCTCTATCCTCATTTACATTCAAGCAATTCTATTGTGTTATGAATCTAAATTCCATTACATATGTTGGTACATGTATATATATGACCCCTTACTGTCCATTTCATTTAAATATTATGAGAGACACCTTTGTCTCTAATCAACCATTTTTATAAATTCTTATGTCACGCTGTTGTGCTGCCAAATTTGAACCGTCATTTTCCAAGACAAAGTCCTTGTGTAGTGAGTACCATGTCAAATTATCTATAAAGGGTATTAACCTATATGAACATTTAATTATTTATTATATAGTTTCATGTATGAATTATACATTCTGTTATCTTGTAATAAATTATTATTTTTAATGAATCCATGTTATATTATCTAAATGGAACACTTATGAATGAAATGAAATGATTAAGAAGTGTGTGCCCTTATAGCACTCCAATGAATTTGGTAAAGATTAGTATCATGATAAGACAAGTGAAATAAGGGTTTAATCATGCTAATTAAAGTGAAATGAGGGCTTACTCATGATACATGTTCAATTGGACTTGGATCATGCTAATATCATATTAAAGGTTGTTTCCACATTTCCATGTTATGATAATCATGATATACTGTGCCTTTATGTCCATGTTTCTCTTATAATCCATTTACATGCCTATTTCCTAACATGTGTTGTATTATTCATTTTATGCCATGTATTCTCCCGGAAAGGGCTTTATAGCTCATGCTTTTTACAAATATACCCTCAGGTTAACCCATGCAATGCTAGGTAAGAGGGAATATTGTGGTCATGTAATGGAACTTTTCAATAAAGATGTTGTACTTTTATGTCTGAAGTTATCATGTGTTGTCCCAAAATTCCCAATACACTAGACCTATCAATCCTAAAAGTTTTCTGAAGTGTTTTTTATATAATAAATCAAGTTTAAGTGTGTAATATATCAATTTTTAGTGTGTAATAAAGATCTGGGTTATTATAATGATCATGTACTCAAAATGAAATAATTAACATACATATCTGGCATTATATCTGAGTCACATCAAATGTGAATGCACAAGATCAAGAAAGCGGTGATAGTAGCAGCAACTGCCATAGTATGGGATCAACCCAATCCTGTATGATTGGGGGAATTTTAAACAAAAAATTTCTCCATAAGACCTTATAATATAGGATGATTTACAATATAAATGGAATAGGAGAAACCCTAGCCCGTAGGTCTAGGGAAATTTTTACCTCAACCACCTGCCCAGCGAATGTCTGTTTTTTCCCGCTTGGGGTGAAAAATGAATTTGGAGGATACCCATTCCTTCCCATATTGTGAATCATGTCCCTTGGAAAGTAGATGCATGTCTAGGTCAGGTCAAGGTTCCCTTTGGGTTTCCCTTTATCGTGAATCCAGAATAGGACCTCGGAATAGAAGGAGAAGATCCAAGAAAGGATGCAAGAAGATTTCCTAACATTCTACACATGTTACGCCATCCCAAATGCGGTATACATTGAGGAATGTTTCAGATTTAAATCCCATATACCTCACTAAAAATGATAAAAATAATTAGGTTTTAAGATAAGGTGTATCCTTCCAGGAGGAGGCCCACCCTGAGCTTGAAGGTGTGCCTACTCAGAACTAGTTAGACGCCCTAAACACATGCACTCTTTCTTCCATCCCTCTTTACCTCCCTTTGATATCACCAGAAAATAGAAGAATAATATAAAGTTCATACATGACTCGCATCCCCCCTGAAGACAAGTCATTGTTTCTCGAGGAAATATTCACTCAATAGGAGGAAAAAATGAAAGAGCTAAGGATAATTAAAACTGATCTACTTCAGGAAATTTTTTATACCAGATATGTTCCTCAGGTAGAACTTCAACCCAAACTCCTAGTTTTTGTGCATATTCCAGAGGGGATCATCTCAAAAAATGATGCCTGACTAAAAATCCCGTTCAAGGTAGTGTTGACACCTTCAATATACCTAAATCTAATATTGATAGGAACTGGGGTTTTCCTCCCATGAGGAAACAACTAGAAAAAATTCTAGAAAATCCAGAAAGGTGTACCTTGGTCGAGTATCCACCTCATGTACCAGAAGCACTGGCCCGACCAAGCCTTCCCCTGGTTTTTCCTACCCATGATCATGTCCGACAAGACACACATCAAGTTCCCATGAATACCATCGAGTCATTGGTAGCTTTATTGGAATCCATGGAGTGGTGGAACACTCCAATACAACCAAAATAGAATCCTTACCCCAACTGGGTGTGAAATTTCCCATCACCACCAAATTTGGGGAACCCCATATTCCCAGTGTTCAATGGAACATGAGACCTAGGGAAACATCTGATTCAATACTGATCATAATGTGATTCCATGATGGGAACCCTAGAACACATATAGACAGTAAAGCTAAACGCTTCATGGGAACCCTTCAAGGATCAACCTTTATTTGGTACAATAGTTTTTCAACCCATTCAATAATAGGATTGGAGGATCTTTGAAGCTAGTTCATGTTCCAGTTCATCTCCACGTTGCCCAAAAAATAGTCAGAGACATCATGAAATATAAATAGTAAGAAAATAAATGAGTTTTAGACTTCATTTCTATATAGAAAGGCTTGTACTACTGTTTCAACCAGCCACTACCCCATGATTAGATGCTTTTTATATAGATAAATAATCTTCACGATGAGTTTAAAACACCACTAATCCTGGTAAAATATACAAATAGATTTCAATATTTCTTTTCTATTTCCCAATGAATAGAATATTCTTAACAGCGAACAAATATCACATCCCTGGAAGTCCAGTTGGCCCCAATAAAAAGAGTTGGAAAATCTGAAGTAGCTTTTGTCATGCTTAATCCACCCTGTCTATGAGCTATAGTTGCAAGGCCCATACCAAACTATGCAGTGCCCACTAGATTTCAACTACCACCCCTACCTCACTAATATAAGTGAAGAGTAACAAGATGAAATCAATTCAAGGAATGGAAGAATAAATTCTACATGTTCCAAGATAATCATCTCTGTGTCTATTTCGTAGCTACTATGAATTGAAACTTGATTCAGCTACCAAAGCCGAAGAGGGTTGATGATGTAGGTCTCAATGACTATGAAGATTATTTTCCCTTACACGGATTACTGGGACACAATATTCAGGAGTGTTTCATCTTTAAATGCTTCATATATGTAATGATAGATTCTGGGAAGCTCAAACTCGGACCACTGCCAATGAAAGTGTCATATGTCTCCACCACTTTCCTAAAAGAATAACGAGATTGAAAATCCATATTTAGAAAACACGAATAGAATATTCATAGTTAAGTGACTCGAAAAATAGTCAACTGATCTCATGTAATACTCTAATAACAGTCCGTGGAACCAACTACTCCTCCAAAAACTTCTAATGTAACATATATGACATCCTACACCCAAATATCCTCTATGTTTTCACCATTAAAAAAGCAGTTAAACCAAGAAGGAAAAGAGAAAGTGAATGAGGACGATTCTGCACAAAGGACTATGATATCATTGAAAATCAAATATTTTAGGACAACAGATCTAAAAATATGGCCACCATAATTCCAAATGGAACAACAGGTACTTCCCCACTAAATGGAACCCTGGTAAAAAGTCAATCAAGCAGATTCATCATAAGATATGGAACAAATCTTCTATTAAATTAATTTCATCCAATTAGTGAATCATTCATATAATGAAGAATATTTTTATAAACCAATGTTACCCATAAACAATTGGGGAACTAGAGGAAGAGGCCATGAGAACCAAGGATAACTAGGAAAACACAACCATGGTAGAAATCAATCTTATGGTCACTCTCTGGATCAAAACATCAAAAATTGCAGAAACTCGTGAAAAAAATATCAATAGATCCAAGAGAGATATGAATTTTATCCTACCCACACCATAAGAAACTATGTCCTAGTCATGAAATAGTGTCTATCAGTAGAGGAGATGATGATTTTTCGCCCATGAAATGTCGACAGACTTGATTGGCCAAATTCATATAATACAAAATCCTCATCAGCTAATGTCCTGGGAACTAGCCCATCCTCATCCAAGGGTCAAGCCCTTAAATTACCTATTAAAGATCATCCCAATTTGTGGAAGAAACATCATTTAGATAAAAAATATGATATTATGAATCAATTGACTTCAATACAATTAATGTTATCAATCATGGATGCATTGAACATATTATCAGATCTCAAAGAAGAACTTATAGAAGATTTACTAAGTCCCCATGAGATTGAAAATGAAGCAGCCTCTACAGAAGTCTACCAGACAAAGGACTCTCCTATATAATTCCATGAAATTATCTCATTCATAGATCTAGAATATGAATAAATTATAAAGGGACACATCAAACCCCTATATGTGTCTGGCACGATAACTAATGTTTATGTACGCATTGTCTTCATTGAAAATGGCAATGAAGTTAACCTCATCCCACTGCAGTCACTTAACTGACATAGAAATAATGAGGATAGTCTGAATCCATTCACTGCAACCCTTTTGGGATATAACAAGAGCGAGAATAATCCACTAGGTCGAATCAAGATCAAAACCCATATTTGAGACCTCATAGCTAACTCGTAATTCTTTGTAGTTTAGAAGAATGTGGGCTTCATTGTTTTTATGGGAAGGCCCTAAAAGTATCCGCCTACAGAAATCTCTTAATCAAACCATCAGTGTGTCAAATATCGTGCTAACAGATAGAGTGGAAATTGCACACTGATAATGAACCATTCAATTTCATTGAGTCACACTATATTGATAAAGGGTTCTATGAGAAGAAAGAGAAGAAACCCTTGATCAATGGAATTTATTATATTTCCACCCTAAATGGTTTTAAAATGGTACCTTCCAACCCCTTGAAGTACCTTGATGAGGAATACATACTTTCCAACAATCAAATTAAGTGCACAATCTCAGATTGGGTTGTGTGTTCTGTAGTCCTAATGATTTCGATCATGGATACCAAACTAGATAGTGTTGAAAAAAACACTGATCCCCAAGAAAATTGTAAATTCTCAGATAAAAATTCCCTTAAACTATTCTAAGATATCTATATGATCCCTACCTCCCTAACTATGTAATAATAAAAAGAATACCTTTTTTATTCTCCCACTCCATCCTCTCTAAACATTTCCTCATTATCAATCAAATCAGAAGAAGTGACCAAAACCTCTGAATTCCAGAATTGTGACTTTTCTTTTAACTATGGAGAGCACATATAAAGAATTGTTACTCCATTGAAAGAATATGTGGAAGAGTATGAGGAAGAAGAAGAAGAATATGACCTCATGTATTCCTCTATTTCATTTGAGTAGGGTGTCTCTACCACCATTGATGAACTCAAGGAAATAAAACTCTGTAGCAAAGAAGACCTGTGGCCAACTCTGATTACTGTAACCATGTATTTTGAGGAAAAAGAGACCCACACCTCCTTCCTAAAGCATAATTGAGATTTTGTCACCTGTAACTATTTTGAAATTGCATGCCTTAATCATGAGGTATCCAATCACCACTTTGGACTCTCTGAAGACCACTGTGGCTACAAGCAGGCCTCCAGAATGATGCACTTGACTCATGCTGCCAAGATAGAATCTGAAGTTAACAATATCATTTGGTCAAATTTTATTCAAGATTTCCAATATCATATTTTAATGGCCAATATAGTTTCCAATAAAAGGATAATGGGAAGATCATATTCTGCATCAACTTTAGGGATCTCAATCGGAACTGCTAAAAAAATGACTTCCAAATCCCAACAATAAAATAGATGTTTGATGCGATGACTAGATATGATTCTCTCTAATTCATCTATAACTATTAAAGATATAAAAAAATTCAAATGTCTTGAGAAGATGAAGAATCTATCACCTCATGTGCCCCCTAGGTAGTATTCTACTATAGGGTGATTCTCTTTGGGTTTATAAATGTCGGCACCACATACCAATGCACCATGAATTTCATATTCAATCCCTTCATAGAAAATTTCATGGAATTATATGTTGATAAATTTGTGGTTAAATTTCAACGATGTTTGGACCACATGATAGATCTTGAAACAATCTTAAAAAAATTATGACAACATTGTTAGAAAATTAACCCCTTAAAATGTGCTATTGGCGCCACTTGAAGAAAATTACTTGGAATCATTTAACATCATTGTGGAATCTATGTCGACCCTGAGATGATGAAGGATATCCTCAGTATGCAACCTGCTCAGAACCTCACTGAGTTGAGTGGAATTCGATGAAATTTGGCCTATATTTAGTGCTTCATATCCAAACATGCAGGAAAATGTTATTACATCACTAGGTTAATGAAAAAGGGCATCGAATACCAATAGACTAATGATTATAATAAAGTATTTGACACCCTCAGGAAATAACTCTTAAGCCAAAATTTTCTAATTCCGCCTGTTGATGGATGACTACTTATTATGTATATCACTGCTTTAGAACGGTCACTAGGTTCCTTTCTCAGGAAAAAGAATGATTCCAACAATGATAATAGTCATTATTATCTCAGAAGGACCACGATTGATTCTATGAATCATTATTCAAATATAGAGAAAAGATATGTGTCCCTTATCTTTATAGTCCAAAAACTATGGCACTATCTACAACACCACAAGGTACATTTGATCTATCGCAACAACCCGCTAAAGTATATACTTAGTCATCCAAAGATGACTAGACACCTTTCATGGTGGGAGGTCATCCTACAATATTTTGATATATGGTTCATACCTCAGAAATCCATCAAAGTCCGGATGTTAGTATATATCCTTCCAGAAAACCCATTGGAGAAAATAACCCCATTAAATGGTGAATTATCGAATGAATAAGTGTTCTCTATTCAGAATTAATAAAAAAAATGGGAGATGCATTTTGATGGGGCATCTACAAGTCATAGAGGAAAAATAATGGAAGAACCCAAGATCAACAAGTTAGGGATGGGAGTCATACTCATATATCCAGAAAATGTGGTCTTGCCTTACTCTTTCTTGATATCTGGGGGTGTAAAAACTATGAAGTAGAGTATCTAGATCTCATCACAATCCTAGAGCTCGCACTTCAAGCATAGACCTAACATCTAAAGATAAAAGGAGACTCTAAATTGGTCATCAATAATGTCAATTGTTTCTATGCTATAAAGAAATATAAGTTTCTTCCTTTGATGATCCATGTTTGAGAACTGATGGTAGAGTTACCATTAGAGCAGACATTGACATATGTGACCCTATTTCATAATGCGAAAACTGATACTTTATAAAATAAATCCAGAACTCTAGCTACTCCATAATGGGATGAGACTGTCAACAACATTTCATACCACCGTATGGTCTTACATTCATCCAAACCATGTCGGAATAAATCAAAGAAATTATCCCTTTCATTGAGCAATATGGTTCCACCACTGGCTGGATGACTCCTATCACAAATTACTATCAGAAGGAAGAAATTCAACTAGATAGTGAAATAAGGGAGAAAATTCATACATGTTAAATCAAATTTGTTATGTACAATGTTACTAATCATAAAATGGTCTTTTATAAGAGGGGCCTTGATTTGATCCTTCTCAACTACCCTGATGGAGAAGAAACTATCATTGTCATTAAAGAGGTGCATGTTGGAGCATGTGGTTCACATCAATCAACATCCGAAATCTCTAATAAAATTCAAAGGCTTGGATACTATTGGCCCACTATGATACAGGATTGTTCCAAATTCTCAAAAAATGCCATTCCTATTAGTATCATGCAAATTTCATCCACCATCCCACATAGTTGTTCCACATAGCCAAGTACTCTTTTACATATTCCATAAGTTAAATGGATGACATGGGACCCTATCCTCATGCTACACCGATGTAATTAAAGTATATTATTACAACAACCAACTAATTATATAAATGGTTAGATGATTCACCCATAAAGGAGGTTAGTGAAAAAATCATAGTCACCTTTGTGAAAGACGACAACATCACCAGATTTGATGACGCTCAAACAACACTGATAGACTAGTCATCTCTATTGAACAAGATGTATCAAGAATATGGGGTCAAGGACAACCGTTCATCTTGATATCATCCAGCAGCCAAAAAATAGATAAAGGACATCAAAAGGACCATATCCAATATACATCAGAAGATGGTAGAGAAGGACCAGAAATCATGTCCGGACAAGCTTCTCCATGCCCTGTGGGCTTATCAGACCATGAAACATACCTCTACTCAAGCAACCCCATATTCATTAGTATATGTGACTGAATGAGTTATACCTATTGAGGTCCAAATACCCTAACTCAACATTTCCATCAGTGAGTAGCTGTCATCATACAATCAATCCCAAAAATGACATGATGATTTGGAACAATTCGATGAGAGAATATTGCACGCCCTTCACCACTTAGAAGTTTACCAAAATTAGATTTCACGGGACTTCGTAAAAAATGTTCAAATCTTATCATTCCTCGAAGGATAAATGGTGATGGTATTCAAAACCTCGATGGTACCTAGAACGAAACCCAAAAACTATAACCAATTTGGGAAGTAACATACATCATACAAATGTTCTACTCCAATGGAGCATATTTGATGATATTAATGGAAGGACAACATACCATAACTCCCACCGTTGCAAGGTTTCTAATAAATACTTTTTTAACTCATATAATTTTATTCTTAGCTACAAGATGTTAAAATACATAGTGGCATATGCATTTATACTGTACAATGTTAAACTGCATAACATCATCATCCTCATTGCATGACATAAAACTGCATGGGGATCATTGCATCTTGTCCATTGATTTCATTCACATGAGTTGGATCTATGCATGAGAAAGAAAAAGTTCCTTTATTTCTACGCAAGAGTCAGATCCAAATGAAAACTATTCCCCTCTAGAAGTATGTGTGGTTTGATTCTTTCTTTGGGGTGATATGTATTGACACTGAATTTCAACATCATGGTCAACCCGCCATCCAAAAAAATTCCCCTTTTCCTGTGTAAGGAATAAGCTTAGGCAGAGAGACACATTTCGAGAACTATGTGTGGTTTGATTCCTAGATTTTTAAGATATATACTGACACTCGAATTCTACATCCTTTTCCATACACCATCCAATGAAAATAACCCTCTCCCTGTATAAGGAACAAGACGATGCACGAAGTCCAATTTCTAGAATTATATATAGCTTGAGTCCTTCCATCACAAGATTCATAGTGACAACATATTCTATATCCCAGTCTATCCTCTATAAAAAAAATGACTCCTATGAATGGGTCAGACTGATGCATTGAGAATTCAAGGAACTACATATGGATTGATTCCTACCGTCATAGTATATGTAAAGATACCTTGACCATATGTCTTGGTACATCCTTCACATGATACAAATGACTTAGTTGTACTCTCCAATACATCTATATTAAATAATAATTATTTTTATTAACTTTTTTCACATCGATATTGGATCACGTGAGATTGGAAATCATAGTAAAAATCCCCCCTACAAAAAATAGAGAGTAAAGGTACATGACATGCCCATAACATCAAAATAATGATTTAAAATGACCCGACCTATGCATGGGTCTCACTGGTACATTTATTTTCCACAAGAGCTATATGTGGCTTGATTTATTCTATTAAAAGATATGTAGTGATGCATAGATTTCACTTCTTGGTCCAACTACCATCCAAAAAAATGTTCCCCCTCTGTATGGGTCAAAACAGTGCAAGGGAAATTCCTGGAACATCATCTGATTCTCATCCCCATGATGAGATATCATAGTAACAAGATCTCATAATCAAGGCTTGTACACAAAAAAAACGCCAAAAAAGTAAAACATTCCCAATCTTCCTTAAGTTATCCCAAATTGGATGTATACACCTCTAGTGCCACTTTTTTCACATCGAGCACAACTCACATGGGAACAGGGTTTGAAAAGGATTTCCACACATGGTCAAGGTGTATCAACCTACAATATGGTTAACATAGTCATAGTGGAATGACCTTAAAAGGCATGATAGGATCCTCCCCTCCATATTGGTGAACCCAAAATTCCTTACAAAAAGATTTTAAATTGGATAGTACCTCTAGAACTATGTATACCTTGATTCCTATTGTCATAAGATACTTAGTGATGCTCGAATATCATATCTTGGGTCAATCATTGCAAAATGAAAAAAGATTAATTTCACTAATCTCCTATACAAAAATGCAGATCTATATTGGAGAGTCCAAGTCATTATTTATATAGTAAGGATTTCTCATATATCATGCACCCCCACACATAGGAGTTGGATCTATGTAGGGGATTCCATATTTCATAGGTAATCATACACATGGAATTTTCTGCTCACCCTGATATCTATCTTTTCCATCCACCAAACTCCATGCCCTTGATAATCTGTGATCCCCATGATCATCCCCAGACATCAGAATTGGAACGTCAGTGTCCTATGAACACCTTGGTTTGGCTATGCACACAATGACATGGAGGCTCTACATAAGTTTCCCACAATAAAGCCCAATCAACCAATAGAAAATTCTTCCTCATAAGAGTATTTAATTACTTCCATACACCCAATGGATCCTAAGCACTATATCATTTCTCCCAGTTTGAGGGATCCTAGATTCATGGTTTACACTTTCTCACTCCCGCACACCTGAGGTTTTCTAGAATATCTTGGCCTGGTTAGATTAGATTATATCATGGTTTCTATGAATATTCATCCCTATAATACATAAAACTATAAGGATACAAAAAATTCGTATCCATTTACATTTTGAGGAAAACTTAATTGTAACACTATGTTAAACTACACAGCAAATCCAGAACTACATACGAATTGATTCCCACCCTCATAGAATATTTAGATATTGTTGGACTTTAATCGTTGTTAAACCACCCCTTTGTAAATAATATATTCCCCCTATGTGTGGGACAGGCCTACACAGTAGGGATCTCTCTTTAAAAGAACTATGTTCTTCTTTATTCCTACTCAGATAGAATACATAGTGACACCCAAATTCTATGAGCCAGTCCCAACTATGGAATTCATAAAAATTCCCTTCATTAAGTTATAGTAGGGAACTCCAAAATAGGCCCCATTTGTAGTTCTATCTCATGGGAAATCTGATGTCCCATATTCACATCAGGTCATCGACGTCCTCACATAATGAAAACAGACTACATGGCATTCATGTATTTCCCACATGAAGCTAAACTATATTTGGATTGTCCTAATTGAATAATGTTAAAACTATATGATAATGTTTCCTTTCTATGTAATGTTAAAATACACAACATCTCTCTATGTATAAAATTACAAATTCCTTTATTATTCTAGCCCTAAGGGGTGGATTTAACCCTTAATACCCCTTGTTTCTAATACTGAGCACACGTCGCGTAGGCTTAGGGACCTCAGAAAGGGATTTCCTAAAAAAACATGGAAAAACAATCCATAATGGTTGGCCCATGATAAATATCCTTAAAAATGAAAGATGGGGTTCTCCCATTCACAATTGGGAAACAAAGGTCTTCACCACATGACATTAAACTACAAGGTATATCAATAACTACATCTAGATTGATTCTTATCCACACAGGATATTCTGTGATGATGGGATAACAAATTCCGGGCTCAGTCATCCTAAAGTGGAAAAAATATAGCTAGGATACCCAATCCCAATGTATAGTCCAAACCTATATGGGGAGATTAATTTTAGGATAGTCAAATCATTAACCATGACTCTAGATCCAAGAAAGGATTCCCAATTCCTCGCCCTATGTAAGAGTAAGATCTATGAAGGGAGGTTCCCAATTCAATGGGTGATCATGGCTTGAATGTTTTTTAATATGATCAGACACATTATTTACATTCATAAAACTCCATGATTAGATTGATTTTAGATCTTCACAAACTCCCCATGACATTAGAAGTGGAAGGTTAGTGTCTTATGGACACCTTTGTTTGACTATGTATACAATTACCTGGTGGATTTTCATAAGATTCCCACAAAATGGGATGGTCAAACAAAGGAAAATTCATCCTTGGGATAGGATATTCTTAATTACATGTGCTCAAATGGCTCATAAGAACCATATCAGTTCCCTCTATCTAAGAGACCTCAGATCCATGGTTTACACATTCATTTATACTCACATCTTGGAAATGTTAGGTTTCACGACCCGTACTCAGGACCCGTGTTGTGACTACCCCAAGTACGCCTTCCATAGGCCAGGGCCTGGTGACTAGCACCAAAAGGCGTAAATCCCAAAACTGGGAAGGCATTGCCTTTATAAAAAGTAAACACACACAAACATAGTAAAAAATTGGAAGAAAAACACTAATAGATACTTTATACAGAAGAAGTTCTTGAAAGTAAATGTGGCCATAAATACAAGCCCAACAATAAAGTATAGGTACAACTGAAAGTAAGTACACCTGGAAAAGTGAGAAACAACTGAAAGGTAAAGATAAGCTCCTGGATCATCCTCCGGGGTTCCTACTTAAAGGGTAGGAACAGATGGCCACCTCATCACTCAAAGTCCATTATAATCCTCTGTGTACTGACTCGTCGTATGGTCCACCTCCAGGTACCATCCAGTCCTGGCGCACTCAGCCTCCGTCAGCGCTGTCCGTCGTCTGCATCCACCACAATGAGGTGCGGGCATAGCCCGTGCAGGGGTGAGTATAACGATACTCAGTAGGGACCCCGAGACCCTAAAGGTATCACAATATCCAACAAGAATAACCACAAAGTAAAGAAATAATAGATGATCCTTAATTAGGTATATGCCCATACAAATACCTAAGTTATCTATTAACCCATCTCAATCATGAGGTAAAATAAAAAGTCACTAACTCAGCTCAAAAATAGGATTTTATTCTAGGGGTAGTAACATGCAACACTCCCAGTTAATATGTCAAAACCTCAGCTGCTGGTGTACTCCTCCTCAATAGAGTACTGTGGGAATTCCGCGTCGCATAGAGGCACTTCCCACCTTCCTGGACTACTGTGGTACTCCTCTTGTCGATTATTGTGGATCTGCTGCGTTGCACAGAGGCGCTCCCCACTGTGGGTCTGCCGCTCTCACATAGAGGCACTCCCCCTCATAGCCTTCTGAGGTACTCCTCCTGTCGAGTACCGTGGGTCTGCCACGTCACACAGAGGTGCTCCCCACTATAGGCCTGATGCGTCACACAGTGGCGCTCCCCACTGAGCTAGTTGAAACACACCGAGTTGAAAGGTCAGCAGTCGTCAGGTATCAGCCAACTACTAGGTCTCCGTACTCCACTCGCTCATCCACGAAAGGCTCTGCTCCATGAGCTACTGGTCAATACTCCAACTGTCATGAAGTACAAATTAGAATTATCTCAAAGGTCTGCCTCATCATAGGGATCTCAATGCAATAGACGGCGCGTCAATCGGACGCCCGGTCTATGAGTTATCGACGTTTCCGTTACAGGTGCCCGATTGGTTTTTAGGTTCAAAACAACCTAACCGTACCCCAACTGTATCCAAAACTCAATTGGGGTATGCCAAAAGAACCGTCTTGTTCTAAGTTTTCCGTCGCCATAGACGGTTCGTCGAGCGGACACCCGTATCCCATGATATGGGAGAAGAGGTGAAAATAGGCCAAAGCGGGTCCGGGTCCTGTCCAACTCAGTCAGACTGACCCGGCCCGACCCGGGTTTGGACCAGGGACCGACCTGATCCGCGGGTTTGACTCGGTCTGAGGGGGAGGCCCGACCCCAGTGGTCAGCCCGGCCCGAGAGGGTGGCCCGACCCAATGGCGGCCCTGCCCGGATGGGCAGCCCAACCCTATGGCGGCCCTGCACGGATGGGCAGCCCAACCCTATGGCGGCCCGACCCAGATAGGTGGTCCGGCCTGAGGGAGGCCTGGCCCGGCGGCCCGACGGCTCGCGAGGTCCACCTAAGCCGGGCACCCCTAGCTCCCGAATGACTCTATAATTCGGGTGGAGCTCCAACCAGCACCAGGTGGCACCGGTCCAACACACACGAGATCCGACGGGGTCCCACTCCTCCCGGCTGGCCGAGCAGCCAGCTACTCAGTACCACCAGCGCGGCGCACTAGTGCCACGCTCCTCCACTGCAACCCGTCCTTGCCACGATTCTGCACCACCGACGCAGCGTGACGGTGCCGCGCCCCTCGGCTCGGCCCGCACAGGCCACAACTCTCCTTCCGTGCGGCATGGTGGTGCCACGCCCTCTTGGAGACGCGGTAGCCTTGCGCCTCCAGTTTCCTCGAGGCTGGACAGTCACTGGCCGCCGTTTCTTTTTCCACGGACTGTTCCCCCACTACGATCCTCTCTACTGGTGGCGCTGTTGTGCTGCCACCATTGTCAACAAACGAGAACAATCAAAGGGGGTGGGTCAGGCCATGTTCGTGCGGTATGAGACCTCTACGTTACGTTGATATCAATCGTCATAACATAATTTTATATTTGAATGATGTAGAACAAGAATAAAAATTCAACGCAATCCTCTACCTCGCTTGTCGTTTGTTGACGGTGGAAGAAGTGGAATGGGAGACGTCAATTCGTTGACGTCGGAAAGCATTCGGGGTACGAGACAGAGGAAGAAGCATCGTTGGTGTTCTTCGTGGTCGTCTCCTTCTCCTTTGGTTTGGTCGAAGATCGAAGAAATATGTTTTTCATTCTTCGCTGGCGGAAGAGGTGTTCTTCGTGGGCGAATTCTTTCTCTCCCCAAAGCTCCACCAAGATTCCAACAAAAAATAATAGATGAAATTTTCTATTATTTATTGGCACAACCATTTGAATTATTGTGTTTAATTAAATGGGAAAGCTTGTTTAATTAGTGGGTGGTTTTATCTCAAATTATTAAAGGGGGAATGTGAAGAGTTTCATACTCCTTTATGGGAAGTCAAGGGGGGTTTAAAGCTCGTGTGGGACCCACCAAGGATATCCTCCAAAGAGAGGTTATGTACAGGTGGGACCCACCACCATAACCTCTCATGGAAGGTTATGGTGTGGTGGCCACCACCACTAACCTCTTCTTGTAACTTTAACCACCAAATATAAAAATAAATCTAACACTTTATTTTTATTCAAAATTAATTGAAAACCACAAAAAATTGCTTCCATTCTCTATAGAACACAACTACGATGAAGGTCTCACTATGAAATCACCAACGTTGTGAGTTCAACGGTGCCCTCAGATTTCATTTCCAAGCACCGGTTCAAAAGTTATAAAATCCTGCTCGTATGTTTACTGAACGTACCCGAACAAAACTTAAGAAATTGATTCTGGGCACACCGGGCCTCAGAATCAAGTGTCGTAAATTTTCACAAACTCGTAAAAATTCCAAGAATTTATGGAAAAAAAATTCCATGGAATTTCTGGGTATTTACATTCTCCCCACCTCAGGTCTTTACATCCCCGTAAGATACAACTCGAACTAAGGGAACAAATGGGGGTACTGAGCATGCATCTGAGCCTCCCGCTCCCATGTACTCTCCTAGAGGTTCCCATGTTATCAGAGAACGCGCACCAGAGGTATCGACTATCCACGTAGGACCCACTCCTGTCGATCTTCAATCTCTACAAGAACATCTGTGAAAGTCGCCCCATCATCGATGTCCAGCTCCCCGTGGTCAATGATGTTGGAAGGATCATGCACGTATCTCCTCAGCTGAGATACATGGAAGACGTTGTTCACCTAGTGCAACTGAGGTGGAAGAGCTTGGTAGTAAGCCTAATCGCCTACTCTGCTAAGGACCTAGAAAGGTCCGATGAATCATGGAGATATCTTGCCGCCTCAGCCAAACCTTTGTAGACCTCGTCAAGGTGATACCCGTAGAACGATATGGTCACCATCCTCAAACTCCAGAGGCCTCCGTCTCTTGTCAACATACGAATTATGCCTACTCTGTGCAGTCTCCATTCAATCCTGAATGATCTGCACCTTCTCCATGGTAGCTCGTACCATCTCTGATCCCAGTAGTACTGACTCACCTGGGTCTGTCCAGCATAGTGGCAATCTGCAAGGTCAACCATAGAAGGCCTAAAATGGTACCATATCGATGGTGGAGTGATTATTGTTGTTGTAGGCCAACACCACCAAAGGTAAGTGGTCCTCCCAGCTGTTAATGAAGTCGAGGACACAATCACGGAGCATGTCCTTGAGATTCTGAATGGACCTCTCATTCTGGCCATCCGTCTGAGGATAGAAGGTGGTGCTCAGACGTAGTTGCGTCCTAAAAGCCTCCTATAACCGCTTCCATAGCCGGGAAGTAAAAAAGTGAATCACGGTCGAAGATAATAGAATTAGTTACTCCATGAAAACACACAATCTCCTGCACATAGAGGCATCCCATGATCTCTACACAACCATGCTCTCTGATCGGTAGGAAGTGGGCCGACTTGGTGAGTCAGTCAACGATCACCCATATCAAATCTTGACTCCTGGATGTACGTGGAAGACCCATCAGTAATTCCATGGATATCCCATCCCACTTCCATTCTGGGACCTCTAAGGGCTGAACCAAGCCTGATGGTACCTGGTGCTCTGCCTTCACTTGCTGACAAGTGAGGCACTGTGAGAAAAAATCCGCTACCGCCTTCCTTATACCTGGCCACCAATGTCGTTGTCGAAGGTGCTAGTACATCTTCACCACTCCTAGATGTACCGATAGAGGGGAAGTGTGTAAATCCCTCAACAATTTCTCTTGAAGTGCTACTGGTACCATGGTACGTCCTCTAAAGAGGATGACGTGCTCCCCACCTTCAAAAAATACATTAGGTGCCTGCCCTAGGGAAATCTGAGCACGTCATGTCTCGCAGTCAGTGTCCCCACGCTGGGCCTCCATTACCCAATAAATAAGTGGGGGAGTGACTGGAAGAGACTATAGATAGGCTGCTCCATCCCTATCCACAAAGGATATCTGTAAGGTAGCCAGATGCTCTGTCACCTCTCCTAGTAGCTGAATACCAGTCCTCCTACTGAGTGCATCCACAACAACGTTCCCCTTCCCAAGAGTATAAAATATCTCAAAGTCATAGTCCTGGAAGAACACAAGCCATTACCGCTATCTCGGGTTCACGTCCTTCTTAGAGAAGATATACCGGAGACTCTTGTGATCAGATTACATGGTAAAACATTCACCCATTAGATAGTACCGCCACATCTTCAAGGAGAAGACCACTACTACTCACTCCAGGTCAAGGGTAATGTAGTTCTGCTAATTCTGTCTTAGTTGCTGAGAACCATACGTGATCACAACTCACTCCTGCATTAGTACACACCCGAGTCTGGTCCCTGATTCATCACAGTAAACTACGTACCCTACACCATCCTATGGAAGCCTCAAGATGGGGGCACTAGTCAGCCTCTGCCTCAGCTCTGGAAATGTCTTCAGGCATCTCTCCGACCAAACAAAGGGTTCCGCCTTCTTCATCAAGGTTGATAGTGGTGTTGCAACTTTGGAGAAGTCTGGAACGAATTTATGGTAGTATCCTTCCAAAATAAGGAAACTTCGTACCTCCGTCACACTCCTGGGTGGCTTCCAAGAATGTAACGCCACAATCTTCTCTGGATCCACTACAACTCCTACCTCCGAGATGACATGTCCCATGAAGTTAACCTCTTGAATCCAAAACTGGCACTTTAAGATCATACCATAAATTTGGTGCTCTCAGAGTGTATACAGTTCTACATGCAAATGGTAGGCATGCTCCTTCTTAGTAGTCGAGTAGATAAAAATGTCGTCGATAAAGACCATGACAAAGCAATCGAGGTAAAGGTGGATGATCCTGTTCATGAGATACATGAACACTTATAGAGTGCTGGTTATGCTGAAGGTCATAACAAAGAACTCTTAGTGGCCGTAGCGACACCTGAATTCCATCTTATTCACATCCTCATCTCGAACTCTGAGCTGGTGATAGCCTGATCCGAGGTCTATCTTCGAGAACTATCGTGCTCCCTTGAGCTGATCAAAGAGTTTGTCAATCCTCGAGAGTGGGTAATTATTCTTCACAGTCACCTGATTCAGGCGATGGTAGTCAACACAAAGCCAAAAGCTCCCATCCGCCTTCTTGGCGAATCGAATCAGGGCTACCCTGGGAGAAACACTCAGCCGGATGAATTCCTTAAACTGGAAGACCTCTAGTTGTACCCACAGCTCACGAAGCTCAGCAGGAGCCATCCAATATGTTGGAGTAGATATCAGTGTTGTCCTGGTGTACAGTTCAATGTAAAAGTCCCCCTCTCTATGAGGAGGTAGTCCTGGGACATTGTATGAGAAAACATTCATTTACTAGTCCACCACTACAGGATAAGTCGGACTCTCCACATCTACTGCTCTGAGGGTAAGGCAAGCCAACTAGTGAGTGATCGGCAACACCCTCTCCCAAGTAAGCTCGTCCTATCCTACAAAGGTTCCCTTCTCACTGGTGAAGGTGAACCTGGTCCCATCCATGCAGACACACCGCACTTTGTGCCTAACATAGTCAATCTGATCATGGACTGTAGATAACCAGTCCATACCCAAGATGACGTCGTAAGGCCTTAACGCCGCTAGGAGGAGATCCTACCTGAAGCTCTCACCTCCTAAAGTAATCTCACACTGCCGGAACCAGTGTGTAATTTTTGATTCTGCTCCCATAAGTGTCTCTAGCCATAATGATCAAGACAACGACTACGTCAGAATCTCCGAGCTCCGAACAGGGGCAGTGGCTAAGAAAGAATGATTGGCACCTGTGTCAATAAGAACTGTAGCGAAGGTGGAGTGGACACAGATAGTACCTAAAATCATCTCTAGATCACCATGGTCATATTCCTCAACTTCTTGAAGCTGATATCTCCCTTTTATACCTGCTCACTGTGGTCGGGGTGGACCTCCTGGTGCTGGTGGTGGTAACACCTTGAAACGTCATCCACCGCCACCTAATCGACTAGCTCCTCTGCCAAGTCCACATGTGCCCTATGGACCGTGTCAATCGAACCTATACCTATACCTGGGAGGTCCCTCAAATTTTTTCTGATCATCTAAACATTGAGTCAGGTAGTCACGAGCCATGTGACCATGCCCGCCGCATGAGTAACACTGCCTACTCCAGGTAGGTAAGTCAATGCATTGGGTGCCCCGCACAACTAATCTTGAGTCATGCGGTTGTCCAACCATGGGTATGGTCATCTTGGACCTCTGCATAATCTGTCTACTTCCAGCTGCAGAAGACTCCACTGCATGTCGACTAGTAGTGGGTCTCTATGCTGGTGTTTTCTCAGCAAGAAAACTCTCTACTAAGAGGGCTTTCTCTAACAGCCCCGCCTACGTCGGGATGCCAAGGGGGGTCATCGAATCCTTGATATCTCGCCTGATCCCCTGATCGAAGGTCCGGGCCCTGAAGAATGGGTCTTGTACCATATCCATGGAGTAGCGTGAGAGGTCGGGGAACATCACTAAGTACTACACCACTGTTATGCTACCTTGTTGTAGATGCAGAAGCCCTTGTATCCATACCGATCATAGCGTCACTGGAAAAACTCTGCCTGGAATAGGCTCTCAAAGTCTGACCAAAGAAGTGTCGCCTTGATATACACCTAAAGCATCAGGCTCCACCATCTACCTGTTGCTAGCTGAAAGAGACTGACAGCAAGGATCACCGTGTAGTCTGCTGATGTCCCAACATGCCTGAAAAATCTCACCACAGCCGCCATCCAATCCCCAGCCGCCTTTGGGGACATCTCTCCCTGGAAAATGGGTGGCATATAGCTCTTGAACTCATTAAATGCGCTCAAGTAGTGTGCATCATCTACTGCTGGGGCTGGTGGCATCAGTGGCCCAACAGGAAGTGGTACGACTGGTGCCTCCGCGGTTAAAGGGCCCTACAACGAGGCCTCGTTGGTCGGTGGACTGTCAGAGTGTACAAATCTCAGGTCTCTATGGGGAGGCATCATAAATAAAACATATGTGACACGGTCAAAAGACTATACCTGGTGAGATGACCTAGTTGAGATGACTTAAGAAAACTTTTGAAAACACACACGCAATAAATGTTTTCGTGCACTAAGTTAGAAATCAGTAGTTTGGGTCCTGGTGTATGGATACGTCAGCCACCCACACCAACACTAGATTACTTGAACTAAAAACCACACTTAGTACCCTTAACACTATTTCTTCACAGAAAATAATGATCAAAGTCTTTTATTCTATGGTAGAACTGACTCCTCTGATACCAATTTGTCACGACCCGTCCTTGGGACCCGTGTCGTGACTACCCCAAGCCTGAATTACATAGGTCAGGGGTTGGCAAATAGCACAAAAGGTGTAAGTCCCAAAACTGGGAATACATTTCCTTTATAAAAATTAAACACACACAAACACAGTACACAACTGGAAGCAAAACACTAAGCCATACTGAATACAGAAGAAGTGCTAGAAAGTAAAAGGGGAAAGAAATACAAGCCCAACAGTAAAGTACAGGTACAACTGAAAGTAAGTACAACAAGAAAAGGGACAAATAGGTGAAAGGTAAAGATCAGAACCTGGATTGTACTCCGGGGTTCCTACATGAAGTGTAGGAACATATGAACATCTCAGCACTCCACATTCATCAGACTCCTCTGTGTACCGACTCATCATATGGTCCACCTCTGGGTACCATCCAGTCCTAGTGCTCTGGACCTCCATCAGCGCTGTCTGTCGTCTGCATCCAATACAACTAGGTGCGGGCATAGCCTATGCAGGGGTGAGTATAATGATACTCAGTAGGGACCCCAAGACCCTTAAGGTCTCACAATATCCAACAAGGATAATCACAAAGTAAAGAAACAACATATAACCCTTACTTAGGTATATGCTCATACATATACCTAAGTTATCTATTAACCCATCTCAATCATGTGGTAAAATCAAAATTCACTAACTCAGCTAAAAACCAGGATTTTATTCTAGGGGTGGTAACATGTAACACTCCCAGTTAATCTGTCGAAACCTCAACTGCTGGTGTACTCCTCCTCTATAGAGTATTGTGGATGTGCCACATCACACAGAGGGGCTTCCCCCTTTCCTAGAATTCTTTGGTACTCCTCCTGTTGAGTACCGTGGGTCTGCTACGTAACATAGAGGCGCTCTACACTATAGGTTTGCCGTGCTCACACTGAGGTGTTCCCCCTCATAGCATACTGAGGTACTCCTCCTATCGTGTACTGTGGGTCTGTCATGTCACACAGAGGCCCTCCCCACTGTGGGTCTGCTGTGTCACACATAGGCGCTCCCCACTGGGCTAGCCAAAACACTCCGAGTCGAAACGTCATCTTTCGTCAGGTATCAGTCAGCTACTAGGTCTCCGTAATCCACTCACTCGTCTTTGAGAGGATCCTCTCCACGAGCTACTAGCCGACACTCCAACTATAACAAAGTCCCAAGAAGAAGTATCTCAAAGTTCTGCCTTGTCATAAGTATCTCAACGTAACAGACGACACGTCAATCGGACGCCCGGTCTGTGAGTTATTGGCGTTTCCATTCGAGGGGCCCAATTAGTTTTTAGGTTCAAACCAACCTGAATATACCCTAACTATATCCAAAACTCAAGTGGAGAATTCCAAAATAACCGTCTCTTTCTAAGATTTTCATCGCCGCAGACGGTTCGTCGATCGAACACACGTAAACCAAGATATGGGTGAAGAGGTGAAAATAGGCCAAAGCAGGTCCGGGTTCGGTCCGACTAAGTCGGACTAACCTAGACCGAACCGAGTGTGGACCGAGGTCGGAATCGATCCGCGGGTCTGACTCGGTCTGAGGGGGTGGGACGACCTGAGTGTTCAGCCTGAACCGAGTGGGAGGCCCATCCCGGAGGGGCAGCCCGACCCGAGGGTGGCCCGGCACGATGGTGGCCTGACCCGGATGGGCAGCCCGACCTGAGAGCGGCCATGCTCGGATGGGCGGCCCAGCCTAAGGGCAGCCTGGCCAAGTGGTCCGGCGGCCCGATGGCTCATGGGGTCAGCCTAATCCGTGGTCAGGGGGAAGTCACACACCCCCTAGCACCCGAATGGTTCTGCCATTTGGGTGGAACTCCAACTGGTGCCATGTGGTGTTGGTCCCACACACACTGGACCCGACGGGGTCCCGCTGCTCTCGGCTGGCTGAGCGGCCTGCCGCTCCGCACCACCGGTGCGACACGATGGTGATGCACTCTTCCACCGCAGCCCGCCCTGGCCGCAGTTCTGCACCACCGGCATGGCGTGACGGTGCGTCACCCCTCCGCCGCGACCCGCCCTGTCCGGGCCCCCTGTTGGCCTCTGCGCGGTGCGACGACGCCACACACCTCCACCATATCCCTCCCTGGACCCGACTCTCCTTCCACGAGGCACGGTGGTTTCGCGCCCTCTTGAAGACCCGGTGGCCTTGCGCCGCTGGTTTCTTTGCGACTGGTCTGTCGCCAGTCGCCTTTGCTTTTTTCCACTGTCTGTTCCTCCGCTGTGATCCTCTCTTCTGGCGGGCCATTTTTCTGCTGCCATTATCAACAAACAAGAACAATCAAAGGAGGAGGTTTGGGCCGTGTTTGTGCAGTCCGATCCCTCCATGTTATGTTGATATCAATCAGCATAACATAATCCAATATTTGAACAATGTAGAACAAGAATAAAAATTCAAGTCAAACCCCTACCTCTCTTGTCGTTCCTTGATGATGGAAGAAGAGGAATGGTGGACGTCGATTCATTGACATCTTAAAGCATCCGGTGTAGGAGACCGAGGAAGAAGCGTCGTCAGTTTTCTTCATGATCGAATCCTTCTCCTTTGGTTCGGTCGAATATTGATGAAAGGTGTTCGTCATTCTTCGTTGTTGGAAGCGACGTTCTTTGTGGGTGAATTATTTCTCTCCCCAAAGCTCCACCAAGATGGCAACCAAAAATAATAGATGAAGTTGTCTATTATTTGTTGGCACAACCATTCAAATTATTATTTTTAATTAAATGAGACAAATCATTTAATTAATGGGTGGCGTTAGCTCAAATTATTAAAGGGGGAAGGTGAAGAGTTTCATCCTTATTTGTGGGGAGTTAAGGGGGGTTTAAAGCTCATGTGGGCCCCACGAAGGATATCCTCCCAAGGGAGGTTATGTGCGGGTGGGACCCACCATCATCACCACTCATGGGAGGTTATGGTGTGGTGGCCCCCACCACTAACCTCCTCTTGGAGCTTTAACCACCAAAAATAAAAATAAATATAACACTTTATTTTTATTCAATTTTAATTTAAAACCCCAAAAACTAACTTCTATTCTCATTAGAACACAACTGTGGTGATGGTCTCACTAAACCATCACTGATGCTACGAGTTCAACGGTGCCCTTGGATTTCTGTTTTGTGCACCAATTCAAAATTTATAAAATCCCGCTCGTACATTTTCTGAACGTACCCGAACAAAACATCAGAAATCAATTCTGGGCACACCGGGCCTTGGAATCAAGCGCTGTAAATTTTCACAGACTCATAAAAATCCCTAGAATTTCGGAAAAAAATTTCCATGGAATTTCCGTGTCTTTAAATTAGGACATCCTGACATGGGTATGCTCTATTTAATTATGGATTTTATATCAATTTCATAATCGTACGAAATTAAAAATGAATGCTTCCTGACACATAATGTTAACTCTGGAATCCAGATAGATCAAATGGTATTTCTTACCATGATCCTATATCTAAGATAAATCTTCTTGAGAAAATGTTTTATGATCCCTCTCTCATGGGTGAGCTCATCTATGAGATAAAAATACCATATTCCTATGTGAGAATCAGATATTCATTAGTTGAATGTCAATAGATTTATGTCTAGATTGATTACTATTATCATATGATAGGTAGCGACACCATAACCTTATATCTTAAGTCTAAAAATGAAATAAAATTTCCCCCTCTTCCCCGCTCATAGGTTTTCCCTACATGGGGCCCTCCTCACATCTTTGTGGGGAGAACATCAGTACCAAATTTTGAGAAATTATGAATTGAAATGCCCTCTTGTGTGTTCAAGAGCCCAGTTTTTCACAAACCATAATATGTGTACGGAATGGTATGAATCCCTGTAATCTTCCATGGCCATCAGAAATGTATGGACATTGTCACGCAGACACATTTTTTGACTGTGCACACAATTTCATGGCAGCTCTACACGTGTTTTCCATAAAAGGCCTTCTAGCCAATGTAAAATTAATTCTAAAGAGAGTATTCTCCTACCATTGTATGTATTTATGATTTTTACATTTAAACTCTCTCCCTGGTTTCTAAATCCACATAGACTACATTTTCCATCCTCTTACCCAATCTAGGCCAAAATATGACTGAATATTTCCAATCATACTACCATAAAAAAATGAATCAACAGTTTACCCCTCAATTAGAGAAAAATGACATCAAATCATAAGCCTCACAAGACCTACATTCACGATATTAAATTTCACCATAATTTTTCCCTCTTTTACCCAAGACAAATACAAATATGAGTGTCCATTCAATCATGATCATTATTTATATCAATGCCCATATATGTTTTAGACACAAATACTTTGACAAGACAACCCTAGTAGTTTTGAGACGTCCAAATCTTAATTAAATTTACCTGGACATCATAAATGGAAGGCCAGTGTCCTACTGTCACCTTTGTCTAACTATGCACAGAGTGCCTCGATGGATCTGCATAAGCTTCCCACATGAATGTCCTATCAACCAATAGAAAATTCATTCTCATGATAGGATTTTCCTACTTCTATAAGCCCTATGACCTTCATGCCCCATATAATGCCACATATCCGTGTCTTATATATAGAAACTGTAAAATAATGGTTAAGAAAAATCGATAACCCATGTCTAAAATGTATTAAGAAATATTTAATACATAAACCTAATTAGTTCCCTCACCTCCTATGTTATGGTATAAATTGTTCAACCTAAAAGAAACACTAGTGATAGTCTTGTTTTCAAGACTTTAAACTACCCATAAAAGAGAGATGAAACTCACCTAGATGAAAACTCTCAACGGGGAACCCTAAAAAAAGTAATGTACCAGCTCACTAGACCTACACTCTAAGTAGTTTCTAAAAAATATTAAGTTATCAAAAAATTAAATGTCCAGAATGATTTTTAGGCCCACGACCCACAAAGGGAAGCCTATGAAGAAGCCACGTTATATTCACTAAACCCAAACCAAATTGGATTGAGTAAAAATTATGGTGATAACAAAAAATAAAAAAAGTTTTGATAGACTTATAAAAACCGTAGAAATAGTCAAATTATGCTCGCTCAGTCCCTTGGATCAAGAAAAAATTAGAGCATTATCTGATCATTCATTCATATCAATACCACTTATAAATCATAACAACCTCCTCTTTGTCCAGATTGGATCCCATTCTTATGGGTGAATTTATAGTGTCCTAAAAATTCCACAGTGCTGATGAATAAAATTATATCAAACATGGAAAAGAAAAAAGAGACACTGTGAACCAGGGAACCTTTGCGGATTGCAGGTCTGCATGATGATCCCATACTATACGACCTTTCTTCAAACTAAATGGTTTTTGGGAGGAAAAAGGAGGCACCAGCTCTATGAATGATGTCGTTAATGAAATGGAGGTAGAGAAATTTTCCCAAGGTTCTACATTTTCCATGGACTCAAATGGTCCACGACCAAGCTGTAGAATATTTCCATTGTATACAACCACACTGCATGATTGTCGAATTTACAAGGTTCCTAGTAAATGATCAGTTTACATGATGTAGGTGGTGATTCATGCCCCCACAAACAAAGATCTACTATGAACTAAGTAGTTCACAGGATGAGGTGGCATCGCCGATGCCCGCAAATAAAGGTTTTCATTGTCTTAGTTTATGGGTTCCCGCAAAAGAAGACATGAAACCCATTTGGATACTCAATAAATAAATACAAGGGGGATTGATAAAATTCATATTTTTACAGGTTAAAGATGTGATAAAAAAAGGAAAAAGCATGGAGAAAGATATATAGGGTGTAAGAGAAATCTCTTCCACAATTCAAGTAGTTCACATACACTATCATGCGAACCATATACCAATGGACCTTCATGAAACTCCACCCTGCAAACCATCTATGAAATAACCTCTAGAAAAGATAATATGTGGAGGAAATGTCATTGGTGGAATTTAGGTGTCATTTTATGTCCCCACGAATGAATAAAAAAAGTTCACGGAAGACAACCTACGTATACTAATGTTTATAGAAGACCCCCTACATGGACTAAAATTTGTAAAATACAACCTATGTAGACTACAATTAATAGAATACCCCCTGTATAGACTATATAATGTGACTACTTGTACGTGAACACTCTTATATGGATGCTCCAACATGGATGTTATTATGTGTATTCTCCAATGAAAACACTCCCATGCAGCCGGCAGCACATGGCCAACCTTATGTGGCTAGTTCCTATCCAGCCAACTCATACACAATAAGTGTTATCCAAAAAATACCATGCACCTACAAGTCTATATCGTGGGTTATAAACCCCCACACATATACTCATGATCAATTCCAGGCTATGCTCCCAGCCTTCTTGGAGGGTACATTCTCTATTTTCACTGAACTCCATAAAGAATTAAGAGTCGCATTATGAACCTTCCAATCTTGGTCAATGACATTTTCTATTTCACCCTTATATTTCCCCAAAATCCATCCCTCCAAAACAGTGGGTCAAACTACTCCTTGTGAGACCCCCAAAACCCCATCACCTGCCTGTTTTTTTAGGTCGACCAAGAACTCCATGGACAATCGTGGTATGAATATTTTCATTACATGGATGGACACATCGTTTCCATTCATAATTTTTTTTGTCCATAGTGGTTTTGGATCATTAAGTATTTGAAGCCTTTAGAAATGGAGAGACAATGTCTATAGGGAACCTTTTCTTGACTATGAAGACAATGACTTGGTGGATCTGCATACATTTCCCCAAAATAATAGCCTATATATCAAAGACAAATTTGTTCTCAAGAGAGGATTTCTCCTACCTTCATACACCCTAATGGATTCCATGGTCCATTTTATTCTTCCAGATCTGAGAATCCCTAGATCATGGTTTACAAATTCCTTCCCTCTCATGTTTGAGGCATGTCAGAACATCCCACACATATTCTCCTAATGTTAATCATGGATTCAATATAAAATGCTCCTCATCTTATGACTTTAAACTACATGACATATCTTCAAAAACATTCCCAGCAATTAAAAATGGAAGGATAGCATCCTGAGGACACATATTCATGACTATCTACACAATTACTTTATAGATCTAGATACGTTGACCACAAAAAGGCATGTCAACCAGAAAAAAACTCATCCTCAAGAGAGTCCTTTCTTACATTCGTAAACCCAACATCTTCCAATCCTGTATAATTTCTTCTAATCCGTGAACCCCTAGATTCATGGTTTCAAATTACGTCCCCCTAATGTTTGAATCATGCAAGAACAAAATGATCCTATTATCCTCTTGTTAATCCTGGTTTCTATAAAAATTATTCCTCATTATATGACCTTAATTAAGAAGACCCTAAATTTCCTTGACCATAGTACGTTAAACTGTATGGTATTTTACCATACAACACAACATTAAACTGTGATTCCATCATCTAAGATATATGAATATAATATATATTATACCTCCATATGACATTCATAGGGAATCCCTCATAGACTAAGTCCCTTTTCATATAGGAGATGGTTCTCTTTCACTAACCTATTCTTCCATACTTCTCATAATTTTCCATCATGAGAGAAGAGAACATTTTTGTTTGTTGAATTGTTTAAATCAACTGGTTTCTCATACTGAGCATGAATAATGTGGTATTAGAGACTAGTTATGATCTTAAAAATATCAAAATCAACCCGAAAATAAACTATAACAACTCTAATCCCTTCTATAATTAGGATACATTGGATTTCTGTATACGAACCGAGCTCAATAGGCATCAGGCTCAAAGGTAAACCCCAATCATAACCACCAATTCATAAAGGATTCCTTTATGATATAAGTCAAAACTCTAAATCAAAAGTGGAATTCTACTATACAGATTCCCTAAATCATGCCTTTTTTATGAGAATATTCCATGCATAGGCCCCAACATACCAATCTACGAGGGATACAATTCCACACATGGGGATATATAGGAATCTCATATTATAGGTTTGATAACAATATCAAAACTCACCCTAATGTTTTATAGGCCATATCCCCTGTAAATTCTCCTTAACCCCCAAAGACTAAATAGCTACTGGGTACCTCAGGCCACCTCAGTGTAAGTGCCACATCAAATCTTGACTATGAACCTTCTGCCTAGATGTCCTTTCTACATGACATAAAACTACAAGGATGTTTCCTCATCACATGAACATGAAAGGTGATGTGTCCAGTTAACTAGAACCAAAATCTGTGGCCTCTAATCCCTCTCATAGGGATACGCAAGAGCCTGTCTTATGGGTTTGACCCAAACATCATAATAATTACAGACCTTGGATAACGATAACCTATAGAAAGCCTCATCACATGCTTTTATCCAAAAATATCTCAATAAACGATGAAGGAATTTTTGATCCATCAACAAATTGGTACCATTTATGAAAAAAATCAGATACATATAGATATATTCATTAATAGAGATCCTTAGATACATCATGATGTTTCCAGAACCATGTGTATTTATCGTTGATCGTCAAACCTATGAGTAATCTCTAGAAAAATGCTTGGGAAATAAACAAGGATTAAAAAACATTATGAAAGTTATTAAATATACGATAGAGTCTTTATATATAAAATAATCCCCCTATAAGGGTGTTATGATCCTGAGTTTCTATCCTCTTCACCAATGTGACTCCTTATGTGTCGATAACCAAATTGTTATCCAATAGGCGTCAATATTTGGAATGCTGGTCCATGAATCATGGAAAACGTGGTCATTGGGTGATTTTGGCTCCATGAATAAACAATTTGGAGACCATACAAAGATGGTGGACCTTATGCATAGTGATTTCATGAACACTTTACCCATGAAATTGCCTGCTAGGACCACACAACTGTGGAACCTCCTTCATAATATCAAAAGGAAATACTGGCCCAGTCCCTGATTGATATTTTTCTTCAATGGGTATAATAATGTGCCTCAGTATGAATCAATATCACATATGTTTATTAAAACCATACTTAATTCATTACATGTAATTAGTGAATGAACCACATCTCTTTGCGAGGCTGTAGTTCGCCATACAAATAAGGGACTATATCATATTCCTCAAAAATAAGAACGAGTTTATGTGTGAAATAATAATTATAAAAAAATGAAAACATCCTAAATATCATATATTTAATATATAATCATTAAACAATTCATTATTTCAATCAAGTAAAGGTGGTAATGTAAAAATTAATGACATTTGTTCTTGATGCGGTAATCCGCTTTACACACGAATGGTGGTTTTGTAACCCATTTGAAGGAAGTGTGTCTGGTTGTAGGTAATACATTTAATTTAACAAAATATTAGTATATTTAACATAATTATGTTCCAATATAATTATTCTATAATATATAATGATAGTAGTGGAGAAAAAAATGAAATAATGATGCTTCTAGAAGAAAATTACCTCTTCTTCAGGTATCCTCTTAAAGATTCCACTAATTCCATCTTAAGATATATTTAAACCAAAGATAAGGACCCTAGTACAAAGTTATTATTTTTTTTAAATTATTGGGAATGTTATTGAATGATCCAAATTTGGATTTTGGTGAACAGGGGAGCGGAGAGGGTGTGACCATTTATAAGTGGGGTGAGTGGCACCCTAGTATTTTTTTTTGAAAAAGTGGATTTCACCCACATTTGTTCAGGCCACCAGGACCCAATAATTCATAATTATCAATCCTATTAGAAATTTTTTCAATATATTTCCTTCTAATAAAGTTTTTACATGTGTGGGTCATTTTTTCAACTTATTTTTTATGTTTATCTACAAAGTAAACTCGTTTTTAAATTAATCACCTTAATTAATTTTAACTATTTTCACTAATAATTATGCTTAAAAATTATGTCATAATCATTATAAATTATAAATTATTATAAATAAAAATATTGAATCCATTTAGATTAATTTAACTCAAAGATTTTAAAAGAAAATTAATATTAATTCTATAGATATTGCGATAAAGCCTTGTTTTAATGTGAAAATATTCAAACTTTTAATTTTTTTATATAATAATTCAATATGAAAATGATTAAAATGTTCTAAATTGGATTGATAAATTTATTATATAAAAATTATGACTTTAAAACCTAATGAAAATATAATTTAATGATATAATTTACCTAGATGAACATGCAGTTTTCAATTAAAATCCTATATTTTACACTATTCATTAAAAAAAATGAAACACATAAAAAAATACCAGGACCTCACACTAATATAATTTCAATATTAATATTTAAAAAATTAATAATTTTTCAATTAAATTTTATAAAGTTTTGAAAATTTAAATTTAAATTCTTTGAGCAAAGGGTGACTAAACCATCTTTTAGGAAAATAATTTATTTGCGTAAAAATTTCATTTTCTTTTAAAAACAATTATTATTATTTATAGTAAATATATAACTAATAAATCTATGTAAAATATATATTTTGATAAATTAAATATTTATGTTCATACATTATATTTTAATGGATAGGTGATATACAATAAACTGACCTGAGTTTCCCTCAATCCTAGCACCCGAACTAATCCATCACGTACCTGAAGGGTGTTCCTGATTCCCCCGAGATGAAAATAAGCACCCAGACAACAAATGAAAAATGAGTGGGAATGATTTATCAACATAATGAACAAAACAAATGGATTATATATTTATTAAGCAAGAAGTAAAAAATATAAATCTAATAGATATATACCAAAACTGTAAGAAAGATAATGGAAACAAAAGACTATAAAAGAATCCAAAACTCCAAGAGACAATACCCAATCTAAATGACCAAAACCAAATATCTAATCCCTATGATGGTGTGGATGAACACCCCATCTCAACACCAACTACAAAACTCAACTAAAATGTAACCTCACCAGCTCAGTATGGCACATTCCCTTTCCCTCCATTGGAAGAAAAAAATATGTCTACAAACTACTGAAGAGGTTCGTAGGGTGTGAGCTTATAGGTTCAACAGGATCCCACCTAGGTGTTCAATAGAATGTATCTGTATATCTATTCATGTATTATAATTTTAAATAGAACATGGAATGATAATAAGTAAAGTAGTTTTATAGAAAACCCCAATAAACATTTCCATTTTATTAATGTTATAAAACAAATGATGTTATATCAATTTAAAATCACATTTTCCCATATAATAATTCACATGAATTAGAATTCATGTCAAGGAAAAGACAATAAAAATAAATAAAATAAAAAACAATTGTAGTAGCACATACATTATAATACAAAGGAATACAACAGGTCATGCAGTATACTACTCGTACCCAAAATCATTGAACAATACACTTTAGAACCTGAAGCTAGTTATCTACAATCAAGGACAAGGGAGACACCCTATAATGTGAAACCACAACATCATATACATACTTAGAGAAAATAATCTACACTCAATGAAAAGAGGAACAATCTAGATAGTGAACCCTAATAATGGATGGTGGCCTTAATCTAATCATTCAACCTAGTTACCATGGAAACCCATGTGATCATTTTCACAAAACTATCAATGTTTCTATAATAATTTCAGAATAATTTAACAAATCCATATAAATGATTTGAAAATAAATATTTTCATTCCATTTATCAATAATAAAAGAAAATACATTTTTATTTAAAAACCCTTTTCAACACACAAAAATCAAATATGCCAATTCCTTTTATAAATCAATTTATAAATACGGAACAATAAGGTGCATCAACATAGGCTATAGACGGAACCACCTAACACAAAACATGAGTTTTACATTTCTGAAACAAGATCCACCTCCAATGAAAATCATACATTTTCTAAAAAGGATATACATTCAAATACACATTACAATATTGATGTAATTTATAAAATATGGGGCCAACAGAAACAAGTAGTCCCACATACCTTAAGAATGAATGCATGACACACCAATGCTAACAATGGAATGACCTTTAGAACAAGATCACATAATGGCCCTAGAAGAAGTTATAATCAAACAAAAACATATACCCATATATATTATAACACCACCCAAGTGTGCTACCACGATAATTGAAAAAAAAGAAGAGGAAATATCACTTACCCGGAGAGATGCACCTTAATGGAAACAAATATTGAACATTGATCGAATTGTTATAGAATGAGAAGATTCCCCAAAATTATATTTGTAATTTATCTAGTTCAAGAGAAAGTGATATAGGGAATGAACCAAAAAAAAGCCACATTTCTGTTTTCGAAACTGTACATGGGTAGTTAGATGACATGTAACCTGGTTACACGATGTGTAACTGTCAAAGTCCCACATACGCTGGAAAACCCATCACATAGGATTAAAAACCATTATTTAAAAAATTCATGATGTGAAACATATATTAAAATGGTTTAAACTTTCACAACATGATAAATTTCTCTACGTGAATCTAGAAACTCTTACAAGTCATGTAACCTAGTTACACGACATAAACTTCCTCTGCATCCTGTAGAAAAATCTAGTTAAAGCTATATTTCCAATAATTCTATAACTTCAAAATTATAAGTATCATCAAAATTACTTTTATTCCCCACATAAATAATGATAAATTCAATTCCATGATGAGGTTAAAGAGATACCTAATGGACCAGTAACAAGATTTTACAAACTCCCCACCGTAGAGGCTTTCCATCCTCAGGAAGTCATGTGGAAGATATAATCCCTAAAAAAAGATGGGTCCATTTCTCCCCCATTAATGACTCATGTTACAAAATATCAAGAGATTTTGATATGTGTTTCCCTAGTACCTTGATATACTAGATTTACATCCCATGCAACACATTCAATTAAGAGTCAACGATCTCAAATTTCCTATCCAGAAGAGAATCATATGGCTCTAACTCAATTTCATCTTATCTAGGAATTTGGGAAGGACAAGGGTGATACATCTTGAGCTAGGATATGGGAAAAACATATTCAATACCAATCTATTAAAATAGAAATTCTAGTTGATAAAAAACCTTCCTAAGCAACTCGGCGAACTCAAATGATCCAGTATATCTCAGAGCCAATATTACCTATTCTCTAAGTGGACTATGACCCATCCGAGGATAAGATTTAAACAAAACCTAGTCACCAATGAAAAACTTCATTGGATGACATGGCCAAATTGTTTATAATTTCTATTGACTCTGGGTTGTAACCAGACATCGACGTACATGTTGAATCATTTCAGGTGTCTCCTCATCCAAACATTGTGCAACCAAAGATACTTCTCCCAAATCCACACAACAAAGATGTGATCTACATGGGCAACTATAAAATGCCTCAAAGGTATCCATACATATCAAATACTAAAAATATATTTTTTTAAAAACTCAAAAATTCTTATATTTCTGTCCCATGATCGATAGAAATCTAGGACCAAGGAACAAACCATATCCTCAAGGATCTGAATCACATGCTCTATCAGATCGTCTGTCATTGGATGGTATGTTGTGTTCAACTTCACCTGAGTTCCCATTGCCTCTTGGAGACTCCTATAGAATCTTGAGGTAAAACTAGGATACATACACAAAACAATGATAGATTAACTTTCATATAACCTCACAATCTTTTACATATACATCATACCCAGTTATTGAACCTTAGTGGTATTCTTGATCAGAATGAAATGAGCAGACTTCATAAATCGATCAATAAACACCTAGATATAATTCATCCAAAGGGAAGTCCATGGTAATAAAATAATAAAATAAATGTATACCTCATCCTTTTTCTAGACTGGCACCGAATGAGGTTGAAGAAAACCATAGGGCTTCAAGTATATGCATTTACTTGTTGGAAGGGGTAACAACATGACACAAAATCTGCAACGTCAGACTTTATACCCAACCACTAGAATCATAATATCTTATCATAATACATATTTTTAGTGCCTAAATGGAATAACCACATAAATAGGTGAAATTTAAACAAGAAGAAACACCTCACAGATACTGGGAAAGCAAACCTCTTCCCAATGTAGAGTATATAATCTAAAGAGATAGACCAACTGGAAACAAACTCTCCAACATAAAATCATTTCCAAAATTCACTAAACTCAACATACTACTACTAAATCTATAATATATACTACAACAGAGATGATGGTAAGTGAAAAACTATAAAAACAATACCTAAAACAAACTCTTGAGAATCATGGTGAATTTGAGCGAAAATCCCCATAATGTTCCACTCCTCTATCAATTATAGGATACAATGAGAAGGTAATTTTCTGATAAGATATTCTTTAAGGAAATTCATTTTTCTTTGGGTGTAAGAGATATCAATTTCCAACATATAACGGTATTCTACCCATAATATATATCAAGGATTCTAATTTTTATGAGAAAATATATAACTTAAACTCTTATAACTAGAGATAACTATGAACATATCCCCCAAAACATAGTTCTAGAATTATTTAAGCACCTTCATAATTTTAGAATGCAGTTAATTATTATTGGGGGTGTAACACACCATCCCTAGAAGCCCAAAGTGGGTGCATTATTTCATAAAATTGGCATGATTACAAGGAATTCATATTCAAAAGGACAAAATAGTTTAGTACTTTGGGAAAACCAGATACATACAAAGGTTCAAATTAACAACATGAAATGAAAAAATGTATAATTATTATTGGGAATATCCAAAAATCAAATTTTACCTCAACAATTAATTCTAAATACACCTCTTCTCATCCTAGGGAAAACAAAACATAAGGAAAGGGGTGAGCTCAGATGCTCGGTAAAGGTAAACAATATAGCAAAAGATATTATAGACAAAAACATTAGGCATGGTGAATAACTAAAAACCAATTCAATTAAAAATAAAAATGTACATGCTATGGCTGGAATAAGGGATGAATAAATAATGCCATAATAAAACATAATCATTGCTATTCAACTAGTCTAATAACCACATGAAATTTTAATTACTTGTTTCATAATGAGGGAAATTCATATGCCAGACAATATGAAACAAAATATCATGTCCTTGGTGAAGCCATCATTAAATGATAAAGTACTCGACCAAAACCATATCTAACAAAATGGGAAAGTACCCATCCAAGTCAATATCTTTTTGTCTCATGAGAACTAATGATGCATCAAGGGGCTATAGCAGGCCCCACCCATCACATAATAAGTCCTATGCAAACCTCATACGAACAGGGATTAATATAAACAACATGCACATTAAGATTGAAACTAATATAAGAAATGTAGATAACTTTCCTTAAACATTAATAAAAAACACTAACCATTTAGGGTAAATTGGTGGATGGTATCAAGATAGAACAACCACATTAAAACTAATCAGAAAAACTTCAACAAAAGTTTGCAGATGATTTCATAAGATATAAAAACTATGAAATAATAGATTCATAAAAAAATGTTGACATAAATAAAGATACTTTTAAATGAGACCAGTAATAAATCCTTGAGGAAATAACCCACAATCATTCCAAAGTGTCCCATACCACCATAAAATATTCAAATAATAATACATTAGAATATCATGATAAGAAGTAGACTCTTTATATCATATAAAAAAGTTCAATACATACACTACATGAATGTAATTAGTGGTGAATAAGGAATATATCTCATAAATGCTAAAGTGTGGTGAGAAAAATATATTTTACTTTGGAAAGAAGAGTTATTTTTGGAAGAACATTTGTATTTTTAATAAATCTGGTTCTAAACATGAATATTCCAAAAACAAATAGTTAAGGACATTTAGATTACATCTAACTCATAAATGATGTCCCACTAAAGATAAATCATGGAAAAAATGTTTTTAAAGAAACTTAAGAATTAAAACATTTTAGTGTGGTTTAATGAATTCATTAAAGTGAATTTAAAGAGAAATGGAATGTTTGATTTCATAAAACTAGAAAAGAACCAAAATAGACTTTTCATGTTAAAATGTGTGAATTTATAAAGAAAAATTTGGAATAAAATATATTATATATTGAACTTCAAAATGGTTAATAATTCGAGAAGTTACATGAACTAGGCATGCATTTTGGCATAATTTTTGAAAGATTCTTTTAAAACATGTATCTCCCCATAAAATAAAGAAGGATTATGTTCAGTACAAATATATATAACATTAAAATATAATTTATTATAAGCACATAAGAATAAATAATAATTTCATTTGGGTGAGTAGATAATAGAAGTAACCTGAATGAAAATGGAGGTTTGGGTAGAAAAAACTTACAACTTTGTAATCAATTGAATCATGATCCACAAAATTAATAATCCTCAAATTATACATTTAATATCATGAAAATAAATAGATTAATGATATGAGACATAAAAGGTATTTATACATACACCATAAATTAGTAATAGTAGTGAATATGGAATATCTCACAAAAATGGAAGTGAGATAAAGAAACACATACCTTAAGTTTGAAAGTGTTCTCCACTGGATATATGACCTAGATAATCAAATTTAGGTTCATTAATTAACAATAAATGAACCTAATATTTATTTAATTGATTTATTATAACCTTAAGTTCATTCATGTACTTTTTGAGGGGTTAATAGGTTCAATTTCATTGTTTGGATTTGTTTGTTTCATGATCGACATTCATATTTACAAGAATGGAGAATCACGTAAAATGATGATGGTTGTAAAAAATTAAAGTAATATGTTATTAGTGATCATATATAAGGTTACAAGGTTTTAAATTTCAATTGGTTACTTGGAGTGATGATGAATCACTATATAATATATTTAATGATAACTGTTTGGGTTAATTAACGAGTTTTGAACACAACGAACCCATTTTGCTTTATAAATCAAAACCAAGTGTAAAAAAGTATTACAAAACCATAGATAAGAAATAGTACATATATTATCTTATTATTAAACCATAATAATTGAATCATTAATAGAATAGAATAAGTTAATAGAAATTGAAAACCCATCATCCTTGAATGTGGAAAACTAGCACATCTCTGATGTTGTTGACAAGTATAAAAGAATGATAAATGAGAGATGATAATAACATATTAAATAATCATAAAAAAATTATAGAATATTTAATATAATGGGGTTTTCATAACATTTGGATGAGGAGATATGAGGATAGAAAAAAGGACCTTGAAAATAAATTAAAATAATATAAAAGAGGAATTTACCTATTGAATTAATCTTCCATGAGAGCCTCTTTAGGGGAGAGAATTTGGTCTTTTTTTGATACCAATGGATTATGGACGTGGGGTAAGAGATTTTGAGGATATTTGGTAAGAATTTAGACAAGTCACATGGATTAAGGGGAGTGATGTGAAGAAGTAATGAGGGGTGGTATTTATAATGGGAGAGAAGAGGGGTTTCTCATTATTTTAACAATTAGTTTATTATTTTTGGTCAATACTATGAATAGTATAGATTCCCATGACCAAAAATAGTAATAAATGCATGTGAGTTCAAACCAAGTGTTCCTACATTAGCCTTACATTTTCTATGACTCAATACACCATGTATTTAGCATTTATCTTAAATTATCTTATTGTACTATTCATAAAAAACATGTATTTTAGAAAAATCCTCAAAATTCAACCTAATAATTTTTTATGTGTAGCATCAAAAAATGGACTCCATTTTTAAAAAATATTTTCTAAATATGTGAAATTTAATTTTTAAATAAAATCCTTATTTACTTGGAAAATAAAGATTTTATATTTAAAACTCCTTTTATAAGACTTTCAAAAAATAAATATGGTGTCATAAAATTATTCTAAAATTATAGGACAAAAAAATATTTATTTAGGAACCAATTTTATTGAAATGAAATAATTTATTAATTTAAAATATTAATTAAATATTTATTACTCACAATAATACGAATACTTAATTAATAATTTATAAAATATTCTAATTAATTTATAAGTTGCATAAATTTTATTTATACTTTAATGGGTGAGGTTACTATTCATAAGGTTAAAATTACTATTCATATGGGTAAAATTACTATTCATAAGTGTATATTACTATTTATAAGGGTAACATTACTATTCAAAATGGTATATTACAATTCCTATGGCTAGGTTACTATTCACCAAAAATTTCATTTGATCAATTAGACTCCATAAACCAAATTGAACGCGACTATGTATATCAGATTTTCGAAATTAAAATCATAGAAGTGAAGAATGTTTGTTTATTGGATTGGTTATAAAAAATTATTTTTTTAGAGAATCAGTTTTTCATGAATTCAATATTAAATTTATTTTTAGATACTTGTGGTGTTAAATTCTCCCCTCAAAAAAATTTATTCCTCAAAATTTTGAAATATAATTTATAAAGTTAGTAGTTGATACATGAAAATTATCTTATTGGAAACCCACATCAAAAATATCGTTAAAATAACACCTTAATTACAGGTAAATGGAAGTAAATCAGTTACTACAAAACTATTAATTCTAATTGGATAACATGTTCATGGGAGAACAATCAAACTATCATGTTCTGATAGAAAGTGATAGGGAACATGCTCTGATGAAAAATCATTACCATAAAACCACAACCTATAGTTATAAAAAAATGATAAAAGGAAAAAATTATTGTTTAAGACTCTTTAAGAAGAGTTGATGAATTATTTGACTCGATAAAAGTATAAATATACATTTATATTTCATAAAAACAATCTTATCCTTTGTTTATGCCCTGAACCATCTATAATTCATCTCTTAGCACATGTTGCATCATGTGGTGACATTAAAATCTAAATCCTCATACAATGATCAAGTTAAGCCATTTCATAAATGGTTTAACATTCCAAAAGATCAAGATCCAACACTTTATAATCATTCCCATAACCATCCTTACTATATCATTGTACCCAGGGTACTTGGAGATCTCCATTTTGTTTAAAACCCCATGATCCATCCTACTGAATGCATATTCTACATTATTTACCTTTAATCCATATGAAGTAGCCCTAAATATTCAAATTCTAAACATGTGAATATATTCATCATATATCCTATTGAAATATAGTAATAACTCAAATTACCATAAAAAAATATTGGAAACTGGCACTCATCCTAAAAAATGATATTGGATATATTCCTTATATCCATAAATGTTGTAAAATCCATCAATTATAACATAGACAACTTGTTGACTAGTCAATAATCAGTTTTGAGGTAGTGATTACATATCCAAATCAATAATTTGTTCATCATTATCTTAATACTAAATAATATATTTAGTGTTTCCTTTCCATCATCCATATACATTCCCAAGGTATTATCGTTCTACTGAGTCACTTATCCTTGGTACAATTCATTCTATGACCACAAATTCATAATGAAATAATACTATATTAAAATCCTCAAACATTCCATAATTACCACTACTAGTACATTGTAGATAAAATATTCTGTTGACATGATTATCAATATGGTATATTAATCATTCCACTTCATCTACGGTAGTATCATGACTTGATCATTATCCAATAACATCATTTAGGGAATATTCCATTTATTCTTGGGACATTGATTCAAATAGTGTCCCATTTCCTTACTATTGAATCATTGTACATTGAAAACCATTTTCATACCCATGAAATCATGAACTTTATATTCCTTTTATCCATTCTTGTAATAGACTACTTTTACTTTTATGTAGGCTCTTTGGTGTTTCCTTCAACAAGTACTACATGTTGGAAAACTACCCTTTTTATTCTTCCCTTCATCCATTCATTCCTCTTCCACCCTCTTCTTCTATTTATTCCCTTCAAATCCATAGGAATCATATTACTCTTTATATACCTTTTCAACGCATGATATTATCTCCTCATATGATGAGGATACATTGGAGACTATCTTCCATCTAAATGATTGCTTTAGACCATAAGAGATATGAATCTTCTTACTCTACGAATCACATGAATTGGTGAAGTTTTGTTTCCTTCTACTAGGAACAATATCTAATCATTTCCATAAACTAAATTAGATAATAAAATTATTAACTCTGTATAACCCTAAACATGGTATAGTAAATAACATATATTCAGGCATCAAAAATCATAGAACTATAGACATTGGATACAATTGGGTCATAAATCCTTCATAATGTCTTGTAATGAATATGTGAATTATCTTAAGAATATCCCCCAGGAGTGTCAAACAAGGGGTATAGTAAGGTAATTATTCGTGTACTAGGTTACCCAGGGTCAAGACTAAAACACCTTATTGGAGTTTTTGCTCCTAAGTAAATCTCTTCCAGAACTATGCACACTTTTAGTATCTAGAAAGATATTTATTTTCTAGGAAGATCCAAATAATCGATTCCTTACCAAAATTCTAGGATTTTCTTGTACGAGTATCTTAAAGTCTATCTTATGGTTTTGTTCCTTAATCTACATTTTCTAACTCTAGTTTCCATTTTTTCTACTAAACTTCCTCTAATAAAAACTGTAACACCCCGACCCCAAAATCCTAGAGTCAGTGCATTATTTCATTACACGGGCATAATTAAAAATAATCAGTATCCCAAAGGACAAAATAGTTTTGATGTTTTTGAAAACTAGATACATACATTGGTTCAAAATTATAACAAGAAATAAAAAATCATATATGATTTATTGGGAATATCCACAAGTCTATGTTTATCTCTTTAATTCATTCATAATACTCCTCATCACATCCTGGGGAAATGAACATAAGGAAATGGGTGAGCTCAGATGCTCTGTAAGGTTATAAAATAAAGTGGAAGATATCATAAACCTACACATTAGAAATTATTATTAAATAAAAACACATTCCATTTAAGACAAACCTGTACATTCTAAGGATGAAATACGAGTTGAATAAATAATTCATTAATAAAACATAATCATTTATATTCTTCTAGTAAAATAACCAAAGGAAAATTCAATTAATAGTTTAATAATAAGGAAAATTCAAATTAAAGATATTCTGAAACATACCTTGAAGGCCTTGTCCAATTCATATAAAAAAGAATAAGGTCTTGACAAAAACCATATCTAACAAAATTGGAAATTCATTAGCCAAGTCCATATTTATTTGTCTTATGAGACCTATCGATGAATCGATGGGATATAGAGAGACCCAAATATCACAGAATAAGTCCAATTAATTCCTCATATGAATGGTAATAAACATAAAAAATATACAAATTCACATTGAAACTAATATATGAAATATAGACAACTTCCCTCAAACATTGAGCATAAATACTAACCATTCAGAGTTCATTGGTGAATAGTATCAAGATAAAACATCCACATTCAAACTAATAAAAAATAAATCAAAAAAATTATATATATGATATGATAAGATATAAACCTATATGAAATAAAAGAATAATCAATGGATGTTGACATAAATAATGATATTTTTAAATGAGACCATTGATAAATTCTTGAGTAAATAATCCTTAAACATTCCAAAGTGTCCCATAAAACCTTGAAACATTCAAATAATAATACAATAAAATATCATGAGGCTAGGGAGACTCTTAATATGATATACCATGAGGACGTTCAGACACCAAAATCAAGGAATATATGGTGAACAAAGAATATATATCATAAAATTTAAATTATGGTGAGAAACATCTATTTTACATTAGAAAGAGGGGTTCTTTTGGAAAATCAATTTTATTTTTCATAAATCTAGTTTTCAATATATATTTCTCAGAATAGAGATGTTAAATAAATTGGTATTACATTTTAGTCATAAATTATGTCCCACGGAAGTGAAATCATTTAAAAAGTGTTTTTAACGTTGCTTTAGAATTAAAACATTTTAGTGCGGTTTAAGAAATTCATTAAATATATTTTAAAGCACAAATGAATGTTTTCATTAATAAAACAAGAAATTAAAAAAAATTGATTTTTAATTATAAAATCAGGTTTTTTAGAAAGATAAATGTGGCATAAAATATATTACATATTGAACATAAAAATAGGTAAGAATTCGAGAAGTTACTTGAATCCGTCTTGCATTTCAGAAGAAATTTTTGAAAGATTCTTTTAAAACTTGTAACAAACTATAAAAAAAAGATTATTATTTGTATAAATATATATAACATTCATGTAGAATTTATAATGGGTATATAATTATAAAAAATAATTTTATTGAGGTGAGTAGAGAATAAGAGAAACCCGAATGAAAATGGAGGCCCAGTTATAAAATACTGACAATTTTATAATATATTGAATCTCATGCCCCACAATTTATAATCATCAAATGATAAATTTAATATCATGAAAATAATTATTTTAATGATATGAATCATTAATGGGTAGTATACATACACCATACATAAGTAATTGTAGTGAATACATAATATATCACAAAAATGGAAGTGAGATGAAGAAACCCTTACCTTAAGTATGAAAGTGTTGTCCAATTGATCTATGACCTGAATAATAGAATTTTTGTTAATTAATTAATATTTCTAGGACCTAATATTCATGTAATTGATTTATTATAACATTATTAAGTTCATTCACAGAATTTTTGATGGGTTAAGAAGTTCAATTTCATTGTTCGTGTCCATTTGTTTCATGAATGACATACATATATAAATGAATGGAGAAGCGTTTAAAATGAGAATGGTTTTCCTGAATTGATGTAATATGATATTATTGAATATATATAATTTTAACTGGTTGGAAATTTCATTTAGTTACTTGGATTGATTATGAATCATTATATAAATTATTTAATGATAATCCTTTGGATAAATTAGTTGTGTTTGAACAAAACAAACTCATTTTTCATTATAAATAAAAACTTTGTGTAAAAAAATATTACATAACAATATATGAGACATATGAAATATATTAGAGTTTTTTTCAACCATAATAATGGTTTCATTAACATAATTTAACACAATATTTGAAACTGAAAACCCGTCGTCCTTGAATGTTGTAAATTAGTACATCTCGGATGGTGTTTTTTTACTACAAGCATAAAAGAAGGGTAAAGGAGAGATGATAATAACTTATTAGATTATCATAACTACATTATAGCACATTTAAAGTAATGGGTTTTCCATAACATTTAGATGAGTATAGGTGAGGATAGAAAAGAATAAAAGGAACTTGAAAATAATTTAAAATAATTGAAAAGAGGAATTTACCTCTTGAATTAATCTTTCATGGGAGCCTCTTTAGGGGAGAGGATTTGGTATTTTTATGATACCAAGGGCTGATAGACGTGGGAGATGATATTGGTAGGAGGTTTGGGTAGAAGTTAAACAAGTAACAAGTATTTACATTAGTGAAAAGAATATTTATGGAGGGTTGGTATTTATAGTTGGGGAGAGGATGGGTTTCTCATTATTTTAATCATTAGTTTAATATTTTTTCTCAAGACTATGAATAGTCTTGATTCATGTGAAAAAAAGTAATAAATTCATGTGAGTTTGAGAAAAGGGTGCCCAAATTACCCTTAAATAACCTATGACTCAATAAACTATGTATTTAGCATTAATTGTAAATTATTGTACTTTACTATTCATAAAAAATTCATGTATTTTCGAAAAGCCCAAAAATTCACCATAATAATTGTTTGATGTGTAGAATCCAAAAACGGACTCCATTTTTTCAATATGATTTTCTAAATATGTGAAATTTTATTTTTAAATAAAATCATTATTTACTTTAAAAATTAAGACTTTATATTTAAAACTACTTTTATAATACTTTTAAAAAATAACTATGGTCTCGTAAAATAATCCTAAAATAACTGGATAAAAAATATTTATTTAGAAACCCATTTTTTAAAAATTAAATAATTCATTAATTTTAAATTTTAATTAAATATTTATAACTTACTAAAATATGAATACTTAATTAATAATTTATAAAACATTCTACTTCATTTATAAGATGCCTATAATTTTATTTATACTTCCATAGGTGAGTTTTCTATTCATAAGGGTAAAATTACCATTCATAAGGATAAATTACTATTCATATATGTATATTACTATTAATAAGGGTATTAAACTATTTATAAGGGCAGTATTACTTTTCATAAGCGTATATTAAAATTCATAAGGGTATGTTACTATTCACCAAAAAATATGTTTGATATATTAGACTGAAAAAAATCACTTTGAACGCAACCATGTATGTATGATTTTTGAAATTAAAATCATAGATGTGGGAAAAAGTATGTTTATTGGATTGGTTATAAAAAAGTGTTATTTTTATAGACTTAGTGTTTCATGCATTCTATATTAAATTTATTTGTAAATCCATGGGGTGTTACATTCTCCCCTCATTAGAAAAATTTCTTCCATGAAATTTTAAATTTAATTTAAAAAGTTAATGGTCGATACTTTAAAATTTTTATATGGGGAACCCACATCAGAAATATTGTTAAAATATCCCCTTAATAATAGGGAATGGAAAATGAATCAATTACTAAAAAACTACACATTCTCTTTGGAGAACATGGTAGTGGAAGAGTAATCAAACCATTATGTTTAGAAGGAATGTGACAAAGAACATGCTTTAATGAAAGATCATTAAAACAAAGCTATAAATTGCAGTTATGAAAAAAATGATAATAGGTCATCATTCTTGTTTGAGACTATTTTCCTAGAGTTTAAGAATTATTCCACTTTATAAGAGTATAAATATACATTTCTATTTCATAAAAACAATCTTACCTTTTTTATACCATGAACAATTGATACAATATCTCATATCATAGGTTTCATCATGTGGTGACATTAAACTCTAAATACTTATACAATGATCAAATTAAACAATTTCATAAGTGGTTTAACTTTTGAAATGATCATGATCCAACACTTCAGAATCATTCCTGTATCCATCCTTACTAGATCCATTTACACAGGGTCCTGGGAAATCATTATTATTTTTAGAACTCCATGATCACTCCTACTCAATGAATCATCTACCTTGTTTTCCTTTAGTAAGCATGAAGTAGCCCTAAATTTTCACATTCCAAACTTGTGAATATCTCCATCATGTATCCTTTTGAAATATGGTAATAAATCAAATTTCCATAAGACCTTATTAGAAGCATGAAATCATCCTTACACATGATATTGGTATATTCCTTATACCCATAAATGTTGTAATCTGCATGAATAAAAGCATAAACCACATACAGATATGTCAAAAATCAATTTTGAGGTTTTGAGTACTTATCCAAATTAACCATTTCTCTATCATTATCTTAATAATCAAGATTATATTTAGGGTTTTATTTGACTCATCAATATACATTCCTAATGTATTAACTTTATAATTAGTCTCTTATCCTTGGTAAAATTTATTATATGACCTCAAATTCTTAATGAAATAGTATTATAGTACAGTCCTCATCTATTTCCTAATTTTTATAACTAGTACAATGTAGATAAAAAATTCAAATGACATGATTCTCAATGAGGTATATTAATAATTCCACTTCATCTCCGGTAGTATCATGACTTGATCATTATATAGTAATATCATTTGGGAAATATTCCTTTGATGCTCAGGACATTGATTCATATAGTGTCCCATTTCGATGTAGTTGATGTAATGTACATTGAAACCATTTTCATACCCTTACAATCATTAAATTTATCTCCCTTTTCTTCACTCTTATAATTTATTTCATTTCTTTTTAAGTAGGCTCCATGGTGTTTCCTTCAACAAGTACCACAAGTTGGAAAACTACCCTTTTTCATTCTTCCCTTTATCCATTCTTTTTTCATTAACCCTATTCTTATCTTTCTTCCCTCAAAAGAAATATGACTCATAGATTTATATATATACCTTGTTATCATATGTTATTATCTCCTCATATTATGAGAATACATTGGAGATTATCTTTTTTCAAATTGATGGATTAAGACCATAAGAAATATGACCCTTCTAACTATTTTCATCACCTGAATTGGTGAAGTCTTCATTATTTTTTCTTGGTTCTAAATATAATCAATTCCATATACTGAATTAGATCATAAAATTATGAACTCTATATAACCCTAAACACGGTATAGTACATAACATGAATTTATTTATAAAAAATCATAGAACTATAAACATTGGATTATTTAGGGGGATAATTAATTCATAATGGCTTGTAAAAAAAATTTAAATTTTCTTAATCATATCCCCTGGGAGTGGAAAAATAGTAAAACAAGTTTTCATGTACCATGTTACCCTGGGTCAAGCCCAAAAAACCTTTTCCAAGTTGCTACTCATAGGTACATCGATTCCAGAACCACGTCCACTTGTAGTATCATGGGATATATTTATTTTCTAGGAATATCCGAATAATGAAATCCTTACCAAAAGTATAAGATTTCATTGTATTTGTATCGTCAATTATATATTTGGGGTTTTCCCCTAATCTAAATTTTTTGTATCTATTTTCCAGGATTTCTAGTAAACTTCCTCTGATACCAACTTTAATGCCTCGACCCCAAAATCCCATAGTCAGTGCATTATTTCATTACATTGGAAAGACTAACAGAAGTTGTATCCCAAGGGACGAAATTGTTTAGTAGTTTTGGAAAACTAGATAAATACATAGGTTCAACATTACAACTACGAATGAAAAAAAAACATATTGGTTTTATTGGGAATATCCACACCTCTATGTTTATCTTTTCAATTCATTCATAATACACCTCTTCGCATCCTAGGGAAAAATAAAACATAAGGAGAGTGGTGATATTAGATGATTAGTAAGGGTAAGAAATATAGTGGAAGATATCTTAAAAATAAACATTATGTATGGTGAATAACTAAAAACACAACCCATTAAAAATAAACCAGTACGTACTATTGAAGGAATAAGAGCTGAATGAATAATGCCATACTAAAACATAATCCTCGGTATTCTACTAGTCCAATAACCACTTTAAAATTAAATGATTTGTTTCATAATGAGGGAAATGCATATTCTAGAGATTTTGAAAAATACCTTCATGTCATTAGCCAAGAAATCTAAAAATGATTAAGGCCTCATCCAAGACCATATCAAACAAAATGGGCCAGGCCTCAGCCAAGTCCATATCTATTTGTCTCATTAGGACTACCAATGCACAAGGGGGATAGAGAGGGCCCCACCAATCACATAATAAGTCTAATTTATTCCTAATATGGATGGTTATAAACATAAACAACCTACACATTCATATTTATACTATCATATGAAACATAGATAACTTCTCCTGAACATTAAGAATAAACACTAACAATTCAGAGTAAATTGATGAATGGTTTCAAGATAGAATATCCACATTTAAACGAATCATAAATCAATCAATAAGATATTTTTGATGATATCATAAGATATAAAACTCTATGAAATAAAATATTCATCATTGTATTTTTACATAAATAAAGATACTTTTAAATGAGACCATTGGTAATTTCTTGAGGAAATAATCTTTAAACATTCCAAAGTGTCCCATAAGACATTGAAAAATTCAAATAATAATATATTATAATATGATGAAGATAATTAGAACCTATATATGATATACCAAGGGGTATTAAATACACCACTTGTAAGGAATAAGTGGAAAACAATACATATATCTCATAAAATTTAATGCGTGGTTAGAAAAATCAATTTCACTATGGAAAGAAGAGTTATTTCGGAATTTTTTTTGTATTTGGCATAAATCTGATTTTAAACATGTATAACCAATAAAATAATATGTATGGACATTTATAATACATTTTAGGCATAAATTATGTCCCGCTGTAGTGAAATCATGAAAATAGTGTTTTTAAATATGCTTTAGAATTAAAAGAGTTTAGTGTGGTATAAGGAATTATTTATAGAGATTTTAATGCCCAAATGAATTTTTGATTTCATAAAACCAAAAATTAACCAATATATATTTTTCATGTAAAAATTTGTGATTCTAGGATGCTAAATATGTCCTAAAATTGATTATATATTGAACCTAAAAATAGGTAAGAATATGAGAAGATACTTGAATTAGTCTTGAATTTCGGAATAAATTTTTAAATATTGATTTAAAACATGTAACTACCGATAAAATAAAGATGGATTCTGATTGGTAAAAATATATAGAACAATCAAAGATAATATATTTTGAGTAAATTATAATAAAAAATAATTTCATTGAGGTAAGTAAAGAATAAGAGCAACTCGAATTAAAATGGAGGTCCGAGTAGAAAATACATTCAAATTTATAATCAATTGAATATTATTCAAAAAAATTAATAATAATAAAATGATACATTTAATATCACTAATATAAAAAGATTAATTATATGAAACATAAATTAATTTATACATACACCATACACAAGTAAAAATAGTGAATACAAAATATCTCAGAAAAATGGAAGTGAGATGAAGAAACCCTTACCATACGTCTAAAAGTGTTCTCCACTTGATCTATAACCTGAATAATAGAATATAGGTTCATTAATTAATAATTCCAGATCCTCATATTCATCTAATTGATTTATTATAATCTTATTAAGATCATTCATGAACTTTTTATTGGTTAAGATGTTCAATTTCATTGTTCGGGTCCGTTTGTTTCATGATCGACATACATATATACATGAAAGGAGAATCATGTCAAATTAAGATGGTGGTATAGAATTGATGTTATATGTTATTACAAAAAATATAAGTTTACATTGTTGAAAATTTCATTTTTTTACTTGGAGTGATGATGAATCATTATATAAATTACTTAATAATAATCTTTGGGTTAATTAACTGTTTTTGAACCCAATGAACTCATTTTGTTTTATAAACAGAAACTATGTGTTAAAAAATATTAAAAAACTACATATGAGACAAAATACATATACTATATTCTATTTCACCAATAATAATTGTTTCATTACTAAAATTGAAGACGAGGATAGATATTGAAAACCCATTATCCTTGAATGGGGTAAATTAGCACATCTTGGATGGTGTTTTTACTACAAGAATCAAATAAGGGTAAATAAGAGATGATAAAAACATATATCATAATCATAAAAAAAGTATAATACATGTATGACACTAGAAATTTCATAACATTTTTATTATTATAGGTGGGGATAGACAAGGAAAAGAGGAACTTGAAAAGAAAGTAAAATAATTGAAAAGAGGAATTTACCTCTTGAATTAATCTTCCAATGAGAGCCACTTTATGGGAGGGAATTTTGTCTTCTTATGAGACCAATGGCTGATGGACGTGGGGACAGATCTTGGGAGGATATTAGAATATAATTTGGGGAAGGAAAAATTCTTGATAAGAGTTATGATAATATTCCAGATGGGGTGGTATTTATAGTAAATGGGAGGAGTGGTTTCTCATTATTTTAATCATTAGTTTAATATTTTTGGTCACGAATATAAATAGTCTTGATTCATGTGAAAAAATAGTAATAAATTCATGTGAGTTTGAACCATGTTTTCCTACATCATCCTTACATCACATATGACTTAATAAACCATGTATTTGTCATTTATCATAAATTATCGTATTTTACTATTCATATAAAAAATATTTTATTTTAGAAAAATCCCAAAAAATAATTATAACCATTTTTTGAAGTGTAGAATCATAAAATGGAATCCATTTAGCAAAATAATTTTCCAAATATGTGAAATTTAATTTTTAAATAAAATAAATATTTACTTGGAAAATACATATTTTATATTTAAAACAACTTTTACAATACTTTCAAAAAATAACTATGGTCTCAAAAAATTATCCTAAAATCATAAGATAATAAAATATTTATTTAGGAACCCATTTTATGAATATTAAAAAATTTATTAAATTAAAATTGTAATTAAATTTTTATCACTCACAAATATACGAATACATAATTAATAATTTGGGATATATTATACTTCATTTATAAGGTGCCAAAATTTTATTTATACTTTAATGGGTGAGGTTACTACTAATAAAGGTAAAATTACTATTAATAAGGGAAAAATTACTATTCATAAGGGTATATTATTATTCCTAAGTGTATATTACAATTCATAAAGTTAACATTTATATTCATAAGGATATACTACAATTCATAAGGGTAGGATACTATTCACAAAAAAAAATTATGTTTGTTCTACCAGACTCCAAAAATCACCCTAAATGCAACTGTGTATGTCAGATTTTCAAAATTTAAATCATAAAAGTAAAAAAATTAGGTTTATTGGCTCTGTTATCACAATGTTTTTTAGAGACTCACTGTTTCATGCATTCATTATTAAATTTATTTGAAAATACTTGGGGTGTTACAGGGGTTAACTCTTCTCATGCGGTCAGAGTTTAAGAGAGCCATAAGCTACAACATGGTTATCCAGTATAATCACACATCCCAAACCAGCACCATAAGAAATAAAAAATACAATATAACCCTTTCCAAGATCAGGTAAGATCAAAATATGAGTCTAATGTCTTTTTAGATCATCAAATATAGACTAACATTTCAATTCCTAGTTTAATTTCACTACCTTATTAGTAAGAGAAGTCAAATATGACACTATCTTAGATAAATACTTAAAAAATTGGTAGTATCCAACAACACCAAAAAAGATACAACTTTCAATATCATTTTGTGGTTCCTTCTATGCGAGAAACCATCACCTTCTCCAGATGAACTGATAAGCCATATTCAGAAATTTTGTGCCCTATGAACTTCTGTTCTTGAATCCAGAAAATAAATTTTGATTGATTTTAAAAAAATGGTGGCTTATCAAAATTTTCAGAACCAAACATAGATGTTGTTTGTGATTATGCATGGATATTGAATAATCCATAATATTATCCCCAAACAGATCACCAAAAGTGTAAGGATAATGTTGGATTATCTGATTCATTAAATCCAAAAAAATTATAGGATCATTAGTCAGACTAAAAGGCATCACAAGATATTCATAATGAACATACCTTCTTCTGAAAGCTCTATTTGGTATATCAGACTCCCAAACTCTGAGCTGATGATAACCCGACTGAAGATCAATATCTAAGAACCAATTTCCCTCATAAATTTTAAAAAAATCGTCTACACGAGGAAAAGGAAAAAATTTCGTAAATGTTACCTAATTCAACTTTATATTGTCTACAAAAAACAGTAGTGAACCATATGCTCTATTGGATAAGAGAACATGGTATTCCCAAGGAAGAACACTAGAGAGAATGAAACCTTTCCCAATCGTTAATCAAACTAAATTTTGATCTCCTTCAGCTCTACTGGATAAATATGATAAAAAGGTATTGATATAATCTTTGTTTCTAGCACACCATTTCAATCATTAATTCTACCTCCCTCTGGTGGAATACTAGAGATGTTTCCTAGGAAAATTTCAAGAATGTCACAAACAACAATGGGAAGTTCAACAATTGGATAAATGTCATCAAGATAAAACAAACAAGAGACAACAAACTCTTGAGATCTGGGTGGGAAGGTACTCTATGACCATACTTTGGGTCCCACTCACCCTAAAACACATGAGATATCCCATCAAAAAATAGAAAGGAATCATAATAATGATAAAAATAAAACTTATCTCAATGAGTGAAAATCCAATCCATAACGACGATGACCACCAAAATATCTATATCATGAACTAGAAAAATCCATGACCATATCTACATCAGTAAATATTAATGAACAATAAGGATACCAAAACCCATGCTCTCCCTATTTCCAAGAGGTGTCACTAACACCACTATAAAGGAAATAATTTCAGTTGTAAATTCAAGAATATAAACAAAACATGAAGACATAATCATTTGGGAGGAACCGTTATCAAATAAAGAAATTTCTACTAAAGATTCAATAAGGATTGTATATATCACATTTTCTAGACCTAAATCAGTTTTCGTTGAACAATCATCTACTACGAGAATGTGTTTTATTCCTATGTTTTGTGGCTGGAGCCTTGTTGTTTTTGAAGCATCTAACTACACTACAATAGCCTTTGTAGACAACGAACCCTAACCATAATGAAGAAATTTATTGCTTGAAATAAGACTTATATATGACCAATACATCCACACATATTTCATGACATCATGGGTATATGATATTTTTTTTTGGAATATCTGACCTTTCCACACTGATAGCAATTCAGAGGCACAATGCTAGCTGTAATAGATGGTGTATAGGAGGTTCACTACTGAGACCCACCACCTCTAATTTTGTGATGATCCTTCAACTTCATATTTTTTCCATGTATTCCACCAAATCTTCCAATATGTGGAAGAAAATAGTTGAGAAAACCAACCTTTCCTTCCAAATCAATCTCTTCCATCACAAAATCTATCTACCATCATCCACATAGTTTTAAAGATTAAATATAAATACATGAGATCTGATATGCATTTTCAAACCCTTTAATAACTTCTAATATTTTATTTGGTCATTCTTAAAAATGTCCATAGCTAAAAAAAATATTATAAAATTTATTGGGTACGCCGAAACCAAATTCTCTCCCTAATGAAAAGATAAGATCTCTGGAGAAATTGCAAACATTTGTGACTCTGGAAAAAAGTACTGGAAGAATAAGGGGTTTGAAACCCTTCCAATATAGGTTCACATGTCTTTTTTCCTTGACCAAAAAATCCCACCATAATTTTCCAGAACCCATAATCTTAAATTCTACACACTTTACCCAGATATTCTCATGATTCTCTAGGAAGTTGATGATTTTATCAATCCTATCCATCAAGTCCTCCAAATCGTAAGGTTCATTCATTCCATTAAAAGATGGTGGCTTCTCATGTAATAAAACATTTGACAGATATACCTCTCATAAAGATCCTTTTTGTACCTCAAAAATTGTGTTTTTAACTTGAGGTATATCTTGATCAATGTCAAAAAATTCTTATGTGACAGTCTGTATGAGATTCTGAACTGCCAGAGGATTTACTAGTGTAGCATCACCTCAACCTTCCTAAGTAAATCATGGAAGAAAAATTGGAGTAATACTACTGCACAACAAAACAAAAGGAATGAATATATATTAGAGTAAATAACAGCTGAATGTAGAAAAACCATAAATATAAATTGAGATTTAAAACAAAATTCCACACTAGAGGAACATATCCCAACTTCCCATGGTAAATTGAGTCTTTTCAAGACAAGATATAGACATGTACATATCACAACATACCTATTAAGTCATGAAAATCCTCTCTACATTCAAACAGACATCACAAGATAAGGATTATTGAGGGAAAACCTACCCTCTAATACCAAAATCATAATGAATCAACCCAAGTATCCTTTAAACATAGCACCTGCCTGATCCCTCATATACCTAAAGTGCATTCTTAATACCAATGGGATAGGTAAAAGAACTTGTGCATCAAAAAAAATGAAATGTAATGATTTCTCCCAACTAAAACAAAACACATGATATATATATATATATATGAAGAAAAAAAAGAGTGAAAATCCAACTGATATATTCCATAACTCCAAGGGAGACAATGTAAACAAAACACTATAAAAGTATCCCAAAATCCAAGAGACAATCCAAAATCCAAAGGACCAAAACCAAACTGCTACTCCATGCATTGGAATATGAAAAATATCAACATCTCACCACCATATACCCAACTCAGCTGATATGAAACCTCATTGCCTCATTGTGGTGCATTTTCATTCCATTCATTGGATGATATACAAAGGTTTATGCACCACCAAGGTGGTGCACATGGTGTATGATAATATGTTCAATAAGATCCCACCTAGCTGTTCCGTAGAAATATCTGAATAACAATTATTATATTCTCTTTTTAAATAAAACATGGTATGATATGCAATGAATCAATTTTATAGAAAAACATGGTAAAAATTACTCTTTTATCAGAGTTGTAACAAAAAATTAGGTATACAAATTTCATATCACATTTTTCTATATCATCTTTCAGAAGGATCAACATGAAATTCAAGTCTAAAGTAGTACAAATCAAATCAATAATAAAACAGTAGCATCACAAGCATCACAATACCAAGGAGTAAAATAGGCCTTGAAGCAGACTAATCATACCCAAAATCTATGAATAGTTCACTATGGTTCCTGAGGATAATTATCTACACTCAATGAACATGGATACACCCATGAATATGAATCCCCAATATCATATACATACCTAGAGAAAATAATATGCACTCTAAGATAAGATGAACACCCACCCCTACAATGGATGATAGCCTCATGGTATAACTTCCACCTAGTTCCCATAGAAACCCAAGTTCCTGCTTTCAAAAAGATATCAATGTTTCAAAATTCATTTCAAAACCATTTCAAAAATAAATTTAATCGGCTTGAGAACACCCTTTTTCATTCAAATTATCAATAATCAATGAACATAATTCTTTATTTAAAAACTATTTTCAACACACATAAATCAATCATGCCATTTTTTTTGTATAAATCCGTTTATAAATAAGTGATAATAAGATTAATCAACATAAGATAGAGATGGATCCACCTACCTCAAAACTCAGGTCTCACATTCCCGCAATGGGATTGTTGATGCTCTTTTTTCATCACATTGTATAAAAAGAATGTAAAGGGAAATGAATTATCACATGTTGATTCATCCTTTGAAGAAAACATCAAAAATAGACAAAGGAATGAACAAAGCTTCAAAAGCACATGTGCCATGCAAGTTCCGTCACTGTCGCGCAAGTCCACTTGCGCGACGACTAATGGTCGCACAAGTGACTTGCGCGCCCTAAAGGATAACCGCCCGGGGTCTTCGTCAACCTATAAATAGACCCTGTGGGCCCCCCATTGAAAGAGGATTTTTTCCATAATTCAGATTTAGAGCTCTAAGTGCCCAAGTCTCTTCTTCAGGTCTTCCGAACACTTCTAAGGTAATTCTTTACCTAGAATGGAAGGTCTAAACAAGAGGAGTAAGGTCTAAGTGTTATAATTCACTATCACTTGCACGCCTAAGGTGTTTTACCCTTAAGGGAAATTAATATACTTGCGTGCCGCCCTACTTCCTCCCCAAAACTTGTGCGTCTCTCTTTTGGAAGGACCACATGAAAATTATAAAGGCATTGGTCAAGGATCGCCCAAGTATTATCATACTGGTTTACAAATCACGCAAGTACCCATGTGTCGTGCAGGTATACCTGTGGGAACAGGACTTGCACACCCACGCAGTACCTACGTGCCTGCCATAAATTTCTAGTGGAGTACTATATGTAGGAACATACACCTGTTTATACAACATTAGCTAGTCATCAGGCTCGTCTGACTACATATGATGGAGCTCGTCAACCACGTTCAGCGAAGTGCAATCAGCAGGCACATACACCTGCTAGTATTAATCAAGCCTACCAACAGTCTCTCTTGGTAGCACAAGGAGAATTCAGTCGGAATGCTCCGACGACAAACAGGAGGTAGACTCAACTATCTACCCCCACACTTGAGTACTGTTAGGATTCAATGATAGGAAAAGGATGACAGGAGTAGGCACATACACCTACCTCAAGTACGGAATGGACGTATATCCCCTTTCCGGCAGCTGAAGTCACCAAGAATATTTTATCAATGGTGAAAGAGCAGAAGAAAATCCCTACTCATATTCTGGATGCTTGCTAGGATATTATAACAACTTCAGTAGCATCTCAGGGAAAGAAACATAAATCTATCCCTACCAGTGGGTTGATATATCAATAGTTCACTTCAGAACATACACACACATCTGTTCCAGTCCAAGAGGGTTGTGGGGCATACTCCACCATATCATATGGACAACCAAGTCAGGCACATACACCTGATTTGAGTGGAGATCGTCAGCCTAACCTGGCCATATCTCCTGATCAGTCACATACACCTGCTCAGAGCAGCCACTTTTTTCAACAAGTGGTTTCCAAGGCGAGTAATAAGGCATCTAAGAAGAAGACCCGCCCAGAACAATCAAAAGATCAAGATCCAATCTGTAACAAGTCCGTGCTCGATGCTGGAGTTCTTGAAGCCCTCAGACAGTTATCTGTTGGAATTCAAGATTCTACCCCCTCATTTCCCAATAGTGGGAACATTAATTTCGTAGGTCTTCAACAGAAACTTCCTCATGAAGTCTTGCTTCATGACAATTCGGCCGATCTCAAATTTTATCTTCAAATGAGAGCTACAATAACCCTCTGTGTGGCCAGAAGACCAAGGATCAAGAGATCTCATCTTTTGCTGTCACCCACCATGGTGGTCCTCCCTATGATGATGAATTTCTCTGCGAAAGTCCTCTCCTTAGTAGTGATGCACATTGCCTGGAAAATGCTCCAGTGGACAATGTAGTGCCGAGAAATCCCTCTTATCTTGAGGCACTTTCAAATGAGAAACCAGTCATGTCTGATGTTTCATCATTAGCAGGTGAAATACTTTCTCAATCAGAAGATAGCCCAGGGTGTAGGTCATTCTACGAACCACCCCTAAGTCATGCATCTTCTAGTTTAATCAGTGATCTCTCTACCAATCTTGTTGAATCTGATGAAGTAACAAGGAAACACCATCTCTGGTCAAATCAGGTAGAAGAATCTTCATTTAATGATAAAGAGGAAATGTTGAACATGAGAAAACAACTGTAAAAAGGTGAAGTACTAGTAATGTTTTGGCCTCTGGATGACTCTCAGTATTACATTCCAAAGATGTTGACGGAAGATGGAATTCATGATATTCATCTCAACATATAGAAAACTCTTTGTCAGTTGAAGAAGAAATTATTATCTTATGATGAATATAAAAATCATCTTATGATAATAGAAGGTTTACAACGTAAGATTGATTTGGAATCTCTATCAGTCTCTCGATATCCGAAGGCTGAAAAGTAGCAGAGAGCCCTTCAATGTTCATGCCTTGGCTCACTAAGAAGATTGCATCAGTTAATTGAAAATGACCCATCTGATATTCATTTCTGAGGATGGTGTGTTCATGAAGCACTACATTTCACTGTGCTCTCCAGTTAGCAAAGCCCGCCGAAAATGGTCTCATGCAATGTTATTTCCCATGACCAGCCAAAGTCAATGGTCTTTGTTTGTAATAAAAAGCTTGCCCAAGAACAAGCTTCAACTAGTTCCTCTAAAAATCAAGCATACAGAGAAAAAGTTTTTGAATTACTCCTACATCAAGAAAATGAGAATATTGAACATGCCTCTCGTATAGAGCAATCACATCATCAAGTGACAGAAGTTTCAGAAATCATCCAACGGTCTTTTGAACCAGGTGATAAAAGTGGATACAGGTTAATGCATCCAGCTAATTTCCGGACTATGGTTCAAAAGATCAGGAGAGCTTTTAAGAAATTCTCAGACATAGAATGTCAAGAGCCACCCCATCTTGACAGACTGGGGACTCTTTTAAGCCAACCCTTGGAATCAACAAATAGGATTCAAGGAGTTGAGCGAGAACAACAGGAATAGACCCAGTCCACTGGACTGGGGACTTTTTCAAATCATCAATCCCCTCCTTAGAGAATGTCGGTCTTTTCTCGATTGGGGAAGAAGCCTCAAGAGGAACAAAGATCCAAATTATCAGGAAATTCCCTCCAAGTTATGGTTCATCAAGAAGTTCCCGAGGGATTGAATCAAAAAAAGGCAATGTCTCATCAAAGACATGGAAGAAGAAAATATCACAGAAATGCTGATAGAAGGGATGCGATGCATTATGCATCAATCAATGTCATCAATGTCGTTGTTTTTGATCCACCAGATGTGGCTCACTTAGGGGACTCAGATGAAGAGGTTCCTGCTCAAGAAGATGTACGGAACGACACAAATGAAGAAGGTGTGCGTACATGAAATCAAAGGATTACTCATAACCTAGGTAATCCTTCAAGTAACCCACTTCCCCCTCTCCGAAAAGGATCCAACAAAGAGAGGGGAAAGAATCAGGTTACATATCCTTCCTCTGGATAAGGCCAATAGCTCTCACTAGAGAAAAGGTTTGTACAACAAGAGGAAGAAATGAAGGAATTAAGGAGGTTGAATACAAAACTACTTTAGGGTAGTCTTCTTCTTAAGCGTGTTGGAGTCAGTCAGCCAAGAGAATTTGTTGCAGCTACTGATATGGATCAAGAATATCCTCCTCTATCAGTACACCCTCATAGGTATAATCCTATGGGTCAAGTACAACAACAGTTGGTAGTGCTACCATCAGTTTCAGCACCAACCACCACATCTGTCCAAGCTCCAGTCATTTCACCTACCCAAGTCCAAGTTCAACCGAATGATTCTCAAAAGTTAATAACTACCATTGAGTCATTAACATCTTGGTTAGAAACTATGGAAGGGAAACGTGCGTAGGTTCAACCATAAAATAAAGTTTACCCTGAATGGGTAGATTTAATCTCTCCTCCATCTAGTTTTGGAAACCCTGTATTCCCTATTTTCAATGGATCCAGAGACCCCGAACAGGATTTGACACATTACGTGTCTTGTTGTGATCCTATGATGGGAACTCTGGAGTAGCAAGAAGTAGTAAAACTCAGATTCTTCGTACGGACCTTTTAAGGACCAGCCTTTGTCTGGTATACAAGAATGCAATCCCGGTCAATTACCAGATGGGAGGATCTTCGCCAAAAATTCCTTCTTCAGTTCAGCTCAACTTTTCCAAAGACAATAGTTTTTGATCATACAAACTGTAAGCAATGGGAGAATAAAAGGGTCTCAGATTTCATTACTCACTAGAAGGGATTAATATATTTCCTAAGCCTAGAACTCCCTCAAGAGGAATTATTGCCAATCTGTGTGACAAATCTACATGACGAATTACGCACGCCGTTTATCCCTGTGAAATACATAGGAGGGTTTGGAGACCTTATTTCAACCGCTCAGCAGATTGAATATTACCATATACAAGATAAGGATAAATCTCATGTAATTCCATTAGCTCCATGAAGGAGAATGGGTAAAGCAGAAACTACTATAGTTATTCTTAAACAAGCACTTGTACCTGTTTCTACTTCAAAACCTTCATCTTCTTGAAGGGATCCACCTCCTGAGCACCAAAAACAAAGGTTGTTTCATCCAGATGATCAAAGAGATCAAAGACAAAAACATTTTGAGGATCTGAAGAGAAAAACATACTCTTTCCGAAATGAAAAAGTTTCTGGTTACTTCATTTCTTCTCTAGAAAATAATATGGTCGATTTCCAAGGCCTAAGAGGTGAAACAAGGAAGGAGAAGAAGACCATCCCAATTATTTCCCTTTTCATCAAATGTTGGGGCATCCCATCCAGGATTGTTTTGTCTTCAAAGACCTCCTGCAAAAGATGGTCGACTCGGGACAAGTCAAACTAAAAGGTTTTTCAGCTAAGGTAGCATGTGTTACTGCTATAGTTCCAAAGGAGGAAAGAGAATGGAAAGAAGTTAAAAGCAAAAATGCACAAAAGTATGATGATTTGATGGTCAGAAAGACAATCAACATAACTCATTCTATTTTGGAAACACAATTAAAGAAACCGATTGTGTCTTCTTCCATGAATGTTGTGGAAAAACCCTCTTTATCAGAGGGAAAATCCTCAAAGAAATGACATGATTCAAAGAAAGAAAAAGAATCAGAAGAAGATGAGTATGTGTCAAATCCTAAGTTGTCTTTGACTCTGGAAGACTTCATGCCATCTAATTCAAAGCCACGGGCACCTCCCCACCAAATGGAACAACCTAAACAGTCTAATCAGGCAGAGTCTTCATCAGATGAAGAGTTAATCTTCGGTTCTGTTAATATGATTCAATTAACAAATCCATATGCTAGTAACAGTTTCAATTTCGATGAGACTGAATTCCCTGTATCAAATAGGGAAATCAGAGGAAGTTCTAGAGGCTCAGGATACAAGGGAAGACGTGGATCTTTCAGAATCCACTATTCCAATTCTACCCCTTCTAAAACTGTGTACTCAGTAGAAACTCGTGGTAGAGCCCTTTAGCGAGCTCAGCAAGAACAAGAAAGTTCTTCTACCAATAGAAAATTCAGTCCTGGCACAATTATTTTGGAAGACCGGTTGAAGGTTCCATCTTCTTCTTCTCAGCAAGTAAATGGATCTAATCGGTCTAATATTCCAAAACCAGGCATATTGCCAACTCATATCCCAATACAAGATGCATCAACTTCCAAAGAATATGCTTCCATGGTACCTGATAAACCACATATTCCTGTTGGGAAACACAGACCTCTAGATCAAAAGAATGATGTATTGAAACACTTGTCCCATGTACCAGCAAAGTTATCAATTCTGGATGCTTTGAATCTATCAAAAGTTCTTCAGGAAGCACTCATCGAGGCTTTGTCAAGTCCTCAGGAGTTTGAAACTGAAATTGCTGCAGCTGAAGTCTATCACATAGGGAATAATCCTGAAGAATTCCACGCAATAATATCTTTTACTGATGAAGATGAAGATGGTGTTGTGCATGGGCATATTAGACCTTTGCACTTATCTGGAAAGGTCAACGACGTAGACGTCTGAAGAGCTTTCATTGACAATGGTTCAGGAGTCAACCTCATGCCCATTCGTACAGTTCATCGATTGGGCCTCACAGAATCTTATTTATCTCCTTCTACCATGATGTTACAAGGATATGATAAAAATGAACAAGAACAGCTGGGTGAAGTTACACTCAAAACTCATTTTGGAGATTGTGTATCCAATTTGGATTTCATGGTTGTCGATCAAGACTCAGATTTCAACATCTTTCTTGGAAGACCCTGGCTACATCAACATGCGGTTATCCCTTCATCATACCATCAATGTATCAAATATTGTTTCGATGGTCAAGTTGGGACATTGTATGGTGATAAGGCTAGGTTCAAGACATGTGAGTCTCAATACATTGAGACAGAATTCTATCACATAAAGGGAAGGGAGAAATCCACAACAAAGGAGATTACCAAAGTTAATGCTCCATATGGTTTGGAGAATATTCCAGTAAATCCATTTACACATGTGAGTACAGATTATGTGTTGCCTATCAGTAAAATTGACAAGATAGACCCAAATCAAAATACTCTTATGGAATGATCCATAATGTCAATTATGGCAATCGTTCCAGACAACATGGGAGAAATTGGTAACCCACCAAGCAGTTATGAAAGCAAAAATGGTGACATCTTAATTTCATCTTCTAAAATCCAAAAAGTCTATACTTCGCCAATTAGGCCATAAGAAGTTATAGAAACATCTGAGATGAACAATGATGTCGATTCTCAATCTATCATCTCCTCTTTATTACCCAAAGAAGACCCTTTATCATCAATCAGGTCGGAAATGGAAGCTTCTTCTTCAAGATGTGAAAATTTTGACATCTCTTATGATCATGAAAATTCTTCTTTATCATCTACTATGAAAGTAGAAATGGAAGTAATAACACATGATGAAGAAGAAGAGGAATATCTTAGAGATGATCCTCCAATATTTGAATAGGGTATCTCTACCACTGTGGATGAACTCAGAGAAATAAATCTGGGTACAAAAGAAGATTCACGCCCCACTTTAATCAGTGCGGACATGACTCTTGAAGAGCAAGAGATGTATATTTCTTTTCTAAATAGAAATAGAGATATATTTTCTTGGAACTATACATAAATTTCTGGGCTTGATCCTAATGTTGCTACTCATCATTTGGGTTTACCAGAAGAACATCGAGGATTTAAGCAATCCACGAGAAAAACACACCCAACTTATGCTTCCAAAATTAAGGCTGAAGTGGATAATCTTATCAAATCTAACTTTGTCAGAGAAGTTCAATATCCGAAGTGGTTGGATAATATTTTCCCTGTAAAGAAGAAGAACATACAAATTAGAGTTTGTATCAATTTCATAGATCTTAATCGGCATTGTCCTAAGGATGATTTCCCAGTTCCGATTAAAGATCTTTAAATTGACGCAACAGATAGCTATGAAGAACATTACTTCATAGATGGATATTCCAGATATAATCAGATCCAAATGGCCCCAGAAGATGAGGAATCCACAGCCTTCAAATCCCCTTAGGGTGTGTTTTTCTACCGGGTAATGCCCTTTGGCTTAAAGAATGCAGGTGCAACATATCAGCGTGCCATGCATCATATCTTCAAACCCTTCTTAGGGAAGTTTGTTGAATGATATGTAGACGATTTGGTGGTTAAATCCAAACAACGTTCTAATCACTTGGCTGTTTTGGAATTCATATTCCGCAAGCTTCAACAACATAATTTGAATATGAAACCCTTAAAATGTGCTTTTGGGGTAACCTCAGGAAAATTTCTCAGCTTTGTTTTATGCCATCATGGTATTGAAGTCGATCCTGAGAAGACCAAGTCAATCCTTGGTATGCCACCTGCTCAAAATTTGAAATAATTAAGAGGACGTCAAGGACACTTAGCCTATATTCGGCGTTTCATCGCCAATTTGGCAGGCAAAATTGTACCATTCACCAAATTGATGAAGAAGGGAGTCACTTACCAGTGGACTGAAGAATGTCAAGAAGCATTCGATGTTCTCAAGAAATACCTCTTGAGTCCACCGGTACTCATGCCACCTGTTGAAGGAAGACCACTTATCCTCTACGTGAAAGCTCTAGAGCGATCATTAGGTGCCTTTATTGCTCAAAAGAATGATGCTGGGAATGACAATAGCCTCTACTATCTCAGTCAAACTATGCTTGAAGAAGAAACCCGGTATTCAAGTATTGATAAGTACTGTCTGACATTAATATTTGTAGTTCAGAAGTTGAGACACTACCTGCAACGTCACGGGGTCCAATTGGTATCTTGTAATAACCTGCTCAAATTCATCCTTAGTCGTCCAATGCATACAGGACGTCTGACAAGTTGGGAAGTTATTTTGCAGCAATTCGACATTCAGTATGTGTATCAAAAGGCGATAAAGAGCCAAGCTCTGGCTGATTTCCTGGCTAAACACCCTTCAGTGGAAGACACATCTTCAGATATTGAACTCCCTGATGAGGAAGTCTTCTCTATTCAAGAATGTCCTGAGGCAGGGGAAATGTATTTTGACGGTGATTCTAGAAGTCCAACTGGGAGGAAAATGAAAAATCTTAAATTCAACAAAGTTGTCTTAGGAATTGTGCTCATTTCTCCAGAAAAGGCAGTGTTACCTTATTCCTTCTTATTGTGGGAAGGTGGTACCAATAATGAAGCAGAATACCAAGCTCTCATCGCATGCTTGGAATTATCGCTTCAAGCACAAGTGAATCACTTAAAGGTGAAAGGTGATTCATACCTGGTAATCAAACAAGTCAATGGGGATTATGCAATTAGAAAAGAAGAACTAATCCCTTTGTATGATTACGTCAGAGAGTTAATGGCGGAATTCCCTTCAGAACTGAAATTTTCTTATGTCCCAAGATCACAAAATGCTCAAGCTGATGCACTGGCTAATATAGCCACAGCTCTGGAAGATACAAATCGGGACGATACAACCATTAGTATTGTCCACCCTCGTGCAATTTCACCTTATGTTCGAATCAGAACAGAGAAAATTAATGAAATTAGTCCCATTCCTGAACTGTATGGTCATACTATAGGATGGATGACACCTATCAGGGAATACCTTCAAAATGGAACATTTCCACCTGATAGAGCTGAGAAAGAACAAATCTGATGATGTGTGGTCAATTTTACTCTTTATGATATCTCAAATCACTTAGAGAAAATTCTCTAAAAATGTGGTTTTTATGGAGTTCTCTTCAGATGCATTGATGGTGAAGAGATAATGGCTGTCATGAAAGAAGTGCATGCAGGAGTCTGTGGTGCCCACTAGTCTGGACATAGACTGTCTGATCAGATTTGAAGGCTTGGATAATTTTGTCCTTCAATGATACAAGATCGTGTTGATTTCACAAAGAAGTTTCATTCATGCCAAGTACATTCCAACTTCATTCATCAACCTCCAGAGTTTATTTATACAGCTAAATACTCATGGCCATTTTCCACATGGGGAATGGATGTGGTGGGATCTTACCCTTCGGTTATGACCAAGCAGTTTAAGTACATTCTTACTGCTACTGACTTCATTTCCAAATGGGCAGAGGCAATACCTCTCAAGGAAGTCAGTTCTAAATGCGTTGTTAGCTTCATCAATTCTAATATCATTACCAGATTTGGTGTCCCTCATACCATATTGACGGACAATGGCACCATATTCTGATCATCCGAGGTGAAGAAGTTGTATCAATAATACCACATCAAATCCAACCATTCATCTCAGTATCATGCAGTGGCCAATGGCTAGATAGAAGCCTTCAACAAGACTCTTTCAAATATACTGCAAAAGATGGTGGATAAAGATAAGAAATCATGGCCTGATAAACTCTTTCATACTTTATGGGATTATCGGACTACCACCCGCACTGCAACTCGGTTAACTCCATATTCATTGGTATATGGAACAGAAGCAGTCCTGCCAATTGAAGTTCAACTAACCTTGCTCAAAGTTTCCATTTGTGATCAATCATCTACAGATGAACAATCTCAAAAGTGAATGAATCAATTGGAATGGTTATATGAGAAAAGATTGTGTACATTGCACCACATGGATGTCTATGAGAATCGAATAGCACGATCTTTTAACAAAAAAGTTCATCTTCGTTCATTCACTCAGGGAGAATTGGTATTAGTTCTCAGAACACCAATAATACCAGGAAAGAAACCTCCCAAGCTTGAGCCAAAATGGGATGGACCTTACTCAATACATAGGGTCTACTCCAATGGAGCTTATTCTTTAATCTCAATGGATGGAGAACTCATCACTACTCCAACCAATGCTAGATTTGTGAAGAAGTATTTTGTATAAACACAAAATATTTTATCATGGTCTGGTATGACCTTAAACTGCACCACCGTCCAACAAGATGTTAAACTACATCATCAACGGTCCATGCATATGACCCTAAACTATTTTCATTAATTTCTTCCCACATGACATTAAACTGTGTGAAAAAATTCCCTATTTTTTCCTCACTACATGACATTAAACTACACAGTCCCCCTTCCATCCAGTATGACGTTAAACTACACCATCCACGGTCCATGCATATGACTTTAAACTATTCGTGATTTCGTCCAACATGATGTTAAACTGTGAAAAAGTCCCTAATATGTCCATCATGACATTAAAATGTGTCCCCCTTCATCATCCTTTCTATATGATGTTAAACTATATAGAAGTCCATTTTGTCTAACATGATGTTAAACTATATATTCCCCATCGTCCTAACTACATGATGTTAAACTATATATAAAATCGTTCAATACGTTCTACATGACATTAAACTGTACTTTGTCCCTACTACATGACATTAAACTGTGCAGCACCAATAGTCCTAACTGTAAGACCTTAAAACTGCATAGTCACTTCATATGTCCTACATGACATTAAACTGTGCATCATTAGGGTTGTTGCTACCTCTTGTTTCTCACACCGAGTATGACTCACATGAGCTTAGAGAAAACATCAACCATAATACCCTCTCTGGGCCGCTAACCATGCGTAAGTCCCAACATCATTTTTTTATTATTGATGTCGTTGTACCCAAGAAAAACTTTATCATTAATTCATTCTTTAATTGAACTACACAGACTTTGATCCTTACCTTCCAGGCTGGGTACGTAGGCAAACTCCCAAGGTTCAAGCCCAAAACCAATCTCCTCACATCGGTTCACCTCCATCTCATACGATGTTGATTTGTGAAACCGCCCCTAGAATAAATATCTTTACATTGGTTCACTTTTATCCTTGTTATACGACATTAAAATATACAACACTTTTGTCCAGTATGACAATAAACAACAATATTCTTTGATACCCTCACCTGAGAGGGAACCATTATTCACATTGATTTTTCAATCATGTTTCATTTCAAAGACTACGTGCATACATGGCAATGCCCAAACATTTTATCTTGGGTTAAACCATCATTGTTCTAATGTCCCCTTTCAACCTTCACATGTACGAACCAAATTTGTACAGAGGGTAGTTCTAGAACTACGTGGGCTTGATTCCCATCCTTATGGGATACGTAGGAACGTTCGAGTATCCCTCGAATCCATCCCCAAGTCCTTTGGGCCTAACCCTAAATTCCACATCCAGTCCCTTGGCTGAAAAGTCACCATGAAAACACACAATGTGTATTTCTTACAATGGTCTAAGCTCTATGACCCTAAACTAAGATCTCTAATCCTGTTGTCCCACATGACGTTAAACTGTAGTTCAAGAACTACGTATGGCTTGATTCCTATCCTTATGGGATATGTAGTGAAGTCCAACATTTCCATTCAGAACCTAGACACAACATGATTATGGTTAGCTTTGATCTGTGTATATTTGTATATATTGGACAATACCCATATTTATGTGTCATAATCCTAACCTTAAATATTTTCAGATCTTCATAACCCTTTTATCGAATTTTAGTCACAAAAATGTCAAATTTTTTAGAGTTCTTTTACCTAACTATGCAGTACGTGCCCTTAGGCGGCCTTGCATAAAACAGTCTCTATAACAGATTTTTCAGCCAAAAGATACTATTATCCAACTATGCAGCCAATGCCCTTAGGTGGCCCTGCATAATTCAACCCCCTAACGGGTTTGTCGGATATTGGTAACATCATTCTTGGGAAGAAAGCCTATGTTGTCCTTATTGGTCTTAAATGACAGTATGCAGGGATCCGCAAAAAATAGCTCTCCTTAACATATTTGTCCCATATACTTTTTCATGATCTGAAAGAATTCAAGTATATGGTTTATATTCTCCTTCCCTAAATTTGGGTCAGACTTTCGTAGGGGTGATATCCATCCAGTTCTTTGATAATCTTTTTTGGAAATATCTTCTCCATATTCAAGTACCTCTTTCCATACAACAAACTCTATAATTTGGAAAATTTGAATCTCCATAAACATTCACTAGCTTTTTAGCACTAGGAAAGTAAAATTACAAGAGTTATTTTTCCTAACTATGCAGCACGTGCCCTTAGGCGGCCTTTCATAAACAGTCTACATAACAGACTTGTTATCCAAAAGATGCTATTTATTTGACTATGCAGCCAATGCCCTTAGGTGGCCCTACATAATTCAACCCCCTAACGGGTTTGTTAAATAATAGTAACTTCATTCTTGGAAACTACTACTTCTGATTCCTTTTAGCTCTTTTTCATATCATTCCTCAGATTCATATATTCTTAATCCAAAGATTACATTTTTTCCATCATACTTGAGTATGGTAATATGTTTTCAGATAAATTTTCAATGAATTGAGTCAATTATAATTCATTCAGTCAAAGCTATTTTCGACCTTAAACATTAGCCTCTGTATGTCCGACGTGCCTGACTTTAAACTGCCCACAAAAGACAAAGGAACTATGAATAAAAGTCATGTTCCAGATCACTAAACATACATTTTGTATGATTTAGGTACAATTGAGCAATTAAAAGATTCAATGTTTGTAGGGTTATTTATAATAATCCTAGTAAAAATGAAACTATGCTTACTAGGCCCATTGGATTCGGTAAAATTTAAAGCAGGTAGCAAAATAATACAAGCATAAATGATTGAAGATAAAAGTACTCTTCATTGATGCATGAGAATTAGAGGGACATCAACAGAATGAAACCTCTTCTCTTTTTCAGGAGATTAAAAAAGGCTGTCAACATATGTCTTCACTTGATGTACAACATCCCGAGCTTCATTATCAGCTACTTGAAGCTCGAGCACTCGACCAGCTTCACTCTTCTCAGCTTGTTGAAGTGCCTTCTTGGCATCCACAATGTCTTTCATACCATTCGTTTGAGCTCCCTCCAATGAATTATTGAGCTGATCAAGTTCCCCAGTAACAACATCTAACTGTTGCTGGAGCTGCACCTGCTGGACGAATTTTTCATTGATTTTATGTTTCAGCTCCATCAGCTTGGCAACATAATCAGCCTCATATCAGGATACCATAGCCTCAAATTCGCCAATGTTAACTGACAGTTTCACCCTGGTCAGATCTTCGCGACACTTTTTCTCCTGCTCCCTCCTGAAGATGACCTGTTTCACTGTGGCATGGATCTTTTCATATCCAAAACTTCCAAGTCCTAGCCTGACAAACTAGGATGAAAATCGAGGGATGTTCGATGATAATGCTTCTAAAGGCACCTCAGATATGATTTTCCATATGTTGTTCCATGCCTTGCATCGTGAAAAGATGAATTCTTTAAGAACCTCAGGGTCTGATTCAACATCATCATCACAGGGGGGCATGCAATCTGGGATTAATGCACTTAAGGAAGTGACCTGTTCTGCCCTTTCCCCCTGACCTGTGCTTCTTCGCTTTCAATTCCTGTTGGGGTAGAGGCTGAGGACTCACCTCCAGATCTAGCCACTGTAGTTGATGGCCCTGCATGATTAATTGAAAGCTTTGGTTAGCTTCAATGGATAAAAAATAATCGATTGTCTTGCAAATTAAATACAATCACAAATATTGTTATCCCTTACCCGATGATGGATTAGCAACCTGAGAAGACTCCTCCCCATCTTTCCCAGTTTCAAAAGGATCTTCAAGATGGGTCTCAGGAGGGTTTACTAGGTTTAGCTCTACTTGATCTAATGTTTCTGCAATGGTAGGGTTGACATCAATGTCCACACCCTATTCAGGCATTGATAGTTCAATAGCTTCTATAGATGGAACTACATATTATTTTCAGTCATGATTAGAAGTGTAAATTATAAGAAAATTTATTGGGAGAAGGATAAAACACACGCCCAAGGTCTTCTAAATCACATGACAACTTATCATGATCATACAATTCTTTGAAAGACATGCCAGGATTCATCATTTCATCCAATGATATTTCAGAATCCTGGTTAGTCTCACCAGTGGGAGCTTTTTATGTGTCTTCTTGACTACTTACATCCTGCAGCCCTTGACCCTGGACGACAACTTTGGGTAAAATCACGACATCAGTTGCAACAGCCGCCAAAAGCTCTAATGCAGGAGTTGAACCTGATGTATCACAGAATGGAAGTCAGTTGGTGTTTTGTTCAACATTTTTATAAATCATTGTTGACTTACCAGAAACAGGTTCTTCTCTTCTTGCAATAGCAGTAGGAGGGATACTGGGAATAGATGCTAGCTCTTCTCTAGGAGAAGCCAAGTCATCTTGAATATGTGATTGTTCCGCAGCACCCTCTGTGGTCCTTGAAGGAGGATCAGTCCTTTCCCTCCGGGGGGAAATTGGAGAAGCCCCTGCAATCCTCAAAAATATGAGTAACATTTTCATGGGTATAGACTCATTATTACCTGAAGGACTTACCACTGCTAATGAAGCGTTTAGCCGTGGACTTTCTTTTTCGTTGCCTTTGCTTCTTTGGTTTTTTGGGAGTATCGGTAGTCTCCCTTATTGGAACTTGGATTGGAGAATGGAAGGCTATGTCCAACGCCTCATTCATGGCCTGCCGTCCTGGAGATATCTCGCCCGGTTCGCGAGGAGAATCAAAAGCATCCCTGATGGCAGTACCACTAGGGCTATACTATGGCGAAGGAACATCAGTTCCTTTCTTTGAAAGCTGCAAGATAAAGAAAATAACTTCCTTATGTTACAAAGCTTTGACTGGAATCAAGTTGCAAGGAAAATAAGGAAATAAAACTTACATCTTCAGGAGCCACATAATCATGCCACTCCCCATCTCCAGAACCACCAGCCCCCTCAGTGGTGCCACGATCAATCATTTCCTTCACCCTCCTGGTGACAGGAACAGACTCATCAGTGGAATATATGATCATTTCTATCTCTCTGATGTAAGCTCGCACTTCATTGGGGTTATCCTCGTATTGGATATCTATAGAATCCAGAAGATTCCCTATTCCAGGAAGTTGTAGGCCCTCACATAAATCCATCTAGGCAGTCTCAGTACCATAGTATAAACTCTGCCATAACTAGATAGCCTCTGGTCTTAGATATGAAGGCTACGAGGAAGTTCCTACAATCTTTGACTTCAATTTCTTCCCAGCTCCTGAAACTGCAGATAGAGAATAAGAAAATAAGACTTATTGCTTTATAAATTAGCACTGATTAAATTACCACAATGAAGTAACTCACCAGGAGTTGATGGAGTAGGTCTCTTCATTCTGACTGGAGGATTATATTGGGCACGAGGCCGCTTTGCCACTTGTTGTGCCTCATCATCCCCATCATGGGAATCTGGTGAATTAATCCTAGAGGAGGAGTCTGGAGAATCAGCTTCAGGTGGGGAAGTATCACCTTCATGAGGAAGAGTTTCTTTCTCTACAGTCCTCTTCCTTTTCCCTACCTGATAAAATTGGTGATTCAATACCCCTTTTGGGTATGATGTTATACAGTGATCGACATAATATGTAGTCAATTTATGTGCAGCTTTTTCAACTGGAAGATCAAATACCGCCCAGTATTCTCCCTTGACGTCAGCAACCATAGTTGCCGAGAAACCATCAGATGCTGCTCTAACCTGACATGTACCAGAGGAGATAAAGCAATATGTTGCAGAAATTTGAATTGACGTGAAAATATATATGGAGCATAGGCCTCACATATAATTTCTCCATCAATCCTGGCAACTAGCACACCATCCCTGCAAGCTAGCATGTATTCCCTCAAATCCAAATGGGTTGTTCCATCATCAACAAACCACCAGGTTGGCGGATTTCCATAGGGAAAGAAGTTGAATTCCTTAAACATTTTCAGCCTCACTTTCATGTCATAGGCATTAACATCTAATGGAGCAACTCTAGAGAATTCTTGCACTGACGGCCTGACAGAACTTCCAGGAATTTTTAATCCATTTTGTACATTGTAAGTCCTGAAGTGAGTGGCAATCCATCCCCATAAAACTTGGAATGGTCCCACTATTCTTAAAATATATTTACCCATGAATACATGAAGTAAACTCTTGTGAATCTTTTCTAAAATGGGGGTAGCCAACCCAACCATTTTTCCCTCAGATAACTCTTCCGCAATGATGAAGGTCCCTGGACTGACGCCTCCCTTCGAATCCCTGACTGGCAAGAGATAAATAATGAGCCACAAAGCCAAGAAGCCCGCCAGGCGAGTCTTCTTCGAGATCTTTTGATTCACCTAATATCCCCAATTCTCAAACTCTCATGCCTCTAGAGTTTTCCAGAATGTGCTAGGAGCACCCCTATTCTCAGGTTTTGGGCAGGTGGTAGGACGTTTGGGCCTCTTATCCTTTGATTTCGTTTTCTTGGATCTTTTCTCATTCGGATCCTTCTCCTTTGGCTCCTTTTATTTCTTCTCAATAAGAAATATATTAATCTACTCCTCCAGATGAATATCCTTTCTAGAATGAGTTAATGAGGTCTCTGAACTCTTGAGCCTGTAGAAGATCTAAAATAATTCCTGAGCTAAAGTAGGAGTCTTCTCTGAACCATTCCAAGTCACCTTGGGAGGAATGAATTAATCATACATATCGCCCAAAATTGGAGCCCCTGAGATCTTGTGGACATCCCATAGACTGATACCTACTTCTCCATGAGTCATATGGAAAGAATTATTTTTCGGGCTCCAGTGGCTGAGAATCTCCGGCACGAAGTTATCATGTCTGTAAACATATGTTTTCCCAACCCAAAAAGCTTCGTATATCACCACTCATTTCAGATCCTCGACAAACTCTGAACAGGTTTGTCGCAGCTAGTATCCCCACATCCATGTTGTCTTCACACCTCCCCCAGGATGGAAGTCCCAACTTTTCTTCCAGCCTTTGGATTGATCCATATGAGCGTTTCAGAAAATTGAAGGATGACAATGTGGTTTCAGCTCGGGTGTATGAGGTTTTAAATCTGGTGTACAAGGGCTATGATGCATCATGTGGGCCTTCTCCACTGTTCCAACAATTATAAATACTCTTCCACATGAGATATTTGCTGCAGCAAAGTTGGTGTAATTTTGAAACCACAAAAATGGAAAATAGTTCTTTGCTTCTGGAATAGTGACTTCTCGCAGATGACCATAGCCATACAAAGGCAGATAAGTGCTTTGGGGGAAGTCGCGATGTTATTTCTTCATATACTTAGCCAAATCTGGAAGAGTTCTATCTTTGACTGTATAATAATCATGGCCAATGATGTTCATCATATCATCAATCCGCTTTCTAGACAGTTCATCAACTATTCCGGTTCTAAGAGCCATTGATTCTGCATGAAATTTGAATAAATTTACTTTTAAGTAAGTTAATTTTTCATAAAAATTGTGAAGGAATTTCAGAAAAATGGCTAAGGCATTATGGCGCACAAGTATGGATGTGTTGTGAAAGTGTTAATGTGTCGCACAAGTTTTTGGCACGCATGTATCACCGCACAAGCCCTATTACCTTGACAACAGCACAAAAACGATGAAACGGTAGAAAATGAGCAACTTGCGTGGCAAAGGGGACCTGCGCGGTGAGAGATCGAGAATCCGGAATCAGATTCTATGCGCGGAAAATGACCGCATATTTATAGGCCAGTCGGACCACCTGCGCGCCTACACCCAGCGCGTTCAATCCAGTGCGCTCCAGCCCTGCGCGACTCAAACATGTGCGCCAGGTGTTGCGCACTGAAAGACTTGTGCGCCACCTTTCCTTTGGTTTTCTTCTTTTCCTCAGAGTCACATCGTCATTTATTTCGGATCCAACTCTGAGGGGGGACTTTTGTTGATGCTCTTTTTTCATCACATTGTATAAAAATAATGTAAAGGTAAATGACTTTGCAAAAATTGATTCATCCTTTGAAGAAAACAACAAGAATCAACAAAGGCATGAACAAAGCTTCAAAAGCACATGTTCCACGCAAATTCCATCACTGTCGCGCAATTCCACTTGCGTGATGACTAATGGTCACGCAAGTGACTTGTGCACCCTAAAGGATAACCGCTCGGGGTCTTCTTCAGCCTATAAATAGACCCTGTGGGCCCCCCATTGAAAGAGGATTTTTTCCAGAATTCAGATTTAGATCTATGAACGCCCAAGTCTCTTCTTCAGATCTTCCGAACACTTCTAAGGTAATTATTTACCTAGAATGGAAGTTATAAACAAGAGGAGTAAGGTATAAGTGTTATAATTCACTAACACTTGCACGCCTAAGGTATTTTACCCTTAAGGTAAATGAACATACTTGCTTGCTGCCCTACTTCATCACAAAAACTTGCGCGCCTCTCTTCTGGAGGTACCTCAAGATAATTCTAAAGGCATTGGTCAAGGATTTCCCAAGTATTATCATGCTGGTTTACAAATCGCGCAAGTACCCATGTGTCGCGGAGGTATACCTGCGTGACCAGGACTTGAACGCCCACGCAGTACCTGCGTGCCTTCCAGGACTTGCGCAACCCTGCCTTTTTGGGTGCCCTTCTTGCCCATTTCACCCCTCTTATGCCATTCAACCTCTCCTATTCAAGATTCAGTCTTCAAGACACTCTTCAAATCTATTGATGGAATGATTTCTTGATTTTACTTCCTTATATGAAAGGAATTCTATGGAATATCTCTCAAAATATAGTGATTTAATCATCTCTATGTCACTAAAGATTGAGATTTCATTCATTCAACCTCATCCTTTAAGATGAGAGAATCCATTAATCTGGACCTCCTTTTCAGGAGTAAGCCCCAGTACAAAGTTTCAAATACGGGCATCCTCCTTAGGAGTAAGCCCCAAGTCCCTTAAAGTTTCAAGTCCCTTAACATGGGCCTCCTTCTCAGGAGTAAGCCCCAGTCTTAATTTCTCTTAACCAGTTCTAATTTACTTTTGATTTGGGGTTTCTTTCTCAGGATTAAAACCCAATCATAAGTGCCCTCCTAACTTAGGCATCTTCCTTAGGTGTAAGCCCCAATATTAGAGTATCCAATCTCCATAAAGTACATATACCTTTATGGACCCTATTCCTAGATTTCATCCCTGAAGTAAATCTTAATCCTCATCTACTTTGGGCAGTCATAAACACATAAGCCCCACATCATTTCATCTTTCATGGCACAATTGTCTGGTTTCACCAATACCTCTTGTTTCTCACACCGGACATGACTCACGTGAGCTTAGAGTGTAAAAGTAATCATGACTTATTTATTTGATCCATAAATCATGCATAAGCACCATACTCCCTTACTCAAACTACGTGGGTCCTGATTCCTTTTCTAAACAAAGGATACATTGGTAGCTCATATGTGGGTTCGATCCCAACTCTGAAATAATCCATGTCGTTCTGAATGAAAATAAACTTCAAGTGCCCCACTAAGTGTCTTTAAAACAAGAATGGTCATCATAATGACCGAGAGACTTCTATATAAATGTGTCGAAGGATACCATTGACCATGAATCTCTAATAAATACAGATGATTATCTATCGATGAAGAACCTTGAATACATATAAAAGATTCCTTAAATTTCCTACATATTTAATCATTGATTGTCAGATCTGAAGGAAAGCTCATTTTGTACTTGGTAATGTAATAAGGATTCACGAACATATCTTAAATCTATAAATAGAGTCACGGAGTAGACAATAATTCCCCTAAAAAGTTGTGATGAGTCCGACCTCCCATCCTTTCGACCAATGAAAATTCCTAAGCCTCATTAGTCCACAAACTAATGAGCGCCTACCTTTGAAAAGTAGGTCCAAATGGATGTGGAATCATTGTATGTTTCCGGTTCTACGAACAAACCCGTTAAACCAATTGGAATGTTTGAACCTTCAATCAAGGAGGTCATCCCAAAATTCCGAGGGAAATAGGGATCCACTAACAAAAAAACATAAAAACATCTACAAATTCCCTCTAATAAAATCCAAAATAGTATATTAATCCAATTTAGAAAAAATTTTGTCGGTGGAGAGGATAAAACCCACATAACTCAAGAATGAAAGCTTGTCGCCCCACGACACACAAGGTAATGGACTCTGGAATGATATCACACAATGTATCAAGTAAAATTCATAAAGAATAACAAACTTAAGCCCATGAATATGATAACACAACCTAAGGCACTACCAAAATCAAAGATAATGGATAAAGGTAAAGATAACTTACCCGGAGAGATGCAACACAAGCACAATGAAGATAGAACACTGATCAGTTAATTCTAGAAAGAGAGGAGTCTCCCAAAATCACATTGGAATTTATCTGTGTCGATAGGATGAGATTCTGGAGAAAGAATAGAAAAAAACATCCACCCGCCTATTTTAAAAACAATACACAGGTTGTTACATGACATGTAACCGTGTTTCATGATTTGTAACCATCAATGTCCCACATATGCTGGAAAACCCATGGCCTTGAATTAAAATCCATTATTTAAAACATTCATGATGTGAAACATCTCTTTACAATGTGTAAAATTTCATAGCATGAAATATTTGACAACATTCATCCATCAAATATTACATGTTGTGTAACCGTGTTATATGCTGTGAAATCCTCCTAAATCATGAAGAAAAAGACATTTTATTAGAGATTAAAAAAAATATATAACATCACTATTATAAGTATCCTCCAAATTCCTTCTCAGCCCCATACAAACAATGAGAAAAGTAAAACCATGATAAGGATAAATACATACTTGATAAATTGGTAGTGGGATGATACTTGATAAATATCATATTAAATAATAATATTAATAGTATATTGTAATTTATTAATACTTAGTCTATTAGGTAACACAAGATATCAATGGAACTTTTTATAACATGTAACTCAATCTAAACTCATCTCTTCATTCATTGAATGATATATACTATTTTAAAATTATATCAAATAGTAAATATATCATAAATTGTAAGAATATTATATTCCTTTCAATGCTTGGTGTTGTATATCATTCACCATATTGAATATTATGTTTATAATTTTAAAATTTATGTTGTTACATCAAAGAATATATTGAATAAGATGGCTAGATCATGATAATGGATCAGATATTTTGTTGTGGAACAATCCAAAATTATCCAATGTTGGTCAGCTAAAAGGTGAGTGGGATTATAGAATGAAGTGGGAAATCATCCATCATGGATTCATTATCATCCCACATGGATATATGTTTTATACTCATAATATAGTGGTCCCATGCTAATGGGAAGACAAGTGAAAGAATAATTGTAAGGAATGATTGTTAGGAGGTCATGAAATAAAGAGATTATATAGATTGATAATTCTAATTCATAGAATATATTAATATAAATCAAAGTTATAAATTGAAATCTTATGTGGTAGTGTATAGAGTTCATGTTCTGGTGGTTTCACATACAAAAATCCATTTAAAAAAAATTAATTCAATTATTTGAGAATAATCATGATGTAGATGTAATAAAAATTATTTTTAAATATGAGAGATGATGTGTAATAAACATTCTACAATACAACTGGATGGGTTTTCTTATGTTAAGAAGATTGATCTAGAACACATAAAATTGGTGTCCTGGAGAATATCTCTAATTTTGAAAATAATGTATTGGATCAATGGAAATTATTTCACTGAATGTATTCCAAATAATTTTTTCAAGAGGATGTTTTTAGAAATTAAAATATACGATTCTTAGGTTTATCTAGAACATGTTGAATAGATTTTCATTTTATATTTTGGGAAGGTATATTCTAAAGGATACATCTATGATCCTATAGTAATAAGGATATTCTATCATATCTGTAATGTCTATAGTAGATATAGGATTTAGTCCAACTAGATCCATAGAAAGGAAAACCCTATTTTGTATCACACGTTTCCTTATAAGGTATTAGAATCCATGGAACTATTAGTAGATGATCATTAATGTATCGAAGGGGTCATTTTCATGGAGGTGTGATCCTCAGAGGGTATGAATTTAAAGCCGTATATAATGGATGAAAAATATAATATATGACTAGGTTTCTTGGAATGGAAGATCAATGGGAAATCATCATTATCATGATAAAAACCATTACTTTAAATTCCTGATATAGGTCAATTTTGATGATGTTTTTAGAGTTATGTGTGTCTAAAATGTCTCTGATAATAGAAAACAATAGATCATAGTGTTGGATGTTGGTGTTTCGAAGAGAGGTGCAATGTACATAGTGTATAAATAACATGTTGATAGAAATTAAATAAAGGGGATATGAACCCATTTTCTTTTTACATTAGAGAAACCTAATAGATTAGTTCATGTGAGTTTCTTAATTTTAGTGTAATATAAAATCGTAGTTGTTTATTTTTTGGAATGGAATTATTAAATTTTTTTCACATGATTATCAAATGAATCATTAAAGCAGAACCATTTGGATTTTTTAGAAGGTGGGTGAATAGAAGCTGACTAGTGTGACATTGGTGTATTTATGTGAATAGTGTTTATATGTGTAATTGTTTATCATAACAAATAATGAATTAACAAGTGGTTAATAGATAGGTTCACTATGAACATTATTATCTAGGTTATGTGTTAAAATAATTAATTTTTATTCCATGGAATATTCCACTTGACATAAACTAAATGCATTTAGACACAAACAACTCATGAAATAAGGATTCAATTAAGATCTACATTGTTAATTGGAATCAATTGTATTAACCGTTAAACAAATTTTATATGAGAGACTCAATATGTGAGATCAATGGAAGTAGTCAAGAAAATGGGAGATTCTCAGAAGGTGATTGTAGTGGTAGTATCTATAAGGATTAACCCAACAGATGAGATATTATGGAGTCTTTATGAGGGATAATTGTAAAGGGACATATGGTTCATGTACTAAATTAGTTATTTATATTTTTAGTGGATTTTGTGGCATGAATAAAAGGGTTAAGTGTTGATAGATGAATAGAATTTTGGAGGACTGTAAAGGTTGTGGGGTAGATTATGACTTGCAGGAGGTCTCTGGGGGAGGGATATAAGACTTTTTCATTATGTATATTGAAAATTGAGATTCTTTGAATTCTATATCATGTATAATATGGTTGATATTCAATTTTTAGTAAGTTTTAGTGGTTATAATGTTTAATTTTATGGGGAAACTGAAGGTGCGAATCCTAATGGAGGATTACTTAATAATGGTGTAGAGATGTACTAACTGTATTACCAGATGAACCCATTATAAAAGTTTACTTGGACTATATTTTTGTGAACAACAGAGAATGCATGTTTTACCCTATAATAAGTTAGAAAAAGGCTTGGGTTACTCTATAATTATCACACCTTGGTGAATCTTGGTGAATGATTATTATTTTACAATCTTTTAGGTTAACATATAGAAGGCCACAAATTGGATGGAGTATATAGTATATGAAATGACATGAATATATTGTTAGTGGAACCTCTTATTCTACTTTGGGTAAGCCATTAGAACATGGTAATTCCCTTTTATCACAAATAAACTATTTTTTTAAATAAATTAATTATTTTTATTTTACCTTGGATGAAAGACACAATAAATAAATTATGTAATCTGTCATAGAATAGTTCTTTTCCTTGTATTTTACTTAATTTTATCAAGTTGTTGTTAACCCCTACATTTCTATGATGAGTGATTGTAATTTTAAAGGACCTAAAGGTGAACGATGAATTGGTGTAGTGGTAGGGTTTCCAAATATACCTAAGAGAAATCACTGATGTTGTATGTGATTATTTATCAGAAGGTGATTTTTTTTATATTAGAATGTATCTATTTACTAGGAGAAATGTTTAGTTATTGTAAAAAAAAATTCCATAATCACATAAATTATATTCTTGGTATTGTTTTTTATTGTGAGAAATAATCACAACAGTTTTCTATGTTATTTTTAGATATTATGAGGACGAGATAAAATATAGATGTCCTACCACTACTACCTTCATATCCAACATTAAATTGCATTACAAATAGAGTAATGATCCATTGGATTTCACAGGGAACGATTAAAGTAGTTATACCAAGACCATCCTCTCATGGATCCATGATTAGATGTATAAGGATTTACATCATTGGTCATAAAAGTCATCGATTTATGATACATAGATATGTAACTAATTCATATTTCCGTTATTCAATGTTTCTTTATCATTCAATGATTTCAGGTGCATGAATCTGTCTATCTAGGAATGGTTGGTTCTATGTCCACAATACAGAGTTAACCACTAGCACATAAGTTGTGATGATTTGATTCCTTTGATAGATTATTTGGTCATTCCTTATTTTTTTGGGTTTGAAAATTTTCCACATTATTTATCTAATAATTATTTTCTAAGGTGGGGTTCAATTAATAAACATATGTTAAATAGAGACTAAATCTTATTGTTGATATTATTTAATATTTATTATTATATATTTATGATGTCTTCTCATATAGATGGGTTTTAATATATCTTAACAATTGTTATGATAATTTTTTTTATCCAAATAATATATTATGCCCCTAATATATGTTTTTGAATCTAGATAGGTTTTATGAATAGTGAACAAATCTTCCCATGATACTCATGTGGGTGTTATCACATTGCATGTGAATTTAATCATGATTAAGGTGTTGTATGTTGATTATGTACTAAATATTTAAACTTCTTTGGGATTATAGAATATACTGTATTCAGATTTTTTTTATATTGTAGCACATTAATGGAGATAACGTTCAGGATACATTTAGATCTTCTATAGGTGAGAACAGGTCTATAAAAAATGATATGAAAATAGAATATAATTATACATGTAAAAATCATTGTGGTTAATGTATTCATATGAATTTAACATCGTGGATGAATACCATTTTCTCCACCAGACATTAATATTACAAAATAAACAAAAATCACCATATGAATAGTATCATTTCTTTTGGGGTTATATGACGATGGAAATTAGAGGTAGAACACTAAAATCTTCTTTCCCATGATACATCGATCCCTTGTGTTATCTCTGAGTGGGAATAATGGACTTATAGAGGATTAATTGGTTTTATCACCTTCCCAATGATGATTTACTTTGATGGAAGTTTTCATGTAGTGTCATTTTTTCAATTGAAACTATTTTTTACACTACTGAAACATATAATAAGATATTTTGAATTTGTGACAATAGTATTTGTTTTATAATTTCTATTATTGCTATAAAACATCACTTTCACAATGAATTTTTCCTTGTTGAATTTAATCTTATGCAACATGTTGGACCACAAAGGCTATTCTCTATCAGTGGCAATGATATGCCCCTTACCTCGATACTTTTAACAATACCATGGATTGTATTATTGGAATTGTCTTCTGGAATTAAGTATTTTCTTATATAGTGACATGAAAACGCAATGATCGCAATTATCCAGATAGTAGTTATATTCTGGATATATATATATATATATATTGTTTATAATATTATTTTAATATATAACATACAATATTATATTTTTTTATTACATGGTTTATTTTGAAAGTAATTAATAATATTTATTTTTTAAAATAAACATTTATTTATATGAATATTAAAATAAATGGATTACTCATATGATCATTAATAACTTATTAGTTTATTTATTTGTTAAATATATATTATCTGATAATTATTATATTTATTATATTTTTAGGAAGTTACAAAATAATAGTTAATGTATTAGTAATGAAAAGTAAATAATCAAAAATATCATTTAAATAAATAATACTTTATTTGTTTGATAAAAATTATATTTAGTTTGGGAATGTTAGAGAATACCATGAAGTAATTTTATTATATGGAGTGGAGAATAAATAAAAATTAATGTTTGATTAATTTTCTTTGCGAAGTTATCAATTATTAAATATCTATCTATGTAATCTCAAATTGTTTTAATTTTCATGGTGGATGTTATAAAAAAACATCTCTTTCTCCTAGGAAATTCTATCAATAAAGAATATATCAATTGTTTCTGTCAAGACTAAGTAGATTCACTTCATTCGATTCTAGATTGATATAAGAAAAGAGTCAATTAATCAATATCGAATGATTTTGGTTCTATCATAAAAATAATGGATATTGATAGGATCATCCATTAATGTACATGATGTTTCATCCGGATTTTTATAACATCCCATAAAATATATAAATACATTAATAAGGATTATTCAATGGATCATGTCATCACATTGATGGTATAATTTAAATAGTTTTCATGTTATAAACATTTAAATCAAAGGTATATCTCAAGACCAAAGTCTTTTAATATTAATAAATTAATTTAAAATTTAAAATAAGGGATCTCATCTTCATGAATTTGGTATTTATTATAATGTTTATTAAAAAAAATCATTTTAAATTTTTTTACTTAAAATGTTGTTTTGTATTATTTAATAAATATATGAAATTACAAGTTGTTTATGGGACCATACATTACTTATATTATTACTAAAAATTTATACTGGTGTCATAATATAGACATCAAAATTTATAAACTTTTAATATATGTATTAATATCATGATTATTTTGTTAGATGTTTTTTTATCAATCCATAAATTTGAGATGAAAAGTTCATTAAATATCACATGAACCTGAATGCTTAAAACTAATGAATAATTCATATATATTTCCTCGAGAGGTTATGAATATTCTCTCTACATGATCAGATTACATGCAATATTCCCAGATTACATTCTATATAATAATTTTTAACCACACACACATATAGTTTCACTAGTAATTAAAATAAGTGTAGTTCATCATTATGTACTGTAGATTTTCACATTAATTATACCATTTATTGAATATTACGATTACATGAGATTTTTAGTGTTATATGATATTTAGCGAGAATAAACAATATATAACCCTACACAATGCTGTAGTGATATGGCCAACATATGTGGTATAAAATTAATATATATATTGGGTTATCACTATAATCCATGAATCATTGGGAAGGTGAGGGTGTGTTATTAATGTAAGAATTTTGAGATACATAATTTACCATATATATATAAGCAGGAATAAAGATACATGTCATTTTGTTTAATAAAAATTGTTTACCTGGTATATTAACCATGTACATATTTTTCAATTCATGCCAACCCATCCATGAAACACACTTAATATTCATTTAATGATATAAAATGTACATGAAAAGAAATTTATTTCATGTGAAGCAAACCTACAGAGCATGTAGATGGTTGTAAATGTGTTGTGACAGAGTTTTTTCACTCATTAAGGGGTTTTCTAGTTTCCCAGTATAATAAACTCGTGATCCAAAATGTATTTATGTTTCTGGAAGTTACAGGTCATGTATAATTTTTTATAGTTTATTTAATATATATATGAATATTTTATAGTACAAAATGGGAATATTAAGAGGTGTTCTATGGTCAAGATTATTTTCTTGAAAATACCACTTATCCCAAGGAACTATAGATCATGTAATAGAATGACATTCATTATAGTTTTCTATAATTGTTATGTAAAATATACATCTCAAAAACTATAATCCATGTGAGTGATGATGAATTGAAAATTTCATGTTACCTATAGTATACACTATGTTCATTTTTAGTTCTAAAAAATAAAATTAATTTTTTAAATTTACATAAAATTTTAGAATATGGGAATCTTATGAATCTCTCGATTTATATTGATTAATAATAAAGGTAACGAAATAATTAATTTTTATGGAGATAGATTATCAATTCATAAATTTTTTTTCTAAATTAATGGAAAACTTTAAAATAAAAAATACTAACTTTGCTTATAATGCCAATCCTTGTATATTTCAGGAGAAGATACTGGCAAATAAATGTATGTATTTTTTCTATTTATTTTGATACTATTTAAGAAGTCTTATAATTATAAATTTTTTATTAAAATATATAGAATGGTCGGTGAATCATCTATCCCACATTTAATATATAAGAATTTACTTCCTAAGGTAAAAATTATTGATTAGATAACCCTTTATACAATAGAAAATGTGTCATTAACAAAAAATAATGGGTAGATCACTATGAAAAGGAGGTAGTTCAAAAGCTGATATGAGGTAGAAAAATTGATTGGGATGTTATACAACATCATCCAAGACCATTTAATTTAGTTCTTCGTCTATGTTCATAAGTTGACTTATCATCTAATTGATAAAACAAGCACTACAAAACAAATGATCAAGTGATATAATTAATTTTACTTTTGAAAATCATGATTATTTAATAATTTAGATACGTTAATATTTATATGATATTTAAACGACATAATTTTTTTTAATAATATAAGAAGAATGAAAGATGAAAAAACATAAATAAATATAGAGTAAATTATTTTATCAAGATACAATTAAATAACTTTTTAAAATTATTATAAAAATAAAATGAAAATAAATAGATAAATTATAATTTCTTCACATATATTAACAAAACCCAACATGATAATATTATGTTGAAAATACTTCCATTTTGTAAGTATATAATGAAATATTTTTACTATTTCTAGCAGATCACAGTTCTGGAATCATTTAAATATTGAAGAGTATAGAAATATACTTTTCTATCATAATGAATCATTTATTTAATTTAATGACCCTATTATTCTAAATATAATTTTTAGGAAACAAATAAAGAATAACATGTCAAAATTTTAGGATTGGGAGACATCTAAATAGAAAATGAATTTTTAAGCTAATAATGGGGGGGGGGGGGAAATCCTACAAAAATACGTTATTATATTTTATATGGCCATATTATGAGACATTCTAAGAAAAAGATAGATATATTTTACTATAATGTCCACTGGAAAGGGAATTCTATGTCCATTGGGGAGGGATATTAGGACATGATAATATAGTTATAGACTAATAAGCTAATAAAAATTAGTACATCTTGCATATATTATTAATAAATATAATGAGATGAAATATAATTTAACATGGTGTAAAAAATTAAATTCCATCGACCTTAGTATCCATAAGATACATACTAGATAAAGACTACCTCTTGACATAAATCAACTTCTAAAAGTGTAACAATCACATGGTAATTGTACTATGACAGGAGTGGATGTGTTATATGCTTAAGTACCTTTTTAAATAGTGATTTTGGGATTTTCTTATGGAGCCAACATAGTTTTATGGGTTTTGAAGAATGTAGATAATTATACATCGAATTTAATATATTTTTTATATATTGTAGAGATGACATTTTTAGAAAAATGTTCTTCCTAAGAAATGGAGTCTCTGATGAAAAATATGATACTATGGTTGCATTTGGAATGAGAATTAATGCATGGGGGAGTTATAAATTTTCATCACACTACGATCCTTGGGATATATCATCATGAGTGGATGATTGGATAAAATAAATCAATTTTTTTAATGTCCCACTAATCCCATAATCCAATATATGAATCTATAATACCTTAAATTAGGTTTACCCATAAACCCAATTTTAATGAAGAATATTGAGAGTTATATTATTCATCAAATTTAGGGAGATTCATGTGAAGTTTATGTGATAGAATCATCAAAAGTGATACGTAGGAATGTGATCCCCATTAATGTTTAGATGTAATCTGAGGTAGGATGTTTTATATTTATTTAAAATTATTTTTTTTATAAATTCATTGTTGGATTTTGGAGATATTGTTTTTGATTTTTACTAATGTGAGTTTAATTTATAATAATTTTTTTCTCAAATTTAATTTGTTTTTTAATGATGGATCATTTAATTTATAGCATTATGATTTGTTTTCCCTTTCCCATAGCCATGTTAAATGCCTCCCAATTGTGATTGGGACCTACTGGATTCAGTTGATAGATTATTGCTGATGGAAGATAATGATAGTGTTGTGGGAAGCATGGAAGAGATGGTGTTAATAGATATAGCCCTATGGTGGATGATTTAGATAGGAAGGGGAATACATCCCAAGGAATCCAGCATTAGAAGCATGGGATGGCCATGGTGAATCCAACAACTGGATGCGGAAGACTCTATTTTATCCACCATGTTGTAGTATTGTGGTGGGGGAACTACAATTTCCCACACTCACATAGTATTTATTATAGGTTAGAATTTATCTCCCCATATGTTTTGAAGATTGTATAAAAAATAGATAATTTAATAAATTAATGTGATAATGGTAAGGAATTCATTGGAACCATGTCCATGGATCAGATTTCCATTCCCCTCCCTTATGAAACAACATGGTGCACCAAGGGACTACCAAATGGAGCACACTGAATTTGTGAGTGCGTGTGTGTTTAAAACCTTCAACGGAGTATTTCTTCACACATATCATAATGGGATATTAAGTTGGGATATCTGAGGAAAATTGGAATATGAGATAAAAAATACCATATTTAGCTTCATTGGAAAAATACAACATGTAAAAAACTATGTGAACAATATAAATTATATTTATACACATTGTGAGAGAAGGTAGAAAATTTATATCCTATATGGAATACAAAATTTGTTCCCAAAATATAAACCACATATAATTTCCAAGAATATTTTCATTTTGTACCACCTTACTTAAGACTCATATTTTAATTCATGAGAAGCCCATCATATTTTTTTTTCAAATTGATTATGATGGTATGTTCCACATAAATAATTGTTGTGAGGTGTGATTTTATGATAGAATTATATCCTTTATCCCATAATTCAGAATACAAGGGTTGAGTATGACAATAAATGTATTCCCAATGTTTGAAATAATTCCTAGAAACACAGTTGTGTTGGGGTATTTATTTTTCACTACTATCCCATGAATAGAGTCTGTTAGTATTCCACCCATTCAATATATTCTTACTTGGGAATAAATCATATACTCAATGATCTTCTATGGTTAGTGTTCCTCAAACCAATCATGACTATTAGATATTTATCCATGGAGATATTATTAATCATTGTCTAAAGAAATATAATGTGGCATCAAATCCTTTGTTAAGAGTTTGTATTACCCTTATCGATAACTAATAATGTATCAAATGAAATAATTACTATAATGATGTGCGAGTTCTTGAATTGTGTTGTATAGATTCTTGAGATTAAAACAAATTTCACCTATAACATTAAATAAGAAATTAGACATCTTTCCATGTCCTAGTTTGACCCATAAGAACAACTATGATTCTAAGGATATGTTATGATACATTCCATGTTTTGGTTTATTTAACTAGTTTTATCATTATTTATTTATTGACTTTTCAATGTAATTATGGGTATGATTATACATTCCACAATAATGGAATATGTTTCCACACATTTCATGTAATCTGCAGAATACTTATAGTTCAATGGAATCATCGACATGCATGGTTTTGGAAGATCCTACATGTTTATGGGGGTATTTTACTAGGTAGTGTTTTTTTGGAGATATGTATAGTAAAAACATCTATACAATCATTGAATACATTATATTTTCTCCATAGGTGATTGTTAGGTGGGTATTTTTGGACTTACTACATATTAGTTCACAATAGATATTTCTTTTTTATTCTAATTTTTGTTTCTTACATTAAATATAATGCTATTTTTTATATACATGATGTTTAATTTTATTTTTATGGGGGTATTTTCATTGTGTAACAGATAATTGGGATAATTCCTCACATATTTAGTGACATTCTTACATGGTTATATTCATCAAACCATATCCTTTTGGAGGTTGGTTTTTTGGTGGCATGACAAACAAACAGTCACCTAGAAGGGATCTTGTTTGGAAATTTATGGGTATTATGATTTTAGTATTCTGAAATAGAATCAAATTATTTTATGAATATAAAATCTTTCATAGTGTGTCACAATTGAAGAATGATCTTTATCATCTATAAAATAATAATCAACTTATGGAAATCGATATATAATATATTTCAAATCATTTATTCCTACTGTGAAATCATCTCCTCAGTTATATATGCGAGTAGTGATTATCGTAATTATATAACAATGGGTATTTAGATTATTTCTAACTAAATCAGAATGAAATGATCAATGAATTAATTTAATAAAAATTGATTAATGGTATAATTTTTTGAATTGGCTGATGATTCATAGAGCTTATTGAATAGGCATATTGAGAGGTATATAGACATTTAATTATTGAATAAAGTGGTGGATTAATATACTTTATAATATTGGTAGAATTATTTAGTGCATCTATATATATGTCAAATTAATGAGGTATAAATGAGACTCCTATGATAAATTTAATGAATACATGAATTAAGTAGAAAATTAACAAGTGATGATTATATTGATAAAATAATAAGAAAATCATGGATATCATATTACAGAGTAGTTAATCAATTATTTGGGGGACTTTAGGATCCAATCTCAATTTACTCCTGCGTATAAAACACAATGGAATTGTGTATATGAATGGAATAAAAACAACTTGTTTGATAAATTGATAATGGTGATGCATTGATGAAGTCCACAATTATCCTTTTCAGGATATTCATTGTAGATTATTATAAACATACAAAATTGAGTTCCATCTAATATGGAAAATTTTGTTCAATATGAGCATTAACATGGGAGTAGACCTCAGTTGTTTCATATTCAAATATGAGGTTCAATAAGAGTCTGATTATTCTTTATCAAAAAACAATTTTGCACCTAGAGAAGCTAACACTATATTTATAGTATATCATATGGAATTTATTTAATATTACTCATATATTCGATTAGATTAATTAATTATGGATAACTATTTACCTAAAAATATTTATTGGGAAAACATATCCAACATAAATAATAGAGGACATAACGACATTAATGAGTCAAATGATAAAGATTTGAAAGAGTTAGAAAATGAATAGATTATGAATATATTTTTGGAATAAAATTATAAAAAGAAAAAAATAAATTAAAATAGCACTATAAGGTAAGAGAAGATGATAGATATGGTTTTCTAATCACAAAGGTTGGTGACTCATTATTGTATGATATGTATGAACATATATCCTCTAGATATTTAGTAAATGTCACAAAATATTCAACATGGAATGAAGTTATGAATTTGTATATTTTTTCCATATTCTTAATGAATGCGTGGATATCAAAAGAAGTGTTAGTGGATGAAAATACCATTGGATGTAAATGGGTATTCATGAAAAAATAGGACATGGAAGGTAGTTTTAGTACCACTAAATGTTGGTTGTTTGAAAATGCGATTAAAAATGTAATGGAGTTGTTGATGACAAGACAATTTTACTAGTATATAAGCTGATATCTATTATAATTTAACATGTTATATTAGAATAATAAGAGAATAAGTTTTAATAAATAGATGTAAGAATAAAATTAATTAAGGTGAACCATCTTAATAATATCCTTATCAAACAACTAGAAGGGTTTTAAAATCCACATGATGCATATAAAGTATGTAAATTTCAGAGAATCACATTTGAGGTGAAGAAATAATATAGATCACGTAAAATACACCTTGTAAAACTATATGGAAATTTTGATTCATAAATAATGGGTTTGAGCCTTATTTGGACATGTGGTTTATTAGGAGTGTGGTCATTTTAAAAATATTATATGTTGATGACATATTTCTAATTGGATATGTGATATCAGTCTTCTTTGAAATTAAGAAGTTATTAAACATAATATTATATATCATATACTAAGTTGAATCAAGATTAATTTTTTAGGTCAAGATAAGCCATGATCGATCCATGTGTTTTATGGATAGTTTTAAGGCATATATATTGAAATGGTGATAAAGATATTTTGTGTGGAAAAAAATTAAGAGGGATTATTTCCTATGTCTTATGGAATTCATCTCCTAATGAAAATTTATTTTCATAAATAAGATAAGATAAATATTATGAAAACTGTTATATGTGATTCATTTATAATATAACACTTATATGTCCTGTAATATACAATGTATGATATTTTTTATTGCAGGAACATGGTAGAAAGATATTAAGAATACTTAATATACCATCATTAAATAGATGTCTAGAGTCACTTAAGGTTTTCCAACTGTAATATGGATATTTTATTTCGTTTATATAGAAAATAAGAAACTAGTAATTAGGGTATATACATATTATATCATCATGATAGAAAAATATGATCTGAAATCACAATTAGAAAATATATTCTACCGTAATGGAGGGACTGCGAATGGTAAGATCTCAATGTATCAAATGAGCATTGACTCTTAAATAGAGTCTGATTATATTGCATTTTATAATAATGATAAGGAATAAAATTATATAGTTTACATCATACAATGTATTTATTTGGTTTCTATTATTAATGATTATATCACACTGTAAAATAATATTACTTTAGATTAACACCTTCTATGGAACAAATTTCACATCCGTGGATAAAGAATATATATTATATATATTATTTCATGAGGCATTTTTCATAAATAATTGGGGTAATAGTAATTAGGTGTTTAGTGTTGGATTACAATATTGACCAATTGACTAAATAAATATCTCATGAAAATCCTGAAAAACATATTAGAGTCAGTATAATACATGTTCACAGTAGTTATCTCAAGTGTAAATAGACGTTGGTGGGAGTTATTTCCTATAACTAAATACATTTTTTATCTTATCATCTATATTTAAATTAAAATATCTAAATATATAATATTGAATTACAATATAATGATAAATTTTCTACATTAAATTAATTTGAATTTTACATTTGAGTTTTTGTTGCCTTAAATGTTATAAAATATACTTCATTATTATTATAACCTTAGTTTTCAATTCTGATAATCTAGAAAAACATTTTTCCTATAGTTGGAAAATGTCATATGATGGGTCCTAGATGAAATATAATATATGGTGCTATATGATAATAAGTTTACAAGGATTCATCACATAATGTTGTTTCTTAGTAATATTTATGTTTTGAGATAATAGGGTCATACCTCTTAGAAGGGATTACCTATTAGAATTAATAAATTTGATATTTCTATCCAAAAATGTCTTTATTCCTCCATAGAGTATAAAATATTTTTAATGCATACTGCATGTCATATGATTTTTTGTAATTTAAAAAATCATCACATTCTATGTTCAAAAGGATTTATGATATAGTTATTTATGCATGAGTGATAAAATATTCAATAATAAGTTAAGAAATCAGTATTCCCTTGTAATATAGAAATATGATATCTCTAGCAATTAGATTGAAATGGTTCTATCAGAAAAAATTCTATGGTCAGGGGGATCGATAATATTATTTCAAGATTACTAGAAATAATATATCAAGAATAGAACATGGTGACATGAGAAGAAAACACACTTAATGAGAAATTGAGATAAAGAGAATATATTACATAATGAATGTTGTTATGTTACATTTTTGTTACATAATTAACATCATTATATATGGTTTTCGTAACATGCTTCTATACATTGATCTTATAAATTTGGAAAGCTCCCCAAATTTCATGTGGGAAGAGTAATATAGAGTCACAAACTATTTTAATCCAATGATCTCAATTAAAGAATACTAAAATTTAATGATTTCAATTCATATTATTGATTAAGATAATGGATAATATTTATTTATGATTTTTTCAATACCATGTGTTCTCTCACAAGATATATTCAGGTTAGAAGATGTTTTTTAGTTCAAAATTAAATAAATAATTATTCATGAGACTATGAAATATAATAATTTTTATAAATTGTTTAATTTTCAAATGTAATATATAATATTTAATAGTTATGTAAATATTTTTTTTATGTGAATATTAGTAATAATTTTTATGTTCATGATCATTACATATAAATTTATATATTTATCTAATGAAAATATTTATTATTTAATGTTTTGTAAATGTTGAGTAAGATGGAAGAGAAGAGTTAATATATCCACAATTAAAATGATATAACCATAAATATCATTTAAATGGATAATTAATTATTAAATTTATTAAAATGATATATAGTATTCTCAAGTAAGAGAACGAAAAAAATTAATAATAAAATTATTATTATATTGAATTGGGAATATGGTATATTTAATATTTTATTATGGTCCACTATACAATTATGTAATATTAAAACATAAAATATGTGATATCTTTTTACATAAATATTGATGTTGATGGTTTTATAAAAAATATCTTCTACCTAGATAATTCTCTCAAGGATGAATATATCTACAATATCTCTTATGCATGAAATAATTCTCCCCCTACATTATACAACACTAGAGAAAGAGAATATTGTTTTAAATCCATTAAGGAGGAAGGGTTGTGTTGTGATCAAGGTAAGTAACACATGTTCATTGAATCATTTGTCAAATAATATGAAGTTCCATTACCAATGTTCATTGATTTTGGATCATGTGTTAATACTAGTATTGGGATTCAATAAAATATTTATTTAGGGAAAAAATGTTATAACATGAATGGGTCTAGTTTGATGAACATCTACATCGATGAATGACCTCTCCAACAAGTTATTTTCTTACTATTAAATTAATTATAATATTTACATGAAAGCTTATATCAACTTGGTTTTAGGTGATTTTATTGTATTTCATTAAGTATACTCTTCGAACATGATGATTTATTTACATGTTCTTCTTGATTACTAAATGAATCAAACAATACACATGTTGTGTATGTGAATGATTTCCAATTCCATAAACCCCAAAACATGGAAATGATTTATTTTTCCTAGACGATAACTTATTCATAGAATGTTTGAAGACAGTGCTTTCCGGAAAATTTTATTCCTCAACTATTGGGAGAATAAACCACATTCCAGACCAGTGTCTTCTAATACAAACAATCCATGATTCCACTTCATGGGAAACATTTTTCTATATAAACTAAATAAATAACTATTTTTCCTTACGTTTCATCAAAAATATATATTTTGAGAACAAATATTACTATTTTATTTGTTTTTTATTAATAAATATATATTTTATAGTAATAATTTTAATATTATTTAATAATTATTTACTATTATAACAATTAAATACAAATTAGTTAATTAATATAATTATTTTATTAATTACATTATAATAATATTACTTATATTATTAATGAATGTGAATTACATTATAATTAGTAATTATTTTATTATTAATTATATTTTATAATATTATTATTAATTTTTAATCATATATTACATTAACTAGAATTACATATTTTATTTAAACTATTTTTTAATTAATTGGTTACTAATTATGTTTTAAATAACTATTAATTATTTTTTAATTTATAATATACTTATTTAAATAAGGTTTCAAATATTAATAAATATTAGTTATATTAATAATTATTAATTATCTATATAAAAATAATTTTTACTTATGTTATTATAATTATAAATTATTATATATATTTGAGGATCCATAACAATATGTATTGCTAACATTCAATTTCTGATCAATAAAGTTTTATGATGGAATGCTAATTTCAATATGGCGATGGAGTTGGTTCTTATTGGTTATGAAAATGAAAAATAAAAGATTCTTCGTGAGAATATACATCATCAGCCAACTGAAGAGCTAGTTCTCATGGAGAAGAATATTATTGATGACATCAAGAACGTTTCCTAAAGTATATTTTTGGAGGCATTGTGAAGTAGTCAATGAGTAAATCTATTAGAGTTTTGTTGATGCTGGCAACTTGAAAACCTAAAATGTTATGGTTAATGTAGTTATAAGCTATCTCAAAATAGAATATTGTAGTATTGTGAAGAAGAGAAAAAATCACTATGTTAGTTATCTTAGTGTTTTATGTATTTAGATTAAAATAATACATAGATGATCCCTAAATTTTATTGAGTTGAAGATTGGAGTAAAGACACCGAGGTTATATATAAATACTTTATCACGAGTTTATATATTTTTAGTCATTGGGAAAAGTGATAAAAAACACTATGTCTGTTTTCCTAATTATAAAATATTCTTTGAATAGGATTGAGGATTATTTTAATGTGTTCTAGATGAACCTAAAAATTTATTAGTAGAATTTGAATAATGGCCTTGTCCTCACATAATTGGATTTATCTATATAGACCCACAAAAATAGATTCATTATAAATTCATTCTTACAAGTGGATCCAAACACCATGTGATTTTGATTTGATCTTTTATTTAATTTGTTACATGTTTCTCATTATTTTAATCATGTACACACCATATATGTAAAAAAATGTAATTGGATTTACCCATGTCAGTGGTGTAAAGGAATATACAGCATTTCGCTGTTCGACATAAGGGCATCCAGAGATGATGGTTGCTGTAAGGTGATCTAAATAATCAGATTATTTATATATGTATTTTAACTGAGATTTTTTATTATTTTAATTAGGATAAATATAATTGAATAGGAAATTTACAATGATATTATAATATTTTTAAACCCCATGACCCTTTAAAGAGCCATGATCTGATATTGGTTTAAGGAAGATGAATGCGATTGAAGATATAGAATATCACTATTTAATATCATGTAAATTAAAATAATAATATTTGAAATTTTATATGAGTTATCATAACTGAAATTAAAATAACTTAATTCTTGAAGACATTTTTTTCAAATAATTGAAAACACCCAAATGGGTTAGTGAGCGTTCTATAAATTATAAGGGGCTAATAATTATGGCTATTAAGAAAATGTTCATAATTGATTCAATTCTTGGATATTGAATAAAATAATTTTTTTTGATATGTATAATATTATAATTTAATAAAATACTATGTAATTGATAAGAAATTATATGGTAAAAATAACATAAAAATTAATTTCCATATAATTTGATTGATATAGACGTTAATCGAGGAAGACTTAGGACTTATAAAGATAGAAATATTAAATTATCATTGAAATTCAAGTGTTAAAAAATTAGAAAATTTTCATTAAAGATGTTGGAGTTATGATTCATGTTATACATATAATTTGAAGATGTGATTCATGTGGAATATTGGTGAAAAATATAATTTTAGTTTCTATATTGTATCTATAAATTCTATACTTATATTGTATTGTTTGTATTGTATGGACTAATTTTTAATTTATGTTCTTAATGTCATGATCATGTTAAAGATGATTGTTTTTATTATGGAATTCGATGAATATTATATTGGGTTTTATTTATGATTTTTTGGGATGAATATATTCAAGGAATTTTTGGAATAATTTGTAAAGTTATTTAGACATAATAGGAATTTAGTAGGAAAGGAAATAAAGAGAAATACTATCAAAATTATAAAGATAACATGTGATGAAAAAATAATGATGATCATAGTATACATCCATGTATATAGAAGATGAGAAATGAGAATATCACCCACTATAGACATGACTACATTTTTTATAATAAAAAATATAGAGACAAATTTTGGTTAACAACCCATACTAGAGAAAGATTAGGATAGGGAAATTCATGGGAAAAATCTAAACTAGTGATTGAGAGAATTGAATCGAGAAAATCAATGGGATCTCAAAGGAAAAAGATTATTTTTACCATATGATAATATATCTCAATAAATACAGTATCATAGATAATATAAGAAAAAGTAATTCATTCTAGATTCAATTGTAAAGATCCCAATAAAGCATTGAGAATATGATATTTGAAAAAAAAGTAGAGTATGGTAAGACTGAATATATTATAGTTTCTCATATCATATATACAGATCTATTTAGATGTTTAGAAACTATTGCATTAGTCAACATCAATGAACATTGAGATTTAGTTGATAAATCCTAGCAAGTATATTTTGATGAATTTCAATAATGATATGGTATTTGTAGCGAATGAGTTGCAAGTGCCCTATCAGATAAACATATGGTATTCAAAGATTTTTTTTTGAGAAGAATGAGATTATATAATATTTGTTCCATTCAATAAAGATAATAATATAAATATATAAAAAATTTATTGAAATTAGAAGTTTTATATATATGTTGGGTTGTTTCAAGATTGGTATGATATTTGGTTTAAAATTATGTCATAGTGTGGAGATATTACACTAGTGAGAATTTGTAAAATTAAATGATATATGATAATAGGTTTCTATAGGTGAAGTATTTTGTGCACAATATTGATCATTTTATTCACTTTGGTTAATAATTCATTAGAAAATTTGTGTTAGCGGAATATTACGTATCATAATAAATTTTTCTCTTTCACATCATGGGTGAATATAATATAAAATATATAGTTCCATACTTTATTATTACTTATAAATTTCATATGGTGTTCTAGATTGATAAAGGAAAACCTATCCTCTAATATCAAAAAAGATAAAAAGTTAAAAATTGGAATGGGGGAATATTCAAATAGAAATCAAAATTTGTAAAAAACACCTAATTCACCACCCTCCCCATATTAGGTGTCTTTATTAATCTTTAGGGGAATATCAATTGATATCAATGAATATGTACCATCTAATTGAATCTATATATTCATTCCATATTTATTTTATAAATACAGAAGAAGTTATTATTTGAGATAGAATATCCTTAGATTAACAGATCAATTTTTATCACTATCATAACTAATATGGATTTTCTAGACAAGTCCGTACAACATTGTATGAAAAATGAGTCCATAAAGGTAGAAAATATCAACAAAAAAGAACACAAATAATCTAAATGTTACATGGGTGATTTTTTTGCTTCAAAATCTATTAGTTATTATTTTTCTATATATGTATTTTTAATTTGTGGGGATTTTGATGAATCATTTCACGGTTCATCAATTAGTTTTTTTATTCTATTTTTAATGTGTATCTATAAATGGTCCCCATTGACATAGTTTCATTCATACATACCCAAATCATGGGATTATATGATGGTAAATAATATTCGAATGAATTGTCTAACGTTATGGAATATGAATTAGTATAAAAGGATCATATATGAAACTCCCCCACAAAGCAAGTTGTAACTATGGATGAAACATCCAAATATATAAATGAAATATTTTCCATAATTGACAATGATTTAAAATTTGGTCAATGTGAAGAATGGGTGTTTATAAAACTAGTCATGGAACTATTCTATTAATTATATAAACTATACATAGGTTCTTTGTGCGTCTATGATTTATAAATGAATTTAAATGATAAGATGATAATATAGGATAATAATTCTTGAAAATAAATTTATATTAAATATAAGGGGTAAATTTAGATGTGGAATTTTTATTGAGGAGTATTGATAAAATAGTGACTCAGGATTTTCATACATGGTTATTATGTCTTTTTGGGTGAATATTTATTACATTATAGAAAGAAACACTAGTGGACTATAATATTAAGGTTCTTTGGAATCTTGGAAACATAAAAACATGTCTATAAGGGAGATAAGTCTTCTCCCAGTACATTCTTCACAATTATCACCCTTTTTAGACAAATCAAACATAATAAATTTCTCTATAAACTAACGAAATAAAACATTAGAATGGTTGATCTGAAATTTTTATTAAGGTTATAAAATAATAAGTGTATGTATAACATGAAGATTAGTGTGAGGGGACATAAGAATAAAATTTAAAAATAATACGTTGCATATCAAATATCAGAATCACAATACGTGGAGTAAGGATTGGTAGTTCATAAGACATGAATCTGATTACACTAAAATTAAGTGATCCATGTGAGATTTACATTGGTATAAGACATAGAATGGTGACATACACATAAGTATAGAAAATAATTTTGTTAGTAGTCAAGACTCATTTTCAGAACTTATAAGGGAACTCTATGAGAGGAAACACCTATTTTAATGGACACACCACCATCTATAGTGGAAACCCATTCATCATACTGTAATGGGTTCACTCCCCCAACCATCCTAGTTGTAAAGGTTCCCTTCCATTACATTATAGGATAAAAGAACATTAATTAACTAAAACCACTCCCCATTCCAAAAATATATATGTCATGAGATATTAATTTCTGTTAAATTCATTGGGGGAGATATAGGTCCTACCCTTGACTGGTTATAACCTAATCACCAACCTTGGTTTTAACATAACCACCAAACTTTTTTATAATGTATAAACCATCACATAATTTAAATAATACATATGTGTCACACAATATCATAAAAAAATCATTACATCATAATCCTTGAAATGAATTGGTGTCGAGAAACATCTCAAAATATCATAACATGTTGAAAAGAGGCGCATTTATTATTCATTTCAACATTTCTATATATAAGAACATATGAAATAAAGTGGGTTTCATCATATTTATCTAATGGTGTAACCTATGGAAGTTAATTTGGGTTCATAAAAATATTTTCATCACAAACATCATCCATTTAGAGTAAGAATATGGATAGTATCCTAGTTCATATCCATAATAAATCATAAATTATATTGGTGGATTTTATTTTAAATGGAGATTCACATTAAAAGATAACTTGGAGGATTAATTATTGAAAATAACCTTTCCATAAAAATTACCTTTTTAAACATAAAAAATTTTAAAAATATAAATCATTGAAATTAATAATGAAAAATTAGAATGTAAGTTTTAAAACTAATTTAATCTCTATTATTGAGGAAAATATCCATTCAAATTTGAATAAAAAAATTTATAACTAAAACAATTATTAAAAATTATTATTTCAAAATAACTATGATAAATTATGAATGAATCCAAAAATAAAATAATTTTTTTCATGATAGGAAATTTATTTATGTCTTATAAATTAAAAAAAATGTTTCCTATCACATTTATCTTAATTAAAAAAGGAGATCTTTTTGGAAAATTACATGAATATTCCATTATTTTTTTGTAAAAAGCTAAACATGGGTAAAAATAAATTTTAAAAACCATATTTTTTATAATAAAACTTTTTTGGAAACTTTTTTTTATTATTAGTTTCCTATGAAAGTATATTTTAAACCGAAAATAGAAATAACGAGTCATTATATTTAAAACATAATCTCAATTATTTTTTCACCAAAGAGGGGGAAATGGGGATATTTCATTAAAATATCATGAATTATCACCGGAGAATAAAATTAACGAGTTCATACAGAGTGTTATCCTGATATTTTATAATTGTAAACATAATCATAAATAACCTTGGTAAATAATGAGACATAATAATAAAATCGTTAATACATTGTTGACTTTGAATGGTAACTCTGAGAATTAATAATATAAAACTAAACATAAAAATACTTAGGATACATAAACATTGTATTTTAAATGTAAATGGGATAGTATATATAACTCATAAAATAATCTAGGTAAATTACATAACATATATATCAATAAAGGATATTTTTTGCCAAAAGCCCTTTCGCTTTTGGAATCTTTTGAATCAGAATAAAAAATAAATGATAAAATCAAATTAAATTTTATTTTTCATTAAAATAATTGTATTTATGATATAACATGTAAAATTTGATGTATATACACCACTCAAATGAAATGAGTGCTGACTTGTTCATATGTATCGCTAAAATAAAAGAGAAACTAGAGATCCCTTAATTTAGGTATTGACATATTTCTTACTCATTAGAACCTAATATATAAAAAGTAATTTTTTATATAAATTTATAACATAATGAAATATTTCATAACATATATTATTTACCTTAGTACCTCTAATAATTTTTAATTAAAAATTCAAAGATAAAGTCACATTTTAGATAATAACTTTTTTGTTTTTTGTATATGTTTTTGATATGTTATTTTATGTTTCTATAAAATTAATCATGATTTAATAATATATATAATAAGTATGATTATTTAAATATAAGTTATATTTATTTTATTTTTATTTATATAAATCCTTAAAAAAATGTGATTAAAAATAAAATACATCATTCATGGAGATGATATTTGTTCGTATAGATGAATGTTGTATCCATTTTCATGTTGGATTGAAATAAATAAATTGATATGACATATTATTATTATAGAAAAAAATTTATTTCATATATATAAAATATATTCATTAAACACTTAATAAATACCTTACATATCATTAGTGAATGAGTTACATAGATTCATGAGGTGATAGTCCACCTTTCACACGAGCGATGTTATCATATTCCAAAAAATAGAAAGCATGAATGTATGTTCGAAATAATAATAACATAAGAATGAAAATATAATAAATATCATATATAAATACCAAATAAATGATTATTCTCAACAATTTTATGAGTTAATAGAAAAACAAATGACATCAGTTCGCAAGGTGGTAGTCTGCCCGTACACCTGAATGATGATTTCATTATCCATATGATGGAAGTGGATATGGGGGTAGTTCATTATATTAACATGAAGAAACCGCATTATATTTAATATAATAAGGTAAAAATATTTTCATGGAATAATAACAATTGATGGGGTTTTAGGATGAAATAAATTAAAAACATTTGCTAGTGAATGTTACCTTATTTTCGGGTATTCTCCTATGGTTTTCACTATAATTATTTATAAGATAGTTTTAATTGAAAGATAATTCTTAAAAGATGAGGGAAGTGATATTGGAAGTTATTGGGGAAGGTATTGTTCAATCCTAAAGGGTTAGATTATGTGATTAATAGTGGATATGGGGTCTCCTTTTATAAATTGGGGAGGGGATATACTTGGTATTTTTGAAATGAATTGACGGATACCATGTTTTTCATATGTAAAAAGGGTGAAAATGATTTATTATAGAAACATATAGGGGATTTATTGAAATATTTCTATATAATATTGATTATAAGTGTTTATAAGCTATATTTTACAATATCTTTTTGTGTAATCCCTGTTAAACCAATTTTTACCTTAATCATGAAAACTAATTTTTACTACACTCACAATTCATTTTGGTCAAAATTAATTAAAACATATTATATTATATAAATCATTCTAATTAAAATATTTATTCAATTTTAACAAATTATATTCCTATAAATTTCTAAATGTAACTTAAAAATAATGCCACAAACAAGATGAGAAAGCGAGTTTTAAATGAGAAAACGTTCAAATATTTTCAATGTTTTTAAATCTAATTTCAATATATAATTATTTAAAATGAGTAATATATATTAAATGTATTCATAATTGAAGTATTTTTTCATAATATTATTTTAAAATGTATGTTAACTTCAAAAATAAATTTAATTAATAGGCGTATTTCAATTAATAGTCATTATTAGTCACTCTTCATAAAAAAAATACTCTTTTCCTAAAATTCTCAACAATTCATCCAATATAATTTTTAAATGGTTATTTAAAAAATGAGAATTATTTTTTAAAATAAATTTTAAAAATATTTTCAATATTTAAATTTAAAATAAAACCCTAGGAGTTTATGAGAAATAAGGTTTATAATAAGTGTATTTGTCAAAGAACGTGAAGAGTTTATATTAAATCTTTGTCTAATGACAATAGTTATATGAATATCCACTAAATTTATTTAAATATAATATATAAATATAATTCAAAACATTACAAATGAGGTATTATTTTAAAAAATTATAACAGATAAACAATTTAAAATTTAAAAAAGTTTTTTAAAAAACTCAATTTTAAAAAAATAAAATAAAGTTATACTAAAATCCAATATAATTTTTTTAAAAAAGATGTTAGGTGGAGTAAATATAATTTAATAATTCAAATTTTACTTAGGATGAGAATTGTTTCATTTAATTATCTATTTTTAAAATAAATTATTGTTTTATAAAAATTGGTATATTTCTTTATTCACTAAAAAATCAATATATTCTAAAAAATCAAAAAATATAAAAAAATATAAATATAAATATAATTATTCAAAAATAAATTTCATTTTTTCAACTAAATTTTATATATTAGTTATAAATTACTTAAAATAGTTTCTTATAAAAAAAAATATTTTTGATGAAAACATATTTTTAAAGAATATGGTTTCTTTACCAAATGTTGATTTATTATTTTCATAGAATTTATAAATATATTTTTTTGGAAGAAATTTACATTTATATTTTATAATATTTTTAATTCTATTCATACCAACATATTTATTGGATATGTTTGAGTTTCTATATTTAAAATAGTACTACCTTGTGGTTCTTAGATGCTTGAGATCATGTGTTACGCACACTATCATTGTCCTTTGTAACATAAGATAAAATCATTATTTCATGTAACAAAAGATAAAATTATTTTTTTTGTGATAAAAGTATAGATAAGATTAAATTTATTGAAAAATTATATATAAAATATTCTTGTTGATTTACATTCTTCCCCTTAAAATGAATTTCTCCTTCAAAATTTGACTTAGTGAACAATGTTTTAACATTTCAAATTTAATTCGTAAAAACTAAATCATAAAAATGAGTAATATATAATCCCATAAAGAAAGAAAATTGGAATCATAATTTTTTTTAATATAACTCTTAATTAGTTTTCCACATTAGATAACATTGGTAGTAAGTGAATATTTCTTTAGGGAATAAAAGCATAAATAATTATAGAGAGTGGTAGAGATAATCGATGAAATAAAGATAGATGATCTTGACAAGATTATTGACCACAAAACCATACACCAATGAGGTGTAAAAAATTTCATTAATATCATAAATAATGATGATAAAACAAAATCTTTTTTTTCAAACAACCTTTTCTTAAATTTAAGTAATTTTCAGAATAAGATGTAATTACATTATTTCAGTCCATATAATTAGTAAAATATTACCCATTTCTTATGTCTTTATCAATTTCCACATAATCTATTAATCTATGAAATAAATTTTAATTTTTTATTAGTGAAGTAATAACATATCTGTTATCATTACATAGAATGATAAGTAATTTTCTATACCTTTAGTTATTATCATAAACAATGGATAGAACATGTTAAATAATATGAATAAATATTCATATGGATAAATAAGGAATTATTCTCTCAAACATCATTAGAAGATCAAAATAAACCATTTCATAAATTTTTAACCTTATAACCCTTACAAATGACATAAATAAGAATATTTATATATAAGGCCACTACATTTACTAAAATAACATACCCTTAATACCCCAAATAGTATTAAATATTTCACAATTTTCACATATGAAACAAGTGACTGCCTATACGAGTTATTATATTGAAATAAAGAATACCATAATAACTTATTCAAAACATAAATTCTTCCTTATTCCTTTCATATAAAAAACTATTATTGGAGACAATACATAAATCCAAAAATGTATTAATCCCCATCAATGTTAGAATAAAACATTTTTTCATCAAAAAATTAATCTATTATAATGAAATAAATACTATCAAATTTATATTTTATAGATAAATAATCACTTTATCCAATCATCATTACATAAGTTTTTAGAAAATATAAAGGTTTATCTTCAAAATTGAACCTTTACATTAAATAACATTTTCTATATATCATCATTATTCAACATATTATTTCAAATATTTAATTAAAATAATATACTAAAAAATACATATACATTTCATTATTCATATAACCTAATATTTGAAGCCCAATTCAAAAATACCTCACTCACCCCACATCATTCTGAAACCATTAATTATTCTTCAACATCTTACTCCTCAATACCTATTTCCCTTCAAATTTCATTTTTATTCTCATCATCATTATAACTATAACAATTTGTTTTATAACCTTGCTGATTTTCTTAATGAGATTTACCCTTATGACATCAATTTTAACAATTTTCACATATTCATCATTTAAAGCATTAAAAGTAGATTATATCTTAGGAAGTTGATTATTATTATCTATTGTGTTAACTGAACATTTCATTTTTCTTATTTTAGTTACTAGATTTTTCCCCTTTTCCAAAGTCAAAACACATTATCACTCCTTTAATACAACAACTTAGGTGTTTCATCCCATATTCTCAAGACATTGGAAATATAATATTCTCTCTTCTATGGTATCCAATACCTGAACTATCAGAAAGATATTTTAATCTCCTCTTTGGTGATTATGAGTTAGTTAAGGTACATGTTTTTAATGATGTTCCATAAAAAAATATTTTTAATTATCAAAATATCCTTCCCTCCATTCCTCATCTCAGTTAGATTTTTATTAGAAAATTTTCAATCACATTCAATGTTCACCGAGTCATTTCTAGTTCCCCCTATTGAAAAAAAAACAAAAACTAATTTGTGAGAAAGAATAAGCATAGGGAAAACCATATAATGATTAAAAAAATCACTTATAATATGTTTAAATCAATCCCTAATCTTTTTAATCGATGATAACTTAGGGTTATCTTTGGTAATTCATAGTATTACTCAATTTAAACTGTTTAGGATTGTTATTATAGAGTTTGTGAATTTCTAAAGCTTATCCAACATGAGTGAAAAACTAGTTGTGCAATAAGGCACATTTTAATGTATAGGTTCCTGATCGAGTCTTTCTAAACATAATATTTTTCAGTTTGTTTCCCATTGGTACATATATTCTAAAGACACAACAAAATTCAGTATCTTGGCAGTGATTTAAATGAATGGAAACCACTCGATATATCTTTTAATAAACATCCATGACATTTTATTGTATATTTTATCATCATAAAACGTATTCGTATATAGGTCCTTAGGGATCTCACTAAGTATATCTTGTCATAGTTTCCAAAGGATAAGTAAATATATCCTCTAATACTAACTATATCAATCATTTATATTAATGAATTAATATTAAAAAAATTAGATTAATATTCATTTCATTATAGAAACACATTCCTTAGTATAATAATATTTTAATTCATTAGCATTCTTGGACTCATAAACACTCATCCATAAGACATATACATCATTTCCCTCTATGATCATCATAACTAGATCCCTTATTATAAATATCATACATAATACATTTCTTCACCACACGGGGAAAGGAATCATATGAATGTGTAAGATCAGTTCCTATATAAGTTTAATGAAATAAGATACATAATCATAACATGAACATAAGGGTATGAAAACATGTTCTTAACATTGGAAAATTATAAAACTCATTTTAAATAACATTATCCTTGTTCAGGGAATAAATATTTTTATTTCATAAGAAATGAATCATTTTATACTAAAATAAAATAAGTTTTTGAGATTGAAAATGGCATAATATATTGAATTGTGTCATATATATTAGTATTGAAAATTATTTATATTGTAGTCAAGGATCATTTCCAAAAATTATTAGGGTTAACTATGATTGTCTAAACATCTTAGAAGGACACAAAACCATCCTCATTGGAATCCCATTCATATTAGTTGAATGAGTTCACTCCCAAAACCATCATAGTAGACATTGCTCCCTCTAAGGTCCGTCGTTGAGGACAAAGTCACTCACTGAATAGAGTAAACTAATTATTTCATTCCTATCTATCTCATGAGTTTTAAATCATTACCCAATTAGTTGTAGGGAGATATTGGTCCTAACCCTCTTTGTTTATAACGTAAACATCATCCTTCGATATAATTTCACCACTATATGTGGTCATATTGTTATAATCATCACATAATGAATTTTATACATACTTATTCAACAATATTATAAAATTATAATCATATCATAACACATGAAATTAAAATTGACTCATAAATATTTCATCATATCATAACTAATGGAAAAGAGGAAGGATTGATAATAATTTCAACATTTAATCCTAGAATAATTGATTAAAACAATCAAGTTTCATAAGTGTTCTATAATCGTATAACCCACGGATGTGAAACAAGTTTCATAAATATATTTTTATCATAATGATAGGCCATTCAGAGAGAGAATAAGAATGGTATCTCCGGTTCGTATGCCTAGTAAATAATAAATTATATCAAAGGATATCACCTTAGATAGATATGAACCTTTAAATATCATTTGTGACATTTCACAAGGAAGATATCCATTCATTGAAAATATATTTTTAAAACAAAAAACATTATCAAAATTTGTTTTATTGAAAGTAACAATGAAAAAACATAAATGAATATTTAAAAAAATAGTTTCAAACACTTCTTGTTGAAAATATACAATAAAATTTTAATTAATATAATAAAATAAAACATTTAAAAAATAATTTTCATTTAAAAAATCATTTAAAAATTAAAAAGGATCTTTCAAAGAAAATAATGTTCACTATTATGGGAATTTTTGTGCAAGCTATGTAGTTTAAAATAAATATTTATTTCACATTTTCTGTAAAATAGAAAAAGGAATTGAATTAAAAAAATACAAGAATATTACTTTAATAATATTTTTTAAAAAATTTCAAACATAGGTAAGAATTTATTATAAAAATTAATGGATAATAAATAATTTTTAATTTTTTTGAGAAATTATGGTTTTGGGAGAGAATATATTTACGATTGAAAAGAAAAATAAAAACAGATTTTAATAGAAAATTATTCTCAATTATTTTAAGTACCAAGGAGTGGTAAAATGATACTATTACATTATAATATCATTAATAACCATTTTTATGAGATTTAATGTGTTACTTGTGAGGATGGTATAACTCTAAGTACGATATACTCTGTGATACCAAATGTAGGATCGAATAAGTACAATGAGATACAAAGATACAAGAGGGGGGGGGGGGGGGGGGGTGAATTGTACATTTTAAAAATTTCTAAGGAAATTTTGAGTAACCAAAATTCCCAAAACCTTTAAGATTATACCTTAAAGAGTATAGCATCCTTTATAATTATAGTACAGGTAAGGAAGTATAAGAAAGTTATACTTTCCTTAACATTAAAAAATGCAGTAGAAAAACAAGTATTAAAACTACAAGTAACAAATAACTCTTTTAACACAAAGAGAAGGGTATCCAAAAACCTTGGATAAAGGTTCCTTGATTTATACCTTCAAGCAAGTCTGTCTTACCCACACCAGGGTAAGCCCTCGATACGAAGATCAGAGTCTGTCTTGCTATCCCTGAATGCCCTAAACTATCAGGTAGTCAGAAGTTGAGGGCTTCCTTAGTAAGGAAGCCCTCAACTTCAAGGTGTTGGAACCTCTATCGTCCTATCCCCGGAAGCCCTTGATTGTAATCAACAACAATCAGAGTCATACGAAGCAAGTATACACAAGGAAAAGTTTTAACAAGCTGTTCAAACTTTCAGCATGATTCTTTGAGAGTTGATAAGATCCTCTCTCTCTATAAATCACTTCAACATCATGTAAGAACAGATCTCAAAGATGAATAAATGTTCAGTGTCGAGCTCATTCAAATGATCTCCTCTTTATAGGCGAAGATCCAATGGTCGACTCCCTCCTTCAACACTGATATTTCTCCTTGAATTTCGGAGGGACCTATACACGGGTCACTCAACCAATGGTTAGTCATTAACTGAAAGAACGACGTTGTTTTTTAATGAAACAAGTGTAAGAATAAGAAAAACTGAAATTCGGATTGTAAGAAAACAAGAGTTCAGAGTCTAACCAAAATGGAATTCAGAGTCTATAATAAAGAGATATTCGGATTCTGTTTTATAAGAATTCAGAACCTGAATTCTGTAGAAATCAAGAGTCTGAGTTTCTAAGGAATTTCAAAGTCTGATTTCACTAGAATTCAGAATATGAACATATAGAGTTTGGAGTTGATCTTTATAGTAGTTCGGAGTTGAACTCATAGAAGGTCAGATTTGATCTCATAGAAGCTCAGAGTCGAACTCATAGAAGTTCAGAGTCGAACTCATAGAAGATCAGAGTCCATAATTCAGAGTGGCGCCTTATGAGAGTTCGTATGCATAATTCAGAATAAAACTTTATTATAATTCGTATCCAGAATTTGGAGTGAAACTTCATTAGAGTTCGTATCCAAAATTTAGAATGGAACTTTCTTAGAGTTTGTATCGAGAATTCGGAATGGAACTTCATTAGAGATCATATCTAGAATTCAGAATGGAACTTCATTAGAGTTCGTATCCAGAATTCGCATCCTAAAACAGAATTCTTCATATATAAGTATTATATAATTCCGAGGTTTTTGGTATGAACCCGATTTTTATACTTAAGAATGATATTGATATGTATAAGAAAATATAGGTTAGGTTAATTTCTTTAAGGAAGGAAATTTTCCTTAGAGAATTAAAATATATATTTGCTTAAGTGTAAGGTGTTTGAGATTTTCAAAACAAGAAGGAATGGAAAAGTCATAAGGAAAACCTTATTGATTCAACAATCTCCCCATTTTTGGAAAGAACAAACAACCTTACAAAAAAGAATATAAGGACTTAGAAAATTTTCTTTAGAACATGAAATTAAAACTCCTTTCCCTTTGGTTCATAGATAATAATGAACACAACTAACTCCCCTTAGGCTTAGGAACTCTAAGGATTGTATTCTAGATTTCTAGAATGGAGTTTTCATTATCATGGGAATGAAAAACATCGTAATGAGGAACTCCCCATTAGATAAGATCCCCCTTACTTAGGGATGGTTCTTGACTAAGAAAATTTTCCTTCTCCATCATTTGAGTAGTTCTTTTTTCCTTCTCTCCCTTTGTTATTATCAAAAAGAATTTAAGGGAATGGAAAAGAAATAATGTACCTGAAATATTATTACATAACAACACAATATACAACAAACCAAATATTTCTTTAGAGTTGAAATAATTTTCACAAGTAAATACAAATGAAACAAAAGATCGGATTAGAATATATGTTCTCCTTTTCCTTCGGAATAAGCTTCTTCAACAAGGTTTTTAGCTTCTTCAAGTATTTTTGATCCTGCTCAGCTTACTTCTCCAAAGATTTTATCCTTTCATCTTGAGCTTTCAAGACTTCTTCTTGAGCCTTTCAGAATGCCTTTATTTTCTTTCTTTCTTTTTAAGCATATGGAAATTAGGTCTTATGTGTCTACTTCTATTGCATTCATAGAATGTGACCTCTGAATCTTTCTTATCTTTCCTTTACCTCTTCTTATACTTGGATTGGAAATTTCTCTGTCCAGCTATCTTGTTCATCCTTCGAGCAAGATTATCTAACTCATTTTATGAAACTTCACTTTCACTAGATTCTGATTGGATAAAAACATTCTTGGACTTTTATCTAGTTACTCTCTCAGTATTCTTTGCTTTCATGTCATTTGATGTTGTAGTGAAAGAAACACTACCATTCCCATTATTCTTTTTTATGTTTTCAGTATCTCTCTTCATTCTAGTTTCATGTTAGAGAATAGTTCCAAATAGCTCATCTAAGGAAATTTGAGTATCCTTCCTATTCTCATCAATAGCTGTTCTCTTTGACTCCCACTCATTGGGAATAATATCAATGATCTTGTCAACAAGAGTTTCATCATCTAGACCTTTCTCTACCATAGATTGTAAGCTATTCACTATAGTCATGAATCTCTATTGCACCTTACAAATTGGCTCTCCATAAAGAAAAATTAAAACCATGATACTCATCTCTAAGCATGGATCTTCTAGTCTCAATCACTTTAAATGTACCAAAATGTGTAACTTCAAGTTTATTTCATATAAAATTAGCTATTTCACACGAATAAATTTGTCTATATATGTTCCTAGTCATTGAATAATGTAAAGTATTGCGTACCTTATAGTTGAGTTGATATTCATGCCTTTCTTGATTAGTAAAAGCACTTACTTATTTATCAAGGATCTTGTATCCACCAGTAAGCATTACAAATTTATCTACCCCAGTATTGAAAATGAAAGTCTTCATACGACCTCTACAATATTCATAATCATTATCGTAAAAAATTGGTGGTCTGGTAGGATTTAAATTGTCGATAAAACCAACATTCAAACCTACCATTCTTAACAAAAACTTGGAACACAAAATTATTAGAAGTATAAGTCTGTAAGATAAAATAATGTAAGAAATAAAAATAACTCTCTAAAAAAATAGTGAATCCGAACTATGAGTCCGAAAAACAGATACTGAAAAAAATATGAATCCGGAAATGTGAATCCGAATATTCAATTCTGAATGTTATAAGTGAAAGAAAGTCTTCTGAATCTAATCATAATATTAACTCAGATTGTTAACCCTATCTGATACCAATTGTTAGGATTGTATAAATCTAAGTATGATATAATCTGTGATACAAAACATAGGATCAAATAAGTATAATGAGATACAAAGATACAAGAGGGGGGGTGAAATGTTCCTTTTCAAAATTTCTAAGGAAATTTTGAGTAACCAAAATTCACAAAACCCCTAAGATTCTACCTTAAGGCATATAGAATCCTATTTAATCAGATTACAAGTAAGGAAGTATAAAAAAGTTATACTTTACTTAACAATAAAAAATGTAGCGAAAAAACATGTAGTAAAACTACAAGTAAAATAAAATAACTCTTTTAACCCAAACAGAAGGGAATCCAACAACCTTGGATAAAGGTCCCTTGATTTATACTTTCAAGAAAGTCTGTCTTACCCACACCAGGGTAAGCCCTCGATACAAAGATAGGAGTCTGTCTTGCTATCCCCGTAATCCCCTAACTAGCAGGTAGTTGTCACCTCTGTCTTCCTCAGCAAGGAAGCCCTCATCTTTAAGGTGTTGGAACCTTTGTCTTCCTATCCCTGGAATCCCTCGATTGTAATTAGCAACAATCAGATTCATACAAAGAAAGTCTGCACAAGGAAATGTTTGAAAAAGCTTTTCGAACTTACTGCACAAAGATTTGAGAGTTTATAAGAGCCTCTCTCTCTAGAAATCACTTCAACATCATGTAATCATAGATCCCAAAGATGAATCAAAGTTCAGTGTCGAGATCATTCAAATGAGCTATTATTTATAGGCGATGCTCAAATAGCCGGATCCCTCCTCCAACGGTCATATTTCTCCTTGAATTTCGGAGTGACCTGTACATGTGTCACTCAACCAACAACTAGTCAATAATTGAAAGCATGAAATCGTTTTGTAATGAAACAAGTGTAAGAATAAGAAAAACTGAAATTCAGAATGTAAGAAAAAAAAGTTTGGAGTCTAACTAAAATTGGAATTCAGAGTCTATAATAAAGAGATATAAGGATTCTGGTATATTGGAATTAGGAACCTAAATTCTGTAGAAATCCGGAGTCTGAATTTCTAAGGAAATTTGGAGTCTGGTTTCACTAGAATTCATAATATGAACTTACAGAGTTGGGAGTCGATCTTTATAGATGTTCAGAGTCAATCTCATTGAATTTCGGAGTCAAACTCATATATTTTCAGAGTGGAACTCATAGAAGTTCAGAGTCGAACTCATAGAAGTTTGGAGTCAAACTCATAGAAGTTCGGAGTCAAACTCATAGAAGTTTGCAGTCGAACTCATAGAAGTTTGGAGTCGAACACATAGAAGTCTGGAGTCGAACTCATAGAAGTTCGGAGTCCATAATTAGGAATGGAACCTTATGAGAGTTTGTATCCATAATTCGGAATGAAACTTTACTAGAGTTCGTATCTAGAATTCAGAGCAGAACTTTATTAGAGGTCGTATCCAGATTTTGGAATTGAACTTCATTAGAGTTTGTAGCCAGAATTCTGAATGGAACTTCATTAGAGTTCGTATCCAGAATTCGGAATGGAACTTAATTAGAGTTCATGTCCAGAATTCGGATCCCAAAACAAAAATTTTCATATATAAGTATTATATAATTCTGAGGTTTTAGGTATGAGCCCGATTTTTATACTTAAGAATGATATTGATATGTGTAAAGAAATCTAGGTTAGGATAAATTTCCTTAAGGAAGGAAATTTTCCTTAGAGAAGTAAAATATAGATTTGCTTAAGTATAAGGTGTTTGTGATTTTCAAAATAGGAAGGAATGTAAAAGTCATAAGGAAAACCTTATTGACTCAACATTACTTTAGAGATGTATCATATGATTTTATAATGAAACACTTATTTATAAACAAGCCCGATAAATAATGAGATTATAACATAAATTCTTTACCACTTTAATAAAATTTAATCACAATAACCATGAAGTAATAACATAAAATAAAACCTAAAATATCATTTGGATAAAAAAATATAATGTTATAAGTTGTAAAAATTTGTTGTATATACACCTTATAAGAGAATAAAGGTTTATACAATAACTTATGTCTCAATGAAGGAATGTTGATAAAAAAACCCTTTCAATTTTCCAATATTCTAAATCATAATAAATAATAATAAATAAAATACAATTGGACATTAAATATCTTTAAAATATTGTTATTAATTAAATAACATATAAAATTGGTAGTATATACATGACACAAAATAAAAGAGAAGTGGATTTGGCATTGCCTCCCCAAAATAAGAGAGAAAAGGAATCCATTATTATATGTCTCTAATTCCATCATAATAGTTATAAAATAAAATATAATAAATATATTTTTATTATAGAAATATTATATAAAAAAATATATCATAACATAAATTATTCAACTATTTCCATTTACTATCTATTTATTAACAATTCCATGTTAATGACATGTTTCCAGTAATAGTCGTAATCATTTTTATATATGTTTTGATTTTTTATTTTTATGTTCATTTTACCGTGATAATGATTTAATAATATATATAATTATATAAATGTAATACATATCATCTATATTAATAATATATTTATTCTTATAAATCCATAAAATATAGTGATAGAAAATAAAATACAATATTCATGGAGACCACAGGGCGTACGTACCCATTGACACAGTTTCAAATTTCTTATTAGATTGAAATATTTAATTTTAAATGATATAATATTAATAAATAATCATTTTTATGTCATATATATAACTAACTTTCAGAAAAACATTCATTAATATAGTCCATGTATAACATGAAAGAACCACATCGCTTCTTGAGGCGGTAATCCGTCAAATACACCAGTGAAGTTATTATGTTCCCAAAAAATTGAAATCAAGATTGTATGTGTTATATAATAATTATATAATAATAATAATATCATAAATATCATATATAAACAATTAATTTATCATTTTATCTAATCCTGAGTGGTTGTAATGGAAAAACGAACAACAATAGTTAGTGAGAAGGTACTCTTCCATTCAATTGAATGATGATTTTTTATCAACTTTTGTGGAAGTGGAGATGATTATAGTTAATAACTATAACATAAAAATGAATAATTCTACATAATATACTTTAATTGTTATATTATCCAGTAAAAATATGAATATAATGGGATGAAGGATGAAATTAAAAAAACAATCGTCGATGAATGTTACCTCTACTTTAGGAATCCTCCTTAGGTTTTCACAAAAATTCTTAATCGGATGTAATTATGTATAAAATAAGTCATCAAGGATGAGGGGAAATAAGTTTTAAATTTACATGGATACTGATTGGTTAATTCATATTGGGTTGAAGGTGTGAATAAGGGTGGAGAGTTTTGGTGTTTTATAATTGGGGAGATGACACACTTGGTATTTTTGAAAATAATTGAATTATCCCAAGTTTTTCATATTTAAATAAGATAAAAAATGATCAATTATCAATATTTACATTATTAATAATATAAATATCTATATAATAAACATTTAATACTAATTTATAGGTTATATTTACAATCTTCGTTTTAGTTTATCCTGTGGTAAACCCATTTATAGCATCAACACAATAATTAATTTTTAATATATTCTCTATTAATTTTCAAGAAAAATCAATATAAAAATATAGTATAACATAAATTAGGATGATTCCAAAAATTTAATCCATTTTATTAAATTCAACTCAAATAAATGGAAAAATTAAATATAATATCAATCTTGAAGGTGTGATGAAAAAGCAGGTTTTAATGAGAGAATGGTCAAAAGTTTACAACGATTTTACATCCAATTTATATATGAAATTTATTATAATAACATAAATATGAATAATGGATCTATATTTGAATTAATTATATTTTTTATAAATGTTTTAAAAAATAAATTATCGTTATAAATTAATTAATCAAAAATGACGTTTTTAATTAAAATTCATTATTTTTCACTATTCAGAAAAAAATAAAATTTTACGAATGTTTTGAAAAAGTACCCCTGATAGAGTTATTAAATGATGATTTAAAAAATTGAAATTATTTTTAGAATATATTTAATAAAATTTGAATAAATTATATTTAAAAAAATCTTGTAAACGTGATGAAAAAGCAAGTTTTCAAGAAGTTTATGTTTCTAAGTACAAGATGGTTTTATATCAACTCTATGTATGATAAATATCATTTTATGAATGTAAATTAAAATATATTTATATATAATATATACATTCCTTTGAAAAGTTACTCATAAGACATTATTTTAATTAATTATAATGCACAAACATATGCACATTAAAACATTTTTTTAGAAAAACCATTTAAAATAATACTTATATTAGAACGCATTATAGGTTTGATTAAAAATAAATTATGAAGATTAAATATAACTTAATAGTAAATATTTTATATGGAAACATCATAAGCTAATTAAAAAAACTAATTCATTAAAATGATTTTTTTTTGAAAACCTGTACTGTTCAATATTCACTGAAAAATAAATATTTTACCGATGACCCAAAAATTTCACCATAAGATATTTTTTATATGGTTGATAAAAAATGATTTAGTTTTTATCAAATAAAATGTAAAAATAAATATATATTACTTATAATATTTTCTCATAAAAATCATAAAAATCATTTAGGAAGAAAACTTAATTTTGTGGAATATAATTACTTTAAAAAACAATAATGATTGTTTTCAAAAAATTTATAAATAAATTTACATTTTTTGGGAATTTAATATGTTTATTTCATAAATTAGTCAATATTATTTATACCTACCTATTTAATTTATATGCTATAATGGTCATATTTAAAACAATATTACTTTATAGTTCTTTAAAACATAGTTTCGCGTGTCACACACACTATAATTATTGCATCCATTACAATATAAACTCAGTATTGAATGTTACAAAATATAATATAATATTTATTCATATAAAATATCCAATATAGTATTTTGAATTGAATAAATACTTGAAAAAATATCAGTGTCCGACAGTTGATATATGTTGATGTTTAAACAAACCCCTTAGAGGAAGATGTCTTAAGCTAGAAATTACGTTGAGAAATATATAATTCACCCATATTAGAACTGACCATGAGTATAATAATATCTATATTTCCACTAAATTTTCATAAATTTTTTTTTAATTCAAATAAGAAAAAAATTGAAAAAACATGCCTTCGTTATAAATTGGAAACAGTAGTTTGGGGATCGTTGAAGTGGGTAATAATAATCAAAAAAATAATGTATTAATTTATGTTGTTTTATAAAAATATATTCCAAAAAGAAATTATAATTTTTTAATATATGATGTGAAATTTGTTTTTATAAATGTGGAAATTAATAATATATGTAGTTATTTTTTTTATAAAATGATGCTCCCCAAGAAGAGTTTAAAATATTTGATACTAATTAAAAAATGTAAATGTTAATCATATGACTAGAAAACGAGTTCAAGATGGAGGAATAGATTTATTGGAAGATTTTAGTGGTTTTTATGTTTTGAACATATACCCATACACTAGATATATAACAGATCAATGTTTAAAAATTAGATAACACCAAAACATGGTGTAGTATACCTAAAATAATATGTAAATGTGCTAGATAGAAATATTTGTCATAGATGAAGTGGAATCTATCTATTAAATAAATATTAGAATAAATTAAAAATTTCAATTTAAAATATTAAAAATATGAACATTTATTTTAAGAGTTCATGTATCTACCTACTAAAGTTAATTCATATTTTGATGAAAAGATGATACCATTATACAAGATAAAAAAAATTAAAGATAGACTTCCTCAAGAGTAAAATTATTAATATTTTTGGAAAAATTCCACTCAAGAATTTAGTAACTAATGATGAATCTAATGTAACAAAAATGTTAGGATTCAACTACTATGGTAAGAAATTCAATGTAATAGACCACTAAAAAGTAGTTAGAAATATAAAATTTTATTTCATTAGATGAAAATAAAAAAATATAGATTCAAATAATGAGGGATTGATAATTGGATTTTCTTAGTGGTAGTCAATCATAGTGAATAACTATAGAGGTTTTCATAAATTTTTAATAAAAATTCTACAAATGAGTTATTTTGATGGGGAAACTTTTACGGAATGTATATAATATTACATGACTACTCTACATGAATTGATGCTTCCTCTATGTGACAATATTAAAGAAACTGTGGATCCATATTCCAAAAATTCTATTATCAAATAGGATCCAACACGCAATGAAAAGGATGTAAAAATACACATTTTATACTTGAGCATATGGATATATTAGTTTAAATAATATATAAAACTAGATCAAATTAAAATGGAAGTTCATACTTTAATTAATTAGAACTTTTATTCCGATACAGAAATAAATTTGAAAAAAAATAATTTGTAAAATAATCATCAAGAGGATTATATCAGAGAAAAGATGATAAATCATGAATTAAGAGGTATAGACACTTCAAACATTCAAATAAATGGTGTTACTAGGTTAAGGAGATATTATTATCACTACTCTTATCATTGAAGATATATTGAAGACCCACATTATTCCCATAAGTGTTTATAATTTTTAAATTGTAATTATAGATGAAGTATCAAAATAATATTTTGGAAGATGTATTAAATATATAAAAAAGACACCCCATTATAGAGAATTTGAAATAGTATTCTCCATGAAGAGTCTCAATTTTTAGAAAACATGATTATGTTTAGAGGGCTTCGTTGAGGGGATCTATGAATAAAGTGACACAACAAAAAATTTACTTATTTATGTTGAATTTAGGTACATATACCTCCTCAATAAAGGAATATGATAAGCTATTATACCTAAATTACTATAATTGTTTTACTTTTGTATTACTATAGATATCAAGGGGATTGGTTGTCTTAAAAAACTGAAATGAAAGGTTCCTTGTTCTTGAATTACTTCAATAATTATCTTTATGTAGTGTGTAGGTCTTTAAAACATTTAGGAATTTTTTTTTGAGAAAACCCTAATGAAATTAATTCCATATTTTTCTCACTTATTGAATTATTAATAGATAAACTTGTTATTTAGGTTTTTAGATTTTATTTTCTACACCATGTTATCATATGATGATATAAGGTTTGTTTATCAATGAATCATTAATAAGTGTTATGTAGTTCTACCATTCTCTCATGGATTTAAAAAGAATTTTTATCAAGATAAAACAATAAAGAGTGGTTTGGATAATATCCTATATTTATAATCTAAATGTACGAGAATCAAATGCTATAATCCATATTATATTTGAATTTTTGAAGTTGTTATTATAAAAAAACAAGGGGTTGAATTTCCCCCAAGGATATGTGAATATTAAATTTAATTTTCCCTTTTCTAAAATTAAAACAAATGTATTAATTAGAATGGAAATGGATGTTGGTTGACATGAAAAAAAAGTATAATTGCACACAAATACATTCCATTTAGGGTGGATGTTTTTTGAAGCTGGCGTTAAAAAAATAAAAATGGGGATGTTTGAATGACAATATAGTTATATGAAAAAAATTATCATTTTTAATAAGATTATAAGATGTAAAATCAAAGTGTTCTTGAGAATATAGTGAACTACCATTGGATATGTAAAACTTAAAAGAGAATATGGTTGTTGAGAAGCATTAAAATTAGAAAGTGAATGAGAGAGTTCTCATATCAATGGAATGTGTTGATTAATGTGAATAATTTACTTTAATATAATTTTAAAGGATTAGTGAAGTTGTATAATATTACTTCTAGAGGAATTAAATGATTTTAGTTGTTTTAAAATATATAATGGTCTCTAAAAAGGTTTTAAAAATACACAAAATTAGAAGATTTATGTGTTGAGATGTAGATAAACTATCGCTATGTTTAATATCAAGAATTAATTTTTATAGTGATTTTTTTGTAAAAATATAATGCATGGGGATTTTGAAATTGGAAGAGTATGATAGATGGGTTTAATTGAAATAATCTATCTTGATTTTATAAGATACCTTACTTTTGTAATAGTTATTGAGAATTAAAATACGGGTTTTAAAATTACAAAAAAAATCAAAGTGTTTGTGTTTTTGTTGTGTTGTTGATAGACATTATATTATTTTAAAATAAAATAAAAATGTGAAAGTCCCCGTGTAAGGGAATTACACTATGTATATCACTGTAAATTAATCCATGGAAGATTCATCCATTTTTATGAGTATATACATTGTGGTATTCATTTATGGATATCTATATATCGGGAACAATGACAATGATCAATATAATAGGATCTGCACCTAGTTTAGGAAACAAAATAATGCGATTCCCATAATTCACTGATATAAGGCACTCCAAAATAAGTTGGGGGTTTATATTATGGGTTACATAGTTTCCGATTGACATAAATGGATCTAAATGGATAGATTTTTTAATGTTTTATTTTATATGACATCAATAATTCACAAACTAAAGAAGGAAATTAAAATTAATGATGCATAGTTGATCTAATATAATATAAATATAATAATTCCTTAACTATCTATGATTTAATATTATTTTGTGGAAGATGGATGAGATAGACAATGTAATTGATATATCACACCCTTATAAAAAACATGATTATTATACTAATTTATCATGTTTTTAATTTATCATTCAACTATTATTGGTTATTTATGAGACTTAGAGGTGGTTTTTGGTTTAATATCATTGATTTTACTTGTTAACACCCCGATATATGATGTCATTCCACGAATAAATATTTGATGGTTGATTTTGTTTTCTATTTTATTGCAACATATCATGATTTATATGTTACAATCAGTGAATTAACCATATTTAGTCCAGATTATTTTTGTTAATTTCATTCACAACATGAGGGAGGCCTTCATTTAGTGAATGAGGGCCTTCATATTGTGAAGGGTTTTATGAAGGGGGTATCTCAAAATTTAATGAGGGATTCCTATCATGAAACCCTATTTTAATCCATCAATAAAATCTTAGATGAATTTAAATTTAAATTTTAAAACATTTTTCTTTATAAGGTATTAACCTATTTGAGGTTCCTTTTACCTTAAATTTAACACCTCATCACCCGATAACTCTCCACTTCAACTCCACATCATTAATTTTGTGATTTAAAGTTATTTTATTTAGCCTTTGGCTAAAATTTTAAATGTGATCATTATTATATATATAATAAAATATTTATTCTTAATTTTACATATTCATTATTTATAATGTTCTCGGAGACTAAGGTAAACTGTTAGTTACATCCCATATTAGGGTTCCTTGATTTTAGGGTTCAATTTTTTACTTTGATGGTATCGGTTGCCTCCTAGGTTTGGATTATCACCTCAATTGGTGTTATAGGCATATGGATATTGGAATCCAATTAAATTAACAATAAAACTGAATAACCATTTTTTTATTGCATGTTTAATTTCTTGAATTGCATATAAAATTTTATAATTAATTTTGCTGATGATTATCTTGAAATAAAGTTAGGTTATTACTCATTTTCTATTGAATGGGAAGCTCTTTAACTTTTAAATTCACATCCAAAAGTAATTTTACTTAATTATTCACAAAAGAGTTTTATAGAATCCATAAAGGGTCTATATTAAATGGTATTATAAGAGCTGTTTTATGTTTCAATAGTGTTTTCTAAATATTTTTATTAACTTTTTAAAGAGTTTTTTTTTCTAAAAAATGTGGTATTTTTAGATATTAAAATTTTAATGATATACAATACTTTTTTATGAATGGATTTTTTAACCTATTGTGACGTTTTTGATTGAAATAATTTTTTTCTAGTGGTGAATGATTGATTACAAATCATGGGAAAACCTAGGTATTTTCATAAAACCGTAATAAATGGGATGAGGTCCCCCTTGACTACACACAATTATGCGGTATATATTATAATTGTTATTGACATGGAATGATTTATTGGGGGGAGGGGAGGGTGAGTAGTACATTTTATAATTAGTCAATTAAAAATAACTATTAATGTGATTAGCAGTGTTAATGTTTCCATGAAAAAGCATAACACTCTATGTTTTTATACTTGTTTGGATCAACTTGAACCATGTATACACTTAAATATTATATAATAGGTGGGAAGAATATTATTTACTAGTTCCTCGCTATTTATTGGTAGTTATTAACCAATATCCATATGAATATACCTTTTCTCATGTTGTGGTATCACCACACCAGAAATTTATAGGACTCATAGCCCATCAGACATTTGAATGAGAGTCACAAACTAAACTTCCTTTTAAATAATAAGAAAAATCAAATTAAAAACCCATTATATGGTAAAATATTTAAACATTTCTATAAGTGAAAATTATAGATAAAATAAATAAAATGATGAAAACTGATTGTAGTTTAGATAAAAAATGGAGCAGATGTTATTGAATGACCATACGACTCAAGAACATCAATCACTATGGTAGTGGACAATGAAAACCAGGATGCAATTCATGATAACTATATTGGAGTTGTAGTATTTATTATGATTCAGTACATTATAAATATTTTATAAATGTTTTATTTATCTCTCTCTATGATCATAATTAATCATCAGCGATATTATTGATTAAAATATATTAAGTTTTTTATAATATTCTCCATGATTTTAATCATATAGATTAATTAGGTATCATTAATTCAAATAGATTATAGATTTCCTAGGACTAAATAATTCACCAATAATATAACACCATATGTTAGAGAGTAATAATATGAATAATAATATCATCACCTATAATTTTAATAATCATTCACTTTTTTTGATAATTCCTACACTTTGACTGAAAATTTATATTTCTATTAGATTAAAGGGAAGTAACAATAGTCAAGGATGCCGAAAATGGTGAATACCATGGGAGTATCACATCATAATGTGTTTATAATCCTCTGAAAGGGAGCATATACAAAAATATAAACCGATTTCCTAATCCATGACCCAACAATTAGCTAAAGAATCTGACTCAAAGTGGCCTTCTATCCATGGGTGCCCAAAAATCAAACCATGGGCTAACAAAATCCCACCCATTATTATAAAGTAGACCAGCTCTTATGGGGGATTAGATATTCCATGATGAATCCCCATAAGACCATTGGAATCTATTTCCACTTCCTCAAGAATAATTTGCTAATGTTTCCACAAATGGAGACTACTGATTATGTCCCCTAAATTAGCTACAAGTGAGTTTCTTGTACCCTAGAAATCCAAAAAACCATTAATAATAGATCCTCAACAATCCATAAAAATCCATCTACCATCCATGGATCCTAAAAAACATGATCGATCCACATTTAATTTTAGAACTATTGAGGGATGATTTTAGCATTCACACTTTACCCTATTGATACATTCATTTACCATTAATGAAAAAACCACCCATGTAATGAGCTTCATAAGAGACAAAGTGGCATGCATGAAATACCATGGGATTCCAATATTAGCCACCATTGATCTGATTCGAACCTGGTCGATTATGTCGTAATAAAATCCACACTATATATCTTTGTTATGTGATACCAGAATGACCTAACATGAATCCTAGAAGATCATTCTCCCCACCTTGGCCTCTACACTGCTAACATCAGTTCCATGGAGCCAGGTTTCTAAAAATACCACCATGGACTCCACGTATCTGATCAACCGTGTTAACTATAAAATAAAACACCATCTACCAATCACTACTTCAATTAAAAAAAATAAATCCCATATGAATTTGTGGATCTTCAAGGAACAACACCAGAATCATGAGGCCAACTACCCACATTTCATCTAAATATTTTCCCCCGTCGGAGATCCATATTTTGAAACCGCCAGATATGAAAATTCAACTTCATCAAAATCCACTTGAACCAAAAAATTGATTCCTTCTCATCATTATCTCTTATTATATGCATTACCACCCATAAATATCTTCAATTGAATCCCTCATAAGAATAGATACATAAGAAAAATCTATTTCATTAATCACTAAGTGAAATATTATCGAAGACTAACTACTGCTGATAGTCAAGCGTCACTTGGATACAATATAGGTAACCAAAGGCTTTACTGAACAACATAGTTCGAGCATATATCCTAGGAAAACATTGACATCACCAGACTGGTTGTTTTTACATAACATAATATCACCACACACCACCATCCATCTAACCATATCCTCTATCATGAACAGTAGCTCAATCATGGTTTATGGATACTTCGATGGCATTATCGTGCCAACAGTCCACTCATTCAAGATTTCTCTATACCTATATCACAAGAACCATGTCTAAAAATTCTCCCCTATAATGATTTACCATGCCAATTTAGAATGAATGGCCTTCATGACATCGGAAATATTATTTAGATTGATGCATCCATCTTCAAATGGTCTTGAACATCTCTTTTATGCCACCCAATGAAATCTTCCATCATCATTCTTGTCTAAGATAATCATGGACTATATTTTCTCCAAGAAATCAATGATGCCTCTGGGAGCCCAAATAATTGATAGAACATGCATCACTATTGATGAAAACACACCATTTAGTAGTTTTATATACCAAAGAAATGATATAAAAATATTTTTCTAATTACATATTAGTGTTGTAATTTTGTTCAGAATCACTTCAAACATGCTCATATAAATTGTTCCATTTGCTGATGGTAGCACTCATATAGATGATACTAAGATGTCTCTCTTGAATCCCTACTTAATTTTGATTGTACCTATCTTGAAAATTTGAACACTTCTTGGAGATATATACATAGGTTTTCCCTAACCTCATCTTCTTATCACATTGTTTTACATGTACATCCACCATTTCATTCTATCCATTTATAGACCACTTTCCTATATTGAGGAAAAAGAGAATTCCTTCAACAAAACCCAAATGAGAAATAATTATACCCCTCATTATTTTTATATGGGCTAATATTTCCATAATCTAAAGAACATTTCATATTCCTCAAAAGCATATCCCGAGAAATGATAAATAGGTTAGGGGAATAGGGATCACCATGCCTAAATCCATGAACCATTTTTAGGAATCCAAAATTTTCTTATTATTTTATAATAAAATTATTAAAATAATTAAAAAAATAAAAATCATTCCCATAAAATTATTGTAATTCAATACTATATAAAAAATATTATACAATAAATGAAATGAAAATTGGTTTCTTCATAAATATTTACACAATATTTTTCAAATAACTAATTTCCAAAAAATTATAACAATATTATATATTAAATTTTCATTATTGAAAAATAATGGAAACAATTTTAATAACCAGTATTAAATTAAAATAATAAAATTATAAAATAGAGTATAAAATGAATAATATTAAAACTATTATTTCTATAAGAATTTAATCGTTATTTTTATTCATTATATTTTCCACATTTTCATGATTATATATAATAATTTTACCAATAAATGTAACATTTAAAAAAAATTAAATAAAGTGGAAGTATACAAATTTTATAGTAAATTACAAACAAAAGAGCAGAATATAATTTTCTTCAATAGATAGATATTAGAAAAGGCGTTGGATTGTTAGAGGGGTTCACAGTTGGACCACATCAACATATGGTCGATATATGATATTACAAATCAAGTTCTATCCACTTTAACATGAAGTCAATTCACATCATCATAGGGTTGGTCTAATAGTTCTATATTTTAACTTATAACTTATATAATATGTAACTATTTTAAATTACAATCAATCTCTATGTTTTACATTCAATTTTAACCACATGCAGTCGATAGGGAATGTTGTGTTTTCTTAAAAATATTCCCAAAAAAACCAATACAATATTGGAAGGTAGAAAAAAATGCATGTTTATTTAATATGTATACCAAAAAACAAATATAAATTCATATATATATTTCTGCAAGTATAATTGATAAATTTCAATATTGAAAACATAATATTTAAATTTTAAAAAAAATGTATCTATTTAAATGTAAATGAATAAAAATAAAAAAATTATTAAATAAAAGAAAATGATATTTAAATTATTATTTTTAAATAATGTATTAACATTAAAAAACAACAAAATAGATAAAAATAGAAACAAGAGAATATAAAATATCATTTTTTTAAAATTTTAGAAACACAAATTATAATTTTAATAAAATCCAATATTTTCTCCACCGTTTTGAAATTTTTAGAAAATAAAAAAATAAATTCAACGTGAAAAAACTAATAAGAAAAATATTTTTTTTCAAAATAATAATCAAGGGTTAACTACTCCTCAATTTATATATTTCTATAATTAGATGTAAGAACAACAAAACAAATTTTTTTAAGCTCTGAAAACATTAATCATTTTAAAATGTTTGTTAAAACTTAATGTATTATACCTCATTGAATATAATACTTTAATAAAAATATATCAAATATGATTTTCTATAGAATTATATTTGAGAATATTTTCTCTTTTGTTATCATTATATAATAAAAATTTAAATCTAAATTTTTTTTTCCCTACATATTTTAATGTATTTTCTTCATATTGATATACATGCACTATTAAAAAAATATAGGCATGTTATATACATAAATATTGAAATCATTTATATTTTTATTTATCTAAATACAATGTGAAAAAAATTTACTACAATAATGCACTCAACCTCATCTATAGAGAATGCAATTGATAATTTATTTTTAATACTCTATGATACTAAAAAATAATATAATGATTTTCACACACCTAATATACATTTAAATTCATGTTTTCCTACTCCAATGTGTTTTTAATAATTAAATAAAATGTTGAAATAGTTTTTTTGGGTGTAAAATAAAACATTGTAAAAATTTACTTAAATTGTTTTATTATCCTTTTAATATACATTAAACGATATTATTTTGTAATAGATTGATATCTAGAGAATATATAGAATGAAAGAATAATATTAGGCCATTCTATAATCATAAAATGTTTGCTCTTTATCATTCCTTTATACATTTAATCATTCATATATTTTCTAGATTCATCCCCATGGATTTCAAAATTAGTAATTAATGGGGATATCATAGTTTTACATGAATTTATATTGATTTTTAACAACATATTTACCATATTTTATTTTTTTATATAAAAGTCATTTTTCATTATGAAATTTAAAGAATAAGTAAATAATTTAATTACCTCATTAATATCTTATAAAATTATTTTTTCATTAACATAAAAATTTCATTACTAAATATATAATTTATAGATCCAAATATAATATTATCAGAAAATATCTGTAATATTAAATCAGTTTTTTAATCATTCATTTCAAATATTGTTGGATCAACACATCCTTTTTTGAAATAATTTGAAAGAGAAAATATATATTCTAACATAAAAACTTATTAGATATATATTTAAACCATATAATTATTAAGATATTTTCAATACATGATTTTAAAATTAATTATTTTCAAAACCTATTTTTTGATTAATATAAACCTCTTAAAAAATTTCAAAATTTTGAAAATTCACCTTTTACAATCATTCTAACAGGTTCTAAACAATGATGAATTGAATACTATAATAGAATATAAATGCATTATATTCATGAAACTGGTGAAAATAAATATTCATAATAGATATCCTATTATTATAAATAACATTCTATAATTATACTTGCTTTATTTTGAACTATATTATCACACTCATACATTTTATTTTAAAAAATCCCTTTATTTACTATAGACAATATATATTGAGGTAACTCATAAATATTAAAAAATTGATTTATATTAATTTTATAAACATAAATATTAAAATAATATATCTATTATAAATCATCAAACTCTTTATTATTGTTTATATGAACAGAATTATGAATAAAAATTGACATGAAAATTCATATTGGATTTCTATGTTCTAATTACGGATTGCAGATTTATAATTAAATTTTAGATATAATGATCTTTATGATTTTACAAAAACAATGAACCAGATATGAAGAGATGTTCTCCCCCTCAACTGGTGCATTATCATGTTCATGTTTATCATCATAAAATTTAATTCTACAAACTCTTCAATAGTATTATAATAATATAAAATCTATTTTAATCCGTTTTTTATGTACATTACATATTTAGATTCACACATTGAATTTTCTATCATGTTATATACTCTATAATATTTATATTATTTGAATACTAGGGACTCATTCCATCAACTATTTTAGCATAAGTTTTTTCCAACATTTTATTTAGTATTTTAAAGATAAATTCTACCTCAAAATACATTAAGATAACCAATCATGCGGTTCTTCCCAAAAAACATTTCATTTCTGGTTTTATTTAACATGGGTATATTATATACTATATTAAATATATAAGAATGATTACTACCAAATTCACCAAAAAAATATTTTTGTAGGTTGAATTTATTTAGTTTTGTTCTTTCCAATTGTTATATTTTTCCTCCCTACAACACTATTTTTTTGTTGTTATTTGGGGAAAATATTATGTAAATATCAATTATCTTAAAAAAAAATTATGAAAGTATATGTTAAGAAATTATGCTCCTTTATCACTTCTGATTGATGACACTAAGTGACATTATTGATTTTTAAATATTTTATAGAATGAAACAAAATTGATTATGGAATCACATTTATTATCTAAGAAAAGACTCCATGTGAATATATTGATATCATCTATAATTACAAACACATATCTCTTACGAACAAAATTTTTAGTTATTATGGGTCTAAAAAAATCAACATGAAGATGTTTTAAAAATGTAGTTAGTTTGACATGACATTATTAACTGTTCTAAAACACTATTTATGATGGTCACCAATCAAAAAATAATCACAAAAAAATACTTTATTTAAATTTTGGAAATTCCAAAACCTATCCATGTTTTCCATCTGGTACAATTTTCAAGGTAGATCAATTAAAAATATTCAATGCTAATAAATATAATCTATTTTTATTGAATTTATGAAATTTTCATTTTATTAGACTAGTTATAAAAAACTTTAGAGGAGTTATTGAGGACATGCCTTAAATGACTACATCATGGTCTGATATTTTTGAGTCAGTCTATATGGGTACAAGATATCAGTTTAATACAAATGAAATTCATAAAAATTATATCAAAATAATTATCAAATATGAAAATGAAACTAAAAACATATTTTTATTTCAATTCAATAAGATATGTTTTTATCTAATTCTAATCAATACTTTTGATGCTACAATATAGATATGAAAAGAACATCATGTATGTGTCAATTATAATGATTATTTCAAAATCATGGCGTAGTAAAAAGTAATTTCCATTATCATTTTCTATAGTATTGGGTGAGTATATTTCTATGTTAATATTTTTATCTCAAAGTCTTAAGATGAAACAAAATATATCTTATTTCACTATTTTTATGATAAATGGACTATTTTTTGTGATAATAATTATATATTTCAATATTTATAAATCTATTAAAAAATTATTTTAACAAACTTATAGATGTGGTATTTCATTTTTTATGAGTTCATATTGATAAAATAAGACATTATATTTTGTGGGGTTTGAAAATTAACAATTTATCCGGGTATGATGGAGATATAGTATTTAGGACATTATAATATTCATTTTTTTATCTTATACATGTTGATATAAATGCCTGAATTCATGGGTAGATATACCTTGAATATAATTTTTTTAAATATTAATTTTCTTTTTATTATTTTTTGTGGAGATTATTTTTAATTTTTGATAAATTCATTAAAGTGGGTATATTTTTTGATTTTATTAAAATCAAATGATTCTCATATGTGTATTTTTTTTAAAAAATAAGGGTTTAAATTTTAATAATACAATAAAATGACTAAAAAACATAATCTCTCAATGAAAATAATTATGTGCTTCCCCATCTAACCAAATATTTAGTACAAAAAAATCCAATGCTAGGGCATTGTTTCATCAATATATATCCCAACCATGATATCCATTTGGAAATATACCATTAAATGTGTTTCAACATATTCTATAATTAATATATTTTACTAATTCAATATTGATATTGTGAAAATTTATAGATGATTATAAATAGGATTTTATAAAAATAATTTTGTAGTTTCATTATGCAAATCTATTTTCAAAATGTTTTTGAGATTATTCATCTTTTTATGAAATTATTTTAAAGGAATATGTCATACTATAATGAATTCCAATTATGTTAGAATATTAAAATGAAATGTTTCTAAAATAATTTATTTTAATAATGTAATCTATTTTCTCACATCATTAGGTTTTAATCTACATTTCATCCTAAAAAATAAAAGTTTTAGATAAATATTGAAAATATACAATAAATATATTTATATCATACAAGATTCGAATGAATATATTATTTGAATATAGTTAAAGGTATTTGGACATTGATTAACAATAAATATTTCAAGCTCATTCCAATACATACATTTCTAGGTTCTAGTTCGGCTTTTGATCCATCATTGAGTTTTTATACCATTGTGGTTGAATTGTGAGTTTTGAAGTCACATTGAGTCCAGTTTTGGATTTCTTATATATATATTTTTACCTTTGTTTCTTTCTCCATATGGGGATCCATGTTATATTTCCTATTTAGTTTTAGGTTTTTTATTTGAGCATGATATTTATTCAAATGTTATTTTTAATTGTTATGTATTTTTTGTAAAATAATTTGTTTAATTTTCATGGAATTCTAATATATGGATTGGTCATGTTAGAATAATAGTAGAATTTATCTACCATTATAATCATATTTATTAGGTAAAATTATTCCCACCCATGTATGTCTAATTCCATTATCTAGTTTCCTTCTCAGGACGATTGAAAATTTGATTCAAGTATGTTATATGCCTGATCGAGGACACAAGTCTCAGGAAAACATGTTTCTTTATGAAAAAATGATCTCAAAGGGCCATTGGTATTTTGGAATTAATGATAAATTGGATATACTACATCCAAAATTCAAAGGTAACATAAAATAATATTCTAGAATGTTATTTCCATACCATATCCAAATGTTACCTTTGGATGTTAGGTTGTGAGTCTAAAATATTTAGATATTTATATTATTTTGTAATATTTCTTATTATGTAATGATTTTCATAAAAAATATTACTCGTATATGGATTAATTAATGCATTATTTTATTTCGGATAATGACAATGAGAGTTTGTCCTGGGGTACATGATGAGCATGCATGGTCACAAATACTATGTGGGGATTGATTTTATGGTTTTGTATGACTCTCATTAGTATCCCTAGAGCTTAATCATAGTCCATCAAACCATGTTATTAGATCATTCATGACCATTAGTCTATCTTACATATATTCTTTATTCTATGGGGTGTTTGTCTATTTATATTGATAATGATGAGATTTGGAAGGAGAGTATAAATTATTGAATAGTGATGGCCAGTTTTGGAATTAACAAGGGGACCATTTAAAATGAAATTATGTGTATTCATTAATTATAAATATGGATGATGGTTTTAAAAATAAACGATATTGAATTTTTAAAATAAATTATTTATTCCTAATAGTGAAGGGTATGATTTTTGAAAATTTGGGAGCATTTTAGTAAAGAGTATTCCTAAATAATTGGTGATTTCTTCTTAAATGAGTAATTTATAGTAATAAATATATTAAAGTTACATATTATTTATTTTTTGATGTGTCTAGATAGGAACTTGTAGGTTATTTTAAAATGTAAACATAGTTTCATATGTAAATGAAAGGATTTGAAATTGAAATATAGGATTTGTAAAATGTATTGAAATAAAGGTGACTTTTTTATTTCCGTAAAAATTTATGAATATGAAATGTAAAATTACTCATTGATTATGAATTGGGGTTTTGAAATAAATAAATAAGTTCTTATATTATAGATGGACGTGTTTTAGAATTTTGGGTCCCCATGGTACTTTTAATAAAGAAATACAGAGTTATAAAATGGCTTTGTAGATAGAAATTTTATAGTTAATAAATATGATTCATTATTTGATAGTGATTTTGATTTTTTAGCTATTCATATAATTATTTATTTCAGTAGGGTCTAGGAAAGACTATATAAGATTTATGTTTCATATGTTTTTATGAGATTTTGGATCATTTTTATTTAAAACATACCTCAAATAATATAATCTAAGTATTACTAGTGATTTTTTACTATAATATTTCAACTAATTTCATATCTAATAATATTCAAGTTTATCCTTTCCAATTATTGATTATACCCATATTATTAGTGGAGTATTAAATCAAAAACGCTTTCAGGAGTATTGTTAGTTTTCTTTCTCCCCAGATTTGATCTCTGGGATTTTTCATTGGTAAATTAATTTGAATGTAAATATTTTAATAAGAAGATTTTTTTTCACGATATGATTCATACAACATGTATTATTAAATTTTTTTAAGAAAATCTAGGCTGATATCTTGATATGATTAATAGGGTTTATTTTTTATTATCGTTTCTCATTGGATTATGCTTAAGAATGAAGAATATGTATACATAATTCTTTTCACCCATTTAGTAGTATGAAATTGTTGGAGTTGGGTTGATTTTATTTAGGATCATCATAATTGGTGTTGTAGTCATGATGTTCTCAGATACCATCCCTTGTTCTCTATCTAAAGGTGGAATCCCATGTTGATGGGGGCATAAATGCATATTTTTCTCACCCTCTTATCATTTGTGGTCATAAGGATGACAGTGGGTGAATTGACACTACTCTTTTGGATTTTACAATATAATTCAATATTTTTTCCATCCTATTAGAATAATTCAATAATTTTCTTGGGATATTATTTACTCCCTTAATTAATTTTGGCCTTTCGTGCATTCTATTTTCATTTTACAATGATATACGGATTACAATTAGGGATCTTTTATGATTTTGGGCCTTTTTTTGTTCCTTATGATATCATTTGGATTTAGTAGAGGTTTCTAATTTATGTTTTTTATTTGAAACCATTTGGATATGAAGTCTGGGTCACGTCTATTAATGGTATTTTAGTATTTACAACCCCGATTGATCCACTATACCAATTAATTCATAAATGTTTGGGAGATAAATCAGGGATCTATATTTCATATTAAATTTTTGTGAAATTAATTTGGGAATTTATACTCATTGTTGTTTTGATTTTGTATTACATATATGTTCTCAATTAATTATTTTTAGTAGTTGAACATTCCTTGGAAATAATTATCTTCTTATAGAATATAATGTTTCATTTCCTATAGCCAACCCTTCATTAGATTATATCCCATATTTTTAGCTCATTACCTTTTCTATTATGTAGTTTTGGATACTCACTTGGGTTTACAAAATTTTATTGACTTTCATAAATTTAGTAATCTCAACACTATGGTAATAGAATAATGTATGTTATATATTTGAAAAATTGATGGTTATCTAGAGAAGAGTTTATTTGTGGTAATTTTTTCCTATTAACATCGTTAAACATTGATTGGATATAATCATGGGTTTTTTTAGTTTTTTAACCAAATTATTTTAAATAAGGTTGACCCATTTTCATTTCTCCATCAACCCATCCAACTGAGCCCTCATGGGGGATAAATATTTTATGGCAGGGAGAATAATCATACCCTAAACTTACCACCATAACAATTTTACTCATTTCATATGTTACTATCTTTTATTATAATTATTATTTATTATATAAGATTTTTATAGGAGGATAAAACTAAATAATGTATAATGTAGTGGATCACATCTTAATAGGCAGTGCCACATTGTGAACCACCATTCCAAAACATGTAGGATTTTTCATGTTTGTATATCACTCTATAAAACATAGGGTTCCCAATTATTAATAACCCCTATAAAGCTATGTTTTTCTATTGTAATGTTATCTAGTTCATAAATGGGATTGCCAAATCATTAAGTGTTTGTAGAAGGGGCTCTTCCAATATTGGATGAGGAAATCATGGAATGAATCTCTATGTTATATTGTCAATTGTATTTTCCTAGAAAAAAATTGTGCTTTTTTAAAATTTTCACAAATTTATTTGTAACCCCATTGGTAAACCATTTATCCATAAAAATCAACAAATAGATGACCTATAACTCTCCTATATTTTCTTATCCCCCCTCCCATGGTTATTTCTCGGTGTTTCATTGTGTCATGTGCTCAATTTATCAGAGTAATACATTCCATAGTTTTTATACTCCCATTTTCATTCTAATTTTAAATTGTTCATTACTTGGTAATGAAATAGATACATAGGGCCACCTTTGTCCTGTATTTATGTTGTGTATTTCATTATTTTTGTGTTTTGTGGATTTATTAAAAAAATTATTACCAACTATGGTTGTATCAACACATCAATCACTAAAATTATTTAAATAAGGTTGGTTTCACCATGAATTAGACTTTGTATTTTTTAATAATGATTTCATTTCTTTTTTAATCCTTTTATTCGATATAAAATATAAATATAAAATGTGTTGAATAATATTTGGAAGGAAATAAAGGGTCATACTAGGTTTCCATCGAATGAAAATGTGTTTCTTAATATACACTTAACCCAAATATATTTTACATAAATGAAGACACCAAATGTCTGATAAAATTTCAAAATAGAATTTTTCATTGTGTTTTTATATATTACCATTTTTTGTGGGTTTAAAAGGGGATTTTATTAAACATTTATTATATGTTTTGTTCTTAAACAAAGAATTTTATGAGTTATTAATAATATATGGAAATAATATACAAATTTGTAAATATATCAAGGATGATAATAAACATTTTGATGAAATGCCTAAGTATTAATATTTTAAGGAATTTACAAGAACTATTTATATACTTTTAAATTGAAATGAATATTTTCTAATGATAAAAAAGATTTATTTGAACTCATCGGGAAACTTATATATCGGGGTAGGCCTTTCTATGATTGGAAGAGGACCTCCACCAATAGCCATTATTTTATGGTAGTTTCGTGGTGCACTCTCTTTTTATAGATGTTAGATAATTCCAAGTCAATCACTAGAGGAATGAATAATCACTAGATTTAGAAACCCTAGTACCCTTAGTATATCTTACCCTAAATGTATGTTTAAAATATGATAGAATGGTTATAATTTACTAATTACTATTTTGATACTGATTTTATATAACTATTATAAATGTTTGTGTGTGGGTATATAGAAATATTATTACATATACTTTATTATTCTATAATTCTTCTCTTCAGTTTCAAATGGATTTTTTGAGTCTTTTTCCTTTTTTATGAATGTTTTGAAAGGAATTGCCCCATCTATATTGACTTCCCTTAATATATGATTTGAAAAAATGTATTGTTTCATAATTCAATTCATTCAAAAATATTTTACCCATTCATTGAATATTTTTCATCCATTGAATATATATATAAAAATATTGAATATATGTTATTTAGGTATCATATAAAAATTTAAAACTAATATTATTTCTATGTAATTTAAAAAATCATAAAATGATTCTATAATTTAATTTGTATTTATGTGGTTATAGATTTGGATAATATATTGTTCTTTTCATCGCATGCTTATATAAATATTTTTGTGTTATAGGCCATCTTTTGATTAATCATGGAAAATTATTTCATTGAGGTTAAATGGTGACATATCATATTACATGGATTTTAGTTTGGCATTTTATGTTCATTTTTAAACCGTTGTTATGGTGGCCTGGTCAGCTTCCCTATTCAAGTAATTATTTCATTATTTTTACTTCGATCTTCTAATTTTATCATTTGTTTTTATTTGATTTCATTATCTTTATTGTAAAATTTTTTATTTTATTTTAATTATATTATAACTTATGTATTGATCTTTATAGAGTTAGTGTATAATTACATTTACATTATAATAATATTTATTTGAAGAAATCATTAAAACTCAAATATTTCAGTTTTCCTGGAAATAGATACCTATTCAATGTGACTACAAGAACATTTTATGTAAATCAACAACCAAATAATATATTTATATTTGAGGCATCCCATATCATTTATTTATAATATCACTATTATATATATTGATATTTCAAATAGAAATATTTTAAAACATATAATCACTATCATAATTGGGAATTAAATAAGTTTACAAATTTAATGTTTTTCAATTTTTTAAACACCCCAAACATGTAAATGTACGTTTTTTTCATACCTATGTTATGAGAAGATTATCTTCATTGATATTAGGAAGAATATAAAAGGAGAATGAAATGTGAATGTGGGTAATAAATGATTAATATGAGATATTATAGAATATAAAGAAATAAAATCCGATGGGGGTCAATCCGAACAACAATGGTCATAATATAAAAAATATTAAGTGCGATGGAATCAGAATAAAGGTGAAGAAGATTGGGATGAGATATTATATGGGTTCTCTAGATTCAATATAGATGATATGTATTGTTTTTATTTTATGAAAATGTATCTATAGTTGATGTTATTTATTCTGTAGTATCATAAATCTTGAAGTGAGTGGTGTTCGAGGTAGTTGAATAATAATAAAAGATAACTAGTGGCTATTTAAGTGTTTTTATTAAGTTATTCAATTATTCTATGGAATAAATTTATATTTTTCATAGAGATAAATTGATAAGAAATGGAAATATTGAAACCCCATTCATGTATATAGAGATAGACTATGAAGAAAAAATAATAAAGATCAAGGGATGCACTCATATAGAATGATGTTTAGAAATGAGAGTATCACAATAAAAATATTTGAATAAATTTTATATCAAAATATAGAATAGTAAATGTTGATGAAGAAAGTATAATATTTAAAATAAAAGAAAGATAAATAAAGAGGAATATCTAGAACCAGAGATCGAGATTCACGAAATTAGAAAACCATTTAATTCTCAATGGTGGAATATAAAGTTAATATATTTCTAAAGTATACTCATATTAGGAGAATTAAAGCTAAATAAATATGAAAAGAAAATGATATGTAATATGTAGTGAAGATATATTAAATTTATTAATAATATTATGTTTGATAAGAATAATCTAATCATAGACTGATAATGTTTCCATAATTCAAATATGTTAGGTGAATCCTATTATTTGTTTGTGATATACTAGATTAGTAAAGAACAAAAGAGATAGATATTGAGGTGATAAATCTTAGGGATCATATTTCAAAAAAAATTTACATGTGATGTATATAGAAGATAAATTGCAAAAGGATAATATTATCATCATAAGGTTGTCAAATAATATATTGAGAAGAAGAATATCAAATCATATTGATATAGAGACATCCATATAAAATTGGATATTTACATCAAAGGGACTGAATAGAAACACTTATATGCAAATAGTAGGATGATTGGGAACCAGTGACTCTGGGTATATAAGGAGGATATAGTGTGACTTTAGGATACTATTGGAAATATAAATAAACTTCATCTAATTAGAGATGCGGTGTTTTTTAATGAATATTGGGAATATGAAGAATCATTATATTCACATGGGTTTATATTTGTTAATATAATATGTGGATTGGGAGAATAACCAATCTTGGTAAGGGGTAGGTTTTCCAAAACCAGGGCAATGCCATGAGAATGCACTAAATTCCATCATTTTCTTTCATTCATTGCATATAGTATATGTGATTCATAAATACAGGTAGAGCTACACTTATCTTAAAATATAATAAATGTGGAGGTTCCAAATGGTAAATATTCAAAGAGATATAATAATTTGGTAAAAAAAATAGAACACACCTAGTTTACCCTATGGTATAGGCCTTCATCGTTTTGATAATCATATGGATATTAAATTTTTTTATGAAATTATTATTAAATATTAATTAATTTTTTTATTAATTATTATTTTTAAATTTTTATATTATTAATAATAATTACTTATTTATTTTTTCTAAAATAATTATCAACTTTATTATAATAATATATTTTTATGAAATGTTCTTATAATTTATTTATACTATTATTAATAATTAATTATATAACATTATTATTTGTTATTTCAAATTAAATTGAAAATAATGTTTTTATTATAAATAATAACATTTAAATTATATTGTTATTAATGAATAATTATATATTTAATTATATTAGTAATTAATTAATTTTTTAAATTATTTATTATATTATAATTTAATATACAATGTAATTAATCATAATTAATTATAACATTATTTTTTTATTATTAATTACATTATTATAAATTTTTTAATAAATATATATTTATTAATAACAATTTTAAAAAAAAATTATTTAAATTATTAAGTAATATTCTAATTTTTCTATAAATAATACTATATATTTTTTTAATATAAATTAAATGGGTAACCCGAATTCAATTTGGGGAACCTTGAAGGGATGAGAAGGAGCAATCCCTTATAAATGGGAGGGTAGATTTAGGGTTTGAGGAGTGTAATATTTATGAAATTTTCTCTTCAAAGTAACACCACATTAATAAAAAGATAATTTTCTTTTAATTATATATATATATATATATCATGAAAATAAAAGATAAAAAATTTCATAAGAAAATGTGAATAAGGCATAGTGTGAAAAAAGACCTTCTATAGGCATTTTATAAAAATGTCACTTTCTTTTAATTTTCTATCGTCAATGATTTTATTAATAATTAACTAATATAAAAAGAAACATTCTTCATAACTATTTGTGGAAGGTACTTTAAATGATAAATCCATCTTCTCAAAGTCTTTTAGTAAGTAGATGTTGAAGATAAAACCAACCCTATAGCAGTAAACCGCACGTAGATTCATAATTTGTTTTCCCAAAACCATATTTCAATGATTTCTAATTTTTTATATTAAAAAACAGTCAAATTCCTTTCATTTTTTAATTATAAGTAAAAATATTATAGTTATTATTGAGATAAAATGACGTTTTTCAAGAAATATTTCCCCTAAGGTAGTGTTTACTATGTTTTGTTCCATGTGATCAAACCATTTATTAAAATATTTCATACGTATAGATTTTGGAAATAAATGATGACATTATTGGAAGTATTACTTTATGTATTACCATATATTATGATAGTCCTCTTTATGTTTGTGGAAAAGTGTAGAGATTCTAGTACATAGATATTTAAACACTTTATTATAATAAAATCTTATCATAAATTCATTGTAGATCACCTACAATGTGTTAAATAAATATACCTCTTAAAATTAAAATTAGCGCCATAATTTTCCATAATTATCCTAGGGGGAATCTTTTTTTTGAATCTCACCCTAATTCACTCTATTAATTGGAATTTATTGGATAAATGATAAAAAATTTAATGGCTTCTAGATCGAATTTTATAGGTATTTTTTAAAATAGTAAATTCAATAGGATGTATTTTGAAAGGCCATATAGGAACATGGAATACCATTACACTTGGTACTCAATGATAATTCTATATAATTCCTTGGGGGAAATTAAGTCTCTTTCATTTGATAATTTCTGAAAGAAAATTATTCTTCTTCCTTTTCCATTATTTTCTAGTATATTTTTTTTTAATATTCCTTTTAACTTTTTGAATAAGAGGAAGTAATTATTCTCAATGAATTTTTGAATTCATATAAAAAAAGAAAATTGAATTTATATATGAACTATAGTGTAAAATTAATGCCAACTATGAATTTATAAGAATGATATATCATATTGTTATCTTATTTTAGTATTTTTTATATAAAGAGTTATCATAAAAGTGAAAATTTCCATCTTCCATTACAATAAAACAATTAATGCTTGATAAAACTATGTATTAGTTGCTAAATATCATATATTCATGTGACATGGTGATTTATCACATTTACTATGACCTACCCTAGGTCATATCATCCTCGATGTAATGTTCATTTTAAAATTATGCATATTTATGTGGAGTAATAAAATGAGGTACTAAGTGTGTGTTAAAGTGAAAAACCACCAAAAAAGATTCTTTAATAAGAAAACAAATGTAATTACAATAATAAAAATTAATAATTGGTCTGAAGGTTCAAATAATGAAAAAATATGGCTTTATGATTGGTCTAACTATATCGTGTTTCTTAGTAATGAATTCATCAGTTCTCTCGTAGAATAGAAAATCAATTCATCAAAGCACTACCTGATTTTAATCTTCATCATCATAGAAAAATAACTTGTGTCTATAATTATTCTTATGGAAATTTTAAAAATATGATTAATTTTTGTGTATTCCATGATTAGCATGTACCTTAACCACTTAGGATGCTATGATTCATCAATGAATTAAGTCATATGCTATATTTAAACTTTTTTTATAAATTGAATCATCTAAGGAAATCTACATAATTATAATGGTAGAAAAACTTTATTATAAAATTTGAATATAATAATAATCTTACTCATTCCCATTATTTGTAACAATCCATAGCTACCCCAAAACCCAAACCTAATATGTCTCTATCCACACATATTCATAATAAAAAATTTTAAAAAGGAAAATTAAGAGATTCTTATGAAATGTAAATATTAAATGATTATTTATCCCACATGATAGACATTATTCTTTAGATAATCATATCACTGCCTCAAACAAGTGTGAAATAATAAGTCTCAGACTCAATTATTAAATCTTCTCTTTGTATTTAATTATAATATTAATGATATTGTAATATTGAAATGTATGTTTTGGGAGTTTCACACATAGAAAAAAACTTTAATTTCACTCAGTTCATCTATACTACATTACCAATATGTATCTATTTTTATCTCCCAATTAGATCATCTTTCATCCTCCCATCATTATCAAACAATAACACTTTAGTTAGAAATGCTTTTGTAAACTATTTTAGGATATACTAGTATTTTGTGTGAACCATGTGGAATCATTCCTGATAGATTCCCCCAATTTAATGAACAATTATATTTTACATAAAATCATAAAATATTAAATTTTTAATACATGTAATTTTGATGTGGTCCATGTAATCAATATCTTCAATGTAAATCCGAATGAATACCTTGGAAGGAACTGAACATGGATTAAGTTTCTCAAAACATTTAGTAACAATTTATATGCATATGGGTTATGTTTGGGTTGTTTAAAGATATGATTTATGTCCTAAAATTACATTGGATCATGTATATATTCTTGGAATGTAATGTGAGAAATGTTTTCATATATTTAACTTACGAATTCAACACAGTTAATGTTATAATATAATCCTTACTTTTTTCCCAATTTTTAAAATTTATATCAATATTAGTGCCAAAAAAATATTAATTTTTATTCGGTTCATAATATGAAGAAAAAAACAAGATACCCCTCAATTTTCTACCTTACTTAAATTCAAACACACCCAAATGGCATTCACGATCCCTATGGTCTAGTGAAAGGCACCCTGGCATTAAATAACAAATGGAGTGAAGGATTTCACGCATCATATTGCAAAAAACATATATCACACACACGCACACACACATATATAATGATTAAAATATAAAAATAGTTAAATATAATCAATACTAATAAGAGAAAAGTAGAAATGAAACAACTCAAATAAGAAGAAATATCCTAAATTATAGTTCCAACTTAAAATGAAAAATAGAAAAAAAATAACTTCTCTATGTCATATCATGGGAAGAATCCCAAAATGTCACCACATTCTACATAGAAATAGATAATAAAAAATCTCACCACTCTATTTTTATGACTTTAGATACCCTTTATCGAATGAAAATCAAATTTATGTAAACCACTTATGGGGTGTGCATGAAGTGATCTAATAAGCTTATTATGTTTCATCCAAGTTATTCCACAACATGTGTTTGTACAAAAAATCTTAATACGATTAACATTAAATAAAAAAATTCACGATAAAAAATATATGGTTTTCATAACAAAATCTTGGAAAAGTATTTCATTTTACCTTTTTCCAAATTTCCAAAATAATCCAGGTCAAACAATTTCAAATAATTTTATATAAATATAACAAAAATTATATATCAAAATAATGAAAAATATGTATCATATATCCTATGAAATACATGGACGTTTAAAAAAATAGTACAATACAAATAGAATAATTGTTGAAGTGAAGGAATAGGTACCGTCATGCAAAAGATAACACCAAGTCTTAATAGATGGGTCACTCGAATCCAAAACATAGATAATTTTCCTACATCAATACACTAGACATATGAAATTAATATATATAGTAGAGGTACACCAAACAAAGTGAACCTCCTAATTGTTTAATGTACCTAAAATAATAGGCTTAGGTATTATAGGAACACCCCATTGGTAAAATCCTCAACAATATCAACTTACGAGGACTATTACTACTCCTTCCACCAAAGTACACAAGGCTTCTTATGTGCTTTATTTTTCAAACCAATTCCTCAAAAAAATGATTTTAAATCAATTTATTAATTCAATTTAAATATGTATTTAAAATATGTTTTCATTCAATAAAATAATTAAAAATTGTATTTTATCAAAAAACCCATTTTCATAAACTTAAATCCATCAATCAATCATTAATTTCATTTATAAAACATTTTTTTAAAAAAACAAAATAATTAATTTCATCCAACATAGGGTAGAGATGGAACAACCTAATAGAAACTCAAGGATGCACAAGCCTGTAAAGGTATCCTACAACAAGAAGGGACACAATTAAAAAAATGAAGGGCCTAGAATCAATCCACCCAACACAGAACAGAATTAATTTATAAAAAGGGTTAGGTAAGTGGATAAATAAAATTATACCACAAGAAACTCACATGTATAACAACAATGATCATAAAGGATATACTATGGAGGAATATCTCAAAAATATTTGTAGAAGGATATAAGACGATTAAATACATGGAAAATGGATCTATACTCATACCACAATAGGGATACCTTGATTGAAGAACAAAAATAAGAAAAAGGATTACTCACTCAATGAAACTCACCATAACCGTAATGAAGAAAAATCACAAAATGTAATGATTTAGAAATAGTATAGGTTTTTAAGATTGTTGAAGAGTTATTCTATGTTGATATGGAAGATTAATTTAAGTGAATGAATGATAAATCTTCTATGATGCACCCTAAAATAAAAAATCGGGAAACTTACATTGCATTTAATCCCATTACACATCGTGTAATCTTCAAAACTAAAATAGGTAGAAAAATATTTCACCTTTTTATTTAAAACCATGTTTTAATTAGTACACAAAATGAACCAAATACATAGCATGTAATAAATTAATGTTGTGTACTAAACTCATTGCATCATCATAGAGGACATTACACAATGTGTAATATCATAAAAAATTCTTTATTTTTCTGGTATACTAAAAAATTTCACGTTTTAAATAAATAAATCCAAACCATGATGGACTTTAATTGAAATTAGGGATAACCTCACATATCAATTAACATATTTATTCACAAACCCCATTAATTCAAAAAAATACATCCCTTAACATTAGGGTAATTTCCTTAGAAAATGATCTCCATTATTGAGATTAAAAAAATACACCCAAATAAATAAAGAAACAATAAGATAGATGGGAAATAAATGAATTTATGTAATGGGGTGTTATAAAATCTTTAGAATAATAATTTATGTCCTCATGAAGAAATGTGGTAGAATGATTTCCAAAAAATAGGTGAGTCCATTATTACCTCATTAATGACTCAAACTTCATGCCTCATGAGAATCTGATATGTGCTACTATGACACTATGACTAATGGAATCAACTTACCATGCAATATTATCACTTGAGAGTCAACCATATCTACTAGATACACCACAACAACAAAATATAGCTTAAATAAATCACTTTCTACCAAAAAATGTGAGAGAATGAGGATGGTATTTCTAAGCTATGATATTTTAAAATCAAAATTAATGACTATCAATTAAGATGAAAATTAAAAACAATAATAAAATTACCTAATCTATTCAGTGAACTCAAATGGTACAAAATATATTAGATCTAACTTTTCATGTTTTCCATACTGACAGTGAACTAACTGAGGAGAAACATTCAAGAAAACCCAATCATCTATATGAAACTCCAAATACTGAAACTAGTGATCCAAATATAACTCATTTTAAGGGTGTTATGTACCCACACACCAACATATTCCCTAAATCCACAGTGAAATATCCTAATAAAGACTTGAACCCACCAATGATTTTTTATAAAACCTTTCCAAATATAGATGTGATCTTCATGGGATATATTATAAAGACATGAAAGGATAAATTCTATTAAATGATTAATAGATTTTTCTATACAAAATGAAATCTGTCCCTGATGTCTATCCCAAGATCCACAAAAATCCAATACACAAAAAAAAAGTGTACCCTCGAAAATCAAAATAGAAAGCCACATTTGTCCATATTTCTTTAGAAGATAAGTTATGCTAAACTTGAATTTATTCCACATCACATCTTTCAGATTCTAGCAGAACCTTGAGGTAATCTAATTTTCTATGAGTGAAATAATGTTGTAAGGAATCCCATGAAACCTCACTGTCTCTCGAACATTGAGGTAATGTAGATCTTTATCTTTCAGGTTTTGCCTTATTGGAATGAAATGGGATAACTTTATAATACAATCAATCTCTACCCAAATATTCCTCCCATGGAGATTTCATTTTAATATAACAAAAAATCAATAGACACCTCATCCCACTTCAAAATTGGCCCTAAAAGAGGCTGGTGAAATCTAGGAAGTTTCAGATGCTCTACCTTTATCAGTTGACCAGATAATAGAGGGGCACATATTCAACAATTTCACATTTCATACCCATCCACAAGATTCACCAAATCATGACCTAATACATATTAGTAGGCCACATACAATAGCCCCTTGATGCACTATGGTAATAAAAAATCTAAGATCCTCATACAATCTAGGACAACAAAAATATCCCAAAAATAGAGAATATGATCTGAAGGGAGAGACAAATATGAAACATTCTTCACATAATAATATTTTTCATTAATTCCCCTAAACTCAAAATTTTGCAACTAAAACTAAAAAATAAACTCATGTATAGATTATGATAAATAATCACCAGTAGGAATTATACATAAAACATATTTATGAATATAAAGATACAACTATGAAAATAGTCCCAGAAGGTTCCATCTTCCTTCGGTTTTAGAAGATCCTATTATTGTAATTTTCTACTTATATTTCATGTAATGAAATTCCCTGTCCCAAGGGTATATGATATGAAAAAATAAAATATATAATGTCATTTTAACCATAGTATCTATCTATGATTCATGTATTTATAAGAAAATATATAGGTCATAATCTTATGGCCAGAAAAAAAACGAGCCAGTCCCCAAAAATATTTTGCCCTCTACACTTAAGATCTCACATAACCGAAGAGATATCAAAATCAATATTGTATTAATTATTATCATGTGGTCATATATGATGACACATTTGTGCCACCACATTATAACCTTTCAAAATAACATAACCCAAAAGTGAACCAAAAGCATCACAGAAAACCACATACCCCTTATCATGCTCAGGTAAGATGAGAATAAGCGCTACTATCAGAAGCATTTTCAGTCTTCTGAAAGAATAATGACACATTGAAACCCATATTAATCCATACTATATCAAGGTAAGAGATGTTAAAAGTGATAAAAACTTTTATAATTATATAACTAAAAATAATAAGTTTATATAATGTTTAACAAACCAACCCGGGTCGACCCCGGAAAGGTTACCCGAGCCGGTCTAAGATAAGTGTAGAAGGGAGTTACCGATCCCCGCAGCTGGAAAACAAGTGCACAAAATTAAAATAAAAAAATTGGTAAAGATTTATACCATTAAAAAATGGAAAATAAATAAACAAACATAAATAAAACAACAAAGATAAAATCTAGTAGCAGAAATAAAATAAAACCACACACATACCTCCATGTGACCTAAAGGGTAACCTCTAACCCTAATATCACTACAGATCCTCGAGCGATCCAAAGTAGGAAGCATCACTAGAAGATAAAAATAAAGACATATGAATGAGTATTAAAACATTGTAAGAGTGCCTGAATTTCTCTATGCCTTACCTATAAAAAGAAAATAATGTCATGCTAGTTTAAAAATTCAACTGTATCTAAATAATGTTTTATTTCTATTCATAATAAAGTCAGAAGAATCTATTTTTATCTAAAGATAATTTTCCATCCATAACATATCTAAAATAGTTTCTATTCATGAATAGAAAATTCAAAATAAAAGGAAAATAGTTCAGATAAAAAACCTAGTTTTCATAGATGATAACACAAGCATGAATAAATTAAAATGTAAAACACATTACATGTATCATGTCACAAGCGAGCGCTATGTGAAATACCTACTGGTAACTAAAAAACGTGGGATTCTAGGAACCTTTTATTTTGGTAAAGTGTGGTATAGAAACCCCAACCCACAACATCCACTGGCATGATCCACTAGAGAGTAATCCATGAAATGTTCTAGTGGTATCCAATCATCATCATAATTTAGTTAATTATATAATAATAAATCATGATAGATGAATATAGACCATTCCACTTGTGATTCATCGAGAAAAATATTTCTAGTTAACCCACATTTATACTTAGGGTTTCTAATGTTCTATACATCAAGTGGTGGTTGGTTCTTAATAAACTAACACACATGAACATATAATTTTATTTACTCAAAAACACATCCAACCTCTCAAATTTGATCTCCCTCCTTGAGAACATCCCACTTTTTACTTCACAAAACAATTCACAACCTCTTCACTATAAAAATATCACAATTCACATATTTAACATATACATCATCTCTTTTAAAACAAGGGTGGATCCTTAAGAAGGGGTTTCCACTCCCATAAAACATTCTCAATGTTCCAAATGAGGCTCGTTATTTTAAAAGGAATACATTCAAATTCAAAAATAGTGTTGAACCGGAATTTTATATTCCAAAACCATTTTATAACACCAATTTGAAAACCAATGCAGCACATATATAAATGATATTTTGAAACAAAACTTAATTCTAGCAACCCATTTTAAATGTTTAAGAGATGGTCTAGAAAGAAGGTGTGAATACATTTTCCAAGAACCACGACCAATTATATATATATATTTATATTTATATTTATAGCATATGAATTTCATATAATAATGAACAATTTTTTTTAAAACAATCAAGAAATCATTTAATTTTAATTAGAGGCCTATGCATAGGGGTCCTACCACAAACATGACTCTTTTGATGAAGACCACTTGAACCGACCCTTCGCACTTATACAAACATGTATATATATATATATATACCCCTACCTTCATTTCACAAATTCCCGCATTACGTGAGGGGATATGTACAAAGAGAGAGTATATATATATATATATATATATATATATATATATATTCCTTACCCATGCATGCACACGTAAGCATTATTGATTCCCACAACATGAAACCTCATCAAATAGATCTAAAAGAATCTAAAAAAATTATGACATATCAAAAATGACAAAACATCGAATTTAAAAGTAATCCAAACTAAGGGAACAAAAGACCCTAACATGAAATTTTTCCGAACCCACTATGACTAACAATAGTGGTAAGAACGATCATCAAAATGTCCAACGAATGATATTCATCATGAATCGACCACAAAAATAACCCCAAAAATTAATTACGGTTCTTTACAGGAATTAAAATCCCATGGAAGAGAAGAAAACCACAAAATAAATGGAATAGAAGGATATGGTACTTACCTGAGAGGACCACAAACTAAATTTTTGATAGAAACAGTCTCCAAAGGGTGGCAGGGTGGCGCACTAGAGGGCTTCGACTGAGGGGGGTCAAATGAATAGGGAGAGGGAAGGTGGGGTGCATTCTAGGGGTGATAGAGGAACCCAAGAAGGGGTTAATATAAAACATAATAATAATAATATCAGTTTTTTTAAAAATATTTTATTATTCATAATTTAAAATTATTTTAATTTATCTTAACTTTATTTTTGAACACATGGAATGAAAAAATGTTTTTCCACATGGTCTACTAGATCATGTGCCAACCATGCACACCATACTATAATGAAGAGGCACACACACGCGCTAGACAAAAGGTCTGAAAAACCATGTGATGAAATTACAACTCACCTCTTTCATTTGACAGAGCCATATCACATGCTTGTCCCATGGTTTACTGTAACTATTTTAATTTCATGATCCAACAAAATAAGGAGAATATTCATTGATAGACCTCAAATGGTTTGGGGAAAATTGTTCCAAACCATGTCCAGGGCCAAAACCCACCCTAAGGTTTCGAAACTCAATTAAATTCACTAAAAACTCAACTCGATCCATGAACAATATACTCTGCACCATGAAAAGTATAAAAATATAAATAAATCATGATCATGGTGTGAAAATTATCCCAAAAACAAAAAATTATACCCGTATAAAGTCAAACGTTTGATCAAAAAGAAACGATCAACTGAAAAAAGAACAAAGTCATATAAAACTATAATCCTCGGGGTTACGTTTCTACTCACCAAGTCACACCCAACTACCCCTATGAAGAGCTTCAATGAGAGGAATCATAGGGAAAATAGGAGGGTTCTCCCCCCCCCCCACAAGAGCCCGACTATCTCCATTGAACCAGTAAAGAATGAAATAACATAGGAAATCATGGCACAAACTGACCCAAATCTTCCCTTCTATAGTTGAAAAACCCAACCACTAGAATTGGGAACTACTAACTGGAAAAAATCTCCAACTTAAGGGAAGAAACTTAGAAACTCAAACCGAATAGAAGATCACACCTTGATTCATTATTACCATAGAACCTGAAAATCCCCAAATAAAGTACAATAGGAAACCCAAAACATAAACTAATCCATAAAATCTAGGTAAACAATAGAAAGAACCACTAATCTATAACGTTTCTTCAAAAAATAAATAAAAACTAGAAATCAAACAAAAATATTTCACAAAATATTCACAACATGGAGGAAAATAAAATAATTAATGAAACCAAATAAGAGAAACTCAAATTATATTCACTCCAAATATCTACAAACCCCTTGGAATTCTTAAATTCATTAAAGGTTCTATCAAAGGCATATGGATAGTTCTATTTTATTTGAAGAATCATCTCCATTACATTCAAAAACTGACATCCTCTAGACAATACTCATTCTAATGAAGCCACATGAAAAACATATCTAAATGACCCAAAGGACCATACCAATGGAAAGAATTCAGTGGATGATGAAAAGATGACATAATGTTCCCAAAATGACCACACTAGAAGAAAATAAGTTAATGTTCTGAGTAATGAAATGATGGAACTAACAAGAAGAATATTTTGAAACAGGTTCCTCCATTTCATACTCCTAACTGGATGGGGATCCTTCCAAACCACCAAAAGGAACCGGTCCTTGAACCTTGAATAAATACCCCATGTAAGAGTATCCTTCAACTTATTTTGTGTTGCTACCTCCTATCAAAAAGAAACCAACACCATGAAATGATCAATGCATGCATTCACATTCTATTGGACATGCTAAACACTCACGATCTCTGCTACTTTTCTTTCCTTAAAAACAATAGTTTCAAACCATTAAATGAAATCGGTCTTAAAAAACCACCAAGACATCACATCCTGCTATGATTCTAGTTTATCACCTTCCACCAATCTATAGATAAACCTTAAAAAAAATCCCAAAATAGCATGGTCTATTACAACATTCAGAGATCCCAACCACCTAAAAACACCAAGTACATCCTCAATCCAATCTGACTCTTAAAATATATCATGACTACCACTTAATATGTGACAAAAAAAGAAATCAACCCCTCCACTTGTCTAGGTGTTTGGGTATAACCAACAACTTGAAAAGACTCACTAGAAACCTCTAGGACTTTTTTTGGGAAGCATAATTAGAACAAGAAGCATGAATTAAAATAAAAAGGCACCATAAACAAAAATTATACACATCATTAAAAAAACCCAAAATCAACATCATCCAAGGATTAGAAAATAAATAAAACCCAAATTCAAAAAAGAAACTCACAAACCAAATACAACAAATAGAACCCACAATTCTCTTTTAAAAATCATCATTTTAAATTTGAATTTCCATGCCCACCTTATTCCAGGGCTACTTTTAAATAAAAATACCACATTCAAGAAAAAAAACCTAAAATAATATTTATTTGGAAACAATAATTGTTTAAATCTATTTTTTCAGCACGAAAAACAACTTAAATACAAAACAATGGTATTTAGTGAAGTCTCACATATACACATCCATGTTCTATATGAAGAAACCATACACACATATGACTAATTATCTACTTTTCACATGAACACATACATGTATGTGATCATTCATAGAAATATCATGGATCACACATTCAATTTTTCCATCAAAACCAAGCATTTCCCATTTAATTATCATTTCACATTTTATGAAATTTTTCAAAATTCAAAACAATATCTCTTCAAATTTAAAAACAACCCATGTTTTTATTCTTTTTAGAGATCAATATTTTTTAAATAAATCATCATTTCATAACTCTATAAAGTTCCACAAATCCAATTTATGTTCACACGATCCAAAATCAGACCAAAACAACTTCCATACCAATGTAACTAAAATAGATAACTTTTTTTCATGATTAACTAGACCACATGGTTTATTATAATATTTACTGATATTTCACAATCCAAGGAAAACATATTGAACCATGAACGTAAGATCCACATGGTTTACTACGCCATGTATGTTTTTCATATAAAACATGCTAACATACACTTTCATCAACAAATATGAAAATGTTTATCAAACTAATAAAATTCCAAAAGGATAACTCAAACAAAAAATAATGATTCAATCCCAACGAACCTTAACGAATCAACCAACGCCATTATTGGTGGTAATCAGGCACCATCCCATGACCTACCTCATTGTCCCCAACAAACCTATCTATAATAGAACTAACATCCCAAAAAAATGGGACTCCTGTTATTCCATTCATTCACGAACCAACTTAGGTTATCCTAGAACCATTCACCCTATCTGGTCTATGACAAGACCCGAATGGCATTCTAGGTCCCCATGGGCCAGGAACTAGTGTTAGGAATTAAAATATAGTATTTTTGAATGATTTTACCCATTATAAAATGAAAAAAATAAACATAACAAAATAATAAAACTAATTTGTATTAGCGAGAAGAAAATAAAATTGCACACTTACCTCATGGTGACTTCATGGGACATATTTAACCATAAGATCACCATCACCACGAGTTAACTAAACCATGAATCAGTACCAGAAGATAAAAAAGAGACAAATTTATATTTGTAGATATTAAAACTCAATATTAATTCCAAGATAAACTATTCCTTATGCCTAAACTTTAAATATAATATAATGTCATTGTGATTAAAAATAAAAATACATAAAAATAAGGTTTTCTGTTCATTTCAAATTCAATTCAAAAGATTCTATTTTTTATAGAAAAATAATTTTCTATCCATCAAATATCCAAAATAATTTCCAAGAAATCATAGAAATTTTAAAATGAAATGTAAATAGTTCATATTAAAAACATGGATTTCATAATTCAGAAAACATGAATGATGAAAATGAAATGAAAATTACATCACAAGTATCATGTTAAAAGAGAGAACAATGTGAAATCTATATAGGTAACTAGCCCAAGTGGGTCCCTATAAAACTCATATCTCTGTGAAATATGTTATAGAACCCACAACTAACCCCACCCTCATGCACGAGCCACTAAAGAGGAATCCATATAAATTTATAGTGGTATCCAATGATCATCATAATTAAGATACTATTGTAATTTCAAATCCAACTAGATGAATCCAGAACATGAAACTTCTAAGTCAACTAGTATACTAGTTCTAGTCAGTCCACATAGATACCTTATGTTTCCCAGGTGCTCTATTTTATGTGGTCATGTGTTGTTATCAAACTATCATATATGACGATATAATTTTATTTACACAAAAAACACATCCAAACTAGCACAACTGATCTCCCTCCTTGAGCACATCCCCCTTTTTAGGTCATTCAATAATTCACAATTTTATTCACTTGAAAATATTTGAAATCACACATTTAACAAACATAATACTTTTCTAAAACATGGTGGAATGCCTTATGTGGGGTTTTCCACTCCTACAAAACATTCTAAATGAACTAAACGAGGCTCATTATTATAAAAAGAATAGTTTAACATTATAAAATTTCTATTTTACAAAACTTTTACATTCAAAATAAATTTAAAAGTTCCAATTGACCAACCAAAAAACCACTTATTTAAAATCATGATTGAAGATATGATTAATTCAAATAAATCGTTTTAAAAGTTTCTGAGAAGGTCCAATAAATAAGAGAAAAACAATTTTCCAATAACCATGACCAATTATATATATATATATAATGGAGTTTCATTTCATAAAAAAATGTAAAAAATATTTTAAAACAGCTATGCAATTATGAAGTTAAAATTTAAGGCCATGGTATAGGGGAATGACCTCAAACATGCCACTTTTTGACAATGACCACTCGAATTGACCCTCTATACTTACATTAAAATGAATATATATATATATATATATATTCCCCTAGCTTTATTTCACATATTACCCACATCATGAAGGAATATACACAAACAAGGCATATATATATATATATGCCTTACCCATGCCTACACAAATAATAATTAATGATTACATCAACATAAAAACACATTTTAGAGATCCAACACGCTCTTGAGAGAATAACTAGAAAATACCATATTTAAATGTAATCTTAAGAAAAGGAACCAAATATACTTTCCCTAAATCGAGTCAACCCTGATGTATTTGAAAACCACTGTACGAATGATAATCAATTGGGATAATGAAGTATATTCATCATGAATAAAACAAAAAACCTCAAAATGAAGTTTCTTTTGGACAAGGCATGAGAAACCTGTGGAATATAAAAACCCCACAAAATAAATTGAGGATAAGGGACAAGGGACTCACTAGAGAAAACCACACAATAATTTAGTAGAAGAAACAATCTTTAGAGGGAGGTTTTGGTGGTGTTCTAGAGGGATTTGGCTGAGGGGGGGTTGCATGAATAGGGAGATGGAAGGTCATGTGTGTTGCATGGGGTGATGGAGGAACCCCAAAATGGTCTAATAAAACCCTAATAATATTAATATTAATAATAATAATATTCATTATAATAATAATTTTTTTATTATTATAATTTTCAAAATATTTTTCTATTATTATTTACTATTTATTTTCTTTTTCCATTATAATATTTTTTCTTAATTTTATTTTTGAACACTAGGAAGACTGCATTGTTTGGATGCACAATCTTCTAGACCATTTTCTAACCGTGTTCACTCTATTAGAAAGAAGGGGAATAAGCACGAGCTGCCCACATAGTTTGAGAAACTATGCTCTGACTGTGCAACTTAGTTCTGTCATTTGAAATAACTATTTAATATTCCTCTCACACGATATCCTCTAATCATGAAAAAGTTGTTCTCCACCAAATGAATGTCATACATTTGCTACTATACCTCACGTGGTTTGGAAAAAACCTTACTCAAACCATGAAATGGGCCAAAACCACCCAAAGGATAAAAAACTCAAAAAGTATCACTAGGAACTCGAATTAAACCTTAACCAAAAGACCAAGAATCAAGAAAATGATAAAAATATAACGAAATCATGGTCAGGGTGTGATATAAAGACAAATTAATTACCAAATATCAATGTTTTTTTATGGATATTACTATTAAAAACTACCTCCACCTTCTCAAGATCAAATGATAATCCATGTCTAGTAATCACATCCCCCAAGAACATCACTTCTTGAATACAAAAATTTCAATTTGAACGATTTTAATAAAATCAGTAAAATCTCAGTATTTCCAGAACCAAATTCAAATTATGATTCTTATTGGACATAGATCCCAAATAAAAAAAATATATTATTCATGAACACTTCTATAAAGTGTTCAAAACAATGAGGGAATATTCAAATCATCAAATCTAGAGTAACTATATGAGTGTTCGCTAGTAAATGTGGAATTAGTATATATTCATAATATCTATACCTACTCTCGAATGTCATCTTTGATATATCAAACCCCCAAAATATTAGTTTATTATATCCTCTATAAATATCAATATTAAAAAACTCTTTTTACCAACTTAAAAAATAAAAAAAAGTATACAAATGAGGAAAAGGATAAAAATTATTAACTACATATTGGATCAACATATGATAATCAAAACATAATTGGTGTGAAGCATTCTTCATCTTGCAAAAGATCTTCGGGGATACTATAACATATCATCCCGTTTTACCATCGAATTGGTATCTGAATCAGTCACCACATGAACTCAACCGTATGTCCATATATTCCAGAGGCTGCTAACTAGTAGCAATGGTGTGCAGATTGTTATTGGGAAGACTATACCCTCATATCTGAGTTTTCACAGTACTATACCAATATATAAATAGATGTAAATAGTGGAATATGATTTCAATATCTACTAAATAATGAAAATAGCCAATGATAGTTTATACTATGCATGTATTTCATAGTGATACATATATGAAGTAGCAATAAAATTTTATTTACATCTCAATACAAAAATAAAGAAAATAATCAAAGCCACATGTTCAACATACATGAGAATCATGAGCTTTCACTTGGTCCTTATTTAATAACTGCTAGGTACAAAAAATAGTAACAACAAAGTCCACGGTCCAGAGATCATGAAAGTCTTGTTGGGTACCTCAGTGCAGTGGTGGCCAAAATAGGGAGTGAGATATAAATCATAGTAGTTTGGGAACAAAAGTTTCCTAGATTATTCTAGACAATGGAATATTACAAAATAGTGTACAGGTATATCAATGAAATAACCAAATTGAATAAATAACCAACAACCTGTCCAGGTTCGGAAGGGACACCTAATGAAGAAACCTACCTCGGATCATAATCGGAATAAGAGTCTGAACATAGACTATATATATAATGTATTATGAGTTTTTTATCGCATTATTTAATATTTTTTTGTTTAATAATTTTTTAAATCTAGGGTTCTTGTGGATAACCATACCTCAACACTAACTTTTTATCATACCGGAGATTGAAGTGTTCCTTAGGTAATATCATTTTTAATACCTTCTTCTTGACGAAGCACGAAGTAATAAAGGTGTTATGATATCTCAATACCTAATTTGATACATACCGTCATTTGAATATTATCTTGTAAGGACATAACTCTGAGGTCCATTATTTCCATCCATTAATTTAATATTTATAAGACACATTTCCAATGTTACCAAAATCACAAAGGTATGTAAGATGACCATGTTACCATGCATACCACACAATAGAATGACTATGTTACCATTCACTTTACTCATAAGTATAATGACCATGTAACCATGTATACTTATCAATTTAGAGCTACCACAATCCCATTCTATTTAATCATAGGTTTGGTGACCATGTTACCATTTATACTGCTCTATTTATAATGACTGTGTTCCCATTCTCTTAAGTCATAATATTGATGACCATAATACCAATTGTTCTTCTCAATTTAGAATGACCATGTTCCAATTCTCTTTACTCATATGTAGGATGACAATGTTATTATTTCTTCTTCTCAAATTATAATGAATGTCTTCCCATTATTTATCACATAATTAATTATCCGATTAATTATCCAACCCAATCCCGTTACTAAGTCATCAATCAGTTAAACAAATAAAATCCACTAGTTAACTAAACAATCAACTAAGTACACAATTTCTATTAATTAATTAATCAATATCACAATTCATATTCTATAATCAAATTTCTATAATTAATTTTCTATTTTATAGTCACAAAGAACACAATTAATTCACAATTAATTATCCCCACTCATCCCACTCAATAACTCATAATTATTACCTTGATTAGCTTTGTACATTACAATATCAAAGAACGTAATTAATTCACCATTAATTATCCTAACTTATCCCACTTAATAAATCATAATTAATACCCTGATTAATTATCTATATTAAAATCTCAAGTCACACAATATATTCACAGTTAATTTCCTCAACTCATCCCAGTAAATAACTCATAATTTCAAAATAAACCAAGTGCATCAACATCTAAATGAGAAAAATACAAATTATGGCTAAGCAACCATATTAACATTATTTAAAAGCATACTTTACCTAGGTTGCAATTGGAAAATGCATATCAGTAAGCTAAGAAAACATTTTAGTCTAATCACTATGTTTTTAGCTTTAAGGCAGCAGACCTCTAATAGAGGTGGTTTATTAAAAAAATGTTATTTTTTAATCTAACAAACTATTTTACCTAACTATAAATTAATTCCACAAATAGCAGTCGAATTTATGAACAATGACAAATAAACTACTACATTTTATCAATTTTTAAAATTTGAGAACCCTACCTCATGGAATTGTCAATGCCAATCCTGTCTAACTCAAATCACTCTCTGCTTACGTACACACACTTCCACAAAACCACATGCACACTCGAAATTTATTGTAACCCCTTATAAAAATAAATGGTACCTAAAATTATTCATTGAGGACCAATGCATATCCAATTAAGTAAATGAAACTCATATAATCCAAAATATCCTAATTTAAGGGGTGAGAAACCAATTAACGAGTATATATCCTTACCTGAATATAACATCGATAAACCAAAACGATCCAAAACACTTCACTTTCGGTAGTGGTTATCGTAATATAGAATAAAGGGTCCCGAAACATCTTCCTCACCACATAGAATTTGATGAATTGAAGAAACCGAATTAAACCAAAACCTAGGGTATGAGCCAAAATAGAAATTAGGTGATGGAGAGCCTAAATGGCTGATGTGAAGAACAAAATGCATGGATAAGGCCTTACCATGCTAAGATAGATGAATTTCGTGAGAGGATCAGTATGAGATAGATACATGAATAGGAGTTGGAAGAAGGGGGTAGTGCACCACACCATCCGGGAGCGGGGAGGTTGATACGCCTCACATCTATGAAGGGAGGAGAAAGGGTGTGCACCTCCTTCTATCAATCATCTCTAATAATAATAAAACCCTAAATTAATTATAAGATTTAGTATATAAATAATAATAATAATAATAATAATAACCATATTATTTCCATTATTGTTAATAAAATCCTTCTTTGAAAAATTCAAAACTCCCCAGTTATAAATTATTTAATTAAATTCATTTCAATTGAGTTTATTGAAGAAATTTTCTAATTTAACTTCATTTTATTAAGTTCTATCACCGTAAATTTAATTAAATAAATGCCTTATTTTACATCATATAATTAAATTCCTCCAAACCCTGAATTTGATTAAATAAAACCCCATTTCACACTATCTAATTAAATCCCATTTGACCTTAAATTTAATTAAATAATTTAACCCAAAGCATAATATTAGGTAGGACGAAAAATTTTACTCGCACATTCTGACAGACCGTGCGCTGACCGTGTGTCCCCTATTGGATACCTGGAGTATCATACATGGTTGAACTGCATAGTTTGAATAACCATGTACATCCCTTCCAACACATATACCTAAAAATTAGTAATCCATACAGTCTGAACAACACCATTTGACTAATTGTGCCTAGCTTGTGAGAATTCCACTGCTGAGTCTGGTTCTCGTGAAATCCATTGAGCAATCCAGGATGCTCATAGATCCTTTATCCATTCCTGATATGAACTATTTAAAAAATCCCAAGTCTTAAAAAAGAAACCCAAATCTTGATTATAAAAACATCCCATTGATTAAACAAAAGGTGCAAAAACATTCATATTTTTTCTTAGTTAAAAATCATGGGACATTACAATCTACCCACTGAAAAAACATCTCATCCCCAAGGAGCCATCTGGAACTAATGAAATGTTGACCAACCGACCATGGTTATAAAGTCTCATTTGAATGATCACATTGTGTTCCCAATGCCAAATGAACCATTAACCATTTCATGAGCCCAATGGCTTAAGCCATCAAAAATCCCAAGACAAAGCTCAAAATCCATCCCAAAACATCAAAGTATTATATAACCGAACACACGTACCCAGAGGCCTGATCCCGTCATCATCTCCTCAACCACCCACCCAATGGGTGTTTCCAACAGGATTATTAGCATTTAACGCCAAATTTCTAAACCAGATCTCTTTTCATGAAAGTCTTCACTGACCCATAAACCCGCACTCACTCTTAAATCGACTTCATGGAATTAAAATGATTCAATAACTAATCAAATGTATTAAAATATCTTTACAAGACTTTTGGTGACATTCCTAATCCAAGACATCTCTAGGGTACATTTAAATAGTCATTCCCTAGGATGAAAAGAGTAGGAACCCAAAGAACCACACATCCCGCATACAAACCAAATAACAAATACTTATCAATCCCAACGACTTATAAAAAATTAGCACAACATATGACTGATGCTATCTTAGTGCATCCAGGATAATTTTGAGATAGAGGACATGCTAATCACATTTAGAATACCACAATAAAATAAATCCCAAGTCACCAAAAGATTAGTTGATATTTTACTCGTTGTTTCTATACAAAAATATCATCTTCACCTGCCAACACATCTTCAACCAAAACCCAATGCTTATACCACCCAAGGCATCTGTGTTCTTCAAAGTATTACCACTAAAATTCTATTTAAACTAACAAAGTTTCTACTGGGTTGTGTTCACCACCATCCTTATTGATGTCATGCTTCCATGGAAGAACTGACTCATACACTAGAATTAATGTGACACTACCCACCTTAGGAGTCTCCATGTCATCAAAAGAAAGGACTAGTTGCTCCCAAGCACACTAGTTTAGAATCACCATAAACACATGTGTTATGTTATAAGAACATTGATAACCACATCAAAATCATTCATAAAATCCAAAAATTAAACTGACAGGCATTTTAAAACACTAGAGTCCCAAAATTATTCTTGAGGAGTGGGATGGACTTACCTTAACACCCCAATCACTATAATCCATAACATAAGAATGTATTTAACGGACAACCATGCCTGAGGCATTACTATCTTGTTAAAACAAACATTCCTCAATGCTTATTTCCATTTTAAATGTCAAGGTCCAATGACCACCCCTCAAAATAAGGGCGATGTTCTATAAAAACCAATTTTAATTATAGGCACAACGACACCCGAATGATGCCAACATAAAAAATCTCACTGCAAAAATAAGGAATATCATTATCCAAGGATAATAACTACTACAGGCTAGCCCCTTATGAGGAATACTCATCATCCCTATCTCTTGGTCACAAAAAATAGAATTTAATAAGCTCAAATGCCCCTTTTTCATTTTAGAAATATCATTAATTAATTTCAAACTAAAAAGTTTTTAAATAATTTTTACTAACCCACAAGTACTATTTCACAACATGGTACATGGTTTTCAATCGACGTCCCATAGGAAAAAAATAAAATCTATAAAAAAACTCCCTCTTAAATATTTAACATGTAGTGTTATTTCATAATAAACATGATATTTGGAATCTATATTTATTTTAATCAAAAGGTGACCTTTGAGGTCCTATTTATTCAAATCTAGGTTCTTGAAAAAGCAACCCTATAATAGTTCATTTCACAAAAACATACCCCAACAGTCCTATTTGTTTCTAGTTGATCATTTTAAAATATTACCAAACCATTTCAATCAAAAATAATCTATTTTGATTTTCATTTCTAACCATTTCCAGACACACTATGGTTATACAAGGCTTAGTCTCATGGGAGGACATATAGTAATTGATAAGGCACCCATTCACATTACTGTTGGAATTTGAGTCCCATTTATCACATCGAATTCCCACATAACATTTTAACATTGGCTTCAACTTTATAAAATTTTTAACACCTAGTTTACACTTTTATCATTTATAAGGTGGCCATACACCTTATAACTGAAACTGGATCCCGCCATAAATTCATCCAATAAATTCACACACATGCAAACATTTAAACATCAAAACATCTTCATTTTTATATCATAATTAGTAACACAAAAACATGTTATGAGACAAAAGCATGTCATAATAGAAAAACATACCAATAACAGAGGAAACATGGAATATAATCATCTAAACATGTTATACAAGAAGTAATAATAAATTAGATCAAAACATGCATTCCACCCAAGGCACACAATCCAAAATAACTTGAATCCTATTAATGCAACTACATGGAAAGTAAATATGCATGGAATGTAAATTCTATTTGCCTATATGATGAATGTAATGAAACTTTCATTACATATCAGGAAAATAAAAATTTTATAAATTCGAAAATCAATAAGAAGCAGAAAATACAAAATTCACCCACAGTAAAATAAAATCAACTGTAATGGAGACTTTTATAAATATCAATTACCAAACTTGGACACTTGGTCATTTCGCATACATGGGGTGATTGGTCCAAGGCATAACTATTTACCAATTTCCAAAACTTTCAATGTCTCCTGTCTAATAACAAAAAATAGAAAGTAAAAGTAGAACGAAATAAAAATTATCCTTTTATTACACTTTGAAACATCCTTTCCCAAATTTCAATCGAACCAGTAGCCGGAGCGGTTTCCACATGACCCCTAGCGCACCTCCCCGTACGACAGATGCTACTGAATAGAATTGAGGGTGTAATGATAGTATATGGGGAGACTATACCCTCATATCAAATTTTCCATAGTATTATATAAATATATAAATATATTAAAAAAATAAATATTATTTCAATATCAACTAAATAAATAAAATGGACAATTCTAGGTTATAAAATTCATGCATGTAATGGTGAAACATATATGAATGATGAAAAAAATAACATTCTTTACACCTCAGTATATAAATAATGAAAAGATTAGATGCCCCAACGGAATTATCTATGAGAATATCAAGAATATAATCAGTCTTATGCTCCTAACACCTTTTTATAACAAATAACAACAACAAATTCAATGGTCTTGAGGAGAGGAATGTTAACTCGGGTACCCCAGTTTAATGGTGGCCCAAATAGGGTGGGAGATAAAAATCACAGTAGGCTAGGACCATCAGTTTTCTATATCAATCAAGATAATACAATATAATAAAATATTGTGCATGTATATCAAAGCAATAATAGAATTGAATAAATAAACCACAACTCATCCAGGTTCCGAAGGGACATCCATCGGTGATACCTGCTTCGGATCATGGCCGGAATAAGAGTCTAAATAGTGGACATATATAAATAATGTATTATGACCTATTTATCACATTATTTAATATTTTATGTTAAATCATTTCTTAACTCCAAGGTTCCTATGGATACTCATACCTTAATACTAACATCTTCTCTTATAGGAGACTAAAGCGTTCCCTATGTAATATCATATTTGAATACCTTCTTCTTTATGAAGAACACAGCACCTGAGATGCTGTAATATCTCAGTACATGATTCGACTCATACCGGAGATTGGATATTTTTGAGTGTTTCCGTGTCTTTTAGTTTCATTATTTCCATTCATTAATTTTATATTTACAAGCCACATTTCCAAGGTTACCAAAATAAAAAAACCTAAGTAAGATGACCATGTTTCCATGCGTACCCCTCAATTGAATGACCATGTTCCCATTATCTTTACTCATAAGTATAAGGACCAGGTTACCATGTATAATTCTCAATTTACAATGTCCATGTTCCCATTATCTTTACTCATAAGAATAAAGACCATGTTACCATTTATACATCACAATTGAGAATGACCATGTCACCATTCTTTTTACTCAAAAGTTTTATGACAATGTTTCCATTTGTACCTCTGCATTTAGAATGACCATGTTCCTATTCTCTTTACTCTTAAGTATGATGACCATGTTACCATTTTTACTTCTAAATTTATAATGACTGTGTTACCATTATTTATCAAATAATTACTTTACCGTTTATTTATCCACCCCAATCCAATTAATAATTAAAAAATTAGTCAAACACATCAAATCCATTAGTTAACTAAACAATTAACTATGTACACAATTACCATTAATTAATTCCTGAAGTAACTAACCAGCATAACAATTCATATTCCATAATTAATTATCCAGATTTAATTATCTATATTACAATATCAAAGCAGAAAATTAATTCACAATTAATTATCCCAAATCAGCCCACTCAATAACACGTAATTAATCCCCTGATTAATTCTATACATTAAAATCTCAATGCACATAATTAACTCACAATTAATTATCCCAACTCGTCCCAATAAGTAACTGAAAATTAATCCCCCGATTAATTATCTATTGTATAATCTCAAGGCATCCAATTAGTTCTCAATTAACTACCACAACTCATCTCACTCAAAAATTCTTAATTAAAAAATAACCCAAGAACGCCAATATATAAAGGAGGCAATACACCTCATAGATTTGCAACCATATCACCATAATTTTAGCAGCCTCCTCTAACTAGGAAAGCATAGGATATCACATATTTTCAGGCTAAGAAATCATTTCATTCGAATCTCTACGCATTTAGCATGAAACCAACACAGCTCCATTGGAAGGGTTTTGTTACAAAAACATGAGTTTGTAATATAACAGACCACTGAACACAACTATCAATTCATTCTTGAAATCATAGTCAAATTTATCAAGAATTATAAATAAATAACTAATATATTTTATCAATTAATAAAATTTGAGAACCCAACCTCAAGGAATTATCCAAGACAATAAATTTTAACTAAAACCACTATATAATTACATACATTCACTTCCACAAATTAAAGCACAAACATTGAATTTATCGAAAAAACTTATAATAATAATCGTCCCCCAAAATTAGTGCAGAGAGGAACATCTCATAGCCAATTAATTAACCACAAATCATATAAACCTTAATCACCTAATTGAAGGGGTGATAAACCAATTAATGGGAATATAGCATACCCAAATATGATGGCGGTGAACCAAAATGAGCTGAAACATCTCACCAAAATATGGACTATTGGGTCCTGGGACATCATCCGGACCATGTTGAATTAGATGAATTGAAGAAACCGAATTAAACACAATCCTTGGGTTTCATACTAATGTAAATGGGGGAATGGAGAGCCGAAAAAGCCGATGTGAAGAATAAAACACACATAGATGGCTTAACTAAACAGGACATATGATGCTTATGAAGAGATCAGGAGGAGATAACAGTGAAAAGAGGATCCAGGAGAAGGGGTAGTGCACAACACCATGGGAGGGAAGGGGGGTTGTGCCTCACATCCAAGAAGGTAGGAGAAAGGGGCTGCACCTCCCTCTATTAATCCATTCTGGTAATAATAAAACCGTAAATTAATTACAATAATTAATACATAACTATTAATAATAATAAGAACAACATTATTATTATTATTATTTAATAAATACTTCTTAGATAAACCCCAATGTCTCCATTTAGACATCAATTAATTAAATTATTTTTAAATGAAACTAATTAAATAAATTATCTAATCCATCTTCATTTAATTAAATTATCTCAACATTAATTTAGTTAAATAAATCCCCCATTTTATATAAATTTATTGAAATCCTTTTAAAATTAAATTTAATTAAATTAAACCCCAATTTCACAACATTTAATTAAATCCATTTTAACCAAGAATTTATTTAATTAATTTATCCGAAAACATATAACTAGGTAAGATGCACAGTCTGAAAAACCGTGTGCAGACTGTGAGTCCACTACTAAATACCAGGAGTATCCCACATGGCTGACTTTCATTGTTTGACTTATTGTGTGCAGCCCATGCGAATGCCTCTACCTCACCTTTATCAATGTTCACAATCTGACCCACATGGTTTGACTAACCGTGAACAACTTGTGTGAATGCCACTGCTGGGTCCAGTGCTCCCGAAACCCATTGAGTAACCCAAGAAACACCTAGAGCCTTAAGCTAAGCCTGATACCAACCCTTTAAATTGTGCCAACTCATGGAACATCATCCCAGATCATGGTTTAAAAACCAACCCTTTAGTAAATTAAAATGTTCATAAACCTTCTTATCTTAGCCTAGTTGAAAAAAAGTACATTAGAGATACCCATGTCAAAATTATTAGTCCAAAAAAACCATTTAGTATGAAATCATCCAACTGAATCATAAGCACTTTTTTCTCCAATAGTGCGATATGATAAGAGGGTATCAAAATCAGTTGTTTACATGGAACACGTTCAATCATAAACTCTACCTCCCCTACTATAGGAATCCTGGATAAATACTATATAATAATTCTACACAATTTACAAAAAATTGAGAGAATACCCAAAAAAGAAGAAATGTCATCAGGATCAACTACAAATGTAGACAAGAAATTCATGAGCTCTAGGCGAGAAGGTCATGCATGTCAAATGATTGGACCCAACTCTCATTAAAATACCCAATAGCTCCCATAAACTACAAGAAATAAGATTAGATGATTTCATCAATCGTTCTCATATCAATGAGAGAATATCCAATCCATCCTGATGATGATGCAAACAAATATAGACAAATAATAAAGAAATACCACACCAACTCCACGTCATATATTGAAAGAGAACATGAAATTAATTTAAATCCCTATTATATAATCATCTCATGATGGTTCAATAACTCCATAAAAGGACATGAGCTCCATGGGATGTTTAACCATTAAAAATTGTGTGTAGACAAAATTAAGTTTGAAACACCAGTATCAAATAGAGAAATCGCTATTGATGATTTAATAAATATGGAAGAAATCAATATCCCTGGGCCCACATCTACCTCCACTGGGAACTAATCTACTTCATGAATTTGATTCAACATGGGTTTTATTGAAATATCCCTATAATAGTTTATTAATTTCACTCCACCATAGAAGCATTTGTATCAGATGATCAATAATCATTTCAAGCAATAGACATATCCTGACTAAAATGCTATAGATGACCACAATCTCAATAACTATTAAACATATTCACTCGCGGAGGAATAGAATGTAAAGTGTTTCTGAACTTTCCAATTAGATATAAAGTAAAAGGAACAATGATAGATAAAAATAATGGTGTAGAGGAAGCCTATTTCTAAGAGCCACCTCCACCACTCTGTTGATGTTCCTTATACATTATCTTTTTTTACAACACTAATCTTTCATTTAGTGGGAGAGAAGGGGAATAATAACCATTAATTCCATCTATATTTATCTCATCAATCATATCCCTATCCACTATCATTTAATATGTTGAATGATACAACTAAAATAGCAATAATTTGATATCCCATCAAAAAACCTATATGTCCATCTAAGATTTCAGCTAGTTATTCAAAACTAATCCTAGAGAAAAATGAACCACATTAGAAAAATGATTGGTGTATGGACACCTTGAATGATAGTAGTAGAAAATATAGAAAAATAATGATATTTTTACATCATTAAAAACTATATACAAAACTACCATAAAGAAGAGTGTCTTGAAACTGTTCAAATCCATTCCGATGTGTCTATCCACCTCTTCCATGGAATCCCACTATCGCTTTATGTGAACCTCCAGAATGAACATCACACAATTTATCTTTATAATCATTTTGGTTTCCATGAATTGAATGATAATATTTATCTTTTCAATCCATCCCTCAACCAATTAATGCTGATTAATTCCTTTAAAAGATGACGACTTCTCATTCAAGAAAACATGTGATTGATTGATGTCTCCTATAGCTACTAGCAACACCTCAACAACTAAAATATAGAATTTGGGTACATTTTGGTTGATAATATAAACTTCCCACGTGATATCCTGAATATGATTATTATCTATAAGAGGATTTCCTTGAGGTGCATCAGTTGCACCATCCTGTGGAACTAGGAGAACACGTCTTAGAGGACTTCTAATACACATAGAAACTGAAGATACTATAATACGGTAGAATAGACTATGATAAAACTATAAAATAAAAATAAAAGTCTGAGAATAAGATTAATTACCCAAAATAGGAGACACATATCTTGATATCCAATTGTTACTAAAGACTCTTCCGAGTAAGAGTTGCACATGCACTAATTCCAACCAACATCCCAAGTGATGAAAATAGTATCTCAAATCTAATAAATTTCTCCAAAAAAGGCCACTTGAGGAAAACCCACAATATGATATCAAACATTGATGAAACTAACCCAGATACCCTCCCAAATTGGATCCCAACCCAAATATCCAAATACCCAAAGGGCATTTTTGATCCCCCGGGGATATTCACTTACACTCGAGCATCAGTCAACATTTAGATAGATAGATTACTACCAACCCAAATCAACAACATCATGGATTATATAAATATTTCTAATAGAGATAAAAAATTTAAGAAATAAATAGAATCCATAAAAGGATGAAAATAGAGGAAATGATACATCTTAAAGTATGCATAATATCCCAAAGTAGAGGTAAAACATCATAGGGAAATCTTGAGAAAAGAGGACAACTCAAGAGATTTTGTGGGAAAACTACCACTATCTAACCACTAGAGACCCTGACATTGTTGAAAAATAACCTCAAATCCTCACTATGTGTCGTGTATCCCCCTTTATTAAAATAAAAACAATTCTTTACAAACTATAGAAGGGGTGTGTATTGTTTGCGAAAATATGAATAGTAGGATCCCTACAAGGTGTTAAATTACATGTCATTATAAAAATAATATTAACATGCACAATTATAAATAAAACATGGCATGTGAAACAATTTATTGTTTCTAAATTCAAATAATTGAAAAAAATTAATTTTCCAATTTTCAAAATTTCTAGAATAACCCACTTAAATTCATCGAATTTAATATACATACATACATACATATATATATGTCCAAGATGATATATCAAATCAAACCAAATCACGTATCTTATCACATATCATTTTCACGAAAGTACAAATAATACATTACAAGCCTAATGAATCCTAGAATAAGCCAAATTATAGCTAACATCACGAAAAGGATCACACTAGGTCATGATAGATATGCCACTCATACCCCTAGTGAATACAACCATATAAACATCATTCCTATAAATTAATTCATCAAATCTAGACTATAGTGGATCACCCTAGATTGTGAACCTCCTAATATTGTCTATTGAGTCCCCATAATAACAGTCCTAGAGCGCATAAGAACACCACATGCGTAAACACCCAAAGGGAATGAATGGAAGAGGCCTAATAATACACATCTAACATATGTACCCATGTTTTTCCATGTTCTATTTTTTCCAAACACATTCTTCAAAACCATGTTTTGAGAACCATTTCATAAATCAATTTAACAATTCATTGAAAATACATTTCTTTTTACCAAAACTTGGGGGAAATTAAATATTTGTAGACACCATTTTTCACACACTAGAATACATCAATCAATAATTCCTTTATAATTTAAAAAAAATTTATCGTAACCATATCAATGTAGTTCATCCAATATAGGCTAGAGATGAAACTGCCTTCCTCAAAATCAATGTTCCACATACCAACAAAGGGTTACACCAACATGAAGTATTATAATTTGAACATCGAAGGCACTATAATAAATCCACATAGATAATAATTGATTTAATTTAGAAAAAGTGTTGGTGAAGATGAGGAATCAACTAATACCTCAATAAAATCACACGATACACCAAAATCAACACAAGGGTTATCCTCCGATATAATATCTCAAGACATATATAAAAAAGAAATAAGAAGATCAACACTATATATAAATGGATATATATTCAAAGTTTATAAAAAATACTAAAATCAATGATAACGAGGATTTATAATGCATTAAACACCTTGAAAAACTCACTAAAACTACAAAAATGATTAATCATTGAAGAAAAAATTTACGAAGGAGTGGATGAGTCCAAAAATAATAGGAGTGTGAATCTATGTAGACATAGAAGAGATATAAAAGTGAATTAATTAGAAATATTCCATAAAGCACTATAAAATTATCACTCATAAAACCTATTTGGCATTTAACCTCTTGGATTGTTTTTTATTCGATGACACTCAAATAAAACCCATAAACCCATCATCATTTTATTATAATCTCTATTTTATTCACCATAATAAATGAACGAAATATATGGAACGAAATCCTTTCATTCTCTGTAACAGACTTAATGATTCTTTCCAGTATACATTATATGGTGTGTAATCCAATTACACGGAATTTATTTTTTTGAAGACTGCAATATGTCCAGCTTTTAAAATAAAAATATAAACCATGACAGATTTACTCATAACATAATGAGAACCTCAAAAATCTATTAATACTTTTATACCTATGATCCATTAATTTAAACTATTATACTTCCATGAACTTTCTATAATATTCACCTTAAAATCAGTCCAAACATGGGTATCTCATAACTCTCCCAAAAAAAATATATAAATGATAAAAGTGAGTATAAGTAACTGAATTTAAATATAAATACATTACACATAACATGCATTGGAACTGCAATTTCTAGGAATTTATATATGAGTTTTTTCCAAATGAATAAATATGAATGATATATAGAAATATTATATAATGTGAAAATCATGAACCATATAAAATAAATATTAATAAGTAAAATATATAGGAAAATTATTTGGAATCAGGTATTTAATAAAATTAATTTCATTATTTAGTAAGTAAGATAGTGACACCAAATTTTCCAAGACTATAAGAAAGTAAACATAGGACTTTCCAGTTTGGATAAAATTTATCTCTCTACATATCACCTTTTCAATATATTTTTATAATTTACTTCTTAATTTATAATTATATTTTAATTTTATATATAGTTAATTCTCACTTTAGTTTATGGGGTTATATGAGTTTTTCATCATTTCTTTCAATACATCTTTCTAAATAAATAGAATTAAGGAGATCTTTCGTATTGAATTTCCATTTTATTTTTTTCGTTCATTTATTATTTATTCCCTTAAATTATTTCTTATAAATAATAACAATATTTTGGAAAAATATTCTATTTCATATTTTATATGAAAATTGATGTCTCTTCCTTTTTAAATTGTCAATACTAATTTCATTGAGAATAATCTAGGATATTTATTTATAAAAATACTAATCCTATAATTTATTATTACAATTTATATAAATGAAATCTATATTTCATATATATACTTCATTACAAAAATGTCAAAATCCATAAAAATTTACTCCATATTTCCTTTAGAATTCTTATGATATGTCATTCGTTTATTCCTCACGACATGATTATGTTTCCCAATTCCTTATCATGGGATTTTCTTATCTGTATGACTTATGTATGATTCATTTATTTAGAACATATATGATTTATAATTATGATGATATGGATAGGATATAAATTATATATCCCTATATTTTAATGGTTAATATTTTCGTTTTATGAGATAATATTTATGGTTCTTACACCTTAAAGAGAGAAGAATATGTTTTCTCAACATTGAATTGATGATTAACCAATGTTTATAATTTATAATTTTATTTTTTTCCACATAATTATGATTCTATAATTTATTAAATCCAATTATTTATTGGATGATTATATGTGATTATATAGGATCTAACTTTTTAATGATACCCTGGCATATATCTATAATCTTTTGTAATAATTAATTTTTATTCCATTACAGTGCCTTGTTGCTCAACCTTTTATTATTAAATATTTCACTAGGGAAATATATGTTGTAATAGTGTATTACTTCTATTCGAGAAACATTATAGATATTTAAATAATGATAATGTAGGTTATATATTATGTTATCCTATTATTTACCTACTCATTTGAATACACTAGTTCTTTAGATTCATATAGTGTTTTATGAATTTTTTTGACAAAAATTAGTAACATATGTATGGGACATAGGATGCTATAAATTCATGGGGCTATAATGGAAATATGATAACCTCTATGTTAGAATCTATAAGGAATCATTGAGGTTATGGAATATCAAAATCTTCCCCCATGTCCCGTTACAATCGATGTAGTCCCAGTAAGTTGACATAATATCCGCTTGTGAACAGATATGGACTCTCAATCGCTAATATGGAATAAAATTTATAGTAATAGTGAAATATCAATCAGTGAGACAAGTATATGTTATCACTAACATATTTTCATGGTCTTCATCAATGATACATTGGGAACCTCGCAGTTTCTCATGATAGGTATATAGAATGTAATGGCTATCAAACACATTTTCTTGTTTTGGGTTGAGACTATGTTACAATTTGTATATATCCATATTGTTCTCAAAAAAACATATGTAGTCCCCTTAAGTAATCTAAGGACCAAAATAAAAACTATATTGAATTTAATTCATATTCATTTTCTTTATTCACATATTATTCCCATTCCTCCAAGAAAATAACAATATCATCATATCAATTATAAATTCGTCATGATTAAATTATTTATTGAATAAATTAGAATAATTGAATGGATAATGAAAATTTATTTTTTTCATAAAACTACAAAAATTATATATAATAACCTAACATAATTAATAATGTATTAATACAAAAAGATCCAAAATTAATAAAAAATCAATGAAAATTTGAATACCATGAAATCCAATAGAGCCATTTCTTAGGTTCCTTTATGAATTATGTTGTGATATTTAGTAAGATGAACTTGAAAGAAATATTTTCTACATAGTTATAAATGATTTGTATATATGATATAACTAACTAGGTTTCCCTCATCAAAACCTATGATGTATGGCAAGATCTTATTTTATATTATTTATGATAAAATATCATTCTCAACAAACTAATTTGTTTTGTTTCATGGGGTCATAATCTTCTTACGATATATTCAATAACATAATCTAATAATAATAATAATCCAAATTTATATTAATTTCATGTATAAGTATTTTAACTATTTGAAAATTATTTAATATGGAATGATATTAGTCCTTGATAAGGACAATGATAACAATATTTATTATCTATATTAGTACTATAATATGAGAATTGTTCAATGTTATAATGTAGACTAGCATAAAAATATTTTGAAATCTATTATTGAAATAAATATTTTTAATACATTTTTTAAATTATGTAATATTTTTTAAAAAAACATTTTTAGTTTTATAATAATTTAGGAATATTTTAGTGTTAAATATGGTAGTTATATATCATTATATTTTCAATATACTAACCATTTCCATATTGAAGTGGGGAAAATGTAATATGAATCAACCTTATAAAAATAATAAAATTTTGTGGTTTGAATACAATATTATTTTTCAGACTACATAATTTTATTACTATTTATGATAATTTAGGTTTTATAGGAAGATCGATAATATATTTTGAGAAAATGAGATTTTTGTGATGAATCTTCTAAGCAGTATATTATAACATGATGTTTTTTAGGAACCCAAGGAACATCCAATGGAGGAGGTAGTAGCTACTTCCACTGCTATCATGACACTACATGGTCTAAAAAAGAATCTCGGAGGGCCACTTGACCAAGAGTGAAGTCAAAATTTATATTTTGGTGAATTTTTTTGGAATGTTTAAATATATATATTTAATATATGATTTTGTTTTAGATGTCTAAAATTTAACTCTTCACCTTAATATTTCCAAGGCTAGAAACACAACCCTCTCTTCCTTTTCTCCCTTAGATAGTCTTTTGTCAAGGTTGGTTCATATTATTTTTGATTCAATGAATCTTTTGTTTGTCATAGTGGAGTGTAAGAGGTCATTGTAATAGTCTTATTCCATCTCATATGGTTGTTTAAAATTGTTTCAACATAATAAATATTTTTCACTAATTTATGTGTATTTTTAATGTATCCTAATTTCTTCAATTTATATTCAAATTAACAATGTACCCTCAATGTACAAGTCCCTACTTCTCCAATATTAGTGGTCACATTTCTCAATGTTTTCTAAATGTTTGAATTGAATGATATGAAATTTGGGGTATGGAAAATGGTATTATAATCTGTAAATCTAAATTAACTCAATTTCATTGTATCTTTAGTGAATTACTTTAACTTTAAATGATCTTGAATGTAATATGACATGTGTATGTTAACACCATTAGTCTTTGAATCCCCTTAACCATATGAATTTTCATTTGAAATGACCAATTTTCACCCCTTATGGGTGCCTATGATTAAAAAATAACCTTAAGATCCTTAGTAGGGGTCCTTGTACATTCCAGGAAAGAAAACATTTTGATAACTGGATAATCTAGCGATGTGTTTACCTAGAAACATTAATATGCATGGGTTAGTATCTTACGGGAATTACCATTTATGAGATAAAAAATTATTAAGGATTTACAACGGACCTATATAATATGTCATTCATTCTGTTTCCCAAAAGATATGTTTATGGTGTCTCCTACACAAAATTTAATTAGTGGTGGTATCTCAAACACAAACATTTATATTGTTGTATATAATCCACATTAATAGGTCTATTCATCCATTATTGCACATATAGCTAATAAATTGGAGGAGACCACAACCCCATTGATATCATGTTTGTGGTAGATTATACACATAAGGATTTTTATTATTTTAATAGATATCTGTATGATAGAAATAATGATGTAGATTCTCAATATACAAGAGGGGGGGTGAATTATATACTTTAAAATTTTCCTTTAACAAAGGAAAGAGCTAAGTTTAACAAAGTTAAACTAAGAAAATTCACAACACCTCTAATAACAATTGAAAAATCGGAATAATGAATGAAGTTATAAACTTCATGTTCTATATACTTGCTTAAACCTGGAAAGAGATTCCAAAAGTAGGTTCAAAAAATATGGATCTGGAAATTGAAACTTAACTAAAGATTACAATATGAGATTCTACCTTAAAGCATATAGAATCTAAATGAAACAGAGTACACATAGGGAAGTATAAGAAAGTTATACATTCCTTACAATAAAATGTGCAGCGGAAACAAACAAGTAGTAAAACTACAAGTAGCAAGATATAAGTCTTTTAACCCAAAGAGAAGGGTATCCAACAACCTTGGATAAAGGTCCCTTTATTTATACTATCAAGCAAGTTTGTCTTACCCACACCAAGGTAAGCCCTCGATATGAATATCAGAATCTCTGTCTTGCTATCCCCGCAAGCCCTCAACTTCAAGGTAGTTGGAACCTCGGTCTTACTCATTAAGGAAGCCCTCGAACTTCAAGGTAGTCGGCACCTCTGTCATTCTATCCCCGGAAGTCCTCGAATGTAATCACCAACATTCAGAGTCGCACGAAGAAAAAACTGAACGAGTGGTTCAGTGCGCACAAGGCATGAAAATATTTCTCTCTCCAGAAATCACCTTAGCAGCATGTGGTCTCTAGATCGATCAACTTCTATGTCGTTGTGAGCTCTTTCAAATGAGATCCTATTTATAGGCAAGGTCGGCCTCCTTTCCAACGGTCATATTTTCCTTAAAAATTGGAGGGACCTGTACACGTGTAACTTAACCAACAGTTAGTTTATAACAGAATAGACGACATCGTTTTATAACAAAACAAGTGTAACAGAATGTACTACATCATTTTAATTCTAACACAAAATTTCAGAGTGAAGGTTCCGAGTGTATACAAAATGTCAAAGAATAGAAAAATTATAAAAGTGTAAGCAACATGAAAGTTCGGAGTCTAACAAAAAATAATATTCGGAGTCTAAATAAATTCGGAGTTTATAAAGAAAAGATAATCAGATTCTGTTTAGTAGGTGAATTCGGAATGAGAATTCAGAATGAGAATTCATAATGATAATTCGTCATCAGAATTCGTAATGAGAATTCATAATCAGGATTCGCCATTAGATTTCGATGTCGAACTTCATGAGAGTTCGTATCCAGAATTCAGATTAGAACTTTATCAGAGTTCGTATCCAGAATTCGGAGTAGAACTTTATCAGAGTTTGTATCCAGAATTCGGAGCCTAAAACAGAATGCTTCATATCAAAGTTTTAAACGATTACGAGAATATAGAAATGAATTCAATTCCTATACTTAAGAAAAATATAGATATAGATAATGAAAATATGATAAGGATAATTTTTCTTACAAAAGCGATATTCCTTATAAAAGTGACTTTCCTTATAAAAGAAATTTTTCTTATAAAAGCAATTTTCTTTATAAAAGCGATTTTCCTTATAAAAGAAATTTTCCTTATAAAAGGTGTTTGTGATTTTGAAAACAAGAAAGAATGGAAAAGTAATAAGGAAAACCTTATTGACACAAAAATCTCCCCCTTTTTGGAAAGCACAAACATCCTTACGAAAAAGAAAGTCTAAGAAGAAAGAAAACATTAAGTCTTATCTCCCTTTGCTTATAGATGATGATGAATACAACTAACTACCCCTTAGTCTTTGAAACTCTAAGGATCGTATTCTAGATTTTTGGAATGATATTTCATTAAGAATAAGAATGTCTTCTTTAATGAAAAACTCCCCCTTAGATAAACTCTATTATAGTTATTTTTCTTTCTCACCCTTTTTTAAGGTTCTTTTTCCTTATCCCCTTTTGTTAGGGTTCTTTTCCTTCTCCCCCTTTGTGATTTTGAAAAAGAATTCGAGGGAATGGAAAATATAACAATGTACCTGAAAAATTAGTAGCAACAACAAAAGAGACGAGCAAGCACAATTTTCATTACGTTTGAAATTTCAAAAACAATGAAGTTAAGATACAAAAAAAGATCAGATTTCTCTTTTTTAGATATTTTTCCTTCGCCATGAGACCCTTAAGAATAGTCTTTATCTTCTTCAAGTATTTATGGTCTTCCTCAGCTTGCTTCTCTAACACAAGTATTCTTGCACTTTGAGCTTCGATCTTTTCTTCATGGGATTTAATCTTTTCTTCCTAAGCCTTCAATATTTCTTCTTTCTTTAACAACTTCTCTTCAAACTCAATCTGAGGATCCCTTTCATACCTCCAGTTTTGAGGAACAGAATTCAGCTTCCCATTCAGATATCTATCTTCATGAATCTGGGAATTCTTCTCAGCTGTCAACTTTTCTTCAAAGGACAAAGTAAGTTCATTTAGCTTCATGTATTCTGTCTCAAAATCATCCATAACATTATATTGGAATTCATCAAAGAGCTTCATATATTCTACAGTTTTTGCTCGACCAACTAGTCATTCTTTTTCAAGACCTTTTGTGGGATTCATAGCCGAAAAACAAAGTTTTGAACTAAGCCTCCATCTCAACACATTTGTCCATAACCATGGATACATAGTCTTTTTTCTGATTCAAAGTATGTTGAAGCATCTGGCATCTTGAATCAATACTTGAGAAGTTCGGAATGGAACCCACTAACTTCTTTAATGACTAAACAACAATGTCATGCCCCAACGAAGATGACTCAGAATCTGAGACTCTTCTTGGAGAAATTTCTTCTTCAATTTTCTCATCCTTCTTCTTAGAAGAATCACCAATTTCCATTCTCTTTACAACCACTGAGCTCGGGGTATCGACAACAAGTTGCTTTCCCTTGTCTTTTTTCGGAATGGAGTCCTATTCCGGAGTTCTCTTTTCACTATCAGAGACTTGAACAACATTGTCTTAATCCTCGACATCTTTTTGAGCACCATCCTCTACATTCTCCATTTGAGCAATATCATGTAGAAGTTGTTCTTCCTCTGCATGATAAGCTACTTCTTGTCCTCCTTTCTCCTCATCCTTCCCTGGACTGACTAACTTAGATGACTCAGCTTCTGAAGTTCGAAGCGACAAATGTTCTGAAGGTGTCCCCTTATACTCTTCTACTTTCTTCAAAATATCTCCGGTCTCACCACTACCTTCAGCAACTGCTTATTCCTCTTCCACTTGCTCAATTTGCTCAACTTCCTCAACAGGCTTAGCAACTGCCTCTTTCGGAGTGACATAGTTTCTTTCTGGAGTCTCAGGTATAGATTCCAAAGAAAAAGATCTCAGAACGGGAATGTTTCTGGAGATCATATCATTAAATTTCAACAAAGTCTGAACTACCTCACCTTCAGACATCTTCTTCTTAATCTTCTTTTCTTTCATTTGTTTTTCTAGCTCATCTGCTGTTTTTTCTTTCAAGGCCTTAGCCTCCGCAGGATCCAAGCCAAACTGAGGCTCCCCTTTCACTCTCTTCTCTTTTATTTCCCTCTACTTAGCAACTACCTCATCGGGGTAAGATTTCTTCTTCTTCGGTTTTGGAGGTGCGGAATGAACTTCCTTAGATTTGGGATTCTCTGCTTCAACTTCAACTTCCTTCAACATTCTCTTCTTCACTGGCTTAGAAGATTCAGGTTCAGCAACTTTCGGAACCTATTCTTCTTGAACTGGAATATCAAAGAACTCACCAGTCTTCTTGTCGAAGGCAACATCCATCCTTTTTAGGGTACCATCACTCACCAACATAATTTTGCAAACTCTTGGCTTAGACTTCCAAGCCTCCTTGAAAGACTCAAGGCACCGAACTATTAACGTCGAGATGATTTCTGGATACATAATGATCTGAGCTCTCAGATTCCCTTTCTTAACATTCTCAATGGTAATAAGAATGTGTTTCATCAAATTAAAATTCTTTAGATTTATCATAAAATCTAGAATATAGATCTCACTCTTCTTCAAACCATATTTGTCACCCTTTCTCGGTATGATAAAGACTTTTACCCATAAATCTAGAATCTGAAAATTCGTAGATAGACTAGCAATCTTCGGAGCCTTGTCATCTGCCAGTCCAAGAGTTTCCAATGCCTTATCCTTGTTGAAGCTTCCTTTTGAATCTGGTAAGACATGAGAGATGAACTCAGCTTCTCTTTCATAGGTCATCCCTACCAAGCTAGCTGCCTTGACATAAGAAAGATTATAAGTCTTTCCATAAGACTTGAATGAAAATTTCTCCCTACCATCTTCCTTAAAGAAGGAAACTGTCTCATAGAACTCTACAAGCAACTCTGAATATACTTCATCTTGATTTCTGGGCTTAGATACAACAACATCTTCTCATTTGTTAAGATTTATGTTCTTGGATATAAGAGAATCATATTTGTTGAAGAAATCAGGGTGAACCAACCTTTCTCTATATACTAACCACTTGGAAATAGGCTTAGAGGAAGACATGTCTTGAGAGGCTGCTTCTACAGACATTCGGATCTGAAGACTTCTGAGAAGTTCGGAACGGAGAATGCTGAGGATCAGAACGACCTTAAAACAAAGAGACAAAGCTTCGAGATGCTGGAGCTTGAAAAAACGATGTGGGACGACCATTTGGGGTCCCGTTTATATAGGGAATGATATAATGGTTCATCTTCCTCGGTTGATCGAACGGTTGTAAAAAAACTGAGATCATATCTGACGGTTAAAAACCAATTCTCAAGAAAACTTGAATCTGATCTTTTGAGGTTTTTATTAAAACAAGGATTTAAGAAAACATATAAATAGAAAACAAAATATAAGAAAATATCAGCAAGTAAAGTATGATTACAAAAACTTGAGTAAGGGAATCATACATTTCAGATTGACTTAGGAGTATTATTTGTAATGGGTAATATTCTTCTTCTTGAAGAAAAATTTACTACAAAAAATCTTTACTATGGAAAGGCAAAGTTCTCAAAACTCACTACGAAAAACTCAACAAAGAAAATGAAAAAAACATTAAAATATTGATAGCATGAAAATTTCATTACAAAAGTTTGAATACGAAAATCTCATTATGAAAGTCCCGGTACGAAAATCTCGTTACGGAAACACCAGTAAGAAATTTTCCATTCCGGAAGTTTTCAATACAAAAATTTCCATTCCAAGAGTTTTCTATACGAAAATATCCATTCTGGAAAATTTTAGTTCCGGAAATTCCCATTCTGGAAATTTAGTTCCGAAAAGTTTGAAAAATTAACTTAGAAAAGAAATTTAGTTACTCTAACAATAAAATGTACTCCCCCTATGAAAAGGAGTTTATTTTTTTAAGGAGACTTTTTCAACAGAAATTTAATTAAGAAAGATTACCTTATGGTTATCATTCCTAACTTCTGTTTAATGTATTCAAATCTATCAGAAGGAAAATATTTTGTGAAAATATCAGCAAGTTGATCTTGCGTTCTGATAAACTGAATAATGATATCTCCTTTTAGTGTGTGATCCCTAAGAAAGTGATGCCTAATATCTATGTGTTTTGCACGTGAGTGATGTGTGGGGTTCTTACTTAAGGCAATGGCACTTGTGTTATCACACAAAATTTTAGTTTTAGTAAAACTCAAGACATAGTCTGTGAGTGTGTGTTGCATCCACAACACTTGAGAACAACAACTTACAGCTGCTACATATTCGTCTTCAGCAGTGGAAAGTGCTACAGAATGTTGCTTCTTACAGGACCATGAAACTAATGAATCTCCTAAGAAATGAAAATTTCCGGATGTACTCTTTCTATTCATTCTACATCCACCAAAGTCAGCATCAGAAAATATTTTTAGAACAAAATCATTTCCAGAAGTATAAAATAATCCTAGATCCATGGTTCCCTTAAGGTAGCAAAAAATTCTTTTTTACTTCCTTTAAGTGAGATTCCATAAGATTGGATTGATATCTTGCACATAAGCATACTGAGAACATTAATTCTGGTCTACTAGTTGTTAAGTAAATTAAACTTCCTATCATACCTCTAAAAGATGTTTGATCTACTGGTTTCCCAGCTTCATCAAGATCTAAAGATTTTGAGGTACCAATGGGAGTACTTATACTCTTAGTGTTTTCATAACCATACTTTTTGAGAAGATATTTAATATACTTATGTTGAGATATATAGATTCCTTCTGGTTTTTGAGAAATTTGAAAACCAAGGAAAAATGTTAACTCACCCATCATACTCATTTCAAACTCAAATTTCATTAGACTTTCAAAAGAGTTGGTTAAGGATTGTTGAGTTGAACCAAATATAATTTCATCGACATAAATTTGAACAATCAAAACATTTTTCATATCTTTCTTTATAAAAAGGGTTGGATCTGCATTTCCCTTATCATAGTTATTTTGAAGCAAAAATCCAGTGAGTCTATCATACCATGCTCGTGGGACTTGTTTAAGAAACAATTCTTTGCCCAGTGACCACCACATTGACACTTGGTACAAAATGTGGCACTTTGAGGAACAAAATAATTGTTACTAAAAATTGGTTTTGCATGGGTATAACCAAATCTAGATTTATTTCTTAAAGGTCGTATTTGGGAATAAATTTTATCAAAATTTTCCTTACCATGGGTAAATTTTGATAAACACTTTTTTAAGGAAAAAATATCAGACTTGAGTTTTATAACCAAGTTTTTATCTTCAAAATCATTAGTTTTAGAACTAGAGCTAGGCTCGAAAACATTTTTCTTAGAAATTACTTTTTCTAACTCTTTAGAAAGTTTGTTCTTCTCGGAATTTACTTCCTCAATATTTTTTGAAATACTTTCAAAATTAGCATTTTTCCTATCAAGATCTTTAGAAATATCTGATATCTCTTTCGTAAGAATAGAATTCCTAGAGTTTTCCTTATCAAGTTTTTTATTGAGTTTGGAATTCTCAATTTCACGAAGTTCAGCAAACCTAGAGACTTCTTCATAAGTAGGTAAAGTATTTTCTTCATCAGAAGAGGATTCTTCATCAGAAGAGTTATAATACTTACTATCATTGGAATTTAACGATACATTGGTCAATGATTCATCATTTTGTACCTTATCCATAAAAAAATGATTGTCAATAGGTAGTCTGGCTATAAGACCAAGATTCTTCTGTCCTGGAGATTCATAATCAGAAGATTCATCTAAAGAGTCACCACCACTAGCACTCCAGGTGTCATTAGCTTTCAGAACATTCTTATCTTTGGCTTTATAATACTTCTTTCTGTTCCTGTCTGAATTCCTTTCTTTCCTTTCTTTCTTTTTGAGCAAAGGGCAATCTTGTCTAATATGTCCACCTCTCTTGCATTCATAACATGTGACTTCTCCATTTTCTTATCTTTCCTTTCATTTTTTCTTCTTTATGTTGTCATCATCTCTCTTCATTCTAGTCTCATGTTGAAGAAGAGTTCCAAATAGATCATAAAGAGAAATTTGAGTGACCTTCCTATTCTCATCAATAGCAGTTCTCTTGGATTCCCACACATTGGGCATGATATCAATTAACTTATCCACAAGTGTTTCATCATCTAACACTTTCTCTCCCATAGACTATAAACTGGTGACTATAATCATAAATCTCTATTGAACATTACATATTTGTTCACCATAAGGAAATTTGAAGCCATGGTATTCAGCTCTAAGCATAGATCTCCTAGTCTCAATCACTTTAGAAGTTCCAAAGTGTGTAACCTCTAACTTCTTCCAGATACAATTAGCTTCTTCACAAGAAGAAATTTGGCTATATATATTTCTAGTCATTGAAAAAAGTAAAGTATTGCGTACCTTATAATTGAGTTGATACTCTTTCTTTTCCTGGTTAGTGATAGTTCTAACTTCCTTATCAGGAATTTTATAATCACCAGTAAGGATAACAAAGTTGTCCACTCCAGTATTGATAACAAAAGTCTTCATTCGATCTCTCCAGTACTCATAGTCATTACCATCAATGATTGGTGGTCTTGTAGGATTTAGATTATCAATGGAACCAACATTGATTCCTGCCATACTTAAAATATCATTCGGCACAAAAACTTGTTAGTAGAAAAAGTACATAGTAACAAAGTTCAGAATGACAAAGTTAGGAATGACAAGGTTTATAATGACAAAGTTCGGAATGACAAATAACTTTGTAAGACAATATGAATAATAGAAGAAAAAGAGCAAGAAAAACTTAGACGTGAGTATAAGTATTTCAGAAACCTCCTCTGATACAAATTGTAGGATCAAAATAATGATGTAGATGCTCAATATACAAGAGGGGGGTGAAATGTATACTTAATAATTTCTTTTAACAAAGGAAAGAGCTAAGTTTAACAAATTTAAACTATGCAAATTCACAACGCCTCTAACACCAATTGAAAAATCAGAATAAGGAATGAAGTTATAAACTTCAAGTTCTATGTACTTACTTAAACCTGGAAAGAGATTCAGAAAGAAGGTTCCAGAAATATGGATCCGGAAATTGAAACTTAACTAAAGATTACAATATGATATTCTACCTTAAAGTGTATAGAATCTAAATGAAACAGAGTACAAGTAGGGAAGTATAACAAAGTTATACTTTCCTTACAATACAATGTGCATCAGAAACAAACAAGTAGTAAAACTAAAAGTAACAAGATATAAGTCTTTTAACCCAAAGAGAAGGGTATCCAACAACCATGGATAAAGGTCCCTTGATTTATACTTTCAAGAAAGTCTGTCTTACCCACACCAGGGTAAGCCCTCGATACAAATATCGGAATCTCTATCTTGCTCTCCCCGCAAGCCCTCAACATCAAGGTAGGTGGAACCTCTATCTTACTCAGCAAGGAAGCCCTAGAACTTCAAGTTAGTCGGCACCTCTGTCTTCCTATCCCCGGAAGTCCTCGAATGTAATCACCAACATTCGGAGTCGCACAAAGAAAAAACTGAACGAGTGGTTCAGTACGCACAAGGCATGAAAAGATTTCTCTCTCTAGAAATCACCTTAGCATCATGTGGTCTCTAGATCGATCAACTTCTATGTCGTTGTGAGCACTTTCAAATGAGCTCCTATTTATAGGCAAGGTCGGCCTCCTTTCCAACGGTCATATTTTCCTTAAAAATCGGAGGGACCTATACACATGTAACATAACCAACAGTTAGTTTATAACAGAATAGATGACATCGTTTTATAACAAAACAAGTCTAACAGAATATACTACATCGTTTTAAGTCTAACACAAAAGTTCGGAGTGAAGGTTCATAGTGTAAACAAAATTTCAAAGAATAGACAAATTATAAATGTGTAAGAAACATGAATGTTCAGAGTCTAAAAAAAATAATATTCGGAGTGTAAATAAATTCGGAGTGTATAAAGCAAAGATAATCAGATTCTGTTTAATAGTTGAATTCAGAATGAGAATTCAGAATGAGAATTCGTCCTCAGAATTTAAATGAGAATTGGTAATCATGATTCGTCATTAGATTTCGATGTCGAACTTCATGAGAGTTCGTATCCAGAATTTGGAGTAGAAATTTATCAGAGTTCGTATCCATAATTCGGAGTAGAAATTTATTAGAGTTCGTATCCAGAATTCAGAGCCTAAAACAGAATGCTTCATATCAAAGTTTTAAACGATTCTGAGAATATAGAAATGAATTTGATTCCTATACTTAAGAAAAATATGGATATAGATAATGAAAATATGAGAATAATAATTTTTCTTACAAAAGCAATCTTCCTTATAAAAGCGACTTTCCTTATAAAAGCAATTTTCCTTATAAAAGCAATTTTTCTTATAAAAGCGATTTTCCTTATAAAAGTGATTTTCCTTATAAAAAGGTGTTTGTGATTTTCAAAACAAGAAGGAATGTAAAAGTCATAAGGAAAACCTTATTGACTCAACAATATCGCCTATGGAAGTAAGTTATTCTTGAACATCATCCATTAAGAATATAGTACTGTTTTTATAAAATAAAACATATAATTGAGATTACTAATATATTTTACACATAATAAAGTTATCCAGGAAGGTCATCATCAAATCAGGGACTTGTACGGATAACATTTCATCAACCAAAATGGTGTTATTAATAGTGGAATATCTATCTAAAGATTTTTGATAGTGGTATATCATCCACCTATAGGTTTTATTATGGTAGTGCATTACCAATACATTTTTAATTGTATTGGTGGTTTATGATCCACAAGATTTATGTCACAGTTTTTCAATACCCACATAGAGTTATGTATTTGTAGAGTATCATCGATCTAGAATTGGTCATGCCTTATTCCTCAGATTATGCTTAATTGTCTATTAACAAAGGGTTTCTGAAGGATAATTTACCAAAATGGGTACTCATGGAGAAGTATCATTCACCTGGCATATATGATAGTGATAAGTCATTCACACTATTAATTATACAATTATTCATATATCTTTCTTCGTTGAGGCATGTTATTTCCATGGATATATAATCTCATTTTTTCATCTTTCCAAAGTAAGTATGATCAGACATGGTTCTTTTGTAGATTAGTCATAAAATTTTTGTTGTTAAATTATTTTCTTTATTAAAATTTCATATAAATCATGAATGTTAATTTTCTATACTTAGTTGTGAAATTATTGGTGGTGGACTATTGAGTAGTACACACACCTTTCTTATGAACCATGGTACCTAGGTATACATAATGTTATATGTCCTAGGAAAGGAAAAGAACCATGCTGTTATTTATAGTTTAGTAGGTAGATATTGTCAGTATATGGGAGTCAGGATAAGACCATGACTTATTACAACATTTTTTCCTTATGTCTATTTAATTGTGGAATATATTTTATATGCTCTACTAATGTGGATCATTTTTGGTAGTATGACTTGTATGAAAAGTGTTGTAGTTTATTTTAATATAAAATAATGTTAATATTTAGAGAACTCTTGAAATTATTAATTTTATATTTCTTTTAAAGTAATTATTATATGATGATTATTTCTTAAAATAATTTATGTCGTGTATTGATTATCTTTTTACCTAAGGTTATAGTATCTTAACATTTCATATACCAATCTATATCAGTAGTCATCAGTAACTGACATATAGTAGGGTTCTTATGGAACATAGTGAGTTGGTTTATTTATTATGGAGTGAAAATGAATCGAGGATGTTATAATGTGGTATAAAATCCTTTTATTATTCATTCATACTAGATTGTATAAGGTAGATAAGTGATATGATGTTGTTTTGTATTTTTATAGATCTTGTGTATGGGTGTAACTAACTAACTTACATGAACCCTAAGTTACATGGGATTTTATTTTTTTCTCTTCACTAGTAATTTTTTTTCTTTTATTATATGAACTATTCTTCTTGGTTTTAGATATATTGATTTATAGTTTTAATCTCGAACCAAGGTAGAATGTAGTGTGAATTAATTAGTCATTTTCAACATGTAGGGAAAACATTGTAGTTTTATACATTCTTGTGATTAAATTTTTGGTTACTATGATGGATTAGGTTTTTTAAAATGACAGTAATTACATATATATTTATTTGAGATAAATGTTATTGGATAAATATAATTTGTCATCCCACTATTACTAATTATTATTGTGATATTTTCTAACTATTATATGGCCCATGAAATATTTTTTTTGACCAAAGAGTGCATGGAACAGGCTAGAATTGTGAGTTCAATTAGAAGACCCATGTCAACAGGGTTTAAATTTAAGAAATAGAAGCATGAGATTGAAATTTTAAAGACTAAATTGTAATATTTAAACAAATAATAGTAGTTTATTCTCAGTCTTTAACTTTGAATTGTAGTGATAAGAAACTATAGTGACCACCACTATGATTTATGAGGGTTCTAATGGAAATGACCAACCTATATAGAATTCAATGCTTCCATTAAGGCATGCTCTAAATATTTATTACTATATTAGTGAGGTATTACAATTATAATCTTAGTATATATCTCATGGTGAAATAAGTGTAGTGATGACCATGTAAAACATGAATCAATATTTCAAATTGTGGAATCCATCAATAATTGTGAGTTAATGTGAACCAAAGGTTTTATTGATATATATGGAATGTTTTAAAATATATTTGATCATTTTATGTAACCCATGGAGTGAAAAATGACGCTTGAAATATACATTATTGGAGAAACAATGTAAAAATAGTGAGGGGTTAATTTATAAGATATTCAGTATATTGGGATGACCATGAGAGGTATATGAAATTTTTTATTTTATAATTTATTCCAAGAGGATATTTTTTCCTCCAATGTTTTGGAGTTTATGTATATGGTAAATGATGAATATATCTAATATATTATACCAGTCATTTTATTGATCTTGTATGGATTTTTATTACACTTTTAGATAATGAGGAAATTACGGTTGGACATTTTGAATTCATCCAAAGGAACTATATTCAATGAATATAAATATATTAAGATTTATATAATTCTAAATGATATGTAATTGTCTCCATATTATGGAGAAGAAAGATACTATGGGTAGTTTTTATATGTATCATATTTATTTATTTGGGATTGGGAGTGGGTATTATGGTTTCATGTAATGGGATATTGAGAAGTCATGTAAGGATAGAGAAAAAACATTTTATAAGGGAAGTTTTTTTCACTTCCACTAAGATAGTGACCCTTAGTATACCATTATCAATGTTTCCAATATGAACATATATTTCATGGCTATGATTTAAAACAGAATGTGTGTGTTTTAAAGCGATTTTATTGTTCCCAAAAAAATTTATTATGATATAAAATAATATGTGTCTAGAATACATAGATATATTTATACATGGTAGTAAGATTAGGTCAATGAGAATATTATAACATTGACAGCTGGTGTACTTTAAGTCAAATAGGTTTTAGAGGATATCATAATCCTAGGATTCAGAGGAAATAATGTGAGGTAGGTGATGTCCCTGAGGGTATTCATGAAATAGAAGAATATGATTAGGGATTAGGAAAGCTCCACACAATTGATCAATCTTCTACCATGAATTTTAGAGATACATTGATAAATATAGGTATGATTCATTTTACATCAACCCTAGAATATATTTTAATTGATATTTGTGATTCTCAATCCTTCATGTCTTAATATCTAATGGTGGTCATGTTATTATTTATATGTTTTTTACAAAAAAATTATATCAATATTCCATATTTAATGAATATAGTCTATCTAGATTTGTCTAGTGTGGTATATAGTGATTAGTGGATGTAGGATTCTTTGAGGTTCATCATGTTGGAGATGCATTGTTTTTATGGTATCATAGGGATGAATTTTTACACTTGATTGTAAATTAATCGATTTATATAAATAATTGGAATTTTTTTCATAAATAGTGATTAATATACTTTTAGAACTGGGTTATAATGTTTTCACTTCATTTCGGTTCTGGGTCGTTTTTCTCTCATGTTAGGTGTGAAGTGTTTTAAATAATATGGTGTTAATTCCTAATTTTCATGGCCTATAATTCCATCCCTAGGCTCCCCTTGAACCCCACACAAGATCTCCATGAAATACCCCTCGGATCCCCTTTGAATTTGGAGATCAATGTCAAGCTTAAGGGTGGATAGAACATGTCACATGGTTTGGCAACACATTTTACTAGACCATGAAGCCAACCATGTTGGGTTTCCATCACATTAAAAATATTTTTGTAATTCCAATTTTTCCCATCCAGAATAATCTCTATTGATCCCATTTGATCATCATTATGTGTCTCACAAACATGGAAGGATCCTAAGTTCCACTAAGCTCCTTAGTAACACATTTTTTATGTGGTTTTTGGCGGGGAAACTTCAAAATCATGAATCAAGTGATTTTATCTTTGTTTTATTCCTTCTCCTTGGGATTTACATTAACCTTCATGATGTTCTAAATTTTCCAGTATCCAGGGTTCATACCATAGGGTGGATTTAGTATCTTTTTGGTGAATTCTTGTGAAGTGCTATTTTTCTTCATTCCCTTGTGGGGCATCATTGTTGCGATTAATGTTTCATAGAACAATTTAGGGTTTTAATGAACAACCTAGGTGATTACATGCGTAAGAATACTTTGATGAGTTATATTTTCTTGATTTATGTTTTTAGCATGTTCCTCTTCCACTGTGATTAGTATAATTTTTTTTGAAGAATAGATTATGTGGTTTACTTTAAAGTGGCATTTTTGTGCAAAAATGAGTGTTTTCATGTGTATACCATGTTTTATCAACTGGGGTTGTTTTGTGGTTCATTAAATGAATTTACTAAATGTTTTTAGGGATTCCAAATACGCATGGTTTTTCTATTTTTGGGTGTTTTCCCATAATAGTTTGTTTTTAATGGGTTTTATTTGTAAAGACTAATTACACTTCTTACTATTGTTTTATGAATAGTATAAATGATTTATTGAGTTACAAAAAGGGAGAAAAACATATTGGTTTACTGTTGGAGGGTGTATATTATAAACATTGGGTTTTAAAGGTGATGTTGTGATTTAAGATGTCCAAAATTTTGAGAATATTTTATTAATTATTGAAACTTTTGATTAAATTAGATGATAGTTGTGAAACATGATTGTGAGTAGTTTTGTGTTATTATGATGTTAAAATGAATTTGAATGTGAAAGGGGTATTATGTGACATTATTTTATTCTTTTTTGTGTGTTTTTTATTTTGAAATGGAATTTTCATGTGAAAATAGTACTTTATAATATGTGGAACTTGTTTGAGCATAAGGGGAATCCCGGGTATCGTGGTGGGAGGACGTGCACCCGTATGCTAGTAATCCAGAGTGGTTTCACCCTTATTTCACATAGAAAGTTTGATGATGACAACAAAAAATGAAAAATAATGATGATGGTGGGGACCACAAGTTTATGGGTATGTTCCAAACAAGTGGCTCGTGTAGGAGGACATATATTAGTTACGATTACATTTCACTGAGATACGAGGTACTAGGGGTTGACAACTAGCTATCTAGGGTTTTTTTACTTGACTAATGCTCATTAAATATTTTATTCTTACCATCGGCGTATGATGTTTTTGGATTGAAAATTCAGTAGAATGTCTATTTTATTTAAAGGTGTACATTCTTCAAAGTACCCCTCTTGAAAAATACTTTCATCTTGAAGTTTCATATCTTTGAAATATTTACTAGAATTATTTTTTATGAAACATACTATATTTTTGTTGTAAAATGTTTATCACATGGAATATATTTTGGTGAATTCTACTAGTCTTAGTGTTATACCATATATACACCATATAGTGTTAGTAGTCTTGGTAATTTTTTTCGTAGGTTTGGATGATGCTTTTAGAACCCGTGGTTCATGTTTCTAGAGGTCCTTCTTGATGTAGTGTCATGGATTTACTTCGAGGGTGAATCCCCCTTTCCATAATGAGGTTATTAGACCAATTATTTTTGCTATCTTACCTTGTGTTAGTATTTTATTTTTTTTGAATTATGTAATTGAATACTATGTTTTTGTAAAGAATGGATTGGTTTGAAAAATTAAAATTCGTTTTATTAACCTTGTTTATTGTTTTATGTTTATAAATTCAGGTAAACCATTTCCAACATTTAATTATGATGACTGAGAACTTGTGCAAGACATTGTGGATTTGGAATGCCTTGTGTGCCATGACGTTGACCGAGTAGGGTGCTTGTTTGATGATGACTAGATCTAGTTTGTAAAAAAAAGTTATTAGAGCAAGGTTTGCTATTTTTGGGTCATATCCTTTTGGAAAATTTTCTGGGTAGACAAGAGATTATATTTTTGTGACATAGCATTTCGATTATGAGTAGTGTGCCTGGACCACACCCCTCAAGACATGATTCATGTCTCCAGGAGAAGTTGGGTTTTATCTGAGTTCCTTTGTTCTCATAGTTCTTTTGTGTTTAGGGGAATGAAAAGAGAGTTAGTTCAATGATCTCAATGAGCTCGTGGGGCTTGATTAGCCATGTGGTTCTGTGGATATTGTCTTAGAACACTCTCCATGATGGTGAAGTGATTGGAATATGTCCTTAAACTAAATTTACAAGATACCCACTGTCACTAATTTACTCTCACTTTTTCTTATGTATCATTGTTACAGACACATGGAAAAATGATTTTGATGTAAAAATGTATTGGATTTAAGTAATGTGAATTTTGTGAAAGGATTTTCTAGGAAATAAGAAATGGTTGAAATCTCATAAGGTGGAAATGAATTTTCAAATATTTTTTGAAATGTTAATGTTTGTACTTACACATATTTTTAATGTCTATATTATGTTAAAGTGGGTTTTGAAAATTTATTTCAAATAGTTATTTATGATCTGTTGAAAAGTGTTTTGAAATGGTATGAGATGTTTTCAAATTAATGTGTATGAAAGGAAAGTTATTTTTCATTGGAATTGTTAGTTTTTTTATTAAAATTTCTGTATGTTTTGAATTGGGTGTTGATTTTGTGACTAGAATCTTTGTGAAAAAGGAAGTGTTCTTTGAATGTATTGGTTTTGAAAAGTTGAAATATTTTTTCTAAAGGCTGGTATTTCTGTGAGAGATCGCATGCATGGGTTTAAATTGGATTATTGGTGGTTAATTGAATAACTTTATGAGTATCATAATTGATATGAGGATGGTTCCCAATGAATCTTGGAAACAAGAATGTGTGAGGCCCATGTGATACAATTGATGAATGTGCTAACAACTGACCCCATTAACCTTCAAGAAAAGACTTATTTTAAGGAAAAAATGTTTGTTTAGAACTAGTATTTTTTGGTGTGCCTTATGTGTTTTAGGGTTGTTGTTGTTGGATATTTTGATTAATATAACCCCTATTTTTTTAATGATGTTTTGGTTTTTGGTTTGGTCCATAAGTTTGGTTGAAGTGTTTGCTAGTTGACTTTTGTTAGAATTGTTTTGGGGAAGAATTTGTGGTTGTTCCCCTCATGTGTTCGACTCTAAATTTTGGTACATTATGTCCAATGGACTAGATGGGTTGGGAGTTTGGGTTTTCTTATTGGCTAGAGTATTCCCCCATAAATAAATAATGAATGATTGAAGTGCGGCCACAGACGATTCACCATTAGAAGTCCCTAAATTTGATCAACAAAAAAACATTATTCTTGATATTTAGAGAATGAGACTAAATCTATTTTATTTTGGTTAATTGTATCCTTGTGCAGTAGTAGAGTGGTTGTATAAGGTTTAAATATACCTTGGTTTTCTAGTTTTCTTGAGTTTCTTAAATCACCAATGGTAGAGTATATCACTGTTGTGACTATAAATTTTATTTGGAAGTGGTGAAGGTGGAATCCGGTGAGGAAGGTGAAATAATTCTGAGGTTGTCACTGGAAGATTATATATAAAAAATTCTCTAGGATTTTTCCCATCTCTTCAATGCAAGGGATCGAGATCAGCCACGAGTGTGGAGAATCTGGTCGTTCGAGGAAGTTATGGTTTTTGTGGTAATCTCATGATGCATGGAACTATATTCAAGGTCACAATCCTTGTAATGTGTATAACTGTAGCTAAGGTCATGTTGGATGAAACGTTTCTACATTGTATTTTCCTTTATTGGAAAAGGTGTTTATTGCGAAACTTTTAATGGGATTTTCTTAAATGAATGCGTGTCTTATTATGAAAACTCCTGAAATTATTTGTATTGAATAAAGGTTCCATCGATTGTGTTCTTTATTCTACTGTTTCTTGTTTGGGGTGATTGGGGCAATTAAAATGGATCTTCGAGGCCCCTATCTTGGAGATGGTTCTAAAAAAGGGTGACTATTTTTCATGATGTGTCATGTTCTGTTGATGTTGTTGGATCATGGTGTAGTTTCTTGTGGCCCCAAAGGAATATGTTCAATTTGGTGATATTTAGTGCCTGACTAAAAGGCCGTAGATAATTCAATCATAAAAGATACAACAGTAGTTCTCATACTAAAGATGGAAAATATTCAAGAAACACCAGGGATGTAAAGAATCATGGTTTCACTTCTGTCTCTGATATTGGATGTGAAGCTGGTTTCAGGTTTCAATGTGGTTGTTTCATTCCAAATGTCCTAGTGTGGTGGATAGGGACATGTGTACCTTATTCATGATGGCAGTAATCAATGTCAGTAAAGAAGTTCCTCCTTGGTGATAATGAGGTGGGGTTGTTTTTTTCTCAAACCCCCATTCTTGAATCCTTGTGGGTGAAACTCTCAATATGGTTGTTCTTATATGAATAACCTAGTATGATTTTTTTGATGTTGTTCCTGGTTGGGCTTAGTAAAGGATGGTGATGCCCGTGGGTGTGGTGAGCCATGTAGTTTCTCTGCTGGTTTGGAGTTTGGTTGATCGACCACTCTTATAGTGGATATTGGATATTATGGTGTATTTTTTGTGTCAGCCCATTCTAGTTGGTTAATATAGTTAGTTCTTATAGTGGGGAGTCTATTTGGGCATCCCCTTGTTGTTGTATTTATTCTGTCTCAGGAAATTATGTTTTATCTTATGGCGGGGAGTCTGTCTGGAGCTCCTCATGTTGGTGTTCAGAATTAGTCTCGGGTGTTGTTATAGCTTTCCCCCATGAGTTTCCATAGAGTTTTTATTAAAAAAATGTATGTTTGGGGAGGGGGTAAGACCATGCGCACGATTTTACACACATTTTTTTGGTAACTGCGCACCCGATCAAGAAGTCATACAGTAGGAGATAAAACCTACCAGATGTCCTCTACATGACAATGCTCCTCTCTCAAGTAATCATGTGTATTTTCCTCTTTGGATAGAAAAGACTGCATGGTTACCGCACGATTTTTCAAACCATGCAGACTAATTGGGCGGATCTTCTAGGACATTAATATATTTTTTCATGGTGTTGTATTGATTGTGGGTAGTCTCATTTGGAGCAATCCAAAAATAAAAATTTTTATGGGGTAAACATTGGGATTGGATCATTTTCCAAAAATTAATTGAATTTTGGTTGTGGTACCCTCATTCAAATTTATTGTTCATTTCACATAATTTGATTGAGCTTTTTCTATTAATGTTTAATTATTTTGTCTTGTGATAATGTTCAATTATGGTTTCCCGTTTCACACAAGTGGTGTAAATTTTAGTTGGATTGATTATATGTTCTTTTGTTTGATCAACTTGAGGTGTTTTGGCCTTTGGGGGTGGGTGACCCTTAGACGGTAATTCCATCACGGCCACTCGAGTTAGCTCACAATCCTCTTTTTCCGTTGGTAGTGTGTTTATTTTCCATTCTTTCAGAACCTCCATTGAACATAGAGATGTTATTTTGTTTTTTTTACTCTACCTTGTTGTGGATTTCTAGGAGAGGAAATCATTACGGTGGGGAGAATTTTCACAGCCGAGTTATTAGTTTTCAATTCATTTCGGTTCACGGACATTTTCCTCGCATGATGGGTGTGACATGTTTGAAATATTAGGGTATCATTTCATATATTTCATGGCCTATATTTCCATACCTAGTCTCTCCTTGAATCCCTTGCTATGTAACCTTGAATTCCCAATTTCATCCCATTTGAATTTGGAGCAAAATAAAATGTTTTTTGGGTGGATAGAATATGTCACACATTTTAACCATACAGTTTAATAAACCATGCATCCAAATTATGCTGGATTTCCATCACATTTATAATCTTTTTGTAATTTCAATTTTTCCATTACATAATAAACACTATTGCTCCAATTTCTTTTTCATTTCATACACAACATCTATAGAAGGATCCCATTCTCGCACAACCTTCTTAGTAACCCATTTTTGATGGGGTTTTTGGTGGAGAAACCACAAAATCCAGAAATTAATTGATTATTTGTTTATTTTAGTCCATATAGATAGCGGTTACATCCTCTATATTGATGTTAAAAAAAGTCCAGTAGCTTGGGTTCATTCCTAGAGTTCTATTTTGCGTATTTTTAGTGAAATATTTTGGATTAGGGTTCCTTTTATTTCCCTTGTGGTGTAGTGGTTGTGGGGTAGAAGTTTAAAACAATGATTTGGGGTTTAAATGAAAAATTTAGGTTATCATATGTGTAATCACTCTTATATGAGTTATATTTTCTTTATTTTTGTTTTTAGCATGTTCCACTTCCATTGTGATTGGTGCGAAAACCTTTTTTGGTAGAATTTAAAATGTGGTTTATTTTAAAGTGGTAGTTTTGTGTAAAAATGTGTTTTTTTCATGTGTATCCCATGTTGTATCAATTGAGGTTGTTTTATGGTTCATGAAAAAACTTTATTAAATGCTGTTAGGGATTCCAATTCTGGTTGGGTATGGTGTTGTTCCATGTTTTCCGTTAATGTATTTTTTTTTGAATCAGTTTTATGTGCAAAGCCTCAATACACTTCTTGAAATTGTTTTATGAAGAGTCTAAATGATTTATTGAGTTACAAAAATGGTGGAAGACATGTTGTTGTAATGTTTGGTGGGTTTATGTTCTCAAAATAGGGTTTCAAAAGGGAAGGTGGTGATTTTTTATTTCAAACATTTTGGGGACATTTTAGGAATTGTTGAAACAATTTATTAAATTGTAAGGATGGTGCAAAACATGTTTGTGGAAATTTATGGGTGAGTTTTATTTTATAATTAATTTTAAGGTGAAAGGATTATTATGTGAAATTCTTGTGGGTTGTTTGGTGTGAGTGTTATTTTTAAATTGAATTTTGAGATGAAAATGACACTTTATAAGAAGTGGAATGTTTTTTAGCACAAGAGGGAAATCCCGTGTATCAAGGTGGGCAGACGTGTACTAGTATGCTAGTGATTCAGAGTTGTTTCATCGTTTATTCATGTAGAAATTTTGATGATTACAATAATAAATTTGCTATTATGATAATGTTGGGGACTAATTGGTTATCAGTATGTTCCCTACAAGTGGCTCATACGTGAGAGCAAATATTTTTTATGGTTACTTTTCACCGAGATAAGAGGTACCTCAGGACAACAACTAGCTAGTGAATAGGTTTATTTATATTGACTAGTGCTCATTGGATATTTTTAATTAACATCAACATACAATGTGTTTTTCTTGAAAATTCAGTATAATTTTTTTACTTTTAATTGCACAATCTTAAATATAGCCCACTTGAAAACTGTTTTCATCTTGGAGTATCCTATCTTTGAAATTGTTACAATCATTATACTTTATAAAATAAGAAACAATTTTGTGTTAAAATTATTATCACATGGAAGGTATTTGGGTGGAATCCTACTAGGATTAGACTCACACCATGCTTACACCCTTGGGTGTAAGTATACTTGGTAATTTTTGTCGTAAGTTTGGGTGAAGCTTTCAGAACTGGTGGTTCGGGTTGCTTGCGGTCCTTCTTGATACAGTGTTATGGAGTTGTCTTGAGGGAGATTCCCCATTTACATGAGGTGTTTCTTAGGCCATTATTTTTTGGATTTTTTCCTTGTGTTATCCTTGGGGATTATGTTTAAATTATGTAATTCAATTGTAGATTTTTTGAAATAATGGTTTGGTTTGAAAATTTCTCATTCGTTTTATTCGCCTTGTTGGTTGTTTTATGTTTATAAATTTTGCTAAATCATTTCCTTATGATACTGAGGAACTTGTTCCAACCAGTGTGGATTAGGAATTCCCTTCGGGCCTTCCCATGGACTAGGTGTAGTGCCGATTTGATGGAGATCAGATCGGGTTCTTGACATATACATTTTACAATTAGTTCGATTTATAGGTTTGTCTCTAGGGTCTTGAACATTGATAATTGGATGTGAATATGAAAAAATTTTATAATATTATCAAGATCTATAAGGATGTGAGTCGTTATTTTTTTTTAAAATATGTTCGTAACCTCAATGTTTTAAAGAGGATCATGATTCAATGTTTATCATGATGATTCTTGTGAAATAGATGTTTTAAAATATCCATAATATCATGATGTGGTTAGAAATAGTTAATGAATGGAAAGAACATATTATGACTATATATATAATCCAATTGGATTTTTATTATTTGATTGAGTATTTATATGAATGTTTATTTTTTTGGAATACATTTGGATTCAAGGATAGTGAAATATGTCACATATGTTCATGTGGAATTTTGACTTCATTGATAGGATTTGTATCACAGAATAGAAGATAGTTATTACATATAAATAATGTTATATACATGATGTACTATGTAAAAAATAACTTCAGAGATAACATCATGGATCATCTCATATGATCTATGATGATGAGTTTGTGCTATAGTTTGATTCATCATTAATATAATTACTAACTCTAATGATATATTGATACACAATGATTAAATAAGGGATGAAAGTCCCTTTGGGATACTTATAGTGATATCATGATCATAATGAAGAAGTGAAATAAGACTGAGAGTCTAATATGTGGATTTAGTTTCCTTAGTGTTTCATTCATGATCCTTATTGATGCTTAGTAGTGTATAATTTTAGAGAGGTGTTTTATGATGGGTTGTTTTTAAAACCATAATAATTATTGTGTATGAATTTTATTTAAATTCAAATAAAATTTTGGATTTCGTTATATTTTTTACGATGGATGGGTTGGAGTAGGATTGAGATCTAGTTTTAGGGAATCTATTTGGTGATGAGAATTTTACCAAGTAGAAAATTATCGCATGATTTATTGATAGTTCCATTAATTTTTCAAAAAGGAGAGGAAATTCATAACCTTAATATGAGTGGGAGTTTTTTAAGGATTTAATATAGAATATACAGGCTACCATTGTTCTGGTGGAGTCATAAGTAAGTTACTTTTTTCGTTTTCTCATTTTTTTATATTTTAATTGTAATTAATAAAATAAGATTTAATTGCATAAAAATAGTATTTCCTCCTATTTTATCCTTTGTTGTTCCTCCCACAAGCATGGCTATTATTTATTCTGGATAAAATAATTGTGTTAATTTTCATTGGGAAATGTTACATGACACCCCAACACTCCTATAATATTTCTAATAATATTTTTATATGGGTTGATATTGAATCATTGATAGATCGATAAATATTTTATCCTAGGATTCATGATTTATTTTATTGTCCTTCAAACCAACATACGGTATTTTAAAAAAAAGAACCTATATTTCGTAGGTATATAGTTCATTTCACCCCCTTTTGATTTTAGATATTTGGCCATAGGAATATGATACAAGGGAAATGAAAAATTTATCAGTATTCTCTTAAACTAAATCAATTTAGTTCCATTATATTAATATTGTGTGAATAGGGTTAAGGAAGGTTGTGAGTAGTGTGTGCCAGGTGTGTATGGGAATTTTTTCCCCAAAAGACTATTTACTATATGAATTGAAGTTTAAAACAAAGTATCTAGATTTTATATTGGATCAAATGATTGGGAATTTCCCATAGGATCCTAGTGGAATATCCTAGTGCATTACATAATATAGAATTTATTTAAATCAAGCTATGTTAGGGATAAGTTAACATAAGCTTACATATTTTATTAAAATAATGTATTCTATGAATAACCATTTAGGATTTAATTTTTTTAATTATATATTATGGTCTTCAATGTTAAATATTTAATTTTGATTGCTAATTATTATATTTCAAGTTCCCCATCTTGAAAATACATGATTGATTGTGGAATCTTAACCAACATAGTTTTGTTTTTCTATCTCATATATAGAGACACATCATTTTTATACATTTCTAAAAAAATGTTTTTATATAAAAATCATAATAGTAATAAAAACTATGATCGAAAGGTTTAATGTCTTTGGAAAATTAGCTCCATACATCACCTGTATATAATAATTATTAAAAAAATATCAAAATCCATATTTTGTATCATCCTACATGCTATCATGTTCTAATTAATATATATAATCACCCAAGATAAACTTAAATGAAATGGGAATGCTAAAATCCCAGTAAGTAGGGTAATACAAAATAAGTGAAAATGAAAATAATCAATAGTATATAAGTGAGAATAATCAATATCATCATATCATAAGAACTAGATCATCATCTTAATCCTAATAAAATCAATTCAAAATTTCATGGAATGTGGAATATTCGAAATAATTAAGCATCATTGTATTGTGTTGAAATACCTCCTTGTTTTTTGAATAAAAACTCAATCTTGTTCGTGAATCACGTCTGTGTATATGTAATAACAAAATAATTTTGTATAAATATGGAATCATCTTCACTCATAATACAATAGGCACTTGAGATATAACACATTACCAAGATCATTGATGAGATATATAATTTCAATACCACATTTCACATCATAAAAATTGCATAATCATGCATGTCATATGGAAAGGGAACATATATCAATCGTGGTCATAAAATAAACACATCTAACGGAATGAGTTTCAAAATTTCCTTGAAACATATTCTTTAATTCCTAACCATGTGGGTTATAAAACCAATATGGTAAATATTATTGTAAAATAATGAAATCATCATTATTGACTAGAGATGAAAAAATCAGGTGGAGATTATATGATGTTTTGGTAAAATAAATTATTTTTGGGTTTTTTTAATTATTTAATTATAATTCCTTTAAACCAAGTAAAAAAATATATATCCCTTGAAAAAAAGTGAATTAATTATGAATGCAAATTTTATGTAAATTTAAAAAACGACGATATAGTAAATATTGGGAATGATAAGAGAACACAAAAATGATTTAACTGGGTTTGAGAATCCCCTTTTTTAAATACTTATTTATTTTATATCTTTTCCACCTCTAGAATAATAAAATTAGTTTTATTAAGATATAGAACCAAAATTTGATGATATATATGTTTTAATAATTGATCCATTATAAATAATTGATTTTATTCCTTATTTTCTTTTCTTAGTGGTGAAATGTTTTGATATAACATTTTCCATAGATATAATATTTTTCCTCAATTAATGATATTTATTTATTTCTATATTTAAATTGTTAATATTAAGTAAAATATTACAAATATATTTATATTATATATTAATTTGTTTTTAAAAATTTAATGTAATAATCCATAATGTTTGTGAAAATTGGAGAGTTAGAAATATCCCCTAGGTGGTGAAGTGGTTGTTGTAGGGACCCTTCCATAATATAGGGAAGGAGAATTATTTGTTATAAATATAGTAAATTTAGTAGGTTAAAATAAATAATATAATTTTATAATCCCACTCAATTAATTTTATATGATTTTTTTTGAATGAGATGTATATAAAGTGGAGGAGAAGTGGAAATTGAGAGAAATAGTTGATATAGACATACTATATTTTACATGTCACATCTTTTCTCCGACACTATACTCCAAGAATTCATGGAATTGATTGATACTAGAACATCTATATGGATATTATGGGGCTTATGAAATGAAATTCAAGTTGTTATTTGGATTTGGTAAGTGAATGTCACTTTTTTTCAAGGGGTTGGAGATGGTGTATTTATAATTGAGGATAAGGGATTTTTTTTTGTTCAAAATAAAATATAATTTCTATTATCATCATCATCAAATATTATAATAGAAATCAGAATATATATATAAATATATTAAAATAATTTTTGGACTTATAATTCCTTCCAAATCGAAATTCATTGTTTTTATTAAGAAACGATATTAAAAATTAAAAAATTGATACTTTTATGGAATACTTTAGAGTGTAAATTTTGAAAATAATTTAATGTTTTAAATTTAATTTTAATGTTTTATTTGACATATTTATTATGATTTTGTCAATTCCTCAAATTATAGAATCAATTAAATCATTATTTTACCATTATTTAAGTTATTTAAAACAAATGTATTATGAATTATCATTATTTTTTCTATTTATGTGAAAATAAATGTCTTTAAAAAATTTTAAAAAACCCAATATAAAATTTCGATTAGATGAATCTAAAAATAAAATTATTTTAATAAAAAAATTTCTAACAGAGATAATTTAATGTTTCTGTATAAAAAATTATAATTTTTATGAACTATATTAAAATAAAATTTATTTAGAAATTTATTATAATTTTTTTTGAGTTTTTAATCATGGTATTTATTTCATTAAAGTAAAGTAGTTTCTTCAATTAAACTTGATAAAAAAATTATTAAAAATTATTAGTTTTTTGAAATATTAATATTCAAAAGGTAGTTTTACAATCCTTAATAGTTGGGTTTCCATTCATAACTGTCACATTACTATTCCACCAAAAATATTACCTTATATAAATATATTATCATTACATCATAAATAATTCAATAAAATTCCCCAAAAAGGAAAATTTTCCTTTACTAAAATTTTGATATGTTTATTAATATTTTGTTTGTTTTTAGTAGTTTTGTTTGTGGGATTGGTAATTATAAAAACATATGGGTGATCCAAATATTTCCATTTAATTTTTAATATGTTTTAATTTTTCCCATTGTAATATTTATAATTTTAATGGAACTAGTTATTAACTAATGTAAAAAATCATTATTAATTAAATTAATATTTAATTTTCTCTATATAAAGATTAAAATTACATTACTATAAAATAAAATTTAGCACAAATTAATCGGGGGAAAAAATTATTTATAATGTTTGGGTTATTAAATTATTTTCCCCATTAGATATTTCATCTTTGAAAGTACACCAAATATTTCAACTGAGAAAAATGCGGGTAATTTTTTTCATACATTCACTGGGATATCTTATCAAATATTAATATATATAGTTCTTCCAAAACAATTTCACAACGTTTTTTTCTAAATGAATAGAATATTGTCTCAATAGATTAAAATCATCAATTTATACACCTCATAAGATATTTTTTCTCTATTTTTACCAGATTTGGATTCAATAAATGTGTGGGATTATCTATGTACTACCTTAGAAGAGATACATAGATCACACTACAAAACTGAACCATTTTTGGTTACGTCCTAGTTGAAAAGACAGTTCTCAGTTTTGATCAATGTTATCAAAGGGGAAAATTATCATATGAATTATCTTTACATTCATTCCAAGAATTATGATTTACATCATTCGTGAAATTAATTAGAAATCTTTATATCCTCCATTAAAAACCATGTCCATTGATGAAGTTTCAGTATACCTTTTCCGCTAACTATGAGTAGCCATTACATGATGTTGGATAGATTTATAATTTTCTTTCATTTCATTAACATAATAAGTTATAATTATTTTCCATTCAAAATATTTTTAAGAAATGTATAAAAATAAAATATGAATGTAATTTTTCTTTGAATACACATAATTTTTTTCCTTTTTCAAAATAATCATTGAGGTAAAAAAGAAAATATCTTATCCATGACATCAACTTATTTTTCTAATGATTTTCATAAACCAATTTATATGAAATCATAAATGAAAATAAAAAATATAAAAATTTATTTTCAATCCTATTAATCTCATGAAAACTTTTTCACAACATTATAACATTAAACCATAATTAGTATTGTTAATATATTTTAAAACATAATATCACTAGCTTACCTTGTGAAATAATAAGATATCAGTAAAAATAAATTTAAAGAAATGGGAAATAATATTGGAAACTGGGGATGTCCTTTACATATAACTATTATAATAACTCTTATCGGTGAAATACTGTATTTGGTAATATCGATTAATCTCTTAGGGGAAACCAAACAACTTAACTATATCCCTTTACCATATTCATTGGAGAGGTATATTAGGATAATCTACCATCTTGTTTTATATTAGTCTAAACCATAATAATAAAAAATGTCTATATACCATAAAATAATTATAAACCATAAAATATTTTATTCAAATCATCATAGTAGAAAATATATTACTTTCAACCATAAGAACAACATTTATGGATTTCAAAATATCAATTTTGTTGAAAAAACTTTTGAAAATACCAAAAAAAGGAATATGGGTTATTAATTATAGAAAAATAGAATAATTTTAGGAAATAAAAATATAAAATAAATGTTATTGAGGAATTAAAAACCATGAAATAAAATAGATTAAATTAATTCATTTTTCTTTTTTTTGTCGAAGCATTATGATTAAAATACATAAAAATAAATCCATTAAAATATTTTAAAATAATGAAAAAATGATAGAAAATGTACATTATAGTTCATTTGGGTCATAATATAAAGATAAAAAATATAATTTTAATAATATGTAGAAGAAAGTAAAATATTTGTAAAATATATTTTTAATTCATTTGAAATGATTATTTTCAGTAAATTACACCTTCGCATGAGTCTGATTGGTCACATACATTGTTCATGAACTTTTATAATAATAATATAATAATTTTTTATAGTATTTAAAACCATTTCTATGATTATAATTTATATAAATTTATTTATTACCATCAATTATTTAATTAATTAATCAATTATGTTTATATTAAATGCTTTGACATTTGGCGGATCATATATCCAAAATATTTGGTAGGTTTACTATGCTCAAAGTTTTCAGTATCCCATAATATCTATAATTATAATAATTAAATTTTTGTCATTTATATATATCGACAATAATTTAAAAAAATCATGAATTATGGTTTTGAGAAATGAATTATCTTACAATCATGGAGATGGTATGTCATACACATGCATAATTAACATTTCCATTTTTCAAAGAGAATGAAATAATGAATTAACGTATCATTTAATCATTAAAAATAATTTATATATCAAATATATCATATAATATCATTACATACTATTACACATCCCATCTATTTGATCTAGTGATGAAAATCATTTCAGACCACTCTACAGAGGTGCTTATCCACAAATAATCACAAACCATGATTCATTTTTCAGTTGATTGAACTATAATATAATAGATAATATTTTTTATTTCCATAAAATATTAATATTTCAATATAAATATATTTTTACATAAAATAATTCTATGCTTATAAAAAGCAATAGTATTTTGTAAAAGAGAATGAAATACCATGATTCACAAGGAACAAATCCTCCCTGCACATTAATGATGGTTCATTTTTAATTTGGTGGAAGATAAAGATGTATATAGGTTATGAAATTATAATGGCTAAATATCAGTGTATTAATGTTATTCCATTTACTATTTAATTCTATGTCATGAATATTTTATATATGCAGAATAAGAAATAAGAAAAATTCTCAATTTTGAACCATATCCCTTCTTTGTAAAACCAATTTATTTTTACATATAAAGCCTTCCTAGGTTTGATTTATCATAATAAGGGTATATAGGATTTTTAGAAGGATTTATTATATGTTTTCATGTAGGTCATGTATGAAAATATGGATTTTTGTGCATGGAGAATATAGGATGGGGGGATTTTTATATGCATGGGAGGGGCCACACATGGAATATTTAAAAGCATTTAAATATATTTATGTACTAGATAATCAAAAAAGAAAAAAATTTATTATTTAAATATACAATATGAGATACTGTATAAATATGATCATCCAATATAGTTTAGATAGTTTTTTAGGTAATTATAATCATTATCAATTAAGTTTAACCCCTGGTAAACATGTCTTATCATTAATCATGATAAAAAAATTATAATTTTTACTATTCATTTGGTTAAAAATCCATATTGGAAATTTGACCTAATATTAAATATGATTATTCAAAATATGGAATTTATATTAAAAAAATTTATTCACATATTTGGAAGTAGTTAATTTAAAAGTAAACCCAAAAAATAAATTAAAAAATTCATTTTTTATGAAAATGAATTTTCAGTTATTGAAATATTTTTAGGCCAAATTAAAGTACAATATTTTTTCTGATAATATTTATTGGATTTTAATCAAGAAAGGGTAACTAATTTAATTTTAAAACTAATAAAATATTTAATGCGACATTTTGAATAATTGAAAGTAAAAGAAATATTAGATAAAAGTTTTTTTTATAACAGTTCAATTATTAATCAAAAAATTTAGAAAATTAACAAAACATAATTCTAAAATAATTTGTTCACACATAATTTATAAAATAAAATATTTTTTTTAAAAAATTAAATTATATATTTTTAAAATCATGACTTGAAATAAAAAAATATAATACATGAAAACTGAATTTGGAATAAATAATGGTTTTCCTTTTTAATTACAGTTAAATAGTATTATTATAATGAATATAAACATAGAAAATATTGTTATAGAATATTAATAACACAAAAAATGATTTACTTGAACATTATTTGGGATATTAAACATAAAAAATAAAAATATTCAGCTTATAGCACTTGTTTAATCTTATAGGTAGTTCACTCATCATCTTGTCAACATCAATATAATCTTTATTTATTTATGTATCTCTACATAAATAACTGTATTGATGTTATTATACATTGAAATTAATAATTTAAAAATATATATGTGAATTTTTTGTCTTCATAGGGTAAAGTATTATGGTTTGATGTAAAAATATAGTATCAAAACCATTGCCTCACATTGAAGTATATTCTTGGATTCCATTCATATAATCTATATTTTCATTTTTAAAAAATAATGTAATCATCTGAAGCCTAAAAATTTTCATTTCATACAATTAAAAATTATTATATATTTAGTTAAGTCATCCCTAAAAAATATTCTTCCATATCGTAGGGCATAAGAAGATTTATCCCACACCCACAATTTAGTTCAACCATAAGCATACAATTAAAGATTTAGCAGGTTAGTAAAGAATAAATATCATGTAATGTGGGTTCCAAAAAATATTTCTCAATGATGATATAGGCTATGAATGGTTGATGTAAAAGTAATAATCAAAAGAGAAATTTAATTTTTAAAAGAAATTTTCAAATCAAATATTTTTTCAGTAATTTTTATCACTTTTAGTAAACATTAATATCTTTTAAAAATAGATAAATTGAAAGTTCTAAATTAAAAATGTATACATATAACATGATTTTAATTTTGAAATATGAAGATTATTTAACACTATTGTATAAACTTGTTAGGTTGGTAATGATAAAAAAAATTAGATCACTTGGGAATATGATTCAAACAATTGATCTAACTTCCTTGGATAAAAATGTTATAAATAGTAAGAAATAATAAATTTAAAAAATCATTTGAGTATGTGAAATTCAAATAATGTAGTTTTAAAAAATAGTTCGTTGATATGATCTATAGATAGAATTTATTAAGTAACAAGATTCTAAAAAACACTAAAAAATGGAAAATGAAATGATAAACTTTCAAGTCAAAATTATTTCATAAATAAAACCCTCTACATATAAATTATTATTATCCAAGATTATAATCATACATGATAAAAATACAATTACTGATTTCAATTGAAATGGGAATTAAGATAATAATTGTAAATTATGTGATGCAACCTAAATTATTAGAAATTGTAGTGTCATGTTATTATAATTGATGTTTCTATCTAACATCCTACAAATGAAAATAAAAACAAACAAGATAAATTATTATTTATAAGGAACAATAATAGCTAAAATAAGAAGGAATGGGGAATAGAAAAGTTGCGATTTACTATGTAAAAAATTCCTAAAGGTTCTAAATTTAATTTTTTCTTATAGATAGATAACCATATAATTATTTTTAATCAAATGGATAGTGTATTGTGGATGATTTTTTTAACAATTTTTTTTCATATGATGTGATTGAAAATTATATAGAGAGAATCCTTGAAATAAGTCTATATTACCATGACATAAATAATTTTTATATTTTGTGAGGAGGGGTTAATGTATGATATATAAGGAAACTTTTTCAGATTATTTTAAGCCCAGATTTCCCACTTAGAGGATTCTAATTTTTCATAGGTGTGGATTTTCTTATGTTTTTTGTAGATTATGATATTAATAATTAATGTAAATTTTTTTCAAAATCCTACATAATTTTTATTAGGAAAGCAGAATGGAACCACTTTTATATCTTAATAATATTCCACTTATTTAGAAGCAGTAGATGTTGAATCTGAAGTACTACTTCTCACTTTTCGATTCCTTGAGTTTTGTAAAACAAAAACACTCATTTATTACATCATTTAATAACTATTTATGTCCCAAATGTTTATTATGTTTATGTAGAAAACATTACCTTTTACCATATATAGAAAAATATATAATTTGTTATGAATATAAATATATCATTATTCATTATGATCCCTATATTGAGAATAAGTTCGATTAATCCCACTCACCTTTAATCATACCATGGGTTAGACTTAATTTTTATCTATCATACTAGTATAGACCATCAGAATAATTGAGGTACCAACACAATCAGATTGATACTCATATGGATTAACATATTAAAAGATTCCATGGAATTAAACATGAATCACTAATATTTATAATCCAAAATAGATATGAATTATTTTCATTGCAAGGATTACCTATAACACTATAATGGTGTTAATAAAAATTGTGTAAGGAATTGAATTAGTCTAGAACATTATGAGAATTCAAGAAATAGTTGTTCTCGGTCATTGAAACTATCTCATAAATATCCCCACTATAGAATAAATTATAAATAACCAACAATTTTATGAGTTGGGAGATGATAAATTTCACAACACCAATCTTTTGATGTTTCTCTTCAGGAAAATATTATTCTTAATCATTATAATAATTTAGATTATTTTCCTTCTACAAAATCCTTTTTAAATTGATTCCCTTCAATAATTATTATTTTTATTACATGTTCAGACATTATTATGATGGAGGTCTTCTGAGGATATGAGTATAGTTAATCAAATCAATCAGATCGAGGGCTGCCTGCTCTAGGAAGACAGATGATGATCATTATATCAAGGGATTTCCGGGACAGGAATGAAGATCTTATTCTAATCATCTCATCAATGGATTCCCTAGAAAGTAATGAAATACATATTATTATGTATAAAACTATATATACCATTAGTAAAGGTTATTTACGAGCCTACATATAAGGGTAAATGAGTTAACAAATTAATATTACTTTTAGTCCATTTTATTTATTACTATTTACTTTACTAATTGTTTTTACATGTTTCTATTTGAAAATTCATGTAATAGAAATTAAATCGTTATACATAAATTTATATATTGTATGTTTTATCAACGTATTGATGAATAGGATATAGAATTCATTGATATTAATCGGATCCACTATGATTCTGAGTGATTACTAGAATAATAATACAAAGATTGAGTCTAATAAATATAATTTAATAGTTATTTTTTTGTTTAATATTTTTAAACAAAAATTAACCCACACTATTGTAAATATATCCATCTAAGGTAATATTAAAATACTAATAATGGTACAAGAGGAGTATTATCCTATGTATATATATACCTTCTATGTTTTTACATTCATTACATATTATATGTAGTTTAATGTTTAGATATATATATTTTTTTCATAATCATTGTTACACTAAAATCTATTTTTAGAAAAGAGTTTGTATTGTATTTTTTATGGAATATAGGATTGTTAAATCTATTGATAATATGAATCCTAATATACCATCTATCATTGATATGAATGATTGTGATTACTGGGGAGGAAAAATGAATTATTTTTTAATCAATATTGCGGTTGATAATTTCTTAATTCTTGATGGAAAATACAATATTTCTGATAAGTAGATTTCAACATTTACAAATTACGAGAAGAAATATTATTAGTTATATTATAAAGTTAGATGTACATTATTGTGTTCTATGATAAGAAATATTTATAGTCAGATATCATCCTGTGAATCTACAAATTGTATTCAGAGTAAATTTGACATTACAAATTTTTCATTATACAAAATTATGAAAACTAGAAAATATTTTCTTAGAGATGATTACCAAGCCATTGAATTTATACCCATAGAGTGAGTTACCAAGATTCACCAACTATTCATGACTATTATAAATAGTTTAAAATCCCTTGGAGAAAAAGGTATTAATGATGTAAATTTGGTTCAAGAATTATTTATATAATACCAAGTGTGTGGGAATAAAAAAGAATAATTGTGGAAGATACAATAATGATAAAAAACCTAATATTAAAGAATTTTTTAGTAATATCATACAATATGTTGGAAGTATTATGAGAGATATTGAGCAAGAAAAAAAATATTAGTGTACCTTTTTTGATAAAATATATTTTACCCTCTAATGTTTAGTCTGTTGATAATGTTGTAATAACATTATGGAAGAAACAAGTTGTTGTTTAAAAGATTCCAGTTCGTCAAATATTTTAGATAATGAGTTAAGTAATCAATTTTGAAGGATGAATAAGATAGTTTTTTACAAATATTTTAAATACCCATACAAGAAAAATGATAAGGATAAATGTGACATGAATGTTTATGAGGTCACTTTTTAGGAATATAAAAAAGGTGGAAAAATATAACATGAATATCTGATGTTGAAAGGAAATGAAAAGAAAAAAAGAAATTTATAAAACAATTCTATGAAATACGACATGAATAAAGGAATGATATTCTTGAAAGCATTTGACATATGGATTACCAATAGTGGATAGTAATCTAATAACTCTTCATATAATCAATACTCTAGATGGTGTAAAATTATTCTTTTATCAAATTCACCCATGGTAAATCCTAATCTAATGGACAAGGAACATATATTTAAATCTCATACTAATATATCATTAAATTAAAATTAATTTGATTAGAAAAAATATAGATATTTTGATAAAGAATATTTCTCAGTAGAAGATAATGGTTAACCTAGTTATAATGGGGTTTCCAGACATGAAAAGTACTTGAAAATGAGAATTTTAAGATTTGTAAAAAATTAACATTAATGATCTTAAAAACTTTAAGGAATACTGAAGAATAATTATTAATTAGAATGAAATTTCATATTTTCCAGAATATCATGATAAAAATAATTTGAAAAAAATAATCTATTTCAAAAGAATTTTTAAAACATTTACGATTTAAATAGTTTACAAACTAATTTTGAAAACTAGACTTCCAAAAATATTAACAATGAAGAAGATAATTTAGCTGCTAAACTGAAATTTGAAATTTATAGAAGGGATAATAATTTATAGATATTTACTAATGTCAAATAATTTTTTTATAATATATTCAAACAAATTCATCCATATTGTGATAATATCGTAATGTGGTGTATATTAATAAACTTATTTCCGTAACAATTAATGTGTTCGTAAAAGTTCAATTTTTTCACAATGTTTCCTTGTTGTAGTCTATAGAAAAATAATATTTCATTAAAAAGAATAATTTTATGTTTTTCTAAAATCAAACTTTTCATAAAAATGCTCCCTCTTATGTTTTTGTTTTTTGAAAATACCAGGCTCCAGAAATTCTTGGTTTGAATTTTTTGTTTGTTTTTAGGATGATAAAGATTGTGCAAAGAGTAAAAAAATCAGTACATAGATGTTTAATTTTTTAGAAACATTAATAGAAAAAATTCATTCTTAATGAAGATAATCATGATAAATGGCGTAAAAGTAAATATTATAGGTAATGATCATGAAGAGATAATTAGAATATGTGACTTTTTTGTTCTTTAAAAACACTTATTCCAAAAAAAATTGTATGACTTATGAAAACCCTTTTAAGAATATTATAGATATATGATGATGGTTACCTTTAGTAATTTATTAATAATAAATTTTTATTAAATATTTACAATAATGAATTTAATACTTCTTCCAATCTGTGTGAAAATGTTTACACACTAAAAATGGAATACTTTATAAGAAAAACATTTCCCCTCTTAGTAAAATAGATGATCAATATTGGATATAAAATAGATGTTTAAGGCACTATAACTATATAATAGTCTCAAATTTGACTATAAAAGTTATTTTTAAGGATACACCCGAACATAGGATTAATATTTCAAATGTCTGTGACCATTTTCAATATGGTAAGAAACATAATTCATGTTTTAAATCTATTAGTGTATTATCATCTTCTGATGCTTTAAAGTTAGTGTATATTTACATATTTGGTCCTAAATGAACTATCTGTATTAATTTAAAATACTAGATATATGTCTTTGTTTATGATTACACTCAACATACATGGGTTTATTTTCTTACCAAAAACAATTGATGGAATTATTTATTTTAAAAAAAATAGATAGAGTAAAAAATGATGAAAACCTCTTTTTAATAACTATTCCTAGTGATCATGTTGGTTAATTTGAAAATTATGATTGAAAAAAATTTTGTGGTATCATAGGAAATGAACATTACTTTTCATCACCTAGAACATCGTAGAAAAATTATTTAGTTCAAAGAACAAATAGAATATTCAAGAAATATCTAGAAACATTGTGAGTTAATAATCACTTTCTAGAATTTTTTGGTTAAAATTGATAGTGAATCCTATTATGTAATAAATGAAGTATTAATTTGAAATTATCCTAATAAGAATATTTTTGAATTATGTACTACAAAGACACCAAAATTTTCCCACATCAAATAATTTGGTTGTAACGTATTTATCCGGAATTATAAAGATAATCAACATAAGGTTTAATCAAAATCTTATGACAGATTGTTTTTATGTTATTACATTAATTCTAAGTCTTATAGATTTTATAATAAAATTTATTGTACATTAGAGGAAATAATTGACATATAATTTGATAAAACTAGTCCATTTTTGTCAATCAACCCCACCCTATATCCACGGATGATGTTTCTAAAACATATATTCACCCATTGTACGAAACATATTATAGTAAGGAATGAAGTCAAGAATTAGTTTATGATGTTATTATTTAATATTATTTTTTACACATTGTTGATGAACATACATTTTAAAACTCAAGAAGTCAGTTATTTATTAGGAATCATCCTAGTGAAATTATCATTTGTGATATTGATCAACCTTTTAGGACAATAAGATTCATATGAACTAAAATTAAACATCTCTATTTTCATATTCATATCTAATATTAAGATATTGATGATGAATTAAGTTATGAATATTAGATTATGTGAAAGAAATATGAATTTAAGGAGTTTTAAAGAAACTAAATAAGGAATCTAGTTAAAGAACCAATAGAAACATCAATAATTAGAGTAAATTAGGTTTCATGGAAAAAATATGATGAAAAGAGAAAAATATTTTTAAATAATTATAAACATTATGCTAAAGGTTATAATTTATAATAGGTAATATAGTGGAAGAAACATATCCTTTATTAGAAAAAATTTAATCTATTCGGATACTTCTCTCCACTATATATTTCTTTAATTTTATTCTATTTATAATGGATATAATGTATCCATTTTCATAATGTTTGTGTGTATAAGCATTTATATATAGAAAACCCACCTTATTTATAAAATAAAAAAAATCTAAAATATGTTTATAAACATTTAAAATACTCATATGGACTCAAAAAAATCCCCTAAATCAAGTTATGATTGTATAAATAGATTTTTGTTTCATAATAATTTTTTCTAAGGGGATGTGGATTGATTTGTTTTTATAAAATAAGTAAATAAAAATGTAATTACTTTATATTTTTAAATGGATGAAATTAAATATGTACCAACACAAAAATCATTGACATATTCCTTTAAAGATCTTATGATGTTTGAGTTTGAAATGATTATGAAAAATGAGTTAAATTATTCTCTTGGTTTTCAAATTTTTAAAAAAATTAATGTAATTTCAATATCTATATATTTGTATATAAAAAATCTTCTTAACAAATTTGAATGGAAAAAATACTAAAATATATAATACTCCCATTGGTTCCTCCAATACTATAGATAATGATAAGGCTAAAAGGCTAGTTGGTCCAAAAAATTAGAGGTAAGACTATAGCATCAATTTACTTAAATTATATTCATATATATTTAATGTTTTTACTATTATTATCTGAAATATTTACTAATAAACCAAAACAATCCCATCACAAGGATAAAAAATGAGTTTTTTATTATCGTATGGGAACTAAAGATTTATTCCTTTTTTATTCCACATGAAATGTGGTTTTAGATTCTTACTTTTGTGGATGTTGACTTTATAGTAAATGTATATTTGGAACTTTTCATTTATTAGGATATTATTTAGTTTTCAGGTAAAATAATAAAAAATGAACAATATAATATTCCACTACAGAAGATGAATATGTAGTAGTTTTATGGTTTACTTATCAAGTATTGTGGATGCATCAAATAAAAAATGATTAAGGAATGATTTTTTCTAAAACATAAATAAATTTTGATAATACAAGTGCCGATAATTTTTTTTATTAATGATGCTCTGGGCTTCCACTACTTTAGACTTCTGTGATGTATTTTTTGTGCCTCATGTTTTTTCAAAATAAAAAATGCTAGATTTTAGTTTTTTACACACACACTCACATTCAAAATGTGCTCGATATGCAGAAATTATTATATAATTTTCAAGGGTTAAAATTTTTTAGGAAAATTATAGTTATTAAATCTATCCATTTTAACCTTAAATAATCATCTTTATAAAAAAACTTTTTCAATTAGTTTTCGTAAAAATCATAATCTGTTTTAATTTTTCAATTTTTTTTAAAAACTATTATATTTTGTTTTCTAATGTAATAAGAAATTCAAGATAAAAAAATTGTAATTTATTATTAATAAAAAACTATAATAATATATTTTTTTACAAAACCAAGAAGAATATATTTATCATATCGATGAAAATTTTCACTCTAAAAGCTACTCTTCTTTTATTTAGGATTTTCAATATTTCATTAGATTATATGTTGTTGTTATAATATTAGTTTCATACAAAAATCGTTTTTTATCAATATTACATAATTTTTTTTAAAATGTAAATGATTCTCAATCAGATAAAAGATTTACAAAATTAATAATACAATTAACGTTTTAAAAAAATTCATCAAATAAATCACAACAACCTGGTTAGATTAGGTTTTCATATCAAATGCTATTTTTCATATTGGAGATAAATTTCCACCTAGAGAGCCTATATAGGGGTGTCACCTTATATCCCATATTAGTTTTTGAAGGTTTTCTCATATGATATGTTTTACCCTTCCTATCCTAAAGTCTGATTATATTCTTTACCATATGATCATCAGTCTTAGATCCAATTTCAATATAATACTAATAGGATAATTCTATATGGTTTTTCAGCAGTAAAAGACTCATTGAGTGATCATGGTTTGAAAAGTATTATTCTACTCTCAAGAGGATAATTTCATTTCATGTATGGGAATATCATTATGTATAGATAATGGAAAAATATTTTGATTTATATTATCCTGATGTAGTTTTGGAATTATATTCTTATGTGAAATACTTAAAAGAGGATGGTAAGGATAAGGTTTCCTTTACCATGTTTGGGAAGTGGTAAAATATTTCTTATATATGGGTTGTAGACTTGGTTTGTGTTCTATCCGAATGAGAAGCTTATTTACCATCTCACATGTTACCAAACAATTTTGTAACTTTTGATATGAAAAAAGATGAAGACTATATATTTTCATTTATTTGAGAATGTATGGAATGTATAACGTCTCAAACCAATTAATATATTTATTTACTTATGGGTTCAAGGGTATATGATCCCTAAGAAAGGTAATGGGAATACGTTAATATTAACTTGGGTTTTTGTTATTAATTATATTCTAAGAATATGAATGATTTAAATTTTTGGGTTTATCTTCATTATGGTGGATAATATAAAAATATTTTCATTCAAGTCATAGATAATAACGTTTTTGGAATTTATTATAACGATGATATTTTAGCATATGAAATTGTTCATTTTATAAAATAAATCATATCCAATGAAGTAAAATATTTCATCTATCAGTGATGAATCTATGTTGTGTATAAAATTTGTTTTTGATTCTAAATCGCGATTTTTTACAAAAAATGGTGATAGGGATACATCAGATTCCCAAAATTTAATTAAATCGGTGGAAGGGAAAAAATAGGAAATAATGGATGGGACTTTTCCACCTATGAATAAAAATAAAAAAATAAAATGTATGATGATTTTTTTAGAAGATAGTAGATCATAAGGCTTAGAAGTACCCAAGGGATATGGAGTAGATAATTTACCTAGTAGACAATAAATAATTAAGAACCAAAGTACAAAAAATATTGATATTGAAGGGAAACGAGGAAATTAAAAATAAAACATTTAATGAATCAATGATTGTAGAATGTTTTTTCAATGAAGTATAAAGAGATTTTGAGAATTTTGTTCCTCTAACATCTTACACCAACCAAGAAATTACATAAAAAGGGTTTTATTTTGAAGAAATATTTGTTATTCATATCGATATCATTTTTCTAGAAAGACGAGGTGAAAATAATTTTCTTTTACAAAAGAACCGGTTCTAAATCTTCATAATAAAAAATCGGAACCTAAATCATCTAGAAAGGGTTGATTAATAATAGAAAGGAATTTAGATGAATAACATGATAAAGAGGTTGATAGGGATGTTAATTATAGATATAAAGAATAATATTATGTTGTATAAGAAGAAGATGATGATGAAGTATACAAAGTAGAAGATGTGAATTGAGAAAAAAGAAGATGACAATGATGAAGAAACTCACATAGTTAAGTAATAATCATAATCATCTTCATTTTCATCAGATATACCTTCTCAGTCCCCTAATGATAAAAAATGAAAAAGTTCCCACAAAAAAATCATCATTTCAAAAGGAAGCATAATTTTCATAAAAAAAAGATAGATATGATCAAAAAGAAAATACCAAAGTATATAAAAAAGTTGAAAATGATAAAGATATTTCAATTAATATAATTTAAGATTAAATTAATGTATTAATGAAATAGGAAAAAAAATTAATATAATTTTATACCATAAATAGAAAAATAAAACCACAAAAACTGCCTTTTGGTTTATCAGATTTAGAGGAAACCATTAATAAATTTTTTTTTTATATTTTCCAATTCTTAAAGGGATTAGATTCCACAATTCCAAACATTCCTAACCTTGAAGCTAAATTTCAGTAAATTTAGAATAGTCGTGATGAAAAATTAGAGTCAATAAAAGTATTAATAGAATTATTTATTTAGATTGAATCACAGTTGAAAAAATTTATAGAAGACTCTAGTACTTATAAAAGATCAGGAAATCATATGGGTAATTGTCCTATCACACTAGACTCTGATATTCATTTTCATAATTCCCAGTTTTAGGATGTGAAACTATGTTTTCCAGAATCATATGATTCTTTTATCAAATTATCATCAAATATGGAGGGTAGAATTATGTTTTTAGATGAATCAATGATACTATGGATTAGCGTACTTATGATGTAGATGTTTTGAAACAAAATATCAACAATTTTGAGTTAGATATGATCAAAAGTAGATCATGTGAATATGAATTGATTATCATAGGAAAACATAACAAATAACATTCATAGAATGTTAAAAGTATGATAGGTGCTGTTTAGAAACAGGATGTCCAAAAGAAAATATCATGAAGCTGGAGAAGTATTGGCATGATTTCCAGAAGACAAAGGATTTTGTGAATTACTTGATGAAGAAATAATAATTATTTTCTTTGATCTCAGGATGAATTCTTGTGAAAAAATCATTTTTTATAACAGATTAAATTTTATCGAATTACATTATTCGTGATTTTTTTCCAATTATAAATTCTTAAATATTTTATCATCTTTACGGGGATGATTAGCCAGCTTAATATTTTTTGTTTGTTATTTTTCTTACAATTTTTTAAATAAAAGTTTCATTACAATTGTTTTTGAAAATCATAATGGGAGAGAATATTTAAAAAAAGAGTTTCATGTTATTCTGAGTGGGAGAATGTCGTATAAAGGGAAAATTTCATCCTAAGAGGGAGAAGTATTCTTTAAGGATGAATCATTATAATAAATTCTATTCTAATAAAAAGAGTTATAAAAATAGGGGAGGTTAATTTATAAAGAATAACTTTAGAGATATTAAAATGAACAATGGGATGTAAGTATAAGGCCCTAGCCTTAAACCTTACTTAATCTTGAGTTATTACAAGATTACACATTGAGGATCTTTTCGGGTTTAGAGTTTTAGAGAATTAGATCATAAAACATTCATTACATTCCACATATAAACAAAGTGGTTACATAAAGATAGTATTCTTCATTCCCATCAATGGAAACATATTTCTAATAAAACATGGATTCTTTCTTGATACTTCCTTGACACTATCATCATATCATGTACCTTTCCCTTGACCTGTGAAAAACATTTCAAAAAAACTTGGGATGAGCATAAAAAGATCAGTAAGGGATATAAAAATATGGAAAGGAAACATGAGTACATATATACATAAGGATGAGATCATACTTTACCCATAAAACATAAGCACTTTAACATACCTCATCAAATCATGAATAAATATTAGAAATCATAAGACATAAAGGTAACTTGAGGCATTCATAACATTCTTACGTAGGGAGTAACCCTCTTGGTTACATTTGGAATACCCATCACAGTATATTCCCTAAATCTCTTCAGAGAATCCTTAACGTTTCACTCCTTCGCGTTACCCAATGCATTGGAGAGCTATATCGGGCTCATCTGCCCTTAGATTATCACGGAACCACCCGTCTTCATAATAATGCCCAAGAACCTCAACATAGTCGTATCACATAAAACATGCATAAATGAAACATAACATTTCCACCTTTTAATCACAAGATATCAATACAACACAATGATATAAAAACATTATGAAAACCATTTTCGATACCAAAATAAATGAAAAGTAAAACATGGTATTTATTTTTCTTTTAAACGAAGGTATGGCTTGTAGAGGAAGTCGAAACTCAAATAATGGTCACGGCGGCGGAGAAGTCGTTGTCGCCACATACGTACGACAAAAACATTCCCTTTTGTCGTTTAGTAAAACGCTTCGTATAAAAAATATTTCTTTTGGATAAACGTAAAAGTCAAAGGGTTTTATACACCATATAAAAGAAGGTTGTGTATAAAACAAAATATGCCTCAATGAAAGGAGATTGAGACGAAGTCCCATACCTCGGGTCCGACTTGACTCGATCGTTCTTTAATGTCCTGAATAATAAACTTGAGTTAATTTATACTTGTTTAAGAACCTTTTTCAAGTTCATTATTCCTTTTATATCACTTATTTCCATGTCATGAACACTATGTAATTATTTAAGTTAATAACGGTCGTTTTAACGATCATTGGTACTTGAGTAAAAAATAAGCCCTTTATAATTACATGTTGTTCATGTATCCATTATATCCAGAATGGTATTCATGATGTAGATATCATATATGTCATATATATCCAGTACATGCATGCATTTATAATATTACATAATCATTTAGAGGTAAGAAATTAAATGCACCGTTCATGGAGACGGTAAGCCGTACGTACGCATGAACGCTACTTCCATTTCTATTTCATATTTTATAGAATTGAATCATCATGATATAAAGTTATATTATAATTCCAGTATAATATCATATATAATATCATATTTCCATCCTTTATACGTCCCACATATGGTATTTAACGAATCAACTCACTTTAAGGGGGCGGTAGTCCACACTTCTTTAAATGAAGATATCGCGTTCACCCATAATGGAAACCATAAAGGTATGACCAAAAAGGAAAATACAGAATCTTAAGGAAAACATAAACATATTACATATCATATATAAATATAGTGACATCTTAATGGGCACCTTTGAAGGTGTTAAAATAATGTTGAACAATCATCGTTTCTGGAGGCATAAATTCACCATCCACGGAAACCGTATGTTCTTTAACCATTAGATGTAGGTGTGTGTAAGTGTAGCTTGAATAAATCTTATAACAACATCCTAGTATATTTAAGATACTGTAGTTGTTACAAAATAAATAAATAAAAAGAGTTTATGGGGTTGGAGAAGCAAAATAAAACAAACGGACTCAAGTGAAGACTTTACCTTAAAATCGGGTAACTCCCTTTGGTTTGAGCTCAAAGGCTTCCTTGGGAAGACTTCTGCCCAAAGTGAGGCTTTAATGAGTAATAGAGGGAAGTGGAGAGACAAAATGGGCAGGGGTTGGCCGAGCCAAAGGCTTTGGGAGTGTGGGTAATGAGGTAGAGGTGGGGGCCTTTTATAAGAGGAGAGGAGGGGCACTCTTGGAAAGTAAAGAAATATTACTTTATTTGAAAATGAGTTTCGGATTTAAATAGTCCCACATTGATATAATTCGAGGATAAGGTGATAAGGGTTCTAAATCTACCCATCCAATAGGTTTTGGACATGTGTAGGTCTTATATATTACATTATCTTTCCATTTTATTTAAATCGTTAAATAATGAGGTCATCGCTGCATCATCATGATGTCATAAATAATTTAATTTATTTAAAGTCTAAAAATTATAAAAAAATACTATGATGTAGGAAATAGTAATAGATTTTTAATGACTATTTATAATAAAAACTCTGATCTTTATAACCCCATGTAAAATTTGTTTTCGTAAAACATATGATGTTTGTGTCATTTTTACTTTTTCATTAAATAAAAAGTTATTTATGTCATTTCCCAACCAAAGTGGCTCCATGGGGTCCCCAGGTTGACCCATGGCTTTTCCTGGTCGGCCATGACACAACCAATGAGGGTAGGACATGTGTCAATCTCATCTTATTTTATTAAAGCATTATTTTTACCTTAAACTACACTAATTACCACTAATCGCAATTAAAAACCTCATAAGTTACTATTCACCAAAAAATTATTTTAATCTCATTGAACCACATTTTACTTCTTAATGAAAACCATGTATGTCGGATTTTTGAAATTCAAAACACAATGATGGAAAAATTTCATTTAAACGGAAAATCAGTTTTTATAAGTACCACTTAGTGGTTTCACTATTCATCAAAAATTGAAGTTTTTTAGAAAATTACCAAAAATTCAACCTAAGCTATATTTGGTATTCCGAATTCAAAAATGAAGTCTATTTTACAAAATTAAAAACATATAAGTCACATTAATTAATTTAATAATTAATTCCCACTGTCAGAGAAAATAGCGTGTTTTTATAAAACAATAAGTATCAAAAGATTGACACCAATTTAAGTCCAATTTCAAAGTGAAATTGATTCCAATGACCACCATTGGATTAAATGGTATAAATATATTCGAATTTAACTTTAAAACCAACTAAAAAGATAATCTAATCATTTAAATAAATTAGATTAAAAGGAGGTCTTGAATTAAAATACAACATTGTACACTATTCATTAAAAATGAACTTTATCGGAAAGATACCAAAAATTTACACAAAGTAAATTTTGATGTCCCAATTCTTAAGAAGAGTTTTATTTGTTCCAATAGAATTTATAAGAGTGAACAAAACTATATTTAATGACGGTTCTCCATCAAAAGGCGATAAGTGAACCTTTAGTGAAAACTAGGGCATATACGCCTAAAATTGAATTCTTTCCGTATTTTAAGTATTTATCTTTTATTGGATAAATGTAAAAACATATAAAAACATATATAATCATATTTTAGTTATTTCTATCCATTCCCGCCAATACAATGGCTATATGTTAACTACCATTTAAAATAATATTATTTTATTGTTAGAGTGCAACGTAAGATTCCCAACAAACTCGTTGTTGCGTATTGGGTACGCCATCGAGCAATGCATCCCATTTAAAGTAATATTAATATTTGATTCACAAATATGGATAAATATAAAGATGTTATATTCTTTATTTACCCGGGATGTTACATCCTTCCCCCCTTTTGGGAATTGCGTCCTCGCAATTTTAAAATTGGGCTTGGAAACATCCTTGAAAGCCCCACATCGGAAAAGGAGTAAATTAAACTATGACTTTAAAAGAAATAAAGGGGAGTATAGAGGTCACCCGAGATAACCCATACTAGGATTCCATGTAAGAAAACATGGACATAGAGGGTAAAACCAAGGATTATGTTCCGAGGGAGAGTGATATAAAACATGTTTAGGAGAAAGTTAACCACAAGAAAATCACAAACTTGTGATGGGTTAAACGGTATTTGATTCCCCAGTAGGAAAAGTTAATAGACAACATTTTTCTTTTAAGTTAATTTTCATTGAGGAATTTATTTTTGATCTTAAGGAAACATAATTACTTTTCATGTTGACTTTCAACTCTTTCTAGGTTTCTTACACAAACTCATAATAGCATACCTTGATCATGGCGTCCACTCGGTTTCATCGTCATCTTGTTCACGTAGGTAGAAGACCCATGCATTAAAAAAATTATTTAGAGATCATTCATAATCATTTTCTTCCTCCATCCAAATACAACTCGTACAACATGGTTCATATGGGTGTTCACAGAAAAACAGTTTTGGAAAATAATCATGTATGACATATAATTCCAAAACATCTGATAAAACCTGATTTCTATAAAATAGTCAGACCGAAATTGAGGTGAAACTTTGTATTATTGGTCCTTTTAAAATACCATAAGTATGTGATGTGAGAATATATTTTAAAAGCAAATATAAATAGGTTGCGCAAGGGTCTCCTTCCTCAGGACCATTTCTAAAATCATAATATGCTTCAAATTGTTGTGATAAGGTAAAATATTTGAAAATACCTTGATAATATTTACCTTTCTTGAAAATATGAGAATATTGTGAAAATAGTATTTGTCTAAAAAAACCCATGATCCACGATGATAACGAGGTATAGTGGAGGTGTTTGATATCTCAAACAACTGCTTGCAAGTGAGTTGTATGCTAGAAAAAGTTTCACAATCATCCGAAGATGACTTTATAATAATTATTGTAAGCATGTCATCAGGAAGAGATAGGAATGTCGTTTGAGATCCTTCTCCTTCCATTCGTAACTGACTTTACTTGACCTAAATAAAAGTTATAAAACAAGGATTTAACTGAAATAATAGATATAGGGACTAATCATGTGTCTCACAAGAACTCCTAATCGCTAAAGTTGTCTAAACCGACCTCTGATACCAACTATAAGGCCCCAGACTTAAACCTTACTTAATCTTGAGTTATTACAAGATTACACATTGAGGATCTTTTCGGGTTTAGAGTTTTAGAGAATTAGATCATCAAACTTGCATTACATTCCACATATAAACAAAGTGGTTACATAAAGATAGTATTATTCATTCCCATCAATGGAAACATATTTAAAATAAAACATGGATTCTTTCTTGACACTTCCTTGACACTATCATCATATCATGTACCTTTCCCTTGACCTGTGAAAAACATTTCAAAAAAACTTGGGATGAGCATAAAAAGCTTAGTAAGGGATATAAAAATATGGAAAGGAAACATGGGTACATATATACATAAGGATGAGATCATACTTTACCCATAAAACATAAGCACTTTAACATACCTCATCAAATCATGAATAAATCATCGAAATCATAAGACATAAAGGTAACTTGAGGCATTCATAACATTCTTACGTAGAGAGTAACCCTCTTGGTTACGTTTGGAATACCAATCACAGTATATTCCCTAAATATCTTCGGAGAAACCTTAACGTTTCACTCCTTTGCGATACCCAATGCATTGGAGAGCTATATCGGGCTCACCCTCCCTTAGTTTATCATGGAACCACCCGTCTTCATAATAATGCCCAAGAACCTCAACATAATCGTATCACATAAAACATGCATAAAGGAAACATAACATTTCCACCTTTCAATCACAAGATATCAATACAACACATTGATATAAAAACATTATGAAAACGATTTTCGATACCAATATAAAAGAAAAGTAAAACATGGTATTTATTTTTCTTTTAAAAGAAGGTATGACTTGTAGAGGAAGCCGAAACTCAAATAACGGTCACGGCGGCGGAGAAGTCGTTGTCTCCGCATACGTACGACAAAAAAATTTCCTTTTTTCATTTAGTAAAACGCTTCGTATAAAAAAGATTTTTTTTGGATAAATGTAAAATTCAAAGGGGTTTATACACCGTATAAAAGATGGTTGTGTATAAAACAAAATATGCCTCAATGAAAGGAGATTGAGATGAAGTCCCATACCTCGGGTTCGACTTGAATCGATCATTCTTTAATGTCTTGAATAATAAACTTGAGTTAATTTATACTTGTTTAAGAACCTTTTTCAAGTTCATTATTCCTTTTATATCACTTATTTCCATGTCATGGACACTATGTAATTATTTAAGTTAATAACGGTCATTTTAACAATCATTGGTACTTGAGTAAAAAATAAGCCCTTTACATTTACATGTTGTTCATGTATCCATTATATCCAGAATGGTATTCATGATGTAGATATCATATATGTCATATATATCCAGTACATGCATGCATTTATAATATTACATAATCATTTAGAGGTAAGAAATTAAATGCACCGTTCATGGAGACGGCAAGCCATACGTACGCATGAACGCTACTTCCATTTCTATTTTGTATTTTATAGAATGGAATCATCATGATATAAAGTTATATTATAATTCCAGTATAATATCATATATAATATCATAGTTCCATCCTTTATACGTCCCACATATGGTATTTAACGAATCAACTCACTTTAAGGGGGCGGTAGTCCGCACTTCCTTAAATGAAGATATCGCGTTCACCCATAATGGAAACCATAAAGGTAGGACCGAAAAGGAAAATACAGAAGCTTAAGGAAAACATAAACATATTACATATCATATATAAATATAGTGACATCTTAATGGCCACCTTTGAAGGTGTTAAAAGAATGTTGAACAATCATCGTTTCGGGAGGCATAAATTCACCATCCCTGGAAACCGTATGTTATTTAACCATTAGATGTAGTTGTGTGTAAGTGTCGCTTGAATACATATTATAACAACATCCTAGTATATTTAATATACTGGATTTGTTACAAAAGAAATAAATAAAAAGAGTATAGGGGGTTGGAGAAGCAAAATAAAACAAACGGACTCAAGTGAAGACTTTACCTTAAAATCGGGTAACTCCCTTTGGTTTGAGCTCAAAGGCTTCCTTGGGAAGACTGCTGCCCAAAGTGAGTCTTCAATGAGTAATAGAGGGAAGTTGAGAGACAAAATGGGCAGGGGTTGGCTGAGCCAAAGGCTTTGGGAGTGTGGGTAATGAGGTAGAGGTGGGGGCCTTTTATAAGAGGAGAGGTGGGGCACTCTTGGAAAGTAAATAAATATTACTTTATTTGAAAATGAGTATCGGATTTAAATGGTCCCACATTGATATAATTATAGGATAAGGTGATAAGGGTTCTAAATCTACCCATCCAATAGGTTTTGGACATGTTTAGGTCTTAGATATTACATTATCTTTCCATTTTATTTAAATCGTTAAATAATGAGGTCATCTCTGCATCATCATGATGTCATAAATAATTTAATTTATTTAAAGTCTAAAAATTATAAAAAAAATACTATGATGTATGAAATCTTATTATCTTTACAATTACTATTTATAATCAAAATTCTGATCTTTATAACCCCATGTAAATTTTTTTTCGTAAAACATATGATGTTTGTGTCATTTTTACTTTTTCATTAAATAAAAAGTTATTTATGTCATTTCCCAAACAAAGTGGATCCATGGGGTCCCCAAGTTGACCCATGGATTTTCTTGGTCGGAAATGACACAACCAATGAGGGTAGGACATGTATCAATCTCATCTTATTTTATTAAAGCATTATTTTTACCTTAAACTACACTAATTACCACTAATCGCGATTAAAAACTTAATAAGTTACTATTCACCAAAAAATTATTTTAATCTCATTGAACCACATTTTATTTATTAATGAAAACCTTGTAGGTCGGATTTTTGAAATTCAAAACACAATGATGGCAAAATTTCATTTAAACGGAAAATCAGTTTTTATAAGTACCACTTAGTGGTTTCACTATTCATCAAAAATTGAAGTTTTTCAGAAAATTACCTAAAATTCACCCTAAGATATATTTGATATTACGAATTAAAAAATAAAGTATATTTTACAAAATTCAAAACATATAAGTCACATTAATTAATTTAATAATTAATTCCCGTTGTCAGAGCAAATAGCGTGTTTTTATAAAACAATAAGTATCAAAAGATTGACACCAATTTAAGTCCAATTTCAAAGTGAAATTGATTCCAATGACCACCATTGGATTAAATGGTATAAATATATTATAATTTAACTTTAAAACCATTTAAAAATATAATATAATCATATAAATAAATTATATTAAAAATAGGTTTTGAATTAAAATACAACATTGTACACTATTCATTAAAAAATGAACTTTATCGGAAAGATACCAAAAATTTACACAAAGTAAATTTTGATGTCCCAATTCTTAAGAAGAGTTTTATTTGGTCCAATAGAATGTATAAGAGTGAAAAAAAACTATATATAATTACGGTTCGCCATCAAAAGGCGATAAGTGAACCTTTAGTGAAAACTAGGGCATATACGCCTAAAATTGAATTCTTTCCGTATTTTAAGCCTTTATCTTTTATTGGATAAATGTAAAAACATTTAAAAAAATATATAATAATATTTTAGTTATTTATATCCATTACCACCAATACAACGGCTACATGTTAACTACCATTTAAAATAATAATATTTTATTATTAGAGTGCAACGTAAGATTCCCAAGAAACTCGTTGTTGCGTATTGGGTACGCCATCGAGCAATGCATACCCTTTAAAGTAATATTAATATTTGATTCAAAAATATGGATAAATATAAAGATGTTATATTCTTTATTTACCTGGGGTGTTACAGTAAGTTTTTCAAATTATTTTTGTATTTTATTTATTTGGTTTGTGATATCCAATATGGGTGAGATTGTTGAGTCAGAATTTTTACTTCTTAAATTTCCATTCCTTTATTTTTGGAAATAATAGACACTCTCATAAAACATAATTTACTAAATTTATATTTCCCAAGTGTTTTAGTTTTGTTTTCTAAAAAAAATTAACTTTTACAAAACATATGATATGCTAACATGTATTATGAATATAAAAATATCAATATTTATTATGTTCAACTGATTGACTATGAATGTTATTAATCATACTCACATTTAATTATATCATGAGTTAGAATTTTGTCATATCTGTTGTACTGATAAAACTCATGACCATTTGACTGATTATAGTACTGACGCAATCAGACTGATACTCATAAGGATTATTATATTTACAAGTGATATTCATGTATGTTGGACTATATTATGTTTATAATTTGAATATTTAATACTTATTTACATTTTTAAGAATTCATTTTTTTAAATAATGGTGTTAAAAATGACTTCATACTTTTAGTAAAACTAGAATATTGTGAGGTATTAAGAACTAACTGGTGGAGAAAGATAGAACTTACTCAGAAATATGATTATTGGAGCATCACCTATAAATATATGGAAATTTGAAGAGGGGGAATATGACAAATTTCAAAATCTTGTATTTTTATGCTTTCACTATGTAAACATATCATTAATAGTCATTTTAATACTTTAGATAATTTTCATTATAAATAATCCTTGTCAGTTTATTTCTAGGAAAATATTACAATTTCTATTTTCATCTAAAATTTATTTTGATTGAGGCCTTTTACATATTTGAAGATTGTGAATTTTATCCATTAGATGTCGGTCTTTAGTGGATATAAAGATAGGAAGGGATCATTATATTCAGGGATTATAGGGATAGCAAGGAAGATATTATTCTAATAATCACATTGAGTGATTTCTTTGTAAGCAAAGAACATCACTAAAGTAAGTGTAAAAATGTGTATATCATTATTAAAAATTATTAACTTCTTACTATTTAGGATAAAATTGATAAATTCTTTAATATAACTAGTATAACATTATTACTATCACTACATATTGTATTACATTATTCGAAGTTTTTATTATGATGTGCATGTAATATAATGGTAGTATTTATAAATAGATTTCTATACTCTATGATTTATTAGGGTATTTATATATATGAAAATAACATATTTTTATATTAATCAGATACACTATGATTTTGATTCATCACTTTAATAAATGGATGTTTCATGAGTTTGATAAATTTACATTAAGTTTCATTGTGTGTTTTTTAGTTTAAACTTTTAAAACCATAAATCACCCACCTCTTGTACGTGTATCCAAATAATCTACTATTATGATCCTATATTAGCCACTAAGAACTATAGGGAATTCACAAATGGGTTTATTTGATAAAAATTAGTATAAATTAAATCAATTTTAAATTAATTCTATATAAAAAAATTAATATATTAACTTAAAGTATAGTTTATCTCCCATATTTTTCTCAGTCAATAATTCTATATCTGGTTAATGGATTTTGGGAATCCATAATATTAGATAAGTTTGGGATACTCTATCCCTTACATGAATCCCACTGACTCCTTTTCATTACCTTATTCATGTTTATACTCTGTAAATGTTGAATTAATCGAATCAATGTAAGGAGTAGGTTTTCTCAAATGATTTTAAGAATTGGTTTAGACAAGGTTTTATAAAATTTTTCCCATCATTAAAATATCATCATATAAAAAATATTATTTCTCCTTGACTTCATTGGAAAAGTGTTCAGATTGGTTTGGGAGTGGACATTCTTCATGCTTGGACATAACCTCAAGGATTTATAATTAAAATTTGAAAATATATGTACAGGTTCTACACCTATATCTTGGGTACTACATCATGGAATTTCAGCATGTACTGTTGGAGGTCATTTATTTATTGGGCTAGGACATTTATCATCTGGTACTTGAGGTTATTTTACGATATATTATGATGACTATGAACTCCTATCTGCGACATGATACATAGTATCCCATCACCCCTTTAGAATAAATAATAATATTATACATGGGAAAGGGTGAGTTGAACAATAGTTTAATTTTTTTAGATTATATTATAAAATCAATGAAAAATAATAAACAAACAAAGAATGAAATAATTAAGTGATTTTCATACTAGATACCTAGTAATGATATTAGAGTTATAAAACAAAGGCCATAAGGTGTAAAAATTACTTTTATATTCCAAGTACACCATTATAGATTACCAAGCGAATATATCTTCAGGAGCCATTGGATTCCATGTCAATTTATCCTAAAACATACAATAATTATATTATTGGTGATGTTATATCTTAAAAAGTATAATGGAAAGTGTGTTTTTATATGTGGAATTAAAAGAAAAAAATAAATTGGAAATCCAATATGTATATAGAATGAATGTGGTTAGAAGAAAGGAAATACACTTAAGAGACTAATTTAGAGATATCCGTCTTTGCCTCATTATTATTTTTCATTCTTATTTAATAACCACACCCCCATAATATATTTAGTCATCCTATCCTACATTATTTGTGAATATAATGTATACATAAAAACTATACAACACCGTATATAACCACCACTTATATTGTTATAATGTTAAAGGGATCCTCAATTAGAATCACCCTATGAGCTACCTTTATCGCATTTAATGATACATATTTAGTACTAAACAATGAATGAGAAATCATATTACCCAATGATTATAAATGCTCAGAAAATTAGAAGAAATGAAAAAATTATAATAACAATAATCATTGTGAGGACACACTGTCCCCACTACCCAATATTAATTATCATCAAAATAACCATAATGAGAAAACAAATAGTTAAACATTTATGATAAAGGGAATAAGTTCAACACTAGATTAATTCATCTGAAGATCCCTTGGTTTTGATATTCATTCTCATCAGTATCGTTGTTCATGGTGCAAAGAAAACAAAATGACAATAGAAGAGAGAGATAAATTGAGAACACATTTTTCAAAATATGCTAAATGTTATTACATATATTAAGATAAAATATAAATCATAAAAATAAGTCCCATGGATTATGGAAAAGTTAAAACTATGAAAAATATTATACTATGAATATGATATTTATATTTAATTAGATGGAAACTAATTTAAATATCCATGGTGAGATTTCATGTCCACTAGGTGTGGGCTTAGTCATGGGAATGGTTCCACATTCATACATCAATTGACTAATGATAGATTTCATTGTGAGTATTGAATTTTTATATTATTTTAAATTACCCATGACATCGAGTAATGTATCGTTATTTTCTACTGATTTTATGTCATGTAAGTAACTAATGTAACTAGATACATTTAATTTGGCACAAATATGGGGGCTCTTGCCCTGCTATAATAGATATATTCAATATTTCATGGTATAATGGAAAATGTTCAGTGATATATTTATCCTTATTATGATGATGGTTTAACAAGGAATAAGGCTTGAAATAATTATTTTAAATATACTATTCTCAACATAAATTATTTCCTTGTCGTGTACCTAAATTCCCTATATCATGGGAACCAATAATTTAAAATTATATCTAAAAACTCATTGTGGTATAACTTACTCATTCACAAAACAAAGAATTGTATGATCTTAAATGTATATTTCACATGAATAAAATCTTATTCTGAAAATATATACGACAATGTAGGATCCTTTTTCTTTAAATATTTTAAAGTACTGACCTTGCCACATCACCTAGAGATGACATATACATCTGAACAATTACCTATATTTTTCTCCATGATGAATCATGTTTTCCAATTAAAGAATCATACCATCTCATTGTATTACATAGTCAGTATTGAAGATTCCAAAATCATCATATTTAGTGTAAAATGACAATAAAATTTCAATATAAGAGTATATACTTTTGTAATTTTCTTTATTAAACATTAGTTTACTTTTATGTATTAATTGAAGACTCAAACAATTGTTTTTTTACCTAAAATTCCATAAAAACAAAAATAAAAAATGTATTTGCAATAATTTTACAAAAAGAAAAAACAAATCATAAATATAGACTATTTAATAAGATAATCCAAATTATCGATGAAATCTAAAAAATTTAATAATTACCCCTCAAATTAAAAAATAGTCAGGATTAAATCATTGAAAAAAATTGAAAGTAAATAATATACTATATCTATCATTTTTTTAATGTTATAATATCCCCAAATTTTATTTAATGACACTTGATAATAATCATAGCCTTTAGAATATATGAGGTATGGTGCACTTGAGGTATGTTGTGGCCCAAAAAGGACACGATGTAGATTAAGAAAATCATGAATATTAAAATGAAGGATAATTATTTAAAAAATTTAAAAATAATTTCATAGTATGTTTCAGAAATCAATTGTACATTTTTAATTCTTTTTTAATATCTTTATTAATTTACAAGAATGTTTTTAATATATTTATTTAATTATATAATAGAATTAGATATAATATTATTGGTTTATTAATTACAGACATTTATTACACATTATATTAAAAAATAACAACAAAATTGTTTATTTTCTCTTAAAAAATAATCAATATAATATAATTTGAGTGAAATGGTGAACTATATTGTGAAAAAGATAAATAAGTTTTTAAGGTATATTATTTACATAGAAGAAATGATTCATGGTTTAATATAAAAATATGAGAAATGTGTACTACATTTAAAATTTTATAAAAATATAATTTATTGATGAATCAAGATATGTTAATTAGAGCAATATGAGTGATAATTTATGGTTTAATTATGTATGTATAATGTCTTTTATGACCTAAATTAAAATAAGATCTTTTATTCCAATGTAATGATGGGTCCCTTAATAATCCTTTGAAACCCAAATATTTTCTATATTATTTTGGATAGTTAATATATTATAAATGTATATCACTAAAGAAACATAAATGTTATTTATAACTCTATTGATCAAGAATAAAAATTAAAAAAAATTCTTATAATAAATGTGGGATATTTTAATAAGGTGTTTAAAAAAATGGATTGATACATGAGATTAAATATTTTGTGTATATAAGTTGGATAGTTGGAATTAAATTTCCATTGACTCATAATTATTATGATATATATTTTAAAATTAAAATAAAATTGCATTGAATTTCATTGGTTCATGTTCAATAATTTCCACAAATATTTTGATTTATTGAAGTATCATATAATATTTCACCAGGAGTTACATCATTTTTTTTCTTTTATCAACCCCAGAATTAACCCTACTAACTTGATAATGTGATTGAGAGTGTCCCAAAAATCATTCAACTAATATCTAAATGGGTGGGAACTAAAATAAAAGAATAAAACAATAATAATGGAGGTATTACATTTTTTGAATTATAATTCCAAAATATTTACAAGTATTGTCATATATGGGAAAAACATCAATATAAGATCATGAATTAATGATTGGATATCTAAATATGGAAACCATATTTGGAATCTTTCTATCAATTGGAATATATTTTGATTTTACTCCCCCAAATATCAACATAGTGATGAAATTCTTAAAAAATTACTCTTGCAATGACCTTCAACAAGATCATTTTTAAAAAATACAATAATATGTCAAATATATAAATATTCTAGGTATGTTCCACCTATAATCACTCATCATTCATGTTAATAGTCATAATAAACCCACGATGAATTAAACATGTAATAGTAATTTAATTTAATATATAATAATACAAAAATAGTAAAAATAACATATTATAATAACATATCATCCACTTCACCATCTCAATCACTGGTACATCATCACTATAACAATCAAATAATATACATAATATGTCTATAAGTACATATTATGATAGTATATTTATAATAAAAACAAATAATTTCTACTATGAACAAGGACCACATAGCTCCAATAATAAAAATTTCATCGAAATAAATCTATAATAAAAAAATCATAACAATGGTTGGAATAATACATCCCTCCACTACTCATCCCTAGGGAATATCCAATTCATTATACCTGAATACATGTGAAAACTATTTCTCCCCAACAACCACACCATAACAAATATGATAATATATTTACATTCGCAAAAAATTAAATTAACATATTATTAGTCAATAGTATACAAGATAACCACCACAATTCACATAAAACAACAATCTATATCGTTGAAATAATCATTTAATTATTATAAAAAACGACTCCCCAATCCAATCATCATTTCTCACAGTGTATAAATTAAATAAACTTATCCCTAAATAATTTACTCTAACCATACACATCAAAATTCATATTTCATCTAAAACTCCACCAGCCCATTTCTATATAATTATATTCTACATCAATTACAAACAACTTAAAAACAACTAATATCACACATAAATATTATATAGAATAAATAAAATATATATCAAAAACATATTTTCCTCTGAAAAAAATATTATTAGAGTTAATTCCATTCATATTAAAAATTCCCGATCATCTTATATATTTGTAACATCCAACTATGAAAATGTTCACCACATTAATTCCTACATTTTCTATTTTGATTTATGTAATTTCATTAATCAAAATTACATATAAATAATTATTATTTTTGGTAATAACCTACATATAATATGGTTTGGAATTGTATAAATTTTTCTAGAAACAATGTATATTTTTATGTTCTATGATTATTACAAATGTTAGCAATGCTCTAGTGTTTCTGTTTAATGAAATGGAATCAAACTGAAAATATATCACTATTAATATATTTCTTTTGGGAACATAGTGGATTGATATATATTAACTGATGGCCTTGGTAGAGAGGGGGTAGTCCCATGTAATACATTGGTCACCCAATGGTCCTTATGTGGGTACCTGAAAATGTATTGATTACCTTGTGTAAAGGCAATGAGTACTAGTTCCATTTTTAGTTTTTTAGAAATATTATTTAAATAAAAATATTAATAATAAATTCAAACATTAAACCCTTTAATTATCCCAAAATACCAAATTAATTTCCCTCAAAATAATTTTTTCCTCTATCATTTATATATTTATATATTATTTTTCCTTTGAAGGATATGTCAATAATCGGGGTGTTTTTTTATGTAATTTTCATGAATTGTCTTCTATATAATAATAAAATTTCTCACTAATTCCTCATTCATTTAATAATCACAAGTTTATTGTTTTAATTAGTTATTATTTTAGCTAATTTAGGCTAATTCATTCATTATTCATTATGTTTTGGTATAAGTTGACAATAAGGTATTTTCTCCCTAAGATTTCTAATAGACATATATATTTTTTAATGGGATATATGATATGAATGTTTAGAAGACAGTCGATTAAAACCTATAATGAACCAATATTATAGTCTTTATTGTATTTCAAGTGGTGTTAGAATAATTTAATCCATGATTTATCATTTTAGAAGTGCATAATAATTCCTAGGTTACCAAGGACAACATTATAAATTAAAGTATAGTTGGATTTTAGAATTGGAACCATATGTGTTATCCTTAGTTTTATAAGGATTTATTTTTCCATGATAGATTATTTATATTATTAATTTTTTTATAAGAAAACTATTATGAAGGATAACATGAGGGTTACACCAGGATAATATTAGTAATGGAAAATGGTGTTGTTTTTAAATAAACTAACTAAATTAAAATTTTGAGTTGTGGTTAGATAGAACTACAATACATATTCATGATTTTATGTGAAATTATTTCAATGGTATATCTTGTCATGACCCTTCCCATGGGGCTCAGACGTGACTACCCCATGCCCGACTTTTATAGGTCGGGGGTTGACGACTACCACCTGAAGGATTTTTCCGAACAGGGAAGGCAAGGAATTAGAGATTTTTAAACACTCAAAAAAGGGAAACTGAAGTAAAAAAACCAAAAAAAGTAAGGTAAAACCATGTGAGTAAAGTAAAACTGCAAGTACAACTGAAAACTGAAAACAGTGGGTCGGAATGCAATCCCTAGAAACTGAAAAGAATGTAAATAGTTGTCGTGTATGTCCTGGAGCTCTACATGGAGGGTAGTGTCTGTAAGTCGGAAGTCGGAGAATAGGATCTTGACTGATCTCATCACACTAAGATCTACCAAGTCCCACACCTCCCAAGTATTCCTTGGAGGGTCAGTAGTCTACACCAGACACACACGTCCGGGCGGAGCCCGTGAATGAGTGAGTATAACATCTCAGTAAGTGACCCTGAGACCCCTGAAGATCTCTCAATAATCCTAAAAAGAAAACAACACAAGAAATACCACAAATGTTATATTACATGAATGATCTAAACCATGAAGATAAATGAAAATGAGATAGCTCACTCTAACGGTATAACATCAAGGATATTGGGATAGGGATGACTAGTCATGAAGCCATATCATCCTATCTGTAGTAACACTACTGCTGACCCGTATAGGTCACTATATGTTGACCCATGGTGGTCACTAGATTATGACCCGTATTGGTCGCTGGTGAAGACCTGTATTGGTTACTCGTCCTGACCTGTGTTGGTCACTTTTTGTGACTCGTGTTGGTTTCTAGTGCTGACCCGTATTGGTCACTGGGGCTGACCAGTATTGGTTGATGGTGATGACCAGTATTGATCACTAGTACAGAGGAAGGGATGATTAGTTGTATAGCTAGATCAACCCACTCTGGAGTTTCTGACGCTAACCCATATTGGTTGCTCTTCTTCTTCATGTCACAGCCAACCACTGGATTCCCGCACAAAGCACGCCTGATCTCATGAAGAATATTTTCTCAAGCCATCAGTCATATCTCAATCTATAATTAGTCTCGTAAAAATCATACCCATGGGACTACCAAGTCATAGGGGTCCCAACGTGACAGACAACACATCGATTGGACACCCAGTCTGTGACATATGTGCACTTTTGTAAAATTGGCCACATGGATTCTAGTCTGATCCAACCCTGTCTACATATCAAATCGCATAAAAACTCACTTAGAGTATTTCAAAAGGACTTCCTTGTTACAAGGGTCCTTATTACAGAGACGACGCATCCATCAGATTCTCAGTCTGTTAGTTACACCCCTTTTTGTGAAACAGGGGTGATCGCACCTCGATTTGGCCCGGCTCGGTCGGGCCTTCCAGAATATTCTAAATGGACCGCTTCCCAAATGGGGTCCCAATCCCACTAATGGTGTGTCAAATGGGAACATATTTCATCAATTATAAATGATTCTTTATTCGAGGTTTGGTTGGGTTTGGGCCCGGTCCAACTCGGTCAGGTCGGCCCGATGCAATGGATCCAAGGGTCTACATGACCCCGCCCGAGTCCGGATGGATAAGGGTCGACCCAATTCACTGGGTCTGTCCCAGCCTATAAGGAAAGTCCATCCTATTAATCCGACCCGTGTCAGACCCTCGTTCATCCCGGTCCACCTAAAGGTGGACTAATTCCCTCAAATGGCTCCGCGGATACAGGGACATTTCATCTGGCACGACACAGCGCGGGTGCGGGGCCACACTGTCCCCTCCTGCTACGGCCCGCTAGCCCCAGCTGCTACAGACGATAGTGCTTGATGGAACCACCCTTCTCCCTCATAGCTAGCTTGGTCCACTCGACTCAGGATGGCCACCTTTGGCAACCGTGGTGCATGACGGCGTTCTGCCTTCCCTCCTCCCACAGTCAGTTTCTGCTCGCCACCTTCGGCCATCACCAGCCGCTACGAACATGGAATGTCGGAGGTTGTATCTGCAACCCACCAGACATGATCTGGTGGTTCTTTCTTCATGTCGTGTATGACTATGGGCCTCCTAGATAATTGCTACAACATCATGACATTCTATCTCACATTGACGTCGAATTAGGAGAACTGTCCCCGAAGAATGCAACAAAAACAACAAGTGAAGGAGGGTTCGGGCATAATTTGTTTGGCCCGACCCTTTCGCATTAGCGTTAAATCAAGAGGGAGGTAACTATTAATAAAATTTTAATTATGTTTAACCTCATTCAAATCCCCCCCAAAAACCTCTCACAAAAATAGGAATATAATCGAGGGAAAATCATGAATTAAAAGACAACCCCTACCTCGATTCGTTAGAGATATCACAGTCGTTGGCATTCATCATCTGTCGAACTTTGGATCGATCCTATAATGGGAGTGGTCAATCCTCCATTCTCGTTCGGTGGAAGGCATGACGTCACTTCATCAGGGGTCCCTCACTTGTTGAAGCTAAGACAAAAACTAAACCAATGATCCATATAAATAAGAGGGGGAAAGGCGAGCAATGTCTTGAGGAATTAATGAGGTTCATTAATTGACATAATTAATGTTCCTCATTAATTTATGTAATTAGCGTGCCTCATTAATTACACAAGGGGTGGTTATAAAACCAATGTGTAACCATGCTATTAACACCCCATAATTATAGGTCTGAGCACCGCCACGGTCCCAACCACTGCTGGTCAACAGGTTGTAGGAAAAAGAAAAAGAAACAAAATAATAATTTATGTTATTTTATTATTTCATTAAAAGTCACCAAAACTATCATTTTCTCCTGACCAAATGTGGTCTAAGTGATGTTTTTTTTATGCAAATCCCAGCTCTATGGGTACAATGGTGCTTTTGGATATCAGTTCTGAGAACCGGTTCAAAAGACAGAAAATATTTCCCGCACATTTACAAAACATACTTGAAAAAAAATTCATATATTCATTTCGGGCACACCAGGCCTCGTAATTATGAGATTTTAATTTTCACAGGCTCATAATAATTGCAAATAATTAAAAAAAATACATGGAATTTTCTATGTCTTTAAATAATCCCCACCTTGGGGATTAAAGTAACATAAATCCAAATAAGGTTGTACAAACAAAGAGGGGTACTGGGAAATAATATGAGCCTCTTGCTCCCATGTGCTCTCCCAAAGATTCGTGTGCTAACACAGAACACAAACCAGAGGTATCGACTATCCACGAAGGATCTTCTCCTGCCTATCCTCTATCTCCACCATGTAATCCACAAAAGTCGCCTCATCATCAATCTCCAGCACGCCTTGGACAATGACATGAGATGGTTAATGAAGGTATCCCATCAGTTGGGATATGTGGAAGACGTCGTGCACCCTATCCAACTGTGGTGGTAGTGAAAAGCAGTATGACATCTTTTAATCCTCCAATGTATCAAGAAAGATCTGATAAACCTCAGTGAGAGTTTTATGACTTGCCTAAATATTCCTAGTCCCAGTCATGTAGAGACTCACAAGAATATGTGGTCCCCTGCCTAGAACACTAGTGGACTCCATAGCCTATCAGCATAAGACTTTGGTTGACTCTATGATGTCTTCATCCACTCTTGGATGACCTGCACCTTCATAGTGGTAGCTTGTACCATCACTGGGCCCACGAGTGATGACTATATGGGATCCGTCCAGTAGAAGGGTGATATGCATGATTGTCCATACAATGCCTCAAAAGGGTCCATACCGTGGGTGGAGTGATAACTATTGTTGTACACAAAATCCACCAAGGGTAGTTGGTCCCCCAACCGCATAAAAAATCATAGACACATGCACGAAGCATGTCCTCCATGGTCCGGATGGTCCACTCAGTCTGACCATCTTTCTACAAGTGAAAAACTGGTCTTAAGCAAAGCTAAGTCCCAAAATCCTCCTAAAATCCATTCAACAACCAGGATGTGAAGCATGCATCATGGTATGAGACTATCGTTGAAGGAACCCCATGAAGATGCAAGATCTTTAGATCATATAGATAACCCACGCTCTATACTGAACCCTTCCGTCGAATAGAAAGGAAGTAAACTAACCTGGTGAGCCGGTGAATGATCACCCAAATGGTATCATTCCCTCTGGACATACGTGGAAACCCCATCATGAAGTCCATACATATCCCTTCGCACTTCCACTATGGTATCTTGAAGAGTTGGGTCAATCCTACGGGTACTTGGTGCTCAGCCTTCACATGTTGGAAAGTGAGGCTTCTAGAAACAATCTCTGCCATAGATTTCTTCATCCCTAGACACCAGTACTTACACCGAAGGACCTTATTCATCTTTATCATGCCTGTAAGTATACCAAAGAGATTTATGAAACTCCCTCATCACCTCCTCTCGTATCACCAGAGGTACAAATGTACGTCCTCTGAAAATGACAGCATGCTCCCTACCTACAGAATATCTGTCAGGTGAATGGCCTGAGGATTTCTTAGCTCATGTTGTCTCACAACTGTAGTCTCTGAGTTGCACCTCCCCGACTCTCTGATGGAGTGGATGGAAAACTACCACTGACTAGAGGTAGACTATTTCATCTCTATCTATGTAGGATATCTGAAGTGAAGCCAACTATTCAGATGCCTTGTTTTGTTGCAGAGAACTCGATCTTTAGCTAAGCCCACCTCCCACTAAATTCACACTCCCAAGAGTATAGAATCTCTCAAAGTCATAGTCCTAGAGGATCTCTCACCAACATCGCTTTCTTATATATAGTTATTTCTTTGTGAAGATATATATCAGACTCTTGTGGTGTGAATAAACAATGAACCACTGACCCATCATGTAGTGTCACCACATATTCAGTGAGAAGACTAATACTTTCAGCTTCAAGTCACGAGTCACATAATTCTTCTCATTAGGCCTCAGATTTCATGATCCATAAGCAATGACATCATCATCATACATCAGTATGTAACCGAGTCCAGTCCTTGGTGCATCACAATAAACCCTGTAGTCAGTGCCCTCCTCCAGCATCCTCCGGATGGGAGCGCTGGTCAAGATATACCTCAGCTATTGAAGGCTCTAGATGAATGTCTTTGACCACAAAAATGGTTTCCCCTTCTTCATCAAGGGATTCATTGGTACTGATACTCTAGAGAAATCATGTACGAACCTCCAATAATAGCCTAGTAATCAATGGAATCTCTTCACCTCAGTAACACTCTTGGGTGGATCCGAGGAAAGTACTACATCTATCTTCACTAGATACACTACAACTTCTACCTCTTAGATTAAGTTTCCCAATAAGTGGACCCTCCATATCCATAACTCACACTTCGAAAGCTTCTTATATAACTGGTGCTCCAAGAGTGTGTCCAGAACAAACCTCTAGTGTACAACAGGCTCTTTCTTAGACGATATGTACACCAAGATGTCGTTGATGAAGGCCACCATAATGTGATCAAGGTATGGCTGAAATATCATGTTGATGAGCCCCATGAACACTGATGGATCATTGGTCATGCCAAAAGGTATCACCAAGAACTCATAATGGCCATACCAATATCTGAAGTCGGTCTTTGGTACATCCTTGTCCCGTACCCTGAGCTAATGATAGTTTGATCTGAAGTCTATAATTGAGAACCATCAAGAACCCTTTAGATAGCCAAAGAGATCATCGATCCTTGTTAGATGGTACATGTTCTTCATGGTCACCAAGTTTAGGAACCATAGGTCCACGCATAGCTTCAAAATTCTGTCTATATTCATGGAAAACAACACCAGAGATTCCCATGGAGAAACACTAGGCCTTACGAATCCCTTCCTCTGTAAGTCCTCAAACTGTACCCTCAGCTCCCTGATATCCACTGGGGACATCCAATATGCTGGTGTAGATATCAGTGTTGTTTCTAAGTACAAGTCAATGTGAAAGTCTACCTCTCTAGGATGAAAAGCCATGGGAAATATTTTGGGAAGATGTCCTCATACTTTTCCAACACTGTTGAAAACTATGGATTCACTTCATTTGTCGTGTTGAAGGTTATGAAAGCCAGCTGATATATAATTGGTTGCACCCTCCTGAGCGCAAGTCCATCTCACACTCCTTTATTTTCATTCACACAAACAAAGGAAAATTTATTTCCATCTCTTAGCATACATCACACAATATGTCTCAAGTATTCAATCAATGCATGAACTGCTGATATACAATCCATGCATAAAATGACATCATTGGGCTTCAACACCGCCACTAGAAGATCCCATCTTAAACTCTCTCCTCTGAGGGTTAGATCACACTATTGGCACTAGTGAGTGACCACTGAATCTCCTCCAATATGAGTATCAAAATTAAAAGGTCGAGCTAAAAGCTCAACAGAAATATCAAAGTCCTAAAATAAGACCCCAGAAAGGAAAGAATGGCTACCACCTATATCAATAAGCACAACTGCTTAAGTAGAGAAGATACAGATCATATATCATATCATCACAGGGAAGTTAGGGTCATGATCCTCTCCTGCCTATATCTGGGCTTTTACCAATCCACCTGCTCACTAAGCTCATGGTGGAATTCTTGGTGGTGGTGGTGGTGGTGGTAGTGCCTGGTTACCCCGAACACCTCCCGCAGCTTGTCCTACTCCCCCTCCTTGTTCGCCGCTAGGATGACTCTCATTCACATGCCACCGCAGCTACCTAGGTGGTCCCTCCACCTTCTTCTGATTATCTGTGTGTGGATTTGGACCATCATGAGCTATGTGACCATATCCCCTGTGGGAAAAAAAGATCATGCCTCACTGGAAGCTCCCTCATCCTCTTGAGCCTCACACCTCTGACCCTGTGTCCTGGGGTCACCCTTTATAAGTTCTATCCCTATTGGTATTTTGCATCGTCTATCTACTGCGAGCTATATATGACTCTTCTAACTATAGATATAAAGGGGATCTCACTATCGGTTCATGCTCGAAAAATATGATCTCCATCCTCAGAGCCCAATCTAGAACCCCAGCCTGCGTATAGACGCTGAGAGAAACTGTCACAACTCTGATATCTCATCAGAACCCCTACTCAAAGGTCTAACCACTAAATTAAGGGTCCCGTCCCATGTAGGTGGAGTATCGAGAGAGGTTAGTAAATCTCACCAAGTACCGAGGCACTATCTAGCTGCCCTACTGTAGATGCAGCATCTCCTGAATACGCATAGAGCGTAGTGTTGCTGGCATGAACTCCGCCCTGAAATTTCTCTCAATGTCCAGCATGGTGAGGGTCTTCTCCTCACTCACATGGAGCGTCGAGATACACCATCTTCCGACCAATCCATGAATAAGGCTATAGTTTATGATCGCCATCTTCTTGGAAGGTGTCTTTATAAAGAGAAAGACCCGTGAAACTGCCTCATGCCAGTCCCATATTGCCTGGGGACCCATCTCACCTAGAAACCTTAGAGGATTTTGTCTCTAAAACTAATCCAACATGCTCAAATTACATGCATGATCCACTAGAAGCATCTGCTACTCAACAGGTGTTGGTGCTTCTAGTAATCCACCTGAAGGATCCATCATTGTGAGTGGTCCCTATATTAATGCTTTGTCACTATGTGGGCCACTATAACGATTTCTAATTATAATACTGCACAACTATCTTCATAGACGAATCCTGTAAGAAACAGATGAACCATGGTCAATAAGTTATACATGATGAGCTTACTCAAGAAAGATCCAAGACCCTAGCAACATTTGTTTTCTTATACCGAGTCAGAAAACAAAATTCGGGGTCTTGGTGTATGGATACATCGGTGGACTCACCAACACTAGACTCCTTGTACTAAATTCCAAACTCAATACACATTACACTATTTACTCACTAAATGTAGGCTCTTTGTTATTCTAGTAGAACTGACCACCCTCTAATACCACTTTGTCATGAACTGTCCCACGGGGCCCGGACGTGACTACCCCAAGCCCACCTTCTATAGGCCAGGGGTTGGCGACTAACACTTGAAGGATTTTCCTAAAAAGGTAAGAAATTTAATTATATATCTATACACACTTAAAAAGGGAAACTTAAGTAGACAACCAACAAAATTAATGTCCTATAAATGAGAGTAAATTACAACCGCAAGTATAACTAAAAACTGAAAGCTATGGGTCAGAATACAAGCCCTAGAAACTGAAAAGAAAGTAAACAGCTACGGAATCTACCATGGAGCTCTACCTAGAGGGTAGTGGTTGTATGTCTGATGTCAAAGAAGAGGATCATGATTGATCCTGTTACACCAAGATCCCCCAAGTCCCGAAACTCCAAAGTCTACCTCGGAGCATCAATAGTATGTACCTGACACACACATGTGGGTGAAGCCTGTGCAGGGGTGAGTATAACAGCATAGTATGGGACCTTGAGATCCCCAAATATCTCTCAGTAATCCACAATGGAAAACATCACAAGAAATTCCACAAATTAAATATCATAAGCATGATCTAAATCATAAACCAAAAATAAAAGGAGACAACTCACTTCAACGGTATAACTTCAAGGTTACTGGGATAGGGATGACTAGTCATAAAGACAGGTCACCCTATCCATAATTACTCTACTACTGACTCGTATAGGGAACTGTATGATGACCCGTATTGGTCGATATATTATGACCCATATTTCGTGCTGTTGATGACCCATATTAGTCGCTGGTGTTGACCTGCGTTGGACAATGGTGTTGACCCGTATTGGTTATTAGGGTTAACCCATATTAGTTGCTGGTGCTGACCCGTATTGTTCACTGGTACAAAGGTAGGGATTATTAGTCATACAACTATATCATCATTCTTTGGAGTTTCATATGCTGGCCAGTATTGGTCTCTCTTCTTCTTCTTGTCATAGTCAGCCACTGGATTCCCACACAAAGCACTCTTGATCTCTATAAGACTCTACTACTCAAGCCATACATCACATTTCAAATGGTACTAAGTCCTATAAATATTTTACCCAAAGGACCATCCTATCATTGGGGTCACAACGTGACAGACAATGTATTGATCAGACACCCAGTAAGTGAGATGTGGGAACTTTTTTTAAAAGGGCATGGTTGTATTCATGTCTGATCCAACCCCAGTCACACGTTAAACTCATTCCAAAATCACAGAGTATATCCAAAGTACCTCCTTTTCACAAGGGACCTTATTCCCTAGATGAAGATTCGATCGGACACCCAGTTTGTTAGATACACCCCTTTTAATGAAACATGGGTGATCACATCTCTATCTGGCCCAGCACAGACGAGCCTGCCAGAATATTCCAGTGGGACCGATTCTCCAAATGATTCCCAACACCACTAAATAATTATAAAACAAAAACCCAGTTCGTAAGTTACATGCATTTCTTTAGTCGAGGTATATTTGGGTATGAACCCAGTCCGACTCGGTCAGGCCAGCCCAACGCGACAGGTTCTGTTGTCAACCTGACCGCACCTGGGTCTCGCCCATTAATGGTCAGCCAGGTTCATTGAGTTCGGCCTGTCGAGATCGTTCTGGCTGGTTTGTGGGCCAGGGCAGCGGTTGGCTCGGCCCACAGGGCAGGGCTCCACCCACCCACGTTGGCCCATTAGGCCACGGTCCGGCCAGTTCCGCCGGCCTGCGTCCGACCCGATCAGCCTGATGGTGTACCACATAACCCAACTGCCCCCATAGATGTAGGGAAATTTCATCTTTCGAATCACGATGTGGTGTGGGGCCATTCCACTCGTCCATTCATGGCCAGCTAGCCATGGCTTCTACTGCCTACAGTGCCTACGGGCGCTGCCCTTCTCCCGCATGGCCAGTTCGGGCAGGATGCCTCTATCCATCGCGGTGCGTGGCAGCGCTCCGCCTTCCCGCTGCCTCTAGTCGGTTCCCGCAAGCCTATTCCAAACACACTTGGCCATCTCCAGCATGGCTCACTATAGGATGTTTCCACGGGCCACCAAAAGTGATCTGGTGGTCCATTTTTGGAGTCGTCTGCACCTAAGGGCATCCCTGATCGCCGCCGACACAACATGACCTTTTGTATCATGTTGTACTTGAATTGGGAAAACCATCCCAAAATAATGTGACAAAAAAATCAACCAGCGGAGGGTCTGGGCCTTGTTCGTTTGGACCACACCCTCTCTTCTAACATTAAATCTAGAGGGATGTAATTATTCATAACATTTTAATAATTTTGAACCTCATTCAAATCCCCCAGAAAAACCTCCGGATAAAATTAGAATAGAATATTTGGAAAATCATGAATTAAAGACAACCCCTACCTCAATTCATTGAAGATATCATAGTTGTTGGTGTTAATCATCTATCAAACTTAGGATCAATCCTACAACGGGAATCGTCAATCCTCCATTCTCCGTCGGTGGAAGGCAGAGTGTCTCTTCATCAGGGGTAATTTTTATGATGAATTTGTGGAAAAAACTAAAACCAAGCTCGAAATAAATATCTTGGGGAAAGTCAAGAAATGTCTTTATAAATTAATAAGGTTCATTAATTTATGCACTTAGTGTGCCTTATTAATTGAAAAAATTAATTTTCCTCATTAATTATGCAAGGTGCGGTTACACAACCAAAGTGTAGCCATGCAATTAACACCCAATAATTAAAGGTCTGACCACCTATGCAGTCCCTGCCACCGCCACTCAATAGGTAGAAGGAAAAAAGAAAAATAAATAAGATAAATATATATGTTATTTTATTATTTATTTAAAAGTCAAAAAAACTATCTTTCTCTCCCGACCAACTGTGGTCAAACTGAAGCTTCTCTTAAGCGAATCACAGCACTGCTGATTCAACGGTGCTGTAATATTTTTATTCTGAGGACAGATTCAAATGATATAAAATTTCACCCTCTCATTTACTGAATGTCCCTAAATCAAAAATTAATTTCTTGCACATAGGGCCTCAGAATTACACGCCTTTAATTTTTGCAGACTCATAATTATCCCAAATAAATAAAATAACTACATGGGATTTACTGGGTCTTTACATATTTATTAATGATTTGGGTGATATAAAAAATTGACTTAAATGACATAATTATTACTATGTGAGATATTATATAATAATTTTATTGGGCATGTGGTTGGGTCTACTACAACTCCTGGGTTATTTTCTATATGATATTTTTGAGAAATAAATCATTATTTTTTTGTTTTACATTATGAGTGTAATACCTAGAAAGAAAATACTTATGGTATGAATTATGTGTAATTACCTTAATTTTTATTTTTCTATATGGGATGTATGTCATCGTAAAATTAATTATTATTATGATATTAGTTGTTTATCATAAAAATAATAATTTTTATTCTTTTGGGAGTTGGGATTAATTATAAAAATTATTACTTTTATTATATGTGTTACTTGTTATTACGATCATAAATATTTTATAATTTAGGTTGGGTATTATTCTCACCATAACATTTATTATGATAATGGAAGGTTGTAATACTAGCCATGATTATTTTTTCATATGGGTAGGGTGTTATTCCAAAAATGATTATTATCATTCTTGTTTGTAGGTGGAATTTCAAACATGGTTATTTTTATGATTTTAATGAAATTTTTTATTTTATCGCATATAAATATGATTTAATTGAAACCAATTATGTATGGTTATGTTATTTAGGTGCAATTCCACAAACTATATTATTAGGCATCATATATGGGTTTAACGACTACATTTATTTCGATCTAAATTATTAAGGTTTTTGTTCCAATCATGACATCATTGTTATATTTGTTGGGAATATTTCCACCTCTTCTATTTTATTGTCTCCATGATGAATGAATTACCAACTATTCCCCTTATGCTGTAGGATGTAATGGTTTTGGAAAATTTTCACTCAGTCCTTGTTATTATTTTATGATTTATTCATATATTAAAGTGAAAATATCTAACGTCTTTATCTTCAATAATTATTATCATAATTACAACATATGAATACTATAAAAATTTTATATTGATGTTGTTACTAAGATTTAATATCATGAATTTACCTATATAATCTTGGTTTTTTCAAGGATTTACATGGGGGTGTCATACTAAATATTACTCAAACCCTATATGGGAATCCTCGTATGTGTATAGATTATATGATCTAGGAATAATGTGAGTAATAAATATATATAATAGATCAATTAGGTTGATATGTATTGGGTGAATGGGATAGGACCAGGTAGAGGTAAAAATATACATATATAGGATTCCATTATATTTGGTTATTTTAAACCATGATTTTTTATGATCAGCCTATATGGTTTTTATTTAGACTTTGTATGACTAAGGTGTCATTATTTTGGGTTTTCATTTTGATATAGTATTATTTCTTATATTTGTATGGTCAGTTTATTTATCTAATTCCCATCATATATTATTAATTACCGTTGATGATTTATTATTACTTATACTTTTAATTATGGTATTCCAATATAGAGGATATAGTTTCCCTATGTTGTTGATAGGTCCTCAAAACCATTAAACAACCTCTAGTATATTTGGAGGAGTGCTCGATGTTTTATTATAGTATTCCAATAACAATACTCCTGGATACTATGTGGAGACTCCATAATATTTCATTCTTGAATTCGATACTGATAATTGTGACAAATATTTTTTCATCTATATATTAATAATTCAAAAGGAAAACATTGATAACATAGATACCATTAGACCTTTTAGGTTTTTAGGTTTAGATAATTAGGAAAAACTCTTATAGAATAAATTTACAAGTCGTTAAAAGAAAACTTTATTATATTTAACCAAATTTTTCTTTATTTCACAATAGGTCATCAACATAATTCTTAAAAAGTCCCTTATAGAAAAAAATATTTCAATAACATTCATTAATACCTGGGTAATTTAAACATAATAAGGGTGTTCTCAAACTCTTATTATGGTATAATGTAATAATTAACAAATCAATGTTGTTAATGAGAATAATAGTTTATATGGTAATGATAAAATAATAAAGTATAATAGAAATTCATAAAATAACTAAAACCCATCAATACAAGTATTATAAAATATTAATAAATGGAAAAATATAGATTTATCGAACAAAACAATCAAAATACATTTGATATCAATATAAATCATAGAAAATAAAATAAACTCATAGGAAGCATAGATAAAACACATTATAATCTTGGAACATCATCTCATTCATCCCTTATAGAACCCATAAAAAACCCTTAAAAGTTGGAATAACCATATGACTGTCTTCTAATATAATCATTACTCAATGCATTGGAGATCTATAACATGATCACATGGTGATATCTTATCAACCCAATGGTAATTTTTAAAGGTATTTTTGAGATATGTTTAGGACAAACCATGTTAAACCTTAATAGTTTTTCCCAACAATATCTAGAAACACTAATCATTTAAAATTTTATATTACCATGTAATGAAAAAATAACACAGTGGATTCATTTCATCATAAATCATTAAAAACGACCATCACTCTATTTAAAACATATTGAAATCTTGGAAAGTAAATGAGTTCACAAAAATCTATTTGAAATAAGGTCAACCATAGTAATTGATGTGGGTTCCATAAAAATCTATTAAGAACATAACAAACTCATGGAAAAGAAACAAGTTTCAATAAAATATCATCTACACATGATTTACCCCTGGAAAAGAAATTGTTTCAACTAAAAACTATTTTAAAAATTATTATCCCATTGAAATGAAATGTTTTCAACAAAGTATATCTAAAACATGATTACCACATGGGAAATTTTATTTTTAATAACAATCTCTTTGAAACATGGATAACTAATGGATAATAAATGGGTTCAATTACAGTCTCATAGAATCATTATTAACCTATGTAAATGAAATGGGTTAAATAAGAATATCTAAAAAACATCGTTAACTAATGAAAAATATGTGGGTTATATTAAAATCTCTTTGAAACTCGATAAACCCATTGAAAAAATGTGTCCAATAAAAATATCAACGAAACATGAATTACATTGGTAAATGAAATGGGTTGAATAACTATCTCCTTGAAATAATCATAATCCACCCAAATAAATAATGGGGGTTATATGAATACAAAATATCTCGATTGAAGGATATGTAAAAACAAGTGTTGTTGATGAAGACAAATGAAAATATGATTAAAATTATCATTATAATAGTCTTGAGGAAAATAATCATTAAACATTCCAAGGTGTGTCATAAAACATTGAATCATTAAAATCGTAGTCCCCTTGGATGGAATAAAATTTAATGAAACTTATAATGTCATGAGAATAAGGATACACATTACATACCATTTAAATTGATAAGGAAAAAAGCTTTATAAAATATAATTGGTGTATAACATAACAAACCACACAATTTAGGGAAATTGTAAAAACAATCCATTACCTTTTTGGTATCTTTGACACTATGAAACCAAAGAAAGATATAACCTCAAATAGATATCTAAAATAAGAAAATTTTAAGTATAAGAATCATCAAATACATTAATGGATAGTATATACACCACAGAACAAAAATTATTGGTGAATATGGTATATGCCTTGCAAAAATAATTGTGAGACAAAAAATTCCCTTATATTGATTCAATCAGTAGAGTGAGAATAAATCAGTTAAATAATTATGAGTGATAAATTAAAATCCAAATTATATAATTGGAATGAAATAATAATATAATTATAGTTCATTTTACACAAATTCATGGAATAACATAACCAATGACAAAGAAGTTTATCCCAATGAATTGTAATTGAGTTATAAATCCCTTAAAACATGAAAAAAATATGAATATCAAATACCAAAAAGTAATAATAACCAAATGAAAAATTTAAATAACCTAATTATTAAATAATTAATTACATAATATATAAGTATAGAAAATAGATTCACCCAAAAATATGTAAGCAGTGAATATGGAATTTATCTCAATGATATAATAAGTGTGATGATAATCCATTACCTTGAGCCCGATTTTTCATTCTTATCTTGTATATTCCAAGATAGTTAAATTATGACATTTATTTAACTAATTCATCAATTTTACAATTTTATTATTACTTTTATTTCCTCTATTAATAGTGTATATAAAACAACAAAGTATTTCATGATTAATTTGGATGTTTTGACCATATTCACTTTATGTGTCAAAACTGACATTCATAGTTTAACTAAGGTTAATAAGATCATTATTTGAAAATCTATATAATAATTATCATGAAAATATTATAATATTTTTACATAACTTATAATTCATAAATCAATCATCAAATATTTTTTTGAAATAATGAACCACCATTACAATCAGGGAAATAGTATGCCATACATACATATACGTAATGTTCCCATATTTTAATGATCATTATGTAAAGAATGTATGTAACAATTATATTTTAAAAATTAACATTATATAATAAATAAAACGTTATAAATATATTTATAATTATATATATCATTTGTGTGATGTTGTTATTAAGAAAGAATAATTATAAGGCTTTGAGGAGGCAGCAGTCCACACATCCACAAATGACGATATCACTATTTCAGTGTGTGAAATGGAATGAAAAAAATGATATGTTATAAATATATATATAATTATGTCATGAATATAAAAAATAAATAATTTATATCATATATGTTTATAAAAAACATCCTTAATACATTTCCTATAATGCGTAAAGGAATAAAATTACTCTGAGGAGGCGGCTTTCCACACGTCCACAGACAACAATATCATATTCCTATAAAGTTGGAAGAATGAAGTTAATTATAATAGTAATTATAGATTCATAAAGCATTATAAATATCATGAATTTCACATATAATCTATAAATACATCTTTATCTGTAACCTTTAAAGGTGGTAATGGAAAAACAAATGACATCGATTCGTTACACGTCAGTTCGCCGTAGACATGAATGATGATTGTGTATCCCTTTTGAAGGAAGTGTGTCTAGGGGTAGAAAATACTATAATTATACAAAAGTATTAGTAAATTTAGGGTACTAAGGTTATTGTATATGTAATTTATAAAAATAATTTATGGAATAGAAAAATAAATAAAGAAAAATTACTTGTTTAAGAACATTATAAGGATTTCAAGTAACTCCTTTTGGTTTTCACCAATGTACGTCCTTGATTTTATTTCTGACAAAATTGAGGCTTCTAGAATGATAGTATATATTCATGGAGCATATAAGGACTGTTATTTTTTTTGATAAAATTTCTTTATTGGTGTGAATAAGTGGGGAGGGTGGTTTTTTTATAGTTAATGGGGAGTGGAATTATTATATATATATATAAAGGTAAACACTATTGGTAGGTCTCCCTTACCTCACATGTAATTAATAATGATAAAATATCATCTAAATAGGTTATATGGTTTACTTATTTCATGGAATGGTTTATAGAAATGTTTCGATGATATTTTTATTCTTATTATTAAAATGCAATGACTAAGTAAACACGTTTTTACATTTATCATTATAATTAATTTTAATATCTTTCAGTAGTATTTTTTTTATCCAAAACTATTTTTAAATTACTAGAAATTATAAATTATCCATAATTCACATATTTAATCTAGTTTTCCAAATTTCAATACATTGGTTGGTGAAATTAATTTGATATTACTTCCATAGAAGGGACGAGATGTAGGATTTTTAAAGAGAAAATTTAAAAAGATTGAAAAGTTTTAATATCCTATTTCGGTTAAAAATTCATTATAATTAAAAAATTGGATTAAATAATATAAAATTGATATAACTATACATTAATTATAATTAAAAATATTTTTTAACAACATAAATATTTAGACTGAAAATCTATTTTCAATTCAAATTCAATATTATTTAAAATTTATCAAAATATGAAAATCTTTAAAAAATATGAAAAAATCACCCATTTTCAATGTTCATATCCTAATTTTAAAAATGAAGTTCATTTTTTCAAATAAAAAAATTAATTTTTTTAAAACATGTCTTCTAATTAAAGGTGGTAAAACAAACTTCAAAAATATTTATTTTTTTATTGTTAAAATTTGATTTATTCTTATCATCTGCCTATAAAATATATTAAAAAAATGTAAAAAAACTGTGTGGAAAATATAAAATTTAATTTTAATTAATATCATTCACAAATATTTATAAATTAAAATTATTAATAAAAAATTATTATGTGTTCATAAAAAAGATTTTCCTAAAAGAAACATAATCTATATTAAATTTTTTGATATCTTCTTTTCTAATTAACTAAAAAATAATGAATTAATTCATTAAAAACTTTTAAAATATAATTTAGATATTTATTTAATACTATTGGTTCCATCTATTCCAATGGATTGGCGGTAAATATCATAATAATATTAATAATATATTTTTATGTAGTAAGACTTGAGCTTGTGTATAACAGATGTCATAAAAGGAACAATATGTTTCCTGAAACCAAAATTAAATTGGTGTTTCGTTTAAAGACAACTAAAATATGTATTGTGTGTATCATAATCTATTAAAAAATTTAAATTAAATTTAAAAAATACTTTTCATAAAATCACTAGATGTTACATATAAACCTTTTAAAATGAAATTAACCCTCCGAATTCATCTTTTTTATTGGGTAATTAACATTTTGAGAATTCCATTAATGAATCCCACATCAAAAAAATGATATAAGGAAAACAAAACATATATATAAAATGTGTGAAATATAATGGTCGCCCAAAGATATGTATAACTATGATTCCATAAAGAGAGAATATTGTAGGGAAAGTAAAAGATTGTTTTGGAAGGAACAACTAATTATCATGGAGTAATATAGGGTGATATAGAAAATGGACATAAGGATATCAATGATGAGAAAACCAAAATTCAAATTGTTGTGTAAAAGGTTATTGATATCTTGAGAAAATGTTATAATGGGATACCATTTTTTTCAATATACCTTTCCTGAAGTTGAAGGGTTAATTCCCAATCTATACGAAGGGAAAAAGGAAATATACATACATGATGTGTAGATAATCATACATTAATAAATTTATCCCAAAATATTAGATATATATATACAAAGAACAAGAGTATTGGAGATTAATTTTTAATTCTTGAAACACTAAAATTAGTTTTAAAGGAAAAATAACCATACAAGAGATAATTAATTTGTTTAATATATGGTTAGATATTAACAAAAAATAAAATGGTTAAAATAGGGTAATATTATTAAAAAATGAGTAAGTCTGTAATGCCCTGACCCTAGTTACCCAGAGTCGTTGAATTACTTCGTAACATTGGCATGATCACAAAAGATCAAGTCTCGAAAGACCGATTAGTTTAGTAGACTTGGAAACACTAGATACATTCGTAAACGTTACATTACATCATAAAGTGAAAAACTACAATAACATAGTCTCCATAGTCCACACTTCTATCCTCTTCGGACTATCCCTGCAGGTCATTCATAAAATACATCTTCACATCCTGGAAAATATTAAAACATTGAAAGGGGTGAGCTCAGATGCTCAGTAAGGTTAACAATATATCGGAAGCTTTCATAAATAAACATTAACATTTAAGGCAATGTATAACTAAAACAAAAGCCTTTTAAACTTGAACTTCAACATAATATGGCAAAAGTAAAATGAGATAATGCCATTTACTTCTTCACATGGATATTCTACTGTTTGAATAATCACATGCAATATCAATAACCACTTTCATAATGATGGAATGCATAATGCCAGACTATCATAACCACATAGTCAAGGCCTCGTGCCAAGACCACAAATAAGATTTTGTCAAGGCCTTGTGCCAAGACACTAGTTTGTCTCATGAGACCTGCTGATGCATCGAGGAGCTATAGCGGGCTCCACCCGTCACTTATTAAGTCCAATGCATTCCTCATATGAATAGGTTTAAACATATCATAAACCATAACATAATCGTATCACATAAAACATGCGTAATGGAAACATAACATTTCCACATTTCAATCACAAGATGTCAATACAACACATTGATATAATAAAAACGCTTTCAAAACCATTTTCAATACCAAAATAAAAGCAAGTTAAAACTTTTTATTTATTTTTCATTAAAAAAAGTGATGGCTTGTAGAGGAAGCCGAAACTCAAATAATGGTCACGGCGGCGGAGAAGTCGTTGTCGCCGCATAAGTACAGAAAGAAAAACATTCCCTTTTTTTCGTTTAGTAAAACGCTTCGTATAAAAAAGATTCCTTTTGAATAAACGTAAAAGTCAAAGGGGTTTATACACCATATAAAAGAAAGTTGTGTATAAAACTAAATATGCCTCAATGAAAGGAGATTGAGACGAAGTCCTTAAAAAGATCATTTTTAAAATAAAATAGATCTATTATGTGTATTCACTATAGGTACACATAAATAAAGTAAAAATACAAAATAATACATAATAATATCATGACATAATTTGAAAGTAGGAGATTAACCCAAAGAATGGAAGTTGGGTTAAGAAATTCCCTTACCTTGTGTCCGACTTGACTCAACCGTTCTTTAACCTCCTGAATAATAAACTAGAGTTAATATCTACCTTATTAAGAAGCATTTTCAATTTAATTATCCTTTTTATATCACTTATTACAATTTTATGAACATTATGTAATTATTTAAGTTTATAACGGTCGTTTTGTCGATCTTTGGTACTTGAGTCAACAATGAACTTCTTATAATTACAAGTTGTTCATGTGGAAGAATATACATTATATCCAGAATTATATTCATGATTTAGATGTCATATATATCTTATATATCCAGTATATACATTCATTTATAATATTACGTAACATTTAGAGGTAAGAAATGAAATGCACCGTTCATGGAGACGGTAAGCCGTACGTACGCATGAATGCTACTTTCATTTCAATTTCATATTTAATGGAACTAAATCATAATGATATAAATTTATAATATAATTATAGTATAATATAGTGTATAATACCATTTAATCCATCCTTTATACATCCCACATATGGCATTAACGATTCAAATCACTTTGAGGGGGCGGTAGTCCGCACTTCCTAAAATGAAGATATCGCGTATACCCATAATGGAAGACATAAAGGTAAGAAAAAAATGAAAAATAAAGAAGCATAAGTAAAACATAAACATATTATATATCATATATAAAAATAGTGACATCATAATGGCCACCCTTGAAGGTGTTAAATGAGTATTGAACAATCATCGTTTCGGGAGGCACAATTTCTCCATCCATGGAAACCGTATGTTCTTTAACCATTAGATGTAGGTGTGTGTAAGTGTAGCTCGAATCCTTCTTATAACAACATCCTAGTATATTTAGGATACTGTTTTGGTTACAAAAGAAATGAATAAAAAGATTTTAGGGGGTTGGAGAAGAAAAATAAAACAAAACAACATTAGAGAAGACATTACCTCAAAATCGGGTAACTCTTTTTGATTTGAGCCAAAGGCTTCCTTGGGAAGAGTTCTTCCCAAAGTGAGGCTTCTAGGAGTAAGAGGGTTTAGTTGGGAGAGTATTTGGGTAGAGGTTGGCCGTTCCAAATGGCTTGAAAGTGTAAATGAGGTGGGAGAGGTGGGGGGCTTTTATAAGTGGAGAGGAGGGGCACTTTTGGAAAGATTGAAATGTTACATTATTTCACAATGCTTTTCGGATTCTAAAGGTCCCACACTTATATAATTCGAGGCTAAGGTGATAAGGTTTCGAAATATCCTCATAAAATAGGCTTTGGACAAGTGTAAGCCTTGGATTTTACATTATCTTTTCATTTTATTAAAATCGTTAAATAATGAGGTCATCGCTGCATCATAATGATGTCATAAATAATTTAATTTATTTAATGTATAAAAATTATAAAACAAATACTATGATGTAGGAAATCTTTTTAGATTTATAATGAATATTTATAGTCAAAATTTGGACTTGTGTAACCCCACTTAAAAACTGTTTTAGTAAAATAACTCATGTTTGTGTCAATTTAATTTTAACATTAAATAAATATATATTAATGTCATTTTCCAACCAAAGTGGCTCCATGGGGTCCCCAAGTTGACTCATGGGTTGTCTTGGTCGGCCATGACTCATCTAATAGGAGTAAGAAAAGTGTCATGCTCATCTCATATTATTAAAACATTATTTGTACCTTAAACTACACTAATTACCTCTAATCGCGATTAAGAACTTAAAAGTTACTATTCACCAAAAAATTATTTTAATCTCATTGAACCACATTTTACTTCTTAATGACAACCATGTATGTCAGATTTTTGAAAATCAAATCACAGAAGTGGTAATATTTCATTTAAACAAAAAATCAGTTATTTAACTACCACTTAGTGGTTTCACTATTCATCAAAAATTGAAGTTTTTCAGAACAAGGCCAAAATTTCACCCTAAGATATAATTGATATTCCGAATTCAAAAATGATGTCTATTTTACAAAATTCCAAACATATAAGTTGCATTAATTAATTTTATAATTAATTCCCGCTGTTACGACAAATAGCGTGTTTTTAAGAAACAATTTATATCAAAAGATTGGCAATTGTTTATGTCCAATTTCAATGTTAAATTAATTCCAATGACCACCATTGGATAAAATGGTAAAAATATATTCTAATTATACTTTAAAACCACTCAATAGTATAACTTATCACTATAAATTATTTTGATTAAAAAAGTTGTTTTAAGTATTTTTCACTATTCATAAAAATTTCAAAGTTCTCAGAAAATTACAAAAAAATTCAACATAGGCTAATTTCGACATTACGAATCCAAAAATGAAGTCCATTTTGAAATATAAAATATATATAATTTCAAAATGTGGTTATTACTATTCATAACGGCTACTTTGATTAGTTGCGGTGTGTTAGAACTCGAACTTGCGTACAATGCAAGCTATTGCATTATTGAAAGAGAGGCGTATCGTGGAAGCTCGGGGTGTTACATTCTCTCCTCCTTCAATAAATTGCGTCCCCGCAATTTGAAAATTTTCTTTGAAAATAAAAGGTTGAAAAGATAAAATACCTTTGAGGAAAACCCACATCGGAAATAATGTTAATAAATATATAACATTAAAAGAAAGCAAGATAAGTACAAAGGTCACCCGATATAGCCCATTATAGGATTCTATGAAAATATGGATATGGAGGAGAAACAAACCATCAAGGTATGATGGGGAGTTATAGAAAACATGATTAGGAGAAAGTTTAACCACAAGAAAATCACAAACTTGTGATTGGTTAAACGGTCATTGAATCCCCAGTTGGAAAAGTTAACCGACAACATTTTTGTTTTAAGTTACCTTTTATAATGTTGAGGAATTTATTTAGGAGATTTACTAAGAACGTAAGGGAATATACATACTTGTTATGTATACTTTCATTCGTTAATAAATTTTTACCACAAACCCAACTTTTACTCCAAATGGTAACGGAACTCAAAAATATTCTATTTATCCTAATTGTATAAGGTTCAAAATGTTAACACATACCATTTAGATTAGTAAAACTATTTTGTAATAACCAGGGACTTACTGTAGGCTAGTGGTAGGAAATAAAGGCTTGTCTCACTATGGTTGTGGGTTCGATTCCTGCAGCTTTGTCCGACGCGACGGGTTATTCCCCACCCTGCAGGTTGTCCTTTTCCTAAAACTATAGTATTATAATATTCCAAAAATAATCTTCAGAAATTCTTTAACCTTAAACAATACTATCCAAAGATCATCTTAATCCATTCCAACCTTTATAGTTATCCAAAATACTTCTGTCCAACTCACAGTCCAAATTTTACAAGGAAGGTAAACATAATGAAGATCCTTTTTCCCATGTAATAACATGTGAACACGTTAATCATGTATTCTTTTTAAACATACTGAATTACCATGATCCCTTATTCCTTATAGAATACTAGATATACTCCTTCTATTCGAAAATGTATACAAAACATCAATCAGTTTCAAGGAAGTTAAGTATATCCAATATAATTTATCCAAATCAATCACGTCTTATTCCAAAATCACAATCTTAGTATCAGAACCATATTATGGTCTATCTTTCTCTCAACCATATATTTTCCAAAAATTTAACCTACTGTGGAGTCACTTTTCTTGTTTCCACACAATCTCAAGTCCTTGATGATATAGTACTGCAGTACAATCCTTATATACTCCATAATTATTATAACCAGTACATCATTGATACAACACTCAAATTACAAAATTATTTAATAACAACATAAGAACTCTAATCATTACTCCTAATCTGTGGTAGTATCATAACTTGATTATTATCCAATAACATCATTTGGGGCATACTCTGATGATTTGGACATTGGTTTGCGTAGTGTCCCCAATCCTTGCAGAAGAAGCATTGTACATTTGAAACCATTTTCTTACCCTTGAAGTCACGCACATTGTGTCCTTTTTCTCTACACTTATAACAAACTCCCATTCCCTTTAGGCAAGTTCCATGATGTTTCTTCCCACAATTACTGCATATTGGAAAATTCTTCTTTCCCCTCATCCCTTTATCCATCATTCTCTCTTCCATCCCTTTCGTCTCTTGCTTCGCTTCAAAGCCATAGGACTCAGAGAATTTTTTACTTATCTTAATAACACATGATACTATTTCTTCATATGTTGAGAACACATGGGAGACTATTTCCCTTCGAAATGTTGGATTAATACCATGAAAGATACGATCCTTCTTACTCTTTGGATCATACGTACTACTGGAGTTCACATTCCTTCTACTGGGCGCCATTTCTATACAATGGCATAAACTAGATTAGTTTATGAATCAAAATACATAATTCCATACTTATAAAATACTTAACATAAATTGGACTATTTATGGATATAATCCATAATCATAAAAATGTTTTCTTTGAGGAAGTATATACTCATAAACCCTTCATAATGATTTGTAAAGAAAATTAGAGTTATCCTAAGCATATCCCCCGAGAGTGTCGTAACCAAGAGTGCAGCAAGGCCCGTTGTCCTGAACCAGTTCCCGTTCGAGTCTAGCTCAAAGCGGTGTTTTCGGGTTTTACCCCTAGGTACATCTGTGCCAGAGCCGCCTCTACCTGCTCGTATCCAGACAGGGATGTATTGCTCGGAAAACTCACAAAATCTCTACAATACCATAATTCTAGGAAGTTCTTCTATACTAATCCTCAAAGTTCATCTTAGGTCTACGTGCTCTAATCAGAGTTTATCTAAATCTAGCTTCCAAGGTTTGTACTAAGCTTCTTTTGATACCAACTGTAACGCCCTGACCCTAGTTACCCAGAGTCGTTGCATTACTTCGTAACATTGGCATGATCACAAAAGATCAAGTCTCGAAAGACCAATTAGTTTAGTAGCCTTGGAAACACTAGATACATTCGTAAACGTTACATTACATCATAAAGTGAAAAACTACAATAACATAGTCTCCATAGTCCACACTTCTATCCTCTTCGGACTATCCCTTCAGGTCATTCATAAAATACTTCTTCACATCCTGGAAAATATTAAAACATTGAAAGGGGTGAGCTCAGATGCTCAGTAAGGTTAAAAATATAGCGGAAGCTTTCATAAATAAACATTAACATTTAAGGAAATGTATAACTAAAACAAAAGCCTTTTAAACTTGAACTTCAACATAATATGGAAAAAGTAAAATGAGATAATTCCATTTACTTCTTCACATGGATATTCTACTGGTCGAATAATCACATGCAATATCAATAACCACTTTCATAATGATGGAATTCATAATGCCAGACTATCATAACCACGTAGTCAAGGCCTCGTGCCAAGACCACAAATAAGATTTTGTCAAGGCCTTGTGCCAAGACACTAGTTTGTCTCATGAGACCTGCCGATGCATCGAGGAGCTATAGCGGGCTCCACCCGTCACTTATTAAGTCCAATGCATTCCTCATATGAATAGGTTTAAACATATCATAAACCATAACATAATCGTATCACATAAAACATGCGTAAAGGAAACATAACATTTCCACATTTCAATCACAAGATGTCAATACAACACATTGATATAATAAAAACGCTTTCAAAACCATTTTCAATACCAAAATAAAAGCAAGTTAAAACTTTGTATTTATTTTTCATTAAAAAAAGTGATGGCTTGTAGAGGAAGCCAAAACTCCAATAATGGTCACGGCGGCGGAGAAGTCATTGTCGCCGCATAAGTACAGAAAGAAAAACATTCCCTTTTTGTCGTTTAGTAAAACGCTTCATATAAAAAAGATTCCTTTTGAATAAACGTAAAAGTCAAATGGGTTTATACACCGTATAAAAGAAAGTTGTGTATAAAAATAAATATGCCTCAATGAAAGGAGATTGAGACGAAGTCCTTAAAAAGATCATTTTTAAAATAAAATAGATCTATTATGTGTATTCACTATAGGTACAAATAAAGAAAGTAAAAATACAAAATAATACATAATAATATCATGACATAATTTGAAAGTAGGAGATTAACCCAAAGAATGGAAGTTGGGTTAAGAAATTCCCTTACCTTGTGTCCGACATGACTCAACCGTTCTTTAACCTCCTGAATAATAAACTAGAGTTAATATCTACCTTATTAAGAACCATTTTCAATTTAATTATCCTTTTTATATCACTTATTACAATGTTATGAACATTATGTAATTATTTAAGTTAATAACGGTCGTTTTGTCGATCTTTGGTACTTGAGTCAACAATGAACTTCTTATAATTACAAGTTGTTCATGTGGTAGAATATCCATTATATCCAGAATTATATTCATGATTTAGATGTCATATATATCTTATATATCCAGTATATACATTCATTTATAATATTACGTAACATTTAGAGGTAAGAAATGAAATGCACCGTTCATGGAGACGGTAAGCCGTACGTACGCATGAACGCTACTTTCATTTCAATTTCATATTTAATGGAACTAAATAATAATGATATAAATTTATAATATAATTACAGTATAATATAGTGTATAATACCATTTACTCCATCCTTTATACATCCCACATATGGCATTAACGATTCAAATCACTTTGAGGGGGCGGTAGTCCGCACTTCCTAAAATGAAGATATCACGTATACCCATAATGGAAGCCATAAAGGCAAGAAACAAATGAAAAATAAATAAGAATAAGTAAAACATAAAAATATTATATATCATATATAAAAATAGTGACATCATAATGGCCACCCTTGAAGGTGTTAAATGAGTATTGAACAATCATCGTTTCGGGAGGCACAATTTCGCCATCCACGGAAACCTTATGTTCTTTAACCATTAGATGTAGGTGTGTGTAAGTGTAGCTCGAATACTTCTTATAACAACATCCTAGTATATTGTGGATACTGTTGTTGTTACAAAAGAAATGAATAAAAAGAGTTTAGGGGGTTGGAGAAGAAAAATAAAACAAAACAACATTAGAGAAGACATTACCTCAAAATCGGGTAACTCTTTTTGATTTGAGCCAAAGGCTTCCTTGGGAAGAGTTCTGCCCAAAGTGAGGCTTCTAGGAGTAAGAGGGGTAATTTGGGAGAGTATTTGGGCAGAGGTTGGCCGAGCCAAATGGCTTGAAAGTGTAAATGAGGTGGGAGAGGTGGGGGGCTTTTATAAGTGGAGAGGAGGGGCACTTTTGGAAAGATTGAAATGTTACATTATTTCACAATGCTTTTCGGATTCTAAAGGTCCCACACTTATATAATTCGAGGCTAAGGTGATAAGGTTTCGAAATATCCTCATCCAATAGGCTTTGGACAAGTGTAAGCCTTGGATTTTACATTATCTTTTCATTTTATTAAAATCGTTAAATAATGAGGTCATCGCTGCATCATAATGATGTCATAAATAATTTAATTTATTTAATGTATAAAAATTCTAAAAAAATACTATGATGTAGGAAATCTTTTTAGCTTTCTAATTAATATTTATAGTCAAAATTGGGACTTGTGTAACCCCACTTAAAAACTGTTTTAGTAAAATAACTCATGTTTGTGTCAATTTAATTTTAACATTAAATAAATATATATTAATGTCATTTTCCAACCAAAGTGGCTCCATGGGGTCCCCAAGTTGACCCATGGGTTGTCTTGGTCTGCCATGACTCATCCAATAGGAGCAGGACAAGTGTCATGCTCATCTCATATTATTAAAACATTATTTGTACCTTAAACTACACTAATTACCTCTAATCGCGATTAAGAACTTAAAAGTTACTATTCACCAAAAAATTATTTTAATCTCATTGAACCACATTTTACTTCTTAATGACAACCATGTATGTCGGATTTTTGAAAATCAAATCACAGAAGTGGTAATATTTCATTTAAACAAAAAATCAGTTATTTAACTACCACTTAGTGGTTTCACTATTCATCAAAAATTGAAGTTTTTCAGAACAAGGCCAAAATTTCACCCTAAGCTATAATTGATATTACGAATTGAAAAATGATGTCTATTTTACAAAATTACAAACATATAAGTTGCATTAATTAATTTTATAATTAATTCCCGCTGTTACGACAAATAACGTGCTTTTAAGAAACAATTTATATCAAAAGATTGGCAATTGTTTATGTCCAATTTCAATGTTAAATTAATTCCAATGACCACCATTGGATAAAATGGTAAAAATATATTCTAATTATACTTTAAAACCACTCAATAGTATAACTTATCACTATAAATTTTTTTGATTAAAAAAGTTGTTTTAAGTATTTTTCACTATTCATAAAAATTTCAAAGTTCTCAGAAAATTACAAAAAAATTCAACATAGGCTAATTTCGACATTACGAATCCAAAAATGAAGTCCATTTTGAAATATAAAATATATATAATTTCAAAATGTGGTTATTACTATTCATAACGGCTACTTTGATTAGTTGCGGTGTGTTAGAACTCGAACTTGCGTACAATGCAAGCTATTGCATTATTGAAAGAGAGGCGTATCGTGGAAGCTCGGGGTGTTACAAAGTCTACATATGATACATCAATATTCAAATATAATACAAAATGATAACCCCAATCCATTCCATAAATAACAATCCTTAAAATTATTCAAACATTTATTGACTATGTTGAAAATAAAATGATTAGAAGGATTTCATGATACATTATTCAATGATAAAACATCCATTATTCATAAAATTTATACATTATATTTGTGAAATAAGATTAATCTTTACATAAAAAATGTCAAAGTAACCAGGACATTGTGTATGCTAGTGGAAGCGCATGAAACCCTTATTATCATTCAGTCCTGGGTTCAAGCCCCATACCCTAGCTGGATGAGACGGGTTATAAATTGTCATATGGAATGTACCCTATTTTCATTAATCCTTAAAATTAATTACTCCCTATAATCACTTCTTATTGTTCCTATGGTTTACAAATACCTCAACCCAAAAAAACAACTTAAAAAATGTCATCAATCATTTTAAGATCTCAAAAAATAAAACTTTAATGGGGTGTATAATATGTTGAACTTATTATAATACTTAAGATTATAAACATGTCATAGTGTCCATAAATCATAATAAAACCTAACATGAATACAACCATTCCTCAAAATTTATCTAATTTTACCACAGATACAAACTATAACATCCCAACACCTGCACTCATATATGTTATGATGAAAATACATATCACTAAATTCAATTATTTGTTTCCCATAATGGTTACACAAAATTTTCATCTAAACATAAAAACATGGAATGGAAAAATGTATCACTTATATAATGGTAGACCATTTAGGATTAGTGTTTTAGTTCTTTAGGAAAAAATCCCAAAAAAATGATTAACGAGGCGACACTATAAAAGTTATACCATTCAACCCATATTTTCTTATTTTACAATAGTGTATCAACATCATCCTTGTGAAATATTTTTTAGACATAAATCTTTTGACATCAGTCCAGAAATCCTGGTTAATGGAAATATAAGAAGGTTGATCCCAAATGATCAGCAAGGGAAAACGTATGCATTACTAAATTAATACCATCAAGGAGCATAAGAGTGAATAAGGTTATGATGATATAATCATGTTCATGAGAGAATCATAAAAAAACTCAAAGCCATCAATATATCAATCCTCAAATTTTATAACATGGAAACAAAAAGATTCATAAAAATCAATAATCAAAAGACAGTTGATATCAATATTGATCATTAGAACCATTGTAAAATCATAATAAGAATAGATAAACTATATTGGTATCTTCGAACATCATCTAATTTAACCTTTAAATAACCCTTACATAACCCTTAAAAATTGGAATAAATATATAAAAAACATCTAATATAATCATTAACCAATAAATTAGTGATAAATAATAGGATCACCTGATGATACATGTACAACCCCATCTTAAGATGTAGTGGGATTTCCCACAGCAATCTAGGCCACCCAAATTTAAACAATAATTGGATTTCACGACACTATCTGGGAACACCCATCATTTATAATTTCTAATTACTGAATAATGAATAATGAATTTAGTGAATTTATTTCATCATAAATCATTGGAAAAAAATGTTATTATTTTCATATAATATTTAAACAATTTATAGGAAATGGTTTAAGAAATAACCTCATTAAAACATGGTCAACCTATAAAAATGAACTGGGCTCAATAAAAACCTCCTAAGGAAATAATTAACAAATGGAAAATAAAATATCTTCATAAAAATCACATTGTAATGTGATAAAATTAGGGAAATAAAATTTGTTGAACAAAATTATATTTTAATCTTTATTAACACATTGAAATAAAATGGGTTCAATAAAAATATTGTTAGAACAAGTATGACCCATGGAAATAAAATGGGTTCAATTATAATCTCATTTAAACATAGTAAACCCATGGAAATTAAATGTGTTAAATAATTTTCACTTTAAAATATTATTAACACAAGGAAAAAAATGGGTTTAACAATAATATCATCCACAATCAACTATCACATGGAAAAGAAGCGGGGTTAATAACAATCTTCATGAAAAAAGACTAACCCTTTTGGAATGAACAAGGCACAATAACTATCTCTTCAAAACATGTTCAAACCATATAAAAAATGGTTTAAATAACCATATAATTGATGAAATAATTATCAATTCTAAGAAATAATGTAGGTGGAATTAATAAAGAATCACCCTAGTTCTGTATAAGAAGAAAATAGGGGATGTTTATGTTGTTGAATGGACATACCATTAAAAATAATTATGATGTTCTGGAATAAAATAATGTTTAAACATTCAAAAGAATCACATAGAACATTGAATCATTTGAATCACAATACATATGAATGGAATAACATTTAATGAAACTCATAATATCATGATAATAATGAAATTCATGATACAACATGTCAAAGGATTAGTATATACACCTCATAAACAGAAATAACTATACAACATAACATACCTCGAAAGGAAAGGAAAATTATTTGACAAATACATTACTTCATTGCAATATATGGAACCATGAACCCCATGAAAGATATATCCTAGAATATATATGTAAAACCTCATAATTGAAAAGATAGTAATATAAAATATATAATGGGGTAGTATATACACCACACAAAAAATCGTTAATATGGCATAAATCTTCCAGAAATAAAAGTGAGATTATAAATTTCCTTACAATGTACATATCATTGGAATGATAGTAAATCAATGAAATTATTTTCTGTGAAAAATGTAAATATACACAATAAAATTATAAGTATAAAATCATATAATCAATGGCCATTTCTTAAATATTATTGTCATAACATAACATGATATATAATTTTAACCCAATAAATGATAATTGTGTCAAGAAATTTGTTACAAATATGGTAACATCTGAATCAAAATCCCAAAATGTTACAATTATAAAATAAAACACATAAATACCAATAAGATAGTTGAATTAATGATATAATACATAAAAAGGTGTATTATATATACTAAAAAAAGTAAATAAGCGGTGAATATGACATTTATCTCATAGATGTAAAAACTAAGATGAAAATCACTTAACTTTAGTATGATTTGTCATTATGGTCATATATCTTCATGAATAATATTCTTATTTTGATTATATACATTATAAAAACATTTTTACATGTTTATAATTAATTTTAATTCACTTATAAAAAAATTATTTACAATTACCCAAAAAATAATGTTAATGTAAGATGTTTTGACAATATTCATCTTATGTGTTAAAACCAAACATTCATAGGTTGACTATAGTAAATAAGGTCATTATTTAAACATCAATATAATAATAATAATAAAATAATTATTTTATTTTTATATCAATTATACTATTAATATAAATCATGAATAATGGTTAGTAAAAATGAACAATCATTACAATCATAATGACAATAATCTATACATACGCATGATTAACTTTCCCAGTTTTCAAGGATGATTATGATAAAAAGGTAGGTGTAGACGCCGAAAAAGTTTGTAAGTCCCGTAGGATGTTTTGAAATGACGAAGTTAAGTCATATTCAGAATCAAGGGCCTGATCTAGAGGCCCGGGAAGTGGTGCGTGGAATAAAGGAGGATCCGCGCGAAATATTATTGTGCGTGCGAAGCATCCTTGGGATTCGCGTAATCGGGCCGTTGGAGTGCGCAATTTTGCGCGCCCCGGTTCCTCTCGGTGAGGCTTTGCACACCGACAGTTCCCGCCGCGGAAGATTTCACGCGCCGCCGGGATTCTGCACCGGCCAATGCCTATAAATAGGCGGCGACCCCGAACGGTTTGGGGGTTGAAGAATTCAGATCGTCTCTCGGGCACGTAATTTGACTCCCCCCGTGCGCAATATGAATTCCAGGTAATCCCCCTTTTCGTGCAACTTTGCCCCGGGGTTTGCGTTTGCGTGCAACTCCACCGGCTTCGGTTAATTTTACTTCTCCTCCCGTTGTTTCCCTTGCGCGTGATCGTTGTCCCTTGCGCGCAATCCTCTTCTACGCATGCAATACCTTGCGCACAAGCCCTTTTCCACGCGCAATTCTCCGGCCCTATTGCGTTCCATCCCGGTGTTTTGCGCGCAAGCCTTATTTTTGCGCACAACACCCAAGACCCCTTTACCTTGATGCCCCTTGGCTGCCCTTCCGCGTCGGCACGTGATGTCTTCCCTGTCGGGCATGCGCGCCATGCGTTGTTTTCCCGTACGGCCTTCCAGGCTCGTATGAAGTAACCTTAAGGTCCCTTGGGTGGTGTTTCCCGTTGCATTGCTTTGCCTTATGTTTCTCCACATAGGCATGCTAACGGCTATTGCTTCTTCGCATAGCCACGCTAACATGGACCCCCCAGTGGTTCGCCCTGCGGCCCCCCTTCACCACGACCTTGTCGATTCCTTCCCTCCCACAAGGGGTAGATGGAATTGGGCATGTAATCCCAAGGGATGTGGAGCGAACCCACCTCGTCCAAGCTGAAGGACGTTAAACTGCTAAGCACCTCATCCTTAACACATGACGTTAAACTGTGGTCCGGCCCCATGCTTCACACGCCGGGTCCCCCCAGATCGGACATTTTTTACGCCCCTCGTCTCCATGAGAATGGACTCTTCCCTGCATGGAATGAGATACTCCTTGTCGGAGTGGCGTTTGTCCACGGGGGAAGGGCTGCCTCACAACGTAATCCCCTAGCCTCTCTTACGGAAGATTGCACCCCTGCATCTACGTACTTCCCCCTACCAAGGCCAGCGGAGTCCCTTTCCCACTGTGCTTTGTCGCACCACGGGCCTCCACCCTAGAGTAATCCCCGGCACCCAGGGCCGCTAACCACGCGTAAGCCCCAGTTTTCTCTTTGGGCTTCTCAACGCGTAAGCCCCATTCCGCTTCTCACAGACGCACCCTTCTCGACGTGATTGTCTGGTCCCTGCTGCCTCTTGTTTCTCACACCGAGCATGACTCACATGGGCTTAGAGTGCGCATCGACCATGACATCCTCCTCTGGGCTGCCTCAGAGCGTAAGCCCCATTCCAGCGAACTATGTGGACTTTGATCCGTGCTAACGCATGGTACGTAGGAAGCCTCCACGAGGTTCAATCCCACCACCTGGTCGCTCCGACCTCTCCACGTCGGTTCCCTGACCACCATGGGCCACCTCAGAGCGTAACCCCCATATCCAACATGGGACGCCTCAGAGCGTAAGCCCCATATCCAACATGGGCCGCCATAGAGCATAAGCCCCATATCCACCACGGGCCGCCTCAGAGCGTAAGCCCCATATCCCCTTAGGCCGCCTCAGAGCGTAAGCCCCATGCCAGCGAACTACATGGACTTTGATCCGTGATAACGCATGGTACGTAGGAAGCCTCCATGAGGTTCAAGACCACCACCCGGTCACTCCGACCTCTCCATGTCGGTTCCCCGACCACCATGGTCCGCCTCAGAGCGTAAGCCCCATATCCAAAATGGGTCACCTCAGAGCGTAATCCCCATATCCAACATGGGCTACCTTAGAGCGTAAGCCCCATATCCACCATGGGCCGCCTCAGAATGTATGCCCCATATCCAACATGGGCCGTCTCATAGCGTAATCCCCATATCCAACATGGGCCGCCTTAGAGCGTAAGCCCCATATCCAACAGGGGACGCCTCAGAGTGTAAGCCCCATATCCACCATGGGCTGCCTTAGAGTGTAAGCCCCATATCCTCCTGGGCCACCTCAGAGCATAAGACCCATATCCCTCGTCCCGCAAGACGTTAAACCGTATGCCCTCATCCCGCATGACGTTAAACTGTATTCCCCCCTCTTGGGCCCTCTCAGAGCATAATCCCCATGCCTAACTCCGTCACCCATCCTGATCCTTACCCGGGTCGCCACATCCCGGTGAGATCATGCCACTACACCCCACTCCATATTATCTTGGAAGCCGGTCACGTGCTGGCCCCAACATCGGTGTTCCCCTAGGGGTCCTTCAATCTGATCCACTCTCAGTGTTCCGATCAGTCCGATCCATCTCTGCAAGATGTTAAACTCGAGACATACCCCGTGTTAAACATGGGAAGCTGAAGAAAACCTCATATGATACATATTCACCGCGTTCGATGTGGGATGCCTCGGGCTTCCGCGCCCTCGAGAATCCCTATGATAAGGGATAGAAGACAGACATGCCAACGACACCCCAACGTGACCTTTATCCTCACCGAAGGTTGATGCCCTGACGAGACCCCTTAGAGTATCTCGACGGAAGCAGCGTAATTAACTGGCGTCCATGCAGATATGGCACCGGGAATGAGCTTCACGAACCCATCTTAAATCTATGATGGAGACCCAGATTAGGTGATGAGCTCCGAGGAGTAATCCATGGAAGGAATAACCAACATCCCATCATCCCGGTTTCGATCAAGGAGTAGACGTCCCTGAATAAGGAATGGATGCCGCCCGCCTATGGAAAGCGGGAATGTGGGGCTGCGAGCCACGCGTCCTCCCATGTGTGATAGACACGCGCGCGCGCACCGGCATAAAAGCATCGGAAACAGAAAATGGTGAACCCGTCGTGAAGCTCTTATCCTCAAAATGGGGACAGGTAGTGTTTGGGATGTCGGAATATCAGCATGTCACCAGGTCCGGGTACCTATCACCGAGACATGAAACCCACCAGGGGTTGAGGCAGTCAGGATTGTGTGCACTCCGTTCCGTGACGTCGTCAGCATGGATCCCTCTAACCGACCACATAAGATGGAATGACGTTGGGCTATTGGTTGTCGATTTATTTTCTTGTTAGTACTAATGGGTTCATCTCCCTTCTTCCAGGAATCAGATCACTGCATCCGGAGCTCGATCGCCACTTGCCCGCCGGCGTAGGGGCAGGGGCAGTACCGACGCGACTACCCCGTGCGGTCCCGTCTTTTCCACAGTCGCTCTGGATCCGATTGCTGCGACTTTCAAGTGCTCACGCCCCCTCTCCCCGTCATAAATCATCTAGCGAAGGGTGATCCACGACTTGGTTCGTAGGTACGACGAGGAAGGGATCATCCCCACAAGGGGCCTAGCCCATTTGTACTTAGAGGCGGTTGAGCCCCACTATCGTCGCTACCCCCGAGGGCCGCACAGGGAGCCGCCTCTCCCCACTCCGACGTTCAACCACTTCGGGAGCCTATCCCCGAAGCTTTTTGACACATCCTTCCCCTATTCCAATGATTTGGGGGAGGTCCGGGTCCGCCCGATCGGAGACCCGTCCCAGGGGTTAATGGCACGAACCCCCGCCAGGCTGCGTCGACGTCATCGCCTGGCTCCCCAGGCTAAGGACCAGAAAATATTTATGCCCGCACCACCGGCTCCTACCCATCTGACCCGACGCCAGCGTCGGGCACGAGCGAAAGAGAATGTCCATCCTAGGGCACCAACCTCAGCAGCCACTGTGGCCCGAGCCACTGCTAACGCCTGCTACCAGATCCCCGCACACGTTGAGCAGGGGCAGTCACATGCCCGACTGGGGTCGAGGCCCCGACCGCCCTACAGGCAGGTTGGGTCAACTCTCCCGATCGCGGGCATAGGAAATGGCCACCGTGGACCGATCCGTGGTAGTGCCACCCATCATGAAGGGTCATTCCGTGCCACTGATCTGGAAAGCCGAGGGCTTCTTCGCGACAGCCACACTCCGGGTATGACTCCTCCCAACACCCACTGCACTGGGTATGAGTTCACTCCTCTAGTCGCTGGCCACGAGTATGGATCCGTTGCGTATCCAGTCGCTCACTCACATGGAGGTCCTCCACATGTCCCTTTTGACATATGTCTGAGTGCTTCTTGCACCCCGACCTTTAGTCCCCTCTGCCCCAGCACTATTGCGGCCAGAGGGATCCTTGGAGGAAATCATCCTTACCATGAGGAGCCACCCAGGGGTAGGAAGGCGGGGCGTCGTCATCGTAGGAGGAATGTCAGGGGAGTCCAGATGGAGATTAGACCGGTCCGTTTCTCAGACTCTGAGGCGGAGTACGACTCGATGGTGGAACCTTCCCCCCAACCTTCTGAGTCGAGGGTAGGAATGGGGTCGCGATGCATTAGTCTTGTACTCCCAGAATGCGAGATACATATGATTCCCTCCCCCCTCCGAAGGTACATCAAGGAGGACGAGGACTGGGCGTACCCCTAGGGGTCAAACCCACAGTTATCGCTGGCCTCCCGGGAAGCGCCTTCCACCTCAGTTTGGGAGTGTGGGGATCTTTTCTGGGGACCGATGGAAGTGTCGCAAGACGACACACCCTCGGAGAGCACCGACGCTGTGACAGGAGGCCCATTCGCTGGCCCATCCTATTGCGACATGGCAGCCAGAGCACTGGAGTCCTTGGAGGACGACTCAGGGATTGGCGGCCAATCGGCATGTTCGCCGCATTCCCCACCGGCCAGCCCACCGGCCCGACGACCTGCCTCGACGCCATTGCCAGCTCCCGGGCCAGTCTCGGTTGAGGAGTAGGGGCAGCAAGTTCTGGACCCCGAACCAGAGTCATGGAGCTTCTGGACCATCCTCGCAGCGGGCTACTTCCCTGAGAAGTTTTGGCCGGTCATAGGGTCGAATATTGATATACCAGAGGTTCTCACCCCGGGAGAGTTTGAATGTTTCCGCCAGACTCTTCAGTTGACTCAATCCCGTCTTCGCCATCAGCTCGCGCCTTATCCCGGGAGTCAAGCACATCTCGAGGATATCGGTGAGCAGTGTCGTCGATTCGACTTGGAAGCGCTCCCTGCGGTTCGGCACCCCGAGTCTCCGGGACACCGCAGGGCCCTCCAGCAACAATGCATTTAGAGTTTTCAATTACTCCGCAAGGTTATCGAGGAAGACACCCCCACGCGCACATCCACGGATGGGGGCAGTACACTGCCCTTCTTTTTTGTGTGATCCGATGACAACCCAATTCACCGAGCGGCCCTGAGGGAATGTCACAAAAGGCAGTGGTGGTCAACATGGCTAACCTTTCAGATGAGGGAAACAGTGTGGAGCTCCTCGATGGGGACTCACCCCCTGAGGAAAAGCCGCCACTGGACCCGTCTGGGAGGATCACTCACCACCAGAGGAGCCTCCTAGGTCTCCCCGCACCCACTGAGGCACTGACACTGAGCCGAAACATCAGCAAGGGTAAAGATCATGTCGGGGTTGTCAAGCCCGCCGACCCATCTTCCTCGGTGCAGAAGGCAGAGGAAGACTCCGAGAGGGCCACTCTACGCCAGCAGCATGCTGAGAAAAAGAGGTTGGTCGATGAGCTCTTGGACGAACGCATTGCAGAGCGGTGGCATGACTATGGTAATCCCAGGTCAGGACAGTAGGGGAAGGAGCACCTACCCCTTTTTGAGATTCCCCCGGGAAACCGTAGCCATGTCATGTTCTCCGATAGGGGAGAGGTCGGCGCCCATGGAAAGAGGGCGCGGTACGTCTCACTGAACCCTCCCGGGCGGCAGAATCACCTGGGGGACCATGCTCGGTTTCCTCCCGCTTCCCCGAGAGTCGCTCCGCCAGCCGCCCCGCGAGCTACTGAGCTTGACTACCATATTGAAGAGCCTGGCAATGCGCTTGTGGTTAGAGATCCCCATCAGGACCCGAATCTGTGTCCGGACGATCTGATGGAAGTACTCATCGCCGTCTTGGAGGCCCTGGAATATCGGCGGGTGGAAATTCCACCGGACGGCAAGCCATACCCATCATGGGTGGATGATATGCCGGCCCCTCCGGGATTTGGGAACCCAATTTTCTCCCCCTTTAATGGGACATGAGATCCGCCACAACACTTGGCCCACTTCAACTCGAGGTGCGGGCCTATGTTGGGGACTCCGGCGCAGCAAGAAGCTGCCAAGCTTTGTTGCTTCGTCCAGATGCTGGAAGGACCAGCCTTCGTCTGTTACAGCCAGCTCCCTGTTGGATCTGTGGCTAGCTGGGAGGACCTTCATCGTCAATTTCTCTACCAGTTCAGTTCCACAACCCGGAAGATGAACATTGAAGACCTCTTTAGGTGCAAATAGAGGCCCGATGAGCGGGTCGTGGACTTCTTCGCCCGGTGGAAGGGGCTCACGTACTCCCTTTCCATGCCACTAACTCAAAATAAATTACTGACGATGTGTGTAGGGAACATCAAGGAAGAGATGGTTCCTTCTCTGATCACTCAGAATTACCCTGGGGGGTTTCGGGATTTCTCATACAAGGCTCAACGCCTCGAAGAAGCCCTGCAACACGCCAGTCAGGCACGCCCGCTGCCTCCTGTAATCCCTGTAAGGAGAGCCGGCAGGGCCGAGCCCGCTGTTGTAGCCCAGATAGAGGCTCCCAGACAGCTGGATTTGCTACCCGTAAGGCCAGCTCAACAGCCCCATAAGGGTCCACCCCCATGGGCACAGCCTCCGACCCAGCAGCGACCGCCTCAAAATCAGCAGGCGCCTCCGCGTAACGCACCGCTGCCACCTAGGCGAGATAATCAGGCTTCACCTCCTCGGCATGCTCCTCCGGCCCCTGGCCTTGGTCAGGCTCCAAGAGCCCCCTTCCCAGACAGAAGGAATCTGACTTACTCATTTGACGAGGCCCAGGTCCTCAGCTATTTCCGTAGCGCCTTAGAACAGAGGATCGTGCGACTGCCTGAGTGCCATAAGCCAGAATAGGCGCATCTCATTGATCACCCTAACTACTACCCTTATCACCGGATCTTGGGGAACACCATCCAGTGATGGTATGTGTTCAAGGATTGGCTCCAAGACCAGATTGACAACAACATAGTCAGGTTGGGCCCAACCCCGGCACAGGTGGCAGGTGTCTTCGTGAGATCAGATTGCAGCAGCGGTAATGAAGATGAGTGACAACAGGTTTCCGATCGTGGGTCCTGGAAGTATAACGACTTGATGGCCCACAGGATGGTTTCTCGTGCCCATGGCATCATCTGTACCCACCTAAGTCAGCCAGAGCCCTCAGAATCTGCGAGCGCCGCTTTGGCATCGTCGTCCCAACCTAACTCTTCCCAGAAGAGCAAGCGGCGGCGCAAGAAGAAAGAACACACCCTACCATTGCCATCATCTTCTCACACGCTTGGAGATTTCATGCCCCCAGATATGGGGATCCCTCCGAGACCCAGTCCGGTATTGGATGACTCCTCGAGTGAATGCCTGAGGTACACTTCGGTTAACACATTAGAGTTGTTAAATCCCTTTTTGTCTCCCGACGATGAGGAACGCCAGGTGGACTTCCCCAATGTCCCCAGTCGTCGCCAACATCAGTGGAGTCGTGGCTACATGAATCGTCGGGGAACGACAGTCGTCACCTCCAGCCAGGCCGTGCACACTACTGAGACTAGGAAGCAGGCCCGATACGTAGATCAGCGCACGCGGTCCCCTCACCCGGTGTCGACAGGTTTGCCTCCACCACCGTTTGTATTGCTGGATCAGGAGGGACCGCCTCTTCCATTTCGAAGCCCGCCCTGCCCTTCCGCTGGTCGGCTACAGCCTTCCTGTCCTAGCGCGGCATCCACCTCCTGGGCTTCGACTAGTGAACAACGAGACGTGCCTAGTACCAGTCAGTCACCGGCCTCGCCGGCAGGGCCCGTCATGCCTCCAATCTCAGAGGGGCCTCCTGGGAGTAGAAGCTCATTTTTGGCTCGAAAGTATGATGTTCTGAAGCACCTGGCCAGCATTCCAGCAAGGCTTTATATCTTTGAGGCCCTTCGCCTGTCGTCGGAAATGCACGAGGTGCTCGCTGAGGCTCTAATGATCCCCCTCCAGTTTGAGACGGAGGTGGTGGCCGGAGAAGCCTTCCACACCGAGGCGAATGAGGATGCCGAATGTTAGTCGAACATCTCGTTTTCCGGTGAAGATGAATACCCTCCCATATAGGGTCACATTCGCCCACTGTACGTCACCGGCCAGTTCAATGGCGTGGAAGTTCACCGCTGTCTTGTTGACACGGGTTCCAGGATTAACCTCATCCTAACTCAGATGCTGCGGAAACTAGTGTTGTCTGAGGATGATTTAACTCCCTACGACCACAGGATCTAGGGGTATGACAGGACAGAGCAAACTCCACTTGTTAAGATTCGTCTGAAGACCCAGTTCGGCGGCCTGATTTCCAGTACCGAATTCATGGTTGTCTCTCAGGACAGTACCTACAACGCATTGATGGGCAGGTCATGGCTCCACTTTCACGCAGCGGTCCCCTCCTTATATCACCAGTGCCTCAAATACTCCCTTAAGGGTCGAGTAAGTGTGCTCCAAAGAGATGCGTCTCCTTTTGCCTCTTGTGAAGCCCGTTATCTGGACGTTGGCTACTACAAGAGAAAGGAAAAGCAGATCCTGGCAGGTGAGGTCCAGCCCTCCACTATTGAAAGTGGTCCCTAGGTAGGATTGGATGACACATATGTCCTCCCAATCCATCGGTTGGAATCCATGACCCCCGACATGGGACAATGCTTTGTTGTTTTGGGTACCAGAGGAAGGCATATTTCCGGGTCCAAGCGATAGTGGGAAATCACCTCATACTCTTAATCCAGCTAGGATCAGGTGATCCCCTAGCCACCTACCCATGTACGATATCGGGATGTTGGGCTCATGGCAACATCAGTACATCATACGTGTCGGTTTTGCCGGGCCGGAATCGACCGACTCAAGACAACGCGTCACTACTACTTTGATGTCATAAAGCGTGGCCCCTTGGGCCGATGGCCAGATGGGATTGGATCAACCGTCTTTGTCTCCATGGTCTCCGAAGTGCATGGGTCCCCTAATGTGGGAACCTCTACCGCCCAAGCCGGTACCATCTTCCCATCAGGGTCTGGTAGCCCTGAAGCGGCTCCCCACGTGGATGACCCTTCCACAAGCGGAGACGAGGGCATGGAAGATGCTCCTCCTGCCTTTGATGAGGGCGTCTCCACCACGGTCGACGAGTTAGTGCAAGTGAACCTCGGTTGTAAGGAGGACTCGAGACCCACACTGGTCGGTGCCGTTATGCCCCCCGAGGAACGAAAATAGTACGTGGACTTCCTCAGACTGCACCATGATGTGTTCACCTGGAGTTATGACGAGATGCCGGGACTAGATCCCTAGGTAGTCGTCCACTGCCTTGTCCTTCCAGCAAACTATCGCTGGTTCAAGAAGCCTCCCAGAAAGATGCACCCTTCTCACGGTGCCATGGTTGAGGCCGAAGTTGATAAGTTCATCAAGGCCAACTTCATCAAAGAGGTCCCGTAAACTAGGTGTCTAGCCAACATTGTACCAGTCATGAAGAAGAACGGGCAGATCAGGGTCTGTATCGACTTCCGCGATCTCAATCGCCATTGTCCGAAGGATGACTTTCCCCTTCCCTTGACAGAGTTGTTGATCGATGCCACAGCCGGGTTCCAAGCCCTTTCCTTCATGGATGGGTACTCCGGGTACAACCAGATCCGGATGGCCCCCGAGGATGAAGAGTTCACTAACTTCAGGGCCCCATAGGGTACTTTCTGCTACCAGGTTATGCCCTTCGGCCTGAAGAATGCAGGTGCCACCTATCGACGGGCCATGCACCGCATATTCTAGCCAATTCTCAGGACGCTGGTGGAGTGTTATGTGGATGATATGGTGGTTAAATCTCGTTAGCACTAGGAGGATCTCAAAGACCTTGAGAAAGTGTTCGGCTTCCTCTGTTCTTGCCACTAAGTGTGCCTTCAGGGTCACCTCCATAAAGTATCTTGGATTCATATTTAGTTATCGAGGCATCGAGATCAACCCAGACAAGATCAAGGCCATCAGTCAGATGCCTCCCTCAAGTAATCTTCGGGAGCTGAGAGGCCTTCAAGGCCACTTAGCCTATATATGTCTTTTCATTGTGAATCTGTCCGACAAGTGTAATCCCTTTTCCCGGCTCATGAAGAAGGGTTCCGCCTACGAATGGGACGAAGGGTGTCAGATCGCTTTTGAGGAGATTAACCAGTATCTGCTTTACCCCCGGTCTTGATGCCACCTGTTTCCGGAATGTCGCTGGTCCTTTACGTGACCACCCTGGAGTGATCCCTCGGCGCACTTCTCGCCCAGATGAACAATGAGGGGATAAGGAATATCCTCTACTACCTCAGATGCATGCTCCTCGACCAAGAAATTAAATATTCCCACATCGAGAAGAGCTACCTGGCGCTCGTATTTGCCATGAAAAAATTGCGGCACTACTTTCAGCACCACGAGGTACAACTGGTCTCTCGGGTAGACCCGTTGAAATACATCCTGAACCTACCTATGTTGACCGACTGATTGGCGCGCTGGGCGGTGATCCTCCAGCAGTTCGACATCAGGTTCGTACCTCAGAAGGCCTTCATAGGGAAGGCATTGGTAGACATCTTAGCTGCCCACCCCACCTCCTCGGACCAGCCACTGGATCTGGGCTTTCCTGATGAGGCAATCCTCTCAGTCGATCACGCCATCTCATGCTGGTAGATGCACTTTGACGGTGCCTACCGGAGCCCCACCGGTAGAAGGCTCAACAATCCTAGGCTCAACAGAGTGGTCCTGGGTATCGTCTTCATCACCCCAGAGCAAGTCGTTCTGCCGTATTCATTTCTGTTGTTAGAAGGCTGCACCAACAATGAGGCAGAGTATCATGCCCTCATTACTGGCCTCGATTTGGCTCTCGACATTTAAGTACCCCATCTGTATGTAAATGGGGACTCTGAGCTAGTCATCAAGAAGGTCAATGGTGGCTATGCTGTCAGGAAGCTGGAACTCGTGCCATTGCTGGAGTGCACCCTCCATCTAATGGCTAAGTTTCCCTCCTGGCCAGAGGTCGTTCACATTCCCCGGTCGCAGAACAGTCGATCAGATGCTTTGGCCAGCCTGGCTGCATCACTTGCGGAGCCCGAACATGATGACCTAATCGTCCATGTGGCACACCGTAGAGTCATTTCTCCAGTTATCCCGGAGGGCGATCGTGGCCCGCGAGTGAACCATCTAACCGCTGGTGCCCCTACATCAGGACCCTCAGGGGCTTCAGGCGCGGTAATCGGGGTAGTTCCTGACTAAAGGACGCCCTTGGTTGAGTTTCTCCAGCTCGACAATCTTCCGCCGGACCAAGCCGAGTGGGAACAAATCTGACGCCGCGCGCCGCAGTTCACCCTTCAGAGTGGTCCCAGCCTTGAGCAGCTCATTTATAGGAACATATTTGATGGTGTTCTCCTCTGTTGTCTTCAAGGAGTCGAGATCCCACTGGTCATGCAAAGAAGTGCACGCTTGTTCCTGTGGCACCCACCAGGCCAGGTCGAAGTTGTCCCACCAGATTCAGAGGCTGGGATACTTCTGGCCCTCCATGATCCATGACTGCATTGAGTATGCCAAGAGGTGTCATGCGTACCAAGTTCATTCTAACTTTGTGCATCGTCCACCGGAGCCTCTCCATACTACCAAGTATTCTTGTCCCTTTGCAGTCTAGGGGTTGGATGTCATGGGACCTTACACGCCGGCGACGGCCCGCCTGTGCCGGTTCATCATAACCTCTATGGATTTCTTCTCAAAGTGGGCGGAGGAAATCCCGCTCAGGGAAGTCAATTCCTGTTCTATCGCTGACTTCGTGAGCTCTAATATCATCTATCGGTTTGGAGTACCTCACGCTATCCTCGCGGATATCGAAACCAAATTCCGAGCAGCCGAGATGAATAAATTGTATGCCAAGTACAACATTCTCTCTAACCACACCTCCCGCTATCATGCACAATAGAATGGACAGATCGAGGCGTTTAACAAAAACCTCTCTAACATTCTGCAAAAGATGGTTGGTCAGAACAAGAAAAGTTATTCGGACAAGCTCTCCAATTCCCTCTGGTCTTATAGGACGACGACTCGTCACTCAACTCAGGTGACTACGTATTCCCTGGTGTACGGAGCTGAGGTCGTCCTACCCATCGAGATCCTTTTTCCCTCATTACGCACGACGGTCTACGACCAGCAGCACTAGACAGAGATTCCGAAATCTGTCTAGCCGAATTGGAAGCGCTGGACGAAAGTAGGCTTTGCGCTTTACATAACATGGAAAGGCATCAGAGCAGGATGGCTCGAGCTTTCAATTAGAAGGTTCGCCTCTGCTCCTTCCTGCAAGGTGACCTCGTACTGGATCTCAAAATGCCAATGATCCCTGGAAAAAAACCACCCATGTTGAAGCCTAAATGGGAGGGGCCTTTTATTGTCCATAAGGTCTATCCCAATGGTGCATATTCCCTGGTGACTATGGATGGTGAGCACATAACTCCTCCCACTGACACCAGGTTCTCAAGCAGTAATTTGCATAAGCCTACTATAGGTCCATCATGACCTTAAAATGTATGGTTCAGCATGACCTTAAACTGTACGGTCCAGCATGACCTTAAACTGCACCTGATCCAGCACGACCTTAAACTACACTCTGCCCTACATCTGGGCTCCTTGGTCCGAGTTCTAAGACCTAAAACTAAGATCTGTATTTCATCCAGCATGACATTAAACTGCCTTTCAAGAACTACGTAAGGCTTGATCCGCATCCTAATGAGATACGTAGGAACGCCCGAACATTTTGTCTCAGGTCCAGCCCCAGGAGCACCCAGACCTTCCGTCTTTGGGTCCAGCTCGAGGTCCAGCATGACCTTAAACTGTATGGTCCAGCATGACCTTAAACTGTACGGTCCAGCATGACCTTAAACTGCACCCGATCCAGCATGACCGTAAACTACACTCCGCCCTACATCTGGGCTCCTTGGTCCAAGTTTTAAGACCTAAAACTAAGATTCATATTTCGTCCAGCATTACGTTAAACTGCCTTTCAAGAACTACGTACGGCTTGATTATCATCCTAATGAGATATGTAGGAATGCCAGGACATTTCGTCTCGGGTCCAGCCCTAGGAGCACCCAGACCTTCCGTCTTTGGGTCCAGCTCGAGGTCCAGCATGACCTTAAACTGTATGGTCTAGCATGACCTTAAAATGTACGGTCAAGCATGACCTTAAACTACACCCGGTCCAGCACGACCTTAAACTACACTTTTCCCTACATCTGGGCTCCTTAGTCCGAGTTATAAGACCTAAAATTAAGATCCATATTTCATCCATCGTGACGTTAAACTGCCTTTCAAGAACTATGTACGGCTTGATTCTCATCCTAATGTGATACGTAGGAACGCCCGAACATTTCATCTCGGGTCCAGCCCTAGGAGCACCCAGACCTTTCGTCTTTGGGTCAAGCTCGAGGTCCGCTAATGCATCGTGCATGGATCTCCTTTGGGACCTTGACCATAGAATTTTGTGGAGTGGTATGGGATTATGTCCTCATTCACACCGGGTTTGCAATAGCTGCACCACGCGCGTCCTGTTCTCAGGATTAGCCCTCCTATGTCGTGTTCTTCAAGATATTAAAAGGAGCCATCTAGAACTATGTGTGGCTTGATTTCCATCATTATGGGATACGTAGGACCGCCTGAACACTTAGATTTCAGGTCCATCCCCATCTCTTAGGAGATCCCACGATCTCTTGGTTACCTCGGTCTTTTGGCCCGCCATTCCCTCGGGAATCCGCCATCTTTTGGCCGCTCTCAAACTGAGCCCTTAAACCCTTTCCAATGGTATGCTAATGTGCTCAGAGTACTATGGTCTAGGACCTAGAGTGTCAGATTCTACTTAGACAAGTTTTTGTCCACTTTGTCAAGTTTTGTGTTCCTCTTCATTCAAGCCCCACCATCCTTCACACCTGGAGGGACCCCCAATAACGGCCTAGATACAATGCCTAAGGGCTCTCCTACCATCTCGGGAAAATGCCATCGATGGTTTTGGGAAACAAATTGATACAAATCCCATGTTGCGAATATGGTCAGCGGTTGATGGTCATTTGTATGCCCCAACTTCTAGACTAACGCGACAGGGTGCTGTGTTGCAAACATGGTCAGCAGTAATCCTCAGTCGTCACGCCAGATTCTTTGGGCCTTGAATGTTAGTTGAATGGTTCACATTGTGTTTTTCTCCCACTGTGTCAGGGTGGAATCTTGACACTCCTTGTACTAACCCTAAGTACACCCACATACATCATACAGACCGAGCTGCGTAACGGTGTCTCTCGGGGCTCCCGCGATCTGAGCGCTAGAGTATGTGCTTGGGTTTCTTCTCTGTAGGTTACATGCAGCTTGACCCTCATCCCCACGGGGAACGAGGAGTCACCCATACATTGTGTTTCGGGCCCAGCGATGCCGGGAGCTAGCATCTCCTTCCCCTCCCTGATTGTTGAACCCTCGTAGGCCCCTTTGGGCCGAGGCTCCTCTCTTAGAACCGCGCGCAGTGATGGTATGGGATTACGCCCTCACCCGCATCTGGTATTGCATCACGTGTGTTCCTGTTGGTCCAAACCATATGACCTTAAAATGTGTTGTTGGTCCAAACCATATGACCTTAAACTGTGTTGTTGGTCCAAACCATATGACCTTAAACTGTGACCATGTCGGTCTAAACCATATGAATTTAAACTGTGTTGCTGGTCCAAACCATAGGACCTTAAATTGTGTTGCTGGTCCAAACCATACAACCTTAAACTGTGTTGCTGGTCCAAACCATACGACCATAAACTGTGATGATATCGTCCTGGTCGTACGACGAAAAATGGCACCGCATTGTGATGACCTCCCCATGGGGGACATCACGCCAGGTATTGGTCGATTACCATGCCGGTTGTCAATGCCTGCTATGGATTGATTATTTTGGAGACGCACGGAACTTCTACCCTAGGCTAGTCTCCCCACAAAAGAAAAACCATTTACCTTCAAGAACAAACAAGATATATCAAATGCCACTTCTTTTGGTGCGAGGGATAGACCCGCATGACTCCTTTGCGCAGGCGCCCCATCGCACCGTGCTGCCTTTCAAGAACTACGTATGGCTTGATTCTCATCCTTATGAGACATGTAGGATCGCCTGAGAGCTTCCCCACAGGCCCAGCCTAACCTTTTTGGGTCCTAATTCTAAGACCTAAAACTAAGATCCTTTGTTTGGCTTTCCATGACTCGGTCTCTCTTGTGGGATTGTACGGTGTGGTGCAGGATTATGTACTCATTCACGTCGGGTTACTCACCGTGTCGTTCCTGTCCCCAGATGAGATGGGTCCCCCATCCCATACAACGCTAAACTGTATTTCGTTCAGCATGACGTTAAACTGCCTTTCCAGAACTACGTGTGGCTTGATTCTCATCCTAATGAGATACGTGGGAACACCCATACATTTTTTCTTGGGTCCAACCCTAGAGATTACCAAACTGTGTCCCTCCTTATTGTCGGCGCCTTGGCCTGACTTCGTGGGAAGTGGTGTAATCATGACATCCACCCCGAATAAGTTCGGGATTCCCCATAGTAGTAATGGGAAGCGACAGTTCTCTCACCAGAGAGGTCCTGCCTGAAAATTGGGACGACCCATGACCAGGTTGGTACGTCCGCCTGATGCGCCTCCGCCACGGTGGCACAATTTCTGGAGTGTTGGACTCTGTTCAAACAAACCATCACTCAACCTTCCACGCTTTGCGTGCCCCTTTATTCGGATACTCATTCTCTTTCATGTTTGATGGGACCGCCTAACAGTACGGATGACAGACCTACGGTCCGCCTACAGTCCTGGGCCAATGTTCCGGAGGACTGCTCATGTTTGATGGGACCCCCTAACAGTATGGGTTACAGACTATGGTCCGTCAGCTACCACAATATGGATGATAGACCTTTGGTCCGCCTATTGTAGAAACATGGATGATAGATCTATAGTCTGCCTGCTGTCCTGGGCCAACGTTCCGGGAAACTGACCGGCGATATTTGAGTTAGGCCCCGTGTTGTGAACATGGTCAGTGGTCTGACCCCATTTATTGTCCCCACTCCAGGCCAACACGATATGGATGATGCGTTTCCGTCACAGTTAACAGTTTTCCTCCATTGTCGCACCCCACAGTGTTATGAATTTGGGTAGCGTGATTCACCTTTTCATTCCTTCTCCCTATGTTCGGATGGATTTTAATGCCCCTGGCATTGCCCAGCTCGTGTGTCAGAGCACATTGGGAAGGTGATATATCAATCAGTCTGAGGTATTCTCCTCAGAAATCCAGGCCCAATTTCGGATGCCTGAGGCTTGGTCAATGCCCCATAGTTGGATGAGATGATGACCCAAGTATCCTTTATTTCTCGTGTTGGGTGTGACCCACAAGAGATTAGTGATGGGTTGTTAGACATTTCGGAATTATGGTTGAGCATATTAAACCAAGATAAATGGATTTGGCCATGTATTGGATTGATATGGTGAGCAGTACAAGAAATAGGTTCATGATATGGCCAAAACAAATCCCTTAAGGATCAGCGTGCTGAAGCGATCTTTCCAGCGCTTCTACCCTTTGGATGGTGGCCTCCAGGACCGCTTCTCGCTCCTTGAAGAGTCTCTCCTCATCAGCCGCCATAGAGCGCAGCTCGCCAACCCTAGCTTGTGCCTGCGCCTGCTCGGTTTGAAGTCCGGTCATCTGGTGACTCGCCTCCATAAGTTTTTCCTGCGCGTCAGCTAGCTGGGCCGTCAGTTGCTCTACAAGCTCAGAGCATGTTGTGATGAAGGCCTCCTTGTCTGCCGCCTGCCCTTCGAGGTGTCGGACCTCCTGCTCCGCCCTCAGTTGTGCTCGGGCACTCTCTGATCATTCCCGACACTGGGAAACATCGGTGTGCCGGCTGCTCTCGCGTATCTTCTCGGCCATGTAATCACGGACCATCAGATGAAGGCGCTAAGCGTCAGCCCCTCCGGCACACAGGAAGTGTATCCAGGTCTGGAGTGATCCCATCCGCCTCAGCCAATCTGACTGGGTCTGTCTAAGAAAGCGCTGGATACACTTCCACCCTTTGCGCCGTGTCATCCAGCTCTCCTCGGCTGCCTCTGAGTCCGATTCATCTACCTCCTCAGGTTCAGCGGGTCGGTATGTAGGGAAGGCAGCCAGCATATCGGCATCAGGATATTCCCCAGGGATGTCTTCGTGAGGAAATGGATCCTTGACGTCCGGGCGACCTTCCTCTCTCACCCCGGCAGTGACGGTGCCCCCGACAGCTTCCAGCCCCGCCTCAGGAACAACGTCACCGACGTCCACTTCCCCCTTCTCACCAGTTTCCAGGGTTCACTCAGTGCGGGGAGCATGTTCTGAATGAAGTGGTATGTCCGCCACTAGTCTGCCCACAGATGGCCCGGGCTCCGCAGCCTGACGAGCCTCCAATGTTGAGATCACTGCGCAAGGCGTACACTGATTAGTGGGGATCTTTTGATAACATGCTCCAGTAGTGAAGCGTGAGACTAACAGGAGCCCAGAGCATCAGTCTCCAGTGTTCCGGCCGCTGCGGGAGCCACCATGATGGGAGACCCCTCTACCCTTGTTAGTTCAATGATGGGTGTCGGATCCCCATCATGTCCCACTGGTTCCTCTCCTCCCTCCTCTGGTGGGGACGCCCGTGCAATGCTTAGCTGCTCCTGAGTGAGGTAGGTAAATGGGTTAGAATTTGAAAAAGATAATGGATGAATAAGGAAAATGAATGAAGATAGAGACAGACCTCGAGTATCTCGGTTATGTCGAGATCAGAGCCGACAATCTCGCCGCTCTCTCAGAGACTCCCTTGGTGGGTCGCCCCTTACGACCGCTCATCTTCGGGTTCTCCTTCTTCTTCGTCTTCTCCCCCACCTGCCATAACATATCTCTTTCCATGAGCTTCAGTTTGACTAGTCGTGGCACCCACATGCACATTTAGATCATATGTTATGGCCTTTTTTGTTGGTATCGGGTTTGTTATGTTTTTCAATGCCTCGTTTCTAGCACCCGTTCCCCGTCAGCTTTTTTTAAATGGTCATAACTTCCGATCCGCCTGTCCATTCGGACTCTTTCACCTTTCAGGTCAAAGATCGTTTCAGGATATTTGATTTGACAGGTCGCGGATCTAAAATGGACTCTCGGATCATAAGTTATCTCCGTTAATGTGAGTCCAATGTTTTTGTCTCTTTATGACCGTTTTGACGGGTTTTAACGGTCGCTCCATTTATTACTGTTTATTTCGGTTTCCATGACTTGTGATCTTTATCAATGGTTTTTTATGGGTTATTATGATGATTATGTAGAATTATTAAGGAGTTTTCCAGAGTTGTCACGAGTTTTCATGCATTCTCATTCTTTCTAATACCTCATTCTTCATATGTTTCTCCATCATTTTTCAGGCGTTTTCATGATTTTTCATCCCTTATCACATCTTTTCATACTTTTTCATGTGTTTTCTTTATTATTTATTATTTATTATTTATTATTTATAATATACTTTAATTTATTTATTATCTATTATTTGTAACTGGTTATTTATTATTTACTATTTATATTTATTAATTATTTATGTTTATTTATTATTTATTATTTATTATTTATATTTTTTTATTATTTATATTTATTTTATTATTTATATTTTTTTATTTATTATTTATTATTTATTATTTATTATTTATTATTTTCATTTATTTATTATTTATTATTTATTATTTATTATTTATATTTATTTATTTATTATTTATTATTAATTATTTATATTTATTTATTATTTATTATTTATTATTTATTATTTATTATTTATATTTATTTATATTTATTTATATTTATTATTTATTATTAATTATTTATTATTTATTATTTATTATTTATTATTTAATATTTAATATTTAATATTTAATATTTAATATTTATTATTTATATTTATTTATTATTTATATTTATTTATTATTTATGTTTATTTATTATTTATTATTTATTATTTATTATTGTTTTTTTATTTATTATTTTTTATTTATTATTGGTTTTTTTATTTATTATTTATTATTTACAATTATTATTTATATGTATTAATTATTTTGGTTTATTTATTATTTATTATTTATTATTTATTATTTATTATTTATTATTTATTATTTATTATTTATTATTGGTTTTTTATTTATTATTTATATTTATTTATTATTTATTATTAAATTTATTTATTATATATTATTTATATTTATATTTATTTATTATTTATTATTTATATTTATTTATTATTTATTATTTATATTTATTTTTTATTTTTTATTTATTATTTATTATTTATTATTTATTATTTATTATTGGTTTTTTTTAATTTATTATTTATATTTATTTATTATTTATTATTTATATTTATTTATTATTTATTATTTATTATTTTTATTTATTTATTATTTATTATTTATATTTATATATTATTTATTATTTATTAATATTATTTATATTTATTTATTATTTACAATCTATAATTTATTATTTATAATTTATAATTTATAATTTATTATTCATTATTGATTATTGATTATTGATTATTTATTATTTATTATGTATTATTTATTATTTATATCTATTATTTATTATTTATTATTTATTATTTATTATTTATATCTATTATGTATTTATTATTTATTATTTATTATTTATTATTTATTATTTATTATTTATTATTTATTATTTATTATTTAGTATTTAGTATTTAGTATTTATTATTTATTATTGTTTTTTATTTTTTATTTATTATTTATTATTGGTTATTTATTTATTATTTATTATTTACATTTATTATTTATATTTATTAATTATTTCTGTTTATTTATCATTTATTATTTAGTATTTATTATTTATTATTTATATTTATTTATTATGTATTATTTATTATTTAATATTTAATATTTAATATTTAATATTTATTATTTAATATTTATATTTATTTATTAGTTATATTAATTTATTTATTATTAATTATTATTTATATTTGTTTATTATTTATTATTTATTATTTATATTTGTTTGTTATTTATTATTTATTATTTATTATTTAGTATTTATTATTTATATTTTTTTATTTATTATTTATTATTTATTATTTTTTATATTTTATTTTTTATTTATTATACATTATTTATTATTCATTATTTATTATTTATTATTTATTATTTATTATTTATTATTTATTATTTATATCTATTATTTATTATTTATTATTTATTATTTATTATTTATGATTTATTATTTATATCTATTATGTATTTATTATTTATTATTTATATTTATTTATTATTTATTATTTATTATTTATTATTTATTATTTATTATTTACATTTATTATTTAAATTTATTAATTATTTATGTTTATATATTATTTATTATTTATTATTTATTATTTATTATTTATTATTTATTATATATTATATATTATATATTATATATTATATATTATTTATTATTTATATTTATTTATTATTTATTATTTTATATTTATATTTATTTATTATTTATTATTTATTATTCATTATTTATTATTTATTATTCCTTATTTATTATTTATTATTCCTTATTTATTATTTATTATTTATTATTATTGAGTTTATATCTATTATTTATGTATTATTTGTTTTTTCAATTAATATATATAAGTATATTAAATTCTGTTTATTAACCACATGGCGAGCTTGTTGGATTGGTAAAGTCTTTGGAAAATATGCAAGAGGTTAGGGGTTCAAATCACACTAAATGCAGAATTTCATTATATTGCATGGGCATGTGCATGTTCAAGGGATGTGCATGCATGGATAAATAAAGTAAATAAAATAATAAGAAATAAAATAAATAAATAAAATAAATACGAAATAAAAAATAAAAAATTATAAAAATTATAAAAAAAATATGAAATAAATAAATAAATAAATAAATAAATATATATATATAAATAAAAAAATAACAAAAAATAACAAAAATAACAAAAAATAAAAAATAAATAAAAAAATAACAAAAATAAAAAAACCACCGCTAAAAAACCGTCGCGAATAGTTTCCTGACGCACGATTTTGCGACGGTTTTCCGAAACCGCCACCAATCGATTTCGCGGCGGTTTAAACCGCCACGAAACGAAAAAAAACCGCCACTAAATGCCTTTTTTTCCGTAGTGCCGACTCCTCGTCGATGTCGCCTTCTCCCGGCGACATTGCTTCCGGATCATGCTCCTGGACGAGCATCACTTTCACTAAGAAAGGTGGCTCCGCACACCGACCCCTTTGGCGCGCATATGCGTCCATGGCCGTCAAATAAGCATGCCGCCGATGGAAGTTCACCCGGTCGGTAATTCGAACGAGCCCGACCTCTGGCAGCTGGATCCCGTTTTGCATGATCTTCTGCCAGACGACTTCAACGCTTAGCGATTGCCGCAGGGTCATCCAGGCCGACCACAGTGCCGGGAAAATCACATCTTGGGAAGGTTCGAGCATGTATTTTATTTGCTTCCCGGGAAGTTCCCTGGCCGCCTCATGTGACCCCCCTACGGGTAACGAGGTCACGACAGCGCTGCATGATGTTCCTGCTGCTGAAGTCCCGGCCTGCGCAGGCCTCACTGCCTGACGCACCCCTGGTTCCTCTCTTCCGGCAGCCCCTTACCTTCTCCCCCGTCGCTCGGTTTCCACGTGAGTAACCTCGAGTTTCCGGACTCACTTGCGTAAAAGCCCCTCAGGGTACGCGATGGTCCAGTGTTCGGCATACTCGGTTGCTAAGCCAGCATCAACCCAGTTGGGAGGAAGAGTAATGACTTCACCAGAGCCGAAGGTGGTAAACATCAACCACATCTGGCGCAGGATGCATAGATTCTTCTCCTGCCAGACAACCGTGAATACTTTCTTCGACATTTGTTGGAGGCACCCGATCTGCCTGGAGAATCAGGATGGCACGTAAGGCTCGCAAATCACCTTCCTGTCGATCCAAGCCACGAGCACCCCGCCCCGAATGCTCGGGAAATATTCCTACTATTCCAGAGAGCCTCGCCCGTTGTCCACCATCTGTCCGACTGGGGTGAGTAACGGGCTGAAGTTGAAGTTGGCATGGTTGCCAATGCGGATCCTCACGCCCTCCTCATTGAGCGTCATCGGTGCCACCCCTGCGATGTTCAGCAAGGACGGTCGCAGGCCATTGCCCAGCGGACAGATGGCATTTGGGAAAGTGTACCCACCAAAGTGAGCCGCCACCCAGCCGTGGAAGATCTGGAAGGGGCCACATACTCTCCGAGGCAACCCCCCTCGTGAGATGCGCCCCAGGGTGGCATACAACTTAGCCAGTACGGGGACACCCAAGTTGAACCGTTTGTTGGCGGCCATGGTGCCCGCCATCACCAGTGTTGCTGGACAGACGCCCATCCTCGCGTCCCGCACCTGTAGGAGCCACCCGTTCAGGAAGGCGTCAAGGAACCCGGCATACCATACATTTGCGTCTCGGGCCTCAATGACACGGTAGCCCCATGATTGGTATTGCCCCGCCTCCAGGGTTCTCCAGTATGACCCTTCCCTACTCCTCTGAGCTGCGGTTGGGCACCGTTTACCCCGGCCCGACATCTTGACGGCCGAATCCTTCTCAAGGAACAGGCTGAACCAGCCCTTGTAGGCGATGTCCTTCGGGAAGTCCTTGACCCTCAGCCTCTCTTTGGCCAGCTCCAGCAGGTGCCACGTCAGCATAGGCGTATGTGACCTGTCTTCCCAGGTGTTCTTTGGTGGAATGAACTCGTCATATTGGTAGCCCTCCAGTGGGATACCCTCGATGCAGTGAACATCCCAGAGGCTGATGCCGACTTCCCCATGATTAAGGTGGAATATATTGGTGTCAGAAGACCACCGGGTGAAGAGATTCGGCCCGAGCTCAGGTTGACGGTGGAAGTGGAACTACGACGTCCATATCACCTCGAACAGGCCAATATACCGCAGTTCATCCCCGAACTGGTTGTAGGTATGGCGAACCCAGAATGGCCAGGCCCATTCGCTGGTGAAGTTGCCCCCAGACCGCAGGTCCCAATCCTTCAGCCATCCCTTCGCGTCATCCATGATGCTCTGACGGAACGTGCTCGCGTAGAGGGCCGCAGAATTCTCTGCGACAGGATCGTCCCCAGTAATGGTCCTGGTCCTCAAGTTCAGTACATATAAGTCCATATGTCGGGTTTCCCTGGCAGGACGACCTTTGTTGGTGATGTTGTAGCGAGGAAGATTGTCCTCCCGGGTCACCCATGACCACGGTGTTTCCACCTCGAAGTCCGACTGGGGCACCTCCTCCCGGATGCCAAAGTTCCCAAGCGGGAGGTTGTCAGATAGGGGATATGTCTTCTGGGCCGGAGTCAGCAAATTAAACAAGGTCAGGTTGTTGGAGACAATCACCTTGGTGCCATAAACCTCCTCGTTCGCTGCCATTTCGGTTCTGCGAATGGATGCTTCCCCCTCATCAATTCGGTTTGCGGCCATCTCGAATATTTCGGAAGTTTCTTGAAATCAGGATGCAGTGCGCGGAATCGGAGAGTGATGCACGAAATCCGAAGGGGTGGCACAAAATCCTAGAGTTGAGAACGCAATCGATGGGCTAAGTGTGGAAGATCCCGAGTAGGCACGCAAGGACGGCCAAAATTCGGAAGGAATTCTGCACTGCCAAAGTGTTTTTACGCGCATCCGCGAGAGGAATTTCGCGCACACGAGCTATAAGCCTATTGCACGGAAAAGCTGTGGTACGGAACTGGGAACAATCGCCCCTTTTTATAGGCGAGGCAAGGGTTCTGCGCCACGCGAAAAGAGGATTCCATGCGAGTCCGTCGGTTTTGCGCGCTCCGTTGGGTTTGTGCGCGCAAAGTGCCCAGGAGACCCCACACTTCGGTGTTTCCCTCGGAATCCGATCGTTGCGACCTCTCGCCGATCCCATTCCGAGTGGGGGCATTTTTAGACGCTGAAAAAGTCCGTAAGTCCCGGAGGAAGTTTTGAAATGATGAAGTGAAGTCATATTCGGAATCAGAGGCCCGATCCGGAGACCCGGGAAGTGGTGCGTGAAATAAAGGAGGATCAGTGCGAAATATTTTTGTGCGCGCGAAGCATCCCCGGGATTCGCGTAATCGAGTCGTTGGTGCGTGAAATTTTGCGCTCCACAGTTCCACATGGTGAGGCTTTGCGCACCGACAGTTCTCACCGCGGAAGATTTCGTGCGCCGCCTGCATTCCCTGCCGGACGATTCCTATAAATTGGTGGTGACCCCGAACGGTTTGGGGGTTGAGGAATTCGAATCGGCTCTCGGGCATGTAATTCGACTCCCCCCGCGGGCAATATGACTTCCAGGTAATCCCCCTTTTCACCAACTTTTCCCCAAGGTTCACCTTTGCGCGAAACTCCACCGGCTTCGATGAATTTGACTCCTCCTCCCGTTGTTTCCCTTACGCTCGATCATTGTCCCTTGTGCACAATCCTCTTCTGCGCGCGCAATACCTTGCATCCAAGCCCTTTTCCACGCGCAATTCTCCGGCCCTATTGCGCGCCATCCCGGTGTTTTGCGCGCAAGCCTTCCTTTTGCGCGCAACACCCAGGACCCCTTTACCTTGACGCCCCTTGGCTTCCCTTCCGCGCCGGCATGTGATGTCTTCCCTACCGGGCATGCGCGCCATGCGTTGTTTTCCCATACGGCCTTCCAGGCTCGTATTAAGTAACCTCAAGGTCCCTTGGGCGGTGTTTCCTATTGCGTTGCTTTGCCTTATGCTTCTCTGCATAGGCACACTAATGGCTATTGCTTCTTCGCATAGCCACGCTAACGTGGACCCCCAGTGGTTCGCCCGGCGGCCCCCCTTCACCACGGCATTGTCGATGCCTTCCCTCCCACAAGGGGTAGAGGGCATTGGGCATGTAAGCCCTAGGGGTGTGGAGCGAACCCACCTCGTCCAAGCTGTAGGACGTTAAACTGCTAAGCATCTCATCCTTAACACATCACGTTAAACTATGGTCTGACCCCGTGCTTCGCACGCAGGGTCCCCCCAGCACGGACATTTTTTACGCCCCTCGTCTCCACGGGAATGGAATCTTCCTCACATGGAATGAGATCCTCCTCGTCGGAGTGGCGTTTGTCCACGGGGGAAGGGCTGCCTCAGAGCGTAAGCCCCTAGTCTCTCTTACAGAAGATTGCACCCATGCATCTATGTACTTACCTCATACCAAGGCCAGTGGAGTCCCTTTCCCACTATGCTTTGTCGCACCAATGGTCTCCACCCTGGAGTAAGCCCCGACACCCAGGGACACTAACCACGCGTAAGCCCCTGTTTCCTCTTTGGGCCGCTCAACGCGTAGGCCCCATTCCGCTTCTCACAGATGCACCCTTCTCAACGTGATTGTCTGGTCCCTGATGCCTCTTGTTTCCCACACCGATCATGACTCACGTGGGCTTATAGTGTGCATCGACCATGACATTCTCCTATGGGCCACCTCAAAGTGTAATCCCCATGCCAGCGAACTACATGGACTTTGATCCGTGCTAACACATGGTATGTAGGAAGCCTCCAAGAGGTTCAAGCCCACCACCCGGTCGCTCTGACCTCTCCACGTCGGTTCCCCGGCCACCATGGGCCGCCTCAGAGCGTAAGCCCCATATCCAACATGGGCCGCCTCAGAGCGTAATCCCCATATCCAACATGGGCCGCCTTAGAGCGTAAGCCCTATGTCCAACATGGGCTGCCTCAGAGCGTAAGCCCCATCTCACACATGGGCCACCTCATAGCGTAAGCCCCATATCCACCACAGGCCGCCTCATAGCGTAAGCCCCATATCCTCCTCGGCCACCTCAGAGCGTAAGCCCCATGCCAGCGAACTACGTGGACTTTGATCCGTGCTAACGCATGGTACGTAGGAAGCCTCCACGAGGTTCAAGCCCACCACCCGGTCGCTCCGACCTCTCCACATCCGTTCCCTAACCACCATGGGCCACCTCAGAGCGTAAGCCCCATATCCAATTTGGTCCACCTCAGAGCGTAAGCCCCATATCCAACATGGGCCGCCTCAGAGCGTAAGCCCAATATCCACCATGGGCTGCCTCAGAGCGTAAGCCCCATATCCAACATGGGCCACCTCAGAGCGTAAGCCCCATATCCAACATGGCCCGCCTCAAAGCGTAAGCCCCATATCCTCCTAGGCCGCCTCAGAGTGTAAGCCCTATATCCCTCATCCCACATGACGTTAAACAGTATTCCATCGTACCGCATGACGTTACACTATATTCCCCCCTCTTGGGCTGTCTCAAAGTGTAAGCCCCATGCGTCACTCTGTCACCCATCCTGATCCTTACCCGGGCCGCCACATCTCGGTGAGATCATGACACTACACCCCACTTCATAGTATCCGGGAAGACGCCCACATGTTGGCCCCAACATCGGTGTTCCCCCTAGGGGGTCCTTCAATCTGATCCACTCTCAGTGTTCCGATCAGTCCGATCCGTCTCCACAAGAAGTTAAACTTGTGAAATACCCTGTGTTAAACATGGGAAGCTGAGGAAAACCTCAGATGATACATATTCCCCGTGTTAGATGTGGGATTCCTCGGGCTTATGCACCCTCGAGAAGCCCTGTGATAAGGGACAGAAGACAGACATGCCAACGACACCCCAACGTGACCTTTCTCCTCACCGAAGGTTGCTTCCCCGATGAGACCCCTTGGAGCGTCTCGACGGAAGCAACGTAATTAACTGGCGTCCATGCAGATATGGCACCGGGAATGAGCTTCACGAACCCGTCTTAAATCTATGAGGGAGACCCGGATTAGGTGACGAGCTCCGTGGAGTAATCCACGGAAGGAAGAACCAACATCCTATCATCCCGGTTTCGATCAAGGAGCAGACGTCCCTGAATAAGGAATGGATGCCGCCCGCCTTTGGAAAGCGGGAATGCGGGTCTGTGAGCCGCGCGTCCTCCCATGCGTGATGGACACGCGCGCGCGCCCCGACGTAAAAGTGTCAGAAACAGTAGGTAACATTTATCTATTCATAATTATAATTACATCATAAATAAAATATTATTTTGTTTTATATAATTATATATATCATTATTTATATGTGTTGATTAAAAATTAATAATAACATCTCTTTGAGTAGGTGGTAGTCCACACATCCAAGAATGACATTATCACTATTTTAGTGTGTGGAATGGAAGGAAGAAAATGATATATTATATTTAAATATAGATAATTATTTAATTAATATAATAAATATATCATTTATATAATATATTTTTATTAAAACCATTCATAATACATTCTATGTAAATAATGGATGAATCACATATCATTTAGAAGGTGGTAGCTCGCATGTCCACCAACAATGTTATCGTATTCCATGAAAATGGAGAGAATGAATTTATGTATTATAAAAAATTACATAATTATAAAGACAATATAAATATAATATATATCATATATAAACTATAAACCAATAATTATTCTCAACCATTATAGGTGGAAATGGATGAACGAATGACAACGATTCCTGAGTCGGTAGTCCCCCATACACATGAATGATGACTACAAATACCATTTGATAGATGTTTGTATATGTATAGGTTTTCATCATAATATAACAACATATAATAATTCCTAGGAAACTTATGTAATTATATAATCAACATATAAAAATAATCAAAAGATTATAGAAACCCATAATTACAAAGTGCTCTTTGAAGAACGTTACCTCTTCTTCGGGTAAATCTTGTTATTGCCACCAATGAAAAAACATGGTTTTAATTATAAAAAATGTGAGGTGTATAAGATTAAAGGAGTATTTCTTTTCTCATTTGGTCATGTTTTTTAGGATCCCATGTTCTTGAGATGTGTGAATATATGGGGAGGGTGATTGAGTTTTTAGTGGAGGGGGTATAACATTCATGTAAAAATATAAAGGTAAACACTATTGGGAGGTCACTTTTACATAATGGTAATAAAATAATGATAAAAACAAGATCCAACATGGTATATTTTATAATATAATACATCCAATGGTTTTTTTAAATGATAATATATCATTTAGCCACATAAGACTAATGATTAACCACTAAGTGAACACATTTCTACCTTAATTGTTGTCATTAATTTTAACTCATTTAATAAATATTTTCAATAAAAACTATTTTGACCATAGATAATATTATAAATAACTATTATTACAAGTATTTAATCTATTTTTCAAAATTAATATCACATAAGTGGATGAAATAAATTTAAAATTAATCTCATAGATGAGATTAGATAACATGTTTTTAAATAGAAATGTTCAAAATATAGAAACTATTTTATATCAAATTTCAGTGTAAATTTTATTATAATGACCTAAATTTGAATTTAAATATACATTATTTATATAATTATACTTTAAAAAAAATTGTAAATATAATTTGACACTATACATTATTTCTATGAAAATAAAGATTTATATTAAAATTCTGTATTATTTTTCATTCATCAAAATAAGGAAGCACTATGAAAAATACCCAAAAAGGCCCAAATTTATATTATGAAATCTCGATTTAACAAATGAGTTATATTTTTTCAAAAAGAATTTTAAAATTTTAAAAATTAGTTTTTTTAAAAAATCATCCATTAAAAGGTGATCAAATTTCCTAATAAAAATATATAGATTTTATGAATGAAATTGGATTTATTCTTATATTTTATATGCCAAATATATTTTTAATGGACTTACATTATACTTAATACATAAAATATAAATATAATTCATATCATTCACTAATAGTTATTAATATATCATATTATGAAAAAATTATTTTGTGCACGTAAATATAGTTTTTCATTGAAACACATTCTTTATATTAAATTGGTCATTATTTACATTTACAAATAATTTTTAAATAATGAATTATATTTATGAATATGTGTAAAATATAATTTTATAATTTATTTAATCTCATTTTTTTCCTCTATTCCAATGGCTGGGTGATAACTATCATAATACTATTAATAATATATTGCTGTCTGATAAAACTCAGGCTTGGGTGTAACAAAAGTAATCAAAATAACTATATGTTGTGTAAAACTCAAGATAAAATTGATTTTGTAAGTGATGGAAGTTAAAAAATTAATTATTTGTAACATAATCTATTAAATATTTTAAATCATCAAACCATAGGATGTTACATCATACCTAGAATAAATATAATTTCTCCCTCAAAATTTTCATTGGTTATTAAATGATTAAAATATATAGAATTACATGATTTAAATCGACATTGTAAAAAATAAATAAGAATAATGACCCTTGAAAATGGAAATGTTGGAAACATAAATATCACTGGATGTTATGGATAACTATGATTTTATATAGGGAGAAAATTCGCAAGAAACAAAATGAAGGATTTGTAAGGGAAAAATATATTTCACAGACTAAAAGAGATTGATACCAAACATGGTTAAGTGGAAGTGAATATTGAAACATCCATATTCCAAATAGATTTGAAAAGATCATTGGTATCATCGAACAATTTGGTAATATGATAACCTTTTATTTCAAGAAACTTTTTCCATTAGTTGAACAATTTTTTCATAGTCTATATAAAGGGAATAAGGAAATATACATACATTTTGAGTTGAGATTAATCATTTAAACAATTTCCATCACAATATCATCTATTTTAACAAATTATGTGTATTAATGATGAAATATTTATTTTTGAAGCACTAAAATCATCATTTAAAGATCACATAACCTAAAATGTTATAGTTATGATGTTCCACTTATCATTAGATATTAACCAAAATTAAACAGTTAGCACATGGTACAATAATTTACAAAATTTGTAAACCATCATATGATATATTAATTTTTAAAATTAATATCCAAATATCAACCAAAAACATTCCATAAATAAATATCCTTAAAATTATTCAAACATTGATAGAATATGTTCAAATCAAAAAATTAGACAGATTCGATCACATATTATTCTATGATAAATCGACCATTATTACTCTAATAAAGTGACATATTTTAATGAAATAATATTAATTTTTTCTTATAAAATTTCATACTAACCAGGACATCGTATAGTTCATGGTAGTGTAGAAAAATCTTTTTATCTTTTAGTTATTGGTTCAAGCCCTACTGGCTAGCCAGATGTTATGTTTTTCCCCTAGAATACAGGATGTACAATTTTTACATTAATCATAAAATATTTATCACCTATTTAAACAATTCATGTTGATCATAGGGGTTACATATACCTAAACCCAAAAAACATCCCTAGAAATATAATTAATCATTTTATTATCTCATTTATTAAAACCTCAATGGGGTGTCTAATATGTTGACCATACAATAATTCTTAAGATTATATACATGTGAAAATATCTATCACTCTTAATAAAACCTCACATGAAAACAACCTAATATCTAAAGTTATATAAACTAACCATTTATAGCAACTATAACCACACAAAATGCACACTCAGGGATCTTGTGATTACAATACATATCTTTACATTCATGCCATTGATTCTAATAAATTTTATGCAAAATTTTCATCTAAAAATTACAAAATCAAAATGATAACATGGATATCTTACATAATAGAGGACCTTTTGGTTTAGAGTTTTGGAGAAATAGGAAAAATTCATACACAAACTATTCACATGTCACAAAAGAACTATTCTCCAATTTAACACATAATTTCTTGTTTCATAATAGATTATCAACATCATCCTTTTAAAATACATAATAGAAATAAATAAATCAACATCATTATCTAATTCCTAAGGAAATGATAAATAATAAGTGTGAGCTCAAACACTTAGTAATGGAAAAAATAATAATTATCATATAAATGTCATTAATTAGGATAAGAGTAGATAATGGTATGATCAAATAATCAACCACATGATCAAATCATAAAGGAACTAAAACCCATCATTACCTAGATAATCAAATATGAAAATATAGAAAAAGAAAAATTCATTAAAATCAGTAATCAAAATCCATGTGATATCAATATCGATCATTAGAAACATTATAAACTCATAAAAATCATAGATACATTGTATTTGTATCCTTAAACATCATATCATTTAACCTTTATTGAACCCATAAAAAACCCTTACATATTGGAATACCCATATGTCTGACATATAAAATAATCATTATCCAATAAATTAGAGATATATAATAATCTCACTAGATGAAATATGGGCCAACCCATGTCAAGATATAACAGGATTTCTAGGAACTATTTGAGAAACCCAATGTCATGATAAAACCGTATTTCCCAATACAATCTGGGAACCCAAAAAATTTATAATTTCATACAATCAAATAAATAATAAATTACATAGAGAATTAATTTCATCAAAATCATTTGAATCAAATATTAATATTTTCATAAAATTATTAACCCATGGAATGAAAGGGTTTTTCACTATAATCTCTATGAATCATGGTTAACCTGTGAGAATTAAGTGGGTTCTATAACAATCACTTTAAGAAATTATCAACCATGGGAAAAGAATCGGGATTAATAACAATCTTATTGAAACATGATTAACATGTGTAAAATAAGTGGGTTGAATAATAATATCTTCTAAAAAATACTAACACATGGAAATATACTGGGTTCAACAATAATAACATTGATAAATGATTAACCCATGTAAAAGAAATGGGTTTGGTAACAATATTATTGAAACATGATTAACCCGTGGAAATGAAATTGGTTCAATAACAACCTCTTCAAAAAACGATTAACCCATGGAAAATAAATGTATTCAATAAAAAAATATTTCAAAAATGATTAAAACATGGAAAATAAATGGGTTAAATAAAAATCTCAGGGAAACACAATCATGCCTTTGAAAAGAAATGTGTGTAATGACAACCTCTTCAAAATTAGATTTACCCATGGAAAATAAATTGGTTTATTAACCACCTGTGTAAAAAATTCATAATCCATCCAAAGAAAGAATGGGTATCACATAATTAAAAAATATACCTAATGATGGATAAGTAAAAAATAAGGATTTTTTACATGGGTGAATTAAAAACCATTAAGAATATCATTATGAAATTCTTTAGGAAAATAATCTTTAAGCTTCCCCCTATATCCCATACCACAATGAAACATGTGAGTCATAATCCTATCGTATGAAGTAACATTAAATGAAACATATAATATCATGAAAATAAGTATAATCTTGATATAAAATTTCAAATGATAAGTATATATGTATCATAAAATTAAATAGTCGTATTACATAACAAATGTCATAAGGGGGGATAATTGTGACAAAAATCCATTACGACATTAGAAACCTTGAAAACCTAGACCCAGAGAAATATATATCCAAAAATGGATTTTTAAAACCAATAATATTATGTATGATAATAATTAAAATATATTAATAGTTATCATTTACACCCAGAACAAAAATAACTGGTGAATATGGCATAAGTCTCCCAGAAATAAAAGTGAGACTAGAAATCCCCATATAATGATTATATAAAAAGAGTGATAATGAATAATTGGAATAATAATGTATAAAAATATTAAATAAAGGAAATAAAATTGGAAATATAAAATAATATAACATAGTTTATTTCAAATTTATTCTAGTAATAACACAACCAAATACATAGAATTTTGACCTAATGAATGTAAATTTAATTAACAAATCCCTTACAACTATGGTAACATCTGAATCGAAAACCACAAATAATAATTATAATGAAATGAGACATTTCAATAAAATGAATATTATATTATTAATGATATAATATATCTAAATGGTATGTAGATACACCAAAAAAATCATGTAGTGAATATGACATTTATCTCACTGATGTAAATAGTGATTTGAAAATCACTTACTTTTTGTCTGATTGTTCATGCATGTCCTCTATCTTCATAAATAATTTATTTTTTCTGATTAAGTAATTTATTAATAATAGAAAATAGGTTTATTGTTAATTTTATTTCTTTTATAAATGTTTTATCTATAATTAATTAATCAATAATGTTTATGTTGGATGTTTTGAACATATTTAGTTTGTTTATCAAAACTCACATTCAAATAAAGACAAATGTAAATCTAATAATTATTTAAAAGTACATAGAATAGTAATAATTAAATAATTAAAATATTTTGAAATAAAAAATAATTTTAAAATAAATCATGAATGATGGGTATGAAAAATTAACCAAAATTACAATCTTGGAGAGGGTTGGTCGTTCTTACACATGATCAACGTTCCCATATTTTCATGATCATTATGGAAAGATGGTAAGTATCCTTTGTCTTTTCATAATTACCCCTATATATTATATATGATATTATTTAATTATATATACATACATATATCATTATTGGGATGTGGTGATGTAAATGGAATAATCACATCGCTTTGGGAGGTAATAGTTCACACATCCACGAATGACATTATCACTTTCACAGAGTGTAAAATGAAAAGATGAAAATTATATATATATATTTTAAATATAGATAATTATTCCATGAATATAGTAAATATTTCATAAATATAATATATTTTTATTAATCCTATATTTAATAAATTCCATGTAATGTGTGAATGAATCACATCACTTTGAGGAGGTGTTAGTCCACACGTCTAAAAATGATGTTATCGTATTACTTGAAATTGGAAAGTATGAATGTATGAGTTATAAAAAAAACATATAAGAATAATTAAATTAAAAATATAATATATTTCATATATAAAATACAAACCGTCATTATTTGTAACCCAAAAAAGGTAAAATGAAAGAAAAACTAATATCAGTGTGTGAGGCAGTAGTCCATTCTACACAAAAATAATGATTCTATGGACCATTTGAGGTTAGTATGTATGGTTGTAGGTAATAATCATAATATAAAAATATCTCATTATTTTAGAAATAAAAATTATTTTATATTGAAAATATTTAAAATGAATAGAAGGAACCGAGAATGAAATAATGAAAAAAAAATTATTGAAGAGCATTACCTCTTCTTCAGTTAAATACGATTGGTTTTAACAAAAGAATGTCCTTGGTTTTATTTATGACCAACCTTAGGATTATATGTTGAGATTAGGGATATTAATTTCTAATTTTTAAAGTATTTGGATGATCCAAAGGACTTGAGATGTGTGATGATGTTTGGAGGGTGACTGACTTTTTATAGTGGAGGGGGAGTGTCATTCTTGTTAATCTAAAAAAGAAAGCACCGTTATGATATATGAAATACTTAATGTAGCAAAAATAAATACTAATATTTGATCCAATATGGTATATTGTTTACTTATGCCCATAAAATGGGTTATTGAAATGTTTCAGCATCATTTGGTGACTTAATATTAATGTTTGACTAGTAAATAAAAACATCTTTTCTTTAATTGATATAGGTAAACTTAATTTAATTCACTAATATTTCTGTTCAAAAAGTAAGTTGAATTTAATAGATAATATAACTCATTTTTATTTAAAATTGTTATTACAATTTTAATATTCTAAACTTATATATCATAGAAATTATTTTAAAATTAATCACACATACGGGATAAGACAACTGGTTCTTAAAGAGAAAAGTTCAAAAGATCAAAAATTTTTAATATCCAATTCCAAAGTGAACATTATTTTAAAGGAAATAATTGTGTTAAATTATATATAATTTATATAATTATACATCAAACCATGTAAAAAAATTAAATTTAACACAATAAAATATTTAAACAAAAAAGTAGTTTTCAATTTAAAATCCAGAATTATTTTCTATTCATTAATATATGAAATTTCTCATAAAAAGACTAAAAAACCCAAAATTAAATTTTAATATCGTAATTTTAAAAATTATCTTCATTTTATGAAATATTAATTATCAATAAGTTAAACATTATTTTTAAAACCAATCTTCTAATAAAAGGTAGTAAAATTGCATTTAAATAATATAAAAAAATTATGCCTAAAATTTCATTTATATTAAACTTATGCATTTAAAATATACTTGATAAGTGTCAAAAAAAAATTATTCAATATAAAAAAAAATTCATTGAGATAATTCACTAATAGTGAACATATTAAGATAAAATGACTATGTGATCATAAAAATAATTCTTCATAAAATGCATCATTTATACTCAGTTGTCATTATTTTCATTCCTAATTAATTAGTATATAATGAATACATTTTATAAACATCTATCAATTTTAAATTCATGTTTTATAAATATAAATTTTTATAGCATCCAAATGGACAGGTGATAAATATCATAATAGTACTAATATAATATTTTTGTCTGGTAGAACTCTTGCTTTGGGTGTAACCGAAGTCATCAAAGGAACTCTATGTTATGTAAAACAAAATATAAAATTGGTGTTCCATGTAAAGAAATATAAAATAAATATTTTATGTAACAATATATATTAATCAATTCAAATTAATTTCAAATAAAATATTTCAAAAATAATGAGATGTCAAACTTGTAGATTTAATTATAATAATTCTATTTGGGAATGATGGGTCCTGGATGTTAGAATTTGGTATCGTTGCCTTATAATTTTTTTTAACCATTTAGGATATGGTAGATGGATTTATGAAATTATCAAAACATGGAATAGACATTATGATTTTTTATAACTATCCCTCATGGTGGGAATGTTTTATTTAGAGGTGGAATGATTGTTTTCCATGGTTCTTATATGTTGTATTTTTTATATTTCTTAAGTTTCTTAGAATTCTATTTATATTTTATTATTTTTATTTTAAATAATTGTGGAAAACGTTGTGGGATTATGAAACATGTTAATCCTTGGATTCTTATTCAATTTTTATTATATATGTGATTGATGTTCTAATTATGACAAAGAGATTGGTTATTTTAATTTTCATGCGAAAATATATACTAATTTTATATATATTATATTGTGGGAATGAAAATTAACTAAAATATTATATCATGTTAAATTTTCTATCATTAAATTATTATTACTTATTCTATTCATGAAACTATTATGATCCTAAAATAGGAGTGAGTAAGAAATTCTTTTGGGTGCCTATGTTATATTAGACCTTTGTATTCTACGGTATACAGAGAGTAGTGGGATGTATTTCAGGTTTCTTTCCATCATAAAATTTGATATAAACCACTAAGATAGATATATTTTGAGTCATTTACTTATCATTTTACTAATACTTCTACACAGATACAATTAGCAGATAATTGTGAATGTGGGGATGATCATACACCACTAACAGTAGATTTTAGGCCTCCTGATTGTACTATGATAGGATATTGATTATAAGATCCAAGATAGTATAATTATTGTAATGAATTCTCTAGAATAGGAGGTTATATGATCTAATATACTTAAATATTATTTTTTTCGTGAGACTGACTTATTCCACCAACCTCACACTGACGGTGACGATGTTTGGAAGGTTTGAGGTCTAGATAGTGTATATATAGGATATCTTTAATAAAATTTATACACCCCTTAAAAAGGCAATATATCCATATATGTATACTCTATTAAGGCCATATAAATTATTGTTTTATGTATTAGAAATTTAATTTTATCATGTGGTATAATCGTGGATGCATTGCCATTTTTTCGAAGAAAATTACATTCTCTAGATATTTAAAGTAGATTAAGAATTAGTCAGTATATATATCACGTAGAGGGGGATGTTAATTATGGATTATGTTGACCATTTTAAAAGTATCATTTATATTCCCAATTATTTTTTATGAAGACACTACAGTAATGTGATTTATTTATAGGTTGAGAATCGAAGAATACTCTCATGTGAATATATTTCACCTTGAATCCTTTTTTTACAAACTTGTTGGTTATTCCCTTATAGATAAGATGAATGAATTTTTCATTAGTTATATGGGTGTTTTAGTACATATATAAGGATAGGTGATCTGAAATATAGAATAATGAACTGTATGTACTATGGTTCTAAACAAGGATATGATGAATATGGTTGTTGGGGTCATACTTAAGGTTAGGCCCTTGAGAAAGCGATTCTCCTATGTATTATAAGCTAAAAATGTATAATATTGTATTCTATCAGTCTCATAAGTATCCTATAAGGTGTCGAATAAGATAGAAAATATGGAATATGCAATGATACTATATGAGTGCTCCATTGTCCCTTGGTGGTAGAGGTTCAGTTTACAATTGTGTTCATAGAGTGGGATCAACAGGCTTTCACTAGAGTTGCAGTGAGGGCACATCAAGGAAGGTTTGTTATAATAAATGGTATATATTTATATATTCACGATAAGTGGTAGTTTGTTTGTTCTATAAAGAGTAATTAGTGACACAAAGGGTATCTAGTAGGTTTAAGATCAAGGATTCTTCATGAAATCATGAATGAAACTTCTAATCATGGAGAAATAATAGTAAATATTAAATGAATGATTTAAATATGTATATCCACACATCTATTTTTTATGATATTGGTGAATCAACATCACACATGAACACTTAGTTAGTAAATTTTTTGGGTCTTCTTTTTTAGTCTATATGGGTTTTTAGAACTACTAATACACCTTTGAAGACGAGATCCAATAATATTTTGTGTCTTCCAATGTATTCTATAATGATATGTAGGTATGATAATATATATTATTTCATTATATTAGAGATGTTTAAAATCAATTTCATAAATTTTATACATTATGTAACTCATTTTCAATAATAAATCAATTATTTTTATTGATGGGCATCATTCATAGCCTTGGTGGATAATTTTTTTACCAACCTCAAAGATTTATATTTTAAGTAATGATAATCAAGAACTAACAATAAGAACATAGGGACAATTAATGTGTAGTTGTTTATAATTACATTATATAAAAAAGGAGGATATATGATTGGTATTATTTCATTAAATCATAAACAAGTTATAAAGAATACTTATAGTGGTATAATCTATTTGAGTGATAATTCTAGGGGTTGAAAGAAATATTTGGTGTTACACTAATACATACCTTAAATAGTCTAGGTAATGATTATTTTTTGTATTATGATAAAAAATCATAGTTATTGTGTTAGTATTTATGTAAACAAGCGATTAGTCACAATCATGTATTAGAATCTAAAGTTTCAAAACTAGAAAAAGTAGATAAATAATCAAAAATTTGTAGTGGTTTGGAAATTACATATTATTAGGGTGATATTTTTATTTTATTATTAAATATCCTTTGGTTTTGAGATGATTTGTACCCCTAAAAGGGGACTATTTCATATAATGAGCTGATTATGAAGATTTAGACTCATGCGGTGAGAGATACTAATTGAAAGTTTCACATGAATAACTTATGATGAATTAATATAAACATATATTTATTTTACATCATTTTATTAAAATTATATATTACGTATCATAATAATTGAGCATGACTCCAATATAATTTTGGAATTACATCCTTGAATACATGTTACACATGTAACATGTATTCCAAAACTTGTGAATGAGTATCTATAATCAAACACAATTAGACTCACTTTTGGATTTATCAAAAAATATACAAATATTCATAATCTAGGGAAAGGGAAACATATTTAATGGGTGAGCATGAATTATTAATAAGTTTAAAAAATATCCACATGTTATCAAGGGTTAGATCATATGTATCTGACAAAACAAGTGAAAGGGAAAATTTATTGGTAAAAACATTTAAAATAACAGTTAACAATAATTCAAGAAGGACATTTAATCTGAATAGAAAAAACCAGTAACATGGAATAAAAGTGATATAAAATTATAGAAACATGTTATAAGGAAATAAATTTAAAATATTTTTAAATCATAAAGTAGGGGGTAAGAAGATATGGAATGACCTAAAAAACATACATCCTGGATCAACCCTATTTCATTATCATAAAGTGGATAATGTCCCATGGTGGGTTGTGGTCACTACCCATTCCAATAATCCTAGTGGAACTGTCCAAAAGTTTATCAGATAAACTCCCATTTCTTATACACAATATGAATTATGTCCCATGGTGGATTAGTTTTTATCCAAATTTATAAAAACACTAGTAACACTACCCCATGGTGGATTTTATTCGCTCATCATTCCCATAAATATACTGCACATAATCTAATGGTGGATTTTATTTTCTTTATAATCATCTATATTACATACCATGAAATATGAGCCACTACCCAATTCATTAAAGGTCTATAAATTTTTTGGCTTACCTGTCACATATCATAGTGTTCTTTGGATAATCACCTATGCATGAAACACATTTGAAAAAGAACAATAATGGATTATGTTCAATCTGTAATCATATAAAAAATGTCCCATTACACATAAAGAATTAACCAATACATTAGACACATATATATTTAATGTCTCACCCATTTCAAATTTAGAATCATACATATTATTCCAACATAATAAAAATAATTTTGACATAAATCATAATCATGATCATTCCCATGGGATGGAAATGTGAATTTTAATTATAATTAAAGGTATATGGATACCCAATAAAGAATGAATTAATTTTTTTGAATTTCATATTTTAAATATATATATATCTTCAATATATGGTTCCAATATATAAAATACATGGTAAGGATTTAGATTATAATGTATAAAAATATACTACATTGGTGATTCTTGATGAAATAAAAAACTATATTTTCAAATAAAGAAAGTGATTATTATTTTTATTAAAACTATAAATGTTCTAAGATGTTTTTCCATGAAAATATGTATTTTAATAAATTAATAATGGTGAAAAATGTTTTTTTATAGTGGAAACGTATCAGTAGTGAAAAAATCAGAATGTTCCCTTCAGTTGGCACTATACAAATGTGGTAATTTCAAAAGGTACATAAACCATGTATTAACCCAAAAAAAGAAATTTATTGTAGAACTGGTATATTTAAATAGAATATATATAAATAATATGAAATAAATATATAAGATTTTGATTAATAGAAAGTGTTAAAATGTAAGAGAATGCATAAACCAAATGTAACATGGGTGTTTTTAAATGATCAATTTTTATGTTTGAAAATATTTTTCTCAAAATACCACATCATAAAAAGGATAGTAAACCATAATTATGAAAATATTATAATGGATATTTTTATATTTCAACAGATAAAACATTATTAGGAACCCAATTAAAAATGGGGTCACTAGAAAAATGGGAAATTTAAAACAATGATGGGAATCCATTATTTATAAGGATATGAACTATTCATAAAAAGTAGCATTTTAATGAAGGAATAAAACTAAAAAATAATTATTATTTCATTAAAAATTTATTCTCCCAAGATATAAATATGGTATACCATATGAAATGAAATAAAAAATGGAAGAAGAAAAATTATAACTAAAGAAAAAATGTTGAGTTATAGAATACAACTTAAATTTTCAGGTAGACATAAAAATAAACTATTAATAGGAAAATATTTAATAGATGGAAAAATTTACATGTAAATAAATACTTTATGATATTTTTTTTCAATTGGAAATTACTTATTCTAGACAGATATAGATATGGTAATATTATTAAAGCATACATTATTGAAGGGTTATTTTGACAAAAACCATAACATTTTTTCATATTCGTTCTGTGCATGGGCCTAAAATCATAAATAATGAAATATATATTATTTGATTCCTTTTTAGGAAAATAATAATACCACAATAATTTAATTGTTGAGAATTTATCATAACATTATTTTGCTTTAATGATATAGTTCTTGCCTATGTCGTTTAATTGACATCGTTCAGTAAATTTTTCTCTAACTCTTGTTTGTTGACCAAGGTAAAAAGAATAATAAATTAGAATCACTATATCCAAAGTATTAATAGTGTTATAGAAATAATGTATTTATGTTATGTATATTTTTATATTCATCCTTTATGCATGGTAAAGAAAAATGATGTACATTTTTTGAAAAAGCAATTGTCCAAACAAACACATGATAATTTTTTTAACATTCATTAAATAATTGATGCGAAATAAGAAAAATGGTAATTAAAAAATCAGAAATATATATAATATATATATAATATTTATTCATCCATTAAAATATTTTTACGATCCATTAATGGTTGTGATGGAAAACTAAAGACGCCACTCGAGGGAGGCTATTGTAAGAACCCGGTTCTTAGTTTTAAGGTATGAGCATCTTCTTTTTTCTTTTCCTTAAGTGTTTTTGAGAAATTATGGAAAAGCGGGAAAAATGCCATGTTTGGAAACTACACGTCGTGTACTTTGTCCACATGTTGTGTACTTGTGACCGTGGGGAATGAGTACACAGGATGTGTGGCCGTGTCGGCGATGAAGGGTGTAGGAACCAACTACACGCCATGTAGTGGTACCTTACACACCGTGTAGTCAGTCGGCAGGAGAGTAGTAAGGCAGTGGCTAGCTGTGGGGCAGCACAAGTCATGTGCTCATGTAGACATGCCGTGTAGTCATGTCGGCAGGTGAACAGTGTCTCGCTGGCGGGAAGCCGCTAGGGGAACAGTTTAAAAAAATGGCAACTACAAGCTGTGAACTTGGAAGTACACGCAGTGTACTTTGTTTTTTTCACTTAAAATGGGAAGTATCCTCTCCTGTTCACAGGGAAAGCTTAGAACCTGAGGAAGGAGCAGGAGGGGATGACCGAACCTTTGAAGATCTGCCGAGTGTTCGTCTGGAATCTATTTCTGCCTCGGACGATCTCATTGGAATCGCACGGCTAATGGATTCCATATCCTTGGATAATTCTTACCAATTATTCTCCTAATGGGAGTTATTTAAGTTAAAATTAAGTTTCTTCTTCTTTAGATCTACGTCGTTTTTGGGCATTTCTAGAATCAGCGTTCGCGTATAACGTTCGTCAGCATTAAAGGGAGGTGGCATGTTGTTTATTTCCAACTATTGTGCGTTTTGTGTGTTTTGAGAGACGAACCCATATATGGGGTTTCGTGTGGCTGAGGTCGTGGCTATATTAAATACCTACAGTTTTATAGGTGATTAAATAAAGTTGTAAAATTGTTGTTTGGGATTAGTGCTTGGATCCAGGACCACCCTGGGGTGCGTTCTTCTGTTTAGCTGTTTGTCCTGGATACCCATGGGCATACCTCTAAAGTAATGATTGTGGAATTGCCTTGAGAGGAATTTTATTTGAATGTTTATTTACATGTTGGTCATGACCTGGTTACTTGCGCCTGAGGGAAGTGTTTTACTTAGCCCACGGGCGATGTTTTTCTTAGCCCGAGGGCAGTTGTTATCCTAGCCTGAGGGAAAATTCTTTTGTGCCTAAGGGCAACATACTCTGTGCCTGAGGGGGACACTTCGTATGATAGAGGGAAATTTATTTTACGCCTGAGGGCAATACCTGCGGGATGGATTCTGATTACCTGAGGGTAAGATTTTGTTTGTCTGAGGACGCTGTCTATCTACTTAGAAATTCACTATGGTGTTTGGTTATATTAAATGGATTAAATGAATAATAAAATGGTAATATACCTGGTAAGTTAGTTACTTTTGAGTACTGCTTTGTTTATTTTATTTTACTACATCACACTGTTGTCGCATATTTTTACACCCAGTTGGGCACGGGCCTTTGGTGGGTGCCTACTGAGATATATTTCTCACACCCTATTTGGGTCACGCTTTTCGACCCAAACAGATTACGTTTCTGCAGGTATAGGTAAGGGAAAGGGTCCCTATGCATGTACTTGATTGCTTATAGGGTGGAGGAGAGCATGGGACCGAGCATTGGCTCATGATGCCGCTGGATGTTCTTTTTTCTTTCTTGTATTGTATTGTACTACTATGTAACATGTTCTAGCTATTTTCTTTGAATTGGAGACATGTTGAATCACATCTATATTTCTGGTTGGTTATATCTACTGCAGTTTTTATTCTAGTTGTGTATGGTTTACTGCTTCCACTATTTCTGTATGTTTTATTTCATTCCGATGTGCTACACTTGAAAAATGAGGGAATAGTTTCCCCACTATCAGACCTAGTCCCACGTTGCAAGTCGGCAGCCTCTGGAGTTTATGAAAATGCACTTGAGGTCACGTGACGAACCCGGTTCGGGGCACACGTTGAGTGTCACCCAAAACCGGGATGTTACAAAGTGGTATCAGAGGAATTATTTTCTTTGACTTACTATTTGAAGCCTTAGTCAGGGATAGGATGGACCAGTAGTTGGTAATAAGTTGTGCCTGGGAGTAGCTAACTCATGTATAAAAAAAATCCAATTTACCTCGTATTGCAATTTTACTGATTTTGCAATTTATAGTTGATATGATTTATCTGTTGGGTGACACACTTGTATTGTGATGTTTATATTTTATCTATGGGTTCTATTTAGTTGCAACCTGATGAGATGAGGGTATGCCATCTCATGCATCATTAGGCACATGCTAGAAATCACATGCCATGCATAGTTACATGCCATGTTGGTGCATTAGAAATTGTATTTTGTTGTGATAGTTATTGTGCTAGTAAAGCATTCTGTTGTGATAACTGCTTGATAAATACCTTCTATGTGATAGGGTTTTTTTGTATGAGCCTTTTTATAGAATGGATGCCAAAATTTGGTTTTTGGGGAGTATGGGCCCTCATTGATCGGAACTTGGTGGATCGTTGGGTGTTTACCGTATTTCATAAACACAAATAAGATGCCAAACATTGATTCATGGGGAGTATGGGCCCTCACGGATCGGAATTTGGCACTTAGGTGTTGTTTTTCAGTGTTTTCTGGGTACCAGAATAGTTTCTGAGGCATACTGTGCGGAAACCCAGTTTGCATGTTGTGTAGTATTGTAGACACGCTGTGTATGTTCTTCTGTTCGGTAAGAAAAAAAAACTTTTTGAGTACACGCTGTGTACCCAGAGTATACACGCCGTGTAGTCTCTTCCCATGTCACAAACCGTGTGGGCGGTGACATAGGGAAGGGAAAGGCTTGGGGTGAACATGCCGTGTAACAAATGTACATGCCATGTAGTGTTGACCCGGAGATCTGACCATGTAACTAACAAACACGGGCCAGTGTAGTCATTTCATAAACACGCCATGTCAATGAAGAACACGCCGTGTAGTCTGACCTAGGGACCCAGTCGTGTGACTAAAAACACAGGTCGGGGAAATCCCTTCAGGTACACATAGTGTGTATATAGAACACGCCGTGTAGGTTGAGCCATGTATCCGACCATGTAACTAACAACATAGGTCATCAGAGCGTGTCTAGTACACACCTTGTACCTTTGGGACACGCCATGTAGTCTTGTCCGAGGACAGACCTAGTGGAATTAGCTGAGTATTCGGCCGTGTCACAAATGACACGGGATGCTGGAAATAACAGTATACACGCCGTGTAGATATTATACAAGTTGTGTAGTTTTGTTCAAACGGGAGCCATGTGGCTTAACCGTACAGAAGGACCCAGGCAGGGGAAGGGAAGTCATGTACACACTGTGTAGTCTGTATAAACGCCTTGTAGTATTGTTTTTCTAATTTTGTATGGGTTTCTTCATTTTCGGTCTTGATAATCTGAATCTAAGGCGTGTTTATGACCTTGTAGTGTCATGCCACCGAGACGACCACGCGTTGTTCTCCAGGAGAGCGAAAACAATAATACTTCAGAGATGATGGGCCATAGGCTACCATTGGATCCTCCAGTAGAGCCAGATGTGATGCCAGCTGTTATACCGGACATAGGCATGAAGGTGCAGTTCCGTGAAGGCTTTATGAAGTTCATGAAGACCTTTCAGGGAGGACCACCAGCTGTCACATCTATGGCTGAGCTTACTCGTATTTTCCAGCAGCATCATCTGCCTATGTTTTCAATGGATGGCAGACCACAGGCTGCAGAGTCTTGGATGGGATCGATGCATACTATTTTCAAGCTTCTTGAGACGCCTCTAGGGAGGAGGGTCAAGCTTGCGATGTATATGCTGCGTGATTCCGCCAAGAGGTGGTGGCATGTTACCACCCAGTCAGAGAATCACAGAGACATGACGTGGGAATATTTTCTGGTAGTCTTCTATGAATTCTTCTTCCTAGAGATGCTAAGGGCAGATAGGGATCGAGAGTTCATGAATCTACAGTAGGGTGCTATGTCCTTGATGGACTATTCTACTCGTTTCCCCGATATTCAACGCTTTGCACCTGTGTTGGTGGGTGATGAGACACTGAGAGCTAGGTGCTTCGAGGATGGACTTTGGTATTACATATAAGAGCTGTTTAATGTTTTTAGGTTTCCTATGGTACATGTTATTGTGAACCAGGCCCTGATTATAGAGAGGAACCTGTGAGAAGTTAGTGGTGTAGGCCAGGGCAGTTCCGCACCAGTTTCTGGTACTATTTCTACTGGTAATAGGAAGAGACAGATGGACTTCTCTCAGCGTGGTAGTACCAGCTAGGCAGTTTCTTCAGGTGGGCTGGTTTGGTGCTACCCGTGTAGTAAAGATGAGCACAAGAGACCGCAGTATCCACAAGACCCAGTGGAGTGCCGAGCTTTCGGCAAGATGGGACATCTGTAGCGCTTTTTCAGGTCGTTTCCCTTGATGGTTAGTGAGAGGGGTTCTGTGCAGACTCCTCGTGTGGGAGCAGGAATAGTGGCTTCTTACCAGTTAGGGAACTGGAATGCATCGGGGGCATGTAGGTAGAGATGGTGTTCATGGCCGTGGTACCCAGACACTAGGATCTCAGAGGCAGTAGGGCGGGACAACTCAGGGTAGCCAGGCTGTGTCACAGGGATGCGACACTGGGCAGGGATATATAGTGCAACAGACCCAGCAAGAGCAGGATCCCGGACCTTCTACAGTTAGAGGTACTATTCTAGTAGCCACTGTTTTGTCATCAGTACTTTTTGATACGGGTGCTACACATAGTTTTATATATGTTCCCATTGTTGAGAGCATCGGGCTCTGTGTTTCTACTTCTTCTAATATCATGACGCTAGACACTCCTTTGGGGACTAGTACGGCTAGTGTGTGTTAGTGTAAGGAGTTCCCCTTGAGGATAGTGGGGGTAACCTTCATTGGGACATCTATGTCTTAGAGATGGAAGCTTATGACATCATTCTCGGGATGGACTGGTTGGTTCCCTTTCGATCCTTTGTAGACTGCGACCATCGCAGGGTGAGTTTCACGACACCAGAGGGTGGAGAGTTTCTATAGAAGGGCGAATTGGATGTTCAGGCGAGTCGAGATGGACCAGAGCATCATCGGAGAGGTGGAGTAAAATCCCATATGTTGAGTTTATATCTGGATGATCAGGGGAGTTGTCAGAAGGATTTCCCTCCTGTGGTTGATCATTTCAGGGATGTCTTCCTGGATGACTTTTCAGGTCTTCCTCCAGAGCGTGAGGTGGATTTCTCTATTGAGCTTGTGCCAGGGGCAGCACTGGTGTCCATTCCTCCATATAGGATGGCTACACCTGAGTTGCAGGAGCTCAAGATGCAGTTAGAGGAGTTACAGGCAAAGGGTTTTATTCAACCCAGTACTTCTCCATGGGGTTCTCCGGTCCTTTTTACGAAGAAGGCGGATGATACCCTTAGACTCTATGTGTATTATTGGAAGCTGAACCAGTTGATGGTTAAGAACTGGTATCCCTTGCCAAGAATTGATGATCTTTTTGATCAACTTCTTGGAACATGAGTGTTCTCGAAGATTGACTTGATATCAGGATATCATCAGTTACGCGTTAGACAATCTAATATACCTCTCACAACTTTCAGGAGTAGGTATGGTCTATATGAGTATATGGTTATGCCATTCGGACTCACGAACGCGCCAGAAGTTTTCATGGATCTGATAAATCGTGTGTTCCATCCTTATCTGGATTCTTTTGTGGTAGTATTTTTGGACGATATCTTAGTGTACTATCACACTCGACACGACCATGCCACCCATCTTGAGATCACATTGAGTACACTGAGAGAACATCATCTATATGCTAAGATCTCAAAGTTCCACATTCGGATGGACAAGATACACTTACTAGGTCATATCATCTCAGAGGCAGGAGATTTCGTGCACCCAAAAAAGGCGAGAGCAATAGTTTCTTGGGATCATCCTAAGAACATGTTTGAGATACAGAGTTTCTTATGGCTTGCTGGTTACTACAGGCATTTCATACAGGACTTCTCTCGCTTATCAGTGCCATTGACGGGTTAGACTAAGAAGGGTGTGAAGTTCATATGGTCAGAAGGTTGCGAGACAGCCTTTCAGGACCTAAAAGGAAGGTTGACATCAGCAAAGATCCTGATACTCCTAGAGCAGGGGAAGAGATACACAGTTTACTGTGATGCATCAGTTATTGGGATGGGAGCAGTGTTGATGTAGGGTAATCGAGTTGTTGCGTATGGGTCTCGGCAGTTGAGGCCACATGAGAGGAATTACCTGACGCATGATCTCGAGTTGGCTGTAGTTGTACATGCGTTGGGATGTTGGAGACATTATCTATTGGGAGAGCATTTTGTGGTTTTCACCGACCAAAAAAGTGTCAAGTATATCTTTACTCAGTGTGAATTGAATCTGAGGCAATGAAGGTTGGTCGAGTACCTTTAGTCCTTTGATTTTGAGCTTTCCTATACACCTGGAAAAGGTAATGGAGTAGCTGATGCATTGAGTAGGAAGACTCAGATATAGGCTGTGCAGGAGGCCAGTGGCGAGTGGTAGCTCATGGACTTGTTCTCTGAGATGCATCAAGAGGTGCATGATAGTCAGGGGCAGAATTATCTTTCATCTTTAGCTATGACTTCTACCCTCCTAGATAGGGTGAGGATGATACAACTATCTATTTCAGAAGGCCTAGTTCTACAGGAGTCTGTGGCAAGTGAGGACCCTCCTCCTAGTTGGACGATAGGTGATGATGAGGTTCTTCATTTCCATGGATGAGTATGGGTTCCGGGGGATATACGCGAGGAGTTGATGTGGGAGTTTCTTGCTTCATCTTGGAAAGTTCATCCCGAGGTTACCAAGATGTACAGTTACTTGAGACGTCTGTACTGGTGGCCGAGTATGAAGAGAGATGTAGCTGGTTTGGTTACGAGATGTTCCACCTGTCAGCAGGTGAAGGTGGATCACCAGAGACCAGCTACGCTGTTAAAACAGTTACCCATTTTCGGAATGGAAATGGGATGATGTCTCGATGGACTTCATGACTAGTTTGTCGAGGTCACCTCGATGGAATGATACAGTGTGGGCTGTTGTGGACTGACTCACAAAGGTAGCTCACTTTTTTCCAATCAAGGAGACCTTCGGTGTTGATGAGCTTGGGATGTTGTATGTCCGAGAGATTGTACGTCTTCATGGGGTCGCTCATTCTATCATTTCAGATAGGGATGCCCATTTTAAATCTCATTTCTAGCAGAGTTTTTAGAGGGCACTGGGTACACAGGGGATTCTGAGCACTGCATACCACCCGCAGATCGATGGCCAGTCAGAGCGTACGATACAGGTGCTTGAGAAAATGCTGCGTGCATGCGTCCTAGACTTTGGGGACTCTTGAGAGAAGCATATACCCTAGTTGAGTTTGCCTATAATAATAGTTTTCAGGCAACTATTGAGATGGAACCATATGACGCTTTATAGGGTAGGCCATGCCGATCACCTTTGTGCTGGTTAGAGGCAGGTGATGCAGCTTTGTTGGGACCATGTCTCATGAAGGAGACTTATGAGTAGGTCCAGTTGATTCAGAAGCGTATGGATACCGCGCAGTCTTGTCAGAAGTCTTATGCTGATCGCCGCAGATGACCATTGAAGTTCGTGGTCGGGGATCCAGTTTTCTTGTGTGTTTCGCCAAGGCTGGGAACCAAGCGGATCCGGAGACAGGGTAAACTTTCAACGAGGTATGTGGGGCCATTCTAAATTCTAGAGAAAGTTGGGCCAGTTACGTATCGGTTACAGTTAACTCAGAGGTACCAAGCCATGCATGACGTCTTCCATGTATCTCAGTTGCGCCGTTTTCATTCCGACCCATCTCACGCCTTTCAGCCCGAGGATGTTGAGATTGAGTTTGATGCGTTCTTTGAAGTGATTCTGATTCGTATCATTGATAGAAGCACACAGGTTCTCCGAGGTCAGTCAATGCCTCTCATACCGGTGCTATAGTAGCATGGCCGAGTGTAGGATGAAACATGGGAGCGGGATACTGATGTACGTGATCAGTGGCTTGAGTTTTTCATGGCTTTAACTTTTCCACCCTTGGAAGGGAAATTCGGGGACAAATTACTTTAAGGGGGGAATTTTGTAAGAACCCGATTCTTAGTTTTGAGGTACGAGATTCTTCTTTTCTCTTTTCTTTATGTCTTTTTGAGAAATTATGGAAAAGGGGGAAAATCCCAAGTTTGGAAAGTACACGTCGTGTACTTTGTCCACACACCGTGTACTTGTGGCCATGTGGAATGAGTACACAGGGCGTGTGGTCATGACAGTGATGAAGGGTGTAGGAACCAACTACACGCCGTGTAGTGGTCCCTTACACGTCGTGTAGTGGTCCTTTACATGCCATGTAGTCTGTCGACATGTGAATAGTATGGCGGTGGCCAGTTGTGGGGAAGCACACACTGTGTGCTCATGCAGACACGCCGTGTAGTCATGTCGGCAGGTCAACGGTGCCTTGATAGCGGGAAGCCGCCAGGGGAACAATTTAAAAAAATGGAAATTACACGCCGTGTACTTGGAAGTACACGCCATGTAATTTGTTTTTTTCGCTTAAAATGGGCAGTAGCCTCCCCTATTCACAGTGAAAGCATAGAACCGGAGGAAGGAGCGGGAGGGGACAACCAAACCTTCGAAGATTTACTGAGTGTTCATCTGGAATCTGTTTCCGCCTCGGAAGATCTCGTTGGAACCACACTGGTAAGGGCTTCTATCTCCTCTGATAATTCTTACCAATTATTCTCCAAAAGGGAGTTATTTATGTTTAAACTAAGTTTCTTCCTCTTCAGATCTACATCATTTTGGGCGTTTTTGGAATCGGCGTTCACGTATAACGTTCATCGGTGTTAAAGGTAGGTGGCTTGGTGTTTATTTCCAACTGTTGTGCATTTTGTGTGTTTTGAGCTACGAACCCATATATGGTGTGTAGTGTGGCTGAGGCTGTGGCTATATTAAATACCTAGAATTTTATAGGTGATTAAATAAAGTTGTAAGATAGTTGTTTGGGATTAGTGCTTGGATCCAGAACCACCTGGGGGTGCGTTCCTCTGTTTAGCCGTTTGGCCAGGATACCCGAGGGTATGCCTCTAAAGTAATGATTGTGGAATTTCCTTGAGAGGAATTGTTTGTGAATGTTTATTTACATGTTGGGAATGTCCAGATTACTTGTGCCTAAGGGAAGTGTTTTACTTAGCCCGTGGGCATTGTTTTGCTTAGCCCGAGGGCAGTTGTTATCTTAGCATGGGGGTAAATTCTTTTGTGCCTGAGGGAAATAGACTCTGTGCCTGATGGCGACACTTTGAATGCCTAAGGGTAATTTCTGTTACGCCTGAGGGCAATAACTGCAGGTTGGATTCTGATTACCTGAGGGTGAGATTTTTTTTTCTGAGGACACTGTCTGTCTACTTAGAAATTCACATTGGTGTTTTCTTATATTAAATTGATTAAATGAATAATAAAATGGCAATATAGATGTTAAGTTAGTTACTTTTGAGTACATCTTTGTTTATTTCATTTTACTACTACACACTATTGTTGCATATTTTTACACCCAGTTGGGCACGGGCCTTTGGTGGGTGCATACTGAGATATATTTCTCACACCCTGTTTGGGTCACTCTTTTCGGCCCAAAAAAATTATGTTTCTGTAGGTATAGACAAGGGAAAGGGTCCCTATATAGGTACTTGATTGCTGCTGGGGTGTAGGAGAGTGTGGGACCGAGCATTGGCTCGCGATGCCGCTGGATATTCTTTTTGCTTTTCTCTATTGTATTGTACTCCTATGTAACATGTTCTGGCTGTTTTCTTATAATTGGAGACTTGTTACATCACATCTATATTTATGGTTGGTTATATCTACTGTAGTTGTTATTCCAGCTGTGTATCGTTTATTACTTCTGTTGTTTCTGTATGTTTTATTTCATTTCGCTATGCTACACTTGAAAAATGAGGGCATAGTTTCCCCACTATCAGACCCGGGCCATCACTGCTAGTTAGCAACCTCTGGCGTTTGGGGAAATGCACTTGAGGTCATGTGGTGAACCGGGTTCGGGGCACCCATTGAGTGGCACCTGGAACCAGGACATTACAACTATAGTCCACACAAAATAGTAATACCAATCTTGTTTTTTGAAGTGGGCAGAGTGGATTGTGTAATTTTTATTCCATTAATAAAATAAAATAAAATAAAATAATTATAATTATTTCATAATTTTTTTTTGCGATATAACATATATTTATGAGGATTATTATAGAATAAATCATTTCAAAGGAGGTTATAATTAAGTATATGATGGATCTTCTCTTATCAGTATCAATAGAAATAGAATCCTTAGGATGACTTATAGAGATCAAGGGAATGTTTTTGTCTTATGGTATTATAGGAGAGGGAATGTTTTATATTTCATTGGGGAAATCAAATGGAATGTGTGGAATTGAAATGAATGATGTGATCACATTTGATAACTGAATAAAAGGTATCTTTCTGGAATAATATTTAAACTTCCATGATATCATTAAAATATTCATTGGTTAATGACTCCATAATTTTTTAATAGTGGTGTTTTTTGTGTTTTATAATCATGAAATAATAAAAAAAACATTCTACAAATGTTATTAATATGTTCCAAGTCTCTGACTAATGAGTTTTTTATTTTCATATTTTATTTTTTCTATTTGTAAGAAGTTTTAAACTATATAATTAGTATTGTATTTTAAAGTATAAGTTAACCCATAATTACAAATTTTTAGGTTATAAACTAAATTTTTAAGACTAATCCCATGAGGCCCATGTCGTGGCTACCCCAAGCCCACCTTCCATAGTTAAGGTGTTAGAAACTAGAACCAAAGGGCATATCCCCTAAAACATGGAAGGAATTGCCTTTATATCCAGCAAATACACGCTACCAAGCACACATCATGAAATGAACACTAGTAAACTGTATAGCAAAAAGAGTGCTGAATGTAAGAGGGGTCGGAATACAAGCCCAAAAGTAAAGTTACAAGTACAACTGAAATACAATACAACTGAAGAAAGATAAAGACATCTACTTGGTCATCCATTGAGATTACTACCTAGAGAGTAGGTACATATCTCCTCATTAGAAATCCACGTCTGCTCATCTCCTCTGCGTACCAACGCACCGTATGGTCTACCTCCAGGCACTGTCCAGTCCTAGTACCCTCATCCTCAGTCAGCGTTGTCCGTCATCTGCACCAAACACAACAAGGTTCCGGAAAAAACCTCTGAAGTGGTGAGTATAACAATAATCTGTAGGGACCCCAAGACCCTAAAGGTCTCACAAAATCTATAATGGATAAACCACATAGCATAAAATCAAAAGAAAACTTTACATAGGTACGTGCACATACATATATCTAAGTTATCAGGTCTTCCCATCTCAATAAAGAGGAAACATAGATTCCAACTCAAAATCCCAAGATAAACTATTCTACAATGGAAGGAGTACAATGAAGGTAATTACCTCATTGGTACGCCACACAGAAGAACACCGCCAAGGTGTTACCACAAACGAAAGTACCAGACAGGTACAGACTCTACTCACACTAGGTATATCTTAGGTACAGTAGTATAGATGATTAGATATAACTTCTGAATCATTTTACTCTATTATGAGGCAGACCCACAAAGGATCCTAAATCAGCATTCGACCCGTAGAGGATCAATGTACATCGTCAGACCCACATAGGATCCTAGTACCTTGTCAGACCCATAGAGGATCCTAGTACAATGTCGATACATTATCTAACCAACACAGGATCATAGTACATCATCAGTATGTCATTAGACCAACATAGAATACTAGTACATCGTCAGTACATCTTCAGACCCACACAGGATCCCAGTACATCGTCATTACGCCGTCAAACCCACACAAGATCCTAGTACATTGTCATTATGTCGTCAGACCCACAAAGGATCCTAGTACGTATTCAGTACGTCGTCAGACCCACATAAGATCCTAGTACATCATCTTTACGTCATCAGACCCACACAGGATCCTAGTACATCGTCAGCAAGTCATCAGATCCAAAGATGATCCTAGTACATCATCAGTACGTCATGTGACCCACACAAGATCCTAGTACATCGTCACAACCAGCTATAGGATTCCCGCACTAAGACTGCTCATCTCTAGGAGGGTCCGCTCCTCAAGCCACTGGTTGATACTAAGTCTACCACAAAGTCCCCAAAAGATGTATCCTAATGGACTGCCATGTCATAAGGGTCTCAACGCAACAGATGGTGCATCAAATGGACACCTGGTCTGTAAGTTATTAGCCTTTTAGTGCCGAGGGCCCTGTTAGATTCATGATTGATCCAATAAAACTATTCCAAAAAAATTATCCAAATATATAGTGGGGTATACCAAAGGGACCATTCTTCTCCTAGGTTTCAAGCATTGCAGAAGGTTCGTCAAACAGAAACTCAGATCCAAACGTATGGTCAAAAGATCGGAAATGGGTCGAACCTGGTACAGGTCCAGTCCGATCCGGGTCGACCCATCCCATTGGATCTGGCCTGGCCCTCACTTGGAAGCCCGACCTGGTGTCCCAACATGGCGGCCCGACATGACAGCAGGGCGGGACGGGTGCAGCGGTGTGGCACGGGGGCCGCGGGGCGATGTGGGGGCCATGGGGTGGTGCAGTTCTTGCAGTACGGCGCGAGGCCTCAGGGATGCAGGGGGGCCACAGGGTGGGTGGGTGATGCAGAGTGGTGGTCCGCCATGGCTGGCCGGATGGCCTATCATCCTCTTCGTGCGGCGCAGTCTCACGCCACACCTTTGCCTGCTGCTGGCTCGGATGGCCGTTCTCCCTTCACCGCTGCGGCACAAGCCGCAGATCTCATCTGTTGGGTGGTGTGGTTGCGCCGACACCTTCGTCGTGGCCGACCATGGTGTCGGACACCATTCTCGTGCCCCACCAGTGTTGGTTGTGATCATCATCCTTCCTAAAGAGCACAAAAATTAATCACAATAATTGGAGAGAATTTGGGCCATGTTTTTTTGGCCCGCACTCTCTGCGTTAGAGCAGTAGCAAGACGCTATAATTTCTTCTTGATTTATGAATAATTTTCAAGAACGGGTAAGGGGGAAAATTCAAACAACCACCCTAAGACAAAGGTTCATCGATGCTAGTGCGAAAAATAATTCAATGATGTAGACATTTGTCACGCCCGCCACACACCTCCGATCCCGAGCTCGTGTTTCAGTTCATTGGATAACTATTCTTCGATGGAGGTTGCTCTTTGTTGGAGAGAACTTCTCTAAGATCTCCTCATCTCTTTCACAAACCCAATCCTCCCAAAGGAAATAGGTGCCAATATAATTTCAATTGGGTAGACTAATTATGGTGGCACATTGGAATAATTAATTGGCTCAATTAATTGACTCAATTAAATGTAAAGTGTTGGCATAATTATTGTGGAGGATGTTTAAGAGACTTCTCCAAAATAAAGAGGGAGTTTAAGGGTTTCTCCCATTAAGAGGGTTCGAGTAGTCCCCACCAATAGAAATTCAAAATGAGGGTTTTAGGCTCAATGGTCCCCAACTCCATAACATACACGTGGGAGGTTTTTAGATTAGGTGGGCCCTAACTTTATAACATCCACATGAGAGGTTTCAACAAATAAAAATGTTAAACATTTTTATTTTATTTTATTCTTTATTTAAAAACAAAAAAACTAACTTTTAACCTCGACCAACTACCGTAAAGATGAAAGTCTCCTTATGCGAATTCCAGCGATGCGAGTTCAACGATGTCCTCAGATTTTAATTTTGATAACCAGTTCAAAATTTACAAAAACCTGCTCGCACGTTTACTAAAGGTACCTAGAAAAAAGTCCAGAAAATCATTCTGGGCACCCCGAGACTCAAAGTCATGCGCCGTGAATTTTCACAGACTCGTAAAATTTCAATATATTTATAAAAAATTACCTAGAAATTCTGGTTCTTTACATAAATTGAATCTCTATTTATAATATTTTATATTTTTATATTTTAGAAAAATAAGTATTTTAATTATATATAAAATATAAAAAAAATTCTGTATAAAAATGACTTTTAACCATTATGTGTTATGAATATTATTAATATTGATTTAAAATGAAGAATGTTAATATAATTATATATATGATTAATAATAAAAATTGATATATTATATAAATTAAAAAAATTAATTGACTACATAAAAATAGCTTGATATTTATAAATAAATTCCTTTTAAAAACGGTTCCACTGTTACTAAGGAAATTAACAAAAATCATACTAACATTAAAATTACTCTTAAAATTTAAATTTAATATGGTGACTATTGTTAAAAATGATGAATTGAAATATGATATACATATTTTACAATGAATTTATAAATGTAATAATAACTAAATTAGTATTTAAACATTTAAAACAAATTTTTTTTGAAATATTACTTGAGATTCATAAAGGATTAATAATAACTTCTAAAATTACAAAACTTATTTTAAAATTTATTATACATTGATTAAATATATATTTTTTATATCAATATTTTTCCTAGATTTTAATTTCAATATTTTATTATAAAAGATATATTATTTTACCAAATTTAGAGTTTTTACTATTCACATGAAAGGATTATTTCTCTCAAAATTTTAAAAATTTAACTTCATCCAATATGGATTTGGTGAATCCAAAATTGTTATAAATTTTTTTACATTAAAATTATAAAATATAATAATTTATCATTAAAAAAATTATAAAAATTCATGGAATAATGTTTTTATAGTAAAATAACATTTTAATTTATTGACCATTAATATTAACACCTTTTATCAATTACTAATAATAGTGTTATAAATATATTATTCATACAAAAATATAATTTATTCATTTAAATAACATTAAATATATATAATATATTTATTTTATGAAAATAAATCACATAAAAAGACACCTTTAGAAAAAAAATACATTTATTAGTTGAAGGGGATCTTACTAGCTGTCTGACTATAGTAAAATTCATGATAATTATTTTGAAATATATTTCATAATAGTATTACCCTTATTTTTACCCTTATACTAAATTAATTTAATTATAGTGGTTATATAGAGTTTAATTTTTTTTGATATTTTGTTTCATTTACAACATGCCAGTACCATATTATTTAATTAATAAAAATATATAGTGGAATATTATGTTATTAAATTCATATGTCAATAAACGAACTGTATTGTCAAATTTTTTAAATTCATATGAATGTATTAATTTTAATACGGATATCATAATTAAACATACACTAATAGTTAACCATAGGATTATTTAGGATATGAAGTGACATTTCCCAATATACAACATTATATGAGCCACTAGTAAAGAGAGATAATATATTATTAATAGTTTCCTAATATGTAAAGAATAAAAAATTAAATAAGGTTTCACCTTCCATTAACCTTTATAATGGTTTGTATATCATGGATATAACAATTATACTACAAAAAAATTCTTCCCTATTCATAACTCAGTAACTAAAATGTTAAATCTTACAAGACATATGAAAATTCATTTATAGTGAGAAGTCACTATGTACCTCAATAGAAGTAATTTCATTAGATTTCACATTTCCCCAGGATCTAGGAGGTTATAAGTGTCTGTTATCTTTATTAATCCTCATATTTTTTTTATTGGGATCCGCATTTCCCAAATTACTTATATTTAAAACATAGAATCATTATCATATCTCTAGGAACATAATTATCTTACATCATGGCATCATTTTTTCTCAATTTAGAGTTAGCTTCTTAATGATATCTTTTAACACAAGTAACAAATCATATAATCCACTTGAGGAAACTCACATATTTTTTTTCAAACATTATGTAAATGTAGGATGTTGAGTATTCCTACCCCCAATAGGTACATGACTCATGTTCCCATGATACTAAATCCTTGTCTTCAGTGTTGTGTTCCAGAATTTGATTATTATCACATTTTTATTCATATTTCTTAATATATGGTCTTTCATAACAACTATATTTTTATTTCCAAATCACACATCAATGGGTTAGTTATTTATATATTTATGGAATTGTCCACCATACATATCATTAACACAATTTTTTTTAGGATCCAACCATTTCTAAGACCAAATGCTCTTAACAAGTGTCATGGACATTTATCATCATAAGAGATCTATCCTAGACATTAAAATTTCAATAAAACCAAAATAAATATCAAATTAATACACCATAGCATTCAAAATTTAACTTATATCCCTCTAAGTTCCATTTCAATCATGCACAATTAAACCAATATCATTTGTGATTTCTTTTTTACTATATTATATTGTATTCTCATATACAGCTCTATGAAGTACCCTAATGAAATATAGAAATAAATTATTTATAGTAATTTAAAAATAAATAATAATCAGTCAAATAATTTCCTCTAGAAGTGACTATTTTGTTCTACAACCAAAATACCAGTCATCATGGAATTGAGTGATAATTAAGTCACTTTGAAACTGAACATATTTTGGGTGATTACCATGAGGTTCATATATACCACAACACCTTTCGCTTTCATGTATCAATACATGGATTTAATTTATATGAAGACCACATACTCAAAAAATTTCCAATAATTTTGGTTGTTATCTTATAAATTGTATTATAATATTTAATTATCTCTATGATTTTAATGAAATATATCCAATCCTAATAATAAAAATTATAATATTTCAAAAAAAATAACCAAAAATACCCTGATAACACATAAAATCATCCAAGAAAACTATACCTTTAATTTACAATATTTTAATAATTTAATCATTACATATCACAATAATCAGACATATATGAGATGAACAATTATGTTTTTTTTGTAATTGAGGACCAATTATATAGGAAACATATTTTAAAAGACTCATAAACCTTTATCTATTAGTTAATTTTTATATTCACCATTATGGATTTCTCAAAAGTAATATTTATCCTTATAAACTAATGATGTGAATCATAAGGATGTGGTTACATCAAAGAAACATTAATGTAAAATGTATCCATATCACGTTATTTGATAGAAAATAAGAATGTGAGAAATTAGCCGCATGTCGAAATATATTATTTAAAAACATTTAAAAATATGCGTTCCTCATAATTAATAAAGTAAGGACTTATAATAATAAAATAAATAAAATTTATCATGATATATGAGTGTGAGATATGCATGGAAACATTATATTTGGAAATCTAATAATAAGATCATGGAATCACTGAATACGGGGGAAAAATATAAGACATGGAATTATAAAGCATATATGATTCACTCCCATAATATAATAATAATGAACACAATGAACCATAGTATATTGGATTAACTTTTCATTCCAATATATAATTTGGACAATGTTCCATGGAGGATTTGGTTCACTCCCCAATCCCAAGAATATAGTGTACAATGTTCGATAGTGGATCGGGTTCACACCCCATTCCCATATAAACAGTGGAAAAAGTCCCATGGGTGTTTTTTTCTCTCTCCCCATTATTATAAACATTGTAGAAAAACTTCCAATGTGGATTAAATGTAATTCCCATTCAAATAAACATTGTTCAGAAAGCCCAATGGTGGATTGGCGTCACTACACACTTTCAAAAACATATTAGATAATGTTCTGTTGGGGAATGGGTTCACTCCCTAGTCCCTTGAATAATAATTGATGAGATAAAAAGCTTTAACGAATTCATTTAAATGAAATATATTTCCATTCCCACTTATCACATAACATATTATTCACTCTCTTATCGCATGTGCAACACACATTGTAAAAAAAGTCCCATATTAGATTATTGTTACATCATTAATCATATACATAATATCTCATGAGAAAAAATCTTTTCCCAGTTCATTATAGGGATATATAATTATGATCTCAACCATAACATAAATAAAACCTCACTTGTGTCTGATTCATGAGGAAATTTAATAATAAATAAATCCTAACCATTATAAAACCCATGAGAAGGAAACGATTTTCATTATTCTGATTCAAGTAAAAAATACATCGTAAATTATAATTAAATGCATGAAAATAATAATTTTAATTTATTTGGAAAATTATAATTGATATTGGATGTAGGTGTTTAATTTTTTATTCCAATATTGAAAATTTATGGTAGTGATCTCGAGTGGACCGAATTAAAATGAAACACCAGGGTAAGGCATTATAAAACAAGTAAATGGAAATTTTAAAGGAAAAATGAGAATATTTTTTTCATAAAAATATAATTCTACTATAATTGTTTTCCATATTAAAATTTTGTGATTAAAAAAAATTTCATGGTAAAAAAGAAATTTATTTAGGTGATAATTTCTATGATATAGGAAATCAAAATGTACATTTAAAATAGGATTACATAAAAATTATAATTTCAATGGGATCATAAAGTATGTTTTATCTTAAAAACATAAATGTGTAATAAAGTAATAGTATATTTAATGAATTCATATATAAAATATGGAAGAAATATATGATAATAAGGTATTTAAAATGGGAGAAATGAATGATAATGTGTAACCAATATGTAGTGATGGTGTTATCAAATAATAATTTTTATGATTAAAAATATATGTATTGATTTTTTTAATAAAAAATTTATAATAAAAGCATAATTTAAGGATAATATAAGTCATTCAATAATGATATAGGATGAAAAAAATAATTATACTTTCAATTAATAATGATAAATTTGGTGGGAATCAAAATTTTGGCCACTAAGTGGAAACCATCATTTAGGATGTTGGAAATAATATTAAATATAGTTTCATTTTTTTGAAGTAATAGAAATCATAAATATGGATAGATGGTTTTTATATGAATTATAAAATGATATAAATAGTGTATACCATATGAAATTAATTAATAAAATCTTGTAGAATCATCATAACATAATAATGATGAATCATTTATGAATAACCGCTAATTTTTTTTTGAAGACACCAATTCAAGCTCCCAGTAAGGAAGGCCATGAATGGATGTGAGTCTTAAAGGTTAAAAAATATTATATTATATTATATGTCAATGATAGAGTAGTTAAAATATAAATATGATGATTGGAGAATTATTATAATGTATCCCTCAAGGAATGGTGAGTGAGACCAATACCACTACCTTTTTCTAGATTCATTCCATGCATTTGGATAACATCTTGAATAAATGAATTATGTTTATTAGAAACCATCATAGTTACCTTATTATTTAATATTTATAGTAATATGGATAATTAATGATCATATGTTAGTTATTTATTATATATATTTTCATCATATGTTTGTCATTTGGGGTTGTTTAATCCATTTTTATATAACACATGTATACTGACCATAGTAGAAACCATTTTAAAATTGAGTCAGAGTTTCCATAACATTAATAGTTTAATATAAATAATGTTTCTAGATTAAATATATATTTAAATACTTACCTGATTGGTGGTAATGATAAATAAAACACATTTCTTTTATTGGTGGTTGTCTGTAGTTGTACATAATAATTGATTCCATTTCTCAATGAATTAAATGAAAATAAAGTATATTGTAATTTGAAATTTAATTTTATAACTATTATATATTTAATATTTAGTCATTAATTTAATATTGTTTACAATAATTGATTTAAAATGTTGAAAAATGGATGACATAATTTTGTGGAGATGGTACTCCATGTAACATGGTAAAAATGATTTTGATTTCAAGGTGGATTAAGTGGAATACATATTTTTTATTACTTTAAAATAATAAAAAATAGTTTTAAAATTTATAATAATTTCAATAAATTGTTATGTATAGAAACGTTATGGAAGGGGAAGATTATGGTAAAATGTTTAGGATGAAGTTAATACTTACAATGGATACATGATCCTCTCTCAGTGATGTCTTTGGAAATGAAGGGCATACGATGACTTATTTAGATGATGGTATTAATAGTGAGAAAATGAATTATAGAAAGGCGTATTGGTATAGAGATGAAATTTTAAGTAAAATGTTGTGTATATCAATGAATTAGTGGAAGTAATACCCTTTTATATAGAATAAATTAGATCTTTTGGGAACAACCTTTTCACTTCATTGATATAATTACAATACTACTTGGTGAATGACTCTAAAATTTTGTATTAATGGAGTACGTTTTGGGCTTGGGTCTACAAAATTTCAATGAAGGATTTCCATGCATTTTTTAACATATTTCATTTCTTTTACCAATTTTTTTTAAAATACAGCATTTTCATTATTACAATTTCAAATTGGGGTTTAAATAATTAATATTAATTTTATTTAAATATATATTTTTTCCATATTATCAAATTTATATTTTATCATGAAAAATAAAATTACCATTTAATCAAATAAAATTCATAAATTTGATAACATGAACATTTTAAATGTAACATAAATTATATCATAAAATAGAATTTGTAGATAAATGACATTTATGAATTTTTATGTTTTAATATTATTTGGTATTGATTAATAATTCAAATAGTTTTAATATAATTATATATATATACCCAAATATTATTTTATTATCATTAACTAAATTATATAAATTTAATTTATTGTACTAATTTTATTATACATTAATAAAAAGGTTTCTTTAAAAATATTATTTCGCCAATATCCCATTAAATAGATTTATTCTTAATAATATTACCTACAGCCCATAAAATTTAAATGAAATTGTTATCTAAAATTTCCATTTAGAGATAAAATGTTTCATATATATTTTTTGTTGATTAATTAATATTTATAAATTTAATTTTTTGTTTAGGAAAATAATATATTATTTGATGTGAAATTTTACATGAGTTTTAAAAATGCTAAACCTATGTTTTATAAATTAAAAATAATATTTTTAATCCTATTATAAAACATATTAAATATTTTTTTAATAGAATGGGAGGAGGAAGAGGGTTTGGGTCGGCCTCTCTGATGGCGCCGCAAAAAGATAGGGTTTATGTCACGAACCAACCCGGGTCGACCCTGAGCCAGTCATCCGAGCCAGTCCACGACATGACCCGAAGGGAATTCCTGATCCCCACGGGCTGGAAACCAATGCAGGGAATCAAAATATAACTATTGGGAATGATTTGGCCCATGAGAAAAAGAAAAATAGATAAACAAACTGGCGATAATGATACAAACTATCTGCAGAAAGAAGATAAAATTGAACATACCTCCTTGTGACCTCCTAGGTCACCACCCAACTGAAAACCATATTGCTCTAACATTGAGAAGGTGAACTAGGAACCTTTAGAGAAAACTGAACCTATAACTGGAAAGATATAATAGGCGTGAGCACCGAGATGCTCAGTAAGGATTCCAAGAATACACCACTAAATCCAACAATTCCCTATTCCAAAACAGTCCACTAACACAAGCTTGAAATAAAAATATAAAGTAGGGTTTTCACATTTTAAAAATAAGAAAAATGTTTTTCCCATTTAAAAACCCAACACACGCTATATACCATTCCCAAAATCATTTGTCATTTTATAAATAAAAACCAAAACATGAAATACTAAAGGTGGTCTACAGTAAAACAAGTAAAAACTAAAAACTAAAAATCAACTAGTGAAACATAAGGTAAATAAGAAATTTAAATAATCCAGTAAACATTGGTGATCCTAAACATCCCTAAAAGTTCCCTGGATGTACTGGGTTTCCAAACCACCTACATGCGTATGGTGAAGCTCCTATGTCTATAACCAACTAGCCGCCCTAACTAACCAATCCACTGGAAAAGCATTCTTGGCCTAATAAAAAATCCATCAAGTACCAACCCGACTAATCAGGGTTGGTCAAAAACCATCACTAAATCATCTAAAAGACCCCGAGGAACCCATGGTGGTTATAATAATACTGTGTCAGTAGAAAGTCCCTCACACATGTGACTCGTCTCACCGCACTTGCGTACCCCAAACATGGATGTTTCCTAAGTATTCTCCCATAAAGGGTTACCCTAGATAGGAGTTCCCCAAATACTTATATATATGCATACATGTCAAACATATGAAGTTCCAACCAGGCTGCCACATCATTCAGTTATCAAAACCACTTTATTAAACCCTCGTTGTTGTAAATAGGTCCTATAGTTTAACATAATCAAATTCCTTTGTGAAAACATTGCACAAGCTCTTCTGAAACAACTCTAAACAACACTTTTGTATTTAAAAAGCCAAACAGGGCCTTCAGTTCCATGTTTCAAATCATTTCAATGAAATTATTTAGTGATACTATGATCAATTTTGTAATAACAAACCAAGTGTTTCTTTACACCACACACTCAACAAAATATATTCACTAAAATCTAGATGGGAATATACGCATGGATTTCTTTTCAATCCAATTTAATGAACCGACCGAAGATACCCACATCATTTAGAGAATAAGAACCACTTATAAAACCAAGGATTCAAGAAAGATACAAATTCAAAGAGACATGAAAACATTTCTAAAAAACACTATGTTCCATAAAACTAACCAACGTAGGACCAATAAGTTCCATAAAATTTTTCTACAAGAAAACACCACTCAATATGTTCAACAATACAATTTGTAGATAAAGGCGGTTATTTTCAACCAATTTGGAAAGGTATAAGCATGTTTATAAATAGAAGAGCATCAAAAAATCCTTTTTTTATCAGACCCTTCACCCGGAAAACACTACCATAAGTAAACAATGAACAACATAGAGGTGCGAAACATAATCCAAGATTTAGTTAAGAAAACACAAACATTAATTGGATTAAAACTGGGAGCAAGGGAATAGAAACACCATCATGTAACCAGGGAACTATTTCAAAGATATCTTTAACACTTTTAACCATCATTAAGAAAACATTGCAATGAATAAAATAATATGCTTATAATGGTGTGAAAAACATTTATAAATTAAATTAAAATAATTCAAGCAGATATAGAAAACTCCGGATGAGTAAAAAGATGGAAACACCAGCTTAGAACAATGGTCACGCCATGATTTCTAACTCAAACCACACCCTGATCATGTGCACACTATTCGACAAAAGCGTACACACTTGGAAACGGTATAAACTACCTAAAACAACTTATGACACCCAAAATTAGTGTGGTGAAGACCCTCACACATCAAAAAAATTCTAGGGACACACAGACATAAACGTGACCCAAAAAAATAAAGTGCGCAAAAAGACAAAAGATGAAGAACATTACCCCGTACAGTGGTGCAAACTTGAAAATGCACGACAGGCTGAGGTTTTATCCAAAATATTTATCCTCACAAGAGTTAAAATACAAGTACATAAAAACACATTTCAGACACTAAAAATAAACGAGCATGCAATAAAAAAATAACTCTTACCTTGGATGATGACAACGAACCGAAGCGAAGAGAAACCACCTCGCCTTTGGTGGTAGATGTTGGAAAAAAACCCGAAACAAAAATCCTGGAGGTTTTCGCCTACTCAAAAGTGAGTTTCACACAAAGGAGGGCATCAGTGGGGGATGTTATGACCAGAGGTCAGGGATCTGGGGTGAAGTCATCACGCATAGGCTAGAGCAACGGGTCGACAGGAACAGGGTGTGCCAAGAGGATGGTTGGTCAGTGAGCAAAAGGAGGACCTAGGCTGGGGCTGCGCAAACAAGAAGAAGGGGGAGAGGCAGGTGGAGGATTGGAAGGCGAGTGGGTTGTAGGCACATTTTGCGGACATGAAGCAGGGTGAGCTAGGACCTACAGGGGAGGATAGTGGATCGTGAAAGGGGGCTGCGGAGGACGTGTGATCTGGAGTCGTTGTGTGGGGCACACGACATAGGCGGTAGGTGGGAGCTGGAAAGGGAGGTAGCATGAGGAGAATGCCGTAGGAGGGAGGCCGACACATTGGGTCGTTGTAGGGATGGAGGGCGACCGATGTAAGGGCTCGAGGGAGAGCATTGCGTGAGGATGGGAGCACGGGGTGCGGAGGCCAGGATGCAAGGTGTAGAGTCTGGGATGCGGGCGAGGTACCTATGGCTGCTGTGGATGTCGGAAGGCCGAGACATGGGCGAGGCGGTGGCCACTGGGTTGTCGGAAGGCCGGGATGTGGGTGAGACGGAGGGGAGAAGGCAGGAGGGGGCCGCAGTGCGAAGAAGAGAAGGGGAAATGAGGGCAATGCGAGTAGGGTTAAGGTTTAATAAAAATAATAATAATAATAATAATAATAATAATACTAATAATAATAATAATATTAATAAAACTAAAAAATATTAATAAATCAAATAATAATTATTATCATTTCTTATCCATTTTATTTTGAGTAATAATAATATTAATAATATTATTATTGTCACAATAGAAATATTAGTAAAAATATTAATAGCAAAATGATAATAAAAATATTAATAACAAAAAAGGAAATTAATGAAAAACTTAATGATAATTAAAGTGATAAATTTATTATATTTCATTAATAATTATATTTATTAAAATTTAATAATAATAGTATTATTACCATATTAAATATTAATAAAATTACCATTTTGGAAAACATATTCTCATTAATATAATTTAAACATTAACCATGTTTTATCGATATAAAATTTTATTTAGCTTCTTTTTTTCAAATAATTGATCTTATTTATTTAATTTATTATTTATTTGAAGTGTCGCGCCACCATGAATTCACCAGGACCAAACACGTGGTCGACGCTAACGGTGTGGTGACCGCACCCTGGCCTAAGGCCCACCAAAAACATCAAACATCAAAAATTTCAAAACGGGACCCATCTAAACCCCGTCCAAATGACGCAGGACCGAGTAAATAGTAAAAATAAAATAAAATAAAGATGCTTCCAAGGTTGGGGTTTGAAAAATCTCCCCACCACATACACATTTTTCCCTCATAAACTCATCAAACTAATAGTTGACATAACTAGAGTCCATGCCCAGAAAAAACCAAAGTATAATAAGAGCCTTAGAGTAACTATTCCCAACAAACGTCACACCCGATCAATAAAAGAAGGTCCATAACATGATTTTCAGGAGAGAACATGAAAGGTTTATACCCACGATGAGATTTTACTAATACAAAATCCATTGAAACCCAAACACCCCCCCCAGGGGGGCCAATGCAGGAACTCCCAAACCAAACTCATTCATTTTCCCAACATGGACAGAACGACAGACCTGAGACATTGATCGCATGCATGCTATAGAACAACATAGCAACATGAAGATGATAAATTAAAACAACACCTCCCATCAGTTTTTCGAAACAGACATTCCCTTAACAAACACATCTGAGACCAACTCAAAATCAAAACATGGCAGTTTATTCAAAGGCCTAAAACCCTTCATGAACAACGAACGATTTGGAAACCATTCTAAGAGTAGATAAGATTGCTTGGATTGTGGTGGAACAAGCTCATCATGCCACCACAACAAGGATGAACATACGACAACGATGAGAATAGAACATGAAAATTTTGGATATTTAGATCCCAAAGATGAAGACATTATTTAGACCGAGGTTCCACACACCCTCAGAAACTACTGACTATGCATGAGATTTACCCCAAGACCTGTGGTTGGGGCGCAGATGGTTGAAGCATCACTTTCCTCACAGTCGTGAATCTTCATCTTCTGGTGTCTAACTATTTCTATTCGATGATTTAAACAACCACGATGGTCGTATGTTTTCAAAGGGATGTATCATGTCAGCTTAGAATGTCTGGCCTGGCCATACTAGTGCCGCACAAGAGAGTGGTCTGACGAACTAGGAGGTGGTTTTGAAAATGATGGTTTCTTGAAGATAGGTTCCATTGGCCCGCACTCCTTACCAGATTGGGAACCTTCGTGGAAGTCGACCACCATTAATCACACCCAAAACTCTAACGATGATGAGATTTTTCATATTTACTAGTCTAGAACTGAACCCTCAAATAACTCTAGGATGGTATGAACCTTAACTACATTTTTGAGTTCCCAACAACCCAAAGTCACACTATCTTTCTTAACTATACAGCTGCCTCTAGCAGACTTTGATTACCTCGATAAGTAGGCAACACACAAAAAGAACTGGGAAAGGGGCATTACTCATTAACATCTTTTGGATGCTTTCTTATCAGTATACTCATAACGACAAGAAGAACACCATCGAAACCGGAATCAAACCAAAACTCAATTAGAGTAACAACACAAGCTAAGGGAAATATGCCCATAAGACAAACATATACAAACACAAGCTACAATTACTATTTCAAAAACATTATTTCATTAAAATTTTAAAACTCACCTATGGCACCTTATGAACCATCACATGTGTGTTCATTCAATATCGCTCACATCATCTACAAAAAAGGTCCCCTATACACTCTACTTACATACCCATGAACATGTGACCCTCCATAATGAGTGACAAGGTTCAAACACTTATTTCCTTACCAAATCAAAACACATACCATGTTGTTCCAAACTGATACACTTTCTCTTTAAAACCCCACTTTACTAATTTCAGAAACAATTTGGAAGAAACCCCGTTTTTTAAATCACTTTCATTTTTAATAGACAGTCACATCAACTAAGTTCAAAATGAAACACAATTGACTATAAACCATCAGAATGAGGAAATAGTGTCTGTGCCTATCCCGGTGACATGTTGGTGAGCCATTCCCCAAGTAAGGCATAACACTAAGAGAACCTTAAACTGGGCACTTAGACTCCATATGGGTCACCACCCCATGTGAGGCAGCAACATGAACCAATATCCCCTATTTTCATCCCTCAATCTACAATAACCAAATACAAAAGACTCACATCCCATACTTACCCTGGTAACTCAGGTCTTGTTGCGAGCGGTGGTGATCAGGAACCGACCTGTAACCTACCTCCAAAGCCCTGACAGTCCTGATATCCATCTACCAAACAACCCATATTGCAAGGGCCTCCTCTGATACCATTTTTTCAAGAACCAACCTGTGTCGATCCTGATCCAGTCACCCGAGCCAGTCTGCGACATGACCCGAAGGGTGTTTCTCGATCCCCATATACTGGAAACTAGTGTCAGACATCAAAATTTAACTATTGGAAATGATTTGTCCCATGTACAAAATATAAACAGATAAACAGACTAATGATAAAGATAAAAACTGGCATTATAAGGAAAGTATAACTGAACCTACCTTCTTGTGACCTCTTAGGTCCCCACACAACTCAAAACCACACTACTCCAACATTGAGAAGCTGAACCAGGATTCTGTATAGAAAACTGAACTTGTAAGTGGAATGATATAATAGGTATGAGCACTGAGATGCTCAGTAGGGATTTCAAGAATAAACCATTGAATCCAATAATTATCTTTTCCAAAACAGTCCACTAACACAAGTTTGAAATACATATATAAAAGTAGGGTCTTCACTTTTTAAAATAAGAAACATGTTGTTCCCATTTAAAAACCCAACACACGCTACATACCATTCCCAAAATCATTTTTCATTTTCTAAATAAAAACCATTATATAAAATACTTAAGCTGGGATAGAGTAAAATAAGTAAAAAGTGAAAACAAAAAATAAACTAGTGAAATGGAAAGTAAACAAGAAATGTAAATAATCCAATAACCATGGGTGATCCTAAACATCCCTAAGAAGACCCCTAGACATACTTGGTTTCGGAACCACCTACTTGAGTATGGTGAAGCTCCTAAGTCTATAACCAACAGGCCTCCCTAACTGACCTATCTAGTGGAAAAGACCTCCTGGCCTAACAATAAATCTATGAGGTACCGACCCATCCAATCGGGGTTGTTCATAAGCACTCACTCGATCATCTAAAATATTCCCAAGAACCCATAGTGATTATAATAATACTGTGTAAGTAGGAAGGCCCTCACACACGTGACTTATCTTACCGCACTTGACTACACCATACATGGACGCTTCTCAGGCGTTCTACCATAAAGGGTTACCATAGATAGGATCACCCCATATACTGATATATATACATACATGTCAAACATACAAAGTGCCAACTGGTCTTTCACATAATTTGGTTATCAAAACCACTTTATTAAACACTTGGAGTTGTAAATCGGGCCTCTCGTTTTACATAATCAAATGTCTTTATGAAAATATTGCACAAGATCTTCCAAAACAACTCTAAACACCACTTTTAAATTTAAAAATCCATATGGGCCCTTCGGTTCCAAGTTTCAAATAATTTCCATAAATGTATTTATTGATACTATGACCAATTTTGTAAAAATCAACCAAAAGTTTTTTACAACACACACTCAAGAAAATATATACACCAAAAGCCAAATGAGAATATACGCATGTATTTATTCTCAAACCCATTTAAATAACTGCTCGAAGAGACCCACATCATTTCAAAATCAAGAACCACTTATAAAACCAAGGATTTGAGAAAAATACCATTTCAAAAAGAGGTGAAAACATTTCTACAAAAACACTAAGTTCCATGAAACTAACCAATTCCAAAAAAACTAGTTTCATAAAATTATTTTACAAGAAATTACCACTCAAGACTTTCAACATTACAATTTTCAGATAAAGTTAGTTAGTTCCAACCATGCTGGCAAGGTATAAGCCTGTGCACAAATAGAGCAGCATCCAAAAATCCATTTTTTATCAGATCCTTCAGTGGGAAAACCCTACCATAAGTTAACTATGAACAAAATAGAGGTGAGAAACATAATCCAAGATTTAGTTAATAAAACAAAAACATTAAATGGATTAAAACTTGGATCAAGGGCATGGAAACCCCAACTTATAACTAGGGAACTATTTCAAATAAATCTTTAACACTTTTAACATCATAAAAAACACTGAAATGAAAAAAATATTAATCTTATAAAGGTGTGAAAAACATTTATAAATTAAATGAATATAATGAAAGTGCATATGGAAAACACCGGATGAGAGAAAATATGGAAACACATACCTCGAAAAATGGTCACACCAAGTATTTTAACTCAAACCACATCCAGATCACGTGTACACACTTCAACGAAAGCACACACACTTGGAAATGATCTCGACTCCCTATAACAACTTCTGACACCAAAAATTAGTGCGGTGAGGACCCTCACACATCCAACAAAATGCAAGGGACTCACAGACATAAACGTGACAAAAAAAATAATGTGCGCAACAAGACAATAAATGAAAAACATTACCTCGGACGGTGGTGTACCCTTGAAAACGTGTGGCAAGCCAAGGTTGCATGAAAAATTATTATCCACACTAAAATTAAAATACCATGACATCAAAAAACAATTCAGACACTAAAAATAAATGAGAACGCGATAAAAAAATAACCCTTACATTGGATGATGATAATGAACTGAACCGAAGTGATACCGCCTCACCTTCGACACCGAATATGAAAAAAACCAGAAGAAGACCCAAGGAGGTCTTCGCCGAATCAAATGCGAGTTGTGTTTCAAGGATGGAATCGATGGGGTAGGTCATGACCAGAGGTCAGGGAGTTGGGGAGAAGTCTTTGCATATAGGACGAAGCAGTAGGTTGACGACAACATGGTGTGCCATGAGGAAGTTTGGTTGGTGAATGAAAGGAGGACCCTGGCTGGGGCTACGCAAACAAAAAAAAGGGGAGAGGCTGGCAGAGGCCTGGTGGGAAAGTGGTCTACAGGCGCAGGTGGAAGACATAGAGTGGGGTTTTACAGGACCTGCAAGAGAGGATGATGGATTGCGGCAGGGGGCTACAGATGGCATGTGACGGGGAAGCGTTGTGCGATGCGTGAAAAAGTGGCGGGAGGCGGGAGCTGGACATGGAGGTAGCGGGAGGAGAATGATATGGGAGGGTGGCTGACCCATCGGGTCACTGTAGGGATGGAGGGTGGCTGACGCAATAGCTCGAGGGCACGCACTAGGCGAGGCTGAGACCACGGGGATCGGAAGCCGGGACGCGAGTTGCGGAGGTCAGGATGCAGGTGAGGCAGTCGTGGCCACCGGGGATGTCAGCAGGCTGGGATGCGGGCGAGGTGGAGGGAAAAAGGCCAGAGGGGGCTCACGGTGTTGTAAAGAGAAGTGGAAGGGGGGGGGATATGGGGAGAGATAGGTTTTAAAAAATAATTATAATAAATATAATACTAATAAAAAATAATAATAATACTAATTATAATAAAAATAATAAATAATAAAAAAAATAATATAATTTCATTTCCATTTTATTTTCAGTAATAATAATAATAATATCAATATTAAAATATTAATTTTAGTAATAAAATTAATAGAAAACTGATAATAACATTTTAATTACAACAAATGAAATTTCTTATCCATTTTATTTCGAGTAATAATAATAATAATAATAATAATAATATCAATATTACAATATTAATATTAGTAATAAAATTAATAGAAAACTAATAATAACATTTTAATAACAACAAAGGAAATTAATAACAAACTTAATGTTAATTAAAGTGACTATATTAATACGATTCATTAATAAATATATTTAAAAAAATTTAATAATAATAGTATTATTTCTAGATTAAATAATAATAAAATTACCATTCGCTTGAACATATTCTCATTATTATAATTTAAACACTAACCATGTTTTATCGATATAAAATTTTATTTATCTTCATTATTTTCTATTAACATAATTTATTTATTTAATTTATTATTTATTTGAAGTGTCGCGCCACCGCACATTCACCAGGACCAAACAAAAGGTTGCTGCTAATGGTGGGGTGACCGTACGCTGGCCCAAGGCCCACCAAAAACATCAAACTTTGAAAATTTCAAACTGGGACACAACTAAACCCCGTCCAAATGACATGAGACTGAGTTAATAGTAAAAATAAAATAAAATAAAGAGGCATCTGAGGTCGGGGTGTGACAGTTTATCTTCCTTCAAGATACTTTATCACTTCTTCGGACATACTATGGATTTGATCTCTTCAGATGGGGCTTGGTTAATGATGTATGTAACCATGATGACTATTGTTGTGTCTTAGCGAATGGATGATGGGGCTTCGTTGCGTGCAGTCTTTGTGTCTTATGCAGCAGCTTTGTCAGAGCTTATTGCATCTGAGATTCATGGATCTTAAATAGAGGATGGGAAGCCTAGTTCCATTGAAATCGTATGTTATACTATGAGGGTTCCTACTGATTCTCAAATTTTAGGTGGAGAGGTAGGATTATCTCATGAAACAGCTACATCAATTAGAATCCCAATTATCCATGGTGCTCCAGATGAAGGATCCTTGATTAATATTTTTTTATAGCTTCAAAGGAGTGATTTATTCTTCAATTATAATAAAGGGATGTATTTCACATATCAATGTAGACCCCAAAGTTGTTTCAAAGAGGCTCATAATTTAGGAGTCTGAAATAATTTCATGTTTATTTCTGCTAAAGGCTCTTGGCCTCAAAATATTGATTACCTCAAGCAGTGGATTTAATTTATTTGATGATTTTAATCATGGGATTGTTTATCAATAGGATGGAGATACATATATATTCTCTAACCAATGGAATAATTAAATATCCCATCCTAGAGATCCAGTTCAATAGTGCTCAATCATAGAATTATAAATTTACATGAATGGGATAAAAATTTCAATGCCTTTGAGGTTGGAAAGACCACTAATCAAATAATGGTAAGGGTTTATGGGTTAAATTGGATACTATGGAATACAAAAATATTTAATGATATTGATATGTCCATTGGAATCATGATTATAATTAACAAGGAAATGGAGGTGGATCATTTTTGACAATTCACGAGGTTCTTAGTTGATGTTGAACTGCGATTAACTCATATTGACAACATAATTCCTATAACTAATGATGATATTATTGATATAAAAATAATTTATGAAAAAAATTCCCAAATTCAATAGCGAATTCATTTTTATTGTTCAAGAATAATCTACATGTAAGTGCTCTGTAGTTTTCAGCTTCTGTTCTTTATGTGGACATGACATGAGCATATATCTCAAAAAGGTAAAAAAATGCACATACCTAGAAATATGATGATGTTCCCCAATATAAGAATTAATATTACATATATTCTTTTAAAAATGATTATATAATAGGCAATACTATTTATAATGTTTGGAAGAAGAAAGACGTGTAGGGTTTTATTCCATGAAAGGGTGACCACCCAAGTGTTTGTGCTTCCACCTTTGAGAACAAGACAAAATATAGGGATTAAATCTTCTCTAAAGAGGTGATTGTTCACATTAATGATAATTATAACTCTTGAAAATGTGCTTCATTATAGAAAAATAAATCTAGTTCATCTACTAATTATGATGACTTAATTGATGATTAAGAAAATTACAAAGAAATAAATATAGTGGTGGATCATCAGATTTCATAGGAAATGATGGATGCTTTAAGTAACTGAAAGGGTAAAATAATATAAGTATCTGACTCTACAATAATTTGTAAAAATTTCAATACTTCTTCAAATCCTTTAGTAGATAATGAATAATTTTATTTTGTCGACTACAAGAAGATAAAGTCCCCAGTGGCCACTCAAGTGGTGGTTGAGCGATCTATTTCATGTAACACTACATATTTATTTGAGAAGAATGATAGTTCCATTGAGATGCAAGAATCAATTATGATCCGTCCTAATGAGAAAATGTTCTTCGAGATTTTGTGTTTTATTGAAGCAAAGGACATTGAGGGGATGATGATACCTATGAGAAGAGATGCCTTTCCTGATAAATGTGAGGAACAGAAAGAGGATAGCTTTGATTCTAGAAGCACTGATGCCAAAACACATTATGAAAGGCATCAATATCATCCTTTATGTATGGGGAGATTGAGACATTGGGGGCACGATCGTGGATGTGTCGACTGGTATGCACATTGAGAAGAATAATGGAGGATAAGTGCATGACTTTGAAAAATATAGTTAAACAGTTTTTTTTCTTTGTGTTTTGCCTTGTCTTCCTATAATCTTATCAGATCCTATCATTTATTTCCCTACAATAAAAGAGGCTTAACCAATATATTTTTTTAAATGTGATTTTTTAATATGAAAATGTTTTCACGAATATTATATGAATTCTTTTATTTTTAATGTGATATATTTTAGCAAAATAAATATTTTCCCTCTATACCAAAATATTTGATTATTTCATAAAAATATCAAAAATTATTCATAAGATAATATTGGGGAGATAAATCATAAAATATATTATATAGTTTAAAATTAAAATTATAAATATTTTCAATTTATGGATTAAATAAATTTATAAAAAATTATTTAAAACTATTTTATTGGAATTATTTTTTCGAAGTGTTAAACATTAGTATTATTATTTTATATTTGTTAATAAAAAATTATGGTTTATATATTATTTATATCCAGATATATATTTTTCATATATATAATATACCATTACTATAATATATTTTTTTTCTTCAAATAATGAACATGAAATGATACTTTTTGAAAAAGCATTTAAGCATAAGGTTCTCTTATTAGTTATCATACTATACTAAAATAAATTATCTATATTTATATATTTTTTTTAATGTGGCCATTGATAATTATACCCACCAACATAATATCTATACAATAATGCTTATATAATATTCCATGATTTTTATTTCCTTTTTGTGTATACATTATGTTATCAATATAAGATTTACATAATGAAAATACTTATCATAATTTCAGGCCTCTTTTATCCTTTTTTATTGATATGAATCACAATATCAATGTGTTTCATGGTAGAACTACTCTAAAAACTCATGGAATTACATCCAAAAAATAATTATAGGTTAATATGGAGTTAGTTTTTTGAATTTGATTACAATTGTTTTATAGATAATAAAAATATATTAGATCAACAACAAAATTTTACCGTGGATGATTATGGGATTATAAATTTATGATTTTGATTCATAGTACCTATGATAATGTATAAGGATTTTATATAAGACTCATTTCCCTTGATATGGGATATTCATCTTGGGAATAATGTGATATATCAAAATATTTGTATATATAATAAGAGACCTTACATGAATAACATAATGATTAAGAAAAACTAATGTTTGTAGATATGGAATGTTGGAACACTTGTTGTGTAATATCATGACCATTATAGAGATTTCTCATGCTCATTTTATGGTTCTCTATTACCTTTTTTAGATTATATGATGGTTGAGTTTTTTTTGAGGATTTTTAAGATGACATTGGTGAATATTGGAATCCCAAGGGGTAGCTCATGTTTGCAATGTGGTTAGATAAAAATGTGTGGTTTGGCCAGAAAACCATGAAACCCTTTCAAGAGGCACATGAGGTGGTGCACAGTTTGTGCATGGTTTGTCCAAATAGTGTGACAGCCCATCCAAAAACCTTTTCCCCAGAATAGTGTGTTTTTTCATTTTTGGGACACAGTTTATCAAACCAATAACCACTTAGGAGAAACACTGCACTCAATATATGGATGAATCTTTTTTTATGTTCATAGTTTAGAAAATAGTGTTCCTTTTCCTATGAATCCATGCATGTGGGATTTAATTCATCCAAAATTTTAAAAAACATTCCCAAACCCCTAGGTTTTTATTACCTATCACTGATGCTCAACTCTAAACCATATCCTTTAATTTTTGAATCTCTAAAGATGATTTCAAGGCCCTAAAAACCCCTTTCATGAAAAATAAAATATTTAATTGGTGGGTTATATCCTATATAGTATATAATTTCTTCCCCAATTGGTTTATTTTGTCTTCATTCTCTCTTTCTTAATGAAGTGGAACAATTTTTACTTTATTGGTGATAGTTTAGTTACTAGTTTTGATGGATATTGTTCTTTTGGATAGTAACCATTGGTATTGGTACTAGATATTCTATGTCATTCTAGTACATATCATTCCACAAAAAAATTGTTATTTTGGTTTGGTGATGGTTTCTCAACAATATTGTGTTAGTTTATCTAATTTTTTATTCATATAGTATCGATTGTAGTTTTTTATGTAATTATAAAATATTCAATTTTCATTTTGTTAAATAGAATCTTGATTTGACAAAATAAATTGGATTAACATGTGATTATGGAATTGGTGAATAATGAGATTATAAAATTTGTAATTAATGTGATTATTGAAGTATTAATAATGGGATAATGAAATTGATTTATTGGTGATATTACAAAATTGATGGGGACCCAAGGGGTGTGCCAATATAATTGAAATTATTATTTATTATTTATGAATGGTTCATAAAGGAAATTTTGAAATGGTTTAAATAATGATTTATTGAGATAGCTGAAAAGTGGCTGGAAATAAAAAAAATGAGAAGTGATATTTTTGACTGATTTGTGGGGCAAGGACAGCATCTCAAAATACCTACAAGTTTCCAGACTACCAGTCTAATATTATAATATATATATATATATATCATGTGGCGACTAAGTTGTTGGATAGTGATTTCAACTCAAAATATGAATGTGGTGCTAGAATACTAATCTATCCCCCAGTTGAATGTATGTGAAATTAAAATTCAATGTATAATGGAAACCCATGGTGGAATGAAATGTGATATCCATTTGTGGACAGTTCAAAATACAATACATGCCTAAGAAGGTATTGTTGGTTCATGTGTCATCATGGGATTAATAAATTTCAGTGTTAATTATATAATAGTTTAATGTTAAAACATTTTCTGATATATTTTTAACATTATTATTTATCAAAATGAAAACACTATTATATACTAGATATTGTATTAAATACCATCACTGGTGTCCTACTGATTTGTACTCACACCCAAATAAAGGTTGTAGATTAGTATCAAAATTGGATTATTGTTTATAGAGTGGGATAAGGGAAATAACACTATGATAGGTTGTTGAGATGGGATGTGGTGTGAATCATTGATGAGGGTACTAAATATTATATTAGGACCCTATTGGGGAGTTTTTTGTGTGTCTTTATTTTTGATTTTCATTTGACACTTGACACTTATATATCACAAATTATCTACTATTTTGGATTACGGTTAATTATCATTGTTCCCATTTTATGTTTTGATGTTGGTCTTTATCGACTAAGGTATTATGCTTTTTATTGTTTATTATCTAATGGATATTTGTTATTTACATTCGTTGTTATGATTTTTTGAAAATGATGGTATAATATCCTATTGATATTTATATTTTTTGACCCTTGAATCTAGTCGGCATCCTCTACTATACCGGGAGGCATACTTGAAGGCATGTAACCAACCACCTTGGGGAACTGGTATATGAAACCTACATCGATGAATTTAATGTGGTATAAGAAGAGGTTTTCATTTCTTTTGACATTAATTTTAACTATTTGGGATTGTTAGATATGAGATAAGAATGAGTTGGGCCTCAGTATTAGGCTCATGAATGGGAGTATATGACCCATGTATGGGGGAAAACCCAAGTACCCATGGTGGGATTGATGTTCATGATTTTTCTTATTATGGTTCACTATTATTTCACCTTGATTTATGAACTTGTTTTGTGATTTTTTTATTATTTTAGATTTTACATGAGTCCCAATATGGAATGGTAGTTCATTATACATGAATCATTTTAGGTAATCATGATTTTATGTTACATTAATAATTGTAGGTTTTCACAGAAATTATGGTTTTTGTGTGAGTTGTTAAGATGGATATTTTTTATTTATTAATTAATTTAATATAAAATGTTCCTAATAATAAAATTGAATCTTTTAAATGAATCAATATGTGGTAATTATAAATGTATAAATTGGGGTCTAATGAGATTATTTGAGTTATGTAAGTGTTTAACTAATTATAATAATGTGTTATGTTTACTAAGATATGTTTATGGAATTGTAGAGATATAACTCCATAATGACAATTGATAATAGGAAAACCTGAAGACATGGGTGTAAATATGCCTCTTGTGTTAGAACTAGAGAATCCATTAGATCTAGTTGATGGATTTGGAGAAGAGTTACATGATAAATTTTCTTTCCTTATACAGTTTAAGGAAATAGTCCCTGGGTGGGATGTATGAAATTTGGCTAACATGACACGAGAGTTATAGATGAAGAATCCTATGAAATTCACTGTAGAAGGATGAAATGAGGTATTTGAGTTAGAAATATACTATATTCAGATGATCCCTGTCTATTAAGAGACTCTTGTTGAGAAGATATTTAAGTTGGATACATATATGTTACATGGTCAAGCGAAGCATTGGTGGCACATTCAGACTCATGATGGTAATCATTAAAAGGTGTTATTAATTAAATTACCAGAGTTTTTTTGAACACCTCTACTAAGAGATAGTGGGGTACATGTGGGAATATGAGTTAATTTGGTCGGATTAGGGGAATATGTCTATGATAAACTATGATGGTCACTTCACTGATTTTAAGCACTTTATTCAAGAATTGAAATGAGAAGTGGTAACTATGGAAGAATGATTAGGTTGGGATTAAATGTGAGTCTGTGTCCCAGTTTAACAACTCTAGATTAAGGATGTTTTTCGAAATTTTGCATCATGTTCTCATTTCATAAGGAAAAAGGAATGAGGAATCTAGTGGAATGTAGATGGTTTTTACCAAATGGCCAAGAGGTATGTATTCCAAGAGTAGGAAGTGTCATTTTGAGACCATCAATAGGGTGGACGGAAAATAGAGTGGGCAGAGAGAATGATAGATTACATATACCTATAACTAAATATAATTACACTAGTGTGGTAGGACATTTCACATTTGTAGCCTATATCCATGAACACCAGTGTAGTTTTGATTTTACGATAGGATGGGTCACATATCGTGGTATTTTAGAAACCCTCAATTGATGGGTATTGATGGGGAATACAAGTATGGTCATTGTTCTAGAAGGGGGTCTTCTACCCCATATCAGTCTATTATATTTTGAATTTGTTGTTTTTTCAATTGAGGAAGTGGATGGGGTGTGTCATGGAATGTACCCCCTTATCAGTAGAGTGGTATAGTATAGGGGACTCAGACTGTAGAACACAGAAAAGGCTATGAATGTTACATATAGTTCAACCTACACTTGTGGATAGTGATATTGGATCCAATATATCTAGATGCACTACTCTTATAGCTTATGTTATCTATAGTTTCTTATTTTCTATAGGTACCTCTCATTATTTTATATCAACAAAATATGTGAATTGATTCATCTTGGAGGTGGATTTTGTGAGTGGGGTTATAATGATTGAGACTCCCTTGGGAGTGTGATAAAGGGACATATATTTATATAAGGGTGTGATCTCTTGATGTTAGAGACTATTATTTATATTGGGGTCATTACATATATAATATTTTAGGATTTTACATAATTTAGAGTATGGAATAGTTGGTATCGTAATGATCTCACCTTTTTAAATAACATAGGAGAGTTTCCATTACTTCCCTTAGGGTTAACTATTATGTACATCGTGGTGAGTGGGATATCATGGAATTTCATTCTGATCTAGATTATTAATAACTGGGGGATCTCACTAATAGTGATGTATATAATTCTTTGGATTACTGTTGGTGTGATTAATGATTACATTCAACCCATAATGGACCTATTTCAGTACATGTTTCTTGAGGAATTCTCAAAGATACCACCTATGATGGTTGTTGAGTTTAATAATTAGTTCATGATTAGAGTAGTACTGGTTTGAATTCCACCTTATATAATTTCACCAAAAGAGCTCCTTGAAATTATGAAAAATCTAAATTAATGGATGAATAAGGGATTTCTGCATTAAAGTACATCAAAATGGTGTTCTCTAGTATTATTTTCTATAAAATATGATTGGATGTAGAATTTCATTTTTTAATATTGTATGATAAATAGAATGCTAGTAAATAAATTTCATCCACTTCCATGTATCGATGATATCATAAACTAGTCGATGAAAGATTTCATATTCTCCAAGAATGACATGATATCACCGTATCATTAGAGGAGTTTTAGATATTTAGATATGACATAGATTTATTTTAAAATCAGTTATAGCCTATATGATTCATTTATGATTATTTCAATATAAATAACACTCCAGTTGTTATTACGGCCTTAAGTAATTTAATCATCGACCCATATTTGGTTCACTTTTGGTTTTTTTGTGGATGCCATCTTGGTGTACTTCAAAACTCATGATAGTCATTACCAACATCTTGAAAACGTCTTTATTACACAAATAGAGTATAAAAAATATGATATTTTGACTATGTGTCAATTATGGATCGTCCAAGACCATTTATTGGGACATATTATCTCTGAATATGCTGTGTCAGTGGACCCAGAGAGGGTGAAGGTAGGGATTTCTTGAGAGATCCGAGGAATGATTCTAATATCATAATATTTTAAGGGTTGGAAGGTTATTATTGGAGTCTCCTCCATGGATTTTCCAATTTTGAAGCACCACATTCTAGTTTGACCATGTAAAATGGGTTATGGTTTATAACCATGAATCATGTTATAATTCATTCCATTAGTTGAGGTATTGTTCGATTACCACAACAATTTTGGTCCTACATGATCCGGGTGAGGAGTAAACTACATTTTGTGATTCATTTTAGATTGAAAATGGAGTATTGTTGATAAAGGGATATTGATTTATGGAAGATGGGTCATGGTTTGAGGCTATAGGAATGGAACTACCATCTATATGACCTCAAGTGAAAAATTGTTTTTTATGCCTTAATGTTTTGGAGACATTATCTATTTAGTTGAATATTTTACTATGTATACAAGTTTGATATTTTTGGAATACATATTTTTTCAATAGGATTTGAATATCTAGTTGTGAAGGTGGGATGAGTGTATGTAGTCACTTGATTTAGATCTGGCCAATACAATGGGGAAGGGAAAAAAATTGCTGACTCCTTGAGAAAAACGAAAAGAACTAAAGTAGTTCAGGAGTTTTGTTCTAAGAGAAAGATGAAAACTTTCCTTTCTAAGAATCATATTTTTGTTCTAGAGGGAATGAAACATATGACCCCAGTATATGTATTATTGGAGTCTGCACATTTTAATTAGATCAAGGAGAGGCAGTATGAGGATCCATATTGTTTTTCATTGAGGGAATGACTTAGAACTGGGAGGGGATCACATTCCAATTAGACTACAGAAAAGTATTCGATCTTGTATGTATATAAATTAGTTGTCGTGCCTACTTTTATGAGAGAAGAGTTGATATTTTAATTTTATACCTTGAATATGAATGTACATCCTTATTTTACCCGAATATAACATGTCCTTGGAAAATAGTAGTGGTGGTTGGGCATGAAATGAAAAATTACAGTGTTCGTGACACCTGTATACATATATTAATCAATTAAGGTAGAGCATCAATACATAGGGATTAAAACAAGTGTTTTACATTATGAAATGGAATGAGATGGTGTTACCATGGATTTCATGGTTGGTATTTCGAGGAGGCCGAAGAAGAATGGATCTATATGGGTAACTGTAAATAAAATGAAAAAATTAGTCCATTTTTTCTTATTTGGGATACATTAATAGTGGATTAGTTAAGAGACATGTGTGCTTATGAGATAGACCATATTTCTATTAAGAATAGTTTCGAACCATGATTCACATTTTAGTTCATGCTTCTAGAATATCTTGCATACGGAATATATAATTCATGTGATTTTGAGTATGTCATATCACCCCCAAAAAATATGGTAAATCAAATCATAGTATTAAAACTTTTGAGGATATTCAATGGGAATGCATTATTTTTTTATAGCTTCATGGGAGAATAACTTTTCTCTTTTTGAGTTAACCTATAACAATAGTATTCATGCTACTACTCGTATGGAACAAGATGAGGTGATTTAAGGTATTCCATTTACATCACCACTATGTTGGATGGTGGTAGGTGAGTCTGAGTTATTGGGACCAAGTATTGTGAATTATACATCGTAGTAGGTCAGATTTATTATAAAACATATGAAAATGGATCATAGTAGGATGAATTTTCCTGTTTATATACATTAACAACCCCTTGGGTTTCTAGGTGGGGATCATTTCTTCCACTAAGCATCATCTACATTGGATAAATATAAGATTTAATTATTGGGTAATTTGGAACCGAGTTTTGTTGGGCCTTTTGATATTATGGAGACGATCAAGGTGGTGTCATACCAATTGTCTCTTCCTCATAGGTATAATGCTATAATAGATATTTTTTGTGATTGTAATGGCTTTAGAAGTATCACCCCAACCCTTCTAATCTGATATATTTTTATGATATTAATATTTTGGATGTTGTGTCATTTGATGAGAATTTTATTCATGTGATGGATCAAAATGATAATGTGTTACGGGGAATGATTGTGTTGATATTCGAGTATTGTGGGTGCATTGTAATGTTCAAGATGTTACATGAGAGTGGAAAAAGATATTAATGCTTAGTGGCCCAACCATTTTACCTTGTAATTATAGAGATTATTAGGAATACAACTCGATGAAAATATAACATAATGTGGGTTGACTATAAGATCCTATCTTTCCTAGAGAAGGGTCATAATTTTTTTTCATGTACCCATATAACTTATAAGGGTTATACCATGGTTGAGTTTTTTGGGGTTTGTTTTTGGTGAATTTAGATAAATATGATATCTCAAGAGGATGTGCATTGTTGGGATATATTTTGTTAAAAGTATATGTTTATCCTATGAAATCGTGTATCCCTTTTAGAGTAACATGAGGTGGCACACAATAGGAACATGGTTTGAGAAAATAGTACGGCCACACACCCAAATAGTGCATAGTGAAATAGTTATTGTTTTCATGTTTGGCACACATTTTCATAAATCAATCTCTATATAGGGTAAATTGTGTGTCCCCCTACGTAGTGGTATATGAATAATTTTCATGGTTTGGTAAACCATACACCTCCTCCCAAGAATCATTTGGTGTGGGATTTAATTCCAATAAAAATATAAAAAAATTCCTAAACTCAATGGATTTTAGTGCCTATTTCTTGCACTTAATCAGAACCATTTATTTTTATTTATTAATATAATGAGAGGATTCAAATTCATTATAAAAACCTTTCATCATGATTTCATGATTCTATTGAAGTAATGTCTCTTACAACAGATGTAATTTATTTAATAATTGACTTAACCTGCAATTTTTCTCTCATTCCCAATAAAGTGGAGTTGTTTCTCCTCTATTGGTAAAGTCTTAGGTTTGGGTTTTGATGGATTATTTTTTCTTTTGGATCATGGTCTAAGGATTTGGTCCCTGATCTTTTAGGTCATTGATATTTTTTTCATTCAATAATAAATTGCCTATTTCTGGCTAGTGAAAATCCATTAATGATCTAACAGTAGGTGGTCTAATTTTCAATTCCCATATTTATTATTACAATTTCATATATTTAATCAAAAAATCTGAAATTTCCATGTTATCAAATTTAATTATAATTTGAATTAATCAATTTATTCAACATTTGATTATAAAATTGGTGAAATATATGATTATAAAAAAAATAAATAATGGGTTAATAAAATTCTATGATTAATGGGATTATTGAATTGACGGTGTCCTATAGGGTGTTCCAATATAACACAAATAATGATTTATAAATTCTTAAGGATAAATAAAATTATGAAATGATATGAATAATTATTTATTGTAATGGTTGATAAATGGTTGATTGATATATTTAACATTTTAATCATTTTTATATGTTTTTCAATTATTTAAACCCTTTGTGTTTATCAATATGAGGTTATTTCAATACATTTTTTATGTATTCCATGTTTTGGACTAAAACTTTAAAAAAATTTAATTCGGGATAATTAACATATTTTTATCACCTTGGTATTTTGAGCATAATAGTTGAAATATCAAATTGATTGATTTGTTTCATTTTTTAGTATTTTGTAATTTGTGGTATTCAATATTTTATTTTGGGCTAAGTTGTGATTCAGACTCCATGTTGCTAAAAAAATCATGTTAAAAAAGTGCTTAGGTTTGTTAAGTGGACCCCACTATAGAAATGTGGCATAAATATTTCTACATGGATCTAGAATAGGTGATTCTATATGTATTATAAATTGGAAATACATGTTCATTTACCCATTATATTTGAAGGAGTTGGTCACACAATAATTGGTCCATTAAAGACTCATTTGTGGGTGATGATTTTTAAAATATTTATGTATAATAAATGTTCTAAGTAGTTTACAAATAATCTTTACTAAATGTGGAGGATGAAGCTCAAATTTTGAAAAAAAACCCAAAATATTTTCAAACTACTTTATAGAAGACTACATTCGATGACTCAAACATACTAAGGGGTACCACATGAAATATTTTGAAGAAAAATTCATGCGGTAAATTTTTATCTATTGAAAACCAATTATGAATTGAAACTCATTAAATGGTCTATTATGACACCATAAAGACACTTACAAGGATATAAATAAGAGGATATGGGTGGATTGATGAGAGTATATATTGGAGAATGATGAATTGGATGAAACATTCCAACACATTTATTTCTCTACATGCTTCTAATTTTATTTTATTAACTTTTTAATCTCTCCCCTTTCTTGCAGCATCTAGAATTACCCATATCTCCCTCCACCTAATTCTTTTATGTATGTAGTGGAATAGATTAGGGTTGGGTGTTGTGTTCTTGATGTTCGTTATCATGTGTTTAATATTTTATGTTGGAATATTGGTTTATTATGGAGTAACAACCCCTTCTCATGGATTTCCCAATATAGTCAAAAAACACAACTATAATGATATAGACATGGGAAGGATCCAAGACTTACCTGAGGTTTTAGATATGAATATTCTCATCATAATAATATACCCAAGGGAGAGAGAGGACTTGTTATATGAATCTCTCTTACTAGTCAGTGGAAGATAAAGGGACAAAACAATTAAACCATCATAAAATAGAAGATAGCATATCCCTTCCCACTCTAATCATAGACTTTCTCATTTTTGTAAAACCAGTCAAATTAATAAACTTATATCTCTCCCATTTTTGATAATTAATTAATACCAATTGTTTTAAGGTATCCAATAAAATGTGACTAACTTGTTTTATGTGGAATACTATTCTAGAGAATAAAATTATTTAAATACTATAGAATACTTTGTTAATATAAAATGTTTCTTTTTTCTATTCCCCATGATAGGAATGCCTCAAAAAAGGAACCATTGTTGGGGAGGCAGTGCCTCAAAACCCAAATTATATAAAAAAATTGAATGTCTTGTAGTTTCAATAACCATTTAATTTAATTTTTTCCACAAATTGAACAAAGAATAAACCAATTGAGAAAAAAATATTTGAAAATATAGTTTTATGAAATACATATCATGTATTCACGTGACACTTTTTGTGATCACTCTGAACCTGCATTAATGGCTGGAAAACCCAATCAAACCCTTCGAGATATTTACACCCTACCTTTCACTAACCAAAAAAAAATCACCTATGTATACCCACCTTAGAGAATGATTTGGAATCGTGAATTAACATGATTTAAAATCTACCTAGATTACATAGCCTTATAGGGAAATAACCCGACCCAAATATTTAAGAATTTAGAAATGTGTGCTCCAGTTGAAAACCCAGAGGAGTTGTGGAAGAATAAGTAAAGTGTGGGAATTATCCTTCTCACTTGAGGAAGTGGAAATTCAATAGTTGTATAGTTTATAACCATGAGTAGTCCAAGACTGGTAATATCATAAAACATGCTTCATGTAATGGTTTTTCCTACATACATAAGCACTCCAATACAAAAAAGAGATATGATATTTACAAATCAACCCGTGGGACACACTATAAGTAATGGGAGAAATTGAAGATGCTCAGCCCCGTCTACCAAATTTGAATATGAATGAACAATATTTACATTTTTTTCTTCTGTCATGGACTATAAAAAACGTTCTCTCTATTACATACATAAACTTGATTTGTTATGTAAACGTGAACTTAAGGAAACATTGAGGATTTGGAGGTATAGTGTCTTGGAAAATTAGGAACATTACATGACAAGTTAAGACATAAAATATGTCATCGTTATTGAAAAAAGCTTCTACATGACCACAAAATTCCTTTGTACATATCTTTTCATGGGAGAACCAAAGAACATACATAAAAAAGGGTGAGCTATAAATATTATTAAGGGATTAAAAATGGCATAACGTGAAGAATATGATTCAAGTTAGTAAATAGTAATATCAATGGATCATAAGAAAAAAAAGAACATAAGGGCATGATAGAGCATGATTAACATTACATGGATATATGGATACCACATTTAACATTATATTTTCATGAGACAAGGATAATTTCACATGAAGGATGAGTAATCACTCATTGCAAATGAATTACCATGTGTAAACCTGAATTTTAGATGAATTAACACCATTCAACACTCATTGCACATAACTTATCATGATACTATTATTTACCTAATGCATTAGAGTGCAATCAGGGCACATCTTTTATAACCATTTCATTTAATGCCTATGTGTACCACATGGATCATACAACATGGATTCATTAAAAATCATAATTTATTCCAAAAATAAAAGATACAAAATATCTAAATGTAAGTCCTTAGTAAACAAATACATGTGAATAAAGATGAATACCCTTTATAGAGAAATTAGTATGGTATTCTCTTACATGATGATTTTGTCAGGGGAAATTTTGGTCTAACTTCCTCAATATAATGTTATCATCTCGAAATTGCAAAATTTCATGATTACAAAGAAAGGGGCATCTAATAATTTATACATGAAATGTACATTAGGGGGGTCATGGAACATAATATCCCAACATATGTAATGGAATTTTTATGCATAATATAAAAGAATTTATTGAATGTAAATGAGGAGAGATAAATCCCTTACGGAATTTAGGCATGGTCACATGTGTACACGAGAGGAATTAATGAGAGAGAAAGGGGTCACTCATCATTAAATCATAAGGAAGGAAGTATAGAGTAGGTGAGAAATCATACCCCAACATTTGTAATTGAAAATAAAAGGGCATAACAATATAAGGAATCATGGACAGAATTCAGGATAGAAGGAATGTGAGGATCACATACTTGAGTGTGTGACTTCAGGAGCTTGAAGATGGGATTCTTGAGAACTTTTGGGGCCTTGGTAGGATTATAGAGAGAGTAGGGAAGAGTTCAGACGTTCTCTAAGGGTTTTTAGTGAATAGAAGTGGGGGCCTCGGTGGGTTTATATAGGAAAAGAGAGGGTAATTCTTTAAAACATCACAAACATAGGTTTTCGAATCTATAATATTAAATATTAAAAAACACCAAACAAACAATGGATTTTTCCAAAGGGGAGTGGAAATTTTTTTTATAAGTCCAATGGCTGAAATTATTAAAATAATAGGCTTTATTATGTGGATGTGAGTCACACTCTCAAGGAAATCATTTTAAAAAGTTCAAATATTTTATAAGTCTTGGAGGGTTCACTAAGGCACTATAAAATTAATCAAACAAATCTAAAAATATGTTATTTTAAAGGTAATACATATATTGTCTGAATACCCATTTTATAGTATTTTATAACATCATTGTTGTTTCATTATTATGCCATAAAACACATTATATAATTAAATAGAATTTAATTTTTACCCAAAAAATCGACTATCTATGAAAATTATGAAAAATTCACCATTTGATAAATTTGACATCATTAAAAAAATAATAACCATTTTATATAAATATCTTTCTAAATATGAGAATTTTTACTTTTAAAATAAAAACAAACATTTCTAAAATATTCATGGGTTTTTACAAAAACAACATGCAAAACATAATAAAATTACAATTGTATAAAAATTATATACCATTTATATTTTATAAAAAATGATTTAGTATTAATATTTTTTAAAATATTATTTAATTCAAAAAAACAAATTTTTCATCAAAATTTATTTCTTAATTATATATTAACTAAAATATTATTTTTTCTTTATAATCAATTTACAATGTAACAATAATAAAACGAATGTATATTCTTTATTCTATGAACATAATCATAGTTATATGGTCTTGTTTCAAAACCCATTATAATACCTACATAAGACATAAGGTTATGGTGTGCGATGGTGACAGACTCTTGGGTCAGCTTAGATAACATTACTCTGATGGTAATATCTATTAACTTCCACATCCCCCACAACTGATTACATTCAAGATTAATGTGTTGAAGCTGAGCTTGGGCTTGGTCCAGAGGGATGACCAATGATACAACATCATTCTATAGATCCATAAAATGAGATTCATATTGAGAAATTATACTAGATAATGTCATAACATCCTTCGTCTCAGTAAATTGAATTTTTTAAAGCCCAATATTTATAATAATCATGTAATCACTATTCAATATCTATATTAGAAAGTGTATAAAATATTAAAAGTTTTTTTTTAAAAAACTCAAAACCAATGAAGTGAATATGTTTTATATAACAATTTTACTTTATAATACATTTAATAAGATCAAGATGAATTTTCATTAATAAAAGTTTGGGTAGTAAAAATATTCCCTACTTTAGAAATTTCACCCTAAAAATTTATTTTTCCCACACTATAATAGATGAGGGTAACTCTACTTCATCACTTTCTCGATGAAATTTCTACAACATAACTTTCCATCACTTCATCACTTCCTCGGATTCCCATGTCGCTTCTTCAAACTTTTGGTTTCACCACAACACAATGACGGGGTGAATTATATTATTTAGTAGATGTTTTTAAATACAATTTAACATTCATCAGATTCTATTAATAGGAGAGGTCCTTCTCCAATGGTACCACCTCTATATTGAGTACACATGATGGGTTAGGTATGTAATTCATTAAGAGTGATACATGAAATATATTTTGTACTTAAGATAGGTTTGGTGGGAGTGAAAGTCGATGTGCCACTGCTCCAATGCAATAAAGGTTTTCAAAAGGGACGATGTACCTTAGACTAAGATTACAATTTATCTAAAATCTCATAACTCTCTTCCACGGTGATATTTAGAGGAATAACATGTCCCCGACATCAATCTAAAGGTCTCATCGATGATTATAATCTTCATTCTTTTGTTTTATCTGAGCAGCTATAATGTACTGCTATATGGTCTTAACCTTCTCCCCCATTTTTTCAACCATTTATGGGACTAAGAGTTTTCACTCCCCAACTTCAAACCAACATGTCAGTGTTCTTGACCTCTTCCCATAAAGGGCTTCATACGAAGCCATTTGGATGATTGATTGGAAATTGTTATTATAAGAGAACTCAGCCAGAGGAAGATGTTGATCCCATCATCCTTTGAAGTCCATTGAGAATTCCCTCAATATGTACTCAAGTGTTTGGATAGTCCACTCAGATTGACCATTAGTTTGAGGATGATAAGCCATACTAATGTTCATCTCAATATTCAGAGCATGTTGGAGACTCTTCTAGAACATAGAGTTGAATCTTGTATCTTGATTGAATACAATAGATAATGGTACTCCTTATATCCTTACCACTTCTATGATGTATATCTGTTCCAGTTGATCTTATGAGAAACCCTATAAAATTGAAATGAAATATGAATTCTTGGTAATATGATCCACAACAACCCAGATAGCATTTTTTTCATTTAGATGACTTCGAACATCCAGTGACAAAGTCCTGGGTGGTGTTCTCCCATTTCCATGTTGGTTTGGGTTATGGTAGAATCATCTCCTTAGACTTGTGCCTATCATCCTTGACTAGATGGTGTACCATGAATTTTTATGTATGCTCAGTGATCTCCCTCTCCATGTTATCCCATCAAGAATGCTCTTGGAGATCTTGATACATATTTCTATTTCTTGGGTGAATGGAGATATTCAAACCATGTCCATCATCCTGATGTTCATTCTTTAACTCTGTATTTGATGGAACACATAGTGTTGACCCAAATGTCACAATTACTTATTCATTAACATTTAACTCTAATGATTTCCCTTTTCTTATAGTTTCCACTTTTTTTTTTGAATTCCCACATCATTCTTTTGAGTATCCTTTAACCTTTCCATATGAGAAGGTTGTCCAGTCATTTCTGAAAGGATTAATGATGTACCCTTGTTTATTGTTTCCATGTATATCATTTTCAAATCTAAGAAGTTTGTATTATTGTCAATTATCATCAATGAAAGAGTTTCCAGATCCTTTCAATATAGATCATCCACCACCTTGATTTATTTCCCTTGATGATAATGAATTGAGTAGTCACCGTCTTTGATCAACTATAACCACATTCTTTGATACATATTCATCCCTTTCTATGTTAATATGTACTTGAGGATTTTTTCGTTTGTATATATTCCACACTTCTCCCCAAATAGATAATTTTGAAAAAAATTTAATGTAATGATTAAAGCAGCCAACATCAGATCATTTGTTGGATTGTTTTTTCATAAACTTCAATTGCCACAATGCACATGCAAGTAATTTTTCATTTTTCATCAACACATAGCCCATTATCTTCTTCAAAGCAACAATAAATTAAAAAAAATTTCTCCACTTGTGGGTAGTGTGAGAACAGGTGAAGTGATAAGATTTCTTTTCATCTTCATGAAGCTATCATTGCATGCATCACTCCATGAAAACTATAATCCCTTCCGAGTTATCATTGTAATAGGGTTTGAAAATCATGAAAAATTTCTCCCAAATTAGATATAACATCCAGCTAACCCAAAAAAGCTACACATATTCATCACAAATGTTGGCCTCAACCATAATTAAATAGAATTTTTCTTGGAGGGAACAATATATATCACATTTCTTTTGATGATATCACCAAATAATGATACCTCCTTTAACCTGAACTCACACTTTCTGTACATTTCATAGAGCTTCTCCTTCTGCAAGGTCTCTAGTAAATTTCATAGATACTCATCAAGCTCATTTTTGGTTTTGGAGTATATTAGAATATCACCTATAATGAATACCAAAAATATGTTCAAGTAATCTCTAGAGACTCTATTCATGAATTAAATGAAAATTTCTAGATAATTAGTGAGTTTTAAAGGCATTATAATAAATTTATAGTGCTCGTACCCTGTACTAAATGTAGTCTTGGGGATATACACCATCTTCACCATTACATGGTAATATCCTGACTATAGATCCACCTTAGAGAAAATTTTTTTTCTACGTAGAGGATCAAACACGTCATCAATTTGCGAAATATGATACTTGTTCATTATCATGATTTTTTTGATCACATGATAATCAATGAAAATGCCCATTGACCCATCATTCTTCTTGACGAAGAAGACTGGTGCACCCCATAATGAAGCACATGGGCATATAAACCCTTTATCCAGATTATCCAGTTGTTTTTTCTTTACCTCATCATGATCCAAAATAGCCATTCTATGTGGAATCATGGATATTGGAAACACCCCATGTATATGATCAATCGGGAATTCAAAATCTCTTCTCGGAGGAAGGCCAGGTAATTCCTCAGGAAACACCTCAATGAATTCCCTCACAATAGGCAAGACTTCAAGGACGGCTGGTTCCTTAGTCTGAATCGTCTGAGAAAGATACACATGCTCATAGGGATGTAATGTTCATTCTTGAGATGAAGGTTTTTAAAAAGATTCATCCTCCTCCTTGAACTTATATAGAATCAAGGGTCTATTTTCTATATGGAGATTGATTTCCCTCTCATGAAAATTAATGTTGTCTCTATATATGGAAATCAAATCCATGAAAATAATTGCATCATATTCCACTAGACGGGGTATGATGAGTATCACTGGAAAAATCAATCCACAAATTGTGACATGGGACGATATATATTCATAGGATTTCAAAATTTCTCTATTTTCCATTCTCAATTATGTCTCCACTTCCGTGATTTTTTGTAGTATTGGGACTGTTCGACTAAACATTTTATCTATTAATGAATGCGTAGAATCAAAATCAGAAAGTATGTTCTCTATTTTTGAATGAATAACTAGAGTACCCATCACCACTTTGTTTTTAGGGTTTTATTTAGCGATAGTTATGGAAAAATATTTCACTTGTATCTATGGAGGTTACTGGTTGCCTTTGAAAACCCTTGTCTTAGGGTACTGGTTTTCAATGTTCCATGGTTCATTGCTATTAATGTAATGAACAATTCATTGAAGGTCAAATAGAGTTTACCTCTCCATGGTCGTAGCAGCATGTTTTTCTTGATGGAAATTAATTTCCAGGTTCCCTTCTCTTCCATACATAAAGCATTTACTCATCCCCTCTAAGAAGTTTCTGGGGTTCTTTATTCAACACATTTGGATAGTGGGGTACTAGAATTTCTTCACACAATTGGATTTATCTAGTGGGCTGCCAGATTTAAAGTCCAATTTCAACTTCTTATCCCCATGACACCACTGATATTTCAAAATATCTATTTGGACTTGGAGGGAACATTGGAAAATTTTCTCATAGCCATCAAAGTCGCATATCACTAGCTATTTATGTAGGCTAGGTTTTATCCCACAAAGGAAGCGGTGAACCTTGCTTTCGAGGGTGATGACAAAGATGAAGGTGTATCATGCAAGCCTTGTGATTTTTTTTCATACAATTTGATGGATTCGTCATCTTTCGACATGAGTTTATAAAAGTCCCTTTCTTTCTTATGTTGAAGGGTGCACAGAAAATATTTATCGATTCTTTTTTAGAAATACTTCCATTCCAACACCTTGATTTCTTACTTAGGATTAAATTTTTTTATCAATGTATAGAATTTAACAGCTTCAACCTCCATACGATAAGCATCCTAATGAAAATTCTCTAGTTTGGAACATTGAAGGATGGAGAAGAGATTCTCAATGGAGTTGATCCATTGTTCAGCAATTGAGGGATCCTTTGATCCATTGAATGTTGGAGTCCATTGTCTCAGGAAGCTCTCGATTACGACTTGTTCTTTCATTGGGGGGGGGGGGGAGGATGATTGAAAATTTCTCTTGACCTAGGATTCAATTCAAAACATTATTTAACTGAGAGTGTATTGCGACATAGTTTTCGATTCCCACTCCCATCGGATTGGGCATCTCTTTAGAACATTCATCACATTGAAATTCAAATCAGTTATTAGATAGAGTCTTCATTTTACCAGCCATTAGATAGAATACAAGGAATGTTATGGACAACACATAAGGAGAATCTAGTGAAAAAAGGTTATCTAATAAATTAAATTTATTTCCTTAACTTATGAATTTATAGTATTCAATCTAAGTTATACATGATCTACTTTCCAACATATATTCTTAGGGGAATTTGTCTCTTATTACCATAATAATGGTTTATACTAAGATTATGAATTTAACAATGCATATCTTGTAGGAGAGTCGACCCAAGAGTGTAAAAAGCCCTATTTTTGTGATCCCGTTCATATTCAAGTATAGCTCAAAGTGGTGTTTTCAGATTTTACCCCAATATGCATTTGTGCCAGTGCCACCTCTACTTATTTGCATCCAGACAAGGATGTATTTTCTTGATAACACACTTACTCTATACTCACCAAAATTTAGGGATTTTATTATTATAATCAGTATTATCCCATAGGCATTCACTAGGGATTAATAATCCTAATCCCAAAATAACTAATCTTGTCCTCTAATACCAACTATAACCACCCTTCTCTTTATTACAAACTTAAACATAATTTATTACATAAAATTACACTTAATAAAACACTGAGGATATAGAAGTCTAGTGTCTTGGAAAATTAATAACATTAAATTAAATCTTATAACATAAAATACCACATCTATATTGAAAACATCTTTTATATGAACATAACATTCCATCGTACTTAGCATTTCATGGGATAACCTGAGGACATACATTTGAAAATGGTGAGCTATAAATCCCTTTAAGGGAGTAAACAGGGAATAACATGAATAAATAAATAAATGTTAGGAAATAGGAATGTCAATTGAGATTAAGATAAATATGAATATAAATGCATGATATAGAATTATTATCATAACATGGAGATGTAGAAACAACATTAAACATGATATTAGCATAAGCTAAAGCTCATTTCACATAGAGCATGAGTAAAACCTCATTGAACATGAATTAGAATGAGTAAACCCTCATTTCACATATATTAGCAATATTTAAATCTCATTTAACATGACATATCATGAAACAATTCTTTACCAAATCCTTTGGTGCATTATTAGGGTGCACCCTATATAAACATTTATTTTCTTGCATAATTGTGCCACATTGATCATACAACATGGATTCATTAAAATTCCAAATTTATTCAATTAATAAGAGATGTGGAATACATAAATTTAATTCCGTAATAAACATGTACATGTTAATAAAGTTTAATAATCTTGATATTGAAATAGGTATGGTATTCACATACACGTTGATTTTGGCATGGGAAATTTTGGTGTAACTTCGACAGCATAACAACGACAAATACAAATGTAAAATGGGTTTATGAGAGATAAAGGGGATATAATAATTTATACATGAAATGGAAAGTAATTGGGTCATGAAACATAATATCCCAACCTATATAATGGAATTTCTATGAAAAATATAAAAGAAATGCTTGAATGAAAATTAGAAGAGAGAAACCCCTTATAGAATTTCAGCATGGTATTAGGAATACGTAGGAGGAATTAATGTGAGATAAAGGGGTATAAAATCATTAAAACATAAGGACGGAAATATTTAGGAGGTTATAAATCATACCCCAACATTTTTAATTGAATATTAAAGGGTATAACAATATAAGTAAAGATGGGCATAAATAAGGAAGGAAGTAAAGTGAGGATCTCTTACTTGAGTGTATGACCTAAAGAGCTTGAGGAGGGGCTTAGTGAGAGCTTGGGTAAACTTTAGAGGATTATAGAGAGATGAGGAATGTTTAGGGACGTGATAATAGGGTTTTGAGATTATGATAAGTGGAAGCTTGGGTTTATTTTTATGGGAAAATAGAGGGGAATTCTTCAATATTTCACCAACATAGGTTTTGAAATGTATATAATTAAATATTCAAAAACCCTAAAAATACCATGGTTTTTGCCCATTTATTATTCCAAAGGGGAGTATAAAACATTATTTTATAAGGAAAATTTCCTAAATTATTTTAATAAAATGATTCCTTATGTGGAAGTTTGTCACACTCTCATGGAAATCATTTTAACAAGGTAAAATATTCTGTAGTTCTTGGAGGGTCCAATAAGGAACCATAAAAATAATCCAAAAAAAACATAAAATCGCATTATTTTAAAGGTAATATATATTCAAAGAATATAACTTTTATTGAATTTTATTATATCACTATTGGGTTATTATGATGTCATAAAACACATTACATATTTAAACAGTTTTAATTTTCACAGAAAAATTTGATTGTCTTAGAAAATTATAAAAAATTCACCATTAGATAATATCAATGTCTTAAATCCAAATATAATATTCATTGAAAAAAAATAATTTTCTAAATATGTGAATTTTCACTTTTAAAATAAAAATTAACATTTATTAATAATTCTTGGGTTTTGACAGAAACAACTTTCAAACCTCAATAAAAATTACAATTTTTTAAAAAGTAAACAATCTTTTTTGTTTAATAAAGAGTGTTTTAGTAATAATATTTAATTAAAATAAAATTTAATTAAAAAAACATTAAATTTTCAAAATATAATTCTTAATTCACTATTAACTAAAAAACTATTTGTGCTTTAAAACCCATTTACAAAGTAACAATAATAAAATATATATATATTATTTATTTTATGCACATAATCATACTACTAGGGTATTGTTACATAACCCATTATAACACCTGCATAATACATAAGGGTATGGTGTGCAATGGTGAAATACTCTTGGGGTGTAATGGATAACATCTTTATAGTGGTAAACTCTATTAACATCCACTTCTCCCATAGGATATTCTGTTCAAGATTAACATGTTGAAGCTCGGCCTAGGCTTGGTCCGAAGAGAAGACTAGTGATTCTAACTTCATCCAGAGCTCCGAAAAATTGGATTCGTATGGAGAAATTCTACTGGATGAGTTTATAGCATCCTTTGTCTTATTAAATAAGATTTGTTAAAGCCATATATTTATATTAACCATGAGATCACTGTTCAATGGCTATACTAGAAATGGTACCAATTCTTAATGATATTTTAAAATCCCAAAAACTAAAAACCAAAGTAGTGTATTTGTTTTATATAACTATTTTACATTATTGGAAATTTAATTAGGTCAAGTGGAATTTATATTACTAATAGTTTTGGTGGTTACAAAGACAGGTCAACAATGATCACAACTTGCTAGAAACCTCATCTGGGGGAGCTATGATTAAAAAGCCACTAGGGAATTCCAGGGATCTGATTGAAATGATTTCACAAATCTCACAAAAATTCGGGACTTGAAGTATGATAACCAGAGGAGTTGATGAGGTATGAACTTCAGATTCATCCTCACCCTTACATGAAGAAACACTTATGAAAATGAAAACCGTGATTATATATCTTATTGGGAAATTAGTAAATGAAAAAAGTCCCAACACATGTATGTGGTTTATTATATTCTACATATCATTAAAATGATCAAAGTAAAGAAGTGAAGGGGGCCTAAATTTGTGCCACTACCTATCAGCAAAAGATATTGTAGTCAAATCAGCCACATTAGCCACATACCCATCCAAGATATGGATTTCAATAGAACCAAGTGATGACACATTCTCAGTAGAAATATCATACCCAACACCATTCAAACAATATTACAAGAATTCATTCTATAAAAAATACTTTTAAACCACCAAATGACAAGAGAATGAATTATGTGAAATCATACACTTGTGAACCAACAACTTAAGAGAAACATATGAAGGCCAATGATACGGGAGTGGAAGACAAAAATGACAATCTAACTGATTTGTTTTAGATTTATTATGGGTTTTGTAACCAAGAACCATTGAAGACTCCCATCAAAGACAGTTCCAAATCCAAAATAAGAATGTTAGTGTAATCACAACCTGAAGTGGGAAAAAGCTTAGGCCACCTGATGAATATAAGGATGATGATTCAAAGAATCCTTTGGAAGATCAACAAATCTATCCAAAATAAGCTGACTATAATTGAAAATGAAAAAGAATAAGGATCAGTAAGGAATGTCTAGAAACACATTTTAAAAAACAAAAAATGGAGAAAAAGGACATCCAATAACCTTTCCCATATAAATTATTTGAGTCTTATAATGGTGAAGAAGAACATATTTAATGAAAATTTCCAAAAACATTAAATAATGCTGATTTGAACATCCCACTACTAGAGAAAATACCAAAACGAATCAAGTATGTAAAATTCATAAAGGATTTGTGCACTAAAATAAGGCTGCTAGATGGAAACAAGAGAATAAATTTAGGATTAATCCTCTCATCAATAATCACACCACACATTCCAAAAAAAATTAAAAATCCAAGGACATTAATAATTTTATGAAATAATTTGTCCTCAATTTTTTTCATAATATGTCATTTGGGAGAATCAATAAATGTGATGCCTCACTGAGTATTTTCATCCTTGTAGATCAGAGAACTAAAACCGACACAAGTGGTGGTACAACTAACAAACAGATACACTTTTTCCCAAACTGGTGTTATAAAAGATATACTCATGGGAGTAAAAGGATTTATCATTATATAATATTTTTATGTCCATTCAAAGGAAGAAGACCGATCACTAGGCCAATATTTCATAATCTTAGGGAGTCCATTCTTGAAAATTGAAATTACTATTATCTATGTCCATAAAGGAATGATAAAAATGGCTCTTAGAGATATCAATGTACCATTCAACATTATAGATAAGATGAAATATCCTTCCAGTAGTCACTCACTTTATGTAATATTTCATGAAAAAGGAATTACAATAATTAATGATTTTGGTAAGCCACATAACTTCTTATCATTATGTGGGCTTTATTTATTATAATTATCCATTTAACAATAAACTAAAAATACTGATCTCATGTTAGAAGAAGTAGTAGAATTTTATTTTCTTGACTACTTATAAAAATAGAATGGAACGATACCCGATATTATATCCTTATAAGTAGGAAACCAAAATTAAATATAATTCCTTGAAAAACAACCATGTCTAGTACTTAATCCATTTCTAAATGATTTGATGTATGCTTACCTAATACATGGAAATTAATTATTTGTAATCATTACCAATATCCTATCTCATTCACTAGAATAAAATCTAAATAACCTTCTCAAAATAAATGTATAAGTTGTAGGATGGAGTTAGGTGATACAACAAAAATCAACCCCAAGGTCTTATCTCATTTAATTTTTTTAGAAATTTATTCTCAACTAGTTAGGGAAACTATAAAAAGAATCAATACCATAATCATTGTGTTTTTTTAAGAATGATACAGTCAAATTAATACAATATTATATCATTTATCTAATGCATAACTCTTAGTGGGTCCCTGCAATTAATGTTTTCCAAAATAAAGTGATCCTAAAAACTAATAAAAATAAATGAAATGAACTAATACACATGAGAGTTAACAACATTTAGAATGTGTGAATTGATTACAGGAAGCTAAATCATGTTACCAAAAAAGAAATCATACCTTTTCCTTTCATCAATCAGATTATATGAATGTCTGCTGAAAAAACTCATTACTATATTTGAGATAGGTTCTCAAGGTACTTCTAAGTACTGGTCATAGTAGAAGACCAAGATAAAACAACCTTCACAAGTTTTTTGGCACGGTAAACAACAAAAGGATTTCATTAGGGATATGCATCACCCCAGTTTCATTTCAATGGATTATGGTGAGTATTCTATCAAACCATATTATAGACTACCTGGAGGTATTTATTTATGATTTCAAAGTTTTCCATAATTCATTTGACAATTTCATTGGAAATTTTAAAAAATTGATGAAAAAATTAATTAAAATTAATCATTTATTATATTTCAAAAACTGTCATTTCATAGTTAAAAATGGAATAGTGTTGGGGAACATTATTTCACAAATAAGGATTGAGGATGATAAATTAAAATTTGGTGTTATAAATTCCATTATATATACAACTTTTATAAAACATGTTAGCTTATGTTTAGGACATGCATGATTTTACAGAAGATTCATTATTGATTTTAGTAAGATTTATCTCCCTCTATAAATATTTTAGAAAAAGAATGATGAATTTATTGTATATTTTTCAAGAATGAAATTATTTAATCAATTTAGTAAAAAGTTGATCACAACTCCAATAATGCAGCCACCCAACTAGGAGTACACTTTCGCGTTACATCACGATGCATCCACCCAAGTGGTGGGACCCTTTCCACCGCAATGAATTGATAGCAAACCTGATGTCATAACCTAACCATGTAGGACATTTTATTCTTCCTAAATAAATAAAAGAAATCACTAATAACGATTTCCTTACCAATTTCGTTGCATTAGATAAATTTAAATCATATCTTTTGGGCACTATTTTTTTTTGTTTTTTATGAGGAGACTGTCATGTACATAATGAAATATTTAGATGCTAAACCATTGTTGGTGAGATGTATTATACTTTTACAGTAGTTAAATTTAAAAATTAAGTAATTTTTTTTATTGAAAATTAGGTTGTCGATCAACTATGTCGACTACCCTAGGCTGGTAAAAGAAAAATTCCAAACCATAAACCACTTAATGATGACCTTCCTGGAGAACAAATCTTCATAATTGATGGTTATGCCCCATTGTATACAAATATTGTCAATTAATTGGTTATATATCAGGTACCCCCTCATCATTTCTCTTATAAACACCTTATTCTTATATCTAAATGATTTTTTTGGAAGAAAATTTTATGTGGAAATTTTGTAATAATAAAATCATACAAATATTCTTCGAAAAAATTGAAATTGAATTAGTGTTTGAATTCATTCATAAATTATCTTTTGGATTCCACATTGGTGCACACAGGACAACCTAAAATATTTTATAATCTATAATTTATTGGCCAACATTACTCAAATATTAATTTAAATTTTTTATAATATGTAAAAATGACACTTTTTTAGTAATATATCAAAATGATAGGAAATTCATCAAAAATCAATATATTTTTTGGGAATTTTTTTAATTTTGTGGGTTTGTATTTATGGGACCATTGCCAATTTCATTTTTAAAATAATATATTCTTATAGTTGTAAACCATATTTCAAAATGGGTGAAAGGAAAATAAACTAGGATAGACAATGATAATGATTTTTATGAATTTTTCAGGGCTAAAATATTCTCTTGGGTTGGTGTTCCATGAGAAATCATCAGTGAATAGGGATAAAATAAATTACACAATAGAATGGAATTATTATTTTAAATCTATGGGGTATATCATAAAAAAACAACTCCATACCATCCCTAGAAAAATATCCAAGCAGAAGCCTCCAATATAGAAATCATAAACATTAAGTAATAGACTATTAAAACCGATAGGAATGACTAGAGCCCTAAATTAGATGATGCCATTTGGGTGTACAAAATATCCTATAAGACACCCATATAGGCATGATCCCATATATATTGATATATGAAAAGAGTTTCCACCTTCCTATTGAATTGGTACACAAAGCCTACTAGGAAATAAGATAGATAAATCTGGACCTTGATAAAGATGGGAATGGGATAATATTGTAGTTATATGAGTTAGATAAAATCAAAAGGTAATATTTTGAAAAGACATTGATCTAAAATTATAGAAAAATGAAGTCCCATAAAATGATGATTCAACCATGTACCGCCAACCATGTAGATCATGTACAATTATACACATCCAGACAAAAGCTATTTCTAGGTAAACTTTTCTCTAGAAGTGAAGGTCCTGTACTGTTTTTCACATATACCCCATTGGTGTTGTGCATATAAATAAAGAAGGTGGATAAAACCAATTCACTGTAAATGGGATAAGGATAATGAAGTTCCATGATATCGTACCTTAATAACTAGTAGAGGAGATGACATTCTTTCACCCTAATTTAGAATGAATACCTACCATGTTGAATATTTCCAATACACAAGATTAAAAGTAGTAATTTCATTTTTTATGTACTTACACAAAAAATAAATTTAAATTAACTGATGAATCTCGAGAAATTAGGTGTTGGGGGGGGGGGGGGGTCTTTTCATATTTTTTTTTTCAAATTTAGTCAATTTTTTAGTCGATCCAACAAAATGAAACAAAAGCACTTCCATGATGAAACCAATATTTTTTATCCCTTACCCCAAACATCCCCTTTCTCATATTGTAGAATGATTAAATAGGTATTCACAAACATTTTTTATTCATATTTTTCAGGTCCATTAATGAATATTATGAAATGTTAAAATATAGGGAATATAATAGAACATACATTATGAATTTGTTATAGAATATAACCGAATAAAGATGAATTGAACCACCCATCTAAAGAATCATTTATAAATGGTGTTTTATATTAAATTAAATATATTTTTAATTTACTATAATCTTTTTTGAATATATTTTTCATGAACATTAAAGGAATATTTTATGTCGACACATGGATTTATGATTTTATTGACTTCTCAAGGATACATGTGTTTCATATAAATCCTTTGACATCTGAGTTTAGATTATAATAATAATAAACTTGAATGGGAAAAATTAAGAATAGTGAGACTCGTTTTAATCTTGGATATTAATATGAGTAATCTTGATTCCTAGGAATTGATTTATTCATGAAAATGTAATTTCCTAACCATTTTTTTCATGGTCTGAATTTCTCAAATATATGTTAATTTTTTTATTATTATTATTCACACATCGAGTGATTGAATAATGTTATAATTTCCATTATTTAGAGTATTTCTAGACCAATAACTTAATATATTATTCTTGATAATATATATTGAGTTATCTTGGGACATTCCACCGCCTAAAATCGTTATTTGAACAAATAAAAGCATTAAATTTACTAAAATATATTTTAAATTATTGAGGCATATTTTGATTAACCAGTTTTCCTTAAAATACCACCTTTATATCACTCCATCACTATCCCATACAGACCATGAATTAACATTATATGGATGAGAAATAATTTAGTCCATTATCTTCCATTCCTACCATACTATTAGTACTTCATGATATTTTAAAGTAGATGTGGGGTGGATATTAGGTTAATTCTAATAATAAATTTTGAAAATAAAAAATGTTGAAATGAAAAGTTTAAAAAAAGAAAAATATATAAAATTTGAAAAATATCTACAAGGTTCACATCATTCATTTTTTCCTTTAGTATTAATTCCTTTTTCCTTATGTTTGGGGAAATGATATATTTTAATTTGAAGGTGGAATTTCATTATAATTTTATTTTTAATAACATGCTCTTTATTTTATAGAAAAACCTTCTACTTTATCCTTTATTTTCAAACATCAATTCCTAAAAACCATAATCCTTAGAGTCATTTGAACCATGAATTAAAGCCCTCATGATTTTTGGGTAATTTTTTCTTTACAAATTAGAGAAATTAGTTTCTTTACAAGAATATGGATAAGGATAATATTCACATGATAATACCAAAAATACACAAAAATTGTATCAAAATATATTAGAAAAAATATCTAATTGTGGTAAACAATGAAATGAAATATCTACTAATAACGAATTAAGGAAATTGAATAAATAAAAAGGGAGGTACTATATGTTTTTAAAATGGAAAAGTAAAATTGGGGAATTGATTATTTTTTCAAAAACAAGATATTAAATTAATATTTTATGTAGATTTTTGAACATTTAATTTGAAATAGATTTTTTTAATTGTATAATTCCAAAATTTGAATATTGATAACATTGGTGCCCCTTGAATTGCATGTGGGGATTTTATGCATAAGGGAAAGAATCATTTTAGTGTTGGGGAATTTATGGATATAATATTTTACTCACTTTTTTATGTATTTAATTATTTACACCTTCCAAATTTATCAATTTTTTCTTACATTCATCCATTTTGGATTTATGAATTGTTTTGGACTAAAATTGGAAAATCCATTAATATTTGAAAATTAAGTGATTTTAATCCCTTGGATATTTTCAGTATACCATGTAAAATATCGATCCAATTGTTTTGATTATTTTATATTTGGTATCCATTATTTGTGGGAAGAAACTTTTCCTTATCGACCAAGATCATATTCGAATATTTTATGGCCCAAAAAATAAAACAATTTGAGAAATTGTGTCAGGACCCGTTCCCCGGGTCCCATGTCATGACTAGCCCAGGAATTCTTTCCATATGCCAATGGTTGGATACTAGCACCATAAAGGCATATCTCTAAAACCAGGAAGGTATTGCCTTATAACCTAAAAACTCAGACAATCTAAGCACACAACAAGATACGAGTACCAGGAATCTATATAATAAATAGGGTGAGTACAGTTAGTAAAGGGGCCGGAATACAAGGCCAAACTAAAAAATACAAGTAAATCTAAAAAAATATCTTGTGAACACCCGCTAAAGATCCTACCTGAAGGGTAGGTACAACTCTCGATCTGTCATCTCTGCGGTACGTCTCATCTAATGGTCCACCTCCGAGTAGCCTCCTTTCCTGGAACCCTCATCCTAAATCAATGTTGTTTGTTGTCTGCACAACACACAATACAGTGCAGTCTTAGCCTGTGATGGGGTGAGTATAACAATAAATAGTAGGGAACTCGACTCCGTCGTAGGTCTCCCAGAGTTCCACAAAGAAAACAACACAAAGCAAGACCACAATCTCAAAGCACAAAGTAATAGACATCAACACTACATAGGTATATGCCCATTAATAAACCTAAGTTATCATGGAATACTCATATCATACTGGTGGGAATAATACCAAAAAGGTAACACCACTAAGGTAGATGTACCACATAGGTAAAACCACAATGCTCTAAGTACCACACATGTAACACGATGAATACATCACCACGAAGGTAGAAGTACCACATAGGTAACACCATGAAGACATCACCATGATGGTAGATGTACCATGTAACGCCCCGACCCCAGCTACCCAGAGTCGGTGCATTAATTACATAACATTGGCATGATCACAAGAAAGATCAAATCTCGAAAGACCGATTGGTTTAGTAGCCTTGGAAACACTAGATATATTCATAAGTTTTGCATTACATCATTAAACGAAAAACTACTACAACAACATATTGTCTCCATAATCCACACTCATATCCCCACATAATATCCCTGCAGGTCATTCATAACTTACTTCTTCACTTCCTGGGAAAAATAAAACAAAGAAAAGGGGTGATCTCAAATGCCCAGTAAGGATAACAATATAGCGGAAACTTTCATAAATAAGAATAAACATTTAAGGCAATGTATAACTAAAACAAAAGCCTTTTAAATATGAACTTTCAACATGGTATGGCATGAATAAAATGAAATAATGCCATTTACTTATTCACATGGATATTCTACTAATCTAATAATCACATGCAAAAATCAATAACCACTTTCATAATGTTGGAATGCATAATGCCAGACTATCATAACCACATAGCCAAGGCCTCGTGCCAAGACTACAAATAAGATTTTGTCAAGGCCTTGTGCCAAGACACTAGTTTGTCTCATGAGACCTACCGATGCATCGAGGAGCTATAGCGGGCTCCACCCGTCACTTATTAAGTCCAATGCATTCCCATATGAAAGGTTTAAACATAACATAAACATTCGTATTAAAACTAGCATACGAAATGTCAATACTTTCACAATAAACTATGAATGGTATAAAAATAGCACATCCACAGTCAAACATATCACAAAACCTTCAATACAATATAGAAGTTTTGTATCATAATAAATCAACTTCAAATAATCTTAAAATCCATCAAAGGATGTTGACATAGATGAAATCAAAATTCTTTTTAAAGAAATATCTCCTTTTATTTTGAAATCATTTAAGATCCATATAAAATAAAACATTTTCTTTGAAAATATTCTTATAAGCTTGTAAGGAAAGCTTTGAAGATTTTATAACGGCGTAAAATAACCGCACCCGCCGTATAAGTTAAAAAAAACATTCTTACCTCAATTCTGTCGAAAAGGTTAAAAAGGACCTTGTTTTGAAAACGACGGAAAGATTCCTTTATAAACCTCTTATAAAAAGTCAAAAAAGGGTATAAATGACTTTAACCCATATTCTTGTAAATAGTAAAAATGTTTTGAAATACATTTTTAAGAAACATGGATGTGGATGATAAAGAGATCCCAGTAGATTATTACATATAAACAACCTCGGATAAAGAAGAGATTGTGAAATAACCCTTACCTTGTACTTTTTCCTTGGTTGGGGTAGGTTAACCTCCTGTATAATGGTGAAATAATTGTTATTAAATTATACAAGAATCATATATATTAATATGATATCATATATGATCTTTTAACATTGATTTGTTAATAATATCTTAGAATTATCGTCGTTTCGGGTGTTAACTTACTCATTTTCTTTTATATGTTTTGTTACATAAGTCATGTTTGTTGTATCTTATTCATATCCAGAATGATATCAAGTCCTTAAACATCATTTTTAAATTATAAAATGATAATTATACTGGAATGGATACGATGGAGAATGAATCTCATCGCGTTCGTGGAGACGGTAGTCCGTACGTACGCACGAGCGACAATATCATTCTTTTGATATTAAAATAATATATAAATGAATGGTATATCATATATACAGAATCATTAACATGTTATATTTATTATTTACATGAGTTACACATCATTATTATACCCATCCAAATAATATTATATTGAATAACAATTACACCACGACGTGGAGACGGTAAGCCGTACGTACGCACGTATGGTGACATGTTATTCAAAGGGTGGATAGAATACTGAATATGGTTGTACCATACTTATAATAACATCACAGTATATGTGAGATACTGGAGTTATTATTTTAGAATGGTAAGAACAAAGGAAGAAGAAGTGGAAGAAGAAATGAACTTAGAAAAGGGTGGTGAAATCATTACCTCTTCTTCGGGTTCTTCCTTTTGATTTGATCAAAAGGGCTCCTTAGGTTGGCTTTCTGATCATACTAAGGCCTCTAGGTTGTAGTGAGGGATGTTGTGAGATTATTTGGGCAGAGTTTGGCCGAACCAAAAGGCTTTGAAGGTGTGAAGAAATGAGAAGGAGGAGTGCCCTTTTATAAGAGGGGTGAGGGGCACATTTGGAAAAGCTAGAAATATTAATTTATAATAAATTCATATTCGGTTTATAATGGCTCCAAAGTTGATTATTCAAAGGTTAAGGTGGGGATAGGTCGAAAAACACTCAACCAATATAATTTAGACAGGTTTGGGTACTTATATTAACCTTATCTTTAAGTATTAACTCTAAGGTAATTAGTTTCACTTTTACAATGTCTCTTTGTATTTTTATATTATATGGTTAATAGACTTACCATATACATACAATCGACCCCCAAGTGGTCCATTAATAATTAACCTATCATAATATAAGTCTCTTGGCCGAACCTTAGATTTTTAGGAATTTAATATCAATTAATAATATAATATTTGTTTTAAGAACTCTTTTATGTCAATTTTGACACTATTCAATAGTTGATTTTTGTGAAACTAATAACAGATTGATTACTTCGAACAAAGTCCAATAAATCAATACTAATATATCATATTAGCCTAGAAAATTAGTTTAATTCATTAAAAGTTTCATATTATATTTATTTGGGTATTTATAATATCAATTATTTAAATTTTTCACTATTATAGTAATTACTGCATCATCATTGTGTCATAAATAAAATAACTTATTTAATGTCTAAAAATTATAAATAAAATATCATTATGTATGAAATCTGTTTAGCTTTCTAATGAATATTTATAATCTAAAATCCAACATGTATAACCCTATGTAAAAATTGTTCTTCTAAAAGATGTAAGCTTATGCCATTTTTATTTTTATTTTAACTTTATTAATATAATGTGTCATTATCACTTACAAGTGGATCCATGGGGTCCCAAAACAGACCCAAAGATGCCCATGGTCGACCATGTATCAACCAATAGGGTTAAGACACGTTTTAGGGTAATTTAGTATTATTATAATATTATTTTTTTAACCCTTATTTACCGGATTTACCCTTTAACCATGGTAAATAAAATATTTACCGTAGTAATTATTCAAAATGTGTAAAAATAAAAGTTACCTATTTACATAATTTGGAAATCCTGATTGCAAATATGGAATCCATTTTCCTAAATTCAAAACACAGAAGTGGCAGAAATTAATTTAAAATTAATTCCCGCTGTCAAAACAAAAAGCGTGTTTTTAAGAGGTAATAACTATCAAAAGATTGACACTTGTTTATGTTCGGTTTAATTGTAAAATTATGTCCAATGACCAACATTATATTAAATGGTAAAAATATATTCTAAATATACTTTAAAACCACTCAAATTCACAATTTATCACTATTAATTATTTTGATTAAAAAAGTTGTTTTTAATTAAAATTTAGTAATTTTCACTATTCATCAAAATATAAAAGTTATCCGAAAAGTACCAAAATTTCACCCTAGGATAATTTCGATATTCCGAATCCAAAAATGAAGTCCATTTTGAAATATAAAATATATATGATTTCAAAAAGTAGGTATCACTATTTACAACGGCTAGTTTAATTAGTTGTGGTGTGTGTTAGAACTCGAGGTTGCGTACAACACACGCTATCGCATTATTCGAAGGGAAACGTACCGTAGAAGCTTGGGGTGTTACATTCTCCCCTCCTTCAAATAATTGCGTCCTCGCAATTTCTAGGGTATTACTGCATAAAAAGACTCGGGTGGTTCTTCATCATAAGTTCCTCGGGTTCCCACGTTGCCTCTTCCATCTTATGATTTCTCCACAAAACTTTTACCAGACGCGTCGTCCGGTTTCTCAGTACTTGTTCTCTTGTATCAAGAATCCTGACGGGCTCTTCACAATAGGAAAGATCGGGTTCCAGTTCTAATTCCTCATAGGCGAGTACATGCGTTGGGTCAGGCATGTATTTCCTCAACAGAGATACGTGGAACACATCGTGAACTTTGGAGAGACTTGGCGGCATTGCCAATCGGTAAGCTACAGCCCCAATTCGTTCTAGAATTTCGAAAGGTCCGATGTACCTGGGACTCAATTTACCTTTCTTACCAAAACGTATGACTCCCTTCCATGGAGATACCTTCAGGAAAACATGATCACCGACTTGAAATTCCAAATCCTTCCTTCGATTATCGGCATAGCTCTTCTGCCTACTTTGAGCTGCTTTAATGTGATTTTGGATTACCTTCACCTTTTCCACCGTTTCCTCCACCAGTTCTGGGCCTACAAGTTTTCTTTCACCAACGTCATCCCAACAGGTTGGTGTACGACATCTCTTTCCGTATAACGCTTCATATGGTGCCATCTGAATACTCGAATGGAAGCTATTGTTATAGGAAAATTCTACTAGTGGTAAATATTGATACCACATACCCTGAAAATCAAGTGAGCAAGATCTCAACATGTCTTCTAAGGTCTGAATAGTCCGTTCTGATTGTCCGTCTGTCTGAGGGTGGTAAGCAGTGCTCAAATGAAGTTCAGTATCCAGGGATTTCTGAAGACTTTTCCAAAATCATGAAGTAAAACGGGGATCACGATCAGAAACAATCGATAGGGGTACTCCATGAAGTCTCACAACTTCATTAATGTATAGTCTTGCTAGACGTTCCAGGGGTAGATCTTCTCTTATAGCAAGAAAATGTGCTGACTTGGTAAGACGATCAACAATAACCCATATTGCATCGTTCCTTCTAGGAGTCTTTGGTAGCCCCATGACAAAGTCCATCGTAATATTGTCCCATTTCCACTCCGGTATGGGAAGAGGTTGCATGACTCCTCCAGGCTGTTGCCTTCTAGCTTTCACTTGTTGACAAACCATACATCTTGACACAAAATCAGCAATCTCCCTCTTCATGTTGTCCCACCAAAAACGTTCCTTCAAATCTCTATACATTTTGGTGCTCCCAGGGTGTATAGAGAAATTGGAACTATGAGCATCATCCAGCAATTCCCTTTTTAGATCAGGTATATTGGGAACACAAAGTCTCTTCCCGAATTTCAAAATTCCATCTTCATACACAAAGTCTCTCAATCTCCCATCATTCACAGCTTTAATCTTCTTCTGAAATTCTTCATCATCGGTCTGTGAACTCTTAATCCTTTCTAGTAAAGATGGTTTGGCAACCATTTGAAAAAGCATTGATGTTTCACCTTCCCTGGTTATTCCCATGTCCATCTTCTCTAGATCCATGAAAATTGGATCCCTTTCAATTCTCATCATGTTCAGAACTCCATGGTCTTTTCTACTCAAAGCATCTGCTACTTTGTTTGCCTTCCCCGGGTGGTAGTGTATCGTGCAATCATAATCCTTGAGTAATTCAAGCCATCTCCTTTGCCTCATGTTGAGTTCTTTTTGTGAGAAAATATACTTCAAACTCTTGTGATCAGTATAAATCTCACATTTTTCACCATAGAGGTAGTGCCTCCATATCTTCAAAGCAAAGATCACAGCTGCTAACTCAAGATCATGAGTAGGATAGTTTTGTTCATGAATTTTCAACTGTCGTGATGCATAGGCAATAACTCTATCATTCTGCATAAGGACACAGCCAAGTCCTTTCTTCGATGCATCACTATAAATAACGAACCCATCATTTCCCGATGGTAGAGTCAATATAGGAGCATTGACTAATCTTCTCTTCAGTTATTCGAAACATTCTTCACACTCTTTTGTCCAAACAAATTTAACCCCTTTACGTGTGAGCTTCGTTAATGGGTTAGCCAATCGGGCAAAATTCTGGACGAAACGTCGATAATAACCTGCCAAACCAATAAAACTACGTACCTCAGTTATACTCGTAGGTGCTGGCCATTCTTGGATTGCCTTGGTCTTAGAAGGATCAACAGAGATTCCATCTTTAGAGACAATATGGCCAAGAAAAGAAATCTCCTGAAGCCAGAATTCACACTTGCTAAACTTCCCATATAATTCATGCCTCCTCAGAGTCTTCAAGATAATGCGCAAGTGATTTTCATGATCTTCGTAGGTTTTGGAGTATACCAAGATATCATCAATAAATACCACCACAAATTCATCGAGATACTCCTTGAAAACTCTATTCATCAGATCCATGAATACAGAGGGTGCATTAGTCAATCCAAACGGCATTACAGTAAACTCGTAATGCCCGTACCTGGTTTGAAATGCTGTTTTCGGAATGTCTTCCTTCTTCACACACAACTGATGGTATCCAGATCAAAGGTCAATCTTTGAAAAGTATTGAGCTCCATGCAGTTGGTCAAATAAATCATCAATACGAGGTAGGGGATACTTGTTCTTTATCGTTATAGCATTGATCTCCCTGTAGTCGATACATAACCTCATAGATCCATCTTTCTTTTTAACAAAAAGAACAGGGGCTCCCCATGGAGAAACACTAGGGCGAATAAATCCCTTATTACTCAATTCCTCTAGTTGTTTCTTTAGTTCGACTAGCTCTACAGTGGCCATTCTATAAGGGGTCTTCGATATAGGCCTTGATCCAGGAATTAAATCAATGGAAAACTCTACTTCTCGTTCTGGAGGATGTCCAGGTAAATCTTCCGGAAATATATCTACAAACTCTTTCACAATAGGTACATCCTCTATTTGAACATTCCTTTCCTCACCGACAGTTATTTCATTCTCTTCCTCCCCGATAATTGAATTAAGTTGAGCTACAGGGGGTGGATCTAAATAAGAATTAGGTGGTGACGATTCTGCTCTAAAAATAAGGTGCTCCTTATCATTATCATCAAGAATCGTAACCTCTTTCTTCTTACAATAAATCTTCGCATCATAGTCTGAAAGCCAGTCCATACCGAGGATTATATCAAACTCAATCATAGGTATGACGATGAAATCAGCAGATAAAGAAAATTTATGTGCTCTAATGGGGACTGATTCACAAAACTTTGTTGCAACGATACTTCCCTTATGAGTTTTAACTGACAACTCCCTTATTAAATCAAATTGGAAATATCTAATTTTCTTAGCAAACTGGGAAGATATGAAACAATGCGATGATCCAGAATCAAATAATGCATTTGCTAAACTTGAGGAAACCATTAAATTACCTGCCACCACGTCTTTTGGAGCTTCTACCTCTGCAGTAGTGATAGCATAAGCCTGGCCTTGATCCCTTGGCCTTTTCTGAGGTAAGTTCTCCTGACGCTTAGGACATGCATTTGCATAATGCCCCATCTCCCTGCAATTGTAGCACTGAACGTTGGTAGCTTCCTTCTTCCCCTTGCAATCATGAGCTTGGTGGCCTTTTTCACCACACTTGTAACAGACTCCCATTCCCTTCAGGCAAGCACCGGGGTGTTTCTTCCCACACTTACCACAAGATGGATATTCAACCTTTCCCTTCTTCCCCTTATTTCCATTCCCAGATTGATCAGCAGGTCTCTTCTTCTCTTGCTTTGCTTTAAAGTCATAAGACTTAGAGAATTCCTTTTCGGTCTTGATAGCACATGAGACAATGTCTTCGTACGATGAAAAGGACTGTGAGACTAATGCTCGACGGAGAAATGGTTTTAACCCATCAAAGAAACAATCAATCTTACTTCTTGGGTTGCGAATATAATCACCAGCGTACCTCGCTAACCTTGTAAAGTTAGCCTCATACTTTGTGACATTCTCATCCTCCTTTTGTCTTAGACTCAGAAATTGTCTTTCCATATCTGCTCGATGGTCGCGAGGAAAGTATTTTTCTAAAAACAGATCTTTGAACTCCCTCCATTCCATATTTGATACTTCATCATCTTCCTTCATGTTTTGAATTAATGACCACCATTGATCAGCATCTCCAGTGAGGCGGTAAACTGCCATGGTAACTTTTTCCCTTTCACTACTCCCCAAAGCCTGAAATATTTTCTCTAGGGAAAATATCCATTGCTCAGCTACTAAGGGATTTGTACTCCCATTGAACGTTGGTGGTTGTTGTCTCATGAATCGATCTAACATTGATCCTCCACGCTGCGGATCAGGGTGCTCCATACGGGTAAGGTTATTATTCATAACCTGAGTAAGTTGTCCCAGTACGGTGATTAGCTGATCAGCACCAGTTGCATCACCAGCCCCACTATAATTATCTTGAGCAGGAGGGCAATCCCTACATGGAGTGCATGCATTGATACGGTTTCCATTTCTTCCACTAGGCGCCATTTCTAAAAAAAATGGCATAAACTAGATCAGTTTATGCATCAAAATACATAATCCCATACTTATAAAACACTTAACATAAATTGAACTATTTATGGATATAATCCATAATCATAAAAATGTTTTCTTTGAGGAAGTATACACTCATAAACCCTTCATAATGATTTGTAAAGATAGTGAGAGTTATCCTAAGCATATCCCCCGGGAGTGTCGTAACCAAGAGTGCAGCAAGGCCCGTTGTCGTGCACCAGTTCCCGTTCGAGTCTAGCTCAAAGCGGTGTTTTCGGGTTTTACCCCTAGGTACATCTGTGCCAGAGCCGCCTCTACCTGCTCGTATCCAGACAGGGATGTATTGCTCGGAAAACTCACAAAGTCTCTACAATACCAAAATTCTAGGAAGTTCTTCTATACTAATCCTCAAAGTTCATCTTAGGTCTACGTGCTCTAATCAGAGTTTATCTAAATCTAGCTTCCAAGGTTTGTACTAAACTTCCTCTGATACCAACTGTAACGCCCCGACCCCAGCTACCCAGAGTCGGTGCATTAATTACATAACATTGGCATGATCACAAGAAAGATCAAATCTCGAAAGACCGATTGGTTTAGTAGCCTTGGAAACACTAGATATATTCATAAGTTTTGCATTACATCATTAAACGAAAAACTACTACAACAACATATTGTCTCCATAATCCACACTCATATCCCCACATAATATCCCTGCAGGTCATTCATAACTTACTTCTTCACTTCCTGGGAAAAATAAAACAAAGAAAAGGGGTGATCTCAAATGCCCAGTAAGGATAACAATATAGCGGAAACTTTCATAAATAAGAATAAACATTTAAGGCAATGTATAACTAAAACAAAAGCCTTTTAAATATGAACTTTCAACATGGTATGGCATGAATAAAATGAAATAATGCCATTTACTTATTCACATGGATATTCTACTAATCGAATAATCACATGCAAAAATCAATAACCACTTTCATAATGTTGGAATGCATAATGCCAGACTATCATAACCACATAGCCAAGGCCTCGTGCCAAGACTACAAATAAGATTTTGTCAAGGCCTTGTGCCAAGACACTAGTTTGTCTCATGAGACCTACCGATGCATCGAGGAGCTATAGCGGGCTCCACCCGTCACTTATTAAGTCCAATGCATTCCCATATGAAAGGTTTAAACATAACATAAACATTCGTATTAAAACTAGCATACGAAATGTCAATACTTTCACAATAAACTATGAATGGTATAAAAATAGCACATCCACAGTCAAACATATCACAAAACCTTCAATACAATATAGAAGTTTTGTATCATAATAAATCAACTTCAAATAATCTTAAAATCCATCAAAGGATGTTGACATAGATGAAATCAAAATTCTTTTTAAAGAAATATCTCCTTTTATTTTGAAATCATTTAAGATCCATATAAAATAAAACATTTTCTTTGAAAATATTCTTATAAGCTTGTAAGGAAAGCTTTGAAGATTTTATAACGGCGTAAAATAACCGCACCCGCCGTATAAGTTAAAAAAAACATTCTTACCTCAATTCTGTCGAAAAGGTTAAAAAGGACCTTGTTTTGAAAACGACGGAAAGATTCCTTTATAAACCTCTTATAAAAAGTCAAAAAAAGGGTATAAATGACTTTAACCCATATTCTTGTAAATAGTAAAAATGTTTTGAAATACATTTTTAAGAAACATGGATGTGGATGATAAAGAGATCCCAGTAGATTATTACATATAAACAACCTCGGATAAAGAAGAGATTGTGAAATAACCCTTACCTTGTACTTTTTCCTTGGTTGGGGTAGGTTAACCTCCTGTATAATGGTGAAATAATTGTTATTAAATTATACAAGAATCATATATATTAATATGATATCATATATGATCTTTTAACATTGATTTGTTAATAATATCTTAGAATTATCGTCGTTTCGGGTGTTAACTTACTCATTTTCTTTTATATGTTTTGTTACATAAGTCATGTTTGTTGTATCTTATTCATATCCAGAATGATATCAAGTCCTTAAAAATCATTTTTAAATTATAAAATGATAATTATACTTGAATGGATACGATGGAGAATGAATCTCATCGCGTTCGTGGAGACGGTAGTCCGTACGTACGCACGAGCGACAATATCATTCTTTTGATATTAAAATAATATATAAATGAATGGTATATCATATATACAGAATCATTAACATGTTATATTTATTATTTACATGAGTTACACATCATTATTATACCCATCCAAATAATATTATATTGAATAACAATTACACCACGACGTGGAGACGGTAAGCCGTACGTACGCACGTATGGTGACATGTTATTCAAAGGGTGGATAGAATACTGAATATGGTTGTACCATACTTATAATAACATCACAGTATATGTGAGATACTGGAGTTATTATTTTAGAATGGTAAGAACAAAGGAAGAAGAAGTGGAAGAAGAAATGAACTTAGAAAAGGGTGGTGAAATCATTACCTCTTCTTCGGGTTCTTCCTTTTGATTTGATCAAAAGGGCTCCTTAGGTTGGCTTTCTGATCATACTAAGGCCTCTAGGTTGTAGTGAGGGATGTTGTGAGATGATTTGGGCAGAGTTTGGCCGAACAAAAAGGCTTTGAAGGTGTGAAGAAATGAGAAGGAGGAGTGCCCTTTTATAAGAGGGGTGAGGGGCACATTTGGAAAAGCTAGAAATATTAATTTATAATAAATTCATATTCGGTTTATAATGGCTCCAAAGTTGATTATTCAAAGGTAAAGGTGGGGATAGGTCGAAAAACACTCAACCAATAGAATTTAGACAGGTTTGGGTACTTATATTAACCTTATCTTTAAGTATTAACTCTAAGTTAATTAGTTTCACTTTTACAATGTCTCTTTGTATTTTTATATTATATGGTTAATAGACTTACCATATACATACAATCGACCCCCAAGTGGTCCATTAATGATTAAACTATCATAATATAAGTCTCTTGGCCGAACCTTAGATTTTTAGGAATTTAATATCAATTAATAATATAATATTTGTTTTAAGAACTCTTTTATGTCAATTTTGACACTATTCAATAGTTGATTTTTGTGAAACTCATAACAGATTGATTACTTCGAACAAAGTCCAATAAATCAATACTAATATATCATATTATCCTAGAAAATTAGTTTAATTCATTAAAAGTTTCATATTATATTTATTTGGGTATTTATAATATCAATTATTTTAATTTTTCACTATTATAGTAATTACTGCATCATCATTGTGTCATAAATAAAATAACTTATTTAATGTCTAAAAATTATAAATAAAATATCATTTTGTAGGAAATCCTTTTAGCTTTCTAATGAATATTTATAATCTAAAATCCAACATGTATAACCCTATGTAAAAATTGTTCTTCTAAAAGATGTAAGCTTATGCCATTTTTATTTTTATTTTAACTTTATTAATATAATGTGTCATTATCACTTACAAGTGGATCCATGGGGTCCCAAAACAGACCCAAAGATGCCCATGGTCGACCATGTATCAACCAATAGGGTTAAGACACGTTTTAGGGTAATTTAGTATTATTATAATATTATTTTTTTAACCCTTATTTACCGGATTTACCCTTTAACCATGGTAAATAAAATATTTACCGCAGTAATTATTCAAAATGTGTAAAAATAAAAGTTACCTATTTACATAATTTGGAAATCCTGATTCCAAATATGGAATCCATTTTCCTAAATTCAAAACACAGAAGTGGAAGAAATTAATTTAAAATTAATTCCCGCTGTCAAAACAAAAAGCGTGTTTTTAAGAGGTAATAACTATCAAAAGATTGACACTTGTTTATGTTCGGTTTAATTGTAAAATTATGTCCAATGACCAACATTATATTAAATGGTAAAAATATATTCTAAATATACTTTAAAACCACTCAAATTCACAATTTATCACTATTAATTATTTTGATTAAAAAAGTTGTTTTTAATTAAAATTTAGTAATTTTCACTATTCATCAAAATATAAAAGTTATCCGAAAAGTACAAAAATTTCACCCTAGGATAATTTCGATATTCCGAATCCAAAAATGAAGTCCATTTTGAAATATAAAATATATATGATTTCAAAAAGTAGGTATCACTATTTACAACGGCTAGTTTAATTAGTTGTGGTGTGTGTTAGAACTCGAGGTTGCGTACAACACACGCTATCGCATTATTCGAAGGGAAACGTACCGTAGAAGCTTGGGGTGTTACATACCACATAGGAAACACCACATAGATAGAAGAATAATCTCAAAATAGGTACAACTTATGTACATAAGTATAGATGATTAGTCGTATGGCTAGATCATGTTATTATATTTAGAAGAACTACTGCTTACGCACATAGGATCGACAGGTACTAACCCCCACTGACCCACAAAAGATCTGATCCACATCGGATCAGTATGCGCTGACCCATATAGGATCACTGAGCGCTGAAACACACACAATTCAATGATGATCCACACATGATCTGAAGATGACCCACATAAGATCTGTAGATCCTTCAAGTACAGTCAGCCAAAGGGATCCCGAACTAAGCGTGCTTGATTCTGGAAGGATCTCCTCCTCAAGCCATCAGTACAAACTTTTACTTCCACGAAGTCCCATGAAGAACTATCTCAAAGGACCGCCACATTATAAGGGTCCCAACGCAACAGACAATGCTTCATTCGGATGCCTGGTCTGTAAGTTATTAGCATTTCCATTCCAAGGGCCCAGTTGGATTTGAGTTCGATTCAACCAGACCATACTCTAACTTTATCCAAAACTCAAGTGTAGTATACCAAAAGTACCATCTCAATCCAAGAAATCCTGTTCCACAGATGGTTCATCAATTGGACACCTGGTTCTCAAAATATGGAAAAAAGGCGTATCAGGGTCCAGATGGGTCTGGGTCCTGTCCAACCAAGTCGGACTGACCCGGCCCGGCCTACGAGAGTCAGCCCATGTGGATGGGTGCCTTCTGCTGTGGTGGGGCCTGCTCTAGCTATTACCTCAGGGGGGGGAGGCACCCCCACCCACTCGGAATTCCAAATGGTAAAATAGACTGTTCGACCTTTTCCCACCCGGCGGCGACATGTGGCACTGCATGCTGGCACGGGGGACCTGCTAGAGCAGTCCCACTCGGCGTGACGTGGCCGGCCAGGTGCCAACTGGCCTTCAGGTGCGCCACCACGGCTTAGCTGCCGTGACCTCCACCTCGACCGGTGGCGCGGATGTGCACTGCCCCACTACTCCTCCCACAGCCAGTCAGGTGTCGGCCGCTAGGCTGCGCCGCCGTGGCTCGATAGTTGCAACCTCCCCCTCTATCAGCAGTGTGGATGCGCACCGCCTTCTTCCACAGCCCAGTGCAGCTTCATTCTATGCCTGAAAAATGTGTTGTCTATATATTTGCGATCCTCGGGTTGATATCTCCACATCCATATGTCGCGCTCAACAAAACATTGTATATTTCTCGTGCATAATTATTTGGAGATGAAGAACGCATAAATAACGTGCGAAGAACATGAAAAAATGGATAGAAAATATCATGGTATATGTGCGGATCAGTGGCCATGTTTGTTTGGCCATCACCGTTGAGATTCAAGATTACGAATAATCAACAAATAAATGTTTATCAATCTTTAAAATAGACTCCCTACCATGATCTTCCGTTGGAGGTGGCATGAGGAGGAAGATGAAGCATCCTCACTTCTCAAAAATTGGTTTCTTGTTCCTCTTTTGGAGGATTCACTTCATTGTAGGATCTTCTTCATTGGATGATGTTCTTCCTTCAAGAGTTCTTCAGCAAATGTTTTCTCTACATTATCCAACACCCCGGTGGAAGAAGAAATGGGCAATCCAACATGATTAAGTTTAAGAGTTAATTACATGAACAATTAATGTTATTTCATTAATTGGGGGATTCTAAGAGTTAAAATGGTTTATTGGTCAGGTCTTCCCCACCACTAAAATTCAAATGAGAGGTTTCAAATTAATAAAATAAATGTTATTTTATTATTTTATTATTATTTTTACTCTCCCACAAAGAACTGAAAAACCAACATCCACCCTCCACCTACTGTAGTCAAGGTGAAGACTCTCTTAAGAGAGTATCAGTGCTGGGAGTTCAACAGTGTCCTCATATTTCAATTTCAAGCACTGGTTCAAATGTTACAGAACGCCACTCGCACGTTTACTAAGCGTACCTAAAAAAAGATTAGAAATTCATTCCAAGAACACCAGGTCCTAGAATCATGCACCGTCAATTTTCAAAGACTTGAAATACTTCCATATACGAAAAGTACATGAAAAAATCATGGCCATTACATTCTCCCTACGTCATGACATTGCGTCCCCAAAATCCACAACACAAACTAGGAAAACAAGTGGGGGTTCTGAGAATGAATCTGAGTCTCCCAATCCAATGTTCTCTTTAAGAAGTTTTCATGCTATCAATGTACATGCACCATAGGTATCGATCACCCAGGTAGTACTCCCTCATGTTGATCCTCAATCTCTACCAGAACCTCCAAAAACATCGCCCCATCATCAATGTCCAGCTCGACCCATTCATTGTTTTGTGAAGAATCATTTATGTATCTCCTCGGCTAGGATACGTGAAAAACGTCATGCACCCATTTCAACTGAGGGGAAGAGCTAAGCGTTATCACACATCTCCAACTCTTTTGAGGACCTGAAAGGGTCTGAGGAACCTCAGAGATAACTTGTCTCCCATTCAAATATCTGAAAACCTCGTCGAGGTGAGACCCGTATAAATACATCGTTACCATCCTTGAACTCTAGTGGTCTATGTATCCTATCAACATAAGACTTATTCCTACTCTATGCAGTCTTCATCTACTCCTGGATGATCTACACTTTCTCCATGGTAGGTCATACCATCTCTGGTCCCATGAGTGGTGACTCCTTGAGGTTAGTCCAACAGATACGTGATCTACAAGTCTGACCATACAATGCCACAAATGGTTTCATACCGATGGTAGAGGGATAGAAGTTGTTGTATGTTAACTACACCAAGGGAAAGTGATACTCCAAGCTGCGGTTGAAATCAAGGATGCAAGAACACAACATTTCCCCAATGGTCTAAATGGTCCGCTTTGTCTGACCATCCATTTGAGGATGAAAGGAGGTGCTCAATCGAAGCTCAGTCCCAAACACCTCCTACAACACATTATATAGAAAAGAAGTAAAATGTACATCATGATCGGAGATAATCATCGAAGAAACTCAATGAAGCCTTAAAATATCCTAAACGTAGAGGTTTCCCAAGATCTCTACTAATCCCTGATCCTAGATAGATTGGAATTGGGATGACATCGTGAGTCGGTCAATGATCACCTAGAGGGAATCATGTCCCTTGGATGTGAATGGAAGTACTATCATGAAGTCCGTGGAAATTCCATCCCACTTCCAATATGGCTCCACAAGTTGCTGAACTAAGCATGCTGGAACACGATGCTCTGCCTTCACTTGCTTCTAAGTGTGGCACTGTGAGACAAAATATGCCAACGCTTTCTTTATTCCCAGCCACCAGTGCTGACACTGAAGGTCCTAGTATATCTTCTCCAGTCCTAGATGTACCTCTAGAGGGGATGTGTGGAACTCCCTCAACACATCCCCCCAAAGTGCCACTGGTACCATTGGAAACCCTATGAAGAAGATGATGTTCTCCCCACCTTCAGAAAATCCATATGGTGCCTACCCTATGGATATCTAAGCACGTCGAGCCTCGTAGTAATTGTCCCCAAGTTGTGCCTCCATGACTTGCTAAACGAGTGGGAGAGTGACTGTCAGAGACTAGAGATAAGTTAATCCATCTAGATCCACATTGGATATCTGCATTGGGGCTAGATACTCGATCACCTCACTCAGCAACTGTATACTATATCTTTTTCTAAGTGCATCTGATAATGCGTTCCCCTTCCCAAAAGTTTAGACTATCTTAAAGTCAAACTCCTGGAGGAACTAAATCCAATGTTGTTGTATCAAGTTCTATTACATCTAATAGAATATATATACGAGACTATTATGATCAGACTAGACTTTAAAACGTTCTCCCAACAAGTAATGTCACCACATCTTCAAGGTGAAGACCACTGCTGCTAACTCTAGGTCATGGGTAGCATAGTTCTTCTCATTCTATCACAGCTGTCAAGAACCCTACATAATCACTGCTCACTCTATCATTAGGACACATTGATGCCTGGTCCCAGATGTTTCACTCTAAACTACGTACCCAACACCTTCCTTCGGTAACCTCAAGATAGGGGAACTCATCAGTCTCTACCTTTTCTCTTGGAAACTCCACTGGCATTTCTCCGACCACACGAAGGGTTACCCCTTCCTCATCAATGCTGATAAGGGTTCCGCAACTATGGAAAATTATTGCACAAACCTCCAGTAGTAACCAACCAAACCCAGGAAACTCTGCACCTATGTCGAACTCCTGGGTGGCTCCCAAATAAGCACATCCTCAATCATCGTTGGACCCCCTGCAACATTAGCCTCTAAGATGAGGTGTCCCATAAATTGGACATCTCATATCCCAAAGTGTAACTTTTAGAGTTTACCATAAATATGGTGCTCTTAAAGTATATCCAGAACAATATGTTGATGATAGGCATGCTCCACCTCTGTAGTTGAGTATATAAGGATGTCATTGATGAAGACTACCACAAATCGATCGAGGTATGGCTGGAAAATCCTGTTCATGAGTACCATGAACACTATAAGGGCATTGGTCCCACCGAATGTCATAACCAAGAACACATAGTGGACATACCGGCATCTAAAAGTCATCTTATACACATCCTCATCTCATACCCAGAACTGGTGATAGCCTGATCTGAGGTCTATCATTGAAAACCATCGTGCTCCCTTCAGCTGATCAAAGAGTTTGTCAATCCTCAGGAGTGGGTACTTGTTATTCACGATCACCTGGTTCAGGCACTGATAGTTAACATAGAGTCTCAAACTCCCATCTGCCTTCTTGGCCAAAAAAATTGGTGCTACCCAAGGAGAAACCCTAGGCCTAATGAACACCTTTCTTTCCAAGTCCTCTATCTATAATCACAGCTCTCGTAGATCTGCGGGAGCCATCCAATATGCTGGTGTAGATATCAGTTCCATCCTGGGGTACAAGTCAATATAAATATACACCTCTCTCCGAGGAGGTAGACCTAGAAAATCATCAGGGAAAACATCAGTGTACTAGTCCTCAACTACAGGATAGCTCGGACTCTCAACATCAACCACTCTGAGGATAAGGCTACCCAACTGACATGTGATTGGTTGCACCCTACTTCGGGTAAATCCATCCTATGAGGTAAAGTTTCCCTTCTCGTTGGTGAAGGGAAACCTAGTCCCATCCTTGCGGACATACTGCACTTTGTGCCTAATACCGTCGATCTGAGAATGGACTATAGATAACCAATTTATACCCATGATGACGTCATAAGTCCTCGACGCTTCTAGAAGAACATCCCAATCGAAGCTCTCACCTACTATAGTAAGATTACACTACCAGAACCAGTGTGTAATCATTGAATCTTCTCCCACAGGAGTCTGTATCCATAAGGATCGAGCCAAAGGATCCAATGGAATATATGAGCTCCGAACGAGGGCTGTGGTAATAAAATATTGACTGGAAATTGTTTCTATAAGTAATACAGCTAAGGTTGAGTAGACAAATATCATTCCTCGAATCATCTCAGTAGCGTCATGGTCATAGAACATAGCTTCCTAGAGCTGAACTCATCCCTATCCACCTGCTCCCTGTGGTAAGGGTGGAAAACCTAGAGGTGGTGGCGGTAGAACCTCAAATAGCCTAACACCACCTACTACATGGCCAGCTCTACTACCACGTCTGCCTGCTGACAGTGGACCTCCTAGATCGAATATTCACCTCTAATGTTGCAGTCATTCGACCGTCTGCTGGTCGTTTGTATGAAGGGTCATGCAGTCATGAGACATGTGACCATGCCTGCCATGCGAGTAACACTGCCTACTCCTCAAGTGTCCTCATCTATCTCAAGAGCCCCGCACAACCGACCTTGAATCCTTCGATCATCCACCTGTAGGTCTGGTCCACTTGGACCTCTACATCATCTGTCTACTGGCACCTACAGATGACTCTTCTGCGTGTCGTCTAGTGGTGGGTCTTAGTGCTTGTTACAGCTCATCATGGAAGAATTCTATGAAGAGTTCTCTCTCTAACACCCTCTCTTGTGTCAGGATGCTGAGATAAATCATTTAAGCTCTAATTTCCCATCTGAGAAACTGCTCAAAGGTTTGGGCCTTGATGAAAGGGTCATGCACCATGTTAGTGGAGTAGCGCGTGAGTTCAGTGAACCTAGATGAATACTAAGACACAGTCATGTTTCCCTATTGCAAGTGGAGAAGCCCTTGTATACGCACTGTGCGTAAAGTTTCTGGGACAAACTCTGCCCTGAATATGCTCTCAAATTCTTCCCAGAGGAGGGTCACCTCGTCATATACCTGATGTATCAAGCTTCACCATCTTCTCACAGCTGCCTGAAGAAGACTAGCGGCCTAGATCTTCCTGAGATCAGTTATTGTCCCTACCGGTCGAAAAAATCTAACCACAGCCTCCAGCCAGTCCTCAGGAACATGTGGATCTGCCTCTCCCCAGAACCTCAGTGGACTCTAGCACTGAAACTCATGAAACACGCTCAAGAGGAATTCACTCTCTGATCTTAGGGATGGTTGCATCGTATTACCAATGGGTAGTGGTGTTGTTGGTACACCACCGGATGTTATAACTGCCAAAAGGGGGCCCTGTACCGAAGCCTCATCGCTCGGTGGGCTTTCATCGCGTAATCTACATAGAACTCTGGATGGCTGTCTTTGTAGAGGCATCCTAGAGAAAACAGGTGCACCATGGTTAATAAGTTATACCTGGTGAGCTGACACAAATAGATCACAAAGAAAACTTTTAAAACACACACACGCCATTTGTGTTTTCATGCACTAAGTCGGAAATAAGAAGTCAGGGTAATGGTTTATGGATACATCATCCACCGCACCAACACTGGATTCCCCAAACTGATAATCGCACTTAGAACACCTTACACAATTTCCAATTAAAAGATCAGAGTCTATGTTATATGGTAGAATCGACTCCTTTGATACCAATTTTTCACGACCTGTCCCCTAGGGCATATGTCGTGACTACCACAATACTGCATTCCATAGGCCAGGGGTTGGCGACTAGCACTAGAAATGCATATCCTTATAACCAGGAAGATATTACCTTTTAACCTGAAAACTTACACAATGCATGCACACAACAAGATACAAGAACAAGTAATCTATATAGTAAATAGGGTGAGTATAGTTAGTAAAGGGGTCGGAATACAAGCCCAAAACATAAAATACATGTAATACTAAAAACAACTATTGTGAACACCCAAAACGGATCCTACATGAAGGGTAGGTATAGCTCTAGAACTACCATCTATGTGGTAAGTCTCATCAAATGGTCCTCCTCTGAGCAGCCTCTTATCCTGGCACCCTCATCCTGATCAATGATGTCTGTCATCAACACAAGACACAACATGGTGTGGGAGTAGCCTGTGTAGGGGTGAGTACAACAATACTTAGTAGAGACCCTAAGACCCTCGTAGGTCTCACAGAGTTCCACAAAAGAAATACCACCAAGAAAGACCCCAATCTCAAATCAGGAATCAATAGACATATACAATACTTAGGTATATTCCCATATATATACATAAGTTATCATGGTAGACTCATCTCATATATGAGGGAAGAATACCACAGTGGTAATTCCATGAAGGTAGAAGTACCACACATGTAAAACCATAAAGCTAGAAGTACCACACAAGTAACACCATTGAGACATCACCACGAAGGTAGAAGTACCACATAGGTAACACCATGAAGACATCACAACGAAGGTCGATGTACCACAAAAGAAACACCACGTAGATAAAATACTTATATAAAAACATGTATAACTTAAGTACAGAAGTAAATATGATTAGTCGTAAAGCTAGATCATCTCATTCTGTTAAAAAGCACTACTGCTGACCCACACAGGATCGACAGGTACTTAATCCCCACTAACCCACACAGGATTGGTATGCACTGACCCACATAGGATCGATGAGCTTTGAACAACCCTAGATATGAATATTACCCACACATGATCTTAAGATGAAACACACATGATATGTAGATTCATCTAGAACAGCCAGCCACAGGGTTCCCGCACTAAGAGCGCTTGATTTCAGAAGGATCTTCTTCTCAAGCCATCATTCGATACTTCAACTGCCACAAACTCTGACGAAGAAGTATCTCAAAGTAATGCTATGTCTTATGTGTCGCAATGCAACAAACGACATGTCAACCGTACACTATGTCAGTATGTTATTAACATTTATATTGTGAGGACCTGGATGGATTTGTGTTCGATCTAACCCAGCCATACACCAACGTTATCCATAAATCAAGTGGATTATACTAAGAGGACCTTCTTTATCTAAGGAATCCTGTACCGTAGATGGTTCATCAAATGGATGACTGGTTCTCATGATAAGCCCCAAAAGGTGTATCTGGGTCCAGAATGTCCTCGGTCCGGCCCGAATGGACAGGGCCGCGGTCCGACCTGACTCGCAAAGGGGGCGGATGGGCCCACTGGGTGCCACCCCCAGGGCTTGTCCCGCATGGCTGGGTGAGGTCCACTGTGGTGGGGCCAGCCCGAGCTGCAACCTGGGGGGAGGCGCCAGCCCCCCCCCCCCCCCCACCCAACTGAATTCTGAATGGTCTAATGGACCGTTCGGCTCTGGCCAACCCAGCGACACCGCCTGCTGTAACACGGGACCTACTGAAGCGGGCCCGATTGGCATGACATGGCCGGCTAGAAATTTGGACGTCTCCCCTTTCAGCGGTGCAACAACACCATTGTTCCTCCCGTAGCCGGCCGGGTGCTGGCCGCCCTCCAGGTGCACCACAAGAGCTTAGAAACAACATCCTCCTCCTCTACCAGCGAAACTGATGTGCACTACCCCGCTGCTCCAACTGCTACCAGCTAGGTGCCGACCGCCCTTGTGTGCCGCTGTGGCTCGACATCAGCTACCTACTCCTCTATGAGCGGGGTGGATGCACGGCCCCATATTCCACGTGGCCGGTCGGCATGCCTACTACAGCCTTCTTCCACAGGCAAGCACAACTTCATTCTATGCCTGAAAAATGTGTCGTCCACATATTCCTTGTAATTCCCTGACCCCAAAATCCCAGAGTCGGTGCATTTTTATGTATCCTTTTCATGGTCACAAAAGATCAAGTTTCTAATGAACGATTAGTTTATTAGACTTAGAATTACTAGATACATTCATAAGGTTTACATTACATCATAAAATAGAAAACTACAACAACCTTGTTTCCATAGACAACACTGATATCCCATAGAATATCCCTATAGGTCAGTGATAATATAATTCTTCATATCCTTTGAAAAATAAAATATATAAAGGGGTGAGCTCAGATGCTTGGTAAGGATAACAATATTGCCGAAATTTTCATAAACAAGCATAAAAATTTACGGCTATGTATAGAACTAAAAGAAAATCCTTTTCATCATAAACTTCATCATAATATGGAAAATATAAATCAAAATAATTCCATTTATTTACTCAATTGGATATTCTACTAGTCTAATAATCATATGAAATAACAATAGCCACTTTCATAACGATGGAATGAATAATGCCAGATTTTCAAAACCACGTAGTCAGGGATTTGTTCCAAGACTACAAATATGATTTTGACAAGGCCTTATTCCAAGACACTAGTTTGTCTCATGAGACCCTCCGATACATCGAGGTGCTATAGAGGGCTCCACCAGTCACTTACTAAGTCCAATGCATTCCTCATACGAAAAGGTTTAAAAATAACATAATTATTTGTATTAAAACTAGCATATGAAATGTCAATACTTTATTCATAAACCATGAATGGTATGAAAATAGCACATCCAAAGTCAAACATATCACAAAACCTTCAATACAATATGGATGTTTTGTATCATAATAAATCAACTTCAAATAAGTTTACAATCCATCAAAGGATGTTGACATAGATGAAATCCAAACATTTTTTTGAGAAATATCTCTTTCTATGTTGAAATAATTTAAATTTCATATAAATATAAAAGAAAAAAATTTAATTTGAATATATTATTATTATCTTGTAAGGGAAGCTTCGATGATGTTAAAACAATGGAAAATAGCCACACCTGCCGTATAAGTTAAAAAAAATTCTTACCATAATTTTGTCGAAAAGGTCAAAAAGTACCTTGTTTGGAAAAGGATGAAAATATTCCATTCAAAAAAATATAAGTTCAAATAATGGTATAAATTAATTAAACCATTGTATATTAAATAGTAATTTTTTTCAAATACATTTTCAAGATACATGGATGTGGATGATAAAGAGGTCCTAGCAGCTACTTACATAAAAACAACATCAGATTATAAATAGATTGTGAAATTAACCCTTACCTTGTACTTTTTCTTGGTCGAGGGTAAGTTAACCTCCTGTATAATGGTGAAATAATTTTTATTAAATTATAAAAGAATCATATACAGTAATATTATATCATATATGGTCTTTTAACATTGCTTTATTAATAATATCATAGTATTATCGTCATTTTGTGTGTTAAGTGATTCACTTTCCATTATATGCTTTGTTAAGTATGTAATGTTTGTTATGGATAGGATATATCATATTAATATTCATAATGATATTATGTCTTTAAATATTGTTTTTAATAATCTAATGAAAATTAGTCTTGAATGGATACGATGGGGAATGAATCTCATCGCGTTTGTGGAGATGGTAATCCGTACGTACGCACGAGCGACAATATCAATATTTTGATAATAAAATAATATATAATTTGATAGTATATCATATATACAGAATAATTATCATGTTATATTTATTATTTAAATAAATTTCACATCACTATTATACCCATCCAAATAATAATGGATTGAATAACAATTACACCACGTCATGGAGACAGTAAGCCGTACATACACACGTATTGTGATATGTCATTCAAAGGATTGATAGAATAATGAATATGGTTGTAACATATTTATAATAACATAAAAATATATTGAAGATACTGGAGTTATTATTTTAGAATGTAAACAACAATGAAATTGGATGTGGAAGAAGAAAGGAACATGAAAGTGGTGATGAAATATTAACATCATCTTCGGATTTTCATTTTGATTTGATCAAAATGGCTCTTTAGGTTGGCTTTCTGACTAAAGTAAGGAATCTAAAATGAAGGTAGGATAGTTGGGAGGGTATTTGGGCTGTGGTTGTCTGAGAAAAAATGCTTTTAGGGTGTTAATTAGAGAGAAGTAGGTGTGCTCTTTTATAAGATGGGTGAGGGGAACCTTAGGAAAAGCTAGAAATGTTATTTTACAATCAAATCATTTTCGGTTTTTAATGGCTTGATATTGAATTATTTATAGGGTAAGGAGGGTTTGGGTCAAAAAACACTCAACTAATAGGTTTTAGACAGGTTTGGGTCACTATATTAACATTATCTTTTTGATTTAACTGTTAGCTAAATAGTTTGACATTTACCATATCTCTTTTTATTTTTATATTATATTGTTAATAAACATACTAGAAACTTCCAAGAAAACCCCAAGTGGTTAATTAATGATACACCTATCTTTATATAAGTATTTTTTTCCAAACCTTCAATTTTTATGAATATAATATTAATTAATAATATAATCTTTGTTTTAAAAAAAATTATGTCAATTTTGACACTATTTGGAATTTAGTTTTTCCTAACTTTATAACAGCATTATTACTTCGAAAAAATTCACATAACCAACCCTAACATATCATATTAACCTATAAAATTAGTGGAATTAATAAAATGTCCAAAATTACATTTATTTGGATATTTATAATGTAAATTATTTTAATATTTCATTAATTAGGTAATTTTTGAATCATCATTGTGTCATAATGAAATTTAATTATTTAATTTATAAAAATTATAAATAAAATACCATTATGTAGGAAATCATTTTAGAATTATAATGAATATTTATTGTTGAATTTATCTTATGTGTAACTCTATATTAAAAATGGATTAGTTATTAAACATTGAATTCAACACTTTTAACTCTTTGAAAAATATAATAATAAATGTCCTAATCTAATCCAACTGGACCTCAAGGATCATATTTTATTCCTAAGGTTGCTTTTGGTTTAACTATTATTTTCCAATATAATTAGGATATGTGTTAGGGAAATAATAATATCATTTTTACCCTTAATTACCCTATTTACTTATAACTGTGGTAAATAAAAGTAAAAATTTACTATTCACCCAAAAATTATTTTCATCTTATTGAACTACATTTTACTTAATGATATCAATCGTGTCTCCCGAATTTTTAAAATTCTACCCACAGAAGTTGTAAAATTATGTTTTATGTAAATTTTCAAATGCTCCTAGGAGGTGGATAAAAGACTGTAAAAAGTTCAATAAAATTTATGTATATATATATAATTATTATAATCTGACTCTAAAGAATTTCATTGAGCTTATGTAGGTATTATGTATCTATTTTTACCTAAAATAAATAATTATTAAAATACAAATTCAGGTTTAAAAAATAATTTAGTGTTTTTCACTATTCATCAAAAAATTGAATGTTTTCAAAAAACAAAAACAAAAAATTCACCCTAAGTTAATTTCGATATTCCAAATCCAAAAATGAAGTACATTTTGAATGATAAAATTTATAAAATTTTATAAATTGGGTATTAATATTCATAATGGCTAGTTTGATTGGTTGTAGTGTGTTAGAACTCGAAGTTGTGTAAAACACACGCTATTGTATTATTCAAAGAGAAGCATACTGTGGAAGCTTGGTGTGTTACATTCTCCCATACTTAAAATAATTTCATCCTTGAAATTTCTAGAATATTAATAGATAAAAAGACTCGGGCAGTTCTTCATCATAAGTTCGTCAGGTTCCCACGTTGCCTCTTCCATCTTATGGTTTCTCCATAGATCTTTTACCAGACGAGTCATCTGGTTTATCAACACTTGTTCTCTTGTATCAAGAACCTTGACAGGCTCTTCACAATAAGACAGATCAGGTTCAAGTTCTAATTCCTCAAAGGTATTACAAGTGTTGGTTCAGGCATGTATTTTCTCAATAGTGATACGTGGAACACATCGCGAACTTTGGAGAGACTTGGAGGCATTTCCAAATGGTAAGATATAAACCCAATTCGTTCTAGAATTTCGAAAGGTCTGATGTACCTTCGACTAAATTTTTTATTATTACCGAAACATATAACACCCTTCCACGGAGATAACTTCAAGAGAACATGACCTCTACCTAAAATTCCAAATCCTTCATTTGGTTATCACCATGCCTCTTCTGCCTACTTTGAGCTTCTTTGATGTGGTTTTGGATTACCTTCACCTTTTCCATCATTTCCTACACAAGTTCTAGGCATACTAGTTTTCTTTCACCAACATCATCCCAACAGGTTGGGGTGCGACATCTCTTTCTGTATAATGCTTCATATGATGCCATCAGAATACTTGAATGGAATATATTATTATAGGAAAATTCTACCATTGGTAAATATTTATCCCACATACCTTGAAAGTCAAGTGATCTTGATCTCAACATGTATTCTATGGTTTGAGTAGTTCGTTCTGATTGTCCATCAGTTTCAGGGGTGTAGGAAGTGCTCAATCAATGTTCAGTATCTAGGGATTTATAAATACAGTTCCAAAATCTTGATGTAAAATTCAGATCATGATCAGACACAATTGACAGGGGTACACCATGAAGTCTCACAACATCATTAATATACATTCTTTCTAGACCATCAACTGGTAAATCTTCCCTTATATCAAGAAAATTTGCTGACTTGGTAACGCGATCAACAATGACCCATATTGCATCATTCCTTCTAGGAGTATTTGGTTGTACCATGTCAAAGTCCATCATAATATTTTCCCATTTCAACTAATGTATGGGAAGAGGTTTCATGACTCCTCTAGACTGTTTCTTTCCAGCTTTCACTTGTTGAAAAACCATACTACTTGACAAAAAAATTAGCAATCTCCCTTTTCATGTTGTCCCCCCAAAAATTTTCCTTCAAATCTATAAACATTTTAGTGATCCCAGGGAGCATATAAAATTTGGAACTATGAGCATCATCCAACAATTCTTTTTTTTGATCAGGTATATCGGGAACACAAAGTCTCTTCCCTAATTTCAAAATTCCATCTTCATACACAAGGTCACTCAATCTGTCATCTTTCACACCTTCAATATTCTTTTTAAACTCTTCATCACCACTATGAGAACTCATTATAATTTCTAGTAAAGATGGTTTGGAAACCATTTAAAATAGTATTGATGTTTCACCTTCCATGCTGATTCCTATGTCCATCATTACTAGATACATGTATATAGGATCCTTTTAAACTCTCATATTGTTCAAAACTCCATGATCTTTTCTACTCAAATAATCTTCCACCTTATTTTCCTTCCCTGGGAGGTAGTGTATAGTGAAATCATAATATTTGAGTAGTTCAATCCATCTCCTTTGCCTCATGTTGAGTTCTTTATGTGAGAAAATATACTTCAAACTCTTGTGATCAGTATATATTTCACATTTTTCAACAAAGAGATTGTGTCTCCAAATCATTAAGGAAATAATTACAGCTACTAACTCAAAATCATTAGTACGATATTATTGTTCATGAATTCTTAGCTTTCGTGATGCATAGGAAATAACCCAATTATTCTGCATAAGGACACAACAAAGTTCTTTCTTTGAAGAGTCACTATAAATAACAAACCCATCATTCCCTGATTGTAGAGTCAGGATGGGAGCATTGAATAATATTCACCTCAATTCTTCAAAACATTATTCGCACTCTTTTGTCCAAAAAAATTTAACCCCTTTTCATTAGAGATTTGTTAATGGGTTAGCCAATAGTGAAACATTCTGGACGAAAGTCGATAATAACATGATAAACCAATAAAACTGCGTACCTCAGTTATACATGTCTGTGCTGGCCATTATTGTATTGCTCTTTTCTTAGAAGGATCAATAGAGATTCCACCCGTAGAGACAATACGACCAAGAAAAGAAATCTCTTGAATCCAGAATTCACACTTGCTAAACAACCCATATATTTTGTGTCTTCTAAGATTTTTCAGGATAATGCGCAAGTGATTTTCATGATCTTCGTAGATTTTGGAGTATACCAAGATATCATCAATAAATACCACTATAAATTCATCAAGATATTCTTAGAAAACTCTATTCATTAGATTCATGACGACAGATGGTGCATTAGTCAAAACAAAATGTATTAATGTAAACTCGTAATGCCCATAACTAGTTTGAAATATTGTTTTCGGAATGTTTTCCTTAACCACACACAACTGACGGTATCCAGATCGAATTTTAAACTTTGAAAAGTATTAAGCTCTATGAATTTGGTCAAATAAATCATCAATGTGAGGTAGGGAATACTTTTTATTTGTTTTTATAGCATCGATATCCCTGTAGTCAATGCAAAACCTCATAGATCCATCTTTCCTCTTCACAAAAGGACATGGGATCCCAATGGAGAAACACTAGGGAAAATAAATCCCATATTAATCAATTACTCTAGCTGTTTTTTAGTTCCACTAATTCCACAGTGGCCATTATTTAAGGGGTCATCGATATGGGCCTTGATCCATGGATTAAATCAATGGAAACCTCAATTTCTCATTCTGGAGGATGCCTAGGTAAATAAAATGGAAACAAATAAACATATTCTTTAACAATAGGTAAATCCTCTATTTAAACATTCCTTTCCTCAGCCACATATATTTCATTCTATTCCTCCCCAATAATTGTGTTCAGTTGAGCTACTGGGGGTGGATCTAGATAATAATTAGGCGGTGACGATTCTACTCTAAATTTAAGGTGTTCATTATCGTCATCATAAAAAATAGTAACCTCCTCCTTATTATAATAAAATTTTGCATCATGGTCTGAAATCCAATCCATACAAAGGATTATATCAAATTTAATCATTGGTATGGCGATGACATCATCAGATAAGTAACATTTATAGGCCTTAATGGGAACTGATTCACAAAACATTGTAGCAATGATACTTCTCTTAGGAGTTTTCACTAACAACTCCCTTGTTAAATGAAATAGGAAATATCTAATTTTCTTAGAAAAATGGGAAGATATGAAACAATGCGATGATCCAAAATCAAATTAAGAATGGGATAAACTTTAGGAAACAATTAAATTACCTGCGACCATGTCTTTCGGAGCATCATCCTCAGCAGTAGTGATAGCATAATCTTGGCCTTGATCCCTTGTAATTTTCTGAGGTAAGATCCCCTGATGCTTATGAAATTCATTTTTATAATTCCCCCTTTCTCTAAAATTGTATCATTCAACATCGACAACCTCTTTCTTCCCCTTGTAATCATGATCTTGGTGGCATTTTCACCACACTTGTAACAGGCTCCCATTCCCTTTAGGAAACTACCATGGTGTTTCTTCCCACATTTACTGTATGATGGATATTCAACATTCCCCTTCTTACCCTTATGTCCATTTCTAGAGTGTTCAATAGATCTCTTATTCTCTATATTTTCTTTAAAGTCGTAAGACTTAGAGAATTCTTTTTCATTATTGATAGCACATGAGAAGATATCTTCGTATGATGAGAAGGATTGTGAGACTAATGCTCGGTGGATAAATGGTTTTAACCCATCAATGAAATGATCAATCATACTTATTTGTTTATGTATATAATCTATAGCATGCCTCTCTTACCTTGCAATGTTAGCTTCATACATTGGGACATTCTCATCCTCCTTTTTCCTCAGACTCAAAAATTGCCTATCCATATCTGCTAAATGGTCATGAGGAAAGTATTTTTCTATGAAAATTTCATTAAACTCCCTCCATTAAATGTTTCATACTTCATCAACTTCCTTTGTGTTTTGAATAAATGACAACCATTGATCAGCATCTCTAGTGGGTTGGTAAACTGCCATTACAACGTTTTCCCTTTTGCTACTCCCCAAGGCATGGAGTATTTTCTCTAAGGATGTTATCCATTTATCTTCTACTAGTAGATTTTTAACCCCATTGAATGTTGGTGGTTGTTGCCTCATGAAGTGATCTATCATTGATCCTCCACACTGTGGATCTGGGTGCTCCATATCAGTAGGGTTATTATTCATAACCAGAGTCAATTGTCCCAGTATGGTGATTAGCTGATCAGCACTTGTTGCATCACCAGCAGCACTATAATTATCTTTAGGAGGAATGAAATCTCTACATGGAGTGCGTGCAATGATACAGTTTCCATTCATTCCATTAGGTTCCATTTCTAAACAATGGAATAAACTAGATTAGTTTATGAATTGAAATACATATTTCCAAACTTGTAAAACACTTAACATTTATTGAAGTGTTTACGGATATAATCCATTATCATAAAAATGTTTTTTTGAGAAAGCATATACTCATAAACCCTTCATAATGGTTCAAAAATAAAATGGGAATAATCCTAAGCATATCCCGTGGGAGTGTCATAACCAAGAGTGCAGTAAGGCCCATTGCCGTGAACCAGTACCCATTCGAGTCTAGCTCAAAGCAGTGTTTTCAAGTTTTACCCCTGGGTACATCTGTTCTAGAGCCGCCTCTACCATCTCATATCCATATAGGGATGTATTTTCTTGGAAAACTCACAAAATATCTACAGAACCAAAATTCTAGGAAGTTCTTCTATACTAATCCTCAATGTATATCTTAGGGATATGTGCTCTAATCAGAGTTTATTTAAATCTAGTGTCCATGGTTTGTACTAAACTTCCACTGATACCAAATGTAATTCCCTGACCACTGAATCCCAAAGTCGGTCCATTATTACGTATCATTTTCATGATCACAAAAGATCAAGTCTCTAAAGACCTATTAGTTTAGTTGCGTTGGATGTACTAGATAGATTCATAAGGTTTACATTACATCATAAAATAGAAAACTACAACAACATTGTTTTCGTAGACAACACTGAGATCCCATAGTCTATCCCTGAAGGTCAGTCATAATATACTTCTTCGCATCCTGGAAAAAATAAAACATATAAAGGGGTGGGATCAGATGCTCAGTAAGGATAACAATATAGCGGAAGAATTCATAAATAAGAATATACATTTAATGAAATCTATAAAACTAAAACAATGGAATTTTCAACATAATATTCAACATAACATGGAAAATATAAATAAAAATAATTCTATTCACTTTGTCACATGGATATTCTACTAGTTGAATAATCACATGAAATATCAATAGTGACATTCATAATGATGGAATGCATAATGCCAGATTTTCATAACCACATAGTCAAGACCGTCTACCAAGACTACAAATAAGATTTTGTCAAGGCCTTGTTCCAAGACACTACTTTTTCTCATGATACCTACCGATGCATCGAGGAGCAGTAGCGGGCTCCACCCATCACTTACTAAGTCGAATGCATTCCTTATATGAAAAGGTTTAATCATAACATAAACATTCGTATTAAAACTAGCATAGGAAATGTCAATACTTTATCCATAAACCATATATGGTATAAAAATAGCACATCCACAGTCAAACGTATCACAAAACCATCAATACAATATGGAATTTTTGTAACATAATAAATCTACTTCAATTAGGCTTATAATCCATCAAAGGATGTTGACATAGATGAAATCAAATCATTTTTTTACGAAATATATCTTTCTATTTTGAAATCAATTAAAAGTCATATAATTATAAAAGAAAAAATTTAATTTGAAAATATTCTTATAATATTTTTATGGAAGCTTTCATAATGTTAAAACGAATGAAAATGGCCGCACCCGCCGTATATTTTAAAAAAACATTCTTGCCTTAGTTTTTTCAAAAAGGTCAAAAGTACCTTGATTGGAAAACGATAGAAAGATTCCTTTGAAAAACATATAAGGTCAAATAAGGGTATAAATTACTTTAACCCATGGTATATTAAATTTTAAAACTTTGTTGAAATATATTTTTAAGATACATGGATGTGGATGATAAAGAGGTCCCAGCAGACACTTACATAAAAACAACCTTCTATAATAAAAAGATTGTGAAATTAACCCTTACCTTGTACATTTCCTTGGACGAGGTTAGTTTAAACTCCATTAAAATGTTGAAATAATTTTTATTAAATTATAAATTATTCCTATATATTAATATGATATAATATATGGTCTTTTAACATTGTATTGTTAATAATATCTTTTTATTATTGTTGTTTTGGGTGTTAACTGATTCATTTTCCTTTATATGATTTGTTACATAAGTAATTTGTTTTATGGATAGGATGTATCTTATTCAAATTAAGAATGATATTATGTCTCTAAATATTATTTTTAATCATCTAAAGAAAATTTGTCTTGAATGGATACGATGGGGAATGAATCTCATCACGTTCGTGGAGACGGTAATCCGTACGTACGCACAAGCGACAATACCATTATTTGGATATTAAAATTATATATAATTGGATGGTTTATAATATATAAAAAATTATTATCATGTTATATTTATTATTTACATGAATTACACATCATTATTATACCCATCCAAATAAAAATGTATTGAATAACAATTACACCACGACGTGGAGACTGTAAGTCGTACATATGCACGTAAGGTGATATGTCATTAAATGGATGGATAGAATATTGAATATGGTTGTACCATATTTATAATTTAATCATAGTATTTATAAGATACTGGAGTTATTATTTCATATTGGAAACAACAAAGAAAGATGAAGTGGAAGAGGAATGAAACTTGAAAGAAGTGATGAAATATTTACCTCTTCTTCAGGTTCTCTCTTTTGATTTGATCAAAAGGGATCCTTAGGTTTCATTTCTGACTAAATTAAGGACTCTGGGACGAAGGAATGACATTTGATAGGGTATTTGGGTAGGGTTTGTCTGAGCCAAATGGTTTTGATGGTGTGAATTAGAGAGAAGGATGAGTGCCCTTTTATAAGAGTGGTGAGGGGCACCTTAGGAAAAGCTAGAAATATAATTTTATAATAAAATAATTTTCGGTTTATAATGGCTCAAAAATGAATTATTTAAAGTCTATGGTGGGGATGGGTCGAAAAACACTCAACCAATAGGTTTTAGGCAGGTTTGGGTCACTATATTAACTTTATCTTTTAGATTTAACTCTTAGTTAAATAGTTTGACATTTACCATGTCTCTTTGAATTTTTATATTATATGATTAATAAACTTAGTATAAACTTCCAAGATAACCCCAAGTGGTTCATTAATTATATACCTATAATTATATAATTATTTTTTCCGAAATTGTTTTATGAATAGAATATCAATTAATAATATAATATTTGTTTTAAAAACAATTTTATGTCAATTTTGAGACTATTTGGTATATTTTTCTCTAAATTCATAACAACAATATTACTTAAAAATAAACTCCTCTAACCATCCCTAACATGTCATATTAACCTATAAAATTATTTTAATTCATAAAAAGTATCAAATTACAATTAATTGAATATTTATAATATCAATTATTTTATTACTACATAAATTATGTAAATAATGCGTCATCATTGTGTCATAAATAAATTTAAATATTTAATTTCTAAAAATTATAAATAAAATACCATTATGTAGAAATTTTCTTTACATTTCTAATGAATATTTATAGTAGAATTTATATTGTCACGACCCGTCCTCGGGGCCCATGCCGTGACTACCCGAAGCCCGCCTTCCATAGGCTAGGGGCTGGCGACTAGCACCAAGGCGTAAATCCCGGTAAAAAGGGAAGGGATTTCCTTTGTAAAGTAAACAAGCACCACAGAGTAAGCAAGTGAAAAAAAGTAAACACTAAGTAAAAGCTGGTACAACAGTAAGTGCGGAAAAGTAAAGGGGGCCGGAAATACAAGCCCAACTGTAAAGTACAACTGAAAGGGGAAAAACAGCAACTGAAAAGTAAAGCCGCATCGTCGAGCCATCCTCTCGAAGTCCCACCTGAAGGGTGAGTACAGTTAGCCTCCGCAGCTCCTCGGTCCACCTCCAGGTACCGTCCTACTCCGCGAGTCTCCACCGTGATCAGCACTTTCCGTCGTCTGCAACCAACACAACGTAGTGCGGGCATAGCCCGTCCAGGGGTGAGTATAAGCTACTCAGCAGGGACCCCGAGACCCCCAAAGGTCTCCCAGAATCCAAAAAGGATAAACCACAAAGGAAAGATACAATCACGTAGTAACATCTGACACGTCTTAGGTATATGCCCATACATATACCTAAGTCATCAATTCCAGTACGCTCCAACCTCCGAGCCCAAGTACAACCCAGTCCACACAGGAAAGCATACGTATTCCACACAGGAAAGAAAAACGTAATCCACACAGGATAGCACAACAAAATCCACACAGGAAGGCAAATAGGTTTCAGCTCACACAGGTATACTTATTCGAATGACGATAGAGATGGTCACTGATCCATCTAAGTCGTCGGACCCACGAAGGATCGATAGGTACTAACCCCCGCAAAGACCAACACAGGATCGGGCCCACACAGGACCTGTAGGCGCTGGCTCACACAGAACCGCTGAGCGCTGACCCACAAAGGATCGGACCCACACAGGATCGGTAGCAATGATTCACACAGGATCACTGAGTGCCGAAGTCGTCGTTGTCGAATCCACTGAGGATCTCTGCATAGTCGTCGTCGTGACAGTAGCAGTCGCAGCCAGCTCTACGGTTCCTGCAAACAGCAAGCTCGTTCGGAAGGGTCCGCTCCACGAGCCGAGAGGCTGATACATCAACTGACACATAGTCCAGAGTTGATGTATCCAAATGTTCTGTATCGTCAACAGGAACTCGACGTCGCAAACGGCGCATCAATCGGACGCCCGGTCTGCGAGTTATTGGCTTTTTCGTCCCAGGGTCCCGGTTGGTTTTTAAGGCAAAACCAACCCGACCGTACTCCACCTATGTCCAAACCTCGGGCAGAGTAAGCCAATAGATCCGTCTCACCTAGAAAAATTCAACAAAGTCGATGATACTTCAATCGGACGTCTGAAGCTCAAGATATGAGTGTTTCCGCTCCGAGGGCCCGGTTGGTTTCGTGTACGAACCAACCCGGCCGAACTCAAAGTATTCCGAGGCCTTGAGTGTGCTATATTGAAACGACCGAATCGATCCAAGGATCGCATCGCCGCTGACAATGCATCGTTCGGAGGCCCGTAGCTCATGTTATGAGCAAAAGACCGAAAACATCCGGAGACGGGGGGTCTGGGCCCGGACCGACCCGGCCCGGCTAGGGCGGCCCGGCCCGGCCTGGGTGTGACACGGCCGGCGGGTCGGCTCGGCTCGGCCGAGCGGCCGAGCAAGGGAGCCGCGGGGCATGAAGTCCACGCTAGAAGAGAAGCCGCGACCCACGTGGGGCCGCGCTGGATCAGCGGACGCGGCTTTGCCGCGTCCCGTGTGTGCCGGACCCACGTGGTCGCGGGTCCGTTGGCCGCCGCCGCCGCGGCTTCAACCGCGGCGGCCCTGTCTGTCGGTGCGTCGGGCCGCTGCCACGTCGGCGACCCGCGCCGACGGTGGGTTCCGCAGGCCACCCGAGTTGCTCCGGTGGTCCGATTTCGTTTCCTTCTGTGCCGTAGCTCCTCCCTGGTCCCGTACTGCACTGTGGAAACAACGAATCACCTCTGCGGCATGTTTTGTCATCACCCTCCAATCCGAACGTCAATGAAGAACTGCGGAGGGTTGTCGGGCCATGTTTGTTTGGACCGCACCCTCTGCTTTAGGTGATAACAATCAGGAAGAAATAAATTATCATATGAAAACGTAACAAGATACAATTTAATAAATTAAAGTTTCACTTGATCTAGGTTCTTTGTTTTAGGATGAAGCATCCAAAGAAATATAAATTATTTCACAAAAAACCTCTACCTCTCCGTAGTCGTCGAGCGTGCGTTCTTCACGGAATTGATCGTCGCGGAGGGAGGTGATCGTCGCATCGCGGAAGTGCATCGTGTCGTCGCGGAAGGGCGTCGCGTCGTCGTGGAAAACGATGTTGCGTCGACGAACTCAAGCAGATGGTGATCAGAGATCGTTGTGGGGAAGAACGTCTCAGAATAAGCGTCGTCAATCTATGAGGGTGATGACGTTCTTCGCATTCTTCGCGTTCTTCGCGTTCTTCGCGAAGGAGGATGAAGGCACAAAATTTTTGTCAAAACCCTCTCAACGAGCAATCCTCAAGAAGTCGTGCGTTGGTCTTATTTTATTATTACGCCAACGGATTGTAAACAGGTTATGAAATGATTAAATTAATTCATATAAATAATTTAATGAAGATAACCGCCCAATTAATTTGTGCGTTAAGAATTTAAGAAAACGCGTCAGTTGACTTTCATAATGACGGGTTTTCGTGGGGGCGTTACTTAGCAGAAAAGAAACGGTGGGGCTCGTGCGGGCCCCACCTCACAAATATCCTACCAAGAGGGTAAGATATTTTTGGATAGCACCCTATCCGCATCAACTCAGCTTAAGCAGCTCTAAGTGGATTTTAAGTGGTTTGAAGTGAAATAAAATAAAGATTGTCGAACCAATTATTTTATTTCTTAACATTAAGCCCAAAAATTAAAAACCACACCCGAGCAAACGCAACTCTGGAAGAGGAGTTTCTAAGAAAATATCGGCGTTGCGATTCAATCGGTGTCCTCAGAATTCGATTCCGAGCACCGGTTTAAAAGTTAGAAAAACCCGCTCGTTCGTTCACTGAACGTACCCGAGCCAAACTATGGAAAATGATTCCGGGCACACCGGGCCTCGGAATCAGCTGCCGTTAGATACTGTGTTCTTGTAAAATTCCAAGAAAATTAAGAAAAATATTTCCTTGAAATTTACGGGTCTTTACATCACTCCCAACTCAGGCTTTACGTCCCCGTAAAGATACATCATAAACTAGGGAAACAAAAGTGGGTACTGAGCACGCATCTGAGCCTCCCGCTCCCAAGTGCTCTCCTGGAGGTTCCCGTGCTGCCATCTGATGCGCACTAGAGGAATCGACCGTACACGTAGGACCTGCTCCTGTCGATCCTCGATCTCCACCGGGACCTCCGCAAAAGTCGCCCCATCATCAACGTCTAGCTCTCCATGGTCAATGATGTGCATCAGGTTGTGCATGTATCTCCTCAGCTGAGATACGTGGAAGACGTCGTGCACCCGGTGCAACTGAGGTGGTAGAGCTAGGCGATAAGCCACCTTGCCGATCCTGTTGAGGACCTAGAACGACCCGATGAAGCGTGGAGACAACTTGCCGCCTCAGACAAATCTCTGTAATCCACGTCGAGGTGAGACATGCAAGAAGACGTGGTCGCCATCCTCGAACTCTAGTGGGCTCCGCCTCCTGTCAGCGTAAGACTTTTGCCGGCTCTGAGCTGTCCTCATCCGCTCCTGGATGACCTGGACCTTCTCTGTCATGGCCCGGACCATCTCTGGTCCCACAAGTGCTGACTCCCCAGGGTCTGTCCAGCACAAAGGAGATCTGCAAGGTCTGTCGTACAACGCCTCGTATGGTGCCATCCCGATGGTGGAGTGGTAGCTGTTGTTGTACGCGAACTCCACCAAGGGTAGGTGGTCCTCCCAGCTGTGACCAAAGTCGAGGAAACATGCGTGGAGCATGTCCTCGAGAGTCTGAATGGTCCTCTCCATCTGACCATCTGTCTGAGGGTGAAAGGCGGTGCTCAGACGTAGCTGCGTCCCAAACGCCTCCTGCAACCCCTTCCAAAGCCGGGAAGTAAAGAGAGCATCTCGATCGGAGACGATAGATGATGGCACACCATGAAGCCGTACAATCTCTTAACTGTAGAGATGCCATAAGCTCTCCACTGAGCCCTGCTCTCTGATGGGTAAGAAGTGAGCCGACTTGGTGAGTCAGTCGACAATCACCCAAATGGAGTTGTGACCTCTTGAAGTGCATGGATGTCCAGTCATGAAGTCCATAGATATCCCGTCTCACTTCCACTACGGGACCTCCAAGGGTTGTACCAAGCCTGCTGGTACCTGGTGCTCTGCCTTCACCTGCTGGCAGGTGAGGCATCGAGAAACGAACTCTGCCACAGCCTTCTTCATGCCTGGCCACCAGTGCTATCGTCTGAGATCCTGGTACATCTTCGCCACTCCAGGATGTACCGCCAAAGGAGAAGTGTGAAACTCTCTTAGCACCTCCTCTCGTAAAGAAACTGGTACCAAGGTACGTCCTCTGAAAAGGATGTCGTGCTCTGCTCCAAAGGAGAAGGAATCAGGTGCCTGTCCTGAGGATATCTGTGCACGCCGCATCTCACAGTCAGCGTCCCCACGCTGTGCCTCTCTGAAACACTGTAGTAGTGGAGGAGTGACTGTGAGAGACTGAAGGAAGGCTGCTCCATCTCTATCCACGGAGGATGTCTGCAAAACGGCTAGCTGCTCTGTCGCCTCCTCAAGTAGCTGAATGCCCGTCCTCCTCCTGAGAGCATCGGCCACCACGTTCCCCTTCCCAGGAGTATAGACTATCTCAAAGTCATAGTCCTAGAGGAACTCGAGCCATCACCGCTGTCTCAGGTTTAGGTATTTTTGCGAGAAGATGTACCTGAGACTTTGATGGTCAGAAAAGATTGTAAAGCGCTCACCCTTCAGATAGTGTCGCCATGTCTTCAGAGCGAAGACCACTGCTGCTAACACCAGGTCATGGGTAGCGTATTTCTACTCATGCGGACTCAACTGACGTTATCCATAGGCAATCACTTCCCGCTCCTACATCAGGACACATCCGAGTCTGGTCCCTGATGCATCGCAGTAGACTACGTACCCTACTCCCTCCTCAGGCAACCTCAAGATAGGGGCGCTGGTCAATCTCTGTCTCAGCTCCTGGAAGCTCTTCTGACATCTGTCTGACCACAAAATGGGTTTCCCCTTCTTTGTAAAAGCTGAGAGTGGTGCCGAAACTCTGGATAAGTCTGGCACAAATCTCCGATAGTATCCAGCTAGACCCAAGAAACTCCGTACCTCTGTCACGCTCCTGGGTGGCTCCCAAGCTAGCACTGCTTCGATCTTCACGGGATCCACCGTAACTCCTGCCTCAGAAATGACGTGCCCCAAGAAGTGGACCTCACGTATCCAGAACTGACACTTCGAGAGCTTTCCATAAAGCTGGTGCTCTTAGAGTGTGTCTAGTACAACCCGTAAGTGGTAGGCGTGCTCCTCCTCAGTCATTGAGTATATCAAAATGTCGTCGATGAAGACCATCACAAATCAATAAAGGTATGGATGAAAAATCCTGTTCATGAGGCCCATGAACACAACTGGAGCATTGGTTACGCCGGATGGCATAACCAAGAACTCATAGTGGCCATACCAACATCTGAAGGTCGTCTTCTGCACGTCCTCGTCCCGAACTCTAAGCTGATGATAGCCTGACCTGAGGTCTATCTTCGAGAACCACTGTGCTCCCTTGAGCTGATCGAAGAGGTCATCAATCCTCGGTAACGGATACTTGTTCCTCACTGACATCTAGTTCAGGCAACGTTAGTCGACACACAGTCGCATGCTCCCGTCCGCCTTCTTGGCGAACAATATCGGGGAATCCCAGGGTGAAACACTGGGTCGGATGAATCCCTTTCCCTGCAAGTCCTCCAACTGTACCCGTAGCTCTCGAAGCTTAGCGGGGGCCATCCGATATGCTGGAGTCGATATTGGGGCTGTCCCGGGGTACAGGTCGATATGAAAGTCTACCTCTCTGCGAGGAGGTAGCCCTGGAACGTCGTCGGAAAAAACGTCCGCATACTGATCCACCACTGCAGGAAAACAAGGACTCCGCATGTCAACTGCTTCTAGGATGAGGCTAGCCAACTGATGAGTGATGGTCTGTCCTCTCCTCTGTGGAAGTCCATCCTGTGCTGCGAAGGCTCCCTTCTCGCCGGTGAAGGTGAACCTGCTCCCGTTGGTGCGTACACATCACACCTTGCGCCTAATACAGTCGATCTGAGCATGAGCTATAGATAACCAATCCATGCCCAAGATGACGTCGTAAGGCCTCGACGCCGCTACAAGAAGATCCCATCCAAAGCTCTCGCCTCCTAAATTAAGCTCACACTGCCGGAACCAGTGCATAATCGTCGAGTCTGCTCTTGTAGGAGTCTCTAGCCGTAAGGATCGATCCAACGGCTCTATCGAAATCTCCGAGCTCCGAACAAGGGTAGCAGCTAGGAAAGAGTGAATCGCTCCTGTGTCTATAAGAACTGTAGCAAGGGTGGAATAAACACAGATTGTACCTCGAATCATCTCGGGCGCGCCGTGGTTGTAGGCCTCCGCTGCCTGGAGCTGTGCCTGTCTCTGCCCGCCAGCTCCCTGTGGTCGAGGTGGACCTCCTGGTGGTGGTGGTGGCAGAGCCTCAAAGCGTCGCCCACCACCTGCTGCTCGGACAGCTCCCCTGCCTCGTCCGCCTGCTCCCTGTGGACCGCCATGGTCGACTCTCTACCTCTGCCTGGGTGGCCCCTCCACCGTCTGCTGCTCCTCGGCATGGCGGGTCGGGCAGTCACGAGCCATGTGGCCCTGCCCGCTGCATGCGTAGCACTGCCTGCCTCCCGAAAGACTGGCTCCGCGCTGTGTGCCCCGCACTACTGAGCCAGTGTCCTGAGGTCATCTGCCGGAAGGAATGGTCTACCTAGACCCAAGAGTCATCTGTCGACTACCTGCTGCCGAAGACTCTGCTACCTGCCGCCCTGTGGTAGGTCTCGCTGTGGACTCAGCAAGAAAGCTCTCGATCAAAAGGGATCACTCCAGTACTCCTGCCTGAGTTGGAATGCTGATGGAGATCAGCGATGCCCTGATCTCATGTCTCAATCCCTGCTCGATGGTCCGGGCCCGGATGAATGGGTCCCATACCATGTCGGTCGAGTAGCACGAGAGATCAGTAAATATCGCAGAGTACTGGGCGAACGTCAAGCTGCCCTGCCGCAGCTAAAAAGGCTCCTGGATGCGCACCGCACGGAGGGTGGCTGGGATGAACTCCGAGCGGAAGAGGCTCTCAAAGTCCTTCCAGAGAAGAGATTCCTCATCATGCACCTGGAGCATCAAGCTCCACCATCGTCCCACTGCTGCATGCAGTAGGCTCGCCGTGAGGATCATCATGAGGTCTGCTGGTGTCCTCACTAGCCTGAAAACTCATACGACTGCCTCCAGCCAGTCCTCGGCTGCCTGGGGGTTCATCTCCCCGCGGAACCTGGGCGGTCACTAGCGCTGGAACTCATTTAGTGCACTGAGGCGATGTGAATCGTCAGCGGCGGGGGCTGGAAGCATCGGTGGCTCAGCAGGTAGAGGTACCGTTGGTGCCTCTGCAGTCAAAGGGCCCTGTACCGAGGCCTCGTCGCTCGGCGGGCTGTCGTCACGTACAACTCTCGGGACCCACAACTCTCAGGACCCTAGCTGACTGCCGAGCTGATACAAGTAATCACAAAGAAAACTTGAAACACACATGCAATCAATGTTTTTGTGCATTAAGTCGGAAATCAGAAGTCAGGGTCCTGGTGTACGGATACGTCGTCCGCCACACCAACACTGGACTCCCTGGACTGATAACCACACCCAATACGCTAAACACTATTTCTTCACATAGAAAACATCAGAGTCTGCGGTAGATCCGAACTCCTCTGATAACAATTTGTCATGACCCGTCCTCGGGGCCCGTGCCGTGACTACCCCAAGCCCGCCTTCCATAGGCCAGGGGCTGGCGACTAGCACCAAGGCGTAAATCCCGGTAAAAAGGGAAGGCATTGCCTTTGTAAATAAAACAAGCACCACAGAGTAAGCAAGCGAAAAAAAGTAAACAGTAAGTAAAATCTGGTACAACCGTAACTGCGGAAAAGTAAACGGGGCCGGAAATACAAGCCCAACCGTAAAGTACAACTGAAAGGGGGAAAAAAGCAACTGAAAAGTAAAGCCGCAGTGTCGAGCCATCCAATGGGAGTCCCACCTGAAGGGTGAGTATAGTTAGCCTCCACCGCTCCTCGGTCCACCTCCAGGTACCATCCTGCTCCGCGAGTCTCCACCGCGATTAGCGTTGTCCGTCATCTGCAACCAACACAACGTAGTGCGCGGATAACCCGTGCAGGGTTGAGTATAAGCTATCCAGTAGGGACCCTGAGACCCCCCGAAGGTCTCCCAGAATCCACAAAGGATAAACCACAAATGAAAGATACAATCGCGAAGTAACATCCGACACGGCTTAGGTATATGCCCATACATATACCTAAGTCATCAATTCCAGTACGCTCCAACCACCGAGCCCAAGTACAACCCAGTCCACAGAGGAAAGTATACGTATTCCACACAGGAAAGAAAAACGTAATCCACATAGGATAGCACAACACAATCCACACATGAAGGCAGACAGGTTTCAGCTCAAACAGGTATACTTCTTTGAATGACGATAGAGATGATCACTGATCCATCTAAGTCGTTGGACCCACAAAGGATCGATAGGTACTAACCCCCGCAAAGACCCACACAGGATCGGGCCCACACAGGACCTATAGGCGCTGGCTCACACAGAACCGCTGAGCACTGACCCATATAGGATCAGACCCACACAGGATCGGTAGCACTGATCCAGACAGGATCGCTGACTGTTGTAGTCGTCGTCGTCTAATCCACTGAGGATCTCTGCACAGTCGTCGTCGTCACAGTAGCAGTCGCAACCAGCTCTAGGGTTCCCGCACACAGAAAGCTCATTCGGGAGGGTCCGCTCCACGATCCGAGAGGCTGATACATCAACTGACACATAGTCCATAGTTGATGTATCCAAAAGTTCCGAATCGTCAACAGGAACTCGACGTCGCAGACGGCGCGTCAATCGGAAGCTCGGTCTGCGAGTTATTGGCTTTTTCGTCCCAGGGCCCGGTTGGTTTTTAAGGAAAAACCAACCCGACCGTACTCCACTTGCGTCCAAACCTCAGGCCGAGTAAGCCAAAAGATCCGGCCGAACGAAAAGTATTTCGAAACCTTGAGTGTGATATACCGAAACGGCCGACTCTATCCAAGGATCGCATCGCCGCTGATGGCGTGTCGTTCGGAGGCCCGTAGATCAAGTTATGAGAAAAAGACCGAAAACGTCCGGAGATGGGGGGTCTGGGCCCGGACCGACCCGGCCCAACCCCCTTGGGTCGGCCCAAACCGGGTGGCCCCGACCCGGGTCCGGGTCCGACCCAATTCGGTGCGGCCCGGCCCAGCCGGGGCGCGACCCGACCGGCGGGTCGTCTCGGCTCGGCCGAGCGGCCAAGCAAGGGAGCCGTGGGGCTTGAAGTCCCCACGGGAATAGAAGTCGCGGCCCACGTGGGGCCGCGCTGGATCAGAGGACATGGCTTTTCCGCGTCCAATGTGTGCCAGACCCGCACGGTCGAGGGTACGCTGGCCGCCGCCGCCACGGCTTAAGCCGCGGCAGCCCTGTCTGGCGGTGCGTCGGGGCGCCGCCGCACCGGCGACCCGCGCCGCCAGTGGGTTCTGCAGGCCACCAGAGTTGCTCCGGTGGTCCGATTTCATTTCCGTCTGCGCCGTAGCTCCTCCCGGGTCCCGTACTTCACTATTGAAACAACGAATCACCTATGAGGAATGTTCTGTCGTCGCCATCCAATCCGCACATCAACGAAGAACTGCGGAGGGTTGTCTGGCCGTGTTTGTTTGGCCCGCACCCTCCGCGTTAGGTGATAACAATCGGGAAGAAATAAATTATCATATGAAAACGTAACAAGATACAATTTAATAAATTAAAGTTTCACTTGATCCAGGTTCTTTGTTTTAGGAGGAAACATCCACGGAAATATAAATTATTTCATAACAAACCCCTACCTCACCGTAGTCGTCGAGCGTGCGTTCTTCGCGGAATTGATCGTCACGGAGGGAGGTGATCATCGCGTCGCGGAAGGGCGTCGCATCGTCGCGGAAAATGGTGTCGCATCGACAAACTCAAGCAGTTGGTGATTAGAGATCATTGTGAGGAAGAACGTCTCAGAAGAAGCATCATCAATCTTCGAGAGTGACGGCGTTCTTCGCGTTCTTCGCGTTCTTTGCGTTCTTCGCGAAGGAGGATGAAGGAACAAAATTTCTGTCAAAACCCTCTCAACGAGCAATCCTCAAGAAGTCGTGCATTGGTCTTATTTTATTATTACACCAACAGATTGTAAATAGGTTAAGAAACGATTAAATTAATTCATAGAATTAATTTAACGAAGATAACCACCCAATTAATTGGTGCGTTAATTTAATAAAACGCGTCAGTTTACATTCATAATGACGGGTTTTCGCAGGGGCGTTACTTAGCAGAAAAGAAACGGTGGGGCTCGGGCGGGCCCCACCTCACAAATATCCTACCATGAGGGTAGGATATTTTTGGATAGCACCCTATCCGCATCAACTCAGCTTAAGAAGCTCTAAGTGGCTTTTAAGTGGATTTAAGTGAAATAAAATAAAGTTTGTCGAACCAATTATTTTATTTCTTAACTTTAAGCCCAAAAATTAAAAACCACACCCGAGTAAACGCAACTCCGGAAGAGGAGTTTCTAAGAAAATACCAGCGCTGCGATTCCATCGGTGTCCTCGGAATTCGATTCCGAGGACCGGTTTAAAAGTTAGAAAAACCCGCTCGTTCGTTCACTGAACGTACCCGAGCCAAACTTCGGAAAATGATTCTGGGCACACCGGGCCTCGGAATCAGCTGCCGTTAGAAACTGCGTTCTTGTAAAATTCCAAAGAAATTTAAGAAAAAAATTTCCTTGAAATTTACGGGTCTTTACATATATTATGTGTAACCCAATATTAAAAATGGTATTGTTAATAAACATTGAATTTAACACATTTAACTCTTCATTGAATTAAATAATAATAAATGTCCTTATCTAATCCAAGTGAACCTAAAAGATTATATTTTATTCCTACGTTTTTTTGGCCTAATTATAATTATCCAATATAATTAGGACATCTTTTAGTGTAATAATAATATTATTTTTACCCTTAATTACCCTATTTACTTTTAACTGTGTTAAATAAATGTAAAAAATTACTATTCACCAAAATTTATTTTCATCTTATTGAACCAAATTTTACATACTGATATCAATTGTGTCTCTATGATTTTTGAAATTCAACTAACAGAAGCAGTAAAATTATGTTTTATGTAAATTTGCAAATGCTCCTAGGAGGTGGGTAAAAGACGGTAAAAAGTTCTATACAATTTTTATACATCTAAAAGTATTACAAACTGACTCCAATGAATTACATTGAACATATATAGGTATTATGTATCAATTTTGACCTAAAATAAATTTAAATAAAATAAACAATTATATAAATAAAAAATTGGTTTTAAACAATAACTCAGCGTTTTCACTATTCCTCAAAAATTGAATGTTTTCAGAAAAATACCAAAAATTAACCCTAATCTAATTTGGATATTCCGGATTCAAAAAGAAAGTCCATTTTGAAACATAAAATTTTTAAAATTTCAAAAAGAGGGTATTTCTATTCATAACGGCTAGTTTGACTGGTTGTGGTGTATTAGAACTCGAAGTTGCGTACAACACATTCTATTGTATTATTCAAAGAGAAGCATACTATGGAAGCTTGGGGTGTTAAATTTGTGATACTTGGATCAATATCTCCACATCCATATGTCGTGCTCAATGAAACATTGTATTTTTAGCGTGCTTAATTATTTCTGATGAAGAATGCGTGAAGAATGCGCAAATAATGGATTGAAAATATCATGGTATATGCACGGATTGATGGTCGTGTTTTTGTGGCCATCATCATCGAGAATCAAGATTATGAAGAATAAAAAAATATATTTTTATCAAACATCAAAATAAACTCCCTACCTTGATCGTTCGATGGAGGTAGTGTGAGGAGGAAGATGATGCATCGACGCTTCTCGAACATTGGTTTCTGGTTCCTCATTCAGAGGATGATCTTTGTTTGAGGATATTATTCCTTCAAGAGTTCTCCAGTAAATATTTTCTCCACATTTGACAACCCCCCAGAGGAAGAAAAAAGGGAGAAGACAACTTGATTAATATTAAGAATTAATTACATGACCAATTAATGTTGGCACACTGATTGGGGGATTCTAAAAGTTATAAATATTTCATGGTCAGGTGGTCCCTACCACCAAAATTCAAATGAGAGGTTTCAAATAAATAAAAAAAGTTATATTTATTTTATATTATACTTTTTTTAACTCTCCCATGATGATATGAAAAAAAACTTCCACCGTTGTCCTACTGTGGTCGTGGTGAAGGCTCCCTTAAGTGAAAATCAACACTGAAAGTTCAACAATGTCCTCAGATGTCAATTCCGAGCACCGGTTCAAAATTAAAAAAAACACCACTCATGAATTTACTGAACATACCTAAAAAAGTTCATAAATTAATTTCAGGCACATTAGGCCTCAGTATCATGAACCTTCATTTTTCACAGACTCGTAATATATACATATAATAAAAAACATACATGAAACAATGCGGGTCATTACAAATTGTTTGGGTGAATAGAGTGAACCCCACCATGGAAAGGAATAAAAAATCATACTACACACCTCCAATTGATGTTTTTATAGATGGACTAGAATGTGGAATCATAGGATCTTCTTCTCATTAAATATTATGAAGTTATTTACTCATTGATGGGTATATTAAACACTAATAACCAGATGATGATTCTTGAAAAAATCAATAAGAATAAATAGATGCAGTAATTGGGTGATTTATTTTCCTACACGCGGAGGATGAATCTAAAATATTATTGAAAAGTGACCGATATATTTTCAAATAACATTTTTGAAGACAATATTCAATGATTAGGCCACAACGTGGGGGTACCACTTGTAGACTTTTGGAGAAACATTATGGTGTCAAATTTTCAACTATTGATGACTCATTATTACTCAAAACTCAACAAATGGTATTAAATAACAACCAAATGATTCATACATTCCTAGAAATAAGAGGTTTTGGGTGGATTGAAGAGAATATTGAATAGAGAGGGATATATTATATAATGTCCTCCTATTTATTTGTTTATCTTCGTTCTTGTTCTTTTAGTTGATTTACTCTGAAATGTCTCCCCTCTCTTAAATCCACACATATTCCCCACACATTGAGGGGTAGTTTCAATGAGTGATCAAGAAAGTTGTAGGCTATACCTATGTTCTTTTATTGATTTCATAAAATTAATTTTATTAATATCCCTTCTTCTATAAAAATATGGTTTCAATTCCTAATTTAGTTTTAAATTATGAATTCGATTGTGTTAATTATTTGTTTTGGTATTTTTAAATTATTTGATTGATGTTCCATATCTTCATCCACCGAATTCTTTTCTATATTTTGTGGAACTCATTAGGGTTGTGTGGTCAGTACATGATAGACATTATCACATGTGTAATATTTTATGTGGGAATATTGGTTTATTATGGAATAACAATCCACATCCAATGACTTCTCTAATTGGTCTTCAAAACCTTCTCCAATGCTACACAAATGGGAAGGTGGGTACACATAACTGATGTTTTAGATATGAATATTCTCATAATACTAATATATGAAATAGAGATAGAGTTTGTGGTTTAAAAATCCCTCTCTTACTAGTTAGTGGAAGAAAAAGGGTAAAAATATGGAAACCATTAAAACACATCACTTTATGTAACCAACCCCTATATGATCACCATCTTTCTCATTTATTTAGAACTAATTATATAAAATTACTTATTTCTATCAAATTTTTCAACAAAAAAATAAAAAAATTGTTTAAAATAAAAAAATAAAAAGTGAATTTTTTTGGGCATTCCTCATTAGGAGACTACCATCAGTATAAAAATATAATTTACATTAGTAATTTAAAATATTTTTTATTCATGCCTCATGATATATATGCATCATTTATAATTTAAAACCACGGGATTGTATATTTTTTACTGAGTTTTGGGATAGGGAAAATGACTTCAAATACCCATGGGGTTTCAGAATGCCTCTCTTGGCCCCCAATATATATGTATTACATGTGGTCATTAAGTTGTGATGAATGTACTATACTTCCAAATATCCATAGGGTGCCAGACTATTACTTTAAGCCCCCATTGAATGTATGTGAAATAAAAATTAAATGAATAATGGATATCCATGATGGAATAAAATTTCATATCTCTTTGTTGATTATTCAGACCTAGGAAGAAGCTGTTATGGTTAGTTCAGGAGTCATTGTGAATTCCCATGAAATTATATAATTAAATAAAGTATAATTTAATTTAAAAAATTATTCATTTCCTTTTTTTAATTTTTTATTTATTAAACTACATAATGTGTTATATAATGTGTATTGTTCTAGACACCGTTGGCGGTGATCTAATAATGTTTACCCCCACCCTACATGGGTTTCATGGTCAGTACCCAAATAGACTTCATGTAAACAAAATAGTATTGTGGAAAGAGCCCTATGGTAGATGAAAAAGATGGGATGCATGATGGAAGAAGGATGAGGGAACAATTCAAGAAGTCTGGACCTGCTTATCGAGTTATCAATTCTTTTGTATTTTGGTTTTTCATTTTAAACATGAATCCTATCTGACATGACATATCTACTACTTTAGTGTGTGGTTAATTATCTATGTTTAGAAACTATTATGTGATCTTCTTTATTATTGATTTTGATATTAGGTTACTGATTATTACATTTTTGTTATTGTTTATTTACCTACACTTTTGTGTGAATTTGTTAAAGATGATATATTATCTCAATGATATATATATATATTCATTGACCCATGCTGCTATTCAAGTGCCTATAGAATTCGAGGAGAAACTCCTAAATTTGTTCTACCAACCATATCAGGGCACTAGCATGTTGCATTGGTTTTTTAAAATTACAAGTTAGAAGGTATTTTATAGTTCATAAAATGATAAATATAGTTCTATAATAATTATTACATACTCAGGGATACAATCTTCTTGAAAACATATTTTATACCTCTTGACTTCTGATATATCACTCAGATTATTCTCATGTTATTAGTATTAAGGATAAAATTATCGAGTTAAATTAATTGATCTTAGATTAACTAATATAAATATTTTATAAGTGTTAAAATGAATCTTATGAGAATATATTACCCATTCAATGCATGTAGGGGAAATAAAAGAATGTCCATGTGGAGGATTTAGTGTGATAAATATATAGAAGCACAATAGAATGGGATTTTATCCAGTAATGATTATTGATTCATTTAAAATATATTCTTATATGTGTTTGGGATTTTATACTAAGCATCATATAATATGGTAGATAATTATTTAAAATTTTTTCCAGGTATTTATATTTTACTAGACATTGATTTTTTGAGCAGCTGTTGAAGGTTAGGGTTTACTATGCTTGGAAAATGATTTGATTCAAGAAATCATTCCTTAGTCAAAATGGAACAAGGAACATAGTGTCCTCATATTGGATACTCAATGTCCATGTTAGTGTGTTGTATAAAAAAATGGTACATTATCCACAATTAATCCTTATGTCAGTACCTAGGAATTTATTTGGTTCCATTTGATATGGTACATAGTTCTGGATAGCCTCTATATATGTTTTTTATATTAATTAATTACATTGTTTAAAATATTATATTAATAAACCCCACATTTTTTATTTTTCTACATGTGTTTTTACCCTCCTCATGTATGATCATATTATCATAATATTGGGTCTTCAATATTATAGATATAATATAAAATTCATCAATCATGGTGGATTGAGAATGGATTTTATATTACTCCACATGTCTTTGATATTATGGTTTCTTGTTGTTTTATATATATTTGTATGAATTAAATAATTTTTGGGTAAATAATAGATTTTGAGATTTATTCTAATTGTTGGGGTTTTAGCTTAAGATCATAGATGAATGGTATTTTTGGGAAATGAGGTTGGTTGTCTTAGTTTGTATTAGTTTTAATGGGATATGTGACATATGGGTTGAAATTTTGCTAATGCATTCCTCCATATAATCCAATATAGTTTTATTTGATTATTAAATACTAATTTATGAATTATTAAGGTAGCTTGTGGTCCATTGAGTGATGTTTTTGGATTATATATTCATTAAAGAAATTTTTAGAAATTAATGTGTTGTAAAAATAGGGGGAGGGGAACTATTATGGGTTTCATTGGTAATTATCTTATGTAATTTACATTTATTGGTTCTATTTAGTTTTTTTGTTCATAAGAATATCACGAATATTATGGGTAGAATGGGTGTTATCCATAGATATAATATAAAATATAAAATGTGGGTTTGGTGTAGGTGAACTAAGAAAATGTAAATTGTAAAATCACATTGGAAGGGATTGCAAACCGTATTCTTCATTTATCTTGAAATCTATTATATGAAATATTTATAAATGATTAGTGTGTTATGTTAAATTATACTAAATGATATGAATATTAATTTTGTTGAATTTAAATAATTAGGTTATTGGGTATTATGTAGTGGGTATCTTCATCCATTTATTACTTTTGCTTTATGTATTAGAAAAAATGATAAACAATATTATCTTCTTCTATGTGTTGTATATAATTCTATTATTGACAATTATTGTGATATAAGTTGTATGTATTTCGAACAATGGTTATATTCACTTCTAGGATGGGTATAAAATTATCCTCAATAATATTTTCGATATTGGTTAATTTTATTTCATACCATGATAATCTTTTCACATGGGTTGGGTGTAATTCCAACTTTTATTATTATTTTGATATGTGTAAGTTAGAGTGGAAACCAAGCATATTATTTTTAGTTGTATTGGTGTAATTTAAAGGATGGATATTATTATGATATGGGTTTTGTGTAATTATATACATTGTAATTTTGGTATGAGAGTTAGGCGTATTTTCCACAATGATTACTATCATTATATAGGTCTTGTGTAATATGAACTATGGTAAAACATGTCATGTGGGTTAGTTTAAATTAAAACTATGATTATTTTTAAATATAAGTTGATAGTAATTTTAACTAAATGGATATGGTTATGTAACGATGGTTTAATTAGTCTCATTATCTTATTAGACAAGAATTATGGTTGAAATTCTGACCATTTTTACAAAATAATTTTGATGCGTGTAATGATTACTAGGATATTATTTATTATATGGGTTGGATGTATTTCCAGTAATTTTCTTTTATTATTTCTATTTTTAGTGTTTCTAACACTACTCTACATTTGATATTTTATCTTTTTTTGGTAGGATCCTCCATCAACCATATTCATTCAATTACAATATATCCATAATTAATACAGTCATTGTAAAAAATAGGAATTGTCAAATCATGGGTGTCTAATTTTGAACAAAGGGTTTGATGTTTATTAATTATTGATTATTTTTACAATGCCACATAAAACAAGAAATTATTTTGGTTTCGATTTTTTAGGTGAACTATTTGTGTTGTCCAACAAAGTGGCGATATTACCTAACAAGAGCATATTTGTGTGTGATATTATTCAATGATCATGGTTATAGGTAAGGTAAATATACGTATAATATATGGGTAACCTAGATATATGGTAGATATATAATAAAAGAATATGTTATGATTAGAATACAATTTTATTTTAATTCCCATAAATTTTAACATAAGAAAATGATATATTTGTTACCCAATTGTTTTGATCTGATTGTGTTTGTATGACTCATGTGATATTATAGTGGGGTTTAATTTTGATATAACATGTAATATGATATTTTATGGATCTATAATATCTATAATGTTCATTTGGTTTTAATAATTCTATTTTATGATCTACCATTACATAACCAATTATTTACAGCAATGCGTTATAGAGGGTATAGTCTCCCCACATTACCTATAGAACCTCATGGATTGTAATTAGTCACTATAATGTTTAGAGGTAGAATTGAGTTTATATAGTATCACCTGTTCAGTTATAATTTGACTGATACAAAATTTTGATGTCATGATATATAATTTTAATCACTTGAGAGTTCCCAAATCTACTAAACAATAATAAAATAAAATTATAAAAATTCATTTATATAATTAAAATATATGTTAGATTAACACATATGAATTCATTATTAAATAAAAATATTAGAATATCCAAACTCTTATATCCAAAGGAATCAGCCCCATTTAACCTAATTACACAACATTCATATCAATTAATCATTTATTTCAAAAATTAATGACTGCCAATATCCATTTGAATATGAATAAATATAATTAAAGAATACAAAATTACTAAAAGAAACATTAACATTCCATGATTTGATCCCGAAAGAGAAAGAAACAGATTAGTCAAACCATGAGCATGCCAAAAAATAAAAGAGGTCACTTATTCAATATAGGGTTCCAATATATAAATAAAATTTAATGTGAAGTGATATGGTATGTAACGTTTTACTAAGATAGGAATATAACAATCCCATCCATGATTACCCGAACCCACTCATGGTTTGTAATGATCAAGATAAATCCAAAATCCATAACTACTTATTTCATTTCATCCCTTAGTCCTCATCGATTATTTTCCCCTTTAATTTCAGGTGCTTTATCATAACCAAGAAATTATTAATTAGAAACGATATACAATACTCAAATCCACTTACAAATCTTGAGGTGAAACTATGGTATCCATCATCTTAATCATCTCATTTTCTATCTATAGTGATAACCATGATGTAAACCCATCCCCTGTTTCCTTTAACAACTCCAACATTTTTTTAACAACTCCAACATTTAAAGCTAAAAAAAATTATATAAAGATATCTTGATTTTTTGAAAAATTATATCAATTAACTAACATTAAAAAAATTAGATACCTTTGGTGATAAATAACCACATATGTATTCTATAATAAACCACGATCACCTTAACAAGGATAGTTTATTCACCGTGATGGTTATGGTAAAACCATTAGGTCTTCTTATAGTAACCATAACATAATTTTATGAGAAAAAATAATCTATTAACAAATAATAATCTATACTATTATACCTTCTGTCACTAAAACCATACAATTCACAAAAGTAATGAAAAAATGACTGTTTGAATTAGATACCTCAAAAAAATTCCCATTTAAATGAATCAAAATAAAATCCATAGTGTAAAAAATATAAATCTCAGAACAAAAATACCAAGTCAAGTTCGACCCAAAAAATATTGTTTACATGATAAATAAAAATTATAATAGTGGAAGTATGTTCAATATAGACATATTTATTAAATAATTAAATTTATCTTCTCAACATATTCATGGTGAAAAAATAGCAAGGTTCTTAACTGACATTTACGAATCAATCTTCAACATAACGTCCACTAATATGATACATATATATAATACATGAAATGACTGAATGAAATATTCTTTCAGAACCTTCATATATATTCATAAATAATTATTAGAAATTTGAGTAAAATAATACCCTCTTCAATTTCAAACTAACTCTCATTATTGTCATCATAATCATTATGATGATACCAAAAAATATAAAAAATATAAAATAATTTATATCAATACTTCATCCGAGCTAGAAGATATAATTGATTTTTCACCTTAACAATCCACTCTAGTACCTTAGTATACCCATTGATCTAATGATAGGGCTTACTAACTTAGCATAAACATATGTTTTCTGAAGAAAAATATAATTATTTTTTAAAAATTTAAACAATATCCTTGAAATCCAATGGCCTCCAAATATAATATTCTTCAAACTTATGTAAATCCTATATAGATTTAATCTACATTCATAACACCATAACATTTTTTAATAATGTTCATCACCATGTGTAGAGTATTGATTCACCCCTCTAAATACGTTTTCTAGAAATATGCTAATTTATTTTGATAACAATTTAATGTAGTGGTTTTTTAAATGAAATGGATATATAATAGTATGTTTTGTATTAATATAAATCATTGGTAAATTATTCACCAAATATCATAAAAAATGGAGTACACGAGCATAAATCATTTCATTATATATTTGGGTTGTCCTATCCACATTCCAATATGACTAATTAGGATATGTTGCATTAAGGAATTAATATGTTGAAAGAGACTGCTAAAATATCTTCTATACTTATAAGAGAATATGAAAATTTAATTAATATATTATCTTCATTAAAACTCCACCAATTATTATAATCTCATGGGAAAAAGAAATTTCTTTTCTAGCCACCATACACAACTCCTTGATTTTCATTAAATGAGATTATATCATGAAGCTAACCATTGATATAGTTCTATCCCACCAATACCTTAGGAAATAATGTAACAAAATACATGGATATATCCCCTAATTCCCATTTGAGAACATCAAAAGGAAATATTATATCATCTAATAATAAAATAAGTTCCGTAAACCGTAAAAATTTAATAAATTTAGATATGAGATCAACCAATGACCCTTTTATACAATCTCATTAGAACAATTCATTCATGGTATGATATTTCATTGAAACACCTTAATGTACTACTAGAGGAGATATATTAAAATCACATGAAACAATATCACACACCAATTATAAAAAAATAATTCCCTAAAATATCACATATTGTTATCCATTCTATGTCCACCCCTCAAAATAATTTATTTAAGAAATATAATCTATCCAAACTGTTGCCCTATGATATCATAATTGGGGCATATTTACTTACTGAAACATTGGAGAATGAATTAGAAAAAAGAATAATTATATCCATTCAAAAAAATCATCCATATGAAAATATATATCCATGGGTTAATATTTAATGTTTTATTTATCTCCTCATTCCCAAAAACAATCTATATACGTTTTTCCCTGAATAACTGATAACATAATTTTTATTTCCTATAGTAAATGAAATAACAGAATGATAATAATAGTGTAAAAAATCCCATCAAAACTAATAAATTTAAAAATATCATTAAAAGAATATATATTTTAATGGGATGAGTTTAATTATGATCCTAAATAGTTACCTATGTATTTTATGTCCCCATATAACTAGGAAAGTAGTAACTATATAAATTAATGATCATGAGTTAATTTAAAAAATTAATAATTTGATAAAGGAATGAATATATTGGGTATAATATCCTTATCCCAGATTAATACATTCTTGGTAATATGATATTAGTATCATAATAAATATAATCCATGAATATTTCATTTGGTTAATTATTACAAGTATCACTACTCTACTTCCCCTTTATGAAATAAACAATTGAATATTATAGTGGTGTAGAAATGAATTATTTATGATCTTTGATGAAATAAAATTGGATTCTAAAATCTAAGAGAAAAAAATCAAACATTCAGTAAAATCATGAAATGATTATAATTTTATGTACCTCATGGAAATTCAAAGATAAAACCCATGAAACAACTACATAAATTATAGATGGAACTAAAACTATATCCTTATAAGAAATGACCTGCCCAATGAAATAAACATACCACCCCTAAAACACAAACATTGACACTATACAATGAAATTAATGGAAATAAATGATTAAAAAACTAATATACTATTTCCAACATGATCTTTCTTTTTTGTAAGAAAATTTATATTTCACAATTAAATATCATAATAATGAAATAAATATGGATTAATAATAGGCAATTTATGTGTACCATAGAATCTATTATTACATTGTTGACATAAAAAGATAATATAAAAAAAATATAGACAGTGATATAAAATATTGTCTTCTTATATTAAATCCTTTTTGGGACTCATTTGATTGTAACCTAACAAACGATATATAAATAAAAAGTCAAAATATCATAAATTGATTAAAATAATAATAAAAATAATCAGAAAATATATAATTCATTATATTTATATAATTTATCCCTTGATAATTGATGCATAGTTTTTTCTTCTAATGGGCTCCATTATGAATAACACCAGGTCAACCCATAAAGACACGATGAAATGAATAAAATAGTATTTAAATATTGTAGTCAATATGAATCCTCAAGTCATTATATCAATGAAAACAATCCAATTAGAATCAATCAAAATTTTGGATATGCTTGAGTATAGATCTAGAAAAAATATATCCCACACTAACGGAAATATTTGAATATCCAAGATTTTTTTTTGAAAATTTACAATTACTCTAGGAAAATACATCACCCCAACTATAATAAAAATATGATTAAACATAGAATGCATGATTTAATTCTATGTGGTTTGACTTTTCATAACCCAACCAATCAATATATATCCACAATGTGCACCATAATATCTTAATATATACTAGATTAAATCAATATATAATGATTAAAATAAATATAGGGTCCCAGAACGTTTATACAACACTACACATGTATTAAAAAAGGTTATATAATCAATAATTAATGATCACAACTTAGAGACCTCCATTTATACCTCAATTCAAACATGTTTAATAAGTAATGTACAATCAGTTGATCAAACACTATAGTTGATGTTTTTTTGGCTTAAAGATCATCATTATTGGTATCTATTACATTCTAACTATACCAGAAATAATATCATATATATATGAATCAAAAATATAAAATAGAAGGAATGATTTTAAAAGATACATATTGTACCCATTTCCAACTCACATCCCCATAGCTAAACTATGTATATGAAAGTACGTTTTAAATGGCCAAATAATCAACCTCATTACACATATTACATACTTATCCTCTCTAATAATTATTTTAACTTATATTATAAGAAATTTTTTTGGTATGACCTCCACATACATCACCCTATACTATTAGAGAATCTAGTCATGGATTTTTCATTAACTGAAACTATTCGTTTGGATTTTGTAGTTGAGAGAGTTAAACATACACTTCTACACCATGATTTTGAATTATCTATCATTTATAATTAGTTTAACTCATAAAAAATAATGTACTAAAATACTATATAAGTAATTCCACATATCCATGATGTCATTTTTATGTATGAATACTCTATTTAGAGGATTCCATATTTGATTTATCTATAAAAAGTATTTTAATATCAAATTTTTATTTTAGAAAACTCATTATTTCACAAAATTGGTGCATGGATAAGTGAAACCATATTGAAAAAATTCATGTGTCCTTTCATCTAATTCATTGTGGATTAAAAAGTTTCTCACAATTTTTGTCTAAACATGTGATAAAACTTTCCAAGGGAATATGTAATCCACTTTCTATCATCATTGTTGAAGAACTGTTTAGAAATATTTATTTACAAACCATGATTTATTTCCATATTTTATGAAATATAAAATTTCCATCACATAACATAACACCTATAATCTTTTCAAATACACCATTCAAAAACTCACCAGACTTAGACATATTAGGTCATCCTCTCCTTTACTATTAGTGTTCCATTTTAGAAGGATTTCACCATAGTACATCATGAAAACATCACGTAAGGACTTATTCTTCATTTTCATTTCCTCTTACACCATCCCCTCATAGTTTTATCTCTTCCTTAAAACCATGTATGCCTAAGGACAATTAAATAAAAAAAATAGTTTTAGAAGAGATGATATTTTTATTGCCCCCATTGGGTTTTCACTCTTCTAACCTTATTTATCCATACACATTTTTGTGTTTTCATGTTATCATGATATGTGGTTTCATGATATTTCATTTATTGATGAACATAATGTTTATCCAAAAACATTACAAGGAAAATGTTTTCTTGGGATAAAAGAGTATTTTTAGGATTGTATGTGCATGTTTGGTTGATTATAAAGACAACTAATTTAATAATTACATAGAAATGGATTTTCACCATCATGTTATTTTTATTTAAAGAAATATAATTGTAAATTAATATTATTGTAAGGTAATAAATCACTATAACATAGTGAACATAATTTTAATGACTAAGATATGTACTGCTAGGAACGACCATCCATACCTAGAATTTTTCAAATGATTATACACTAACAAAACACAAGGTACATAGATGAGGTTCTATAGTTGAGTGTTAAAATATTACTAGGAACCTAATGTTATTTGACATAGTAGTCACAAATTATTGAATCCTTTTAGATCAATCACTATTAAAAAATGACCCTTAGATGATTCCTCCTCAATAATTACCTAAGGGTTATACCATGGTGCATTATAATACCTATTATTAAGTCATCATATTTTTATTTAAAATTATAATTATATGTTTATGTTTTACCTTGGAATTCTTTATGAGGGGATGGATAAACTAAGGTTTCATAATTTTCACATGATTTAACTAATATTGTCCCCTTGTTTAAAATAAATCTTTAAACATATCAGTTTATATAACACATACACTATTCACAAGAAGTCATAATTGAAAAATAGAACATAAACATATTTTACATAGTTCACCCATAATGGAAATTCAAAAGATAATTTGATGATAATGTGACAGTCTTAATAGAATATAAAATAAAACATTAGATTTTTAGTATTATAATTTTTTAGACATGGTCACTCTATTACAAGCCTACTTCCTTTATAATTTGTTTTAGACAGTTTACATCCACCCTCACTTAACTAAAATTGAATCCCCCATGCTCACTACTCTTATATAGGAATTCCAATATGCAATAAAATTATGTTGCTAACATAAAAATAATTTTTTTATTGAATATGATTCATCCTTAATGCAGACATATGAAGCTTCAATTCCCTCTACATTCATAAAAAAATGTTACCAGATCTATATATGTTAAATTCCATATCCAAATAATAATATGCAATAATTAAAATATTATTTTCTATTCTTTTTGTAATGTACTTAATAGACCACCATATGTTTCATGTGATAAGAATCACAATTTAAAGTGTAGTCCCCCATGAACTAGATTTTCTATGTTGTCTTACATTGCATTTCATAACCCCATGTACAGGAAACACATGTTCCTTGTGGTCGAGCTGACTTCTCCGATTTTCCAACTACACACAATATCATCAGAAATTTTTTTTTAATCAATACTGATTGGATTTGTGGGGTATATATATGAAAAAAATTTAAAAAAAATTGATTAATAAATTCACTTATGTCACATTGATAACATGTGTAAATTAAACCTAGTGAACTAAAACACTACAACTCTAAACCACACATGATATGTCTTCTATGCGGGATTCATGATATTAAAAAACTTCAAATATCATCTCCTTTCCATCATAAATGACTCTGATTCCATCATAAACTACCATTTTCAATATATGGTCACACATTCACTCAATGTGAACATATTTACATTTTATATTTCCTTTGTTACAAATGCGTGTATAGTTTCACATACTTTTTATGTGGTATAAATCATTCACTATGAAATATCTTTCTTAATATTTTTAATTCATGAACATATTTATTCATTATGTGTATATCCTTTCACCTCATAAAATTAATGTTTGTTTCACCTAAATTTTATTTTAAATGAATTCCTTTTGGACTACTCCTTTATTTAAATTCAATGAAAACTCCTCATATTCAAGCTGAAAAATTTAGAAAACATTGAAAAATAACTACATTAGCAAACATTTTTTAGGCATCCATTTTCCTACAAAAAATTATTCAGTAGTTCTAAAATACCTAAATCAAAATTGAATGGATTCATAACATATAGAACACACCATAAATTTCATGCATTGGTCACCTTTGTTCAAACATTCTCACTATTTGTAAGGACTACAATCCAATGTAAAAATAAATTACTCATGAATTCTATAAATTCCATAAATATCATTAGAATAAATTATTCATCACTATAAGAATATAAAAGATATTATCATTTTTGAAAATATAATACCCACTAATAGTTCTATGCCTCATGGCTATCTATATGACACAAGTCCACATATCTTTATTCCCAATCGACATATATTCATCTCTCAAGCATAACATATGCTAGAACTCATCATGTATCCATGATCTATCAACTTACTAGAATAAATAAATCTAAACTCCCCATTTAACAAATATCCATAAAAAATTACCAATACAAAAACTCACATTTAGTTACTATAACTCCACATGGATTTGATTAATGTTGAATTTCACACCTTAAGGCACTCTATTAAATTAACACAATTATCTCCCACATTAATAATAAAACCTGATAGAGAGATAGGGAGAAACTTCATCTCATGAATAAACATGTAAAATAACATATAAATCTTGGATAGTGGAATTTACATACTACATCCAGTAGAGAGAAGTGTTTAAACATGAAGGTTCGTCCAATGTGTGTCAAATGTTTTCTTTTCTATTGTCCTAGTCATTATGTCATCAACACCATCATTTTTTCCAATATATTCAATTTTATCATTCTATTTTCAATGTATTCTTTATGGAATTGATATATGATATTGATATGTATAGAAAAATAGTGATCAACATCGTTTTTTGTGAGCATTGTCACACAATTGTTTTCTTGAAATATTACCATAACTATTCTCAAATCACCACAAATACTTTACTAATATTACTTAATCCATAAAAATTGATGGTATTCCTTTATTATTGATACAAAATTGATTCAAATGTACCACGAGACATTATTTATGGATTATTAATCAACTTATTCACATTTACTTCAAATAAAAAAATCTCCCCAATAGTGGATATATAACCCACCACATCAACAACCCTGTCAAAATAAAAAATAATTCTTATAATTCTAGATCCCTTCATGAATAATAGGTAAAATAAAATTCATGGGTGCCTTCGATTTAATTCAATATTCATATAACTCTGGAATGTTTCTCTTCCTTTAGGTTACATGAAAATAGTTCTACTAAACATGTTGAAAAGAAAATATCTTGTCATATTTTTGTCAATTATATAATGCTACTAATTATCCTATAATATAAGATAGGATCCAAAAATTTCCCATCCATGTTTTCCCTAATTATTACTCTATCCAAAATTAGAGTTAGTATTGTTTTGTAATCATGATTACTGGACTTATTCAGAATCAATGTAGTAAACTTTTTTTGGGAGATGAAAATGTATTTGAAATTTTGAAATACCTAAATATCCATGAAGTATGTAATATCACTATCCATAGACTTTTTAAATTCAAAAATTCATCTTATGAGTTAATTAATCCCCAAATTATTTAATTCTTCAACTAATTATGATGTCATCCACAAACAAAATCACCATAATCAAGTATTCCTTGCACATTTTCTCACAGTGATTATGGTTAAAGCCTTCGATTTTGAATTGTTGTTTCTTCAAGTATTAATCTAGTTAATCATATAATTCTCATGGTGACTACATTAGATGATATATTTCATTTTTATTCCTCTAAAATACCACTATTTAATCTTTTACTAAATGATATCTTATAGGATATTCATTGTTATCATCTGGTTCAATGTTGTCAAAAAATGTTATTTTGAATTAATTTCACCCTAAAATAATTATATTCATAATATTATTGCATTTATAAAATTTACTATTGGTTTATTATCTATGGAATTTTTTTAATATGTAGCATCTCAATAATTTACATGATTATATTTTTTTATATGTGGAATTTAATTCTAATTACTAAAAAATGCACTAGAAAGGTATTCTTCCCTTTACATATTTCAATATAGTCACTTATTATTCTATAAATTTTCATATATAATTTATTTTTATACTAATAGATGAATATATCATTAAATAATTCAAAAGAAAAACCATTTTCAATAAACATATTTTTTTATTTTGTTCACGAAGAACTTTTTTTGTCCAATGAAAACAATTTTTTAATGTTTTCTTCTGAATTATACTTCATGAATGATCATAATATTTAATTTATTTATCAAATTCTTTGTATTTTTATTGCATTTAATTTTAATATTCTTATATTTTTGTGTTACTTCCATTATCATTCTAAATATTTTGATGTAATCTCATCATGTTTCCAATCAATTATCATTTTGTCCAAAAAAAGCACCCATTTCATTCTATTATAATCATCAATAAAAATAATTAATTACGCTTATCTATGATTACCAATTTTATTTATTTTTTTAGCATGTATAGGTCAGGACTAGAGGAGATAATATTTCATTCAGTTTCTGGCCATGCTTGATAATTAATTCAACCCATTCCCCAAAGATTTGTTCATTATAATTAGATTCTCGATCATGCATCATATTTTTAATTTCCACAATATCCCCCAACATGGATAATATTTCTATGTTTTTTTATTAATATAACTATAATTTGTTTCCATAAGATATTTTATTATAATTCTATATAGATACAAGATTTTTCATAACCTTCCACCTGATGTATATTACAATTAGTTCTCCTTTACAATATAATTTGGTTAACAAATTATCATTTCAGCAGACACCAATTTTTGTTATATGTAACCTCAATTCCAGTTTCACAATGTTCTAATGAACTACTAAGGTCATTATATAAACCATCTAGGTGATGAAAATATATTTTTATTAGACCATAACTGACAAAATGTGTATTTCCACATTCCATGATCATCAAACCTCCTTTTTTTCCTAAAATAATGGTTCCTCAAACTCTAATATTTAAATTTTATTGAAAATATTAGAATTTATTATCATATTTGATGAATAAATTACTATCAAGAATCTTAGTACATCCAATATTCATTTTATTAAGATTGATTAAATCCAGATTACTGATTTCAATCATCCACTTTTCCTTCCATGATATACATGGTCAAGTAGAGGCATACAAAGATATCTACAATATTTTACAAACCATGAGAGGTGAAATCATATTTATATTATTATTTAAATGGATAGTAAATATTTTTTCAAAATGAAAATCCTTTTTTTACCAGTATTTATTTATCCCAATTTATAAAAATCAATTGATTTATGCTCAATGTTAGTGAAATAAAAGAAATTTCCATATAAATTATTTAATTCATATAATAAAGGATATAATATCTTTTTACTTTGTCGACTAAAATGTTCTTCCCCATTCATGTTAACCTTTTCCTTTACAACGTATGACATTATATGGACAAAAAATCTAAATAATTAAAATTTAATTAGTAGAAATATCATTTGACCTTCATTCCTCCACATGCCCCCATCTTTTGTAAGACATTATTATTAGAATAGATTAACCCTTGAGTATTTAATATTACTTTCTTCCAACCACATTATTTTGGAAGGATATAACATTATCATAGTTGTTAGGGTATCAATTTAAACCCTTCTAATTAGATCCTTCTACATTCAATTGTTATGATTTGTTTCTTGAATTGATCATTTTTTAGCATACCTAATTCCACTTTTACTTACATATATTTGTATTTATTTGTACATAAGGTTATTGAAACCTTCTAAGACCTTCTTAAATATTATTATTATTTCTCTATAATAGATCCTCTCTAAATATTACATCTTCAGTAGATCAGAGTGTTCTATTTAGATTTTAAAATTTTCTTCAAAGTAATGAATTCTTCTTTATGATATTATACAATTTTTTCACAAATTTATATGAACAAAATGGTTATTGATAACCATAGTCTATTAATTAATAATTGTTTATATAAATTTACTACTTCTATTAAATTAACATGAAAATATATTGATTATATAACACTACTTTTTGCTGTTTAATTAATCAAATCAATTCGACCAATATATTTGGAATATTTATTCCAAATTCAATTAACCGTATAGGTTTTTTTTGTTTTTTATATTTTTCTTTCATATACCCTTCATGAACTAACATCAAATAAAATACACCCTCCTCCTAATTGTATTCTAATTTTTAGGTTTATTTTATTTCTATAGTTTCCATCATTGAATATTCTATGATGAAATAATGAACTATGTTTGATTCCTCAAGAAATCCTCAATCATCAACTATTGTTTGATAAGTATTCTCTTCATCTTTAATTTCATTTTTAATCATAAGTTTACTTTTTTTTATAACCAAATTTGAGTCCTATATATTATCTGTTCTCAACAATATTGATTTCAAAATATTCTGATCACCTTTTAAAAATGTGTATAACATTAATTATTCAAAAAAATACAAGGGTACATTTCCAAAAAATATATATTTTCATCACTTGAATTTATTGGAAACAACATAAAAGAATTCATTGTTAATATATCCTTCTTCCTAATTTTTTTTAGAAATTTATGTTTTCTCTAGGTCTCTGAATGTAATATAATAAAATTCATGAATTGGTGTCTCTTATTTGAAAAATCCAATTTCATATCCCACCGAACTATTTACAAGATCATCTGTAGAATACATTCACAGATCCATTTCCTCTAGATCAAAATGTTTATTGTTGTAATAGAGTGGAAACATTCTAAATGTCTTATTATCAATATCAGTAACCCCATTTTATTCACAAAGACCTTGAATTTTAGTATGAATTTCAATAATTTATCGGAATAATTTATATGCATTTTAATTAGTAAGATTCTAAAAATTATTGAACACATTATATAGAAATTATATTTGTTGCTCATTTACATTTTTATATACCTGGAATAAAATTTCCATATCCCACATGATCTTATATCAGTTGAATCACCGAACCATTAACATTATTTTATCTAATATAGTTTAATGGTGTTCAATGTGTGGTTTTAAATTTAAATATAGTTTTTTAGATTCATTCATAGATGGTCCTTTTGCATCACAGACCTAAATCCATTGAAATGGGAAAAGATGAAATCCATATAACGATAATATAAAAAATAATCCATCCCATTCACTTATATTTCTTAGATTCTCCCATAAAATGTAATACAACCATATGTTTGTTGTTGAATTATGCATCTTAGATAAACCATTATAAAAGATATAATACATGCCACCCAAATGTGAAATTAAAACATATTAAAATCCCAAGTAACCATGTGAATGGAGAAAAAATGAGGGTGAAAAATTTATCTTATGTATTAGTCAATCTTTTAATTATAATGGTATGAATACATTCATCTTGTTAGATTTAATAACAAATACACCAATTAAAGAAGTGAACAAATTAACAACTAAACATATGAAATTATAACATGCTTTATAGCTTAGGGTTACTCCAAGGAGTATACATTGATTATGTGTAGGTCATACAAGATTACATTACCCATAAGTATATTTACTGATTAAAATTATTTATCCATGTTCACTCAATTCCAAGGTTACGACCTTTACAAAGTTCTTAGAGATAATGTTCTCCCTCCCTCAGTTCTATACTGTCGACCCCCCGGCTCAATACATCAATAAAATTATTACAGAATATAAATACTAGATAGTTTTAAATTAATTATTAGATATTTTTTAAATATATTTCATCATGAATTATATAATATTATACTAAAATATCTACCTAAATATTTATATAATAATCACCAAATATATCATTGGAAAATACATGCTCCAAAAAATAATAGAATAAGTGATATTTTCTTAAGTGTTATACACATACTTCTCCATAAATAACACTATCCATATAATGAAATAAATTTTTTTGAGTCATTGTATATATCCCCATTGACATGAATTTCTATATGGTATATCTTTTTTTTTCTGAGCCACATGATTTGTGAAACACCATTTTAATACTGTTGGCCTGACCTCTCTAATTTTATAATAAAAATCCAAATATAATATAACATCTATTTAATACCTAATAATGGGTTTAGTGGGGATTTTATAATAAAAAATATATTAAAAAATCATTAATCAATGAAATTACAAGTAATACACTTCACAATCTATGGTAAATGCTACATTGTCCATTAAAAATAGATAACAAAAACAATAGATAACAAAAACAATAGATCATTAATCTCTATCATAGATCACAATTAATGAAAAAATTTAATGAATTTTTTAAACTATCAATTTTACTTATTTCAAACAATGGTTTTCCATGAATCACTTACTTTAATCATTTTGGGATAGCTATGATCACACCCTATATACAACCATTGGGTCCATTTAGAATTTACTTTATCATATTTATGTAAAACAATAATGTAACATGGTGGAAATGGGTACTCCCTAAAGAAGAGTAGGTCGGTTGAGGATTCATGATAGCCCATGAACGTTTGTCACATGAATTTAGAAATCAACAAATTTTTATTTTATATTGGGTTACAATATTTTTTACTACCTTATTGTAACATCCCAAGTAAGTAATGAATAATAGATATTTTTATCTATGTCTATTAATGATTAAGATAGTGTTATAGAGGCTTAAAATGAAAATAAATACAATCTTATGCATGGAATACACTAATATTCTTAAAAGATTGTTTTACTGCCTTGTGATGGCAAACCATTTTTGAATCTATATTTTGACAATTTTATAAACTATGTTTGTCAAAATAAACTTATTCTTTATGATTGGGACATCAAATTTTACCTTGTGTGAAATTTTGGTATTTTTCTGACAATGTTCATTTTTTTAATGAATAGTGAAAAATACTGCATTTTACATCAAAACTGCTTTTTAATCTAATTTATTGATATGATTAGATTATGTTTTGATTTGGTTTTGAAGTGGAATTAGAATATATTTTTACCATTTTATCCAATAGTGGTCATTGGAATCAATTTCACTTTGAAATTAGACTTAAACTGGTGTCAATCTTTTGATACTTATTGTTTTGTAAAAACACGCTATTTGCTCTGGCAGCGGGAATTAATTATTAAATTAATTAATGTGACTTATATGATTTGAATTTTGTAAAATAGACTTCATTTTTGAATTCATAATGTCAAATATAGCTTAGGGTGAATTTTTGGTAATTTTCTGAAAAACTTCAATTTTTGATGAATAGTGAAACCACTAAGTGGTAATCAAGCAAACTGATTTTCCAGTTAAATGAAAGTTTACCACTAATGTGTATTGAATTTTGAAAATCCGACATACATGGTTGTCATTAATAAGTAAAATGTGGTTCAATGAGATTATAATAATTTTTTGGTGAATAGTAACTTATTAAGTTTTTAATCGCGATTAGTGGTAATTAGTGTAGTTTATGGTATAAATAATACTTTAATAATATAAAATGACCTAGACACATGTCCCAACCTCATTGGTTGTGTCATGGCCGACCAAGACAAGCCATGGCCTAACTTGGGGACCCCATGTATCCACTTTAGTTGGAAAATGACAATAATATATTTTTATTTAATGTTAAAGTGAAAGTGACACAAACATAATATGTTTTGCGAAAACAATTTTTAAGTGGGGTTATACAAGCCCAAATTTTGATTATAAATAGTCATTGGAAAGCTAAAAAGATTTCCTATATCATAGTATTTTTTTTATAATTTTTAGACATTATATAAATTAAATTATTTACGACATAATAATGATGCAGTGATGACATCATTATTTAACGATTAAAATAAAATGGAATGATAATGTAAAATCTAAAACCTACACATGTCCAAAACCAATTGGATGAGTGGATTTCGAATCCTTATCACCTTATCCACGAATTCTATCAATGTGGGACCTTTTAAAACCGAAACACATTTTCAAACAAAGTTATATTTCTTTACTTTCCAAAAGTGCCCCTCCTCTCCTCTTATAAAAGGCCCCCACCTCTACCTCATTTCACACACTCTTCAAGCCTTTGGCTCGGCCAACCCCTGCCCATTTGCTCTCTCCACATTCCTCTACTCATCCTAGAGGATTCCCTTTGGGCAGAATCCTTTCAAAAGAAGCCTTTAGGCTCAACTCAAAAGGAGTTACACTTTTTAAGGTAATTCATTCTCTCATGTTCATTTGTTTTATTTTGCTTCTCCAACCCCCTAAACTCTTTTTATTTACTTCTTTTGTAACAACACCAGTATCTTCAATATACTAGGATGTTGTTATAAGAGTTTTTTGAGCTACACTCTCACACAACTACATCAAATGGTTAAAGAACATACGGTTTCCGTGGATGGCGAAATTCTGCCTCCCGAAACGATGATTGTTCAATACTCATTTAACACCTTCAAAGGTGGCCATTATGATGTCACTATTTTTATATATGATATATATTATGTATATGTTTTCCTTAAGATTCTGTTTTTCTTCATTTTGGTCATACTTTATGGCTTCCATTATGGGTATACGCGATATCTTCATTTAAGGAAGTGCGGACTACCGCCCCCTCAAAGTGATGTGATTCGTTAATGCCATATGTGGGACGTGTAAAGGATGGATTTAAAGTTATTATATATGATTTTATACTGGAATTATAATATACCTACATATCATTATTATTTATTTCCATTAATGTATGAGATAGAAATGAAGGTAGCGTTCATGCGTACGTACGGACTACCGTCTCCATGAACGGTGCATTTCATTTCTTATCCCCAAATGTAATGTACTATTAAAAGTACATGTATATAATGGATATATACAATTAATGATATATATAAATGATGAATATAATTCTGGAATTAAAATATACATACCTCTCATTTAGTTTTAATTCCATTAATATGACAAAGAAATGAAAGTAGCGTTCATGCGTACGTACGGCTTACCGTCTCCATGAACGGTGCATTTCATTTCTTACCTCTAAATAATTATGTAATATTTTAAATACATGTATGTACTGGATATATATGACATATATGATATCTACATAATGAATACCATTCTGGATATAATGAACCTTTGACCAAATTAACAACATGTAAGTATAAGAAGTCAATTTTTGACTTAAGAACCAAATACCGACAAAATGAACATTATTAACTTAAATGATTACATGATGTTCATAACATGGTATAAAAGGAATAATGAACTTGAAAAAGATTCATAAGCAAGTAGAGATTAACTCAAGTTTATTATTCAGGAGTTTAAAGAACGGTCGGGTCAAGTCGGATACGAGGTATGGGAACTTCTTAACCCAATTTCCGTTCTTTGGGTTAATATCCTACTTTCAAATTTTGTCCTGATATTGTTATGTCTTATCTTGTGTTTATACCTTCTTTATGTGTACATATAGTGAATACACATAATAGATCTATTTTATTTAAAAATGATCATTGTATGGGATTTCGTCTCAATCTCCTTTCGTTGAGGCATATTTTGTTTTATACACAACCTTCTTTTATACGGTGTATAAACCCCTTTGACTTTTACGTTTATTCAAAAGGAATCTTTTTTATACGAAGCGTTTACTAAACGACAAAAGGGAATGTTTTTGTCATACGTATGCGGCGACAACGACTTCTCCGCCGTCGTAACCGTTATTTGAGTTTCGGCTTCCTCTACAAGCCATACCTTCTTTTTTTAAAAGAAAAATAAATACCATGTTTTACTTTGGTATTGAAAATGGTTTTCATAATATTTTTATATCAATGTGTGGTATTGATATCTTGTGATTGAATGGTGGAAATGTTATGTTTCCTTTATGCATGTTTTATGTGATACGTTTATGTTATGGTTCTTGGGCATTATTATGAAGACGGGTGGTTCCGTGATAAACTAAGGGCGGGTGAGCCCGTTATAGCTCTCCAATGCATTGGGTAACGCGAAGGAGTGAAACATTAAAGTTTCTCCGAAGAGATTTTCAGGGAATATACTGTGATGGGTATTCCAAACGTAACCAAGAGGGTTACTCCCTACGTAAGAATGTTATGAATGCCTCAAGTTACCTTTATGTCTTATGGTTTCTATGATTTATTCATGATTTTATGAGGCGTGTTAAAGTGCCTATGTTTTATGGGTAAAGTATGATTTCATTCTTATGTATATATGAACTCATGTTTCCTTTCCATGTTTTTTTTATAACCCATACTGAGTTTTTATGCTCATCCCAAGTTTTTGAAATGTTTTTCACAGGTCAAGGGAAAGGTACATGATAAGATGATAGAGTCAAGGATGTGTCAAGAAATAATCCATGTTTTATTTTAAATGTGTTTCCATTGATGGGAATGAAGAATACTATCTTTATGTAACCACTTTGTTTATATGTGGAATGTAATGCAAGTTTTATGATCTAATTCTCTAAAACTCTAAACCCGAAAAGATCCTCAACGTGTAATCTTGTAATAACTCAAGATTAAGTAAGGTTTAAGGCAGGGGCCTTATAGTTGGTATCAGAGGTCGGTTTAGAAAACTTTAGGAGTTAGAAAAGTGTTAAATTATAATATGATTTAAATGATATAGCATTTACAGATTACCATGTTGCTTTGCCTAAGATATTTCGGTGTTCAGAATGGTTTTCCGCAGAGGAAACAAAGCAGCTATGTTGGGACGACATCAGGAGGAAGACAACCTTCCAAATCAGCAACCTGAGATGGTTGGAATCGGAACTGAACAGTTTGTTGCAGTGATGGCACAGTTGACTCAGGCTATAAATGGTGGTGGTATCCATGCACGAGATCAGCCAGATCAACCGCATAGGAACATGTCAATGGTGGAACATTTCATGAGGCAACATCCCCCATCATTCAGAGGATCATCTGACCCTGTGCAAGCTGAAGGGTGGATTAAAGCACTGGAGAAGATTTTTGATGTCATGGGGTGTTCAGACAATCAAAAGGTTAGTCTTGCTATTTACCGTTTGGAGGGAGAAGCAGATCAGTGGTGGTCCATGGTTAAAAATATCAGCGACGCCGATGAGATTGATGCTCTTGACTGGGATGAATTCAAAGGTATGTTTCTTGAGAAGTATTTTCCTAAGGCTGTTCGACTTAGGATGGAAAAGCAATTCTTGGAATTGAGGCAAGAGGAGGACTCAGTGGCTGCCTATGAAGAAAGGTTCACTCGATTGGCAAGGTATGCTCCAAATTTTATCCGAGACCTTGATAGTAAAATCAATCGTTTTTACACAGGATTAAAGCCAAAGTATCGAAGGGCATTAGCTTCTCGAGAGTTTAAAAGTTATGAAAAGCTTGTTCGATGTGCTGAGAAGGTGGAAATGGAGTTTGCCGATGACCAAGTGTCCTATAACAACCAGCAGAAGAAGAGACCGAGGTGGCAGGAGAAAGGTAAGAATTCTTCAAAAAAGTCTGATGGTAAGAGAACTAAGTTTCCAGTTTGTGATAAATGTGGCAAAAGGCATGCTGGGGAATGTCTTCTGAATTCTGGGAAGTGCTACCGATGTGGTAAGATGGGACATAAGGCTCGTGATTGCACTGAAAAGGATCAAGGTGAAGGTAAGAATAAATTTGATTTACAGTTAGTGAAATGTTATATGTGCAATGAGATGGGTCACTATGCAAACGAGTGTCCGACAAGGAGCTTGAGTGATGGGAAGCAGTTAGACTACAAGCAGAAAGGGGTGGCGAAATCCTTTGCAACTACTTCAGCAGATGTTGGGCCATCGAATGAAGTGGTGTTAGCTCCAGGGAGCTCAGTATTTTTCGAAGATTGACTTGAGGTCGGGGTACCATCAGTTGAAAGTAAAAGAAGCAGACGTTCCGAAGACTGTGTTCCGTGCTAGATATGGCCATTATGAATTTGTAGTTATGCCTTTTGGGTTAACCAATGCACCTACTGTATTCATGGACCTTATGAATAAAATTTTCCATGAGTTCTTGGATAAGTTTGTGTTTGTGTTTTGAGGTTTGGGAAGAGGTTGTGTGTGCCTTGGGATTCACAGTTGAAGAGAGAGTTGTTATGTGAAGCTCATAGTTCTCCATTTTCAGTTCATCCGGGCAGTACTAAGATGTATAGAGATCTGCGGGAGTATTACTGGTGGGATGGAATGAAAAGAGATATTGCTGATTTTACTGTGAAGTGTTTGACTTGTCAGCAGGTTAGAGCAGAGCGGCAGTTACCGAAAGGGATGCTTCAGCCTTTACCAGTGCCAGAGTGGAAATGGGAGAATATATCCATGGACTTTGTTGTTGGATTACCGAAGACATCTCGAGGTAATAATGCAATCTGGGTTATTGTTGATCGCTTGACTAAATCTGGTCATTTCCTTGCTATACGGGATACTTTCTCTCTTGATCAACTTTCCCGTTTGTATCTTAAAGAGATAGTCAGGTTACATGGAGTTCCTCTCTCCATTGTATCAGATCGTGATCCCAGGTTTACCTCTAACTTTTGGAAAGGCCTTCAGAAGTCGTTGGGTACTGAATTAAATTTTAGTACAGCTTTTCATCCTCAATCAGATGGGCAGTCAGAACGAACAATTCAGACATTGGAGGATATGCTACGAGCTTGTTCTATGGATTATCAGGGAAGTTGGGACCAACATCTTTCTTTGGTTGAGTTTTCATATAATAATAGTTTCCATTCGAGTATACAGATGGCACCATTTCAGGCATTATATGGGAAGCGGTGTCGAACTCCAGCTTTCTGGGATGAAGTGGGTGAAAGAAAGTTGATGGGACCAGAATTGGTAGAAGAGATGGCAGAAAAAGTTCAGTTGATTCAGAAACACATGAGAATAGCTCAGAGTAGGCAGAAGAGTTATGCAGATAACCAGAGGAAGGATCTATCTTTCGAGGTACACAATGTTTTTCACGTTTCGATGTTGAGAAAGTATATGCCAGATCCATCTCATGTTTTGAGCCCAGAGGTAGTTCAGCTGGAAGAGAACCTATCTTATGAGGAACAACCGGTCCAGATTCTTGACCACAGGGAGCAAGTGTTACGGAATAAGGTGATTAAGCAGGTAAAGGTTTTGTGGAAAAACCACATGATTGAAGAGGCAACATGGGAATCTGAAAATGCAATGAGGGATAAGTACCCCCATTTATTCGATAAGTAAATAAATTGCGGGGACGCAATTTTCTAAAGGGGGGAAGGATGTAACATCCCAAGTAAGTAATGAATAATAGATATTTTTATCTATGTCTATTAATGATTAAGATAGTGTTATAGAGGCTTAAAATGAAAATAAATACAATCTTATGCATGGAATACACTAATATTCTTAAAAGATTGTTTTACTGCCTTGTGATGGCAAACCATTTTTGAATCTATATTTTGACAATTTTATAAACTATGTTTGTCAAAATAAACTTATTCTTTATGATTGGGACATCAAATTTTACCTTGTGTGAAATTTTGGTATTTTTCTGACAATGTTCATTTTTTTAATGAATAGTGAAAAATACTGCATTTTACATCAAAACTGCTTTTTAATCTAATTTATTGATATGATTAGATTATGTTTTGATTTGGTTTTGAAGTGGAATTAGAATATATTTTTACCATTTTATCCAATAGTGGTCATTGGAATCAATTTCACTTTGAAATTAGACTTAAACTGGTGTCAATCTTTTGATACTTATTGTTTTGTAAAAACACGCTATTTGCTCTGGCAGCGGGAATTAATTATTAAATTAATTAATGTGACTTATATGATTTGAATTTTGTAAAATATACTTCATTTTTGAATTCAGAATGTCAAATATAGCTTAGGGTGAATTTTTGGTAATTTTCTGAAAAACTTCAATTTTTGATGAATAGTGAAACCACTAAGTGGTAATCAAGCAAACTGATTTTCCAGTTAAATGAAAGTTTACCACTAATGTGTATTGAATTTTGAAAATCCGACATACATGGTTGTCATTAAGAAGTAAAATGTGGTTCAATGAGATTATAATAATTTTTTGGTGAATAGTAACTTATTAAGTTTTTAATCGCGATTAGTGGTAATTAGTGTAGTTTATGGTATAAATAATACTTTAATAATATAAAATGACCTAGACACATGTCCCAACCTCATTGGTTGTGTCATGGCCGACCAAGACAAGCCATGGCCTAACTTGGGGACCCCATGTATCCACTTTAGTTGGAAAATGACAATAATATATTTTTATTTAATGTTAAAGTGAAAGTGACACAAACATAATATGTTTTGCGAAAACAATTTTTAAGTGGGGTTATACAAGCCCAAATTTTGATTATAAATAGTAATTGGAAAGCTAAAAAGATTTCCTATATCATAGTATTTTTTTTATAATTTTTAGACATTAAATAAATTAAATTATTTACGACATAATAATGATGCAGTGATGACATCATTATTTAACGATTAAAATAAAATGGAAAGATAATGTAAAATCTAAAACCTACACATGTCCAAAACCAATTGGATGAGTGGATTTCGAATCCTTATCACCTTATCCACGAATTCTATCAATGTGGGACCTTTTAAAACCGAAACACATTTTCAAACAAAGTTATATTTCTTTACTTTCCAAAAGTGCCCCTCCTCTCCTCTTATAAAAGGCCCCCACCTCTACCTCATTTCACACACTCTTCAAGCCTTTGGCTCGGCCAACCCCTGACCATTTGCTCTCTCCACATTCCTCTCCTCATCCTAGAGGATTCCCTTTGGGCATAATCCTTTCAAAAGAAGCCTTTAGGCTCAACTCAAAAGGAGTTACACTTTTTAAGGTAATTCATTCTCTCATGTTCATTTGTTTTATTTTGCTTCTCCAACCCCCTAAACTCTTTTTATTTACTTCTTTTGTAACAACACCAGTATCTTCAATATACTAGGATGTTGTTATAAGAGTTATTTGAGCTACACTCTCACACAACTACATCAAATGGTTAAAGAACATACGGTTTCCGTGGATGGCGAAATTCTGCCTCCCGAAACGATGATTGTTCAATACTCATTTAACACCTTCAAAGGTGGCCATTATGATGTCACTATTTTTATATATGATATATATTATGTATATGTTTTCCTTAAGATTCTGTTTTTCTTCATTTTGGTCATACTTTATGGCTTCCATTATGGGTATACGCGATATCTTCATTTAAGGAAGTGCGGACTACCGCCCCCTCAAAGTGATGTGATTCGTTAATGCCATATGTGGGACGTGTAAAGGATGGATTTAAAGTTATTATATATGATTTTATACTGGAATTATAATATACCTACATATCATTATTATTTATTTCCATTAATGTATGAGATAGAAATGAAGGTAGCGTTCATGCGTACGTACGGACTACCGTCTCCATGAACGGTGCATTTCATTTCTTATCCCCAAATGTAATGTACTATTAAAAGTACATGTATATAATGGATATATACAATTAATGATATATATAAATGATGAATATAATTCTGGAATTAAAATATACATACCTCTCATTTAGTTTTAATTCCATTAATATGACAAAGAAATGAAAGTAGCGTTCATGCGTACGTACGGCTTACCGTCTCCATGAACGGTGCATTTCATTTCTTACCTCTAAATAATTATGTAATATTTTAAATACATGTATGTACTGGATATATATGACATATATGATATCTACATAATGAATACCATTCTGGATATAATGAACCTTTGACCAAATTAACAACATGTAAGTATAAGAAGTCAATTTTTGACTTAAGAACCAAATACCGACAAAATGAACATTATTAACTTAAATGATTACATGATGTTCATAACATGGTATAAAAGGAATAATGAACTTGAAAAAGATTCATAAGCAAGTAGAGATTAACTCAAGTTTATTATTCAGGAGTTTAAAGAACGGTCGGGTCAAGTCGGATACGAGGTATGGGAACTTCTTAACCCAATTTCCGTTCTTTGGGTTAATATCCTACTTTCAAATTTTGTCCTGATATTGTTATGTCTTATCTTGTGTTTATACCTTCTTTATGTGTACATATAGTGAATACACATAATAGATCTATTTTATTTAAAAATGATCATTGTATGGGATTTCGTCTCAATCTCCTTTCGTTGAGGCATATTTTGTTTTATACACAACCTTCTTTTATACGGTGTATAAACCCCTTTGACTTTTACGTTTATTCAAAAGGAATCTTTTTTATACGAAGCGTTTACTAAACGACAAAAGGGAATGTTTTTGTCATACGTATGCGGCGACAACGACTTCTCCGCCGTCGTAACCGTTATTTGAGTTTCGGCTTCCTCTACAAGCCATACCTTCTTTTTTTAAAAGAAAAATAAATACCATGTTTTACTTTGGTATTGAAAATGGTTTTCATAATATTTTTATATCAATGTGTGGTATTGATATCTTGTGATTGAATGGTGGAAATGTTATGTTTCCTTTATGCATGTTTTATGTGATACGTTTATGTTATGGTTCTTGGGCATTATTATGAAGACGGGTGGTTCCGTGATAAACTAAGGGCGGGTGAGCCCGTTATAGCTCTCCAATGCATTGGGTAACGCGAAGGAGTGAAACATTAAAGTTTCTCCGAAGAGATTTTCAGGGAATATACTGTGATGGGTATTCCAAACGTAACCAAGAGGGTTACTCCCTACGTAAGAATGTTATGAATGCCTCAAGTTACCTTTATGTCTTATGGTTTCTATGATTTATTCATGATTTTATGAGGCGTGTTAAAGTGCCTATGTTTTATGGGTAAAGTATGATTTCATTCTTATGTATATATGAACTCATGTTTCCTTTCCATGTTTTTTTTATAACCCATACTGAGTTTTTATGCTCATCCCAAGTTTTTGAAATGTTTTTCACAGGTCAAGGGAAAGGTACATGATAAGATGATAGAGTCAAGGATGTGTCAAGAAATAATCCATGTTTTATTTTAAATGTGTTTCCATTGATGGGAATGAAGAATACTATCTTTATGTAACCACTTTGTTTATATGTGGAATGTAATGCAAGTTTTATGATCTAATTCTCTAAAACTCTAAACCCGAAAAGATCCTCAACGTGTAATCTTGTAATAACTCAAGATTAAGTAAGGTTTAAGGCAGGGGCCTTATACTTATATTATTTATATAGATTCACACATAAAACATTGTTTTTATTTATATTTTTTGTAAAGGATATTATTTGTAAACAAAATTTTAATAGATGTATGTTGATCTGTATTTTATTTGTATTATTTGATTTTATTGTAATAAATATTTCCAATGGTAGTCCATAGATTCATAATAACATTTTCTCCCAATATGGGGATCAATAATACCCATTGGGTCATGTCATTGACGAGCTCAAGTACCCAGATCAATGGTGTATGTGGATGGTTTGTGGAAAAATGTAAATAATGTTAGGGTTATATATATATTATTTAGGTAGTGAATGAATATAAGATATAGGTTGGTCAAAACATTACTTTTAAGTATAAAAATGTGTATTCCATATATATTTTGAATCAAACATTGAGTTTTAAGGGGATTTTTTGAATGTATTTTAGTAGTTATGGAATTGAGTTATATTTATTTTATGGACTCACTACCAACATATAAGAATGTTTAATGAGGGGAATGCAATTTATATTGGTAGTGTTGGTTGGATAAAAACTATTCAAACATGAATAGAATCTTTGAATGATATATTTTGGTTATGTTTTTTCATTGGATTATTTTCCTATATTTTATTAATCATACAGATTGATCATTATTAATTTCAATATGAAAAATATGGTTTTTTGTTTCAAAAATTTTAGTCATTTTATATTTGGGATAAATATTGAAAACTTAATTTAAATGGTGTCATAATTTCAATAATGTTTTGTGATTTTATTATCTGAATTTAAATCACTATTTTAATGAATTTTAGTGATTTATTTTGTGAATACTATTTTATATTTTAGTCAAACTAGGTTTTGGTCAAAACATTACTAAGATGATTTTTTTGAAAGGTTGTAAATGAGAAAATTAATTTATTTGAAATTATTGAGTATTTTTTGAAAATATTTTCTGGTAACATTGATAAGGAATATCTTATAAATTGAGAAAAATGGGTCCATTATATAAATTATTTAACTATACAAGATGGTTTTTTATTATGAGTGTCAGACATATTCTTTTTCTGATTTTCATATGTATTTATATTTGATTGGTAGGAGAATGATTTAAATATGAAAATTTTTGGAAAATTTTAATAATATGGTGATTTAATTTTTCAATTTTTTAAATGTTTTAATATATAATGGGGGATTTCATGAGGCAAAATAAAAGTACTAAAATTTTATAGTTTAATTGGTATGATTATTGTGAATTAGAATACAATATGTCATATAAGAGGTTTGAAATAATTTTATTCATATGGTGGAAAATTGAATTATTTTTATTCTCAATGATAAATTCATATTAACTTAATATTAATTTTATATTTTAAAGTGAAAGGTTTTATTTTGTTTTGTAAGGAAATTGGTTCAAATTTATTTTTATAAATTTGGGTTTCAAAGATCACATTTTTTTATTATATTTTTGTTATTAGTAGTTATACTACTAGGGGAAATCCTAAACCTATTTTTTACAAGGGGTTTAAATGTTAATGTATGTAATGCAGTACACTTTTTTTCTAATTTTTTTTGTCCTTCAATTTATTTAAAAATTTATGTATTGTGGAAATTGATTGTTACCATTAATATTATTGTTGGAAATTTTTGAAAAATAAAAAGTAGTGATTTTTTATTATAATAGTTTTTTTAATATTAGTAGTATAAGGACATACCATCAAGTTTGGATAACATAAATTTAATTGTAAATGTTTAATTTATTTATCTAGATTTTTTTTTCTTATTTTGGGGAAGCATAATTGGAATGATATTCTAATTTTTTTTTGAAAAGTATATTCTAATTTGGAATTATGAATTTTTTATACCACTTTCCACTTTAAATATTTTTTTTCTGTGTAAATTATTCATTGTTTAATAAAATTTAATAATGTTATATTTTTTATTTTCATAAATTTTCCTAAATTGTTTATATATGTTTTTAATAGTGATTTCTATATGGGTACTAACTATTCTTTTTATAGTATTGAGGCCAAGTCCTTCATTTGTAATGTTATTCAATTTCTTTTAATATAAATTGAATTATATCAATCTATTCATTTGATTTAAAATATGGTGGTTTTGTTTTGAGATAAACCGTATATTGATTTTATTTAATGGGTGGGTGGTTTTTAAAATTTTTATGTTCAATTTTATTTATGTATATCAAACTCTAATTTGAAAATAAATATATTTTAAGTTATACCCATTTAAATATATTGTGGAATATATTTTTTCAAATTACTATAATTGGGATTCTTTATATATTTAAATTGTGATTCATATTTATAATGATCATTATTTATAGAATATGATTTTAAAAAATATGGCTTGTAAGGAAATACATTTATGATATTTGTGATGATAAAATATAAATTAATGATATATATATATATATATATATAAATGTTCAAATATTATACATTGGTATTTGATAATATTCATGTTTTGGGTTTTTTTAAAAGAACTATGTTCATTAAATGGTTTCAAGAGATTTTTAAGTTTTCATTTTTACCATTATAAATTATGTTTATTTATTTAATGATAAATGAAGATGTTCTCTCATTTCTTGAGACCCATTGAGAATTTCCAACATTATTTTTTATATATTTAATATTTAACATGATTTATGTTTATTTAAAAGGTCTTGTATATGTAATTAAAATATAGGCATTTTGGGCCCATGTTTGACTATAGAATAATGTAATTATAGAATGAAAATATATTTTCAAAGTATTTATTAATCTAATTAGATAAGAATATATATATCATACCTTAAAAGGAGATATATATACATGATTGTTCTAGGAAAATGTAATTTATTTTATATTATCAAATTTATTTTTCATTATTATAGAAATTTAGTGTTGTAAAATTTACCATTTATTATAAATAAAAATTTACATTTTTTGAGGTTGTAGGTTACAGTTTAATGAGATTCAGTTGTTTGATTATAAGTTATAAGATATTTACATTCTAAATCGAGTAAATTAATTTTCAAAAAATGTCTTTTTTATTCATAGAGGAGTAATATTTAATTCCTGTAGTTTCACAATATTAATTTTTATTTAGTTTTCCCTTTTGTTGTGAGTGAATTAAACTTTGTTAAGAATGAGTTTTTGTTATATGTTGTTTTAAAATATTTGACAATAAAAAATTGATTCTATAATAAAAAGAAACATTCTTAAAACCCCCCATTTTATAAAAATTAATTTCAATTATATTTGGTTGTTGAATAATTACGTGTACTAATTTTTAGGGATAAACCAATAAATTTTGAATAAAATTATTTTTCATTTCATGTATCAATAGTCTAATAAAGAAAACTAATTTATAAAAAGTAATTTTAAATGATTTTTTTGTGGTTTCTAAAAGAGGAAAATTAGATACAAAGTTAGTTTTTCAAATTAAATTTTTATCATATATTTTATATTTAAAATAAATTATTTTCCTGAATGGTTTTTGAATTATAAGTTTCTTTTCATCTCTGTGGTCACATTTGGTTTAGTTATTCTCCATTAATATTTAGATTACTCTTATTATACATTTAATGGGGCTATGTAATATAATTTTTATTTTAAATCTCAATTATAGAATTGGTTTTAATGTTGGTCAACATGTTTTATTAAAAAATTATATTTTGATGGTTTTAAGTAATTTATAAATTTTTTTTATATGTGGTAGTTATCAAAATTTTTATTGTTGACCTCTTTATAAATTTTTTAAATAAAGATATTATGTTAATTTTTTTATTTAAATTTGATGAAGATTATAGAGTTATTATTTTCCTAGAATGAGGATATTAATTATGTATTCGGGAGGACCCCCATCATATGAGTATTATTAGAATATTGTATTTTGACCATATTTCATCTAGTGTAGTTCCAGTAAGGGGTGTTTGGGAGACTTTTTATGGTATAATGTGGAATTCTAGGGGGATTTTCACATCCATTGTATCATTTTCTTGTAAAAAAATTATATTTACATTATATTATTTTATATATATCTCTCTTAGACCTCATCCCTTTGAAATTGTTATATTTGAGAAAAATGAATGTGGTTCATGTTTTTTACACTATTATGGGAAACCATGTTGAAATAATGAAAAATTTATATAGTTTTTTCATTATGCAATATCAAAATTTCTATATGTTTTTTACAATCACTTTACATAATTGTGAGGAATATTAGGTTATTCTATAGAGATCATCATGATTGGCATGCTGTTTGGAAAACATTGTGACCAAAACATGTAGTATTCACATATTGGTAAAAATATTACATTCTTATAGGTCCTTCACTGTACCCTCCCTCATTCAAGAACCTTTTAGCAATAGGTTCCTAGGATCCTCCGACACATTACACATTACTCATTTATCTTGGTCATATTTACCCAAGTAACATCAATAAAACAACATTTATTCCATTTATATTTATTCTATTGGTGTTTTTCACCTTCATCTCCTAGTATTTTCTCTTCCTTATTATCTGAGGAGACGTGGGTTTTTTAATCTAAACCTAATATTGTGAGAATCTATGTTTATGTTTCTTGTTTTCATTTATATAGTCTTCTACCTTACTTGATTATGGATCCCAAAAATTTGTTATTGATTTTATGTGATTAAGGTAGGATGTGTCATGATATATCACATCCTACTATACAAAATGTTTTCCACTAAACTATTATATACAATTTTTATTATTTTTATGAAAAAATGCTATTTTTATGACTAAATCTGTTAATCTGTTTTATTATAAATTTTATTGTATTTATTTTGAGTTAGAAATAGAATTATATCAGAAATATTTTTATGCAATGAATTCAATGTGGAATTTGAATTTAATGGAATAAAAGAGAATATGTGAACCTTTAATACCCAGGTTGGAGGACTTGAAAATGTGATTATATGAAAGTTCCACACAACATATGTTTTAGAATGTGTTAAATTCCATCTTAATGCTTGGAAAATGATGTGGTTCCCCAGTCATTAGTCACCATGCTACTAGGAACATGTAAGTACTACATCAAGTAGTCATGTTCATGATTGAATGTTTTTGGATTGATCATATAAAGTATGAGTATCAATGGATTAGGAAACAACAGTTTTTAGTAAAGGTTGATCCCATTATGATTTCAATTTTAAAAAAATTCAAAATTTATCTATTTATTTAAAATGATATAGGTTTATTTTTATTCAAAAATATTTCTAAAAATGACAATAACAATATTTTATATTAATTCTATTTAAAAAAACACTTGATGGGTTCATACTATAATATATATTTTGACATTATATATATAGAAAATGTTATTACTTAGGTAGTATATAATAATATTCAATAGAGGAAAAGTGTTTCTTTGGGCTATGTGTAATTCGGATAAAATTGAAGGTTTTGGGCGCGAAAAAAGTGGATTCAGCCCCTGTATAATAGTAATATGGAAAGAATTACCATTTAAATTTATATTAGTAAAAAAAAACTAATCCTTTTTTTCTCCCATTATTATAATATCATTCATTTTTATATGTTAAAGTGACTTTTTTAAAGGGTGATTATTTTTTACCTGAGTTTTAAATATGTTTGTTGAATTTCTTTTATATTCTATATTATATTTATTTATTGGAAAACAATTTATAAATGCATAAAATTAATTGTAGAGAACATCTTTCCATCCCATTGGTATTTTGAATTCCATTCAACCCTTTCCACATACAAGACAAGCCTCATGGATTCGGGGTGTGCTAAGATTGTTTGTGAAATAGTAAATCCACTCACCACCATAACTATATGAATGAATGTTACCTAGTTCTAAGTATCATGAATAGGTTGTCTTGTGTCAAAATTGTAACTCCATGAAAGGAAATATACTCCTTCATAGAGACCCTCTCTACATAATACACTATTGTCTACTATCTTGAACAGTTATTCTAGATCATTTTGAAGTAATCTAAAAATTTTATTCCATAATATGTACCTTTGGAATATATATTCAATGTAAAACGAATATCATACTAAACAATCACATTCCATAGTCCCCCAATATAGTGGTACACTTTTGGACACTTATAAGATATAAATTTAAAATAATTATATAAAAAATATATGATCATTACTAAACTTTTTTAATCACTAGATCTACACAACTATATTAATAATAAATACTAACATCCCATTAAATGAAGGGTTATAGTTTATAATTACACTTTTTTTTGTAAAATTAACCCACATTATGTAAGTTACATGATAATAAAATTGACTTAATTTAAATAATAGTCATTATAATATAGTAAATAAACATAATTTTACCAAAATACAATGATCCCAAGATACCTCAATAATATGATATTTTATAAATCATTCATCCAACCACATCTATGTTTCCTTATAAATTTTATTTTTATAATTCCAAATATGACTTTTATGAATTCATGTAGAGTAGATGTACATCCCTCCTCTAGTATTAGGTAAATATTTCAATGAACAATCTTTGGTACCTCATAGACCACATATTATTTTACCACATGATTTAATCAGAAAATAATCCTTATAATAAGTACAAAAAAAACTCATCTCAAGGTTATTGAGGATGGATAAATTTAAAGTAATTTTGAAAAATCATTAAATGAAATTCAATGAATAGAATATAAAATAATCACAAAATAATACTATATAGTGGTTGTTCCTTGAATAAATATAATTGGACCCCTAAACATACACCATACCACTAGTAATGATTCAAAAAAATTCATATCTTATTCATAGTATAATAGGGGCCCATTGTATCTTTAGTCAGTTTAACAGGTCCACTCTATATAATATAACCATGCCTGTTGATGGGATTAGAAACCCATGAATTCTTAACATGATTATAATTCACCAAATATCATATAATACACTCTTAAACACCATTATTCATTGATTTAACCCTTATTGGGTACCAATTGATGTAAAATAATGACCAGGAGTGGCCCCTAAAAATGAATATAATAGGACATAATTCATTACCAGAAAAAATGTTATATCAAAAAATAATACATGGGTAATTAAAATTTTATTATTTAATAAGAGGCCCCCAATAGATATTAATATCCTTAAATATGGAGAATAAATTATAAATAAGTAATTGAAAAATACAATATTATATCATTAAAAAACTATACAGGTACACTATCCATATACACTAGATAGAAAACAATAATACAAAACTCCACTTATTTATATATAGTTGATTGTGTTTCCAATCTAATGAAAGTATATGTAATTAACCCCATCTAAAATGTTAGTATTTTCCATCTATTTTTATTATATTTTTTTAATGTGTTATTGGTGAAAATTCATTGAGGATAGAATGTCACTGAAATATTGGGGGAATCATTATTTGGTATTTGTACTATATAATAACTAGGTACCTTGTGGACATGTAATAAAAACACAATTGTGTCTAGTGAGGTAATGATAATTCTGTTAGAAGCATTGAGTACACAATTTTATTTTTCCATTGACTTAGTAAATTCAATGATTTTTTAGTGAAAGGAAATTCTACTTATATACAACACATCCTTCTATACATAAACTATTATCAACTAAAAACTATTATAATTTTTTCATATGATTTTCATCCCTTTTGGTTTTCCTGATAGAATTTAATCATTTTCTTTTACTATAACATTATATCTTTATCATGATATCATTAATTAAATTATACTAATTTGAGTTGTTAGCATATAGTATATTATTATGAATTATCCATTAATTTGTATTAAATTACCTTTAAATATAAATAACCCTAGGTCATATCAAAATGAAATTATTGTCTAATCCATTGAAATTATAGTATAAATTATAAATAGTGTTTTACAATGAATAAAAAAAATGTTGTTAGAATAAGTGGATATGATTCTTTTGGTGTATTATTCTATCATTTTATCAATCATATTACAAATCACAAAAACATATGATTATAATTTTATTTGAATTTTTGAATTAAATCTGGAGTTCTTTTGAAAGATTAATGGTAGTTGTTTTCCAATATGATATGTTGTAATAGTAATTATGGTTCGAGTTTTTGAAGATGATATGATTTGAGTTTATTAGAAGTTATAAATGTTTGGGAACTATAATATAATATCAAGATGTTTGTTATTATTTTATATGGTTTTATTATAATGAATTGATCCTTTTCACATTTACTAACACTATTTCAAGCATAACTAAATATCCAAATACAAACAGAGGATAGAAATTTCTAGTGTATTCAGATGATTAGATATGTGATATGAAAGAATAAATGCATAATAAGCACATAGTTTTTTTAATATTAATATAGAGATCCTAAATTATATTGATCTCTTACATCTTCAAAGGATAACCTAGGGAATACATGAATAAAGGGATGAGCTATAAATCCTAACAAGGAAATATACATTGGAATAAATCATAACTTAGGGTTTGGAAGGCATAACATGACGACATAAAAATAGTATCTAACATGATTAAATTTATGTAAATATTATATAAATAACATGGGACCATTTAATCATGGTAACATAGGAAGGTGTCAACAGTATACATAATAACATAACCAAGCATCATGTCCAAATACCAAGAGCACTACACATGGTGGATAAAGTCCCATAAAGAATTCATGTTCGTTCCCTTTTCTGACATGACATCCCACATGACGAAACATCACCCAAATAATTGAAGAGCTATATGGTCATACCCATCATAACATGTTATTGAATATGTGTTCCATATAAATAATAAAACATAATAATAAAGGTTACCCATGGAATAAAGTGGGAATTATAATCATGTCATAAAGTATAACAAAAGAGAATATTATAAAAGATTCGACAAAATAATGGATTTAAATCATAAATGGAAATTCATAATGTAAATTAGGTATATAAAATGTTAAATTATTTAAAACTTAAGTGAAAATGTGTAAAAGTGGGTTTTAGATTCTTTAGATATGAACCAATTTTCTTATGTTGATGGAAAATATTTAATGATTATTTAATAAAGAAATGATATAATAGTTTGTATAATAACATAAATGAACCAAGATAGTTATTTAATGATAACATTCTAAATTTTATAAAGGTATATGTGGATTAAAAAATATGATGTAGTTCACTTAAAAATGGTTAAAAATGGGAATATCTGTTTAATTAGGCTTTCTTTTTGGTAATATTTGAGCGAGAATCCATTTTAAAACATGAATTTCCCATTAAAAAAGGATGAGATGGTCAAAATATGTTATTTAAGAAAATATATTTGGAATTTAGAGGAATTTATCATAAGTAAATATGAATTAAACTTCATTTATGAGAGATAAGATGTAACCCAAAGAAAAAATGTAGGTTCAAAACGATTCCCTTACCTTATGTTCCAAAGTGTTTTTACTTGATAAAAATGTATTTTATAATAAAATAAAATAAATAAATTAATTACATCAAAAAAATTTCTAAATTTATTTTACATATTACAGTTTTTTTATATTTAAAACCTTTTATGTGTTACAATAAACTATTTTATCACACAGGAGTGCTTATTTCCTTGATTTTCATGATCACATTACTTTTATTCATGTTTGGAAAGTAATGTAAAATTATAATATTTGACCAGAATTTAAATTATTTTCTATTAATGAATTTAAATAATATTAAATTATCTTATATATATATATTTTTTTATATAGTTTGGGATGATTCATTTGATAAAATTTTAATGATAACAATGTAGATTGTTTTAATGTTCTTTTAACATCATGGACTACTTTTGTTTCATTATATAATATTATGTATAAAAATAGGTAACAAAACATTATATATGTTTTATGTATTATAATATAATATTTTTTTAACCATTAAAATGTTTTTATGACGATCCTTGAATGTAGTAATTGAATGTGGAAACTCATCGTCCTTGAATGCGATAAATCAACACACCAAAGAATTTGTTTTAAATTTTAGAACAAAATGAGAGGTGAAGATAAATGATGATGGGTTGTTCCATAAAAAACAATAGTATATAAATGATAATAGATTTTCGAGACACATGGATAAGGTTAGTTGGGGATAAATAAATAATATAAAATAATTTTAAATGATATTAAATGAAAAAAATATATTTTTACCTCCAAAATTATTCCTCATAGGGACCAATATGAGGCACCTGAGATTGGACTTTTACTGAGACCAAAGGATCAAAGAGGTGGGGTATATACTTTTGAAGGATATTAACATAACTTTGGAAAATCATTAAGTATTTATAGATGTTAAGAGATGACATGGTGTGTGGTGATACTTATAGTTGAGGAGAGGGGTGTTTGTTTATTATTAAATTCATTTCATTATTATTTTCCCTCAATAATATCAATATTTTTGGTTATAAAGAATATTTATAATAAATATTGCATGTGTGTTCCAACTAATTTTTCATACAAAATCCATACCTCAACCATGAATTAATAATTTAGGGATTTACCTTATACTGTAAAATACAGTATTTCACTATTCACTAAAAATCAATTTTTATTAACAGAAGAAAAAATTTACCCTAACAATTTTTTCACATGTATAATTCAGGAATGTAATCCATTTTTTGAAATTATTTTTCTGATTATATTAAATTAAGTTTTTCAATAAAATCATCATTTACTCGACAAATAACGATTTTTATATTATAATAGATTTTATTGCACATTCTTAAATTAATTATGGTGTTAGAATATCATCATTTAGTCATAAGACAACAAAATATTAAATTATTAATCTATTGTATGAATATGTATTTTATTCGAATTCATTAAATTAAATATAAAATTATAAATAATCGTTTCTGTTTTATAAATGTACCAACACATAATTTAACATTTTTACAAAATTTAATTACAAATAATATGATATATTTATATCATAAATTAAAATATATTATGGAAAAATGTTATTTATAATTTCATCGCCAATGTTACTATTCTTCTGGACATTTTTATATTCATAAGGTTCATATTACTTTTCAAAATTTCATGTTACCATTCCATCGGTATAGGTTCCTTAATTTATGGAAAAGGCTCTTATTTCATTAATTATTAATTTATAATTTTGGAATTGTGTTTTACAAGTGATTTTATATGATTTGTACAATATTAGATAATTATAAAAAGAGGACTTTATTTGATATAATTATGGTTCATTTCATTTTTTTCCCTTAAAATATTTATCCTGTGAAATTTTTGTTTTACAAAAAATGGGGAAAATTTGTGAGGGAAGTTCTCCAAAATTACCTCATATATTTCACATGTTTCCTCTTCACTTGTATGTTCCTTCAATATTAATTTGACCATGTGAGTGTTTTTGTTTCATGTAACATTTTCTTATGATCCTAGATATCTACTTGCTACTACTTATAAGATAGTTCATTTTTCAAATATACCATATTTGGATTTTGCAACTGTGAGGGATTACGTTTGTACTTCCTTGAGTGGGATACATGGAATACATCATGTACATAAGACATGATAGGTGGGATATCTAGTCCATTGACCACAAATTCAACATGATCAAGAACATTTACGGTGTCTATGTACCTAATAATTAGCATTCCTTTCATCAAGAATCTCATTATATTCTTCCATGGAGATGTGAGGACGAATACAATTCATTCAACATTAATATCTAGGTCTCGTGGATGAATTTTTTTCATAGCTCTAGTGTCAAATTCAGGCTCCCTTGATTTGATTCATAATGGTTTTATCCATTTCCACTATTTCATCAACCATTTTAGGTCATAGTAGATTAGGTTCCCCAACTTCATTCAAACATGCCGATGTTCTAAATATTTCCCCATAAAGGGATTAATATAGAGGATTATGGATGTTTGAGTGGAAATTATTATTGTAGGGGAACTTAGACGAAGTGATTTGTTGTTCATATCCTCTTTTTAAGTCCATTAAATATTCACTCAACATTTCTTCCAGTTTTTGAATATTTTTCATGGTCTGGAAATCAATTTCAGTATAATAAGTCGTACTGAAGTTAATTACAATGTTTATAACATGTTTCTGAATTTTCTAGCACATAGTGGTGAATCTCAGAGCATGAATATATAAAATTTATTATGGTTATCCAAGTATCCATACCACATATCTGATTTATATATGTGAAAGTGGATAAGGTGATAATTCCTCCTAAATGTCTATAAACTATGCTATATTTGTAAGAGGATCCACAATGACTGATATAAAATTACTCCCACTAGATGTCTTTTGAATGTATAGTGAAAAATTATATTATAATGTTCCCCAAAATTCATGTCGGTTTTGATAATGGTTTCATCCTCACTTTATAAATTTACATTTTATCCATCAATTCCGGACATACCAATCACTTCGATGTATATTAGGTGATATCCTTCATCAAGTTGTCCCACCGAAAGTGCTCTCGGATATCTAGATACATCATTGTTCTCAAAATGTGAATATAATGGGTTTATCTATGTGAGTCATTCTGAAGCTCCTTATTTATATCTAGAGTGGATGGTACACATAACCATGAATCAAATTTTAAGGCTCCGTCCACAACATTTTTCATCTCTGAGGGTTTCCCCTTTTTTATAGCTTTCACCTTTCCCTAAGTTTCCTCAACATTTATGGGATCATCATTTATTTTCTCCACTAGGTATGGAATTTGATAAAGGATTGAAGATTTCCCTTCCTTATTGACTACCATATACACCCTTTTAATGACTAAATATATTGGATCCCTCTCAATTATAATCACTGATAAAGATTTTGGATCTTTTCTACTTACAATACCCACTACCTTTTTTTCATTACATGGATGGTAATGGATTGCGAATTTATAATCCTTATTGATCTCAAACATTATTCATTGGAAAATATTAATTTAATTCTATGTGAATATATATTTAATGAAACTATGAAAAGTACATATCTCCCAATTTTTCTAATAGAGATAATGCCACCATTTTTGAAACTCAAAGATCATAGCTACCAACTCTAGATCATATGTGGGATAGTTTTTCTCACGAATTTTCAGTTTCCCAAATGAGTAGGCTATAAAATAACGATTTTTCATAAGTTAAAAACCTAATAACTTTTTTGAATTATCATATTACACCATAAAGTTATCCATACATGATTTTATCATGATAACTAGGGCAGTGATAAGACACTTTTTCAACATAATGAAGTTGTCTTAAAATTGACTATTCTAGATAAATGTTACCCCCATCCAATTCATCTTGGTTAGTCTGGTTGAAAGTCATGAGAATCTCTTAACGAATCATTTTTAATTGCCAAAAAGACCATGAAATCTACGGATCTCTATTAAAAATGTTTTCTTGGGCCACCATAGATTGCCTTTTTCTTGTAAGGGTTCAAAATATTCCTTTTCGGGTGATAACATACCCCAATAATAATACGCCATCCATCCTAAATTAACATTTACTATACATTTCATAGCGATTATCCCTTTTTAATATCATCAGAACAATATTAAAATTCTCCAATGTTTCATCCTCAATCTTAGACTATATAATAATATCATAAAAAATGACTACAACAATATTTCTAGGTATTATATAAAGACTATATTCATTAAATCCATGAATCTTGTTGGAGAATTAGTGTGTTTGAAGTTTATCACCATGAAACCACATTGTCTATACCATATTCTAATGGTTGTCTTTGGAATATATTCTTTCTTCACCATTAATTGGTGATATCCCAACCAAAGGTCCACCATAGAGAAATAATTGGTCCCACATAGTTGATCAAACAATTCATCTATCCGTGGAAGGGGATAATTTTTATTTATCATGATTTTGATGACCTTATGATAATTAATGAAAATGAATAGTGATCTATCATTCATCTTGTCAAAGAAGAATGGCACACCCCATTCTGAAGAACCCATGCTTATGAAGCCCTTATGCAGATTCTCATATAACATATTCTTTAGTTACTCGAACATGATATTTTATATTCTATAATGATTCCAAAATATAATTATACTTCCAAGAATAAGTTCAATTGAGAACTCAGCCTTCAGATCAGGGGGAAGACCATCATTTCTTTATGGAACACAACAGTGAAGTCTCTAACACTAGGCATGTCATTGTGAATAATTCTCAATATTGTTTAAATCATTTTAGCTAGATATAGTTACACATAAGGTAGTAATATATAATATTGAGACAATGATTATAATAGTTATTCAACCTCGTCCTTACACTTTTAATTAATTGTTGGATACCTTTGAATAGGAAGAGTGGTATACCTTTCCAAACTATCAATTTTAGTTTTGTATAATGATATCCCATACATAACTAGTATAGAATGAAACCCCACCAAAATATGTAATAAATGATTTTATGGGAGGTTCAGTCCACAGTCATTAACCATGGAAGAGTTATATGCTTTGGAGGCAATAATTTATTCATTTTTACTGGTCAATGATAACATAATATATATATATATATTAATGTCGTATTTTTGTAGTTATACTAGATATTGATTATATAAAATAATGTGTATAAAAAGAAAAAAATATTACATTCATGATTAATGAATGAATAACTAGGGTAACCATAACCACATCAATTTGAATCACCACCTAATCAGTCATCATATAAATTTCCCTTCCTTACTTCCTTAGATGATTTTTTTTGATTTCCTCCAACAAACCTTTTACTAGGGTAATGTGTAAGGACCTGACCCCAGTTTCCCGGAGACGGTGCCTTATTTGATTACGTTGGCATACATACAAGGAATATTAATCCTGAAGGACCGAGTTGTTTAGTATTATTGGAAACAAGATACATACATAAGTTTATCATTATAACATTAAGGGAAACAAAAAACACTATTTTAATCCACTAGAAACATCGCGTCTCCTAGATTTTACTTATAAGTCATTCATAAATTACTTCTTCATATCCTAAGAAAATGAAACATAAGAAAGGGGTGAGATCAAACGCTCAGTAAGAGTAAGAAATACAACGGAAGATAGTATAAACTTTAGACATGGTGAATAATTGAAAACACATGCCTTTAATAATAAACTTGAAACATATTATGGCAGAAATATGAGCTAAACAAATAATTCCATAATTAAAAATAATTATGGGTATTCTACTAGTTGAATAACCACATGAACCATGAGAGCATAAATATAATCATAGAGGTATCTTGGGGCATTACTTACATAATCTTGTAACCATCTTGGCTACCTTATAATTTGTAACCCTCACAACAACCTTACTTTGTGTAACCATCACAGTTACACTTGGAGTAACCATATGGCCGACCTCCAACTTACTCATACCCAATAAATTGGAGGGAAATATAGGTCCCACCCTTCATTATAAAAAATTCCCAATAACGAAAACATAAACATACAACATAAATAGTATCATAAAAACATTGTTTTTGAATATTGTAAAACAGAATTTTAAAAGAGGATTTTAGAAGAAATGTCCCTTATAAAAATCATATACTTGAAGAGAGACTTAATAGAGTGGATGGAATATGTATATAATACTTAAATACACATAATGAAACATAATATAAACAGAACCCATCACAGAAACAATTTAAATAGCACACAAATAATAAAGTAGAAGGTTAACCCAAAGAATGGAAACCAGGTTAAGAATTCCCTTACAACAAAGTGGTCGGTCGAATAATATGACCAGAATATAATAAATATCAACTGAATCATTGAATAACATGAATATAAAGATAATAATGTTATTACATATATCAAATGATGGTACACATATACCACATACAAGAAATAAGTGGCGAATGATGAAAATCTCACAGAAATGAAAGTGAGATGAGGAACCCCTTACAACTTTGTAATCAATTGATTTTTATGACCCAAAATTAATGATTGTCAAATGATAAATTTAATATCATAAAAATAAATATATTAATGATATGAGACAATAATGGGCAGTATACATACACCATACAAAGTAATAGTAGTGATTACGGAATATCTCACAAAAATGGAAGTGAGATGAAGAAACCCTTACCTTAAATCCAAATGTGTTCTCCTCTTGAACTTAAGGTCCTGGAATGTAAAATTATACATATCAATAAATTATTTCATAACCTAATATACATGTATTTAGTTTATCATAATTCTTGTTAGTTCATTTAGGTCTTTATTGATAAGTTATTGTATTGAATTTCGTCGTTCTAGATTGTTTGTTTCCTTTATTTTCATATTCGGTTCACTTGTTTTTAAGTAAAGAAGTTGAATGGATGTAAATCCCTAGAATTGAAATTAAATATTACTTATGAACATACAGAATTTTTAATGTCCACTTCTATCATTTGGTTACATGGAATGAGGTTGAATTATTAGATGACAACCACTTTGATTATTCGGCCGTACTTGGATTATTATGAACTGGTTTTTTCATATAACTTAATTATATGTACATATTCGGGTTACTGAATGTTAATTAGGTTATAAAAAATATATTATAGTCTGGTTAAACCATGAATATGGTTTCATGACCAGTAATTAAGACGAAATTTAATAATGAAACTTCGTCGTCCACGAAGGTTATAAATCAGAACCTTATGGATGTCGATTTCATTTACAAAATAAAAGGGAGGGAGTAAGAATATTTAAGATAGTTCTTCCATTAACATGATATAAATCTAGTATATATATGCTAATGGAGTTATCATGATCATTTGGATAGAGGAGGTGAGGAAATAAGAAGAAAATAAAGGAATCTTAAAACAAAAGAAAAGTTGATAAATTTCTCACGAAAATTCGGCAGCCTGACGACATCTCTTAAAATTTCATAAAAAATAGTTTGATGAGAGGAATGAAATATCTCATCATTAATACATAATATGGACAATAAGGGGAAATATTTAATGAAATATCTCAACACAAAACAAAGGTAATGGAAGAGAATAACATAAAATAGAAGAAAAGAATGAAAATGAAAGAGGGTGTTTACCTCTTGATCTCTTCTCCTTGAGATGCTCCTTAAGGGATTTGGTCATGGTCTTTTGGTGAGACAAGAAGCTCTAGTACATGGGGAAAAATATTGGGGAGGGAATTGGGAATAATTTAGATAATTCTCAAGGCTTGAGAGGTGTGGGAGGAAGAGGGGAGTGAGGGTGGTATTTATAGTGGAGGAGGTGAGGTATTTTAGATTATTTTAATCATTATTATAATATTTTTATCAAGACTATGAATAATATCAAAACAAGTGGCCCTAAATAGTGATAATATCTTGTGAGTTTGAATAAAGTGGCCTCACATCACTTATGATGTCATAAATAGTGTATTTTTACTGATAAATTGATTATACAGTATTTTATCGTATTTCACTATTCACCAAAAATTCAAGAGTTTCAGAAAAATACCAAAAATTTACCCCTACCATTTTTCGACGTGTAGAATTCAAAAGTGAAATCCATTTTTCAAAAATAATTTTCTAAATATTGTTAATTTAATTTTTACATAAATTCACTGTTAATTCAAAAAATAACAATATTGAAGTGCAATTAGTTTTATGTGACATGGGAAAATAAATTAAGATCCCATTATCCTATTGCCTTGGGAAAATAAAATAATAATATTATTTAATATTCATGAGGTCATATTAATATTAATATTACTATTCATAAGGGTATGTTAATATTCAGAGAAAACATGTTTGTTCTATCAGACTCCAAATGACTTACTGAGCACAACTCTAGATGAACATTTCTTGAAATTAAAAACATAGAAAAGGATAGATTATAAAATTGAATTCTATATTTATTTCCAAAACCTTGGGGTGTTACATTATTCCCTCCTTCAAAGAATTGTGTCCTCACAATTCATTTCATAACCACAAAAGAAATCTCTTGGATGTTCTTACCACATCTCCCATCGTAGAGGATCCTCAGCTGCGTTCAGCGGAAAACCCAAATTGTCGCTCAACTCCACTAGTTCTCTGACACAGACAAACCTCGGAAAGAAGGGGTTGAACTCTTGCATCGAACACTCGGGATTCCAGAGGGAGGCTTGAACAGTGAAATGTTTGGAAATATCTGAATGGACCAACATACGAATAACTCACGGAACTATGTCTCGACTAAGCACATCTAAGTCGTAGATATTATTCTACAAACTAAAACTAAGGAGTTGGTACATGTAAGCTACACAATGGTTTCCCTCCAAAGCAGCCTCTTGAAAACATAACCTGGCCATATAGTTTCTTCCTAGGGTGAAACATTGGAAAAGACCATCATGGTATTTTCCTCTTCGCCTGTACTCAACCAATTGTGCCATGGATAAGTGGTAGTAAATGGAAGCATTCACTTGACAGGTGCCGAGAATGTCTGGACTATTTGTCACTTCATATAGTTGTTTACATGTTTTTTGAAAGCTTGCGAGATGTAGGTACCCTTCTTCACAGGTTTTGATTGAAATGATTTCCAGGATCTCCACAGGAAGAGATAACATATGGGTTTGTCCTTCCATTTGAAAATTTATTATAAAAGTTTACTTAGTGATACTCATTTAAAAGTATAACCGATGAAAGGATAACAAAAAGAAGAGACAACATGCTATATTTGTATATAACCACTGGTTCAAAATGTAAAGTTGTGCTAATGGTTTCCCAAGTCCCCCAATACATGAATCCCTAAACTAGTTCAAAGATTTAAATCTCCCAAAACCATACGCAACACTAAACACACGTTACTCCAGAAGTCACTTTACCAGAGACACCACCGATGCTAGGGTTCTGACGACCTCAGGTGAATTCCTAAGGTAGTATTCAGCTACTCGATTTCCTTTACCCAGACACACTCCAGACAGCTAGGGTCGAAACTGTGCTTAAAGCACTCAGGATTCCATAGAGAGGCACATGAAGTGTAGAGGACATAAATTTTAGTGTGGACTAAATCCCTATAATTCCCACGCACCACATCATTCTTGTAGATATTGATGTCGTAAAGTTCTCCGTACACACTAAAACTCAAGATCTGAATTAGTTAGGTCACTCGATGGTCACCATCCAAATCAGCTTCATGAAATTTAACCACAGCTCAATAGTTATCAGCGAGAGTGAAACATAGAAAAAGAGCTTCATGATACTTCCCTCTTTTCATATATGCAGAAAATTGTGCATATTTAATACGGTAATAGACAAGATTGCTTCCGTGGTAAAGATAGAGAATCTTTGGACGATTTGATACCCAATGGAGTAGTTTACAAGTCAGACGTATGTTGGCATAGGGCTGGTCCTCTTTAGAGCATGTCTTGACAATTATAGTCTCTAACAACTCGGTAGGTAGTGATAAAATATTGGTTGGTTGATTCATCTTCTATCTGAAAAGTTTTAGTAAATCAACATTCAGTATGGAAAATCCATTTTAAACCAAGTTATTGTTTTATATAAAAACATAACAAAAAAGACAATACAACATCATTCATTTAGACATGATTTATAAAACTCAAGAAATTACACAATCTATTTCTCCCTTTCACAAAACATTAGTATGGACTTCCGGACATCATTGGTGATGTCCCTCAACCTCCACCGCCTAAGGAGGAATGTTTTATTCAACTCTACTCCTAGGGAAGAGCAAAGCTCGCGGGTCTCCTCTTCCCAAATACACTCTCGGTAAATTAGATCGTGGTTAAACCAAAGCTCTCGTTTGATACAGGTGGTTTTCCATAGATAGGCACGAGTAACATCAAGTTACACGATATCTTCTTGGATTTGGTTCCTAATGATATTTCTAACCACATCATATTTGAAGGATTCGATGAAAGATTCAAAATCGCAGAGGTCCCCAAGCATGCTGAAACTCAGGATTTGGTACATAAAGACTGCGCGGAAGTCCAGCTCCTTTGTAGCTTCTCTAAAATCCATGATGGCCAACCATTTCTTATTTAGGGTGAAACACAGTAAGAGTCCCTCGTAGTACTTCCCTTTCTTTTTATAATTATCGAACAGTGCATTGTCCATTTGGTTATACACAACTTCCGATCCCCAGAAGATTCGAAGGACAATTGAGTTGTTCGAAACATTGTAAAGAAGCTTGTAGGATAGTCAGAGGTTTCCAAAGGGATCATAGTCTTCTTTACATGACTTCACAATTATAGTTTCGAGGATTTCCATGGGAATGGAAAAAAGACTTGTACCTTCATTTTCCATCTGAAAATAAAAAAAACATCGCTCTTAGTATTGTTTAAGCAAGTTAATAATTGTTCAGTTCTGGTTTCCAGAGTTATTCAAACCCAATACTATGAGGGAAATTTACATAACTCCCTTATAATGACTTAAAAAATATGAATTATCCTAAGCATATCCCCCGGGAGTGTCGAAACCAAGAGTGCAGCAAGGCCCATTATTGTGTACCAGTTCTCGTTCGAGTATAGCTCAAAGTGGTGTTTTTGGGTTTTACCCCTAGATACATCTGTTCCAGAGCCACCTCTACCTGCTCGTTTCCAGACAGGGATGTATTTGCTAGAAGGATTTACATACTCTATTCCTTATGAAAATACCAGGATGATTTTGTACATTTATCCTCAAATACTATCTTAGGGCTTTGTTCCCAAATCTACATTTTCTAAATCTAGTTGACATGTTTTCTACTAAACATTCCTCTGATACCAACTGTAAGGACCCGACCCCAGTCTCCCAGAGCCGGTGCCTTATTGGATTAAGTTGGCATACATACAAGGAATACGAATCCCAAAGGACCGAGTAGTTTAGTATTATTGGAAACAAGATACATACATAAGTTTATCATTACAACATTAAGGTAAACAAAAACACTATTTTAATCCACTAGAAACATCGCTTCTCCTAGATTATACTTGTATGTCATTCATAAATTACTTCTTCATATCACAAGAAAATGAAACATAAGAAAGGGGTGAGCTCAAACGCTCAGTAAGAGTAAGAAATACAGTGTAAGATAATATAAACATTAGACATGGTGAATAATTGAAAACACATGCCTTTAATAATAAACATGAAACATATTATGGCAGAAATCTGTGCTAAACAAATAATGCCATAATTAAAAATAAGTATGGGTATTATACTAGTTGAATAACCACATGAAACATGAGAGCATAAATATAATCATAGAGGTATCTTGGGGCATTACTTACATAATCTTGTAACCATCTTGGCTACCTTAAAACTTGTAACCCTCACGGTTACCTTACTTTGTGTAACCATCGCACTTACACTTGGAGTAACCATACGCCCGATCTCCAAATTACTCATACCCAATGCATTGGATGTAAATATAGGTCCCACCATTCATTATAAACAATTCCCAATAACCAAAACATAATCATAAAACATAAATAGTAGCATAAAACATTTCTTTTGAATATTGTAAAACAGAGTTTTAAAAGAGGATTTTAGAAGAAAAGTCCCTTATAAACATCATATACTTAAAGAGAGACTTAATAGAGTGGATGGAATATGTATATACTCTTTAAATACACATAATGAAACATAATATAAACAGAACCCATCACACAAACAATTTAAATAGCACACAAATAATATTGTTGAAGGTTAACCCAAAGAATGGAAATCGGGTTAAGAATTCCCTTACAACAATGTGATCGGTCGAATCATATGACCAGAATATAATAAATATCAAGTGAATCATTGAATAACATGAATATAAATATAATAATGTTATTATATATATATCAAATGATAGTACACGTATACCACATACAAGAAATAAGCGGCGAATGATGAAAATCTCACAGAAATGAAAGTGAGATGGGGAACCCCTTACAACTTTGTAATCAATTGATTCGTATGACCCAAAATTAATGATTTTCAAATTATACATTTAATATCATAAAAATAAATATATTCATGATATGAGACAATAATGGGGAGTATACATACACCATTCAAATTAATAGTAGTGATTACGGAATATCTCACAAAAATGGAAGTGAGATGAAGAAACCCTTACCTTAAATCCAAATGTGTTCTCCTCTTGAACTTAAGGTCCTGGAATGTAAAATTATACATATAAATAACTTTTTTCAGAACCTAATATACATGTATTTATTTTATCATAATTCTGGTTAGTTCATTTAGGTCTTTATTGATAAGTTATTGTATTGAATTTCGTCGTTCCGGATTGTTTGTTTCCTTTATTTTCATATTCGGTTCACTTGTTTTTAAGTAAAGAAGTTGAATGGATGTAAATCCAGAGAATTGAAATTAAATATGAATTATGAACATACAGAATTGTTAATGTCCACTTATTTCATTTGGTTACATGAAATGATGTTGAATTATTAGATGACAACCACTTTGATTATTCGGCGGTACTTGGATTATTATGAACTAGTTTTGTCATATAACTTAATTATATGTACATATTCTGGTTCCTGAATGTTAATTAGGTTACAAAACATATATTATAGTCTGGTTCAACCATGAATATGGTTTCATGACCAGTAATGAAGAAGATATTTAATAATGAAACTTCGTCATCCACGAAGGTTATAAATCGGAACCTTATGGACGTCGATTTCGTTTACAAAATAAAAGGGAGGGAGTAAGAATATTTAAGATAGTTTCTCCATTCACATGATATAAATCCATTATATATATTCTAATGGAGTTATCATGATCATTTGGATAGACGAGGTTAGGAAAGAAGAAGAAAATAAAGGAATCTTAAAACGAAAGAAAACTTGATAAATTTCTCACGAAAATTCGGCAGCCTAACGACGAATCTTGAAATTTCATAAAAATATAGTTTTATTTGAGGAATGGAATATCTCATCATTCATAGATAATATGGACAGTAAGGGGAAATATTGAATTAAATATCTCAACACAAAACAAAGGTAATGGAAGAGAATAACATAAAATGGAAGAAAAGAATGAAAATGAAAGAGGATGTTTACCTCTTGATCTCTTCTCCTTGAGATCCTCCTTAAGGGCTTTGGTCTTGGTCTATTGGTGAGAAAAGAAGCTCTAGGACGTGGGGAAGAAGATTTGGGAGGGAATTTGGTAGAATTTAGACAATTCTCAAGGCTTGAGAGGTGTGGGAGGAAGAGGGGAGTGAGGGTGTTATTTATAGTGGAGGAGGGGAGGTATTTTAGATTATTTTAATCATTATTATATTCTTTTTATCAAGACTATGAATAATATCAAAACAAGTGGCCCTAAATAGTGATAATATAATGTGAGATCGAAGAAAGTGTCCTTGCATCACTTATGATGTCATAAATAGTGCATTTGTACTGATAAATTAATTATACAGTATTTTATCGTATTTCACTAATCACCGAAAATTCATGAGTTTCAGAAAAATACCAAAAATTTACCCCTACCATTTTTGAGCGTGTAGAATTCAAAACTGAAATCCATTTTTCAAAATCAATTTTCTAAATATTGTTAATTTAATTTTTAAATAAGGTCACAGTTAATTCAAAAAATAACAATATTGAAGTGCAATTAGTTTTATGTGCCATTGGAAAATTAATTAAGATCCCGTTATCCTATTGCCTTGGGAAAATAAAATAATAATATTATTTACTATTCATGAGGTCATATTACAATTCATATTACTATTAATATAACTATTCATAAGGGTATGTTACTATTCATCAAAAAAACATGTTTGTTCTATCAGACTCCAAATGACTTACTAAGCACAACTGTAGATGAACATTTCTTGAAATTCAAATCATAGAAGAGGATAGATTATAAAATTGAATTCTATATTTATTTTCAAAACCTTGGGGTATTAAATAATGAGTCACATGATTCCAATCATAAATGTGGTTGAATCACTTCACAACATGCAAAGTGTTGATAGGAACCTTTCTGTATTCTTCCAAAATATTGGTATTCTTCATATCACTTTAACATAAAATAAATAGATGCACTACACTTCATTATTTTAATCATCTCCTGGTTCTCTTTATATTGTTTGTTGAATGATACTTCGCACAATTTTCACATGTGGTGTGTTGGAATTTCATCCAATACTGGGATTTATCTATTGTTCCTCCCATATTAAACATTATTTTTATCTTTTCATCTTTAAAACCATGAGACCACTGAGAGACTTTGATCTCCATTTAAACATTAAGGGTACAATGAAAAATATCAACATAGCTTTTAAAGCCTCAAAATTCCAATAATTTTTATAGATTCGACATTAGTCTTCAAAAAAAGAAATCCAACTTGCTTTCGGTGTTCATTAAAAATTCATAGGCATGAATTACAATTCATATAATTTTTTTTCGAATACTCCACAATTGAATCATCTTCATTTTAAATAAGCCCATGTAATTCACTATCCAACTTTAGTTAGAGGGTAAAGGGAAAATATTTCTTGAAAAATACATTCATGAAATATTCCCATTCCATCGAATCAATTTTATACATGAAATTTGTGTTATTTATTAATGTGAACTACTCATCAGCTTCCTAATCAAAATTATAAATTTCCATTACACCATTCTCTCCTTCTAATAATTGGTGGACAAACAATATTATCTCAATGCAGTCAATACCTTTTTTCGAGATAATAAAATAATAAGATACAACAAATATGGGAGGCCTTTTACATATAATGAATTCAAATAAAATTTTCTAGTTCATAAGAGTAGAATGGAATTAATTAAAACTAAATTTATTAATCATAACTTTAGTTACAAGAAAATGTATTTTTATGATTTTTTATACACCCGTTCCCATCATATTTTCCATATCATCGGGTAAATTCTCCCATTAACTAACAAATTAATTGTTTTCGTGGTTATTTTTTTTTTCAATTCATATACTAATAAAAATAATGTACAATTTTATGGCTTGAATACTGATCTAATAATCATAATAAAAGGAAAATTTTAACATGTATGTATAAAATTTAAAATGGGAAGTATATCATATGTTGTGATTCTATGTGTTTATTTATAGGTTATCCTTGTTGATAGAATTATCCCTATGGTTCATACTAAAGTTATATAGTAATATTTTAAAATATATATGATCCATTCCTATAAAACCATATATAATTACCCTATAAAGTTTCACAAATTATTACATGATTTTAAGAAAAACTACTTATCAAAAAAACCAATGATTGTAAAGTATTGTGTATTTGGATGACCTAATACATGGTTAGATAGAATAAATCTAAAATAAAAATATCATTTATTTAATCTCTATAAGATCTATTAATTTCATTTTAGCTCTTTCATTTGAATTGGATAACATGTGGTGTACATGAATGAAGGTTTGAGCTAAAAATAATAGCAGGCAAATAAACAGAGGAATAAAGTGTAACACATGGGTTATAAGGAATATCATGAATACATAAAAATGAATGGAACATGAATAAACATAGGTATTGATAACAAGTATAACATGGGATCATTTAATCATGGTAACACATAAATTTGGAAACAACATACAACATCACATAAGAATGATTCAAGGAAAATTCCAAGACCATTACACATTGAAGACAAAGTCCCATAAAGGATTCAGGTTCACTCCATGTTCCAACATGATGTCTCCAAAGACTGATCACTACCAAATGAATTAGAGTAGTATCTATTAGAATCCATAAATTTTTTTCAATATCTGTTCCACATGAAAGATAAAACATGACAAGATGGGTTAACTTTGGAAACAAGTGGCCATCTTAATCATGTCATAAAGAATAAAAAAGAAAATATCAAAAACGTGTCCATGGAAGAATGTAATTTTTTAATACATGGAAATTAATAAGGGAAAATAGTCATATACTGTTATAAATTATTTAAACATTTAGTGAACTCATGTAAAATAGTGTTAAAAATCTTTAGAAATGAGCCTTGTTGGGGTGGTTTAGGAAGAAATTTTAATGATTCTTTAAAAAGGAAAAGGTAAAAAATTCTTTATAAAATCAAATTTGAACCTAGATTTTTTTAGTGGGAATATGAATTATTTTAGAAAAATTATGATTGCTTAAAATATATTATTAATTGAACTTGAAAATCAATAAGAAATCAGAAAGTTCCCTTTAATCGAGCATGCTTAGTATAAAGATTTTATAAGGGAAGTATTTTAAAACATGTATTTCCCATCAATGAAGGATGAAATGATCTGGATACCTAATTTTGGATCATATAAATTGAATTTATAATATATATTAAATTACTTTACAATTAAATTGGGGTATGGAGAGAGAAGGCCTAACTTAAAGGAAAAATGGATAGTCGGGTAGAATCCCTGACCTTACATCTGAAAGTGTACATCACTTGATCTTAATGTCCTGGATAATCAAATTAAATTGAATAATTTATTAATTAAAAACATTTTATCGAAATTTTTATTTTTCATAAATTTATTATGTTTATTTAAGTCTTTTTTATCTATTATATGATACAATTTTATTATACGAGATCATTCGTTTTTATGATTTACATGATCGATTTACTTGTCTATATGTACATAAAATCATGTAAAGTGAGAATAGTTTTCTAGAATTAAAATTATCTGTTATTAATGAAATTATATAGAGTTAAATGTAATTATATATCATTTTAATTTTTTTTATAATTATTCATTAGATAAAACCTTAATGATTACAATTTTTATTATTTCGGTGTTTTTAGATCTTCAAAAAAAAGTATGGTTTTATTATTTAACATTTGGTATGTACACTGGTTAAAAAAACATAAATAATCTGTAATAAATATATTATAATTTTTCAAAAAATGCTTTATAAAAATTCTTAAAGGTGTGAATGGAAAATGAAAACACATTGTCCTTGAATGCATGAAATGAAGACACCTGAGATGTTGTTTCCATTTTTAGAAAAAAATCTAAGGGAAATATAAATGGTGACATGTTGTTCCATTATGAAAATAATCTTCCAAAATATACATGTCACTTAGATATGGGGATGTGTTTAAAGAATAATGATAGAATATAAATATAAAATAAATTGAAAGAAAATGATTGAGGTTTTTACCTCTTGTATTCTTCTACATGAGGACCTCCTTAAAGAACATGAGTTTGGAAATTTACTAGGACCAAAGGGTCATGGATGTGGGCGATAATGTCTTGGGAAGATAATTGGGATGAATTTGGTGAAGATTTAAAGATTTTTTGGTGTGAAGAGAAGAAGTGGTGTAGTGGTATTCATAGTGGAGGAGAGGGGTTTTTTAATATATACTTAATTTGTTTAATATTTTTGGCTCAATGCTATCAATAATGTAGATTCCTATGAGTCGAAAAATAAATAGTCAATTTGAGTTCAAAAAATATGGTTCATCCAATATCCATACATCAACCATGATTCATTAATTAATTTATTTAGATAATACTATAAATTATCGTATTTCACTATTCACAACAAATTCAAATATTTTATAATAAAATGAAAATTAACCCTAAATGTTTTTCAACATGTAGAATTCAAAAATGAAATAATTTTTAGGAAAATTATTTTATAAATATGAGAAATTTAATTTGTAAAATAAATAATCATATCTTTAAAAAATAATAATTTAATTACTAAAAATGATTTTATAAAAATTTCAAATAATAATTAAGGTCTCATAAAAATATTGTATAATCAATAGAAACAAAAATATCAAGGTAATAATATATTTTAGGAATATAAATTCTATTAATGATTATAATAATTATAAAATAGTTAAAAAATTATGTTTTATAAAAATACCTACACTTAATTTATCTATTTTTGAAACATTTAATTACTTATATTATGGTATAATTATATCATATTTTCTTATTTATGATGCATAAATTGTATTTATACTTTAATTGGTGGGGATACAATTCTATTTTTTGTTTTACTATTGAAAAACGTCATATTAATATTCTAATGGTAATGTTACAATTCCGTCAGTATAGGTTCGATAATTTCTGAATAATCTAATTAATTAATCAATTAGTTATTTTTAAAATTGGTATTATATTATATATGTGATTTAATATGATATATACTATATGATATAGTTATAATAAGGAAAATTTCATCAATATAATTCACTGTAACTAGAGTTTTTCCATATCAAGAATAATATTTATCTATAATATAAGTTTGAATGAGTATATATTGGAATGTGTTTCTATATAATATAGTTCCTATGTCAAGAAATTATAAATTTAAGGAGAGTGTAAGATTAGGAAGATTCAAATTTCAGAAAATAAGGTATATAAAAGATATAATAAAATAATAATTTAATGTTTCGAAATTTAAGTATCATTTCTTATTTTGAATATAACATAACTGAACATTGGAAAAATCCCTAAAACTAGGAAATAAAATCTATAAATACATAATGGTTGCACAATGATGGAATCTGAAAATTGGAAAAGTCACAGCATTCATAATGGATATAGCATGATATATAACAACCATCATGGGATGAAATCATAATAATATTATTGTTTTCATAAATGTAATGGGAAATATCTAAAGTTAGTTTTGATAATATATATATATTTCAATCATTGGAGAAGGAAATATAAAAGAGTAATTATTGTTATCCTTAAGGGTGATCAAAAAAAAATAGAATATATATATATAAGGGTTATTTATATAACTTATAATGGTCATTATCATGATGAATAAGTGTCACTATATTATATATATTAATATATAAGGATATGGAAATGTTATAAAATTACAAAAAAAATGATATATCTATAGATTTTGACAAGCATGGGAAAAATTAGTTTTGGTAGTTAATGGTGTATAGATGTTTAAAATAATAAATCTAAAATGATTAATTTTTTTATTAAATATAATTAATATCAATTTTTGGAAATTGGTTTGGAGAATAAGTTTCAGGTAGTGATGATGATATCCATGACTTGATCATTTAGGAATATAAATAAAAAATTTAATACATTAATTATTAAGACGTTTATCATGCCATGAAGAGATAAGAAGTTATTGGAAAACTAGTTTATCATGGTATAATGTATCAATCCATTCCATGATGACTTAGATAGTTCTAAAAACTGAAGAAGAATTTTATGAGATGTAATTAAAAAGTTTCATGGAGATACCTCTCTAAAACAAAATTTTAAATTCTAGTTTCTAGTGGGAAAAATCTTCATTTCTAAGAAAGTTAAAAGAAAAATGTTATCTCAAATGTAAATATTAGTTGATAATTTTTAGTGAATAATAATGCTTATTTATAACACTTTTTGGTAAGGAATTTTTCTTGAAAATAATGAATAACATAGAGGAATAATAAAATGGAGAAAAAAACTGTACTTGTGGTTGTGCATTTATAAGAATAATACTAATAATAGAAACATTACACACATTTTTTGTGTGTGATGACCAATTTTTTGGTGTTAATTTATAATTGGGAATAAAAACCAAATCATTACTTGGAAGAAGTTAAAGGAAAATATTCTAGTATTTTCAAACATTTTTCAAAAGAATAATGACATTCCCTGCCACTTTTAGTACAAGAAAACAGTTAAACTTATTGAGACATTTCTCACGAGGAATCATTTTTGAATCTTTTAATTTGATAAAATGATATACGCTAAGCATTATTGCAAACCACAATATTTATATTGGATTATATGTAATCACATATCATTTAGGAATATTATTTAATGATTTATTACTAATAGAAAGTAATAATATAATCCCAACGGATCGAGATTCCAATTGTTTTTGTGAAATGGGAGACAATGAAAAATAAACCAAAATATATTTTCAATGAATTTATTTAAAATATATAGAACATGAATTTAAATTAAATTGATTATATAATTCATCAATATATATTTTATTGATATTCTTAATAATGAGGTGACCTATAAAACCTAGCTAGTTAATAATAATGGAATAACGTAAAGTAAATCAGTACATATGAGTTAAGAGTAATAACTTGGAGATATTTCCTGATGAGATTCATAATCATGAACCTCAAGTAATGAAAAGCGATTATTAAATCAAAGAATCATGGTAATTAGGAAAATATATAAAATTACATAAAAACTATAAGTCAATGCTAACTATTCAGACATGATAACATATTTTTCATGGGATAATCACCAGTTCACCATAAATTTTATCTCATGAGATAAAAACATTACCCAATGAATTATAATAATATATAATTTCCAGAACACCATTCATATTCTTATCATTTAATATAATTTTCTTCTTTATACATTATAAAACATAATAATATAATTCATCACTTTTAATATAACTGGTATGGAGTGTTGGTTGCATTAAACGATGTCCTCAATAAATGAAGAAGAGGATTTTATTAAGATATTTTAACCCCCATTAGAGTGGTTTAGAGAGGGATGGGAACATCATGTTAATTTTTTTAGTGAACATGAATGGATGGATGGCTGGGTATTTGTTTTAAGAGAGTGGGGGATTTCAAATTAAATTCTAAACATAGTTTGAAAAATAAATAATAAAATAATCAAAAACAAAATTCATCTAAAGGTGTTTTCCAATAGTTTCTAAAACATAGGAATGGTTTATAATATTTTATCATGTTAGGAACTAAATTCAACTAAATAATACGATTCATGACGTGGATATCAGTCATATTCATATATAATTTTCCTTAAAACCATAAAATATAATATATGTTTTGGTGGATTCATTATATTATTGTAAAAAAAAATAACTATATTTAAAAACATAAAATTTTAATATGAAAACATATTTATTTTAATGTATTACTTATATATTAATTATTACATAATTTTTTTGTTGTTCTAATTTAATAATACCTACATTAAGTTTTAAGAATAATTTAATTTTCACAAAAAACATACTATCTCAAAAAATTAGGAGAAAATCACCATTAGCTAAATTCAATATAGTGATTTTAAAAATTATTTTAATTTCACAATTTATTTTCTGTAAATATAGTTGTTTAGGGTGTTGAATCAAAAAACTTATTTATAAAAAATAATTGTATTTATTAGACCAACAACATTCTCTCCCTAATATACAATAAAGGGACTTAATTAAATTATATAATCATTTATATTTAAATAAAAATATTTTAGATTTATATAACATAAAAAGTAAAAATTATTTCACATAACATGGATTTATGAAAGATATTATTTTAATTAAAAATGACTTTTTCCCTAAAATCATTTTTGGTTTGTTTATATTAAAATATTTTTTTATAAAATTAACTATATAATCATATATATATATATAATTAATAATTAAAAGTTTTGAATATAATAATTATATTATTAAAACCAATAATTATAAATTTACACTATATGGATATATATACATTACTATTATTGCACCGACCTTCACCAAAAGAGTATGGTATGTGATAGTAATACAGTATATGGATGGTTTGGAAAACACTATTTTTGTGGTGATCTCTATAATATTCAAATTCCCCAATAAAGAGTATGCATTATTTTTGGCTATTGATTCCCTACTTGGTCTAAGAGAAGGTAATAATCCAATGGTGTCACCTCCCTCAAAATCTCTGTTTATTGGGCTTCATAGGGTATGAAAATACTGGTTGAATATAACATTTCTTCTATTTATATAATTTTTTACTATTATACATAACATATTATATTTTTAATATAGACTATAGAATGAAGATATCACAAAATTTTACGATTTTTAATATTATTTTAATCACTATAGATAACATGTTTCTATAGTTTATAACTGTCCAACATAACAAATAAAATATGGCACCTGTGATTTCAATAAATATATTAACTAATATAAAAAAACACATTCAGAATTTTATTTTATTTTTAAATATCTTTGTTGTTATATTCACACCCCTTGTAAATTTTTAAAATCAAAATTCCATTTTTCATACAAAAAATGAAGTTATATTGGTTTCATTTTATCTTTTTTTCTCATGTTATATTGTCAACCATGTAGTTCCACTATAGTACATTGAACAAGTTAGTTTTCACATATCTTATAACATATTCTATTTGATGAAATATAATCACTGTATACTCCCCTTATATAATATCAGTCTCCCATTATAAAACCATTGTATATATTAATTTTGAGTGATATAGAATGTACTTCCTAAAGAGGGATACATGGTACAAATTATTTACTTTAGATAGGTTTGGTATAAGGCCCCAGCCGTAAACCTTGCTTAATCTTGAGTTATTACAAGATTACACATTGAGGATCTTTTCAGGTTTAGTGTTTTAGAGAATTAGATCATAAAACTTGCATTACATTCCACATATAAACAAAGTGGTTACATAAAGATAGTATTCTTCATTCCCATCAATGGAAACACATTTAAAATAAAACATGGATTATTTCTTGACACTTCCTTGACACTATCATCATATCATGTACCTTTCCCTTGACCTATGAAAAACATTTGAAAAAAACTTGGGATGAGCATAAAAAGCTCAGTATGGGTTATAAAAACATGGAAGGGAAACATGAGTTCATATATACATAATAATGAAATCATACTTTACCCATAAAACATAGGCACTTTAACATACCTCATAAAATCATGAATAAATCATAGAATATCATAAGACATAAAGGTAACTTGAGGCATTCATAACATTCTTACGTAGGGAGTAACCCTCTTGGTTACGTTTGGAATACCCATCAAAGTATATTCCCTAAAATCTCTTCAGAGAAACCTTAAAGTTTCACTCCTTCGCGTTACCCAATGCATTGGAGAGCTATAACGGGCTCACCCGCCCTTAGTTTATCACAGAACCACCCGTCTTCATAATAATGCCCAAGAACCATAACATAATCATATCACATAAAACATGCATAAAGGAAACATAAAATTTCCACATTTCAATCACGAGATATCAATACAACACATTGATATAAAAACATTATGAAAACCATTTTCAATACCAAAATAAAAGAAAAGTAAAACATGGTATTTATTTTTTCTTTTAAAAAGAAGGTATGGCTTGTAGAGGAAGCCGTAACTCAAATAACGGTCACGACGGCGGAGAAGTCGTTGTCGCCGCATACGTACGACAAAAAAATTCCCTTTTTTCATTTAGTAAACTCTTCATATAAAAATATTCCTTTTGAATAAACGTAAAATTCAAAGGGGTTTATACACCGTATAAAAAAAAGTTGTGTATAAAATAAAATATGCCTCAACGAAAGGAGATTGAGACGAAGTCCCATACCTCGTATCCGATTTGACCAGACCGTTCTTTAATCTCCTGAATAATAAACTTGAGTTAATATCTACTTGATTATGAATCTTTTTCAAGTTCATTATTCCTTTTATACCATGTTATGATCATCATGTAATTAGTTAAGTTAATAATGTTCATTTTGTCGGTATTTGGTTCTTAAGTCAAAAATAGACTTCTTACACTTACATGTTGTTAATTTGGTCAAAGGTTCATTATATCCAGAATGGTATTCATGATGTAGATATCATATATGTCATATATATCCAGTACATACTTTCATTTATAATATTACATAATCATTTAGAGGTACGAAATGAAATGCACCGTTCATGGAGACGGTAAGCCGTACGTACGCATGAACGCTACTTTCATTCCTATTTCATATTTTATAGAATGGAATCATAATGATATAAAGGTATATTATAATTCCAGTATAATATCATATATAATATCATAGTTCCATCCTTTATATGTCCCACATATGGTATTTAACGAATCAAATCACTTTGAGGGGGTGGTAGTCCGCACTTCCTAAAATGAAGATATCGTGTTTACCCATAATGGAAACCATAAAGGTATGCCCAAAATGAAAAAAACAGAAGATTAAGGAAAACATAAACATATTATATATCATATATAAAAATAGTGACATCATAATGGCCACCTTTGAAGGTGTTAAATGAGTGTTGAACAATCATCATTTCGGGAGGCAGAATTTCGCCATCCACGGAAACCGTATGTTCTTTAACCATTTGATGTAGTTTTGTGAGAGTGTAGCTCAAATAAATATTATAAAAACATCCTTGTATATTTAAGATACTATTGTTGTTACAAAATAAGTAAATAAAAAGAGTTTAGGGGGTTGGAGAAGCAAAATAAAACAAATGAACATGAGAGAATGAATTACCTTTAAAAGTGTATCTCCTTTTGATTTGAGTCTAAAGGCTTCCTTTGAAAGGATTCTGCCCAAAGGGAATCCTCTAGGATGAGGAGAGGGATGTGGAGAGAGTAAATGGGCAGGTTTTGTCCGAGCCAAAGTCTTGAGTAGTGTGTGAAATGAGGTAGAGGTGGGGGCCTTTTATAAGAGGAGAGGAGGGGCACTTTTGGAAAATAAAGGAATATTACTTTATTTGAAAATGTGTTTCGGTTTAAAAAGGTCCCAAATTGATATAATTCGTGGATAAGGTTATAAGGCTTCGAAATCCACTCATCCAATAAGTTTTGGACAAGTGTAGTTCATAGATTTTACATTATCTTTCCATTTTATTTAAATCGTCAAATAATGATGTCATCGCTGCATCATTATTATGTAATAAATAATTTAATTTATTTAATGTCTAAAAATCATAAAAAAATACTATGATGTAGGAAATCTTTTTAGATTTCCAAGGACTATTTATAATAAAAAAGTCTGATCTTTATAACCCCATGTAAAAATTGTTTTCGTAAAACATATTATGTTTGTGTCATTTTTACTTTTACATTAAATAAAAAGTTATTTATGTCATTTCCCAACCAAAATGTCTCCATGGGGTCCCCAAGTTGACCCATGGATTGTCTTGGTCGGCCATGACACAACCAATAAGGTTGGGACATGTGTCTAGGTCATTTCATATTATTAAAGCATTATTTATACCTTAAACTACACTAATTACCACTAATCGCGATTAAAAACTTAATAAGTTACTATTCACCAAAAAATTATTTTAATCTCATTGAACCACATTTTACTTCTTAATGACAACCATGTATGTCGGATTTTCAAAATTCAATACATATTAGTGGTAAAATTTCATTTAACTGAAAAATCAGTTTGCTTGATTACCACTTAGTGGTTTCACTATTCATCAAAAATTGAAGTTTTTCAGAAAATTACCAAAAATTCACCCAAAGCTATATTTGATATTCCGAATTCAAAAATGAATTCTATTTTACAAAATTAAAATCATATATGTCACATTAATTAATTTAATAATTAATTCCCGCTGCCAGAGCAAATAGCGTGTTTTTACAAAACAATAAGTATCAGAAGATTGACACCAGTTTAAGTCTAATTTCAAAGTGAAATTGATTCCAATGAACACCATTGGATAAAATGGTAAAAATATATTCTAATTTCACTTCAAAACCAATTCAAAACGTAATCTAATCATATAAATAAATTATATTAAAAAGCAGTTTTGATGTAAAATGCAGTATTTTTCACTATTCATTAAAAAATGAACATTGTCAGAAAAATACAAAAAATTCACACAAGGTAAATTTTGATTTCCCAATCATAAAGGATAAGTTTATTTTGACAAAAATAGTTTATAAAATTGTCAAAATATAGATTCAAAAATGGTTTTCCATCAAAAGGCAGTAAAACAATCTTTTAAGAATATTAGTGTATTCCATGCATAAGATTGTATTTATTTTCATTTTAAGCCTCTATAACACTATCTTAATCATTAATAGACATAGATAAAAATATCTATTATTCATTACTTACTTGGGATGTTACATCCTTCCCCCCTTTAGAAAATTGCGTCCTCGCAATTTATTTACTTATCGAATAAATGGGGGTACTTATCCCTCATTTCATTTTCAAATTCCCATGTTGCCTCTTCAATCATGTGGTTTTTTCACAAAACCTTTACCTGCTTAATCACCTTATTCCGTAACACTTGCTCCATGTGGTCAAGAATCTGGACCGGTTGTTCCTCATAAGATAGGTTCTCTTCCAGCTGAACTACCTCTGGACTCAAAACATGAGATGGATCTGGCATATATTTTCTCAACATCGAAATGTGAAAAACATTGTGTACCTGAGATAAACTCGGGGGTAAAGCCACTCGGTATGCAACTGATCCAACTCTCTCCAGAATTTCGTATGGTCCAATGAACCTTGGACTCAACTTTCCTTTCTTACCAAATCTTATCACACTTTTCCAAGGAGAAACCTTGAGAAAAACATGATCACCTACCTCGAAAGATAGATCCTTCCTCCGGTTATCCGCATAACTCTTCTGCCTGCTCTGAGCTGTTCTCATGTGTTTCTGAATCAGCTGAACTTTCTCTGCCATATCTTCTACCAATTCTGGTCCCATCAACTTCCTTTCACCCAGTTCATCCCAGAAAGCTGGAGTTCGACACCGCTTCCCATATAATGCCTGAAATGGTGTCATCTGTATACTGGAATGAAAACTGTTATTATATGAAAACTCAACCAAAAAAAGATGTTGGTCCCAACTTCCCTGATAATCCATAGAACAAGCTCGTAGCATATCCTCCAATGTCTGAATTGTTCGTTCTGACTGCCCATCTGATTGAGGATGAAAAGCTGTGCTAAAATTTAATTCAGTACCCAACGACTTCTGAAGGCCTTTCCAAAAGTTAGAAGTAAACCTTGGATCACGATCCGATACAATGGAGAGAGGAACTCCATGTAACCTGACTATCTCTTTAAGATATAAACGGGAAAGTTGATCAAGAGAAAAAGTATCTCGTATAGCAAGGAAATGAGCAGATTTGGTCAAGCGATCAACAATAACCCAGATTGCATTATTACCTCGAGATGTCTTCGGTAATCCAACAACAAAGTCCATGGATATATTCTCCCATTTCCACTCTGGCACTGGTAAAGGCTGAAGCATCCCTTTCGGTAACTGCCGCTCTGCTTTAACCTGATGACAAGTCAAACACTTCACAGTAAAATCAGCATTATCGCTTTTCATTCCATCCCACCAGTAATACTCCCGCAGATCTCTATACATCTTAGTACTGCCCGGATGAACTGAAAAAGGAGAACTATGAACTTCACATAACAACTCTCTCTTCAACTGTGAATCACAAGGCACACACAATCTCTTCCCAAATCTCAAAACGTAACCATTATCAATGTTGAATTCTGGCAACTTACCTTTCTGAACCAGCTCTACCTTTTTCTGCAACTCACTATCTTGCTTCTGTGCCTTCTTGATTCTATCTGATAGAGAAGATCTCACTGATACCTGAAACAAAACAGAAGGAATTCCTGCACCAACAACTTCTATGCCAAAGTTCATCAAGTCGTTAACCAAAGGATCACGTTCCAAACGCAACATTTCTAATGAAGCATTACTTTTTCGACTCAAAGCATCAGCCACTTTATTTTCTTTTCCCGGATGGTAATGAATTGTACAATCATAATCCTTGATTAATTCCAGCCATCTCCTTTGTCTCATGTTTAACTCTTTCTGAGTGAATATATACTTTAAACTTTTGTGATCGGTATATATTTCACACTTTACTCCATATAAATGATGCATCCAAATTTTTAAAGAAAAAACAACAGAAGCTAGTTCCAAATCATGTGTAGGGTAATTTACCTCATGAGTTTTCAACTGTCGTGAAGCATAAGCAATTACCTGATCATTCTGCATTAGGACGCAACCAAGTCCTTTCAATGAAGCATCACTGTATATAACAAACTCACCATTCCTGGAAGGTAGTGCCAAAACTGGAGCATTCACCAATCTTGTTTTCAATTCCTGAAAACAATCATCACATTCTTTTGTCCAGATAAACTTAACACCCTTCCGAGTTAGCTTAGTCATTGGACTAGATTACCGTGAAAAATTTCTAACAAACCTTCGGAAATAGCCCGCCAAACCAAGGAAGCTACGAATCTCGGTTACATTTTTGGGTCTTGGCCATTCTTCCACAACTTTTGTTTTTGCAGGATCAACAGTTATTCCATATTTAGAAACAATGTGACCAAGGAAGGAAATTTGTTTCAACCAAAACTCACACTTTCTGAATTTCCCATACAGTTTCTTTTCTTTTAAGGTTTGAAAGATAACCCTTAAATGTTTTTCATCCTCCTCTTTACTTTTAGAAAACACCAAAACATCATCAATGAAAACCACCACAAACTTATCCAAGAACTCATGGAAAATTCTATTCATTAAGTCCATGAATACAGCAGGTGCATTGGTTAGCCCAAAAGGCATTACTACAAATTCATAATGGCCATATCTCGTACGGAACGCGGTCTTCGGAATATCTGCCTCCTTTACCTTCAGCTGATGGTACCCCGATCTCAAGTCAATCTTTGAAAAAAACTGAGCTCCATGGAGCTGATCAAACAAATCATCGATATGAGGCAAAGGATATTTGTTCTTAACAGTGATGTTATTCAAGGCTCTATAATCAATGAAAAGTCTCATAGAACCATCTTTCTTTTTAAAAAATAAAACAGGAGCACCCCATGGTGATGTGATAGGTCTAATGAAACCTTTCTCTAATAAATCTTGCAATTTCTCCTTCAACTCTAAAAGTTCAATTTGTGCCATTCGATAAGGGGGTTTTGAAATTGGCTTAGCATCAGGAACTAAGTCAACAGTAAACTCAACTTCCCGATCTGGTATTATTCCAGGCAACTCATCAGGAAAAACATCAGGATACTCATTTACCACTAGAACATCATTAATCTGAACAGTTCCTTTATTTTCAACGACGTGTGCAAGGTAACATTCATTTCCATCTTTTACAAGTTTCTCGGCCTCTTGATATGTTATCAAAAGTAAGGGTTCATTCTTGTAAACAAACTGAAAGTCTTTCTGAAAAGAAACTTCTTTATCTCTACAGTCAATCTTAGCATGGTAAATAGAGATCCAATCCATACCCAGGATAACATCAAACTCTACTAGAGGTAGAACAATAAGGTTTGCAAGTAGGTTCTTTCCACAGATAAGGATAGGAAGATTCTTATAAATTCTTTTTGCCTCGACACTTCCCCCAGGTGTTTTTACCAAAAGTTCAGGAGTCATTTCTTGAGATGGTATTCCAATTTTACTAGAAAAGGTTTCAGAGATGAAAGAATGTGTAGACCCCGAATCAAACAACACACTGGCATAATCTGAAAAAACAAACAAAGTACCTGATACAACTTCATTTGATGGCCCGACATCTGCTGAAGTAGTTGCAAAGGATTTCACCACCCCTTCATGCTTGTAGTCTAACTGCTTCCCATCACTCAAGCTCCTTGTCGGACACTCGTTTTCATAGTGACCCATCTCATTTCACTTATAACATTTCACTAACTACAAATCAAATTTGTTCTTACCTTCACCTTGATCCTTTTCAGTGAAATCACGAGCCTTATGTCCCATCTTACCACATCGGTAGCACTTTCCAGAATTCAGAAGACATTCCCCGACATGCCTTTTGCCACATTTATCACAAACTGGAAACTTAGTTCTCTTACCATCAGACTTTTTTGAAGAATTCTTACCTTTCTCCTGCCACCTTGGTCTCTTCTTCTGCTGGTTGTTATAGAACACTTGGTCATCGGCAAACTCCATTTCCACCTTCTCAGCACATCGAACAAGATTTTCATAACTTTTAAACTCACGAGAAGCTAATGCCCTTCGATACTTTGTCTTTAATCCTGAGTAGAAATGATTGATTTTACTATCAAGGTCCCGGATAAAATTTGGAGCATACCTTTCCAATCGAGTGAACCTTTCTTCATAGGTAGCCACTGAGTCTTCCTCTTGCCTCAATTCCAAGAATTGCTTTTCCATCCTAATTCGAACAGCCTTAGGAAAATACTTCTCAAGAAACATACATTTGAATTCATCCCAGTCAAGAGCATCAATCTCATCGGCGTCCCTGATATTTTTAACCATAGACCACCACTGATCTGCTTCACCCTCCAAACGGTAAATAGCAAGACTAACCTTTTGATTGTCCGAACACCCCATGAAATAAAAAATCTTCTCCAGTGCTTTAATACACCCTTCAGCTAGAACAGGGTCAGATGATCCTCTGAATGATGGTGGATGTTGCCTCATGAAATGTTCCACCACTGACATGTTCCTCTGCGGTTGTTCTGGCTGATCTCGTGCATGGATACCACCACCATTTATCGCTTGAGTCAACTGCGCCATTACTGCAACAAACTGTTCAGTTCCAATTCCGACCATTTCTGGATGCTAATTCGGAAGGTTATTTCCTTCTGTATGCCTTCCTAGTACTGCTTCCCTGTTTCCTCTGCGGAAAACCATTCTGAACAAACATGTCTTAGATGAAGCAACATGGTAATCTTTAAATGCTATACCATTTCGAATTTTTTTTGGATAATCATTTAATAGAAATATAACTCCTAAAGTTATCTAAACCGACCTTTGATACCAACTATAAGGCCCCAGCCTTAAACCTTGCTTAATCTTGAGTTATTACAAGATTACACATTAAGGATCTTTTCGGGTTTAGAGTTTTAGAGAATTAGATCATAAAACTTGCATTACATTCCACATATAAACAAAGTGGTTACATAAAGATAGTATTCGTCATTACCATCAATGGAAACACATTTAAAATAAAACATGGATTATTTCTTGACACTTCCTTGACACTATCATCATATCATGTACCTTTCCCTTGACCTGTGAAAAACATTTCAAAAAAACTTGGGATGAGCATAAAAAGCTCAGTATGGGTTATAAAAACATGGAAGGGAAACATGAGTTCATATATACATAAGAATGAAATCATACTTTACCCATAAAACATAGGCACTTTAACATACCTCATAAAATCATGAATAAATCATAGAAAATCACAAGACATAAAGGTAACTTAAGGCATTCATAACATTCTTACGTAGGGAGTAACCCTCTTGGTTACGTTTGGAATACCCATCACAGTATATTCCCTAAAATATCTTCGGAGAAACCTTAAAGTTTCACTCCTTCGCGTTACCCAATGCATTGGAGAGCTATAACGGGCTCACCCGCCCTTAGTTTATCATGGAACCACCCGTCTTCATAATAATGGCCATGAACCATAACATAATCATATCACATAAAACATGCATAAAGGAAACATAAAATTTCCACATTTCAATCACGAGATATCAATACAACACATTGATATAAAAACATTATGAAAACCATTTTCAATACCAAAATAAAAGAAAAGTAAAACATGATATTTATTTTCTTTTAAAAAGAAGGTATGGCTTGTAGAGGAAGCCGAAACTCAAATAACGGTCACGACGGCGGAGAAGTCGTTGTCGCCGCATACGTACGACAAAAACATTCCCTTTTGTCATTTAGTAAACGCTTCATATAAAAATATTCCTTTTGAATAAACGTAAAAGTCAAAGGGGTTTATACACCGTATAAAAGAAAGTTGTGTATAAAATAAAATATGCCTCAACGAAAGGAGATTGAGACGAATTCCCATACCTCGTATCCGACTTGACCCGACCGTTCTTTAATCTCCTGAATAATAAACTTGAGTTAATATCTAATTGATTATGAATCTTTTTCAAGTTCATTATTCCTTTTATACCATGTTATGAACATCATGTAATCAGTTAAGTTAATAATGTTCATTTTGTCGGTATTTGGTTCTTAAGTCAAAAATAGACTTCTTACACTTACATGTTGTTAATTTGGTCAAAGGTTCATTATATCCAGAATGGTATTAATGATGTAGATATCATATATTTCATATATATCCAGTACATACTTGCATTTATAATATTACATAATCATTTAGAGGTAAGAAATGAAATGCACCGTTCATGGAGACGGTAAGCCGTACGTACGCATGAACACTACTTTCATTTCTATTTCGTATTTTATAGAATGGAATCATAATGATATAAAGGTATATTATAATTCCAGTATAATATCATATATAATATCATAGTTCCATCCTTTATATGTCCCACATATGGTATTTAACGAATCAAATCACTTTGAGGGGGCAGTAGTCCGCACTTCCTAAAATGAAGATATCGTGTTTACCCATAATGGAAACCATAAAGGTATGCCCCAAATGAAAAAACACAGAAGCTTAAGGTAAACATAAACATATTATATATCATATATAAAAATAGTGACATCATAATGGCCACCTTTGAAGGTGTTAAATGAGTGTTGAACAATCATCGTTTCGGGAGGCAGAATTTCGCCATCCATAGAAACCGTATGTTCTTTAACCGTTTGATGTAGTTGTGTGAGAGTGTAGCTCAAATAAATATTATAACAACATCCTTGTATATTTAAGATACTGGTGTTGTTACAAAATAAGTAAATAAAAAGAGTTTAGGGGGTTGGAGAAGCAAAATAAAACAAATGAACATGAGAGAATGAATTACCTTTAAAAGTGTATCTCCTTTTGATTTGAGTCTAAAGGCTTTATTTGAAAGGATTCTGCCCAAAGTTAATCCTCTAGGATGAGGAGAGGGATGTGGAGTGAGTAAATGGGCAGGGGTTGGCCGAGCCAAAGTCTTGAGTAGTGTGGGAAATGAGGTAGAGGTGGGGGCCTTTTATAAGAGGAGAGGAGGGGCACTTTTGGAAAGTAAAGGAATATTACTTTATTTGAAAATGTGTTTCGGTTTAAAAAGGTCCCACATTGATATAATTCGTGGATAAGGTGATAAGGATTCGAAATACACTCATCCAATAAGTTTTGGACATGTGTAGTTCATAGATTTTACATTATCTTTCCATTTTATTTAAATCGTCAAATAATGATGTCATCGCTGCATCATTATTATGTCATATATAATTTAATTAATTTAATGTCTAAAAATCATAAAAAAATACTATGATGTAGGAAATCTTTTTAGATTTCCAATGACTATTTATAATCAAAAATCTGATCTTTATAACCCCATGTAAAAATTGTTTTCGTAAAACATATTATGTTTGTGTCATTTTTACTTTTACATTAAATAAAAAGTTATTTATGTCATTTCCCAACCAAAATGTCTCCATGGGGTCCCCAAGTTGACCCATGGCTTTTCATGGTCGGCCATGACACAAAAAATAAGGTTGGGACATGTGTCTAGGTTATTTCATATTATTAAAGCATTATTTATACCTTAAACTACACTAATTACCACTAATCGCGATTAAAAACTTAATAAGTTACTATTCACCAAAAAATTATTTTAATCTCATTGAACCACATTTTACTTCTTAATGACAACCATGTATGTCGGATTTTCAAAATTCAATACACATTAGTGGTAAACTTTCATTTAACTGAAAAATTAGTTTGCTTGATTACCACTTAGTGGTTTCACTATTCATCAAAAATTGAAGTTTTTCAGAAAATTTCCAAAAATTCACCCTAAGCTATATTTGATATTCCGAATTCAAAAATGAAGTCTATTTTACAAAATTAAAATCATATAAGTCACATTAATTAATTTAATAATTAATTCCCGCTGCCAGAGCAAATACCGTGTTTTTACAAAACAGTAAGTATCAAAAGATTGACACCAGTTTAAGTCTAATTTCAAAGTGAAATTGATTCCAATGACCACCATTGGATAAAATGGTAAAAATATATTCTAATTTCACTTCAAAACCAATTCCAAACGTAATCTAATCATATAAATAAATTAGATTAAAAAGCAGTTTTGATGTAAAATGCAGTATTTTTCACTATTCATTAAAAAATGAACATTGTCAGAAAAATACCAAAAATTCACACAAGGTAAATTTTGATGTCCCAATCATAAAGGATAAGTTTATTTTGACAAAAATAGTTTATAAAATTTTCAAAATATAGATTCAAAAATGGTTTGCCATCAAAAGGCCGTAAAACAATCTTTTAAGAATATTAGTATATTCCATGCATAAGATTGTATTTATTTTCATTTTAAGCCTCTATAACACTATCTTAATCATTAATAGACATAGATAAAAATATCTATTATTCATTACTTACTTGGGATGTTACATTTGGTGGAAGTGATATTTTATATGCCATATCTATGATAAAATTGAAGATCTCAAAGTGGAAGATGTATCTAGGAATAAGATTTAACTTGTTCCAAAACATCATCATATTCATCCATGGTGATATATAATGTGACACCATAGCTCCAACCACAATGTTGACGTCTCAACAATGATAGTCTTCATAGATGTTATTTATAATTATTTTTTATATTTGATATGTTTTTTAATGGTTTAAACCTTCACTTTAATCACTTGGATAAGATTAGTCCCCATTTCAACCATAATCCAAAATTATCCAAACACATTGTATTTTGACACCTATTCCAATATATAATATTATAATGTGTAATTTGATTTTTTGAATTGAAAATATTTTCATATGAGAAATACAATATGGAATGGATAATATCTTAGTATCCTTTTAAATACATTGAAAAATATATTTTAAATTTTTTTACTGTTTGTATGTTTCCCTCAAACATATTATAATGGTGATAAGAAGCGGTAAAATCAAATTTTGTATCCACATCCAACTGATGGATTCTCTAAAACCTTGATGTAAAACTTGTATAAAAATAATATATATTATATATTTATACTCAATGAATTCACAAAATATAACTAATTTATAACATTTTGATTTTGTCAATAATTTAATATTAATTGTATGTAATGAAACATAATGAAATTATGTGGTGATCAACTACCACCAGAATGTTGTTATCAGTTTTAAATGTTTTAGAGTCCTACAGAAAAATCCACAGTTCTATTTTTTTCATTTCCATACTGGTGTGGGATATGGTTTCATAATTACCTTATAATTATATCTTTAGGCCTTGAATTCTTTGGAATTGATGCATTAAGATACAAATTATGATATCTAAATTATAGTTTCGTCTCACCCTTTTTTGTATAGTATATTTATACATCATCATAAAATGGATTCATAATTCCCAAAGAATTATATCATTCATCCTTTAATTGTTGGAATACCATGTCTAGAGAGTCAAATTATTAGATCCACCTATTCAATATATCCCACCATAGGATTTTTAGAAGATCATTATACATCTTCATGATTCTTAGATGAATAAGGATACACAATCTATTTGAATTGTCCAGAAGTTACTACATTTATTATGGTATTTATGGGATACATATCTGAGTTCCTAACCATATAAATACCTCTTTAACAATGTTTTACTTCGTAATTTTAACTACCATTCTTTTTATTTCATTATCATATTTCAGGAATCCTTGAGACCATCAATAATTTATGGTAAATAAGTTATTTGATAGGGGTTAAAATATATTACATTAATTAATCCATTTTTCATCTTTGTCATGTCCATGACTATTGGAAACCTTTAAATCCTCATATTGAATAGGTTTATGGGATTATTTCTACTCATAGAATATTCCAAAATATTCTACATCCCATGATGATAATGGATTGAATATTTTTATTATGTCATTATCTAAAAATATTTTTTGGAACATATTGATCTCTTTATTAGTGAACATATATTGAGTCACTTATGATCAATATATATTACACAAATCACCACATAGATATAATAAGAGAAATTCATTAATGTTAAGGTCACTGCAACTAGTTCTAGATCACACATCTGTTAGTTCTACACATGAATCTTTAATCACCATGATATATATGATATAAACTTTTCCTTGTTGATGAGTTCACAATATAATCCATTTTTGGACACATCTATATAGATGAAATATGCATCCTTAATGATGGGTAACTTGATAAAAGTTATATTTATCAAAATCTTGGTTACCTCATTAAATTGATAATAGAAACCATCATTCTATAAAATCTTTACCCACTTATGAGTTGTCTTGGTCAATTGGTTAAACCAACATGTCATTATTATCACAATACATTAATAAAACTCTTGTAAACCTAGAAATCTATGGATATCAATCCTAGATATTGTCCTAGTCTATCCATCTATAGTCTATTTCATTTACATATCCAAAAAAATCAATTTTAGTGATAATATTACTATTTATTGTTACATACTCTATCCAAGACAAGAATTTAATTTCATTGTCATTTAACTTCCAATTTTAGAATAGTAATTATTAAATTATTTATTTGAACATCATAATAATAATTTTATTAATAGTAGATATAAATATAATTTATAAGGACAATTTTTTTGTTGCTATGATCCCGAAAGACTCTTTTCATTATTTCAATAATTATTGATAAATAAATAGTGAGTATATATTTAATAAATGTGAATTTATTGTTTTCTTACCACATATAAAAGGAAGGGTTGTGGGAATTCTCCTTCATAATTACATGATACTATCCTAATCTGAGATTCAATATAGAGATTTTTTGGTCTCCATAAAGATGAATAAAAAATTAATCAATTCATGGAAGAGAATACATATTCATTATTGTTATTACTATGGTTTTATAATAATAAATACAGAGGAATAATGACATGTTTGAAGTTTCTTATTCATACTACCATGATATTTCTCTATCACATTCATTAAACTAAACTAAAATGTATTCTTATTTTCTATTTTTTCGCAAGAACATTTATATTCTACAATGATTTTTTTTGGAAATAAGGTAAAATCAGAAAATATTCTCACAGATATAAAATTATCAATTCTCCAAATATATTATGATATTTGGATTTATCCCACTAATTATGTTGTGGATATTACTTTCTTGGAAGATGAAAATTACTAGGGAATATCATTTATATCTTGTGAGTTTTTCCTCATACAATCCGATATATTCAGTAGCCTTTTTCATGAGGCCAATGAACTCCATTTCTAATTATAGTTAGAGAGTGTGAGAAAAATAAATATAAAAAAAATTCTAAATTACTTCCATTATAAATACATTATTTCATCCCTGTGATTTATATTCATGATCATCATCCACCATTTATCAGCTTCCCCTAACAGTAATAAATAGATAATACAACCATATCATACATAGATCCTTGAAGGAAAAATATATTCTATTTAATAGAGTTGATCCATTATATGTTTCTTAATAGATTATAATATTCATTGATATTCAAAGGCCTATGTTACTTATTGTTCTTAGTATCAACATTCTATTTCATATGGTGATATGGTTGTTCCATATAATTCAACATTATATCCAATAAAAAATGTAATTATACTTGTATTAACATGATGTTATCTAATCTTGCCACATCAGTTTACAGATATTATAATTTTTCCAAACCCATTGGAATTTTAGATGATTCCAATTATTTCCAACTAGTGATTAAAATAATGGAAAAATAAAAGAGATAATTTTGAATTAATTTAAAAAGGAAAACTATTATTTTTTAATGTATAACATGTAACTGAAATGTATTCCTTACTAAATGAATTTATTGGTTTTAATATAACTTGTACATGGTCTATATCATATCCTTATATTTTATGTAAAATTTTCATCGCTACATTATAGTTTGGGAAAGGCACATGATTAACAAAAACATACACCCTTGGTGTGTATATATAGTCGTTTAGTTAATAGACTCTTTATCATTCATCGGGTACAGGTCATGTTAATAATATGTTTTCCCTTTTAGATATATTATACCTATGTACAACTACTTCATCATTTCTCGAAATTTATAGTGTTTATAGAGAGATGTATTTTCTCAAAATATAAGATCTATATACATTAACAAAATTTTACACTGTCTACCAATTATTAATCTTATCTATATGTTTTTTACTACACTTTTATAGTCATAATCACCAAATATAGTTTCATGATTTCATGATACCAACCATCAAAACCGAGATATAAAATATATACTATATTCCATGATTTTCATTATAATGATACACAAAGCACAATACCAAAGGGACAAGGTGTCAAGTTTATTAGTAAAATTATAAACATATTATCGTAAAATGAAATAAGGTTATAATGAAATTATTTTTAAAAAATATAACATGATACTAATATCTATTGATCCTCAAATACTAAATGAAATATCTTTTTGGTATTCATGATATGGGGAAATTTATAAATCCCTATAAGGGAATTATGAATGCATAACATAATGTGAATCAGTACTTATCAGTCAAGAGAAATAACCTAGTGACGTAAAAAGGTGATAATCCTAATCTTGATCATCAAAGCATGACATAAGATCATTACATGAATGAATCAAAGGAATGTTGTAAAAAAATAAAACATAGAATCGTAAGTACAGTTTTTGGAAGACAATTGAGATATAAAAACAATGTGTAAAAATGTTATCTTCAAGTTCACCATAAATTGTATATTATGAAGTAAAACATGACATAAATAATTGTTGGTCGGAGTGGACACTCAAGAGGGGGGTGAATTGAGTTCCAATTAAAATTTCTGTTAAAAACAATTTCTATCAAAATCCCCCAATTTCAAAAACAAATTAAACTGTAGTGAATTTATATAGATTATAAAGGTTCAATTAGTTTCTCAAAGATTGATTAATTCTCAGTTAACTTAATCTTATGATTAAATTAACTTTTGAAACTAACTTACTGATTTATAACAAATATAAACACTTGCGAATTTAATTATCAAAGTAGCTTTGAAGATAGATTATATTTCAAAGTAATAGCAGCGGAAAATGAAATAAATATGTATAGTATGGATATAGAGTATAACTATAAACACACAGAATTAACCAAGAGGTTCAGTCTCAAGCCGAGACTTAGTCCTCTCAAAATTTTATATAAGAATGATCCACACCCTGGATCGGGGTTAACAACAGTGAACACACTGTCCAGGTCACAAGACCTCTACCACAGTTCTTCGTGGGAAAACAAACAACAGCAGCAAGCTGTCCATGTCACGAGACCTCTACCACTATCCACAGTGGGAATGGGGTGCAAAAAGGTTTGCTGAGGATTTACAGATCCTCCAGTGAAAGTACAGGAGTCAGTGTGTGTGTTTAATACAGCAGATAACACACACTACTCAAAATGTAGAAAACTAAAACACAGTAGAGCAATAGATAGAATGAAGAAGGTTTAGAGTGCTCTATAGTGTTGGCAGATCAGTTCTGGACTCGTAGGAATGAGTGAATTGAAGCTTTGGTCCTTTTTCTGTAAGTTGACACTAAAACAGAGTGTCGGGATTTCCAGACTTCCAGATGTTCAAGTGATCAGCTTCTTTGAGTTTGAGTGCTTCACAGCATGGCTTTTAGGAGACGGTTCTTTCAGTCGGTTCACTGAGACTCTTTTGTTCTTCAGAATGAATGCTCGAGAGTTCTTCCTTTTTTTGTATATGCGTATCTCCTTCTCAGTTGTAGATGTTAGACTCAGTGTAACTGTTCCATTCATGTCTTTCTTCTTGAATGCTTCTCTCTTCTTTTTATACTCCTCCATATATTCCCTTTTTGTTCACCCGAGGCCGACAAGATAAATAGTCTGGAATTGCACGTGCGATCTTCCTCGTACATTGTATTATTTCTTGATATGTCTGCAAATATCAATAAATAATGTTAGATGTATTCATCTTGCTATACATGACCGTTAGATTAGTGTTAATCAAATTGGTAAAGAAAAAGTAGAAATATAATAATAATAAACTGGTCGAGAATGTATGTCACTGTGGACTTCAACTGTGGACTTCCTTCTGACTGCTGACTTCAACAAAGGGCTTGCTGTCTGTAGGCTTGCAAAGGTAGCTTTTACTCCATGTAGCTGTAGCCTTTCTAGCTGTAGACTTGTAACATCAAATTTGTAGAGCTGTAACCTTTGTCAACTGTAGACTTCGATCATCAGTAGACTTAGTCGACAGAAGCTGTCTAACTGTAACCTTGACTGTAGGCTTATGACTGTAGGCTTGTTCGACTGTGAACTTGAGCAGAAGTCTTGTAACTGTAACCTTCGTCTATGAGCTTTGACAATAGATAGCAGTAGACTCGTAACTGTAAGCTTGTATTAATCTTCGACTGTAACCTTGTAACTGTGAACTTATTGCAACCGTAACTTAAGGTGACAGTTAAATGTAACTGTGACTTTGAGAAGAAAACTCTGACTGTTAGCTAACAATACCAAACTTATGTAAATAATACTGTAAGCTGTTACAGTAAAGTTATGAGAGTAAGAATATGAACTGTTTAGAATAAAATACGTTTAAGCATAGAATAATGAGATTAATGCAAAGGTTTAATACATCATAATTAATGTTTAAGCATGATTTGGGATTATCAAAACAGGTGATTCCAACAATCTCCCCCTTTTTGATAATCACAAATTATGTCAGTATGAAATATAGAAGTATCAGAGAGAAGTGTGCAAAACACAGTATTAGCAATATGAGCACAAAAATTAGGAATAATCCGCAAGGATTTCTCCTCTCTGTATAGGTTCATTTCTCCCTTGAGTTTCCTATTTCTCCCCATTTCTCCCCCTATCTATTTCGCTTTATTTCTCCCCCTTTGTAATTAACAAAAAGAAAGACAGAGAGAGAGAAAAGAAACATTGTATTAATAAGGAGGACAATACATGACTCAAAATGTGAATACATGATCCCTATCAAAAAAAAACATAAACAGACTCAATCCTCTTCATCTGGAGGTAAGGGATCTTTTCCTTTGGAGGAAGAAGATGGAGCAGGAGGTGAAGGATCAACAGGCTGAGGAATGGCAGCAGGAATGTCTGGAGGGGCAGCAACAGAGGCTCCTGAAGGCCTGTAGTGAGTAGCTTGCCGAGGGATCAGTGGTCTAAGGCTTCTGAGGGCATCAGCAGGAGACATTATGGAAGAACCACTGGGGTTGGAGACAGGTAGGGCAGGAGGAACTATAACAGGTGTGCAGTCCACATGAAGAAAAGGTAGGAGCAGATTCCTGAAATCCATGATGATGTTTCCTCCTCTGTCCATGGCAGATAAGAAGTCATCTTTGTTTTCTAAGAATTTATCCAAAGCCGGGTCAACTCTCGTAGCTTGCTAATTTGTTCTTTGAAGGCTTGAGTTACAGGAGGAAGCTTCATAGTTTCTAGCATGAGCTTGAAGTGATTGTTCAACTGATGCTTGGTGAAAATCCGATCAAAGTAATAATCCACTTTACTTTTGATGGCCTCCTGAGAAGCAGTAGCAGCCTGCAGGTGCTCACGAACAAAGCCACTGACTTCTCTTGTAGTAGCAAGGATCTGTAGGTCTGATGTGTCATTTGCACGGGCCTGAGTAAGCTCTTCTCTGAGCAGGCTTCTAAACTGCTCAAGGTCCACAGGAGAGCTAGATGAAGGAAGGGACTTGACTGAGAATGCCACTGTCTCCTTGAAAGACTGAGTCAGATTTCCAATCACTTTCTGAATGACATCATCCTGATTGCTAAAGTGTTCTTTTACTTATTTCTTGAAAGCCTCAAATACTTCCACAAACTGCTTGACCACTTCTTTGATGTATCGAATCTCACTGGCCACTTGTGTCTGAGAACTGCTCAGGGCAGTTAAAGAAGCAACTGATTGTCTGAGGGCCACTACTGCTCCAGTCCAGCTTTCAATTTGGGTGTGGCACACTTTCATTTCATCCATCACTTCTTTGATTGGACTTCCCACAACACATCCTAGAGATAGTTCTAAGGATTGTTCTACATTTTTCAGCTCATCAAAAAGACTGGTTTTCAATTCAGCAACAGACTGTCTGATGATCTCCTTCATTTCATTCTTTAAGGATTCAAGGTCTTCCTAGGTGGCCAATCTTTCAGTTTCTAACACTGGAGAGCTGTTAGATAGGATGACTGGATTTATTGGTGGTTGGTTTTCCTCATCTGAATCCTCATAATTGAGTCCTAACACCATGTATCCTGGATCTGAGGTCCATCCTTCTATATCATACAGTACAGAGACTGAACCAATACGCTCCCCCTCACTTGGAGGTCCTTTCTGAACACTTTCTACTATCTGCTCAACTCTGGGTAACTCTAAGTTTTCTTCTGTAGCTCTAGAAGGTTCCATACTTGCTTCCACTGTAGGTTCAGCAGTGAGGTTAGCCTCCTTCTCTGTTGGGTCATCAACCACTTCCATGACAACAGTAGTAGAGACCACTCCTGCTTCCTGGTCAGACACTGACTTGTCTGTATACCCTATCAGAGGGCTCATACTAAGTTCTTCTGCAACAGTTTCTTGATTTTCATTTAAAGCTCCAGCCTCTTCTGCTTCAACTGTATCACCCTCATCAGAGGTGTCCTTGACAAAATATTGAGATTCTTCTTCTTCTTCTGTAGTCTCAGTCTCACTGTCTCTTAGAACAGGTTCTCTACTAGGTAGTTCCTTTGGAGGGCTTGCTGCTCCAAACGTCACTGTCCTGACAGGACTGTGAGTAGTATCAGGATCACTCCCTTCATCAATTGGAGTGTTCTCTCTTGCAGAGTTACCAACTACTGCAGTCTGTTCATCATCTGAGTATACAGGTTCAGGCTCATCAGGCTTTAAGCCTGGATCTCTCCTATCTCTCGGTCTAGAGGGATGAGTAGAAGGGCTAAAATTCTCAAAGATTCTCTCCTCATCATTCACCCATGATTTCTTCCAGGGATTCCAACTGATCTTCATGAATTTGCAGATTACTTTCGAGATACATACACTGTTCTTTGCCACTATCAACTCTTCCTGACTTCCAGCTGCACCTTTCACTTTCAACATAACCGAAATGAGTTTAGCATGAAACAAGGCACTTGACTTTGAGCTTGCCTTTATCATGTCCTCCATCTGAGCCATCAGCAACCTACAAAGGTTGACCTTCCTTCCATGTTTTAATAAGTACATCAAGTAAATATCCTGATGCTTCAGAGTTGCAAAATCTCCTCTTCTAGGACTCAGTACATGCTGGATAAACTTAAACAGAAGCCTGTCCTCTCCATTCATTTCAGTAGCAATAATCTTCCTTACAGTGCCATTGCCTGTCAATTCTTCCAGAGCCGTCTCATGATCAAAGATTCTACTATTTGGAGGAGCCGCTCCAGAATAGTAGTTGTAAATACCCTCATGAGGAACTCTTAAACATGCAGCACATTCAACGGATGAAAAACTGACTTCATTGCCGTTTACTCTGGATACCAGTCTATGCAGATCATCCTCTTCCTCGAACTGTAGATATTCATAGAACTCCTTCACCAGCTTCGGGTAGTATGGTCCATTATTGTTTGCGAAGCATTCGGTCCATCCTTGATCATTAAGCACTGCCAGTACTAATGATCTTCTCGATAAAATCAACTCTTCACTTAGCTCCTTCTCAGCAACTATTTCTCTCTTAGTCAGATGTGGATTAACAGGTCTTATCGAGGCGTTCCCGGTGCCACTGGATTCGACTTGAGTCCTCTTCGGCATTGGTGCATCTTCATTGACAGTCGGGGGTCACTTTGTTCTGGCCATTGGAACTGAATGAGGTTTCGAGGTTCGGTTGAAGGTTTAGGGTTTAGGACTTGAGAGAGCAAGGGTCGAGATGAGTGGATTGAGATATGTTTGATGTTCTCAATTTTATCATTTAGGGATTTAGAAATAAAAGTATAAAGAAAAGAAACGGTTCGAATTCCCGCAAAAATAAAATAAGATTAAACAGCGAAACAGCCTACAGAGAGATGTAACAGTGAGGTACACCGGTGAGGTCTAACTGTGAGGTTTCAACTGTGAGGTCTAACTGTGAGGTTTCAACTGTGAGGTTTCAACTGTGAGGTTTCAACTGTGAGGTTTCAACTGTGAGGTTTCAACTGTGAGGTTTCAACTGTGAGGTTTCAACTGTGAGGTTTCAACTGTGAGGTTTCAACTGTGAGGTTTCAACTGTGAGGTTTCAACTGTGAGGTTTTAACTGTGAGGTTTCAACTGTGAGGTTTCAACTGTGAGGTTTCAACTGTGCTATAGTTAATCATACCTAACTCATGTTTGATGTAACTTAATCTCTCAGAATTCAAAGGCTTTGTAAAAATATCAGCGAACTGATGTTCAGTGCCAATGAACTGAAGAGTGATATCACCTTTTTTGATAATGATCCCTCAGAAAGTGATGTCTCACATCAATATGTTTTGTCCTAGCATGAGATACTGGATTTTTTGAAATGTTAATAGCACTTGTATTGTCACACCTTATAGAGACATGTTTGAATTGATATCCATAGTCTAGTAAAGTGTGTTTCATCCACAAGATTTGTGCACAACAGCTACCAGCAGCTATATACTCAGCTTCGGCAGTAGATAATGAAACAGAATTCTGCTTCTTACTACACCAAGATACTAGTGACTTGCCTAAAATGTGACATGTTCCAGAGGTTCTCTTTCTATCTAACTTGCAGCCAGCAAAATCAGCATCAGAATAACTTAATAAATCAAATGATTGTCCTTTTGGATAAAATAATCCCAAATTGGGAGTATGTTTTAGATATTTGAAAATCCTTTTAACAGCAGTCAAATGAGACTCTTTTGGATTGGCTTGAAATCGAGCACACATGCATACACTAAACATGATGTCAGGTCTACTGGCAGTAAGGTACAGTAGACTACCTATCATACCTCTGTAATTGGTTTGATCCACTGGTTCACCAGTTTCATCACTGTCCAACTTGCAAGTGGTGCTCATAGGTGTGTCACTGCCTTTGGTGCCATCCAAAGAAAAACGTTTTAGAAGATCTTTAATATATTTACTTTGGTTCAAAATAATACCATTTTTATTTTGAAAGATCTGAAATCCAAGGAAAATTTTGAGTTCTCCCATTAAACTCATTTCAAACTCATTTTGCATTATTTTTGAAAAATCAACACATAAAGAATTTTTTGAAGATCCAAAAATAATATCATCCACATAAATTTGAACTATTAATACATCTTTAGAAATCCATTTAATAAAAAGAGTAGGATCAGCTATCCCTTTAGTAAATCCTTTTGAAATAAGAAAAGAGCTGAGCCTATCATACCAAGCTCTTGGAGCTTTCTTTAAACCATATAAAGCTTTAGATAGTTTAAAAACATGATTAGAAAAATGGGGATTTGTAAAACCAGGAGGTTGTTCCACAAATACATCCTCAATTATATATCCATTTAGAAAAGCACTTTTAACATCCATTTGATATAGTTTGAAATTCAGATGATCAGCATAAGCAAGTAATATCTTAATGGCCTCTAGTCTAGCCACGGGTGAAAAGGTTTCCTCATAGTCTATTCCTTCTTCCTGACTATACCCTTGTGCAACTAGCCTAGCTTTGTTTCTGATTATGTTACCAAACTCATCAAATTTGTTTCTAAACACCCATTTAGTACCTATGGTAAGAGTGTCTTTAGGTCTTTCCACTAATTCCCAAACTTTGTTTCTTTCAAACTGATTTAGTTCTTCTTGCATAGCCATTACCCAGAATTCATCACTGATAGCATCATTGACATTTTTGGGTTCAAGCTGTGAAAGAAAAGCTTGATGTTCAACCTGATTTCTTAGAGAAGCTCTAGTTTGTGTTCCTCTATCAAGATTACCAACAACAGCATCTAAAGGACGATTCTTTAGAATCCTAGTTGATTTGGTAGAGGTTGGACTAGAGATTTCAGGTTCCTCTATAGGTTCGGGTTCCACAGAGGAAGATTCTGGAAAAAGTCCAGAACTGGATGTTTTTATTGCAGGTTCTTTAGATTTGTCATTTAGGTCCAGAACAGATAAGTCTTCTTCAACATCTTCAAGAGAAGTTTTAGACTCATGTGGATCAGTCTCATCAAACTTGATGTGAACAGATTCTTCCACACATTTGGTTTTCTTATTGAACACTCTATAGGCTTTACTAGACATAGAGTAACCTAGGAAAATTCCTTCATCACTTTTTGGAGCAAATTTATCAAGATTATCTTTAGTATTCAGAATAAAGACTTTGCAACCAAAAACTCTAAAGTAATTAACCTTAGGCTTCCTATTATTCCACAACTCATAAGGGGTTTTCTTTAGAACAGGTCTGATCAAGACTCTATTAATGACATAACAAGCTGTATTAACAGCTTCAGCCCAAAAGTAAGTTGGCAGGTCATATTCATTGAGCATAGTTCTAGCAATTTCTTGCAGGGTTCGGTTTCTTCTTTCCACTACACCATTCTGTTGGGGTGTCCTAGGGGCAGAAAAGTTATGATAATAGCCATTGTGTGAGCAGTAAGATTCAAATTCTCGATTCTCAAACTCACGGCCATGATCACTCCTCAAGGTCTTAATCTTAAGTCCACTAAGATTTTCTACAGACTTAGAGTATTTAACAAAGGAAGAGCAGGCTTCACTTTTGTGAGCTAGAAAATATACCCAAGTGTATCTAGAAAAGTCATCTACAAGAACATAAACATAGTGCTTCCCATTTAGACTTGAAATTCTTGATGGTCCAAACAAATCCATGTGAACCAGTTCAAGTGGTTGAGAAGTTGAAACTTCTTTCTTTGGTTTAAAAGAGACTTTGTGTTGTTTTCCCTTTTGACAGGGATTACACACTTTGTCATTTGGGAATTCAAGCTTAGGTAAGTCTCTAACTAAGTGTTTCTTAGAGAGTTTTCTAAGTGAATGAATGTTGCAGTGTCCTAATCTCCTATGCCACAGCCAAGACTCTTTATGAAAAGCATTTAAGCAAGTAACATTATGTTTAGCTAAAGTGTTTAAGTCAACATCATAAACATTTTCATTTCTTAAGGCAGAAAATATTAAAGCATTTTTGGAATTATAAACATCACAAGAATTGTTTTCAAACTTGACATTAAAGCCATCATCACACAATTGAGAAATGCTAAGCAGGTTGTACTTAAGTCCATCAACAAATAAAACTTTGGAAATTAATACTGAGTCAGTGTTACCAATCTGGCCTAAGCCGATGATTTTTCCTTTTGAGTTATCACCAAAAGTGACATATCCTCCATCAACCTTTATTAAGCTTTTGAAGCACGAATAGTCCCCAGACATGTGTCTTGAACATCCACTGTCTAAGTACCATACCTTCTTGTAATTGCTTTTCAAACAGATTTCCTCAGATGTGTTTGTCATGAAACACATATTAGCACGATTTCTTTCAGAATCACTGGACTCTGATTCACTTGTGCTGTCTTCTGAAGCACTCCAGGTGGCCTTCATAGCTTTCTTATAATTCTTGTCCTTGTACTCATATTTCTTCTTGAATTTTAACTTAGGACAGTCAGCTTTGATGTGTCCTTTTCTTTTACATTCATAGCAAACTATGTCTTCTTCTTTATCAGTTTTCTTCCAATCTTTCTTCCACTTACCTTGTCTATCATACTTACCCTTGTAGTTTGGTTTTCTGAAGAACTTCTTCTTCCTATAGAACTTCTTGAATCTCCTTGATATTTGTGCCATCTCGGCATCACTGTCAGAATCTAAGTCTTCACTAGATGAGCTTTCAGTTGGTATATGCACTTTCTCCTTGTCTTTTCTCTTTGATGCAGTAGACTTAAAAGCTACAGATTTTCGTTTTGGTTCCTCATCTTCCTCTTTATTCACCTTTAGCTCTTCTTCGTACATCACCAGTTTACCAATTAGCTCCTTGACAGGCAAAGTTCCAATATCACAGGATTCTCTAATTGAAACGGATGTGCCTCTCCATCTGTCAGGCAGACATCTCAATAATCTCATGATTTGCTCCTTTGCTGGAACAATCTTCCCGAGTGAGCTCATTGTGTTGACTATCTCATTAAACCTGAGATACATATCAGAAATAGGATCATCAGCTTTCATCTTAAAGTTATCATATTTGATAGTATAAGTATTTAACTGCATTTCCTTGACATTAGTTGTTCCTTCATGAGAAACAGCTAAGGTGTCCCAGATTTCAAAAGCAGTTTTACATGCAGAAATTTTATTGAATTCCTCATCTCCTAGAGCACAGTAGAGAGCATTCACAACCTTACAATTATTATTGTAAGCTACCTTAGTAGGTTCATCCCAAGTTATTCTTTCAGTTTCTGGAATCTTGTATTGAGACTCTATAGCAGTCCAAATATCAAAACCCATACTTTCCAAATGAATTTTCATTTTGAGCTTCCATTGGGCATAATTCACACCATTAAAGAAGGGTGGCCTGTTAGTAGCAGCACCTTCTAGTCTATTATCCATAAGGAAATTCTAGAAAATATTTTAAAGAGATAAAATTTAGAACTACCAGAAATTTAAGATCTTTTAGATAAAACTACAATCACAGTTTAAAAATAGAGAGTTAAAATAAAACTTTGAGCAAGTATAACAGAGCTAAACACAACCTCTGATACCAAATGTTGGTCGGAGTGGACACTCAAGAGGGGGGTGAATTGAGTTCCAATTAAAATTTCTGTTAAAAACAATTTCTATCAAAATCCCCCAATTTCAAAAACAAATTAAACTATAGTGAATTTATATAGATTATAAAGGTTCAATTAGTTTCTCAAAGATTGATTAATTCTCAGTTAACTTAATCTTATGATTAAATTAACTTTTGAAACTAACTTACTGATTTATAACAAATATAAACACTTGCGAATTTAATTATCAAAGTAGCTTTGAAGATAGATTATATTTCAAAGTAATAGCAGCGGAAAATGAAATAAATATGTATAGTATGGATATAGAGTATAACTATAAACACACAGAATTAACCAAGAGGTTCAGTCTCAAGCCGAGACTTAGTCCTCTCAAAATTTTATATAAGAATGATCCACACCCTGGATCGGGGTTAACAACAGTGAACACACTGTCCAGGTCACAAGACCTCTACCACAGTTCTTCGTGGGAAAACAAACAACAGCAGCAAGCTGTCCAGGTCACGAGACCTCTACCACTATCCATAGTGGGAATGGGGTGCAAAAAGGTTTGCTGAGGATTTACAGATCCTCCAGTGAAAGTACAGGAGTCAGTGTGTGTGTTTAATACAGCAGATAACACACACTGCTCAAAATGTAGAAAACTAAAACACAGTAGAGCAATAGATAGAATGAAGAAGGTTTAGAGTGCTCTATAGTGTTGGCAGATCAGTTCTGGACTCGTAGGAATGAGTGACTTGAAGCTTTGGTCCTTTTTCTGTAAGTTGACACTAAAACAGAGTGTCGGGATTTCCAGACTTCCAGATGTTCAAGTGATCAGCTTCTTTGAGTTTGAGTGCTTCACAGCATGGCTTTTAGGAGACGATTCTTTCAGTCGGTTCACTGAGACTCTTTTGTTCTTCAGAATGAATGCTCGAGAGTTCTTCCTTTTTTTTGTATATGCGTATCTCCTTCTCAGTTGTAGATGTTAGACTCAGTGTAACTGTTCCATTCATGTCTTTCTTCTTGAATGCTTCTCTCTTCTTTTTATACTCCTCCATATATTCCCTTTTTGTTCACCCGAGGCCGACAAGATAAATAGTCTTGAATTGCACGTGCGATCTTCCTCGTACATTATATTATTTCTTGATATGTCTGCAAATATCAATAAATAATGTTAGATGTATTCATCTTGCTAGACATGACCGTTAGATTAGTATTAATCAAATTGGTAAAGAAAAAGTAGAAATATAATAATAATAAACTGGTCGAGAATGTATGTCACTGTGGACTTCAACTGTGGACTTCCTTCTGACTGCTGACTTCAACAAAGGGCTTGCTGTCTGTAGGATTGCAAAGGTAGCTTTTACTCCATGTAGCTGTAGCCTTTCTAGCTGTAGACTTGTAACATCAAATTTGTAGAGCTGTAACCTTTGTCAACTGTAGACTTCGATCATCAGTAGACTTAGTCGACAGAAGCTGTCTAACTGTAACCTTGACTGTAGGCTTATGACTGTAGGCTTGTTCCACTGTGAACTTGAGCAGAGAAAACTTTGAGCAGAAGTCTTGTAACTGTAACCTTCGTCTGTGAACTTTGACAATAGATAGCAGTAGACTCGTAACTGTAAGCTTGTATTAATCTTCGACTATAACCTTGTAACTGTGAAATTATTGCAACAGTAACTTAAGGTGACAGTTAACTGTAACTGTGACTTTGAGAAGAAAACTCTGACTGTTAGCTAACAATACCAAACTTATGTAAATACTACTGTAAGCTGTTACAGTAAAGTTATGAGAGTAAGAATATGAACTGTTTAGAATAAAATACGTTTAAGCATAGAATAATGAGATTAATGCAACGGTTTAATACATCATAATTAATGTTTAAGCATGATTTGGGATTATCAAAACAGGTGATTCCAACAATAATTTTAATGATATCTAATTTATGGAACATTAGACATATACATATCATGTACCTGTATTTTTGGGGCACATATTTCTTTCACATTGTACTTCTTTCTAGTTGTTTTAATTTTACGACTATGGATTATGGATTACATAAATTGAATACTCAATCAATTAAAGATATTTACAACTAGTTAAATACATTTGAGTGAAAGAGGGGATTGGTAATCATACTATACATGTCTGGAATGGAAAATAATGGAATAAAATTGAAAAAATAAAATGTTTACATAAATGTATGTGGAAGGGATCAATGGGATTGAATGGTGGTCCCTCATTACTTTGAAATTATAAGAATACTAATTTGATTTTTCCAAAAACATGTCATGATGTAAAATTGGATATCAAAAAGTCATAATACAAGGAATGTACTTTAATAAAGAGGAAGTGAAGGAGAATAAAATTCTAGTGAGGTTTCTTCTAAAACTATTGTAAGGGTTTCAAAATATCTTGGGAACACCCTAGGAGATATATTTATGGGGAGTGGAACTTCATTCTCAATGTGTATTGATTGATATGTAATGAGTGATTTTTTGGTATTTATAGACAATGGTGTCTGAATGATTTATTAATTTCTAATCATATGTTCTATAATTTATGTAATAAAATAACCCAAACCAAATATATATATATTTATAACAATTGTTTCCACAAAAAAAGGAATGTTTTCAAATATTTTAATCAGTTAATAAATTAAATAATTAAATTAATAACATTGATGTTGTGGAAGTGAGTCAACTTCATAAATAATTGTTTCTAAAACGATAAAATATGATATATATTATTTGGGATTCATTCTATGTTTTTACATTAAATTAAGTATCCTAGAAAATATATAATTTTAAATATAAACCATATTTTTTTATCATCGATTCATTTTAATTTATTTATTACATCACTTTTCTTTTATTAAAATGTCAAAATAAGAACCAATGGTTATATCATTGTAATTTTTAGCAAAAAGTATTTTTGTCTCAATAAATAATGAAAACTAAACATTTGGGTAATTTTTTTGTTAATATTTCAAAAGTGATATTTATTTAACGCAATAATTTTTAAAATATTTAAATTTCCACTTTTAATATTAAAATCCTTATTTATTTAAATTCACTAATTTTTATGCCACAAATTGTTTCTAGTTCTTATAAAAATTACAAGGGACTTTACCAAATTATATTATCAATTATTATTTTTAATAAATTTTATTTAATAGATTAATATAATCAGAATAATTTATATTTAATAAAATGTGGACATACCAAAATGTGTTTTTTAATTGAAATTTTTTAGTTCTCATAAATGAAATTTCGGTTTCTCCATATCAAAATATAATTTCTTTGATTTTCATTATATATTTGTATATATATATATATAACATAATAACTAAATGTGGTAAATATGATAATAATTTTAATAAATTAAAATATAAAAATTCATACTTCCATGGTATTGATGGATAACCCCTTATTACACTAGCGCGCACTGTAAGGATATGTTGTGTAATAGTAGTAATTTCATCGGGTGGATCAATAATCATGGCATGGGCAGTGATCTATAAGAATTTTAAATTCTCTAAATAGATGTTTCTCATGTGTTTTGGTTGATAAAAATCATCTTGGGATTGGTCAAGGGAAAATCCTTTTAATTATATCTCCCTCAAAATCTCTATAAAATGGAGTTCCTTGGTTATGATACTATTGATCTAGGCCATCACATATTCATATGGTTAAATCACATTTTATTATTACCCATAATATATACTAATTTAAACATCAACTGTATAATGTCTATATTAATAACATTTTGGTTGATAAATAGAATTTTATAACACATATACAAAATGTAGATATAATTTATAACTATCTAAAATAAAAATAAAATGAAGTGCAAGTGTTTTCTCTAACTACATTACATAATATAGATTTTATTCATTAAGAAGTAGTATCATATATATCATTTTGAGTCATTTTATATGATATGGTATTTGATGAATTTATATTTTTCTAAGGATTAAATTCATGATTGGAGTAGCATATCCTGTATATTGAGTGTCATCATTTCTTTAAATACTATATTATCTTTGATTTAATTACTATAATCAATCAATCTATTTTGTTATGTTGGATAATTTCACAAAAAATAATAATATAGACAATGGATTAATTATTCAATGATTCAACTAATACCCAACGAACCACCATCATTACCCGTGATCTCACTCGTGGTATCAGTGTTGTCCAATATTATATTTATGAACCAAATGTTTAATTTTGATTAATGTTATGTTTTTTCTGAAATTAATGGGTTTTTGAACACTAATAAAACGATTCTATGTTTATGTTTATTTGTTGTAGAGTTTAAATGAATTTGGACATGCGATTTTTTATATCTATTGTGTAATATATTAAAATTTTCACAATAATAGATTTAGAATATACAATTTAAAATATTATAGTAATTATAAGGAAATAATACCACCTTACTTAAATTAATTTCATATCAATGTTCTAGACAATATGATTTATGGTTTTACATTTATATTATGATGGTTTGACATAATAAGATAGAATTAAATTATATATAAATTGTATAAGGATCATGTCTATGAATAGAATTTGGTAATGCTCTAAAATATCAGTGAAGGAAATTTCTATTTTAAACGGGCTAAATTAATAATTTTCTAAATGATTTATAGAACTCTGAATGTTTTAAAAGGTTAATATGATAGTTACTTACTTACAAGTATTAATAAGCTGCTGATCATAGTTATATTATTCAACAAGACTTTTAAATATTAAATTATGGCTCATATGACACATCATATTACACTAGGAACATTTTATGCCAATTAAAATGATCTAGGGGATAGTTATCAGGACACCCTTATTTTGGATAAAATTCAAAAAATAAGTGTTATAAATCATAAAAGTAATGAATAGACACTAAAGGAGTAGAGTTTAACTAAAAAGAAAATATACATTAAATCTTGATATAATTAAACAAACTATATGAAAATTAATATAGATGGGTAAAATGTTGTTGGATGTTTAAAATTAGGTGAATGTGGTGATTTGAAGTAAAAAACCTCAAGTGACTCAACTCATGTGTGGTATAATTAATAAATAATATATATTAATTTATTATTCACTTTTATAATTTCATATATGTGTATATTGGTAATTTCGAATAATGTTTCCAAATTTTAGGAGAATTTAAATGTGAATATGAAGATGAATTCTATTTTTATTTATTATGGATGAATTTTGATGACATTATATAAGGTATGTTGTCATAAATGAGTTTTATAATGAAATATATTTTAAATAATGATGATCTATTTATTAAATAAGGTTGATAAATAATGTTTTGGAAGTGAGAATATGTTTTATTATAGTGGTAGAGGGGAATAGAGGTTAATTTCATTAATGGATTTCAAGTATTCAATTAGAGAATATAACTCAAAGTAAGAATTAGATAATTCATTAATCTATATTTTAAACTATAATAATATTTGAAATAATTCATATTAAGTAAATAATTAATAAAAAGTATCTATATAATTTCCAATTTAGAGTAAAGAAAAATAAGGATGAAGACTGTGTCAAATACTATTTAATTGGATATTGAAAATTTTAAGATGATGGAAGCTCAGTTGATCTTAATAATTAACTAAGTAAGTGACAAAATCCAAAAAAGGAATAAGAATACTATATTTAATAATGAAAACAATTTTTTGGATAATGAAAATGACACTTTATTATTTTTAATTATAGATATATAAGGTTATATAAATAAATTTAGATGTGAATTTTCCATTTCCATGAATGGCGTGGGAGATTTATCAAATAATGTCAATGTATTTGTTCCTCAAATAATACACGATAATTAATATAATAAATATATAATAATAAAAAATTATAATGATCATATAATAATAAAAAATATGTTTAATTTCATTTTAATTAAATAATTACTGTTAAAAAACACACACAAAATATGAGACAAGGTATAATTTAATATTTTCTTCTAAAAATATAAATTTTATTGAATCTATGATATGATGTGTGAAAAGGAAATATGGGGGAAATATTATTTTATAATAGGAACTTTTTTATGATATCATGGAGATTTATTTCACCAAATGGAATTCAGTGAGAATTTCAAAATTATTAAATTAAAAAAACTATTTATGTTATGTAGACCAGATGTTTAGGAAAAAGAATAGCCTTTTATAAAACTGTTGATTTTGTCGAGAATACACTAATATGAAAAAAAAAATTAGTTCATGTTAACTATATTTATATTTGTAAATTGTGATGGAAGTTACACATGTAGGGTGATACAATCATGTCAAAAAAATGAAGTGATTTTTTATTCATCACAAATGTGGTATTAAATTATGATTTTGAATACATAAATGATGTTTATAAGAAATATAATCAAAATGTTATTATCACTAAATATTTAATCTTGTAATATCAATTATATAGTTTCAATAAGAATATAATATTGTATTTTTGCCTACAGACAATATAAATAATGATGTGAAGAAGAAAAATCCCCATAAAAACAACATGAATGATATTTTGAAACCTTTAGAGATTGTTTAGTATAAGAATAATGAACATGAAAGCCTTCTAAAAAATAATAATAAATGAGTGTAATCACTAATGAGTCACCATTAATGTATATATAAATATGGTGTAGATACTTTAGTAAAACTTTGTCAAAATTTCAATAAAGATGTTGATGTGATGAGAAGTACAATTTTTTTAAAAGTAATACTTCAGAAGTGATATTAATGATGGATTACCATATTATAAAATTAATTTGAAGAATAATTTGGTTAATAAAAGGTTTCTTCAGTAATGTTAGGCTTAAATAAAAATATATCGATGATGAAGTGGTGATATAATTCATTAATAATCAAATGTTATAGTATGTTGTATTTTGTCCCTTATTATTCTTTTTCATTGGATAACTATTGTCATAGGGGAAAAAATAAATAAATCCAAATTTTTAACTTAATATTAAAATAAATTAATAGATAATATATATGGGAATAATATAATTGTATGTTTTTAATATAATATGGGAGATTCCCCATAGTTATAAGGATTATATATATATACATAGTTTTTTGATGGGGGATGATATAAAGTAATCAAGGTTTTTTTATTGTATAATCATAAAACATATTTTTGGATTTTGAATGAAGTCACCAATTATACAAATTATCAATGGAATATAATTTTCAACACTGGATGTTTTTCTTAAAAATAGTTCATATCAGTTTCGTTTAGGTCTGTGAAGAAGTTGATGCCTTTACCATGAATGGATGAGATGATATTATTTATTAGCGATATTGTTTCCTACACTCTATTCAATCAATTAGGGTTAGAAACATTAAATGATCAGTGATTTACATTTTATTGTTTCTAAGAAAACCCAATGGGGGATATTAGTAAGCCTGTGAAAGATAAAGATGCATGAGAGATGATGTGGATAGGTTTCTTGTGTTGTATTTTAATTTTTGTTATAAACTCATATTCAATAACACATATAATAATGTATATAATGTTGGGTAATGGTTCTTTATGATTTCTAGATACATTTTGGAAAAAACGAGGATGTTATTCCCTAGGAGGAGACATTCTAGACATAATAATGGAAAGAGTTTCCAAAGAAAATATGCATTGAGTTTCTTGTACGTTAACAGTTCCTTAGTTCTAGAAGCTGATATCTAGATCTTATGTGAGACTAGAATATAGGGGTTTTCTATATCTATAATAAAAATGTTCTCAATTTTAGTTTTTTTAATTAATCCTAGAATTTATATCAATATAATAAATTTCATAGGAAAACATATACGAATTTGAGGAGAGAAAATGTAAAGAATGAGTATACATGTTGATAATAAGGTTCTCGTAAGATATATTATATTAATAAAATAATATACAGATTATTTTAATTTTTTTCGGATGAAAAAATTATGATAGAAATTTGAAAATTCCCTAATAAATCAAGGAAAAATTACTATGTATATAAATGTCACCATAATATGACATCATGCGATTTATAAATTTTATTGATTTTTAAAGGTAATATCTTGATACATAAATTTTACCCATAGTTGAAAATTAATATATGAAAACACACACACATTTAAGGATAAGTACATAATGTTAATTCTATTCATTCTATTCAATTTTAAAATTAGTTCAGTGGTAAAGGAAATATGTACTGTTAATTTTATAGATACAATAAGGTTTTTCTAAAGATAAGGTAATGCATAAGTTTCATTATAATGATATATATGTGTAATACTATGGATATGTAATGTTCATTAATATGTAATGAGTTATATGTTTGGGTCCAAGACATAGAAAAAAATAGTGGACTTTAATTTATTGATTGATAATTTAATAAGAAGGAGTTACAAAACATAATTATAATCCATAAAAATAAAATAACTTTACTAATTCAATTATATTATGGATTAAATTCCAGGAATAGAATTAATTTATAAAAATGATATACAATTATGGTAAAATATTGAATATCTTCAAGATATTGTTTAATGAATGGTAGAGAACCCATATATTATGAATCATTACTTCATGCCATAAAGAGATGAAAAAATTGAGGAAAACTAGTATATCATTCTATATTACATGATTTCAATTCAAACTCAATGGGAATTTTAAAAAACTAATGAAATTATAAATTTAAACATGCATATAACATGTAATTAACAAGATAAATAATTGTGAGAATAATTGAATGTATTCTTAATGAGATACTATGTGTACTGAAGTGTGAAAAAAATAGAGAATAAGGGGTGAGAATAATAAAAGTTCAAAAAATAGAAGAATTAGAATAATAAGAATAGAAAAAGTAGAAAACTAGTTTTTTGTTATCATTATCCTTGAGTTTTGGGTTGAAGAATAAATAAGAATCTACACGTGTTCATCAATAAAAGCGAAGTATTGGAAAACAATACAAATGGGGGTGATAATCAATTAAACGAAGAAAGAAAAATCCCACCTCTTAAATTGGACAAACAAAATATTATTTAATGTGATACTTGTATAGAATCTACAATTTCTTATATTTTATTATGAAACACATATTTACGCAACTCATTTTTTTACACTATGGTAAATCAGCTGGATCATAAATTCTTATGGTATTTTTGATTATTCCATGGATTATCAATAAATATTGGTTAGTTAAAATTCTATATCAATTTTCATTATTTTTTTACTTTCCATATTTTTGGTGAGTTATGCACTTTGATCACCCATTGAAACACGTTACATAATTTTATATCAAAATAGAAAAGAAAATAAAGAAAATATTAATTATTCCTTGGATCACTTTATACATATTTGTGAATGAATACCATTCACAAGGACACCATGTGTCAAAATGGGATTTTTAAGAGATGTGGGTTTGGGTTTATGTGATAAAAAATTGTAAAAAATTTCATTCAATTAATTATGAATGTTCTATGAAAATTTCACGATTCTTATACATTATCACTTTTGGGGTTATGTATAAATTTAATAACCTTATGGTTTTTAGATCATAAATTATATTATGAAATGTGTTATAATTTTGATACCACCTTGGCTTATGTATGAAACAAAATTTTATTTTCCAACAACCACTGATGGTGAGGTGATTTTAATCTAATGTCATAACAAGACATTACCAAGGAACTAACGGAGGATCTTGATGTGTATTCCATATAGGAATTTTTTTTGAATGATAAAATTAATTATATAGTTAATTTCAGGAGTGTGTGTATATACATTCAATCAAATATTATAATTATGTAATGCCTCTTAATTTTAGTTTAATTTTTTTAGAAAAAACATTATGTTGTATAGTGTACACTACATGAATCCCAGTGAGGAAATAAATAATGAAATAAAATTCATTAAATATAAATATTATAAACACATAATTCAAATTTTTGGTATAAATAGGAATAAATGATATATGAATTATTTTTAGTATTCATTACCATAATAAAAATAATAAATTCAATACCAAAATTTATCATTCATCTAATTATTGATAATGGTAAAATAATAAGAATAAAGTTATTTGAAAATTTAAAGATACTTTAATCCAAAAATTATTTATATCAAATTTTGATTGATGAAATTATAATTAATTTATAAAAAAATTTCAAATTTTATATTATATAAATTATATCATCTTTGAATTAAGAATATCAATATTATCTTAGGGTGAATTTTATGGATTTTTTGAAAAAAATTATTTCATTAGATAGTGAAAATACTATTTTTTAAACTAAGATTATTGTTAATTAGATTGTTTAATTTAAATAGAAATAGAAATAGAAATTTATTTTTCATGATAAATTACCAATAAAAATTCAAAATATTTTGAGTGGAATAAAAAATATATTTTGTTATGGTACACGATTTTTATGCCTAAAAAAGAATTTATGGGGAAATTATTTTTAAGTGCTAGATTTTTTCAATTTTTTATGTATTATAATATTAACTTATGATAAATTATTTAAATAAAATACATATATATTATATATCTATATATATGAATTTAAATTCATATAAAGTTTATTACTGGTCGTAGATTTAATGTATGATCATCTTAGTCTTGATGATTGCATTTTCCATGAACAAAAATTTTCCACACATTTTATGGAATTTTTATTGGAGTTATATCAACATATTATAGAAATTTGACTTGATAAAATTGATTCCATATTCAATATCATGAGGTTTAATTTTTATTTAAGGATATATTTTTTAAGCATCATGAATTGTAATCGTTGAAAAAAGTATGACCTATGTAAAAGGCAATATGGTATAAACAAGGTTTATACGGTATAATAATTATTTAAAATCATAAATAATATTTACTATATTTCATTATATGAGTATAATTGTGATAAACTCTTAATATATTTTATAAATAGAAATATTGGTTGTATTTGTGTATGATAAAGTATTTTTTAATAATTAAATGAACGGAAAATTCCAAAAATGTAACTCTCTTTCTTTTTATTTCACATAAAAGTTCACATAGAGATAAAAAAAATTTATGAATGAATATAAAATTTTATTTTAAATATAATTAATTGAGTTTCATGATGTTAGTTTGTATTGTGTTTTATGTTATAGTATATTTATCATAAATTCCTACACAATCCTAACACTGTAATTGTTCAATTTCAAAAAATTCAAAGTAAATGGTTTGAAAAACATAAAAAGTAATATTATTTTGAAAAATTATTGTGTCTCATGTATTACATGTTTAATAATTTTATAATAATTGATTGTTAAATACTAGATATTTTAGTCTCATTCATTTCTTGATGTTTTTTATGAAAAAATATTTGAATAGTTCTTAAAATAACATTAATTGTAATATTCGTAAAATAATGTTATATTAGATGATTTAAAATCCTTAAAACAATGAAATTGGATTTGAGGTATGGTATAAGGTCTAATATATTTTTTCTTGATCATTTTGGGCTAATTATTACCTTATATATATATATATTTAATCCTTTATAAATGAAGAATGTTTCAATATAGTTGATATTAAAATGGGTAAACGAAAGGGTTTAACGAGAAAAAATTTATAAAAATAAAACAAAAATAGGTTAAAATATTAATTAATGAAAATATCATATCTAATATACATTTACCATTTATTTCATCTTTCACATGACATATATCTGATGATATTGAAATATTTTTTGTAATTTCGAGTGATTCAATTCTTTCTCCATAAAAGTATACCACCAATCATCTGTTCTTCAAACAACATTGAGAATTTAAATTTTACTGAAACCAGATTATATACCTTCCCAAAATAATTAACAACATTATAGAAGTTATGGTTTTATCAAAATATCAAAACTACAGTCCATAAGAGAATATCAAATGGAGGTTCCACAAAGAAGAGGTCATTGTATTAATCATTTAATTTCATGATCATTTTTTATTTTAACATTTTAATATTATTTATCATTATAATATAATAATTCATGTATCATAATTCAAAATTAATATTTTTATCATTATTCTAATTCCTTTTTTTCATATTCTATTAAATATAATAGAAAATGGGAACAACACAACTTCATACCTATAGATGGCTGTTTCACAAGTCGGTGTAATTAGTTTTCCATTACAACATAAAAAGGGTGGTATATACATGTTTATTGATTTTTTTAGAAATTAATATTATTATTGTGGTGATAAAATAATAAATTATTCCCATAAATACGATCTTACATGATGAAACACAGATAAAAAAACTAAATAGTTATTAAACGATAATACATTTTATAAAACACTTGTAATCAATGGGACATGATTTTACATCGCATTAAACTATGTAAAATATTGTGGTAATGGGTTTCATAACTCAATCTATCTTCATTTTTTTATACAAAAACACTTTAATTCTGTTCCTCAATTATTATGATTGAAATTTCCATCGATGGTTTAATGATTTATTTCAACTTGATTTGTCTTATTCGAATTTGATTACACATAATTACCTTATATATTAAATCAAACTCTAATAATACTACATATGAAAGATATTTATTACCAATTCTCAGTCCATTGAGAAATATTTTTTATGGTGGATAAATTTTTTTTTTATAACATACTTATACTACCCCATATATTTATATGACATGAATATATACTAATTAATGGTAAATATGGTTTCAAATCTTATTTTCTCATTCCAGAAGTTAAAATTTAAATCTTACTAATGATAGAATAATTTATTTTAATATTATTTTTATTTTTAGTTGGGGTTTTATCAAAGTGGTAAACAAAACCTCATAATCCATTTAAAAAAATCACGATTTCTGGTCCCATTATAAATGAATTTAATAATAGTTCTAAGAGGCCTCTCGGTATTGGTCATGGAACTTGGTGTTATTGTGGAATAGTGCATACCACAACTCTGTCGAAGGGGCCTAGTTGATTTGATATAGGGATTCTATTGAATGAAAAATATCTATATCAATATAGAGGTGGGTTTGGGTATGGCATGGTAGGTGGAGGTCCTTGGGACATGATTCAACAATTGGATGCTGCTTTAAAAGCGAGGGCTCCCAAAGAAAAAATCCCTATCTTGTTATCACTGATGAGAGTGTTGGATGATTCAGAGGGGATATGTGAAATGCAGGAGTGGCAGTCCTATGTTGTGTAGTTCTTTTAAAAAATAAGGGGAATAATAAAGATAATAGAATTAAAAAATAATAATATGGAATAGATACCATGTTTAGCCTCAGATAATGTAAAAAACATGAATTCACCCATCATTATGTGAACCCATATTATATGATCTATAAGGTATGGATCCATCATCAGTTCAAGGCCCCATGTTGTCATATATGGGTTATAGATTGCTGATCATCCTTGTAGGTCTAATGCTTCATGTAAAATTATAAGGATCACCATGGGAGGGGGTTTCTACTTGGTGTATTATCCTATAGGACATCAATGGCCATGTAATAGGACATGATACTATAATATTATGATCCATTTAAGGATAACTATCCACCCAATTAAACCGGGGATTATAAAAATAATATTAATAATTGGGAAGTTTCGATTTTATAAAATCAATTTTTTTGAGATTTTATATGTTTTCTTTGAAGGAGTATTATAATTTATACATCACAAACTATATATTTTTTCTCACCAGCGTGATAATTGATGAGTTATCATGTTTTTAACATTATATTCCACTCTTTTGAAAATTATTCATGTAATGAATTTTTTTAAATGAAAATATGATCTTATTTTTTATTTCTATAAAGTATATTTTTATTACATGTCCATACTGTTTTTGAAATTATTTATTAAAATTCCGATTAATTTACATAAATGATTTATTATCAGAATTAAATATTATCAGAAAGTGTTTATATGGTTTTAAAGGAATTTTTCAAATGTTTTCTGAAATCACTACTGGAAATACAACCTTTCCCAACGGTTCAGAATCATTGGGAAAGGCTAGGGAACTGTTGGTATATGTTATACCAACGACTCTTCAAACCATAGGGAAGTAAGCCGTCGGGAAAGGTTTTCACAATGGTTTATTGTGAACCGTTGGGATAGGGTGGGGAAAGCCTAACCTATCCCAACGGTTGTGCCAAACCGTTGATATAAATTTTCCCAATGGTTAGGCTTGAACCTTTGGGAAATCCCATGGACTCCCCTCTTTAGCAATGGTTCAATGAACCGTTGGTAAAAAAAGAAACCAAGATGCTAAGCCAATGGTTCTGAACCGTTGGCATAGCCTATGCTGTGAAAATTGCACTGTAGGTCTGCAATTTGCACATCATGCCTCATTTTGTGCCCTCCCATTTTCAATCCAATTGTTTTACCTACAATAAAATAACACACATATATAAAATTATAGTACCTGCAATAACCAACTAGCACATACATATAGAGAACAAATTCATACACATTTAACATTTAATGCAACCTAGAACTATACACATCCATAATTAAATTAGAATTCATAACGTAATTATAAACATACATAATTCATTTAGAATTCAATTTAAAATTTAGATGACAATTATATGTGGAATCCGGAAGTCAATTTATAATTTGATCGGTTTTTTGTATACCATATATTTTTACCTAAAATGATGTCCATTTTAAACAAAATACATACACCTGGAGTGATACCGGCCACACCGCGCCTCAAATTGAGTAGGGGTTGACTTGTACACGTCACATATGACCCATGGATCGTTGTGCTAAAGTATCGACACAATCCGAATGCATTTGGTCAGTTATCTGTATGCCACTTGATGTTTTTCAATTAAAATGACGTCATTTTGAAAAAATAGGTAGTCACTTTGAGTGGTGCCAGTGACACCGCGTGTTAGATTGAGGGGTGGCTGATTCGTACACGTCACATATGACCCATGGATCGTTATCCTAAAGTTTCAATGGAAACCAAATGTGTTTGGTCGGTTTTCCGTATGTACTTAAAATGTTGTCCATTTTAAACAAAAGAGATCCACTTAGAGTGATTCTGGCCAAACGATGCCTCCGATTAAGGCTTGGTTGACTCGTACACGTCACATATGACCCATGTATTGTTGTGATAATGTATCGACACAATCCGAATGCTTTTGGTTAGTTTTCTGTATGCCAGTTGATGTTCTTCACTTAAAATGGCGTCCTTTTGAAACAAAAGATAGATACTTTGAGTGGTGGTGGCCACACCACACCTTGTATTGAGGCTGGTTTGACTCGTACACGTCACATATCACTCGTGGATCGTTGTTCTAATGTATCGACACAATTCGAATGCATTTGGTCAGTTTTCCATATGCCAGTTGATGTTTTTCAATTAAAATGACGTCCTTTTGAAACAAAAGGCAGACACTTTGAGTGGTGTTGGCCACACCGCGTCTCAGATTGAGGATGGGGTTGATTCGTACATGTCACATATGACCCATGAATCGTTCTCATAAAGTTTTAACGGAAACCGAATGTGTTTGGTCGGTTTTCCATATTTACTTAAAATGTTGTCGATTATAAACAAGAGAGAGCCACTTAGAGTGATTCTGGCCACAAAATTCCTCATATAAAGGCGATTTTGACTCGTACACATCACATATGACCCATGGATCGTTGTGCTAAAGTATCGACACAATCTGAATGAGTTTGATCAGTTTTCCGTATGCCAGTTGATGTTTTTCTCTTAAAATGAAGTCCTTTTAAAACAAAAGACAGAAACTTTGAGTGGTGGCGGCCACACCGCACCTCAGATTGAGGTGGGGTTGACTCATACACGTCATATAAGACCCATGTATTATTTTTCTAAAGTATCGACACAATCCGAATGCATCTGGTCAGTTTTCCGTATTCCAGTTGATGTTTTTCAATTAAAATGACGTCCTTTTGAAACAAAAGGCAGACACTTTGAGTGGTGCCGGCCACACCATGTCTCTGATTGAGGCTGGGTTGATTAGTACACGTCACATATGACCCATTAATCGTTCTCCTAATGTTTCAACGAAAACCGAATGTGTTTGGTCGGTTTTCTCTATGTACTTAAAATGTTGTCCATTTTAAACAAAACAGATCCACTTAGAGTGATTCTGGCCACACCGTGCCTCATATTAAGGAAGGGTTGACTCGTACATGTCACATATGACCCATGTATCATTATTCTAAAGTATCTACACAATCCTAATGTGTTTGGTCGGTTTTCTGTATGCCATTTGATGTTTTTCACTTAAAATGACGTCCTTTTGAAACAAAAGATAGACAATTTGAGTGGTGGCGGCCACACCGTGCCTCAGATTGAGGCGGGTTTGACTCGTACACGTCACATATTACCCATGGATCTTTGTTCAAAAGTATTTACACAATCCGAATGCGTTTGGTCGGTTTTCCGTATGCCAGTTGATGTTTGTCAATTAAAATGACGTCCTTTTGAAACAAAAGCCAGAAATATTGAGTAGTGGCAGCCACACCGCACCTCGGATTGAGGCAGGGTTGAATCGTACACATCACATATGACCCATGGATCATTGTGCTAAAGTATCAATAGAATCCGAATGCCTTTGGTCAGTTTTCCATATTCCATTTGATGTTTTTCAATTAAAATGACGTCCTTTTGAAACAAAAGGCAGACACTTTGAGTGGTGTTGGCCACACCGCATCTCAGATTAAGGCGGGGTTGATTTTTAAACGTCACATATGACCCATGAATCGTTCTCCTAATGTTTCAATGGAAACCGAATGTGTTTGGTCGGTTTTCGGTATGTACATAAAATGTGGTCAATTTTAAACAAAAGAGACCCACTTAGAGTTATTTCACCCACACCGTGACTCCGATTAAGGAAGGGTTGACTCGTACACATCACATATGACACATGGATCATTGTTCTAAAGTAGCGACACAATTAGAATTCATTTGATTAGTTCTCCGTATGCCAGTTGATGTTTTTCACTTAAAATGGCGTCCTTTTGAAACAAAAGACAGACAGTTTGAGTGGTGGCGGCGACACCGCACCTCGGATTGAGGGGTGGGGGGATAACTCGTACACGTCACATATGACCCATGGATCATTGTTCTAAAGTATTGACACAATCCGAATGATTTTAGTTTGGTTTCCGTATGCCAGTTGATGTTTTTCAATTAAAATGATGTCCTTTTGAAACAAAAGGCAGAAACTTTGAGTGGTGCCGGCCACACCGTGTCTTAGATTGAGGTGGGGTTGATTTGTACATGTCACATATGACCCATGAATATTTATCCCAACGTATCAACGGAAACCGAATGCGTTTGGTCGGTTTTCCATATGTACATAAAATATTGTCCATTTTAAACAAAAGAGAGCCACTTAGAGTGATTCCGGCCACACCATGCCTCATATTAAGGTGGGGTTGACTCTTAAACGTCACATATGACCCACAGATCATTGTTCTAAAGTATCGACACAATCCGAATGCGTTTGGTTGGTTTTACGTATGCTAGTTGATGTTTTTCACTTAAAATGATGTCCTTTTGAAACAAAAGAAAAACACTTTGAGTGGTGGTGGCTACACTACGCCTCAGATTGAGGTGGGGTTGACTCTTACACGTCACATATGAGCCATGTATCATTGTTCTAAAGTATCGACACAATCCGAATGTGTTTGGTTGGTTTTTCGTATGCCAGTTGATGTTTTTCAATGAAAATGACGTCCTTTTGAAACAAAAGGCATACACATTGAGTAGTGGAGGCCACAAAACTTCTCGTATTGAGGCGGTGTTGACTCTTACATGTCACATATGACCCATGGATCGTTGTCCTAAAGTATCAACACAATCCGAATGCGTTTGGTCAGTTTTCTGTATGCCAGATGATGTTTTTCTAATTAAAATGAGGTCCTTTTGAAACAAAAGGCAGAAACTTTGTGTGGTTCCGGCCACACCATGTGTTATATTGAGGTGGGGTTGATTTGTACACATCACATATGACCCATGAATCGTTATCCTAAAGTTTCAATAGAAACTGAATGTGTTTGGTCGGTTTTCTGTATGTACTTAAAATATTGTCCATTTTAAACAAAAGAGAGCAACTTAGAGTTATTCCGGCCACATCATGACTCAGATTAGGGTGGGGTTCACTCGTACACATCACATATGACCCATGGATCATTGTACTAAATTATTGACACAATCTGAATGTGTTTGGTCAGTTTTCTATATGCTAGTTGATGTTTTCCACTTTAAAGGACGCCCTTTTGAACCAAAAGACAGATACTTTGAGTGGTGGTGGCCACACCGAGCCTTATATTGAGGCAGGGTTGACTCGTACACGTCACATATGACCCATGGATCGTTGTGGTAAAGTATTGACACAATAAGAATGCATTTGGTCAGTTTTCCGTATACTTGTTGATGTTTTCAATTAAAATGACGTCCTTTTGAAACAAAAGGTAGAAACTTTGAGTGGTTCTGGCTACACCGCATCTCAAATTGAGGTGGAGTTGATTTTTACACGTCACATATGACCCATGAATCGGTCTCCTAATGTTTCCATGGAAACCGAATGTGTTTGGTTGGTTTTCCGTATGTACTTAAAATGTTGTCCATTTTAAACAAAAAAGAGCCACTTAGAGTGATTCCGGCCACACCATGCCTCAGATTAAGATGGGGTTGACTCATACACATCACATATGACCCATGGATCGTTGTGCTAAAGTATCGACACCATATGAATGTGTTTGGTCAGTTTTCCGTATGCCAGTTGATGTTTTTCACTTAAAATGGAATCCTTTAGAAACAAAAGAGAAACACTTTGAGTGGGGCCGGCCTCACCATGCCTCGGATTGAGGCAGAGATGACTTGTGCTTGTCACATATGACCCATGGATAATTTTGCTAAAGTATCGACACAATCCGAATGTGTTTGGTTAGTTTTCTGTATGCCAGTTAATGTTTTTCAATTAAAATGACGTCCTTTTGAAACAAAAGGCAGACACATTGAGTGTTGGAGGCCACACCACATCTCAGATTGAGGCAGGGTTGATTCGTACACGTCACATATGACCCATGAATCGTTCTCCTAAAGTTTCAATGATAATCGAATGTGTTTGGTCAGTTTTCCGTATGTTCTTAAAATGTTGTCCATTTTAAACAAAAGACAGACACTTTGAGTGGTGGAGGCCACACTACACCTTAGATTAAGGCGAGGTTGACTCGTACACGTCACATATGACCCATGGATCGTTGTGCTAAAGTATCGGCACGATCCCAATACGTTTGGTCATTTTTCCGTATGCCAGTTGATGTTTTTCACTTAAAATGACGTCCTTTTGAAACAAAAGGGAGACACTTTGAGTGGCCCAGCCACACCGCTTCTAGATGGAGGCAGGGTTGACTCGTACACATCACATAAGAACCATGAATCATTCTCCTAAAGTTTTAATGGAAACCGAATGCGTTTGGTCTGTTTTCCGTATGCCAGTTGATGTTTTTCAATTAAAATGACATCCTTTTGAAACCGAAGATAGAAACTTTGAGTGGTGCCGGCCACACCGCGTCTCAGATTGAGGCAAGGTTGATTCGTACACGTTACATATGACCCATGGATCGTTCTCCTAATGTTTCAATGGAAACCGAATGAGTTTGGTCAGTTTTCCGTTTGTACTTAAAATGTTGTCCATTTTATGAGAATCCTCATGTGTCTGTTAGTGGAATGGTATTTACTTAAAATCTTGTGGACATTCATATAAAATATTTTTATATCATTCTTAGTATGGATTATATTTTAGTTTATCATGCTATGAAACATTTCGTAGCTAACAATGTCATGCCCAATGAATACATCTCTTTTATAACATACCAAGAATCTATGATATTGATTAGATGTGTAAATGTGATTTACATTGATTATCACGATGAAAATAAATAAAATATATATTATAGATTTTATAGTATTAAATTAAATCAAGGAGGGTGGGGGGGATGTCCGGTGGGGTTGTCCGGTGGGGCTATCCGGTGGGTGTCTGGGGGGCTGTCCGGGGACCAAGGAGGAGGGTGGGGAGGCTGTGCAGGGGGCTGTCCGGGGGGTGTTCGGGGGGCCGTTCGGGGTCCAAGGAGGAGGGTGGGGGCTGTCTGAGGGGCTCTATGGGGGGATGTTCGGGGTTCAGGGAGGAGGGTGGGGGGGGGGGCTGTCCAGGGGGCTGTTCGGGGGGCTGTTCGGGGGCTGTCCGGGGGTGTTCAGGGGGTTGTCCGGGGTCCAAAGAAGAGGGTGGGGGGGCTATCCGGGGGGGCTGTCTGGGGGGGCAGCTGTCTGACCGAATGCTGACTAGGGAGTGGGAATCATCATGGGATGTTAAAATGATGGGCCATAAGATGCATAAGGTAGAGAAAACATGGGAGGCCTAAATATCCCCTGTGTCCCTAACGACACACCGGGATCAGAATGTGGGAAGGATGACATGTCAGTGGGAGGGGCAGGAACTAGTTCGGTACGCACAACTGCTCGTCCACCGCTGGTAAAAACCCTCTGTGTACAACCGGCCTGAGTAATAGGACCAGTACTGGGCTCCTCGTCGAATAACTGTCAACGTATAAGTGGATCTTACAAAAATGTTTACAAAAAATTAATCAAATGACATTATATATTGTTTAAATATATCAATTTGAAATAAAGTACTCACTACAGGAACTAATGATGGAATTCCCAAATCCTTCATTCAATGATTGTTCTCCATCATTTTTTTCCTTCGTCTCTCTTCAATTGGCTTCATTTCCTTCTTTTGAAAACAAATATGTAATTAATTAGAAAAGGGAAACTATTGTGTTACCCAAAAAAACTAAATATATGAGGGAATAGGCGGATTCATTTGTAATTTAGCTATCAATTGTTTTAGAAGAGCTTGAATGAATTTAATAAATCATGAAAGTTGTAATGTTCACCTAGTTAGAAACATTGTTTGACTATGTTTGAATACATTTCAATTCCAAATTATAAAATGAAATTCAAATAAAACTGAAACTAATAAAAATTGAAAATTCACATAATGGTCAAGTCAGATATCAATTGTTTTAGAAGATCTTTAATGGATTTAATAAATCATACAAGTTGTAATGTTCACCAAGTTAGAAATATTGTTTGACTATGTTTGAAGACAGTTCAATTCCAAATTAGAAAATTCAATTCAAATAAAACTACAACCAATAAAAATTGAAATTTCACATAACAGTCAAGTCAGCTATCAATTTTTTTAGAAGAGCTTGAATGGATTTAATAAATCATACAAGTTGTAATGTTCACCAAGTTAGAAATATTGTTTGACTAGGTTTGAATACAGTTCAATTCCAAATTAGAAAACACAATTCAAATAAAACTGCAACCAATAAACATTGAAAATTCACATAACGGTCAAGTCAGCTAAAACATATTTGTGATCAATACTAAATCAATTTGAATATTACAAACCTTAACAACCCAACTCGAGGTAAACCAAAAGAATTGAGAACATGGATGAATGATTCTATATATTTTCAACCACAACTTCAGGATCACAATCAACTCTGAAAATTGAGCTATTGAAGTCATCAAAATAAATAAATGGATTGGTTCCAATGGCACTAGGGACAGTGTCAATTCCATCATCACCATCCTCAAAAACATGTATTGGAATTACTTCAACTATGAAACCCAATTCAGGTCGAAGTTGGTCTTTGACATAAAAAACATGTTTATCCATTGATGCCAACACATACGGTTCTTCGGTAGCAAGAGTGTGAGTCATATTAATTACTAGAAATCAACAATCATCAATAAATGTGCCATGTCTCTTTATCGAATCAAACCAATGACATTTCATCATTGTGACTCATCCATGAGAGTAATAATACAATATTATTATTTTCTCAAAAACTCCATAATAACCCACATTTTCAAATCGTGGTCTACTATATTATGCACTGGCATAACAATCTGTTGTGGTAGTAACTATAACACCATAAAGTTGTGTTCTCATGTTCTTTGCTCGTTCAGTGACAATAAATTTGTACACATTGATAACAATTGATTTACAGTCATGAACCATGGTATTAGGACCAAAAGCCAAAGCTCTTATTTCCTCAGAGACAGAGTCAGCAGACAAACTCAATACCTGCAATATAAATGACTATTAAAATTAATTAAATATTGATATAATTATATTAAACATTAATATTTTTACCTTTAATTTTAACCAAGCAGAAAATTATTTTCTTTTGAAAGTCTCTCTCCTTCTCAAAGATAAAGAATGATTCTTCCTATTTATCATTGGTTTATGTTCCCTGTAGATAAAAAAATGAATAGTTTAACATATATATATGTAAGATATACATAATTAATTTAGTTACCTGATATAGTAATCGAACAAATCACAGTTGAACAAAACTGTGCGATGTGCCATCTCCCGCTCTTCATGACTTAATGTCTTCAATGTATATGATCCAGGAATTCCTCCTGTTTGAGGAATTGATGGAAACCTGGGTTCAATTTTCTCATATTGTTCTTCTTCATTTCTCATTGGTTTGTTCAATCTTGTACTAAGATAAGACAAATACATCAAGAAGAAACTCATACATTCTTGAGCTAGGTAACCGTTCACGATAGAACCTTCGGAATGATTTCTGTTTCGGACATAAGACTTTAATGTGAACATATTTCTTTCAGTTTGATACATCCAACAATAAGAAATAGGTCCTCTTAGAAGTATTTTAGGGGGAATATGGATAGTCAGATGCATCATGCATTTGAAAAATGATGGAGGAAATATTTTCTCTGACTCACACAAAATTAATGGGGCATCTATCAACATTATTTGCAAGAAAGACTAGGACAACTTCCTAGAACAAATATCTCTAAAAAATGGCACAACCAAATAACAACCTCTGTTACATTATTGGACAGAAGATGAAAAATTTCTATTGGAAGACACTCATGAAGTAGAACGTGATAATCATGAGTCTTCAAAGATTTTAGCTTCAACTCTCTTCTGTTGACCTATTTAGATATGTTTATTGAATAGCCATCAGGAAGTCAAATAGTCTCTAATAATTCCATAAATTGTTTTTTCTATATGTGTCATCACATAAGAATCACCTGGAAGTTTCCATTTATTTTCACTGATAGGCACAGGATGCAATTCTGGTCTGATGTCCCAATCCACCAAGTCACGCTGAGATTGTAAATCATCTGTTGTCTTCTCCTTGACATTTAGAAGAACCAAAAGCAACATTTCACATATATTCATTTCAATATGCATTACGTCTAAGCAATGATGTAACAAATTGGTTGACCAATAAGGCAAATCAAAAAAGATACTCCCCTTCCTCCAATTGTAACAGGTTTTAGTGGAAACATTCTTTCTCTTTCCAGATTTTATTTGACCATTCCCGAACGAAAAAAAGAAATCATTCAATTCATTAAGAATGTCAGTTCCAGACATATGCTGAGGTGGATCATCAGTCTCTATGGTATTATCAAATCTTCGACTATTCATTCTATATGGGTGATCCTTTGGCAAGAATCATCAATGTCCTATAAAACTGAGACTACAACGATGTTTCAGTCTTCTAGATCGTGTATTCTTCATACAAAATAGACATGAAAGTTTTCCCTTCGTGCTCCATACAGAAATCATTTCATATGCCGGAAAATCATTGATCGTCCACATAAGTGCAGCACGCATCTGAAATATGTCTTTTGAACATGCATCGTATGTGTGAACACCCACATCCCAAATAAGTTTCAACAGTTTTATTAAAGGTTGCATGTATACATGAATATCAATGCCAGGATCAGAAGGACCAGATATGAGTATGCTCATGAAATTAAAAGGTTTTTTCATACACAACCATGGGGGAAGATTATAAATTTGTATAAAAACTGGCCCTGTGCTGTGCGAACTAAGAATCTTCCCAGACGGATTAAAACTGTCGTATGAAAGACCCAACCTCACATTACGCACGTCAGCTACATAATCAGGATGTCGAGAATCAAATCTCTTCCATGCAAATCCATCTGCAGGATGAACCAACTCATCTTTAGTCTTCCTTATCTCGGTATTATGCGATCTCATTTTTATTGATATGTCATCAGACATAAAAAGATTCTGTAGTTTGGGGATAAATGGAAAGTGAAACGTTACTTTCTGTGGAACACAGGATGGTGTTCCATTAGATTTTTACTTCTAGCGGGATGTTCCATATTTTATACAATCATTTCATTCAGCGGTTTCCTCCCAAAATAAATTGCAATATTTCAGACAAGCATGAATTTTGTTTCTTGAAAATCCAAGTTCCTCAACTAACTTCCATGCCATATAGTGGTTTGAGAGAATATCTGCATCATCTGGAAGTAAATCCTTCAAGAGGGTAAGAATGTAATCTATTGCTGTGTTAGAGATCTCATACATAGTTTTCCCATGAAATAATCGGATTAAAAATTCCAGCTTTTTCATTTTATCACATTGTGGATATACTGGTGTCGTGGCATCATCATTATATTTTTTCACCCTATCAATATCATTATTTTCAATAGATGCATCCGTTGTGCTCATATCTAAGTATTCTTGAGTTTAAATCCTTTATTTCTCATGATGACGAATAAATGGAAACCCATCATCTAAGAGATTCTCCATTCCATTCCTTTCATTTCGATCATCACCAATTTGATATTTCATTTTCTCCCCATTGTGATACCACAAAAAGTAGTTTGCTTGAAAACCATTTTTGGTTATGTGGTAGCTGACTTCTTCACGACTCAACCAAAGTCTACCAACACAATAAGAACATGGGCAGTGTTTGCGACCACTATCTAAAGCATTGTGAAATGCAAAATCTATAAAGATCTCCAAATTGTTTTGAAAATCACTTGAGATCCGATCAGTTTCATAGATCCAACTTCTGTCCATTCTCTAAAAAGAATTTATATAAGTCATTTTGTCATAAACAATTCAATAGGATTGAACAGTAATAGAAAATACATTAAGTAAACGATAAAGGAAGAAGTTTCTAGTTATTGTAGTGAACTATTAAAACAATGTAAAGAACAATTACTCATAAATTAAATTAACATTTATTTATATTTATTTTCATTAGGTCTATAAGAGGCACATGCCTTAGGTCCCATAATGTGTTATAGGCATCCCAAATCATTCACTCATGTTAAATAACTCATTATTGACACATCTATGGCCATACCTTTCATTACCTAATTACTTCCTCAAATCAAGTGCACCCCATGGGTGAATAAATTTTAGGCTTCTACACTAATAGGTTGATCATGGTTTGTAAAAAGATTTTATTTCATTAAGTATAGACAACAAAATTTATTTTTTAATTTTAAATTCTTAATAAATTATGTCAATGATAACAACATTACTGAATTAAACTTTTGACTTATCTAACATTTTTATGGTTGTCTAAACATGCCAGAATGGGTAGTGAAAAGCACCCCACCCTCATAAAAGTGAGTATTATCCAAGAAGGACACATAATATACAACGTACAATGATAACCATATTTAGTTGACCCTAAAGTTATATTAGTACAATCATCGTAGGGAAATGGAATATATGATCCTGGTTAACTGATGAATTCAAAAGCTCGTATTCTATATGTTGGAAAATATCTAAGGTAATAAATCATGTGAGGATGGGTTTACATCATTCAATTTCTTACATGCTAGTGAGAATGAAGGCTTAAATTAATGACTTGAGTTCACTGATTAAATGAGGGTAGAGGTTTCATATGCTGTGTAAATAGAATGATTAAATAAGGGTAGGGGTTGCATACATTGTGCATGGTGGGGGAGTCTCATCCGATTTAGAAACTAAAATAAATTCCCATCATAGGTAACAATAAGAAACATCACCATCAAAAGAAACTCCCGATAAAAAATGACTAAAAAATCAAAAATGTCAAGAATTCACTACTATGCAAGGTTTATCCACATGTTTACCAGTAATTATATGTCTTAATCATGAACCAACTCTACAGATCCCAGTTTTCACCAATAAACATAAGGTAAATATCTCAAAATATCTTTAAAATAACTCATTAATAGGATCTAAATGTCAATATAATCTTGAACCAACCATGGAATCTCTTTCACAACACATTCTCACACACCAGTTATCTCATGTGTTACTAAATACCAAACATAGTCACATAGTGTACTATAAAAAATTATATTACAGAAGCCTTATTAAAAAAATTTCCATTTTAATAAAACACTTTCTTCATGGAATTTTAAGGAAAACATTCATAAAAACATTACTAAAAATTATTAAACAGATATAAATAAATTTCCAAGTAACAATTAATTACAATATGGAAATAAGCATAAAAACACATACTTATAAAATCTAGAATCCAACAGTAATGAATTTGAGATGCTTCTTCTTCGATGGAGCGTTAAGGATTTAATTAATTAAATGGATTGGAATGGATAAAGTCTAGATTAAATCAAAACACAAAAAATGATATACAAATCAAAATTGAAACCTAAAGCTAAAATATGAGATTAATAACAATAAAAACAAGGTAGCACTTAAATATTTAATGTGTATGAAGAATAGAATACCTGATTTGAGACGATTTGGATGTAGTTTGACAGGTTCGGATGGGGGAAGTCGCGAGAGAAGCGGAGCCATGGACAGATTAGGGTTCTATCACGAATGGGGGAGAGAGTGGTCGATTCTGTATTTGGGGAAAATCATTCCCAAGGGTTTTTAAACACTGTTGGAAAATGCATGTCCAAGAGACCCTTCACCAACAGTTTAAAAAACCATTGGTAAAGGGTGACCATTTCCCAATGGTTTTACAAGAACCTTTGGGGAATGGTGTCTTGGACACCCCTTTACCAATGGTTCAAGAGAAACATTGAGAAAGGGGTACCCCTTTCCCAATGGTTCTCTTGAACCATTGGGAAATGGTTTCTTGGACACCCCATTCCCAACGGTTTTTTAAAACCGTTGGGAAAGGGCTTCTTTACCAACAGTTTGTTTAAACCATTGGTAAAGAATCGTTGGGAAAGGGGTAGTTTCCAGTAGTGAATGTAAAATTTCAACTATTATTACAAAAGGATAAAAGCAATTTTTATTTTTTCATATATTAATTTTATTAGAAAACCCCACACCCAAAATAGTTATATAGTATTTAACATATTATACACGTTTTACATGATTTAAAAATAATATATAAATATTTTTTAATTTATATTTAATTTTCATAAATTTTCTAATAGACATGTCTTTATTAAAAACCTATATTTATGATGAATTTAATGATATATTTTACCTAAAATCAATTTTATATATGTTAAAATTTTTATGAAATATTTATCCTTTTTAGATCATTTTTCATCATATTTTAAATTTAAATTTATATGTATATTATTTTATAATGGTTATTATTATTTACTAAATCACATAACAATTATAAAAATGGTTTTTGGTTGTGAATATGATTTTATTGACATATAAAATATTGATATTCTATATTCTTAAATCAATGTTGATATTTATTGAGAATATATAATTTTTATGAGTTAAACTTATCATTCAATATATATATAATGCAGAAGTATAGTTTTAAGTGGGGAATGGTTATAGATAGTCCATTGATATGTTGACTAGTATCATGAGTAAATATAGTTATTAGACCATATTAAATGTATTTCTGGTGCATAACCATCCATATTTAAAAATATCCAGACACAAAACCTCAATCAAGGGATTTAACATTATGCATTTCAATCATTGAGAATCTGCTTATTGGTCTCCATTATAATATTACAATGATATCAACTACAGATTCATTTTTTTCTCATGTAATTGATTAAATGGATATTATATGAGTTATCTATCATTCAATATTGATAATACTATATTACTAATGATAAATTCCACTATATGATACAATTACTAGGAATTTAAGATGACCTGTTGTTTTTTCTCAGTCCACAGGATATGAAGATGGAATATTTCAATGAGATAAAATAACAAATAATATATATATTAGTTATATTTTATATTTTTCAAATAATGTAGAATTGGAATCATATATGTGTAATGTTATTCAGGACAACTAAACTGGTCAGTCCACTATGACGTTATCCATTGTATCTTAAATCAATGCAATAATGTAGACACCAATACTTAGTTATTAGATTCATGATTGTTTTAATTGGTATTAGATAATGTTTATTAAGACCCTTGATAACTTGAATTAGGATAGAATAGAAAAAATAACATATTTTTATGATATATTTTGTGGATATGTATAAGTACATGCTAATAGTTGGAAGTGTTTGTAAAGTAATGATTTTATGGTCCTTTTGAAACTATATATATTTATTGATTGTATAAAATTGGTGAAACACATGAAAAAATGCACCTAGTGTTAAACACTATGAATAGCGAGGATTGGGTATTAACATAATTATCACTAGTGCATTACTAGTATAGCTCATTCATATGTGTTCTTCCAAATCCAGTTCAAAAAATCACACAATACACAACACTATAATTTTTTCACATATATGATTATAATATATTTATCATATTTAGAAAAAATGACCTCTATTTATAAATTTTAGATAGTTATTACAATTTATAATCTATTAATATATTCGCTTCTCATTAAATAGGAATTTGTTTCTATTATATAAAAAGATAATAAATCTATATGAATCCTTCGAAATCTCTAAAAAATTATTCACCCAAGATACTCTTCATGAATTATTATACATAATACATATCTTTATAACCTAGGTAAATAGAAACATATGAAAGTGATGTTCTGAAATCCTAATTATATATAAAAATGATAATATACAATATCATTGGAGACATGAGGCATAATATTATTTTATAATGAAAATAACCATAAATGAATAACTAGTTCATCATTAGAATGATGGATGATATATAAATGGCTAACTCATTTCTGGGTTATTTACCATAGATTAATATATTCCCAAAAATTTTCTTTTATAATATACAGAGTATTATGAATTTCAATGCAATGAACATAATATCAATTTTACCAAACATTAATATGATTTTAGTATGCTAATATTTCTACATATGGTACTTTTATAAAAATCTATTATCTTAATCACATAAAATCATAAATTATTCAACACTTCTAGTATAATGTTTTATCTATACCATATAATCCATGATCATCTTTTACTCATCAACGCTTGATTTCATTACTCATCTTTAAATAATCATTAACCAATAACATCTTAAGTACAAAATTTATTTAAATACTCCTAGGATACCTTCTGTAGCACCCATAGACTTATGATCCTAATTCCATCGATGGAAAAAAATACAATAATATATTTTTTATAAATAAAGGATTAAAATAAATTAATAACGTCTACATTCAAAGGACATCCATGTTTTTATTTTTAAAGTGTTATGGAAAATAATAAATTTCATGGACTCAAGTATCCTAAAAATTTACATTCATTCAACAATATAAGAATCTAATAAATTCATAATGAGTCTTGAACATCTATAAGAAAATTTATAAAGAATATTTTCTTCTAGGATTAGCGCACCTAATACTATCCTTAAAAACATTAGGTAATGGGACCATAATAAAGGGGTGATGTCAAATTATAAGTAATATTAAACTTATTTATATTCTATTAAACGATATACATTATTCATAACATTATATCGTAATGAGAATTATTGTAAGCTTGATAGAATGGACCTAATAGATGAAACCGTGAATATATGGATTAAAAAACGATTTTATCATAATATAATGGAATCATAGGAATGTGGAAACAATATAAACATGATATCATAATGATATTACATGGATTTCTCCCTAGGTCACCATTATCATGTGGTAGAGACTACAGCTTATACAGTTATTACATGAAAAGGATTACTCCATAAACATTCATAAAATGTTAGGTTAAATCCCTAACCCATATTGAATTTATGATGAGACATTAACATAACACAATTCATTGGACCACTATTTGGTCATACCCATCAGAATGAAAAATCAAGCATATGTGTGCCTAATTAATTTAATCAAAATATTACAAAAACTAAATGAAAAAAATCATGTTTCTATCCTTTCTAAGTTTTTATATAAGGTAGAATTATTTATTTCATCAATAAACATTCAATGATAATTTCATGGATAAAAATGTGTATCAAATATATTTAAGAATTATTCAAGGAAAATAGCTGTCAAAAATGATTATTACATACATGGTATATACAGTGTACATGAATTGGATTGATGGGTTATAAAATAATTTCCCCATTTTATATATGTATATGGAATCATGGTGAAAACAATTAAATAATTTATTAAAACATATATAATTTAATGAAGATATTATTGGAATTAAATCTTGTATATAAAACTGTTTGATTATGATGAAAAAAGTAGTTACATATGGCTTAGATGTAAAAGATAATTTGATAAATAATCTAGCTAAATGAAGTGGATGTTCTCATTTGAGGAACTCAATTAATCAATCCTAAAAAACAGATGATGTACAATTTCATAAATATTAGGAATATTCAATTGAGAATAAAAATATCTCTTTTGTATTAGAAAAATTATAAAATAAATATTTTATTTAAAAAGAATTATTACTTCATTTATTTAATTTGTGATTGTGCAGAGAGAGCATCATTGATTGAATAATAATGGAAGATGATATATACATTCACTATAAAATGAATAAAACTGGTTCATTTTTTTCAAAAAATACCAATAAAAAATCATTAAAAATAAACTTGATAAAAACATTTTTTTATCAAAATCAATGGTGTTTAAAAAAGGAATATTTATATAATTTGGAAATATTTAATTTGGTAACATTTTAAAATATTAAAATAGAATATTATATCTTTAAACACTGATCTTATGGAAAACATTGAATGTACATTAAAACAAGTTAATGAATCCCACATTTTAAGAAGATTATAAAAATATTTCATTATTATTATTTTAAAAAAAGTCTGATTTCACATTCAATATTATTTAAAATTATTTTTGGGTAAAACATGGATATTAATGAAAAATTGATGTGTAAATTGGTAGGGAATCATTCCTCTATGTGACACATTTTTAAATAGAATTTGACCACCAATGAATAAAAAATTTAAATTATAAGATTAATTTAATAAAATATATATTAAATGAATCATATTTAAAAATATTAATTACTATAAAATAGATGTGTAAAAACAATTCCCATATGAAAATTCATGACTCTATGAAGGATTGCATGAGTCGAGAACTATGCATCATTTTAACAAATAAATTATTTTTGAAAAGAAATGAAAATAATCGTAAAATATAATTTCTAATATTATACTATTAATATTAAATAAATTAGTATTAATATTCAACATATTGAATTAAATTCTTCCATAAACTAAATATTCTCCCAAAAAGGTGAATTTGAGAAAAAAATCACTTACCCCAAAAGAATAATCTAATTATAACCACTTAAAAGAAGGAGAGAAATAATTTGTTGTTAAAATTCCATGAATAAGGATAATACATGATATTTAATGTCTAATTTTTATTATATACACAATTTAAAATATATTATCTATCTATAATAATATGTTTCTAAAATAAATATGTTTTGATACTAAACGCTTAACTTTTTTCCCTTTTTAGTCAATTTCACACTACAGTCCTTTATAAAAAACACAAATTCCATAATGTGAATTTATAAAACCAAAAATTTACTAAACACTATTTATAATTTAAATTTATAATCATTATATAGTTGTGTACTATTTTGTTTTTTCGTATTTTCCCACATTAGGTGTTTATAGATTTGAACACTTATATTATCTTATTTGGATGTGTTCTGGTATACTTTTATAATACAAAGTCCATCAATACCTGATAATTAATGTTAAAATAATTCATTACAAATAATTATTTATGAATTTTAAATTTCCTTCCAATATTACATCAATATTTATCTTATAAGTATAAATTTACCTTGAATATTTGTTGGTGATTTACAAACTATGAAGACTGTTTTCTTAAAGAATGAGTGAAATATTGTCATATAATTTATAAAAATTAAATAACTATATACAATCATATATATTATTCTAATTGTGATTATTCCTGAACAAAAATCCAAGGCATCATTTCATATAATTGTTCAAGTTGTTGGTAAAACCTACCAAACATGAACATACATCAACTCAATTGAAGAATATGATTAAGTAGGTGTTCATATTAACATAATATAATAATATCTAAGAATCATTATTTTATATTTATTTTTCATTAATGAAAAAATTTATTTGAAGATATTTTGGATAAATTATTAAAAAATAAAGAAATAAATATTAATTCTTCGTAGTGGTGGTAGTCTACAAAATACTAGATTAGGGTTTACATTTGAAATGAATTGGAGGGGTAAAGGTGGATAGAAAAGGAAAAATAAATAATACTATATAAATTAGAAAAATAATATTTTTAAGAAAATAATTTACACTATTAACGAGAAGTGGTGATGATAAACTGTAAGCATCACTTTATAGAGGTGTTAATTTGTGCACACTCACTAAGAAAGATTCTTTTTTTTCATTGTATAAAGAGGATAACATGAACTTTTTGTAATATTTTTTTTATAATATCACAATAATATAAGTAGTATATTTATTTTATTATACCTTATTTATGGTAGGTTTATAACGGAATTAATAAGAATAAAACCTTAATAATGATGTGATACCTATGTTGAAACATTCAACCTCTTCTTAATGAAGTTTTCTTATTTTTGGAATATAAGAAAATTTACGATGACCTAGGGAATTAGGGAATCTAAATGACATAGTGGATAGTAATTTTTTGGTGAGTTTATAAGAATTTTTTAAATCAAAATATATTATCTTATCTATGGAATTTATCCCCACATTATAAGAAACGAGGATGGAATTTTCAAAGGAATAGAATTATATGTCTTCTTTAAGAATGTAAAGGCATGAAATGTATGTGATTTTGGTTTTTTGGGTTGGAGATATATGTGGGTGTGATTTTAAAACCAAAATGGATTCTATATGTTCTAATGGTGATGTAAAATTCGAAAAATTTGAGACACATTATATCATGTAATTAAACACTTCTTCCTGTCAATTAAATTTTAATCATGTCATTTAATTTATCTATGAAAATGTATGTGTAAAAATATTACAAAATTTTTACATGATAATTATGTATATTTTATCCATTTGTTCTAATTTATTTCTTAAATAATAAAACATATAATTTTAAATAAAACTAGCATAACATAAATTTTTTTTTTATGAAATAAAATATTTCAATTAATCATTTTTCATATATATAAGATAAATATTAATGGTATATGATTTTAATGGTTGTAGATGATATATTATTAATGAAATTATATTTTGGACCTAAGGTTGTTATTTTCTTGAACTAGAGTTTGCTTTGTGTTTTTTTCAGTCTATGTTTGGTTGATCAAGGAGTTTAATGCTCAGGAATCTAATATTATAGGATGAAGAATGTTTCTAATGTGATGCAGTTTCCTAAAATTTTTAAATTTAGTGGGCTGAAAAATCTAGAGTTTGTTTTTTAGAAAATGATAAAATTACACGTAGGAGTGGAAAATATGATGAGCATGATGCATGGTTGGTAAATTGTAATGGAGGAATGTGGGAATGGTTTGTAGAAGGAAAACGATATATAGACCACGTAGGAGGATTGATTATTGTTGTGAAGAAGGTTCACTGGAAGGCCCGTGGTTCATGGAGGAAAAATGGTTTCTAAGATGAAGTGTGGTTCATGAAAATAATATGGGGATTTTAGTGGATTTGAAGTATAATATGGTTCACAAACCACATTAGTAATAATGGTTCACGGGAGAACGATACAATGTAAAGATTGGTAAATCATAGTTCTGTATATTCTTAGGATCTATTTTCATATATATAAATAAATAATACCATTATTAGGGCACATCATTATGATTATGAATCTAAGAGGAATTTGGTGAATTCTAGAAGTGCTTTGAGGGGGAAAACCCTGCAAAGGAAAGGAGGTTTGTGAGGATGATTCTATGAATGGAGAAGTGGTCCACATAGATAGTACACAAAAGGGATTTTGTAGGGCACTGAAGACTGTAAAGGAAAATGGTTATTAGGAGATGGTTCATGGAACATTGTTAGTGGAAGATGAGTTGGTCTACGGAAGAGAAGTGGTACACGAAAGGGGAACACATAGGTGGTTTTCCGAGGTAGTACACAGAGGTGGTATGTGAAGTAGTACAGTACATAAAGGAATAATTCATTGTAAATAGCGTAGTGTAGTACATAGAAGATGAATGATTGTTTTTGGAAGACATGTTCATGGGAAAATAGTATGCGGAAGAGTAGATTATATCCAAAAGGGAAAACAAGAATTCAACAGATCATACATTTATAGTTGAGGTTACATGATTTAATTCCATCCCAATAAAGTGACCATCAATTCAAAAAATTTTGTTATACTGATCTCAATATAGTGATCTAGGGTGATTCGATGGAAGTGATCCATGGGATGCGGTGTATTGTCAAAAACATGTATATGTAGTGCACCATGCACAACGTTACTGTGCTAAAATTCATTAATCCCCAACTAGTGGAGATTAGTGTACATCAGTACAACTGAAAACCTATCATCATATACTTATTGGACTAGCCCTTAGTGGTGAACCTAGTCAAATTGATTTTTGTTTCTTCTATGTGTTAATTGTTAAATTACTACACATTACCAAAATAGATATTTAACATATTCCTAGAAACATGGGAACAAGATTTTTCAGTGTATAATAAAAATTTGACACCCAAAATCACGCCTCTCCAGTCATGGTGTTCCAAGGCCATTCGTTAATGTTATGTAACATTAAACTAAACCCATAACTGAATTTTAGGAAAATTTAAATTAAATAAATGAATCTATATAAATAAATTATCTTTATTAGGTATCATTTTTTATCAGTTCTAAAATATCTACCATGAGTTTTCTCGGTTCAAATTATATTAAAAAGTGAATAATTTTCTACAATTAAATATTGGATCACATAAATGATTTTATGATGATCTATGTGCCATGACCTCCTACCTCTGATTATACACCTCATTGGATGTAAACCAATAAAGATTAATAATTACCCCTATTTTCTACCTATAGAAGGCCCAATGTTTGTGACTAGAACTAGTGGTATAAAAATATCATATTTTAAAGGAATTAACCCCTATAATGATATATGATTGGGAGATATGATATCATCGATCATTAAAATCCATGAAATAAAAAAAAACAAAATCACCCCGCAATGCATGTAAAAAATAATAAAAAACATGTAATATCCTGATAAACAACGAATAAAAAATTTATATGGTAGTTACATATCAACAACACCCTAGGTCTAAGAGAGTAATGTCAATATTTTTCTATTTATTCCTTAGATAATAATTAATTATCTTTTTATATACACTGGGCGAGCATACATGTATACCCATAAGGTTCATTCAAAAAGACTCACATGCACCTTTAAAAAGAGAATACTAATGAACTAAAGATCATATAGTACAATCACCATCACATAAATATGTCAAAAGAACAATCTCATCCTCAACAGTTCATGATCATGGAATAATGTCTTGAAATATATGAATATAATAAGAAGAATATAGATAAATGAAACCGCATATCATTTTCCCACAGATGTGTCTCTCTCACACCCCAAAAAAATGCATTAAAGAGAACCAACATCATCTTTATAACAGAACATTCCAAGAACCCTTAGTGCAATTGGATATCACATCTCATCTCATCAAATTCACAGACACCTGGTCCATCTCACCACATCTCTCTTAATGACACATGGTCCATCACATCACATGTCAACCATATCCTTAATAAAAATAAGAGGGTGTCTTTAACATTAAGTACTCCCACATCATTCCCTCCACCTACCATCATGAACCCACAAAAAACCATAGAATTATCTTAAAAAACATCACCATATTGAAAATTATAATTATAAATGTCATAACGAGTGCATATCAATATATTCTTGGAAAGAGAGTGGTGATGAGTGGGTAGACATCCATACATCTTCACCACCAAGATATTGGAAAAAACATCCCAAAAAAATTTGGAATTCATAACAATATTATCACTATGAGAAGGGTTTATATTGAAATCACTACGGAATTATAAATATATAGATGTATATATATAATAAATAAATAGAAGACAAACATATGGGTTCAAAAATAAATTATTAAAAAAAAACTAAAAAATAACCACCAAATATTAAAATAATGGAAAAATTCACTAAAAATTACAATCAAAAGAAACTACAAATGAAATCAAGAATCCACAAGACATATCTTCCATTCCTTACCAAATTAATCCATATTCTTGATTTTCCGTTTTCTAATTATTTACTTTATCTAGCACATTTATTTCACATATACACTTACACCACATTTAACCATATTCCACATATTATTTCAATAATTCATTATCCATTTCAACCCGTTAAATTTTGATTTAATTATTAAATGATTATTCAATATCAATTAAGAAACTACTTCAACACACTACCCTATAGCAATAAATAATATTTCTTATGCCAATAATCCCCAATTTAAACCACTACAAAACCCTAACCACTATCTCATGAATACCACCACATACCACAAACACATATCATATAATATTCTAACCACACATCACTAAAAAATAACAGATTCATTTATGATTTACCACAATTATTTTCATCTCTACCAAAGTTTTTTTTCATGGGAATTATCAGACATTCCATAATTTTGGGAACAAAAGATTGTTTTGATAAATTAATCAGATTTACCTATTAAATTCAACATGATGAAAAATTAACCAAAAAATAATTATTCTTTAATTACAGAAACCATAGTGTAGAAAAATAGCTCTAACACTATATTTTTCAGCTAGGAATCAATCTTATACATACTCAAAATCAAATAATATCAAAATCATTAAAATATGTTATTTCATTCCCCTTACCCTTCAAAATAAATTAAAATGATTCGGTATCTTCCTTATGTTTGTAAATTATATATACAAAAATTTGAAAAATAGTATAATTCATCCGACATGATATAATTGGTTGATAAATGAAAGACCCCTACCTAAAATAGATTATTTTGGTTAGATATACTAGGTTAATACAAAATGAATGTAATAAAAAAAACACTACAATGACGTAAAATATAATTTACAGACCTAAGAAAACAACCACATCACAATCATTAAAAAAAACAATATAACTGGTTCAAAGGTATAATTATTTCCTAACATGATTAGAGTGATGGAAAAAAATAAGGAAAAGAAAGAATCATTCTTAGAGACACCATGGATCAATCCCTAAATGCTAGGATTCGAAGCTAATGAAAGGGGGACTAAAACCCTTTTTAGGACGTACTAGGGCCTCCTAATAAATGATAGAAAAGAATTAATATTGGAAGGTACAAATGGATTTGGTTTTTATAGAATCATTAATATAGAACAACACTGTGAGAATTTAATGAAAAAACATAGGACTAGGGATAAGTGAAAAGTAACTGGCCATAATGATGTTGATAAAAATTTCCATTGATAAACTAATTTATAGTAATATGATAGATACAATAATTTATCTGAGGAAATAAAGACATATCCATGGCCACTATGATATACCACACAACAAGATTAAGTGGTTTATGCAGTCTCCCATCTCCGCAGAACATCTACACAATCATTTATCAAACTCACCCAGAAAATCATGACATACTTTTTGATGTATCAAGGGTGAAGATACCACAACCATTCTTAGAATGAAATAATGGATCAAATCCATTTTGATTTAATACACCTAAATGAACAAACAACCCTCTATAACTCATGGGCCTACTACACAACCAAAGACTCCATGATATAGAACACTGAATGCTTCCCAACAGAGTTGCTCCATGATATTGTTATGTCATAATTGGTTATAGAAACAAACACTTCCTCTGGGCCACAATATTCTCAAGATTGTCTCTCTATGAATAAATGGTAAACCCTATGGATGAGCCTTAATATTCATACTTTAGAACTCTAATTTCTATGTTTCATATCTACAATAGTCATTTCATTACCAAACTCCTTTGGATTCCCCTAAAAAAACTCCACTCCAAAAATTCTTGTAATATTATGTGTTAGAAGACATAGAATTTTACAATAATTTCCTTTAAAATTTTTATTTCCTCATGAATCAAAACTAATCCATACTGTTGTGAGGGTAAATGTACACACACCATCATTTCCAAACACATCTTTTGAAATATTCACAACACACCACCTCTTCAAAAAACCATCCACACAACCGTAATAGTGACCACATGTACAAACCAAAAATAATAAAAACCATCACACAAAAAAGCACTAAGAACATGAATCCATAAATTTTATCATCCATATAAAAAAATTATTGGATTTTTTAGGCTAACTCATCTAAATGATGTCAAAAATATTTAGAGGATATTTTTTCTAAATTATGGATTATGATTTCCGTTATTTTGATGCTTTATGCATTGATCACACATCTTAATTCATGGAAATTTATATCTCATAAAATGTTATGGTTTAAACATAACACCAAAAAGAGAAATAAAAAGAATGCATAACTCAAAATCACTCCATGTATTATAAATACATTTGTGCCCCATCATCGAAAGTACTATCCTCTAAGAGACTAGGCCTCTACCATAGGTGAACCAATTGAATAGTTAGTAATAAAAATTCTCCCAAGGATTCTTAATCAATATCGGTAGATCCATTAATATTTTATCATCTGTGATATCAAAAACTCTATAGTCAAGGATATTGGAGTTATCGTGATGATCCAAATTTAGTTGAGTGGCATAGAAGTCATATGGAAACAGGACTAGTCGTGATAGGAGTTCCATCCAATAAGTATCCTCTCTAAAAACCACAAAACCTTCTTGGTTATAATAAATCATGGTTATATAGTCCTCAACATATCAATACTATGATTCCCAAAATGTGGGGAGAGTCTCAACAACACATGTTTTATAACCTCATACTACATGGACATTTCATATTATTATTATAAGACTTCATATGATCTTGTTATACTTTAATAATATTTAAAAAAACATAAACATTATATGTTGTGATATACACAATATTGGTACTAGAAACTAAAAACTCCCAAACCATGATCATGCAAAATGGAGAATATAGTGAATATCATGAAAAAGTCTCAAAATGTCCCATGCCAACTGATGAGTTATATTTTTTATAGGAAAAATAAACAAAAAGAATGTTTTATTACAAAGAACCATCAATGTCTTATATAGAAGACCATTTCATATCATTTAGTATCAATATTGTTTTCTTTGTCTTCCCATCCATCTATAGATGGAAAGTAGTTTTGAGGAACAAATGAGAGACAAAGGCATCATGAAATCCCTTCAAGACTCATGATGTAAAATCAGGGTCCATATCCAAGAAAATGTTCATTCTAACTCATTGACTCTACAACACATCATTCACATACCTCATTTTGAAAACATCCCATGTGAAGTACTCCTTGATTTAGTATAAATGAGTAAGTTTTATCAACCGATCTATAATTACCCGGATACCATCACAACACCCTTGTTCTCAGGGTAACTATATGGAAAATTACATTGAGATGTAATCCCATTTACATTAATGAACATCCATGTAATCCAAAAAAATACTCGAAACTGAGTTCAATATATTTATATACTAGAAGACTAATGACCTCCATAAAAATATTTGAATGATACAATTCGTCTCAGGTCATCAAAAAAATAACCCCAAGCCTCAATACATCATATATACTACTGAGTGTACCTTTAAATTAGATACATGAATATGAAAATGTAATCCCTCGTGAATACCTGCAAGAATGACCAACCTCCCATGAAACTTCAACAGTTTTTTACTATACTCTAACTATAACTCTAGAACATCACTATTTTATCCATGATCACGCATTACCTATACCTCATCGCCTCCACACAGTTGCTCCTCCACCTTTTGAATCGAAGAATACTACAATTTCATCTAAAAAAATTAACCTCACTCATAAAAAACCATTAAATAATAGAGAAGGGATTCCAAATCATCAATCACCATCAAAGAATATCCAATCATCTAAATGATATCCTTTTCCACCTTCCTACATAATGCATTAGCCACAAAATTTAACCTTCCTATGGTGTAGGATATATCTAAATCAAAATATTGAAGAAACTGTATCTACATTCACTATTTTAGATTCAAGTCATGCTGAGAAAAAATATATTTGAATATCTCAAGATCTGTATAGAAAACACAACTATCCCCAATACAGAAATATCACAACAACTTAGTGAAAATGATAGTTCCACATGCTCCAGATACTATGTGGAGTTTTACACTTGTAAAGGAGTAACTTACTTGAAAATGAGATATACACTCTTTATCTTATATAAAAATGTATATTATGCCCATTTGGGATGATTCATAAGGCACTTAAAACATTACCAACTACTAAAATAACATGAGTACAAAATAACATATCTATTTCTTCTTCAGGTTTCCAAACATTACCTAACACTAAAAAATTTAGATGTATTCATATTTGTTTTAGTAAAATATTTCCATGGGTCGAATATAAATGGAAAATTAGATACCAACCCCCAATAATAGCTTGCGATATAGAAAAAACTACAAACCTCTTCCACATTATAAGGTGATTCCGAAGAAAACACTATCTCAATTTTGTATAATTCCATAACCACAACATATAGGGACAACACATGCCTATAGAAATAATCCTCCCAGGCCCAAAACATAAACATGGAATACATTCTATTAAGATAGTGGTGTTTAATAAATTCCATAAAACTATGATGTCATCATCATACTTCTCCTCTAACTTTGACTAGATCCAAATATCAATAATGAACATTACTAAAAACTGGTATAAAAGATCTCAAAACATTGAGACCACCAATACCCTAAACATAGCTAGTGTGTTTTAGAAATATAACATCACAAAATTGATTTTTAAGGGCCAACACATATATTTAATGGTACTATTTGAGATTTAATCCTCTTTCACCCATAATAAGTGATTCCCATACCATAGATTGATCATAAGGAAATGTCTCACTCCTCAAATTGGTCAAAAATATTACCCATCCTCATATGAGGGTAATGATAAATTATTTTCACATTATTAATCCTTTGTTACTATATATACAAAATCATACATCAATCTATCTTCTTGATGTATATCCCATAAGAACACCATGTCGAAAAACTAGTTCATTTGAAACACTTATTTATGTGATCTTCTATTGAAAACCTCAATGATGGAATCACCAAGGGTTTAATCTTATATGGATCCATTGAAATCAGTTATAGATTATGATGGATGTTAATATCTTACTCAACATCACATCAAGGGGGTAGCAAAGAAATTTTATTCTGAAAACATACTTCAACTACCTAATATCCTTGGGAAGCTACAAAGATCCATAATCTATTTATTTTATATAAAATATATCACGAAAAAAATATGTATCCCGACATTTCTACTACACACCTAATAACAGTTATCACAAACAAACATTTAACTCTCATTATCTGTGTCCTAGACCAAGACTATCCCCTAGATGTATTATATATTAACATGCCTTGAATATCGAAAATCAATATAGAGGATTAAAATATATGGATATATATGTAGTAAAACAATATACCCACATAACTAATTTTTATCTATCATCAGTCTACACCCTTCAAAAAATAAATTATTCTATTCTAGCCTTCTACTCGTGTTGTCAACACCAAGGCCACACGAACCCACTCAATATCTGTTCATAGATCTAGAACTAGATATGGGAAAAAGGAATAACAATATCTTGAATTAAACAACTAAAAAAATAATGTTAGATGATAAAATGATCATACCATTAATGATCATTGGCCCCACTTTTATTGATTCTCCCATTGCATGAAACTTACCAATACCATCTTCTATCCCTATTAGTATATATGAAACTCAATGTTTTTTTATAACAATGAGGTCCTTGAGGATTTGGAATATCGATTTTTTAACCTCTAACTCCATTATCCCATCTCTACTAAGCATTAACATGATTCCACAATAGAGAAAATCCCAGAACTAGTTGAAATCGACGTGGTTGTTGCTAAACGAAACTACCCACACCATAAAATGCTAAAAAAATGGATAAATAATACTTATGAACAACACAGTCACTAAAGATAATGAAAACAACCAAAAACACCATGTAAAATCATAAATAATATAGGATCTAGAATCTAGGAAGTAATGATTTGGTGGTAAATTTCCCGCTATTGAAAACCTCAATGGACCTAGTGCGTATGATAGTCTACTAAAAACCCTTATCCTCATGAAAAACTATTGGATCCCCTCTCATTATAAACCACTTCATGTGTGAATTCACTTGATCACCAATTCATATTTCTAAAATTTAATATACATTTTCAACATTAATATTATAACCGTATATATTATATAAGGATAGCGTTTCCCTAACTGCATCACACTTGAGACTCCTTATCAAGAAATATATATATTGAAGAACATAAAATGTTGTTGATCATAATATTGATATATTTAATATAAATACTAACCTACTAAAGTGGTTGAAAAATGTTCCTCTTTACTACCTTCATAGTTGATGAGAGTAACTCCACTATGAACTCTTTTTAAAAGATAACCAATTAAATGTCTGATTCCATTCTTTCACTAAGATACATCAACCACCATTGAGACATTGATCCCTGCATCTGACTGATATCTAATGAATCCCAATACTTTATTGACTTGTACATCAAATATATGGTGATATCATTATCCTCCATAAAACTCTATATCTTTAAATTATAAATTATTTCGTCATACTTCAATAGAACCATCCACAGAAAGGAACACAACATCCATTTCCACTAATAATCCCCTTAAAATAGATCAACCCTCTATTGATCAATCAGATTATTCTTATGAACCTAAAATCCTTGAAACACATACAAATGAGGAACATGATCTATAGCTAAAAATAAATAAAATAACTCATAATTATGATAGAATTATTTTTTATGTTTTATTTATGTCATCTTATCTTCCCAATACCAAATTTTTTTAGAAAATCTACATTCATAGTGAATGAACATTGATTAGGTTTCTTCCTCTCATATGGTTACACCTCACATGGTTATTTTTTAGGCTCTGAGTCCCTATATCTAATCAAGGGGGCCCTAAAATCTTATGTCTAAGATGGTCTTCCATGGCTTCTGTGACCCACCAAGATCAACTAACATCCTTTCCCAACAGTCCTAGGGAATCATAACTATTCATAACTCCAAAATTAATCCTATTACTAAAATAAAACCACTTATAACACTCTATCATGTCACAATTTTAAAACCACAATATTTTATGATTTTATTCATAATAAAATTTCCATTTTTTATATGTTGTGTTACATGAAACATTGAGTTTAAACAAATCGAAAGAGACTATTAAAATATTTTTATTTTATAGTTATTGCATAGTTTTTTGTATTGGTGGGTCTTAATAGGACTAATAAGATTATGGAAAATATATATTTTACATTTGATTAATAAAACATCATTAGTTTCCTTCTAATTGGGAATGAAAATAATATTCATTTGAAACTAAAGAGTGAATTTTCTCAAAACCATTTTTATTAGAACATTTTAATTTTATCATATTAAATAATTTTTTTGAAATATTGTGAATGAATTTATTATATATATATAATACATATTAAAATGTACTATTATTCATTTAAACTTATTCTGGTCATTGGATATGTATAAACCATGTTTTCGGTGTAAATAATAATTTTTGGAAAATAGTTTTCAATTATATTTGTGTGATTTTTTTAAATTAATGTATTCCAATTATAGTTACTGAATTTTATAAAATTGATTCAATATATCAAATCAGGAGGTTAAAATATGTTCAATAATATTATTTAATTTTTTTTCAATATAAATAGTAACCTGGTAAATTGTATCCCCACAATAAATGAGGAATTTAGATAATATACATTAATATTAGTGGTATGTTCATAATATATCATCATAATTTTTATTAGATGCATTTAATTAAACAATTATAAAAATAATATGGAATTATATTTTATTAATGGGATCATGTCTGTGAATATAAAAAATACAATATATATCAAAAAATGTAACAGATTGTAACTCTCTTTGATTAAAACAGCCATTTTTGTCCACAAGTGTAGATAAAGAAAAGTTCAATGAATTATAAATGATATTTTGAGAATAGAAAATTATTTTCAATAATATAAATTTATTTATAATTTTTTTTGAATAATTTATTTCTTTAGAAGATTACAAAATATGGAAATTATATTAATCATATTAAAAAATATAAGTGGTTTTAAAATACATTAAATTTATATAATATGATTAATGTACAGGGTTAATTGAATATTATTTAAAATAGATTCATATTAATATTTTTAATTGATTATTTTTTAATTAATAATTTTCATTATTTGTATTATGTAAAAAGTAATCAGTAATGTGAAAATGGATATTAAAGATATTTTTTGAAAATAATATATTATTAAATTACTTAAAATTGTTAAAAATTTAATGAGAAAAAATGGGATAATATATGCATAAAAAAGTATCCATTCTTCCTTTTTGAGTAAATATTTACAATATATGTAAAATTATAAACTCAAAAGTGTAAAAAAAAGATTCTACCATAGTTAAATTTAAAATTAGGTAACTGATGCTTTAAACCCTAAAAAATGAATAAAAAACCACATAAACCTTTCAATTTTTTTGGTAAATAATATTTCAACCATATACTATAATACATTTTTATATAGAACAATTTTTAGAATTATTCCTTTAAAATTACATAGTTAGATTCTATTCATTTCACTAATTCTAATAGTAAAATTTATTTAACTTATATAAGGGATACCCTTCAATCACTTCCTCAAAAATAATTTTTACTTTTATCATGATAATAACCTAAAAAATTAACATTTAATCATCCTTATTTCCATTATATATGTTTTGTTCATCCCAAAAGATCATCCTCAGGATCCTTAAGAGAATTTCTAATTGTGTTCTATTAAATGAGAGGTAATCCCCTTAACCGAGCAATTTATTTTTACATCTTATGTAACATCCTATAAATCATTAAAATCCATAATCAAATTCAGTTTCTTAAATAGTATTAACTATTATTATTATTATGAAATCTAATTTATTCATCCTCTAATATCAAATGGGAGGCGAATGTATCACTTGTTTAGATGCATGACTTATTGTCTGAAATTAATGATAAAATTCGTTTCTCATCACCATTTTAATGGGTTGGTATTTTTATGGGATTAATGTTTATATATTATAGTTATGAAATAATTTTATATCCATAATTTTAAAATAATATATATATATATATATATAATTAGCATCCATGTTGTTGTAAAATTGTAACATCATATGTATGCACGTGTGGACATCAACCTCAATGAAATGATAAGATTCAATTTTAATTTATTCTTTACATGAATAATAATAAATAAGGATATAATGAATATATATATTATATATAATATTTTTTTAAATATTTTTTATTATACACCATTCATTCATTCTATTTGGTGAAAATTGAAAATAGCATTCATGCATACCTATGCCCTTTCTTCTACATGAACGGTGTAATTTATTTTTCAATCACTACATGCATGGATTAATATAAAAATAAATATTTATAATATATAAGAAATTTATAATAGGATATATATTATATATCATTTTTAACCCTGATTGATGTACAATTACCAAATCTAAATACACAAATCATATATGAAAAATGAAAAAGATATCTCCAACATCAGTGTATTTAAAAATGAATTGTTAATAAACAGTTGAACTAATTAATAAATAAATTATTTATGTTATGATATATATGATTGCGTTTCAGGAATATATTTATAATGAATCTATATTTATTATATATGAGGTTCCAATTTTCATGAATGAATTCATTCATTAAGAAATGGATTTTCGTCTCACTTTTATTATTGTGGGATATATGACATATAGACAACATGTTACATTTGTGGTGTATATACTACCCATGAATGAAATTATTGAATAATTTTTTGAATGTTATGGGGATTTAGAAATCCATATACATTTTCTTATTTCATGGATTTTACGATACAAAATGTATCAAAGTAGTTGTGGTTTTATGATAAAATCACATATTTTATTAGGGTAGTTTAAGAATAAGTGTATGATGATGACATCCTATAATCTATCCTAATTAAGATTGGGTAATATTAATACCCATTAGTTATTTATTTATAATTAAATATTTCCTTTAATTTTCTACACCTTATGTAATTATGAGAATGAAAATATTTTTTTATGTAAAATCATCGTTATTTCTTTCTTCAGTCGAAGAACATTTTATTTCATATACATTTTTTAAAAAATGTTTAGATAATGTATTAACTATTATCCTATTATTTTATAATGTAATTTTTACCAATTTTATCATTTTATAATTTTTTAAAGGTCATATTCTTATAAGTATTCAAATGTTTTAATTATTAGTTTTTTTTGAAAATGTGAAATAATTATTTTCTTTAAACTTTTATGGCATGAATAAAATGTATCAACCCAGCCTTCCCAAGGCTACAAAACATTTCACCTACCCCAATAGGAATCCCTATAATGACTTTATTTCATTCCATTAAAATCACATTATGTTACCCACTATGTTATCTTATCAAGTTAATTATTATCCTCAAAATACAAATATTTTTCTTTTAAATTTTTTTCTTCACTCTCACACACCCTTGGAAACATCATAGGATGTCACCGATCCTGATCCCTACCATCGTCCATGAATTTTTATTTATGTATTTCTAACAAGGTATCCTCCACAAAATAATGGTTCTCTTTATTTATATGGTAGTATCAGTATTTATTTTATGTATCATTTTTCCATGGGGTGTTAAAACCTCCACCCCTTTAACAAACAAAGTCCCCATTGTTTTCCATGCACACTAAACACTGGTTATTCCACAATACCTCTGACAGGGTGTTAGCACTAATTCCATTTTTCAAAAACTATACTTCTATAGGTGATGATACTATTTACCTAACCCAATGTGTCTCCCAATAATACCATGGATTCCTTCCCAATCCACAATAAGAAATTACCAAATTGTGTCTTTTATCAGACTAATGACTATCAAAACATGAAATAAATGTTTCTTTTAATGTTTTTCCTCAATCAAACAGACCCTATGAAACTTTCAATGTGTTCAACTGTACTGATAACTGAACAATACAAAGAAGTCTTAACTATGGATTTAAATTTATGTTATATCTTGAAAAGAATTCTCTACCTTGATGAAAAGAATTAAATAATTTATTATTTTATGCCTCACATCTCCATAGGTGTTATATAAAACATCCCACTGTCATGTCTAATTAGTGTTTAGAAGCTAAATTTTCACGTTTTGATGTTTATTTCCAAATAAAATGTCTTCTTAAATACTTGTGAATTTTTGGATTTTACAAATATTATTCCAAACCTAAAAGGTCAATATCCTCAAGAAATCATCCATGGATCCATAATGGAAATTTATATATATAAGAACATCATTTTATGATACATATGATTTTTTGGGGATATGATCCCTAAAAAACATCCTTATACATTCTATGGATGAATTAAATTTCTCCTAAAATTTATTTTATAAAACATGATCCTTTTTTAGGGTCTATACTATGATGAAATAATGATATATTTATGAAAATTATTTCTGGTACATGTTGTATGCAATAATTAATAGTCAATAAAAACAATTTCACTTCATATCTTCTTATATATTGAATGTTTTATGATACAATGAAACTAATATGTATTATTTTAATTTTTTAAGGGGGATTCTATCCCCCTCTAATGTATGGGATGAATATGGATAACACATAAAGAAAATTTGATATGTATAAACCCCATTTTATTGTCACAATATCATTCATGAACATGGCTTTCAAGTTAATAATATAGATTGTAGAACTAGATATCATATCCTCAAGATTAAGTATAGATCTATCTTTCATGTACATAATATAATGCATGTATATTGTTTTCATGTCCATTAGATTATGCGGGGTAATTGATTTGACATCCATAAGATTATGTGTAAACCATGTTCTATGTCAATTAGTTTATATGAGGTGATGGATTCATGTCCAAAAGTAGATTAGTGAACCTGTTTCAACTTATACAAGTCTAAGAAGGTATAAGAATATGTGTGTGCCACAAACACATGTATTATGACAATTTTAATCACTAATGGATCATGTTATATGATTTTATTATGATTCATGTCCTATGTATCGAAATGATGTATTTAATGACTCATGATTATGATCTATGATATCGACGGTATGAATTTAAAATGGTATGATGATGTTATCATACAAATAATCTCATGTATTATATAGTTAATAATTAATGTGTCCCTTTTCTACCCTTACTAAAAATATGATATCACACATTCTTATGTTTCATTCCCCTAGGTTCTAAATACATTTTAGGTAATATATGTCTTATAAGGGTTCTAGTTATGAATAAATTAATGGGAGACATTATAACCCATTTTTGGTGTCTAGGTTATCAATAGAACCTAACCTATATGAATCTTAAATTAAAATTTATGTAATTTAATTAATATTCACTTAAAATGATTAAATATATATAAATTAAATGAATGGGTCTCTATAGTTGGTATCCAAGAATGTTTTAGTAAATAATTGAAAACTAGGATGATAAAAAATTAGTGAGCTCCTAAGGGATAAATATATTTCTAGGATATGACACTAATTTTTTATAATGATCTTGAATAACCTAGGATTAAACATAATGTGTACTCGAAGATGGTAGAATGATTTAAAAATCTTATAAATCATTTTTATGATTTATCACTCTAAAAAAGTAGATATATTATCAGGCTAGCCTTTTTGGATTAATAAGGATTAAGGGTATAAAGATGATGTTGGGGTGTTAATTGGTAAGATAAAATTTTTAGGTACCCGAATTTGAGTTTATTTATTTGAATTTAAATATATTGAACAATTTTTCAAATAATACTAATTCATATCCCTAATTATTCTATGTTTAATTAGAAGTGAAAATTCCCCAGGGTATGATTATCGCATCTCAAGTATATGATACTTTACTGGTTGAGGATTTTATGAATGTATTCCTAATTTTTTTGTCACTCACCATCATATTAAATTTGATGTTATCTTGAAAATAGATTGGAGTTATTTATAGAAATATGAATTCCATTACCAATAAAGGGGAATCATGTTTGATATTTTGATTTATCATATGACCATATATCAATATAACGATAATTATGAACATCCAAAATAAATTTTATCCATTATATTGGTCGTGATTCATATTCAAAATGTGTATTTATCAATGATAGTTAGAGATATACTAAACATAAAAGTGATTAATATTCTTTATGTTTTTAATGATATATTTTCTATAATTATTTCTTATTTATCCACCAAATCATGAAGCTATGTTCTCTATAGAACTAATACCTAGTTCAACAACTTTTTTAAGGTTGAAATATAGAATGGATACAATTGAGTTATAGTAACTAATAAAGTGACATTAATAGAATCAATAAAAGTGATTAATTTGGTCAAGTGAGTAACCATGGGGTACACTAGTTTTATTAGTAAGATGAAATATAGATCAATACGACTCTACATTAAATTTTTATAACATGACAAAATAACTATAAAAAAATCTTCTACCTTATATTGATGTCTTATTGGATAAAATGTTTTCAGAAAAAATACATTTCTACAATTGATCATAATTTCAGATATCTTTAATTGATTATTAATAAGTAGGTTATATCCATGATAGAATTTATTATTGGTTTTGGAATCTGTTGATTTATAGTGATTCAATTGGGTATTACTAATTCTCCAATTATATATATGGTTTTAATGAATACATTCCTATGATATTACCATGATAATTTTGTGGTAGTCCATAAGATGATATTCTAATATATTGAATGATCTAGGAAGAGAGTGACTATAATTTAATGATTGTTCTCAAGACCAATTAGAAGTACATGATTTTTTAAAAATGTGTGATGTGTGAATTTTGGATTTAGAAAAATTAATTCAGGGTTGATATAATCTCACGTGAGGGTACATCAATAAATTATTATATGATAGAATCTACTGATGGATGGACATAACCAACCATTATGACTAATATATATACTTTTCTTGGATTATATTCATATTTTATATTTTTTGTGAGGAATTTATCATGATTGTCAAATGTACAAAATATTTTAACTGGAAGGAGGATAACTTCTCATTGATAGGTTAATGTGAAAAAATTTCTAGGAACCAAATATAATGTTTGTTGGTACACCTATTTTAAAATTACCATTATATGGATAAGGGTAATTAATCTATAATGACATATCAAATATGCGAATGGGGTGAGTTCTCATGAAGAACAATATGGTGATAGCTTATGCCTCACACAAATATATGTTTCATAAAAAACATTATCCAAGTCATGGATTTTGTTTTTTCAACAATTATTTTTTAAATCATTAAATAGGGGAATTACATTTATGTTGAAAGGTGTAACATATATATTGACAACATAGTTTCAAATTATATATTAAATTGAAATGATTCGAATATTTAATAGAGAAGATGGTTAAAGATAATTAAATATTATAATTTCTCAATACATTACCACCCTAGAAATGTAAAGAAGGTGGAAGGTTCATTGAGTCCATAAGATCATGATAGTTTATATATGATGAGGATTATGAAAATACAAATATTTATAGACTTTTAAAGGATGGATCATCGTATCATTAAGTAATGGTAGAAATCGTATCTTTCTAAAATAAGTGTTCGAAAATATATACAAGTAATGATTATAGATTCAAGGAAGGATAATTTCTAGATCTTGAAGGAGGTGAAAAAAATTATTTATTTTATCCATTATTATTATTGAATGATAAGGTTCAGGAGTCATTTATTTTTTTCGTTTATAACAAATTTGATAAAGGATATGTTGGATGAGCCTCACAGTTCATTATTCTTTATTTATCCTAGAAGAACACAAATTTATATATTTCTGAATCATTATTTTTTTGTGGGGAAACAATAAGATAGATGTTATAGAGTTTGTATCTCAATACATTGAATTTCAACAAGTAAATGATATGATAAAATTTTTATTTAGATTATTTAACCATTACCAATACCATAATCAATATATGAAAACAAAACCAAGGATTTAGATATCAAACATCCGAAATCATCTAAAGTGAATAATTCTATATGGGTTATAGTCGATCACATTATAAATAAATCACACATTATTTATTATTAGATAAGATTTATATCCAGATTACCTTTGAGGAATTTATATAAATGAATTGGTAAGGTTTTTTAGAGTATAATATTCTATTATATATAATTAGGTTCTGATAATAACCTTGATGTAATGGTACAGGGTTTTGTAGGATCTATGTACATAGTTGATTTTTAGTACTTCTCTTCCTCCATTTAAAGATGGTTATTTTGAGTGAAAAAATAAACCCAAAACTATGTTTTGAGATCTTGTTCTATGGATTTTAATTGTGGTTAGGATCAACACATTCCTATATTTTAGTTTTCATGCAATAACATATTAAATAAAACATTTCATATGGATCACTCTGAATTCCACATATAAAAATAATTATAGAAACAAAACATTATGAGTTGATATTGGATAAATTAATCTATTTTGATATTATATAGTTAAGTAAAATATTTATATATTTAGTGACACTCCCTGAAACATCAAGGCATCACAAAGATGATATGAATTGTTTTTTTCAATAATTCACATGACCGCGAATTTGATGTTGATGAGATTTTTTTCAGTGAATATACCCCTTGAAATATATTATGATATTTAGAATGAGGGTAAATATAATACATAGTTATATTTTCCCTTTACAGACTCTTGATCTTCTAGGTATAATAGCATATCACTGAGAACGTCCACCAAACCACTCTATTGTTTCAAGATGTCTTTCATGTATCCCTCCAAATTTAGTATATACGACATCCTTCAAATGTAGTAAAATCATAGGTTATAAAACATGAACATGATATTCTATGTTAAGGATAACTATTAGAAATATTGTTTCATTATGATGATGTTGAACCAAACATCACAACTCACCTTCAGAATGTTGCATAATGAAATGAAAAATTTGAAGAAGATACAAGAGAGTAAGGTGTTGTAATGATTTTAACATATCATTATTAGTTTATATCATAGTGATGAATTTAATGTGAGAAATTCACTTTTAGGGGGTATAATGAATAACAAATATATATTTTTTAAATTAGTCTGATATCATTAATAATATGTGTTACATGAAACACCGAGTTCAAACAAAGTGCATGATAATTAAAAAATATGATTATGTGATAGTTATCACCTAGATAATATTGTAGAGGTTATGAATAAATAAATATAATAATGAAATTAATATTATTTAAACATTGCCAAAATGAATTATTTTTAATCGATTAACTATAAATGAATATAAAAAATAATTTGAATATAAAAAATTAATTTTTAAAAAAAGTTTTTTTATACCCACATATAATTTATATATTATTAAATTATGTAATTAAAAATTTTATAATTATTTACTTGAAATATATATTAAATTATTCATAAATTATTTTAACAAACATTTATTATGTTTCTTTGTATGGGATAATAATAAACAACGTTTTACGCTTAAATACATTTTTATAAAAAATATGACTTCTTAAAAAGTTTAATAATTGATTTAAAATAAATTTATTCCACTTATAGGTATTTAATTTGATAAAACTGATCAATATTTTAAACAAAGTGGTTTAAATTTCACAAATTGACCCTGTTTATATTTGGTCAATATGAATAGTAATCATTGTATGATTTATCACAACAGGGAAGTGTAAAATGGGTCAATCTTGGATAAAAAGAAGTTATAATGTTATAATATATAATATTAATTTTTATTTAATGAATTAAAATTTTCCTTTATCACCAAATACTAAATTTTTTTAGGGACATTTATCCACCCAAATGGCCATTTTTATATTTCAATCATAAACCCTACAAATTGTCAAACTATTTGATTTAAATGTCTCGAATGTTGTCACATGGGAAAAAAATAGTGACTAAATATCAATGATTATTTTAATTATTATAAAAATATTTTAATAATTGTAATTTATTTCTAATTTTTAGAAAACAATATATTTACCTTATATGATTACACGACACTACAAAATTATTTATTCTTGTTAAAAATTACACATATTTTGTAATAATATTAAAGGATATATAATATGATTCATTTATAGTGTTACATAAATTTATTAGATAAAATAAAATTATTAATGTAGTTTTTATGGATTATATTCAAAATCTAACATATAATTTATTACTTTTTGGTCCAAACAATTGAATAATCTCAAAATGAAAATTAATTTTATTTTATGAAAGTTATATTTTATTAAATTAATTAAAAAAAATATGAAAAGTGAAAAAATGGGGTATTATATGGTCCAAATTTCATCCAAATTTTATTTATATTTCTATATTTTCATTATATGCAATATTATAACCTCATAAGATTGAAAAAGATGATACCATGGTTGAAGTTAAAATATAAAAATTAAGCGGTTAAACCAAAATATAATGTTTATATTAACACATAAACATAAATAATATTTATTGATGGAAGAATTTCCACCTACTTCTCAGGTAGGTTATAATTTTATAATACTTGGATGAATATATCTTGATAATTTCTTAATTATATTTTATTCATTTTATTAATTCCATCTCTGTTATTTCCCACCCTTAAAAAGAAACCCCCTTTCTCCACTACATCACAACAAATTAATTATTATATATTAATAATCTTAAAAAACCTCTTATCAACATCCTTATCTACATTATATTAATTTTTTTCTTCTATAACACAATCCCTCAAATCCTTAATTAGAGATATAAATGTGTTCTTTCTAATTATAGGTAATCACCTTAAGTGATTAATTTCTTTTAAATACTTATTTTACATGATATAAAAATATTATATTATTCATAAGTAATAAATTAATTAATTTTAATTATATATTAATTTCATTATTATTATTAATAAACCACATTTATTCACCATTTTTTCATTAAATGGAATGAGAATGTAGTTATTGTGCATACACACATCTAAACATCTTCACATAGTGACATAATTCATTTCACATCCCAAACATTTATGGATGGTTATTTTGATGGGTTGAATTATATATATGGTATTTATTACATGATTATTATATTTGAATTATAATATCATATAAACCTTCTTACTATCTAAATCATTGGAAAATGATAACGTCACTCATGAGTATGTGTACACTACCACCATCACGAAGTGATACGATTCGTCTTATTTATTTATTTTTTAATTTTATGGAAATAAAAGTTACATTAATGTATATTTATGAAATATATATATATGATATAATAATTATTATTTAAATTTGAGTTAATACTTAACTATATTTCAATCCATTTATCATTAAAGTAAAACAATGTTCATGTGTACATACTACTTATTGTCTACATGAATGGTGTAATTCAATTTTCAATCTATATATTTATGGAGAAATATAATCATGTATATAAATAATATATATAACATATATATAATTATTTTGAAATTTTGGATGATGTAACACTGATAAAAATAGTATTATAAAAACATCGGGACCAAAACATAAATGATAAATGTTCCAGAGATCACATGGAATAGTGATTTCAATAAATAATTCTTAATAAACGATTGATAAAATAATATTAATAAATAAAATATGTTATGATATATATGACATTTTTTAGTAATATATGTATAATGAAACATTATTTATTATATTTGATGGTTTAGTGCATTCGAATATAGTCATTATTGAGGTATGGTATTTTTGTCTAACATTTATTTTTTTATGACACGTTCCATATTCATCAAATTTTTTTTGTCTGAAGAATAAAATTACCATAAATTTATTATAGGATTCATTATATAATTTTTATGTGGACATGTAGTAACAGATGATTTTATTTATTTCATGATTTTTTATTATTCGTCTTTTTCCAAAACGGTATGGTATTTATCTTACAATCTCATTGTTTGTCAGGATTGTTTGTGATAAGTTTCCAATGATGAAATCATATGATATATCACTAAAAACACAAGAATTGTTTCCCCAATAATTATTTATTGAGAATAAATATTTTCTTTTAATTTTCCTCACCTTATATACTAAATATACTGAAAATGTTTCCTATGGAAAATCAATGTTATTTATCTATTCTAATTAGAGTCATTTTTCTTCCATATTAATGTTTTAAAAAAATGATATATAATAGGTTATTAAAAATCTCCTATTATTTTAAATTAGTTTTTTCATAATTTTAAATATTTATGAAAATTAAAATTAAAATTTTCATTATTTTGGAAAATGTTGTACTTTTTAAATTTTTAATCAAATGTGAAATGATAATTTTATTTTATCTTATTTTTCATGAATATAATTTCATAATATCAAGAACTGTCATGGTTTTGAGACATTCATTAAAAGTTTTCAATGTTCTATTGAAAATAAATATTTTACCAAATAATTATGACATTTTATTTATTTTATAAAATTAATTTTTAAGTGAAAATGAAATTTTTTAATGAAATTTACCAATAATACTGTGATGAATATTAAATCCATGATAATATACATTGATGTTACATACTCATTATTATTGATATAATCCAAATATAACATCCTTATACTCTCTCTAGATTCTTAATTATAATGATTAAAATATGTTTATGAATCCTAATTGATTTCCATTGGTCATACTATAATGTAATGATGAACTTTATAAGTGACCTAATTCTCTTAAAATTGTTATGAAATTATGAAATATTTATAAAAAACTCTATTTATTTACATGTGTTCTTATATGATGAATGATAAATTATCTTATGGAATAAACAATAATTATTTTGATTTTGTGATGAGTGTTCCATATATATCCCTCTAATTCATTGAATAAATAATGATAACTAATGAGGTAAATATGATATGCATGAACATTATTTCATGTTCAAAAGTTCATTCAAGAACATTTCTTCTTGTAAATTTTAATAATCATTGTCTAATAATTAATTTTTATATGTTTCTGTTTTTTCACTGATTTATTTTCCATCAGATTTTTCATGGGGTTTTTTTTAAATGATCATAAATTTATATGTTAACAGATCATTCATTTACATAAGATTATAATTTTGCATAGTTCTATGAAAATATTATTTTTCTTTGTCTTGATTTCATTTCATTTAATTGATGATTGAACATTTTGATATTTATAAATGATCATTATGGTATAGGACTATATGTATTCAATAAACTCATGACTTATTTGAATTTTATGCTCTCATGGATCATGATATATTATTCCTTAAGGATTCTATTTTTTTAAATGAACATGATTTGTAACACGACTTATGGTTATAATGTATCATATGGAGGGTATGAATTTTAAATTTTATGATAATGTTCTCATGCAATTTTTATAATGTTATACAAATGTTATCATTAAGTAGTCCCTTGTTTACCCTTAATAATTATCTGAGCTCAACCATTAATATTTTTCCCTTTTCCTATGTTATGAAGGATATTTTATTGATTATATTCCTCAGAAGGATTCTATCTATGAATCACATAATTAGAGACACTTATGAACCAATTTTTATGCTTCAATTCTTTGAAATTAACTAGACCTATATGTTTCATGAATGAATTGTTCTATTATATAATAAATATTCATATAAAAATATTTAATATATATATATATATATTAAATTTATGGGTTTTTATTACCCAACATCATAAGGTGACCCAATAATGATGGATATTGAACCCCTCATCCCACCACTACCAAGCCATAGGTTAGCGACTAACATTGTTGCTATAAAAACTTAACATGTAGAAGAAATTACTCTCTATTGATATATAAGATCAGTATATATAGTATAATTGATCAATCAACTTTATTTAATAGTAAAAAATAATGTAACTAAAAAGATCTAAAAATACACATATAAAATAAAAAGCTACAAATAATCTCTAATGAAATACACAAAAAAGTCATATGGTAGGGACCTAATAACATTTCGAATGGTTCAAGCTAGTAATATCTAATAGGGTCCACATAGTCATACAAGAAACCTTAAAACAGTTAGTATATACATTGGGTGACCATACATGTATACTTTGTAGGATCATAACCAATGCCTTCAATGCACATGTGAAAATGGAATGATATTGAACCAGTGATCAAATTTTAGAAAAAATCACCCCAAAATAGGTTAACTAACCTATCCTAACCTCACCATGTGACACTGACTAAATATTTAATCAATATATAGTAATATAATAATATGTATAATAAGAAAAGGTAACTCGAACTACTGACTGATATATTTTCGTATATCACACCCCAATGTCATATATTTTAACAGTACAATGTCTTCTATAAAACCCAATATACTATGAAACCCACATGAAACTATCCATTGAATCACATCACACCCAAACCATATAAATATTATCCATCACACTATTTCAAATGTAAAAAAATTATATATCATATCACATCTCGACTACAATAATAACAACAATATAAGGTTATCAGGATCATAAAAGACATTATCCTTGTTCACTACTCATACCATGTATAACCCCTCAACATAATACATCAAAAAAATTATTAAAAAATCACCATAGAAATCTTTTGGAATATATAACTATGATTCCTTTAATATTAATATTTCTTGTATAAGAGAGTGGGGTAGACTTGGTAGCCAGACATCTATCCTCAACACATGGATGTTGGGAAAACACACACAACACATGATTTTTATAACACGGTGCCCAATGTTTCTATGGAGTTCATATAAATAATAGGGTAATATAAAATATATATATAATATCCATACATAATCCCAACTTATGTGTTCAAAAATAATTCATCTCCAAAACAATAAAATCACCCTCAAACATCAAAACAAACTCTAATTCCACTACTACCTCTAAATAAAAAACACTATACAGGAAGGAAATGTTCCACAAGAATCATTTAATATACATTATAAATATAATCCATTTATTATATTTCACATTTAAAATACATTTCATTTTATCATCCCATTTTTTTCACATATAAACATCAAACTAATTTAACCAAACAATCCTTATTATTTTAGTAATTCGTTATCCCTTTCATCCCATGTCATATAAATTTAATTGTTAACTAAATTACCATCATTATCAGAATACATGAAAATTATATCCCCTCGCAATATCAACCCATAATTCACCTGCCAAAAATCCTCACATTAACAAAATTTCAGAAGCACCACCACATCCTTATCACGACCTCCTCATACTCTAAATACATTAAACCTATTAGCCAAGAGTAGGGGTTTCCTTATTAATTTAGCATAAGATATAATTTATATAATAATTATTTACCAAATTATTTATATTTGGTATTCTATATGTATAAATGAATCTCATTTTACAATTGAAAAAAAATAAAACATAGTATTTTCTCTGATTGAATCCTTATTGTCTTTAGTATAAAACTATAAATAAATCAAAATACAAATCGTAGAATCCTGAGGAAGTCAATATAAGAAATAATTGATCAAAAATTATAAGTAATTGTATAAAAACAATATAATATATCATTAATATTTAAACATAATCAAAATGTATATGTAAATGTTGAAAAATATTCATTCAATCAGCTATTTAATTATATTATTTAAAAAATAAAATATCATAAAATAATTTTATATACATAATCACATGATCTTGAAACATAATCATTAATATTAATACTAACATCGTAATCCCATGGAATACTGATTACTAATATCAAAATGCGGTAATACATAACAACAGATATTATAACCATATAGCCAATGTCTCGTTCCACGACATCTTACATTAATGGGTAAGAAATTTGCTAAATACCAAGCTAGTTTGTATCATGAGATATAATGGTACAATGAAGAGATATATTTGTCACCTCTAATCACTAAATAATCCAATTAATTCATCATATATACATGTGAATGAAAATAACAAAATATTCATATTAGAAAAAATATAAAATGAGATTTTAATATGCTCCCAATCAATAAACATAATCATAAACTATTCGGAGTAATATAGAAAATAGAATCGAAATATTATATCCTAATAAATTGATTATAAACCATTTTGAAAAAAACAATAATTATATCATTATAAAATATTCCCAATGGATGAAAAGGTAAAATAAGTGTAGTTTTTTTATTAATAAGAATTCCAAAAAAAATATTTTTATTTTCTATGGAAAATATCCATTTCATGTTAAAAATCACATTTTAGAACCACATATAAAAAATAAATAAATATATTTCTCTGAATGTAACATTAGAAAAAATATAATGAATAAATAAACCATTAAATGGTCATGATTGTAGGAAATTTATTACATGTCACAAAAATAAAATTTATTTGTTTCTCATTTTTTATAAAATCCAATAGAACATTATTGGAAAAATTCATGATGATATCATTCAATGAAAATTTAAAAAGTAAAACATTGTAAAATTACTATAATAAATTAATTTAATACTATGAAATAGATTTTAGGAAAAAAATTTAGAAAACCTTTATTTGGGAGATAAATGGCTTCTACTCGAAGAGAGAATAGAAATGAAATTTTATTAAAAATAGTTTCCCAATAATTTTAAGTACGAACGATAAAAATATTGTAATATAACTAGATAAATTCATGATAATAAACTATTGATTAAAAATAAATGGATTTTTTTATTAAATAATCAAATAAATAATTTCAATGTAAATTAATGTATAAAAAATACCAATAAAATGAGATTAAATCATAAATATCATATTTTTTTTGAAAATACTAAATCATAAGCCCCAAAGAAAGAATAACATCAAATGATAACATAAGTACAATAAAGATAATTATATTCAATATATTTCATATGAAATGGGAAGTATATATGGCATAAAATCTATTTTTTGGTGATTATGGCATATGTCTCATGGATGGAAAAGTGGGACGAGAAACCCTATCTTCAAGGTAGACTTACTTGGAATGTGTATGAAATTCATGTATAATAAATATATACTTTCAATAAATTTACTACAAAAAATTAATCATATATTTCATAAGATATATTATTTACTTATATTCATTTTTTTCCTGTTTATTAACAACTCATTGTTATAAGCTTAGTTGCAGGTGAAAATTTCATCATTTTTCATATATTTTTTGGTCAAAATATTTTAGACTGTATACATTTTTCAAGGATTAATCAAATACATAATGTTAATATGATATAAATATTTGATATATTCATTTTATATGGATATATATTAGTCTATAAATGATATTTTTAGATAAGACTTTACACTTTTATAGGAGACGACAAACCGTACAAAGGCATGAACATTGTTTGCATTTTTATAATTAGTAGGAATGATAGAAAAGTAAATATTAAATACAATTTACATATTATTTTTTATATTATATATAGTATTTATATTAATTATATACACCCTTATTACAATCAATTTAAAATTCAAATAAAAAACATTTCACATCGTAACATGGAGGTGATAGTCCATATATAAGCAGGAGTAACATTATTGTATTAAAATGTGTAAGGAGGTAAGAAATTTGTTTTGATATTATATACATATAAGAATATATATGTAAAAATATCACATATATTCATTAATAATAACCTTACATCCTTTAATATAAATCATTAGTGAAATACAAACCATGACACTTCACGAAGTAGTAGTTCCTCGTACACAAGAGCTACATTGTTATATCCCCATGTAATGGACTCTTTGAAGGTATATGTTTTATAATAAATCCATAATTATTAAACTTTCACAAATAAAATATAAAAAAATAAATTCATTATTATATACATCCTTTATATGTGGTGATGGAATGAGAATTATATAGGTTCAAGATGTGGATGTGTGTCAGACACATAATCACAGGTTAGATCACCCATTTGATGGAAGTGGATTTCATAATATGTTACTAAATTAATATAATAACATATCATACTATATGAGATATGTTTTTATTATATTTTCACACATTAATAAGATTTTATAGAGCTGAAAGAAGATATGAAATATACAAAATGTCTAAGAATTTGCTTTCTTTATCGGAGTGCCTCATTATGTTTTTACCATAATATTTTACAGGAGTTGTTAATAATAACAAAAAGTCCCATAAGCTGTGTGGATGAAATTGGAGAAGGTATTTGGGCATGTATCAGATAATTTAATGGGGTTTGTATGTGTGATTTTGGGATAATTGTTGGTGGTCTCTTATATGTGGGGGAGAGGACACACATGGGTATTTTTTAATGATAAATTGATAAATAAGATTTTATAATTATTAATGTAGAAAAAAGGGTTTATTAAATTCCCTAATATGTCAAAATCACAAATATTTCCCTAAAATGTGTTTTTGAAATGTTTTATGTCAATTTAAACACTTATATACTTAGTTTAGGAACCTAATAAATCCATTTTTACCATAACACTGATAATTAATTTATAGAATTATCTTTATTATTTATATAAAAAAATTATGTTGGAATCATGTGATAATAATAATAATCCTTATACAATATATGTAATAAATTTATAAAAATATATTTCCTAAAATTAGATAATTTTAAATAAAAATTAAACCCACCGATATGCTGAAATATAGGGTTTCTAAGGAAATTAAATTCAAATTAATAAAAATATTTCTTATTATATTTATATATGAAACGTTTTCCAATAACCTAAATTAGTAAAATTATAACATAACTAAATAATTTTAATTTAAATAATTTTTTTTTTAAAAAATTTCCTATAAAAAACATAAACAAAAATGCTGTTTTCAATGAAAACCTTTATTTTTTTCCTCAAATTATTAATCTTTTCATATTATTCTAAATAACTCACACTAAGTTAAATATCATATTATTAATTGAAAAATATATTACTTTTTTCCAATAAATTTTCTATAAGTGGTAAAATTTAATATTAAAGTATAATTACAATGTGTTTGTAGACCACTTTTTAGAAAAATATTGTTTTTATATTACATTTATTTTTCATTAAAATGGATCTTATATTATTTCATTTCAATAAAAATCAATGTAACTTATTTTATATATTTATAATCCAGATAATTTATATTTTTTTATTAATTCTTATTCATACCCTCCAAGATAGTGTCTGAGATATAATGGTTATTTTTAAATAATGACATTTTAGTAGAGTATCGCGTTTCATTAAAAACTAGTCTTGTGAGCACAAAAAAAAATTAAAGATAGTAAATTTATTTAAAGATAAAAAATTTATTTAATGATAAATATATTTTAATGTATTGGGCTGTTGTATTATCTTATATGCTTTGTGTTTTATTTCATAAATGGTGTTTATCATGATGTAACTCTTTTAAAATATTTGGAAATTACATTCTACCCACCTAACGGAATTTTATACTTGAAATTTAATATTGATCTGAAAAATCAAGGAATTAAAATATGAAAAAACAATTCATTAAATCCCACATCATTCAATTAATTAATAAAATATAATCTCGATAAGAGAAAAAGGGATGTTTAATGTTCATCCAGGATAAAAAATTAATAGGATACCATATTAGAGAACATTATTGGGAAATGTAAATATAGACATAAAAGTGATTATTAATGTCTGATGATTAATAGAGAGTGATAGAAATCATATCCATGAGAGAGTCAATGACCAAAATAAATAAAATTTTTATGAGTAAAAAAACATTTATTCATAAAAATAAATGCAACAGTAAAACTATTTTGTCTGATGATATTTTTCCTAGAGAAGTGGTATTTTTTAAAAGTAATGATAGAGATCCCAAGATAATATATATACAATTTAATCCTTTGCGTTTTCTTTGATTAATTTAGACATCATTTATCAGTTCAAGGAATGAATATACATGATAATTTCGTTTATTCTTAATGAACTTAAATTAAAATTAAATAGAATATATGATCAATAAAATGTGAAAATTATTTCAGAATATCAATAACTATTTACTAAAATAAAAATGGAGAACAAAATTCATCAATTATGAATAATCAACAACTAAACCTCAATTGTGACACCAAATTAACTACATAATTAATTTTATAATTATTTTTTATCAATTTGAACATCACGTAGGTATTTTTTAGGTGAATCGCCCTTATCACCCTTAAGTTTTATTTTCATGACCTATGGCTTTGCTGAATGTGATGGGTTGTCCCCAAGTATGCGTGTTTTTCATTTTCCAAAACATTATTAATATTATTCCTATAATGTTACAAAATTGTATTAACCTATAATAAATTATTCATAATATGTAATAGAAAAAAAGTTTAAGAATCATTCATAATAACAACACTATAATTATTATATCAATATAAAGAATATATTATATGGTATCATCCATCAATTTTGTGTCTTCCCTGAATACCAACATTCTAATGAATCACATATGCAATTCATTAGTACCATTGAACATATTCAATCAAATCCAAAACTAAAACATACTACATTACAATTTATAAAAATTTTAGAGTTAATATAAACAAAATATAATTGAAAAAAGCTCATATATCATAATTTTTTAAACCAATCATAAGAACATAAATCATTTCTCCTCAAATGTAGTAATAGAAATTTTTTTATGTTATTCCATTATCTTATCTTGAGGTATATTTACATTTCACATATGGAATTGATTTTAATATTTATACATATCATTATTATAAAAAAATCAAAATTAGAAGATTATTTATCTACCATATATTCATGAGAATGACTTCATATCTGTCTACAATTGTAGAAGAATCTCATTACCATCAATATATTATTAGACTGTTTGTTTCCACAATTACCTTCTTTCCAATTTCTAGAATTTTTACTTCCACCCACTTTCCTCTAACCTCCATTCAAATCCAAAAGACATGGATAAGACTTTTTCTCTATATATACGGCATGATACTGTATCCTTGAATGATGATAATGTTTGGGTGAATAGTTCAGTTAAAAAATTGGATTATTCCCATAAAAAAGTGGTTGATATTTCTCTTTGGATTATGTATATAATCTTCCATATATCTTGTTAGCATTATAAATTTATATTCATACATAGAAACATTTTCATAATCCTTTTGTATTAGAATGATGAAATTTATCTAAATATTCGAATGTTTATCATGAGTAAAATACTTTTCTAATATAATTAACATAAAATCAGTATATTCCATGTTAGTTATTTAAATTCATCCACAATTTATAGAATTAATGACAGCTGTTTATTTTATTATCCTTATAGATCATAAACCATCATGGAATATTTTCCACATACATTATACTTGAGAGAATTAAATATATTTTATGTTGAACTTACCCATTTCATAGCTATATAGATATTTATATTCCCATTAAATGATGTTCTTTCTTGATTCATAATGTTTTTTATTATTTTTACAGAAAATTAGGGAACAATATGCTACTCTATATTAGTATGTTAATTACTCCAAACATAATTAAATTCCCCCAATATAGTTATAATTTGATCAAATCTTAGTCTATCTCTAACTACATCTTTATTAAGTATTCCCGAGGGAAAATCTATACATTGAGAATGAAAATTGATGTTCATTTCATTCCTTCTACTAGGCTCCATTTCTAAATAGTGTGATACAATGGATTATAATAAAAAGTTATCATCCATATTAAATAATCCCGAAAATAGTGAAACAATGAACAAAATTGAAAATTTTATTCCAGAATAATATCATAATCATTAAAAAGGGTTAAAGGGGAATGTTTTCAAATAATAAAAACATGCATAAATCCTTCATAATAGTTTATAATGAAAGTGTTAATTATACAGTGAATGTTCCCCGAGAGTAACAAACTAGCCAAGTAGCAAGGCCAGTTGTCATGGTCTAGGTTATATATGATTCATTCATGATGATCCTTTTTTGAGTTATTACTATTAAGTACATATGTTCTAGAAAAAATCAACTTATAGTATCTTATAATAGATTTATTTCTAGGAAACACACACAATATTACCCTTAAGAACATTATGATGTTATTCAATACATAACCACAACATCAATAATATTCTTTGTAATATTATCCATGTTTTCCCTAATATTATTCCCCGTATTACTTATATAATTAACCATAAAACAACTATATGGACTCTGACCCTAGTATCCTGTTGTCATTTGTTACTTTATTAAATTTTCTTAACATATTAGGAATAAAATCCTAGAGGATCAAGTAGTTTAGTATTCTTGTTAATAGAGATACAAACTAGAATTTAATTTTAATTTTAGGAATCATAAAATAAAATAATCTATTTTCATTGAGTGAATAATTATTTCCTCTATAATAACCTTATATATAATTTCTATCACACATCTTGGCATCATGGGGAATGGAACATAAGAAAGGGGTGATATCAAATTTTCAATAATGGTATCAATATAGTGTAATATATCATGAAGAAATTTGTATAATAAATATGGAATGGTAAATAACTAAAATTTATTTCATAGGATTAATTAATTGTGTAAAATATGGAAGAAAATAATGATGATGAAATAATTCCACATAAAAAATCACACGATAATTATTGTTAACAATGGATATTATTACTAATAAAATAATGATATGAAACATCAATAACAAATTTCATAATGATGAAATGAATAATATCATAGATTATTACCATAATTTCAAGTCCATATTCCAAAAAATATTACATAATAAATAAGGCCTATGTCAAAAAAAAACCAATATAGTTTTTCTAATGAGGCCTATTGATTGATCTATAATTTATAGACAACACCAACCATCACATAACACTTCCAATGAATTACATAGATGAAATGGTTGAAACATTTTGAACATAAACAATTATATTGAAAATAAAAGTAAAAAATGTTAGTACTTTAGATAATCAATAAATATAGTCACAAACTATTTAGAGTAGTATGGAAAATGAATCAAAATACTATATACCAGTCAATTAATCATAAAAAATCCACTGTAATAATAATTATGGAAACATTACAACATATTACCAAAACATAATAATATAATATGATATATTTATCATTGATGAATAGAAACACCCTAAAAATTCCATTAAAAACATTATTTTGGAAAATATCCTTTCATATATAGAATCAACATTTAAAATAATAAGTTGAAAATTTTGAAAATAATTTTCATAAAAAAATTTATTGCTTAAAACTAATATTTAAAATATTGATATTTCATGATGGTTAGAAATTTCATATATGTCAAATATGGTAAAAAGGATTCCTTTCACATTTTTGGTAAAAGAGAAAGATGTAATGTTTAAAAAATTACATGAATATTCCTTTATAAAATATACAAATAAGTAATAACTAGAAATAAAATATTTAATAATTAATTAGGAAATTTATATAATAATTTTTGAATAATTTGTAGAAAACATAGATTTGGAAGAACAATAATTTACCACTGAAGATAGAAACGAATTAAGATTTTATTAAAAACATTTTGAAAATAATTTTATCAACAAATTAGAGGAATATGGTATGATTTCTTAAAAAAATAATTAATATTCATACTATAAAATAATATATGCATTTTACTAGAGATGAATTAAATAATTTCATTCAGGTTGAATTTTTGTACAAAAAGTCCTAATTAAAATGAGATAGAAATATAAATATCATACTACTTTTATAACATGTAAATCAAAATACCCATGAAAGAAATAAAATAAAATGAAATTTAAAATATCATGAATAAAAATAGATTCATTATTTAATAAAAAAATTTGAAATTATATAATCCACATAAAGGAATATGTGGTGAATATGGACTATGACACACAAAGTAAAAGATTGATAGAAAACCCCAACATCATATTCAACTTACTTCATGTGTTTCTGAAAATCAAGTATAATGATTTAGATTATTTATAAATTTATTAATGAAACATTTTTATATATTTCATACAAAATATGGTTTAATTATATATTTTTATTAGCTATTTGTTAAAAATTATTTGTCAAATTCAACTTTCTGGGTGCTAATTGCATCATTTTTCATGTTTGTATAAGTTTGGTAGTTTAATTAAACTAAATTTGGTAATGGATTCATAATATAATAAATTTAAGCATGATAAAATATCATATATATAAAATAGATATTTATTTATAGTAATCTATAATATTTATTGATTAAAAATTGATTTCATCATTCATTGATATGTAAGTTCTTACGCACTGATGAATGATATTTCCATTATTTTCAAATAATAAAATGAAAGGAATTTAAATATTTATTCACTTCTATATAATCCATCTGATTTAGTATATATAATTTATTTAAATTATAGATATCATTATTACAAACCATTTAAAAATAAAAAGAAATACATTTCACATTGGTACGTGGATGCGGCAGTCTACGAAAACACATCAATGAAATTATTGTTTTCCAATTGATTATAAAGGTATGAAAATTTGTTTCATACTATAATTAGAACAATATTGATGTCCTAAAATACAAATATATTCATTAATTTAAACCTTTCTACATTATAAGTGAATCGTAAGCAAGAAAAAGAATCACAACACTTCACGAGGCACCATTCTACTATACACATGAGCATCGTTATCATATCCCCCATGGAATGGATATTAAGAATTAATATGTGATATCATTAAATGTGTTTTATAATAATTTCATAACTAGCATATAAAAATTTTGAATCCATCATCATATACATCCATTATAGTTTGTGGTGGAAGGAATATTACATCGTCTCGTAAAGTTGTTTCCAGCCGTAATCATGATCAACAATTTCATTTCATATTTCATAAAAGTGGAAATGGATATATATAATTAAATTAATTTAATAAAATATAATTATACATTAATAATATTTAAATGTAATATTATTTTTTCTTATAATTTTATGTAATTTAACCATGATGTTAAACAGAAATGATTGTTTCTGTATTTTAACACTTCTCTAGAGATCCTCTTTAGGGTTATACATGAATCCTTAATATGAGTTATTTATAGTCTAAATAATTCCTTTAGGATGTGGGGAGATAATTAAGGAAGCTATGATTTGTCTATATTTCATGATATAATGAATTTTTGATGTGTGAAGAGGGTAGAAGAGGGTGTTTCTTTTTTATGTGGTGAAGAGGACATAGATAGAATTTTTGAAAGGAAAAAAGTTATATCCATATTTTTTATCAATCTAAAAGCCTCCAAATTAAGATAATATTATGCCACAGACGTGAAAAAAAATAAATTTCTCTATAAAAATGTGTTTGAACGGTTTTAGTTTCATTTAAACCCTAATATTCTTAGTTTAACGATTGGTAAATACATTTTTACCAGGACTAAGGTATTTAATTTTCTTTATTTTTAAAATTCATTATAGTCAAAAAAATATGTTGACCCTATAAGAAACTATATATTATATTATTAAAAATATGTATTACATTTTCCAAAATTCAGTTTATTGTAATTCTACAATTCAATATAAAATTAAACACACAAACAAGTAAAAATAATGAGTTTTCCAATGAAAGTCATTGAAATGATTTAAAAAATTTTATATCTAAATTAAAAATTATATTTATTAAATTTTTTGATATTGGTTAAATTTTAAATAATATAACTAATATTACAGTAATTAAAATTTAAAAAATAATTAATCCTTGAAAAAAAAATTAAACAAATAGGTAGTTTTCAATAAACACGTTTATTTTCACTATTCATTAAAAATTTATTCTCTTCCAAAAAATTTAAAAAATTCACTCTAAGTAAATTATTGATTTGATGATTCAAAATAGGAAGTAAATTTTTTCAATTTTTCTATAAATTTATAATTAATTAATATTATATTATTATATAAAAAAAATACTAGACCACCTTTTAGGAAAGTTCAGTTATTTAGATTACATATTTTTATTTCAAGTGGTTCAAATTTTATTTCTTTGTTATATAGAAAACTTGAATTTATGTTATACATGTGTAAACCATATTATTTTCATAATTTTTCTTTTTTATTAATATGTTCCAAAATAACTATTATGTTAAAATGATCATGAATAGATAATAATTTATTAATATTATATAATGTTTTGATTAAATTTGATGCTTCATGCATCTAAAGTTATCAGAGAGATTTGATTTATTTAAAAATAAATATATCACAATGGTTAGCAGGGTTACATTCTCTTATAATCCTTATTTTTCATGTCACATATGCTATCATATATGATGTTTCTCTTTTAAAATATCTTGGAATTAATGATACCTTTCCCACATATCATCACAACATACACACACAACAGTAACACACATACTAAAAAACATCACATATTCAAGTCATATTATTCAATGAAATTATGGCTATTATACAAATTTTTTTCATGGTAATTCTTATTTTATAAATTATTCATGTTGATATACATTTTTTATCAAAATATATTTAATTTCCCAATTCCATCTAAGGTGATATAAAACAACAACATAATGATGTTTAATAATCAAAATAACAAAAGTGAATAAAAATCCCCAAAAGCGGTCAATTATTTCTTCGGAATAAAGAACTTACAAACACAATATAAAATTATATTAAATTTATATAACATGTTATTTAATTCCCTATAAAATTTTATTTCGATTAAACTAGTTCATTCTCTTCATTATATATGTTCATATTTTATTGTCAAAGATAAAATAGGGAATAATCCTTCCAACCTGAAACAAAAAGTTAAGAAAATAAGGATACACTTCTTAAAAAGACCTTTCTGATTCATTTCACAATGTTGATTATTTTGAAAGGTCACAACTGGCCACCAAAATGATAAGAACACCCTTACCAACTACTAACAAAAAACACATAATTACCAATAATAAATAAAATTAAATTATGTCTTCCATTGGAGTATAATGTACCATGCTGAGTGTGAATAAGGAAAAAAATAAAGGGAAAGAGAGAAATTTACTTAAAACCTCCACGGATTTACCCGCATCATCGTGGTTAAAATCCACTAGAATAGGGTTGAATTTCTTAATTTAAATAAATGTAGGATTCCCATAAATAGTGATAAATGATATAAGTGTTTTGGGGTTAGAAGGGAAATAGGATGTTTATAAACAATTTTCAAAACAAAATAACATGGGGTAGGATAACCCTCCATGGAATAGAATTTCTAAAAAGATCTAGACCATAAAATGGTGAAAGGGAGCACTATACAACAATGCTATACAATAATTCCTATAAGAATCATGGTCATATATTTGATAAAATAAGGCTAATGACCAGAGTGCACTAAAGGGAACTATTCCACAGAACATGACAATAAGATGGTGTATATTGCAACATAGATCCCCAAATCATATACACTGAAATGATAAGAAACCCCCAAAGACTCACCTTATACTATATGATATATCTATGGTTACCATGCCAAATCTATTCCCAGAATGGAATAATATATAAAGCTATCCAATGAGACACTATGTAGCAATCTTCCACTCGATGTCGGAAAACACAAAAGAAAAACCAGAAACAACATCACTACACAACAAAACACAGAAAACAATTCTTCATCCCTACTCTATGGTGAAATTTTCTAAAATTTTTTGTTCTAAAAAATTAATCTTCTTACCTAACCTAATTCATATCCATCCTAACCACACTTCCACTAATATCCTTACGGCGTAGCCTCATGCTCAATGTCATAGAACTCCCTTTGTCGATGTTCTCAACTGCACTCATCCTTTCACACTCTAAACTCCTCTATACATCCCTCGTATACCTACATTACCAAAATTACAAAAAAAAAATATGGTTGAAGGTCCTAAAAATTATAGTATTATTTCTAAAATATATTTAATGATAAGAAAATATTTTTTTTTGTAAAAAATAATTTCCCACTAAAAACAATATTTTCAAATAATTATCATAAATTAAAAATAATTAAATTTGAAAATATAAATTCCAAATAAGAATTAATTAAAACAAATTTTATTATAAAAATTAATTAAATAATATTTTAATAAAAAATTTAAAATATTTTGGTGAGAATTTTTCATTACAAACACCAAGTTAATCACTAAATAATTATGATTTTATTTTATAAAAAATATTAAGTCATAGTAAATTTTATTATATTATTTCATATATAAATATATTATATATTATCACAAAGATACTTTAGCGATTCTTATATTAATTTATTAGGATATCACGACCTTAATTTTAGTCTTTGTGGAGAAAAATATTGAAATATGAATTGTATAGTGGAATAATTTTTTTTTTAAATCTTGAGCTATTGAAATTAGTGTCCCAAGACTGTAAGGATATATATGGTCTCCTATGGTGTATTCATGAGTTAAATATTTTTTTCAATAAACGAGATTTTAATGAGAGGGAAAATGGTTTAGAAGGATATTGTATAACATAGTTAAATGGGATAAACCAAAAGTGTCAGGGGTTTAGAATTTTAGGGGTAATCCTATGATTAATAAAATATACACCCCTTGTGATATTTTATATTTTTATATTATTATTATTATTATTTTTGGTAAAAATATGGAAATCCAATGATTTGGATTAGTATATTTTTAGTGAAAAGTTATATTTCGGAAAAATGATTTTATATTTATTGGACATAAGTACAAAGGGATTGACAAGATTTCAGTTTAATATGATTCATGATGTTAATATGGATTATTGGGATAAATGGGTTATCATATTTTGGGATATTTATTTTATCATTTAAAAAATCATTCTAATAAAATTATATGTAGTGACTAAGTTTAACATCTAAATATTTATAAAATATATTAATTCAAATTAATTTAAATTATTTATCATATTTTTTTACACACTGTATAGATTTTATGTTTCAACACTCAAAATAGCTGGTTTATCTTGTGTTTCACCCAAGACCAAGTTATACTGAACAATTATATAGAATTAATATTATTATTTAATACGGAAGTTATACATCTTTTAATACAGAAATTATTTTAAATAATTTTTTTTTTCAATTTTATTTTTCATGTATGACAGTATAATCATCATTTATGAAAACTGAATATCAAAATTTACTTTTTGTTAATTGATTTTATTTTTTATATAAGATTCATTTTTTGAGAAATAATGAAAAATATTACTTTTTTGTTGAAAAATAAATTGTAATTTGATTATTTATCTATAAAAATCATATTTTAAATCATATATTTTATCAAAATAGATCAATAATATATTTATTAATCCGATTTAGTTCATTAGAATCATTTTTTATAGTAAATTTATAAATAATGACATAATGACGGTTTTATTATTTTCACATTAAAAACTAATCTTTTTCACCACATTTGTGGGATTATTTTTCAATTTAATATTTACACTTATATGAATTTAATTTTTAAAAATAGACTTAAATGGTTGTAATCAATGTGAATTTTTTTTTCTAATATGATTAACATACTTTATAGAAAAACAATATTAGTGAATGTGAATAAAATAAATTACAACGATTACGAAAAAATTAACTTTAACAAGGGTCTAAACCATAATCATATATGCACAACTAACCACTAAAATTATCCAAAATCTATTGAATGGAAATATTTTGTACAGAAACTACCTTAGTTCGAATTTTAAGAGATATTGGGAGGAATGTTCAATAAAGTAATTGATATAATAAGTTATGTAATGTAAAGGACACAAATTTTACCCTCCTTAATTTTAATTCCTCAAATGCTTTAGATTATGGAAGACGCAACATAATTTCAGTTATTAGAATCATTTTGAATATTAAATGAATTTAATTTATCATATTTGTTTAATTTTAAATTTTAGATATTATATACATAAAATAAATCATAATAAACCCTAACACATTTATTATTTAGTTAATAATAGAATAAAATAAATGATGATAAAAACATTAAAAGTAATGTAAATACATTGAATTTTTGAGTTCCATTGTTTTTAATGTAAATATATCATGTTATATAGATGTGAACATAGTATAATATAATTACATTAATTTTTTTTCTATATTGAAATTTAATTTAATTAATTAATGTCCAAATTGAAATTAATGTTATTTTATAATAAATGTAATTTTATTAAAATAATTAAACAAACTAAAAATCCTATATTCTAAAATTTATTTTGATATGTTAATAAATATAATTTATTTTCTTATAGTGGACAAATTTTTATTCTATAATAAACATATTTACCCACATATAGTTAAGCCTTTGTTATCAGGGTTCGAGTTAAATACATGTTTTGTGCATTACATGCCCATTTTTTAAATATAATTTACAACACATATGATATTATTATTAAAAAAAAGATATTATATTTAGAATTTTTTGGGTATATTTTTAATTTTCAATATCATGTTAAATTTTATTTAATGGTCAAATTACAGATAATTTTTAACTAGTAGCTTTAATAAAAACTAAAATGAAAAAATAACGAAACATAATGAATAAGGAACAAAATAATAAAAATTATATTATTAATTTTGTTTTGGAGATTTATATTGACCTAAAATTAACATAAATACACTATTTTACCATTTTTTATGCTAATGATGTAAGGGATACCTCCAAATTAAAAGTACATTTTTGTATTTACAAGAACACCACTCCCTATTCATTATAAAAAGGAATTCAATTTTCTTATTCCTCACCTATATCAAGAAATATTGGATTAAAAAAATGCTTCCCAAATAGTTTACTAATGAATATTCCATCAATATAAGAGCCTCATCTTCTAAATAATGAAAACAAAGGATTCCCTTTGGTGCTATCACATAGCTGTTACCCGAAAAAAGAGGTAACTATTAAATATGAATTTTTTGTTTTATTTGTTTCTCAACCAATTAAATTATTATTATTAGAAGATTTTGTAAATAAATAATTATTCAAAATATAAAGAAGTTTTTTTATGGATTTGACATATATCTAAACACACCTCCACCAAATGGGTAATGAATATACTATTCATGTATGGTGAACTACTGCATCACATAACGACAACGTTCACTTTTTCATTACCACCTCTCATGGTTGGAAATTATGATGTAAATTATATTCTTACATGATAATATATATATATATATATATTATTTAAGATGTATTTAAACTTATTTAATTGTCATATACCCACATACCATCATGATTGTCTTTTTTTGTAAATATGACAATGTCGTTTGTGGACGTGTGGTCCACCGCCTCCTGAAAACAATTTAACAAGTTCACATATTTCATGGAATAAATTAAAAAATATTATGACTAAAATTATGTGAAATAAGTGAAATTAAAATTTTACTATAGAAATAATTACCATTCTATATATGTAATATATCTGATTCTCTCACACCCCGATCATGATTTATTAATTATTTAATTATATCTAGTTTTTTCTTTGAATATCGGGTCGAACACTTTTTAAAATTTTAAAAATTTTAGGTCTCCTGTAAATGCGCACGACTAGCGCACGATTGACCACCCATGTGGCCAAATTGTGCGCTATTCTCCAGGTTTTTGAAAAATAAAAATAAAAATAAAGGAATATGTAAAAAAAATGTTTTAATAGAAATAATAATAATGATAATATTATTATTTTGATTAATATTTTGATAATAATAATAATAATAATTATTATTATGTTTAAATTATTATTATTATTATTATTATTTATTTGTTTTTTTAAACCCTTTACTTGTCCACCCCTCACCCATGCGACCCGCTCCCCATTTCTCCCCCCACCAGCCGAAACTTTCGGTGCACACCCTAATCTTAACTGTCGCTCACCCCTCCCCATGCCTTCCTCCAGCGCATGCCTCCTCCGGCGCGACACCCCCGTGCGGCGCGAGCTCCTGGCCATCTCACCTTGGCTTCGTGTTCGGGGCGACCTCCCGGCCAGCTCCCCTAGCTCCGTATACGGAACGGCCTCCTGGAGAGCTCACCCTGGCTCCGTGTGCGGCGCGGCCTCCCGACCAACCCCCCTACGCTCCGGCGGCTTCCTCCCCTCTTCATGCCCGACTTTCCGACCTCCCCTCACCGCACCCCGATGACTTAGACTCCGTGCGATGCCTTTACCTCTGGTCAGTAGCATTGCACGCACCTCCCTCATGGCCAGCGGGACTCACACACCCTCCTCTTTGCCGGAAAACCCTGGTCGCACCTCCCCTTCTTATTCTGATGGGTCTAGCCGGCAGGACGCCTTCCGACACTTTATCTCTTGCTCGGACAGCTTCTCTGACCCCTTTCAGTAGGTGTACTATACCTCAGTTGATAGTTTTTTTAATTTTATTGAGTTGCAATTTGGGTTTTGGTTTGGTGTTTGGTTCATTTTTTGTGTCATTGATTTGATTTCTTGTTTTTAAGGATTAATTGCGTTGTTTGAGTTTTGGTTGTCATGTAGTGGAGTTTGCGCACTGCGTTTGCGAACTTTTGATACCGAAGGTATGTGTTTCCGTATATATGTGTTGTTTGATGAATTAATTTTCTTATTTAATTAATTTAGTATATTCATTGATTAGTTTTCATAGTGAGAATATAGTTTCAGTTAAATTTTAATATGATTTCGATGTGTTTCGTACTGTTTTTATTTAATATTAATGTTTTGTATCTATGAAAACCCATGTTGAACTGTTAAAATAGTTCTTTATAAATTGTGCAGTTAATTAGTTATTATGTGAAAAGGGTGAAGTTGATGTTTTAGTGTAGCGTCTATGTGCGTGTAGTCATAAAATAAATTTTGATTAAGTCTTTGTCATTTTGAGTCATTCGGTGCATTTTGAAAACTGCTTAATAAATTTCCCAGCAGTTTATTGAATTATGAAAATGGTCATTTTAATTATGCAGTTGGTTATTTGAATTGTGGGGGTGATGCAGATGGATTTTTCAAAGGTTTTTATTGTGCGTCATTTTTCAAAATGGAATTGGGGTTTGTGCGTGTGTATTGTTGTGCATGCCTCAACATGTATTGTAAATTCTTTTAAATTATGTAAGATATGTTTTAATGTCTATTTTTTGTAAATTTGGTTTCAAAGTGGCTTCCCAACCTGAAGTTGAGTGTGTCATTGGCACGAGTCTTTGATGTGTTATTTTGAAGTGTTTTTAATAATTGTGCTACTGATTTATTAAATGGAGTTCTATTGCAAAACATGTTTGGATAATGTTTTTAGTGTGAGTTTGTTTCTAAAAAGGGGATTTTGGGTATTTTCTTGGTGTGAGGCTATGAGGTGATTCCTTGGGATGTTTTATAAATTATTTAATGGTTTATTTAAATTGTCTGAATGGTGAAAAACTAGTTTTGGAAATGGTTTAAATAATGGAATGCATGTTTTGGAATTGGCTCTGGTTTATGTGACCATTTGAAATTGCCTTTGGAAATAGTTAAATTGATTATGTTCTTTTCTTTTAATATTTTTAATGGGTTTTATGAGTTATGTAAGTGGCGTGTTATTGGTGCAGACCCTTAGTGTGTCATTTTGAAATGTTTTACAGATTGTTTATGTGTTTAATTTTTTTATTAAATTAATTTTGTAGTGCGTTGGGCCTCGCTACGATGGATTGGGGCCGCGAGATTGAAGTATCCTACATGTACATGCATAGGGTAAGACATATATATATATATATATTCCCTCCTTGTACATATTCCCTCATGGCGAGGGGAATACGTGCAATGCAGCTAGGGGTGTGTATATATATATATATATGCATAAATGGATGTGCGTGTATGAGTCAAATATGGGTTCGAGTAGTCGTCGACAATAACGACATGTTTGAGGTAGGACCTCTATGCCTATACCTTTAATTTGAGATTCATAATTTCTTGGTTGTTTTAAAAATATGCTTTACATTTATGCTATATAAACATGCTATGAAATCAGGTTACGGTTGGTAGAAATTATTATGCCATTGCTTTGGAAATTGAAATGTATTTTTAATGCTATCGGTCATAAGTGACCTTTTCGTGAAAAATTGTTTTCTTAAGGGGTTTTGAATTAGTAATGTGTATTCCTAAAGGTGTTTGGACTTTTAACAGTTAATTTTAAAAAGTATCCCCTTTATGTAATAAAGCCCGTTTGGAACCATAAGAATGTTTTATGAAAAAGAAAAACCTCTCTTGAGGCACACCCCCTTGGTTTTAGATAATTATTTGTATATTGGAAGTGTTATGATGTGCCTAAAGTTAATGTTTATGCATTGTGTGACATGAAAGAGGGGGAATGCGATTAAGGAGGGATAAAAATGGTGAGATGTTGAGTGAGTTTTAGAAAAATAAAGTGTTATGTATATATATGTTTTCTTGATAAAGAAAAATCACCGCTACTTGAAATAGAGCACAATGGGAAACCTGGGTATCTAGGTGGGTGACCAGGACTAGAACGCTAAATGACCCAACATGAGTTTGTCCTGGTTCTTCTAGAAAGATTGACGCAAAAACACTAACTAAACATATGAATTCTGAGGGTCGTGGTCTTCTAAGACTCGTTTTCTGAGGTTCGTGGTCTTCTAAGCCACATTTTATGAGGCTCGTGGTCTTCTAAGCCACGTTTTATGGAGGAACGTGGTCTCCAGGTTCCCACTTGTTATATATGCGTATAGGGTTTATCCATGGTGGTCATTTGTGACATGCTGCTAGCGATGCAACTTTCTTTTTAGTTGTTTCATACTTGATGTCTTTTTGTGAAAACCATATTTTAATCCAAACTGGTTTCTTCTCATTTGAAACATTAATGCATGCTTGAAACCTATTTAGAAAATACAGTGGGAGTGAAATTCTTTACATGATAATGCAAACTCGTTACATTAATTTTAAAAGAAGGAAAACACTAATTTATTATATCTTATTTTTTTCAAATTTGCAAGATTGGATTTCTTACTAAAGGTAGGGGCATAGGACATGGTTACATTTTTGGCATTCCTACTGAGCATCTCGGTGCTCACGCCTAATTTACTTTTCAGTTGCAGGTTTCAGTCTAGGATCGCTTTTGGGAGTGAGTGTGGTTGACGTACCGTGGTGATCCACAGGGTCACCGGAGGTATGTCACGTTGCTTTGCTTATTCCTTCTTCCGCTGCCATGTTGTTTAGTTTATTTTTCTTTATTATCTGCTTGTTCAGTTTATGTTTAGTTACCTTTGTTATGGGCCAATTTGTTCCCAACTGGTTTGTTTTGATGCCCTACACTAGTTGCCAGCCCCTGGGGATCGGGGATGCCCTTCGGGCCATGTCACGAACCAGGCCGGTGCCGGGTTGGATGATGACCCGACCTGGATTGTGACAAAATTGTATCATAGGAGGCCCTTGTTATTTGGGGTGTTAGGTATCTTGGTGATTAGGTGTGTCAGAACTTGAGAGGCAGGTGCGGGAAGGACTTCATGAACCCTTTCCCGTCCCGAGACTCGAGTTACCAGGGGTAGTATGGGATTTTAGTTTTTATTTTGGTATGGTCTGTGTGGATGAGGGATGGGAAGGGAAGTGATCCGGTATTACGCGATGAGCCTGCATGGAGTAGCGACCCATGTACAGCCCGAGTGCACGATTCAAGATACTTCTTGTGATGGATTCCCGCTCAGAGCATGGTCTGCTAAGCCGTGTTACCGGGTTGGAATAGCCACTAGTCCCTTATTTTTGGAAATTTTGATGCGAGTTATGTTTGACCTTCATTTTTGTTGGTGGGAGTAGGTCTCAAAAATGAAAATGGATTTTTGTGAAGGTGTTTTCAAAATGGAATGTGTTTGTTGGAGAGGAAAGTGGGTTTTGAAATGAATTTTTTTTTGGAATTTGGAATTGTGATTCTTTATCGATCAGTGACTTTCACAAAATTGGTTGGGAATTTTTTCTTTGTGCTTAATGGTCTATTTTGGAAATGAGATGTGTCTTGAATTGACAGTTGGTATTCCTAGTAGTGATCACATACATTGAGGTATGCATGTGGCAAGTGGGGAAATTGGTGATGTGAGTGGATTGGTTCTTGATCTAGCACATGGATATGTATGTGTGAGACTTCATGGGATACCGATGGTGGATATTTAAGTTGTTTTGTTTGATGAATGATGGATTTCAAAAAGGGTTTTTCAAATATTTATAAAAGTGAGTGAGAAAATTTTTAGCGTTCTATTTTCGTGTTGGGTATTCATTTTCGTGGGTTCTTGGTTTTGACATATTGAAATGTGGTTGGAATAGTGATTTGAGGTTGAGATTTCATTTGTGATAGAGGTGTGGAATTCTGATTTATGATGAGTTTTGATTCAGATTTGTGCCTCTTGTTTTTGAGTATGCTGCCTAAAAAAGTCCCAGAAGATTCTAGTGAGCCTCTTATAGTTGTTGGTTCTTCCAAGACTCTTAGCGGAGTGATGGAATTGAAATATTTTCGGTTATTTTCCAGCTTCTATGGTGATCATGATCTATTAAAGGTAGAGGACTGGAATGGTGAAATCGTTGGTATTTTCAGGTTATTGGGAACTCCCAGGGCTATGATAGTTCGTGTTGGTTTGGGTTCGTTTGAAGGTGCAACTTTTTTATTGGTAGAAAAGATAATCCTAGTGTCGTTGCATGATGGTATATCATGGAAGGTGTTTAAGACCACTCTCATTAGATGGTTTATACCTGAGGAAGTAAAGGCGAGGAAAGTGGATGAACTAGTGGGTGTCGAGTAAGGCCAAAAAGAAGTGAAGGCCTACATGGGGAATTCCAAGGGATTGATTCCATTTTCTCTAGAGGTGGCGTCGTGGAATCAGTTAAAGTTTCTATTGTGTGGGGTCTTTGTCTAGGGTTCCAGGACCTTTTCTTTTTGGTGTTCGACAAGGTTCCCCATCCGGTGACAAGAGAGAACCGGAGGAACCTGTCTCAGACAAGTCTTCTTGTCAAATCCATCTAATATTAGTTGGGCCACCACCTTGTTTCCTTCTAGTGTGCTCGGTTTGGGTACTTTAAGTCGCCTTGTCATCATCCTCTGAAGGCTTTCTGTAAGTGTGGCCATTTGGGAAAATTTTTGAGATTCCACTAGCGGCATTGTCAGCAGGAGTATCGACCGAGGGATGTCAGCTCCTGACTATGGGGTAGCAGATACTTCATGACATTAGAGCTCCAGCCACACGTCTCGGAGTGAATCTCTTCACGCAGTCAGGAATCGTTGGGTGTGGGGCACCTTGGTCTAATTTTTTACTCTAATTCTGAAATGGGGACGGTCTGAATTTCCCTATTGTAGCTCTCCCATCTTTAAAGGTTCTATTTTTCTGTAGGAGGCGTAAAAGTATCTTTTTCTCGTTGCGGTCTTTATTCTTTGAATATCCCACTGTGGTTGTAAGAAGGCGTGGTGATCTCATCTTTTTGGTAATTCTAGTAGTTGTGCCTCCTCTAATGTGACCCGTTTTGTTTTAGTACAAGATTGTTTTGGAGATTCTAAACTCTTGTGGAAATGATGAGCCATGGTTATGTTCGCTTTTTGGTAGAATTAATTTGTGGGTTTTCTCATGTGTCAGTGGTTTGTGGTTTGGGTTGGAAATTCTTATGTCGGTATATTGTAGTAGGCTTAAGCTATCTGATTCTTAGATGGTGGGAAGACCCACCATGGATCTTGTCGCGCCTTCTCTGAAAGTTAGTTTGTGGTGGAGTTTTGATCTATGTCGGTAGTTTCCTCTTTGGATCAAGTTAGCAGTTTCAGTATTATCCCGTGCTGAGAATATCACTGTTGGTTGTTCTAGTCGGGTTCTTGTGGGGTGGAGAACCCTCCTCATTTCATGATGACTCTTATATTTATAGTCTCCCTTTGAGTTGGTCAGGTTTGACTGATGGTGTGAAAAGTCACCTCGAGTTCATGTTTTTGCGGACCTCGTTCAGTTTTAAACTCGAGTATGGTTCCTCGTTTGGTTGGTCGACATTCTGGGGGAAGAAAGTTTTTGTGGTGGGAATTATTGTCACATCCCGATCATGATTTATTAATTATTTAATTATACATAGTTTTTTCTTTGAATTTCGGGTCGAACACTTTTTAAAATTTTAAAAATATCGGGTCTCCTGGGAACGCACACGACTAGCGCACGATTGGCCACCCATGTAGCCAAATTGTGCGATATTCTCCAGGTTTTTGAAAAAAATTGAATATGTAAAAAAATGTTTTAATAGAAATAATAATAATGATAATATTATTATTTTGATTAATATATTCATTATTATTATTATTATTATGTTTTAAGTCATTATTATTATTATTATTTCCTTTTTTTTAAACCCTTTACTTCTCCTACCCTCACCCATGCGACCTGCTCCCCATTTCTCCCCCCACCAGCCGAAACTTTCGGCACACACTCTAAACCTAACTGTCGCTCTCCCCTCCCCAATCCTTCCTCCAGCGCATCCCTCCTCCGGCGCGACACCCCCATGCGGCGTGAGCTCCCATCCATCTCCCATGGGCTTCGTGTGCGGTGCGACCTCCCGGCCAGCTCCCCCTGGCTCCATGTGCGGCGTGGCTTCCCGACTATCTCCCCCTGGCTCTGTGTGCGGCTTGGCCTCCCAGCCACCCCCTGCGCTCTGGTGGCTTCCTCCCCTCGTCGTGCCCGACTCGCCGACCTCCCCTCGTCGCCCCCCGATGACTCGGACTGCCGTGTGAAGCCTTTCCCTATGGTTAGCAGCTTCACACGCACCTCCATCACGGCCAGCAGGACACGCACACCCTCCTCTTTGCTGGAAAACCCTGACTGCACCTCCCCTTCTTATTCCGATGGGTCTAGCCGATGGGATGCCTTCTGGCACCATATCTCTTGCTCAGACAGCTTATCGGACCCCTTGTCAAAAGTGTGCTATACCTCGATTGATAGTTATTTTAATTTTATTGAGTTTCAATTTGGGTTTTGGTTTGGAATTTGGTCCATTTGTTGTGTCATTGATCTGATTTCTTTTTTTATAAGGATTAATTTCGTGGTTTGAGGTGTGGTTGTCATGCAGCGGAGTTTGCGCACTACGTTTGCAAAGTTTCGATACTGAAGGTATGTGTTTGTGTATATATGTGTTGTTTGATGAATTAATTTTCCTATTTAATTAATTTAGTATACTCATTTATTATTTTTCATGGTGCAAATATAGTTTCACATAAAGTTTAATATGATTTTGATGTGTCTCGTAGTGTTTTAATTTAATATGAATGTTTTGTTTCTATGAAAACCCATGTTGAACTATTAAAATAGTGCTTTATAAATTGTGCAGTTAATTTGTTAGTATGTGTAGAGGGTGAAGTTGATGATTTAGTGTAGTGTCTATGTGCGGGTAGTCATAAAATAAATTTTTATTAAGTCTTTGTCATTTTGAGTCATTCGGTGCATTTTGAAAACTTCTTATTAAATTTCCCAGCGGTGTGTTGAATTATGAAAATGGTCATTTTAATTATGCAGTTGGTTATTTGAATTGTGTGGGTGATGTAGATGGAGTTTTCAAAGGTTTTTATTGTTCATCATTTTTCAAAATGGAAATGGGGTTTGTGCTGTGTCTAGTTGTGCATCCCTCAACATGTATTGTAAATTAATTTAAATTATTTAAGATATGTTTTAATGTCTATTTGTTGTAAATTTGGTTTAAAATTAGCTTCCCAAAATGAAGTTGAGTGTGTCATTGGCACGAGTCATTGATGTGTTATTTTGAAATGTTTTTAATAATTGTGCTAATGATTTGTTAAATGGAGTTCTATTGTGAAACATGTTTGGATATTGTTTTTAGTGTACGTTTGTTTCTAAAAAGGGGATTTTGGGTATTTTCTTGGTGTGAGGCAGTGAGGTGTTTCCTTCGGTTGTTTTATAAATTGTGTAATGGTTTATTTAAATTGTATGAATGGTGAAAAACTTGTTTTGGAAATGGTTTAAACAATGGAATGCATGTTTTGGAATTGGCTCATGTTTATGTAACTATTTGAAATGACCTTTGGAAATGGTTAAATTGATTATGTTCTTTTCTTTTAATATTTTTAATGGATTTTATGAGTTATGTAAGTGGCGTGTTATTGGTGCAGACTCTTAGTGTGTGATTTTGAAATGTTTTATAGATTGTTTAAGTGTTTAATTGTTTTATTAAATTATTTGTGTAGTGCGTTGGGCCTCGCTAAGATGGATTGGGGCCATGGGTTTGAGGTATCCTATATGTAGATGAATAAGGTAAGATATATATATATATATATATATTCCCTCTTTGTGCATATTCCCTCATGGTGAGGGGAATATGTGCAATGCAGCTAGGGGTGTATATATATATATGCAAAAATGCATGTGCGTGTATGCGTCAAATATGGGTTCAAGTGGTTGTTGACAATAACGAAATTTTTGAGGTAGGTCCTCTATGCCTATACCTTTAATTCGAGATTCATAATTGCTTGTTTTTTTTTAAAAAATATGTTTTAAATTTACGCTATATACACATGCTATGAAATCAGGTTACGGTTGCTAGTAATGATTATGCCTTTGCTTTGGAAATTGAAATGTATTTTTAATGATATCGGTCTTAAGTGACCTTTTCTTGAAAAATTGTTTTCTTAAGGGGTTTTGAATTAGTGATGTGTATTTATGAAGGTGTTTGGAATTTTGGCCAGTTAATTATAAAAAGTATCCCCTTTATGTAATAAAGCCCGTTTGGAACCTTAAGAATGTTTTATGAAAACGAAAAACCTATCTTGAGGCACGCCCCCGTGGTTTTAGAAAATGATTTGTATATTAGAAGTGTTATGATGTTCCTAACATTAATGTTTATGCATTGTGTGACATGAAAGAGGGGGAATGCACTTAAGGAGGCAAAACAGGGGTGAGATGTTGAATGAGTTTTAGAAAAAGAATTTTGTATGTATATATATGTTTGCGTGATAAAGAAAACTCACCACTACTTGAAATAGAGCACAATGGGAAACCTGGGTATCTAGGTGGGTGACCAAGACTAGTACGCTAGATGTCACGGCATGGGTTTGTCCCGGTTCTTCTAGCAGGATTGACGCAACAACACTAAAAAAACATATGAATTCTGTGGTCCGTGGTCTTCTATGCCACGTTTCACTGAGGTAAGAGGTCTCTAGGTTCCCACTTGTTATAGCTGCCTATTGGGCTTATCCATGGTGATCATTTGTGACATTCTGCTAGCAATGTAACTTTCTTTTCAGTTGATTCATACTTGATGACTTTTTGTGAAAACCATATTTTAATCCAAACTGGTTTCTTTTCATTTGAAGCATTAATGCATGCTTGAAACCTATTTGGAAAATACAGTGGGAGTGAAATTCTTTATTTGATAATGAAAACTCATTACTTGAATTTGAAAAGTAGGAAAACACTAATTTATTATATCTTATTTTTTATCAAACTGGCATGATTGGATTTCTTACTAAACGTAGGGGCATTGGACATGGTTACATTTTTGGCATTCCTACTGAGCATCTCGGTGCTCACGCCTACTTTACTTTTTAGTTGCAGGATTCAGTCTTGGATCTCTTTTGGGAGCGAGTGTGGTTGACGTACCATGGTGATTCACGGGGTCACCTGAGGTATGTCACATTGCTTTGCTTATTCCTTTTTCCGCTAACACATTGTTCAATTTATTTTTCTTTATTTATCTTCTTGTTCAGTTTATGTTTATTTATCTTTGTTATGTGCCAAGCTGTTCCCAACTGGTTTGTTTTGATGCCCGACACTAGTTGCCAGCCCGTGGGGATCGGGAACGCCCTTCAGTCCATGTTGCGGACCAGGTCGGTGCCGGGTCAGATGACGACCCGGCCTGGTTCGTGACAAAATGGGATCAGAGGAGGCCCTTGTTATTTGGGGTGTTAGGTAGCTTGGTTATTAGGTATGTCAGAACTTGAGAGGCAGGTGTGAGAAGGACGTCATGAACCCTTTCCCGTCCCGAGACTTGAGTTACCAGGGACAGTATGGGATTTTAGTTTTTATTTTGGTCTGGTATGTGTGGATGAGGGATGACAAGGGAAGTGATATGGTGTTAAGCGACGAGCCTCCATGGAGTACAGACCCATGTACAGCCTGAGTGCACGGTTCAAGATACTTCCTATGGTGGATGCCCGCTCAGAGCATGGTCTGCTAAGCCATGTTATCGAGTTGGCATAGCCACTAGTCCCTTATTTTTGGAAATTTTGATGGGAGTTATGTTTGACCTTCATTTTTTGTTGGTGGGAGTAGGTCTCAAAAATGAAAATGGATTTTTTTGAAGGTGTTTTCAAAAGAGAATGTGGTTGTTGGAGTGGAAAATGGTTTTTAAAATGAAAAACATTTTGGAATTTGGAATTGTGTTTCTTTAATGATAACTGACTTTCACAAATTTGGTTGGGAATTTTTTCTTTGTGCATAATGGTCTATTTTGGAAATTAGAAGTGTCTTTAATTGTCCGTTGGTATTCTTATGAGTGATCACATATATTGAGGTATGCACGTGGCATGTGGGGAAATTGGTGATGTGCGTGGATTGGTGCTTGAGCTTGCACATGGATATGTATGTGTGAGACTTCATGGGATACCGATGGTGGATATTTAAGTTGTTTTGTTTGCTGAATGATGACTTTCAAAAAGGGTTTTTCAAATGTTTAGAAAAGTGATTCAGAAATTGTTTAGCGTTCTCTTTTCGTGTTGGGTATTATTTTTTTGTGTGTTCTTGGTTTTGACATATTGAAATGTGGTTGGAATAGTGATTTGAGTTTTAGCTTTCATTTGTGATTGAGGTGTGGAATTTCAATTTATGATGAGTTTTGATTAGGATTTGTGCCTCTGGTTTTTGAGTATGATTCCTAGAAAAGTCCCAGATGTTTCTAGTGATCCTCTTTTAGTTGTTGGTTATATCGAGACTTTTATCAGAGTGGTGGAATTGAAATATTTTTGGTTGTTGTCCAGCTTCTGTGGTGATCGTGATCTATCGAAGGTAGCAGACTGGCATGGTTAAATCGTTGGTATTTTCAGGTTATTGGAAGCTCCCAGGGCTATGAGAGTTCGTGTTGGTTTGGGTCCATTTGAAGGTGCATCTTTGGATTGGTAGAGGAGATAATCCCAACATCGTTGCATGATGGTATATCATGGAAGGTGTTTAAGACCACTCTCATCTGATGGTTTATACCCGAGGAAGTAAAGGCGAGGAAAGTGGAAGAAATAGTGGGTGTCGAGTAAGGCCAAAAAGAAGTGAAGCCCTGCGTGGGGCATTCCAAGGGCTTGATTCCATTTTCTATGGAGGTGGCGTCGTGGAATCAGTTAAAGTCTATCCTTTGTGGGGTCTTCGTCCAGGGTTCTAGGACCGTTTCTTTTTGGTGTTCGAGAAGGTTCCCCATCCGGTGACAAGAGTGAACCGGTGGAACCTGTCTCAGACAAGTCTTCTTGTCAATTCCATCTTCTATTAGTTGGGCCACCACATTGTTTGCTTCTAGTGTGCTCGGTTTGGGTACATTATGTCGCCTTGTCATCATCATCCGAAGGCTTGCTGTTACTAAAGCCTTTTGGGACAATTAAAGAGGATCCAATAGAGGCATTGTTAGAAGGAGTGTCGACCGAGGGATGTCAGCTCCTGACTGCGGGGCAATAGATGCTTTAAGACATCAGAGCTCCAGCCATAGGTCTCAGAGTGAAGCTCTTCACGAAGTCAGGAATCATTGGGTGTGGTGAAGCATGGTCTAATTTTTGTCTCTAATACTGAAATGGGGACGTTCTGAATTTCCCTATTGTAGCTCTCCCATCTTTGAAGGTTCTATTTTGTTGTAAGAAGCGTAAACGTCTCTTTTTCTCGTTGCGGTCTTTGTTCTTTGAATATCCCACTGTGGTTGTAAGAAGGCGTTGTGATCTCGTCTTTTTGGTAATTCCAGTACTTGTGCATCCTGTAATGTGACCCGTTTTGTTTTAGTACAGGCTCGTTTTGGAGATTTTCAACTCTTGTGGAATTGATGAGTCATGGTTAAGTTCTCTTTTTCGTAGAAATAATTTTTGGGTTTTCTCATGTGTCAGTGGTTTGTGGTTTGGTTTGGAAATTCTTATGTCGGTCTATGCTAGTTGGCTTAAGCTGGCCTGTTCTTAGATGGTGGGAAGACCCACCATGGATCTTTTCATGCCTTCCCTGAAAGTTAGTTTGTGGTGGAGTTTTGATCTATGTCGGTAGTTTCCTCTTTGGATCAAGTTAGCAGTTTCAGTGTTATCTCGTGCTAAGAATCTCAATGTTGGTTGTGCTAGTCGGGTTCTTGTGGTGGGGAGAACACTCCTTGTTTCCTGATGACTCTTCTCTTTATAGTTTCCCTCAGAGTTGGTCGGGTGTGAATGATGGAGTGAAAAGTCACATCTATTTCATGTTTTTGCGGACCTGGTTCATTTTTAAACTCGAGTATGGCTCCTCGTTTGGCTGGGCGACTTTATAGGGGCAGAAAGTTTTTGTGGTGGGAAGAATTGTCACACCCCGATCATGATTTATTATTTATTTAATTATATATAGTTTTTTCTTTGAATTTCGGGTTGAACAATTTTTTAAAATTTAAAAATTTTGGGTCTCTTGTGAACGCGCATGACTAGCGCACGATTGGGCACCCATACGGCCAAATTGTGCGATATTCTCCAGGTTTTTGAAAAATAAAAATAAAAATAAAGGAATATATAAAAAAAATATTTTAATAGAAATAATAATAATGATAATATTATTATTTTGATGAATATTTTGATTAATATTAATATTATTATTATTATTATTATTTAAGTTATTATTATTATTATTATTATTATTATTATTTCATTGTTCTTTTTAAAACCTTTACTTCTCCTCCCCTCACCCATGTGACCCGCTCCCCATTTCTCCCCCCACCAGCTGAAACTTTCGGCGCACACCCTAACCCTAACTATCGCTCTCCCCTCCCCAAGACTTCCTCCAGCGCATGCCTCCTCCGGCGCGACACCCCCATGCAACATGAGCTCTCAGCCATCTCCACTTGGCTTCGTGGGCAGCGCGACCTCCCGACCAGCTCCCCCTGGCTCCGTGTGTGGCGCGGCCTCTCGGCCCGCTCCCCCTGGCTCTGTGTGCGGCGCGGTCTCCTAGCCAACCCCCTATGCTCCGGCGGCTTCCTCCCCTTGTCGTGCCCTACTCACCGACCTCCCATCGTTGTACCCCGACAACTCGGACCGTCGTGCGATGCCTTTCCCTCTGGTCAGCAGTGTCGCACGCACCTCCCCCGCGGCCAGCGGGACTCGCGCACACTCCTCTTTGCCAGAAACCCTGGCCGCACCTCCCCTTCTTATTCGGACGGGTCTAGCCGGTGAGACGCCTTCTGGCACCCTATCTCTTGGTCGTACAGCTTCTCGGACCCCTTGACGTAAGTCTGCTATACCTCAGTTGATAGTTATTTTAATTTTATTGAGTTGCAATTTGGGTTTTGGTTTGGCGTTTGGTTCATTTGTTGTGTCATTGATCCGATTGCATGTTTTTAACGATTAATTGCGTTGTCTGAGGTGTGGTTGTCATGCAGTGGAGTTTGCACACTGCTTTTGCGATGTTTCGATACCGAAGGTATGTGTTTCCCTATATATGTGTTGTTTGGCAAATTAATTTTTTTATTTAATTAATTTAGTATACTCATTGATTAGTTTTCTTGGTGCGAATATAGTTTCACATAAAGTATAATATGATTTCGATGTGTTTCGTAGTGTATTTATTTAATATGAATGTTTTGTTTCTATGAAAACCCATGTTGAACTGTTAAAATAGTGCTTTATAAATTTTGCAGTTAATTTGTTAGTATGTACAGAGGGTGAAGTTGATTTTTTAGTGTAGTGTCTATGTGCGTGTAGTCATAAAATAAATTCTGATTAAGACTTTGTCATTTTGAGTCATTTAATGCATTTTGAAATCTGCTGAATAAATTTTCCAGCGGTTTGTTGAATTATGAAAATGGTCGTTTTAATTATGCAGTTGGTTATTTGAATTTTGTGGGTGATGCATATGGAGTTTTCAAAGGTTTTTATTGTGCTTTATTTTTCAAAATGGAATTTGGGTTTGTGTGTGTGTCTAGTTGTGCATCCCTCATCATGTATTGTAAATTGTTTTAAATTATGTAAGATATGTTTTAATGTCTATTTGTTGTAAATTTGGTTTCAAAGTGGATTCCCAATTGGATGTTCAGTGTGTCGTTGGCATGTGTCTTTGATGTATTATTTTGAAGTGTTTTTAATAATTGTTCTAATGATTTATTAAATGGAGTTCTCTTGTGTAACATGTTTGGATATTGTTTTTAGTGCGCGTTTGTTTCTAAAAAGGGTATTTTGGGTATTTTCATGGTGTGAGGTAGTGAGATGTTTCCTTGGGTTTGTTTATAAATTGTGTAATGGTTTATTTAAATTGTCTGAATGTTGAAAAACTTGTTTTGGAAATGGTTTAAACAGTGGAATGCATGTTTTGGAATTGGTTTCGGTTTATGTGACGATTTGAAATGGCCTTTGGAAATGGTTAAATTGATTATGTTCTTTTCTTTTAATATTTTTATTGTGTTTCATGAGTTATGTAAGTGGCGTGTTATTGGTACAGACCCTGAATGTATCATTTTGAAACGTTTTATAGATTATTTAACTGTTTAGTTGTTTTATTAAATTATATGTGTAGTGCATTGGGCCTCACTACGATGGATTGGGGTCGTGGGTTTGAGGTATCCAACATGTACATGCATAGGGTAAGACATATATATATATATATATATATATATATATATATATATATTCCCTCTTCATACATATTCCCTCTTGGCGAGGGGAATATGTGCAATGCAGCTTCGGGTGTATATATATATATGCATAAATGCATGTGCGTGTATGCGTCAAAAATGGGTTCGAGTGGTTGTCGACAATAACGACATGTTTGAGGTAGGTCCTATATGCATATACCTTTAATTTGGGATTCATAAATGCTTGGTTGTTTTAAAAATATGTTTTACATTTACGCTATATACACATGCAATGAAATCATGTTACGGTTGTTAGAAATGATTATGCCTTTTCCTGGAAATTGAAATGTATTTTTAATGCTATCAGTCTTAAGTGACCATTTCTTGAAAAATTGTTTTCTTAAGGGGTTTTGAATTAGTAATGTGTATTTCTGAAGGTGTTTGGACTTTTGGCCGGTTACTTGTAAAAATTATTCCCTTTATGCAATAAAGACCGTTTGGAATCTTCAGAATGTTTTATGAAAAAGAAAAACATCTCTTGAGGCACACCCCCTTGGTTTTAGAAAATGATTTGTATGTTGGAAGTGTTATGATGTGCATAACGTTAAAGTTTATGCATTGTGTGACATGAAAGAGGGGGAATGCGCTTAAGGAGGGAGATCTGTGGTGAGATGCTGAATGAGTTTTAGAAAAAGAAAGTGTTATGTATATATATGTTTGCTTGATAAAGAAAACTCACCACTACTTGAAATAGAGCACAATGGGAAACCTGGGTATCTAGGTGGGTGACCAGGACTAGTACGCTAGATGACATGACATGGGTTTGTCCCGGTTCTTCTAGCAGGATTGATGCAACAACACTAACTAAAAATATGAATTCTAAGGGTCGTGGTCTTCTATGCCACGTTTTCTGAGGGCCGTGGTCTTCTAAGCCACGTTTTCTGAGGGTCGTGGTCTTCTAAGCCACGTTTCACCAAGGTAAGAGGTCTCTAGGATCCCACTTGTTCTAGATACCGATAGGGTTTTTCCATGGTGCTCATTTGTGACATGCTGCTAGCGATGTAACTTTCTTTTCAGTTGTTTCATACTTGATGTATTTTTGTGAAAACCATATTTTAATCCAAACCGGTTTCTTTTATTTTGAAACATTAATGCATGATTGAAACCTATTTGGAAAATATAGTGGGAGTGAAATGATTTACATGATAATGAAAACTCGTTACTTGAATTTGAAAAGAGGGAAAAAACAAATTTATTATATCTTATTTTTTTCAAACTGGCATGATTGGATTTCTTACTAATGGTAGTGGCATAAAATGTGGTTACTTTTTTGGAATTCCTACTAGGCATATTGGTGCTCACGCCTAGTTAATTTTCAGTTGCAGGTTTCATTCTTGGATCACTTTTGGGAGTGACTGTGGTTGGGGTACCATGGTGATCCACGAGGTCACCTATGGTATGTCACGCTGCTTTGCTTATTCCTTTTTCCACTGCCACGTTGTTCAGTTTATTTTTCTTTATTTATCTTCTTGTTCAGTTTATGTTTATTTATCTTTGTTATGGGCCAAGCCATTCCCAACTAGTTTTTTTTGATGCCCGACACTAGTTTCCAACCCGTGGGTATCGGGAACGCCCTTAGGGCCATGTCGCGGACCGGGTCGGTGCCAGGTCGGATGACGACCTGGCCTGGTTCGTGAAAAAATGGTATTAGAGGAGGCCCTTGTTATTTGGGGTGTTAGGTAGCTTGGTGATTAAGTGTGTGAGAACTTGAGAGGAAGGTGTGGGAAGGACGTTATAAACCCTTTACCATCCTGAGGCTCGGGTTTCCATGGGTAGTATGGGATTTTAGTTTTTATTTTGGCCTGGTCTGTGTAGATGAGGGATGACACAGGAAGTGATCCGGTGTTACGCGATAAGCATGCATGGAGTAGGGACCCATGTACAGCCCGAGTGCACAGTTCAAGATACTTCCAAAGGTGGATGCCCACTCAGAGTATGGTCTGCTAAGCCATGTTATCGGGTTGGCATAGCCACTAGTCCCTTATTTTTGGAAATTTTTATGTGAGTTATGTTTGACCTTAATTTTTGTTGGTGCGAGCAGGTATAAAAAATGAAAATGGATAGTTGTGAAGGTGTCTTCAAAAGGGAATGTTGTTTTTGGAGTGGAAAATGGTTTTTGAAATGAAAAACATTTTGGAATTTGGAATTGTGTTTCTTTAATGATAAATGAATTTCAAAAAATTGGTTGGGAATTTTTTCATTGTGCTTAATGGTCTGTTTTGGAAATGAGAAGTGTCTTGAATTGTCCGTTGGTATTCCTATGAGTGATCACATACATTGAGGTACGCATGTGGCAAGTGGGGAAATTGGTGATATGAGTGGATGGGTGCTTGAGCTAGCACATGGATATGTAGGTGCGAGACTTCATGGGATACCGATGGTGGATATTTAAGTTGTTTTGTTTGCTGAAAAATGGTTTTCAAAAAGGGGTTTTCAAATGTTTAGAAAAGTGAGTGAGAAATTGTTTAGCGTTATATTTTCTTGTTGGGTATTCTTTTTCATGGGTTCTTGGTTTTGACATATTAAAATGAGGTTGGAATAGTGATTTGAGTTTGACCTTTCGTTTGTGATTGAGGTGTGTAATTATGATTTATGATGAGTTTTGATTCGGATTTGTGCCTCTTGTTTTTGAGTATGCTGCCCAGGAAAGTCCCAGAAGTTTCTAGTGAGCCTCTTCTAGATGTTGGTTCTACCAAGACTCTTAGCGGAGTGGTGGAATTGAAATCTTTTCGGTTGTTTTCTAGCTTCTGTGGTGATCGTGATCTTTCAAAGGTAGCAGACTGGCATAGTGAAATCATTGGTATTTTCAGGTTATTGGAAACTCCTAGGGCTATGAGAGTTCTTGTTGGTTTGGGTCTGTTTGAAGGTGAAACATTGGATTGGTAGAGGAGATAATCCTAGTGTCGTTGCATGATGGTATATCATGGAAGGTGTCTAAGACCACTCTCATCTGATGGTTTATACCCGAGGAAGTAAAGGTGAGGAATGTGGAAGAACTAGTGGGTGTCGAGTAAGGCCAAAAAGCAGTGAAGGCCTACGTTGGGCATTCCAAGGGCTTGATTCCATTTTCTCTGGAGGTGGCGTCATAGAATCTGTTAAAGTTTCTCTTGTGTGGGGTCTTCATCCAGGTTTCCAGGAACCATTCTTTTTGGTGTTCGAGAAGGTTCCCCATCCGGTGATAAGAGAAAACCGGAGGAACTTGTCTCATACAAGTCTTCTTGTCAATTACATCTTCTATTATTTGGGCCACCACCTTGTTTTCTTCTAGTGTGTTAGGTTTGGGTACTTTAAGTCACCTTGTCATCATCCTCTAAAGTCTTTCCATTAGTGTGGCCATTTGGGACAATTGAAGAGGTTCCACTAGCGGCATTGTCAGCAGGAGTGTCGACCGAGGGATGTCAGCTCTTGACTGCGGGGCAGCAGATGCTTCAAGACATCACAGCTCCAGCCACAGGTCTCAGAGTGAAGCTCTTCACACAGTCAGAAATTGTTGGATGTGGGGAACCTTGGTCTAATTTTTGTCTCTAATGCTGAAATTCGCACCGTCTGAATTTCCCTGTTGTAACTCTCCCATCTTTGAAGGTTCTATTTTGCTGTAAGAGGCGTAAACATCTTTTTTCTCATTGCGGTCTTTGTTCTTTGAATATCCCACTGTGGTTGTAAGAAGGCGTGGTGATCTCGTCTTTTTGGTTATTCTAGTAGTTGTGCCTCCTCTAATGTGACCCATTTGTTTTAGTACATGCTCGTTTTGGAGATTCTCAACTCTTGTGGAAATGATGAGTCACTGTTAAGTTCACATTTTGGAAGAATTAATTTGTGGGTTTTCTCATGTGTCTGTGGTTTGTGGTTTGGGTTGGAAATTCTTATGTCGGTCTATGCTAGTTGACTTAAGCTGGCTGGATCATAGATGGTGGGAAGACCCACCATGGATCTTGTTGTGCCTTCCCCGAAGGTTAGTCTGTGGTGGAGTTTTGATCTATGTCGGTAGTTTCCTATTTGGATCAAGTTAGAAGTTTCAGTGTTATATCGTGCTGAGAATCTCAATGTTGGTTGTGTCAGTCGGGTTCTTGTGGTGGGGAGAACCCTCCTAGATTCTTGATGACTCTTCTCTTTATAGTTTCCCTCAGAGTTGGTCGGGTGTGACTGATGGAGTGAAAAGTCGAATCGAGTTTATGTTTTTGCAGACCTCGTTCAGTTTTAAACTCGAGTATGGGTCCTCGTTTGGCTGGGTGACTTTCTGGGGGCAGAATGTTTTTGTGGTGGGAATAATTGTCACACCCCGATCATGATTTATTAATTATTTAATTATATATAGTTTTTTCTTTAAATTTCGGGTCGAACACTTTTTAAATTTTTAAAAATTTCGGGTCTCCTATGAACGCGCACGACTAGCGCACGATTGGCCACCCATGTGGCTACATTGTGATATATTCTCTAGGTTTTTGAAAAATAAAAATAAAAATAAAAGAATATGTAAAACAATGTTTTAATAGAAATAATAATAATGATAATTTTATTATTCTGATTAATATTTTGATTATTATTATTATTATTATGTTTTAAGTTATTATTATTATTATTATTATTATGTTTTATGTTATTATTATTATTATTATTATTATTATTTCTTTGTTTTTTTAACCCTTTACTTCTCCTCCCCTCACCCATGCGACCCACTCCCCATTTCTCCCCCCACCTGCCGAAACATTCAGCGCACACCATAACCCTAACTGTCGCTCGCCCCTCCCCAAGCCTTCCTCCAGTGCATGCCTCCTCCGACGCGACACCCCCGTGTTGTGCGAGCTCCCGACCATCTCCCCTTGGCTTCGTGTGTGGCGCGACCTCCTGGCCAGCTCCCCTGGCTCCGTGTGCAGCGTGGCCTCCCGACCAGCTCCCCCAGGATCCATTTGCGGCGAGGCCTCCTGGGCAACCCCCCTGCGCTCTGGCGGCTTCCTCCCCTCGTTGTGCTTGACTCGCCGACCTCCCCTCGCCACACCCCGACAACTCGGACTGTTGTGCGATGTCTTTCCCTCTAGTCAGCAGCGTCGCACGCACCTCCCTCGTGGCCAGTGGGACTCGCACACCCTCCTCTTTTCCGGAAAACCCTGGCTGCACCTCCCCTTCTTATTCTGACAGGTCTAGCCGGCAGGACGCCTTCAGGCACCCTATCCTTGCTCGGACAGCTTCTTAGACCCCTTTCTGTAAGTGTGATATACCTTGGTTGATAGTTTTTTTTAATTTTATTGAGTTTCAATTTGGGTTTTGGTTTGGCGTTTGGTTCATTTGTTGTTTCATTGATCCAATTGCTTGTTTTTAGGGATTAATTGCATTGTTTGAGGTGTGGTTGTCATGCGGCAGAGTTTGCGCACTGTGTTTGGGAATTTTTGATACCAAAGGTATGTGTTTCCATATATATGTGTTGTTTGATGAGTTAATTTTCTTATTTAATTAATTTAGTATATTCATTGATTAGTTTTACTGGTGATAATATAGTTTCACTTAATGTTTAATATGATTTCGATGTGTTTCTTAGTGTGTTTAAATAATATGAATGTTTTGTTTATATGAAAACCAATGTTGAACTATTAAAATAGTGCTTTATAAATTGTGCAGTTAATTTGTTAGTATGTGAAGAGGGTGAAGTTGATGTTTTAGTGTAGCGTCTATGTGCGTGTAGTCCTAAAATAAATTTTGATTAAGTCTTTGTCATTTTCAATCATTCGGTGCATTTTGAAAACTGCGTAATAAAATTCCCAGTGGTTTGTTGAATTATGAAAATGGTCATTTTAATTATGCAGTTGGTTATTTGAATTCTGTGGGTGATGCAGATGGAGTTTTTAAAGGTTTTGATTGAGCGTCATTTTTGAAAATGGAATTGGGGTTTGTGCGTGTGTATTGTTGTGAATCCCTCAACATGTATTGTAAATTATTTTAAATTATGTAAGATATGTTTTAATGTCTATTTGTTGTAAATTTGTTTCAAAGTGGATTCCCAACTTGAAGTTGAGTGTGTCATTGGCACGAGTCTTTGATGTGTTTTTAATAATTGTGCTACTTATTATTAAATAGAGTTCTGTTGTGAAACATGTTTGGATATTGTTTATAGTGTGTGTTTGTTTCTAAAAAGGGGATTTTGGGTATTTTCTTGGTGTGGGGAAGTGAGGTGTTTCCTTGGGTTATTTTATAAATTGTGTAATGGTTTATTTAAATTGTCTGAATAGTGAAAAACTTGTTTTGGAAATGGTTTAAACAATGGAATGCATGTTTTTGAATTGGCTCTGGTTTATGTGACGATTTGAAATGGACTTTGGAAATGGTTAAATTTATTATGTGCTTTTCTTTTAATATTTTAATGGGTTTTATGAGTTATGTAAGTGGTGTGTTATTGGTGCAGACCCTTAGTGTGTCATTTTAAAATTTTCTATAGATTGTCTAAGTGTTTAATTATTTTATTAAATTATTTGTGTAGTGCGTTGGGCCTTGCTACGACGGATTGGGGCCTCAGGTTTGAGGTATCCTACATGTACATTCATAGGGTAAGACATATATATATATATATATATATATATATATATATATATATATTCCCTCCTTGTACATATTCCCTCATGGCATGGGGAATATGTACAATGCAGCTAGGGGTATATATATATATATACATAAATGCATGTGCGTGTATGCGTCAAATATGGGTTCGAGTGGTCATTGACAATAACGACATGTCTGAGGTAGGTCCTCTATGCCTATGCCATTAATTTGAGATTCATAATTGCTTTCTTGTTTTAAAAATATGTTTTACATTTATGCTATATAAACATGCTATGAAATCATGTTACAGTTTCTAGAAATGATTATGCCTTTTCTTTGGAAATTGAAATGTATTTTTAATGCTATCTGTCTTAAGTGACCTTTTCTTGAAAAATTGTTTTCTTAAGGGGTTTTGAATTAGTAATGTGTATTTCCAAAGGTGTTTGGTCTTTTGGCCGGTTAATTGTAAAAAGTATTCCCTTTATGTAATAAAGCCCATCTGGAACCTTAAGAACGTTTTATGAAAAAGAAAAACCTCTCTTGAGGAACACCCCCTTGGTTTTAGATAATTATTTGTATATTGGAAGTGTTATGATGTGACAAATGTTATAGTTTATGCATTGTGTAACGTGAAAGAGGGGGAATGCGCTTAAGGAAGGAGAAAAGTGGTGAGATGTTGAATGAGTTTTAGAAAAAGAAAGTGTTATGTATATATATGTTTTCTTGATAAATAAAACTCACCACTACATGAAATAGAGCACAATGGGAAACCTGGGTATCTAAGTGGGTGACCAAGAATAGTTTTCTAGATGACACGGTACGGGTTTTTCCCGGTTCTTCTAGCAGGATTGACGCAACATCACTAACTAAACATATGAATTCTGAGGGTTGTGGTCTTCTAAGACACGTTTTCTGAGGGTCGTGGTCTTCTAAGCCACATTTTTTGAGGGTCGTGGTCTTCTAAGCCACATTTCCCTGAGGTACAAGGTCTCTAGGTTCCCACTTTTTCTAACTGCCTATAGGGTTTATCCATTGTGATCATTTGTGACATGCTGCTAGCGATGTAACTTTCTTTTCAGTTGTTTAATACTTGTTGTCTTTTTGTGAAAACCATTTATTAATCCAAACTAGTTTCTTTTCATTTGAAACATTAATGCATGCTTGAAAACTATTTGGAAAATACAGTGCGAGTGAAATGATTTAATTGATAATGCAATCTCGTTACATGAATTTGGAAAGAAGGAAAACACTATTTTATTATATCTTATTTTTTTTCAAACTAGCATGATTGGATTTCTTACTAAAGGTAGGGGCATAGGACGTGGTTACTTTTTTGGCATTCCTACTGAGCATCTCGGTGCTCACACCTACTTTACTTTTCAGTTGCAGGTTTCAGTCTTGGATAGATTTTGGGAGCGAGTGTGGTTAACATACCGTGGGGATCCACGGGGTCACCTGAGGTATGTCTCGTTGCTTTTCTTATTCCTTTTTCCGCTGCCACGTTGTTCAGTTTATTTTTCTTTGTTTATCTTCTTGTTCAGTTTATGTTTGTTTATCTTTGTTATGGGCCAAGCCATTCCCAACTGGTGTGTTTTGATGCACGATAGTAGTTTCCAGCCCGTGGGTATCGGAAACGCCCTTCGGTCCATGTCGCGGACCGGGTTGGTGTCGGGTCGGATGACGTCCCGGCCTGGTTCATGACATATTCTTTTAGAGCTTTCCACACAATGAAAAAGTGATAACGTTATTTTTCAGATGTGTCGACTACTGCCTTCTCGACGTGATGTGATTTATTTTACATAATGCGTGTTCTTTTATAAGTATATAATACTAAATAAAATGGAATTGATTTTGTAATTATCATTATGAAATTATTTAATTTCAATCGCCTTCTTTTCATAATATTCATTAAAAAATGGTAACATTAATCTTTCATACATAAGACCTTCCATCTCCATGATTGTAACATTAGTTAATTTTACATTAACCCTCCATCATGATTTATTTTAAATGTATAATTTATCTATAAATATGACAATTACTTCATTATTATTATTATGTGTATTTTTTAATGATGACCCCTTTGACCATTGTTGACCTTACAAATTCATTTTCGACAAACAAACTGATTATAATAAAAACATATTTATTTAAAATTAATAAATATTTAGTTGTATAAAATTTGTCTATAATTTTAAAACAAGTAATAATAAACAAGTAAAATATTATAAAGAAATTATACAATTAATATCACTTTATTATTTAGGAATATAGGGAACAATATTACAAATCGATCTCAAGGTCAGATATTTTCATCTCAATTTTTACATATGTGATATTACTTTACTAATCACCACATAATTTGTTTTTATGGTGTATATACATCCCTTTTTGATGTATAATAACATAGAATATTTCATATTCATTTTATTTCAGTTTTCTATTGATGTTTTTTATTTTTTTTGGTTTCCAATTTAAATCTTAATCCAATTAGATGGGATTCTATTATAACTTTTACATTCATGAGGAATATATCAAAATGATTAATTATTTATTTTTTTGGAACATACTACCAATTTTGATGAATTATATCATAAATTATTTCATATCAATGATATATTTATTTTTTATTCCATTAATATTAATTTTGTGGTTTCTGATTTAGATGTTTCTACATTTGTAAGTGGATTTCTAGTCTCACTTTTAATTCTACAAGCCTTATTAGATATTAAACTCTTTTTTTACATTTTTGGTTTATCTTCTTCACAGTAATTTATTTTATTATTCATATCCTTATATTTACAGGGGTTTATATATAAGTTTTCTGATCCCTATTTCATCTGGTTTATGATTTCAAAGTTACAAAAGGGTTAATGTAATTTTTTTTATTAATTTTTCATCTTCGAGATAGTTGATATGTTATATAAAAATCTTATTTTAATAATTATATATAAATATACTATGAAATATTATATCATTACTATCCTTATATTCATGATATTCTATGTTCATTTATTATTATACTATTTATAGGGATAATGGTTGAAATGTTTCAGAGTTGTATGAGATGCTTTGGAATATTAAACGAATATTTTTCTCCTAAATATTTTAATGATATTTTATTAGTAATTTAATTAATAAACATAAAAAACCATTATTATTACTTTTACTCCAAATAGATATATTTTTTATTGATAAATTATTTATTCATTTTTTGTATGGATTAGATTTACAACAAGAGATTGTTATTTAAGCCATTTATTATCCATGGGTCAAACAAGTATCAATGATATTGTTAGTTATTAAATTTCCTTTACAAGGGTTATTCATGTTTCAATGAAATTTTATTTATCCCATTTATTTTCAATGGTTTTATCATGTTTCAAAAATATATTAATGTTAACCCATTTCATATCTATTGGGTATTCATTTTTGAAGATATTGTTATTTAACGCATTTAATTTAGATGGATTAACCATGTTTCAAATAGATTTTTGTGGAACATGTTTCCTTTCCATTAGTGAATCATATTCTGAAAATATAAATTAGTTTTCTATTAATTTTGATGAATATTCTATGTATAAGGATCTTGGACATTATAAATGATTGTTTCAACCAGATAGCATTTGGGAAACCTATTATAGCTTAGCAGGTTGTGGCCTAGATAACATAGGGAATTCCCATTACAAGTTAACATGGTGTGACTTAGAGTGTGTTTGGTGAACATGTTATATCTCTAAAATGTGTTAAGTAATGATAATGTTGTATATTTTATGTATGTTTTTTTTTCAATTGATATGGTTTTGAATCGGTTTAATGAATATTAATCTTCATGTTACTGAAAAGTTGTTTAATTATTTATTATGAGTTTATAATGTTTATAAAAATTGAAACTCATATCATATGGATCATTAATATTGATTCAATTGAATTTTTACTCTTCCATTTTTTCTTATTTTATGATTAAGGTGTTGGTGTGTAATAATTCTTTTATAATAACCTCATTCACTTTGACTATGCCATCATACCCATATAAAACATTATGATAATTGATGAAATTAAATAGTTAATGATATGTTTACCCTTACTGTGTGTTTGACCATCCCATTCTTATGTTTAATTTTTCCCCTGATTTAAATAATGATTTTGAATAAATTATGTCTATATATGATTTTACATGGATGATGTTTTTGACATATTGTGAAATATGAATAGTTGTATTAAATGGGTGACATGTACTTTTGAAAAAATATGACCCCAATTTAATATAAATTGATTAGTTAAGATTTTATCTTAATTATATATAAATTAAAACATAAAAGGTCATCCAGAATGTATGTGGCCAATGTTTTCCTTATGATTTTTATGGTTTTAATGGAACAATTTGGGTCATAATTACCACCATCATCGTAATAAATTTAATTTTATGGATTTCATCACTTGATTCGAGAGTGGGGGTTTTGATCTATTATAGTTGGTATCAAAGTTATGTTAAGATATCATTAGAGATTATGATGTTTTAATAAAATCATGACTTAGGAGTAGTCGATAACATCCTAGGACTATAATCTTAATGATGATCAAAAGTACCAATTATGAGAGACCCCTTTGTGGTTTTCCGTGATGAGATCTTAAGGTGAATTTACGATACATTTTTTATGGGAGGATGTATTTCTATCCCCTAGGTTGATGATTATGTGGTTTGAGGGGGGATATATTTTTCATGATTAATGAAAAAAGGATGACAAACGATGGGTAGCCACCCGTTGAATATAGAATAGTTATGGGATTTCACCAAAAAATATAGGGTGATAATGTTGTAGGGGAAACAACTCAAATACGTGATTTCAAGGTTTTTATGAATTTTTATTCAGGTAAATATTAATTTTTATTATAAAAATATTATATTTTATTATAGGAATAATAATATAGTTGTATTTGAATAATATATGAATCATTCTAATATTTGGGTTTCAAACATTGTTAGGAAAAGTATAATGAATTTTAAGGATAATTATTTATGAAATTATTTCATTTCAACTTTTTCTATTATAATTTATTTTTCAATTTTTGTTTCATTTTATAGTTTATTCAATTTGGAATTTTACTTACCATGTGCTAACAATTTTTTTGTTAATATTTAAAGACTGGTGGAATATCTTGAGTATCCCTTTTATGGTTATGTGGTTTTTAAAAGATTATTTCAGAGGATCAAGAATTAATAATTCATCTTGAATACTCATCATCCAGAGAAAAGGTTGATTTTTTATTGGGAATGTATTTTTCAGATGAAACTCCACTCATCAATTATGTATATTTATGTAATGGCACGGACATCTCCGGCCCATTCCTTTGTCAAAACGAAGGTCAAGAAGTGTTCTGGAGGGTAAAATAGACTTTTCCCACACTTTCCAGAATTTTGAAACTACACGCCATGTAGTTTGAGTACATGCCGTGTACCCCCTTCCCGGGTATACCCCGTGTTGCAGACCATGTCCTTGCTGTGTGGAATAATGGGTGCACGTCGTGTGTCCAGTTCAACACACCGTGTAGCCCTTCCCCGCATACGTGTTACCAGTCATCGACCGTGTACCGTGTTGGAGTCATGTCCTTGACGTGTGCAATAAATGAGTACATGCCGTTTGTCTAAACTACACGCCGTGTAGTCCTTCCTCGCGTATGTGTTACCCTCAAATCGTGTGTTGACCAGTCAACAGCCGCGGAGCCGTGTTGGAAGCCGCGTGGATACCGTGTGAAAGAACTGAGTACACGCCGTGTACCATAAAGTACACTCCGTGTACTTTTGCTTTTCACGCCTATAAAAGGAGGGGTCCCCTCCTCCTTTCAACTCACACCTCTCCTCCCCTCTCCTCTGAGTAGAGCTCTCGCAAGAGACTCAAAGGCTCTTTATTCCATAACTTCTTTGTCTGATCCCCGATTTACGATCCGTCAGTGGCCACAGGATCGTAACGACGTGGCGGAACTACCGGGCTTGGATCCGTTGACTTTCCTTCGGCCTTTGCTTTCCAACATCCACCCGAGGAGGTTTTTCCGGGACCTGACAGAAGTGGCAGACGCCGATGGACGTCTTCCAAGGTTGATCCAGGGGAGCGTTGCAATCGGAACCTATTGAGGTAGGGATTTTACCTTCGTCTCTCTAATTTGTGCATCATGCAGGGTGGGTGTTCTCTTGTTTACGTGAAACACTTTTGAACCAGTTTAATGAAGATAATAACTGGTCGAACAACGGGGATGGGAAGTTGTGTTTGCTGTTACTTTATATCCTGTGATATTATGTTGTGAATTGAATAGGCTTATGCCTACTAAAAATCACAGTCGTTGGGGGCCTTTGCTTGTGCAATTAAATGTGTCCATATCTTTGTAGATTGTTTTTGTGGAATTTGTAATTTGGTTAATCACATAAAGATGGCTGTTAAAATCTGAAACCCTTGTTTGATCACCCCGGATAAACAAAATAGAATAATGAACATGTGGGTGTTGGCTTGGTTATGAGGCATGTGTTGGGGGTGTTTTGTGGGTTGTTGTGGATCGGGAGAGCAGTAGGGCTGCGGTTGACTTGGTTGTGGGTTGGTGTGAATGTTATGATGGTGATGGGCAGTGGGGCTGTAATAAATGGTATTAAAGGGATAATGATGTACGGTACGGTTGTGGTCATGGTGGTTGGTAGCAGGGCTGCAGGGATGAGTTTAAATGTTAACGGACAGTGGGTTCTGATTAATAAATAAAATGTGGAAGAGTTAATGAATGGTGGGGCGTGGTAATGGAACATGTTTAATAATCAATGGGTTGGTTGGTTGATAAGAAGGGCTTGGTTGTGTGGCTTGTGTTTTTCCTAACTTGTTTTGTGGATGGAAGGGATATGTTTTACGAACGATTGGTGTGGTTAGTTGTGGATATTTGCCCAGTAGTTAAGGAAATAAATAACTAATTCTGCTGAAATGTGAAAACCTAAAGGGGTTGGGTTTGTTTTTTGTATGCATGCATCGTAGTAGCAGTGCCGAGGCACGTGCTCAGTTTTCTCTTTTTAGAAGCCATAGTTTGGGCTGTGTGGTTGGTATATATATATATATATATATCTATATCTTTTGTGTTTTATCGCACCCCACCGATGTTGAGCACTTAGTGCCGAACACTCCCATTTTATGGGAGAGGGTGTATTTCCTTAGTTAATAGCTCCTTCATGCTCCTTCTCCCCTAGGCTGTGATGGCTTGAGGCGACCTTACACCGAAGACTCTTCGGGTAGGTTTCGTTTGGGGTAGTTTAGCCCAAGACTCTTCAAGCAGGTTCTATTGTTTCCCAAGAATCTTCGGGATGAGGCCCAGGTGTGTGCAGGAGGGATACGTGGTTGTGAGGCCCAGGTGTGTGCGGGCGGGATAGGTGGTTGTGAGGCCCAGGTGTGTGCGGGTGGGATACGTGGTTGTGAGGCCCAGGTGTGTGAGGGCGGGATACGTGGTTGTGAGGCCCAGGTGTGTGCGGGCGGGATACATGGTTGTAAGGCCCCGGTGTGTGCGGGCGGGGAGAGTGAAGCAGCATCAGGACGTTCGTCGTTAGGAAGAGCAGCTAACTATAGGGAAATGGTGTGGGGTACCAAATACTCTTGTTCTTATATACTACTACTACCTGTTTTGAATGTGTTTTGGTGAGTGTGGCGGGTGAGGTTGGGTGGATAGAATTCCTTTATAGGTTTCTTCTGTTGTTCTCTCGGGATATTAGGATGTCTCGTCACTTGTGCACGAGATCTTTAGGTTTCCCTACTGGGTATACTTGTATGCTCACCCTACATTTACTTTCAGGTTTCCAGGAGGACTACCAGGCCCGTGCAGGACCCTACTAGTCGGACAGTTGGAGTTGTTGCGGATGATGTACCTTTGTTTTCTTTTGGTATTGTACTTTGAGCTTTCTTGTACTTGTACCTTGTTATAAAATTATTTAAACAAGCATGTGGGCTTGGTTTGGGTTTATTTATATACACTGGTTCTTTTCCTTCTTGGTGGTTGACTTGTCCTATTTCCCGATCTTTAAAAATAAAAAGGGTAATGCCTCCCATATTTGCGAAAAATCATACCCTTGGTGCTAGTCGCCACCCCGGGGCCTACTTGAGGCGGGGCTCGGGGGTCATTATCTCCCTTTCAACATTGCCAACTCAAGAGGGGCATCTTTGTTGGGAGGGGGTCATGACAGAATGGTATCAGAGGTGATGGTTGAGAGATAGGATGAAGTCTGGAGTTAGGAACAGTGATGATTGCATGGGATGGTAGGGAAACTGTGTTAGTCAATCTTGGTGCGTGACATAGGCCAGGGAAGACCGGCTGGGACACAAGATTTTAGCCCCCCCCCCCCCCCCCCCCGTGATCCGGTGCAAGGAATCTGAGCTTACCGAACGACCTAGTGAGACTACATTGATTGCAGGGTAGAGACCCTAGGGAAGGTACATGCATCATCATGATTGTGTTTTAGTTGATTTGGGTGTTCTAGGAAAGAAATTGAAACAAAATGATAAAATTAAACCTTGAGTTTTTCCTTAATACTTGGGCTTAGGCGATCCTTGTTTACCATACATCTATGGAACCTGGACGTCGTCCCCAGGTGCCTCAGACGGCCGAGGCCCAGAAGATTTAGGCGGTCGATCAGTTGAGGATTGACCGAGAGGAGGAAGATAGCTAGTGGCAGAAGACTATCCATTCTTTCTAGCGGAAGACCCTCAAGAAGTATGAGGGTAGTACTTCGGATATGGAGGCGGATGGGTGTCTTGAGGAGCTAGGGATCTCTTTTACCTTGATTCGTGCTCCGAGGGAGTACTGGGATCCCCTACCAGTTAGTCAGCATAGAGGTGTGGTGCGACAGTGGTGGACGCTCTACCTCGGAGAGAGGATCGAGGCAAAGGTTCCATGGGGTGAATTTGAGAAGGAATTCCAAGAGGAATTCATTTCTTCCATGATCATGGTGGAGAAGCGGTAGGAGTTACTCTCCCTTAAGCAGGGGAGTATGACTGTACGAGAGCTGGGGATCTAGTTCAAAGATCTCCTACGCTTTGCTCCGGATCTCTTTCTGGATGAGGAGTCTCCGGTGAGATGTTTGAAGGAGGTGCTCCGTCCTTCGCTCCAGTATGCTGTCACCCCCTTCACCCTTCCGATGTACATGGAAGTACATAAAAAGGCAGAGGTTGTAGAGAGGATGCACTCGTGGGGAGGTGCACCTCATGAGGGGAACCATCCAGGCTCGTCGAAGGGGAAAGCAGTCAGCAGCAGGTGTCCTGCAACGGGACCTTCCAGGTTCAGGCTAGTGGGGAGCAGGCCCCAGCAGTTCAGATCTTTGGGTGCTCATCCCTTTTTCATGAGCCCAGGACCGAGATGTTTTTCTTGTGGAGGTTTCAGGTACGTTCAGAGTCGGTGCCCGACCTGAGCTCAGTACGGTGGAGGTGGGCAGGTTCAGCGCCCACCTCAGCAGCACCAGTTGCCAGTGAGGCCCTTCTAGCAGCAGTAGGACCATGCTCCTCCGAGTGTAGACTTTGCAAGAGGAGGCCGACCTCAGGGTGCTCCTTAGGTACCTCTACCAGGGCGTGGTCGGGGTGGTGGATGACATCAGATAGGCAGAGGAGCTGGGCATGAACAGTTGCACGCAGCAGAGTTGACAGCTCCGACTAGACCAGAGGTGGTGCGTGGTACAATTTGTTTGTTCAGCACTCTTGTTTCTTATTTTTTCGATTTAGGATCTTTCTAACTCCTTTTTTTTCACCTAGTCTAGCCCATTCTTTGGGACTAGACATAGAGAGAATTTCCATGCCACTGGTAATCAGTACACCAGTTGGGGGGCCAGACCAGCGTATCTTGTGTTTGCCGGGGATGTGGGCTGACGTTGGGACCACATCGATCTATTGGGGACCTTCTTATGATACATATATAGCTATACTATGTCATCCTAGGCATCGACTGGTTATTTTCTATTAGTTCCATTATCGACTGCTTCCGGAGAAGATTCGTGTTCTCCGTCGTGGATGGGCTGCGCATATCTTTTGTTGGCGAGAGGAGCTATCAGGTAGGAAGCTGGCATGTGAAGCCTCTCCTTTCCTTGTCAGGCGGGTTATCAGTGGTTCCAGCTGACACAGAGATGATGGATTTCCTGGATGTTGTTGGGGGAGTTCCTCGATGTTTTTCTTGAGGAGGTTGTGACTCTACCCCCCTGATGTGACGTTGAGTTCGGGATAGACTTACAGTCTGGTGCGCGTCCGATTTCGATGGCCCCTTATCGAATGGAACCTTCAGAGTTGCGGGAGTTGTAGATTTAGATTGGTGATCTGATGGAGAAGGGTTTTTTTCAACCCAGCGTGTCACCATGGGGTGCTCCAGTTTTGTTCGTGAAGAAGGCAGATGGTGGTCTCAGGCTATGCATAGACTACCGAAGGTTGAACCAGGTAATGGTCAAGAACCGTTACCCCCTCCCAAGGATAGATGATCTCTTCGACTAGCTGAGGGGAGTAGGTTGGTTCTCTAAGATTGATCTATGATCAGGATATCATCAACTGAGGGTGAAGGATAATGACATCTCGAAGACGACTTTCAGGTGTAGGTATGGACACTTCGAGTTTGTAGTGATGCCGTTTAGAGTTACAAATGCACCAGATGTGTTCATGGGACTTATGAACTTTGTCTTCCGAGAGTTTCTGGACCAGTTCATCATTGTGTTTATCGACAACATCCTGATCTACTCAAGATCAGAGGAGGAGCACATTGAGCATATCAGGACAGTCTTGGAAGTCCTTAGACACCACCAGCTTTACGGAAAATTGTCGAAGTGAAAGTTCTTGACACAAGTACACATACTTGGGCACGTGGTGTCTCAGCATGGAGTGTAAGTGGACCTGTCGAAGTTAGAGGAAGTTGTTTCATGGGTAGCACCCAAGAGCGTGGCAGAAGTTCATAGTTTCCTGGGGTTTGCAGGTTACTATCGGAGGTTTGTTTCAGACTTCTCTCGAGTTTCTGCTCCATTGACATCTTTGAAGAGGAAGAAGCAGGTCTTCCTATGGAGAGAGCAGTGACAGAAAGCTTTTGACTACCTGAAGGAGAAGTTGGTTAGTGCTCTCGTACTCAGGTTTCCAGAGGAATGGTTTTTGTATGAGGTGTTTTGTGATGCTTCTGGCCTTGGTCTGGGGTGCGTGCTGATGCAGAAGAAGGGAGTGATTTGTTATGGGTCTAGGCAGTTGCACCCTCACGAGCGTAACTATGCCACCCATGACTTGGAGCTTGCAGCAGTAGTGTTCGCAATGAAGTTGTGGTGACATTACCTCTTTGGGGAGTGCTTTGTGGTCTTCTCAGATCACAAGAGCCTATGTTATATCTTCTCCCAGTGTGACCTGAACTTACGACAGCGGAGATGGGTCGAGTTTCTCCAAGAATATGACTTTGATATCTCTTACACTAAAAGTATGGGCAACGTTGTGTCTGATTCCCTGAGCAGGAATTCGCATCAGGAAGTAGTTCGAGAATCCGCTGATGCTTGGAAGGCGATGGGAGAGTTGGCTGCCTTACCCTTGGATGCAAGGGTAGAAGGTGTTAGAGGCTGTTTGTTTCAGATGACGCTGCAGTCCTCTTTGTTGCCACAAGTGGAAGAGTCTCAGTGGGGGGACTCTGAGGAGGAAGTTATGTGGGATTGTGTCGATCAGGGGAATGCTCCAGAAGGATGGTCAGAGGACAGCCAGCATTTGATGCTTTTCCATGGAAGGTTTTTTTGTTCCAGAGGCGATGCGTGAGGGAGTTCTCCGTGAGTTCCATAGCTCAGCCTTGGCGGTACATCCAGAAGTTTCAAAAATGTACCGAGGACTGAGGGATCAGTTATGGTGGCCCGGGGTGAAACGGGCAGTGGCAAAGTTTATGGCAAAATTCCTAGTGTGTCAGCAAGAGAAGGTTGAACACCGTGTTCCCAGTGGTTTGTTGCATCCTTTAGATGTCCCCGAGTGGATGTGGGATGACATCTCAATGGACTTCGTCACAGGACTACCCAAAGCTCAGGATGGTTATGATGCTATATGGGTGGTGGTGGATTGACTAACAATATCGGATAACTTCTTAGCAATCAAGGAGTCGGGCCCGGTGAGTACCTTAGCACAGAGGTACGTAGACGAGGTGCTGCATTTTCATGGAGTTCCGAGGAATATCGTCTCAGATCGGGATACTCAGTTTACCTCACGAGTCAGGAGGGGTCTACAGTATGATTTTGGCACCCATCTACGCCTTAGCACTACTTTCCACCCCTAGACTAATGGGAAGATAGAGCGGACTATCCAGACGTTGGAGGACATGCTGCGAGCATGCATTCTGGATTTCAGAGGATCATGGGTACGACACTTGACTTTAGTAGAGTTTTCATACAACAATAGCTTCCACTTTACTATTGGCATGGCACCATTTGAGGCTTCGTATTGAAGGCCATGTCGTTCACCCATTTGCTGGGCAGAGGTTGGTGAGATAGGTGATCTTGGGCCAAAGGTAGTGCAGAGCACCACAGATAAAGTCCAGCTTGTACGTGATAGGATGAAAGCAGCTCAGGACCGACAGAAGTCTTATGCTGATCGTCGAAGGAGGCCCTTGTAGTTCGAGATGGGGGATCATGTGTTCTTGAAGGTTTCCCCTCGACGGGGGAAGCAGAGGTTTGGGAAGGGGAGAAAGCTCTCACCTAGGTTCATCGGACCTTTTGAGGTGTTGAGGCGAGTTGGTGAGGTGTCTTATCAGCTAGCCCTGCCACCTCAGTTGGAGAAGGTTCATGACATCTTCCACATCTCCCAGCTTCGTCAGTACTTACACGACGACTCCCACATTATTGAATTGGGAAAATTAGATATGGGAGATGACACGACTTTCGAGGAAAGACCAGTTAGAATCGAAGATCATAAAGAGAAGGTGCTCCAGGGATGAACTATTCCCTTGGTTTGTGTGTTGTGGAGTCATGATGGCCTCGAGGAGAGCACTTGGGAGCAGGAGACCCAGATGCACGCTCAGTACCTGGAGTTGTTTTGACTTGTGTTTTTCCCTTGTTCTTCTGAGCTTGTGTTGATGTGTTACTCTATACCCTTTTTATATGGAATTCTTGTCTTGTCAGTTGTGAGACCTTTTGTTTCTTTGTTACTTGGTAATTTGTAACATGTCCGGATGTGTGGGAAAGGGAAAAACCTGACCCTTAATCGAGATGCATTAATGAAGATGCGATTTAACCCGTGAGGGTGAGTCAGTGCCGCCTAAAGCAGATAATATCTCGACATAGGTAAAGGAATTTCCCAAACCCACGTGTTGGGCCAGTGTGTTGGTTGTGTGGTGTTGGGGTTAGTGCGAGTTGAGAAATCCTAATGTATGAAAGTGGGAAGACCCAATTCTTAATTGATATGCATGAATGAGAATGCGATTAAACCCGTGCAGGCGAGATAGTGCCACCTAAAGCGGATAATATCTCGACATCGGAGAAGGAATTCCTAACACATATGATTAGGGTTGTTGGTTGGGTTCCTATTATAACGAGAACCCTAAGAGGTATCTTTTCGGGTTCCTCTGGGTTGGTTTTTGAATTTTCGGGGATGAGAATGTTTTAAGAGGTATATGATGTAATGGCCCGGACCTCTCTGACCCATTCCTTTCTCAAAAATAAGGTCAAGAAGTGTTCTGGAGGGTAAAATGGACTTTTCCCACACTTTCTAGAATTTTGAAACTACACGCCGTGTAGTTTGAGTACACGCCGTGTACCCCCTTCCCGAGTATACCCCGTGTTGTAGACTGTGTCCTTGATGTGTGGAATAATGGGTGCACGTCGTGTGTCTAGTTCTACATGCCATGTAGCCCTTCCCCGCGTATGCGTTACCAGTCAACGGCTGTGTACCATGTTGGAGCCGTGTCCTTTGCATGTGCAATAAATGAGTACACACCGTGTGTCTAAACTACACGTCGTGTAGTCCTTCCTCGTGTATGCGTTACCCTCAAACCGTGTGTTGACCAGTCAACGGCCACAGATCCATGTTGGAAGCTACGTGGAGACCGTGTGAAAGAACCGAGTACATGTCGTGTACTTTTGCTTTTCACACCTATAAAAGGAGGGGTCCCCTCCTCCTTTCAACTCACACCTCTCCTCCCCTCTTCTCTGAGCAGAGCTCTCCCAAGAGACTCGAAGGCTCTTTATTCCATAACTTCTTCGTTCGAGCTTCGATTTATGATCCGTCAGTGGCCACAGGATCGTAATGATGAGGCAAAAATACTGGGCTTGGATCCGTTAACTTTACTTTGGCCATTTCTTTCCGACTTCAACCTGAGGAGGTTTTGCCGGGACTCGACAGAAGTGACGGACGCCAAAGGACGTCTTCCAAGGTTGATCCAGGGGGGACGTGAAATCAGAACCTGTTGAGGTAGGGATTTTACCTTCGTCTCTCTAATTTGTGCATCATGCGGGGTGGATATTCTCTTGTTTATGTGAAACACTTTTGAACCAGTTTAATAGAGATAATAAATGGTCAAACAACAGGGATGGGAAGTTGTGTTTCCTATTACTTTATATCCTGTGATATTATGTTGTAAATTAAATAGGCTTATGCCTACTGAAAATCACGGTCATTGGGGGCCTTTTATTGTGCAATTAAATGTTTCCCTATATTTCTAGACCATTTTTGTGGAATGTGTAATTTGGTTAATCATGTAAAGATGGATGTTAAAATCTGGAACCCCTGTGTGATCACCCCGGATAAACAAAATGGAATAATGAACATGTGGGTGTTGGCTTGGTTACGAGGCATGTGTTGGGGGTGTTTTGTTGGTTGTTGTGGATCAGGAGAGCAACATGGTTGTGGTTGACTTGGTTGTGGGTTGGTGTGAATGTTATGATGGTGATGAGTAGTGGGGATGCAATAAATGGTATTAAAGGGATAATGATGTACGGTACGGTTGTGGTCATGGTGGTTAGTAGCAGGGCTGCAGGGATGGGTTTAAATGTGAATGGACAGTGGGTTGTGATTAATAAATAAAATTTGGAAGAGTTAATGAATGGGGGGCGTGGTAATGGAACGAGTTTAATAATCAATGGTTTGGATGGTTGATATGAAGGGCTTGGTTGTGTTGCTTGTGTTTTTCCTAACTTGTTTTGTGGATGGTAGGGATATGTTTTACAAATGATTGGTGTGGTTAGTTGTGGATAGTTTCCGAGTAGTTAAGGAACTAAATAACTAATTCTGCTGAAATGTGAAAACCTAAAGGGGGATGGGTTTGTTTGTGTATTCATGATTCATAGTAGAAGTGCCGAGGTACGTGCTCAGATTTCTCTTTTTAGAAGCCATAGGTTGGGCTGTGTGGTTAGTATATATATATATATATATATCTTTTGTGTTTTATCTCACCCCACCCATGTTAAGCACTTTGTGCTGAACACGCCCATTTTTTGGGAGAGAGTGTTTTTCCTTAGTTACTAGCTCCTTCCTGCTCCTCCCCTAGGCTGTGATGGCTTGAGGCGACCTTACACCTAACACTCTTCGGGTAGGTTTCGTTTAGGGTAGTTTAGCCGAAGACTCTTTAGGTAGGTTCTATTGTTTCCCAAGAATCTTCGGGATGAGGCCCAGGTGTGTGCGGGCGGGATATGTGGTTGTGAGGCCCAGGTGTCTGCGGGCGGGATATGTGGTTGTGAGGCCCAGGTGTGCGCGGGCAGGATACGTGGTTGTGAGGCCTAGGTGTGTGAGGGCGAGATACGTGGTTGTGAGACCTGGGTGTGTGCGGGTGGGATACGTGGTTGTGAGGCCCAGGTGTGTGCGGGCGGGCAGAGTGTGGCAGCGTCAGGACATTCGTCGTTAGGAAGAACAGCTAACTAAAGGGAAATGGTGTGGGGTACCCAATACTCTTTTTCTTATATACTACTACTACCTGTTGTGATTGTGTTTTGGTGAGTGTGGCTGGTGAGGTTGGGTGGATAGAATTCCTTGCTAGGATTCTTCTGTTGTTATCACGAGACATTGGGATGTCTCCTCAATTGTGCATGAGAGATTTAGGTTTCCCTACAAAGTATACTTATATGCTCACCCTATGTTTACTTTCAGGTTTCCAGGAGGACTACCAGGGCCATGCGGGACCCTACTAGTCGGACAGTTGGAGTTGTTGCTGTTGTTGTACCTTTTTTTCTTTTGGTACTGTACTTTGAGATTTCTTGTAGTTTTACCTTATTATAAAATTATTTAAACATGCATGTGGGCTTGGTTTGGGTTTATTTATATACAATGGTTCTTTTCCTTTTTGGTGGTTGACTTGTCCTATTTCCCGATCTTTAAAAATAAAAAGGGTAATGCCTCCCATATTTGTGAAAACTCATACCCTTGGTGTTAGTCTCCACCCCAGGGCCTACTGGAGGCAAAACTAGGGGTCATTATCACCCTTTCACCATTTCCAACTCAGGAGGGAAATCTTTAGTGGGAGGGGGTCGTGACAATTTAATATTTCTTTTTACATTTCCCTAGATGGTAAATGTTTTCTTAAACTCAATGAGAATGATCATGAAACATAATAATTATCTTATAACCATTAATTATGTTTAACTAATGTAATTTTCTATCATGAATGTTTTATTAGGAATGTAAATAAACATTTATAATTCACTTATATTTGATCAATGACCTCAAAAACTCTCTATTGTTATTTAACTTTTCACTATATTCCCACTTATGTTCTGCCTACATGGATTCTGAGTTTTCAATAATTTCTATTGAACATTATATTTCCAAGTTTACCTTTTTAAAAGGATGCTTAATTATCATTTCATAGGATGAGGGTTACAATAATATATTTAAATAAATTTTTATCATTTGATATCCATGACTAATTTTCAAGGAAACATTTTTCTAATAGGTAGTAGGATGTAAAAACCTAATATTATAGGTAATGTAATCTTCAAAAACTAATTTAATTTATTTAATATATTATAAAAAACACTATATATAGTTTATATTTCCTCACACACAATACCATGTTTATCATGAATTTCATCCAATACTGAGTTATACAAAATAATAATACACTATTAATAATATTTTTTAACATATATATTTTATAGTCTTTTAAAGGAGAACATATTTTAAATAATTTTTTCAAACTTTTGTAACATTCTTGTGACAAAATAAACTTCATTTTTTATTTTAAAATGTCAAAAAATTACTTTGGGTGATTTGTTTACCATTATTAGCTATTTTATTTTCTGAAAATAGTGAAAACTGATGAGTTCTAGATATAAAATAAATTTTCATTAAAATAATTATTAATGTTAATTAATGTTTTAAATTGTATTACGGTAAAAATAGAAAAACTATATATCTATTAATCCAATTTAGTTCATTGGAATAATTGTTTATTTAAAATATAGATAGAAATTGTAAATGAGTTTTTGATTATTTTCCTTATAAAAATCTAGTTTATTACCATGTCTATTAGATTAGATTTCAATTTAAAATTTAATATTCTATGAATTTAATTTAGAAAAAAATAATTAAAATATTTCTTAAATATTAAAAAAATGGACTAATAATATCCACATTATTTTTTCCATAAATATTAGAAAATGTGAAAAAAATTAATTCATGTGATTAAGGTATAATTAAGCTTATCAAGGATCTAAATTTCAATATTAAGGTCTAAAATGACCTATACACACATCCAAAATCCATTTCATTCTCATATGTATACCATATTCTCTATGGGTAATAATTTTATGGTTTAGTGGGAAATATATTCATTAATTTGACCCATATAATAAGTTATTAAAAGAAAAAAATAACTTCATTACATTAAATTCCATCAAAGATTTAGAGTATAGAAGAAGTAAAACATTTTAGGCCATTATTTAGTAATATTAATTACATTTTTTATCATGTTAATTTAATACTATTTTTTTAAATGATATAATTACATTAAACTCATAAAAACGCTAACACAAGGATTATTTAGATAATAACTACAAATAATAATTGATACAAAAACCATAAAAATAATGTAAATTTAATAACTTATTTTGATTAATTATTTTTTAGATAACTATATAATGTTGCAAAAAAAATAATTAAATATATTTTCAATAAAATATTGTTTTGATATTTTTAAATTGATGAAAAATAAATAATGTCAAAATTGACATTATTGTATTTTTACAATAAATTATATTTTATTAAAATATTTAAAAACATTTTAAAAAATAATTTCTTCCAATTGATTTTAAAATTATAATAAGTATGAAATATGTTCCAATAATTTAGAATATTATCTTAAATAATTATTATATTGAACCATAGAATGTAAAAAAATTGTTAGTATGATATGGATTAAAGTAATTTTTTTTAAAATTACAATCACCTGTTTTAAATTTAATTAACAAAACAAATGGGATTTATTTGAATGTGATATAATATTTATAATTAATTAATAAAATGTATTATAATAAATATAACATTAATTTATCTTTAATGGTAAAATAACATAGGATATGAAACTATTTATTTTAATAATTACTAAAATGAAAAAAAAGGAAACATAATGATGATGGGAAATAATAATATCCATATGCACTTATTTTTTAGGTGGAGTACATTTTTCATGACCATAATTTTACTTTTATACATTATATTCCATTTTTGAATCACATGAGGTAAGGGAGACCTCCCAGTAATGATTACAATTAGAAATTTACAAGAACACCACTAACTCCATTATAAAATGATATTCACTATTCCTATTAAAAAAACCTATCAATGAACATTGGATAATAAAAATTCTTCCAAAATATCCACTAAAAATCCCAAACCTCAAAATAAAGGCCTGACTTTTGGTAGAATTAAAACCAAGTAAGCCCTTTGGTGTAATCCAAAATGAGTTACCAGAAAATGAGGTTACATTCTTCAATGTGTATTTATGTTTTATATGTTTTTCCACTTATTAAATTAATTTTAATAAATGGTTCTATAATAAAATAGTTATCCAAAATATACAGAAATTGTGTTATAATAACTATTATACATACATCTACTGTCAATTTCTTAAAATCGATAAAAAAATTTAGTTTCATGTGGGACAAAATACTACCTCACGTAATGATTTCGTTTGTTTTTCCTTTTCCACAGATTTATTTTGTGAATAATGATGTAAATAACATTTTTTTAATATATATATTTGATACTAATTATGTATTAATACTTTTGGAATTTATATAAAGACATATACCCTCATTTTAATTTTTTTGGTAAATATGATATCTTCATTTGTGGACATGGGGACTACCTCCTCCTTAAAGTGATGTGATACATTCACACATTAAATAGAATGTATTGAGGATGGGTTTAACTAATAATATGTTATATAAATAAGAAATATATGATCATTATGACATAATTAAATATTTTTAATAATACTATCTATTTTCCAATAAAACCATTTCACACTCTAAAATGTGATAATATTAGTAAATGGATGTGTCGAATAACACCACCTGGACGCAATTTGATTAATTTTACATCCCAATAATTATATTGATGAAATAATTTGAAATAAGAAATGCTTTTTTAAATGGAATAATTTTTTTTGAAGAATTATGAGCCCATTTTCACATGATTTGTGCATGTAAGATCATATATGAATTCCTTAAAACACTAAAACAAAAGGTCATACATGATATAATTGATCTATGTATTCCGTTTTATGTTGTATGTTTTTGATGGAAAATTTTCAGTCAAAATTATCATAATCCTATTAGGAAATTAAATTGTATGGATTTCATCATTAGATCAGAGAGTATGGGTTCTAGGATATCATACTAATGGAATAATAGTATTTTTAATAAATTCTACGATATTGGTAATTTTATTGAATATAGTAAATGATAATATTTTATCCAAAAATGTTTTATAATTGAATAATAACAATTATGTTGTATTTGGGATCATAAATGATTATATTAGGGATTTATATTTATTAATGTTATTTATTGGAAATCAAATCATATTTTTGAGATTAAAAGATAGGGCATATATATTTTTGGTAAATGAATTGATGAGTGATTGATTTTTTTCACATAAGTTTAAATTTGATTTTGGAATAATATGAGATCAAATCATTTCTATTTTTGTGATTTTAACTTGATTATGAAATTTTTTAAATTGATTTAGGTAAATTATTTATTGCATTACTTGAGTTGAACATTGGGTTATTCTTGTTAATTGTGAGAATAAAATTTTATTTAATCTTATGAAAGTTTATAAAAATTGGATACTATATCATCTTGTAGTATCTGTTTTATTTTCAGTTAATAAATAAAAATTGGAGGAATAATTTTTCATTCACTTTTGGATATTATTTTAAATAAAATATATATTATTTTATTCAAAAATTAATAATTCATCTTGGTGAAAATTATTCACATAGAATGATGAAATAAATCTTTTATTATTGGAATAAATTATGTTAGTATGTCATATAATTTTCGTTATTTCACCATAGTAATGAAAATTATGAAACTCAAGAAAAAAGAATATAAATCTATCAAATATTTTGTGGGAAATTATAGTCATAAATAAAGGACCATTTTTAGAAACTCATTTACATGACTTAGTCATATATAGGTACATTTATAATATTTATCGTGGTCATAACCTACAAAATTAATGTTAATTATATAATATATATATATGATTTTGTAAATATTTTATAATATATTTGGATTAGAAAAAAATAAATCTTTTATGATGAAATTTATATTAGTGGATTGATTATAATACCCCATTATTGTAGTTAATATTTTATATTGGAATGATAACTATGCTCAATTTTATACAACCTACATGACACTATTCTCAAAAAAGCTGTAACATAATATAAATTTAAAATTTTTTATAACCATGCTGGTAGGTAAAAATGTATGGATGTGAATAATATAATTGTGCAATATATATATATATATAAACCATTTCTTAATACAAATGAATAATAAAATATATAAATTTAACATTCATTTTACTTTTTTTTGTGAAACATAATAGGAATAAAATCACTTTATTCGTTAATGTTAGGTTTAAAAAAAATTAATTTTATTGAATTTTTATGCAAAAATAATATAATTAATTTCTGAAACCATGATAAATATTTGCTTAGAAAAATTAATTTTTTTGAAAAAAAAATTTCTTTTTTTCATTATTTGGTAATTTTTTCTAAAATCAATTATTTCTCTCTAAATATTGTTAAATTTTGATTTCTCAACAATGTTATTTTTTTAATTAAAATATAGTAATTTAAAATCATTTTTACTTTATGTATTTATTTTTGGAGTAACATAATACCCATTAAGTAAACATATTCTAAATAAATCCGTTGTAATAAAAATTATTTTTTTTTAAGTTCAAGATTATGCAAAATATAATTTTATCATAAAATGGTTTGTAAATTAATTATTTTATTCCATTTTAATAATATAAAATAACTCATAAAAGTGAACGATATAAAAGAATTTATATTATATATCAATATATATATATATAATTCATATAATAATGATTACTACTCAAAGAGATAACATATGATCATTTAATTTTAAAAAATGAATTTTCCTGAAAAACTATTTTCCAGCAATTTTTTTGCAAGTTTTCCTTTCAATATATATCTTCCACTTTTTTTCACTGTGAATTGCAATTTTGACAAAATTTATCACTACATTAAAGGGTAGAATTGGGAAAACTTCATTAAAACTATACATTAAGCATTAAAAATCATCTATAAACATTAAAATTTTTCATTTAATGATTCAAATTCATACAAAAACTTAATATATGAAAAAATATTGTATAGTTGTGCAATTTTCCATTTAATGAAGTTTTTTATATTATTTAATGGAAATAAAAATGCCAAAAATAAAAATTCAATTCATTAAATTTTCATTATATGTTCAACTCGGGGGAATATAGATTTATTAAGTAATATAAAATTCATTTTAATCATAATTAATTTATTATAATAGTGGTATATTTTTTAATTTTTTGTGATGGTATAATTACCTTAATTCAAACACAATAATGACAAGGTTCTTTTTAATGATGTAGTAAGATAAAAATAATTTTTTTAAAAAACATAAAAAGAATTATTTTTGTGATGAATTATTGTGTATCACGAATTTCATGGATGATAGTAATTTTGAATTATTATTTAAAGAGTTTATATTTATATTCCATTCCATCTTATATGTTTTAAATAAAAAAGAAATGATTAGTTTTTAAAATTAAGATAATGATATTTTATGATAAATATTATTCTATTTAATGAATTACAAATAAAAAATTATTATATTGCACATGAACAATATTATATTGTTTAAAATTTTATCTCTTTTTCCTTTGGTAGAAATTTTTTTCAAGATATTTAAATTTATAACCATTTAATAGTGAATTTTTTTTCTATAGTTATAATTTCATTTTAAAAATTAATATATTGAAACAGAATAAGGAGTTTTAAATGAAATATAAACCAATACTAGTTCTACTAGTATTAATAAATTCAACCTTAAACAATATTATATTGTCACTTTTGTCCACCTCTTTCTATATTAACATGAAAAAAATTTCCCATATTAAAATATTTTATGTAATTCTATTTTTGTAATTTACCCCACTGTAAAAGGCCACTGTCTGTCCTTTATTAATCACATTATAGTGAAACAATTATCTGTAAAAACCCCTCAAAAATATCTCCATAACATATTTATCTTGTTTTAGATGATTATGTATTATAAAAATTCAAAAATCAGGGCCCTTAAGTGAATATAAGAAAGATTATCTTCAAATATATAGTAATAGTCTTAACTGAATATTTTCAAGTTCATTTAATCTTCTACATACTATAAGTCTTATTTTATAATCATATTAAAAAAACCAATATCATTATCCTAATTTAATATTAATATACTTATGTTACTATCCTTTTTCAAATACTCATGTATCTATAAAAAATGGAAACCTCGCCCATGTGTATCTGCAAGCAACCTCCTAACGAGTCGATGTGTTCCATCTTTCATCATAAAAAACATGGCTCATATATATATGTTAATTTAAGTGAAGAAAAATATATTTTAAAAATAAATATAATTATAGTTGTGATAAAAATATAACACATTAACAAAAATAATAAATTACATGATTAAACATTTAAGTGAAAACAAAACATTTTACAAGCAGTGATTAATTATAAACAAATTTGGAATGAGAATATATATATAAATATATTAAAATAAATATTAATAAGGATCCATTATAAATTAATAACAAGTTTAAAAACATTATGTATAAATTTATATCATATTAAAATTTGTATAATCGTTGGTTTGGGGGTTTCAATGCTCAATTTATATTTGTTGAGATTTACCTAAACAAAATTAATTATATTATTCTAATATTATGTAATAAATAATAGAAATTTTTTTAGAATTTATTTGATGCAATTTGTCTTCTATATTCATTTGTTTCACAAAATTATTTCTTGTTTTAAATATTACTCAAATGTTACAATAATTTTAAGTATTTTTCTTCAATTTCTATCATGTTGTGAAATATTTTTCATTATAAAATTATTTTATTATATGAGGGGTATATATTTACCTATTGATATAAATAACATTAATTTAAACTATTTTAGAGTCTTTAATGTTTTTATTAATTCTTTCACTTTAAATGGGGTTTTATTTATATTTTCTCAATGAGATAATAATTTATATTACTATCTCAATTTTTGTGATTTCCTATAATATCATTGAATATATCTTAGAGGATATCATTTATATAATCCATGTAAATTCGTATACTCATGATATATAATGTCATTCCATGATTCATTATAACACATCCTCACCTTGGGTATTTAATAAATTAAATGTCTAAAATAAAAAATTATACTTTTCTTATTTAGATATGATATATTTTCAATCCATTTGAATTTTTTCCCAAACATATTTTACTACATTCAATTTTATAAAGATAAATGAATTATCAATGAAATTTAATTTTATGAATGACTTCTTTAATGGTTTTAAAGGAATATTTCATTGATTTTATGAAATTTTCATTTTACACTTTCATTGCAAAATATTAATATGTATTCTTCTTTTTAACACATATGATGTTAATGGATTTACCCACCTCTATATCAGTTTCACTATATTTATCTTCTTATTAATGTTTCACATGGTTTTATAATGTAAATTAATAAATGAGAATATATTTAATGGGTTTTTCTTCAAGTTCCAATTATTATATAAAAGACATATTTCATTACAAACCATATATTTCAAATTAATTGATGTCAATTTTTTTAACTTATTAATATTCTATATATTGAAATTCTTTTGAAACATTTATATATTGGTTATTATATTTAAATAAACAATACATTTCTCTTCCAAATCTATATTCTTTATATCATGGGTATTGTTATTGGCTAAATTGTACACTATTTATATGTACAATGGTTTACTATGATTTTTATTTTAGTGATAGAGGAAATATTTATATTTCATATTCTATAATAAATAATGAGATTTATTAAGATGGAATATTAGATAGGATTTAAAATTTATCATTTAATATATGATGAATACACTAGATATAATATTTTGGGTTATACTCGACTATAGATATCCCATTGATGCATTGAAATGTACCGTGAGAAAAAATAGATGGATAACCATATTGAATGATGTTTTTATATAACTAGAAATAATTTAAAATATAACCGCACATAAAAATGATCAATATGCCTGTAATTGTGAATTTCCACCATTTGGAATCCATCTATTATTATCTAAGAGAATATAAAAATGATATTATCCAGGAATTTATATCATGCTAGATTAATTTATTAAATGTAAATTTTTTATATTATCTACATTCAAATATTTTTATTACTTATTTCCTCCTGAATGTTTTTATTTTATGAAATCATTGAAAATAAATTTTTCTCACCTTTATTTTTTCTTTTACCCATGATATAATGATAATTTTATTGAATAAGATTCATGTATATAGTTTATTGAATTTTAATATATTTTATATTTAATATCCAATATAATAAGGTAGTTTTTCAAGTATATGGTTCATTAAGACTACTAAATGGGTCATCCATTGGGGATGTTGTCCCTTGTATGTTCATCCATTGTTCTAATATTGACACGAACTCTCAATTACCGGAGTTACGGTTAATATGTTTTTTATAAGATCATAATTACGTAGACCCTTGGAATTTAGAATTATTAATTAATAAATTAGATACTTTAACCTCAGGATATATTCCTTAGACCTAACTATGTATAGAGTAGTACACTTATTTTTGGTTAGATTACAGATTGTCTGCCATAACTAAAAATTATAGATCATTATAGAAAAAATAATGTGGATGTGGTTGTGGAACAGATAAATCTATGGTTAAATAATATGAATAGGGTGTATTGGGTACTGACTATATCGTTATCAGTACAAGTAAAGTGGTCCTAGGACTACAACCCAATCATGACACTCCCATGGGATATGTCTATGTTAATTAATATTTATTTATGAACCATTATATGGAATGAGAGAATATAACCTATGAAAACCATTGATACTCTAGTGATATGGGATAAACATGATGGTAAATGGGTTTATAATTTTATGGATGAACAATTGATGAAAGGTATGGATACCCATTTGGAGTTTTTATGATGTGATTTATGAATTATTATGTATATTTTTAGACACATTTACTATAATACAACCATTTGAAATAGTATGGGGATTAGGGAAATGGATATTTGAGGGATAATGATTTTATACATTTGGGGGATATTTCAAATGGGATTGATAAAACTTTGGTTTAATATAACCTTTTATATTAATAAGGTTAATTGGGACAAAATGTTTATAACTTGTTAGGGTCATGTGATTTATTATATTGAAAACCATGGAATTAAATTATAATTCCATGAGTTAGGGATAATGGTTATTTTTGATTATTTTAACTATATTTGGAACAAAATATGAATAATGTAAATGGAAATATTGTTTATTTATATGATATTTTTTATGAATAATGGGTAATTTATCTATTAGAAGAATATATGATTTGATTTTTGATTTACAGATTTTATGGTTATTTGTGTGAAATATTATAATATATTGTACATTATAATATAGAGAATATATATTTTTTGTGTAACAATTAATGATTGATTAATTTGGATAAAAGGTAAATGTTCAATTATGTTAAAAATAACATGTGATCAAATAATTTTAATTTTTTGGTTTTCAACTTGGTTAGGAATATTTCTTAATATTTTATAGATAATCTATATGTGGAATAATTTAAGATTAACATTGGGTGTCTTTGTAGAGTAATTATATTTTAATATAGTACTTACTCCAACAAATTTTTATTCTTACTGGGTATTATCTCATCTTGGGTTAACAATTATTTGTTAAATAGTGAGAAATAGAGGATGAATAAATAAACATCCATTTTTTGTATAATTGTAATTATAATGTTGATTTCAGTGTTTCATGTTTGAAAAATTGTTCATGATCATGATGATTCACATATAATTTTGAAACCATTATTATACAATGATAATAGAAAATGTATGTAAATTTAATCGTTTTTAATATCCCAATAGTAATTGAATTTTTCATACTCATGTTAACCAATTTTAAATCTATAGGGTATTATATAAAAAGTATCACTCATATTCCATGGTAAATTTTATGAAACACATTTAAATGTAAGAGTCTTATAAATATGCATCTATAATAAGTTTCTTGGTACATAATGTAGAAATTTACTTTCATGGAAAAAAATATTTCAATTTTTATTTATATTTTATGATACATTAAATTTATAAAAGTTGATTTAAGATTTTTAGTATGAAATTTATGTTAGGGTAGAATTTTACAAACCCTAACTATAGATTATTTTTTACCTTTAGAATTACTATAAGTTATATATCATATTCTAACTGAAACCTCAAACTTAATGGAATAGTGAATTAATATTTAATAAATATAAGTATTATAATCATGTTATTCATGGAGATGATACATGTAGAGGCATATTGTGAATGTATTTTTATGTTCTCTTAATACACCTTGATATATTCATCATCTTATTTCTTTAGGCTATGAAATTCCAACTCAAATATCCTATAGATAGTGGGATTAAAATAATTTCCAAAATTTACTGTTTAGAAATTTTTCAACACCATTGATTTGTAAATTTTTCTAGAATTTAAATTTATTTCAAGATCAAACATTGATCAACATAACTTTTAACACATTAAAAATTCAACACCACCTTCTCTTTATCTAAGAATTTAAGTATGGATAATGTATTTTAAATGGAGTTGATTTTTTTTCATTAAGTTATTTGAATATCCTTAAATATTTAGAGGCCTTTTAATATAATGGATTCAAATGAGACTTGATCATTCATAAGAGGACATGAGTTTTACACCTGTTTCATGTTTCAGTTCAAAACAATAGTTAATTAAGATTGTATAATTATGATGTTCATGACTCTTGCTACTATTATGTTGTCAGTATCATTTAGGAACGCATTACATTGGTAATAAAATAGAATGTAAAATAATTTTCCCATAATTCAAGTAATTTTATAAAAAATATGGAAATTAGGGACTACATTTATTTAAATATTAGTCACTTAAAATGGAAACCATATACATTTAATGGATTACTCATAAATGATATATATTCCTTAATCTGTGATATTCTAGGTTAAAATCAATGTTATCAATGATATTTTCTTTAAAATATGTCTTATGTGAAATTGTTTCCAACATTAATAGTGCATTATAAGAAGATTGTGAATTTAAAAATGCATATCCACCAGGAGTATCAAACCATGTGTCTATTGAGGTATCATTTTTATGTACTAGGTGTTAATCGAGTCAATATCATTATACCCTTTTCAGGGTTATTTATCCTATACAAAACTATTCCAAATACACTTCCACCCATTGTATCTATTCAGGGATGTATATTCTTTAAAAAAACATAAAATAGACATCAAATAAAAATATGTTTTCCTATAATTATTAATATCTCTAAGGATTCCAGATGATTTAAATTTATAATTTGAATTATAAAAATTAACTAGACTTTTATCTAATACCAACTATGATAATCCATGTTTTAATACCAAATATTTCAATATTTTTAATATAATGATACAATTAATAAGACCCCATATATCATGATTCATAGTGTCATTGGTTAATTTTATTAATATATTAACAACTTGATATAGACGTACAAATTAATATAACAAAAGTACAAAACATGACATTAATTTATCTTGTATATTATAAAACTGGTTGAAATAACTGGGGGTCTTACATATGAAAGGGGTAAGATATAAAGACTAGTAGGGGAAAAGTAAATGCACAAAATGATTAATGTGAAACATGTGATCCAATAAGATCACTAAAGTTAAAATATGGGCGATATTTATAATCATGAACATAGAATAATGATAATTAATTTTAACATGCTTGAAACATAAGAATGTGTCAACAGCATAATATATAACCTATGAAAATGAGAAGGATTAATTACATCAAAATAACACATGATAGAAGGAGTCCCATAAAGTATTAGGTTATATCCCTATTCACATATATAATGTCTCATGAGACCAAACCATTACCCATTGCATTGAAATTCCATAAAAATATTTCCAACCTATCACAATCATATCTAGTACATGAATGATTGTGGCACATAGATTATACAACATAAGTATGTATTTATCAAAATTTAATATCCTAATTAATGATGGTGGGTTAGAAACATGTAATCCCATAATCAATGGAGAATAGGTATATCAACCGTGACTGGAATTGGGGATGAGTATTCACTACACAAATTATTGGAATTGAAATGTGTAGAATAATTTTGGTAGAATAATATTGATATATAATGATTCATGGAAAGGGTAAAAGAGAGTGAAAAATTTCTCTCATCACATTGAAATTATATCTATATCAATAGTTTTGGGTAATACATTTCCAATCATGAAAAAATGGAAAAATTTATAATATATTGAAGGTTCTTGATTAAATAGGAGTATGAGAGGATCACATACCTTGAGATGGAACTTATAAAATATTGAGATAACCTTCATAATATAATGGGATAACATTTAGAGTGATATATAGAGGCCATTTAAGATAAATATTACTCTCAAATGGGTTTGATTAATTAATAATTAAAGGTTAGTGGGGTTTTTATTGAAAATGAGATGAAAATTGATTACAAATTTATAAACATAGGTTTTGAACTCTAAATGATAAGTTAATACAAATAAAAAACCATTCCATTGTTTTAAAAAATTATTTATTGAAATTAATATATTATTTAGTAAATTTAAATATCCATGAACATAATTCTCCAAAACAATACACTTGAGGATGTTGAAGTGAGTCATGATTATAAATAAATCATTTGAAAACCATAGAATAAAATATTTATTTTGTAGGATTCATTGAGGTTTTATAAAAGTAATCGTATAACATCAAAAAAATTATTTTAAAAGTTTAACATAATTTTGGAAGTTGATACTCATTTTATTATTTATTAAATCTCTTTATGTCTTAAACTTTGTCATTAATTATACTATATAATTATATTGCACTAATTTTGAAAAACAGATATAACTATATTATAAAATTATAAAAAATTTCTGGTTAGAAAAATTAAACCTGAAGATTCCAAAAATAATATTTATTATAGAGAATATTTAATATAAGTAATAGGATTTAAATTTTTAAATCATAAATTTTTAGTTATTGATTTATAATTTTTTCAATAATAAAATTTTTATAAACAATATTAAAATTAGATTTTAATTCATAAAATTATTTAATTATTTATAAATAAATTATTATTATTTAATAAAAACATTTTTATATAATATAATTTATTTCAATTATTAATGAATTCATTAAGAATAGTTACTTTATTGAAATTATATTTATTATAAAATTATAATTTCTTTATCATCATATTAGAATCTAATTTTTATCAAATCATATTAGTTAATAATAATCATTTATTTATAATAAAAGATATTTATAACCATTAATTTAAAAAAAAATTATATAGTCATAGTCTAAAATCATATCAATTTATTATAAAACTCACTACCATATTGGTAATGTATGAGATTGTTAGATTCTATTTGGGTGGTTTAGAAAATATGGTGGGGGTCCATGATCTCAATGATCATTAACATATCATATTCATTGTTTATATCATGATTTTGTTGTCAATTTTTGATAAGGGCTTAGTTGAGGTCAAATACCAATGATTTTATTTCTCTATAGGTTAAAATAAATTATATTTCTTATATAATCCTACTTGTCAAGTCTATGTCATCCTTTTTTGTGTCAATTTTATTTATCATAACCCTATATATATACACTAACCATATGATCATATATAGATTTTATAACATCAATTCATATGATGTTTATTAGTCTTTTAAATACAACATGAAATACCTTATAACAGTCTAAAAACAATGGAATTCGTGTGTTTTTCATAATAATAAATTTACTTTTTTATAAGAAAAGAATTTCAAATAAAAATATTTGGGTCTTTACAGTATATGTGTAATATAAATCACTATATTATGTATACCTACGAGCTACAATCAATGTATTCTTATTATATCCATATAGAATAATTATCGATAGTGAATTATTTCTTTGAATATGATTTGTTCATTATTAATAAATTATTTATTGTATTTGTGAAATTAAATAGGTTGGAGAGGTGATATTGTGATTTTTCAAAAAATAATTATTAAATCAGATTTTGAAACAAATGATTAATATGGAAATAAATTAATAGTATTTAAATTGTTAAAAATTCATATGAAACTACTCTAACACCTATTGGAAGTTCTAAAAACCATGGAAGCACAAGTAGTTCATTCCCAAATATAATTTTAATTTTAAATTATGATTAATTTGTGATGTAAATTAATAAATAATAAAATTAACAAAAGAACTAAATTAAATATTATTTGACATGAGACTACTATAACTAAGTATCTGATTATTACCTAATGATTTATATTTAATTCAGTATTTAAAGAAATACCATTCGATGAATTCATTCTTCCAAGATTGATTATACAATTTCTCTAAATTAGTCTATCATTTAATCCTAGGAATCATTTTATATGCCCTTTATTAGGTGATATTCATGGGTACCATGGACCTTCAAGCTTCATTATTAGAATCTCTAATTGCTAGCACAAATTTTCCAGATGTTTTCACAGTTTATTCTTGATCACCTTGAAAATCAATTTAAAATTTTATTCACATTGAACTATATATACTAGAGATATTTTGTTATGGAAGATCACCATCTATTATTGAGAGAATTCTCAGAAAGTATGATTATATGTCTTAAGAGAATTCTATAGATTAAATTTTCAAGAAGAAAAAATGTCTCTCTATAGTGTTGGTAATAATCAAACAGTGATTAAATTGTGATAGGGTTGGAAAATAGTAATCGATCATACACAGATGTTAATTTCATGATTCTCATAGAACCCTATGTTTATAATAATAATAATATCATTATTATTCCATGAAACCCCATAAGGTTAATTAATTAAATGTTGTTTCTCGACTAAATTGGTTTAAATATATTCAAAAAATATTTAATATATATTATACCTAACATGAACGTTAAACTAGATATTCCATTATACACAATATTTATCAAGACATTAATAATGAATTTTTTATTTATTAAATTAATATCATTTTTTTATTTCCTAATAAATAAATAAATATCATATTCACTAATTATTATAAATATTAGTAAATATACATCTAAAAAATAATCTCTCAAATAACTGGTTACTTGATATATAAGATCAATATAGTTAGGAATAGTTATTAAAAATTAAATTTAAATCCATTATTCTCATATGTTTCCAGGATAAACTCCTATAGTTGTAGAATCTATAATATGAGCAGTGTCATATCCCTGGGCTTCATAAAGAGTAAAAAATGGTAAATAATAGTATAAAACCCAATGAATTTAACTGAAGAAGTTGGGAATTGATTGTTTTTAAGGAAATAAAATTCAATGAAGTCATTTTTGAAATTTAGTGATTTTTACAAAGGAAACATCTAAGGTTATAAAGTCATATGCATTGAAATGATGTGACCTATCAACACTTTGAGATAAAACCACCCCAACTGCATTGTTATATATGTCAGACATGTCCTCAAAGGGAAGATCCAATCAATGTTTTTAGATAATGGGATGGGATTTAATATTATGATTATTGAATTTAATGAATTGTTTTATTATCAATCACAAAATATTTATTTATTTGATAACCATGATAATTGAAGCGAGATATTAATATATTCATTAAATAATTAGAAATCATTAAACACATATAAGAATAAATATTATAGCTGAAAAACACATGTAAGGTATAAAATGGAGGAAATTATTTTTTATTTTTATTTTTTTTATCTTTATTCCATCCGAAGAGAATACATTCCCAAACAATATTCCTCTTTCTTCCATGAAATAAACATTACAATAATTTAATATAATATCATTTGTAATAAATCTAATAGGACCTAATAAATGAATAACAAATAATCATGAGAAGATGGCCCATTAATAGTAAACTCTATGATGATAACCTTAATGTAATGTTCTAGGCCATCATAAATTATACAGAATATAGACAACCAACCTTTTTACAAATTTTATTACATGATTTCTAGTATAAGTATCAATTAATACATAAAATGAATTAAAAATTCCTATTGTCTTTTTAAGAATTGTTTCATAATAAAATGATATAAACCTAAAACCAGACATCAATATTTTATTCTCAAAATTTTCTCGAAAATCCATTTAATCTCCCAGAATTGCAATGGATAACCAAGTAAATACATTTTGAAAGAGGTTAGCCAAAATACCAATTAAGGGAATAAACTAGAAAATGAGGCATTACATGGGAGTTAGATGAAGAAAAAGATATCATAAATGATATGTATAATGAGTTATAACAAATAAGGATAATATAATTAATGTGGTATGATAAGATAATGGTAATATAGAAAATGTGGAACTAACAAAAAAATGACATAAATGTTACTCATGGATAATTTCATAGAAAATTTCACATGCTATAATATTTCATGTAATGGATTATATTTACTCCCCAATAGAAAACTTGACTTATCATGAGTCTAAGGGTTTTTTCAATTAAACGGAGAACTATCTAGGTTCACCCAGAATGATATGTTCATTATTTATGTTTGATAAAAAATAAATATTTCATATGGAAAAATATAAGAATTACATATAGAAATAAAATGAAATGTAAAATCCTTCCTCATTTCAAATTCAATTTAAATTTCATCATGATGGAATTTTGGAAATGAGTATAAGAAAATAATTATTCCATAAAATTTGGAATTATAATTTATTCACATATGTTAGAGACACATATATAGAATTCAAGAGGATTACATAATATTAAATAGATATATAAATTGATACAGATAGAAAAAACATATCCCAAGGGAATGGGTGGTTTTGAGAGATCTTATACCCCAACCATTAGACATCATGTGTGTTACTTTGAAAACATGATATTAAAATTATGATAACATGAAATAATTGTAAATTTTTTTATTACATTTATTTTATTTATTATCATGTAATAATAAATTACCTAATCATTTTTGTTTATCTCATTGTTTCTAAAGATATTCTACTCATATGTTTAAAATCATGTGGGAATGTTGAATATAGTCAAAGAGATTATTAGTTCAACATATATTTAAAAATAATCATGAAATGATTTTCATTTTTAAATATAAATTATATTTTTAATACCAATCATGAAATATGAATATTAAAGATTTACTATTTTTATAATGATGAAGAAGTTAGGATATACTTACGCCTGAGTAACATTTCCATTTTTGAAATATTCATGATGTATATAAGGAATGTGTTATTTTAACCATAATGATTGGTATTAATATAATACACATTATATTATCTCTTAAAATACCATTACATGTACCTTCTATTTGATTTTTAATAATATAATTTAATTACATCGCTTCTCGTGGAGGTAGTCATTCGTAAACACAAAAGACCATATCATTTTTTAATAGATAGTAAGGTAAGAAGGTATATGATATATAAATATTACATAATTAATAATATGAAATGAATAAAATATGTAAATATCAAATTTAACACCAGGAATATTCACAAGTGGATATAATGGAATGTGAATAACATTGGTTCATGAGATGGTAATTTGTAGTACATAAGAATGATAATTTTGTTTCTGTTTAGATTGATGTGGAGATGGATTTATGATATTAAATTTACATAATAACATCATAATATGTGGGAGAAATGTATTTAATTTTATAAGTAATATTGTGTATGTATTTTTTGTGGGTGTAGGAAGCAATAAAAAAGATTCACAATTATGAATGTAACCTCTTCTTCTGAGAAACACTTTAGGGATTTACCTAAGGCCTCCGCAGATGAGCCTCAACCAAATTGGTGAAGACTCGGCAAGTGCATCCATGAGACCCGAGTTCAAAACCGGTCGTAGACAGATTTCCTGGTTATTGAAGTTGTATTATATCAGTACTATAGTAGACACTATTCAGTGTTGTAGCATCCATAACTATTCATCTGTTTGGGATTTTGGGCCACTAGTATGGGCCTCGAGTCCTAAAGGCCTTCAGGCCACCGAAGGCCTACGGTCCACCTCAAGGCCTTCGGACCACCTTAATATGTGCTTAAAAATGACCAGATATACTCTACAGGGAGTAGACTCTAGATGGAAATTCATATCAGGCGTATTCACTAGAGTATACTCTAAATGGATTTCTAAGAAAGATTGGGTATGGAATTGACTTCGGGACTAGCCAGTTTTTTCATGGGTAGCCTAGCCGAACAACCATGTGAATGTGGAAAACTGATATCACAACGAAGAAGCTGGGAGGGAGAGTTCAAAATGAGAGTCAGTATATTTTCTAAAACCTACGGTTCATGTATTCTTTATGCCTAAGGGCCTTATAAGGGTTCCCCATCATCCCTTGAAAGGGGGGTTATCAAAAATCAATAAAAAAGGACTTCAGGCTATTCAAGCTATTTAAGACCTCCACATATGGTATTTATGACAAAAAAGGATCATGGGATATAAAAATGGATTTAAAAAAGGTATTTAGGTAGGTATTGTGCAAAAAAAATCCTTTTCATTTTATAAGTGATAAGGGAGGAGGTTCCCTTTTATTAGTGAGTGGGAGTGGAATTTTACAAAATAATAAAAAATATTAAATAATGGGAAGGAAATCTAATTCCATGTGCCTATAGATTTTATTTATAATGGATTTTAGACGAAATATGGTTGTTAAAAACTGCCATCATAAAATCTTAGTCATTGTTTACATGTTATTCCTTTTACCACTAACATTACTCACTTTTATAATTTTAGTTTTTCTCCCTGATAACTAGATATTTTTCTATTTTATGGTTCAATATGACCGAAAATGAAGTTCCACATGTAACATTATATTATTTGCGATTGTTCATAAATTTTAATCGCTATTATGAAACATAAATCAGGTAATTTGTAGAAGTTAATTTATGATTAAACCTACAAATTGTGTAAAAACCTAATTTTTCATGAAATAGATTTTTCAAGTAATATATAATCATATATTAACATTGTTATGTAGTATAATCATTTGATGAATTAAATTATTTTAATTAGATATTTAATCTATAATTTTTTTAAATATTTATTTATTATGCGTTAATTTAATTTATTAAAAAAGATTAACTTAATTCCCATAAAATATTTTGCATAAAATACGATTTTTAAGAATAATAATAATCTGATTCATAATAATAAAAATTACCTATTCAAGTAAAATAAATTATTATTTTTTAAAATTAAATTTTTAATTTTTAATTATAATAAAAATTTCAAAATTTAAATTTACTTTTAAATTTATTTATTTAATGTAAATAAATGACAATATTTAAAAAATCTTTAATTTATAATAATCACTAAAAAATAAACCATCTTTTATAAAGCAAAGGATTTCCCAAAATTTATATATTTATATGATTATTTCCAATATTAAGCTAATTTTATAAAATAATTTTTTTTAATGTTGAATAAATTAATTGTTATAATTTCTCTAGAAATTCCATTATTTTGTTTTTAATAAAACAATTTTATTTTTAGAAACGTATCCAGTAAACATTGATTGTTTATTTAATGAGAATTAATTGATACATTAATATGAATTTTTTAATTTATATATTTCTCATAAATTAATAAATAATATTATTAACCTCTAATTTAAGGACTATTTTATAATGGTCATAATAAATCTTGACCTATTGAGGATCAGTGTTTTATGACACATATGTTAACAATCAGAGTTTATTTTTTGAAAACTCATGGTGTTTCATTGATGATAACTATTAAAATGGTACTACTAGAATTACATATACTAAATCGCTTCCTATTAAATTAAAAAATGATTAATGGATATGTAGGTTTTCTCTTTTAATGATCCCCAATTGCAATATTGATTTCAAAATTACCCAAACAACTAAAAGAGGTCATAATAGCCAATCATATTGATGTTTTCCCATTAATGGAAATGTAATGTGAACTTTTGGAGTCTCATGATTAATTTTATGTTAACAAATTCAATACCTCTAACTATATTTCATTTTTTATATAATCCCATTCACTTATCTTATTTAAAGGTAATATTAATCTAGTTTTTATAAAAAAAAATCTTACTTTGAAAACCCATTTGTAATCAGATATGGGTGAGATAAATATATTTGTTTTTAATTTTCTCATCAATATTTTTACATATTCAACGATGGTTGGATTTCATCCGTGTTATTGTATTCTTATACTCATGGCATAATCTAGTAAAATAATACATTAAATGCCAATATGTAGATTAATCGTGGGAATTCCAACTAATGGTCATCATATCACATTTTTACACCCTCCCAAATGAATTAAAGATATTAATCTACACTCTAGAAAGATATTATTATCATAATAAAAAGAATTAGATAATATCCGTATTATAATAATATTTTATATTAGAGAAACGTCTTTTTAATTTCAATATTTATGGTGTTTGGATTGAAAAATGGTATTAAAAGTGGATGAGGTATGTGACACTATATATCCTCCCATGATTATTCAGTATTAATAGAAAATCAAGTGAAATCAGAATAAAAGAATCATCAATGACCATGAGTTCCTAAAAATGAATATACTCATCAATTATGATACTTGAATTAAATTTTTATGCACCAATGACAAAAGAAATCAAGACCAAATCCAATTATTCCATATAATAACAAAATTTGATAATTTATTTGATGAATAGAATGTAGTGAGCATGTTTCATTAGGTATAACATTCATAAAATATACAAGAAGAGTGGATTTCACCTAAAATGTTGTTTCATTTTGTAATGTAATTTTTAACGTACTTTTACACCATAGAAATTCATTTAAACTTTTCCATTTATAACATTGATGATTTTATTAAACATTTTAAAAAATCCTTCCATGTATGAGACGATAATGATATTGGGTATGAGAATCTTCCATATCAAAGGAATTGAAGTGTTCTGAGAAAATGAGGTCCATTATCCACTCAATGACATCTTTGATAACTCTAGTTAGGTGATTTATACCCCCGATACAAAATTATACACAAATAATGTCCATTAATGTTATGAAACCTATAAATATATATAATTGTATTTATTAATTGAAATAATTTATTCACATGAATCCTAAATTTCATTATAAAATTATTCCTCCCTTACATTGATAGGAAATATATTTTCTTTGTAATCATTTAATTTTGTTGAAAATAAATGTTATATTTAGGATGAAATATTCCATCAATGTTTAGTAACTGATTACTGTTTCAATTCTACAAAATAGAGAAAAAATAATATATAAATATGACATATTGATGATTTTATTTTACTCCATTCATTATAGTAATGCTAGCTTATATCTCTCAAAATGTATGCATGGTTCCAACATTAATTTCATTAGATGTTTTTTTATTTAAGAATTAATTTCTGGATAATGAATTTCGATTCATAAATAATGTTAATTGTAAATGATATAATTTCTACCCTTTTATATATTATATCTTCAAAAGAATATTTTAATGACTAAGAGAGAATTTTTAATAGGGTGCATAGAAATTAAATTGAATAATTTTGGGGGGATATATTTTTTAAAATAAGAATTAAAATGTAACATAAATTGTTATTTTATTTGGGATTAACTATTTGATATGATTATATCCTTCTAAAATTATGCATTTTAATCCCATCAACATTGTTATCTAATTTACACATATGGTTTTCCAGCTCAATAGTTTCAATTCTTAGGGTCTATTAAAAATAAATAATTTGAGAATAAATTTATCATCAATTCCATTAGGAATATTTTATATTCAAAATGAAGAGAATGGTTATTCTGAGATGGTTTAAGAATATAATTATTTCATACTTCTCTATAATTTTACCTTTTCTAAAGAGGGGATTGTTTGAGGTTTCTCTTTTATGGTAATATGATTTTTTAACAAAATATTATTTTTTTGAGGTTCCCATCTTAAAATAAATTTCTTTATATAATTGATAATATTAGGAAAATTATATATCATTTTAGGGGTTTAGAATTTTTATTTATAAAAAACATAAAATATCCCAATATTGGGGTGTCAAAATATTTGTTTATGATAACATACTTTAAAACTCCATCGATATGAGTTCTAAGGAATGTTGTTATAACAACTGATGGTAAATTTTTTGGTCATTATAATAACTTATAGAAACAAATCAAATGAAATTTATTATATAATAATAGATGGAGAAACTATTTTATGAAAGTAAATCCAAGAAATTTCAAATTCCAAATATCATTTTTTTAATTAAATTATTTTCAAACTCCTATATTCTAGCGTAAAAAATTACCACCATAAATTTTTTCATTAAAATTTATTATTTTCATCAATTTCATCTCTTGGTTCTTCAAATTTTAAAACATTTTATTTTTTTATTAATTTTCCTTCAAAGCATTTCACTATCTTGTAGTCATTACTTGTCCTTATGTTCTGTTCCAAAATTATTACCTCATATCAATATATTTAACCATGAACTCAACTAATTGCATTAAATTTGATATTTATTTCCATTTTTTTCTATCTACTAATCTTCGATATAATTTATGTACATATATTTTTTATCACTAAATGTTTATCATTTTATTTAATCTTTCTTTATATGATAACAATTTAGTTTTTTATCTATCTATTATCAGTCTTGGACATAGTTAGTTGAATATAATATACATTTTTTCACTTATTTAATGATTTTTTGTTTCTCATATACTATCATCATTGATATTTTTTTTCATGTAAATAATATTTTACTAATTTGAAATTTTATTTATTTATTTTTTAAATATATTTATATATTTAAGGTTGATTTAAATAATTTTCAAGTAATTATATTGAGTTAATTTATTTATTTTATAATGTTTTTGTTTTAAAATCATTAATTTTGATTAATTTTATAGGAATATATTATTTGGGTTACATGATTAGTAGCAAATGATTAATATATTGATTAATTTGACTATATGTGTTTATATTTCATTTTTAAATGTGCATATTTAATTTAATATTTATGTTAAATATTTATTCATTCTTATATATTTATATGATTATAAGTTTAAAATTTATCATTATATGTATATATATATATATATATATTATTTTTTGACATATCCATATATTAAACTATTATTTTATGTAACTAGTGAATCATAATTGGATAAACTTTTAAAGAAGCGTAGAATATGAGAATGGGGTTAGTGATTTTAGGTAATTAGCTAGACAAAATATCAAAATTAAAGATATAATATTTTAACCATTAATTGGTTGGTTTAATATTATTATATTGGGATAAAATGAAATAATTTTTTTATATGTTTTATAATGGTTATACAGGCTAAATCTTTCATAAAAAAATAAAAAAAAATTATGAACTAATATTTATGAACATTTCTAGAATAATAAATAAAATTGTCCTAATGAATTAATTCCTTATGTTAGGATTGAGACCATTTAAAAATGAGATGTGTTTAATGATTTTTTGTAATTTATATGAAACTAATGTTCATGGTTTTCATAAAATATTTTGTTTTATTTATGCTGATGATATTGGTTATCTGGAAATAATAAAATTTTAGAGTGATAAGTGATTCACTAAAATTAATGAACACATATAAGATTTACTTATATAAGGATACATTCTTACAAATTACAATTACTAGGGAAATAATATATTATGTATTAATAGATTATTATATTATTAAATACTTGTTTTACCCAATGAAGTTTATTTTATAAGACTGAATATGAATTTTTATTAGAATATTGAAAATGTATGCTACCAAAACAAAAAAATGGTAAAAAAATACTATATTTCTTTCTGAATAAGAGGAAACAAACATACCAATAAATGGATCTAGTAAATTCTAATAACTAAACAATTTAATCAATTGTTTCCATGTTCAATCGATTCAATGGGGATAAGAATGAATACAAATAATCGAATCACATAAGAAATCCTAAAAAACCCTATATTATGACCACATCCTTTTTTGGAGATCTATTTAGCTCTTTTATGAGTACTCTTTCTCCATTTTAGGATACTTTTTATTTGTGTTTTACCTTGGGGTTCTAGTGGTGGAAAATGCTACAAAAAATGAAGAAAGAGGGAAGTGCATAGTTGGCACACGGTTTTCCCTAACCATGTTCCGTAGCCCCTGAAAGCATGCCACAATTGACATAGGGATTTTTCACAAACAACATGAAATTTTTCAAAAAAAAATTCCTCTTATGCGAAGTAGTGAACCCTTAGAAGTGTAACACATTTAAGGAACACAGGTAGGGTAAACTGTGATACCCGAGGATAAAACCATCCATATGAGATTTTATTCCACCGAATGATATTAAAAAATTATTCATCCTCATTTTATACCCGTGAATTCTCAAGAACAATCCAAAATCAATATATATTTGTTCTAGATCTTAAAAAATGGATTCTAAGTCCCTCCCACCTATTTTCTCGGTAATTCTAAGCATTGTGGGCATTTTTTCACAACCATGGGTACGTGGTTTCTTCCCAATTTATTTCTCATCTCTCTCACTTTCTCCTACCATTATGTGGTTGTGTTGTTATTACCTATTATATCAAATATAGATCTTAGTTTTTTGAATCTGGATATATTATTTTTTGATCTAAATCTAGATTTAAGATATTTTTTTTTATCATTGATTTAGATTTGATATCTTTAGATTGTTCACTGTATAATTCTTGATCGATTCGGTTCAAATTTTTGTTCTCCTTTAGGTGATCGTTAATCAAAAAAATGATGTAGGTGGTATTTTATTCAAATCCCATAATAATGTTTTCAATTACGTGTATAAAATTATAGAATATATATATGTTTTGTGGTAGAAAAATTTTATAGTTTAGTTAATTAATTTAGTTAATTAATGAATTAATGAATTGTGAAATTGGGATAATTATTTATTTAGATTATTATCTGAATATTTAATTATGGTTTTGGAATAATAAATTTTTTAGATATTTATCATAATTTTTAATTGGGTTTTAGGGATAATTAGTTTTTGAGTTAGTTATCATAACATTGGGTTGGTGAATGGAATAATTAATTTTGGAATTAATTATTATTATATTTATTTTTTTCAATTGGTATTATTAATTATAGAATTTATTATTTGAGAATATTTTTATCATTATGGGGTTGATGGGATAATGTAAATATTTTATTAGTAATTATATACATGTTATTTATTAATTGATGAAATAATTAAATGCTATTGAATTGATTAATAAATAGGAGAATTAATTAATTAGGATGATGTTGTGAACAAATTTTTTGAATTAGAAATGATATTGATATAATAATTCAATTTTTTATTTAGTTAATGTTGTGAATTTGAATGAATAAATGGTTATATTTTCATTAATGTGTGAATTATTATGATTAATGGTAATAGAATATTTCATAAGAGAATCAAGTAAATGAATGTTAACAATGAAATTCAAGTGTCGACTAGGACAATAAATGGTAACAATTAGATTCATGTGTTAAAAGATACAATGAATGGTAAAAAATGCATTCAAGTGTTGAATGAGTTGAAAAATGGTAATAATATAATTATGGGATATGATATCCCTGTGGGATGGTTCATACATTGACATGAGATGAAGCATGTGTTGAGGTACGAGTGTAGATGAGAACTTGAGGGTCTATGTTGTCACATAAAGAACAGTTTATAATGTGATAATTTTTTTATTTATTCATCATATTTTTTTCATTATACAACTATATACATGGATACACTTTTAGATATCATTTATGGGGTCCTTCCGAGTTTTACTCACACCATACTGGAGCTACCTGATTGGTACCTGAATAGATGTCAATGTTATATGACACTATATGGGAAAATAATATGTGTTAGATGGATGAGTTGGGATGGATCATGCATGATGGAGCCCGGAATGGTTTGTAAACCACATAGGATTTGTTATTATTTTTTACACTTTTTTTCCTTTTAATCGTGGAACATACAATAACATTACATGTTTAATTATTCAGTTTGATATTGTACATCCATTTTTTCCCATCTCGTGATTCATGTTTTATCATAGTTGTTATAATATGTCAATAAGTTTTTTATTTATTTATTTTTGATGGTGTTTTATTATGATAAATCAGTTATAAACTCAACATGACTTATATTACAACATCTCTTTTATTCGATAGCCACTTGCATAATAGGAAACATTTTTGAGGTCATGTGACCAATCAGTTCAAGGCACTAGTGTCTAGAAACTAGCTTGGGACATTACAAAGTGGAATCTGATGAACTATACATTATTTTAATTTGTATTGGTATTTAAAAATGTTAGTTAGGATAATAGTAATAGTTGTGCCTTGGACCTAAGATCATTAGTGGGATTTTTGAATCCTTTTATGGGGGATGACCCAAGTACCGATGGTGGTATTGTTGTTAGATCTACATTCTGTTAGAGATGAATACTATTTCATCTTCGGTGATGTAATTATTTTTTGATGTGAATATTGTTTTTGAGAATTTCTCATATTTGACTCATATCCTATTATTTCACAAGAGTTGAGTTTTATGGATCATTCTAGGAATTAAGGATTTTTTTTCCACATGCATCATTTTAGGAGGACATGAGAAAACTATTTTGGTGTAAGTTATTGAACATGGACTCTCTTTCCTTTCATGTGTGTTTTAAATGAAATAGTTTCGAAAATGAATGTTAAAATTTTTAAAAAATATTATATGTGGAATAAATGGTTTTCCAATGAAACATTAATGATGAGAATGAGTTTAAACATTGTTAACAATGACCCGGATGCATGATGTATAAGTTTAGTGATAGTGCCTTAGTTTTTATCACGTGGATGGGATTGGAGAAAAATACTTTTTATGCCTTATTTTTTCCACTTATTTAAACATAATATGGTAGTTTTATGTTTCCTAAGAAAATATATTTGTAATTATAGAGATATGACTCCATGATGATTCTTTTTTAGAGAAAAATATGAGGATATACCAGTAGATGATCTACCAGTAGGGTAAATTGAGCCATCGGTAGTGTCGGGTTGTGAAGCCTTAGAGCAGTTTGGATTAATCAGTAATCACTTCATGTAATCATAGGAAAGAGACCCATATTTGTTTGTGAGTAGTAAGTCTGAACTAATACATTAGTTTAAGATACAACACCCTCCGAATTTTATAGTTTAGGGTCGAACATAGGGATATGGGTTCTAGATCACGTCTAACGAGACTATACTTGAACATTTAGGGAATTATACTAAGAAGAGGGTCTAGCAATCTACTTATATTCTATGAGGTCCAGCGAAGCCCTAATGGGATGTGAAAATCCAGAAAAAGTACCTTGGTCACCAAACAACAGAGCTGATCCTGAAATGGCCTAAAGGCCATTCCTGATCCCCATGGGTTGATGACTAGCACCTGACATCATGAAAAATTATTAAGGAACTAAACATGGCACAAACTATGCAGATAAATTAAATAAGTCAATATTCATTGAATAAAAACTCCCCCTGGAAATTTTTTTCTGAAGCCCAATAAGTATGAATAACCCATTTTAGTACATTAAATTATCAGAAAACTAAATGAACAATCCAATTCTAAATGGATACCACTCTCTAATTTCATAGATAAAAAGATACTACCACATCCAAGTGGTTCTTTAACCCTTCTCGAACCTGTAAGAAATAAATATAAAAAAAACAAGAAGGCACATGTAGTGTGTGAGATAAAATCCCCGTAGGGTCACACCAACATTTCCATAATAGATTCCAACATTTACATAATCGAATATAGAGAATTCAATTTTAAATTAACTATTTTTAATTTCAATAGAATATTTAATCAAATCATTATTTACATTTTAAATTATGGAAATACTTTAAACATATTCGACAAATTTCAATTTATTGATTAATTATAATTAAAAGACACGATAAAACATTTTAAATAAAAAAATTAATATAAACTCATAGGTCATGTAAAATTGATTACAATAGTGGAATACATTCATTTCAAATACAAAAAAAACTGAGCAACATAGCAATATTCATAAATGGAATGATAATTTATGGATATAAGAATCCATAGACTCCCGACGACAAAGAAATATGCATATACCCATACCCCCATCCACACTGGTCAATATGACATCATTCATATCCTATCAGGGAATGTTACATGCTGCATTTATGTTTTTTATCTTTGTAAATTGTAGATTTTTTTTCCAAATAATTTACTATATACCATAGGATTTCATGTTTTCTAATGAAAAACAACAATGGTAAATTTATTTTAAGACTTAAAAAATTAATATTCATCCCATAATCCATTTAAAATATTCAAAATATCTATTTTAAATACAAAATGGGGCTCTAATAAAAACGTGTCTTTTCCTAGGTAAAACATAGAGGATTCTATAAAAACAACTTTAATACATTTTTGTAAAATTATAATTTCTAATCAATTCACAATTAAATAAAACAATTGATTTTTATAATTTAAATTCATAATATTTAATTTAAAATAATTTCCATCAATTTCTCAAATTAAAATTGGTCAATTAAAATTCATCGAAATTCCATTAATTCTCGAATTATAACCCATTTAAATGGAATTGGAGGGTTTTCAAACTTGGTTTCAAAATCCAATTTCCAAAATAAAATCATCAAATTCAATTAAAATGGGTTTTCAATAAATATATTTCCTAATGATTAAATCCCAAAATTTTAATTGAAATGAATTTTTTCAAATGAATTAATTTAGGGTTCATTAAATTGGATAATCAAATTGGAAGCACCTGCATTGGGATCACTACATATAAAAACATCAAACCCTTGCTGGGATTTTCGAAGGAAAAATGCTAAAAATGGAAACTTTGTATCAAACCTATTATTAATATCAAAATAAAAGGTTATAAGATCATCTAACAATACAAAGATAAACAAATCCCTAGGGATGAAATGTGATAGAGAGAGTGGGAGAACAATAATGAGATGTGGAATCTAACTGGGAGAGGATCAAAAATTGTTTAAAAAAATTAGATCCCCTCATAGGAGTGTAAAGAGGGGTTTAAATCTACTCTTGGGAGCTCTCTGGGAAGGAGAAAAAGATTTGGGTTCATACCGGTCCCTTAGGGTCCTAAAAATATGGTTTTATGAATTTTAATAATTAATTATATGATTAAAAATATTGTATGAATGATTCTCTAGGTAGAGAAACACAATTCAGATAAACCACGTGCCCAAACATGGTTCCCTTTTAATGGTTTCCACAGTTTCTCTTATGTGGGTGAATAGTTTTTATATATGTCTGGTAACTCTATAAAAGAAAAGTGCATTGGGTTTCATGGTTTGGTCTAGCATGGCGCATGGTTTGGGAGAACTGTGCATCAACTGTGAAACTCATAAAAACATTATAAAATTCCAAAATTTCTCCCAAAACAAACAAAAAAGATAACCCAACAAAAGAATGAATAATGATGGGTTTTAAAAAATAAAAAATAGTAACAGGATGTATAATTGGATATTCTAGATCTGAATAGATTTGATTATGGTATATTGTGAAAGGACATTTTAGATATGTTCAAGGAGCACTACTATACATATATTCTATGGTATAAGAGAGCTGTTAAGCTTATGAAGTTTACTCATGGGAGTATATATGTGATGGAGTATGATGGATTCTTTATAGACATTCAATTATTTTCTCTTATATTATCAGGGTTTGAGAGAGCCACATTGTGACATTTGAAAGATGTACTTAAATTTGAGATTATGTTTAGGGTCATCCTCTTTCAGTTATAGATGTTTTCTGATGTCCAGGATTGGTCTCTGATTACTATGGGGAATATAAATAAGGCATCTAGTATAGGACATGTATCTACATAACAATGATCAGAAGGTTCAGTTTTTGGAGAGTAGGAGGCATCATTATGAGGGTGTAAGCTAAGGGCTAGCAAGAATAGTGGCTATAGGTATGGGTTAGTCATATATGACCTAACCCGAATCATATGTCACCAGTGATGTCAATAGGTCCACATTCAAAGATACTTTTCCCAACCACTAGTATAGTTCTAATTTTTTTATAGGATGGGACATATGCGTATGTTCTATTGGAAAAAATAGTAGATGAGTAGTGACAGAGAATCTAGATAGATCTAGGGTGTAGGAAGGGGATCTTCTTGACTATATTATTTTAGCTATTGTACTTCTAATGGACAAGGAAGTTGTGGTAGTTGATATGATTCATCAAGTCAATAGTGCTCATATCATGAGATTGGTTTAGTATTGGGGAGTGGGGTTGCGTCACATGGATTAGGGGAAAGACAATTGTTTTCAATTCATCATATTCTTATGGATAGCGAGGCTGGACCATCGATAGTGAGAGGTACTTTTTTATTGACACTACATTGTATGTTTCCCTATTTGATACTTGATCCTCTCCTTCCTATATTTCTTCAAAAAATTAAAATGTATGAGTTTTATGGTGGTGTTTTTGAGTGGGTTTATGATGATAGATACTCCATTTGGAGTATGATTGAGACATATTTGTATGTTCAATGGGTTTTATCTAGAATTTGGGGATTATGTATTTTTGTGGGTACTCTATATTCTTGACATGTCAGGATTTGACATAATTTTCATTATGGAATGGATAGTAGAAGACATATCCTGCATAGATTTTTATATGATGATTTTTACCTTTAAATATCATATGGGTGACAATTATATTCATTGTGGGGAGTAGGATATCCAAGAAGGATGAGAGGGGGAAACTACTGATCAACTGAGAGATCTCACAAACCATGTATCCTATTTTTTATTGGATAATGGGTTGAGAAATAGGATGTGTTTCCACCTGTAGTTGATTCGTATCAGGACGTTTTTTTATGAGTACTTCCTAGGGATTCCTCCATAGAGGGACATCAAATTTACTATTTATCTCATTATGGGGAATGATCCAGTTTCAATTCCAATATATACAATGGCACTGAAAGAGATTCAAGAGCTCAAGACTCAGCTAGAGGAGTTATATGATGAAGGGTTTCTCTGACCAGGTACACCACCTTGGGGTTCAACAGTTTTTTTCAATAAATAGGATGAGATATTATGATTGTGTATCAATTATTGGAAGCCAAACCAAATGAAAATGAAGAACATGTACAATATACCTTATATAAACTATATTTTACCGATTGAGGGGATGTTATTTCATTTACAATGTACAATTGAGATTAGTGATTCTTCTTTTGAGAGTTCAAACTTCCTATATACCAAGAACTATGTTCATATGATGGTATGACCTATATGAGTTCTTTTTAATACAGTTTAGGTCAATGAATACACCAGTATTGCTTATGGAAATGATGAAGATAATCTTCTATTTGTACTTGGATTTTTTGTCTTTGTAGATAAAATATTGGTGTACTCCAAGAGGCATGATGATCTTTCCTATAATGTTAAAGTCATCATGAGAATAGTGATTGAAAATCGGCTATATTCCCCTCTATTTAAGTGTCATTTTTGGAATGATCATGTATATTTAATGGGTTTCATAATATTGGAGGAAGGTATGTCAATAGGATGAGAGATGGTTCAAGAAGCGATTTGTTGTGAGAAGTCCACGAATGTGGTCAATATATGGAGCTTTCTAAGATTAGCTTGAAATTAACAATGATTTATCCAAGAATTTCCAAATTTGCATGAACTACATTCAGGGTTTACAAAGAACATGATAAAATTCGAAATCAAAATATTATTTGAGAAAAATAATAGGATTTGAAGAATCACATGAAATGAGAACCAATTTTAATACTACGTAAGCATGGGTAGGTATATAATTTGTTTTGTGACACTTCTAGGATCTAACATGGGGCGGTGCTGATGTATGGAGATCAAGTTTTGGCATAAAAGTCTCAGAAATTTAGGCCATGAATTAAACTACAATATATAGGACCTCGAGTTGGAGGTAGTAATTTATTCTTTGTAGTGTTGGAGACATTATTTATTGGGATAAATCTATAATTTTTATAAAGATCACAAGATCATAAAGTATATCTTTTCACAATTTGATTAGAATTTACAATGGTGGAAATGGGTGGGGTATATGTATTCATTTGGTTTTGAGCTCCCATATACTCCTATAAAAAATAGTGTGGTTGACACTTTGATAAAGAAAAATTATTCTCAAGAAAGTATGGATTCTAGTGATTAGAGGATGATGATGACATTGGTGGCTGAGAATAATGTTGTGGTTAAATATATTTAAGAGAATATGAATCTTCTACCAATTTTAGTGGAGTGTACTCTTTTGAGACAGATTAGAGACAAGATGTATGAGGATCTAGAGTAAATGACATTAAGGGGAACCCTTGATAGTGGGGGTTCAGCATAAAATTATAGCATAGGTCAGGATAACATCATCTATGTCACAAATTGATTAGTTTCTATTCAAACAAGCCTATTAGAGGATCTGATCCAATATTTTCATCCCTTAGAGTGGGTAGTCTATCCAGGTGTGACCAAAATATACCATTACCTATGATAGCAATTTTGGTGGATGAGATTGAAATGGGAGATTCTAGGGATCATGAATCTATGTTACACATGTCAGTATGTGAAGATAGAGCATCAATGACATAATAGTACAGTACATCCATTTTCCATTCCAAAATTGAAGAGGGATGATGTGATAATGTATTTTATGGTGCGTATCAAAAGGAAACCATATAAGGATTGAATATTTGAGATATTGTGGATAGACTAATGAATTTATCACACTTCGTGCCAATATGAGAAACATTCTCAGTGGAGCAGTTAAGAGATCTGAAAATCTAGATGTATTTTGTCTACATAGGGTGTAACAAACTATTGTTTCTAAATGAATATCAATATTTACATCATTCTTCTGTAAGGGATTTCAAAATGTTCTCAGAATTCTGGCTTTGTTGAATATGAAATTCCAACCATAGATAGATGGGAAATCTAATTATAAAATACAGGTTGTTGAGAATATTATGCAAGAATGGCTCCTAGAAATTTGTAGGACTTGTGAAAACCACCTTGATTTTTTGGATATCACCGATAATAGTATTTATTAGGTTACTAAGTAGATGAAACCATATGATTCACTTTATTACAGGTTATAATGATCACCTATTTCCTGGATGGAGGTAGGTATGTTAGAGTTGATAGAACAGAGTCTTAAGAAGGAGATGTTTGAGAAGGATTAGTTGATTCAAAATAATTTTGGTTTGTCTCAGAGTAGAGGAATGTCATATGTAGATCAACATCGATGACCCATAAATTTTAATAGGGGTGATCATGTATCCATCCATGTGTTACCTAGACCACAACAATGATGGATATGAAGGAAGGTAATGTTATCCCTAAGGATTGTTGGATAATTTGAGGTGGTGGAGAAAATCATGCTGGTTGAGTAGTGACTTTTTCTTCCAATGATATATAGTTCTAGTAATTATGTTTTACACATCTCACATTATCGATAAGATCTCCCCAAACCTTCTCATGTGATCAATCTGGAGAGTGTTAAGAATGAGATATAATCATCCTTTTAGATGCATCTAAAATAAAAATTGGATCACTGAGAGAAATTTTTGTATGGAAAGACCATACCGATAGTTCATTTATTGGGGAAACATGGCTATGTTTAGGGGGAAACATGTGAGAGAAAGGACGATACAAGGTATCAATGGAAAAATATTGTTGACTCAGATTCATAGAGATTCTTGTGAGTACACCCTGAGGTAGAGTTATTATATGGTCGGTAGATTGTTAAAACTTGGCCTTTTCAGATATTTCTCAGGATTTTATACATGTAATCTTTTTTCCTTCTCTTGAGTACATTTCATTTTGGATTTACCTTGGGGTTCTTTTGGTGAAAATTTGAGGCAATATGAATAATGTGGGGAGTTTATGGTCAGCACACGATTTTACCTAGCCTTGATCCCTATCCCAGATAACTATGGAACCTTAGAAAGTGGTGTTTGGAATGGATAACACATGGTTATGGTGTATAGTTAAGGGGAAATATGCACATCAAGAAGAAAAGCCAACATACATGATATTATTCAATTGAGTAATATTTTACAAAATTCATGAACACATATCTTATACCCTTGAATTATCTAGAAAAACCCATAAAATTTATCTCAATTATAGAACATTCATGATAGATTTCAATGCCCTATAACCACTATTTTTTGAAATTCAATGCCCACTTGGCAGATCTACACCTCCTTGGGTATGTGGTTTCTTCCCAATTGATTCTTCATCAATCATTAATTATCCTCCCATTATTATGGTTGTTTTTTATTCTCTATTTTTTAGATCTATGTCATGATTTTTTGAATATAGTTATAGTATTATTGTATCTAGATCTTGATTTAAGATATCATTTATCATTTAATCATGTATTTTGGTTTCCAATATATATTTTTTCATCATTAATTCTTGATTGATTATCTTCAAATTGGCACTCTCTTTTTGGAAAATTTTCAACAATGAATTGAGGTTGGAGGTCCTTTATTAAGATCTCATAGTCATGATTTCAATTACATGATTGTGTTCTTATAATTTATTGTGTTTTATAGAAATAGAATTTACAAAGTGAATTAGTTAATTTTTTGAATTAATTAATTATAGTATTTTGAAATTTGGATAATTTTTTGGGAATTAATTATTAGAATATTGAATTAGGATTTGGGGATAACTAATCAATGAGTTAATAATTTGGATATTGAATTAGGAATTGGGAATAATTAATTATTTTGTAAATTATTAGAACACTGCTTTGTTGAATTGAATATTTTATTAATGAATTAATTTTTGTATATTTAGAGTGTGAATTGAATTATTATTTATTGAATTAATTATTATTATATCATTGTTTTAAAACTTGAGTACTTAGTTATAGAATTTACTATTTGGGATTATGGTGATTATTAAGTGGATTGATGTGATAGAATAATTATTTAGTTAGTAATGAGATACATGTGATTCATTAACTGGTGATTTTGTTAAAAGGAATTGATTTTCTTCATTAATTGGGGAATTAATTATATGAATTGATGTGATGAACTAAAAGTTGAATTTTTAATGAGATTGAGATGGTTATTGAATTGTTTAATTAATTAATAATATGAATTTGAAATAATAAATGATAAAAATGGAGATCATGAGATAATTCATATGTTGAATGGTTATAGTTTAATTCCAATGAGAATCGAGAAAATGAATGGTAATAATAGAATTCATGCATCGATTAATACATGAATACTAATAAAGGATTCATGTCTTTACTTAGACAATGAATTTTAATAATGGATCTCTTGAGTTTATTGAGAAGAATAATAGAAAGAATGGAATTATGAGATATGATATCCCTAGTCGATTGTTGAAGCTTAGGAATGGGTCGAAGAAGGTCAGGAAGTATGGGTGTCCATGCGAACATGAGGGGTTTATGTGCTTAAATAAATTATTGTTTATAATTTGATAACTAGTTATTTGTAAAGTGTGTATTATTATTTATAAAACTTCATACACTTTTATTTTAATGGATATTTTTTAGACACAAATGGAGGTTTCCTACTAAGTTTTACTCACACCCTACTTGGGCTGCCTGGTCGGTACTCGAAAGATTTCATGGATTCAAGATATTATAAGGTAAAAGGACTAGTATTAGATGGTTTATTTTGGAGGAAGCAGGGATAAGGGAACCATATGTGGACTGGAAATCACATAGGATTTGTTAGTGTCTTTATATCTGAGTTTCATTTTGACACATGATACATACATTAGGAAAACATATTTTAAGATCCAGTTTGATATTGTACATATATTTTTTGGTCATCTTTTGAAACTAGTATTATCCTTATTATTATTATATTCCATTAATATTTTTCTTAATTATTTATGAGGGAATATTATTCTGAAAGACAGTGAATGGTCTCCCCATAGCAGATATTAGACCATCACTGCTAGTTGGTAGCCTCGACCATACTAGGAGGAGCGCATGGAGTTATGCGACCGACTAGTTCTGGGTACCAGTGTTTGGAAACCAGTCCAAGAAGATACAAAACCAATTCCCCATAATGAAGTTTATTTCATAAAAAAAATGATTTTTGAAATGATGTTTGAAAGATAAAAATGGGACTATGCACTGATGGAATGAATCGATGTCCAAGAATCTTTTTCCAGCAATTATTGTAGCCTATTATAATGGTTGTGGATAATACTTCCCTAGAGTTAATCATGAATAAGAATATGTTATAATAATATTAATGACTTATAAAACAAAACAGTATGGTAGTAATATGTATGTTTATATATCACGATTGATTTCTGATGTGAAATTTTTCTATGAGGAAGTTGTTGTTATTTTGTAAGGGACATAATTCATGTTATATTTTTTATCTTTTGACTTCATATCATCCATTATAGAATGTCAGAAAAATATTATTCATGTGAAAAAATTAATTTTTGAATAAATCATCCTTACTAATGTTAGAAAATTTAATTAAATAGTTTAATGCATACTAATTCACCATAAACAATTTTTATCTACTATATAATTTTCTCATTTAAAAAATTTGATGTAACATTTTGATAGAAATGAACTTCCTTTCATTAAATAGATAAATGGAATAAACATGTTATCTTATATGGACTACCTTATTTTATATTATTTGGTGTAAAAAAAGTTACATTATTTATGCTGATAAAAAACATGTGTCTGTTATATTTGAATATTGTAATAATTAAATTCAAATACAAAATATAGATCAAATATAATATTGGAATTAATAACTTCTGGAATATGATTGATGTTATTTCCTCCAAAAAATGTAATAAAAACTTTTTTACTACCATCTTGTCACATGTTAATTAAGAGGCTTGTGAGTATCCCTATGGTATTATTGTAACTGATGAGCATTCTTCAAATGTGAAAATATTGGCCTATTAGTGGATTTTAAGATATTAAATATGAAATTGCATGATTTTCATGCATTTATTCAACATGAAATACCATTTACAATGTATGGTATGTTGTCATGGACTATTTGAATGTGTATCATTATGTTTTTTATGTCATATCTCAACCTAGATACCCTAGTACTCTGATACGTGAGACAACACTATCATATCCCGAAGTTAGTTCTTGGTCCCCATTGGTGGGAAACTAGAACCTCGCATCATACACAAAACAACAGTGATTTAATTTCCTATAAAATAGTGGTAAATAATAGGTGCATATTATTAGTCTAAAAACCCCAAATCGAGATTGTCCTAGAAACCAAATAGGTATATCGAAAATCCAAACAGAACAACATCAAATTACTCATATATTACAAGATAAAACCAATATATGAATGAAATATCACTCCATTCCCCAAGGGATCAAGAAAATCATCCACCTCTAAGAGTAAATATTTCTTTTTGTCAATCATGGTAGAATAAAATCTACACATTTCCATAGAAGAATTTTCCATCATCGAGTGGCAACAATGAATATCTAAAAAAATAGACTAAAATGGTAACAAATAGTATATATATGCATTATACAAAAAATTATCTAAAAAAATCAACGGATTAATGAAATAGAGAGGGAGAGAGGGACTGGGAGAAGAACCACTTACCAGAGAGAGATATGATCTTCCATCTGTGCATATATTCATAAATTATTGAATATTTTGGATACAAAAAAGGTTATTGGGATCCTCAAGACCTATTAATTCAAGATATGAAGATTTGGGGTTGAGTGGGAGGGTAAAAAATTGTTATGTAAATTTTAAAATATTTTACATAATTTAAGAGTCTCATGTGCATGGTTAGCTGGGCATGGCTTTACAGTTAGCTGAACATTGATCTATAACCATATTCCCCTCTTTTTGAGGCATAGTTTCTACTAGGTGGTATGTGGTTTTTCGAAAAAAGAACCTACTAGGAGAACACCCATTTCACATGGATGCACTATTTTCACTACATGGGTTCATGGTTTGGTAAAACTATACTCCAACTTTGAAAAAACAATAAATATAAAAAAATATTAACATTCCATATCATAAAACCTGAAACAATCCCCGATGAAAGAATTATAAAAATAACTATCATGGTGTACCTGAAAATTAGTTATATGATTTTATTCCCACACCACCATATATATTTTATGGCCTTAGAAATCCTGTCAAGAAATTTACAATTCATAACAATGAGGCCATTGCAATATTATATGTTCCTCATTCTCCCAAGTCTCATGTAAATCAGAAACGTGTAGAAATTTCACTCATACCAAATAAATTATCTTTCCATAATGTGAATTTTTCTTAGAATCAACTATCCCGATTGTATTCTCAGTTACAGATAAATTAGGATCAACCTGAATACCACTACAACATATAACATGGGATCGATAAGAAAGATACCATTGAAACTAAAATGCATGGAAGACATTATTTATCAATGTAAAATATAGCGTAAGTGATAAATGTTAATCCCTATTCCCTACCTTCACAACAACCCCAAATGATTCCTTAAAAGGAGGATAAATATTACCTTTCCTCCCAAGCCACTGATAAACCAAATGTGGTGAAAATAATAGGACCACCTAATCACCATATGAAAACACAGATGGTCTACAATGGTGATCGTTATAAGATTTATAATGGATCAGTTAATCAAAAAATATATGATTAATCAACTGAATTTTTTATTTCATCTCTTGAACGAGGTTAATTACATCAAAGTAACTTTCACTAATCACTAACTAATAGAACCAATATTTACAATGTAGACCATAAAAACCCCCAAAGGAACCATTGTGTTCTCATGTGGCCCAGGATGATGATTTCCACAGGCTACCATGTGTTCTCTTTTTATAATAAGACTTCAAAAACCAGAATTAGATTCATCAAAAAAGGCCACATAGCATTTCACATCCTCAGGAAGAGTCAACACCAGAGTAGATTCCAAATATGTTTCATCTCAATGGACTAACTCTATCATTTCACATAGTAAGAAAAATTAACTATCCTCCATGTGATTTTGTTCATTGTAGAATCCAATATTTAGAATTAATTTATGAACTGATGATAATACCCTTTTGAAAAATGATGCTTTGAATCATGAAATCATTTCACGGTTTCACCCAATTAATAACAACTTTTTCCATCGGAGGATCAACAAATAAGCCCAATTATGAAACAACATATCCTTAAAACATTATATTATAAATCTATAAATTACATTTTTAAATATTGGAATAATTGTTTTTATTTCTCAATATTTAGAAAACTAATTTAGATGATTCATATGATCCTCATCAAACAAAAAGTAAAACATGATTTCATCCAAAAATAAAACCATTAACGTATCATGATAATAATGGAAGATTAAAGTGATGAAATAAATAAATACTATAGGATCACTAGATATAAAAAATTTCATGAAAACATACTCATAATGGGTACACCTTCTATGGAAGGAGGTATTCACAGTGTAATATTCTTTTATTCTCAACAGGTGATAACCATATCAAAGAATAATCATTGAGAACAAATTCTCCCCTTTTTAAATGGTCTAAAAGATAACCAATAATTGTAAATTGATACTTGTGATTTACTATTACCTAGTTGAGATTCTAGTAATCAACACATAGAATAACTATTCCATCATCTTTCTGTGGAAAGATCACATCCCCACCCAATGTGAAACACTCAAGCATATAATGGTTCTCCCTTAAAGGACATACGACTAGGCCATTAACACAATCATTTCAGATGGTTCCATTAGGTAAGAAGTAATAGATAGTTGTGGGTACCACATAGAAAATTAATATATAAATCCACCCACTTTCTTTTGGAATACTAGATTCATTGGATGGAAAATATCAAGAGACTCTATAAAAAAGGTAAGGAGACCACCAATCTAATATTCATGTTCCAGATTAAAATAGAACACAAATAATACTTTTCACAACAACAGATAAATATTCTTGTCTCTATTCAACCTCAAGTCACATTCACCCAAAAAGACACAAAACACTCCATCCAACATGGTGAAGAAGACCCATTAAAGATAACAATCAATTCAGGTTTTATAACCAATAACAAAATCCATCCCAAAAATGATACTAATAGGCTTCATGTAGAGAACCAATATGTCCCATTTGAGACCAATATAAGATAAAGGGAATGTACAATAATTTAAATGGAGTCCCTAGTCTCTCTTAATTCTAAGGTGTGGAAGAATATCCATCAAAATAAAAAAAATATTTCTATGAGGATATAGAAAAATCACTATATGAGTTGATATGAAAAAATGAGATGAACCAATATCACATAATGTAGTCACTAATGAAACATCAGGACCTAGGATTTATTTAATGTATATCATGATTTAGAGAGTGACATTACCATAAGCGTGCCTCCCCATATGCTAAAGGATACTTACTAGTAGTGAAGGTGTACATGTGCTACAATAAGGATACTATACCTTCATACTAAAGTGTCACAATGGATAAAATTAGATACAATAAACAGTCAGAGCATAATATAAACATATAGAATCGATAAAATAATATGGATGGGTATTTAGATAACAAAATCAATAAATATTCTATAAACATAATTAATTGAGAAAATGAGTAAATATAACATTATCTATTATGGTTGTCTATAATACATTGAAGAATGGAATATAGTAGTATAGAAAGTAAATAGGAAGAAAAATAATTCCACAAAATTGTAAAAAATTATAAAAATACAAAATTTCTCCATGAATCTCTAGAATATTCTGGAACATCTTCTCCTAATAACTCACCAAATGTAAATCATGTCAAGGACTAGTAGAAAGTATCTTTCTGTAATCATTAACTACTGAAAGATAATATAATCTAGTATAAAAGGTATCCCGAGGAGGGTGGGATATAAATTATTAGTAGTACACAACCAAAAGGTTTATCATTTAATCCAACCAGCACTCATAACTAAAGACTATGGAAGGGAAAAATAAATAGTAATGAAATGATGAATTAATTCACCTGGATGCTCATGTTCATAATGGTCATTTAAAGGCTCTTCCTGCTTCATATCATGATCAAGAATCATCTTCTATGTCTTTATATATATAGTAATAATATATAGAATATAAATATATATATATTTCATCAATATATATGTACCAATAATGTTTATATGTAAGTGGTGATATAATTCAAATACTATTTGTTGGTTTCAATGGGGGTATAACTCATACATCCATGACCAGTAAAACATGCTTATAAGCTAAATCAATAGGGAACATTCCCTATATTACACTAAGATTTTGACACGTCATGTAACAAAAAACCGGATGGATAGTGACCCATCATTTCCTCACTCAAATCATGGAATGTTGAATGTAATTCCCAATACAAAAATAGTTTGACTAGTGAGAGATTCCATACTCAAGAAATTATGTATGGGATTGTGATTTTCTGCCATGCTAAATACCCCTCACCATTATACACATCCCATATTATGAATCATAATATTTATAACTCTATTCATGAGATAGTACTTCTCATGATTGTCAATAGTAATTTTCAATTATATATAAGTCATTTCCATTCTTATGGACCATTCATATAAGTATAAATATAAGGTGTGGTCTCACCACACATTACAAGTTATTATGAATTTTTATTTTTTCAGATATAGAAACAAATCCATCATGCATAGTCAATTTCATACATTAATGTAAACCCACCCACTATAAAGAATTCAATCAATTAAAACAATTTCATTAAAACAATTTTCATTAATTAAAGGGAGGTGAAACCATCATGATTATGAATTATAATAAAATTCATTTTCATTAAAAAAATAATGCATGGGCGATAAATTTATATTGTCGAAGTTTTCCATTTGAAGGTTACATGTTTAATTTAGAAAAATAATGCATGTGCAATTCTCATCATAGTTTTATCTAATCACATAATATGTGATCTGTGTATAATAAAAATACATGTAACAACGGAATTTCTATTTTATGATTATTTCGATTGATGAATAGGTAATATGAAAAAAAGTGAATTTATCAAAAAGGGGTAATTCTAGTTGGCACACCCATGTGGTTCCCACAAACAATCCCACCAACATCTAACTAACCCTATTAGAGTAAATTAGAATATTTTAAGGTGTAATGATAAATTTTATATAAGGGAACCAAATAAATGATATTATACAAAAAATTCATTGTGAAGAAGAATAGAATAGCTAAAAAGAATCAAAACATATGGGAATAAGGACATTGAAATCTACATAAAATCTATAAATTACTCCTTGCTCGATATAGGCCTCTATTTTGAAATTAGTTGGAAGAGATTGGTGAAATGTCATAATGCTCAAAAAATAGCTCAAATGAGCGTACAACTAAATATTGAAACAGAATCGAAGGAAATCATGAATAGGATTTCAGAGACTAGGGGATCATACCAAGTCATAATCAATGAATCTGAAAGATCAAGGAATCAACACCATAGGAAGAATTTATTTCAAAGCATTATTGGAGGGATTTTTGAGCTCAAAATAGGTGAAGATCATTTTTCAACCATTAAAGGGAGAAGTGGAAAACTAAAAATGGTTAAAAACATAAGTGAGGGAAAAAATGGTCATTTCACCACAAAATTTTAAGGTGCATGGTTTGAAAAAACCTTATATAATCCATGAATGGTTCAATGTTACTTTGGGAAATACCGAATGGTTTAGTGAACAATTTGCTTAACCGTTTATAGACTATACAAAATGGATCTATCCAAAACAAAAAATCATCCACATGGTCTGGTTCCCTTTGTCATACAATTGTTGGAACACCATGTGACCTAGTACATTATACCCATTTCAGTGTTTTGGGCTACTAATGATCCCCAAACACAAAAATTAACTTTTTTGAATAATTTGGACAAAAATTAGGTCTGTTTAAAGATTTAAAATTTAAAAACTAAAGATCTATACGTTCATTGAAAAGAGGGATCATTAAGACCACACCATTTAAAAGAAAATCATCCCTGAGTTTGCCTTATGTGGGAAAGGAGGTATCATCAACCAAATGATCTGGCCACTATGACCATATATTAGCTTCCTGTTCAAATGTACCATACAAGACTCACCCAAGATTTCATAGCACTTATAAAAGATGAATTTTCCTACCATAGAGTGTATTCATGCTCAGATCCACAATATAAACGGGATTCTCCATGAAGGAAGAATCTATATCTAATTCGACCTCATTAGTCAGAAGTATGTGTGAGGTGTCTATATATTATTGAAAAAGTTTCAATATTTTATTGACATAATGCATAGACTGATATATTTATAGATGTTCTTCATGTAAGATACTATTATGACCCAATTCACAAACATGAAGGGTCCAATGAAAAATTTTGATATCTAAAACCTAATTCTAAATTTGTCTATGGCCCATCCTAGGTGAGAATCGCAAGAAAACCCAGTCTATGAACATGAATTCAAGAGGTTGTATTCTTTTATTTCCATATGTGCTCTATCTAGACTAAATATTCAACACAAAATCTCTATTCAATTAGACATGATCTATAGTATCATTCATGAGACATTGTCCAGGAATACATGCCTCCCCTACCTCTTTAAAACACAGAGGTTTTTGGAAAGGGCTAACATATAAGACGTCATAAGCATCCATCGTGATGGTTTCCTAGAAGCTGTAATTATTAAAAAGAACTCAAAAAGGAAAAGGTTCTTCTCCAAAGAAACTAAAAAAGCAAGGATTCATGAATAGACATCTCCCCTTACACCTGAATCGCAATCTTTGTATGTCCATCAATTTTTCGTTCATAGGATTTTATAATATGTACCATCCCACCCAAGTCCATTTTTAACCCCTAGAAGAACCACAACTTGAAATCAGTGTCTCTATAATAGATTGTAGAATGAGGGGCTCCATGAATTTGTTCACCCACTCTAGCATAAAACCTTCATTGTTTACTGCTATCGTATAATTAACATGTAATAACTGTGTGACATTAGTAAAATTATCAATAAAAACCCACATTGATTAATTTTAATGAGGTGACATGGACAAGTCATGAAATCCATCAATAAATTATCACATTTCTAGTAGTTAATGGAAAATTTATTTTGAGGCCCTATCAGTTTCTAATGTTCCACCTTGTCCTATTGGTAGGTTTATCATATAGTGATGAATATATAAATATCATGTTTCATGCCTGGACTACAATGCTGGTTTCGAAGATCATTATATATTATAGTGACACCAGGGTGAACTTCCAATACTATGGCATGCAATTTATGTATAATATCCTCTCAAATGTCATTTGTGACTCATACACACCCATAGAACAATAAGGTATCAACCCAATACATTCTCTATCAAGAAGATATATCATCATTTGAAAATATATCCCCCAGGAAAAGGAATTTATGATTCGATCACTATCTCATTTGAACACATTACATAAGAGTAGAAGTCGCTGATAATGATGAGAGGTTACTCTTAGCATGGTTCTCCTAAATCTCAACATGTATCAAAAGGAATAAATCTATAATCTACAATGTTCCAAAAGATTCTAGAAATACCTATTTTTAGTCATTTTGTTCAGATCATCACCCAATAAATTTATATTTATAGTCCCAATGGAAATATCAAACTCAAAATACAATATGTACCCAAATCACCCACAATTTATGCGATTTAGATACTCTTATGTGAAGATTTATTTTAGAGTCTTGTGATTAGTGAATACCACAAAACTCTCACCATGAAGGGAGTGTATCAGACATCATAATGCATGATAAATAGTATCAAACTTGAAAAAGTTCATCTAGTTATTTTGTTTCTTGAGACAACAACTGATTATACAAGTATATGAGGCTCACTCATCCTATAGTAGAAAAAATACTGGTCAAATTCATGGTTTATCATTGTAAATATTTTAGCTCATACCTGGGACAAGAGTAATCTGTATCAGTGCTAAAATAAAATGTCACTTCAAATCCTAATAGTATTCTTCGTATGCCTTTGGCCATACAAATTTCACTCCCATCCTTTTCAATGCCATGATCAGAAATTCGAGGAATGATATATCATATAAAATGAATTTATAATATCTAGAACACCCCAAGGAAATATGAATATCAAATAAATTATTAGGATGATCCTAAGAGACTATAGTTGTGACTATCTATTGGTCTACTAATACTTCAATCTCTATGATGATGTGACCCTGAAAGTTGACTTTTTCATTCTAAATGTGGAATTTAATGAGCTTAAGATAGAGTTGGTTTTATATTGGTGTATTCATCACGAACTCATGATGGGTTACGTGGTCGTTTCTACAATTTGAATACACTAATATATCTCTATTAATTTCAAAAAAATAGAATCCTTATTTGGGTGGTAGAACTGATTCTTAATATCAATGAAGACAGAAGGAACATCCGTGTGTCCAAATGGAATAAAAATGTACTCGTATAGACCATACCCACTTCTTGATTTTTTTGAGTGATGTACGATGTCTAGAAATTAATATGTTGATAGGAAAACCTTGTATCGATCTTTAAAAACACATTTTCTCTTTGGATCTAATCAATGAGGTCATTTATTCAGTGCATTGGATGATTGTTATTTATTGTGAGCGAATTCAAAAAATTAAATCATCACGTGTCCAAATAGCACCATCCAACATTTGGTAACAAATATTAGTTAACCCCAAGGATAAGATTGGGGTTGTATAAATCTGTTAGCTTCATTATCCTCCAATTATTTCTTTAGCCCATGAAACTCCTCGGGTTCCATCATATTAATAATAATGATTAATAGTGCTTCTCCTAGTTCTAGATAAATATTAAACTCTACCTATCTCACTAGAGGTATACCAAAGAATTTGACAGAAAGTTATCACTAAATTTAAATTCTAAAGAAAGAAAAATAGTCATCCATAACCCCTAGCCATTTTCGAAAGACTAGAGATCTATGATGCCACAATATCCAGCCATTTCTTCGTAGGTCCATCTCAACTTTCACATCATACCATTCACCCTTATGCATTTTCCTAATGACATATGGTGATGTAAATTTTACCCTAAAATGATAGATTCCAATATTGGCTCAATAGTGAACTAACTAGTCTATCTCGATGATTAATTCAATGGACATAAAGTCATGGATAAAATGATTCCACATGAAAAGGTAAAAACCTATCTCAACAGTACAATTGTTATAATGGATAACGCCCGTAGAATGGATACCAAATGGGGATTCTAGAATCACAACTTCATATTATTGTTCAATCTTAGGGATCATAATTTTAGTGATTTCCTAAAATATAATTGAGTGAAAAACACCTGTATTTAATAAATAAGATATTGTGGAATGATTCACATATAATATTACTTAATATAGTAAAATGTCTAGTGCTATGCCCCTCTGGCATAGTATGGACTACATGTAATGGTCTTGTACCATGGTCCTGAGTCACATCGTTACTATCCTATGTAAGCCCACTCTGCTGGTGCTGAGAATCAGAAGTCTAATTACCTTTGCCTCAATAACCACCTCGGCATAATTAACTAGTGTATTCCATCTTCCGACCATTCATTATCCTAATATCCCCACTCGTAATAGTAGAGTATCCCTAGATTCCCACTCAATATGAACAGTCAAACAAGTCAGGAAGAAATTCAGGTTATGGCCCATTTTACCCTAGCCTCTAAACTCTACTTGATCCCATAAACACTAAGGATTCTTGTATCGTAGATTCATGCAATGGTAAAAAATCATGAAATTGTTCATATGAGGAGAATGACTCATGCTACCTCCAAGAGATCCCTCAAAACGAAGCTTATTCCCAAAATCAGATCCATTTATTACATTAGGTGTTGAATATACTTCATTCACACCAACGTATTCCCACATATTTATCTATGTAATATGGTCTTGGTTAAGGCTTTCAAAAATGGTAGTCAACCTATATAATTATTCTATGATTGGATGGTGTATACAACCCATCCCCAAATTTCCAGTAATTCATAAGATCGTCTCCCACAATAGTGGCAGTAAACTGCTAAACTATTTGAAATGATCAGAATACACCATGACATAAATGATTCCATGCAATTGGTTCACAAGTTATTTTTCTCTGTCAGCCCTCATTGTCTGGGAAATTATTTAATCAATGAAGATCATCTGGAAATATAAATAGAACATATCTTTATGTCGATCAACTTCGATGAAAATGTCCTACCACCATTAGGTGGAATCACGAAGCATATGATCTGTAGGCTTTACCCTCCAATCGAGAGGCATTTCAAGAATCAATAGTATAGAAATGATTTCATTGATGAAAGAAACTATATCAAGAGGTAAATTGTCCCCCTAAAAGGTGACTTGATTTTATTTTTTGAACACTTGATTCAAATCAGTTATACGCTAGAGAGTTCCAAATACACCTTGTATATATTGAAACATATGAAAGAATAACTATCAAAACTACAAATTAGTTCCCATATCTGGTATTGGAAGATCTGAAATGGGTGGAACTGGATGAGGAATCATGGGAATATTCGATACCTCCACCTCATGAGCATGGTCCTCACCACCTTCAAGGGACATGATAGAAGGAATTTATGGAATTGTGACAGTATAATTCCATAATAACTCATTATAATAGATTTATGATACAATAATGAATATAGATATAAAAATTGTATTGTTATTAATCCTTTATATAAAGATATCATAGCCCTCTACCAACTAATAATGGAAACACATGGTATGAGGGAATGTCCATAACTGGCCACAAGAACCATAGAGATACCCCACCACCAACTACTATGGTTTGGTTTTGGTCTATTCCATTGTTTCAAATGTATAGGATAACTAGTTTCACATTAGATTCCATATTTAGTGTGAATTTTTTCTCGTTTAATTATAAAAATCAGATTGAAATGGTTGAACTACATGGTTTATTAATATCAAACAATATGGGTCCATACTCATTATGAACTAAAAAATGATATCAATTAAAATCATTTCATAACATGGTCTAGACCATGTGATGAATGGTCCATGGATCAATGTACTAGAGTTGGTTTCTTATGGGGGATTCTTTATCCAATTCATAGAAATTATAAAATGCTGAGGAACGTAGTTTATGTATCAATTAAGTTCTAAAATCCCTAGAAGAAGAGTTAGTACAATTCAATGAATATTTGAGGAACTATAAACATACAATAAAAAATACATGATGAAAATAGACATGATATAAAAAATGGATAGAATATGTGTCCAGGTTTGATGAATAAAGAGGAATGTAAAAATTCTCTTCATCATCATATCATCAGTCCAAGGATACTATAAACCCTCTATCGAAACAATTTTTTTACCAAAAAACCTCATGTGCATCACCCAATGGTCAAATGATACTAATAATAATAGGAAAATTTATAAAAAAAATAATAAATCTAGAAAATCAGCCCTAACCTAGAATATAGGTTCGTGAAAACCATCCAAGGTTTGTGACCATGATGCATGAATTTCTATTATCCAATCAATTATATCTAAATAGTGAGTAAAGAAAAGAACTCCTTTGATGCTATTAGGTAACATCCCGAACTATCATCCAATTAACCCATTCCACATGATGGTGTGTTACATGGCCTCATGCAATGTTCCCCATATTATAGAGGCTATCAACTAGTAGTGAGGGTTTAATGGTTGTATAGTGGGTAGACTATACCCTCATATCGGTGTGGTATAGTAGATATAATTAGATATAGTCAACGAAAAACATAATAAAAATATAAATAATATATAAACTAATAGAGAAGTGTAACCATAAAGTTGAATGAATAACCAGTTTAACAACATAAGTAATTGAGAAGCATAATAAATATAACAAGAGCCTCAATTGTAGTGTTTGATATATTGATGTCAGACATGTTGGATTATAGAAATGAATCATGTGGTTATAAGAATACTACACAAATGAATAAAAGGAAGCGAAGATACAAATACTCCTTGAAGTGTAATAATATGCATGATCCTATGCTATAAGGCTCCATTTAAATGTAATGCACATCAAGGACTAGAATTAATGCTCTTTCCCTTATCAGTAACTATTGAAACATAATCCTCTCAGTTATCAATGGAATCCTAAGTAGGGTGTGATATAAAATATCAGTAGGCCACCACCGATTCTGTTTATGTGTAATCCAAGAAATTCTCATAACTAAGAAGTGTCTATGTATAACATAATAAGTAATTCAATTATAAAATAAATTATCTAGTCAACTAGGTTATTAAAGGACACATGACATCCCTACATTCTCTATCTCATGTCTACGAATAATCTAATATTTCAATATATATATATATATAGTATAATTATATATATATATCATCAACCTATAAAAACCATGTACATGTAGATTTAAGTGGATATATACCTAAAATACACATTTTGTGTTGGATTGGGGTGTAACACGGATATACATGACCAGTCTAATGAGCATATAAGATCAAGAAATATGGTACATTCCACATATCTTAATAAGGTTGACAGATTTCATGCACCAACACTGGATATAATGATTGAGCGATCATTCCATCACTATAATCTTGGAAGGCGGTGCATAAAGTCAAACACTGATATAGTATATCTAGAGTGAGATTCTATACTCAACACTTGATATAAGTTTGTGTTAAATTCTTCATTTCTCAATACCCCTTACCATCATAAAAATCCCAAATATGGATTAATATCATTTATAACTTAATATATTAGGAAATACCTGTCATGATTCTTAATTTTTGTGTAAATTTATAATTAAATAATTTTCATTCTCAATGTGAATTAATAAAAGTAAAGAAATAATTTCTGGTCTCACCACCCTATACCTGTCATTATGAATTATCATTATTGTCATATAATGAAATGAAACTATAATTCATAATCCATTTCATTAATTAAAATAAAACCACCCACCTTTAAGAATTCAATTCATTTCATTAAATCTATTTTCATTCATTTTATTGATGGTCAACAATCATTATGAGGAAATCCTATATAAACTAATACATTCAATTGACTAAGGCATGTGAAATATATTTATTTGGAAGAAGGTGTCAATTGGATGGTTTCATGGTCATGTGGGAAAAGTCCTATGTGAGAAATTTTTATCATTAGATGTGCTAAAAACCAAAGAGGTTATTCGCATCATGTAGTGTAATGACCCGCCAGTTCTCATTGGCTTGAGATCACAATGAGTCACTACTAGGCCTTATGTGACATACCCAAGATGCCAAAGTCTGGCAATAAATTCTGAAGGGATTAAAATACATGTGGGGGACGATTTACCCTTTAAGGAATAACAAAATGAACCAACAAACCATAACAAACAATTTACTATATGATGCATGAACAATTGAAAGACAGCTAAGAAACTTCATTTTAGTTAATCACCTCAAAGTACAGAATAGTGGAAAAACAAATCAAGACTCTCAAAAGACACAAAGTCACACTCCATGGATCTAAACCAAGCTCCATGCTCCAAGAACCAACACATCACCAAAGAATCACTACATACCACTAGCAATGAGATGCCCTACCTTTACATGTGTCTCAGAGTATGACATCTATAAAAGCACCAAATTGCCAATGCAGGGGTGAGTATAAAACTCAGTAGGATTTCCCCCAATGACTTACCTACTCACGCCACTGGTATAGACGAGTTAGAAACATTTATATATAAATATTATATATAAAACATTTTCTCAAAAGCAGTTTATAACGAAATATAAAAAAATTTCCAAAACCATTCATAACCAAAGGCATTCCAAGAGTAATTGAAACCAATTTTCCAGGAAGATATTTTCAAGAAAAATAACCAAACAATCTTAAAAACCATTTCACATACATTATTTTTTGGCATACCCAACTATTTCCCAACCCATGCTACCAACCAATCATTCTTTGATATGACAGTTCCATACTCATTAGCGGTTTCTCGTTGATCAACCAAGTCATCACAAGGTAATTGTTTCCCATGTTCCATCAATCCTTTGGCACCGAGAACAAGGTCATATTTCAACCATGCCCCATATATAAGGCCCCAGCCTTAAACCTTACTTAATCTTGAGTTATTACAATATTACACATTGAGGATCTTTTCTTGTTTAGAGTTTTAGAGAATTAGATCATAAAACTTTCATTACATTCCACATATAAACAAAGTGGTTACATAAAGATATTATTCTTCATTCCCATCAATGGAAACACATTTAAAATAAAACTTGGATTATTTCTTGACAATTCCTTGACACTATCATCATATCATGTACCTTTCCCTTCACCTATGAAAAACATTTCAAAAAAACATGGGATGAGCATAAAAAGCTCAGTATGGGTTATAAAAACATGGAAAGGAAACATGGGTACATATATACATAAGAGTGAAATCATACTTTACCCATAAAACATAAGAACATTAACATAACTCATCAAATCATGAGTAAATCATTGAAATCATAAGACATAAAGGTAACTTGAGGCATTCATAACATTCTTACGTAGGGAGTAACCCTCTTGGTTACGTTTGGAATACCCATCACCGTATATTACCTAAATCTCTTCAGAGAAACCTTAACGTTTCACTCCTTCGCGTTACCCAATGCATTGGAGAGCTATATCGGGCTCACCTTCCCTTAGTTTATCACGGAACCACCCGTCTTCATAATAATGCCCAAGAACCTCAACATAATCGTATCACATAAAACAGGCATAAAGGAAACATAAAATTTCCACCTTTAATTCACAAGATATCAATAAAAAACATTGATACTAAAATATTATGAAAACCATTTTCAATACCAAAATAAAAGAAAAGTAAAACATGGTATTTATTTTTCCTTTTAAAAAGAAGGTATGGCTTGTAGAGGAAGCCGAAACTCAAATAACGGTCACGACGACGGAGAAGTCATTGTCGCCGCATATGTACGACAAAAGCATTCCCTTTTGTCGTTTAGTAAATGATTCGTATTAAAATATTCCTTTTGAATAAACGTAAAAGTCAAAGGGGTTTATACACCGTATAAAAAAAGGTTGTGTATAAACCAAAATATGCCTCAATGAAAGGAGATTGAGACAAAGTCCCATACCTCGTATCCGACTTGACCCGACCATTCTTTAATCTTCTGAATAATAAACTTGAGATAATCTCTACTTACTTAAGAACCTTTTTCAATTTCATTATTCCTTTTATACCATGTTATGGACATCATGTAATCATTTAGGTTAATAATGTTCATTTTGTCGGTATTTGGTTCTTAAGTCAAAAACAGACTTCTTACACTTACATGTTGTTAATTTGGTCAAAGGTTCATTATATCCGTAATGATATTAATGATTTGGATAACATATACATCATATATATTCAGCATATACATGTATTTATAATATTACATCACATTTAGAGGTAAGAAATGAAATGCACCGTTCATGGAGACGGTAAGCCGTACGTACGCATGAACGCTACTTACATTTCTATTTCGTATTTTTTGGAAGGGAATCATAATGATATAATATTATATTATAATTCCAGTATAATAACATATATAATATCATTAACTTTATCATTTACACATCCCACATATGGTATTAACGAATCAAATCACTTTCAGGGGGCGGTAGTCCGCACTTCCTAAAATGAAGATATCGTGTTTACCCATAATGGAAATAATAATGGTATGCCATAAATGAAAAATACAGAAGCTTAAGGAAAGAATAAAAATATTATATATCATATATAAAAATAGTGACATCATAATTTCCACCTTTGAAGGTGTTAAATGAGTATTGAACAATCATCGTTTCGGGAGGCAGAATTTCGCCATCCACGGAAAACATATGTTCTTTAACCATTTGATGTAGTTTTGTGATAGTTCATCTCAAATAAATCTTATAAAAACATCCTATTATATTGAAGATACTGGTTTTGTTACAAAAGAAGTAAATAAAAACAGTTTAGGGGGTTGGAGAAGCAAAATAAAACAAATGAACATGAGAGAATGAATTACCTTTAAAAGTGTAACTCCTTTTGATTTGAGCCTAAAGGCTTCCTTTGAAAAGATTCTGCCAAAAGGGAATCCTCTAGGATGAATATAGGGATTTGGAGAGAGTAAATGGGCAGGTTTTGGCCGAACCAAAGGCTTGAGGAGTGTGTCAAATGAGGTAGAGGTGGGGGCCTTTTATAAGAGGAGAGGAGTGACACTTTTGGAAAGTAATGAAATATTACTTTATTTGAAAATGTGTTTCGGTTTTAAGAGGTCCCACATTGATATAATTCGTGGATACGGTGATAAGGGTTCTAAATATACCCATCCAATTGGTTTTGGCCATGCGTAGGTTTTATATTTTTCATTATCATTCCATTTTATTTAAATCGCTAAATAATGAGGTCATCGCTGCATCATCATGATTTCATAAATAATTTAATTTATTTAAAGTCTAAAAATAATAAAAAAAATACTATTATGTAGTAAATCCTTTTAGCTTTCCAATTACTATTTATAATCAAAAATCGGATCTTTATAACCCCATGTAAAAATTGTTTCTGTAAAACATATTATGTTTGTGTCATTTTTACTTTTACATTAAATAAAACGTTATTTATGTAATTTCCCAACCAAAGTGGATCCATGGGGTCCCCAAGTTGACCCATGGCTTGTCTTGGTCGGCCATGACACAACCAATGAGGGTAGGACATGTGTCAAGCTCATCTTATTTTATTTAGGCATTAATTTTACCTTAAACTACACTAATTACCACTAATCGCGATTAAAACTTAATAAGTTACTATTCCCCAAAAAATTATTTTAATCTCATTGAACCACATTTTACTTCTTAATGACAACCATGTTTGTCGGAATTTTGAAATTCAAAACACAATGATGGCAAAATTTCATTTAAACGGAAAATCGGTTTTTATAAGTACCACTTAGTGGTTTCACTATTCATCAAAAATTGAAGTTTTTCAGAAAATTACCAAAAATTCACCCTAAGCTATATTTGATATTACGAATTCAAAAATGAAGTCTATTTTACCAAATTCAAAACATTTAAGTCACATTAATTAATTTAATAATTAATTCCCGCTGTCAGAGCAAATAGCGTGTTTTTATAAAACAATAAGTATCAAAAGATTGACACCAGTTTAAGTCTAATTTCAAAGTGAAATTGATTCCAATGACCACCATTGGATTAAATGGTAAAAATATATTCAGATTAAACATTAATACCAATTCAAAATATAATCTAATCATATAAATAAATTAGATTAAAAAGCAGTTTTGATGTAAAATGCATTAATTTTCACTATTCATTAAAAAATGAACACTGTCTGAAAAATACCAAAAACTCACACAAAGTAAATTTTGATGTCCCAATCATAAAGAATAAGTTTATCTTGACAAACACAACTTATAAAGTTGTCAAAAGATATATTTAAAAATGGTTTTCCATCAAAAGGCAGTAAAACAATCTTTTAAGAATATTAGTGTATTCCATGCATAAGATTGTATTTATTTTCATTTTAAGCCTCTATAACGCTATCTAGTTCATTAATAGACATAGATAAAAATATCTATTATTCATTACTTACTTGGGATGTTTCATCCTTCCCCCCTTTAGAAAATTGCGTCCCCATAATTTATTTACTTATCAAATAAATGGGGGTACTTATCCCTCATTGCATTTTCAGATTCCCATGTTGCCTCTTCCATCATGTGGTTTTTCCACAAAACCTTTACCTGCTTAATCACCTTATTCCGTAACACTTTCTCCCTCTGGTCATGAATCTGGACCGGTTGTTCCTCATAAGATAGGTTCTCTTCCAACTGAACTACCTCTAGACTCAAAACATGAGATGGATCTGGCATATACTTTCTCAATATCGAAACGTGAAAAACATTGTGTACCTGAGATAAACTCGGAGGTAAAGCCACTCGGTATGCAACTGATCCAACTCTCTCCAGAATTTCGTATGGTCCAATGAACCTTGGACTCAACTTTCCTTTCTTACCAAATCTTGTCACACTTTTCCAAGGAGAAACCTTGAGAAAAACATGATCACCTACCTCGAAAGATAGATCCTTCCTCCGGTTATTCGCATAACTCTTCTGCCTGCTCTGAGCCGTTCTCATGTGTTTCTGAATCAGCTGAACTTTTTCTGCAATCTCTTCTACCAATTCTGGTCCCATCAACTTCCTTTCACCCACTTTATCCCAGAATGCTGTAGTTCGACACCGCTTCCCATATAATGCCTGAAATGGTGCCATCTGTATATTGGAATGAAAACTGTTATTATATGAAAACTCAACCAAAGAAAGATGTTGGTCCCAACTTCCCTGATAATCCATAGAACAAGCTCATAGCATATCCTCCAAGGTCTGAATTGTTCGTTCTGACTACCCATCTGATTGAAGATGAAAAGATGTACTAAAATTTAATTCAGTACCCAACGACTTCTGAAGGCCTTTCCAAAAGTTAGAAGTAAACCTGGGATCACGATCCGATAAAATGGAGAGAGGAACTCCATGTAACCTAACTATATCTTTAAGATACAAACGAGAAAGTTGATCAAGAGAGAAAGTATCTCGTATAGCAAGGAAATGAGCAGATTTGGTCAAGCGATCAACAATATCCCAGATTGCATTATTACCTCGAGATGTCTTCGGTAATCCAACAACAAAGTCCACGGATATATTCTCCCATTTCCACTCTGGCACTGATAAAGGATGAAACATCCCTTTCGGTAACTACCGCTCTGCTTTAACCTACTGACAAGTCATACACTTCATAGTAAAATCAGCAATATCTCTTTTCATTCCATCCCACCAGTAATACTCCCGCAGATCTCTATACATCTTAGTACTTCCCAGATGAACTGAAAACGGAAAACTATGAGCTTCACATAACAACTATCTCTTCAACTGTGAATCAAAAGGCACACACAATCTCTTCCCAAATCTCAAAACACAATCATTATCAATGTTTAATTCAGGAAACTTTCTTTTCGGAACCAGCTCTACCTTTTTCTGTAACTCACTGTCTTGCTTCTGTGCTTGCTTGATTCTATCTGATAGAGATGATCTCACTGATACCTGAAACAAAACAGAAGGACTCCCTGCACCAACAACTTCTATGCCAAAGTTCATCAAATCCTTAACCAAAGGATCACATTCCAAACACAACATTGTTAATGAAGCATTACATTTTTGACTCAAAGCATCAACCACATTATTTGCTTTTCCCAGATGGTAATGAATTGTACAATCATAATCCTTTATTATTTATAGCCATCTCCTTTGTCTCATGTTCAATTCTTTCTGAGTGAATATATACTTTAAACTTTTGTGATCGGTATATATTTCACACTTTACTCCATACAAATGATGCCTCCAAATTTTTAAAGCAAAAACAACAACAACTAATTCCAAATCATGTGTACGGTAATTTACCTCATGAGTTTTCAACTATCGTGACGCATAAGCAATTACCTGATCATTCTGCATTAGGACGCAACCAAGTCCTTTCAATGAAGCATCACTGTATATAACAAACTCACCATTCCTGGAAGGTAGTGCAAAAAATGGAGCATTCACCAATATTATTTTCAATTCCTGAAAACAACCATCACATTATTTTGTCCAGATAAACTTAACACCCTTCCGAGTTAGCTTAGTCATTGGACTAGATAACTGTGAAAAATTTCTAACAAACCTTCGGTAATAGCCCTCCAAACTAAGGAATCTACGAATATCTGTTAAATTTGTTGGTCTTGGCCATTCTTCCACAACTTTTGTTTTTTCAGGATCAACAGTTATTCCATCTTTAGAAACAATGTGACCAAGGAAAGAAATTTGTTGCAACCAAAACTCACACTTGCTGAATTTCCCATACAATTTCTTTTCTATTAAGGTTTGCAGGATAACCCTTAAATGTCTTTCATGCTCCTCTTTACTTTTTGAAAACACCAAAATATCATCAATAACATAACCACCATTTATCACCTGATTCAACTGACCCATCACTACAGTAAACTTCTCAATTCTGATTCTGACCATCTAAGTATACTGATTTGAAAGGACATTTCCCTCTGTATGCCTTCCCAGAAAATCTGTTCTGTTTCCTCTATGAAAAACCATTCTTAACAAACATGTCTTAGATGAAGCAACATAGTAATCTTCAAATTCTATATCATTTAAAAAAAATTTGGATAATCATTTAATAGAATTATAACTCCTAAAGTTATCTAAAACGACCTCTGATACCAACTATAAGGCCCCAGCCTTAAACCTTACTTAATATTGATTTATTACAAGATTTAACATTGAGGATCTTTTCGGGTTTAGAGTTTTAGAGAATTAGATCATAAAACTTGCATTACATTCCACATATAAACAAAGTGGTTACATAAAGATATTATTCTTCATTCCCATCAATGGAAACACATTTAAAATAAAACATGGATTATTTATTGACACTTCCTTGACACTATCATCATATCATGAACCTTTCCCTTGACCTATGAAAAAAATTTCAAAAAAACTTGGGATGAGCATAAGAAGCTCAGTATGGGTTATAAAAACATCGAAAGGAAACATGGGTACATATATACATAAGAGTGAAATCATACATTACCCATAAAACATAAGCACATTAACATACCTCATCAAATCATGAGTAAATCATTGAAATCATAAGACATAAAGGTAAATTGAGGCATTCATAACATTCTTACGTAGGGAGTAACCCTCTTGGTTACGTTTGGAATACCCATCGCAGTATATTCCCTAAATCTCTTCGGAGAAACCTTAATGTTTCACTCCTTCGCGTTACCCAATGCATTGGAGAGCTATATCGGGCTTACCCGCCCTTAGTTTATCACGGAACCACCCATCTTCATAATAATGCCCAAGAACCTCAACATAATCGTATAACATAAAACAGGCATAAATGAAACATAAAATTTCCACCTTTCAATCACAATATATCAATACAAAACATTGATATAAAAATATTATGAAAACCATTTTCAATACCAAAATAAAATAAAAGTAAAACATGGTATTTATTTTTCCTTTTAAAAAGAAGGTATGGCTTGTAGAGGAAGCCGAAACTCAAATAATGGTCACGACAGCGGAGAAGTCATTGTCGCCGCATACGTACGACAAAAACATTCCCTTTTTTCGTTTAGTAAACGCTTTGTATAAAAATATTCCTTTTGAATAAACGTAAAAGTCAAAGGGGTTTATACACCGTATAAAAAAAGGTTGGGTATAAAACAAAATATGCCTCAATGAAAGGAGATTGAGACGAAGTCCCATACCTCGTATCCGAATTGACCCGACCGTTCTTTAATCTCCTGAATAATAAACTTGAATTAATCTCTACTTTCTCAAGAACCTTTTTCAAGTTCATTATTCATTTTATACCATGTTATGGACATCATGTGATCATTTAAGTTGATAATGTTCATTTTGTCTGTATTTGGTTCTTAAGTCAAAAACAGACTTCTTACACTTACATGTTGTTAATTTGGTCAAAATTTCGTTATATACAGAATGATATTAATGATTTGGATAACATATAAATCATATATATTCAGAATATACATGTATTTATAATATTACATCACATTTAGAGGTAAGAAATGAAATGCACCGTTCATGGAGACGGTAAGCCGTACGTACGCATGAACGCTACTTCCATTTCTATTTCGTATTTTTTGGAATGGAATCATAATGATATAAGAGTATATTATAATTCCAGTATAATAACATATATAATATCATTAACATTATCCTTTACACATCCCACATATGGTATTAACGAATAAAATCACTTTCAGGGGGCGGTAGTCCGCACTTCCTAAAATGAAGATATCGTGTTTACCCATAATGGAAATAATAATGGTATGCCATAAATGAAAAATACAGAAGCTTAAGGAAAGAATAAACATATTATATATCATATATAAAAATAGTGACATCATAATGGCCACCTTTGAAGGTGTTAAATGAGTATTGAACAATCATCGTTTCGGGAGGCAGAATTTTTCCATCCACGGAAAACATATGTTCATTAACCATTTGATGTAGTTGTGTGAGAGTGTATCTCAAATAAATCTTATAAAAACATCCTAGAATATTTAAGATTCTGGTTTTGTTACAAAATAAGTAAATAAAAAGAGTTTAGGGGGTTGGAGAATCAAAATAAAACAAATGAACATGAGAGAATGAATTACCTTTAAAAGTGTAACTCCTTTTGATTTGAGCCTAAAGGCTTCCTTTGATAGGATTATGACCAAAGGGAATCCTCTAGGATGAATAGACGGATGTGGAGAGAGTAAATGGTCAGGGGTTGGCCGATCCAAAGGATTTAGGAGTGTGTGAAATGAGGTAGAGGTGGGGGCATTTTATAAGAGGAGAGGAGGGACACTCTTGGAATGTAAAGAAAAGTTACTTTATTTTAAAATGAGTTTCGGATTCAAAAGGTCCCACATTGATATAATTCATGGATAAATTGATAAGGGTTCGAAATCCACCCATCCAATTGGTTTTGTCCATGTGTAGGTTTTAGATGTATCATTATCTTTCCATGTTATTTAAATCGTTAAATAATGAGGTCATCGCTGCATCATCATGATGTCATAAATAATTTAATTTATTTAAAGTCTAAAAATTATAAAAAAAATACTATGATGTAGTAAATCCATTTATATTTCCAATGACAATTTATAATCAAAAATATGATCTTTATAACCCCATGTAAAAATTGTTTTCGTAAAACATATTATGTTTGTGTCATTTTTACTTTTACATTAAATAAAAAGTTATTTATGTCATTTCCCAACCAAAGTGGATCCATGGGGTCCCCAAGTTGACCCATGGCTTTTCTTGGTCGGCCATGACACAAAAAATGAGGGTAGGACATGTGTCAAGCTCATCTTATTTTATTAAAGCATTAATTTTACCTTAAACTACACTAATTACCACTAATCGCGATTAAAACTTAATAAGTTACTATTCACCAAAAAATTATTTTAATCTCATTGAACCACATTTTAATTCTTAATGACAACCATGTATGTCGGATTTTTTAAATTGAAAACACAATGATGGCAAAATTTCATTTAAATGGAAAATCATTTTTTATAAGTACCACATAGTGGTTTCACTATTCATCAAAAATTGAAGTTTTTCAGAAAATTCCAAAAATTCACCCTAAGCTATATTTGATATTCCTAATTCAAAAATGAAGTCTATTTTACCAAATTAAAAAAATATAAGTCACATTAATTAATTTAATAATTAATTCCCGCTGTCAGAGCAAATAGCGTGTTTTTATAAAACAATAAGTATCAAAAGATTGACACCAGTTTAAGTCTAATTTCAAAGTGAAATTGATTCCAATGACCACCATTGGATTAAATGGTAAAAATATATTCAGATTACACATTAATACAAATTCAAAAGATAATCTAATCATATAAATATATTAGATTAAAAAGTAGTTTTGATGTAAAATGCAGTATTTTTCACTATTCATTAAAAAATGAACTTTGTCTGAAAAATACCAAAAAATCACACAAAGTAAATTTTGATGTCCCAATAATAAAGAATAAGTTTATCTTGACAAAAATAGCTTATAAAGTTGTCAAAAGATAGATTTAAAAATGGTTTTCCATCAAAAGGCAGTAAAACAATCTTTTAAGAATATTAGTGTATTCCATGCATAAGATTGTATTTATTTTCATTTTAAGCCTCTATAACACTATCTAGTTCATTAATAGACATAGATAAAAATATCTATTATTCATTACTTACTTGGGATGTTACACCATATATGTAATTCTCATGTTCCATTAATCCTTTGGCACTGATCATATGGTCATCTTTTGACCAAGCACCATATATTTAATATGAACACACAACAGATATGCCCAATGATCAAGCCAAAATGGACCTTTCAATAAGAACACCTTTTTATTGAAAACTATTTTGGTCAAAACAATTTCAATTCCAAACTATTTCACCTCCAAATAATTTCAATAAAACTCTATTTTTATAGAAAACAATTTCTATTGAGAACAACGTTTTCATCAACCATTTAGAAACTTCATAAAATCCATAATTTTAAATCAACATTTTAAATAAAACCCCCTTTTGCAGAACTATTCACCAAAATACGCAATATAAAAAAACATAAATCATCACAAATGAATTTTTTTCCATGAATTTTATAGTCAATAAAGAAATTTGAATCTAAGCCAATAAATTCTATTAAGAGGATATGAGAGTGAAGCCACCTACCTCGAAGGTCTTGATGAATCTTTAACAGAAGACGAAGAACACACAAGAAAGCTGGTCGATTATCCAAGAGTGGCCATAGATATCTTATCCTAGATAGATCATGGCTCAATATTGAAATATTTGGCATCAGAAAACGTAGATATACCCACTATAGGTTCATATCTAAGAATGAATGGAGATCAAAGATGTAGATCTAAGAAGATCTATGAAATCATGACAAAACCGTAATGAATGGTGACATACCTCAAGAGTCGAACTCAAAATCACCAAGGAAAGGCTCCAGAATGGCTTCAACTCATTTGGGAAGGGTTCTCCAGCCTTCAAGAGAGAGTATTCTCAAATTATAGGCGTTTTGAAGCCAAAACAAAATAAATAGAGTAAAAACGAGAAAGCTCCTAGAAAATAAGATCTAGATTTGACCTATGCGCATGATTTGACCACACGGTTTGTGAAAATCAAGTATAGATCTTGAAACCTTACTTATTGCCCCAAAAATACTTATAAAACCCCCAAACTCTCCCATCCTTTGTCTTTACCCTTTTTTTGGAAACACATTTTTTTGGAAACACATTTTTTTGGAAACGTCACACTTTATGGAAACACCCAATATTATGGAAACACCCTAATTTATGGAAAAAACCGACCTTATGGAGATATCCAAATTTATAGAAACAACTAAAATTATAGAAATATCCAAATTTATGAAAACTGCCATCATTATGGAAAGATCCAAATTTATGGAAACTACAAACATTATGGAAACATCCAAATTTATAGAAACTCTCTATATTATGGAAACTCTATATTTTAAGAAAAATCTCTATTTTATGGAAACTCTCTATTTAAAAAACACTAAATAAAATAAAAAGGTGAGGAAAGGGGTTATGTACCCGAAACTGGGGGTACTAAATTCTACCCACCATTGGTCTTTCCATCCTCAGAATGTAGAAAACCTCTTCTTTCCAGGAAGTGTTCCGGCCACTACACTTTCATTTCCTTCTCACTTTACCATGTTTGTTCCTGAATCTGACCATGTTACTGTAAAACCGAAACTAGGCCGACTCTTTTCCCATTCAAGACATTCTCTTATCTATCCATGTTCCGTACTATAATATGTACCAATAATGCATTCAGTTCTAGCTCAACGTGATCCCATCTGATCACATGGTCAAGATCATCGTGATACTTTATTAACTGGGATACATGGAACACATTATGCACCGAACTAAACCATGGTGGTAATGAAACCCGATATTCAACCTCTCCAACCAATTCTAGTATCTCAGAAAGGCCAATGTATCTAGGAGATAACATTCCCTACTTCTAGAAGCGATGATGTCCTAGCCTTAAAGAGATCCTCAAGAAGACAAGATCACCCACAACGAACGACAACAGTCTTCAATGGTGATCTGGATAAGTTTTCTTAATGAATCTGAGTTTTCTCAATCCTCTTTCTAATCAACTAGATCTTCTCTTTTGTTTATTTGACAAGGCATGACCTGACTAGTGAAGTTTCACCCATTTCCACCAAGTATAGTGGAGAACGACAAGGATTCCCATACAATTCATGAAACGGAGCCATGTGTTTTTAGGTTTGATAGCTTTTATTGTATGAGAACTCTTCTAAGGGTATATGATCCTCCCATGAGCCACCAAAATCCATTACATAAGACTACAACATGTCTTCCAATGTTATTATTTTCCGCTCGGATTGCCGATTCATTTGAGGATGATACGCGATGCTCATAGCCAACTGAGTTCCAAGGGCTTTCTGTAATGATTTCCAGAAACGAGATGTGAATGTCAGATCTCTATATATGACCATTGAAACTGGTAAACCATTTCTCTTTTCCACTTCATGGATATAGATTTTTGAAAGACCCTCCACCGTATGATTTTCATGAATCGAGATAAAATGCACCGACTTGGTTAGACGATCCACTATCACCCAAATGGAATCATGTTTCCAAACCTTTATTGGAGGACCTGTAACAAAAACCATTGATATTTGATCATATTTTCACATTGGGAAGGGAAAATATTGTAACATACCATCTGGTCTCTGATGTTTGGTTTTAACCTACTAACTAGTTAGGCAATGCGAGACGTACTCAGCCACATTCCTTTTCATGTCTGTAACACCCCAAGCTTCCACTGTACGTTTCCCTTCGAATAATGCAATAGCGTGTGTTGTACGCAACCTCGAGCTCTAACACACACCACAACTAATTAAACTAGCCGTTGTGAATAGTAATACCTACTTTTTGAAATTTTATAAATTTTATTTATCAAAATGGACTTCATTTTTGGATTCGGAATATTGAAATTAGCCTATGTTGAATTTTTGGTATTTTTCTGAGAACTTCTAAATTTTTATGAATAGTGAAAAATACTTAAAACAACTTTTTTATTAAAAATAATTTATAGTGATAAAATATAATATTTAGTGGTTTTTAAGTATAATTAGAATATATTTTTACCATTTTATCCAATTGTGGTCATTAGAATTAATTTAACATTGAAATTGGACATAAACAATTGCCAAACTTTTGATATAAATTGTTTCTTAAAAACACGCTATTTATTGTAACAGCGGGAATTAATTATAAAATTAATTAATACAACTTATATGTTTGGAATTTTGTAAAATAGACATAATTTTTGAATTCAGAATATGAATTATAGATTAGGGTGAAAATTTGGCCTTATTCTGAAAAACTTCAATTTTTGATGAATAGTGAAACCACTAAGTGGTTGTTAAAAACTGATTTTTCGTTAAAATGAAATATTACCACTTTTGTGATTTGATTTTCAAAAATCTGACATACATGGTTGTCATTAAGAATTAAAATGTGGTTCAATGAGATTAAAATAATTTTTTGGTGAATAGTAACTTTTAAGTTCTTAATCGCGATTAGAGGTAATTAATGTAGTTCAATGTACAAATAATGTTTTAATAATATGAGATGAGCATGAAACTTGTCCTACTCCTATTTGATGAGTCATGGCCGACCAAGACAACCCATGGGTCAACTTGGGGACCCCATGGATCCACTTTAGTTGGAAAATGACATTAATATATATTTATTTACTGTTAAAATTAAATTGACACAAACATGAGTTATTTTACTAAAACAGTTTTTAAGTGGGGTTACACAAGTCCAAATTTTGACTATAAATATTCATTAGAAAGATAAAACGATTTCCTACATCATAGTATTTTTTTTATAATTTTTATACATTAAATAAATTAAATTAGTTATGACATCATTATGATGCAGCGATGACCTCCTTATTTAACGATTTAAATAAAATGAGAAGATAATGCAAAATCCAAGGAATACACTTTTCCAAAGCCTATTGGATGAGGAGATTTAGAAACCTTATCACCTTAGCCTCGAATTATATAAGTGTGGGACCTTTAGAATCCGAAAATCATTGTGAAATAATGTATCATTTCAATCTTTCCAAAAGTGCCCCTCCTCTCCTCTTATAAAAGGCCCCCACCTCTACCACCTTATTCACACTTCCAAGCCTTTTGGTTCGGCCAACCCCTGCCCAAATACTCTCCCAACTTCTCTACCTTCATACTAGAATCTTTACTTTAGTCAGAAAGACATCCTAAGGAGTCCTTTTGATCAAATCAAAAGGAAGAACTCGAAGAAGAGGTAACATTTTTATCACCCTCTTTCAAGTTTCTTTCTTCTTCTACTCCCTCTTTGTTTATTATTTAAATTCTAAAATTATAACTCCAGTATCTTCTATATACTGTGATGTTATTATAAATATGGAACAACCATATTCAGTATTCTACCCATCATTTGAATGACATGTCACCATACGTGCGTACGTACGGCTTACTGTCTCCACGTCGTGGTGTAATTGTTATTCAATATATTATTATTTAGATGGGTATAATAATGATATTTAATTCATGTAAATAATAAATATAACATGATAATGATTCTGTATATATGATATACTATCCAATTATATATTATTTTAATATCAAAATAATGATATTGTCGCTCGTTCGTACGTACGGACTACCGTCTCCACGAACGCGATGAGATTCATTCTCCGTCGTATCCATTCAAGTATAATTATCATTTGATGATTTTAAAATAATGTTTAAGGACATGATATCATTATGGATATGAATAAGATACAACCTATCCATGAAAAACACGACTTACGTATCAAAACATATAAAAGAAAACGAGTAAGTTAACACCCGAAACAACAATAAATCTAAGATATTGTTAACAAAGAAATGTTAAAAGATCATATATGATATCATATGAATGTATATGATTTTTGTATAATTTAATAACAATTATTTCACCATTATACAGGAGGTTAACCTACCCCAACCAAGGAAAAGTACAAGGTAAGGTTTTACTTCACAACCTCTTCATTATCCAAGGTTGTTTATACATAATTATCTACTGGGACCTCGTTATCATCCAAATCCATGTTTCTTAAAAATGTCTTTCAAAACATTTTTACTATTAAATGGAAAATGGGTTAAAGTCATTTATACCCTTATACGTTTTTGAAAGGAATCTTACCGTCGTTTTCCAAACAATGTACTTTTTGACCTTTTTGACAAATATAAGGTAAGAATGTTTTTTTTACTTATACGACGGGTGTGACTATTTTCCTCCATTATAACTTCGTCGAAGCTTCCCTAACAAGCTTATAAGAATATCTTCAAAGTAAATGTATTATTTTATAGATATGGGGCTTTTAAATGATTTCAAAAAGGAGAGATATTTCTCTCAAATAGCTTTGATTTCATCTATGTCAACATCCTTTGATGGGTTTTAAGTTTAATTGAAATTGATTTGTGATACAAAACATCCATTGAACATTTTGTGAAATATTTGATTGTGGATGTGTTATTTTTATACCATCCATAGTTTATGGAGAAATTGTTGACATTTCGTATGCTAGTTTTAATACGAATATTTATGTTATGTTTAAACCTATTCATATGAGGAATGTATTGGACTTAATATGTGACGGGTGGAGCCCGCTATAGCTCCTCGATGCATCGGTAGGTCTCATGAGACAACTAGATGTGGAATTGGACGAGGCCCTTTCCCAATTTGATTTATGGTTTTGGCCGAGGCCTTAATCATTTTAGACGTCTTGGCCGAGGCCTTGACAAAATGTTTCAGAATGTCTGGCATTATACATTCCCTCATTATGAAAGTGGTTATTGATATTTCATGTGATTATTCGTCTAGTAGAATATCCATGTGAGTAAGTAATGGCATTATTTTATTTTACTTTTTCCATATTATGCTGAAGTTCAAGTTCAATAAGGCTTTTGTTTTAGTTATACATTGCCTTAAATGCTTATGTTTTCTTATAAAAGCTTCCGCAATATTGTTATCCTTACTGAGCATCTGATCTCACCCCTTTCAATGTTTAAATATTTTCCAGGATGTGAGGAAGTGTATTATGACTGACTTGCAAGGATAGTCAGTGAAGATATGAGTGTGGGCTATGAAGACCATGTTATTGTAGTTTGTTTAATTTTGATGTAATGAAAGACTTATGAATGTATCTAGTGTTTCCAAGGCTACTAAACTAAACGGTCTTTCGAGACTTGATCTTTTGTGATCATGCCAATGTTACAAAGTAATGCACCGACTCTGGGTAGCTGGGGTCGGGGCGTTACAGTTGGTATCAGAGGCAGTTTAGTACTAACCTTGGAAGCTAGATTTAGATAAACTCTGATTAGAGCACATATCCCAAAGATAGACTTTGAGGATTAGTATAGAAGAACTTCCTAGAATTTTGGTATTGTAGAGATGTTGTGAGTTTTCCGAGCAATACATCCCTGTCTGGATATGAGCATGTAGAGGCGGCTCTGGCAGAGATGTACCTAGGGGTAAAACCAGAAAACACCGCTTTGAGCTAGACTCGAACGGGAACTGGTGCACGACAACGGGCCTTGCTGCACTCTTGGTTACGACACTCCCGGGGGATATGCTTTGGATAATTCCCATTTTTTTTACATACCACTATGAAGGGTTACAATTATATACTTCCTCAAAAAAAAACATTTTTATAATTATGGATTATATCCATAATTAGTTCAATTTATGTTAAGTGTTTTACAAGTATGGAATTATGTATTTTGATTCATGAACTAATCTAGTTTATGCCATTATTTAGAAATGGCACCTAGTGGAAGGAATGGAAACCGTATAAATGCACGCACTCTGTGTAGGGATTGCCCTCCTGCTCAGGATAATTATGGTGGAGCTAGTGATACAACTGGTGCTGATCAGCTTCTCACCGTACTGGGACAACTCACACAGGTTATGAATAACAACCTTACTCGTATGGAGCACCCTGATCCGCAACGTGGAGGATCAATGCTAGACCGTTTCATGAGGCAACAACTGCCAACCTTCAATGGGAGTACAAATCCTATAGTATCTGAGCAATGGATAAATTCCTTAGAGAAAATATTCCATGCCTTGGGGAGTAGTGAAAGGGAGAATGTTGTCATGGCAGTTTACCGCCTCACTGGAGATGCCGATCAATGGTGGTCACTAATTGAAAACCCAAAGGAAGATGATGATTTAACAAACATGGAATGGCAGGAGTTCAAAGATATGTTCTTAGAAAAATACTTTCCTCGAGACCATCGAGCGGATATGGAAATTCAATTTCTGAGTCTGAGGCAGAAGGAGGATGAGAATGTCGCAAAGTATGAGGCTAACTTTACCAGGTTAGCAAGGTATGCTGCAGATTACATACGTAACCCAAGAAGTAAGACTGATCGTTTCTTTGATGGGTTAAAACCATTTCTCCGTCGAGCTTTAGTATCACAAACCTTCTCTTCATACGAAGGTATTGTCTCGTGCGCTATCAAGACGGAAAATGAATTCTCTAAGTCTTATGACTTTAAATCAAAGCAGGATAAGAAGAGATCCGCTGAAAACTCTGGGAAAAGAAATAAGGAAACAGGGAAGAAGGGTAGAAATGAATTTCCACCCTTTGATAATTGTGGTAGGAAGCACCCTGGTGCCTGTCTAAAAGGAAAAGGAGTATGTTACAAGTGTGGTGAAAAAGGCCACCAAGCTCATGAATGCAAGGGAAAGAAAGCGGCTGTCAACGTGGAATGCTATAATTGTAGAGAGAAGGGACATTATGCAAATGAATGTCCTAAGCGTCAGAGGAACTTACCTCAGAAGAGGCCAAGGGATCAAGGCCAGGCTTATGCTATCACTACTGCTGAGGTGGAAGCTCCGAAAGACATGGTGGCAGGTAATTTAATGGTTTCCTCAAGTTTAGCAAATGCATTATTTGATTCTGGATCATCGCATTGTTTCATATCTTCCCAGTTTTCTAAGAAAATTAGATATTTCCAATTTGATTTAACAAGGGAGTTGTCAGTCAAAACCCCTAAGGGAAGCATTGTTGCAACAAAGTTTTGTCGATTAGTTCCCATTAGAGCACCTAAATGTTCTTTACCTGCTGATCTCATCGTCATACCCATGATTGAATTTGATATAATCCTCGGTATGGATTGGATTTCGGACCATGATGCAAAAATTTATTGTAAGAGGAAAGAGGTTACGATTCTTGATGATGATGATAAGGAACACCTTATCTTTAGAGAAGAATCATCGCCACATAATTCTTATCTAGATCCACCCCCAGTAGCTCAACTAAATTCAATTATTAGGGAGGAAGAGAAGGAAATTACTGAGGATGAGTAAAGGAATATTCAAATAGAGGATGTACCTATTGTGAGAGAATATGTTGATGTGTTTCCGGAAGATTTACCTGGACATCATCCAGAACAAGAAGTTGAGTTTTCCATTGATTTAATTCCTGGATCAAGGCCCATATCGAAGACCCCTTATAGAATGGCCACTGTGGAATTAGTTGAACTAAAGAAACAACTAGAGGAATTGAGTAATAAGGGATTTATTCGCCCTAGTGTTTCTCCTTGGGGAGCCCCTGTTCTTTTTGTTAAGAAGAAAAATGGATCTATGAGGTTGTGCATTGATTATAGGGAGATCAATGCTATAACAATAAAGAATAAGTATCCCCTACCTCGCATTGATGATTTGTTTGACCAACTGCATGGAGCTCAATACTTTTCAAAGATTGACCTTCGGTCTGGATACCATCAGTTGTGTGTGAAGAAGGAAGACGTTCCAAAGACATCATTTCGAACAAGGTACGGGCATTACGAGTTTACAGTAATGCCTTTTGGATTGACTAATGCACCCTCTGTTTTCATGGATCTAATGAATAGAGTTTCAAGGAATATCTTGATGACTTTGTAGTGGTATTTATTGATGATATCTTGGTATACTCCAAAAGCCACGAAGATCATGAAAATCACTTACGAATTATCCTGAAGACTCTTAGAAGACATGAATTATATGGGAAATTTATCATGTGTGAATTCTGGCTTCATGAGATTTCTTTTCTTGGCCATAATGTCTCTAAGGATGGAATTTCCGTTGATCCTTCTAAAACCAAGGCAATCCAAGAATGGCCAACACCGACAAGTATAACTGAGGTACGCAGTTTTATTGGTTTAGCAGGGTATTATCGACGTTTCGTCCAGAATTTTGCCAGATTGGATAACCCATTGACAAAGCTCACACGTAAAGGGATTAAATTTGTCTGGACAAAAGAGTGTGAAGAATGTTTTGAAGAAATAAAGAGAAGATTAGTCAATGCCCCTGTATTGACTCTACCATCGGGGAATGATGGGTTTGTTATTTATAGTGATGCATCGAAGAAAGGACTCGGTTGTGTCCTTATGCAGAATGATAAGGTCATTGCCTATGCATCACGACAGCTAAAAATTCATGAGCAAAACTATCCTACTCATGATCTTGAGTTAGCAGCTGTGATCTTTGCTTTAAAGATATGGAGACATTACCTCTATGGTGAAAAATGTGAGATTTATACTGATCACAAGAGTTTGAAGTATATTTTCACACAAAAAGAACTCAACATGAGGCAAAGGCGATGGCTTGAACTACTCAAGGATTATGATTGCACGATACATTACCACCTGGGGAAGGAAAACAAGGTGGCAGATGCTTTGAGTAGAAAAGACCATGGAGTTTTGAATGTGATGAGAATTGAAAGGGATCCAATTTTCTTGGATCTAGTGAATACGGACATGGGAATAACTAGGGAAGGTGAAACATCAATGCTTTTTCAAATGGTTGCCAAACCATCATTACTAGAAAGGATTAAGAGTTCTCAGACCAATGATGAAGAATTTCAGAAGAAGATTAAAGGTGTGAATGATGGAAGATTGAGGGACTTTGTGTATAAGGATGGAATTTTGAAATTCCGGAAGAGACTTTGTGTTCCCGATATACCTGATCTAAAAAGGGAATTGCTGGATGATGCTCATAGTTCCAACTTATCTATACACCCTGGGAGCACCAAAATGTATAGATATTTGAAGGAACATTTTTGGTGGGACAATATGAAGAGGGAGATTGCTGATTTTGTGTCGAGGTGTATGGTTTGTCAACAAGTGAAAGCTGGAAGGCAACATCCTGGTGGAGTATTGCAACCTCTTCCCATACCTGAGTGGAAATGGGATAATATTACGATGGACTTTGTCATGGGACTACCAAAGACTCCTAGAAGGAATGATGCAATATGGGTCATTGTTGATCGACTTACTAAGTCAGCACATTTTCTGGCTATACGGGAGGATCTACCACTTGAACGTCTAGCAAGACTATATATTAATGAGGTTGTAAGACTTCATGGAGTACCCCTATCGATTGTTTCTGATCGTGATCCTCGTTTTACTTCAAGATTATGGAAAATTCTTCAAAATGCCTTGGATACTGAACTTCGTTTGAGCACTGCCTATCACCCTCAAACAGATGGACAATCAGAACGGACTATTCAAACCTTAGAAGACATTTTGAGATCATGCTCTCTTGACTTTCAGGGTATGTGGGATCAATATTTACCACTGGTAGAATTTTCCTATAACAATAGCTTCCATTCGAGTATTCAGATGGCACCATATGAAGCGTTATACGGAAATAGATGTCGTACACCAACCTGTTGGGATGACGTTGGTGAAAGAAAACTTGTAGGCCCAGAACTGGTGGAGGAAACGATGGAAAAGGTGAAAGTAATCCAAAATCACATCAAAGCAGCTCAAAGTAGGCAGAAGAGCTATGCCGATAATCGAAGGAAGGATTTGGAATTTCAAGTCAGTGATCATGTTTTCCTGAAGGTATCTCAATGGATGGGAGTCATACGTTTTGGTAAGAAAGGTAAATTGAGTCCCAGGTACATCGGACCTTTCGAAATTCTAGAACGAATTGGGGTTGTAGCTTACCGTTTGGCAATGCCGCCAAGTCTCTCCAAAGTTCACGATGTGTTCCACGTATCTCTGTTGAGGAAATACATGCTTGACCCAACGCATGTACTCACCTATGAGGAATTAGAACTGGAACCCGATCTTTCCTATTGTGAAGAGCCTGTCAGGATTCTTGATGTGAGGGAGCAGGTGCTGAGAAACCGGACGACTCGTCTGGTGAAGGTTTTGTGGAGAAATCATAAAATGGAAGAGGCAACGTGGGAACCTGAGGAATTTATGATGAAAAACCACCCGAGTCTTTTTATGCAGTAATACCCTAGAAATTGCGAGGACGCAATTATTTGAAGGAGGGGAGAATGTAACACCCCAATCTTCCACTGTACGTTTCCCTTCGAATAATGCAATAGCGTGTGTTGTACACAACCTCGAGCTCTAACACACACCACAACTAATTAAACTAGCCGTTGTGAATAGTAATAACTACTTTTTGAAATTTTATAAATTTTATTTATCAAAATGGACTTCATTTTTGGATTCGGAATATTGAAATTAGCCTATGTTGAATTTTTGGTATTTTTCAGAGAACTTCTAAATTTTTATGAATAATGAAAAATACTTAAAACAACTTTTTTAATCAAAATAATTTATAGTGATAAATTATAATATTTAGTGGTTTTAAAGTATAATTAGAATATATTTTTACCATTTTATCCAATGGTGGTCATTAGAATTAATTTAACATTGAAATTGGACATAAACAATTGCCAAACTTTTGATATAAATTGTTTCTTAAAAACACGCTATTTGTTGTAACAGCGGGAATTAACTATAAAATTAATTAATACAACTTATATGTTTGTAATTTTGTAAAATAGACATCATTTTTGAATTCGGAATATCAATTATAGATTAGGGTGAAATTTTGGCCTTATTCTGAAAAACTTCAATTTTTGATGAATAGTGAAACCACTAAGTGGTTGTTAAAAACTGATTTTTCGTTAAAATGAAATATTACCACTTCTGTGATTTGATTTTCAAAAATCTGACATACATGGTTGTAATTAATAAGTAAAATTTTGTTCAATGAGATTAAAATAATTTTTTGGTGAATAGTAACTTTTAAGTTCTTAATCGCGATTAGAGGTAATTAATGTAGTTTAAGGTACAAATAATGTTTTAATAATATGAGATGAGCATGACACTTGTCCTACTCCTATTGGATGAGTCATGGCCGACCAAGACAACCCATGGGTCAACTTGGGGACCCCATGGTGCCACTTTAGTTGGAAAATGACATTAATATATATTTATTTAATGTTAAAATTAAATTGACACAAACATGAGTTATTTTACTAAAACAGTTTTTAAGTGGGGTTACACAAGTCCAAATTTTGACTATAAATATTCATTAGAAAGATAAAACGATTTCCTACATCATAGTATTTTTCTATATAATTTTTATACATTAAATAAATTAAATTAGTTATGACATCATTATGATGCAGCGATGACCTCATTATTTAACGATTTAAATAAAATGAGAAGATAATGCAAAATCCAAGGCTTAAACTTGTCCAAAGCCTATTGGATGAGGAGATTTAGAAACCTTATCACCTTAGCCTCGAATTATATAAGTGTGGGACCTTTAGAATCCGAAAAGCATTGTGAAATAATGTAACATTTCAATCTTTCCAAAAGTGCCCCTCCTCTCCTCTTATAAAAGGCCCCCACCTCTACCACCTTATTCACACTTCCAAGCCTTTTGGTTCGGCCAAAACCTGCCCAAATACTCTCCCAACTTCTCCCCCTTCATCCTAGAATCTTTACTTTAGTCAGAAAGACATCCTAAGGAGTCCTTTTTATCAAATCAAAAGGAAGAACCCGAAGAAGAGGTAACATTTTTATCACCCTCTTTCAAGTTTCTTTCTTCTTCCACTCCCTCTTTGTTTATTATTTCAATTCTAAAATTATAAATCCAGTATCTTCTATATACTGTGATGTTATTATAAATATGGAACAACCATATTCAGTATTCTAACCATCATTTGAATGACATGTCACCATACGTGCGTACGTACGGCTTACCGTCTCCACGTCGTGGTGTAATTGTTATTCAATATATTATTATTTAAATGGGTATAATAATGATATGTAATTCATGTAAATAATAAATATAACATGATAATTATTCTTTATATATTATATACTATCCAATTATATATTATTTTAATATCAAAATAATGATATTGTCGCTCGTGCGTACGTACGGACTACCGTCTCCACGAACGCGATGAGATTCATTCTCCGTCGTATCCATTCAAGTATAATTATCATTTGATGATTTAAAAATAATGTTTAAGGACATGATATCATTCTGGATATGAATAAGATACAACCTATACATGAAAAACACGACTTACATATCAAAACATATAAAAGAAAACGAGTAAGTTAACACCCGAAACAACGATAAATCTAAGATATTGTTAACAAAGCAATGTTAAAAGATCATATATGATATCATATGAATGTATATGATTCTTGTATAATTTAATAACAATTATTTCACCATTATACAGGAGGTTAAACTACCCCAACCAAGGAAAAGTACAAGGTAAGGGTTTACTTCACAACCTCTTCATTATCCAAGGTTGTTTATACATAATTATCTACTGGGACCTCGTTATCATCCAAATCCATGTTTCTTAAAAATGTCTTTCAAAAAATTTTTACTATTTAATGGAAAATGGGTTAAATTCATTTATACCCTTATACGTTTTTGAAAGGAATCTTACCGTCGTTTTCCAAACAATGTACTTTTTAACCTTTTTGTCAAATATAAGGTAAGAATATTTTTTTACTTATACGACGGGTGTGACTATTTTCCTCCATTATAACTTCGTCGAAGCTTCCCTAACAAGCTTATAAGAATATATTCAAAGTAAATGTATTATTTTATAGATATGGGGCTTTTAAATGATTTCAAAAAGGAGAGATATTTCTCTTAAATAGCTTTGATTTCATCTATGTCAACATCCTTTGATGGGTTTTAAGTTTAATTGAAATTGATTTGTGATACAAAACTTCCATTGAACATTTTGTGAAATATTTGATTGTGTATGTGTTATTTTTATACCATCCATAGTTTATTGATAAATTGTTGACATTTCGTATGCTAGTTTTAATATGAATATTTATGTTATGTTTAAACCTATTCATATGAGGAATGTATTGGACTTAATATGTGACGGGTGGAGCCCGCTATATCTCCTCGATGCATCGGTAGGTCTCATGAGACAACTAGAAGTGGAATTGGCCGAGGCCCTTTCCCAATTTGATTTATGGTTTTGGCCGAGGCCTTAATCATTTTAGACGTCTTGGCCGAGACCTTGACAAAATGTTTCAGAATGTCTGGCATTATACATTCCCTCATTATGAAAGTGGTTATTGATATTTCATGTGATTATTCGTCTAGTAGAATATCCATGTGAGTAAGTAATGGCATTATTTTATTTTACTTTTGCCATATTATGATGAAGTTCAAGTTCAATAAGGCTTTTGTTTTAGTTATACATTGCCTTAAATGCTTATGTTTTCTTATAAAAGCTTTCGCAATATTGTTATCCTTACTGAGCATCTGAGCTCACCCCTTTCAATGTTTAAATATTTTCCAGGATGTGAGGAAGTGTATTATGACTGAATTGCAAGGATAGTCAGTGAAGATATGAGTGTGGAATATGAAGACCATTTTATTGTAGTTTGTTTAATTTTGATGTAATGAAAGACTTATGAATGTATCTAGTGTTTCCAAGGCTACTAAACTAATCGGTCTTTCGAGACTTGATCTTTTGTGATCATGCCAATGTTACGAAGTAATGCACCGACTCTGGGTAGCTGGGGTCGGGGCGTTACAATGTCGCTCTACCAAAACTACACCTTTAACGCCTTATACATCTTATGTTTACTTGGATGTAAATCCCATATTGAATGGTGGTAAGCATGAAGGATTTTTTATTGACAAAACATAGGAACAACTATCCGATCTCTGAAACAGAAAACTGATCACCCATTATGTTTCCAGCCATCAATGGTCTCACCACCATTGAGTTTTTAACTTAAAACTAGAAATTATGCATCATATGTTTGTGCTTATTTGATCATTTTTTTAAATTAGGAACAAGCATAGCAGAAAAAAATGGCAACATCACCTCATTCTTCACATTCAACATGCATATCAGCTAAAACCGACATCAACTGCCATTCATCTGAAGCTTCTTTCGCCATCTGAGCATATAAAGTTCTACTCAATGCATCAACTACTGAATTTCCATTCCCCACTATGTACATTAAGTCAAAGTCAAAAATTTGGAGATACTTCATCCACATCCTTTTCCTTAGATTCAAACCTCGCTGTGAGAAAATGTGTTTAATACTTTTTTTATATGTAAACACAGTAAATTTCTCACCAAAGAGATAATGTCTCCTTGTTTTTAAAGCATGGATGAATGCATATAACTCCAAATCATGTGTTGGATAATTCATCTCATGCACCCTCAACTACCTTTACCCATAAGCAACCACGTGATCTCTTTTCATGAGAACAAAACCCAAACCTGATCTAGAAACATCACAATACACCACATACCCTTGTCCTGATTCTGAAAAGATCAAGATAGGTGCTGATGTAAGACAAACATTTAGTTTCTGTAAATACTCCTGACATTCCTCCTTCCATTGAAATGGACCATTATTCTTGGTCTGAGATGTCATTGGTGAAGCTATTCGTGATAAATCATGCACAAAGCATCGGTAGTAACCAGCTAGACCAAGAAAAATTCGTATCTTGAACACATTATTCGGCGGTTTCCAAGAGATATTGACTTCAATATTTTTAGGATCAACATAAATACCTTTCTCAGAAATAACAAGGCCAAGGAAACATATTTCCTGTATCCAAAAATCACACTTTTATAGTTTGGAATACAAATGATGATCTATTAGGATTTGTAACACTGTATCCAAGTTCACCTCATGATCAGACCTTGTCTTTGAATATACCAAAATGTCTTCCACAAACACCAAAACAAAAAAATCCAGACACTGTTGAAATATCCAATTAATCAATGCCATGAAGACTGCAAGTTCATTCATTAGACTGAAAGGAATGACTACATATTCATAGTGGCCATATCTACTATTGAATGGTGTCTTCAGAATATCCTCTTTCCAAACTCTCAATTGGTGATATCTTGATCGCAAGTCAGTCTTGGAGAACCACTGAGCTCCCCTTAATTGATTGAATATATCATAAATGCATGGAAGTGGATATCTATTAATTATCATAACATTTTTTAGCTTACGATAATCAACACACAACTAAAGTGTTCCATCTGCCTTCTTTACTAAAAAAACTGGTGCTACCTATGGAGACATACTTGGTCGAATGAAACACATACATTACATCACCTCTAACTACACATTCAATTCCCATAACTCTGTTGGTTCCATCCTATAAGATGGAAGGGAAATTGGGCTGGTCCCTGAATGGAGATCGATCGTAAAATCCACTTCCCTTAGAGGTGGTAGCCCTAAGAATTTCTTGGGAAATACATCTAGAAATTGATCCACAATAGTTGGAAAACTATTTCCTCAATCTCTTCCATTGATTCCAAAGTCAACTCTGCCAACTGGTAAGATATCGTTCCCACCATTGGATCCAACAAGATCTTTAAACCTTTCTTTACAATCCTATCTCCTCTAAAGAGATTCTCGATAGTGTCCTTAGTCATGAAACTACCTATTCTCCTATAACAGTCGATTTGAGCCTTAAACATTGCCAACCAATCCATACCTAGGATTACATCATAGATATTAATATCCAACATTTAGAATCCCATTTTAACTCGGCTCCATCAACAGTTATAGAACATTCTCTACACACATAGGCATGGCATTCTCTTTCACCAAGAGGAGTTTGCAGTTTCAAAACATAATGAATCATTTCCTGTTTTAAACATAGAAAGTCAACAGCATGAGAAGCAATGAATGAATGTGATGCACTAGTATCAATCAACACTTGAACAAAGTTAGAATTCCAAATGATCATACCTCTCACTGTAGATGGTCCAGCCTAGTTTTTGACAATCATCTACTCAGCTCCATATATTTTCTTCTTCACTATATTGTACACCTTGTTTCCTTGCTGAGGTTTCCCTAGTTGATGAGTCATGGTGTTTCTAGAATAACCATGGCTAGCTCTGCTCTGCAAACAAGATTTTCATGTTGTCCTCGTCCAGTCAAAGCATACGATGATTGCGATAACTAATAAGTGTCTCGAGCACCTGACCTTGGAGTACTGTTACAATAGCACTGAAGATGTCCCATCATGTCACAATTATGACATGCTGTAGGTTGTTCCATACAATATCTCATTATGTGGTCAAGCGAACCACATTGAAAACAACTTGCTTTGCTCTGGGGTTAGGAAGGAAGGTTAACTGATCCAGCCGTCGGGTTCTGATTTCCACTTGCACCATGGAAATAGGTGCCCCTTTTCCTTTTGTTCCTAGTGGTTGATTTTCCACCATTTCTTATAGGTATAATCATGAATCCTCCCATATATCCCAAGATATTACATTCATCCACAATTTCTCTTTTCACCATCCCTATATAGTCTATTATACAATGTATTGCAATCTTTGACCGAATCTCCTGTCGTATTCCTGATTCGAGGATGTGTGCCTTCAAAGAGGCAGTTGCCCTAACTTCTGGTGAAAAGCTTACTATGTTCATGAACATAGCCGCATACTCCATGATAGAGAGACTCTCTAGTTTCAGGCTAAAGAAGTTAATCATATCTTGGATGTTGAATGTGTGAGGATAGAATTGTTTGTTGAATAATTCCTCAAAATCCTCCCATGTAAGTCCTTTATCCAATTTAGCCTGCCCCACTAAATCCCACCACTAAAGTGAAAGATCCTCAAGCATATATGTCACCAGTTTGACCTTTAGCTCTACTGGTGTATCAATGAAGTCGAAGATACAATTCATCCTATATTACCACACCTCCACCTTCTCTGGATCGGAATCACCCTAGAAATTACGTGGATTCTGCTTCATGAACTGGATTGTATGATCCACATATCGTGGCTCATTCCGCTGGTTCCTTGTGTCCACAACTTGAAATTCCTGGACAATAAACTGAACCAGCTCTTGGTTCACATGTGGTTTAGGTGAAACCACATTCTCTGCAGCTTCTTCATGTTGGTTTCGACAATTCCTACCGGGTTCCATTTTCTAAACGAACAACAAACTCTGTTAATCTCACTCTCTAGAAACTGTTGGCTTAGCATTTCAAATTCAATCACAATAACTATCACAACATTGTTTTTTAACATCATTTTAACCATGTTCAACTATTTTTGAAACAAATTCACATTCTTTTGAAAATAATACCATTTTTAAAATTTGATAATCATTCGCTTTTTCAAAATCTTTCATTTGAAAACAAATTCCATACTTTTCAAAAATTATCATTTCTCATAATGATGTATGCACTTCTAGTGTGAATTCATTCCTCTATAATACATTTCATGGTTGTCTAATTGGATAAACCCATGAAAATGATATTTCAAAATCCTATAAGTGTCTCAAAACACTAATTTACCCAACTCCCTAGTAACTTGAAGTTCAGCATAAAATGGTTAGCTACGTCCTTTTATGCTATATATTTCAAGATCTGACAATCTTACTCATTTCTAAGATTCCCAAAAAAGGAATAGAAAAGAAGGTATTTTATCGCCAAAAATAGGAACATCAATGACTACTTGTTAGGCAAGGACTGAACAAGATTATACCATTTGTAATGACCCGCCAATTCGCATTGGCTTGAGAGAACAATGATTCATTACTAGGCCTTAAGCGGCATCTCCAAGACTCCAAAGGCTACAAATAAATACCAAATGGTTTCAAATAGAAGTGTGGGATGATTTAAAATTTAAGGAATAAACCACTTAAATAACCATCCATAACCAAAAATTTACTATATGATGCATGAACAATTGAAAGATAGCAAATCATCTTTATTTTTGTCAAACACATCAAAGTACACAACTGTAGAAAAACAAATCAAGACTCTCAAAAGACACCATGACACACTCCATGGCTCCACACCATGTTCCATTATCCAAGAAACATCACATCACCCAATCATCACCACAAACCAATAGCAATGTGATGCCATACCTTTACCTGTGTCTCGGAATATGACATCTGCAAAAGCACCAATGTGCCAAAGTAGGGGTGAGTATAAAACTATGTAGGTTTTTCCCCAATGACTTCCCTACCCATGCCACTAGGATAGAAGATTTAGAAACATTTATATAAAAAAAGTTTATATAAAACATTTTCTCAGAATCATGTTTTAACTAAATATAATCAAGTTTTCAAAACCATTAAAAACCAAAGGCATTCCAAGTGCAATTGAAACAAATTTTCCAGCAAGTTATTTTATAGAAAAATAACCAAACAAACAAATAAAACATTTCACAAACATCCCTTTTTGGAAAACCCAACCATTTATTAATCCATTCTACCAACCATGAATGCTTTGTTATGAAATTTCCAAAATCATGAGCGGTTTGTCGTTGATCTACCAAGTCGTCACAATGTAATTGTTTCACATGTACCATCCATCCTTTAGCACCGAGCACAATGTCATATTTCATCCAAGACCCATATATGTAATTCCCATGTTCAATTAAAACTTTGTCACCGAGAAAAAGGTCATATTTAAACCGCGCCTTATATATGAAATATGAACACACAAGACATATTCCCAATGGTTAATACAAAATAATCCTTTCAATAATAACACCTTTTTATAGAAAACTATTTTCGTCAAATCCATTTCAATGCTAAAACATTTCAAATAAAAACCATTTCAAGGAAAATCCATTTTTATTGAAACCCATTTGTATTTAAAACCACTTTTTCATCAACCATTTAGCAATTCCTAAAAATCCATAATTTAAAATCTTCATTTTAAATAAAACCCACTTTTGCACAACTATTCACCAAGATCACACAATTTCATAAATACCATAAATCATCACAAATTTATATTTTTCCATGACTTTTACAATTAATAAAACAATTTTAATCTAATCCAATAAATTCTATTACTAGGATATAAGAGTAAATCCACCTATCTCGAAGGTCTTGATGAAACATTAACAATAGACGAAGAACGCACAAGAAAGCGGGTCGATTCTCCAAGAGCATCCTTAGAACTCTTATACTAGAAAGATAATGACTCTAAATTTAAATATTTGGCATCCAAAAATGTTGATCTATCTGATATAGGTTCATATCTGGAAAAGAATAGAGATCAAAGAAGTAGATCTAAGAAGATCTAAGAAATCTTGACAAAACCATAAAGAATGGTGACATGCCTCAAGAACCAGACTCGAAATAACAAAGGAAAGGATCCAGAATGGATTTAACAAAAGTGGGAATGGTTCTACAACCTTATAGGAAGAGTAATATAGAATTCAAGGCGTTTTGAAGAAAAAAAATGAATAGAGTAAAAACGAGCAAGCTCTTAGAAAATAGGATCTTGATTTTACCTCTACACAAGATTTAACCACACGGTTTGTAAAAACAATGTATGGATCATGAGAAGTTACTTATTGTCACAAAACACCTTATAAAACCACCAAGACCTCCCATTCTTCATGTTTACCCTTTTTTTGTAAACACATTTTTATGGAAACATCACTCTTTATGGAAACACCCATCATTATGGAAATAGCCTAATTTATGGAAACAACCAACATTATGGAGATATCCAAATTTAGGGAAACAACCAACATTATGGAAATATCCAAATTTATGAAAAATACCATTATTATAGAAATATCCATATTTATGGAAACTACCAACATTATGGAAACACCCAAATTTATGGAAACTCTCTATATTATAAAAACTCTCTATTTTATGGAAACTCTATATTTTAAAGAAACTCTCTATTTAAAACACAGAAAATTAAATAAAAAAGTGCAGAAAGGGGTTATGTACTCGAAACCGGGGTACTAAATGTAGTCAATAATATATCAATAGAATTACCATTTTATGTCTTAGAACAAAGATATAGTAGAAATCAAAATGGAATTTCATTTATTAAAAAGGGGTAATTCTACATGGAAAGACAATGGGGTGACCATTAAAAATCCCACCAACCACTAACTATCCAAATAAAATCCACTGGAATTTATTAATTTGTAATGGTACATTTGATATGAAGTTACCAAATAAATGGATACTATTGGAAATATCCTTCATGTGGGAAAACATAATTGATATGGTGCATCAAAAAAATGGTGAAAAGAATGTGACCCCCTAACTCAAGGATATAAATGACTCCTCAGTAGATATATTTCTGATTTATAAAGTAGGTTGGAAGATATTTGAGAAATGGAAAAAACCCCTTAAAATAGGAAAAATGATCTTGAACCAATATAGTGAAAAAGATCAGATGGAAAACCTGAAATAGATTTAATATACTATGGGAAATTCCCAAGATTGTTCAAATTATATTAATTGTTTTAGGAACATACATCAAAAGAATATGCTTCTGAAATGCATAGATATAGGGTTTTTTAGCTCAAAAGATAATAAGATCCCGTTTCATCCATTGGAAAAATAACGGGGAAAGAGAAAATTGAGAAAAACTAAATTTAGGTTAAAAATGGTCATTTTAACCAAAAAAATCATGGTGCAAAGTTTTTTGGAATTGTTTTGTGAAACAATGTGCATATTGTTCTCAGTTCACTACTACATTAGGGCACATCACCTAGTTTGACTCATGGATTGACTAAAAATGAACAAACTATTCCAAATGGATCTATCCCAAACCTACAACCATATGCATGACCATTTTCATTGGGCCACATTGTAGTTGGAAAACCATGCAGTCAAGTTCTTTATTCCCATTTAGTTTCTATTAGAAAAAAATGAGCCTCAGACATACAAGAGTCCACCTTAAAATGATTAGGACTCAAAATTATAGACATTTAATAATATAAAATTGTAAAATTAATGATCTGTAAATTCATTGAATGTAATGGTGATTATAATTAAATTTTAAGCAATAGTGATGGTACCTATCACAATCACTAGATTAATATATGCTTCCTATATATACTCTTATACTATGTGGAAAAATCAATTAATATTTCTTGTGTTTGGAACCACATAGATATTGAGGAATTTGATTGCAAGAAAAGACATTCTAGTTTTGGGGAGATGGTTTAACTACATAGGCTACAAACTATTTAACATAACTTATGAATGAATCCATAACATTTACAATAGTTAGAAACCATAGGTTCCACAATGAAAACCTATTAAGAATTCCCAATATTTCAACATATGAATCAATTCTTAGGGCCTCTTCAAAGAATTGTAAATTTTTTAGATAGATGCCTTATAGATCAACTGGAAGACTCATGACATATATTCTTCTATTTATAAGAACTCATAGAACTACCATTGGGAGAAAAATGTACTCATGTCAACCATGAATTACTGGACAAATCATTTTCTACCATTAAATCCCTTTACATCAAATGATGTTAATAAAGAGATTTATTAATATAACAAGGGAATAAATATAATGACTAATTCCCATACCAAACACTATGTTTTCATCATGTAATTAGACACTGTCTCAGATGAAAGCATCACAATCTTAGAGAATCAATTTACATATTTTCTCATTGTCTGATCAAGTTTCTTGGTTTCAAAAAATTATATAGCCTTATCTAGGACACTATCTCAAGAATGAACTAGTCAGTGAAAATATATTTTAATCCCTTATACAAAAAATCATCATTTTACATCAACATCACCATCATTTCCCACCTTATCATTAAATATCCATTCATTTTGATGGTGGCACATTTCATAATGACCACATTTAGATTCTTCATGAACTCAAACCAAAGATTAATCATTCTTAAAAACCCTCATAATCTTGAGGAATATCATTGTCTTGTAATGTTGAAGGATTATGGATAAGTAGCTCTAGATTATGAAGTGAGAATTAATCCATCTGATGATCCACTTTAGAGCCTAAATGGGAATGGGTGTAGGTTCCTCTCCTAGAGTGTGGAAAGAAAAAAGAATAATTCCCATCATATTTTCATTCATAGGATAATTCACTCTCTGTGGTACATTATAAGATTTATCGTAGATCATGTTCACAAATCATCTTGGCGGAATGGTACTAATAAACATAAACCAACAAAATTAGAGATATCATATGGTTATTTTGATCAGAAATTAATCAAGATCAACATAGAAGATTATCCCACTAGACAAGAAAAGAAATATATTTATTTCCTAAAATTACAATATAAATATGTTTAATAATATAATTTACCCTAAATACAACATTCTCATACCACCCATCATAACTTAAGTCAAGTTTTGATTAAATATAGTCTAGAACATTCTAATGAGTACCTCCAAGTCCTGATATGATCTCAAAAAACTTACTAACATCATGTAATTATTCACAACCTAACTTTGATATGACTTCTTCATAAACCATCCTTGATAACATAGTACCGTAATTCATGATCCAGTATAGACATATCCTTAAGGGTAGTCCGATACCCTTAGGATGTAAACTAGAACCCAACATCATACATAATAAAAGTGGTAAAAAATTCTCCCTAAAAATCATTGATGAAGGAAGATATTTATCATTATGATCAAACCCAAAAGGGATATGGTATGAGAAACCAGATAGTTATATAAAAATAAAATATAGTTCATTATAAATTTATAAAAATATACAAGATAAAACCAAGGTCCCAAAGGATAGGTCACTCTACGACTCAAGGTGTTAGGAATATTTGTCTCCTTCAAGAGGTGCTTTTCCTTTTCATGGTCCTGGATGATGAAATTATATAGACCCCAGAATGAAAATGTTATGTGTGATCTAAAATCTCCTTAGGGTCACTCAATGTTTAAAATAATAGGATTCGATAATAATAAACCAAATCATGTTTTGAATTAAAAAAAATACTTCATGGAGTTATAATTACATATTTAAAACAAAATAATACTTTAAAATTTTTAATGATGGAAACTGTTTCAAATATATATTAAATAAAATTTTTATATAAAATAGTTTATATAAATCATTTAGAATGAGTAATATTGTTTCATAATAAATGGACTCTATAATCTGAATAGTCACAAAAATATCCATGGCCATCATCACAATGGTATGATAGTTTCTAGTTATTGGATCCTCAAACGTCTCATATCAATAATTGTTAACATTTGGGCACATGCCCCTCAGGCTTAGGATGAATAAGGCATTTCAATGTTCTCTCAAGAATATGATCATTCAATGTAGATATTTTTATAGTTCCATCATCAATATGTTTCAATGGAATTACCATGCAAGTGTTCTTGTACCATATATCACACTAACTACTCTGGATCGCATATTCTTAACCAATTAAACACACAAAAAGGGGAAAATCATTCATTTTAAATCAATCATTACTCATTGTAAAAATTCCCACCACTCAATTTCATAATTCCAATTTACTTTTAAAAACAATCGACAATTTTTTAATCGATCCATTTAAAAAAATAAAAATCATATGTTTTTATAAATTGAGTTTAATCCATTTTTAAAAAATTAATCCTATTATCATGTCTAAATTTTCAACAATTTCGTTATAATCCCATATTATAAATTGCAATAAAATTGGGTGGTTCTCTAAATATATAACAATATAATTTCCATATAAAATTTGAATCAAATTGTTTTTTCATAATAAAATTTAAATCAATTTAAATCAAATCATGTAATTAAATGTTTAGTTATATATAGAAACTCAAATGGAACCACGAACCCTTGCCCATGGTATCAATACTCATCACCCTTAGTGGGATTTTTCAATGATGAATGATAGAAATAGATGTCTAGAAATCCATACATTATTCAGTATCCAAGACAATGATGTTTAGATCCATTAAACACCTGATTATTTTACAAAAACAATGGAGAAATGGAAGAGATAGTGGGTGTCAGAGAATGGGTGAATAATAACTTACAAGGCAGGGGTTGGATCCTACGCTAATTTATAGATCGATCAAATATGGGGTTTAAAGGATCCAAAAAGGGTTCTGTGCGCCTCCAAGACATAGGAAATTCAATATATAAGGGGTTGGCGTCGAGCATGATGTTAAACTATGGGTCATATGTTTTTGAAATATTTTTTATAATGGAAAAGTATTGTGAGCACAGTTAGTTAGGCATGTCCACAAGGTTAAAAAAAATTAAACACTAATCATGGGATAATCTACTAGGGTTCATGATATTTACTAGGTGGGAACTGGGATTCTAAACTGTTTTGCCAACCGTGAAGACCCATACTGATTGGTGTTGCATGGTTTGCACTGGGTGGGTACACGGTTTGGTAAAATCATGTTCTAACCCTACATAACTGATAAATCAAAGAAAAAAATTCCAGAAAAAAACTCTATCCAAACCCCAAGAAAAGAATGATCAAGAAGGAGGGTTATAGAGTACTTGAAAATTATTAAAATTTTGTTACATGATAATTATTCAATTCCAATAAAAAAATCTTCGCTTAAATTAACTATATGATTTGAATAAAGAATAATTAATTAAAAAAATATAAAATAGAAATTTATTTTACAATATTATTTTTGATATAATAGTTCATTTGGTTACCCATTTGGTGGTAGAATAAGAACTTATGAGCCTATTTATTTATATTTTTATAATATTAAAATAAATATGGAAATATTGATGGTATATGGGAAAAACAACATCAAATATAGAACTATATTTCTTAAAAAATATATATTTGAAGCGGTGAAATATTTTTATAATTTTTTTAAATGATGTGATTCATGTTTTCCTTCTTATATCACATAATTTGATTACTAACAATGAAGGTAATGGTATTTGTGGCTTAATGGTTGTTCCAATTCCATGTTACAAAATTATGTAAGAACATTTACACATTCATATAGATCTAAGTTATGTCCAAAAATATACATAATAACATATTTCAAGATAAAATGAATGAAAAAAATTGAATGTGGTTAATGAATGAACATATAAATATATTTATTTCATGGTTTATGGTGAATCTCAACACTAATTAATCTATATCAACAACCTTTAAATGGTTTCTTAGAGGATCATGTTTTAATGTGATCAATTTTTTTTAGTTTTGAAATTAAGTGTTTCATATTTTATATAAATATTATAAACCTTAAGAGTACTATGGAAAATATTAGGGGCGTGGTCATCAATGAATAAATTAATATTTTATGTGAATAAGATAAAAACCAAAATTTTAGCACGAAGAATATATCATTGAATTGTGGGAAATATATGGGAAATTGGTAATATTAAATTTTGAGAATGAATGATTTTGTGTATCTAGGTATTAAATAATACAAATGTGAAACATCATAATTTTGGATGCACCCTTGATAATTTGTAATTAACTTGTTTTAAAGAATAAAATTTTGTCATGGGAATACATGAAAATAGAAATTTTATATTAGAGACACATGAAATAATCAATGGTTTATAATTTTTAAATAAAAAAATCATTTTAGTGAGAAATATATTATCTTCATCAGGAAATATGAGAGATTTAATCAACTATTACATAATTTTATTATGGAAATAATTACTAAGATATATAAATATACCATTCAATAAAAAATTATCACATAGACGAAAAGTGGGGGAACACTATGTTCATATCTTAATTATTCAGGTAAATATCTACAGCTTACAGATAATTACACATTCAATTACTTTAGTTATAAAATTTATAATTTAGATATGTATATATATATGATATACATTTCTATAATTTTCATGATAATTTTAAAATTAATCATTTTTAGTATCCGTATTATTGTTTTAGGAAGTCTCCCTTCTACATTCTCCGTGATTTTTTTCTATATATTCATTGTTTCTATGTATTCACTTTTAATGAAGGATAATTAGAAAGTAAATATTTATAAATTTCATACCATTATCAACAATATAAAATTTTTAATATAAAAATTATTAATTTCTTTTCAAATTCATTTAGAAAAAATTAAATATTTATATATGATAATTAATTTTTATATTTTTTATTATTTTTTTATCAATTCATTTTAGATTGAAATTTTTTACATGAATTTTCAAAATTTTAATTTTTATCATTTAATTATGAATCATTAATGGTTTAACAATGAAAACCATTTAGTTATGATGAAATATTGGCATACAATATTCTATTAATTCAATATACAATCATATAAATGAAAAATAGGGAGGAAGTGATATCATGGTATCAATGTATTTAATTATAAAAATATATCTATAATAATAAAAATATTTAATTAATCATAACATATATTCATTGAAATTATTTTGAAATATTCATATTCTCAAAAGAGGATTATACATATTGTAAATATAGGTGGGATTAAAAATTTACAAAAACACCCACTTGCACATTGGAATGATATAATGGTAATTATTTTTGAGGATAATAATAAAGTTCTTTGAACAAATTACATGTTGTTTTGGAATTAAATTGCTATATAGAGTCATAGTAAGTCAATAATTTTATTTACAAATTAGGGGAGCATTAACTAGTCAGTGGAATATTAGTTATCAAAATATTTAATAGTAAATTTCTAAAATTAAAAACTATGTATTATAATGGTTTATATATTATTTATTTAATGTTAATTATATTTAATCAATTAAATTAACTATGAAATTTACATTCATTATTTTAATGAAATTATGAAGAGGTGAATATCTTTTTGGGTAATATATTGACATTCTTTATTAGAAATTGAAAATATTCTATATTTTTATGAAATATTATATAGAGTATCCCTGACTCAAGTATGAATTTTTAGATAAAAATACATCATAGAAGTTTTTCATTATTCTATGTGATGAATCCTTTAAGATTATTTTTTAGATAATATATATAAGTAAAATTAATATTAATTACATAATAATTTTCACATTTTTTATTATGTAAATAATCTCAAGAAAATATTATAATGATATACAATCATAGAATTTATAACTTCATGCATTTTCATGTGGGAAGTTTCCATTATTTTTGGATATTTTTTATTAAAATAAATGTAATTAATTAATCTCTAAACTAAATAGTGTCTAGAAAGATGTTTAATTATGCTATACATGTCCTCTTAGTGTCCATGGAAATATATATGGGAATATATGAATTAAAGGAAATTTCTCACATATCCATAAAAATTCATGTATGATAAGAAGAGGAAAAATAAATTATCACTTTTATTTAATATTTTAAATTTATAAATTTTTCATAAAAATATAATATTTTTTAACATTCAGTTTTTAGACACACATCAGTATGAAGTGACAGAAGATAAATTTATTAATGAGGAAAAAATATATATTATTGAAACATTGTTTAAATGATAATAAGTTTTAGGTTGTGTAAGAGAATATGATGTTGGGGTTTGTAAAAGAATTTTTTTTGTCGTCCAAGTACTAAATTGAGAGTGAAAATATATTATGGATAAATAACATACCAAATAGATTAGTTATAAATTATTTTATCATTTGATATATTATTAAATTAATTTATTTTAATATTTTATGTTTGTATAAGTCATGAAACATATGAAATGATCATAGTCTGTGTAACTTGATCATCAATATCCTCATTCAAACCAACCTCAATGCTCTTTGATTCAAGCTGGGGATCACCATGTATATATTTTAGTGTTTTAAATCATACATCAACAATCGTATTATGTAAATAATCTAGATAGGTAGTAAAGTCAGGTAATAGTATTGATAAATGATATTATTGATCTTACTACTGTAGTGAAACTTCTAAATAGGAGGCCATAATTGTACAGATTACTGAAAAATTGTTTGTTTTTTCAACTATTGTTTGACTTCACTATAAATATAATGTTTGTTTAATATTTTAATTATTATCTAATTTTTATTTCAAAAAATTTGTGATATTGTATTTCATTTATATTATATTAATGTTTCTAAAATACAAGGAATAATTTTAATAGAAACATAGGTTTTATAAATCATAACCATCAAATAGACCTTTGGTTTTTAAGGGATAATAATGTTATCATAATAAACTAGATAACTATTATTAGTTTTTGATGAAGCTTGAAATACATTAGAGATAGATTAATTTAACTATATATATTAATGATACCATGCATACTATAAATCCAAAGGAACCTAAAGTGTCAACCTCATAGTAGTTTTCTATATTTAATCTTTTCAATTTTTTTATTTCATTTATTTCTATTTATATATTTTAGAATAACATAAATTACTAGATATATAATAATTTACATCCAAAATATTTTCATAAAATTTGAAAAATCCTTTATTTATTGGTTTTTGGATACAAAATTCATTTTAATGAATGTCCAATACTCAATTAAATCTATTAACATTAAATGTATAAATAAAAGAAAAAAAATTGAGATCATATTTTGAATTATTCCATTACATTATTAGAAAGAAAAAATATATTAATATAAACCATTATGAAATATACTATTTTGATTATAATAATTTATTTAAATTTTTTAAATGATTAAATTTAATATATATTTTTCTAAATTAAATGAATTAAATTTTAATTATTCTTTACATAGGGTGTTGTTTGAATTTTTTGTAAAAAGTTATTACATTTTAAGGGAATATTTTATATTATATTTCTATAATAATATCATTTTTATTGTATATATATTTTTATTATTCATATATTAAATTGAAATATGTCCTAGAACACATTTATCATGGATCAATTATCAACAATACACCAATTAAAAATTAAATATGTGAACATTCAGCTAGATATCATTTACATAAGTCGATAAAATTTTTAATATAAAATATATAGTGTTTATATTTTTTTAATTTTTTTTTAAATAATCATAGTGAAAATATTAAAAATAAAGTGTTTAGTTATTAAATATTTGAATTCAATTTGAAAACCAGAATGATAAAAATGATAATATTTCATGAAAAGTGGTGTTCCATTATAAAAAATTTATTTTCAAACTAATATTATATTGAAATTGATTATAATATAATATTATATATATATTTTTATTGTTCATCATATAAATAAAACATTTAATGACATTCTTTGTCGATTTATAAATTACATATTATATTTTATTATTTATTAGATTCAATTTCATATTTTTATTTTTATGAAATATGTTTTTAGAAATGATTTTAGTGAGTTTTCAATTTAGTGACTTTTTTTACAATTTATTCTAGTATAATCCATTTTCATGGACATAGATTAATGTTTTTATTTTTATATAATTAAAATAATTATCAGTTTTCATTTATTATTATAAAAAGTAACATTTAATGTTTTTTTAGAAATAAGTTTCTATAAATAAATATGTTTAGGAGTACCTTCAATTTCTGTGTCTAACAATATATAACATTGAATGTGTTCCTAGATAACATTTTATAGGAACATTAAATATCATTTTTAGTATATTATGATGATCAAATATGGTTTGAATGTAGTTTTTAAAGAAAACCAACATTGAATTTCAAAAAGTAAGGAATCCTATGTTGTTTACTAAAAAAATAAATATTTAAGTATTTCTTCTGCATCAGTTTCCATTGAGTATGTTTTCATAAAAAATTAATAGTTACTATTGTAGGGGATATTTTTGAATTGTTGATTCAAAAACAAATTTTCAAAGAAAATTTAAATTCAGGATACATTAACATCATTTTTATCTGATGTAAAAATTATAAAAATTCTATTGGTTATTTTCAAATAGTAGGATACCTAAGAAATTCTATTCCACAAGGATATAATAATTTATAAAGTTCATGTAAATAAAAAATGAAATGAAAATTATCATCTAACATAACAAAATATAATGAATTATGTGATTAATTTGAACTACCATGATCTAGATAAAATTACCATAAAGGTGAATGTGTACTATCAATTTATTTTTCAGTATATATTTTTAAATGATATTTTTTCCTCATCTAATCCATGAGTGAGTGGTATCACTCATGGCCCTCATTATTATACATTTTTAGCTATGTTTGATACCATGTAATGAGCAGTAGTGAGTGTGTTTATCATTTTATCAATACTAACTATAGAATATATTATGCATTGATAAGTGGGGAAATTTTTCTCCTTGAAGTATTGGATTAACATTTTTTTTCTATTTTCACAGTGATAGAAAAAAGATAAAATAATTTTAAATATGAATTTTTATTCATAAATCACGTCACTATGTGCTTTGAAAATTCAATAAATTTCATTTATAAGGGATATAATCCAAGCATCTATGAAAAAATTATCTAGAGAGAGTTGTTTAAAGTCGTTTCAAACTCTACAAAATGTTGGAAGATAACAACAATAGTATTTGGAAACAATTATTATATATTATGAAAATTCCAACAATGTAATGAGGTCCTTATAAATAACATTTACATTCCGGATAGTGTATAACATGTGAACCTCGATGATATATCTGTGATAGTCCCCACTAACAACACCAAATAATTTTGGGAAGAGGTGGATGAGTCTTGATCCCACCTCATTATTGGTTTCATCCTAATTATATGATGTACGTATGATGGTACACTTCATTGATGTATGTAAATTAATTATAGTTATGTTATTTATGAGATTTTGTTGAATGATTTGATTTTAATCACTATTTTTTAGAAACCTTAAGTATCCATAATAGTATACTCAATGATACTTAACTTCCCTATAATAAAATACCAAATATGGAAGTGAAGATACATTTCAATTTATGGGTGAAATATGAGTAGAATTAATTTCCTTGATATTTTAAGTCAATAATAGTTACATTTTTTAGCTTTTTTAATTCAATAATTAATAATGAATGAAAAAACCTTGTCAATGGTGAAGGAAAACACATAACAATATAACAAGATATTGGATACAATAACAATTAATAATATAAAAAACACAAGTACCAATAAATTTAAATTAGGAGCGGGTGAACCCAAATTTAAAGAGATATACATAAATTGATGAAAATGAGTATTCATTGAAAATAAAATATAAAAAATGATCATAGATCATCGATATCAGTTATAAAATTTTATTATGTTTTTAGTCATTTTAAATTGGTTATTAATTTTAACAATAATTTATGTAATTTAAAAAAACTATAGGTTGTATTTCGATAAATAATTTGGATAGGTGAATTTAATGTTGTAAGGTATCATTCTTAGTCCTTAAATATTCATGATTTTAAAGTCAAGAATTAATTCTCTTAAATTGGATGAACTTTTCAGGTTTATAGTTTTAAGAATTAATTCATAACTAATACATAACACAACAAAATAATATTATGTAGTCAAATTAATATGTACCATTTTTTCAAAATATGAAACTTGTATGATAAAAGGGGATTTATTTTTATGAAAAAGATTTACATCCTTCAACTTGACTTAGTTCTTTCCCTTACACACCCACATACCACAAAAAACTAATGTTATAGGATAAGAATACTATTATTATTAGGGGATTAAATAATAAATAAAACTACTTTTCCATTGTAAACATGAAAACCTAAGCAATATTTACATTTATATCAATATTATATTAGAGAATGATATAAATCACGATCACACATAAAACATTGACATTTTCTCTATAATATAATCATTAAATCCTATCAGAATAACAGATAATTAATATAGGTATCATTGGACATCATTATCCATATTACTCATAAAAATAAAATAACTATATAGTTGACTACCATACCCAATGTATTGGAGGGATATCATGGGAACACCCATCCTTGGATTATTATATAACCACCCTTACATGTATTATAACATAACCACACCCTTGATTTATAATTTAACCTCCTTTCCATGTTTTCTAATATATACAATTTTCAATATAAATAATTTTGAAGAACCATAGTAATATAATAACACATAAAATCTATTAATTTTCAACATAACACTCATCAAAGAGTCTATTCCCAGATAAAAAAAGTTTATATTCTCATATAACCATCCCTTTTAAAAACCCATTTTTCAATAAAAAAAATACCGAAAATTGTGAATTTAGTTTTTATTTGAATAAAAATTGAATTCTTATAAAATAATAAAACATTGATTTATGGTTACAGTAATGGAAAAGTCACTATAATCATGATTTTTAAAATTGAACATTCATTATTTTATTTTATGTAGAAAGTTAGACATTCAGTTCAAAGAACCCATTTTTTGAAATATATTTAAAAAATCCAAATTACCCTTATAAATCTCTCTTATTTATAATAAAATCATTTTTAAAACATGTATATAGAAGACAAATAGAGTTATTACAGAAAATTTGAATGATAATTTTTTTAATGAAAATACACAAATCACTTAAAAAGTATTAAAATCATAATATACATAAAAAAATAAATTTAAAACATATTACATAAATTTAAATAGATAAATTAAATATATAAGTTTACAAAATGGAATTATATTCATCTCGTTAAATAATATTAGTTCATGAAATAAAAATATACCTCAAAAGGGAAATTATGATGAAGTCTTTTACCATGAGTCTTACTTGTGGATTAAATTATTAATCATCGTAAAAAATAATCTTTTGTGAATTATATGAATTATAATATTTTTATTTTTAATAGTAATTTTATTTTTATTTTTATCAAGTTATATATAATTATATAATCAATTATATTTGAATGATATGTTTCAATGATATTCGGTTTATGGTTAAAAAAAGGCTTCAGTATTAAATATATGGTCAAAGAGTTCATTATTTAAACATCTACACAATAATAATAATTACATAGTTATTATATTTATACATTAATTATATTTTTTACAATTAATAATATATGGTTTTTTAAAATTAAGTATGTTAGAATCATGGAGATGGTAGGTTTTACATATGCATTGGTAACATTCCCATTTTTTGAATGATTATTATGGAAAGGATGTATGTAATATTTTATCATTAAATAGTTATTGTAATATCATATACATATTAATATCTCATTAAATATACTTATATATATCATCAATGTGTTGTATCTATAAAAATTGATTCATGTTGCTTTGTGAAAGCTATTGTACACAGTTGCATGAATGATGTTGGCATTTTTCTATGAGTGAAAAGGTAAGAAATAAAACGACTTTTTATATTTTATTATTTATAAATATATAATGAAGAAAATAATTTTTTCATTTATATAAAATATATTTATAATCTTTTTTCTTATTTTCACCCATGTAATCTATTAATGAAAAATGAATCACATCACTTTACAAGGAGTTAGTGAGACATACAAAAAAGAGACATTGTTGTATCCCCTATAAAATGGAAATATAAAAATATAAAATGATAGAATGACTAAATACATTTAATTATGTTATGAATGTATTATCTTTATATAAATTATATATATCATCAAATATAACCTTTCTTGGTTTTTTATGGAAAATGTGCCACGTCGGTTTGCATGGAAGATGTCCATCACAGACATGGATGATGTTATGATTTCACATTGTGAGGTAAAAGGTGATTGATATATGTAATTAAAATTACATTATAAAATATATTTATATTTTATAACTGTATTTTTATCTAATCATATATTAATAACATTAGATGTCGGTGGAAAATGAAATTAAACAAAAATTAGTAGTTTGGATGATTACATCCTCTCTGGACACATCTTTTTGAATATAAAAAAAGTATTTCTAGAATCGAATTAAAAAAATACCAAGGAATATAGGATTAGGGGATTGATTTTTGGATTTTCATTGGGTTTTTTTTTGTTTCATCCACTTTTTTACGATGTGACAAACAGATGAGATGGGGTGGCCTTATAAAAGTGATGTTAATGGAACCCTTGTAATAATAGAAAATAAAATTATTTAACCATGTTCTTAACATACCAAAAGGTCCAAAATTTAATATTCTAAATATTAATAGGTCTATATATATCAATAAAAATTATTTTAAACATGTTTTGAGGTCATTTTAAAAAAATATTCTTATAACATAACACCTGGTAAATCGATTTTTACCTTAATAATAGAAATTAATTTTTACTCTATTTACAATCCATTTTATATAACATTATGTTAAAATTATTATATAATATAAATTTTAATTATTCAAAAAAATAATCCACTTTACCAAAGTAAACTCACATAATTTGAAAATTTAAATTATTAACAAAATTAGCAGACACAACGAAAAAAAAAAAGTTTTCATTAAGTGTATTTTTTAATGAAAATATGATTTTATACTAACTCTATGTCAAATAATATTAATTGTAACAATAATATATAATATTTATTGGTACATAATATAAAATTTTCATTTAAAAAATAAATAATTCTGTATTATATTATGTAATTATAATGAGGAAATTTTATTCATTTTCAATAAGTTTTGCTGAAAATATCATTTTCAAACCTAAAAAACATATGATAAAATATAATATAAACATGATTAAAAATTAAATAAAAAGGTTATATATATAATATATATATTCATTTAATCAAAATTCAAAAAATATTTTTTAATTTTAATTAGAAAATATATTGATAAAAAATTATTTTTTTACAAAAATCATATTTCACTATTAAATATAAACTCAATATTTTAAGAAACAGCTTAAGTCATCTCTAAAATTAAATTTTTATATCCAAATTTTTTAAAAATAATTTATTTATATTATAATTCTCATATTTACAAAATAATATTATAAATAAAAATATATAAGATATGAGTGTTGTTAAAAAAAATTATTTTTTATTAAAAAAATAAAATAAAAAAGTTATAATGAATAAAATAATTATATTCATTTCTTATATCATTAACCGGATTATCAAATTCTTTACCCCTCCATTTTTAAAGTATAATCATTCAAAAAAATTCACTTATTAAAAAAGGGGATATCTATCCCTTATTTCATTTCTTGATTTTCATGATGCCTAATAAACAAATGGTATTTTCATAAATCCTTAACATGGTGATTCACCATATTCCACAAAACCTACTCTCTATAGTCATGAGTATGAAATATTTTTTCCGTATCTGAATGAATCTCTTCTAATTGATCAACATCAGGAATGAAAACATCAGATCAATCTGGCACATATTTCATTAATATTGAATCATGAAAAATACTTTGTATATGATACCAAATAGGGTAAAATCTACTTGATGGAAAACTGATCAAAATTTCACCACGTGTAAATATATTCCAATAATCCATAGAGAAATATTTTCCTTTTTATAAAATTTATAAAAGTTCTATATAGAGATAAATTTAAAAAAATATGACCACAATCCTTTAAAGAATAATATTTCTTTCAGTTATTAGTACAACCTTCTTCATTCTCTAAGATATTATCATATGTTGTTGAACCAACTATACATTTTCCCCTATTTCATCTTAAAAATATTTTCTAATAAACATCATTTCTCCTACATTATCCATAAAATCTAGAATTTTATAGTTCATTACATATAATTCCTCAAAATTTTATATTTATATACTAGGATGAAAACTATCATTATAATAAATTTCAACTAATGTAAGATTATGATCCCAACATACATGGTAATACATTGAAAAAGAATAAATAACATCACCCATGGTATGAATATTCTACTAAAACTGAGTATCGGTTTGAGGATTAAAAGATATATTGAAATTTAATTAATTGCCCAAATATTTTAGAAGTCCTTTAAATTTTTTTCATGCAAACATGATATCATGGTTTGATTTAATATAGATGAGATATCCAAGTAAAAATATTATCAATTTCAAATACATTAATGAATATTGATATGGAGACATAATATCTCATATAGAAAGAATATTTGTAGATATAATTAACCAATTAATAATAATCTAAATCACATTATTATCTCTTAGATTATTTGGGAATCTTACCTTTAAATCCATGAATATATTTCCCCATTTCCTCTCTTAGGATAGAAAAGGATGAATAATTCCCTTCACTAACATGTATTATTCTTTGACATACAAATAAGTCAAATAATTTAGGCTAAAGTATGTAATATATATTCGGATACCATCAATTCTTTAATACTCCAAAAGGAATATATATATCTTAATAATATTTGAATGAATGGAAAATTAATAACTATGATCTTCACTCAAATAACTCTTTCTTTAACTAGGAATCAAAAGAAACACATTATTTTTTTTAAATAATAAAACAAAATATACATCTATATAAAAAACAGGAAACATAACGTATTTAATGGATTCTATATTTTCTATTATGATTTATCATCCTTTTTTACTTCATTAATTATTTCTATAATATTATCTTACATAAAATCAAAAAACAAAAATGTTGATGTCAATGAATAAACAACTTATAGGAAAAAATTTAACAAATCATTAAATAATGGATTTTTATAGTAACATGGTTAATATTGGGTTATTTTGTTTATTAAAGGATTCAGTGATATTTTTTTCTTTTATACGATGTTAATGAATTGTATAATCACAATACTTGAAAAGTTCCCTAAAATTTCTCAATCTCATGTTCAATTACTTGTTAGTGAATATATAGTTCAATATTTTATGATTAGTATATATTTATCACATTAATCTATAAAAATGATTTTTTGAAAAATTAAATTCCAATACCACAAAAGATAATTCAAGCTCATGTGTAGGATAATTTAACTCAAGATGTTTCAAATCATGTGAATCATAAGTAATCACATGGCCTTTCTACATTATGAAACAACCAATAACTTTCAAATAAACATAAATTTCGATGAATTATTGACCATTTTATAGGTGGAATGGGAAAAACTAGAGAATTCACAAATCTAACATTGAGATCTTAAAAACAATCATAGATTTATTAATATAGATGAATTTATGCCTTTTTGAGTAAAATTAGACTATGGTCCAGAAAACTGAGATCCATTTTCAAAATAACTCTAATATTAACCCAATATCTTGGAAAATAATGAATATATTTTATTTATGTGTGATGTAAAAACACTGAAAAAATATTCTTTTAGTAAGTTCCATTTTCCCAAAATAATTAAGAATAATCTATCCAAGGAAATTATTTTTTTTCAATAAAAATTAGCATTAATAAAATTCTCTCTATAAATTATTTTTTATAAAGGTTTAGAAAATAGTGCATTGGATTATTTTATGTCCCAGTTGTCTATTAGAAGATATAAAAGTGTCATCAATAAATATATCCAATATCATTTCCAATAACTCATGAAAACACAATTCATATGGTCCATAAATATAGCTGCAACATTTAGAAACCCAAAGTGAATTTTTATATAATCATAATGACTATATCAATTCTGGAAAAAGTATTCAGAATATTTTCATTTATCACATTTATCTAATATAACCATGACCTAAGATTAACCGTCAACAAATATTGTGCTCCCTATAGTTGATCAAAAAATTAATCAACATTAGGAAGAGAATGAATGTTATTAGAATATATGTTATTAATTGATCTATAATAAATGAAATGTCTCATTAAATAATCATTATTTTTATCAAAAAACTATGAGACGCCCTTGATTAATATTTAGTTTGAATGGATCAATTAACTAATTAATCTGTCAACTGATTCATCAATTAATTATTTCCACCTGATCTACATGATTTGGGATTTTATAAATTGTCCTATCATTAGGAACTAAGAAAATAGTTAAATAAACCATCCAATCAATAATAGTTGTTGGAAAATAATTTGAAAATACATCAATGTATTCATTTAATACCAAAACACCCGTAATTTTTATAATTAAATTAATTTCAAAAATATATGCTTGGTAACTTTCAGTAGCACCTCAAATAAATTTTCCATATTTTTATAAAGATATATAAGTAATAAAATAAATGGACACAACATTATTATCTCTTAAATCTATGCTATCATGATAAATTGAAATCTAATACATACAAATAATGATATCAATCTATAATGTGGCTTGTAAAACAAGATTTTCAGGATACATCATACCACTTATAAGAATAGGAATATTTCAATAAATATTGGTTTTATTAATATTTAAACAATGATTTTAAAGAAAATGTTATACCTTCTTTTATGTGAGGATATTCCCATTTTTCATGCAAATACAATCTAAATGAATTGATGTGATGATCCATATCAAAACAAGGTACTCAAACAAAAATTATAAAAAACTAACAAACCAATCAAAACGTCATTGACTATCCTAAAATCAATTATATTTTTAGAAAATGAAATTTTCAAACCCTTTTTATTTTAATCATGATTAATTTCATCCCCTTGAACTATCTTGAGAGGAATGTTAGAATAATTCCCTAAATCATATCAGTTAAAACATAATATCTTTAGATTTTATTTTTTTGTTAAATAATTTTCTGTGAACTCTCTATCCATAATAACTATATTGAAACATATAAATATTTTCTGAGACATCATAATACATTACCTAGTATTATTTTTAGCAAACTCCACAAAATATGGGTTCTTTGTTTGTTACCTCCAGGGGTTTTTGACAAATGATTCATCATTGTCTACAAAATTAAACTCTTCAGACGCATGTTTTCATGGAATATGTCACCATTAGAAAAAATCTTTTTATACCATATCATCACAAATAGACTTTTTCACATATATACTTTTTATATAGAATTAAATTCTCTTTCATATAGGATTAACTCTTTAGCAAGTCTAATTTATTACTACTGTAATGATACTGGATAAAATATTGGATATACCTTGGAAATCAGGTGATTTATTATTCATATGAAAATAAATAGCATTCAACCTTTATTTTATGATAATATAATTGTTGTTACATCCTATTTCGACCAACTTTAGGGAAATATTTATCATCAAAAGTATTCATAAATTTATCCCCTTCTATGGAATAAATCTCTTCCCTTTCTATGATATTCTCAATCCTTGACTATTATTGTTTGGATAAAACTTCATAATGAAAAATATTAATTATTATCTTTTAGTTATGTAAAAAAACACTGAAATATAATATATTTTATATTTATTTAATCCATCACTCACCTATAATTTTTTTAAATGAACTGCAAAAAGTTTTTGTTTCTTGTCTCATAAAATAATCCACTACTTATATATTCCTTTAGGGAAAATTAGTTTTGTCTCTACCCTAGATACATCCACCATTAATATCTTCTATTAACTGATCCATTTAAGAAACCAAATATTCTATAATAATTCCAACCATATCAAGATTCTGATTTGGAAATATATTTTTCCTGAAAATTCATTCCAACTATAGCTTCCATATTTCTTATGTGTAAAAAAAGTCTAAATAGAAAAAATATAGATGAAGAAAGAAGGAAATGTTTAAATGGTTTATAATTTCAACTTAAACATAATGTAGAATATTTCAAGGTAATTCTATTATCATTTTCATATAATCTATTTTTTTAAACATACACCTGATAAACAATATAAGTACGCAGACATAAATATTAAATAATCCTCATGTTTGATTTAATAATTCATTCTCTTAAATTTAATGATAATTTATAGTTTATGTTTTTATTTAGGACTGAACATATACATAACATAACCATATAATACAATGTGAACACTTTAAATCAATTTCCAATTTTAAAATTTTTTAATCTTTCATATATAAAAATGATTTCATTTCCTGAAAAATATTCACAACATTCAACATTAATTCTTAGAATCTCATACCCATACATTAACAATAGGGAAATAATTTTCAAATATGGGATTACTAAAGTAATATTATTAATGGATATAAAATTAAATAATACTATTAGTGAATTCAAAGCATCAAATTTCTAAAAAAAAAATATATTTTGAAGATACGTAATGCATTCATATAATGAAATTTGGAAATAAAGAATTATACAATAATTTTATGTAATATGGGATCTTAATTTTAAATAAAATTTCTGAAAAAAATGTTTTGAAGACGTAAATAATTTAATAGAGTGAGTTTTCTTTCAAAGGAGAGGTGAGTAGAATACTTGTAATCTATGAAAATAAAGAGAGATATTGAATTTTTTCACCTGAATCATGAAAAAAATGGTGTATTACTGAGTATTATATAGGATAGTATCTAAATATTAATTTAAATTAGATTATAGACCTGATTTTATGTCATTTTATCCATTAAATTTTTAGTTTCACCCCATGTAATCCCATTTTTACCACAACCAAATTAATTAATTTGTATTATTTTCTGTACTGATTTTTGGAGAGAAATTGTAGTGACCCACACATCCTCATTAGCTTGAGATCCCATAAACACATTAATTGGCCTTAAGCGACATCCCTATGATGAAAAAGGATGGAAATAAATTCCAAAGGGTTTACAATACCTGTGGGGGATGATTTACCCATTAGGAAATAAAACAATAAAACAACAAACCATTTAAAAAATGATGCATGAACACAAGAAAAAAACTAAATAAATTCATATATATCAAAACCATATCTATGTGTGTAATAATGGTAGAAAAAATGAGTATCAAATTAACAAGTAGAAAACAAATCAAGACAATCAGGAGGTTACAAGACTCTCTACTCCACAAGATCTATGCTCTATAACCACCAAACAAACCAAATATCATGAGGTAGGGCTAAAAATGTGGGAAACATTAACTTTTCCCCTACCCTTGAAGATAGAATTTGAAAAAGCACCAAATTACAAATAAATGGTGAGAATAAAAAATATTAGGTTTTCCCCAATGACATCCCTACTCATTCAACTAGGATTGAAAAGTTAGACACATTTATATATAAAAAATTACCGAAACAATTTATAACCAAATATAAAAGGTTTCAAAAACTATTTAAAACATAGTGAAAATAAAACTAAATGAAACCAAATTCCAAAAAGTTATTTTTCCATAAAAATATTAATATTAAAACCAATACTTATTATCATTTTGCCTAACCATTCCATAGTTCACAACACACCCACACATACATGATTCTTTTGAATGGTCTATACTCAAGAGCGTTCTCTCATCCAATTACCATGTGTCCTAATGACACACATCCCAAATAAAGTTTAATGTAGCTTGTACCCCAATTGTACTTGTCCCTTATTAATGGACTAACAAAATGAACTCACACTAAATTAATTTATTCCAAATATTTCTATATCTCGAACAGACCACTCTGAAAAAACTAAACTCTTATTGAAAACTAGAGCACAACCAATTTCCAAGCTAAATTTCATTTCAAAAGAATCATCCATTTAATTTTAAAAATCCGATATAATTCATGTTTAAAAAATCAATTTTAATATCCATATTTTGAAACCAAGATAAAATGCACTTTACTCAAATACCCATTTTTCCAAATTTTACAACCATCACTCAAAAAGGGTTTCCAACAAGTGTTCAATTGAAAAATAAAAATTTTATAAAACAAAACATTAAATTTGATATAATTGAAATTAGTTATACTATGTGGAGTTGAGAAGGAAGCATCCTAACTCAAATTATTTGATGAAAACATGAACGAATGTTGAACACAGAAGAACAACGAGACTATTCTCTAAGAACCTACCATAGATCTCTTATTCTAGATAGATCAAGACCAAATATCATCATATATTTCATCCAAACACCTAGAACGAACCATAATACTTTTATATCTAATTAACCTAGAGGAGAGGTTATGTATATTTATGTATATCTAAAAAACCAATCATGATTGAAGAAGAATGATCACAAATATCAAGAATCGAGCCCTGATTCACCGAGGAAGCCTTCAGATCCCCTCTATGTCGATTGGAGAACATTCTTTGGCCTTTATAGATTATTAATCCTTAGTTATGGCTGATTGGGAAAAAATGACCCACTTAGAAGAAAAAAGAATTGATTTTCACTTTTTTAGGATCCACAAAAATCATCTGCACAATTAGTTTGAATGGTTAGATAAACCACGAACTAACCACACATTTAATTCTGCCTATGCAGAGCCTTGCACAGCTTCCTCTCATGGTCTTTCTAACCATTCTACAACCTATACATATATAATGACTCAAGAGGACCATTGCGCATGGTTTAGTCGCACAATTAGGAAAACCATGCTCTTCCCGTACGATTTCCATTTTCCTCAAAAACACATCCGAAATTATCTCAACTATCCCATCCATCACCATTTACATTTATAACCATAAATTAACAAATTAAGGGTTGAATACCAGAAAACGGGGGTACTATATTCTCCCCATTATTGAAATTTTTTTCCTAAAAAAGTTTAAAACCCTAACCCATTTGAATGAGTTTTATTCATTTCCCCTTCATTTCCTTCTCGTATTCCCAAGACTCTTCTTTTATCCAACAATGCAGTCATACAACCTGCACTAGATCGATGTTTTTTCCTTGCATGATTTTCTCTTCCTTATCCTTAATCCTCAATGTTATATGTAACAATGAAGCATCTGGCTCTAGGTCAACATGATCCCATTTGATCACATGGTCAGGATCAGGCTGATAATTTTTCAACTGAGAAACATGGAACACACTATACACCAAACTAAACAATGGTGGTACTGATATGCCACCTATCCAACCTATTCTAGTATCCATAAAGGGGTAATATATCTATGAGATGACTTTCCATGCTTTCTAAAATGATGATGTACAATTCTTGAAGAGATCCTTCTGAAAACATGATCACTCATGGAAAATGACAGTAACCATAATCGGTGATCAGTGTAACATTTCTAATGACTATAAGAAATCTGCATCATCTTTATAATCAACTGGATCTTCTCCATTGTTTAATGGACAAGGCTCATCCCAACTAGTTTAGTCTCAACTGTTTCCACCCAATATAGTGGATAATGATAAGGACGCCCATACAATGCTTCAAACATAGCCATATGTATTGAGGATTTATAGGTATTTTTATATGACAACACAAAAAAGTGTATATGCTCCTCCCATGAGCCACCAAAATCCATTACACAATCATGCAACATGACTTCCAACATTTGTTTCATCTTCTCTACCAACCCATTTTTCTAAGGATGATATGTCATGATCCTTGTCAACTGTGTCCCAAGGGCTTTTTGTATTGATTTACAGAAAAGACACGTGAACCTCAGATCATTGATGGAGATGATTAAATTTGGTATGCCATGTAATTTTACCACTTCTCGTGTATATATATTTGATATATCCTCTTATGTATGAGTTTCAGAATTATGGATGAAATGGACTGACATGGAATATTGATCCCCAATCAACCAAATGAAATCAGGTTTCTAAAACATTCGTGTAAGTCCTTTATCAAATTCCATTTCTATTTGATCCCATTTCCACAATAGGATAGGTAAATACTGAAATATACCTGTAAGTCTCTGATGCTCTGCTTTCATAGGACGATATGTTATGAACCTCGAGACTAACTCGACCACATTCTTTTTCATGATGCTCTATCAAAATACGTTCTTTAAAACCTTATTCAGCCTCTATGTACGTGGATGTATAACCAAAACTCGAATTGTGGTAATCCATAAGGAGTTTTTCATGAAAATCCATTGGTACCATCATCTGTTATTGAAAATAAAAAACTGAACTCCCAATATGTTTCCATCCCCTAATGGTCTCCCCACCATTGAGTTTTGAACTCATAACTTGACATTCTGTATTAGATGTTAGTTTCTATTTGACCATACTTACCAAATCATGAAAAAACATAACCGAATAGAAAACCACAACATCACCTCAGTCTTTACATTCCACAAGCAAGTCATGTTGGACTAACATGAACAACCATTCATCTGATGCTTCCTTCACCAACTGCTCATATGACTTTATACTCAATACATCGTCCACCATATTAATATTTTCTAGGGTATACATCAAGTCAAATTCAAATATATGATGATACTCCATTGATCTCTTTTCCCTTAGATTCAAATCTCACTATGAGAAAAGGTGTTTCAATCATTTGGGGTCTGTGAACACATTAAATTTCTCACTAAAAAGATAATGCCTCCATGTTTTCAATGCTTAGATGAAAACAGCTAACTCTGAATCATGTGTTGGGTAATTCTTCACATGCACCCTCGATTTCCTTGAAACCTAAGAAACCACATGGTCTCCTTGAATATGAACATAGAACAACCCCATTCTTGAAGCAACCCATTAAAAAATATACCCCTTTCCTAATTCTATAAAAATCATGATAGGTGCCGATACAATAAAATCATTCATCTCCTAGAAGGAATTCTGACGTTATTATGTTCATTGGAAGGGGGAATTGTTCTTTTTTAGATCTATAATTTTCATATATAGTCATGATAAATCACAAACAATGAATCAGTAGTAACCAAATAGTCCAAGAATGATTCATATCTCAAAGAAATTCTTCATCCATTTCCACAATATAACAACATTTATATTTTCAAGATCAACTACAATGCCTTTCTCAGAATTGACAGTGTCAAGGAAATGTACTTCATGTATCCAAAAATCACACTTTGATAATTTTTCAATGAAATAGTGATTTTTCATGATTTGTAACACTATTTCCAGATGCTTCTCATGGTCAGTCCTTGTCTTTGAATACACCAAGATGTCATCCACAAACACCACAACAAACGAATCCATGTATTGCTGAAATAGTAGATTCGTCAAATCCATGAATACTGTTGGTGTATTTGTTAGACCAAAACGAAAGAATACATATTCATAGTGGACATATCAACTTCTGAAAGCTGTCTTCAGAATATCCTCCTTCCGAAATCATAATTAGAGATATTCTAATCTCAATTCAATCTTGGGGAACCACTGATATCCCATTAATTGATCAAAAAAATCATAAATGTGTGTAATTGAGAATTTTTTCTATATTGTAAATTGGTTAATCATATAATAATCAACACACAATTGAAGAGTTCCACATGATTTCTCCAAAAAAAAAACTAATACCACCCACAAAGATGTATTTGGCAAAATGAAACCCTTTCTTTCCAGCTCCTCTATCTATACTTTCAATTCCCATAACTCTGTTGGTGTCATCCTGTAAGATAGAAGTGAAATAAGACTATTCCCAAAAATAAGATCAATCATAATGTCCACTTCCCTTATAGATGGTAACCTTGAGAATTTCCCAAGAAAAAAATCTTTAAATTGAACCACAACTGCAGGAAAACTAATCGCATCGATTTATTCCATTTATTTAATAATAAACACGAACAACTTATAGGATATCATTCCTACTATTGGTTCCAATAAACTCTTTTCCCTTTCTTTACCATCCTCTCTCCAATTATTTTATGATTGTTGTCATTCTTAGTCAAGAAACTCACATTTATCCTACAAGATTCGATGAGATCCTTTAAAATTTTCAACCAATCCATACCTTGTATTACATCATTAACATCCATGTTCATCACTATGAAGTACCATTTAATTTCAACTCCATCAACATTTATTGCACATTCTTGACACACGAAGTGTCATGAAACATCCCCTGAGGCCCTTTCCATGACTACCCCAACCCTTCCTTCCATAGGACAAGGGTTGTAGAATAGAACTAGAAAGGCTTATCCCTAAAATGGTAAGGAATTTCCATTAAACCTATAAAAACACATAGTCCAAGAACACAACAAGATGCAACCACAATATAAATTTTCTGTAGAAATAGTGTGTATTGAAATTAAAGGGGCAAAATAAAAGCCCAATTAAATAGATACAACTACAATAGAAAACATAAAATAGCTCTTGAGATAGTCCACCAAGGTTCCTACCTGAAGGTTATATATATCCTATCTCCACAACTCTCTACGTCGACAAGTTAGTTCCTTATAATGCTTGGTCCTGGCTCCTATAGTCTCAACCATGTTTCTCGTTGTCTATACATGACACAAAAAAGTAGGGGAAAATATCATGTAGAGGTGAGTATAACAATACCTAGTAAGGACCCCGAGACCCTCAATGATCTCTCAGAATTCACAAATTAAAACCACAAAGAATGATCTCAACCACAATGCACAAATAAAAAGACTCATATCAAACCAAGTATAAAACTCATTGTTCAGAAATAAAGATGATTAGCCTAATGCTATATAATTTTAATTCATTATGATGTTTCTACAAAAGAACCACAAGGGGGTTATTACATTGTCAATCCACACAGGGTCGTATATTATAGATCTATAAAGGTCCACTATAAGGTTGGTCCTCGTCGGGTCGCGCACTATTGATCCACACAGGGTAGCTAGAATGCTGATCAACATAGGGTCTCTATGATGTTGATCCACACATGGTCGGTAGATGTAGATCCACATATGGTCTTTATGATGATGATCCACAAAGGGTTTCTATGATTCTAATCAACATAGGTTCACTATTATGATTATCCACCCAGGGTTACTATGATGCTGATCCACACAGAGTCGCTAGATGTCGATCTATACACGGTCTGTACTCAAATGACAACTAGCCACAAGATTCCCCGCACCTGATGTGCTTTATTTCTATAGTATCTACTCCTATAGATATAATTCCTGCCTCAAATTGTACTATTTTCCAAAAATTATTGACCCAATGTATCATCATGTCATAATGGATCTAACATAACAGACGACACATTAATCAGATGTCTGGTCCGTGATTTATAGATATTTTTTGTCGAGGGCCCATTTGCATTCGTGTTAAATCCAACCTCGAAATACTCCATATTTCCATAAAACCCATGTGAAGTATGGAAAATTTAACTTCTTTATGCAAGGATTCTAGCACCACAGACTGATCGTCAAATGGTTGTCTGTTTTGTGAGATATGACCTTTTAAGCTTAATTGGGCCGAAATGAGTCTGGGTCCGGTCTAACCTGGTACAGGTCGACCCCACCGGCCATACCTAGTTAGGATAGGCCATAGTAGGCTTTGCCTACTGGGATGAGATGGGTTCATCTTGTCCCACCTTGGATGGGCTGGGCCGCATCGGCTCGGGCCAGCGGCTGGCATGACCTATGTGAGGGTCGCGCAGTCCGCCTCCCGAACTTCTCAAAGAGCCATTCGACTCTTAATTGGCAGATCTAGGTGGTGCTGCTTGGATGTCTGCATGACCTGTAGGGAGCTGGTCCCCTCCGTTCATAACGACTTCGAAGCTGCAACCTCCATCACCGCGGAGCGTGACGGCGCGCCGCCTCCCAGCTATACAGCGGGCCGAGAGTCGACCGCTTGTTTGTCTGTCATAGCACCGAGTGGCACCACCCCCTTCCACAGCCAGTGAGTGCTGACCACTACCTTCACCACCGGTGGATATTCCATGGGCCACTAGGTGAGATCCGGTGGTCTGTTTTCCTTTTCGCTCAGGCCTACGGGCCACCCGGGCTGTCTTTGTCTCTGCACGGCTCCCAAATTAATGGTTTTATTGAATTTTTTATTTTTTCCTCGAAGAACACAACAAGAATGCTTTGATAGAGGGTATGGTCCTTTTTTTCCCACACACTACGCATTAGCATCTTCACAATCGGTGTCAATTTAATTCTTCAAAGATAAACATTAATAATAAACCCCTTACATCGAGATTTGTTGGGGACATCGTGGTGGCGGATGAAGAATCCTTGTCTGTGGAAGCCATCAGTGTTCGTCGGTCCCAATTCGATTACATCGATCTATGATTGGAGTGTTCTTTATTGAAATTTCTTCAGATTTATCCCATGGGTTTACAAATCCAAAAAGAATGATTAAATTTTAATAGGTGAGTTGTGAGATTCAACCTCTTTTCTATAAATGTCTCATTAAATGGTTCAATTAATGGATCACCTTAATTACACAAGATGTGGTTACACCTCAATGTGTAATAGGGAATTTAATGTCCACCATTAAGAGCTAGACCATCTTCTTAGGTCCATCCACCATTACTCAAGTTATGTTAGGAAGAATAAAATAACAAAACATGATATTTTTTTTTCTTTCAAAATTATGCAAAACTAACTTTTCCACCAGACCTATGGCGGTTGAAGTAAATACTCCATAAGAAGAATCTCGGCACTACAGATTTAGTGGTGTCCTCGTATTTCAATTCTGAGCACCATTTCATATGATAGAAAATTCCTCCCAAACATTTAATCAACATACCTTAAAATAGTTAAAAAAATCCATTCTAGGCAGACCTAGACTCGGAATCAACTACCGTCATTTTTTGTAGACTCAAAATAATCCGAAATAATAAAAACAAATATGGAATTTTTGTGACCATAAATTCTCCCCACCTTAAGGATTTTTATCCCTGAAAGCTACAATAAAACTAGGGGAACAAATGGGGGTACTGAGCATGTATCTGAGCCACCCACTCCTAGGTGCTGTCATAGAGATTTTTGTGCTACCAATGATCTCGTACTATAAAAATTGACCTTCCACAGAGGTCTTACTCTTATGAATCGTTTATCTCCACTGGGTTCTCAGCAAACTACTCCCCATCATTTATATACTGCTCTCCCTAGTTGATAATCTGTGATAGATCATGCACTTACTTCCTCATCTATGACACATGGAAAACATTATGCAACTAGTGCATATGTGGTAGAATAGCTAGACTATACACCACCTTTACTACTCTGATGATGATCTGAAATGGTTCGATGTACCTAAAAGATGGCTTTCCACCCTAACCAAACCTTTGTAATCCTCATCGGGGTGAGACCCATTGGAATAGATGGTCTCCTTCCTCAAACTAAAAGGGTCTCCATATCTTTTCAGAATACGACTTCTACCTTCTCTTTTTAGTCTTAATCTACCCCTAGATGATCTACACCTTCTCTGTGGTAGCATGTACCAACTCTGGACCCATAAATTTTTACTCCCCTCAGTCTTTTCAGTATAGAGGTGATCTCCACGGTTTCCCATACTTGGCCTCAAATGGAGATATGCCGATGCTGGAGTGATAACTGTTGTTGTATGAAACTCTACTAGTGGCAGGTGGTCCTTCCCAATAATAGACAAAATCTAGGACATATGCTCAAATCATGCACTTGAGTGTCAGTATGGTCAGCTCTGTTTGACCATCTGATTGAGGGTGAAAGGCGGTTCTCAAGAATAGATGAGTCCTGAGCACCACCTGGAATCCCTCCCAAAAGACGGAAGTAAAACAATCATCACAATCTGAGAAGATTTCTTATGGAAGCCTATGAAGTCATATAATCTTCTGTATGTATTGATGTCCAATGCCCTCTACTGATCCCTCTTATTGGTTGGGTAGGAAGTGGGACGACATGGTGAGTTGGTCAACGATCACCCAGATAGAATTATGGCCCCTGGACGTACATGTTAGCCCTATCATTATGTCCATAGATATACCATCCAACTTCCGCTCTGGTACCCCATGTGCCTACATTAAGCCCACTGGTACCTGATGCTTGGCCTTCACATACTGAAAAGTGTTTCATCGGGATACAGACTCTTCCATTGCTTTCAGTATCCATGTCCAAGAGTACTAATGTTAGCCGTCATGGTAAATCGTGGATACTCCAAGATGTACTGCCAAAAGGCAGGTGTGGAACTCCCTCAACACCTCCTCTCATAGAGTGGCTGGTACCATGGTGCACTCTCTGAAGAAGATGAAGTTCACCTCACCTTTGAAAAATCCATGAGGAGCATGTCATGAAGATATCTGATCATAACGGGCCTCATAGTCTACGTCCCCAAGATGAGACACCCGAAGTCACTATAGAAGTGGGGGAGTGACAGTAAAAGACTAAAGATAAGATGCTCCATCTAAATCCGCAAAGGATATACATGCAATGCAGCTATCTTCTCTGTCACCTCAATCCACAACTGTAGACCAGACCTCTTACTGGGTATGTCTACTGGTACGTTCCCCTTTCTAGGAGTGTAGAATATCTCAAAGTTATATTCCTAGAGGAAGTCGAGGCCTCACCACTATCTCAAGTTCTAGTCCGTATATGAGAAGATATTTTTGAAACACTTCTAATCAGAGTAAATCGTAAACCGTTCACCGACCATGTAGTGCCACCACATATTTAGTAAAAATACCACTACTGATGCCTCTAGGTCATGGTTAGCGTAGTTCATCCCATGATGTGTCAACTACTATGATCTTTAGATGATCACTACTCACTCCTACATCTAGACATATCCTAGTCTAGTCCCTATTTCATCACAATGGACTACATACCCAACACCCTCTTTTGGTAGCCTAAATATGGGGGCACACGTCATTCTCTACCCCAACTCTTGAAAACTCTGCTGGCACCTCTCTGCCACATAATGAGTTTTTCCGTCTTGTTCAAAGCTAAAAAGTGTGTCGCAAACATAGAAAATACAGGTATTAATATCTAGTAGTACCTTGACGATCCCAGGAAACTATGCACCTCAGTCACACTCTTGGGTGGATTCCAAGCTAGCACTACATCTATCTTCTCTAGATCCGCTGCAAATCCATCCTTTGAGATAACGTTCCATAGGAAGTGGAAATCTCATATCCTGAATTGGAACTTCAAGAGCTTTCCATAAAGCTGGTTCTCTTAGAGTATATCTAGAACTATCTATTGGTTCATGATGTACTCCTCCTCTAACACAATGTATATCAATATTTCGTCAATAAAAACCACTAAAAACCGATCTAGGTAAGGCTGAAAGATCTTGTTCAATATCAAAAAAGAACACTACAAGAGCATTGGTCATGCTGAAGGGAATTACGAAGAACATTTATTGGCCATACAGACATCTAATGTTTGTCTTCCCTATATCCTCATCCCATAATCTGAGCTAGTGATAGCCTGATCTGAGCTCTATCATTGAAAACCATCGAGCTCCCTTTAGCTGGTTGAAGAGATCATTAGTCCCTAGGAGTGGATATTGTTTCTTCACGATCACCTGGTTAAGGTGTCAATAATACACAAAAATCCTTAAAATCCCATATGCATCCATGGAAAACAAAATAAGGGATGACCATAGAGAAAAAATGGGCCTTCTAAACCCCTTCTTCTCCAAGTCCTCTTGTTTTACCTAAATCTCACAAAGGTGTGCAGGATCTATCTGATATGCAAGCATAGATATCAGTTCTATCCAAGGGAACAGGTCGATGAAGAATTCTACCTCTCTACAAGGCGGTAGTCCCAAAACATCATCAGGATAGACATCAACATACTGGTCAACCACTATAGGATAGCTCAGACTCCTCATGTCAACTTCTCAAAGGGTAAGGCAAACCAAATGATAAGGTATTGGATACACCCACATTTGAGAAAGTCTATCCTGTGATGAAATGGTTTTCCTCTCAACTGTGAAGGAAAACCTGATCCCATCCTCATAGACACACCACATATTGCACATAAAACAGTCGATCTAGGAATGGACTCTGGATAGTCAGTCTGTACAAAAGATAACATTGTTAGGCCTAAACAATGTTACTTGGAGGTCCTGTCTGAAGCTTTCAACTACTAGAGTGATCTCACACTGTCCGCACCGGTGCATAATAATCTAATCATCTCTAGTTGGAGTATCTAATCTTAAGGATGGAGCCAACAGCTCCGTCAAAAACAATGAGCTCCAAACAAGTGTTGTGGAAATAAAAGAGTGGCTGACACATGTGTCTATAAGAACTGTAGCTATGGTGGAATAGAAACATATCATACCTCTAATCATCAATGGAGCACTATGTTTGTAGGCCTCTTATACCTGAAGGTGAGCTCGCCCCTGCCCACCTGTTCCCTGTGGTCAGGGTAAACCACATGGGGGAGGTGGTCATAGAACCTCAAATCGCCACCCACCACATGTTGTATGGAATTGTCCTATACCACATCCACCACCCTCCCTACCACACACTCAAATCTATTCCTCTACTTCGGCGGTCCCACAACTATCTATTGATCGTCGATATGAAGGGTTGGGCAATCATGAGCCATGTGAACTTGTCTGCTACACGTGAAGCACAGTCTGCTTCCCAACTGATCCCCTCTACCTCATGAGCTCTACACCTCCAACCCTGCTTCCTAGGGTCACCCACCAGAGGGTGTGTCCTTCTTGGACCTATGTCTCATCTTCCTATTTCCTAATACCGATGACTTGGATAGTTTTCATCTAGTGGTTACTCTCACCATTGTTGCCTGGTCTGCTAAGAATCTCTCCACCAATAATTCTTGCTCAAGCACTCAATCCTATGTCAATATATTCAGCAATATCATCGATTCTATGATCTCATCCTGAAGACCCTACTCAAAGGTTTGGGACCTAAAGAATGGTTAATTTAACATGTCAGTGGATTAGTGCGAGAGGTCAATCAAAATCACAGAGTACTTGGCCACTGTCTGGATTCCCTACTGCATGTGAAAGAGCTCCTAAATACGCACATAGCATAGTGTTGCTGGAAATAACTCTGCCTTGAAGAGGCTCTCAAAGTCTATCTAGGTGAGGGTCACCTCATTGTGTAACTATATCTTTAGGCTCCCCCATATCCCTATTGTGCCCAGGAAGAGGCTAGAAGCTGGGATCACCATCTGCTCTGCTGGTGTCCTAGCTAGGCAGAAAACCTATGGCACATCCTCCAACCATTCCTCAGCTTCCTAGGGATCTTTCTCTCCTCAAAACCATGAAGTCCTCTACCACTTTAACTCATGAATCATGCATAGTAAAAATGAATCGTCCACTGGTGGTTATGGAGGAAACTGCTACCAAAAGGGTGGTGGTTCTTCTAGTACACCACCTGATGGTGTCATTGACATAAAAGGTCCCTTCAATGAAGTCTCAATGCTCGGTGGGCCGTCATCATGAAATATCTCTATAATCCTAGCTGGCTGTCTACATGGGGGTATTCCCAAAAGATACAAGTAGACCACAATCAATATGTTATACTTGGTGAGTTGACTCTAAATATAGTAAAAGTAAAACAATTCCAAAACATATGTAATAAATGTTTTCATGCACCGAGTCAGAAATCCAAATTCAGGGTCTCGGTGTAGGGTTAGGTCGGCCGCTGCACCAACACTGGACTCCCCAAAATGAAAACCACATTCAAAACACTTAACACCATTTCCCCGTTGGAATGATTTGAGTATTAGTTCTTTGGTAGAACCGACTACTCTAATACCACATTTTCACAACTAGTCCCCCTGGCCTAGTGTGGTGACTACCCCAACCCTGCCTTCCATAGGCCATGGGTTGGAGACTAGCTCCGGAAATTATTATCCCTAAAACCAGAAAGAATTTCCTTTAAAACTATATGGACACACAGTCCAAGAACACAATAAGATGAATCCCAAAAGTAAAATTGCAATAATAAAAGTGTTTAATGAAATTAGGGTGCCAAAATTCAAGCCCAACTAAAAATATACAACTAAAACAGAAAACAGAAAATATCTTTTATGATCGCCCACCAAGGTTCCAACCTAAATTGTAGATACATATCGTCTCCACAACTCTCCATGTCAACCAGTCAAAACCAGGTACCGCCCGGTCCTGTCTGTTATAGTCTTAGCCGAGCTTCTCGTTGTATACACAAGAAACAACAAGGTGGGGGAAAATCCGGTGTAGGGGTGAGTATAACAATAACCAATAGGTTACTTGAGACCTCAAAGGTCTATCAAAATTACACAATGGAAAACCACAATGCCTGATCACAATCACAAAGAGAAAAGAAAATGACTCACCGAAAACTAGTTATACATCTCACAGTTCAAGAATAAAGATGATTATACTAATGTTATATCATTTAATTACATTAGGATGATTCCAAAAATGTCCACGAGGGAGTTGTAATTTTTTTTATCCACACAGAGTCTTATATCGATGACCCATAATGGGATACTCAATGGCTGGCCTCGTCAAGTCACACACTGTTGATCCACATAAGGTTGCTAGAATTTTGATCTATATACGGTCTCTATGATGTTGTTCCACACATGGACTCTAGATGTTAATCCACACATGGTATCTATGATAATGATCCAAACAAGGTCTATTTTACGTTTATCCACATATGTTCTATAGATAATGATCCACACAAGGTCACTATGATGATGATCCACACAGGGTCGCTACTCAGATGATAACCAGACACAGGATTCCCCACACCCAATGGCCTTGTGTTCTATAGTATCTAAAACTCTAGAATCCGTTGTGCATCAACTTCTATGAAGTTCTAAAAAGTAGTATCCCAAAGTATTATCATGTCTTAAGGGTTCCAATGCAACAGACAACGCGTCAATAGGACGCCCGATCTTTGAGTTATAGACATTTTAGTGTTGAGGGCTTTGTTGGATCCGGGTACGATCCAACTCGGTGATACTCTAAATTTCTCCAAAACCCACATAGAGTTTCTCAAAATTACCTTCTTGTCCCAAGAATTCTATCTCCATAGATGGTTCATCAAATGAACGTTTGGTTTGTGAGATATGACCCTTTTAGCGTAACTAGGCCAAAATGGGTCCAGGTCCGGTCCAACCCGGCCTGGGCCACCCCAACCTGTTTTAGGTCATCTTGGCCTAGCTCGGTTGGTATGGGCCATGGAAGGCTCACCCAGCTAAGTCATGGATTTCCATGGACCACCCTAACTGGGTAGGGATGTGGAGGTCGGGCCCGCCGGCCTGTGTGATCCACCCGAGGGACGCGCGGTCCGCCTCCAAAAAGGCTCAATGAGCATTTCATCTCTTAATTGGCGGTGCAAGGTGGTTTCGCATGGATATCCATGGGACTTGTAGGTAGTGAGTACCCTCCAATAATCGCAACTTCTAGTCTATGGATTTCCACACCGCGACGCACGATGGTGCGATGCGTCCAGTATCCATGGCTAATCGAGAGCCGACCGCCAGTCTGTCTGCCGTGGCGCGACCCCCTTATGCGATAGGTGAGCGTCGACCACTGGTGGATCTTCCGCAGGCCCCCGGGTGAGCTCTGGTGTTTGGTTTCCCCTTCCCCTCATTCCTTTGGGAGTCTAGGGATGTCTTCGTCGTAGTGCAGCTCTCGGATACAAGGTTCAGTCGAATTTTTAAATTATTCCCCCAAAGAATGCAACTTGAAAGAAGCGAAAGAGGTTTTAGGCCTTGTTCATTTGGCTTGTGCCTACCATGTTAGAATCTTAACAAGCAGTAGAAATTTTGTTCATCATATATAATAATTAATAATAAACCATCTACCTCAGGATTTGCTGGGGACGTCACGGTGGTGTATGAAGAATATTTTTCTATGGAAGCCGCTAGTGTTCATTGATCTCGGCTTGATTCCTCCATTATTCATTGGGAGGGTTCTTTATCAATGATTCATCAGAATTCTCTAAAGGGTTTCAAAAACCCACTGCCATGATTTAATTTAAACGTTCATGTTATGAAATTAAACCCCCTTTCAATATAAGGCTCCTTAAATGGGGAAATTAATGAACCACTTTAATTACACAAGATGTGGTTACACCTCAATGTGTAACCGGGCCTTTAATGTCTTTCATTATGTGCCCGAACATCTCTTTGGGTCCCTCCAATATTACTCAAGTTATTTTAGGAAGAATAACATAACCTAACTTTTTTTTATTATTCTTTCTGAAGTCTGCAAAACTATCTTTTTCACCCGACCTTCTGCGGTTGAAATAAAGCCTCCCTTATGCGAATCTTGTCACTGCAGATTCAATGGTGTTATCAGATTTGAATTCAGAGAACCGGTTCAAATGTTAGAATAAGATGCTCATAAATTTTCTGAACGTACGCTAAAAAGTTTAAAAATATATTACAGGCCCATTGGGCCTCAGAATCAAAGGCCTGTAATTTTCACAGACACATAATAACCCCGAATATTTTAAAAAAAGTATATTGAATTGTCGAGTCTTTTCACAAAGGCTTTACATTCTCTTTCACCGAGAGGAGTTTGGAGTTTTAAAATAGAAGTAATCATTTCTCACATTAAATATACAAAATCGATCAAGGAGCACTTGCACAAGGGTATAATTCAAAAGAATCGAACCTTTCATCATAGATGGTCCAGCCTGAGCATCTGCAATCATCCGCTAAACTCCATAAAATTTCATCTTCCCAAAAATTTTATGTTTTTTTTCTATTATAGATTTCCCTAGTTGAGGAGTCATGGTATTCCAAGAATCACTAAGGTCATTTATGCTCTGGTGATGAGACTAATTCTGTTGTCCCTAACCAGTCATAATATATGATGCTTATGATGCCTGAGATGTGTCTCCAGCACCTGACCTTGTAGAACTGCAACAATAGAACTGATGATGCCCAAACATCTTGCTATTTTGGATTTCTATAGTTTTTGATGTACGCTCTCACATTATGTGGTCAAGTGAACTGCCTTGAATGCCACCTACCTTACTCTGGGGTTGTGGAGAAAGGTTCACTTATACTGCAGACTAGTCCTGATTCCAACTTCTTCTATAGAAAAGGGTGTCCATTTTCCACTTACATCCAACATTGGAGTTCCCACCATTACTTGTGGGTATCATCAAACCTCCTCCGATATATCCCAAGATATCGTGTTCAGCAATAGTCACTCTCTTCACTATCGCTGTATACTCCATAATACTGAGCACCACATTCTTCGATCAAATCTCCTACCATAGCCCCGATTCAAACATGTGTTCCATCAAAGATGCACTTTCTACAACATCTTGTGGAAAACATGATAAATTCATGAATTTAGCTTCAAAATATGTGACAAGGAGACTCCCCTATTTCAGGCTGATGAAGTCCATTTTTTTTTGAATTGTGAATGTGCGAGGATAGAATTTTTTTGAACAATTCCTTAAAATCCTCCCATGTGACCCCTTCATCCAATTTATCCTGCACCGCAAAAATCCCATAATTGTTGTGCAATATCCTCGAGTATATATATATACAGCTTGATGTTTTTCCTTATCGGTGTTTTATTAAGTCAATGATAAGATTAATCTTACATGGATACACCTCCACCTTCTCGGGTTTAGAATCTACATGAATGTTAGGTGGATTCTGCAACCTGAACTGAATGGTATGATCTACATGCTTTGGCTCATTCCTCCAGTTACCTGTATCCATAGCATGAAAATCTTGGACAATACTATGAACCAGCTCTTGGATAACTCATGGTTTATGTGAAACAACATTCTCCACAGCTTATTTTGGTTGTTTTCGATGATGCCTACTGGGTGACACATTCTAAACTAACAACAAAAATCATCAATCTCACTCTATATCAACTAATGGCTTAGCATTAAAAATTATACCATATCACTATCACAAAATTGTATTCCAAAACACCCCTTTTTTTATTTCAACCATTTTTGGAACATTAATTTATTCTATTAAAAACCAAAAAAATCAAAATATACAAAATATCCTCATTTCAAAATCAGTCATTTGAAAACAAATTCCTCATTTTTCAAACATTTACAGCTTGAAAGAAATCATAAATCATTAATCCAAATGAAATATGCAATCCTAGGGTAATTAATTCCTCTAAAATGCATTTCATGCTCATGTCATTGGCTAAACCCATGACAATGTGATTTTCAAATATTGGAAATATCTTCAAACACTTATTTACCAAACTCTTGAGTATCTATAAATTCAGTATAAAAGGGTTAGCTACATCTTTTTATGCTATACATTTAATTTTCCAACAATCCTACTCCTATCTATGATTTCAATGCAAAAATAGACAAGATGGAATTTTGCCTCCCAGGCCATGAACATAGATGAAAACATGTTAGGTAAGGACCGAACAAGCTGATAACATGTATACCTCAATGTAATGATCAAACTGATACCATTTGTAATGGCCATCTCATCCTCATTTTCTTTAGGTCACAACATGTCATTACATGGCCTTATGTGAAATCCCCATGATTCCAATGACAAGAAATAAATGCCTATGATTTTGAAATTCATGTGGGGATGATTTAACGTTTCTAATAGAAACTAATAATCCAACAAAGAATTTAAAAAATGATGTTAGAACATAGGAAAGACAACTAAACAACTTCATTTATCTCAAAACCAGATCAAAGTGTGCTATACAAGAAGACCAAACCAGTGTCTACGTAACCAGGGGATAACAAATGAAGACTCTTAGGAGGCTATAATACTCCCTTCTCCATAATCCCCAAGATCTATAACCACCAAAAATCCCAAATATCATGATATAGTGCTAAAAAAGTAAAAACTGTTACCTTTTCCCTTGTCTTGGAAGATAGTGTCTACAAAATAACTAAATATCCACAGTAGGGGTGGGAATAAAACTCAGTAGTCTTTCTCTAATGACTTCCTTACTCACCCCACTATGATAGATATGGTAGCTACATTTATATGAAATAGTTTAAATAAAACAATTTACCAAAATAGTTTATAACTAAATATTGGATGTTCCAAAAACTGATTGAAACCATGTAAAAATAAAACTAAATGGAACCAAATTACAGCATGCTATTTTTCAAAAATAAAATTAGCAATTAATTCTTAAAACTAATCCTTCTTTTCATTTATAATAACCCTTATATCGTTCAAAACACACCCACACAAGCATGCATCATTTGAGAGTTCAATACACATGAGCGACCTCTCATCCAATTACCTTGTGCCCCAATGACACACACCCCCGATCCGGGGTCTTGTCTCTTGTAACCCTATGGTAATCATCCCTTATTATGTGTCTGTTAAGAATTAACTCACCCCAACACCATTTATGGAATGTATTTCCATTTCCAAAACAAACCACTCAAATAAAAATGAACATTTATTGAAAACCAAAGCACAAAAAAATTTCAAGATACATTAAATTTCAATAAAACCTTCCCTATTATTGAAAACATAAAATTCAATTCATGAATCAAGAATCCAAAAAAATCCCATTTTTAAAATCCATATGTTATAACCAAGAGAAAAAGCACTTTAGTCAAACACCCAATTTTCTAGAATTCTCCACCATCATTCCAAAAGGGTTTCCAAAAAGTGTTCAACAACAAAATAACAACAATTTAACATTATACATTCAATTTGAACACATCCCAATAAGTTATACTATGTGGATTTGATAAAGAATCCTCCTATAATGAAGGTTGTGATGACAACCCAATCAACAATGAACACAAAAGAAAATCTGGTCAATTCTCTATGAACCTTCCTTATATCTCTTCTTCTAGAAATATCAAGACCAAATCTCATCATATTTTGGCATCCCCACAGCTAAAACTACCCATAACAAGTGTAAATCTAATTAAACTAGAGAATATGATAAGTAGATCTAATTTTATCTTGGAATTCGATCAATAGTGAAGAAGAACGATCACAGACCTCATGAATCCGACATCAATTCACCAAGGAAAGCCTTCAGATCGACTCTGGGTCAATCTGAGAACCTAATTTGGCCTTGGGATATGAAAAATCATGATTTATGGCTTCATAAGATAAAAAACAAGCCACTTAGAGTCTATGATGTGTGAGATCAACCTTTTTAGGATCTCACTTAAACCATCCCCATAGTTTGTTCACATAGGCAGAAAAATTATATGTTAGCTACTACCTAGGTATACCCTTGCCCAACTTCCTCTCAAAGACTCCCTAACCATACTCCAACCATTTTGGAGATACTTCCTCAAGATTACCATTGTCCACAGTTTGGTCTCATGGTTAAGAAAACCCTATGCCACCCGTACGACTTCCATTTCCCCAAAACCACATCCAATGTTCTCCCAACTGTCTTATCCATAACCCAAAATCATTATAACTATAAAAATCATTATGTAAGGGTTGCATACTAGAAATCGTGGGTACTATAAAACTTATGCTCGAAATTATTAAATAATTTAAAATATGGTGTATCTATATATAAAATATATTTTAATACATTCAAATAATAGATAATGAAAAAATTATATTTAAAACAAACCCCACTAATTCCATTAAAAAGTGGGTTTTCAAGAAGTGTATTTTTCAAGAAAATTATTTGTTAGATTAACTCTGTGAAATAATAATTCTATAAATATAAATTATTATTTTTTGAAATATAATCTATGAATTTTGTTTACCAAAATCCATTCTAAGGTATAATTTAAATGTAATTTAATATAGAACAACAGTATTCATATAAAATCCATTTTAATAAAACCCTATTTTAAAATACTAAAAGAAACTAACAGTAAAATCCAATTTAATTTTATTAAAAATAAATTAAGTGGAATAAATATAACTCCATAATAATTTTTTACATGTAATCATATTTAGAACATATTTTTACATTGATATTATATAATTTATAGAAGAGAGAATACATTTTTTTTACCAAAATTAGTACTTAACCATATTAACTCAAAAATAAATATTTTCCCAAAACCACCAAATTTTCACCCAATGTATATTTCTATATTCTTATCCAAAAAATAAATTTCATTTCATATAATTCATATTCCAAATATTTATATTATAAACATATATATATAACCTTATATGAAAATAGTATAGATTAAACTATTTCTTTTTATTTGAAAAATTACATAATATTTTTTTGTTGAATAAAATCGTGAAATTTATTTTTTTAATAATTACCTAGTATTTTAAAATTAATATTTTAATAATAATTTAAAGTGTTGTTATTTTTATGAATGTTGTATTTAGGTTTACACAACAATATAAAATCAATAATTTAATATATGTGAATTAAAACCATTCAATTAATATGTGATTATCAAAGGTAATTCAATTAAATTTAGTATAAAAATTCATTAATATAAAGGAATACATAATGAAATCCATTGTTTTATACTTTTGAAATAAACTTTTGGTAATTTTTAATTTTATTCCCTCTATGGTTTCAGTCAATAACACAACATGATTCAAAGAATATCTTTAATAATCAATGGATTTTCATCAAAATTGAAAATATGAACTCATTAAGGAAACTAATGAGGAACTCAATGAGTTATGAATAAGTTTTTATTTTTTATATAATAATTAAATATATAATCAACAACCTGGTTTTGTTTATATAAAATCTATTAACCAACAAGATCCAAACAAACACTATGCTTGAGAAATGGAAAGAAGTGAAGAATGGGGGTTTGAATCATCAAATAAATGGGTACACCACTACATGATCCTTTCATTTTAAATTTTTACATACTAGATTTTTTTTAAAAAAATTAATGACTTAGTTAAAAAAAATTTATTTAATTTAGAAATTAATTACTATATGTTTAACCATTGGATTTACATTAATGATGCTCCATTGACGACTATAGGAAGTAAGCACTCCATGGATGGAGAAAAAGATCTTTTAAATAACTCAAACCCCTCACATCACTCTATTTTAAATATTATCTTTCCCTTGTGGTTTGATTATAACCTATATATTTTATAATATAATTATATTTATATAATTATATTAACATTTTATCTTGCAGTATAGGTGACACCAAGATTCAACATTCCAAGACATACTATTATAATATTTTTCATTAAAGTCTTCATTATCACTGAGAATTTAGAATGTAGGGCTTCAATAAGATTAATTTAATTATAAAACATTCATATAAATTTTTTAATCAATACAAATGTTACTCTTATTCTTTACAAATAGGAATCCACAGTTTAGAAAAGTGATTTTATTATTATAAAAATATGTTACCCCATGAAATAATTTTTATTTGTTATTGTGAGAGTTTATTATAATATATATCTGGATATTTTTTTAAAATAATTTTTTAATGTGAGAAAAAAATTTAATTCATTTAATCAAATATTTATTTTAGTGAAACATTGATATTTTTATAAAAACATAGTTGTATCAATGAATATTTTAAAATATTCATTTTAATTTACATTTGAATTTTTAATTAAATTAATTATAAGGAAAATTTTAATTTTGTGTTATTTCCATAATTTTATTAGTTCATTTTGATTTAATATTATCTGATTTTGGTTATTTTTAAGGGGTTTTCTATATAATTTATTATAAATAATTATATACCTAAGATTTTCCTTTTTGAAAAAAAATCATCTCATTTTGTTAGTTTAATTATCAACAAAATTAATTAAATAAGATTTAAGGATTATTCGAAAATGGAAAACCTATTTTTAATAAGGAGGTTACAATTTGGAATTTGGGCAGTTCTAATTTTTGTCTATATGAATAGTTACCGTGGAAATATTTATCACCTTAGAAATGGGAAAACATCATTAATAAAGGATACAACAATGCAATGATGCTGTCGTTATTTATCCTAAATTTTATTGGATTAATTCAATTATAACCTTATAAAATTTTCTAGATTATTATTTTTAAAATGGGACATTCTATATTAAAATGGCCAATATATTATTTAAATCAATGAAAGATACAAAATATCACTCCCTTTGTTATAAATAACTATTATGTGACCACATTGGGACATAATTATGTTATCAATTAATCCAATTTTGTAATTTGAGAATATTTATTTCATTATTAAAATTTATTTTTATTTCTTCTGTTAATTAATTACTTTATATTCATACACAATTCCAAAATAGAATATATTCAATTAATGGTAAACTGAAATATAAGATATTAAAAATACTTAATGTTGTATAATATTACTGATTTATTTTGTAACATGAATATCATATATTAATAAGACATTTTACAGATTTTTTGTAAGAGTATACTTAACTTACATCTTTAAATTAACAAATTTTAATTCAAATTAAATGATAAGTGTAAAATTGGTCATTGATAATATTTTATCAAGATAATATTTTTTAAAATTATATAAAAATCATAAATATATTTAAAAAGGAAAATACCGAATAAATATGGTATATATTTTCATCCATATTCTAATATGGGACGAAATTTTTACATTATATATTTAATTGTAAAACATCAAGGGTGAAGAATATAGTACCATAGTTAAGGATAAAATTAGATGACTATGTTGCTAATCAAATAGATATGGTTTGATATGACAGAAAAACTTATAAACCATTTTGCTTTATGATATGATTAAAATTATATTGAATAATATTTTGATATATCTATCCATTTTTAAGAATTTTTGCGTAGATAATGACATTATTAAAATTTAATAATTTAAAAAATTTCAAATGTTCCCCAGATTTTATTTATAAAGGGGAAGCCTCTCATTCATTTCACTAGACAATATTGAGAATTTTAGCATTATAATCCACTAAAAAAATATATTCTCAACATTATTTCCAAATTATATTGGATCTGGTCATCTAAAAATATTACTATGGTATCTTGAAGATGAGATCTAAAAGTTTTCACTCAAGAATGTGGTAATTGCCTTATTTGATCACATTATTTTTAACTTCTTCATTACCTTATCTAAATCTGTCATATTAATCATAAATAAATTACTAGTGTATTATAAATATACATAATGGTTATTATTATGTTTATTATTGTTATTATTATTTCACTATTATTCACCCTCTTTCACACCATATGGTATGTGAATGTATTGTTGGTGTATATATACTATATACTGTCTCCACATATAGATACCATTCAATTCCCATCAGAATAATTTTTATTATTATTTTAATCTTATTAAATATTATATTTGTTAAATTTAACATATTTATTCTCTTATAATAAAAATATTACTTATACCATATTACCTTAATGCCTATTATACAATGATAACATCCCTCGTGCTAACATGTGGACTACCAGATCTACGAAGCAACATGATCATTTATTTCATTTATATTTTACATGTATATAAATTAAGATAATGTTTATAAATTTACATTATATAATATATATCATATTAATCATGAAATGGTGAATTATTTTTAATTTATTTATTCAATTAGTGTAAATTTTAAAAAATCATTCATGCATATGTAGGGCCTACTATCTGCAGGTATTGTGTAATTCATTTGTCTGTGTCAAATTTTTATGATTGACTATAAATATGTATAATATATATATATATATTAAAACCATTTTTAAAATTTTATAAACTATTTAACCATGATCTTTGTATGAGGAATGGGACTGGCGAACCGAAACAAGCCTTGAAAACACAGAGGTTTTCAACTAAAATACTAATTTTTATAAAATATTATTTAAAAAATGAGATTTATTAGTATATGGATATAATAAAAAACTAAATTTAATTATATATATATTGATTATTCCTTAATTTAATTATAATAAATCTATATTTATTGTAATTTATGTTTGAATACAAAACATGAAAGGTGATAGTTGATGTATGGGATTTATTTTTTAATATTATTTAAGGTGAGATATTTTTAGTTGAATTTATATTGATGATATTATATGATCCTTATCGGATGAATCCATTATATTTGATTCACATATGGTAAATTTATTCATAATATACTATTTCCGTTCATTTTTATAATTTTAATTATTGGAGATATCTAAAGAATATTTCTAAGGAAAATCGACAATAATTCTATCTTAGACCTAACATTCCTTAGTCATAAATCATAATTTTATAAATATGTTTTCTAGAATTAATTTTAAAATATACTCTGATTTTTATATTATATTGATAACCATGGATTACTTTTAAAAATAAAATGGAATCATCTTTTCATATACTTAATGAGGTACTTCTTTCAAAAATACGAAGTGAATTTTTTCTTTTATCTTATACGACATGAATGGATTTCCCCACCATCCTGACCCCTCAATACATTTAAGATACAATAACATATTTCATAGACTATTTAAAAAAAATAAATTCCATTATTTTTTGTATGTATTTTTCTCTTTGAAAATTGATTTTAAAATGAATTATAATTTTTCATCTAGAATCTTTGAAAATACTTGTCAATAGTATTTCTATTCATAAACAACAACAACCTTTAGTGTTTCATATGATTTACTATGGATGAGATCCAATAATAAAATTAATTTTCTTTCTATAGATATTATATTACAATGATATATTTATAAAACCGATATGTATAAGTTTTGTTATTATTAGATGAAATATTGAACATGTTTTATTTGGATGGGTTATGATATGATGACTTGATGTACATTTTATGAACTTCTGGAACAAATTTATAGTGTTCCATTATGGTGGGGGGGGGGGGGTGGATCACCAATATCTCCCTCTATTTAATTGGTTAAATTATTAGATCTCATGAGATAGTTATGGAAGACAAGTTTATGTGCTCGATCTATTATGATAAATTAGTAAAAGTGCATGATCTGTTACGGGGATCAATTGATGTTCTAAATCATCTATGAGAAATAGGTGTTGGGGCCTAATCTAATAGTCTTTGTAGTAAATTATGACATATAAAAGCGTTTCTATACAATAATGGTTCCACCCAAATTTTTGTCAGGAAATTATTCTTCATGACTAAATTTTGATGATTTCCCATTCTTATGATTCATTTATGTGCAACTGAAAAATATTTATTCCATACATAATGTTTATGATTTTTTTATAATGGTTGTGAAATATGTCTATTTTTATCATGATTATATACCCTTTTGATTATTTTATTCATTTATATTATTATTTATTAATGTCTCTCATGATTACCCTTACTAAGAAACAAATATTTCTCTTTATTAGGATTATTTTCAAAGGGGATTGAATAAATATTTATATATGGTATGTATCTTATGAGTAAAAATTGGAATGTATCTGTTGGAGATATTAAAAGTCACCAATGAAATAAGAATATTATTTACATATTCTCCAAAGACACTAAAACGTTTTTTCCTTGAACATGGGTTTTTAAATTAATTAAATATTCATATAAAAATAACTAATATTTATATTTGCAATTCTAGAGCCTTTATAGTCGGTGTTAGAGAAGGGTTTTCTCAATCCTTAGAGACATGGATTATAATACTTTGGGGAATAACTAGTTGATGAGTGTAAGTATAAGATGAAAAACTAATGTTTTGAAAATTAACATGTATAAACTTTTAAAAACTGAAGGTGCCAATAATTTAGAAGTTTGAATGAGGGTTTTTGAATACTATGATTTATATTTCATGATTATGTGATACATCACATAGATTACTAAAGAACAATTATTACAATTTATGACTTGTTTTAGTTAGTGGTTAGAACCTAAAGAAATAATTATAATACATATATGGAAAGACAATGAAATTATTTTACTCCTAAAGACCCAAATGTTATGTGACATAGAGTTGAAAAATATCATTTTTATATTCAAAAATAATTCTAATGATACTAGTCACATTATGATTCAAAATAAGGAATGTAGGTAACAACATTCTATTGAGTCCATAATGAGGAAATGTCTACATTATTTCAGTGGATACAAAAATACATTCTTTATTGAGAAATGGATCATCGCTATGTAAATGATATTTTACATTCTCTACTGAATAGAGTAAGAAAAGATAATTTTGTCCCCCTATCATTTAGAAAGTGATGTAGATCATTGCTGTACGCAAATCATGAATAATAAAAAATGAGAATAAATCGATGTCATCGAATTGGATGAAAATAGGATATTGTTTTCAACATGTAATTTACATGTATTCATTATAATAAAATGTAAAAATAATACCTTGAACTAATGAAGAAATATGAGGAATTTGTTGGTACATATGATGTAATCTTTACATGACTTTTGAGGTAATCTTTTAGTATTATTGTAAATCCTAAATGTAAATACAAATGATTAATTAGTGGATTATGATTGTGTATCTAAACCGAATTAAACGTAAGATAAATCTATAGATATTATGAAATAAATCTATTTTATATCAAGGTGGAAATGTAAATCTAATTTTACCTTTATTAACTTTTTTATAATAAATGGAAGATCAAATATTAAGTAAATAGATATAAATTACTCTGTAAAATGAAATTTCATCCACATACATTCTAATAATGTACAAACAATCAAAAATAGTTTTTTTTAATTGAACTAGTAGTTGAATTAAATATAGAAGGGTCGTTAATAAACACCATAAATTTCAAAAGTTGATGAAAATGTTTGAAGATGAAGTGGAATAAATAAATATTCAAAGAAATGCACTATCCACAATCTAATTAATTAAATGTTTTGAATATTTTAATTATTCCCACTAGAGAATTCATTCAAATATTGTTGAGAATTTTTATTAATAAACTCTTATAACTAAGGTAAAGGGAAATTAATTCATGATAAAAATAGTTGAAGTGAATCATGATAATTAGGAAACACATATCCCCTACACTATGGTTGGGTATTTTAGGTTGATGTCATTATGAATGCATCATACAAATATTTTATTTTTAGACATTTTGTGAATTTTTGTAATGACCCAAAATTTTTAATTATATATGATTCTTAATTTTGCGTGTTATTTTATTTTATACTCAAAAAAACTATATCATTTAATTAATGAAGTGGGTATAATTAAATTGAGACTATTGGGTTTAGGCTGTAATATGACCGTTGGAAACAACAATATTAACGTTGTGTTTTTATAAATATAGTAATCTTGGATATTTAAGACCAAAAGAAGATTGAATGGCCTCATCTATTAGACTCGAGCCATATGAAGCCCATCTGTCGGAGCTTGGGAAGGTGGTAGCATCACTAGACATTGCTCTGGATAGAGCCAAAGCCTAACTTCAATGTATGAAACTCATAAGGAATCGCTTAAGGGAGAAGTTCAAGCTGATAGAAATCACTACTCGGGCAATGTTGTCTGAGCCACCCCAATATTCTATCACCATAGCACACCTTACACTTCGGCCCTATGCTGGTGTTATAATGGGCTATGTAATGAGACCTTAGCTGCATTGTGTAATCTGTTTATATAAATAAAATTGTTATTTCTTATTATGGAAAAGTTTGTGAATTTACAATATCTGGATAAATATATGATGTGTATTATTGATAAATTTAGGAAAAAATAGTTATTTTAAAATATTTTTTTATTCATTAAATAATTAATAATGAGAAATGATTTTAAAAAAATGGTCTTCTATAGTTGTGATCGGTGATAAAGTTAGAGTTTAATAAGATCAACATGTTTTTTAGTGAATAGTAATGTAGGAATAGTAACCTAAACATATGAATAGTAATGAATAGTAATGAATAGTAATTTTACCAAAAAAAGGAAACATCACCCATGAATGTATAAATACATTTTAGACATCTTAAAATTGAATAAACAATATTAGTTTAAGTTTTGTTATTTTTGTTTGTCATAAATATTTTATTTACAATTTTATAATTAATTTAATAATTTAAAATGGATATTTATTTTCATAATATTTAATCATAAATTGTAACTCTATTGTCTTATGGAAATACGATATTTTATGGGACCTTGATTACTTTTTATGGTGTTACAAAATGAGTTATAGTTTTAAAGTTGAATTTCTGGAATAAATAGTTATTTTATTTAACAATTAAATTAAAAATATTTAGAAAATTATTTTCATAAAATGGACTTCATTTTTGAATTCAAAGCATTGATTTGAGGGTAGGGTGATGTTTTTTGGAAATTTTTGAATTAGTTTATTATTAGTGAATAGTAAAAAATTCAGTTTCAGTTTCGGGTGTTTAATGACATCATTAGTGATGTAATAATGATGTATACATTCCGGTCGACTTATGAATAGTGAGATATGATATGAGGTGTCACAATTGCCCAATACCATGGGAAAATACCATGGGAAAGCCAAAGGTTTTTCAATTACCACCGATGAGGTGTCACTAGGAAATTAATAATTTATTCACCAACTTTTCCTATAAATACCAAGCCATTTCCCTCATTAATTTCATTCTAAAATCATCCTCAATGATGTTCTGGTCACCTTACCTCGCAAAAAGTCCTCCCAAGGTTCCCTCAATCCTCCCAAGATCCCGACCATCATGCTTTCAAAGATTCTCTTCAAGGTAAGGGATCATTTCACCCTCCTCTTTTAAAGCCATGACTTCCTTTATATTGTGTCTTCTTGTTTTCATATCTTTATGTTGAGGGTATGTTCTTATATGATTTCATTACAGTCCATTTCATGTATAATTTTTTAGGGAACATTTTTTCTCTCATCAATTTATTTTCTGAATTTTTATGTGACACCGTTAGGCTGCCAGAATTTTTGTAAAAGAAATCACATCTTCTCTTTTTCTTCGAGTTTCATTTTCAAATGGTATTTCGTTTAAATATCCATACCATGATATTATTTATTTTTATTATATACTCATACTATATTATGAGTTATTTATGAGTGGGTGACTCCTTTCCCGTCTCTTTTCAATTTTTTCTAAAACCATGTTATACAGCCGTTATGCTGTAGAATATTCATCTCAAAATCTCTCTCTTTTTCTCAAGAAATTATCTTGTATTATTTATGTGAATACCCAACTATATTTTCATATCTAGGGGTATTCATCAATACATAAAATTGATTTATTTTATTCTGGAATTTACAAACAAATAACCTTGACTCCCTTTCCATGGGTTATAAATGACTTAATGATCATGTTTTTAAGAACTTTTAAAACGTCACAATTTATAAATGAAACTCATTTATTTTAATCTCCATGGTTTATTTATGAAATTTTTTATTATGATAAATGTGGCTCACCTGAAAGTAATGACATATTAAAGGTTCACCCTGGTAGCTCTCTAATTCATTGGTTAAAGAATTAATCTCTAGAGATAACAAGTTTCATGATACCTTGGTGAATAACCATGGTAATTTTTATGACACATCGAGGATAAAACATGGTCATATTTTCATGTATGTATGAATGAAATGTCTTAGTAACATATTCATTCATCCTTATTTCTTGCAATTTCATCTAGTTTGGTCCTTTCCCCTCTATTTTCATCATTCCATTTGATAGAGAATATTTTCCAATAGTTCTACTGGGATTCTCATTATTTGAGGTCAATGTGGTGGTGTCACGACATCCTTGAGTAGATTAAGATCTTGTGATACAAGTAATAGGAGGAACATTATGTGATATGTTCTTGTGAATGTATCATTGAAACCTTTTTCAGATAGTATTTTCTTCATTCCTCATTGTTGGGCACCTTGCAGGAGGGGTTCGGTTTTTTTTTATTTGTGGATTTTTGTTATTTCGGATTAAGAAATGTTATTAATAATTTAAATGAAACCAAAAGGGGAAGAGGGATTTATTTATCATGACCTTTCAGTTTTTTAATTTTTATTAGGATATTATGATTATAATAGATAAATTTACCACAAAAAATTGTGGTTTTGGGTGTATTTTCTTATGAAGAGTATGTGAATTTTGTTTTTTTGTAGATCTGTATTGTTTGGTATCACCCAATAAAGGAAATTGGATAGTCACATAAACCTGGATAATTAATGGAGTTCTTAGGAGCAGATATTTCTGTGATAATCCCAGAACTAAAAAAGTGGAATTAAATAAGTAATTCCTTGTTAAATATAAAAATTGTGTTTTTTTACTTAGTACATAGGGTGATGTGATATGTTGGATTTCCAAATTTCATTCTATAGTTTGGTTGTGAGACCAGATGTGTTTTTTGTGTTTGTTTGGGTGGTATAATGGAATCCCATGTTGAGAGACAGATTTATTATGTAATGGATAATAAGTGGTGTGCATTGGATCTTTTAAACTGGTCATCCAATAATGTTTTCTCAGTTGGGAATGTGAGTTGGGGGGTTGGATCTGTTGGTGCATGACCTGAGCAGGATGAATTTGAAGAAGGACACTAGTGTTTGGTATTGAAAATTATCCTAGAATTTCTCCAGGAGTAACATGTAGAAATTTTCACCCTATATTTAGAGATTAATATATGTTATAGTATGAATGAGTGTTAAAGATATAAGGAATTTTATTCACCCTTAGTTTAATAGGGATCTTCAGATTTTGAGAAATTTATTTCTTATTGTGTGTTTCTGTTTAGAAGTTACTCGTGTAGTGGTTGAACATATAAATGACATAATTAATAAAGAATGAAATTAGTGGAATAAATTGGATGGTAATGTGAAATAGGTTTTGTGGCTTATTTTATGGTGTTGGAAATTTAGTGGTAGTAACAATGGTGTTATTTATGAGAATTTCACAATATGGGTACCCATTAGTTACGCTTGAGTGGTTGGTATCATTCATTCATATACATTTATTTTCCTTGTAAATTTTATATGAACCCCACCATGGTTGATAAAGTTGTTCCATGAACCCCCTTCATTATAGGGGAGGTTTTAGTTATTAAACATCCCTGTAAGAGAATGGATGGTTAACCACACACCCTTCCCCAATACCTCTTCCATGTGGTGATAATTTAATATTCTTCATGAAGGATTCAATTTATGGAATAGATGACAACATGTGGGTTGTGATGTGTTTTCTGGCTTAAGTGTCTATGTGAGGGACAATATGTGGTTTGTGTCAAAGGTGGATTTGGGTGGGATGTGATGTGGTTTTTGGCTCAGGTGTCTATGGGAAGTATGTAATGTAGTTTGTGTCCTAGGTGTATGTGGGTGGGATGTGATGTGGTTTGTGGATTAGGTGTATATGGGAGGGATGTTATGTTATTTTTGGTCCAAGTGTCTATATATATAATTTTATGTGGTTTGTGTCTCATGTCATAGAAGGTGGGATAGAATGTGGTTGGTGGCTCATGAATCTTTGGCGAGGTTGTGACATAATACATTTGAAATTGGTGGGAGTGTGAGGACATTTTCCATTAGGAAAGAGAATATAACTTATGGGAAGTGGTGCAGGGTACCCTTTAATTAATATTCAATACATTCCTATACCTAACATTAATTATTTGGTGATCATTCCTTGGTATGGATGTCATGGTTTATATATATTCTAAGCATTTTTTAGTTCTGTTTTTTTCTCACTGGGAAATTAGTATTATTCTTTCACATGTGCATGAGAGACCTTGGTTTTTATTTGGAGTATAATTTTATTCTCACCATATGTATATAAAACGATATTCAGGCTTCCAGGAGTCTTTCATGGGATGTGTTGGAACTATTTAGTTTCAGTTTTGGATAGTTCTTATGTCACCACATAGCCTGAATTTTGGTATTAACATAGATAATTTTGTACTTGTAACCGTTCTATTGTAATCATGCATGTGGGATGGATTTTGTATTTCCTTCATATGTCCTCAAGTTGTTTTTTTGGTTGTACCACCATATATACCATCCTTGTTTAAAAACAATTTAATGCCTCTCATGCTGTGAGATTTATATATCCATGGGGATAGTATCCAAACTGTGGCCTATAGGCAGCTAGACATAGGGGTCATTATCTCCCTTTCTCCATTTCCTAACTATGAGGGGAATGTTTTGCAGGGGTCATGAAAAATGGTATTAGAGGCTGATGTTTGAGAGATAGAATGGAGTTTGGAGTTCAAAGCAATGTTTATTGTAGGGGGTGGTAGGAAAATAGTATTAGGTGATCTTGGTGAGATTCATAGGCAAGGGAAGACTAGTTAGGTCACTGGATTTTAAGGCCCACATGTTCTGATGGAAGGACTCATAGCCTACCAAATAACCTAGAGGTGCTACACCATTTTAAAGGTATAGAACCTAGGAAATCTACATTCAAAATAATGACTTCTATTATTATGTGAATTAGGTTATTTAGGGTATTTAATAATGAATATAAAATGAGTTTAATGAGTTAAAAATAATCCTAAATGAAAATTCCATACAACTCATGCTTTGGAACACTTTGATTACATTTAACCTATGGATCCTCATCATCACTGGTGTGTGGATCAGGGATTTGATGATCATCATGCTGATCTATTTTATGGAATAAGGGTTGATATAGTTGAGGAGATGACCTATCGTAGAGGACAGTGCGTGATTTCCAGTGGTAGGATTTGGTAAAGTATGAGTGTAGTGTTTCTAAAATGGAAACAGTGATACAATTTTTAGATTTTAAAATCACCTTCAGTTGATTAGGTAATTGATATAATATTGGGTTCCTTTGGATGTTATATTGATGCAAGGATTTCTAAATCTATAGTGGGCGATTTATCTAGGGGAGGGGAAGTAAGCATAAGTTTTCATGGTCGACTTTGAGAAGGAATTATGAGTAGTGTTAATTTTATCGTCTTTTAATTTTTTGAAGATGTAGGAGATACCATCCCTTTTTTAGGGTAGTATGTCATTGTGAGAGCTCATGATCAAGTTCAAATACCACCATAGTTTTTTACGAGAACTATTTCTGGATGTGAAGTCTCATGCAAGACGCCTTGAGGTGGCAATCCATCCTTTGATCCAATATGTGGTTCACCCTTTTACATTTTCGACGTGTATGGAAGTTGAGAAGAAGGTAGATATGATCGAGTTTATTCACTCATGAGGTGTTCTTCCATGATAGGGTATTCATTAGTGTTCTTCAAGAGGAAGGTATACCTGTGTTAGGTGTAAGGTGCCAAGACCTATGAGGTTTCGACCAGAAGGGAGTCAACCCAAATAGTTCAATTTTTTAAATTTTGGTCCTCATTACCATCATTTGGACTTGGTTATGTGTTTTTTATTTTTTTAGTTCATATCCATATTTTGAACTATTGTCCAGCCTCTGTTCTAGATTATTATGGTTGAGGTGGATAGTTTCAGTACCAACCTCAACTATAGTTGATTGTGAGACCATTTCAGTTGTAGGGGAAGTAGGAGTTTTCTCCATTAAAGGTATATAGATTAGGTAGAGTACAACCTCATGATTTTCCTCATGTTCAGGGGCCTCAAACATAACATGGTTGTTGAGTTGGTCTTTATTAAAGGGGGAGTAGATTTTGGTGTGGTCAATTGCATATGGTGAGGGAAGTTGTTCGAGTAGGTCCAGAGATCATTATAGGTACAATCAGTTTACCCTTTATTATGTATTTTTGATTAAATATTATCACACTCCATTTTTCATATTTTCTAGACCATTCTCTATAACTATATGTAGATAGACTTCCTATGTCCCTGGTGTTGAGCACGCTAGTCGTAGGCCAGAATAGATTGTTTGATGTGTGTTAGGGATGTATACTGATGTTTGGACCACATCGGTTCCATGAGGATCATTTCGTTCTATAGATGAATCCATAATATTTCATCATTTTCATTTAATAATTGTATTATTCACATTCCATTATCAATTTTTTCCTGAGGAGAGTTTTATTTTTGGATATAGATACCCAATGTTCGACTTTCATTGGAGAGTAGAGTTTTCAGGTGTCCCTTCAATGTGTAGAGCCTCTTATTTCCTTTTTAGAAGATATATAAGTGGTATAGGAGGATGATAAGGCAATAGAGGTTCCCAGGTTCATTATAGAGTTCCTGGACATTTTCCTCTAAGTGGTTGTGATGCTACCCACTCGACATGAAGTTAAGTTCTGTATATATTTTTCACCAATTGCTTCCTGAATTCTAATGTATCCTTATCAAAAGGAATTCTATTATATATTGGATATTGGGATTTAGAGAGACTATCTGATGAAGAAAGATTTTATTTAGGATAGTGTGTCACTGTTGGGTTCTCCTGCATTGTTTTCCATGAAGGTGGATGGTAGTTTGAGGTTCTGTATAGACAACAAGATGTTTAACCAAGTATTGGTCAAGAATTGTTTACCTCATCCAATTGTAGATGATTTTTTTCACAAACATAGTTCGGAGAGTAGGTTTTCAATGATTGATTCGTGGTCTATATAACTCTATTTGTGGGTGACGTATATTGATATCATGAAGACATCCTTCAGGTGTAGGTTTGGGCACTTCGAGTTTGTAGTCATTCCATTCGGAGTTACAAATGCACCATCTATGTTCATTGGGCCTATGAAAATGGTAATCCATGATTTATTAAATATGTTCATCATCATTTTATTTTATGATATATTAATCTACTTGAAGCTAGAGGAGGAACATGTCGAGCATCTCAGAACTATATTGAAGACTATTCAACACCTCTTGATTTATTGAACTTTATCCATGTGTATGTTCCAGACATGAGAGGTTCATTTAATCAGGCATGTATTGTCCCGGAAGGTTGTATCAGTAGAACCATTGATTCTTTATGTTAGTTTTTCTTGGGTATAACCAAATAATGTGGTATAGGATTATAGTTTTCTTGTTCTCACAGACTATTATAGAAGGTTTTTATCACATTTATCTTGATTTACATCACCATTGATAGCTTTAACCTTGAAAGACCAATATTTTTTGTGGAGTGAGAGGTGTCATGCAATGCTTGGCTACCTGAAGGATATTTGTTTAGTGTTCCATTACATCAGTTTCTTGAGGAAGGGGTGATGTTTGAGGTGTTCTCTAATACATCCCATCTGAGATTAGGGTGAATCTTGATGAATATTTGAGAAGTTATATCTTATAGTTCCAAGAAGTATGTCCCCAAAATTGTTACTATACCAAAAATGATCTAGAGCTAGTGGTCGTCATTATTACGTTGAATTTTTGGTGGAACTAACACATTTGGGGAAATTTTGTAGACATCATAAATCGAAAGATTTTGAGGAATATCTTTTCTTAGTGAGATTTGAAATTGCGATAGTGGAGGTGGATCAGGTTTTATCACGAATAAAATTATGATATCTCTTTCACCTCTGGAAAGGGGAGTTCCTTGGTCGATGATTTATGTATGATGTCATGGATGGAGGTTGTTCAGGAAACTACATATTTTTGGAGAGCGATGGAGGAGTTGGATGGTTTTCACATTGTTGCCGGAGTGGATGGTTATAGGGGTTATTTATTTTGGATAATATATTATTATTTTATAATTTAGTAGGTGTAAGAGTCTTAGTGGGGGGAAATAGAGGTGGAGGTGTTGTGTGATGATATTGGTGATAGTGATACTCTAGATAGATGGTCAGAGGATGTTAGGATTCAGATTTTATTTAGTTTGAAGTTGTTTTCCTAGTGAAAATTTCTATGAGAGTCTATTGTGTGTTTCATATATCACCATTACTAGTACAATTAAGAGTTTTTAAGATGAATAATTTCTTGGGGATGCAGTTTTGGTGGCCTTTGATTAGGTGTGAATTGATGGAGTTTGTGGCATAGTGTTTCGTCTTCCAGTAGGTAAAAGTCGAGCATCGTGTTCCTAGTGATTTTTTGTAGCCCTTTGGTGTTCTTGAGATAATGAGGGATTGAATATCAATATATTTTGTCATATGAATACCCAAATCCCAAGGAGGATGCAATGCTATCTAGGTAGCAGCAGATCATCTGATGAAATTGGATCACATCTTAGCAATCAAGGGGTTGGGTACCGTGGATGCCTTGGAAAAATGGTATGTGGGTGAGGTGGTGTGGAAAAATGGAGTAATAATATCAATTGTCTCATATCAAGAAACAAAATTTACCACATGTGTCTAGATGGTATTGCATTATTTTCCCCCAGTTACGCCTCATCACTACCTCCCACACTCCGAGAGATGGGAAGACAGAATAGACTATAAATACAATGGATGACATGTTACCAAAATGCATCATTGAAATTGGATGATCATTGGTATGATACCTTCCCCTGGTAGTGTTATCTTAATATAATATCTATCACTCTTCCATTGACATGGATTCATTTCATGTTTCATATAGAGGAGAGTTTCATTCACTATTATGCTGGATGAAGGTTTGGGAGATAGTTGTTCTTGGTCCCGAGGTAGTGCAAAGCATGATAGAGAAGGTTTTTCTTGTTCATGGGATGATTAAGGTAGATAAGGATAGGTATAACTTGTATTCTAAACGTAGGGTGGGGGATTTGTTGTTTGTCGTTAGGGAATATGTGTTCTTAGATGTTTCCACTCAACATGGGATATAGAGGTTTAACTTTGGGATTAAGCTTTCTCACGCATTTTTTGGACCCTCTGTGGTGTTGCAGTGAGTTGTTAAGGTGTCATACTTGTTGGAATAACAACTGTATTTGGGTAGAACCCCTAATTTTTTCCACATCTCTTAGATCCATCGGTATCTAAAAAATGACTCGCATGTTCTTGATTAAGAATAGATGGATATATTGGACGACGTGACATTCATCGAATGGTGAGTAGAAATCTAGGATCATCAAGAGAAGGTGTTTTGTGGGAGGATGATTCCCTTGGATTTTGTGTTGTAGAGGCATGGTGGTCAGGAGGAGCATACATGGTAGTGAGAAAAGTACATTCAGGACTAGTACACGGTGTTTTGTTGAGTGTTTCCTTGCTCTGTTTTGTTTGAAATGTAATGTTTTATCAATTTTTTTTAAGAAGAGATATGTTCCATTGGTTTGTGATGTGTGTTCAATGTTATATGAAATAATTTTATAATGTATGAATAGGGATAACCTAATTTCTAATTTAGATTCATTAATTGAGATGCGATTATATCCATGCAGGTCAGTCAATGACACCCAAAGCAGAAATTTTCTTGACATGGATTATTAGATTCTTGGATTAATGTGTTTGGGATAGTGTGGTCAGTTGGTTTCTCATTGGATGTGTGTCAGTGTGGTTATATGAGATGAGGTGTTGTGTGGTAGTAGTGATGAGGTGGTACAATGTGTTTTTGGTTTTCTAGTTTGTAATTCATTTATCATTGTAATGTTTTAGGTATGATAGGATCCTTGAGAGGTATCATGCATGTTGGTTTTTAAAAACCATTTTTAAATGGGTTTGGTTTTGGATTAGAGAGGGAGCGAATCATTTGACATTTTTCTAATGTAATAGTCTGTGCCCTCCTAGGTAATTAATTATCTTGTTTTGGTTTTCAGATATTTTCAGAGGAGGTTCAGAAGATATTGGAGATGTTTTGTTTCATGAAGATTGAAGATGGGGGATAACACATCATGTAACTATATTACATGATCTGAAATCTTATTTAACTACTTGTATAGTTTGGATTATGGCGTGAAATGTTTTGGGGTCAAAAAAACAAAATTATTTGAGACACGATGGGTTTTTTGTGGTACTCAATCACAGGGCATTACACGGTGTGAAAAGGGATTACCTATTATGTAATACCCCTCTACTGTAACTTTTATGTGTTTTCCATCTTCTCATATTGTCAGTCCCAACAGAATCACTGACCCTTATTTGACGCTTGGAGACTTAGTGACCCCCATCATCTTTTTAAGGATTCTTTAATCAAGGATTGACTCATATCATCCTTCCATCGATCTGTATAAATCCATTTTCAATATTTTTTTTCTTCATCTGTTATTACGATTTCATCCAGATTTTTCTCCTTCCCATTCAATTTCATATTTACATGGAATAGATAATATTATCTTATAGTTCCAATGGGGTTCTATTATTTTTTTGTTGATGCGGCGGTGTCAGAACATTCTGCTGTTTTGTAGGAGAGGTAATCCAAGGATTGTTAGGTGATTTATTCTTGTGAGATGATCATTGAATCCCGTTAAAGGTAGGATTTAATTCATTCCACCTTGTTTTGTATCATTTAGGAGGGAATCCATTGTGTTTTTGTATGGATTTTGGTTGTTCTAGTTTAATAATTGAAAAAAATCAGTTAAATGAAATTTAAAGGGGTATATGGATTCGTTTTTCATGCCCTTGTAGTTTTGATATTATGATTACGACATTGTTACTATACAGGCTAAATGACCTACTAAAAAGTATGGTTGTTGATTGATTTTATTAGGCTGAGTATGTGTGTTTTAGTAGTTATTTGATTAATATTTTTTTGTATAACTCAAAATTGAAATCGATTAGACACATAAATCCATATAATAAATTGATTCCCTTGGATCATACAATTTTTTGATAACCACTGAATTATGAAATTGGAATTAAATAATGTATTTTTTGTAAAATTTGGAAATTTTGTTCTTCCTAATTATATGGGGTGATGTGATTTGTGGGTTTTCTCTATTTTGTGATATAGTTTATCTGTGATACCATTTTCGTTCTATAGTATTACATGGGAGTGTAATGGAATCATAGGTTCATAGATTGATAGATTGTGGAATAGATGAGAAGCGTTGTGCAGCGGGTATGTGAAACTGGTTGTGTGGTCATGTGTTATGAGTCGGGGGTTTGACTTAGGGGTTTGTTTTTTTGGTATTTGAACATTATGAGATGAGTTTGTATATGGACAATAGTGTTTGGTATTGGAAATTTGGAAAGTGTTTCACCATGAGTAACATGAGAAATGTTTCACCCCATATATAGAGATCTATATATGTTATATTATGAATGGTTGTTAAATGTAGAGGGAATGTGATGTCCCCTTAGCTTATTAAGGTTCTTCATATCCTAAGAACATTTTTTCTTATTTTGTGTTTTTATTAGTAATTTAATGGGTAGTGGTGCAATAGATAACTGACTTGTTAAATAAAAATAAAATTGGTTAAATAAATTTGTTTGGAATGCTAAATTAATTGTGGGGATAGTTTTATGGTGTTGTGCATTTAAAGGTAGCGGAAAAGGTGTATGTTGTGAGATGTTCTTTATTTGGTAACCCATAAGTTGGGATTGAGTAGTTGTTGTCATATATTAAAATACATAAATTTTCTGTGTGAATTATACACACACCCCACCCAAGTAGAGCACTAGGTTCTGAGAGCCCCCATAATCATGGGAGAGGGTTTCTTTCTCAAACATCCCAGTTGAAGGATGTATGGATTGCCACCCACTATTCCATTATCCCTCTTTGAGGTGGTGATACCCAAAGATTCTTTAGGAAAGTTGTGGGTTGCTGCTCAGGTGTCTGCTTGGAGGATGTGGTTTTTAATGGACCATGTTTCTATGGGTGGGATGGGATATGGTTTTCGGTCTATGTGTCTCTAGGTGGGATGTGATGTGGGTTGTCACTTAGGTGTATGTGGGAGCGATGTGATTTGATTTGGTTCCAATGAGTCATTGGTTGGGATGAGATGTGTTTTATATCCCATGTGTATATAGGAGGGATGTGATGTGGTTTGTAGCCCGGGTTTTTGTAGGTGGGATGTGATGTGGTTTGTGGACCATGTGTTTATGGGCTGGATGAGAAATGTTTTATGGACTAGGTGTGTGCGGGTTGGTTGTGAAGTAGTATTACTAGATTAGGTGGGTGCATGAGGTTTTTTAATTATGAAAGAGTTTATAATGAGTGGAAGTTGTGGGTGAAACACAATCATTGATGTTCATTATATTACATTACATGACTTATTTTATTTGGTGAGCATGTCTTGGGGTTGTTGGGATGGTCTATATACTTACTTGGTGATGGTTGGTTTTATCGTTTTCTCATGGGGGCATTAGTATTCTTCTTTGGCATGAGTGTGGTAGTCGTTGGTTTTCCTACATTTTATAATCGTATGCTAATCCTATGTATATAATAATTTTTTTTTGGATTATAATAGGATTTCATGTGCTAAGCTGGACGTTACATTTTTGGGATTGTGATAGTCAATGTGTCGTTGCATAGCATTACAATTTTTATTTACATGGAGACTTTTGTACTTGAAATAGTTCTATTTTAAATCATGCCTGTGTAAAGGTTTTTGGATTTCATTCAAATATGTTATGGTGTTTTTTTGTAAATCATCCATCATATTTTCCAATATTGTTAAAAAAAATTAATGCCTTCAATGTTCTAATATCTATATACCTTTGGTGGTAGTCACCAACTCAGGGCCTACTAGAGGGAATACTCATGTTTCATTGTCACACATTCTCTATTGTCATCCTAGTAGGGGAATCATTCAAGTGATGGGTTCATGAGAAATTAGTTCCTCACACTCCCATGTTTCACATGAATCAATACCTTATTTCAGTTGAACTTGATTCAATGGTATAGAATTTCCATCATGAAAATTTAACTAAAAATAAATTATTTTAACAATCTAATCAGTTCGGGAAAAATTTGGTTTAACATCAAGGTATTCTTTATTCATGATATTATATGAGACATAGAGATAATTTATGACCTATGAAACATGATCCCATTATGAATGTAATTAAACTGGGGTGGAAACACAAAATACTATGCCAAATTCCCAATCTATTTAATAATATCAAATTTACCTACATATCATAGAGCAAACATTTCTAATTTGATTAGTCTTCAATGACCCAAATGAGTTGAAACTCTAAAGAAACGTATTCATAAACTGAAAACTATTAATGTAATTGATGAAAATCATTATTGGATTTATATTGGTTTAGATTCAATACTGTTAATTGATGTTTTTTCTAAATCATCAATTCAATATCTCGCTCGAAACTAGTACAAATCATGGATATTGCACTAATCTATATCCATAATAATAGTTATTTACATGGGAATCCATAAAAGTCCTAAATTATCTCTATCCTAATGTTTTTTTGGAAAATGTATTTATCATAAAACAACTATCACAAAATGGCTATTCCTAGATACACTAATGTCAATTATGCATGAAAAAATAATGTCTTCAATAATCCTTATATATCATTCAATCCAATCATCAATCTGTGGATGATATGTTATTCTCATACAAACTTGAAATATTATCCCCTCCTAGAGGAATCTCCAAAAATGGTATGTGAATCAGGGATACCTATTTGAAAATATAACATATGGAGAAACACGTAATTTGATGGTCTTGAAGACAAATAGGCTTGTAAAGTCCCCTAAATTGGTTATATCATGAATTGGTGTGATATAAACTTCTTTTATCATCCAATCAATCACTATAAATATTGAATACTTCATGTGAAGGTCATGAGGCATCCCAACTAGAAAATCTATCAAAATATTATCTCGCATCCATGTTAGTATAGGATGTGGCTGAACAAAATATAATAAAATATATTTCCCATCCATGAGCTATTGATAGATATGACAATAAAAAAATAAACAATATTTTTTTACATACATACCCTCCATAATTTTCAACACATATCATATAAAACTCTTCATGGTTCATAAATGTACCGCCTACTTGGAAGTACAAACCCCCCCCCCCCCATAAAATGTCTTCTTCTAGAGAATGATACATTATGCCAATTGTAAAATCATAAAACATCCTCAGAATACAAACACCATTCAATTATGGTAACCCCAAAAAAAATTGGGTCCCTAATTCTTATATAACTCAACATTGATCTTCATCTCAAGAAGAATCATCTCAATTATAGAGGAGTTTAATTGTACCATTCCCTATAAGAATTGGTGTATCAACCCGTTGAAAACCCAAAATCATATCAGTTTATAGATCTATTAGATTATATTATTATAATGACTCATTCATTGATTGATTAACAATTTATACTCGTGGTCGTATTAATGAAATTACCCACAATATGGTAGCAGGAATTATCAACGTCAAAATATTTATGGTACTACACCCATCAGAACTAATATAGCATCAAATTATTGTTAAAGAATATATAAAATAAGATTTTGTTAATGTTTTATATGGTATAACATTAATGAAAATTTAATGTTACCAAAAAATCACAGTATGAATCATGTTTTTAGTTCATGATCATGTGTATGATAATTCTTTTCTTGGGGTGTAAGATTTTAGGAACGATAGGCAATCACATGATCACCATGTATAAGAACATGACAAAAAACTGAACCTGATGGGTCCCAAAAGAGAACATCTCCCAACTCAACATACCGATGAGTCTTTATTATGTTAGAACTAAAGAGGTATGTTAGCGTATAAAATTAATTCATACATTTCAACACAAAAATAAATAATACTCCCTTCTATGTGAGAGAAGTTATAGGATGATCCATCCTTGAGGAAGCTTTGATAAACATTTGGTAATATCTCACTAATACAAAAAAGATCAAAATTTTGAAAACAATTCAAATTTGTTTCGATTTCATAACTTACTTCAAGTTCATAGGATATATTGAGATACCATGTATTGATACCTCATTTCCCAAGAAAATCACATCCCATTAAAAAAATACATTTTGATATCTTGAGTTAATGTTGTTAATATAAAAAATATTTTGATCTCATATCATAATATGAACATGATCTTTCTAAATTTTGGAATATATAAACGTGTCATCCAGAAACAAAACAATGGAAAAATCGAGAAACTCATGGAATATCCTATTCATATGTTTTGTGGAAACTAAAAGAGAATTGTTTAGAACAAACTGAATAAAAATTTATTCATAATGGTCATATATACTCTTGATTAAGGTATTTGGAATATAAGACTCATTAATTATCTATGTATGGTAAAAAAAAATATTAATCATGGAGAACCTCACAACCACACTAAAATAGTCAAATAAATCAAAAAAATGAGGTATTGGGTTTTTAAACCTTATAGTTACTCAAATGAGCTTTTGGTAATCAATACCAAGGTGAAATGTACCATCACCAATCTTCGAGAAAATTATGATTCACCAAACATGGATATACATACAAGTGAATAAATCCTTTAACCAAAAAGTACTGCAACTGGTTTTTTCATCACATTAAATTTATCAAATGTCACAAAATAAGTCCAATTAGTGTTAGGCTAGGAAAATTATACTAATTCATCAGATAACACTATAACACTTACTAATGGAACAATATAATATATATATATAGAAACATGTTATGATTCTCGATGAATAATAGGGGAATGTTTTACATCACTTATTATTCGTATATATTAAAATAAAATAGTTGTATCAATCAACCCAACTCCAAAAGTGTAGAAACATATCAACCTCGCCTTATGACCCAATCTTCATGGAAAAAATAGTGTATCCCATTAGGAGAAATAATAGATTATTTATGAATATAGAAATTAATTTTGGTATTACATGATAGTAGGAAATATATACTAAGAATAACATAGAAATTTTTCTTATCGTGAACCTTAAAATCCTAGTTCACCTCGATCACTGATAAAGAGAATAAAATAGAGTAGAATCATAGGCCATTATCTCTCTTCATTGAAAGGGTTATTTCAAAAACAATCACATGATACATAATCTATTATTAAATGTTTATATGATTAAAAATTATTTTTTGATCCAAAGTATGAGATGTTCTTTCATAAAGTAATTTTTTCACTAATGATAAAACTAGAGTAATAGTACCCCTCTCTATCATCAGACCCACATAAGCTTCATCTAGAGACTATTATAATAAGAGAATAAGTATAATTTTGTATTCCAAAGGATAAACCCCATATAGTCCTAATGAAAATAATTTCAAAAAACAATGTTTTTCTTATTATGATCTTGTTCCACTAATAAAGGAATAAAATACATGACATAAATTCTACAGGTTACCAATGCAACCCCATGATCCAAAAATATTTAGATCCTCCAAAAAAACTCTATTAGAATTCTTAATCATTTTCTATTGAATGAAATTCCATGGGATATTTCTAGGAACATATGATGATATGGATGATTCTTATCATTTGGATCTACTATGACAACATTCATTCTTCCTCTTTCCATTTAGGAAACTAACAGAACTCCTACTAGGTGTAAAATGGACTCAAATATACCTTGAATTACCTAAAAATCCACCATTAAACATTTATGATCTATCTAATACATCATAATTATAATTGAACATTATTATAAAATACATAGATCTGATGTATTTTTTAAGAACCATAGAGAATATTCAAGACTAAAAATTATCTTTTGTTAATACCTCTATAGAAAACATAAGAAGTCTAGAAAAGTATATTGCATATTGATTCATGGAACTATCTACTAATTTCATACACATAAACATTATATACCTCTCTAAAACCATTAAATCTTATGGAACTTTTATATGAAAAGACATCTAAATTATGTCCACTTCAATACTTTGTGTATCGTCACTATAACTGTTGAATCACACGAGCTCTACTTGGGGTCTTCATTCTTAAAGGTAGCACATTTCACCACTATTGAATAAGGTGTTTCCATGAACTAAAAAAAATATTTTTAACCCAATCATCTATAATATGATGATTAATAGAGCCATGGAATGATAGTGGGTTATGTTAAAAAAACTCATGTGTATGCTCTCTTGATTCTTATATTTGAGGTTCCATTATTGTATCCTGGATGAGAATAGGTGTGGCTACATATCCTAAATAATTCACTACACACACCAAAATTTCAATGAGTTTCTAATTAAATGGTCTTTTTTTACATGGTCCATTGATATCATTCACTTAGAGGCTTCTCAAACATATTTTTGGGTTCATAGTACTACAAAAAATCAATACGAAACATGAAAATATGTGAAAATATATTTAAATCCGAAATGAAATGAATATATATATGAAGATAAATTCTATGAAATATGATTAAAAATTTTAGGATTTAAAACTAATTTTTATCATGTTTTTATAATTGTAAAATTATAATATGTAATTCCTAAGATAAACTTTTCACTAACACTGATGGTGAATTCAGGCTAACTACAATGAGAGTTGGAGAGGAAGTCAATCATTAACTAACATTTAGAACATGAATATCCTACTTTTTTTCTACTAATAAATACCATACTATACACCAAAATCATGTAAATATTATAAACCACCTTTGATATTTTTTCATGAACCGAACTAAAAGCTCTAGTACAATGGTTTTGGATCTTTCACTAACTTGTCCTAAAGGTAATTTCCTCACACCATGGGACAGTTACTAGTACCATCAAATCAATAAATGTTAAGAGGGAGTGATTTAAACTAAATATTGACAAAGAATATATAATAATGAAAGATAATTAAATGAATAATAATTATTAAAAACACTCAATATGGACAAAAATACTACTATAAAAAAGATACGGATCAAATATTTTGCATAACAAAAATAAATTACATGATATAAATCTATAAAATAACTCATAATATTTATGTATTGAGTGGATAACTACACCACCATTCATCACCATCACCCAAGGTCCCAGGATTCGAGAATATATCCCCCCTCTAAGTGGGGATTTCCCTTTTCAAATACCTATAAGTATATAATCTAAAAACACCACATGTAAAAGTTTTTGTGTGAGAAAGTGAAACAATCACGATATAAAAAAAATTTCCATAGAAAATAACCAAATTATCATTTAATTCAAATTAAAAATATAAATGAAAAATCATTTCACAATTATAATTCAATTCATTTTTCAAATAATGTAGATGGAATATATATCTGAAACTATCTGAAGTGAAATTTGCATTAAAATATATGTTATTGAATTAAATATTTTTATAATAATTAGAATTTATTATTAAAAAAATAACAATTCTTATGTTCCATGAGGCTACTCAATTCCAGGATCTAGAGTCGCCGCACTACTCCTTAAATAAATAATGTATCAATGTGTGTGTACATATCCCAGTCGTTCTGGCCATCATGATATAATTAATAAACACCTAATATTGGTTAATCCTATATATGATGGTTTAGTAATATCTATCATCATCAATCCATTTATTGGAATTCAAATTACTAAATTTATTATTCTAATATCCCTCTAAAAAATCAATAATCACTTGTGATATAATCATCCAATTTTGTAGAATATTAAATAAGTTTATCATTCATATTTCAAATATGAAATTTCACATCTCAAAATTACATTTCAATTTTCAAATAAAATAATAGGATTTTATAATGATAATTAAACTCAAAATCAATATTCATTTAATGAAATTTTGGTTAAGAAGAATAACAGTAACACTTCATCAAATAAATTCTCATTTCAATACAACTACTCTCAAATCATCCTAATTTGTCTAATCATTTGAATAATATTTTAATATCACAATTAAAATCATATTAAAATAAAAAAATTACTCCATTCAATGAAATCAATTGTAATTTCATTTTAAATAAGGACATTATTTCATGTGTAGGGAAAATTCAATCAAAATCATCTACCATTAGTCAAAAAATCATTATAAATCATGGAAAGGGGAAAAATATTGATTTTATAGTGACAAACATCAAGGAGGAGTCCCATGAATGACAACCCATTAAATAAAGGATATAATTCATCAACAACATGAAAAGTCATCACTCTCAAAGAGTGTGAGAGAATAAAAATCAACTAATCTAAAAAAGAGATATTTATATACACTAGAGGGATCAATGACAATAACCATCACATATATATGACATTAAGATCATTTGGATGTGATAAATAACCTCTTAGGATCCTATATAGGACTAAATGTTAGATTTGGATTAAATGGGTGGTGCATAGGATTTATAAGGAGGGTTTTTTGATTATAAAAAGAATTTTCGATGGATTCAAAACCCATTTTCATAGATTTGTATGTAGGAAAATATGATGTGTACTAACCCTATTCCTAACCTTGATACCATAATGGGATAATAAGAAAATTTCATGTTAGGTTATATGGTTACTCAAATGATGCACAAACATCATCATTATCTTGGATTATAATAAAAGGTGGGAAATTCGGCTATATATACTGAGAAATAGTGTGAAAACCATGTGATTGTTATTTGAAATAACGCACAGTTTATGGGGGAGTCCATTTAGTTTCCACTAATCATGATCCCCCATGGCAGATTCAATATGAGGAACAATGTTTGTTGTAAAAACCATAAGTTTTAACTTCACTATGATCGAAATATGAAAATCATCATAGATGTAAAAAAAATTCAATGAGTTACTAATAAAAACCAAAACCCAGGATAATTTAAATGATAGTTTTAAAGTAGTTGAAATCTGGTATGTAAATTTTATATCACATAGAATATACAAAATTTTATAAATAGAGAGGTTCAAAATATTTATAAACATTAAATCATATTCTTAATCATCCACCATGAATATATGTATAGTCATCTCCCATGATCGCTGATTCAGATGATTTACAGAACTATAAACTGAATGTGTAGATTTTTAGATATGAATATTCTAGAATACTCCACGATAAAATTACATTAAATTATCATTAGTTTTATCAAATGAATTATGATAACATCATGGAATACTTAAATATTATCTTAAATTTAAGGAGTGCTAAAATAAATTTCATTTTATCTTGTACCTTTTATATTAGAGGAATTTATATTAGTGATTCTCAATATCCCACTTTTTGAAATGTATAAAAATATTCAATATTTGTACAATAAGAAAATAATATGTTTTGTCTTATCTTTTACAAAAAATTTAAATTTCCATTTATCTTACTCATTACTTTCTACGTCAAAAATATGTTATATATAATTTTTTCTCTATAATAAATTTTCTTCCACCTCCCCCCAAACATGATTTCATTAATAAAAAAACAATATATCAACTTATACATCAAAAAAATTATATTACATATTTTATTCAATGTGGAAATATCTTATTTATCTATAGATTTAAAAAAAATTAAACTTATCTTATGATGCCTTTTAAAAACCTATTGTATCATTTGTTTTTTCAATCAAAAAATGAAGAAATCATTCACATATTCTTTTGAGCCTGAAGACAAATTTAATATTATCTTTTATGGTTAGTTTATATGGAATATGATCAATCTATCCCATGATTATTTTCTATATTAATAAAATATCCAAAAATTCCCTAATTGTCATCAAAATTATGCAATTCATGGATTTTATAGACATAATGTAGTCTTCATTCAAGTTATTCCCCAATTGACAGTAATTAAATTTTGAGTAAAAATACCTTTTAAAATTGAATTTCAAAATAAAAATTAAATTTATTGATTTTCAACTAATGGCATAAATGATAAATATAACTAAAAATACTGATTTTTTTCATTTAACACATTAATTATAGATTCATATTAAGAAATCAATTAGATAATTATTTAAGATTTAAATAAATTTAGTATTTAATTTATATTGAAAAACATATTAAAATATTGATGATTTTAGTTATCATTAGCGGCTGAAAACATGTAAAGAGAAATCAAAGATGAAATATTACTCCTAATGGATTTTTAATTTCAGGGATACCTTGTACATAAGAAAAACTACTATGAAGTGTAAAAAACATACATAAAAGGATATGCACAGAGAAGTAAATAAAATAAAATTTTAAATCATACCAAATTTTGAAATGGAATGTACATTATAGATATTATTATTAACAATCTAAAATGGATCAGAGATATCTGAATTATAGAAAAAAATGAAATAAAAAATAATCGCTATAAGAGTACCTGAATGGTGTACAGTAGATACCATAATATATATTATTTGAAAAGTAAATATCCTACATGAAAATTATAATATTACTATTATATTTCTTAATTTATTGAGAATGAGGAATGGAAATCATCTTTCCCAACTAAATAACAACATTATTTTAAGTAAATGTTGTATAATGATACATTAATCCTGGTTTAAATTTCAATAAAGTTAATAATGGAAAGTATTACAATGATTCATAATAGTACGTGCTTATCATAAATATTGATGAAAAATAATATATTAAATAATGTGAATGGTAGAGTTGATGGACCATATTGATTATGAAATGATTGAGAATTAATGATAAAAGAAGTATCAAAATAATACTTGGTAGTGAAGGGTTAAAAAATATGTAAGTTTTGTTATGTGTAAATTTTTACTCCATCACATGTGTACGAATTAACAACCCACATTATGAATTCAGTCACATTAACCATAAAGGATACATAATTAATGGAAAAGATACTAATTACATAATATTCGGATAGTGAATAAGTTAAATTATTTAACATGTGAATAATAGGTAGAAAAATTGAATCATCAAGGTAAAATAAGAGAATAAATTATAGTTTCGTATGATGTAAAATATACTTAAATGAAGAAATTTTATTCTTTTTTAGGTTAATGGTTATGTGAATCATTATTAATCTAAAATGTGATGGAGATACGATGCCTGAAATTATATACGTGGGATTCTATTTAAGAATCCTTGTATACTAAAAAATAACATGGTTACAATTATATTTTACATTACTCATAATGATATATATAATCTAATAAAACATCAAAGAAATGAGGTGCTAGGTACAGTAACATTTTTATTAATGATTATAATATTATTTGATGTATCATGATTCTGAAAACAAAAATGATGAGATATAATTTACCAAATATTTATAATTCTATTATTAAATAAAATTGAATGTTTTATAAAAACACATCAATTAGAAAATGGCCCATAGTGTAGCTCAATCAATGTTTATAATTATGATGAGGATAATGGAATCATGATTGATGTCTCATTTATGAGAACACTAAAAGGAAATAGACATTTGAAAATATGGAACTAGATAATGATTAACATGAAAAACAAAAATATTGATTAATATCTTAAGGATTTATTGGAATGAAATAGTACATGTTATTGTATATAATATTTATTATTATATAATGTTTTGAGAAATTAAAATATGATGATACAAAATCTGAATAACGTTAAATACAAACACACCATGAATATTCTAGCTAAGAATTATAAGGGGTGTTTCCACTAAAATAAGATAATAATATAAATAATGGATAATCATAATGTCATATATTAAAGAATTAAATAATATCAATAATTTATTTTCAACCAAACAAAGAATGATAAATGTGAGTGTAGAGAAAAATGATCTATTATCATAACTAATTCCCTCATCATTTGAATACAAAATGAAATTTAAATTATTGATTTATTTCATTAATGAGTACTTGTACCCAATAATGATAAACCAGATGTTTCATATTATAAATATAAAAAATTATCACATTGATAACAAATTTTATTTGGCGAAGAAATATGTTTGATTAGAATAAAAGATAGATATGTTACATGGAATGTTTTGCCTATACGACCCAAATAAAATTTCATCTCGATGGAATAAAAAAATATTTTACATTTTAGGTGATATAGATTTAATAAGCCTATTATACGACCTTAAAATTAAAATAGTATTAGTTTTATAAAATTTCATGTGAAGAAAATATTTCAAAATTATGTTCTCATGATAGAAGTATACATTGAAAAAATAATGGGTTTTTAAATAGTTATTATTATATAAATGTATTAACATTACCTAATAATATATGGATTGAAACATTAACCATGGTCTTAGTATTCATGGTTTGAAATATTATTGGGGAAGAAATAATTTAACAGAGATGTTGTCTATCACAACATCTATATCATACCTTTCAATGAAGAGAAGTTCGTGGTACATTTAGAAGTTGATGATATCATATTTAGTCATTTTTTTAAATAATTCTAGGAAGTAGATATATTTATGAGTTTGGAGTAATATATTCGGATCATAGTTGAGAATAGATATATTTTTGAGCATTATGTGAATATAAAGTATTATAATTGTTTTTCTATAGAAAAAGATGACTAGAAGCTTCTTTTGTAGATCATGTTTAACCATATAAGGTATATATATTTAATAATTTTATTCTGATATATATTTATATATAATAATATTGTACGTTTTAGAAATCTATATTAAAAAAAATTGGGAGATCACAATATAAATTAGATTCCAAGATTCAAATTTATACACAATGTATTTAGTATCTCATTCTAAAAGTATTATTAAGGGAAAAGAGACATGGGAAAATAATAATAGGATAACATGAATAAACTATAAATTCTATTTTGGTGAATGATGCAATGGAAGATCCATTTTTTCATACTTTGATATGTATTTTTTAGAGACGTTGTTCATATAAAATCTACCGGTAGTAGATATTTCATCATATGGAATAGGTGTATTGGTTGGTTGAGAATCACAAAAGATACTAAATTAATTTATTGTCGTGGGTGTAAAATATATTTTGCTATAATGGAATGTACTCAGTTTCTATGGATTAAACAATTATTAGAAAATCTTGTTGAATATGACCATGTTTCAATAGTGATTCATTAGGACAACAAGAGTTCAAATAAATTAACAAGGAATCAGATACTATCCTCTAATAAATATAAAATGAAAATTTGGTAATTCTTTCTTTAATAGATAATATATTTTTGAATCATTAATATGGAAATCTATTGAATAATTAATATGAGGGAGATAACATCCCAAAAACATTTGACAAAACAATTTTTAAGAAACACTTGTTGAATAATCATATAAAACAACCTCTCTTAGCTTTTAGATTTTCCAAAAATCCGTATACCCATATAATTTCTATAATTAAAATTCATTTTCAATTCATTTTATGAAATTAACCCTTCATTTTTATTATAAATATGGGATCTATTAGATAAGGAGATATTACCCAAACATGCGATATTAAAGATAAAAAAGTGGAAAAGATGAGAAAGAGAATAATTTTCAAATTATGGGTGTGGAATATTTCTAGAGGGGCACTAAGTTATATAAGATAAATGAGAGATATGATATATTAGGATAATCTACTAGGTGATCAATATGTATAAGTAAATGGGGGAGTTTAATTGGGTTTTATAACTTAACAACCCTCGGTGGTTAATTAATAAGGAGATTAAAATAATGGATGGTAATAATGGGATTATATATTGATCTATATTAATCAATATTATGAATTTCCCTATCAAATATTGAGTGTTGGAATATTTATTACAATTATATTTTTTATTTAGAAAAGACAAATTTCACTATGGATATGTTTGAGGCCAAAAACCTTCCATGGGGGGAATAATATATCAAATGCGATTTTAATTAGGTAATATTATATGAAGTGTTATCCAATAGGAATAATTTTAGTATTCTTATTTTTATGAAGAAATATGTGTTTTATTTTTTCTCAATATCATTTTTCTTAGGTTGAAACTTGAGAGATGTGTGGAATGGTTTTTGAGGTAGTTTGTTGTTATTCTTGTATTTAGGTATATTATAAAAAAGTTATTTGAATTATGGGATATTATATTTTGTGTTATCCAATAATAATAATGTTATTATTTGTTTTTTGGGAATAAGGGGTTTTTCTATTTGTTCTGAGTCACATTTTCCATAGTTTTAATCTTTGGATATGTGTGAAATTTTTTTGAGATAGTTTGGAGTTAATATTATGATAAAATACAATGCAATAGTCTAGTGGAGATGAGATTTATATAAAGACTGTGAATTATGAAAAAATTATTATGATATTTAGTTACTCAGAGTGAAACATAGTTAAAATTTCATACTTATACAGAATGTATAATTATTAGAACCATATGAAAATATTGTACATGGATACATAATGTTGTTAATTTTGTGATGTTATAATGTAAATTGTATTATTTTGGAGGAGTTTATATTTCAACAAAGAAGATCCATGAAAACTATATATATCAGTAGTTTTGCTGTGATTAGTGTGTTGTGATGTTATTTGATGTCTCATGTAACTATCTGATATTTTTAATATTTTAAATTAATTCCACCATCAATACCTTATATCACTCGCATCACAAAAGTAATGAGAAAAAAACTAAAATGAACCATGATAAATAAAACTTATATACCTAAAATAATAATTACTAAATAAATATAAATATTTCAATTAATATAATTATATATTATTTTTGAGCATCGATTAATTTTTTAAATGAAATATTTTTTTTTGAAACACAATATAAAAATTGTACGATATTTTAACTTAAAAATTTATAATTGATCATATCTAATAGTTTATAATAATAGTTAGAATTTTTTTATTACATAATATATCAATATTAAATTATTTAAATATATATATATATATAATATTATTAAAGTTGCATCGAATTTAAATATATATTGCTTTATTACCTAAAATTTCATTAATATATTGTATATTAATTTAACGAAAATTTTATTAATATCCAAATTTTAATTTGATAGAAATAACTTCATTTTTGTTCTCAAATTTTAATTAAAATATTCTGATGAATATTTTGGCATTTCTTTAAAATAATTTATTTTTATGGGATTTGTCAATATTTAAATTTTTTAAAATAAAAATACTTGTGATAAATGACTAAAAAGTAAGTATGACCCAAAACATATAAATCATTTTTCAAGAAAATTTTATTTATTTTATGTAACATTATATATTTTAAAATATATTGTTTTAATTATATAATAATATTTTATATTTAGGAATGAAATTAATATAATGTCAAAAAATGATTTTTAATAAATTATAAATTGTTTTTATATATTATTATTTAAAGATTAAATAAAATAATATTGATTAATAATTCAAAATAAGAGGTTAAAAATTATATAATAAATAGAGCTTAATTTTTATTTATAAAATGATGTTGCCTTAGGTAAATATTAGTTACATTATTAAAATGGTTATTTTTCAATGAATTATAATTTTTAAAATTTCATATATTTTGGAACAAATTGATATTATTTGAAATTATGATTCTAATATAATGTTAACATATATATATATACATATATATAAATTTTCACCCATTTAAAATATATAGAATAGAAAATAATATTATAACAATTGTATGATTAAAATGATATTTTCTATAGAAAAAATATTTTTCATCACATTCTATATCTTAATCTAAAATATAATTTCCAAATAGATATAAATTTAATTGGAAGAAATTGAACCACATTTGGAATTATCATGTTAATATTTAAAAATAAGGATCCACTAATATTTTCATTTGAAAAATAATTTAAATGATTAATATTTTAATTAAAGTAATAGGGTATTTAACAACTAATCGATAGTGGTTCAAATTTTCCTAAATTAACATGAACATAAAAAATTTATATTTTTTTCAAAAAAAATCATTCCTATATGTCTTACCAACATTCCTCTATGTTACTCACCTGACAATCATGTCATTCTATTCGTACCCCTTAACATTCATTACCATTGATAATTCCATCCCCTTTAGCTATAAAATGTGGATCACTTCCAGCAATTCCATAATCTACTAAAATTTACAAATTCCATTAAAAAAATACCATAATATCCACTACATTAATTCAATTAAATTCCATAATTCATTTATTAACAAAAACTATCATATGCCCCAAAGTTCTAAGGCCTTCATCAAGAGAATGTTTAATGTCTCAAAGTTGGTAACACATATTGTTTAATGTTTCTATCTTATTAATCCCTATTAGAACCTATAATAACCATTATATACAATAACCTCAATATCATTAATATCTTGATATTTTATTTTGTAATAATATTTCAAAAATTCATTATTGTCCTCCATCTACTAATAAAAACAATAATCTTCGACAGTGTATGTGCATGGATTATCACATTTTTGAAGTGTCAGTTTCAGTTTTTCATCACAAACTTATATGGAATTTTTTAAAATGTTATTTATTTGGATTAAATAACATTTATATTATTTTAATAACTCCTAAATGATGAGAAATTTTATTTTTTACATTCATTCCCTTCTACAAAATTTTGAGCATCATTATTGTGTATGTGTAGACTACCACATCCCTGAGATAAAATTTATTATTAATTTTCCACATCAATTAAAATTCATATGATTAAATCTATATCTAATGTATACATTTTTTTATTTAGAAACTATTAAATTTTTGGAATGATAATTTTATACATTCCATATGTAATAGTATATGTGAATGGTCATAGTAAATTTAAACTCTAAAAAGTATATATTAGTGTAACCTTTCTAACATGATCCCATTCCTAGAGAACATATTTAAATTTATAAATTATTACCTAATTTTATATTTTAGGAAAAAATATATTAAATTATTTGATTAAGAATGTATTTGGAAACATATTTTCCATGTTTAGAAACTAAAAGTATCACAAAAAATAATAATAAAACCCCAAGTGACAAACATAACTAGAAACTATACTTAATATATTTATGAAAAGATAATAAATGGACAATAGATAAATAATTATAATTAATAAATTTTATTCTCTATATATATCTATATAAAATATTAATTTTTTTATTAATTTTAGTCAATTTTAAAAATTATTTTAAAAACAGGTGGGGTTGTTATTTCAAAACATCATTCTTCAAATAAAATGTTTATTTAAGGGCCAAATTTATTTTTAATGGTGTATGTTCTCATAATTGCATTTTTATTATCTTTTATTAATAATAATAATTGATTTTTAACATCAAATTAGATCACTATTCACTATTTATATTTTTTCTGATATCTTTTCCTACTCCTTTAGAAATGTTTTAATGTTGTGGACTAATTCATTATTTATTTAGATATTATTATATAAAATAATGTATTTTTTAATAATCCATTAATTAATTTAGTTTATTTACTAAAAAATTTGTATTCCATATTTCCAATGAATTTCTATTCAATAATTTCTAACATCTAATGTGCGTTTCCTCTCAAATTCATCTCTTTGATACATGTTTGTCTTTTGAAACTAGAATATTTAATGTTGTGTATACGATAACTAATTGAGAAGTTATACCATGAAATATAAATTATTAGTGATATTAAAATATAAATTTATATCCAATACTACATCAAATAATGTTATTTCAATGTCATTGAATCCATAATGTTTCTATTTGGAATAGAATTATAAAATAATGACCTATTAAATATGATAATGAATCTATGGAATTAGACACACCATAAACATGATTTATTTATTATTTATTTTTATATAGATTCATTTATTAGTATTATATCGACGCCCTTATAATTTTTATAATTTTTATGTATTGAGGAGCATCCCATGGTTGGACCATGATTAGTAGAACCATGAATAGGCCATGAAAGAGATTATTTAATTTTGATAAAGCTGAATCAGATGTCTGGTGAAATGTTTGGAAAATTGTGTTGCCTTTCATGTGAGGTATCTAGGACCTTCAATAGAGGACCAATGATTGAAATCATTTTTTACAAATTATTTATAGTGTCTAGGATTAAAATAAAAAAAATAAAAAATTAAATTAATAAATAAAAACATAAAAATCGTTTTAATAATAATAATATAATTTTTATTTATTATATATATTTAATATTATTATTTTAGATGATTTGGTTGTTGTTGTTATTACTAACATTATTTGATTTATTTACCCTCTCATACAAATCCAATATTCCCCTCCCTTTCCCATCATCTATCAAACAATAAATAAGCACAACATGGATCCTCAGTTACATAGATCAAATCCTCCTCTTCACTATATATATTTCCAATATCCATGATGAGTATTGGTACGATCAATCGACATTGGGTTTTCATCCTGTCCTCTTCCTTTTTACCATGTTTTCTTGGCCCCATTTTTTTCTATCTCTTTCATGCAATTTGGTTGATCCCTTACCCAAATATGAGTGTTTTTTTATTGGTTCATGAGAACTAATTTAGTATTTATCTATACCTAGAAGTATATGGATATTATTTCCCCATTGTTTTTAGGTTTATCTTTTTCCTATTTCCATTAGCCCAAATTTAATTTATTTATTTTTTATTTTTGTGATTCCCATTGTTTTTTAGTTTTCCTTGTAATACTATGGGGCATATTTAAATATCTATTTTTTACAGAGACATACGATCATGTACATGGGTAAGGAATATATATATATATATAAATCACCATTGTGAATATCTTCTTATAGAGAGTGAGATATAAATATTATATCGAGGTAAATTTATATATGTCGGTGTGTATATGTATAAGAGATAAATGAGGGTCTCTTGTTACCTTGGTTTCTTATTTGGGGTGGATTAATATTGTCATCATCCCAAGAATGGTGTTCCTAGGTAGGTTCTGTATGTACCAGCCATTAATTTTAATTTTGTGACTGCATAAGTGTTTTAAAAGAATTTTATTATTTTTATGTAGTATTCATATTCTATTTAAATTAGTGAGACATTCTAGATATAGTTTTTCATTTATTTAAAAATGTTTACTTAAGCATATATTATGGATTCATCCTGTTTGAATACATTTTAATCATTTTTTGTGTGATTTATTTTTCAATATTTTATTGGTGATATAATCATTTATTATGAGGTCTGGTTAACAACTTCAATTATTTTATTAGAATATAAACCCCCTATTAAGTAATTACCTTTGGAATTTTAATGTTTGTACTGAATATTTTATTTAGGATACATTCATAATGAATGGATTTGAGTTTTGTTTGGGTGGCTTGGGAATGGTTCATTCTTATAAAGTGTTATTTTATGTGGTAAAGTGAATGTCGGGTTTTATTTTCTGAAATCAATTTACATAGATGTATATGACAGCATCATAAAAACTCCCATCCATTTCAACAAAAATGAATTGAACTTTATGCACCTTGTTGGGTTGCTATAGAATAATATACCAGATGATCCATCAGGGCGCTAACTCAGACTCACAATATGATTATGATAGTAGACTTACTAAACATACTGATGATGATTTCTGGACTACTAGAACATTTTCTTCTACCATTGTAATGGATCATTCATGATATCATATGATATGGTTTTATCATTAATGTACAAGGATCTTAGGACCCGGGTGACCTATCTTCTTAGTATTTTTCCATGGTTCTTTTTCTCTTTTCAATATATTTTCCATGGTATTATTTTTTAATTTCTTTTGTTGTTATGTACCTATAATGTGACACATGTCTTAGTATAAATTATATTTCATAAATAATTTCTATGATTGGTAATTTGGTAATTGAAAAATATATTTATAATATAATAGAATGTATTTTTCATCGAGAAATTAAATTCTCATTGATGATTATCTTAAATAGAAGAAATTCATAATCTTTATGTCCTATTAAAAAAAACATAATTGGATTTATTTAAATTTTAGATATATAGATTTTCATATTTGGGTATTCCTATTGATTTTTAATACTCAAACCTATACCTCTATATTTTTCTTCTAAACTGCTATAATTTCAGGCTCGATGTCAATCATCATTGAGTAATATTGTGTTTGTAGATGGATGCGATTCATAAAGTCCTATGAAAAACTTCTTGGTAGTTTTTAATTCCTTTTAGAGAAAAGTTGTTCATTAAATGTATTTAATTATTTACATATTTTTTGGGAAATAAATAACCCAGAATTTACTATACATGATTCATGGCACTAGTTTCTCACCCAATTGGATATGAAACACCTCTCATTCCTTATTACAGATCGACTCTAGTGAAAAAATCAGGGTCGACCCTGGTTGGTTTCTAAAAAAATAGTACTATAGTATTATCCATTTCTATTTGTTTTTTTCTAGTAGTATTGAGTTATGGTTTTTCTAAAAGAAGTTCTTAGTCATGTTTATGTGATTGACCATCACATATCCATATGGATGATTTAATTCATTGTGTGGTGGTCTATGATATTTGTGCCCCAAAATATAAATTTCTATCTCTTGTGATTTAGAGGTCCTTGAATTTTTTTGATAATTTGAAGTTGTTCTAGAATATTTGGTGGTTGTTATAGGGGTTTCATAGGATCCATGTTTGATTTTCATGGTCTAAAAACCAATCGCATATAAAAAAACTACCTATGATGACATTTCTTGTGATCACCTGTATGGAACCGGCCCTGTAAAATTATATCACAAATTCATGTGCAATAATTATTCCTCTGAGATTTTGGGATTTATGATCTATTATTGGGATTTGTTTTTTGGTTACTAGTATATTTTTAGTATAATTTTTTGTGTTGGTTTTCTCTTTAATAAATGGCTTCTAGTTTATCATTGGATTGTTTTAAAAATGAAAACCATGGGTTGTTTTTAAATTAAATATATTGTTTTGGAAATAACTTTTCTGTGGAAATGGTGTCATTTTAAAATGTTTTTGGGGAAATGATTTTGATTGTTTTAAGAAATTTGAAATGAATTCATCTTGGTAAAATGTAAATTTGGAAATGATTTTTTAGGATGATTATAGTTTGATTAATGTTTTTTGGGAACTTAAATTTTCATTTTATGTATTTTTTATAATGGAAAATGTTTTGAATTAAAATTTTGTTTTCCCAAGACAAATAAAATATAACGATATCCACATGTGGAATGTGGATAGTTGGTGGTACACATGAGCAATAAAATATGTATATATATGTCTGAGGAATTAGGGAATAATAATGGATAGTGTTCAGTTTTTATGGCTTGTGATGTTTTATTAAATTGTTTTTCAAAAAGGGGGTTTCAATATGTTGAAAAGTTGTTGGAAGTTTTATAGTGTCTTCTTTTTTTTTCTTTGAATAATCATTAAAGGTATTTCGGTATTTAAATTAAATATATGTGATATTTTTTTTTGATATTTGCTTTAATTTGTTATTCGGATGTGTACCATGGGTTTGGAATATTATTTTATTTGGTTTCTTGATAATATTTTTTAGCGTATTCCATATAAGATTATTCCTAAAAATAGTTAATTGTATGTATCACTTATGTACTCCATGGTTTCCTATGTGAATTTATGTTTCTAGAATTGGTGTTGGTAATTTTATTAGTGGTTTTTATTGTCAAAATTGAGGTTCTTATTGTCATTTAGGAAATTAAAAGTAAATTTTTCTCTAGGTATTCTCATTGAAAAATATACCTAGGCAATAAATGAGTAGGTGGAGACATATATCATGATTACATTGGATAAACCTAGGGTATTATTTGGTGGTTTTCCATCGTTTACATCTAGGAAATAAGAGAATAAATCATTCATAGTTCACTTAAAAGAATATATTATTTTTGGAATTATTTCCTTGATCACATGTATCGGTTATTTGAGTCTCACTACTGATCAAGTCTGTTCTAGTCGAAGATATCCATCTTATAACTATGTGAAAATATATCCTTCGTAACATCAGGCCTCTATATATAGGCCATGGATTGAAACATTTAACATAGTAAAGGATAATATAGGTGTTGTTGATTTTGACCAAACTCATTGTTATTAATATTAGAGAGGAATCTATTTGATTTTTCCTTTCCTATGGTTGTCTAATTTTTTATCATTTTAGTTTAAATGGTTTTTTGGCCTTGTCAATATTAATATTTCAATTATTTTTTTGTTATAAATTTATAAATGTCAATGGTTGGACTTTTTCATAATGGTTCTAATTTCATGAAATTTTTTATTTGGAGATTCTATACCTTGGGAATTAATGAATCATGATCTATTTTGAGGACCATTTTTATTTTCCTTGTTTGGGTCTATTTTTTTAATAATTGTTTTTTGATAATTCCTCTTAATGAAACCTCATTCCTAGTTAGTTCCTTAATATTGGAGAGATACTCTATGTGTATCACTAATATCTTACCTTAAATAGGTCTGGTGTGATTCAATAACATAATAGTAAACACAAGTTTTATTGTTTCTGTATAAGTTTTTTAGTTGTTTTGACATTGTAAATCATTTTTCTACTGGAGTTCTAATTTGGTGAAAATTACACCATATGATGTGCACATGGAAAACATTGTCTTTAAGGAGTTCCTGATGGTGAAATTCCTTGTAACCCCCCCACCTAACCCTAATCATAGTGGTGGCCATTCATACAATGTAATGGGTTGTGTTAAAGATTCTAATCGATATCCCATATAAAACATGATGATCATATTTAGTGATTTATATGTTAGTATTAGGGGTATTCCTTATTTTGATCTGTTGTTTATAATTGTGAGTTTCATTTTGTTAGTTCTATTGTTTTTTGGATTGCATATTTGGATCATTTTTTGTGTTTATTTTTTTATTAATATTTTTCCATGATAATGTCAGTAACAACCTCATGGGCCTTTACGATTTAGTTTTTGGGTAGAAAATTTGTATTCTATTCTCCATATTTCGATCATTGAGGTTTCTCTTAGGTTATTGAACTGTTTGTGTCCAGGATAGTCAATTATTTTTTTTAAATTTCTAGGGGAAAAAATTTTCATTTTTGTGATAATTTACATACCCCTACAATACATTCTTAATCATTTCAATATAATTAGCTTCATTTTGAGTTTTGTGTCTAATATTCTTTCAGTTTTATAATAAGGGTTCTCCATCATTGGCGAATAGTTGAAACATGATCACTATTAACCATGAAAAGATCATATGAGGGTGTTTGTAATTTTGAGAAACAAAAAATTTAACCGTAATAACATAGTCTATAAAATAACATAGTTTCCCTTACAAGAGGTCCATGACATTTGGTAGAGGTGGATGGGTGGCACATAGTTTTCAAAACCATTTTTTGTTTCATGGATGAATAAATATTTAAAAATTAAGAAAGAAGGATTATTTAGTAATATTATTATGATTATTATTGTTGATGTCATTTTTATTTTCTCCCATTACCCATAGAATCCTCTCCTATCCCTTCGTTTGCATGATGTACAATCCCAAAGGGTCTCCTCAGCCATATGACTCACCTCTTCCTCCTGCGTTGATTTATGGATAATTATTGGTGTGATCCCATGAGGTAAGTTTTCATGATATCATCCCCACCCCACCCCCTTTTTCCTTTAACTCATTTTCGTCACTGACTTATTTGTAATTTATGTGAACCATAACTTAGGTTTATATTTCTATTTTGGTTGGTTCTTGATGTCCAAGGTTCCTGATCCCGAATTGATGGTTTTCCTAGCCTCTTCTATAACACCCTAAAAATAAAAAAAAGTTTTACATTTTATTCGATTGCATTTATTACATGAAACACCATTAACAGAAACGAATATAACCTCTTAAGGTTTAATGATATATTTTACATTTTAAATAAATATATTCTATAGATTTAATTACATAATGTACTGATTAGTCATTTGTTACATGGACTAAATATTTTCATCAATAGTAATTGTTACACATAATCCCCAATTTTACCGAATACTAATAAAGTTAGTATTTAAAATGAAAACTATATCCTAGTAGTTAAATTTGTAGTATAAATAATATTAAATTATGTATAAATATATATGGTTAAAATAATTTGTTCATAAATAAATTTCTATGAATATAAGAATCATTTCATAAAAAGTGAATGTTTTAATAAAGAACTATTTTTTCCTCTAAAGTAATTTTATAATAATGAATTAAATTAATTAAAATTATTTAGTGATATTGATGAAACCTATATTATATATATATTCAATAAATAATTTTTAAACTCTTACAATAAATTTTATAGTTAAAATATAAGAACAAGTCCATCAATAGACATAAAAAGATATATTTTTCACAAAGAACAATTGGCTCCTATTAATGGATAAATTTTCCTAAAGAAAAATTTGTTACACTTTTAAAATTATAACATCAAAAAATAAAACTCATTTTCTAAATATTAATTGAAAAATTATAATAGGGTTATTATTTCATAATTTTTTAATAAGTTTCAATTTTTATTGAATAGTAGAAATTCTAAATTTCAATTAACAAATGAGTTTTAATCCATATAATTTATAAGGATAAATTAAATTTTGAGTTTTTTATTAATGTAAAATTAGATCATAAATACCAATATTAATATAATATTGGTCATGAGAATAATTTTATATTTAATATAGATATAAATAATTAATAAATGTTCGAACATTTTCACATTAAAAACCTGTTGTTTCATCCTATATGTGAGATAAATTTGAAATTTATTTCTACCAATTATGTGATATAGATTTTATAAAATTGATTCTATATTTGGAAGCTTAATAATTAATAATTTCAAGTAAGGTACAATTATTTATTTACCATAATGATTATTGAAATACATAAAAATTATTCCCTGTGATTAATGTGAAAATGAGTTTATATGTGGTTTAAAAATAGTTTTTAAAGTAAAATGAACCAAAACATGAAAAAAATTGGTTGGATCTATTTAAACCATTTACCATTTTCAATAAATTATGGATAATTATTTGAGGAACATGTATATGGGATAATTCTAAATAGTGTTTATATTTTGGTATGTACAATAATTCCACTCTTCATCCACTATAAAAGGGCACTAACGCCATCACATATACACACATCTAATGCCCATTATTTCAAAGAAATGAAAAGAAACTAAAAAAATTAAAAATCATCATATTAACCTGTTTTTTTAAATAAATCAAATCAATTAAGTCATTTGGGTAAAATAAAATGACTCTCCTGAAGAAGAAAGGATGTTCTTCAATGAGAACATTTGTTTTGTTTATTTCACCACTCATTAATTTCTTTATATACCATTCTTATATAATAAAAAAATTATATTTAACATAATTATATTCTTATATTGAGTTTATAACCTAAAATACACACACACTTCCATCAAATGTGATACACAATCATCATTTGTGTTTATGTAATACTACCGACTTATGTACAGATGTTGCTCATTCATCCATTAAAACCATTAATTGTTGGAAATAAGGATGGGTTTATATTTTATATATGATATATATGATATTTATAATTTTTATATTATTATATAATCATTATTTAACATATAGATTCATTATTTAATTTTTTGGGAATATGGAAACATCATTTGTGGAAGTGTGGACTACCACATCCTCAAAGTGATGTTATTCAATCATGAATAACATGAAATTAATAAAGGGTTGTTTTAATAAAAATATTATATATAATAATAATTTTTTTTGTAATTATAATTTAAACATATATATATATATAACATAGATTTCTGTTCTTTTAATATTATATTAATATGGAATCATTTTTCATGTGTTTATATGGCCTACCATCTCTATGAAGAGTGTATTCCATTTTCTATCACCAATATATTTTTTATTTATCTAAATTCATATATAATAATCATATATAATTTTCAATTCATTTATTACATTGAGGATTATATTGAATCATGATCTACTTAATAGAAATAAAATTTATAATGTCAAAACTTACTCAAAAAACAACGTGATTAACAACAGAAATGATGAATATGATGAATGGTTATTTTTAAAAGGATAATAAAGTGTTAAAAAGTTATTATATATAAAAAAATAAATATTAATATAGATTTTTAAATAGTTAATATCTTTTTTAAAAAACTATACTTGAGTTTAAATTAATTATGATCAAATGGAAAATGTAAAGTAAGGGAATCTTATCTCACTTTTTCTTTATTGAGTAATACATCATTTTAACATCTTATTTAATTTATGTGGTGTATATACCTCACCTATTATATTATATTTTATAATTATTTTATATTCATGGTGTTTAATGATTAATTTCATTATATTTCATTCATGGGGCTTATAATTCAAATGTTACCATGTGGTATAGGATTTCATATCAATTTAAATTCTATTGAGACTTTGTTTTTATGAAAAAATTCATAATTTTGTATTGTATATTATTTCCATTTTTCATTTAATATCATTATTATATCAAAAATCATGTTTTATTTAGTTTCACATTGAATTTTATGATCTAAGGGGTTTGACATGAAATCTACCTAGTGGTAAATATTATCCTTTCAATCTCACTATCTTATATGATTGTTAACATTCTATTGAACAAGTCACTTCCTTATGAAAAAATAAATATTATTTTTCTAATTATGTAGTATCTTGTATCCTGAATATAATTATTTACTAAACTATATTCCATTTTTGAATATGGGGTGTACATAAAATTATGTTGATTAATTAGGGAATTATTAATAAATCTGTATCTTTTTCTCGATATAGAAATTTGATAAGGAACATTTTTCATGAATTAAATAATGTATTTTGTATATGATGACTTATTTATACATGTATTACATGGGTAGGGACTGGTTATAGATAGCCCCTTGATGCATCAATAGTATCTTGGGATGTGTTAGTTGGCTATCCCTAGTGATTTTTTCACCCTATATGTTTCAAATAGTCTTGTGAAATGTCTTGATATAACCATATCATGTATATAGAAAACATTGTTTCCTGTAATTAAGTATTTCATTAATTTAGATTCATTTATTTTTAATCCATAATATTTATACAATGAAAAAAACATGGATAAATTTTATTCTCAGTTTATAGATTTAATAGAATGTGATTTAATCTATTTACCTTTTCATGTGGATTATTCTTTCTCAAGTTATTTAAATTTAATGAATTTATAAATATATACCCTACCATATTTATTAATCATATTATTCTTAATTAATTGATTATGTTGATTTTTTTGGTTATTACCATTCCATATTGATTATGATCACTGATTCATTATTTCTTATATTGTATTTAACCCCTACATAACATTTGAGCTCACCAATAATTTTCCTATCCGAAGGATTCTGTGATGTGTCCTAATAAGTACATGAAATAATATTCAAGAGGTAATAATTTTATTATAAAATTCAATAACTTTTTAATTTGATTACTCATTTCTATTACGATACCCACATATGTCTCTAGTTTACCAAGACTAGTAAATTGATCGGTCCTATGGGACAAGATTTCATTGAATCTTATACCAATGTAATGGTAGTATGAAACTACTTCGGGAATTTTTGGTATGGGTATGTTTGTATCAGAGAAAATTTAGTAGAAACCCTTAGAACTGTATTTTGGAATACATATATTATATAACATATCCCTAAGATATAATTTGAGGAAAAAGTATTGAATAACAACCCTTGATTTTATTTTGATAAATATTATTTCGTTATTCCAAACAATAATCCCAAGTCTAGATTCTATAAGTCGATGTGGTTTTGAAACCAATGCACCATGTGGTAATAATTCAAAAAAGTGTGCACCACTATTGACATTAGCGTAATAGGGTATATAACAATGGGCCATAATGTGCACAATGTTTGACTCTCCTATGTGAAATGCATGGGATAATTCACAATTTCATTACATTCCACCATGAAGGTTTTTAATAGAGAATGAAAATGAATTACCAATGCTAGAACCAAGAACAATGAAGGACCTATTAGAAAATAAACCTTGTAATTTATTTATATAATTGGTTTCAAGAATTAAATTTTAAATATACTTTATCAATACTATTTTTGTTGCAATAATCACAAAATATCTAATATTTTTGGTAAAAATTAGAATTGAATTTGTATTCAATAACATAAGAATTATAAATACCACCATGAGTTAGTGAGTTATTATTGATTATATGTCCAGTGTATTCAAACCCACTTTTTAGTTTTTATATAATGAGACTATACAAGATTAATTATATTTCAGATGAAATTTACAGAAATTCATCCCTTTTATTTATTATCATGATTAGTAAAAAAGTTGTTTGAGGAATAATTTATTTAAATTTTTTAGTGATAATTTTAATGATATTGAAAAAAATTAGAGTTGATATACAAACAAGATAAATAGACATTGTAAAAAATTAGTTTTGTTGAAAACATTAGTAAAATGGTTATTTAATGAATAATTTCATTTCTAATAGATCCATAAAAATTTACGAAAACATTATAATAATTATTTTAGTGTAGTGTAGTAAATTGAAAAATGAAAAGATGTATGAAAACATTTTGTAACTGGTGATGTGGTGGGGTTTCAACCCATTACCTAATGATGATATGGGATTCACAGCTACCACTGGCCTACAAGATGTCCTTTTTAATATTTCATTGATTTTAGAAGAACAATTGTATGAATAAATATTATTAATGAACTAATAATATTACTTTTTGGGATTAGAGATTAAGGATTTAACACTATTGGTTTTTTTCAAACAATTAGAGAAAGATATAATGATTTTTTAATGGATCTTGTAACGACCCAAAATTTTGAATAAATCTTGTTTCCTAATTTTATGTGTTATTTTATTTTATTTTTATACTCAACAAAAATATTTCATTTGATAACTTGAGTATAATTAAAATGATACCGTTGGGTTTTGACTGTTATATGAACATTGGTCAATATGACCACTGGAAACTAAACGTTTTGATTATTGTCTCTAAGTACAAGTAATCTTGGTTAATTAATATAGAAAGAAGATTTGATGGCCTCACCCATTAGTCTTGAACCGATCGAAGCCCATCTAACAGAACTTGGGAAGGAGGTAGCACCACTGGGCTTTGCTCTGGACCAAACCCAAGCTGAACTTCATTGTGTGAAGCTAGAATGGGATCGCCTTCACGAGAAGTTCAAACTGATAGAAATTACTACTCGTGCGATGTTGGCCGAGCCTCCCTCGGATTCTCTCACCATAGTACACCTTACACTTAGGTCCTATGCTGGTGTGATAAGGGGCTATGTAAGGAGACCGTAACTGCCTTGTGTAATCCTTTGTTTTAAATAAAAATTGGGATTTCTTCTTATGATGATGTTTATGAATTTTCAAATGACCGGATAAATATAGTATGCATATTTTTGATGAATTTTAGAAAATGGATATTTTAATAATGGTTGTGTATTCCTTAAATAATTAAAAATGTGTAATGATTTTCGAAAAATGGTCTTCTACAATTATGTTCAATACAAAATTTAGAGTCTAATAAGATCAACTTAATTTTTGATGAATAGTAAATTATGAATAGTGAATTTATGATTATGATTAGTAATGTGTCCAAATGGATTAGTAATCTCACTTAAAGAAAGTATTAATATAATCTAGGCACCTTGATTAAGTAATGTGATTCAATAAAATGGTTAAATAACGGTTTCATAAATTATTATTCAAGTATTAGTTTTTTTGGGTGAATAGTGTTTTTTAATTAAAAATTTAATTAAAAATATTTATAAAATTATTTTTTATAAAACGGATTTCATTTTTGAACTCAGAGCACCGATATTATGCTATGGTAATTTTTGGGGTTTTTTCTGAAAAAATGAATTTTCGGTGAAGAGTGTTTTTATTTAAAAATTCAATTAAAAATATTTAGAAAAATATTTTTATAAAATGGAGTTTATATTTGTAATCAGAGCGTTGATATTTGGTTAAGGTGAAATTTTGGGATTATTCTGAGAAAGTTGAATTTTCGATGAATAGTGAAAATACAGTTTTTAAGTTACGGGTATTTAATGACATCATTAAATGATGTATTAAGTTTTTAATCAATATGTTCGACTTATGAATAGTAAGATAAGTTATGAGGTGTCCCAAGTGGCCAATACCATGGGAAAATACCATGGGAAAGCCCATGGTTTTTCCAAAACCACTAATGAGGTGTCCCTTTGCCATTAATGCCTTGTCCCCTCACTTTCCCTATAAATACCAAGCCCTCCTTTGATCCATTCGACTCCCCACTCTTCCCCAACGATGTTCTTGTCTCCATACCTCCCAAGGAGTCTTCTCAAGGTGCCCCAAGCCCTCAAGGTCCCAACCTTTGAGGTTTAAGAGTTACATTTTAAGGTAAGGGATCCAACCTCTCTCTTTCTTTTCAAGAAATCTCTTTTATGTAATTTATTTTATGCTCCATGTTCTTATGTTAAAGTATATTCTTTTATACTCCTATTAATTCAATTTTCATGTTCATATAATGATAGATCCCCTCTTTCTCTCATTATTTCATTTTATGAAGTTTTAAGTGGCACCATTAGGCTACCGAAATTTTTGTAACAGATTCTTTCTCCCTTCTCATTTTTCAAGATCTATTATCATGTAAAGTATTTCAAGTTCCTTTTTTTTATGTTGGGGTATGATATCCAAATTTTTCATACTGATCTTTTATGATCACATTATGAGATACCACATTTGATCTATTCAATTCAGTATTTTGATGTTTTAAGTGGCGCCGTTAGATAGCCGAATTTTTAAGTGGTTTTTCACACTTCTCGTTTTGAAGTTCTACATTCATGTCAATCCATTAAAGATTATTTTTGTTATGTTGGGGTATGATGTCTATATCTATCATACTGGGTTTTATTATCATATTATGAGAGACCCCATTTGATCTCTTCAATTCAGCATTTTTAAGTTTTAAGTGGCGCCGTTATGCTGCCGAATTTTTAAGTGGTTCTTCACCCTTCTCGTTTTGAAGTTCTACTTTCATGTAAATTCTTTCACGTTCCTTTTTGTTATGTTGGGTTATGATCTCTATATTTATCATACTTATCTTTTATGATCATATGATGAGATACCCCATTTGATCTCATCAATTCAGTATTTTGAAGTTTAAGTGGCGTCGTTAGGCTGCTGAATTTTTAAGTGGTCCTTACACCTTTTTCCCTTTTTCAAAGTTCTGATTCCATGTCAATTCTTGCAAGTTCCTTTTTATTATGTTGGGGTATGACCTCGATATCTATCATAATGATCTTATATGTTCATATGATGAGATACCCTATTTGATCTCGTCAATTCATTTTTGGTTGATATTTATGTAACGCTGTTATGCTGCCGAATTTTCATAAGAGAAATCTTATTTTTGACTTCCTTTCATGTTCTTCATTTCATATGGTATATTTTAAAATTTCATTACCATGTTCTTAAATCCCTTATATTCTATCCTTATACTATTTTACGGGTCATTTATGAATGTTTCACCCATGTCCCCTCTCTTTTCAATGTTTTCTAAAACCCCGAAACATAGCTGTTATGCTGCAAAATTTTCGTCTCAAAATGTCTCTCTCTTTTTCAAAAGTTATTTTATATTATTAATTGAATACTCAAAGATCTTATTTCTACAGGGCTATTCAAATATATATCAAAATTTTCCATTTTAAATTCTGGGATTTACATACATGAAAACCGCTTTCCCTTTTCTGTGGGTTTAAAGTGACATAAAGATCATATCTTTAAAGCAGTTTTTATAACGTTATGATTATGAACTGAAACCCATTTATTTTTTTCTATATGGGTTTTTTATGAAATTATTGATGATGATATATGTGGATCACATGATAATAATGACAAATATAAGGGTGCACCCTGATAGCGCTTCAATGCATTGGGTAATGATGTAACCACTAGAGATTACAATTTTCATGATACCTTGGTGAATAACCATGGTAATTTTCAAATGACACCTTGGGGATGGACCTTGGTGATATTTTCATGATTGTATATGTTAAATGATGTAGCCACATATTCAAGTTATGAAAAATGTTATTTTTATTATGATATGACTCATGGTTTCATTTTCATTCCATAATGTTCTTTTCATTACCTTATTGAAGTATCTCAAGTTCACATGTAAAATGTTTCTCTTGTTTCCCGTACTGGGCCTTCTGCTAACCCTTTCTTTTGATGTATGTCTCTAGGTTATGAGATGAAGTAATGAACCTAGGATGAACATGAGGAGAAGCCTTTCAAGTGTTTAAAAGAATGTTTTATGTTTTCATGTTTTAAGTTCCTGGTTTCCAAGACACTAAACCTTAAATATCCCCAGTTTTGTGTAATGTAATGAAAGTTTATGTTATAAAAATGCGGGATTATATAGTTGGTATCAAAGGATGGTTTAGTTATTTGTGGAAATTAGGATATGAAAACACTAGGAAGAACCCTATAGAAAAGTTTAAATATAGGAAATCTTCCTGGTATTTTGGTGAGTATTTAGTAAGGGGTTTTCAAGAAAATACATCCCTGTCTGGATACGAGCAGGTAGAGGTGGCTCTGGAACAGATGTACATAGGGGTAAAACCCGAAAGAACCGCTTTGAGCTAGACTCGAACGAGAACTGGTACACGACAACGGGCCTTGCTGCACTCTTGGTTACGACACTCCCGGGGGATATTCTTTGGTAAATTCATAAGCTTAGTATGAACCATTGTTAAAGGAACAAAGATAAAATAAAATAAAGGTTCACATAAGAATATATGATCATGGATAACCTATATGGGAACCTAGGGGATCACAAGTTAGGGTATACTTTTCTTCTACAAGTTATCCTTATATGGTTTTAGTTTCTTTTCATGATTATTGGCAAAGTATTTAAGCCCCTAATTATAGATTCTTTTCTTAGTTAATGGCGGGAAATGGAAGAACATGTCCCAACGACCAATGTGATGGGAAGTGCTACGATTGCCTTATTAATACGACATAGATGATTAGGGGATTAAAATATTATTATTATTTTGGAAGACGTTCACTATTTTGATGACCCTATATGATCAAGGTAAATAGATTACTACGGTATTTTCATTGAGGATTAAGGTTGACTTATATTTTGAAGAATCAATGAATTTAAGGTGGACTTATAGTAATTTAGGTTACTTATGGAAATGATTAACCTATCATGGGTAAAATATGTTTAGGTTAGCTACTTTTGTTATAAGATGTTAGGTGTGGTTGATGTTGTTTGGAGATGAACAATGAAGTTTATTTTGGAAGACTATGTTATCAAATCCCTCTTGTATTTGGGTTTCAATCATAGTTTGGTTTATTTGGAGGAATTTTAAGGACCGTTATTTATGGGATGGTCTATGATGAAATTTGGGTAGTACCATGGAACTTTGAAGATTTAAAAATAGTTTCCCTTCCTATGGGATTCTTCTTTTTGAAGAGTTGTTTTACCTTACCCTTTCTATTTTTGGGATAATGTTTAAAGATAGAAGAAATAGATAGTTAATATTTTGTGGATTATATGATTCTCTAGAAGATGATTCTTGTGTTTTGGTGAGACCAAGTAGTTTTGAATTCTCATCTTTTGGAGAAAATATTAGTTTTGGTAGAAACTTATTAAAGGATGAAACTCTACATGAAGGTAGGTATATTTTCTTATGTTTTTGTTCTATGTAGTAAATGAATTCCTCAAAATTAAGAAAAGAAATGTAAAACAAAAACGTTGTTGGTTTACGTTTCGTACTAGGTAATCAATGACCGTTTACACACATCATAAGTTTGGGATTTTCTTATGGTTAACTTTCTCCTAATCACGTTCTCTATCACTCTCCCTCAGAACTTGACCCTTTGTTTTTCCTCCATGTCCATGTTTTCCTACATGGAATCCTAGTGTGAGCTAACTCGGGTGACCTTCGTACTTCCCTTTCTTTATTTTAAAGTAATAGTTTTAATGACTCTTTTTCCAATGTGTGACTTTCAATTAAATTTCAAAACCTAATTTTTTTTAAAAAATAGCGAGGACGCAATTTCTTAAGGGGTGAATATTGTAACGACCCGAAATTTTGAATAAATCTTGTTTCCTAATTTTATGTGTTATTTTATTTTATTTTTATACTCAACAAAAATATTTCATTTGATAACATGAGTATAATTAAAATTATACCATTGGTTTTTGACTGTTATATGACCATTGGTCAATATGACCACTGGAAACTAAACGTTTTGATTATTGTCTCTAAGTACAAGTAATCTTGGTTAATTAATATAGAAAGAAGATTATATGGCCTCACCCAGTAGTCTTGGACCGATCGAAGCCCATCTATCAGAACTTGGGAAGGAGGTAGCACCACTGGGCTTTGCTCTGGACCAAACCCAAGGTGAACTTCATCGTGTGAAGCTAGAACGGGATCGCCTTCACGAGAAGTTCAAACTGATAGAAATTACTACTCGTGCGATGCTGGCCGAGCCTCCCTCGGATTCTCTCACCTTAGCACACCTTACACTTAGGTCATATGCTGGTGTGATAAGGGGCTATGTAAGGAGACCATAACTACCTTGTGTAATCCTTTGTTTTAAATAAAAATTGGGATTTCTTCTTATTATGAAGTTTATGAATTTTCAAATGACCGGATAAATATAGTATGCATATTTTTGATGAATTTTAGAAAATGGATATTTTAAAAATGGTTGTGTAAACCTTAAATAATTAAAAATGTGTAATGATTTTCGAAAAATGGTCTTCTACAATTATGTTCAATACAAAATTTAGAGTCTAAAAAGATCAACTTAATTTTTGATGAATAGTAAATTATGAATAGTGATTTTATGATTAGGATTAGTAATGTGCCCAAATGGATTAGTAATCTCACTTAAAGAAAGTATTAATATAATCTAGGCACCATGATTAAGTAATGTGATTCAATAAAATGGTTAAATAAGGTTTTCATAAATTATTTTTCAAGTATTAGTTTTTTCGGGTGAATAGTGTTTTTTAATTAAAAATTTAATTAAAAATATTTAGAAAATTATTTTTTATAAAACGGATTTCATTTTTGAGCTCAGAGCACCGATATTATGCTATGGTAATTTTTGGGGTTTTTTCTGAAAAAATGAATTTTCGGTGAATAGTGTTTTTATTTAAAAATTAAATTAAAAATATTTAGAAAATTATTTTTATAAAATGGAGTTCATATTTTTAATCAAAGCGTTGATATTTGGTTAAGGTGAAATTTTGGGATTATTCTGAGAAAGTTGAATTTTCGATGAATAGTGAAAATACAGTTTTTAAGTTACGGGTATTTAATGACATCATTAAATGATGTATTAAGTTTTTAATCAATATGTTCGACTTATTAATAGTAAGATAAGGTATGAGGTGTCCCAAGTGGCCAATACCATGGGCGAATACCATGGGCAAGCCCATGGTTTTTCCAAAACCACTAATGAGGCGTCCCTTTTCCATTAATGTCTTGTCCCCTCACTTTCCCTATAAATACCAAGCCCTCCTCTCATCCATTCGACTCCCCACTCTTCCCCAACGAAGTTCTGGTCTCAATACCTCCCAAGTAGTCCTCTCAAGGTGCCCCCAAGCCCTCCCAACCTTTGATTTTTAAGAGTTACATTTTAAGGTAAGGGATCCGACCTCTCTCTTTCTTTTCAAGAAATCTCTCTTTATGTAATTTCTTTTATGCTCCATGTTCTTATGTTAAAGGATTTTCTTATATACTCCTATTACTGATCTTTTCATGTTAATATAATGAGAGATCCCCTCTTGCTCTCATTATTTCATTTTATGACGTTTTAAGTGGCGCCGTTAGGCTGCCGAAATTTTGGTAATGGATTCTTTCTCCCTTCTCATTTTTTAAGATCTATTATCATGTAAAGTATTTCAAGTTACTTTTTATTATGTTGGGGTATGATCTCTAAATTTATCATACTGATCTTTTATGATCACATGATGAGAGACCCCATTTGATCTATTCAATTCAGTATTTTGATGTTTTAAGTGGCGCCGTTTGGCTGCCGAATTTTTAAGTGGTTCTTCACCCTTCTCGTTTTGAAGTTCTACTTTCATGTCAATCCTTTCAAGTTCCTCTTTGTTATGTTGGGGTATGATCTCTATATCTATATACTGGAATCTTATGTTCATATGATGAGAGACCCCATTTTATCTCTTCAATTCAGTATTTTGATGTTTTAATTGGCCCTGTTAGGCTGCCGAATTTTTAAGTGGTTTTTCACCCTTCTCATTTTGAAGTTCTACTTTCATGTGAATTCCTTCAAGTTCCTTTTTTTTATGTTGGGTTATGATATCTATATTTCTCATACTTATCGTTTATGATCATATTATGAGATACCCCATTTGATCTCATCAATTCAGTATTTTGATGTTTAAGTGGCGTCGTTAGGCTGCTGAATTTTTAAGTGGTCCTTGCACCTTTCTCCCTTTTTCAAAGTTCTGATTCCATGTCAAGTCTTGCAAGTTCCTTTTTATTATGTTGGGGTATGACCTCGATATCTATCATACTGATCTTTTATGTTCATATGATGAGATACCCTATTTTATCTGATCAATTCATTTTTTGTTGATGTTTATGTAATGCTGTTATGCTGCCGAATTTTCATAAGAGAAATCATATTTTTTCCTTCCTTTCATGTTCTTCATTTCATATGGTATATTTTCAAATTTCATTACCATGTTATTAAATCCCTTATATTCTATCCCTACACTGTTTTATGGGTCATTTATGACTGTTTTACCCATGTCCCCTCTCTTTTCAATGTTTTCTAAAACCCCAAAACCTAGCTGTTATGCTGCAAAATTTCCATCTCAGAATGCCTCTCTCTTTTCCTAAAGTTATTTTATGTTATTAAGTGAATACTCAAAGCTCTTATTTATACAGGGGTATTCAAATATATATCAAAATTTTCCATTTTAAATTCTGGGATTTTCATACATGAAACCCGCTTTCCCTTTTCTGTGGGTTTAAAGTGACATAAAGATCATGTCTTTAAAGCAGTTTTTAAAACGTTATGATTATGAAATGAAACCAATTTATTTTTTGCTATATGGGTTGTTTATGAAATGATTGATGATGATATATGTGGATCACATGATAATAAAGTAAAATATTAGGGTGCGCCCTGATAGCGCTCCAATGCATTGGGTAATGATGTAACTACTAGAGATTATAATTTTCACGATACCTTGGTGAATAACCTTGGTAATTTTCAAATGACACCTTGGGGATGGACCTTGGTGATATGTTCATGATTGTCTATGTTAAATGATGTAACCACATCTTCAAGTTATGAAAAATGTTATTTTTATTATGATATGCCTCATGGTTTCATTTTAATTCCATAAAGTTCTTTTCATGACCTTATTGAAGTATCTCAAGTTCACATGTAAAATGTTTCTCTTGTTTCCCTTACTGGGCCTTCTGCTCACCCTTTCTTTTGATGTATGTCTCCAGGGTATGAGATGCAGTAATGAACCAAGGATGAACATGAGGAGAAGCCTTTAATGTGTTTAAGAAGAATGTTTTATGTTTTCATGTTTTAAGTTCCTGGTTTCCATGACACTAAACCTTAAAGATCCTCAGTTTTGTGTAATGTAATGAAAGTTTATGTTATAAAAATGCGGGATGCTATAGATATTATGAAACATAAAAATGAATTTTAGTTCTTTAGGCACAAAAAATCATATTCTGATATTCATTTCTTAAATTAATAGATGAATTTTATATTTATTGGAGAAAAAAGGATTATTTTGTTCTTATAAAAGAAAATTATATCTAGAAATTAAATTAAATTATATTATTATGTAGTAAATTAATTACTCGACTTTAGAAAAGGGATCTTGGAATAAAAATCTATTGTTGTAGCTTCATTTCTATTTGTAATAATGAAATTTTCAGATCAATAATATTTAAAGTTTGTAAGACCTCAACATTCAATTGACCATTCATTAAATTTCAATATGTGACAGCAGTCACTGACTATAATTATTTAGAATTTTCCCCTTTGTCCAAATTTTCAACTTCCACTATTGTTCTCATATGTAGAAACCTAGTAATATATTATTCCATATGATTATTTGACTACCCATTCTTTCTTATCAAGTGTATGTTTTAGAATCTATTTTCACTATGTGGGATTTAAAAAATATAATTTTAAAATATTAGACATTTTATTACCATTTTAGATATTAAATTATGAGGATTAATTATTTAGGTGGATAGAATTTTACACCTCAAAAAATATAAAAATAATACCAATTTATTCCATTTTGTATATGATATGAATTAAATAGTGTAAAATGGAATGTAACATCTTAAAACATTATGATATATTTAATATTTTAAATAAATAAATTCTATAGAATGAAATTTACTAAATACTAATTTATCTTGTGTCACACACAACAATGAGTTTCTACGATCCCTTATATTACACGCAAGACCTAGTTTTGTCGAATACTGTTAATATAATTATTTTAATATAGAATAATATATTAGGAATTTAATTATAATTTTTAATAGGATTAATAAACTTATGAAAATATATGGTTGAATTTACTGGATACCAAATAATTAGAAATTAATATAACACGAATTGAATATAAATTGTTTTTCTATATATACTATTTTTATGCACCAAAGGAATTTTATCTTACTAAATTAAATTAATTATTGTTAGTTATTTATATTAATTAGTCATATATATTTTATATTCATTAAATATATTTACACTCATCCAATGATATTATAGGAATAATATAATAAAAAACATAATATTTTGTAGAAAAATATGCAATTTTATAAAATGAAATTTTTCTTCTTTTAATAGTTAAATTATTTTAAGACTATATTTTTATGATTTTATAAATTTTATTTGAAAAACAAAACTTCATTTTTTATATATTAATTTAAAAATTATCTTATGTTCTATTTTTTTCAACTTTTCTATGAATTTTCAATGTTTCATGAAATGTGATAGTTAATGACTTTTAATAGAAAAAGTTTCATTTCATCATTATAATTCATAACATTAAATTATATTTTAAAACATTTCTAAAATAAAATAAGATAATATATATATACTAATCCAATCCATTTGGTTCCTAAAAAATTTTCCTAAATCAAATTCCAACTTCCCTCAGATCATAATAAAACCCTCTATTTTTTTAAAAAATCTATCCAAATTAGACCTTTGCTGAAAACCAAAAAGAGTTACCCGATGAAGTGATAATGATCATCAATGAGCACTTTTGTTTTATTGATTTATCTTTTCATTAAATAATTATTATATATTGATCATATAATACCATTAGTATATTTAATATTATAATATGTTTTTATGATAACATATAATCCTACAAGGAGAAAAATATTTGTACAATGTGACACATGGTCATGGTTTGTGTGTATGACAGACAACCACCTCATGAACCGATGTCATTTTTTCATCAATTATTATATTTCATATGTATAAATAATGATGGGTTTATAGTTTATATATGATATATATGATATTTATAAATTTATTATGGTTATTTATAATTTAAATAACCCATATCATATTTTATTTGATTTTTTGGGAATACGGTGACACCATCTGTGAAGTGTAGACTACCACCTCCAAAAAATGATGTGTTACATTGATATTTTACATTTAAGTAATTAATTATGGATTTAATAGAAATATTATATATATATATAACATAATATGATAGTTTAATTAATGTATACTCATATATATTTCATATACATTTCTATACATTTAATCTAAGAAGAAAATTGAAGAACTGTTAATGCATACAAATGACCTACCGTCTCCACGAATGGTGTATTCGATTTCTGATAAACATATTTTTTGTTTCACTATTAATTCATATATACAGAATTCATGTGATATTGAAATAATTTTTTTCATTCGGGACATTTTTAAATCATGATCTACTCTAGAGGATTGAAAAATAACAATTCAAAACATAATAAAAAAACAAGACAATTTACACCCAAAAATATGACAATAATGAAATATTATTGATTAAAGTTATGTAATATATTATATAAAGATTATATGTGATATCATAAATATTAATATGATTCTATAATAATTTAATATCATGTTTAAAACAAAGATAATTGTTGTTAAATCTTTTACGACCAAAAGGAATGATTGAGGAAAGGGATTATAGTCTCACATTTTATTTTGTGATTCATACGTCATGTTAAACCATATATTTTATTTTTTTATCTATATACTACCCCTATATAATTTTATATCATGAATAAATTTATCTTCATGAAATTTTAAGTTTCATTTAATGTTATTTCTTTCATTAGATGTAAAATAAAAAAGTTACCTCGTTGTAAGGGATTTCATCTCATTTTAAATTCTATTGAGACTTTTGTTTTATTATGAACCAATTAACATTTATGTGGTATATATATATAACCTTGGTAAGTAAATATCATGATTTAATCACACATCATTGTATTTTAAGACTCAAATTGAATTCTCTCTTCCAAGTGGTTTGATAGGAAATTTAGCATGTAGAAAAGTTATCTTTGCAATAACACAATCTTTTATGATTGTTAACAAGATTTTGAAAAAAACATCATTATTAACATTTTACTCATTGGTTTTATTTATTTCAAATATCCCTAATCGTCTATCATGGATATTATTGTTTCCTAATATTTATACCATTTTTAATACATATATTTAGATGGAAATTATGTGATCCAATGTGGAAATATTGATAAATGTATATCGTTTAATCAATAAGGATATTGGATAAGTTAAATTATTAATGAAATTAATAAATTATTTTAAATATGAATAATGGTTTTCATAGGAATGACACATCTGGGGCCTTGTTATAGATATCCTCTCTATGCATTGGTAGTCTCATGGGATGAGTCTACTAGATATCTTTAATGGGGGGTTTCATCTAGTATGATTTGAACATTCTTATGAATGATCTTGATGATGAAATTATTCAATTAGTAGGAATCATTGAATCAAATAATTGAAAATTTATTTCATTCAGATTCATTTTTTTTTCATGATATTATCACTATGAAAAATTCTATGGATTCATGTTATTATTAGTTTAATAATTAAATGGAAATCATTTTAGGCTATTAAATTTCCGAAATGATTATTCCTTATAAATTTTTTTGAGTATTATGGGTTGGATGTAATTTTAAAATGCATAATTTTATACACTTTCTTTATAGTTTATTGATTATGAGGAATATGTGTTCAAGTCTTACCTTTCCATACTGATCAGTCTCATTGATTTATTATCAGTATCACTATATTTGACCAGTACTGAGCATTTGAGATAATCCTTATTTCATTTCTTAAATAGGAATCCATGTAGTACAATAATAATGATATGAAAGGATTTATTATAAGGAATAATGTTATTATAAAAAATGATTTTATAATTTGTTTATTATATTATAATACAATACTAGTGTGTATGTCTAGTTTACCGTGATTATTAAACTGTTTTGTCCAAAAGGATGTAATTTATGTGTATCTTATTTCACTATACATAATGGTATTTGGCACTATATTGGGTAGTCTAGGATTTGGATCCCTACATTTGTGGTAGATGTCTAGGAGTTCCCTAATGTTTTTGGGTATATATTCTTCATACCTTTTCAGTTTTCCAAATTTCAATTAGGTTGTTTATAATATTTAGGTGTACTATATTTTTATATTATACCTTAGACATCATTGTGGTGGATTTGAACCATGTTTATGAATGAGAATTACATAAAATATATGGTTTTGAACTATATATATATATATATCCACTTTTTAAATATTCCATCACGGAACGGGGAATATCTATGTTGGATTTAGGGGTATATATGTGTGTGTCAGTTCTTATATGAGTTATTAAAAAAATAGGGTATATATTTATCATGGGGGCCTCTTTAGAGTTTATTTAGATTATCATAATTAATATAATTGTAATTTTAGGTAGTTACCATATGTCTATGACTTTTTGTAATTCCATAATTTAAATAATGTTTTAATATTATGCTCGTATTAGTATGTTTTATGTACATCCTATTAAAATTGATTATGGCACCAAGAAGTTGTATTCCATATTCATTAAACAATATACCTAATATCCTAGTATTTTTTCATGTTAAAATATTCTTTCAACATTTTTTTATAATGTTAAATATTTTTCAATTTTCAATTGGTTTTATAGTATAAATGTGACAAGTTTCAGATGTATCTTTTAATTGTTTCATTTTAATGGAACCCCCCATAAGGAGTTATCTATTAATTTTTCTATTTTTTAAATATATTTTTTTGATACATGGTTTATGAATTGGATTGGGTTTTCATTCGGTGTCTATGTATGTGGTTTCAATTGGGGGGTCATAGATGGGAAAGTGAATTGTGCATTATTTGTGAACTTTTGTGGTGTCTATGTATATTCTAGATTGGTGAAAAATAACCTCCATTTTAATGAGGAAATTGGGATCCCAATGTACCATGGTGGGTAGTTAAGGACTAGTATGTTGGATGAGTCAGCATAGAACTGACATGAGCTCCCATACAGGATTATTCCATAATACAAACTAAATAAAATAGTAATTCATTGGGCACCACTATTTATTTTCCATCAACCTATCCCAAGGATCTTGTATGGGGACTTAATATATTGATATATAACATGGGTTTGGGGATTCTATGACATAGTCGACCTAGAGGCTTATGGATTTCCCATGGACCATCCTCTCATTTCTCCTAATTTCACGGTTTGAATTTTTTAAATTATTTTTTATTTTATTTTCCATTCACATGAATCCTATTTTATAAATAATTATCCTTTATAATGTGTTATTCATAAATTTAACTTCATCATTGATATCTATTTAAAAAACATGATGAAATTTTTTTCCACTCAAAAATATAATTTTGTTAATTTTTTTTCAATGAATAGAAAATCATATTCTATATGTATCATTTTCAAACTTGCATGATTTGATATAATTTTATAGGTAAGAAATAGGGACTTGTTTTTTTAGAACAACAATTTATTATTAATACTCATGTCTAGTATTATGACTTATCATTTCTCTTTTCATGTAACTTCTGGTTCGGTCTCAGAAACTATAGATTGATGTTGGATTAGTGGTTGGATAAAACATATGAGATCACAAGGAAGTATTCATGGTTATCTATAATAACATTGTAGTTATATTTTTCATTTTATTATAATTAGTTTTTAAAATTTTTCTGATAAATTATCTCCAAAATTAATTATCCCTGATGAAAAACACTAGATTCCAGCTAGAGATGTTTTGGCACCCCCTAGGGCCTTGTTCTAGATCTGATCAGGAGAGTGTTTAGAAGTCAACCGGGTTTTGTTCATGAATGATGTTTTATAAACATTCATTATAAGATCATAATTATTTTATTTTACTCTTTCTCTATATAGTGATATTTTCCTTATTTTTACCTTTTTGAAACCTTTATTTTTATAATTTTTTTGTGTGACGTTGCTTCCAAAAAGTATTATTAATATCCTAAAATTCTGTTTACTATAAAACTAATTTTTTTTTCAGACATCACTATATCAAATATAAAAATTGATAAATATAATTTTCAACTAATTTTTTTTCAAATGTTTTATACATAAATAACATGTAGTTTTATGTTTGTAGAATTTTATATAAAAATAAAATCTTTTTAGGTTTTCCTTTAAATTAATATTTTATAACACCAATATATTTTATTGTTTGTAACTTTTTAAATAAATAACATATCTTACAGGAAACCCCGAGCATAAAAAATAAATAATATACTATTAAACATTAACATGACTTTTGGAATAGGAATTTGAGTATTAGTATAAGTAATGTGACCATTATAATAATAACATCTCCTATTAAAATATAAATAAAATTATGGCATCTTATAAATGGAATTATAGTATAATTATATCATTGTATAAGTAAATTATTGTTTTAGAAATTAATAATCAAGTATTGATATTTTTTTACAAAAAGATGTGTTTATTTACAATATGATAACTAATTTTATGAATGAAAAGAAAATTTAATTTCATTAAAAGTATTCATAAATTATTATTTTGTTTTTTATGAGTATAATTTAATTTTATGAGATCTTAATTAATTTTTATATGTGTTATAAATTAAATTTTAATTTTAAATTTTCTGTTTTCTAGGTAGATGATAAATTTAATTAAAAACTAAAATTCCTATATTTAGAAATCTATTTTTAGAAAATGGAATTTAATTTGGAAATCTATATTTTGAGAAATGTTTATGTGGAATTTTTTCAATATTTTAGATATGCTATATTTTTTCATGAAAAGTGAAATACCTTAATTTTCGGTATATATATATTAAATGTTAAATACACTATTTCACATGACATAGTTGATGTAATAACCATAATAGTGAATTATAATTCTTTATTTGCTTAATTTAGTCATGTAATCATCCCCATTACATGTATTGTACGAAAATAATAAACCAATTAATAAAATATTCAAAATACACCCATATCCTCCACCATTATTAGCACCTCATACCACCTCTTGTCCTCATAACTATTTTTTCTATGAATATTTTAAATCACTTATATGTACTCTTTTAATTTATCTACCCCATATACAATATCCACTTTTCTGACCAAAAGGCCAATCCCAATCCCCTTAAAAAGGTTATCAAGGAGAAGAAAGTAATGAGTTAAATTCAACTTTCATTTTCCTTTATTTTAGTTTCAATTTCATTCATTTTATTATCCATACCACACATCTTATATAAAAACATGCATCATAACTCCATTATATTACATAATCTATAATTTTATTATGTCAAGGTAAATTACACTATCATGTATCTTCTCTTATTATTTTTATTCGAAAAATGAAAACATCGCCCATGAGGTGCTGATTTACCACCTTCATGGATGATGTGTTTTCATTTATTAATTATACCATCATGTATTCTTATAAAATAATTTATGGTTAGAAACTATTATAATATACGTATTAAAATTTATTTAATTTTTTCTATCTTATATATACACATAATATTAATTAATAAAACAAAACTACTTCAGAATGATAAAAAAACCCCAAATTAGTCAAAATTATTATCACTAAAGATTAATCTAATGATTCATCCTCATACCATAATACTAAATGAAATATATAACCAATTAATATTATTTATGTTCATTAATAAAATATAATTTCTATTATAGACAATTGTTATAATTTTACATCATTTTCTATACGTGCATACAATTAAACTGATCATGAAAACCAAGGAAATGAATGAACCCAATTGATAAAATTATATTTTATAACTCATCAAAAAATCCTTAAATAAGCATAATAAATTTATAATAATTAAATTACATTTATAAAATGATATTAATTAATTATTTAATTGATTTAATCTAATTTTATAGTACATTAAGATCACATCTAGAACATATTCAAACATAATGGATGGGATTCTCCGTGAATCTTCATTTTTCATTCAGGATTCGATTTCACTCTCTTGAGGAGAATGTAATTTATATTTATTTTTATAAATATCTTTTAAATTATTTTTATATATTTAAAACCCATTTATATAGATTATTTTATCTTCCTTTTATAGATAAATACATCTTTTATAAGTTTCAAATTTCAATTCCTCTCCATAGGCAAACCCGATTAAAGGGAAATTTCCTATTTCTTACCCATTTTCTGGTGCCATCAATAATTTTTATTAATAAACCATTAGTTTTATGAAATACATCATTTTACCAAGAGAAATTTTCATTTCTCATTTATGGATTTATACAATCATTTTTTTCTTTTAACTTTTAGATGTCTCTTAGATCTTTTAACATAAATCACACCTAAGAGGCACTTTCAAATGATTCTTAAACACACTTTTTATATGTCATGATTTTAGTAGCCCATAATTTATCAATATATATTAATTACTAACCACTTATTAATTATTTTTTTTATGTATACTTTCCTTTTATTTATTATCATCACTAAGTTATGTTATCAATAAATATCTATATACAATGGATATGATTTTTTCCATAGCCACATACCATTTTTAACAGCATTAATTTTTTGAAAGTTACTAAATTTAAACTGTGTATCATGAATTCTTTGAAAATTCAATGATTGGTGGGTCTTGTTTATAGATACACCATAAATGTATTAAAAAGCCCAATGAGACAAAATAGTTTGTGACAAACCCTTCATGTTAGTTTTGAAAAAAATATGCTGGGTTTTTATAGACATATTTAAACTATCATAAGAGTATAATAGTTTATATAACGTATAAATGATGTAAAAATAAAAATATTCTTTATTTAATATTTAGTTATTTAATTCATTGATATTTTCACTATAATAAAATCCCTGGATGTGTTATCATTCTATGAGATGGCATGAGTTTTTTAAATTATTAACCTTTCAAAAAAATTTATACTGTATTAACATTAAACCACTTATTAATATTTCATATATCCCTTACCAAGAAATTTAGAACACCATATTTTTTTCCTAACCAGGTTGTGAAGATAAAATCATTGAATAAGTGACAAGTAGTAGTTTATTTTTTATATATTATGGTTAATTAGAAAGGTAAAAAGGGAACCCTATATGAATATAGTTTTCTCGATAGTACTAAACATAATTATCCTTGGTTATGTGATATCTTGTAACAATTTCAATGTAATAATACGACCACTGACTTTTGGTTATGGGGGTTGGGGTTGTAATATATTATATTTGATCATGCTTAGTAGAATCCATTGAAATTATATTAGGTAACATTACCCTAATATATTGATTGATGATAAGAATAAATTAACATCCTATATTATTGGTATGGTTGATATTATAGGTATATTCCTAGTAATATATCCATTTATGGATACATTAATTTTACATAGTTGTGGGATAGATGTACCTCGGTGTGACAACTCCGACAAGGCCTGTCGGGATTCACATGGCATAACCTTGTGTCAGAAAATGGTCCTTATAGCGCACCTAGTTTGACACTCCCATGGGATATGCCTAAGATAATTTTTATTATCGATAGAAATAATTATGAAGGATTTATAAGTAAATATGTCCCTAAGAACCCATGTTTTTGATTATGTGATTAGATATTCATAAATTTTCAATTTTTTGTCGAAATTATCAATATAGATTCAAATCCTTTTTTAGAGTATGCCATTTTTTAGAATGGTCTATTAATGAATGTAATGAAATCAATACCCATAGAAAAATGTAATTATTTCCACACTTTTGAATTCAACAAACTTAGTATTAGAGCTGATAAGATCTGGTCCATATTAGCATTGCTTATACAGTTTAGAAAGAATTATAATAATACACCTATGTTGGCTTTTTTCATGTAGTAGAAGACCCCATATTTTAGCGATACCATAGATTTAGTGGTACATGTGTAGTGGATCAATTCCATTAAATGAATATTTTTATCATTTAAAAGAATGTAATCTGAAATGGTAGTACTGCAAGTATTTCACCTCATGATAGATATTAACCAATGGTAGTCTTTGATCAATAATATTTATAAATATGATGGAAAATAAGACATGGAATATAGATCTTTTATGGAAACATTATTTGATAAAAAATTACTCATGAGAAATAAACTAAAATGAATAGATACAATCGTTTTCTTAATGAAAAGGTAAGAAAATGGTGTTGTGAAGTACGATGATACATTTCGATGACAATCTAGTAGTGTTATAGATTATGTTAGTTATTAATAAGAAAATATTGATCATTTCATTGAAGGTATTATGTTAATTATTTGAAGGTCACTTTATTCTCTATTATTTTCATCATATGAAGAAATATTATTATGTGCCATCAAAATAGAGAAGTAATTTTTTGGATCTTATATGATCAAGGAAAATAAATAGTAGAATACGTCTTCTAATAACCATGGAAATGGCGAACTATCAATGAAGAAGAAAGGAATGAAGAAATTTCTATTATGTGAAATTTATGGAATGAATCATCCTTGAAAATTCCAAAAATCCATTAGAGATTTCATTAATTATAGAGAAAAGGTTCCTTGAGCTAATGATTGAAATGGGAAGTAAAAAATAAATTCTTTTCATTGCTTCAACTATTAAGAAATGGGGCATTACTCCAATCAATTTCCCTAGAGTCAAGGGAATCTACCACAAAATATTTAAAGGGGTGATGGCCAAGCTTATACAATCACTAAAAATTAAGTATAAGTACCCAATGATATATTGGAAGGTAAATTAATCATATCCTCAAATATAATAACAAAATTATTTGATACTTCATCTACTCACAATTTATATCTACCCTATATTTAAAATAATTTGACATTTTCCATTTGATTAAATATGGTATTTGTTAGTCAAAACTCCTATTTGAAGTATCATTGAAACAAAATGTGTTTGTCAGTCCCTTTTATGACACAAAAACATGATTTTGATTAATAACATACCATTATACATATGACTTCATTTGATATAATACTCAGTATAGACTGTAATCCAAAATATGATGTCACATTTTATTATAACAAGTTTGAAATTGTTTTTTTTTTGGGTGAAAATATAGAATCAATTATATTTAGAGTATTGACTTCATCATATAATTCATGTCTTCATCAAAACCAAGTATCTCTACTGAATTCAAGTAATAGAGAGGAAGAAAATACATTATCTATGGATCATGAATGTATTATATGAATTGTAAATGATACAATTATAATGTAATACATTAATGTATTTCCTAAGGAATTATATGAGATCCCCATAGATTGTGACGTTAAATTTACCATTGATTTAATCCTTGATGAGGGACCAATATCAAAGACTATATATATAATTTAAACTATTTAATTAGTGGAGATAAATAATAAATTAGAGTTATCTAGTAATAATATATTTATTATCATTATTTTTTATCCATGGGGATTCCATGTTCCCTTTATTAAGAATAAATATGGATCATTGAGGCACTACATTGACTATAGAGAATTCAATTCTATTATAATAATTTACAAGTATCATCTTCCTCGTAATGATTATTTATTGGATCAAATTTTTGGGGCCAATATGTTTAAATCATTTTCCCTTCTTTTGGATATAATACATTCCATGTAAATAAAGAAGTTATCTAAAAGGCTTCATTTCGAACTAGAAATTGACATTATATGTTTATAGTGATTCCATTTGAACTGACTAATTCACCCTATTTTTCATGGATATGATTAATTGAGAATTCTTATGATGTCATATTAAATATTTGGTGGTATTTATTGATGATTTCTTGGTGTATTCAAGAATCTAGGAGGACCATGAGAACCAATTTTGGATTATTGTAAAGTCTTTTCAAGAAAATGTGTTGTATAGGATGTTTATAAATTGTAAATTATGGCTTCAAATATATATATTTCATGTCCATATTGTCTCAAAGGATATAATTTTACTTGACCCTGTACAAAAAATGTCAATAAAAGAATGACCTATTATAATAAACACAATTGAGTTTCATAGTTACATTGGATTAGTATGTTACAATCGACGATCTGTTCAGAATATTTCTTGATTGGATGATCTATTAACCATGCTAACAAGTAAAGGGGTTATGATATTATGGAAAAAATAATTTGAAGAATTTTTTGAATAATTGAAGAGAACATTGGTCAATTCTCAAATATTGAATCTTCGATCAAGAAATGATGGGCTTATGATATATAGGGATGCATCAAATAACAAGATAGGTTGTGTCCTTATGAAAAATGATAAATATATCTCATATACATTAAAGTAGTTAAAGACTCATGGAAAAATATCCAACCCATGATATTTGGTTAGCATCCATAATCATTTATTTGAAGATATAGAGACACAATATCTATGGTGAAATATATGAGATACATATAGTTCACAATTTTTTTAAATATATCCTTACCTAGAATGAACTGAACATGAGGAAATGTTTATGGATTTAGATTCTCATAGATTATAATTTCTCCATACAATACAACCCAGAAAAAGAAAATATAGTGGGAGATGCATTAAGAAATAAAGATCATGGACATATAATCCGAATGAAAATTGTTAAACATTCGATATAAATGTATTTAGTAAATATAGATATTGGAATTGATAAGAACATGGAAAATCACTCCATTTTCAATTGATTTATAAACCATCATTTCTAGAGAATATAACAAGATCACAATTTACTGATGAGAATTTTAAAATGAAAATTAAATTCAACAATGGTGGAATATATGGAGATATCATGTATGGGGATGGAAAAATATAAAATGGAAATAAGTAACGTGTACCAAAAATGTCGCTTAAAACATAAAACTATTTGATGATTCTCATAGATCGAATTTTAATATACAAGTACTTAGTAGATAAATTTATAGACAAATGATGGAATAGTTTTTGTAGGGTAAAATGAAGTGGGACATCTCAAATTATGTGTCAAGGTGTCCAATATTCCAAAAATTGAAGGATGAGAGACAACATCTTAGGAGAGTCATGAAATCTCTATATATTTCTACAATGTAGTTGGATGAAAATACAGTGAAATTTTTTACAAGACCACCAAGGATAGCTAGATGGAATGATGTAATATTGGTTCTTGTTAATATTTGTATAAATGGTTCGTATTTACTTGATATAAGAAAATATTTGCCTCTTGAAAGCCTTGCATGTCACTATACTAATTATGTTGTAAGTATTCATAGTGCACCACTATCAACTGTGTCAGATCTATATCCTCATTTTACATCAATGTTATGTAATAATTTTTATAAGGGTTTTGATATTGAGATTCATATGAGTACTTATTATCCCCTTTAATCTAAGGGATTATTTGAAAGGGCTATTCAATCAATGGAAGACTTTTGGAGATCATTATCACTTGTCTTTCAAGGTTTGTGGGATCAATATTCACCTTTGGTGGAATCTTTCAACTGTAATATATTCCATTCTTATATTCAAATGACTCTATATAATGAATTATATGGAAACAGATGTCAAACATCAACTTGGTGGGATGAAGATGGTGCGAAGAAACTTATTGGACCACTACATATTAAAGAGACAATGAAAAGGGTAAGGTCAATTTAGGATCATATTAAATAAGATAAAAGTATAAAAATGAGTAATTTTGACGATAAGAGAATGGATTTGGAATTTCAAATGCAAGATCATGTCTTTTTGAACGTTCTTCCATTGAAGGGAGACTTAATCATCAAGAAAAAAGGAAATTGAGCCCTAGTTACATTGAATATTTAAAATTTTGTAAATAACTAGAGATTTATCATAGAAATTAACAATGACACTATGTCCCTCCAATGTTTGTGATGTGTCCTACATATCATGGTTAATGAAGTACATGCCACACCCAGTGCAAGTAATCACATATGAATTAACTGAACTAAAACCTAATTTTTATTATTGTGGTCAGCTTATTGGAATTCTTGACACAAGAATTTTTTTTTAAAAAAATTGAATGACTTGACTGGTAATGGTTATTTAGAGAAACCATAAAATTCAAAAACTGACGAGGGAACTAGAAGATTATACAAAGAATAAAAACCCCCATCTGTTTATTATAAAATATTCAAGATAATTTAGAAGTAGAAACATCTAAAGGAGGGATGAACATAACACAACATGATTTTATTATATGTTTATTCATAAATATATTTGTTATGTTGCAAAGAACATCGAGATTAATCAAACAATAAAATAGTATTAAATGGAAACTAGGAAGATTGAATAGTAAGTTGACTATTAGAAATAGTAATGGGACCACTAGAAGTGTAGCCTAACCTATGAATGTATAAATAAAACATATGCATTTTAAAAATGATAATCTGATATATATATATATATATATATATAATAGTATAAGAAATTACATGCTTTAGAAATTATTAATTAAATAATGATATTTTTATAAACATTAATGACTTTTTTCAATTTTATAATTATTATAATCAGTTAATATAAAATTTATTTTCATTATCTCTGTGTAGAAATTAATATCTTTGTTTTTGCGATTATAAGATAATATTTTGGGACTTTAATTAAATTTTCAATGTGTTATAATATTAGTTAAATTTTTAAAACTCATATTTTACAAGTAGTTTAAGATATTAAATAAAGAAATTAAATTTCCCATATCTATAAATTTATTTTCATAAAAAACCACAATTTTTGGATTATGCACATCAAAAAATTTATAGGGTAATTTTTTAGTGAATAGTGAAATACGTTATTTAACAAATATATACATCATATATTAAATACAATATTACATCAGTCATCCCTGATGTAAGCACCACAATTTCGCATCATACTTCTATATTTACTAAACATATTCTTGGAACCATCACTATTAAATTTATAGAGAAAAAATTATAAAGTAATTACTAATATTATAAAAAACACCCCTCTCCTCCACTAAAAATACCACCCTCCAGAACACTTATCATTACACCACCTAAGACATTATTCTTGTATAATGATTACCCAATATTTTTTCCTTGTCTCTCCCCTTTTTAAATGATCCAATGGTCTCAAAAAAACCCTAATCCCAATCCCCTTAATAAGTTTCTCAAGTAGGAGGAATTCAAGAGGTAAATTTCTCTTTCATTTTCCTTTTGTTTTTTTTCAATTTCATTTATTTTTTTATCCTTGCCACACATTGTAACACCCCAGGTAAATAATGAATATAAAATTTTCATATTTATCCATATTTGTGAATAAAATATTAATATGACTTTAAAGGGGATGCTATGCTCGATGGCGTACCCAACACGCAACAACGAGTTTCTTGGGAATCTTACGTTGCACTCTAATAATAAAATAATATTATTTCAAATGATAGTTAACATGTAGCCATTGTATTGGCGGTAATGGATAGAAATAACTAAAATATGATTATATATGTTTTTTAAATGTTTTTACATTTATACAATAAAAGATAAAGTCTTAAAATACGGAAAGAATTCAATTTTAGGCGTATATGCCCTAGTTTTCACTAAAGGTTCACTTATCACCTTTTGATGGAGAACCGTCATTAAATATAGTTTTGTTCACTCTTAAACATTCTTTTGGACCAAATAAAACTCTTATTAAGAATCAGGACATCAAAATTTACTTTGTGTAAATTTTTGGTATCTTTCCGATAAAGTTCATTTTTTTAATGAATAGTGTAAAATGTTGTATTTTAATTCAAAACCACTTTTTTATCTAATTTATTTATATGATTAGATTATATTTTGAAATGGTTTTAAAGTGAAATTAGAAAATATTTTTACCATTAAATCCAATAGTGGTCGTTGGAATCAATTTCACTTTGAAATCAGACTTAAACCAGTGTCAATCTTTTGATACTTATTGTTTCATAAAAACACGCTATTTGCACTGACAGTGGGAATTAATTATTAAATTAATTAATTTGACTTATATGTTTTGAATTTTGTAAAATAGACTTCATTTTTTGAATTCGTAATATCAAATATAGCTTAGGGTGAATTTTTGGTAATTTTCTAAAAAACTTCAATTTTTGATGAATAGTGAAACCACTAAGTGGTAATCAAGCAAACTGATTTTTCAGTTAAATGAATGTTTACCACTAATGTGTATTAAATTTTGAAAATCCAACATACATGGTTGTCATTAATAAGTAAAATGTGGTTCAATGAGATTAAAATAATTTTTTGGTGAATAGTAACTTATTATGTTTTTAATCGCGATTAGTGGTAATTAGTGTAGTTTAAGGTATAAATAATGCTTTAATGATATGAAATGACCTAGACACATGTACCAACCTTATTGGTTGTGTCATGGCCGACCAAAAAAATCCATGGGTCAACTTGGGGACCCCATGGATCCACTTTGGTTGGGAAATGACATAAATAACATTTTATTTAATGTAAAAGTAAAATTGACACAAACATGATATGTTTTACTAAAACAATTTTTAAGTGGGGTTATACAAGTAATCCTTTTTATTATAAATATTAATTGGAAAGATAAAAATATTTCCTACATCATAGTATTTTTTTTATAATTTTTAGACATTAAATAAATTAAATTATTTATGACATAATAATGATGCAGTGATGACATCATTATTTGACGATTGAAATAAAATGGAAAGATAATGTAAAATATATGAACTAAACATGTCCAAAACTTATTGGATGAGTGGATTTCTAAGCCTTATCACCTTAGCCACGAATATATCAATGAGGGACCTTTTAAAACCGAAACACATTTTCAAATAATGTAATATTTTATTACTTTCCAAAAGTACCCCTCCTCTCCTCTTATAAAAGGCCCCCAACTCTACCTCATTTAACACACTCCTCAAGCCTTTGGCTCGGCCAACCCCTACCCATTTACTCTCTCCACATACCTCTCCTCATCATAGAGGATTCCCTTTGGGCATAATCCTTTCAAAGGAAGCCTTTAGGCTCAAATCAAAAGGAGTTACACTTTTAAAGGTAATTCATTCTCTCATGTTCATTTGTTTTATTTTGCTTCTCCAGCCCCCTAAACTCTTTTTATTTACTTATTTTGTTAGAAAAACAGTATCTGAAATATACTAGGATGTTGTTATAAGATTTATTCAAGCTACACTCTCAAACAACTACATCAAATGGTTAAAGAACATACGGTTTCCGTGGATGGTGAAATTCTGCCTCCCGAAACGATGATTGTTCAAAACTCATTTAACACCTTCAAAGGTGGCCATTATGATGTCACTATTTTTATATATGATATATAATATGTTTATGTTTTATTTATGCTTCTGTATTTTTCATTTTTTTCTTACCTTTATGGCTTCCATTATGGGTATACGCGATATCTTCATTTAAGGAAGTGCGGACTACCGCCCCCTCAAAGTGATTTGATTCGTTAAATACCATATGTGGGATGTATAAAGGATGGAAATATGATATTATATATGATATTATACTGGAATTATAATATACCTTTATATCATTATTATTCCATTCTATAAAATACGAAATAGAAATGAAAGTAGCATTCATGCGTACGTACGGCTTACCGTCTCCATGAACGGTGCATTTCATTTCTTACCTCTAAATGATTATGTAATTTTATAAATGCATGCATGTACTGGATATATATTACATATATGATATCTACATAATGAATACATTTCTGGATATAATAAACATTTGGCCACATGAACAACATGTAATTGTAAGAAGACCACTTTCGACTTAAGAACCAAATATCGGCAAAACAAATATTATTAACTTAAATGATTACATAATGTTTATGACATGGTAATAAGTGGTATAAAAGTAATAATGAACTTAAAAAAGGGTTCTTAAGGAATTATAAATTAACTCAAGTTTATTATTCAGGAGATTAAAGAACGATCGAGTCAAGTCGGACCTGAGGAAAGGGATCCTACAACTCTCTTTCTTTTTAAGTACACTCTTTTATGTCATCTATTTAAGCTCATCTTTCTTATGATTGGAATGTTCTTTTATATTAATTATACTATAATTTTTATGTTCATGTGATGAGAGACCCTATTCTCTCTCATCAATCCATTTTGGAAGTTTTGAGTGGCGCCGTTAGGCTGCCGAACTTTCGTAAGAGATCTAACATCTCTCTTTCTTTTTAAGTACTCTCCTTTATGTCACTTATTTTAAACTCCTCCTTGCAATGTTGGGGGATTTTCTTTTATATTCCACTTTCTGTAAGTTCTATTGTAATATGATGGTATACTCTATTTGATCTCATCAATCCATATTCGGAAGTTTTATGTGGCGTCGTTAGGCTGCCGAGTTTTCATAAGGGATTTTTCATCTCACTTTTATTCCCGTGAGATTTATGCTACATTTGCCACAAATTAGATTGAGTGGTGTATTTACTTCCCATTATTCTACTATTTGTGTAATATACTTTCGTTTATGAGTATTTACATCAATGACCTATTGTCTTTCTTTCATGGGGTGTATGTTTTGAAAGATACCCAAGTCAGTAAGGGAAACTTTCACCCTCCTCTTTTTTAAAAGACTTCTTTTATTGGGTCTTTTAATTTACATATTTTTATGTTGGAATATGTTCTCATACATCCTTATTGATGTAAAGTTTATGTCCAAGTTATGAGATACACTTTTTATCTCTCATCAACTCATTTTGATGTGATGCCGTTAGGCTGTCAAGGGAACTTTTTAACCCAATTTCAATTTCTTTGGGTTCAACTTGTAGTCATTGAATATGTCATCCATTGAATATGTGTGAATGACCTTTTATTGTTTTACACTTAATATCCACTTATATTGGGTGTATATATATTTGTCACACATATTTTTTAGATTTATTTGTCCTTAATTTAAGGATACCTTCTTTATAAGGGATTTCATCACATTTGACATTTCTATTGAGGGTTCATTGTTGTTATGCACCAATTCACTCTTATATGGTGTATATACTGTCCTTTGGAGTATTATATCATGAATCCTTTTATTCTCATGATATTATAAAGTTCTGACTAAATGTTATTCCTCGATTTTTGTATTCAAGTGTCTCTAATTTTGGTAAAACCCCTTTAACCAAAATATCGTTTTAAATGTTTTAATTATGTGTTCTTATTAATATCCATGTTTTCAAAATGGTTTTAAGGATTTATTTATATGGATATTAATGGTTTAAAATGTTAAAAGCTTCAAGGTGGTATGGGACACTTTGAATCAAAAATCTCTTTATTAAATGTTTTAAATGGTTTTGGAAATGGTTTCTTTTGAATGGATTCCTTATTTCAATATCCTAAAATGTTATATTGTGATTGAAATGTGGAAATGTTATGTTTCCTTTATTCATGTTTATGTGATACGATTATGTTATGGTTCTTGGGCATTGTTATGAAGAACGGGTGGTTCCGTGATAAACTAAGGGCGGGTGAGCCCGATATAGCTCTCCAATGCATTGGGTAACACGAAGGAGTGAAACGTTAAGGTTTCTCCGAAGAGATTTAGGGAATATACTGTGATGGGTATTCCAAACGTAACCAAGAGGGTTACTCCCTATGTAAGAATGTTATGAATGCCTCAAGTTACCTTTATGTCTTATGTTTTCTATGATTTATTCATGATTTGATATGCCTATGTTTTATGGGTAATGTATGATTTCATTATTATGTATATATGAACTCATGTTTCCTTTCCATATTTTTATAACCCTTACTGAGATTTTTATGCTCATCCCAAGTTTTTGAAATGCTTTTCACAGGTCATGGGAAAGGTACATGATGTGACGATAGTGTCAAGGATGTGTCAAGAAAGAATCCGTGTTTTATTTTGAATAGGTTTCCATTGATGGGAAGAATGAATATTGTCTTTTATGTAACCACCTTGTTTAAATGTGGAATGTAATGCAAGTTTCATGATCTAATTCTCTAAAACTCTAAACTTGAAAAGATCCTCAATGTGTAATCTTGTAATAACTCAAGTTTAAGTAAGGTTTAAGGATGGGGCCTTATAGTTGGTATCAAAGGTCGGTTTAGATAACTTTAGAGGTTAGGGTATTCTTTAAGCATAATTGACAATTACCATAATGGTTAGGATTTCAGAAAGAGTCTTAGTTTTAGATAAAGTGAATGAGTAAGTATATCTTATTGTCTATATTACTCATTAGTACATGATGGTTTTGTTGATATACTCACACTGACATTTCTATTTTTAGTGAATGGATGGATCTAGCAGGCACCAAAGAGACAACAGGTTTGAAGGAAACTGTGGTGGTTCTCAGATTAAGATACTAGATAAAATGGAGGATTCAATGAGGAAACTCGTGGTTGTTCTAAACCAAATATCAAGGAGTCATGATCAACCACTTCAACCTTGGTGAGTTCTCTAATGCATCAGGTACGAGATGGCCAATTCGATGTGGAAATTCAGGTAATAATTATTAAGGTAACCATTAGGGTTTATATGATACTTAATTTTTAGGTAATTATGGGTTACTCTATGATATGATGGAAAATGAAAGGAATGAGATAAACTTGAGGTTAAAATATGTTATGATTATTATTGAAGATTTTATCTCATTTTGGGGAATGTTTTAAGAATTATATAGTTTTGGAAGAAGGACAACACGTAGACCGTGTGACATCCCGTCGCGCCGGACAAAGCTGCGGGAATCGAACCCACAACCAATGTGCGACTGGTATTTATCGCCTACCACTGGACTACGTGAAGTCCCTGGTTAGTTTGACTGATTCATTCTAGTTATGTGATTTTATGAATTAAGAGTAAGTTGATTTTGGGTTATTTATGAAAATGATTAACCTATCATGGAGGATATGTGATTAGGTTAATTACTTTTCAAAACGAGACTTTAGGAGCAACTGATATTGTTTGGAGATAAATGTTATGATTTATCTTGGAAGACTGCCACAAAATCCTTCAAATATTTGGGTTTCAATCTTATATTGGTTTACTTTGAAGAATTTTATGGACAAATTCATTATAGAATGGTGCTCGTTGAACTTTGGGTTTTGTTGGACAAATTTTGGAGATTAAGAATAGATTTTCTTTTTATAAAGGGTTATCCTTTTCTGGATTATCTGATCTTGTACTAGCCTTTTTGGTTTTGGATTTGGTTAATTTCTAAAGACATGGGAAGTATATAGTTCTATTTTGTGGATTAGGTGATTCTCTAGAAGTTTATTATAGTACTCTTAATGTGAACAAGTCTTCCTAAATACTCGTCTTTTGGAGAAAATATGAGTTTGTGTAAGGAATCTAATAAAGGTTGAAAGTCAATATGATAAGTGATTATGTTTCCTTATGAATATATTCCTCAATAAAAAGTAACTTAAAACAAAAATGTGGTCTATTAACTTTTCCTACTGGGGAATCGAAGACCGTTTAACCCATCACAAGTTTGTGATTTTCTCGTGGTTAACATTCTCCTAAACATGTTTTCTATCACTCTCCATCAGAACATGACCCTTTTTTTCCTCCATGTCCATATTTCCATACATGGAATCCTAGTATGGGTTAACTCGGGTGACCTTTGTACTTATCTTTCTTTATTTTAAAGTGTTTGTTTAACCGACTTTTGTTCCGATGTGGGACTTTCAAGGATGTTTCCAAGCGCAATTTTAAAATTGCGAGGACGCAATTCCCAAAAGGGGGGAAGGATGTAACACCCCAGGTAAATAATGAATATGAAATTTTCATATTTATCCATATTTGTGAATAAAATATTAATATTACTTTAAAGGGGATGCTATGCTCAATGGCGTACCCAACACGCAACAACAAGTTTCTTGGGAATCTTACGTTGCACTCTAATAATAAAATAATATTATTTCAAATGATAGTTAACATGTAGTCGTTGTATTGGCGGGAATGGATAGAAATAACTAAAATATGATTATATATGTTTTTAAATGTTTTTACATTTATACAATAAAAGATAAAGGCTTAAAATACGGAAAGAATTCAATTTTAGGCGTATATGCCCTAGTTTTCACTAAAGGTTCACTTATCACCTTTTGATGGAGAACCGTCATTAAATATAGCTTTGTTCACTCTTAAACATTCTTTTGGACCAAATAAAACTCTTATTATGAATCAGGACATCAAAATTTACTTTGTGTAAATTTTTGGTATCTTTCCGATAAAGTTCATTTTTTAATGAATAGTGTAAAATGTTGTATTTTAATTCAAAACCACTTTTTTTATCTAATTTATTTATATGATTAGATTATATTTTGAATTGATTTTAAAGTGAAATTAGAAAATATTTTTACCATTAAATCCAATAGTGGTCGTTGGAATCAATTTCACTTTGAAATCAGACTTAAACCAGTGCCAATCTTTTGATACCTATTGTTTCATAAAAACATGCTATTTGCACTGACAGCGGGAATTAATTATTAAATTAATTAATGTGACTTATATGTTTTGAATTTTTTAAAATAGACTTCATTTTTGAATTCGTAATATCAAATATAGCTTAGGGTGAATTTTTGGTAATTTTCTAAAAAACTTCAATTTTTGATGAATAGTGAAACCACTAAGTGGTAATCAAGCAAACTAATTTTTCAGTTAAATGAAAGTTTACCACTAATGTGTATTGAATTTTGAAAATCCGACATACATGGTTGTCATTAAGAAGTAAAATGTGGTTCAATGAGATTAAAATAATTTTTTGGTGAATAGTAACTTATTAAGTTTTTAATCGCGATTAGTGGTAATTAGTGTAGTTTAAGGTATAAATAATGCTTTAATGATATGAAATGACCTAGACACATGTCCCAACCTTATTGGTTGTGTCATGGACGACCACGACAAGCCATGGGTCAACTTGGGGACCCCATGGATCCACTTTGGTTGGGAAATGACATAAATAACATTTTATTTAATGTAAAAGTAAAATTGACACAGACATGATATGTTTTACTAAAACAATTTTTAAGTGGGGTTATACAAGTAATCATTTTGATTATAAATATTCATTGGAAAGATAAAAAGATTTCATACATCATAGTATTTTTTTTATAATTTCTAGACATTAAATAAATTAAATTATTTATAACATAATAATGATGCAGCGATGACATCATTATTTGATGATTTAAATAAAATGGAATGATAATGTAAACTCTATGAACTAAACATGTCCAAAACTTATTGGATGAGTGGATTTAGAAGCCTTATCACCTTATCCACGAATTATAGCAATTTGGGTCCTTTTAAAACCGAAACTCATTTTCAAATAATGTAATATTTCTTTACTTTCCAAAAGTACCCCTCCTCTCCTCTTATAAAAGGCCCCCACCTCTATCTCATTTAACACACTCCTCAAGCCTTTGGCTCGGCCAAACCCTGCCCATTTACTCTCTCCACATCCCTCTCCTCATCCTAGAGGATTCCCTTTTGGCATAATCCTTTCAAAGGATGCCTTTAGGCTCAAATCAAAAGGAGTTACAATTTTAAAGGTAATTCATTCTCTCATGTTCATTTGTTTTATTTTGCTTCTCCAACCCCCTAAACTCTTTTTATTTACTTCTTTTGTAACAACAATAGTATCTTAAATATACTAGGATGTTGTTATAAGATTTATTCGAGCTACACTCTCACACAACTACATCAAATGGTTAAAGAACATACGGTTTCCGTGGATGGTGAAATTCTGCCTCCTGAAACGATGATTGTTCAAAACTCATTTAACACCTTCAACGGTGGCCATTATGATGTCAAAATTTTTATATATGATATATAATATGTTTTTTTTATTTATGCTGCTGTATTTTTCATTTTTGTCTTACCTTTATGGCTTCCATTATGGGTATACGCGATATCTTTATTTAATGAAGTGCGGACTACCGCCCCCTCAAAGTGATTTGATTCGTTAAATACCATATGTGGGATGTATAAAGGATGGAAATATGATATTATATATGATATTATACTGGAATTATAATATACCTTCATATCATTATTATTCCATTCTATAAAATACGAAATAGAAATGAAAGTAGCATTCATGCGTACGTACGGCTTACCGTCTCCATGAACGGTGCATTTCATTTCTTACCTCTAAATGATTATGTAATGTTATAAATGCATGAATGTACTGGATATATATGAAATATATGATATCTACATAATGAATACATTTCTGGATATAATAAACATTTGGCCACACGAACAACATGTAATTGTAAGAAGTCCACTTTCGACATAAGAACCAAATATCGGCAAAACAAATATTATTAACTTAAATGATTACATAATGTTTATGACATGGTAATAAGTGGTATAAAAGTAATAATGAACTTGAAAAATGGTTATTAAGGAATTAGAAATTAACTCAAGTTTATTATTCAGGAGATTAAAGAACGATCGAGTCAAGTCGGACCCGAGGTAAGGGATCATACAACTCTCTTTCTTTTTAAGTACACTCTTTTATGTCATCTATTTTAAGCTCATCTTTCTTATGATTGGGATGTTCTTTTATATTACATTTACTATAATTTTTATGTTCATGTGATGAGAGACCCTATTCCATCTCATCAATCCATTTTGGAAGTTTTGACTGGCGCCGTTAGGCTGCCGAACTTTCGTAAGAGATCTAACCTCTCTCTTTCTTTTTAAGTACTCTCCTTTATGTCACTTCTTTTAAACTCCTCCTTGCAATGTTGGGGGATTTTCTTTTATATTCCACTTTCTGTAAGTTCTATTGAAATATGATGGTATACTCTATTTGATCTCATCAATCCATATTTGGAAGTTTTATGTGGCGCCGTTAGGCTGTCGAGTTTTCGTAAGGGATTTTTCATATCACTTTTATTCCCGTGAGATTTATTCTACATTCGCCACAAATTTGATTGAGTGGTGTATGTACTTACCATTATTCTACTATTTGTGTAATATACTTTTGTTTATGAGTATCTACATCAATGACCTATTGTCTTTCTTTCATGGGGTGTATGTTTTGAAAGATACCCAAGTCAGTAAGGGAAACATTCACCCTCCTCTTTTTTAAAAGACTTCTTTTATTGGGTCTTTTAATTTACATATTTTTATGTTGGTATATGTTCTCATACATCCTTATTGATGTAAATTGTATTTCCAAGTGATGAGATACACTTTTTATCTCTCATCAACTCATTTTGATGTGATGCCGTTAGGCTGTCAAGGGAACTTTTTAACCCAATTTCGATTTCTTTGGGTTCAACTTGTAGTCATTGAATATGTCATCCATTGAATATGTGTGAATGACCTTTTATTGTTTTACACATAATATCCACTTATATTGGGTGTATATATATTTGTCACACATATTTTTGAGATTTATTTGTCCTTAATTTAAGGATACCTTCTTTATAAGGGATTTCATCACATTTGACATTTCTATTGAGGGTTCATTGTTGTTATGCACCAATTCACTCTTATATGGTGTATATACTGTCATTTGGAGTATTATATCATGAATCCTTTTATTCTCATGATATTATAAAGTTCTGACTAAATGTTATTCCTCGATTATTGTATTCAAGTGTCTCTAATTTTGGTAAAACCCCTTTAACCAAAATATCGTTTTAAATGTTTTAATTATTTGTTCTTATTAATATCCATGTTTTCAAAATGGTTTTAAGGATTTATTTATATGGATATTAATGGTTTAAAATGTTAAAAGCTTCAAGGTGGTATGGGACACTTTGAATCAAAAATCACTTTATTAAATGTTTTAAATGGTTTTGGAAATGGTTTCTTTTGAATGGATTCATTATTTCAATATCCTAAAATGTTATATTGTGATTGAAATGTGGAAATGTTATGTTTTCTTTATTCATGTTTATGTGATACGATTATGTTATGGTTCTTGGGCATTGTTATGAAGAACGGGTGGTTCCGTGATAAACTAAGGGCGGGTGAGCCCAATATAGCTCTCCAATGCATTGGGTAACGCGAAGGAGTGAAACATTAAGGTTTCTCCGAAGAGATTTAGGGAATATACTGTGATGGGTATTCCAAACGTAACCAAGAGGGTTACTCCCTACGTAAGAATGTTATGAATTCCTCAAGTTACCTTTATGTCTTATGTTTTCTTTGATTTATTCATGATTTGATATGCCTATGTTTTATGGGTAAAGTATGATTTCATTATTATGTATATATGAACTCATGTTTCCTTTCCATATTTTTATAACCCTTACTGAGATTTTTATTCTCATCCCAAGTTTTTGAAATTCTTTTCACAGGTCAAGGGAAAGGTACATGATGTGACGATAGTGTCAAGGATGTGTCAGGAAAGAATCCGTGTTTTATTTTGAATAGGTTTCCATTGATGGGAAGAATGAATATTGTCTTTTATGTAACCACCTTGTTTAAATGTGGAATGTAATGCAAGTTTCATGATCTAATTCTCTAAAACTCTAAACTTGAAAAGATCCTCAATGTGTAATCTTGTAATAACTCAAGTTTAAGTAAGGTTTAAGGCTGGGGCCTTATACACATAATCTACCAAAACATGCCTAATATTTCTATTATAATATATATACTATAATTTTACTATGTCACTATAAAATATAGTATCATGTCTCTTATCCCCATCGATTAATTATATAAAATTAAAACATCATCTATGAGGTGATGATTTATCACCTTCATGGACGACATGTTTTTGGTTTTAAATTCCTCCTTAGATGATGGTAATAAAAAAATTATTGTTAAAAAAGACCATTATTTATGTAATACTTATTATTTAATTTTATATATATAAGGCCCCAGCCTTAAACCTTACTTAATCTTGAGTTATTACAAGATTACACATTGAGGATCTTTTCAGGTTTAGAGTTTTAGAGAATTAGATCATAAAACGTGCATTACATTCCACATATAAACAAAGTGGTTACATAAAGATAGTATTCTTCATTCCCATCAATGGAAACACATTTAAAATAAAACATGGATTATTTCTTGACACATCCTTGACTCTATCATCTTATCATGTACCTTTCCCTTGACCTGTGAAAAACATTTCAAAAACATGGGATGAGCATAAAAACTCAGTATGGGTTATAAAAAAAACATGGAAAGGAAACATGAGTTCATATATACATAAGAATGAAATCATACTTTACCCATAAAACATAGGCACTTTAACATACCTCATAAAATCACGAATAAATCATAGAAATCATAAGACATAAAGGTAACTTGAGGCATTCATAACATTCTTACGTAGGGAGTAACCCTCTTGGTTACGTTTGGAATACCCATCACAATATATTCCCTAAAATCTCTTCGGAGAAACCTTAACATTTCACTCCTTCGCGTTACCCAATGCATTGGAGAGCTATAACGGGCTCACCCGCCCTTAGTTTATCACGGAACCACCTGTCTTCATAATAATGCCCAAGAACCATAACATAATCATATCACATAAAACATGCAAAAAGGAAACATAAAATTTCCACATTTCAATCACGAGATATCAATAAAACACATTGATATAATAAAAACATTATGAAAACCATTTTCAATACCAAAGTAAAACATGGTATTTATATTTCTTTTAAAAAAAGAAGGTATGGATTGTAGAGGAAGCCGAAACTCAAATAACGGTTACGACGGCGGAGAAGTCGTTGTCGCCGCATATGTACGACAAAAACATTCCCTTTTGTCGTTTAGTAAACGCTTCGTATAAAAAATATTTCTTTTGAATAAACGTAAAAGTCAAAGGGGTTTATACACCGTATAAAAGAAAGTTGTGTATAAAATAAAATATGCCTCAACGAAAGGAGATTGAGACGAAGTCCCATACCTCGTATCCGACGTGACCCGACCGTTCTTTAATCTCCTTAATAATAAACATGAGTTAATCTATACTTTCTTATGAATATTTTTCAAGTTCATTATTCCTTTTATACCATGTTATGAACATCATGTAATCAGTTAAGTTAATAATGTTCATTTTGTCGGTATTTGGTTCTTAAGTCAAAAATAGACTTCTTACACTTACATGTTGTTAATTTGGTCAAAGGTTCATTATATCCAGAATGGTATTCATGATGTAGATATCATATATGTCATATATATCCAGTACATACATTCATTTATAATATTACATCACATTTAGAGGTAAGAAATGAAATGCACCGTTCATGGAGACGGTAAGCCGTACGTACGCATGAACGCTACTTCCATTTCTATTTCATATTTTCTGGAATGGAATCATAATGATATAAGAGTATATTATAATTCCAGTATAATAACATATATAATATCATTAACTTTATCCTTTACACATCCCACATATGGTATTAACGAATCAAATCACTTTTAGGGGGCGGTAGTCCGCACTTCCTAAAATGAAGATATCGTGTTTTACCCATAATGGAAACCATAAAGGTATGACCAAAATATAAAAAAACAGAAGCTTAAGGAAAACATAAACATATTATATATCATATATAAAAATAGTGACATCATAATGTCCACCTTTGAAGGTGTTAAATGAGTGTTGAACAATCATCGTTTCGGGAGGCAGAATTTCGCCATCCACGGAAACCGTATGTTCTTTAACCATTTTATGTAGTTGTGTGAGCGTTTAGCTCAAATAAATCTTATAACAACATCCTAGTATATTGATGATACTGTTTTTGTTACAAAATAAGTAAATAAAAAGAGTTTAGGGGGCTGGAGAAGCAAAATAAAACAAATGAACATGAGAGAATGAATTACCTTTAAAGGTGTAACTCCTTTTGATTTGAGCCTAAAGGATTCTTTTGAAAGGATTCTGCCCAAAGGTAATCCACTAGGATGAGGAGAGGGATGTTTATAGAGTAAATTGGTAGGGGTTGGCCGATCCAAAGGCTTGATAAGTGTGTGAAATGAGGTAGAGGTGGGGGCCTTTTATAATAGGAGAGGTGGGGCACTTTTGGAAAGTAAAGAAATATTACATTATTTGAAAATGTGTTTCGGTTTTAAAAGGTCCCACATTGATTGAATTCGTGGATAAGGTGATAGGGGTTCGAAATCCACTCATACAATTGGTTTTGGACATGTGTAGTTCATAGAATTTACATTATCTTTCTATTTTATTTAAATCGTCAAATAATGATGTCATCGCTGCATCATTATTATGTCATAAATAATTAAATTTATTTAATGTCTAAAAATTATAAAAAAACTACTATGATATAGGAAATCTGTTTATATTTCCAATGACTATTTATAATCAAATTTTGGACTTATATAATCCCACTTAAAAATTGTTTTCGTAAAACATATTATGTTTGTGTCATTTTCACTTTAACATTAAATAAAAAGTAATTTATGTCATTTCCAAACAAAGGTGGATCAATGGGGTCCCCAAGTTGACCCATGGCATTTCATGGTCGGCCATGACACAACCAATGAGGTTGGGACATGTGTCTAGGTAATTTCATTTTATTAAAGTATTATTTATACATTAAACTACCCTAATTACCACTAATCGTGATTAAGAACTTAATAAGTTACTATTCACCAAAAAATTATTATAATCTCATTGAACCACATTTTACTTCTTAATGACAACCATGTATGTCGGATTTTCAAAATTCAATACACATTAGTGGTAAATTTTCATTTAACTGAAAAATCAGTTTGCTTGATTATCACTTAGTGTTTTCACTATTCATCAAAAATTGATGTTTTTCAGAAAATTATCAAAAATTCACCCTAAGATATATTTGATATTCCGAATTCAAAAATGAAGTCTATTTTACAAAATTCAAAACATATAGGTCACATTAATTAATTTAATAATTAATTCCCGCTGCCAGAGCAAATAGCGTGTTTTTACAAAACAATAAGTATCAAAAGATTGACACCAGTTTAAGTCTAATTTCAAAGTGAAATTGATTCCAATGACCACCATTGGATAAAATGGTAAAGATATATTCTAATTTCACTTCAAAACCAATTCAAAACATAATCTAATCATATAAATAAATTACATTAAAAAGTAGTTTTGATGTAAAATGCAGTATTTTTCACTATTCATTAAAAAATGAACATTGTCAGAAAAATACCATAAATTCACACAAGGTAAATTTTGATGTCCCAATCATAAAGAATAAGTTTATTTTGACAAACATAGTTTATAAAATTGTCAAAATATAGATTCAAAAATGGTTTTCCCTCAAAAGGCAGTAAAACAATCTTTTAAGAATATTAGTTTATTCCATGCATAAGATTGTATTTAATTTCATTTTAAGCCGCTATAACACTATTTTAATCATTAATAGACATAGATAAAAATATCTATTATTCATTACTTACTTGGGATGTTACATCCTTCCCCCCTTTAGAAAATTGCGTCCCCGCAATTTATTTACTTATCGAATAAATGAGGGTACTTATCCCTCATTGCATTTTCAGATTCCCATGTTGCCTCTTCAATCATGTGGTTTTTCCACAAAACCTTTACCTGATGAATCACCTTATTCCGTAACACTTGCTCCCTGTGGTCAAGAATCTGGACCGGTTGTTCCTCATAAGTTAGGTTCTCTTCCAGCTGAACTACCTCTGGGCTCAAAACACGAGATGGATCTGCCATATACGTTCTCAACATCGAAACGTGAAAAATATTGTGTACCTGAGATAAACTCGGAGGTAACGCCACTCGGTATGCAACTGATCCAACTCTCTCCAGAATTTCATATGGTCCAATGAACCTTGGACTCAACTTTCCTTTCTTACCAAATCTCATCACACTTTTCCAAGGAGAAACCTTGTGAAAAACATGATCACCTACCTCGAAAGATAGATCCTTCTTCCGGTTATCCGCATAACTCTTCTGCCTGCTCTGAGCTGTTCTCATGTGTTTCTGAATCAGCTGAACGTTTTCTGCCATCTCTTCTACCAATTCTGGTCCCATAAACTTTCTTTCACCCACTTCATCCCAGAAAGCTGGAGTTCGACACCGCTTCCCATATAATGCCTGAAATGGTGCCATCTGTATACTAGAATGGAAACTGTTATTATATGAAAATTCAACCAAAGAAAGATGTTGGTCCCAACTTCCCTGATAATCCATAGAACAAGATCGTAGCATATCCTCCAATGTCTGAATTGTTCGTTCTGACTGCCCATCTGATTGAGGATGAAAAGCTGTACTAAAATTTAATTCAGTACCCAACGACTTCTGAAGGCATTTCCAAAAGTTAGAAGTAAACCCGGGATCACGATCTGATACAATGGAGAGAGGAACTCCATGTAACCTGACTATCTCTTTAAGATACAAACGAGAAAGTTGATCAAGAGAGAAAGTATCTTGTATAGCAAGGAAATGAGCAGATTTGGTCAAGCGATCAACAATAACCCAGATTGCATTATTACCTCGAGATGTCTTCGGTAATCCAACAACAAAGTCCATGGATATATTCTCCCATTTCCACTATGGCACTGGTAAAGGCTGAAGCATCCCTTTCGGTAGCTGCCGCTCTGCTTTAACCTGCTGACAAGTCAAACACTTCACAGTAAAATCAGCAATGTCTTTTTTCATTCCATCCCACCAGTAATACTCCCGCAGATCTCTATACATCTTAGTACTGCCCGGATGAACTGAAAACGGAGAACTATGAGCTTCACATAACAGCCCTCTCTTCATCTGTGAATCCCAAGGCACACGCAATTTCTTCCCAAATCTCAAAACAAAATCACTATCAATGTTGAATTCATGCAACTTACCTTTCTGAACCAGCTCTACCTTTTTATGCAACTCACTGTCTTGCTTCTGTGCTTGCTTGATTCTATCTGATAGAGAAGATCTCACTGATACCTGAAACAAAACAGAAGGACTTCATGCACCAACAACTTCTATGCCAAAGTTCATCAAATCGTTAACCAAAGGATCATGTTCCAAATGAAACATTGTTAATGAAGCATTACTTTTTCGACTCAAAGCATCAGCCACTTTATTTGCTTTTCCCGGATGGTAATGAATTGTACAATCATAATCCTTGATTAATTCTAGCCATCTCCTCTGTCTCATGTTTAACTCTTTCTGAGTGAATATATACTTTAAACATTTGTGATCGGTACATATTTCACACTTTACTCCATACAAATGATGCCTCCAAATTTTTAAAGAAAAAACAACAGCAGCTAGTTCCAAATCATGAGTAGGGTAATTTACCTCATGAGTTTTCAACTGTCGTGAAGCATAAGCAATTACCTGATCATTCTGCATTAGGACGCAACCAAGTCCTTTCAATGAAGCATCACTGTATATAACAAACTCACCATTCCTGGAAGGTAGTGCCAAAACTGGAGCATTCACCAATATTCTTTTCAATTCCTGAAAACAATCATCACATTCTTTTGTCCAGATAAACTTAACACCCTTCCGAGTTAGCATAGTCATTGGACTAGATAACCGTGAAAAATTTCTAACTAACCTTCGGTAATAGCCCGCCAAACCAAGGAAGCTACGAATCTCGGTTACATTTGTGGGTCTTGGCCATTCTTCCACAACTTTTGTTTTTGCAGGATCAACAGTTATTCCATCTTTAGAAACAATGTGACCAAGGAAAGAAATTTGTTGCAACCAAAACTCACACTTGCTGAATTTCCCATACAGTTTCTTTTCTTTTAAGGTTTGCAAGATAACCGTTAAATGTTTTTCATGCTCCTATTTACTTTTAGAAAACAGCAAAATATCATCAATGAAAACCACCACAAACTTATCCAAGAACTCATGGAAAATTCTATTCATTAAGTCCATGAATACAGTAGGTGCATTGGTTAGCCCAAAAGGCATTACTACAAATTCATAATGGCCATATCTCGTACGGAACGCGGTCTTCGGAATATCTGCCTCCTTAACCTTCAGCTGATGGTACCCCGATCTGAAGTCAATCTTTGAAAAAAACTGAGCTCCCTGGAGCTGATCAAACAAATCATCGATATGAGGCAAAGGATATTTGTTCTTAACAGTGATATTATTCAAGGCTCTATAATCAATGAAAAGTCTCATAGAACCGTCTTTATTTTTAACAAATAAAACAGGATCACCCCATGGTGATGTGCTAGGTCTAATGAACCCTTTCTCTAATAAATCTTGCAATTGGTCCTTCAACTCTAAAAGTTCAATTTGTGCCATTCGATAAGGGGGTTTTGAAATTGGCTTAGCATCAGGAACTAAGTCAACAGTAAACTCAAATTCCCATCTGGTATTATTCCAGGAAACTCATCAGGAAATACATCAGGATACTCATTTACCACTGGCACATCATTAATCTGAACAGTTCCTTTATTTTCAACGACGTGTGCAAGGTAACATTCATTTCCATCTTTTACAATTTTCTCGGCCTCTTGATATGTTATCAAAAGTAAGGGTTCATTCTTGTAAACAAACTGAAAGTCTTTCTGAAAAGAAACTTTTTTAGCTCTACAGTCAATCTTAGCATGGTAAATAGAGAGCCAATCCATACCCAGGATAACATCAAACTCTACTAGAGGTAGAAAAATAAGGGTTGCAAGTAGGTTCTTTCCACAGATAAGGATAGGAAGATTCTTATAAATTCTTTTTGCCTCGATACTTCCCCCAGGTGTTTTTACCAAAAGTTCAGGAGTCATTTCTTGAGATGGTATTCCCATTTTACTAGAAAAGGTTTCAGAGATGAAAGAATGTGTAGACCCCGAATCAAACAACACACTGGCATAATCTGAAAAAACAAACAAAGTACCTGATACAACATCATTTGATGGCCCGACATCTGCTGAAGTAGTTTCAAAGGATTTCACCACCCCTTTCTGCTTGTAGTATAACTGCTTCCCATCACTCAAGCTCCTTGTCGGATACTCGTTTGCATAGTGACCCATCTCATTGCACTTATAACACTTCACTAACTGTAAATAAAATTTGTTCTTACCTTCAACTTGATCCTTTTCAGTGCAATCACGAGCCTTATGTCCCATCTTACCACATCGGTAGCACTTCCTAGAATTCAGAAGACATTCCCCAGCATGCCTTTTGCCACATTTATCACAAACTGGAAACTTAGTTCTCTTACCATCAGACTTTTTTGAAGAATTCTTACCTTTCTCCTGCCACCTCGGTCTCTTCTTCTGCTGGTTGTTATAGAAAACTTGGTCATCGGCAAACTCCATTTCCACCTTCTCAGCACATAAAACAAGCTTTTCATAACTTTTAAACTCACGAGAAGCGAATGCCCTTCGATATTTTGGCTTTAATCCTGAGTAAAACCGATTTATTTTACTATCAAGGTCCCGGATAAAATTTGGAGCATACCTTGCCAAACGAGTGAACCTTTCTTCATAGGCAGCCACTGAGTCTTCCTCTTGCCTCAATTCCAAGAATTGCTTTTCCATCATAATTCGAACAGCCTTAGGAAAATACTTCTCAAGAAACATACCTTTGAATTCATCCCAGTCAAGAGCATCAATCTCATCGGCGTCCCTGATATTTTTAACCATAGACCACCACTGATCTACTTCACCCTCCAAACGGTAAATAGCAAGACTATCCTTTTGATTGTCTGAACACCCCATGACATTAAAAATCTTCTCCAATGCTTTAATCCACCCTTCAGCTAGCACATGGTCAGATGATCCCATGAATGATGGTGGATGTTGCCGCATTAAATGTTCCACCACTGACATATTCCTCTGCGGTTGATATGGCTGATCTCGTGCATGGATACCACCGCCATTTATCGCTTGACTCAACTGCGCCATTACTGCAACAAACTGTTCAGTTCCAATTCCGACCATTTCTGGATGCTGATTCCGAAGGTTATTTCCTTCTGTATGCCTTCCTAGCACTGCTTCCCTGTTTCCTCTGCAGAAAACCATTCTGAACAAACATGTCTTAGATGAAGCAACATGGTAATATTTAAATGCTATATCATTTCGAAAAAAAATATTTTTGGATAATCATTTAATAGAATTCTAACTCCTAAAGTTATCTAAACCGACCTCTGATACCAACTATAAGGCCCCAGCCTTAAACCTTACTTAATCTTGAGTTATTACAAGATTACACATTGATGATCTTTTCGGGTTTAGAGTTTTAGAGAATTAGATCATAAAACTTGCATTACATTCCACATATAAACAAAGTGGTTACATAAAGATAGTATTCTTCATTCCCATCAATGGAAACACATTTAAAATAAAACATGGATTATTTCTTGACACATCCTTGACTCTATCATCTTATCATGTACCTTTCCCTTGACCTGTGAAAAACATTTCAAAAACTTGGGATGAGCATAAAAACTCAGTATGGGTTATAAAAAAAACATGGAAAGAAAACATGAGTTCATATATACATAAGAATGAAATCATACTTTACCCATAAAACATAGGAACTTTAACATACCCCATAAAATCACGAATAAATCATAGAAATCATAAGACATAAAGGTAACTTGAGGCATTCATAACATTCTTACGTAGGGAGTAACCCTCTTGGTTACGTTTGGAATACCCATCACAGTATATTCCCTAAAATCTCTTCAGAGAAACCTTAAAGTTTCACTCCTTCGCGTTACCCAATGCATTGGAGAGCTATAACGGGCTCACCCGCCCTTAGTTTATCACGGAACCACCCGTCTTCATAATAATTCCCATGAACCATAACATAATCATATCACATAAAACATGCATAAAGGAAACATAAAATTTCCACATTTCAATCACGAGATATCAATACAACACATTTATATAATAAAAACATTATGAAAACCATTTTCAATACCAACGTAAAACATGGTATTTATTTTTCTTTTAAAAAAAGAAGGTATGTCTTGTAGAGGAAGCCGAAACTCAAATAACGGTTACGACGGCGGAGAAGTCGTTGTCACCGCATATGTACGAAAAAAACATTCCCTTTTGTCGTTTAGTAAACGCTTCGTATAAAAAATATTCCATTTGAATAAACGTAAAAGTAAAAGGGGTTTATACACCGTATAAAAGAAAGTTGTGTATAAAATAAAATATTCCTCAACGAAAGGAGATTGAGACGAAGTCCCATACCTCGTATCCGACGTGACCCGACCGTTCTTTAATCTCCTGAATAATAAACTTGAGTTAATCTATACTTTCTTATGAATCTTTTTCAAGTTCATTATTCCTTTTATACCATGTTATGAACATCATGTAATCAGTTAAGTTAATAAAGTTCATTTTGTCGGTATTTGGTTCTTAAGTCAAAAATAGACTTCTTACACTTACATGTTGTTAATTTGGTCAAAGGTTCATTATATCCAGAATGGTATTCATGATTTAGATATCATATATGTCATATATATCCAGTACATACATGCATTTATAATATTACATCACATTTATAGGTAAGAAATGAAATGCACCGTTCATGGAGACGGTAAGCCGTACGTACGCATGAACGCTACTTCCATTTCTATTTCATATTTTCTGGAATGGAATCATAATGATATAAGAGTATATTATAATTCCAGTATAATAACATATATAATATCATTAACTTTATCCTTTACACATCCCACATATGGTATTAACAAATCAAATCACTTTTAGGGCGCGGTAGTCCGCACTTCCTAAAATGAAGATATCATGTTTTACCCATAATGGAAACCATAAAGGTATGCCAAAAATAAAAAAAACAGAAGCTTAAGGAAAACATAAACATATTATATATCATATATAAAAATAGTGACATCATAATGTCCACCTTTGAAGGTGTTAAATGAGTGTTGAACAATCATCGTTTCGGGAGGCAGAATTTCTCCATCCACGGAAACCGTATGTTCTTTAACCATTTGATGTAGTTTTGTGAGAGTGTAGCTCAAATAAATCTTATAACAACATCCTATTATATTTATGATACTGTTGTTGTTACAAAAGAAGTAAATAAAAAGAGTTTAGGGGGTTGGAGAAGCAAAATAAAACAAATGAACATGAGAGAATGAATTACCTTTAAAGGTGTAACTCCTTTTTATTTGAGCCTAATGGCTTCTTTTGAAAGGATTCTGCCCAAATGGAATACTCTATGATGAGGAGAGGGATGTGGAGAGAGAAAATGGGAAGGGTTTGGCCGAGCCAAAGGCTTGAGAAGTGTGTGAAATGAGGTAGAGGTGGCGGCCTTTTATAAGACGAGAGGAGGGGAACTTTTGGACAGTAAAGAAATATTACATTATGTGAAAATGTGTTTCGGTTTTAAAAGGTCCCACATTGATATAATTCGTGGATAAGGTGATAAGGGTTCTAAATCCACTCATCCAATTGGTTTTGGACATGTGTAGTTCATAGATTTTACATTATCTTTCTATTTTATTTAAATCGTCAAATAATGATGTCATCGCTGCATCATTATTATGTCATAAATAATTAAATTTATATAATGTCTAAAAATTATAAAAAAAATACTATGATATAGGAAATCTTGTTATATTTCCAATGACTATTTATAATCAAATTGTGGACTGGTATAACCCCACTTAAAAATTGTTTTCGTAAAACATATTATGTTTGTGTCATTTTCACTTTAACATTAAATAAAAAGTAATTTATGTCATTTCCCAACAAAAGTGGATCCATGGGGTCCCCAAGCTGACCCATGGCATGTCATGGTCGGCCATGACACAACCAATGAGTTTGGGACATGTGTCTAGGTCATTTAATTTTATTAAAGTATTATTTATACCTTAAACTACCCTAATTACCACTAATCGTGATTAAGAACTTAATAAGTTACTATTCACCAAAAAATTATTATAATCTCATTGAACCACATTTTACTTCTTAATGACAACCATGTATGTCGTATTTTCAAAATTCAATACACATTAGTGGTAAAATTTCATTTAACTGAAAAATCAGTTTGCTTGATTATCACTTAGTGGTTTCACTATTCATCAAAAATTGAATTTTTTCAGAAAATTACAAAAAATTAACCCAAGCTATATTTGATATTCCGAATTCAAAAATGAAGTCTATTTTAAAAAATTCAAAACATATAGGTCACATTAATTAATTTAATAATTAATTCCCGCTGCCAGAGGAAATAGCGTGTTTTTACAAAACAATAAGTATCAAAAGATTGACACCAGTTTAAGTCTAATTTCAAAGTGAAATTGATTCCAATGACCACCATTGGATAAAATGGTAAAAATATATTCTAATTTCACTTCAAAACCAATTCAAAACATAATCTAATAATATAAATAAATTAGATTAAAAAGTAGTTTTGATGTAAAATGTAGTATTTTTCACTATTCATTAAAAATGAACATTGTCGGAAAAATACCAAAAAATCACACAAGGTAAATTTTGATGTCCCAATCATAAAGAATAATTTTATTTAGAAAAACATAGTTTATAAAATTGTCAAAATATAGATTCAAAAATGGTTTTCCATCAAAAGGCAGTAAAACAATCTTTTAAGAATATTAGTGCATTCCATGCATAAGATTGTATTTATTTTCTTTTTAAGCCACTATAACACTATCTTAATAATTAATAGACATAGATAAAAATATCTATTATTCATTACTTACTTGGGATGTTACAATATAACTACTATATATTAAAAATTTTGTTTAATAAAATAAAACCAGTTCATGAAGACGAAATAAAACGCCAAAATAATCTAAACGATTATCACTAAATCATTATCTAATGATCCAGACTCATACCATATAATAGAATGAAATATGTAACACTGTAATATTATTTACATTCATTAATAGTATATAATATCCATAATGTACAAAATTTCACATTTTACATTATTTTCCATATATGTATACAAGTAAACAAATCATGAAAACCATAGAATAGAACCCTCTAAAATGAAAAATTATATATTATTACTCATCATAAAGGACATAAATGAACATAATAAAATTTTAATAAATTAAAAACAAGTATAAGTTGGTATTAATTAAAAATTAATGTATTTAAGATGATTATATAGTATATAAACATCACGTTCAGAATAGATTTAAGCTTAAGGTGTGATATTCCCATTGAATCTTTGTTTTTAATTTGAGTTAAGATTTCCCTCTCTTTACCAAAATGTAATCACTAATTATATTTATAAGAATATTATAAATTCAATTTATATGCTCCAAAAACTATATCAAGATCATTTTATCTACCTTTTATGGTGAAATACATGTTTTATAACGTTACCTTTTTCAATTCATCCCAATAAGGAAGCCCAATTAAAAGGATTTTACCAATTTCATATCCATTTTCAAGTACCATCCACAATTTGATTTAAGAATCCATAAATTTTGTAAAATCTATCATTTTACTATAACAAATTAATATTTTAATTTATTGTTTTATTCTACCAATTATGGATTTTTCCTTTTAGAATATAATTACATTTTGTTCCCTTAAACACCACTTAATAGGATTTATTAGAAAATAATTTTAAATGATTTCAATTCATTAGTAAACAATTAATCATGATATATGACTTGTTAACCACATATAACAGTTTTAATGTCTGTATACTTTCATTTTATTTATGATCATTATTTATTACTGATTTAATTAAGTATCCATATATCTTTGATATGATAATTTTCTTAGTCATATTGATTTTTTGCGCACATCTATTTATTTGAATTTTTCTAAATATAAACTATATATAAAGACTTATTTTCACATTCAATGATTGGTGGGGTCCAGTTATACATATCCCCTTGATACATTGTTCAGATTCATCTGAAAAAATATTTGGCGACAAATCCTTCATGTATTTTCGAAACAGAATTATTAGGGTTTTGCTAATAGATTTAAACTGTCTTGATGGTATAACAGTCATGGACCAGGACATTATGTTCAAACAATAATTTCCTCATTCATTATAAAGTTATTAATTTACATGATATTTTAAAAATGAAAAAATCCATGGAATCATTTTCATTGTCATTTATGTATTGCGTTATTCATGTTATTTACAATTCTATATTTTCCATTCCATTTAAACATTACATCAATTATTATTGATTCATATAATATTTAACTTTTATTTGGGTTCACCATTTTTTTGGTTTCCTTCACTAGGATGTAAAGATTAAATGTTTGAAGAATTTATAAGAAGAAGTTTATTTTTTATATCCATTTTTTAATAATAAATATAATAATGGAACCTTTTATGTGTCTAGTTTCATCAAGAATACTAAACAAAAAGATCTTTGTTATAGTTATCTCATGAATCTATATCATTGAAATATAATTAACATTGCTTCTGGGATACTATTTTTGGGGTCGTTACATATTTCCACTATATTTGTCAATTTATATGAAACAACCTATCTGTATTTTCTTTCAACCTAAAAGAAATTATTTTTCCACTTGTATTATAAAATATTTTATTAAAATGATTTAAAAGGATAAATGGTATTTATTACTACAAATGTTTTTCTATGTCTAAGAAATATTTAATTATATTTCATCTATGGAAAATATCCTGATATATCTTACTCTTGATCGTGGATACTAATCAAATGATACCATCAATCATATGACTATGGATGTCCAATGTGTTTATTTCCTATATCAAAGTAATTTCATTTCAATACCTTTTTCATCCATAATTAATTTTAGTGTATAAATTTAATATCCCTAAAAAATACATTCCTCAATGAATACATAATTATTTATTTAATAGGATAAAGTGTTATCACAAAGATAACATACATATATTAATTAAGAAATGTTGATTTATTAATTGTATAAACATTATATTTATGATGTAAATATCATATTAATTATAATAATATTTATAACTAATGTTACAATATGTCATTGGATATTCGTTTATATCCCATTGGTTAATCATGTTATTATTATTGATGATATTACTAATTATTTCCATAAGTTAATCATTATAAAACAATTTATATTACCATGGGTTAGTTTTGATATATTATACAAATCCATTTTTCAGTGTAGTGGTTCTATATTCTATTACTGTGAATGAATGACTTCTTAAATGTTTTAAGAATCCCATTTTTTAATTATATTCCTTATTATGTGATAATTGATTTATTCCATGTGGATCAAAAATCTAAGGATTATGAGATTGGTGGACCTATATCTAACTATAACTCATTTTGTAATGGATTTTATCTCTTGATGTAGAATTATAATGTGAATTGGTTACAAATTAGCTGGGATTGCAGTGTAATTATGTTTCTTATAAATACTAAAAATTTTATGATTAAATAGGTTAAAAGGCAATCGGGTTTACAATGAAAACAAATCCATATATATGACTGTTACAATTCATTTCTCATGTTATATAGTATATGTTTCAATATTTATTAATATTGAACCATGTTTCAACACTCTTTATACCAAATTATATGACATGATTTATAATTTGTTCATTTTTGAGTATACATTTTCTTAGGTATTATGATAATATAATATTGTCATCTTATAATCACTTCTGATTTTCGATTGAAATCATTTATGTTCTCCCATTATGAGAATCTATTTACACCCCTTTCTAATTTTTCATTTTTCAATAGGTTATATAGAATATTATTATGTATGATGTGTATAAAAGGATATATTATGAGAATATTTCTTAGGACTGTCACAAATATTTATAATGTATAAATTAAAAATTTATATATCATAAAATGTAAATTGTTTAAAAAATTAATGGGTTTTGATAATTAATTTTATTTAAAATTTTCTAGAACTATAAAACAAGATGGTTTTGGGAAGTTATATTATTGAAATGTTTAAATTAAGTCATATATTTAGAAAATGATTAGGTCTTGAGAGTGATAATTGGTATGAGAGGAGTGTTAAGGTAATTTTTTTATTATGCTACTACCATTTATGTAAAAATTGAGTGTTTGAAATATAATTAATTTTTAATCTGTTAATTTTTTCCTACATTCAATTCATTGATATGTTTTTTCATTATTTATGGTAATATTGAGTATTTTGGGGATTATAACATGATAACATCAGTGAAAAGTCATGGAATTTGTCAAATAGATAAGTCTATGTATATGATAACATCTCATGTTTTGGTAATGTGGGATCATGATATTTTACTATAAATATCATTCTTGTGTTAATATTAAAAGTGTAAGTATGATCTAGAGGAGTTCCACATTGGGATAATAAACCTGAATAGAGTGGATTGGGTATTAACAGTATCGTCGCTGGTTGAATGTAAAAAAGGAGTAACTATACAATTGACATAGCACTCCAATCGGGATATTTTGTAGAATATTTAATAATTTTTATGAATCATTATGAATAACATTTTTTATAATTTCATTAACGGTTGAGGTTAATAGGTATGTCATAATAAAAAAAATTACATTGGTTGAACCAAGAGAGTTATTGGATTGTCCAAGCCTAAAATAACTGATATAATATATCATATTATTATATTACGGTGTTAATGAGGAATTAATATTATTTTTTAGGTTTCATATTTTATTATCTAATAGATTAGGATATTATAAAAACCACTTTTTAATCTAAATTCAGTTAAAACAGAATAATGAGGATGATGCTGATAAAGGTTTGTATCAAAAAACCACAATTTGTTATGACCAAATAATATTTCATACATAAATATATGAATCTTAATATACGCCTATTATGATATAAAGGTGATATTTGAAGTCATACATTAGGTAAAGATGTTGATATACTATTAGAAAAATATTCTTGATTATTTCTATTTTAATTAGTTAAAAGATATATATAAATGGTATATTTGTAATATAAAATTTACTAAGGATTATGTGAAACATTTATGGTTCATTCTTCAATATTTATTTATTAATTGTTTTAAATGATACATTAAAATTGTATCAATAACATTGAAAAATGATTTTACGTCATTGTTAAATTTTTTAACATAAATAATAATGAAAAATTATATGATGGATAAGTATTATGTTTAGTACATGTATGATGTGGAGATAAAAAAGGCCTATGTGATTTTGAAAATATTTGATATATTATATCGATATACAAGATAATAATGAAAATACACGAAATTTTTGGTGTTGTTTATCATTTTTTAGGGATTATGGTATATATTTTGTACACTATGATTTGATGAAAAAATGGGTAATACCATTTTAGGATTAAACATTGAATTAAAATTTTCATGAATATGAAATTTGACCATGATTTTATTAAATGGAGACTAAGGTGTTTTCTAGGAAGGTATACTCTGTATAATATATGATTTATGTAAAAATAATCAATATTGTTTAGGGAATGATAATTTTATTTATTTAACTGAAGACAATAATGTAGATGACATATTGGTACTCGTATCTAAACTAATAAAAATTTTAGGAATATCATATCCTAATTTCATTAGTGTGAACTAAATAAAATTTTGAATATTTATTTTAGTTAATGGTGTAGAAGATAACAACCCAATATTATAAATCCTTTAAATTAATTCTATTTTCAATACCTCGTGTCATGTGAAATTCCCAACTAACACAATTCCACAAAAAAATAAACCATAAAAATTTTAATATTATGTTAGTGAAATATTGTATTGTAAATAAATGTTCACTGATCAATTAAAATTGGTTCATGTTATTATTATTTTTTGTTGAATATTTTAATTGAAAGAATTCATTTTGAAGAAACATTTTTGAAAAAGTTATTATATTTTAATTTTATAAATCAAAATTGATCATATTTAAATCATAATCTTAACAGGATATGTTTATATTCATAATTTAATGTATCAATATACAATAATATATAAATATTTTATGAAATAATATTAAAACCCATGAACATTGAAAAGGAATTTTTAAATACAAGTTATTTTTCTAAATATGTTATTCTTTCATATAAAAAATTATAATTTTTTAAATAATAATTTGGGAAAAACATATTTTGAAGGGAAAAAATTTCAATAATTACTTACGATGATTTTTTTCATTTTTCAAAAATTATTTTATTTTAGGTGAATATAGAATAATATTGTTTATGAAAAAGCTTATATTTTTTGAGGTAACATTTATATAGGCATATATAAACACTTATCAACCAACATTATTGACCAAATATAAAAATTTTAGGGAACAATGGATATTTTAAGATATCATGTTTGAGTAAATAATATTTATTTCTTATTTTAGTAAATGAGTACTATTTTCAAAATAAATTGTTCCTTTTAAATTATACATTAATATTTTAAACATATTTCATATAAAATATATGAAATGAAATTTATTTAAAATACAAAACGAATTAGATAAAATTATATAATCATAGCCAAATTATTTATAACAGCCATAGAACATCACCCTTGGAACCAGTTTAAAAACAACATCTTTATTTTGTTTGATTTTATACTTATAAATGTGATCTATTTTTATCCTTCCAAAACATAGAACATTAAATTTAGATATTGGATCAGTTTGTTAATAATATTTTTTTAGTTTTACTATTTTGAATGAATTTTTATTAACACTTACGTAACAACATGAATAGCTAATCTATAGGTTCTTCAAAATATACATAATATCCCACTATATTTATTGCATTTATTTATCTTATGTGTAATTAAATACATAATTACATTCTCGATATACATAATATGGGTGATCTCAAATGATTCTTAATCACAAATATAAGAACAAAAATTTTAATTTTATCAGTGTGCACATAGATTTGATTAAATAATCAATGTGTTTGAACATAGAATAAAAGATATCTTACACATAAAAACATTGTTCATAAAACATTAGACATGAATTAAATATTTAATAAAATAATTGGACATTGGAATTAGAAAACATAATCCATGTCATTTCAATTGTATTATAATGAAATCATTAAAACTAATATCAAGAATAAATTTTGTTTTATAGTATCTGGGATCATTATTTTCATAAAATTCTTAAATTTTCCATTATATATGGGACAACATTACCAATATAGTATCAATAATATAGTATATTTAATAAATTAACTAGTTAAATACATCATTTCAAAGGATTAAATTATATTTTCTCAACTTCTACACAATTTCTTAATGCATTGTTGAGATATATGGGGATCCCAATTCATCATGAGCTATATAGATCATAGAAATAATCATAAAATATGTTTAAGAACCACAAAAGAATCATAATACATTAAAACTATTACTTTTCAATATAAAAATATTCATTTTTCTCTCATAGAATGATTTACCGCTAGAAACGAAATGGGTTCAATTAAATTTTATTTCAAAATAATTATTATACATCAAGAGAATCATTAATAATTTTAGCATTAATAAATATCACCATTTTAACAAAATCAACATTATTTTTTTAGTCACTAAGGGAATAAAAACAAATTAAAATATCAATAAAATAACTTTTGGAGAACACACACAATAATATTTTAAATTTACTTTTAAAATAGAAAAAATTTAAATTATAGGAAAAATAAATTCTTCAAAAATAAACATGAAAAATTATGAATTTATATTATAATAAAATAAATTTCATAATTTTGTGATAATACATTCACTCCATTAATGAAAAAAATAATCATCATTTTCAAACTTTTGTAAGGTGATTCAAAAGTGTCCCCTGTTGAAAACATTAAGATAAATAATTTCAAAACAAATTAAATAAATGTTAATGAATATATTATATAGATTTAAGAAATTATTTATGTTTATAAAGGATATTTTTTAAAACATATTCAGAAAAACGATTTGGAAATGAAATACAGATGATCTAAAAAAGATATAAGATCGGTATCAATTACAAACAACTATCTTGACGATTCTTGAATAACATAGAGATTAAAAGGAAATTAATAATTTAAACCACATTTATACACATAATATAATAAAATATTTTTTATGTAAATAATATTATACAAAGTCTCTGATGTAACTAACAACAATATCAATCCATGAAATATAAACATTGTATCATATAACCGTTACCGATTTGGAATATATATAAATTTTATTCATTGAATATAAGTATATGAAATGGATCTATATATATTATATACATCAAAAAAACAATATTTCATAATTCATTCATGAGGTATCAAGTACACCATACATGTAAATAATTGTTCTCGACATGAATCTTTTATCAAGAAAATTTATCGAGACAAAAAAACCCATTTGTAATGTTCAAAAAAACTGAATTCATAATTAATCCTCCGAACGAAAGATATTACCCAATTTAAATCCACATAAAAAAGTATAAATATTTAATAAAATAATTCAATGTTCAATTCAGGAAAAAAAAATTCATTACAATGTCAATGAGGTAGAATTATAACCCAATGTATTGCAATTGAGTAAATAAATCTCTATACCGTTAGATTAAATTCCTAAAAAATATCATTGGATGAAATTATATATATTGAAACATAAAAAACCATGAATTATAATTTATTAATAATAATAATTGTAAAATGTTATGTATATGCACAATATAAAATAAATTAGGTGTATAACACTAAGAAGATTCAAAATAAGGTGAAATTAAGCTGAAATTCTTCTGTAACATCCCAGGTAAATAAAGAATATGACATTTCATATTTATCCATATTTGTGAATAAAATATTTAAATGACTTTAAAGGGGACGCTATGCTCGATGGCGTACCCAACACGCAACAACGAGTTTCTTGGGAATCTTACGTTGCACTCTAATAATAAAATAATATTATTTTAAATGGTAGTTAACATGTAGCCGTTGTATTGGCGGGAATGGATAGAAATAACTAAAATATGATTTCATATGTTTTTAATTGTTTTTACATTTATCCAATAAAGAATAGAGGCTTAAAATACGGAAAGAATTCAATTTTAGGCGTATATGCCCTAGTTTTCACTAAAGGTTCACTTATCACCTTTTGATGTTGAACCATCATTAAATATAGTTTTGTTCACTCTTAAACATTCTTTTGGACCAAATAAAACTCTTATTAAGAATCGGGACATCAAAATTTACTTTGTGTAAATTTTTGGTATCTTTCCGATAAAGTTCATTTTTTTAAGGAATAGTGTAAAATGTTGTATTTTAATTCAAAACCACTTTTTAATCTAATTTATTTATATGATTAGATTATCTTTTGAATTGGTTTTAAAGTGAAATTAGGAAATATTTTTACCATTTAATCCAATAGTGGTGGTTGGAATTAATTTCACTTTGAAATCGGACTTAAACTGGTGTCAATCTTTTGATACTTATTGTTTTATAAAAACACGCTATTTGCTCTGACAGCGGGAATTAATTATTAAATTAATTAATGTGACTAATATGTTTTGAATTTTGTAAAACGGACTTCATTTTTGAATTCAGAATATCAAATATAGCTTAGGGTGAATTTTTGGTAATTTTCTGAAAAACTTCAATTTTTGATGAATAGTGAAACCACTAAGTGATAATCAAGCAAACTGATTTTTCAGTTAAATGAAAGTTTACCACTAATGTGTATTGAATTTTGAAAATCCGACATACATGGTTGTCATTAAGAAGTAAAATGTGGTTCAATGAGATTATAATAATTTTTTTGGTGAATAGTAACTTATTAAGTTTTTAATCGCGATTAGTGATAATTAGTGTAGTTTAAGGTATAAATAATACTTTAAAAAAATGAAATGACCTAGACACATGTCACAACCCTATTGGTTGTGTCATGGCCGACCAAGACAAGCCATGGCCTAACTTGGGGACCCCATGGATCCACTTTTGTTGGGAAATAACATAAAATACTTTTTATTTAATGTTAAAGTGAAAATGACACTAACATAGTATGTTTTACTAAAACAATTTTTAAGTGGGGTTATACAAGTCCAAATTTTGATTATAAATAGTCATTGGAAAGCTAAAAAGATTTCCTATATCATAGTATTTTTTTTTTATAATTTTTAGACATTAAAGAAATTAAATTATTTATGACATAATAATGATGCAGCGATGACATCATTATTTGACAATTTAATTAAAATGGAAAGATAATGAAAAATCTACAATATACACATGGACAAAACCAATTGGATGAGTGGATTTCGATGCCTTATCACCTTATCCACGAATTCTATCAATGTGGGACCCTTTAGAACCGAAAAGCATTTTCAAATAATGTAATATTTCATTGCTTTCCAAAAGTGCCCCTCCTCTCCTCTTATAAAAGGCCCCCACCTCTACCTCTTTTCCCACACCCCTCAAGACTTTGGCTCGGCCAACCCCTGCCCATTTACTCTCTCAACATCCCTCTCCTCATCCTAGAGGATCCCCTTTGGGCAGAATCCTTTCAAAGGAAGCCTTTAGGCTCAAATCAAAAGGAGATTACACTTTTAAAGGTAACTCATTCTCTCTTGTTCATTTGTTTTATTTTGCTTCTCCAAACCTATAATCTCTTTTTATTTACTTCTTTTGTAACAACACCAGTATCTTCAATATACTAGGATGTTGTTACAAGATTTATTTTAGCTACACTCTCACACAACTACATCAAATGGTTAAAGAACATACGGTTTCCGTGGACGGTGAAATTCTACCTCCCGAAACGATGATTGTTCAATACTCATTTAACACCTTCAAAGGTGGCCATTATGATGTCACTATTTTTATATATGATATATAATATGTTTATGTTTTATTTATGCTTCTGTATTTTTCATTTTTGTCTTACCTTTGTGGCTTCCATTATGGGTATACGCGATATCTTCATTTAAGGAAGTGCGGACTACCGCCCCCTCAAAGTGATTTGATTCGTTAAATACCATATGTGGGATGTATAAAGGATGGAAATATGATATTATATATGATATTATACTGGAATTATAATATACCTTTATATCATTATTATTCCATTCTATAAAATACGAAATAGAAATGAAAGTAGCGTTCATGCGTACGTACGGCTTACCGTCTCCATGAACGGTGCATTTCATTTCTTACCTCTAAATGATTATGTAATGTTATAAATGCATGAATGTACTGGATATATATGAAATATATGATATCTACATAATGAATACAATTCTGGATATAATAAACATTTGGCCACACGAACAACATGTAATTGTAAGAAGACCACTTTCGACTTAAGAACCAAATATCGGCAAAACAAATATTATTAACTTAAATGATTACATAATGTTTATGACAAGGTAATAAGTGGTATAAAAGTAATAATGAACTTGAAAAGGGTTCTTAAGGAATTAGAAATTAACTCAAGTTTATTATTCAGGAGATTAAAGAATGATCGAGTCAAGTCGGACCCGAGGTAAGGGATCCTGCAACTCTCTTTCTTTTTAAGTACATTCTTTTATGTAATTTCTTTTAAGCTCATCTTTATTATGATTGGGATGTTATTTTATATTACTCCTACTGTAATTTTTATGTTCATGTGATGAGAGACCCTATTCTCTCTCATCAATCCTTTTGGAAGTTATGTGGCGCCGTTAGGCTGCCGAGTTTTCGTAAGGGATTTTTCATCTCACTTTTATCCCCGTGAGATTTATGCTACATTTGCCACAATTTCCTTTGAGTGGTGTATGTACTGCCCATTATTCTACTCTTTGTGTAATATACTTTCGTTTATGAGTATTTACATCAATGATTTATTGCCCTTCTTTCATGGGGTGTATGTTTTGAAAGATACCCAATTCGGTAAGGGAACCTTTCACCCTTCCTCTTTTTAAAAGACTTCTTTTATTAGGTCTTTTAATTTACATATTGTTATGTTGGGATATGTTCTCATATATCCTTAATGATGTAAATTTTGTGTCCAAGTGATGAGATACTCTTTTTATCTCTCATCAACTCATTTTGATGTGACGCCGTTAGGCTGTCAAGGGAACTTCTTAACCCAATTTCGATTTCTTTGGGTTCAACTTGTAGTCATTAAATATGTCATCCATTGAATATGTGTGAATGACCTTTTATTGTTTTACACTTAATATCCACTTATATTGGGTGTCTATATATTTGTCACACATATTTTTTGAGATTTATTTGTCCTTAATTTAAGGATACCTTCTCTATAAGGTATTTCATCACATTTGACATTTCTATTGAGGGTTCATTGTTGTTATGCACCAATTCACTCTTATATGGTGTATATACTGTCCTTTGGAGTATTATATCATGAATCCTTTTATTCTCATGATATTATAAAGTTCTGACTAAATGTTATTCCTTGATTATTGTATTCAAGTGTCTCTAATTTTGGTAAAACCCCTTTAACCAAAATATCGTTTTAAATGTTTTAATTATTTGTTCTTATTAATATCCATGTTTTCAAAATGGTTTTAAGGATTTATTTATATGGATATTAATGGTTTAAAATGTTAAAAGCTTCAAGGTGGTATGGGACACTTTGATTCAAAAATCTCTTTATTAAATGTTTTAAATGGTTTTGGAAATGGTTTCTTTTTGAATGGATTCATTATTTCAATATCTTAAACTGTTATATTGTGTTTGAAATGTGGAAATGTTATGTTTCCTTTATTCATGTCTTATGTGATACGATTATGTTATGGTTCTTGGGCATTGTTATGAAGAACGGGTGGTTCCGTGATAAACTAAGGGCGGGTGAGCCCGATATAGCTCTCCAATGCATTGGGTAACGCGAAGGAGTGAAACGTTAAGGTTTCTCCGAAGAGATTTAGGGAATATACTGTGATGGGTATTCCAAACGTAACCAAGAGGGTTACTCCCTACATAAGAATGTTATGAATGCCTCAAGTTACCTTTATGTCTTATGATTTCTATGATTTATTCATGGTTTGATGAGGTATGTTAAAGTGCCTTTGTTTTATGGGTAAAGTATGATTTCATTCTTATGTATATATGAACTCATGTTTCCTTTCCATATTTTTATAACTCTTACTGAGCTTTTTATGCTCATCCCAAGTTTCTGAAATGTTTTTCAGGTCAAGAGGAAAGGTACATGATAAGACGTTAGAGTCAAGGATGTGTTAAGAGAGAATACGTGTTATATTTTAAATATGTTCCCGTTGATGGGAAGAATGAATGCTGACTTTTATGTAACCACTTTGTTTAAATGTGGAATGTAATGCAAGTTTCATGATCTAATTCTCTAAAACTCTAAACCTGAAAAGATCCTCAATGTGTAATCTTGTAATAACTCAAGATTAAGTAAGTTTTAAGGCTGGGGCCTTATAGTTGGTATCAGAGGTCGGTTTAGATAACTTTAGAGGTTAGGGTATTCTTTAAGCATAAGTGACATTACCATAATGGTTAGAATTTCAGAAAGAGTCCTAATTTTAGATAATGTGAATGAGTAAGTATATCTTAGAGTCTACCTTCCTCATTAGTACATGATGTTTTTGTTGATATACTCACACTGACATTTATGTTTTTAGTGAATGGATGGATCTAGCAGGCACCAAAGTGACAATGGGTTTGAAGGAAACTGTGGTGGTTCTCTGATTATGATACTAGATGAGATAGGGGATTCAATGAGGAATCTCATAGTTGTTCTAAACCAACTATCAAGGATCCATGATCAATCACTTCAACCTTCGTGAGTTCTCTAATGCATCATTTACGAGATGGCCAACTCGATGTGGAAATTCAGGTAATAATTATTAAGGTAACCATTAGGGTTTATATGATCCTTACTTTTTAGGTAATTATGGGTTACTCTATGATATGATGGAAAAGGAAAGGAATGAGATAAACTTGAGGTTAAAATATGTTATGAATATTTTTGAAGATTTTATCTCATTTTGGGGAATGTTTTGAGAATTATATAGTTTTGGAAAAAGGACAACACGCAGACCGTGTGACATCCCGTCGCGTCGGACAAAGCTGCGGGAATCGAACCCACAACCAAAGTGCGACTGGTATTTATCGCCTACCACTGGACTACGTGATGTCCCTGGTTAGTTTGACTGATTATTTTTGGTTATATGATTTTATGAATTAAGAGTAAGTTGATTTTGGGTTATTTATAAAAATGATTAACCTATCATGGAGGATATGTGATTAGGTTAATTACTTTTCAATACTAGACTTTAGGAGCAACTAATGTTGTTTGGAGATAAATGTTACGATTTAACATGGAAGACTGTGTGACTAAATCCTTCAAATATTTGGGTTTCAATATTATATTAGGTTTACTTTGAAGAATTTTATGGACAAATTGTTTATCGGATGGTCCTCGTTGAACTTTGGGTTTTGTTGGACAAATTTTGGAGATTAAGAATAGATTTTCTTTTTATAAGGGGTTATCCTTTTCTGGATTATCTGATCTTGTACTAAACTTTTTGGTTTTGGCTCTGGTTTAAGCCTAAAGACATAGGATGTACATAGTTCTATTTTGTGGATTAGGTGATTCTCTAGAAGTTGATTATAGTACTCTTAATGTGAACAAGTCTTCCTAAATACTCGTCTTTTGGAGAAAATATGAGTTTGTGAAAGGAATATAATAAAAGTTGAAAGTCAATATGATAAGTGATTATGTTTCCTTATGAATAAATTCCTCAATAAAAAGTAACTTAAAACAAAAATGTTGTATATTAACTTTTCCTACTGGGGAATCGAATACCGTTTAACCCATCACAAGTTTGTGATTTTCTCATTGTTAACTTTCTCCTAAACATGTTTTCTATCACTCTCCATAAGAACGTGACCCTATGTTTTCTCCTCCATGTCCATATTTTCATACTTGGAATCCTAGTATGGGTTAACTCGAGTGACCTTTGTACTTATCTTTCTTTATTTTAAAGTGTTTGTTTTACCGACTTTTGTTCCGATGTGGGACTTTCAAGGATGTTTCCAAGCGCAATTTTAAAATTGCGAGGACGCAATTCCCAAAAGGGGGGAAGGATGTAACATCCCAGGTAAATAAAGAATATGACATTTCATATTTATCCATATTTGTGAATAAAATATTTAAATGACTTTAAAGGGGACGCTATGCTCGATGGCGTACCCAACACGCAACAACGAGTTTCTTGGGAATCTTACGTTGCAATCTAATAATAAAATAATATTATTTTAAATGGTAGTTAACATGTAGCCGTTGTATTGGCGGGAATGGAAAGAAATAACTAAAATATGATTTCATATGTTTTTAATTGTTTTTACATTTATCCAATAAAGAATAGAGGCTTAAAATACGGAAAGAATTCAATTTTAGGCGTATATGCCCTAGTTTTCACTAAAGGTTCACTTATCACCTTTTGATGTTGAACCATCATTAAATATAGTTTCGTTCACTCTTAAACATTCTTTTGGACCAAATAAAACTCTTATTAAGAATCGGGACATCAAAATTTACTTTGTGTAAATTTTTGGTATCTTTCCGATAAAGTTCATTTTTTAAGGAATAGTGTAAAATGTTGTATTTTAATTCAAAACCACTTTTTAATCTAATTTATTTATATGATTAGATTATCTTTTGAATTGGTTTTAAAGTGAAATTAGGAAATATTTTTACCATTTAATCCAATAGTGGTGGTTGGAATTAATTTCACTTTGAAATCGGACTTAAACTGGTGTCAATCTTTTGATACTTATTGTTTTATAAAAACACGCTATTTGCTCTGACAGCGGGAATTAATTATTAAATTAATTAATGTGACTAATATGTTTTGAATTTTGTAAAACGGACTTCATTTTTGAATTCAGAATATCAAATATAGCTTAGGGTGAATTTTTGGTAATTTTCTGAAAAACTTCAATTTTTGATGAATAGTGAAACCACTAAGTGATAATCAAGCAAACTGATTTTTCAGTTAAATGAAAGTTTACCACTAATGTGTATTGAATTTTGAAAATCCGACATACATGGTTGTCATTAAGAAGTAAAATGTGGTTCAATGAGATTATAATAATTTTTTTGGTGAATAGTAACTTATTAAGTTTTTAATCGCGATTAGTGATAATTAGTGTAGTTTAAGGTATAAATAATACTTTAAAAAAATGAAATGACCTAGACACATGTCACAACCCTATTGGTTGTGTCATGGCCGACCAAGACAAGCCATGGCCTAACTTGGGGACCCCATGGATCCACTTTTGTTGGGAAATAACATAAAATACTTTTTATTTAATGTTAAAGTGAAAATGACACTAACATAGTATGTTTTACTAAAACAATTTTTAAGTGGGGTTATACAAGTCCAAATTTTGATTATAAATAGTAATTGGAAAGCTAAAAAGATTTCCTATATCATAGTATTTTTTTTTTATAATTTTTAGACATTAAAGAAATTAAATTATTTATGACATAATAATGATGCAGCGATGACATCATTATTTGACAATTTAATTAAAATGGAAAGATAATGAAAAATCTACAATATACACATGGACAAAACCAATTGGATGAGTGGATTTCGATGCCTTATCACCTTATCCACGAATTCTATCAATGTGGGACCCTTTAGAACCGAAAAGCATTTTCAAATAATGTAATATTTCATTGCTTTCCAAAAGTGCCCCTCCTCTCCTCTTATAAAAGGCCCCCACCTCTACCTCTTTTCCCACACCCCTCAAGCCTTTGGCTCGGCCAACCCCTGCCCATTTACTCTCTCAACATCCCTCTCCTCATCCTAGAGGATCCCCTTTGGGCAGAATCCTTTCAAAGGAAGCCTTTAGGCTCAAATCAAAAGGAGATTACACTTTTAAAGGTAACTCATTCTCTCTTGTTCATTTGATTTATTTTGCTTCTCCAAACCTATAATCTCTTTTTATTTACTTCTTTTGTAACAACACCAGTATCTTCAATATACTAGGATGTTGTTACAAGATTTATTTTAGCTACACTCTCACACAACTACATCAAATGGTTAAAGAACATACGGTTTCCGTGGACGGTGAAATTCTACCTCCCGAAACGATGATTGTTCAATACTCATTTAACACCTTCAAAGGTGGCCATTATGATGTCACTATTTTTATATATGATATATAATATGTTTATGTTTTATTTATGCTTCTGTATTTTTCATTTTTGTCTTACCTTTGTGGCTTCCATTATGGGTATACGCGATATCTTCATTTAAGGAAGTGCGGACTACCGCCCCCTCAAAGTGATTTGATTCGTTAAATACCATATGTGGGATGTATAAAGGATGGAAATATGATATTATATATGATATTATACTGGAATTATAATATACCTTTATATCATTATTATTCCATTCTATAAAATACGAAATAGAAATGAAAGTAGCGTTCATGCGTACGTACGGCTTACCGTCTCCATGAACGGTGCATTTCATTTCTTACCTCTAAATGATTATGTAATGTTATAAATGCATGAATGTACTGGATATATATGAAATATATGATATCTACATAATGAATACAATTCTGGATATAATAAACATTTGGCCACACGAACAACATGTAATTGTAAGAAGACCACTTTCGACTTAAGAACCAAATATCGTCAAAACAAATATTATTAACTTAAATGATTACATAATGTTTATGACAAGGTAATAAGTGGTATAAAAGTAATAATGAACTTGAAAAGGGTTCTTAAGGAATTAGAAATTAACTCAAGTTTATTATTCAGGAGATTAAAGAATGATCGAGTCAAGTCGGACCCGAGGTAAGGGATCCTGCAACTCTCTTTCTTTTTAAGTACATTCTTTTATGTAATTTCTTTTAAGCTCATCTTTATTATGATTGGGATGTTATTTTATATTACTCCTACTGTAATTTTTATGTTCATGTGATGAGAGACCCTATTCTCTCTCATCAATCCTTTTGGAAGTTATGTGGCGCCGTTAGGCTGCCGAGTTTTCGTAAGGGATTTTTCATCTCACTTTTATCCCCGTGAGATTTATGCTACATTTGCCACAATTTCCTTTGAGTGGTGTATGTACTGCCCATTATTCTACTCTTTGTGTAATATACTTTCGTTTATGAGTATTTACATCAATTATTTATTGCCCTTCTTTCATGGGGTGTATGTTTTGAAAGATACCCAATTCGGTAAGGGAACCTTTCACCCTTCCTCTTTTTAAAAGACTTATTTTATTAGGTCTTTTAATTTACATATTGTTATGTTGGGATATGTTCTCATATATCCTTAATGATGTAAATTTTGTGTCCAAGTGATGAGATACTCTTTTTATCTCTCATCAACTCATTTTGATGTGACGCCGTTAGGCTTTCAAGGGAACTTCTTAACCCAATTTCGATTTCTTTGGGTTCAACTTGTAGTCATTAAATATGTCATCCATTGAATATGTGTGAATGACCTTTTATTGTTTTACACTTAATATCCACTTATATTGGGTGTCTATATATTTGTCACACATATTTTTTGAGATTTATTTGTCCTTAATTTAAGGATACCTTCTCTATAAGGTATTTCATCACATTTGACATTTGTATTGAGGGTTCATTGTTGTTATGCACCAATTCACTCTTATATGGTGTATATACTGTCCTTTGGAGTATTATATCATGAATCCTTTTATTCTCATGATATTATAAAGTTCTGACTAAATGTTATTCCTTGATTATTGTATTCAAGTGTCTCTAATTTTGGTAAAACCCCTTTAACCAAAATATCGTTTTAAATGTTTTAATTATTTGTTCTTATTAATATCCATGTTTTCAAAATGGTTTTAAGGATTTATTTATATGGATATTAATGGTTTAAAATGTTAAAAGCTTCAAGGTGGTATGGGACACTTTGATTCAAAAATCTCTTTATTAAATGTTTTAAATGGTTTTGGAAATGGTTTCTTTTTGAATGGATTCATTATTTCAATATCTTAAACTGTTATATTGTGTTTGAAATGTGGAAATGTTATGTTTCCTTTATTCATGTCTTATGTGATACGATTATGTTATGGTTCTTGGGCATTGTTATGAAGAACGGGTGGTTCCGTGATAAACTAAGGGCGGGTGAGCCCGATATAGCTCTCCAATGCATTGGGTAACGCGAAGGAGTGAAACGTTAAGGTTTCTCCGAAGAGATTTAGGGAATATACTGTGATGGGTATTCCAAACGTAACCAACAGGGTTACTCCCTACATAAGAATGTTATGAATGCCTCAAGTTACCTTTATGTCTTATGATTTCTATGATTTATTCATGGTTTGATGAGGTATGTTAAAGTGCCTTTGTTTTATGGGTAAAGTATGATTTCATTCTTATGTATATATGAACTCATGTTTCCTTTCCATATTTTTATAACTCTTACTGAGCTTTTTATGCTCATCCCAAGTTTCTGAAATGTTTTTCAGGTCAAGAGGAAAGGTACATGATAAGACGTTAGAGTCAAGGATGTGTTAAGAGAGAATACGTGTTATATTTTAAATATGTTCCCGTTGATGGGAAGAATGAATGCTGACTTTTATGTAACCACTTTGTTTAAATGTGGAATGTAATGCAAGTTTCATGATCTAATTCTCTAAAACTCTAAACCTGAAAAGATCCTCAATGTGTAATCTTGTAATAACTCAAGATTAAGTAAGTTTTAAGGCTGGGGCCTTATATCTTCACCTCAAGTAAAGAATTGACATATATTCATTTAAAACCAATATAATAAACATATATAAATAATTAAACCTTCTTCATAACCTCTAATTTATACTAATTTATATTTAAACCATTTTTTAATTTATTATAATTACAAAATAAATCCCATTATTTTTTGTATCCATGTTGGGTGTATTAAGGACATTAGGTTTCTAGTTTGAAGATGACATCAGTGAGTTGCCCATGGTCAATGTGGTCATCAAATAAAATTAAAAGACTAATAATACGAAAACAATTATTATTTTTAAACATCATTTATATTTTTAAAACCAACCATGAAATTGGGTTATGCTAAAGGAATTACGTTACAATCATGGATTTGGTAGGTCGTTTGTATGAATGTGTATAGTTTTCTATTGAAAATTATGATGATTTAAAGTAGGTAAGTATTATTTAATTTGTACATTATTATTATTATATCATAAATATAATATTATCTGTTAAAATCCTTATATATACCATTCATATGATGTGGGGAATAAAATATAATATCATCACTTTGTGGATGTGCTAATCCACAAGCACACAAGAATGATGGTATAATTTTTTAGTGTATGAAAAAGTATAAAAACAGAAGATATATTAATAACTTTTTTAATATTATATATATATATATATATAAATTAAATAATAAATTATAAATATTCATGAGGGGAGTTTATGGAAAATGAGATGAAAAATTGTAATACTACATTCAAAATAATAAATAATTTTAGATAGTATTCTTATTTTATTATTTCATCTTGTTTTAATAATATTTTAAGAAGGTATTAGAAGTATTAAAAAAAATACGTTGGGTGGGATGATTATCTCTTCTTCAGTATACCTAATTTAGATGCATTCTTAAGGACCCATCAAATGGAGTATTGAAAATTATAGAACCACTAATTAAAGTCTATATAAAATTAAACAAATAAATTTTATGGTCTGGTTTATCTAGATGGATCAATTTTTTGTCATGAATATAATGGAAGGGTGTCCTTTGAAAGGGAATGGAGATGAATTTTTCAAATTTCATGAAATAATATAATATAATATGTGAAAAAATCATTTAGAAATTATTCCAAAATTTCATTTATTCTAATGTAATGATTAAATGGAATTAATATTATCATAAAATAACATTTAGATACATTTTGATATTCTAAAAACCTTATATGTAGTATTTACACATCAGTTAGGAAATTTTATCTTTATCTAAAGTAATGGATTCTTCAACATTAATGGGTCATAACATAACATATAATATTCCAATTTGATCAAAAATATCCAGTTTATGATATTTTATAAAATTATTTAACCTAATGGAAATATTTCATTAATTTTATTATTTTAAAATAATTTAATAGATTATTATTTATAATAAAATATCATTAAGGACATTTTTAAAACTACTCATTTAGTTGGACATTAAATATTAGAATATAGTAATGTATTTTGAATATAATAATTTAAAACAACAAATTTTTTGTTATATTTTTCTAGAAAATACATAGGACACTTTAACTCATCCATAAAATATTACTTTTAGAGGTTTTATAATCATTTACTTGATTTTTCATCTACCTTCAAAAGAAGTATTTTTGGCATTGTTTAAGAATTTAAGGAAATTATATAAACTCTAAAAATAAAATAAATAAGATGATAAAAATTATAATTTATATTTAAAATAAAAATTAATAACCAAACATATTTTCTTTTATACCTTAGAGAAAAAAATTAATTTTAAAAAAGAGACTGATATTATTGAAATTATTTATTACATAAAATATTATAAATTTGATAATAAAAGAAAAATTAAAAAAGGTAATATTTTTTAATTCTCGAAAACTGTAGATGAAATATACACCTAAATTTGAAAACAAGAATGATTTTTAATTAATTTAATTCTTTATCACATTATTTTTGTCATTAATTATCCCATTTTACCTCTATCATTGTAATAACAATTTAATATGGTTGCAATTCCAATTGAAACGAAATTATTTTTTCCTTATTTACATATATTAGTCATTCGGATTCAATATTTTTTTTATTTTCTAAAATTCAATTTTATATGATACTGAAATTTTTGTTATATGTCTCTATCTTATTTTCAGGTAATATTTTCCCATTTCTTGAATATATCTTCTGGGGGTTTTACCATGGGGGTTTTTTGGTAAAATTTGAAAAGATTCGAAAGAAGAGGTGCATAGCACGATTGGATCATGGTTTTCAAAAATTGTACACCCATCCCAAAACAAAATATGAACCCCAATAGAGGAGATTATAATGGTTGGTGCATGATTTTTAAAACTACTCATATTAGGTAAGAGTAACCATGCACCCCCAAACCCCAAAAGATTTGAACGATTTTGTAAAGTGTGCACCCCTTTCCATGAAACTATAAAGGTGAGTTTAATTAATATGAAAACCTTTTTAATAATTCTCTAACCCCCATATTATTTCCCTAAAACCCCTAATTGGAAAATAAATTATTCCACTCATTTCGAAGGCTCCAATATGGATTCCTTGTCCTTCTAGGAAATGATTTTCATGACAGGAATCCGAAATTGAAGATCTACACCTCTCGGTAAGAGATTTTAATCCTGGTTTGTTTCTTTTCTCTCACTCATTATTCTCTGATCTATTAAAGGGATTTTTTCTTCTAATCATGATTTATCTAGATGTAGTTCTTGATCAATATGATCTATTTGATAATGGATCTAGATCTCATTCATAGTAATTTTATTTATCATTCCACTTAAATTTGGTTTTTTTGCTAATCATCCATCAACCATCTTGAGTTTTGTTGTCTAAATTCTATTCAACTAGTCATGAATTCTAATTATCATCTTTGTGTTTTAAAATTTAAATTGGAATACATGATAAATTAATCAATACTATAATAAATCCATTGATTTATTAAATTATGGAATCATAAAATTGGACCAATTAGTATGTGAATTAATTAATATGATATTGGCATTGTGAAAATAAATAAATAAATTAGTGATTTAATTAATGGGTTATTGAAATTGTGAATTGGTTTATTTAATTTTTTAATTAATTAATCTGATATTTGGATTGTAGAACTGTATTAATTAATTGGATTATTAATTAATGTATTAAATAAGAATATGTTTTAAATAAATAAAAATGGTTTATTTTGAATTTCCTATTTATTTAAATGAGATTAATGTATTGAAAAATTATTTTCATTGATATTTGAAATGGTATTCCACGGTTCTATATGTGATATGAGAGTTAATGTGGATTAACCTTGTAAAATGCAATGTGTGGTATATTTTTATTGATTGACATATGGGGTGTGGGACATGGAATAATGCATCAAATACCCTTGGGGTACTAGATATGAAATTTAATAACCAAATGCATGCATGTGATAATGATTGTGGGACACATAATGCTCCTTCAAAAGCCCACATGTGTGATTATTTTATAAATGGAAGGCCAGACACGAACTAATTCTTCAAATACCAACGGAGTCCTAGCTATGGTGAAATATGATTTTTTCTTAGCATTGTACTATAGTTTAAATTTTATAAAATATTTGTTTAGATCAAATGGATTCTGAAAGACATTATGTTATAATGTTTGTTAATTGAATTTTTTATATAGTTCAGACTCCAACCAAGGCATATGTAGGTATTTTTAGTTCATGTTTCATTAGGAACCCAAAGGTTTTTGTTGTCATTAATTAATAATTGAATATATTTAAATAGTTTTCTATACAGATTATATTTTATTACTTTCACAAGTTCATACGATATTTTAGGCAACATATTTTTTTAAGCATCATTTGTCATGGATTACTAAGTTATACACACACTATACTCAGGCGGCTTGATCAGCACCAGAATAAAAAACAAATTTTTAGGAGAGGATTAGGTAAATGACCATGTTTTAGACGGCCATCTTGGTGTGGTGCATATATTAAAGATTGGTTGTGATTCGGGAGTTGATTGGTAGATTTTAGTTCCCTTATTGTTTTGTGTTTTTCATGGTCAAACTTTACAAGTATTTGGAATGACATCTAACATTTATTTTTGGATATTGTATTTATTATTGTTTCATCATGTTATACAGGTCTGGATTGATATTGGTTATACCATTTACTTATTATTATGTATTTATGTGGTTGTGATGAATTTATAATGAGGTTATAGTCTCCCCGTGTCGATATAACATACCCTCACAACTATTTGGAAACCTTTAGTTTATGGGGATATGTGAATGAGGTCATGTGAATGACTTGTTCAATGAACTGCTACATGGAACTCAAGAAGGGATGCTTCAATGAGGTATCAAATTGTAGTTTTTTATTATTTTCATTTGACTTAATCATTAGGAAAATATTGATGCAGGAGTATGATCAGTAAATCCTTGGATGAGATCTTATTCATTAGAGTAATTAATCCTTTTAAGATGGTAAAACAAATGGTCATTGTTTGGGATTGTTTTTATTGATATGTGTTGTTAAATTTTGATGTTATTTCTCCTCGAGTGATGCACTTGTAGTGTGATGTGCTTATTGTTTCAAATTTTATATATGACATGACTCCCGACCTGGTATGACACAAAAGATGAATATACAGTCATCATTTTTTGTACACATGATTTTTTTATCATTCATCAATTATGGAACTTTTGGGTAAATTCTAGTTTCGAGGAGCTATATGAAAATTCATTTATTTTCATATATTTTTGAGTGAAAACTTTTCATAATATGAAACTGAGATTTTTTATAAATGATTAAAAATGAAGGAAATGGGTTTCTAATGGGAAAACATGAATAATTATAATTGTAATACCCTTTTTAAACATTAACTGGATGTAGGATGGTTAGGGATTATGATATTGCCTCAGTTTTGACCATGTGTAAGATAACAAGGGCAGACATTGGGTGGCTTATTGTGAATTACTCTTATTAAATTTGATTATTTTGTGTCATGTGTCTTCAGATGTATATTTATAATGGTATAGATATTCTTCCAATATGATAATTTATGGTTAGAAGATAGGTGTAGGATAGAAATGTTCCACTAGTGGAGGAACATAAAACACCATTAGTGATGGGTGAGTATGTTCCAGATTAGTTCCAAGAGAAACATTCCCAGTTCATGGATATCATTGGGAGAAACTAGAGGGGTTTATGAATAGTGTGAATGACCTGACATGTGAGTTTCAGTTAATACACACCATAACATTTATAGGTGAGGGTAGACCTAAGGAAACTGAGTTATGGATTGAGTCTATCAAGAACATAGTTTACCACACATGCACTCATGTTGAAAAGAGAGTGAAATTGGCTTCTTATAGGTTTCAAGGTTAGTAAAACCATTGATGGGAGATCCATAATCAAGATGGAATGTTGAAGTATATGTAGTGGAAGGACAATCATGATTATTTCTTGGTGGATTGTGGACATATGATTCTCTGGTAGGAGAGATAAGGTGAGTTTATGAGGTTGACTCAAGGGAGTATGTCTGTGATTGACTACACTGGATGCTTTATATACTTGTAACTCTTTACTCGAGTGTTGGAAGAAGAAGAGGCTAAAAAATCATTTTATATATGGGGATAAAATTGAAATTAATTATTAGTTGAATAAAATTAATATTAAGAAGTATTTAGAAGTGGTGAATCATATTTTCATTTTTTTAGGGGAACCAAAAGGAGGATTCCACTGGTGGACATTTGGTTTCTATTGGAAGACCAAAAAATTACATCTTCTGAATGTTGGAATCATCACTATGAGAATGTCATCCAAGTAGAGATAATTAGATGTATCAAATGGGAAGGATCTATTACTCAAGACCCTGTACCACTGATCTTGGTACAGATGGAATATTTAGTTCATCAACGCCATAAACACTGCTGGTTCATTCATCAACCAATAAATAATTATTATAAACTCATAAAGACCATAAGTACCACATAAATTGATTCTTAGTATATCAGAATCCCTAACTCTTAATTGAGGATATCATGATCTCAATTATCTCATCAAGAAAATATAATCTCTCATAAAATTGTTAGATATGTCATTCATACATAAAATATGATATTTTTTTCATCACATTCATCTGGTTCAACATTAGATAGTGAGTACATAACCACAATGACCCATCATCTGTCATGAAAAAAAGGGAGAACCCAACGGTGACGTAACCAGTCGCAGGGTTCTCCAGTTTTGTTTTCCAAGACATATGATAAGTGTTTGTGTTTATTATATAAATATGTAAAGGTGAACTGAATGAATGTGGAGAAATGATATAATCATCTGTGTATGAATGATCTATCTAACCATTTTAGGGGAGATTTTACATTATCCATTAGAGAATTGAGATAATTTTATTATCACATAATATTTTGGTATTTTGTTATAGAGATAATTGATTTAAAGGGCACATATGGCCTTTATGAGTTCATTGTGATTCTTTTTGGGTTGATGAATGTGCCAGCATTGTTTATGTCCTTGATGAACTAATTCTTCCATCCATAGGTATATCATTTTTTGTTGTATTTTTTCATTACATAATTTCATACACCAAGTCTAATGATGGTCATTTCCAACATCATGATATCATTATGAGTATACTAAGTGAGCCTTGAAGATATGACAAAAAATATACGTTTCAATTCTGGATTTATCACGAACAATTCTTGGGTCACATAATCTCATTGGAAGGTGTGTCAGTGGACCGAGATAATGTTAAAGAAGTTGTAAAATTGGAGTATCACAAGAACATTTTTAATATTCAAATATTCTTATGGTTAGAATGATATTTTCCATGGTATATCAAGGATATTTCATAATTGGAATAACCACATTTGGTTATAAACAAGATGGGAGGGATGTTCAGGTGTTCTGGATCACGTGATAATGCCTTATAGGAGTTGAATATTCACATTAAAATGATAAAAATCTTGAACATAACATGTCTAAATGAGAAGTATAGAATGTTTTTTAACACTTATTGGATTGTTCTTGGAATAGTGATTATACAGGGAGATCTATTTATGGATTATGGGTCTCGGTTGTTGAGGAAAAATGAATGAAATTACTCTACATAGAAACTCACATTGGCTCAAGTGGATTATGCCAAGAATGCTTCATAACAATATATTTTGGGTGATTTGGTTACTGGGTATACTGATCATAAGAACATAAATTAAAACATTTTTCAATGATATATGAATTTTCAGTAGAGGTGGTAGGATGACTATATATTTTCATTTAATTTTGAGTGATCATATACTCCTGATTAGGGAAAACTTGTGAAAACTATCATAAACCTCCCTATAATTAAACCACCATGAGGGGAGAAATATATTGACCCCTAGAGTCCTACCTCTAGTATGAATCGAGTTGGATAATACAACCAATTCTGTATAAAAAAGTATGGTAGGCATTACCCTTTATAAGAAAACACAATTTGGAGATAGAATGAATCATCCACAACAACAACAAGACATAATATATAAAGGAATCTCAATCCACCCCACATGCATTTATAAATAGAACTAATATTTATAAAATAAATATATGTAAATACCTAATAGTTTTTCTAAATAAATGACATAACAACTGTCAAGGATTTGGGATAGTAAGGTCTAACATGGTCCACAACATCCTCCTACAAAAAAAATATTTATATATATGTAGGGTCAAAATACAAGTATACTTTGTAGGAAAACAAAAGTCTCTAGTGCATATCATAATTTTTCATTATAATGGACTTGTGAGAAAACAAAAGAACCATACAACACCTAAACATGTATACTAACCATCCCAACCTCACCTAGGTAGACCCACTAAAAAAACAATCCATGTTATATAATATAAGGTAAATATCATCGATGATAGGGTACCCTGAATCACTTCCACCCATATTTGACATTCTCACCCCCAATAAAAAATATCCATGGTCACTCACCAATTCTTAAAATACGACATCACATATCACATGTACAATCCTATTCCAGATACCACATAATATCTCATCCACCCACACCTAGGCCTCAAAACAAATCCCACCCACTGATAATTACCCCTAAAAAACATCCTACCCACACACACATGTGTCTGGCAACACATCACATTTCATTCCATTGTCACCTTGGAAAATAAGTCACAACTCTTCTCAAAGACATCAGAGAAAGCACAACACATCTCATCCAGAAGACACATTGGACACCACATCACACCTCATCCCAAAGACACATGGGATACAACATATCATCACATCCAACCTAACAAAGAATGGGATATCATCGGTTGGAATAAGGAATAGGTAAGAGTGGGTGGCCAACCATCCATCCTCCCACCGAGATGTTGGGAATTACACACCCTTGACTATATGGGTGTTCATCACTACACACTCAATGTGGGTGGGGTTTGTGTAGAAATCACAAGAAAATACATGTATATATATATATTGTATCAAAAAATCAATCCCAACCTATGGGTTCACGACCAAACAACCAACTCATTATGTAGTCATCTTTTCTTACACCATTAAATTCATTTATTCATATATACAACAATCATTTCTGAATGTGAAGAGTCCTGATAATCAAATGTGAATTTATATTTATTACTTGAATTATACCCAATAATTTTATTTTTTAGAATCAATAAAATTTAATCATAAAATACATTATATAAATTTTTATAGTAAAATTTCCATCTCGTTAACCAATCAACCCCATTTGATTTCAAACATTATTGAACATTTATGGATTTATTCCATAAGTACACAGACATATAGCAGAAAACAACCTCCATCATAAAACCATAAAATCACGACCAAACAAACCACCTCCTCACTAAACCAAATGAATGACCAAACAAACATCCTCCTCGCCACCCTGAAAGCATGGAAAAACAAACCACCTCCTCACATTCCCAAAATATCAGCCAAATAAAACACCTCTGCACCATCCCAAAAAAAAATCAAGCAAACCATATCCTCACATATAAAAGCCCAAACCTATTAGGTCTATTCCCTTTCTAAAATCTTGTTTTTTATGTTTATTGGGAAGTCATGGTGACTCATCCCCAACACATTCCAAAATTTACAATTCTGTGAATAGTGTTTCCAGTCTTAGGAAAAGTTTCCCGGTGTCACAAAAATGGTGTCACAGTTATGGTGTGATAAAAATGGTGTCATAGAAATAGTGACACGGTCACAGTGTCACTATCCTGGTGTGACCAAAACAGTGTCAAAGAAAAGGTGCCATAGTCAAGGTGTCACAGAACCGATGTGACAAAAATGGTGTCACAGAAACGGTGTTATATTCATTGTGTCATAGAAACGATGTGACTGAAATAGTGTCACAAAAATGGTTTCATAGACACAGTGTAATAGAAATATTTTAATAGTCATGATTTCATACATACAGAGTCATAAAAATAATTTCACAGCTCTTGAACAATTTTTCCAAAACTATTTCATTTTTAATTTTCAAAATTTCTTGACTTTTCTAGTTTCTCCAATTAAATGTTTTCATTGAAGGTAAAAACATTCAAAGCCATATTTTAAGGTAATTAAGACTGATTCGAAGACCATAACACTTATATTATTTTTCATGATGCTCGAGATTATTTTTCATTGTCAATCAATTTGTTTTATTGAAGTCTTCTTTTAATGTAAAATCTAGTGTATCGTAAATCATTGCTCTATTAAATCTTTTGAACCATCGATATATCTCCCCCTTGTTCTTTCTCTTAGTTATCTAGGGTGAGATTCTCAAACCATTCCTTACTTTCCATAATATTTGTGAGATTAAACATACCTCCATGGATTGTTTCCCATTTAATTTCTTCTTATGATAAGTGAAACATTTGTTTTTGGTGGAACCATGATGTATCAATCAATCTTCGATATAAGGTATAATATATCTTCATAATTTTGGGTTCATATAATTTTTTCCTCCATTCCCATTTATGGAATTCTATCACCATGTTCCTAATGGTATTTTCTTGTGTATTGGCTAGTGTAGTGGTGTATATGTATCCTCAGGTGGATGAAGTCCTCCTAGAGAGGTGATCGTGATCGGTTTTGTTAGTCTATTCAAAGAACATCGCTAAAATTTTGAGGACGGGGATTCATTGCTTCTATGTTCTTTTATGTGCAACTGTGATGTTAGACATTTTATCCCACTTGATCACAATGAAATTGACATATTAAATATTTGAACTGGATAAATAAGTTGATATTGATCGTATGTTATTGTGTCTTGTTTTGCTAGATAGTGTGATATCTATGATTGGTTTGTATATATTTTTATTCGTGGAAGAAATTGGTAAAGAACATAAAGCCGGAATTAATTAATAATTGTTTGGATAAAGATAGAGAGGCATGTAAATTAACCTAGTTATTGCTGTTGTTTGTGTAACATGATGTTAATCAAATTTATGTTGTAAGTAGGTTTAATAAAAAAAATTACATTTATAATTTCTTGTTATTTTGGATACCAATAGTTGGAACCTGAAAATAATAAATTGGTTAATTCTAGATGGATTAAATAACTAACTGTTTGATAAAAATACAATTCCTCACAGGCTTTTTGAGTCACCCACTTGTTTGTAAAGGCCAAGAGCCTTATTCTTTGAACAGTGAGAGCTCATTATGTATGAAAAAATACTGCCTTGTTTAAAGGGCCAAGATCCCATTTGATATGATGTTGTTTTCCTACTACATGTGTCTTGATTTGAGTCAGGAAGGCTGTTATGATATTTGGGGATAGGGAGGCCCATTGGTTGTGGAAGAAATTGATGTCTAAATTGGTGAGATGCATCGATTTATGCATGTGTGTGTCAGGGAGGACAACAGAGATGATGAAGCCGATTGGATGTGAATGTTTGGATGATTGCTGATTGATGTGGGTTGTTTATTTACATTAATTTCCCCATTGCTCAAGGTAGCTGGTCTTGATTACCCTCCTTCCAAAAAGGGGTGAAGACGTGTGGGGTATTCCATGTGCATTCCATGATTAGCTTCTCAAGAGATGATGGGTTTACACTCTTATTATAGGTGGAAAATAATTAACAGGTATTTCAATTACCAACCTTATTGATCCCCCTTGTGTTTAGTAACTTATATTGTTTTTCTAGAATGACTGGGAATATTGGAAAGTAATAATGTTGTTATAAAATGATTTAATATATGATGTTAACCCATTGGGTTGGTGTGTGATGGGACACAATACTAAGGTTACAATTTAAAGGAACAATGGAATTTGGGTGTGATGTTAGTGAAATATAATGTGTAATTGTTAATAGTTAATTAGTGTTGAAATAATTAATTATCATAAAGTGAAACTGATAAAAAGGTAATGAAGTACTGTAAAAAATCCAATTAAATGGTTGTGTTCTTATAGGATACCTAGACATAGAAGTTGTACTTGGGAGTCCAAGAGATGTTAGCTGTAGTTTAGTTTATGACTAAATTATGACCGTAGTTTGTTTGTAAGCTATAGTATAGTCTTTACTTTTTTTGTTTCTATATTATACTACACCCTATCAGTTAGGTAATCTAACACCATGGGGATTCTGACCCTTGGAGGGTGTTTTCCCCAAAATTCTGGTTGGAGGATGGATGGAAGACTACCCCCTTAGGCCCCACTCTTTTCTCTTGGTAGTTACTTGTACTGGCAGGGAAAATGGTTATTTTCCTCTATATAAGTGTGTAGAGGGATATAATGGTTTTTGGTCATTCACACACATATATTTTGTATATTGTTTTCTATGTACTGATATAGGTGTAACATGTGTGGGTTGTGATGGATTTAGGATCCGTACTCGGTGTCTGGGCTATAATTTCTTGAAGTATAATGACCGATGTATGATACAAATTATTCGAGTTGAGGTGGATCCCGAAAACTACCTGGTTAATTTTCTTATGTGGGCGTGGTGGTTTTGTTGCATGGGGTTTATGTTGTGGTTCTTCTTCTATGTGTTTGCGGGAAAGCTTTTTTAGAGAGAGATTCTTAGGTCATGCGATGTGGGGGAAAAGTGGTTAACCAGTGGGGATGTTGTAGCATGGTACCCTTGATATTAATTGTTATATTATATACTTTTATATGGGATACATGGTGAGAGTCTCCATGGTGAGGCTAGGAACAATGTATATTTATTGGTGTGATGAGTTAGTTTCAATTGTTATTCACTGTGCTTTAGCATGCTTTTTTTAATTTTTCCCAAGAGGCTCTAGGGAGGATCCTACTGAGTATACTGTTATAATGAACCTATATATATATAATTTTTTTTTCAAGTCACTTAGAGAAGGATGTAGATCATGATGATTTCTACTAACATTGGGTTGGAGGAGCTGTTTGGGCTTGTTGTTACTGCAGTTTTTACATTCCTTTGATACCATTATGTCATGAACCCCTCCCCACAAGGTGTACCACTCCAGGGCTGTCAATGTGAGAAGGGATATAGTGACCCATGATTTCCACCTCTAGTTGGCCATGTAACCATTTGAAGCCTTGTATGGACGACCTTTCCATTCCCTATTGTGTTGGACTGGGGTCGGAGATTTACCGATTCTCGGACCGGAACAAGTGCATAGTACAATAGAGATAGTTCTAGTGATTCGTGAGAGGATGAAGACATAACAAGATCATCAGAAATTATATTCTATTCAAAGGAGGATACCTTTTGAGTTTTATATTGGGGTTCACATGTTCTTGAAGGTGACTCCCCGTCGTGGGCGGTGAAGGTTTGGTCATGGGAGTAAGATTTATCCCGGGTTGCATGGGCCTTTTGAAGTGTTGGATTGTGAAAACTGGGTCCTGGTCACAGCACAATCACACTACCTTGACATGGTCGTCTGGTCATGTCCCACCAGGTAGTACCAGTTGCCCCGCAGACATTTGGTTCCCACCAAAGTGTCCACCCACGTTCCCGAATAGGTCATATGACTAATGACTGTCCCCATAGATCCACACATGTCATATCCAATATGCGTTGTACTCACTCATATACACCATGGAAATCTTCACTGAAGGTCATATATCCTAATCACTACTTATGTCCAATCATGCTTAACTGTGGAGTTCTAATCAGGTAGGCTTTTGAAAAAGAAGGTGCACCTTGTTGACATGAGTCATATCATTTAGTCATTTAACCCTTTATCATTCGGAGGGGTTACAATCACCAACCCCCCCCAAGAGTAAAATATCCTCATTGTGGGACCTACATCTCAACCTATGTAGTGGACCACACATAAGTCTGGGTTCCTCCTTTGATACCAAATGTAACAATTGGGTCCCAGTGACAGCACAGTCACCCCGCCTTGACATGGTCGTCGGGTATTAGCCCATCAGGTACCACCAATTGCCCCACAGACACATGGTCCCCACCCAAGGGTCCACCCAGGTGCCCAAATGGGTTGTCTTACTAATGACTATCCCCACATATTAACACTTTTCCTTTCCAATATGCTTTGTCCTCACTCACAGACAGCATGGGAAACTTCCCAGAAGGTCACTCATCCTAATCACTACTATTGACCAAGCACACATAACTGTGGAGTTCTAATCAATAAGGCTCTTGAAAATAAAGGAGGACCTTGTTAACAAGAGTCATATCATTTATTCATTTAATACATTATCATTTGGTGGTCTTCCGACATGTCATTACAAATTTTTATTAGTGGATTTGGTTCTACCGCAGAACTAGGACTCTGATCTTTTCTTTGAAGCAATAGTGTTAAGTGTAGTGTGTGATGTTTGCAGATCAGGTAGCCCAATGTTGGTGCAGCAGCCAATATATAAATACACCAGGACCCTGACTTCTGATTTCCAACTCAGTGCATGAAAACACTGATTGCGTGTGTGTTTTAAAATGTTATCTTTGTGATCTTATGAGTCAGCTCACCAGGTATAACCTTCAGCTCACCAGGTATAACTTTTGACTGTGGTGAACCTGTTTCTTTTCAGAATGCCTCCATGTAGACAACCAACTTGTGTTCCTAGAGTTGTAGGCACTCATATCCCCCCAAGCGATGAGGCCTCAGTGCATGGCCCTTTTACAGTGGAGGCACCAGCAAAGGAATCAGTGGTAGCACTCCCCATTGAGCCACTGATGCCACCAGCTCCAGAAGCAGATGGTGCATGTTGCTTGAGCGTGTTCCACGTGTTCCTACGCCAGAGGCCACCCATGTTTATGGGAGAGATGGACCCATGGGCGGCTGAGTATTGGATGTAGGGTGTGGCTAGAGTTTTCTGACTAGTAGGGACACCATCTAATCTCATTGTGATTCTTGATGCCATCCTTCTACAGGAAGCAGCAGGCACATAGTGGAGCATGATGGTCCAGGTTCACGATGAGGTGCCACTAATCTGGGCATACACTGAGACCCTGGTTTGATCAGAGTAAGTTCCAGCAACTCTTCACACAGTGCGCATTTAGGAGTTACTTCATCTACCACAGGGCATCATGATTGTGACTCAGTACTCACCGAGGTTCATTGAGCTCTCACAACACTCCACTTATATGGTTTGAGAACCATTCTTCAGGGCCCAGACCTTCGAGCATGGGATCAGATGAGAGATCAAGGATTAGGTGATCTCACTCAGCTTCTCGACGCATGTGGGGGTGTTAGAGAGAGCCCTCTTGTTGGAGAGGCTCCTTGATAAGAATTCACCAGTGGAGAGACCCACTAATATTCACCATGTAGCGGAGTTTTCTACCGCAGGTAGAAAACAGAAGTTGCAGAGGTCCAAGTGGACCAGACCAACAGGTGGATGACTACATGACTTAATATCAGTTATGTGGGGCACCCGATGCGGAGCCAGTCATGGCAGGAGCGGGTAGTGTTATGCATGCAGCAGGCAGGGTCACATGGCTCGTGACTGTCTGACCCGCCGTAGGGATGATCATCAGACAGTCAAAGAACCGCCCCAGAAGAGACATAGATTCAACCGAGAGGGTATAAATGGTGGATGCAGACTTGGTGGAGGAGCTAGCCATGCAGCTGGCGGTGGGAGACGATTCGAGATGTTACCGCAACCACCACCAGGAGGTCCACCCCGACCATAGGGAGCATGTGGACAAGGTGGACCTCAGCTCAAGGCAGTTGAGGCTTATGATCATATCACTCCAGAGATTATTCTAGGTACGATATGTGTCTACGCCACCATAGTTGTAGTACTTATAGACACAGGTGGGAGTCTTTATTTTATTTCCACTACCCTCGTTCGGAGCTCAGAGATTCCGACGGATTCTTTGGCTTGATCCTTATAGCTAGGAACTCCTACGGGAGAAGATTCGATGATTACACACTAGTTCTGGCAGTGCGATCTTACTCTAGGAGGCGATAGCTTCGGCTAGGATCTTCTAGTAGCAGTGTCGAGGCCTTACAATATCATCTTGGGTACGGACTATTTATCTAACGTCTATGATTACATTGACTGTATTAGGAACATGGTGCGGTGTGTCTGCACGGATGGAACAGGTTTACCTTCACCAGTGAGAAGGGAGCCTTTGCAGCGCAGGATGGACTTACCCATAGGAGAGTGTAGCCAATCACTCATTAGTTGACCAACCTTACCCTTGGAGCTATTGATGTGGAGAGTATAATCTATCCTGTAGTCGTGGACCAGTACATGGATGTTTTCCATGATGATTTCCATGTTCTACCTCCTCTCAGGGAGGTGGACGTTTACATTGTCCTATACACCAGGAAGACACCACTATCTACACTAGCATATCCAATGGCTCCAGCAGAGCATCGCGATCTGCGGGTACAGCTAGGGGACTTGCAGGGGAAGGGGCTCATCCAGCCCTGTGTTTTACCTTGGGTAGCCCTGATTCTATTTTCCAGGAAGGCGTTTGAGTTCTTGAGGATTTTTGTCGAATATCAGTGCCTGAACCAGGTTACCGTGAAGAATAGGAACCCACTCCCGAGTATTGATGACCTCTTGGATCAGTAGAAAGGAGACCAGTGGTTCTTTGATGATAAACCTCGTATCTGGATATCACTAGCTCAGAGTTCAATATTGGGATGTGTAGAAGATGACCTTCATGTGTAGGTATCACTAGTTCAGAAAACATTTTTACGGTGGTTATTTTTAATTTCTTGCATTGGATTTTGGCCGACGTTATTATATTGGACGTTATAAACACGGTTTTTTACGTCGGTTATTCTACAACCAATGTAAAAAACACAAATCTGAAACTTTTTTCGCATCGGTTGATAAAATAATTACATGGAAAAAAATTCGTAGGAGTGATTTATGAGGTCGGTTATTTAATAACCAACATGATATATACCATTTCACGTCGGTTATTATATAACCTACGTCATAAAGAACCCTTCCAAAGTGTTTATCACATCGGTTCTAAAAATAATTGACGTGATAAATCTATCTACAATGTGGTTTTCAACATCGGTTATTATATAACCGATGTGAAGACATATTTACAACATGGGTTATAATATAACCGATGTAAAAAAATCTCTATTTCAATGTATTACATCGGTTATTTCATAACCGACGTAAGAACCATCTTCAATGAAGTTTTTACGTCAGTTTCCAAATAACTGACGTTATAACCCATAAAAATGCAATTTTTATGTAAGTTATGAAATAATCGACGTAAATTATTATTTTTAAATAAACCTGAACCACTACTATGCCCATAAAAATCACCAGAATCATAGAAAAATCTTACAAAAAACAAACCATAACAGACCAGAACCCCCCTCCCCCCACCACACCCCTAGACACACCCACACCCCTGGATGGACCCCGACACCCATGGACATCCCCACCACCCCATGGATAGACACCCACACCCCTAGACAACCCCCAACCTTCTATATTCCCCCACCCCCTGGACAGCACTCCCACGCCCCTAGAAAGCCCTCTCACACCCCTGAAATAGACCAAAAAGTTATCAAAAACATACGAGAACCCCCTCACCCCACTGGACAGCCCCCACCACACCCCTAGACATCCCCCCCCCCCCCGCACCCCTAGAATACCCCCACCCCCTGGATAGCCCCCGAAACCCCTGGACAACCCCCAACACAACCCTAGATAGACCCCACAACCCAGGACTGCCCCCACCCCCTGGAAAGCCCCAACACCCCTGGACATCCGCACCTCCCCCTAGACAGCCCCTCACAGTGCTGGAAAAACCCCCACCCTCATGTATACCCCCCACCCCCTGGACAACATGCCCACAACCCTAGACAACCCTCCCACACCCCTAATACAGACCAGAAAGTCACAAAAAATAGACCAGAACCCCCTTACCCCACTAGACAGCACCCACCACACCCCTGGACTGCCCCAACCCCCTGGACCCCCCCCCCACCCATGGACTTCCCCCACCCCCTTGACAACCCCCAACTCCCCTGACGACCCCCACCCTCCTGAACTGCCCCACCACCCACTGGACAACCCCCCTCACCCCACTGAACAGCCCCCACCACAACCTTGGACTTCCCCACCACAACCCTGGACTGCCCCCACCCCCAAGGCAGCCCCCACACCCATGGACATCCCCACCACCCCCTGTAATGCCCCCACACACCTGGACAACCCCCACCCTCCTATATACCCCCCTAGACATCACTCCAACACCCCTAGACAACCCTCCCACATGACTGAAACAGACCAAAAAGTTACCAATAATAGACACAAACCCCCTCACTCCACTGGACAGCCCCCACCACACCCCTTGACACCCCACACCACTGGACTGCCCCCCACCCCCTGAATAGCTCCCAACACCCCTAGACAACCCCCACCCTCCTTGACTACCACACCACCCCTTGAACAGCCCCCCTCACCCAACAGAATAGCCCCCACCACACCCCTGGACTACCCCCTCCCCCTGGAAAGCACCCAACACCCTTGAACAACCCCACCCTCCTAGACTTCCCACCACCCTCTAGACATCCCCCCTCACCCCCTGGACATCCCCCACTACACCCCTGAACACCCCAACACCCCTAGACTACTCCAGACCCCCTTTACATCCCCCCACACCCCTGGACATCCCCACCACCCCTTGACACCCCCAGGACAATCCCCCCACCCACCTGTATACCCCCTGGACAACACTCCCACACCCCTGGATAACCCTCCCACATCCCTAAAACAGACCAAAATTTAACAAAAAACAGACCAGAACCCACTCACCCCAATGGACTGTCCCCCAAAACACCCCTGGACACCCCCACATCCCTAGACATCCCCCACCCTACTGTATACCCCCACCCCATGGACATCACTCCCACACCCCTAAAACATAACAAAAATTAACCAAAAACCGACCAGAACCCCCTCACCCCACTAGACATCCCCCACCACACCCATGGACATCCCCACTACCCCTGGACATCCCCCACCCTCCTGTATACACCCACCCCCTGGACAGTACCCCCACATCCTTGGAAAACCCTCCCATACCCCTGAAACAGACCACAAAGTTACCAAAAATAGACCAGAACCCCCTCACCCCACTGGACAACCCCCACCACACCCCTGGACATACCCCCCCCCCCCCCGCACACCTGTACTGCCCCCACCCCCTGGACAGCCCACGACACCCCTGGATAGCCTGCACCATGACCCCAGAACCCCCCCCCCCACACATGGACTTCCCCCCACCCCCAGCCCTCAGACATCCCCCAACACCACTGAAACACACCCCTCCTAGACTTCCCCACCACCCCTTGGATAACACCCCTCATCCCACTAGACAACCCCCACCACACCCCTGGACAGTGCCCCACACCCCTGGACAGTCCCCTTGACCCCCTGGATAGCCCCTCACACCCTTGGACATCCCCACCACCCCCGGGAAATCCCCCCACACCCCTGGACAACCCCCACCCTCTTGTTTTCCCCCACCCCCTGTACAACACTCCCACACCCATGGACATCCCTCCCACACCCATGAAAAAGACCAAAAAGTAACCAAAATTAAACCAGAACCCCCTCACCACACTGAACTTCTCCCACCACACCCATGGACACCCCCCACCCTGGACATCCCCACCACCCCTGGACATCCCCCACCCTCTTATATACCCCCACCCCCTGAACAGCACCGCCACACCATTGGACATCCCTCCCAATCTCGTGAAACAAACCAAAAAGTTACCAAAAATAGACCAGAACCCCTCACCTAACTGGACAGCCCCCACCACACCCTTGGACACCCCCCACACCCATAGAGGGCCCCCACTCCCTGGATAGCCCCCAACACCCCTGGACACCCCCTACCCTCCTGGACACCCCACCCTTGGACTTCACCACCACCCATTGGATAACCCCCCACACCCCTGGACAACCCCCACACTCTTGGATGCCCCCACACCCCTGGACTACCCCACTCAACCAAGACTACTCCCACCATCTTGGACGCCCCCACACCCATGGACTGCACCCCCACCGACTGGCAGCCCCCACACCCCTGGAAACCCTCCCACTCTTCTGGACACCCACCCACACCCCTAGACTGCCCCTACCCCTAGGACTACCCCCACCCTCCTTGACACCCCCACAACCCAGGAACCCCACCCCACCCCATGGAAGCACCCACACCCCTGGACAACCCCCACCCTCCTAGACCCCCCCTCCCCCACACCCCTGTACTTCCCCCCAACCCCGGGACTACCCCCACCCTCCTGGACACCCCCACCCTCCTGGACACCCCCTCAGGGGGCATGCCGCTTGAAGGTACTCATCAATTCCACATTCAAAGCTTGAGCTCTCGAAATGTTTCACATGTGGGAGTAGTGAGTACCTTCCAGCGGCATCAGCTCCCCGAGGGATGGCATCGCCTCCTCTCCCACCCAACTGCCCCCCCCCCCAATCCCCATGGAGACACTGTACCCCCTGACCCCACTGGAAACCCCCCCATCCCACTGGACAGCCCTCCCACACCCCTGGAAACCCCCCTCACCCCACAGGACAGCCCCACACCCCTAGACACCCCCTAGACAGCCTCCCACTACTCTGGATAGCCCTTACACCCTCATGGAAATGCTCCCACCCACTGGACTACCCCCCCCCCCACTATCATGGACCCCCACTCCACCAGATATCCCTCCCACACCCCTGGACACCCCCACACCACTGAACACCCCCAACACCTTTGTAACCCCTCCCCCCATACCAAAATCCATACCAGAAAAACCATCATAAGTAGACAAAAATAAGAAGAAGAGAAAAATTATTCATTCACATATATAACAATCAAAACTTACATTGTCAACTTCAAAAAAACTAAATCTATTCTAATGAACTACTAAATACACAATTACAATGACAATATTCAAAATTACATTTTACACTACAAACAACTAAAATTTAATCAAACCTGTAAAATAATTTGACCAATCCACTTGTATGTGTTTTATGTCCTGAGGAGTATAGGGTTGAGGGCCATCAAATAACAAAAAATAAAAAGGATAGTAGTTAACATGTATAATGAATAAATCAAATTTAAATATTATGGCAATGTTTAAAAGGAAATCATACCAAGTCAAAGTTCCCAACTGTCCCAGTTGTTATTATTTTATATATAAATCTTAACATATAATATCCACATTCAATGATTCCTTGTTGTTCATGATAATATTGATTTAATGAGTGTAAATTCAATATATTATTTTTATGTAATAAATCAAAATGTACAAATTATAAATGGATATTTTCCTTCACATTTAAATATTTTATCTTCACACTCCTTTATGTTGTGTTTTTTCGAAAGTAGACCCATATCCTCTTAGAATATAATACGAATGGGGTAAATTTAAAATTCATTATAATATATAAAAGTATTTGGAAATTGAAGAATTATTTTCCAACATTTTATTAAAAATTTCCAACACATCACCATGGACAGAGCATATCCAATAAAGTGTTTTCTCCCTTTGGAAAAAAACCCATACCATCCAATGATCACTGATAAAAGAAAATTTAAGGTTAGTGGTTTTTTATGTTAAAAGATAATGAACTCTTTGAGATAGATGTGTTAATACCAATCAAAAAAAGGCATCATCAAACATTGTGTGACTATATTCTATTCATGTCTTTCAGTAATATAAATCCTTCTTTGTTCCTCATCCAATGCACAAGCTTCAGGGAAAATCAATTGTGGGTCCATGAATCCATATACATATGTCCACTCATTTTTCTTACAAATTTCATAAAGATACCTAATAAAAAACAGCCATAGTTATACATTTTTAATAAATATAACACAGGGAAAAGTTGTTAATACTTACATGAAAAAACATTTCACCACGTTGATGCCCAACTTATCTTCAGTAAGAAGCTCCTTGATATCAGTTTTCAAAATCCCCATAGTTATTGCACATCCACAAACATGAGTATTCATTGGAAACTCATAATGACCCACCAAAAAATTTTAATATCTTGAGAATATTTCAAGACTGCTAGACTCTGTATTCGATGCCATTGTCATTTGTATTTGTTGTTTTCTATACAATATTTATTTACCTTTGAATTATTCTTGTAAAAATAGATAGAAAACTATATTATTTTTCAAATGATAAAACAACTTTAATTAAAAAATAAAATATAAGATATAACATACATACCTCTATGGTAATGAGTCAAAGAAGTCTGGATGGCCAAATTAAAAAATGGCTGATACTATGTCCAACTGTTATCACCACATCTATAGGTAATGGTACTTGAGCTGATCTATCTAAAATATCCTATATAGTGACCCTCTGATTCTCTACCTCTAATTGTTGATGATGAACTGTATCTCCTATACAATATACCAACCCATATGCAACTATATGATGTAGAGGATCATCAACATACAACTCGGAATAATTTGGCAGCTGTGGAGGAGGAGTAGGATAAGAAATGGTGTCCGCAGTCTAAGGTGGGGGAGTGGGAGATATTGGCGGAGGTGGAGGATAAATAATGGGGTCTGCAGGGGTAGGTGGAGGTGTGGGAGCTGTAGTATGAAAATGTATTTTAATGTCTGAAAACATAGACTGTACCAATGCTCTAATCTTTTCCTCCATAATCACATTAATATTATTAACTTCAGCCTCCAAGGATTCTATTTTTTTATAAGAACCCTCAATGTTATAAGTTTAAGAATGTGGCCACACTTTTCCTACCGATACACCTACCGAATATCCCCGTACACGACCAAGATGTTCGGGATTTCACAATGCTATAGATAAAATATATTGCCTCCCATTTGTTGTAAATACCCCCTGTGAACTCTAATCCTCTAGAGTGTCCTGTATTAATTAATTCAACATTTCTATAATGATTGAAATTATATGAATAAAATAGTTAACTTAAATAAATAAAATATATATCTTAAAATCCTCTTAGCAACGATTATCGATTATTCCGAAAGCTATTGCCCTTTTTCCTAACCAAGCTCTTTTCTATTTTTCATGTATAGATGGAGGGGATGGAGGGGCCACGTCTCCAGAGTTTGAAGACTCAGCTATTTTTTTTAATTTTTCTGCCATCATTATTTCTTCCAAAAATTCATACCCTCCCCAAGTTAAATTATGAGAGTATACCTTTTTATATTGGATCTCTTGATGAGCATTCCTTGTTTGATATAAATTAAGAATAATAAATAATTAATAAAACATTAATAAGATCAATTATATAAGAAATCTTATAAAAGATTACATTAACCTAACCAAAAATGACTCTTTTCTTCTACTTTCAACAAATTGCCTCAACGTTTCTTCATATATAAAAGGATATATATGACATGGATTGTCATAACTCCCATGACCAAAAATGAAATTAGATGAGGGGGTTGATTTGAAACCCCTCAATCTCCTAGCAGCCATCGATAAGTATTTCTTCATAACTCTTCCAGTGTCAAGAATATCGAATGTCATCTGATAAAGAAGAGGTTAAACATATTATATATACAAGAAACATTTAAATAATAGGCAAAAAATAACAAAAGATCGTTCCAAAATCATCTCCCACAACTAATAGATTATCTCTTTATCCACACTTCTTCGGTCTTCATACACAATTATTACTTTGCTCTAACCCTGAGTTGATACAAAACTCTTAAAATATTTTTCATTTAGTCCTCTAGGAATATCATCCTCATCAAACTCAATGAGTATCCTCTGATCCTCCATACGGGAATGTGATAATTTTTCTAAATGTGTGCACCCAAACTTACCAAATCTTGAACTCTTTATCTTAATAGGATCACATGAGGAAGATTAGGGAACATCAAGACGAGCGTGTGAATGTTCCTCCCCAGAGGTATGACAAATATGATCATCTCCAGAATAATGTGGTTGATCAACTGATTAAAATTTCAATATCCTACAAATCAAAAAAACAAACATTAGTTCACAAATAAAAAAATTCAAATATTTTAATAACACTATAATCAGAAAATAGAAAATTTTACTATGTTATGTAATAGTAAACAGGGTTAATATGGTAATCATGTTAAACAATGGTAAAGATGGTAAATATGGTCAAGATAGTAATCATGGTAAACATGGTAAACCTAGTAAACCTGCTAAACATGGAAAAGTAAATGTCACTGAACAAAAATAATAGATATATAATTTATGTAATGGTAAACAAGATAAAGTAAACTAAAAAAACATAAAAAAACAAAAAACAAAAACTTATTTTGTATTAATACATGTTTTAATTAAGAAAAAGCTTACAATATCTAACATTTTATGGAAAATATAAATGTAAACAAGAAATAAACAAATGTTACCTGCAATTTTAAGAATGTACAAATGGATTTTTTTCCCAAATTTCATCGTCGTGATTGTTCCTTATGGAACAAACCATGTATTCAACATGCTCATGATTATGTTCTGTTAATCTTTCCAGGGAAGTAGGGATCTCACATAAATCAGCTTCTTAATCAAGTTCATCCTCTCCAACATATTGTTTTTTCCCTTTAAAACAACAACCCACTGCATATCTGATTGATCTTCTACATTGAATTTTTTTTGATGTTCTTCCATTATAAAAGAATCAGATGTGTCTTCCAATCTATTCAGATTAACAAGTGTCATTCCAAATTCATCGTATATGACACTATTTTTACCGATAAAACATTTACATTTAAAAACACTAACATTAATTTTAAAGTAATAAACCTCCCATATGTCTTCAATCACTACATAATATTCACTTGATTCATAAATTGGGTATTTTTCATTAGCACTCGAAATATGCATTGCTTCTGCAAACACCAATACACCACTATTATGAACTACACTTCTGTTGTCCTGAGCTTTCATATGAAATGTATAGCCATTAATGTCATAACCGGGCCATGTTATCACATTTAAACATGGATCACAAACTATCCATTTTAATTTCTTTAATTCACCTGATCTACCAAGAAATATATTTTTAAACAACGAAAAAAATGTTTTGTTGCTCTCATTCAAAATCCACATTTCTTTCTTTTTTGGATGACATTGTTTCAACTCATTAATATGAAATGTGATATATAGTTGAGCATTATCTATGTTATTCAAGATGGATAATTCCAACTTCTTCATCTTTTCAGCTGACAATAATTTGACGTTCAATACATGAATCCCCTTTCCCTAATTATTAACTAGTTCATGGTGAGATGGAGGCAAACATATGTGCTGCGCTGCAGCCCTTTAGCTCATACAAAACTCTGTAACCTGCTCGGAAATATATTTTTCAATAATGGAGGCTTCAAGTTGATATAGATTCTTAACATACCCCATCAAAATATTCATATATCTTTCAAAAAGATACATCCAATGAAGATATACAGGTCCAGTCCAACCAGATGAATCATTAAATGCACCATTATATCAAAAAAAGTTGGAGGAAAATACATTTGCAATTGACAAAGAATATAAATTTCATCTCTTTCCAAAATTTTGATATCATTCATATCAATCTCCTTATAACAAATTGATTTGAAAAAATAACACAACTTCATTATAGTCTTTCTGACACGGATGAGAAATATTCAATGCAATGAAACTGGTAGAAGTTATATCATAATGATGTGAGAATCATGAGATTCCATACCTATCAACATTAGACTTTCAATGAGAAAAAGGTTTTTACATTTGAAGAATAACCTTGAGGCACATTTATATCATGAAGACACTAAAAAAAATCTAATTTTCTCCCTCTTCGATAATATATGAGAAGCAGGAGAAGAAATGTTCGTCTTCCATTAGGTGTGGGAGCTAACTCCAAACGTATTCCCATTGATAGTAAGTCTAATATTGCAATCAACCCATATTTTTTCATTCCTTTAATATCTAATAATGTTCTAATAAAAAATCACATATATTATTCTCCACATGCATGAAATCAATATTATGTTTAAATTCATGATATCTCTAATATGGCAGCTCAAAAAATATTGACCTTTTTTTCCAAATATATCTATCATTACCATATTTTTGTGTCTTTCCCAATGTCACATCAAAGATTTTGACCCTCTCAAAATATAGTTCTAGGGAGAATAGTTTTGAATCATTATCAAATTTTTATGAGCTATTGAATGAATTTTTTATACTTCTATAAGAGTGATCCATAGGAAAAAACATCCGATGACCCATGTACACTGTTTACCTCCCATGATGCAATTGACAAAATAACGTCTGTTGTTAAAAAATTCGACATGCTTTATGCCCTTTAACACTATATCCAGAAAAATTTCCCTATGCTGGGAAGTCATTTATAGTGAACAAAAGAACTGCATGCAGTTTAAAATATTCCATTTTATATGAATCATACATTCTAATACCATCCACCCATAAAAGTTTCAAATCATCAATCAACAGAGACAAGTAGACATCAATATCATTACCGGGTTTCATCAGACTAGATATCATTATACTCAAAATTACATATTTTTGATTCATAAAAACATCAGGAGAGAGGTTATAAATTACAAATAAAATAGGCCAATAACTATGTGTTCTACTGAATGTTTGGTATGTATTCATTCCATCTATGCAAAACCCTAGTCTGAGATTTCTAATTTCATTTCCAAATGTAGAATACTGATCATCAATTTTCTTCCATTGTGGACAATCAGCTGGATGAAGTATTTTTACATCACATAAACACTCATCAACATGCCATCCTAACCTTTTTGCATCATGTGAATTAGCAAATAAATGTTTGAAATGATGAATTATAGAAAGATACCAAAATAAATTTGAATGAATCTTTGTAATCTCTACATCAACCTATGATTTTTCTTTCACCTTATACCGTGATGTCCTATATTTAGTACACTCTGACCCAAATTCATATTCCTTCCTATATATCATACAGTCATTCGGACATGCATATATTTTCTTGTATCCCAATCCCATTGGGCATAATATTTTCTTGTCCTTATAATCTGAATCTGGGAGATTGTTATCTTTTAGAAGAACGTCTTTCATCAATTGTAGCAGCTCTGTAAAACATATGTCACTCCATCAATGTTTCTCCTTTAGGTTAATCAATCTTAACACCACCAAAAAAACCGTAAAATCTATAGAACCAGGATATAATGTTTTTTTAGCATCAACATATAGACGCGAAACTGTCAGTTCTATCTCAATTTGTTCTACTGCAATATCGTGAATCATTTCATCAATTCCATAAGAGTTACTATCTTTTGAATCATCATCATCAGTGACATTATTTCCAGTTTCACCATGCCAAATTCATGGTCTGTAACTCTGATTAAAACCATGACAAATCTGATGATATTTTATCTCTATACTTTTCAACATCATCATATTCAAACATTTCAAGCATGGACAGAAAAAATTTCAATACTTGGAACATTTCATTTAGAAAATTCCAAAAAGGAATCAACACCTTCATCATATTCATTTCTCATTCGATGTGACTTCATCCAACTTCGACTCACTATTACCTATAAAAAATATCAAAATTATACATCTTTTTAAGATAAGACAAATATATGTTTATATGAAAAAAATCATAATTTAAATGTAAAACTATTTTTAAATATAAAACAAATCTATGTATATTTTAAAAAATATTCTTCATATATGATTTTAAAAACAAAATATAGTTAGATATAACAGTTTCAAATTCCATGGAATCAAAGAAAACCAAGGGGCCTCTAATGGTTGATAGAAAATTTGAGAAAATGGAGTAAAACAGAGAATAAAATCATATTTAATATAAAAACTCAAATAGAGAAAATCACAATGTAAATCCAATAATAATAGCACGATAGTGACATGATAACTATGCATATTTGAAAACCATGACATGGTCCCCCCCATAACCCATAATTTTCTCATAGTCGATGACAACTCAAAATATATATAACCAAATAGAATCATATTGAAACACTAATATCCATGAAACAATACAATCATCATGTCATAATCTCACAAACCACGATGCAATAGTCAATCCCAACTGACACTTATCTGACACCCCCTTGGACACCCCCATGACACCACCACCCCCTTGGACAGCCACCACACCCCTTGGACACCACCCTTCACCCCATTGGACACCCCATGGACACCACCACCCCCTTAGATAGGACCCACCCCTGGCCACCACTCCCCCCCTTGGACACCCCTTAGACACCACCACACACTTGGAAATCCCCCCCCCCACCCCTCAGGACACCACCCCAACCCCATAGACGACCCCCCCCCCCCAAGGACACCCCACCCCTCCTGGACACCCCCACCTCTCCTGGACACCACCACCCACCTCCTACCACCATGGACACCCCTAGATAACCCAACCATCTAGAAACCCCCCCCCCCCCCACAAAAACCCCCAAACCCTCTAGAAAGGGCACACCCACATGGACAACCCCCACCCCCTTAAACACCCTCCAGCCCCTTGGACCCCCACACACCCCTGGACTACCCCCCCCCCCCCTCTCCCCCACCTCCATGGACACCCTGGACACCCCCAACCCTCGGGACAGCCCCCCGAACCCTCGAGAGACCACACCAACCCCCTTGGACACCCCATGGACACCACCACCCCCTTGAACAATCCCCACCCCTCAAGATAGGCCCCCACCCCTAGACAACCACCACCCATCTAGAGGGAACGCCCACCCCCTTGGACACCCCATCCCTCTTAGACACCACCCCACCCCAACCCCCTTGGAAAACCCACTGGACAACCCCCAAACCTCTAGAATGCCCCACCACCAGAAAACCCCCCAAACCCTCTGAAAAGCCCCCACCCCCTTGTATAGCCCCCCACCCACCCCCTTGGACAACCCCCCACCCCCTTCGACACCCCCACCCCCTTGGACCCCCCCCCCCCCCACCCACATCCATGGACCCCCTTGATATCCCCCAACCTTTTGGACAACCCCCCGAACCCTTTGGAAAGCCCCCAATAGTCTGGACAACCCCTGACCCCGTGGACAGCCCCCAACCCATTGGACAGCCACCCAGAACCATAGGATTTTCACCTCATGCTACTATTTTTGGCATATCTAGGTATTTTTAACCTCAGGCTTAAAGTTTTAGTATCATGCCATTATTCAAAATGAGAATTGTGAACTATATCTCCTACTAGTCAAAAATGCTATATTGTTCAATGAATCTAGTTTTAATTGCATATGAAGAATTATAATAGTCCACGAAAATATGCAACGTAAATAGTTCATGGAACAATAAAAAGTGATACCCATAATAGAAACAACCAAGGATCCAAAACAATCATTCCACCATAAAAACTGTATATAATTATAATATAAATCACACTGGTACACAAAATGGTTGTATCACAATGGCATAGATATCAATTTTAGTAATATAGGTGAATGAGATCATTTGTTGTCAATAACAAAAAATATTACCTTAAATGTAGGATATCTGCGAAATAAAAACAAATGAAATAGAAGTAGGTGAGGCTTAATTGAATATTGCGAGTCGATCTAATATATCTGGTGATACTAAAAAAGATGATGATGAAAAAATGAGGTAATAGTGTTTGAAATCGAAGAATCATACCTTGTTTAAAAAAATCACAAAATGTAAATATAGACTATCCGAGAAAAAAACGAACGAAATAAAGTCATCAGAGGCTTACTTGAGTGTTGTGACTGGAGATGATAGATTCGGGGAGAGTAAATATGATAAAAGATAAAATCTAAATATGTTTAATGAAACAAGATCGAAGAGTTGATTCTACGTTTTCCACGCAAGAGAGATGAGTCGCAGGTATGTCGATCGAAGAATCAGAAATGAAAATCCACGAGCCGTGATAAATTTTTTAAAAGTTTTATAACATCGATCAATTAATAACTAACAATATAAATTAATATTTATTACATTTATAACATCTTTTATTATAATAATCAACGTTATAAATGTATCAGATACCGCATTTTTCACATTGGTTATTTTATAACCAACATACAAAAAGACGCGTGTGGGTTTTTTACGTCGGTAATTCTATAACTAACCTAAAAAACACATTAGAAATCATAGTTTTTGTGTCAGTTAATTTATAAAAAACTTAAAAACTGTCATTTGTTGGTTCTTAACATAGTTTATCAAATAACTGACATAAAAAATTCCTCCGATTTCGCCTTTTTTAGGTCGGTTATTTTATAAAAAACGAAAACAATTCGTTAGATACCTCATTTTTTATGTCGGTTATCAAATAACCAACTTAAAAAATATCGTGCGATGGTTTTTTCCGTCAGTTATAAATTAGCCGATGTAAAAAACCAACATGCAAGATTTTTTACGTGGGTTATTTTAATAACTGACGTAAAAAAATTACTCTCATTATATTTTATGTCTGTTATAAAATCACCGACTTAAAAAACCACATATCACAGATTTTCACGTCAGTTATATATAACCGAAGAAAAAATGGTGACGTTATAATCGTTTTCTACACTAGTGTATGGCCATTAAGTGTTCTTGGGAATGACATTTGGCAAGACCAATGCTTCAGAAATGTTCATGGGACTCATGAACAAGATCTTTCAGCCATACATTGATAGCTTTCTAGTGGTCTTCATCAATGACATTCTGATCTACTCAACTACTGAGGAATATCATGCCTATCATTTGCAGGTAGTGTTGTACAATCTATGAGAGCACCAGATTTATGTTAATCTCTCTAAGTGCCTATTCTAGACCCAAGAGGTTCACTTCCGGGGACATATCATATCAGAGGCTGGAGTTGATGTAGATCTAGCGAAGATTGAGGCAGTACATTTTCGGGAGCCACCCTGGAGTGAGACAGAGGTATAAAGTTTACTGGGATTGGATGGATACTATAGGAGGTATGTGCCAGACTTATCTAGAGTTTCATCACCACTATTATCCTTGTCGAAGAAGGGGAAACCCTTCGTGTGGTTGGAGAGACGCCAGCAGAGTTTTCAAGAGCTGAGGCAAAGTTTGACCAGTGTTCCCACCTTTAGGCTACCGGAGGAGGGCGTATGGTACGTAGTCTACTGAAACACATCATGGACCGGACTCAAATGTTTTCTGATGCAGGGGTAAGAAGTTATTGTATATGGTTCTTGATAGTTGATACATATTAGGTAGAACTACGCTACTCCTGACATGGAGTTAGTAGTCGTTGTTTTCTCCTTGAAAATGTTGCGGCACTATTTGATGGGTGAGTTATTTACCATGTACTCTGATCACAAGAGTCTTAGGTATATCTTATCAAATAAGGACCTGAATGTGAGACAAAAATATTGGCTTCTCTTTGTCCAGGATGATGACTTCAAGATATTTTATACCCTTGGGAAGGGGAACATTGTTACAGATGCACTCAGCAATAGATCTAGCATACAATTGCTAGATGAGGCGATAGAGTAGCTGGCCGTTTTTTTGCAGATATCCTTTGTGGATAGAGATGGAGTATCTTTTCTTTAGTCTCTTTCTATCACTCCCCCACTTCATCAGTGGGTCGTGGGGTGAAACATGGGGATGCTGACTGCGGGGCATAACGTGCTTAGATATCCACAGAACAAGAACCTTATGAATTTTCTTAATGTGGGGAGAACATCATCTTTTTCAGAGGACGTACCATGGTACCAGTGTCACTTCAGGAGGAAGTGTTGAGGGTGTACCACACATCCCATCTAACCATACATCTAGAAGTGGTGAAGATGTACCAGGATCTATGACGATAGCACTGGTGGATGGGAATGAAGAAGGAAATAACAGATTTTGTTTCTCGGTGCCTCACTTGTCAGCAAGTGATGGCGGAGCATCAGGTACCAGTAGGCTTGGTTCGGCCTTTATAGGTCCTAGAGTGAATGTGGGATGGGACATTAATGGAATTTTTTATAGGACGTTCACATAAACCCAAGGGATATGACTCTATATGGGTGATCATTGACCAACACACCATGGCGGCCCACTTCCTTCCGCTCAGAGAGTAGGGATTAGTAGAGAGATTTGGATGACTCTATGTACAAATGATTGTGTGGAAACTTGGAGTACCTTCGACAATTGTCTCTGATTGTGATTCATGTTTTAATTTCCAGATATAGTAGGGGTTGCATCAGGATTTCAAGATGCAGCTTCGTTTATGCACCGCCTTCCATCCCCAGACAAATGGCCAGATTGAGCGGACCATTCACACCCTCCAGGACATGCTCCATGCTTGTGTCATCAACTTCGGTCATAGTTTGGAGTTTCAGATTCCTTTGTTGGAGTTTGAATACAACAAAATCTATCACTCCAACATAGGGATGGCGCCATTTGAATCATTATACGAGAGACATTGTAGATCACCTTTGTGCTAGACTAACCAGGTGGAGTCCGCACTTGTGGGACCAGAGATGGTACGAGCTACCACATAGAAGGTGCCGATCCTACTGGAGTAGATGAAGACTGCTCAGAGTAAGAAGAAGTTGTATTTTAACATTAGATATAGGCCTCTAGAGTTTGAGGATGGAGACCACGTTTTTCTATGGGTCTCACCTCGGTAAAGTCTACAGAGATTTTGCCAAGGTAGAAAGTTGTCTCCGAGATTCATTAGTCCTTTTAAAGTTCTCAGTAGTGTTTGTGAGGTGGAATACTACTTAGATATTCCACCTTAGATTTACAGGGGGAACGACGTCTTCCATGTATCCCAGCTGAGGAGATACGTGCACAACCCTTCTCACATCAGCGACCATGGCGAGCTGAATGTCAATGATGGGGATACTTTCACAGAGATTCCAGTAGGGATTGATGGTCTTCAAGAGCAGGTCCTTAATGGAAGGTTGATACCTCTACTGTGCATTCACTGGCAGCATGGGAACCTCCAGGAGAGCACATTGGAGCAGGAGGCTCATATGCATGCTCAGTACCCCCACATGTTCCCTTAGATTGAGTTGTGTCTTATGGGGATGTAATGCGTAAGGTGGGGAGAATGTAAATACCTAAAATTTCCATTTAATGTTTTTAACTAAATAGAGATATTACGAGTCTACAAAAATAGACAGCACGTGATTCTGAGGTCTGGAGTGCCCGAAATGAATTTTGGAACTTTTATTTTGGGTACGTTCAGTAAATGTGCAAGTGGGGTTTTTAACATTTAATCCAATGTTATGAATTGAAATTGGAGGGCTCCGTTGATCTCGCAGTGCCAGTATTCACTTAAGAATACTTTCACCTCGATGGCATTAGGTCAATAGTGAATGATTGTTTTTGTGTTTTTTGTAGAAATAATAAAATAAAATAAACACATGTTTTATTTTTTTTGGTTGCAACCAACCTCCTTGTGGAAGTTGGTGGTGGGGACCAATAGACCTTAACCTCCCATGAGAGGTTATGGTGGTGGGGACCACCCAAGCATAACCACCCATGAAAGGTTATGGTGGTGGGGACCACCCATGATTACACTCCCTTGAAATCCCCCTTTTTAATTGGGGGAAAAACCTAAACTCCCTCATAAATGTAGGAAAACCTCCCAACCCCCCTCCTCATTAATGTGGACGTGCCTATTGACATCCTCTACATTAATTGTGCCAACACACATATCTTTATTTTTCCAACTCTCCTTTAATTAATTATTTCGTTTTTTGAATATTATTCCAAATACATAATAGATATTTCTATCTATTACATTATGCTACCTATTCATTTGTTGGAAAAGGAGGATTGGCAGAACTTGGGAGAAAGCACTCCAACAAAGAAAGCACTGCTAATGAAGAAGACCGACCTCCTTTAACCTTCTTCCTCAGGACTTCTTCTGATGTGGGACATCATCATCTATGATAAATCGACGACCGTTCTATCTCCTTGTGACAAAGTCAACAAGAGAATGAGGAATGGGTTTATTCCTAAATTTTTTTCAATCTCCATGTACTCCCTTCTTTTCTTGTGCGGGTTGTGAAAAAATTTGAAGAAGATTATGGTTTCAGGTTCATGCTTCGTTCTATGTGAACCACTTGATACGACTCTAAAATCAATGGGTGAAGGCCAATAAAACATAGCTCGACCCCTCTTCCGGTCTTATTTGGTGTATTCTTCAAAATGGAAAAAGGTGACGAAGATGACGGAGGCAACGGTGCTGCCCCGGCTGACATACGGCCTCGCAGTGCCGCCCCGGCCAATCTGCGGCCTCACCGCGCTGCCCCTGCCGACACGCAGCATCGCCTCACCGTGTTGTCATCTATCGAGCTACAATACCATCCAAGCCAAGCCACACCACCATCCGCTGAGCCATGCCTCCATATGCTGATCTACGCTACCATCCGAGCAGAGCTGCGCCACTGAGACAATCCGTGTCGTCGTTTGAGCCAAGCCGCACCGCCGTCTATCGAGTCGCGCCGCCATCCGAGCCGAGCCGCACCACCATTCGAGTAGAGGCATGGAATCGTCCGTCGATCCACCCCACCATCAGAGCCAAGCGGTGCTGCTGAACAGAGCCATTCTTCCATCCTAACCAAACTGCTTCCAAAATGCGTCCATTTCACACACTCACGGCCAGTCCGAACCCTCACAAAAATTTTGTGCCCTTGTAGTACCCACAACTGTTTCTCGCCTTCATGGTCACACTCAGCTGAGCCACCATCATAGTACCATTTGGTCTAGATGCCCTCACGGCATCCTCGCGTCCCTCACGGGCTAGGCTAGACCCAACGGGCCGAGCCGCATTACGGGTCGGGCTGGGTCATTCCAACCGGGTCAGACCGAACATGTGCCAACTATGACCCATTTACCTTCTCCTGGATATAAATTTGGTAACTTTTATCCATTTGATGAACCCTTAGCGGTGTAGGAAATCATGGAGTGAGATGGTCAGTTTATGTATTTTCCATTGCATTTTTGATTGAGGTGGGGAATGGTCAAGTTGGATTGAGCATGATTCTAACCGGGCCCCAGAACTAAAAGGCTAATAACTCACAGACCGGCCGTCCGATTGACTCAATGTATACTATGTTGAGACCCCTATGACGTTACAGACCATTGATATACTTCTTCATGGGACACCGTGGACGTTAGAGTATCGACCAGTAGCTTGTGGAGCAGATCCTTCCAGAGATGAGCGTGAAAAGTGTGGAGACTTAGTGGCTAGCTGAGATTTGACGACTGCAGACCGTTTGACTCGAAGTGACTCTACAAGCCCAGTGGGGAGTGATTTGGTAACACGATAGACCCATGGTGGGTAGGTCCACTGTGTGACGTGGAAGACCCACTGTACCTGATAGGAGGAGGACCACAACATGACTTGATGTGGACCACCACGGTGTGGCGCGGCCTACCCACGGTGGGGAGAACCTCTGTGTGACGCGGTAAACAAACGGTACCCGACAGGGGAATACCATAGTAGTCCAAGGAAAGTGGTAAGAACCTTTATGTGATGAATTAGGAACATTTTACTTGATAGAGTAGGAGTTATCCAGCATTTAAGGTGTTCGACTTTGTGTTCAGATAGTTTCTTGATACCACCCCTAGAATAAATCCTCGTTTGAGCTTAGTCAGAACCATTGTGTTTTACTCATGATTGAGATGGATTAATTGAAAACATATGTATATATATGGGCATATACCTATGTAAGGTTATATATTGATTCAATACCATTTTTTTATCCTTTTTGGGTTTTGTGAGACATAATGGGTCTTGGGGTCCCTTCTGAGTATCGTTATACTCACCCCTTCATGGGTTATGTTAAAGCACAGTGAAAGTTGGGTTTTGTGAGACATAATGGGTCTCGGACTGGATGGTACCTAGAGGTGGACCTTATGACATGTCGGTACACGAAGGAGACGGACAAACGAGGAGTTCTGAGGAGGTGATCTGTACCTACCTTTCAGGTTGGAACCTCGGAGGTTGACCGAGCAGCTGACTTTCCCTTTTCTTTAATTGTATTAAATCACAATTGTACTTGTACTTTCGAATTGTGATTCTATTCTACCCCTCCTTTTTAATTTTAGCACTCTTTTGTTATACAGTTTACATGGTGTTTCGTCCAATTGTGTTCTTTCTTGTTTGTGTTTTTACATATTATAAAGGCAATGCCTTCCCATTTTTAGGGAATTATGCCTTTAGTACTAGACGCCAATCCCTATCCTATAAAAGGCGGGCTTGGGGTAGTCCCATCATGGGCCCCAAGGGATGTGTCGTGACATGGATCGTGTGGGAGTCGGGGTGTATCGAGTTGAATTTCCCCCACAAATGATCTAGATACACGATGCTTTACATGTGTCATAGCTGTGTCGTTATCTTCATGATGACCCTAATGTCATCGATTAGGATGTGATTGATGTTGGTAATGATGCAACCTTCGAGGAGCAACTTGTGGAGATCGGAGACCAAAAATAGAAGGTGTTGTGTGGGCATGTATCCCTTTGGTTCGTGTCATGTGGTGACACGGTGGCATGGGGAAGATTACCTTGGAATGTGAGTCACATATACATGCTTAGTACCCATTGTTTTTTGATGTTTAACTCTTTTCATGTAATGAAGTTCCCTTTATGGTTATAGACTATTCATGTTTATAAGATGGATTTCATTTGGTTACTTCATATGGATTAATCCTTTTGAGGGGTATCTCAAGGAGTGGTTAATCAGACCCCTTTTTCATTGGGAAAGGTTTTGGATTCTTGAGGATGAGACCATTTTGAGTGGTATGTGATGTAATGGTCAGTACCTATCTGGTCTCTTCCCTTGGTAAAATCTAGAGCTTGAGGTGTTCTGGGAGGTCAAAGTGACTCATCCCCAACACTTTTCTAAATTTCATGTTCTGTGAATAGTGTTTCCAATCTTATGAACAGTGCCACAGTGTAACAGAAATGGTGTCATAGTAATGGTATCCTTGTCATAGTGTAAGAGAAACGATGCGATAGAAGTTGTGTAAAGAAACGATGTCAATTTCAAGGTGTGACCAAAACTGTGTCACAAAAATGGTGTGAAAGAAATGGTGTCACAGTCATGGTTTGACAGAAACTGTGTCACAGATATTGTGTCACTGAAACAGTGTCACAATCACGGTTTGAAAAAATGGGTCATGGAAACGGTGTCACCAAAATGGTGTCATAGAAACGGTTTCATGGAAACAGTGTCATAGTAATGGTGTCACAGTAACAATGTGTTATAAACAGTGTCAAAGAAACATTTTCAGAGTCATGGTGTCATAAAAATGGTTTTATAGAAATTGTGTCGCGGAATGGTGGCATAGACATGGTGTCACAAAAACTGTGTCCCAAAATCGGTTTCACAGTAACTGTGTCATAGAACCATTGTATCAGAAATGCTGTCCCAGAAATGTTGTAATAGTCACAGTGTCACAAAAATGGTGTGATAGAAATGATTTCATAGAAATTATGTCATAGAAATGTTGTCACATAAATGGTGTCATAGTAACGCTATTATATTCATGGTTTCATAGACACAGTTCCATAGAAATGGTTTAACATCTCATGAATTGTGTTTCCATTACTATTTCATTTTTCCTTTTCTAAATTTCTAGATTTTTCCAGTTGCACCGAGTTAACATTTTCGTTGATGTTAAACACATTAAAATTCGTTTTAAGGGATTTTAGGCTAATTCCAATCCCATAAATCATCTATTAATTTTCTTAATGCCCGTGATTCTTTTACATGGTCAAACCACGTGGTTTAGTACGATCTTATTTTAATGGAAAATCCATCATTTCATAAACCATTTCTCTATTAAATCTTCTAAAGGGATGAGATATATTCATCCCGTTTCATTTTTCCATGTTCTCAAACAGATGCCACTCAATCCTTTCCTTTCTTCCCGTAGGAGTTGTGGTACCCAACATTACTCCTTGGATTGGTTCCCCTTGAATTTCTTCTTGCTGCTTGTGCACCCTCTATTTTTGGTGCAACCAAGAAGTATCGATAAGTATCCGATATAAGGTATGATCTATCATCATTCTTTTGAGATCATATACTTTTTTTCTCCAATACATTTTATGTAATTCTATCTACATGTTCCTAATTAAATTTTCTTGGGTGTGGGATAGTGTGATGATGTCTTTGCATCCTCGTGTGGATGTAGTCTTCTAGGAGAGATTATTAGGACATGTTTTGTTAGTCTATTAATAGAGAATCAAAAAACATTTGAGTTAGGGTATTCATTGTTTCTATTTCCTTTTATGTGAAACCGTGGAGTGATCATGTTTTGGACCACTAGATCAAAATGGAATTGACATATTAAATATTTGAACGAGATAAATAATTTGATATCAATTGTATGTTATTGCCACTTGTTTTTCTAGATATTGTGATATCTATGTTTTCTTTGTTTAGCTTTACATTCATGATTGAAATTGGTAAAGAACATACTATCATAATTAATTGATAATAGTTTGGATAAATATAAAGAGGAATGTAAATGAATCTGGTTGTTGTTATTGTCATTTGATGTTAATCAAATTGAAATTGTAAGCATGTTTAATCAATTTTTTTGATAACTATGATAGATTGTTGTATAGGTTACCCATATTTGGAACCTACAAAAAATAAATCGGTTTATAACCTATAGATTAAAAAACTTTCTATTTGATAAAAATATAATTCCTCGTGGGGTTTTGAGTTACCCCATTGTTTTTAAAAGCCAAGGGCTTTATGCATGGTGATGTGAGAGCTCATTTTTTATGAACACAGAATGCCTAGTTTAAAGGGCCAAGATCCCAGTTGAAATGATGTTATTTTCTTACTGCATGAGTTGGGATGTGCATCTGGAGGGATGTTATCATATTGGGGGTAGGGAGGCTTGTTGGATGTGGTAGGAATTGATGCGAGGAGTGGCGAGATGCATCCGTTTATTCTTGTGGGTGTTGGGGAGGACACCTGAGATAATGAAGTGGGTCAAATGTGAATGTTAGGATGATTTAATATTCCTATTAGTTGTTTATCTACATTACATTCCCAACTGCTCAAGGTAGCTTTTCTTAATTACCCTCCTTAAAAAAAGGGGTTAGGACGTGCAGTGTATGAAAAATACTTTCGGTGTTTATATTCTCAAGGGAAGATGGGTCTACACTCTTCCTATAGGTGGAAAAGTCATAACGAGTAGTTCAAATACCAACCATGTTGAGCCCCCATGTGTTTAGTAGCTTATAATGTTTTTTATGAATGTATGTGAATATGGGAATGTAATAATGTTGTTAATAAATTATTGAATAAATGATGTTAACCAGTGGGGTTGGTGCTTGCTGGGAAGCAATGTTGAGGATACAATTTAAACAAACAGTGGACTTTGGGTATGATGCTCATGAAATATATTGTGGAATTTTTATTGGTTAATTAATGTTTAAAGAATTAATTACTGTAAAGTGAAATTGTAAAAAGGGAATGATGTAATGTAGTAAATCTATTTAAATGGTTGTCTGCTTATGGGATACCTATTCATAGACGTGGCAGTCAGGATTCTGAGAGATTTTAGATGCAGTTGAGTCTATGAAATGTTTATGCCCACAGTGTGGTTGTGTGATATAGTATATTATGTACATTTTGTGTCTCTATAGGCTACACCATCCCATCTGTTAGGTCTACTGAAACCTTGGGGATTCTGAGCCCTAGGGTGTACTTTCCCTAACATTCTTGTGGGAGAATGGATGGCGGACTACGCCCTTTTACCCCACTCTCTTCTCTTGGTTGTTAGTTGTGATGGTAGTCTAAACAGTTAGTTTTCCCCATATATGTGTGTAGAGGGATGTAATGTCTTGTGGTTATTCACCTGCATATATTATGGATATGGTTTACTATGGAATACTATAGGTGTGATGTGTATGGGTTGTGATGGCTAGAGGATCCTTACTCGGTGTGAGGGATGTAATGACTTGAGGTATAATTCCCAACGTATGATACACATTATGCGAGCTGTGGTGGATTCAAGAAACTACCTGGTTACTTTTCTTATGTGGATGTGGTGGTTTGGATTCATGAGGTGCATGTTGTGGTGGTTCGACTAGGTGTCTGCGGGAAAGAATTTTTGGAGGGATATTCTTAGGATGTGCGACGTTGTGGAAAATAAGCTAACCATTGGGGATGTAAAATTAATGTACCCCTGATATTATTTATTATATGATATACTCTTGTATGCAATACACAGTGAGAGTAACCATGGTGAGTCTTGGAATATGGTATACATGTTTGGGTGACAAGTTAGTTTCACCTATTTTTCACTGTGCTTTAACATAATATCTTTACTTTTTCACAAGAGTCTCTATGGAGGATCCATCTGAGTATACTATTGAACTCAACCTATATATATATAAACTATTTTTCAGGTCACTTAGAGCAGGTTTGGGATCAATATGGTTTCTACTATCTTGGGGTTGTAGGATTTGTTCGACCTAGTGGTTGCTTCTATTTTTAAGGGCTGTCGGTACTTGTAGTTTATCCTTTTAGTTGTAGTAGATTTTCATGACATTTCATATGTGTACATGGGATTTCTTTTATATTTTGGTCTGAGTTATAGTCGGTTGGTTTCTATCTTATCTCTCTCCTTCTCTTGTGTTCTCTTAGAGGGAAATGCATTCCATTTGTCTGTTCACTATACCCTCAGTTCTAGTCGGTAACTCGGGGCCTACTAGATGTGGGACTTAGGGGTCACTATCTCCTTTCTCACATTGTCGGCCCAGGAGGGGTACACCTTGTGGGGTGGGGGTCATGACATTGCTTCTCTAATATCATGACCAAACTAACCCTACATCACCCCACACCTCATTTAAACTACATGTTATCATCCCAGAAGCTTGACCATCAATAAAAACACATCACGATCAATATGATAGATTTACATTGGGGATTTAATCACATTCCACATTATTTTTGGGGTGTTAGGACAGAAACCAAAATGTTGGCCAAACCCTTTCATGAAGAATTATTATGTAATTAACCAATTTTCAATTAGGGTGATATCACCACAATCAAAATAATCACAAAAAACACAAATCATATTTAATTAGTGCCAAAAATCACCTAAAAAAAACAATCATTAGTAGGGAATCCAGCCCATACATTTTTAAATATCACAATATAATATCAAAGTTGTAAAATCATGGGAATAAAATTCCATTCAAACAGTATCAGTTCAATTTGTCAATTATTAGTCTTTAATTTCTCCAAAACAACCATAATCCATGGATAATGAAATAGAAAGCCCTCATACATGATATAAAGTATAGAGACCAAAACATTCCTTGCCTTAAAGGTTTATTCCAACTCATTGTGCACCACTTGGAGATGAAGAATTCCTACGAACAAGAATCGTATCATGCGAATTGAGGATCAACCTATACTGAACCAAGGATCCACAAAAATAAAACCCAAACACACACCCATATGAAAGAAGAAATACCATAGTGTAACCTCAATGGTGAACAGAAGGAATCATCTGAGAATGAGAGGAGAACTCATCATAGATTAGAGATAAGTGTTTAAGGATTGAACTACATTGAAATAAATATAAAAATTCTAAAGGAGAAGGTCGTCGGATGCCTGTGAGAAGGGAATAATCAATATAGTATGGTTTGATATATAACCGAAGAGTGTATAACCTTTCAAACATCATATTATTAGGGAATTACAAAATGTGTAATTCCCTTTCACATCATCTAATCTAGGGATTCTAGGTTCGGTTGAAAAAATGAGTCACCTTTTAATTATTTAATACCTAAAAACTAAACATAGTGAACATCCATGGACATGAAATGAAACCAACATTCACATTGTGTAATACACTTACAGAATGTGTATTTCCTGTAGTAGTGCTGCTACACCACCATCTTCCACAAAATGACTCATGGAACCATCCCTTGACAGCTCCAACAACCAAAAATTCAAATGTAACGGATGAGGAGAGAATGGAACCTTAAATTAGATACCGCTCCAATGATTCTCTCCCTTGATAATCCAAAAACAATACCAGATAAAATAGAAGTCCGAAAACCACCCCACTAGATACCATTCATGATCCTCGTCACACACCAAAAACTACCATCAACTAAACCCACAAACACAAATGGCTAAAAACCACACTTCAAAACAACAATAATCCTCCTATCACACTACCATACTGCAAAACAATAACCACAAAAACATCCACCTACCCACAGTAAAAAAACCCACCATTATAACCAACATATCACACCATCCCGAAGACAAATCAGGGAATTCTGTCTTCCATGCTAAGATATTATCCTATATGTGTGGTAATAACCCACCTTCATGGGATCAATCACATGTCACTTCATATGACTCAAATAGGAATCTGGTCTTTCCATTTTAATAGTTTAGGAACATATCAAACATCATTCGACACACATAAAAAAATGGAAAATATCTCTTTTGATAAAAAAATGTTGAAACATCACATCACCATGCATAAAAAAGAAAAAAATATAAAAAACACTGGTTATTGTACACACATCTATGTCTCCCAAATATAATTAATCTCATCAAAGACACCATGCCTCCACAACAAATAGATCAAGGGAATGGTCCATACCCACAACACATTCTGTTAACGGTCTTGATTCCCCACTACATAATCATCAAACGACACATCATCCTTGATATCCAACTCTACCAGGTCAAGGATATTGGATTCATCATGAATATACAGATAAAGATGATAGGCATTGATGTATTTGTGCATCATCTCCAAATTTGGTGGAAACACCAACCAATACTCCACTTTGAAATCTCTCCCCAACACCTCAAAGGGACCAAAAATCCTGGTAGAAAACATACTCCATTTAAAAAACATACATTTCCCACGCTAAGGGCAATACTTCAAGAATACATTATCTCCGAACTCGAAATCTTAAGGCATCTATATATGATTGACATAAGGACACTATCAGTAATTCAATAGTTTCAACCTCTCATAAACATGAAAAAAAAATTCTGTCGTGCTCTGCACCACATCAGGACCAAGAACAGCAGACTCACCAACCATCGTCTATCATAACAAATAACGACTCGGTCATCCATAAAGTTCTTCAAATGAGGTCATTCAAATGGAAGAGTGGAAGATATTATTATAAAAAAAACATAACCAATGTCATTTTTCACACCCAAGATCCATAAAAGTCCAAAACAAATGTCCATGAAAAATCTTCTAGCATCTTGATATTCCCTTTTGTTTTCCTATATTATTAAGGGTGGAAATCAGTTCTGAGATGTATTTGAGTGCCCAAGGAATGTTGGGGTCCCCTACATACTCGTGATGTAAAACTTGTGTCCCGATAAGAGGCAATAGACCTCTAAAATGCTTGAAGTAACATGACCTCTTCAACATATTTCATACCCAAATCATCAACTCTGCTCAACTCCTTGACTGCTAATAACTGAAATTATTTTTTCAACTGATCTTGGAACACCAACATAACTTCACAACCAACCACAGTTGTGGGTAACCCTTTTACTAATTCCATTGATATTTCATCCCATATCCACTTGGTAACATGTAAGGGATGAAAAAACATAGCAATAACAGGATTCTCAACCTTTTCCTACTGGAAAACCAAGCACCATAACACAAAATTCTCCACTTATGATTTCATATTGGGCCTCCAAAACTGTAGCCTCTTTCTAGGGTAACTCTAATAAATTCCTGGTTTTATCGAAAAATTTGTGTTATAAATCTCACAATGGAATCCCTCAAGTATTATTATTGGAAAAAACACCTTTCACGAAACAACATCAAATTGGAATCCTCTTATAACCATCCCTATATAGAATCTCCATGGCCAACACGATCATGCATCACTTATTCTACTAAGTATACCTAATAAATATCTTCCAAATGATACTTTAGAGAAGAATTAACCATCACCTGAATGAAATAGCCTCTACCACCATCCACACTTTCATTTATGTTCAAGTATTCTGCCTCATTTGTTACTCTCCATGCATCGCTAGAATATCAAAAAACACCCATCTATGATTTCCTTCTCAAAGAGTTAGCCAATACATTTACATATACTAATGTGTAGGAGATCTCAAAATCATAATCCTAATGAAACTTCATCAACCTACTATGCCACAAGTACAGTTCATGCTGATAAAAGATATAACACAAACACTTATGATATGTGAAGACCAAAAAGTGCTCCCCAATGAGAAAATGCTGCCATGAAATTAGCACAAAGACAACTTCCTCCAGCTCTATAACAAGTGTGACTAGTCATTTTTGTGGGGATAAACATCATAGGCCCATATTTTATAACTTATCTTTACTTCATCAAAAAACATCATAATATATGATGGGAAGCATCATAAAAAAACTCAAACATCACTTCTTCCTCAGGAAACTAAAGCACTAGAGAACTAACCAACATCCCCTTGTGGTAATAAAACACTTCTGGGAACTAATCAATCCACAAAAAAACGTGTTCTTTCTTAGTCAAATCTATCAATAGGTCTGTAAATAAAGATAAATTAGGTACAAACATATGATAATAGCCTTTGAAACAAAGGAACATATGAACATATGCCATGTTATTAGGTTCTAATTAAGAAACAACCATTTCAACAATCAATCAGAGAACTACCACACCATATTGAGACACTACAATCATGAGGAAATAGAATAATCATGTCCAAAACATAAATTGGTTCAAAATTCCATAAATATGGTGGCGTCTATGAACAATCAATATAATTCTAAAATTCTTTTCATTATCCTCCTCTGACATAGATTTTATTAAGATGTCATTGATAAATACGATGAAAAGTTGATCTTGGAACTCATTGAGTAGGGATTTCATAATCGAATATCTAATTACTGGGGAATTCATAATACTGAATGGAATGAATAAATACTCGAAGTACCCATACCTGGACATGAAGGAAGACTTCAGTATATTTCTCGCTTCCATAGTCAACAGGTGTTATCCAAACCATAGATAAATCATAGAAAAACAACTATCCCTTAGTAGATAGTCACAATGATCATCTATCCTTGGTAATGGGTAGTGGTTCTTGAATATCACTAAATTAAACCTCTAGTAGTCAATCCAAAAACTCAGAACACCATCCATCTTCTTAATGATCAACAATTGGTCTTACCACAAGAACACACTAGGTGGGATGAACGCCTTATGCATTAGATCATATATCAGAATCCTAAAATCCTAAAATTATAATGTTTCCATATAATAAAAAGACAACAAAATCACAAAATACTAGGTCTAAAAATCATTCCTTAACTCAAAATCACATCAAGGGGGTAGCATCAAAACCTCCTTAGGAAAATAATTTAGGATTCGCCAATGACCCTAAAAACCTCAACCGTCCTAGTGTTATTGATTCAACTAAAAACTTATAAATAATGATAAAAAGGGGATCCATATATTGATGACCAACCTAACAACTATGATTACCAATTTAAATGACACACTATCCATTGAAATATGAAAACATGACCTTCCTTTATAAGATGTCGGTAAAATCATAGAGGAATAAAACCAGTCAATGTGGAGGATGATATTATATGGCTTAATCTGTAGCAGGAAAAGATCCCAATGGGACTGATGTGGTATGATCATCTATCTACACCATCAGAAAAGAACAACTAAGCTATTTCGGCCTCCACTAGCATAGTCTAAAATTGGGGTACAAGGAATCTCTCTATTTATAGTCCTTGATCTTGGAATAGAGCATGTGAGTCAATGGAGTGTGAATATTTTGAATAAATAATGTGAAAAAACAAGAGTACTTGTCAAACTAATCATACCTATGACAATCTGCAGCCCATCTTGATCTACTGCCTCCGCTATGTGCAACAGACCATGCCTCAACATCTCTTATAATGATAACCTGTATGTGAATGATCATTCAGTGGTCCTTGAACACAAGGAACATCCTGAGGTTAGAATCAACCTACTTCATCTCCCTATGGTGGAGCATAATCCTGTGGCCCCTACTACTGAAATGGCCCCATTACTAACTACTGTTGAGGCTAAAAATGAACCTGTCTGCAACATCCAAACTAACATTGACAAGCCACTGGGAATGGTCCAGGGAGATGATCATTAATTCTTCATAATAAACACATAGGCCCCAACCCCAAAATAAAGGTACAAATACTATATGATCGAAAAGGGAACCTATCGCGGTCGAATCCCAACAAGAAAAAACCTTTACGATCATGGATTTTGGGACCTTCCACTAAAAACAATTCCCAATGAGGAACCTTACTTTTTTCATTCCCATCGAAATCCTCCTCACTAAAGAATTTGAAAATCATCTCCTCCTTCTTCTGAACCTCCACATATTTTGGAAACAAAAATGAAGTTATTATATACTTGATAGAAGTACGAAGTTCCTCCTCAAGATGTATCACACAAGAATTCTCATAAGGAAAATGTTATGGAACAAAACTAAAAGGATCCATGATCCTAATTGCCAACTCTCTCATTCACAGGCTCCCCTACTAAACTGAATGATGATCCGACCTATTGTAATGACCCGGACATTTATGAATAAAATTATATATCATATAATGTCTTATGGATATATAATACACATGCACTCCTCTTGTAAAATTTTATTAAAATTACTGTTTAGTATCATTACCACTAATAGTATAGTTGTTGGGTAGTGATCACAAGACTAGTATACAAATAAGGATGTAACAAATCTTTTTGTCACAGAAAAATGATGTGATGGCTTAAACTAGTAGGAGGAATCCCTTTGAATCCCATTTATTGGTTATTTATAGGTAGATAGAATTTATGGGCTTTTCCACATACCAAGACCAAGCTGAGATCTAACATCTTATGCATGAGCACAACCATTTATGGTAGATATTGAAGCTCAACGACATCACGACCCCAACCATGTTCACCAAACGACACCATTTTAGCCTCATCAACACACACCTTACTCTAAGGGTGTGTGATGGTGCATTAAAGTGATATGTAACAAGAACCTATCATTATTGTTATGTGCATTATTTTTGTGTAGATTAATGAATATACTTTAATTTATTATATTCAGTTTGTAAATGATTTTTAATGCACAAATATTGTTTTTTGGTTAATATTAAAATTCAATTAGAAAATATATTTTGATGAATTAGTGTACATTTGAATTAAATATTTTTAATAAAAAGAATTATTATTAAATTATATTTATTAATTATAAATGATTGTATAATTTTTATTTAGTCAATTGTAATTTTTTTATGGTTTGAAAATAGTTTTTCTCAAAACCCATCAATTTTCAAAAAATGATGGTTTCTAATTTAAAAATTATTTTCACATATTTGTATGATTATGAAGATAAAATAAATAATATTTTTCCAATTAGAAATTAGAAGTATCCAATGGTGTAATTTTCATAATTTTCCGACACAATTGATTTTTTTTGGTAAAAATTAAATACTATATAAATAAAATATGTGTTTTATGAGCTCATATTGACCACCAAATTAGGTCATTAATACGATAATGGATATTCCTGACCCAATATATCTTTATCAATTAATATAGTGTGATTTTATATTAATTTTACATATTTTATACTATTTTAGTGAATCCATAAAAATGTATATAATATCTTAAGAATTTAATATTATTTCCCACAAAGTGTGACTCACCTCCGCATAAGAAAAAGAAATATTTAAATATATCAGGCCCTTTTCCTAATAAATTTTGCGTTTTCAATCCTATTTGGAAAAAATGGGTTAAAAACACAGGATGGTTTGTGGTTTTTAATATTTAATAATATAGATTCCAAAACCTATGTTTGTGAAATATTAAAGAATCCCCTCTCATTTCCTATATAAACCACCCCAATATCCCATAACTATTCAGTAAAACCATTTTTTAATTCATAAAACTCTTCCACATAGTCTATATTGTCCTCTAAAGTTTCCCCCATTTTCCCAATAAGCCTCCCCCAAGACTTTGGTATCACACATCCTAGTAAGTTATCCTCTCCTTCCTCTCTTCCTTTGAATTCAAGAACCTTGTTAGATATCAGACATTTAAATTTTAATTGGTTGTATTGTAATAATTTTATAATAAATTAAATATTATGAATTTTATGATATGTCAATAAGGTGTCATTTATCCTCCATCATTTGGAACCTTACCTAATTCGTTACTATGCCAAAATATCGTAAGTGATTTCACTCTTCTCATCTTCATTCAAGATACTCTTTTACATTATGATTCTTATGTTCCATATTTATATTTTGGGTTATTATGTTCCATGGCCCCCATATTTTCTATTTTATGTATAGATTATGAGATATTCCTTTCAATCTCATCATGCCCTCTATTTTCATTTAAACAAAGTCGTTACAATGCTGAAATTCCTTAAGTGATCTTCCACCTTCCACTTTTATCAAGAATTCTTTTCATGTCATGACTTTTAATATATTATATTCCTATGTTGGTATATGTTATTAAATAACCTACATACTTAATATTGTATGTATAAATGATGCGATCCCCTTTCACTATAATTTATTGGTCATCTAAAACTTTATGTGAACTCGTTACCAGGACAAATTTTGGTAAGGCATGCTTACTTTCCTTGCATTATAAATTTTTCATAGTTTATTTATATTGTAATACACTCTTATATTAAATAAAAATGTTTGGTTATGATTTCAATACTCCCCCATACTTCACTACTTATGTGTTAATGAATAGAGACCCCTTAATATCTCATTAATTATTTTCGTATACACCCATTACCATGCTGAAATTCCGTACGAGATTTCACTCTTCTTATTTCCATTCATGAATTTCTTATATACTATATAACTAATTTCAATTTCATATTTTGGGATATTATGTTCCATGATCCTATTATTTAATATTTGATGTAAAACTGATGAGATAACCATTTCTATCTCATCAACCCAATCTATGATTTTCTATATGACGTTATTATGCTACCAAAATTACACTGTGATTATCCAAGAAAAAATCATCATGTAATGAATAACATACCGATTTCTATATCAAGGGAATTCACCTTTATGAGAATATACTTATTTAATAGTACTTATATTTATTTATTCCAAGTTATTTTTTCATGGACTAAATAATGATGTTGAATGAATCCATGTTATATGAATTATGTGGCACACATAAGCCTGAGATTGAAATGATTATGAAGGGATTTCCCTGATAGTGCTCCAATGCATTGAGTAATGATTAGTATCATGATAAACCATGTAAAATGAGATTTTAGCCATGTAAATTAATGTGAAATTAGGTTTTACTCATTATAATATATGTGAAATGGGCCTTAACTCATGCTAATATCATGTTGTTTGTTGTTTCCACATTTTAATGTCACGATAATCGAGCAATATCAGGCATTTATGTTGATGTTTCTCTTATGATCTATTGATATTCCTATTTCATAACATGTATTGTATTATTAATTTTATTCCTTGTTTAATATCTTATTGGTCTTTATAGATCACTTTTTCTTATATATGTCCTCTGGTTATCCCAAGAAATGCTATGTACGAAGGAATGTTGTGATCATGTAATAGTTGTTTTCAATAATGATGTAGTATTTTAGGTATTATGTTTTCATGTAATGTTCTTATACCCATAAGACAATATAATTATCTATATTATTTGTTTAATTATGTTAATGTTTATATAATAAATAATTTTTAAATTTTTAATAAAGACCATGGATGTTATAGTTGGCATAGAAGGATAGGTTTAGTTATTTTTTGGTATTATGATTAGAAAACACTTGTGAAATCTGTGTGAATATGACTTAGTATAAGAAACACATCCCTAATTTATTTTGAGTATATATTAAGTGGTTTATCACGAAAATACATCCATTTCTGGATAAGAACATGTATAGTTGGATATATTATATATGTATATAGGGGTAAAACCTGAAAACACCGCCTTAAACCATACTCGAATAGGAACCAGTGAATGAAAATGGGCCTTGATTCACTCTTTATTGGACATCACCATGAGATAAGATTTGGTAAATTCATATGATTAATATGAACCATTTTTATGGGACGAATAAAAAAATCACATAAGAATCTATGATAAAAAATAGATCATGGATAACATATATTGAAGACTATAAATTCAGAAGTTAATGAAATAATTGTAATTTGTACGTTACCCCTTTAGTCCCATTGGATTCCTATTTATGTGTTAAAATATTTAAGATACTCATCCCTAATTTTAATTTTATTCTAGAAAATGGATGGTTATAGATGGAATCAGTCTATCAACCAATGCAAAGAGAAATATGATGAATGTACAAACAAGATTCCCTATCAAATTAGAGCTCTTGTAGGACATATCATGATTATTCTGAACCATCAATAAAAATCAAGATTAATAGTTGCTAAATTTATGAATTCCCAATGATATAAAGGAATTGGAATATTCCATCTCATGAAATTCTATCCCATAAATGTGATAGGAGAATGAAGACCCAATTTTTTCATGTAACAAGTGTGGAAAGAGGCACCAAGGGACTTGTCACAAAGGGACTATGAGGTGTTTTATGTGAGGAATGAAAGGGCAAAAAGTGTCCAATTTCATGAAGGAATGGATAATATGATGGATGGGAAAAAAATATCCATAAAAGGAATGATAGTTTGTTATATTTCATAGATTTGGATAATATAGTCATTATCCAAAATGATGATCTATTTCAAGAGTTAAAAAGAATTATGAGCATCAACAATCTTTGTGATCAAGGGAGTACATGAAGTATTATGCTAAGATAGATAACTACGAATTTATTAAATTTAACCACTACTTAAAAGTAGTGTATCTCATAATATTTTCAATTCATTTAATATTAGTATATCATTTATGTTTTATAAGAACATTTAGTCCTCATTAAAAATGATATTGAATCAATCAGGAAAACATCTATAAGTGTTTTATTATATGTTTATGTTTTTGGTAATTTTCCTCTAGAATATAATATAATTATATATTTGAAGGAGTTTTAGGGAATATGAAAACATAATTACCTATTTCTTATGGTAGTTTAATGTTCATGATAAAAATTCTCCAAAACATGATCTGGAGTTGGCTATAGTATTCTTCATTTTAAAAATTTTTAGAACTTGCCTCATTTGGGAAAAGAATGAAATATTTACAGATCACAAAGGTCTCATGTATATATTAACACAAAATGTGTTGAATATGCACCAATGAAGATGGTTATAGCTGATCAAAGACTATGACTAGTCAATTCACTACTAATGAGGGAAAGTAAATAATGAGAAAGACTCTCTAAGTTGAATGGATCCAGCAACTATTTCATTGATGAGAATTGAAAATGATCTAATATTATTTTATTTGATAAATATGGACACTAGTATAATAAATAATGGAATATCATCAATCATTTTACAAATTATTTCTCAACCAACTATTTTGGAAAATTTAAATGTTGATCAAAAGGAATATGTAGGAATTTAAAAGAAAGTGTAAAATATCAAAAAAGGGAAATCCTCGAAGATTAATGTTGATGATGAAGGAATATTGATATTCGGTACAGGAATTTGTGTTCCATGAAACACAATGTTAAAGAATGAACTTTTGGATGATACACATAGTTCAAATTTCTACATTCACCAAGGAAACACAATGATGTACTGATATATCTGAGAGAATTATTGGTAGGATAACATGATGAAAGAGATTGCTGGGTATACCTCAAAGTGCCTGGTATGTTTGAAAGTGAAGTTCGAGAGGCATAAGTTTAAGAGGATGATTCCACCATTACCCATACCAACATTCAAATGGGAAAACATTTACATATAATTTTTCACTAGATGTCCAAGTACATCTAAATAAAACTATTATATCTAGGGTGCTTTAGATCATCTTACAAATACTAGACACTTCATTGTAATTTTAGAGGATTTTTCATTGGATCAGTTGTCACATATATAAATTTGAGAAGTGATAAGGCTTCATGGTGTACACTATCCATTATATCTGATCGAGATCCAAGATTCAACGCTACATTTTGGTAGAGTCTCCAACATGCTTTGAATACTGAGATGAAATTATGAATAACTTATCATCCTCAAACTGATGGACAATCTAAGCGGAATATCCATACACTTGGGGAAATGTTGAGATCATGCTCAATGGACTTCAAAGGAGGATGGGATCAACATCTTTCTCTAATTGAGTTCTCTTACAACAATAGTTTCTAGTCAAGCATCCAAATAGCTCTTTATGAATCAATTTATTGGAATAAGTGAATAACACCGGCATGTGGGTTGATGTTGTGGAGAAAAACATCTAGTTCTAGAAATGGTCGAAGAAATTGTGGAGAAGGTTAAGACCATCCAGTAGCACTTTAATGATACTCAGAGTCAACAAAAGAGATATGATTCCGATCATCAATGAGACTAATATTTAGGTGTTGGAGACATGGTATTCCTCAAAATATCACGATGTAAGACGGTTATGGTATTTTGGAATAATGGAAAGGATATTCCAAGGTACATCATCACTTTTGAGATCCTTGAATGCAATGAAGTAGTGGTCTATAGACTAGCACTCCCACCAAATCAATCTCAAGTACATGATGTATTCAATGTATTGCTCTTGAGTATGTACAAACCTAACCCATCACATGTACTCAATCCATAGGTGGTGCCATTAGAGAATGAACCCTCCTATGAAGAGAAGCCTATGCAGATCATAGATCATAAAGAAAAGGTTTTATGATATAAGACAATCCCCTCATCAGGGTGTTGTGGTGAGACCACATGTGTGAAGAAGAAATTTAGGAACCAGAGGAAGTAATGAGGTCGAGTTACCCTAATCAGTTTTAGTGTAGAAATAGGGAAATCCGAGGGAAAAATTCATAAGGTGGAAATTTTGTAACAACTCAAACATTTATGAATAAATTTTCCTTTATTTTAATATTATATGGATATAGAATAAACATGCACTCCTTATGTCCAATTATATTTAAATAAATTTTATGTATAATTATGGTTGATAATGTAGCCGTTGAGAAATGTTCACAAGAATGGTTTAAATACAGGGTTCTAACAATTAGTTTTGACACAAAAAAAGTGATGGCTTCAACCTATAGGAGAATTCCCTTTGAATACCATTTATCATATATTTCAAGGGAGTTATCTTTTCTGGGATTTTCTATAGACCATTACCAAGATGAGATCCAATAACCTATGCATGGGATAAACCATTTAAGGGAGGAGATTAAGCTTATTGACATCCTGAACCAAACCATGTTTATTTAATGACCCCAAGAAAGCCCCAACATCACACACCTTACTATTAGGGAGTATCCAATTGTAATAAAGAGATATGTAAAAAGACTATAATTATTATTATTGGCATTATTTTTATGTATAATCAAGATTATTGGATCAATTTTTTTATTGTAACATTGTAAATGATTTATAAATAACAAATAGTATCTTTTGGATAATATTGAATTTCAATTAGGAAATATAAATTGATGAATTAATTTATATTTTAATTAAGTAACATTTTAATAAAATAATATTATTTATTTACTTCTATTTAATATAAATGATAATATACTTTTATGAAGTCAATTGTAATTTTTATCATGGTTTGAATTTTTTTTTCCAAAACAAGTCAATGTTAAATAAATGGATGTTTCTATTTAAAAAAATTCATATATTTATAAAATTATTTTGAAAAAATAAATAATATTTTAGAAATCAGGACATTGAAATTATCCAATGGTTAATTTTCAATATTTTTCTTTGACTGTCAAATTTTTGGGTAAAACTTAAAAACCGTATAAGTAAAACATGTTTTTAAGGACATCATGTGGAACCCAAAATGATGTAATAAATTCTATAATGGGTATTATTATCCTAATATATGTTTCACTATTAAAATAATGTTCTTGTATATTTATTTGTTTGATTTTATAAAACCATAGTGAATCATCCAAAATTTATAAAATATTTTATGATTTTAAAATCATTCTCCTACACATAAGAAAGAGAAATATTTTAATATCTTCATCCCTTATCCTTATAAAATAATTTAATCCACTAAATTCTTTCAAAATCCTTTGTAAAAATCATGTGACTTTTTTTGGTTTAGAATATTTAAACATATAGATTCCAAAACCTATGTTTGTCAAATATTAAACAATTTCCCACTAATTTCCATTATAATCCCACCCAATATCTCATTCCACTTCACTCAAACCATTTGGAACTAAACTAACCCCTTCCCAATAATATCTATAGACCTCCAAGGGTGCCCCATTCTCCCAATAAGCTTCCCACAATCCTTTGGGATCACACATCCTAGTAAGGGATCCTCTCAGTCCTCTCTTCCTTTCAATTAAAGAACCTTGTCTGTAAATAGTCTTCCTAATATTAATTAGTGACATTTTTATAATTTAATAACAAATTACCTACTATAAATTGGATGCTATTTGGATTAAGGATGATGTATCCTCCCCATTTAGGCACATACATAAGCCATTACTATGCTGAAATCCCTTAATGGATTTCACTCTTCTCATTTCAATTCAATATACTATTTTAAATTATGATTCTTAAGTTCAATATTTGTATGTTGTGTTATGATGTTTGACGATAGACATACTATAAATTTGAATTATATATTATTATTTCTTCATTTCACTCTCATCACCCCCATGATCATTTATGCACACCTGTTACTATGGTAAAATTTCATAAGGAATCCTCTACCCTCTTCTTTTATCCAAAAATATTTTCATGTTATGTCTTTTAATATCATTTATTAATATTTTGGGATATGTTAATAAATATACTAATTACTTTCCATTTTATTTATAAATTTTGGGCGACCATTTCACTCTCATTAATTCCTCTTATGAACCCTTATGTGGACCCATTTCCATGTGGAATTTCTGTAAGGGATCCTTACTTTACTTCCTTTATCATTTTTATCCATGTTTATTTATATTCTTATACCCTCTTATATTAAAATAAAAAGGTTTTTCATAGTTCTATAACCTCTCTCATACTTCCCTATTTATGTTTGATTGATGAGATACCCATTTTTCTCTCATTAATGAATTTTGTGTACATCTGTTACCATGCTGAAATTCCATAAGGGATTTCTGTCCTCTTATTTACATTTAAGAATATATTCTATATTTTGTATCCAAATTACATTTCATATGATAGGATACTGTGTCCCATGATCCCCTAACCATATATTTCATGTATAAATGATGATAGATCACTTTTTCTCTCATCATCCCTATTTATGAATATCCATATGACGTTGTTTTGCTGATCAAATTGCACCATGAAATTCCAAGCCAAAATCATCAAGTAGTAAAAACCAAATCCATTTCATTATCAACAGTTTTTACATTTATGAAAATATATTTATTTAATGGTACGCACATGTATGTATTACACATTATATTATCATGCAATTAATGATTATTTTTTAATGAATCAAAGTTATATGATCTATGTGGTACAGTTGAGAATGGTATTGAAATGATTATGAACGATGCTCCTTGATAGTGCTCCAATGAATTGGTAATGTTTAGAATCTAGATACAACATTTGAAATCAAGGTTTACTCATGATACTTCATGTTCAAAGAGGGTTTACTCACGCTAATACATGTGCAATGAGACTTTGATCATTTTAATATCATGTTATATGTTGTGGCATCATTTCCATGTTATGAAAATATTTCTATATCATGCCTTTATGTTCATGTTTCTCTTATTCTACATTGACATTCCTATTTCCTAACATGTACTATATTTTTCCTGTTCTTCCTTGTTTACTCTATTACATATATTTATAGCCTACATTTTCTTATACATTTCCTCTGGTTATCCCATGAAATGCTATGTACAAATGAATGTTGTGGTCATGTAAAATATGTTTTTAACAGATGTTGTATTTTATGTATTATGTTTTCATTTATTGTTACTAAGCCTAAAAAATGATAGATCTATCAATCGTCAAAGTTTTATTATGTGCATATTTATTTAATAATTCATGATTAAATGTGTAATAAAAACAATGTTTGTTATACTTATTCACCGCGTTCATGGTCGACAAAAGGAACTCTGTTCCGACCTCTTCATAGAAGTCGACCAACAACACATATGCCTCTCTATTCACTTATTATTAAATAATCCACCACTTAGATGCATTTCTATGCTTTTTAATGATATCCAAAGGGAACTAGTACTTATTCAAGGGCTGGATCAAACCAAAAGGGATCCCATGATCCTCTAACCCACTCTCTGTTTCCACATCAGAAAAAGTGGCCTCATACATCCCCAAATCCTGCCACTGGAAAGCCCACAACTTCATCTTCCATAGATCATCCTCCTCAAACAAATCATCGTGACATTGATCAACCTGATCATCCTTTTGAACCTATAAATCCTAATTCAGACATGTATGAGGAGAATGGACCATATCATAAAGAGGAATAAGGATTTACTTTTCTCGATAGTGTGTATTTTGGTAAAGATTATTTTTAATTCATTTTATTTATATTTTTATTTTTAGCCTTCTTGTACCACCCAATTAAAATAAGAACACAGTTCATTATGATTCATGTACCTATCCTAGGTCTCTACCATTCAAGACGGTCCATCACAATTGGTCATTCAATAACCTCATACCACATGATCTAGATCACGAGGCCCCAAAAGTCTCATGTCCTAGATGGTATCCATGGCTTATGTGACATAGGAATGTCAACTAGAACAATATCCACACCAATCCATGAATTTATCACTGTACCTAACTCCAAACCCCTTCTATCTCACAATCATTACTTATAAAACCTCTCTATTGAGACACCCTCCCTAAAAGAATAAGAAAATTTTGGGAGAGAGATAACGAACCCTGAGTCCCACCGCCAGTTGGCCCCGAGTTGGTAAATAGATCCAAGGGTTTAAAAATTTCACAATATGGTAGGAAATTTTCTTTCTATGAAAACTAGTTCGAGAGATATAATGAATCATCCCAAATAACACTAAGACATAATATAAAAGAGAAACTAAAACAATCCCACATGAATGTATAAATATAACTCATACTGATAAAAGTATATAAAAATAAATACCCAAAAGAAAATATAAAGAAGCTACACAAAAACATTCAAGGATCTGAGTTAGTAATGCAAAAAAACAGAAAACAAAATACTCATCGAAACCTGAAAAATATATATACAAAGGGTGAGAATACAACTGTACATAGTAATAAAACCAAATTATCCAATGCACCTATGAAAGAATCACACTAATGTAGCTATGAGAAAAATGAAGAAAAAATAACACCTAAAGAAGCTTACTTACAACCCAATCATCCCCAAGTCTCCCTCCCCAAAAAATGAAATCCATGTAATAAAATATATAGTAAACTACATAGATGATTGTTTACCCCGCAACACATTACTATTGATTAGCCACTCCCATGCCCTAATGAAAATGTCATGGCACTCCCACATATCCCGAATATACAATGTCACATCCTATACTGACACACCTAAAACATACAAATCATCCAACTGAAGAAAAATTGATCCTCACAACACATTTTATATGTATACACATAGTCCTAAAAATACATCACATCTCATCCTAAAGACACCTAGGAGTGCACATCACAATAAATCCCAAAGACACTAGGAAAGAACATCACGAATCATGCTGAAGACACCAAGGAACCAACATCATAACTCATCCTAATGACACCTGATATGCCACATCTAATCAGACTACCATCTCACAAACATATACCCTTTTATATCATCTTTAAATGCATTTTTTTTGTATTTACAACAGTCATTTCAGAAAGTGAAGATCCCTGATTATCTAACGTGGTTTCACATTTCCATCACATTTGACACCCAATCATTTTATTATTTAACATAAACTATATTTAATTAGACTACCCATAATTAAATTTTCCATCATAAATTCTTTTCCCACAAACCAATCCAACCAATGACATTTAAAATATTATTGAACAGTCATTTATATATTCCTTCACTAGAAGAGTATCTATCAAAAAGAAATCAGAAACTCACCAACTCAAAATAATAGCAAAAAACAACCTCCTCACTTCCCCAAAATCAAAACCAAACAAATCACCTCCCCACCACCCCAAAAGCATGACCAAACTAACCACCTCATCACCACCACAAAAGCACGGCCAAATAAATAGGACATTAGACAACACCCAATTAATACCACACATTGTCTTCCTATAAGAACATTCACACATCGATACACATCAAGATCATTTTAAATGATTTTCAAAGACGTGTTTATCACATTCCACCATATTTTTCGGGGTGTTATCACACAATCCAAAATTGTGGGGAAACAATTTATTTATCCACATAATAGTAATTAACAAATTTACTGTTATGGTGATATAACCAAGGTCCAAATAGTCACAAAAATAAAAATACAAATATCTAGAAAAAAACAAAGTCCCCAATGACCACAATTTTTAGTGGGGCATCATGTTCGTACAATTCACAATATCACAATATAATAAAAAAGCTATAAAAACATGCTAATTAAACCCCATTCACCCATTTTTAGATCAAGAAGATAACGATTTATAAAAAATTTAGATAGAATTTCCATAATACATAAATTAACTAAAGAAAGCCCTCATTCAAGACACACAAAAATAGAAATGAGGGATTCACTACCCTTAAGAATCTTTAAAACTCTTTGTTCACTGTATAGAGAAGAAGAAGGAAGACACACCAAAAAATGCACCACAAAAACCATGGTTAAACCTATACCACACTAGGGATCCATTATCACAAATCCCATATGCACCCGCAAACCAAAGAATCACCACTAAATTTAAACCCCAAATAAGGATTTAAGGAAACTAGTGAGAATAAGTGGAGAACTCATTGAATACTAAGGAAGAGAACATAATTATCTATCCCCAATGATGGAAATATTTAAATGTCAATGGAGAATGTTTTGGATACATGAAAAAAATAATATATCCACTACTGCAGGGTCTTATAAATAACTCTAGCTTAAAAACCCATTATAACTTTTCAACATTAGGGAACTACATAATTTTTAATCCCATTTCACATCGTCTAATCCATTGAATCTATGTTCTGCTGAAAAACCCATCACATTTTTATTATTTCGCCCTAAAAAAATTTCATGTTATAACCAGACCTAGAAATTCCATGAAAATAACTTTCACATATTGTAATACACTTTCACAATGTTTATTTCTAGTATGAGTTTTTCCCCTCCAACCTCCACTAAAAACTCCCAAAATATTTCCTAAACACCTCTGATAACAAAAACTGGCATTGTAAATGACCAAAAGGGTACATACCATTACAGTAATTTAATATTTAAAGAAAATCAAAAAAAATTAGTTTATGAGTATATAATTTATTTAAAAATGATGGATTTACTAGCTGAGATGAATTTTTTTTGTTTAGAAGAGCCATTATAAGATGAATATTCTATTAGATTTTGCAGTGTCTACACTATAGAGAAGGATTAGGTGTATGCAGTATTAGGATATAGAATATTTATATTTTAAGTAATGACATGATGATGGGGAGTCCCCATCAAGTTATACCACAGATATTAATGTTAACATCTATTTCAGGAAAGGATTTATTATGCCTATGAGTATTTGAGAGGATTTGATGTTTGAATTTCATTCCTCAAGATAAGTGGTGCATCTAGTTTTGACAAGGATTCACCATGACCAATGAAGACAATATTGATTGATAGGAATAAAAAATGAGATTGTTTTGTTCATGATAGGATGCTACACTTTCAACTGGTGAAGGTCAAGCATCAATGACCACATGGTTTGTTACCATAATTTATCATTCCAGAATAGAAGTGGGGGGATTTTAATTTGTAATTTAGGGTTGGGCTCATGAATACTACTCATGAGAATGAATATATTTAGGTTATTGTAGACTGAATTATTAAATTAAAATATTTATTTAATATAAGGTAGACTTATCACTTGATTATTTTGGAGAAATTTTTGTCTAAGAGATAATTCGTCTACGCAGGGTTACACTATATATTGATTGAGACCATGATTCATGTTTTACGTTGATCATCTATATGGGCTTCCAAAAGGTACTAGTAAAATATGCATTATTTAGTATGGATTTCAATTCATAATAAAATTCAATGTTGAAGCATACTATATTTTTTCATGAGGATTGCCTATAATAATTTGTTCTAGAATTTATTGATTCATGGGAGAAGAACATATAACTTGTGGATTTTTCCTATAAAAAAGATTTTTAGGAAAATAATAATATGGATCCATATAAGGCTCTTTATGGAAGACATTAAAGAAACTTTTATGATGGATGGAGGTTTGTGAGTCAAATCTGTTGGGGCAAAGTCTTGTTTATGAGTCATTGGAGTAGGTTCATCTTTTTTAAAATAATATTGTTCTCAGTTAGAGTATGGTGAATTCATATTTTGAGAGATATTAATTTCTGAAATATTTTACATTTGGAGATCATGTATTCCTTTGGGCTTCACATAGACTGTGTCGATACAGGATATAGAATCTGGGAATGTTGGCTCCCAGGTTCATTAGACTATTTGTGGTTGTTGAGATAAATGATCTGGTGGAATTCCTATTCACTTTTCCAAAAATTTATACTGCAATACAAGACATTTATCATGTTTCAAAACATCTAAAGTGCCACCCTTAACGTTCTCCTGTGAAAAATATAGATGATGTTGAGCTCGATGCAGATGAGTCCAGTGAGGAACATATGATATTTGTGTTAGATAATCGTTAGAATGTGTTACAAGAAATGAATGTGTTGATAGTTTGTGTATTCTAGAAACATTTGACAGTTCAGTGGGAAACAAGGGAGATAAAAATTTGATGTTTTGGTTCAATGACATGATCACTTTACCTCAGAATCATAATGATTCATGATGGTAGAAATCGAGGAAAATCAGTTATATTGTTTGTATATTATAAGATCTAGTCCTTTTATAGAGAATAATTGTGCTTTATTTAGGTACCATAATTTCGTAATTTTATTATATCATGGTTTGGTTTTAACATAGGGTGTTTTTGAGTGAAATTTGTAAAAATTGAAAAGAGGAGGAAACATTCATGGTATGTGCATGATGTTTTCAAACTCTGAACCCAAACTAGAAAACCGTAGAACCCAAACAGAGGGGATCAATATGGCTAGTGCAGAATTGTTAAAACCATTAACCTTTTTTGGAGTATCCTTGCCACCCTAAAAAATCATATGGCTAAGGCGAAGAGTCTAGAAATCTGAATGCCCCTGCCTAGGAATTAATGTTCCTAGGTTTAATTCATCCTAAAGTTGGTCTTAAAATTTTTAAATCCCCCATCTTATATCCCCAAACACCATAGTTAGGCTGAAAATATTTTCTCTAATTTTTTTACCAACTTGAAAGGATTCCTTGGCCTTCCGAACACCAATCGTAATGAATCAAATAGTAGAATGAAGTTATTATCTTCTCCTAGTCAAAGATTCTAGTCCTGATTTGTTTTTATCTTTTCTCCCTTCATTATCTCATATATCTAAGGATTGTTTTCAACTTTTGTTGATAGATACAGTTATAGGTTTTGATAGTTATAAAAATCTTGATATTGGATATAATTTTTGGTTAAATATCCTTTTCTTCAACACGTTCTTGATAATTATGATTCACATTTGGTCTTTGATGGTAGATCTATCTTAATTAATCTTGAGGTATGGGGTCCAAATTTAATCCCATAGTCTTGAATTCCAATTGAATGTATGTGTTGAAGAATTTCTAATGGAAGAATTGAAAACTGAATAATAAATTGAATAAATTTGTTGATTATTTAATTTATGGAATTATCCAATTTGATTAATTAATTAGTGAATTAATTAATGGGATACCGAGAAATTGGAATTGGGTTAGCCAATTATTTAATTAATTAATGTTCTATTTGGATTGTATACATGGATTAATTAATTAGATAATTTTTTATTTAGATATTGGAATTCTGGAGTCAAATTAATTAATTGATGAATTAATCAATGGGTAAAAGGGATATGTGGATTAAATTATGAAAAATATTTAATTTGAATTGGAAACTTATTAATTTTTTTAATGTATTTTATCAACATTTTTTATAGTTGAAAATATATTTCATTTTATGACATGTCATATGAGAGTTATGTTTGATTAAACCGGTTAATTTCAATGTGTGTGATATATTGTGATTGATTAATAACTGATTGAGTGAAATGGACTAATGTTTAAAATACCGATAAGGTGATGGACATGGAATTCCAGAACCCAATGCATTCATATGATATTGAGTGTTAAAGAGAGACTTCATATTCAAAAGACCACATATGTGAATATTTGGTAAATGGGTTTTGGTACATAGACTGGTGCTTTAAATACACACAAGGCTCTAGTATTAGATTTCTAGGAATAAAATGTTGCAATTGGAATGTGGTTCCAATTATCTATAATAAGAATTGATATGAAATAGATGATGAATTCACATGTTTAATAATTATTAATGAATTGAATTTGTGATATTAATCAGACTCTGTCCTGGGAAAAAGTATGTACTAGGAGTTTGGGTGTCCTTGGGAGCCCAGGAGTTTATTTCAATAAATAAAGAATAATTGAATATATATATATAAAAAATTTATATTATTTTTATTATCTAATTCCTTGTAAATCTTAATGCACTGTTATATAATGAATATTGTTTTAGATGTTGTTGGTTTTGGAAAACAATGTTGTACACACAACCTACTTAGGTTGGCTGATCGATACCAAAATAAACATCATGTTTATAGGATGCGCAATAGGAAAAGACCCCATGATGGATGAATGAGTTGGGATGGATCATGGATGAGGGAACCAAATACAATTTAGGGACTACATGGGAGTTTTCTTGGTCTTTATTGTTTTTGGTTTTTTCATATTGACACATGACACGTATTTGGAGTAAAATGTCTACAATTTAGTTTTTGATATTGTTTTTATTGTTTTATTAATTTTGTGATTCTTATTATGTTTGGTAATTGGTTATACCATTTTATTATTATTTTGTATTCTCACTATTTTTTTGCATTGATAATGTAGGTATAGTCTCCCCATGTTCAAATATCACACCCTTGCTACTAAGTAGTAGCCTACGTCATATGGGGAGGTGCATTTGAGGTCATGTGACTGACCAGTTTGGGGCACTAGAACATGAAACCCATGCCATGATTATACAAATTCATATAAGTCATTAAAAAAAATTTAAATTTTGACTAGAAAAAATCGATGCAATTATTATTTTTGGGAATTTTTTATGCACAGAACTGATTTTATATAAAAATAATGTATAGTTTTTTAATGCAAATAAATATATTAGATTAAATATAAAAATAATTTAGTACATAAATTTTAAATATAATAAAAGTAGAATGTGACATAATTCATACTTTAAAATAAAAGAATATATTTATTAAAAATTCATATTTTTACGAATTCATTGACAAATTAAGTTATTATAAAATTCTAAATAATTAATCCTATGATAATTTTGACTTTATGAATAAGAAATTACGTTCATTTTGAATATTTCAAATTCAATATCTTGGAAATAATTCATTTATATTAGAAAATATAATAAATAAAACCCCATTTTTTTTAAATAAATCCATTTAAATTTTACTAAAAGTTTACCGAATATAATTACAATGAATATATATTAGGTTTCTTCTAGTACAATTAAAATTTAACACACACACACCACATACATAGGACAAAAGTAAGGACATATCCCCCCTAGTGGAAAACCCATCAATCACGTCTTATTTATTCAATACGCGGACCGCATGCCTAGTTGGAATGAACACCAATTACATGAACCACGGGCCCATAATCTTTACCCAAATTCCTATCAGTTAATTGAGTTTTTATAGTATCTCGGTTGATAAAAAATTCTCTATATTTTTTTCACAACAAGAGTTCATACAACAATGCCAACCACCGATATAGTGCCACTATGGATATAATTTCACCACCACTATAGTGTAGCTACTAGACCTGCAATCCATGTTATTTTTACACCCAACCTCAATGTATTATTACATGGTGATTACAACTAAGAAAAACCCCAAATATTAATGAATATAATAATATAAAATATAACTAATTAATATTAATAATACATGATATATTTTTTATATTTATATTTCCCAAGTTGTTATATTCTTCCCTGATTTTCCAAATTGTATCCTTATACTTTTATCTTAAACATGATATAAATGCTAAAATTATTTCATAAAATAAAATCCATCAAGTCTATGATAAATAGTATAAAAATAAAATGAACATGTTTTAATATTTTAAAATTCCTTCATTGAATCCCAAAATAATATACATAGATAATAGAACATCATTTTTAAATAGGGGTAATGGAAATATGATGTTCATTAGGAATGAATAATTTATGGTTTATAATTGGGATAAAATTAGTGTGGAGATAAAATATTGACATGGATGACTAATTTATTATTCAATAATTATGGGGAGTTATATATAACATCCATCACAAGAATAGGATTAGTTATAAAATATTCAATGGAAAAAAACCATAAACCAAAAATGTTTTAAAAAATCCATCATTTCATTAGAAATGAAGGTAATATAATTTTTTTTTGGTTTCATGATCATTCTCCTAGAGTTGAGGAATTTTTTTAAAAAAAGTATGAATTAATAAGAAAACATTCATAAATGAGTGGTATATATTCATATTTTATTCAAATTCCTCCATAATCTATACGTTTTCCTTAAATGACTGGTATTCAAGATGAATTTTTATTGCCTATGATCTAAAGTAAACTTAAATTAAATTAAATAATCTAAAAAAGGATAAAAATTTATTCCTAGGGACTTTAGTTAAAAAAAAATTAAATGGTTAGAATAATTTAATATTAGACAAACAATTTATAATCATTCCTGTGGAAAAAATAAAACACTAATCTCAATTATCAACTAATGACACAGATAGTTCAACGTCAACCTTTCCTTATTTAAATAACCTAATATCCCAACAAATGTTTAATATCATCAACATTGAAGATAATTTTAACCAAAAATATTATCAAATATATTTATACATACTTTTCCAATATTATAATATATTCTTCCAAGATAATATTTCAAATTAAAGAAAATGATTATGTATACGCCATCCCAATAAAATGACTCCAAAAATAACATTAATCACATTAAAATACCATCACATAAAACCAAAAAAATGTTATCATTCACTTTAATCAAATGAAAAAATCGAAATATATAATCCCAAGATGGTATCTATAACATTTTAGTAAAAATAACATCAAAAAATATTATCTCTAAATTTATCTAACTCCCTTCATTGATAAAAAATAAAATATAACCACACCCTAACCCCTAGATCATATGATCTAACATCATCCGAATATTTATGGAATTAAAAATAGTAATTTTGTATCAATTTAAACTAACCAAAATATACAACATAAAATTGAAATATTAGATCTCTTGAATACTGAATAACGTTTTAGGATTAAATTTTATTCAATTAATCAAAAGCATACATATTAACATTGATTAATAAAACAAATTCAAAATAATATACATCATAAACTACAATTTTATTCAAATATATTACTATTTATGATATTCCAGACATAAAACGACTCATCAAAACCTCCGGAAATTGAAAAAATTATGGGTGTGATTAAATAACCTTTATTGTTAACCATAAGCATTGACAATTGAATTTCATTATTTAGTATAATACTATCAGTGGGGTATGATTAAATCACTAATGTTATTGATCATAAGGTATCTCAATTTAAAAATACTAGATAATAAATCATGTAATGTTGAATTATTATTTAAAAAATGAAGGAGTTATTTGAATCAATAATCCTGAGGAATGTGACATCAATACTGATAAATTTAAATATTAAAACATGATGAGAAAATAAACAATTTGTGATGGATTCATGAATTTTTATCTTTATAAAACCTTAAAAATAACCCTTACATGTTGGATTAACATAATTTGTTAAAGTATATAATCTTTAAGGGGTAATGTTTAAACCAGTTAAGACCATTATCTCTTAATATTTTCATATATTTAGTCAATTATTTCATCATTACAGAATGAATTAGAGATCAATGTCAATATCAATAATAATCTCGACATATACTTGTATCCCATATCATCTTAAACAATGTTTAAGAACATTAACATAAACATAACACATGAAATCACTCACTATTGAATATAACATTAACCACTATTCTTTTATAAATTGATTTACTCGTGGAAATGAAATTGGTTCCATTAAATTCACATTGATACAATAATAATTAAAATAGATAAATAATAATGTTGTAATAATTAAAAAATATCCCTTGTATAGAGCATATTATATCAGGGTTTTTTCATTGGTGATTATAAATAAAATAAAAATATCAGTAAAGACATAATTCTGGAAAATAATATTTCGACTCTAAAAATAACTCCTTAAAAACAAAAAAATTAAACTATATATTGATAATATTAATATTTAATAAAAAATTGGAAACATAAAAATTAATCTACAATGAAAATAATTTTAATGACGGTGGAAAAGTACATTCATGTAATAATTGTTTAATTATAAAATTCTATTCGATCTATTGTAGTGAGACTAAACATTTAGAAATGAAAAAATTAACTAAATTTATATTTATAAATTTAAAAATATTGAAAAAAAATTATATAAAAAAACTTTAATAAATAATTTATTTTTTTAAAACAACATGCTAGAAACTATATATGAAAACATGGACATGGAAGAAAATGATTGCTGATCTAAAAGATAATACAAGATCAGTACCACTTACAAAAAAAATTCTTTATGTTCCATTAATAAAAAACATAAGAAATTGAAATTAAAAACATAAAAAACATTCATAACCAAAGTTAAAGCAATTATATTTTGTTCCAAAATAATAAGATCATATAATTTATCTAACAGAACCTTGACCATAATCGATTTCGAAAATAATGCAGATTGCAACATAAATAATTTTCTATAAATTCATTGATGAAAAGTATGATATTGCTCAGTATATAAACATAATTTTAGTATGTAATAAATCAAAATTAATTCATGAAAATTATGTAAACCATACAATGAAATTATTGTTGATGAGAAGAATCTAGTGTAATGAAAATTATATTGAGATAAATAAAACCATTGTGGAGATCATTACTTTTTAGGTGATAAATAATGAAGGAATTAATTATTTAAAGATTTATAAATCAATATAAAATTGCATAATAAATTTTAAAAAATCATTTAGATATCAGTTCGCATATAATTCATGAATGAAAATGCCAATAGAGTATATATGAAACATAATTAATGGAAATGGAGTTGGGAAATACCCTTACTATTTGGTAACACTGAATTCAAATCCCCTTAGATGAAAAAAAATATTTATAAAATATAATATAATAATTTAAGGACAATTTATGATGTAAAAAATAAAATGGGTCGTATATACTCCATATAAATGAAATTTTTGATGCAATATTAAAAAAATATTTAATGAAGTGAAAGTTAGATGAAATCCTTTAACTCATGTCCAAAAAATACATATATGTCCTTAAACACAATCATACTAAAATTGTAACAATTATTTTTTAATGAAAATTATTTAATTTTATTAATAATTAAATAAGTCAAATGATTTATTAATTTAAATGAAATATTTACTCACTTAAGTAGTTATGTCCAACTCATGTTTTTTTAGGACACTCGGTTTATAATTTCAAGATGGAATTTGTATGATGAATGTTGTAAAAGACGAAATTGATACATAATATAAAAATTTTAATCATGAAATTTATATAATTTTTATTCATTAATTAATATTATAGATAATTACTTTAAATGGATTTATGAAAAAATGACTTTGGTTATAATCGAGGAGATTGTAGGCCTCATGTACGAACATATAAGGATTACATTTTTCAACAATGATAGGAGAAATATAATAACTATTTTTAATTAATATACTATTTTTATTAAATAAGAAATATTATATTATATATTAAAATAAATTATTTTTAAAATATATGTTTTCTGGTGATTCAAAATGAATCACATTTCTTAGTGGAGGTGGTAATCTACACGTACACACAATCATCTTTATCATTTTTCAATAGATGAAAATAAATTAATATAAATTATATCATAACATTGTAGAATGATAATTATTTAATTAATATCATATATATATATATAATAAATACTTATAAACAACCCTGATATTTGATGTTGGATGATGAAATACATTTCTTAATGTTGTTACTATACATGAACGCATGAATTGTATTTTCATTCACCATAGGATGAAAAAATAGTTCAAAGAAGGGTTGTGTAATTTTAATTATACAAATAATTATATAAGATATACATTTTATACAAATTCATGTTTCATGACCATTTTATGTGGTAAAAGAAAAATAATTTTAAGACTTTGGGTCAAATTATTTCCACTTCTTCGGTAGAGTTCATTTAAATCGCATCTTATAGACATTTTGAATAATCATTTTAGAATTACAAAACCTCTAAAAATGTAATGGTATGTTGAGAATATAATTCGTTATGATTTCATCAAGTTATATATATCTATGTTGTGCAAATAATATAAATGAGGGGTTTCAATTTTTAAGGTTGGGGATGGGAAGTTTTTGGAAATTTAGGAAATATTATAATATATTATGTATTGAAATCAGATGAATTTTCAATAAAATTACATGAATTAAAATATAATGTGGATGGGGTATTAATATAATAATTATATATAATTTATATAAATTTCTATATTATTTGAGACAATATATTTTAGTTTAACCCCTTGGTTAACAAATTATATCCTTGATAATGCTAATGAAATTTGCAATATTTAGGGGATAAATTTGACTTATATTGTAAAACTAGAAATAATTATCTATTGGATGAAATTTTAGAATAATTCCATGAATATTTTCCACCATTAATGAATTATATTTTTTGTTAAATATTTTAAAAAAATTCATTTAATATAATATATCATAATGCTATTTATGACACTACTCATTTAATTTTAATTTTAATACTATAATATAGTAATGAATTATAAAGATAATAATTCAAACATACATTAAAATGTTATTTTGATATTTATAATTTTTCTTAATATATAACAGAACAACAAAATATGGGTTTTAATATTTTTAAAACTATTTTCTTAATTTTTATACTACTCGTACCATTAGTATATTGGCATTGCGTAAGAATATAATGTAAATATTTCATCACATAAAATAAAAGATAAATTACTCTTATAAAATATTAACTTATCTTTAAATTAACCATTTATAACATTATATATGTTTTCTATCCATATTTATAAATATTAAAAATATTAAAATAAATATTTTGAAAATTTTAATTTATCAATGTTTCTAAAATATTTTAAATGAATTTAAAGTATAAATGGAATAAATTGTGACAATTTATATATTTATGTTATTTTCTAATCTATATATTCAACAATGTATTTTATGGATGTTTTTTGAATTAATTTCAGGCCTTATCACAATATGTTTTACCCGATTTAATCCATTTTACCTTTAGCATGGTAACAGAAATCAATTATGGTTACTATTCATATTGACCATAAATTATGTTTCCATTAAAAAATATTATAATTTTTTAAGATTCCAAATATAGAATCCATTTTATCAATTATAATTCAAAATATTGGCTAAATTAATTTAATATTAAACTCCCACAAAGAGACAAAAAATATTTTTTCTGAAAAATCTTTTTCTATATGTAGAAAATTTAGACTAACTTCAAGTATAAGGTCGATAAAATTAGATTTATTTGTATTAATATTAATAAGTTTTAATTAATTTATTTTGAACAATAATTAAATATTGATGTTGTATTTTTAAATTCGTGAATTGAGAATATTATTTTCAATAAAAATCAGTATATTTTAATATTCATTAAAAAATAAATCTTTTCAGCAAATTATTGAAATCTAATCATAAGATAATATAAGAAATTTTAATTGAAAAATGATTATAATTTATTAATATTAATATTATATAAATTTTAATTTGTGATTATAAATAAAACTATTAAAAAGAATTTTGTAAGAAATAAAGCCGATTTTTTTAGCAAAAATTTATTTAATATTTATATAAATAATAACAGTCTATAGATATAATTAATTAATATTAATAAGGAAGGAAAAAATTTAACTTATCATTCATAGGGGTTTTAAATTATTTTAAAGAATATATATTATGTTTCCCGGGGTAAATAAAAGTGACCCTGATAAATAGGTTATAATTCAAATAATAATACTTTTTAAATGTCATATATTTTTTAAATTAAATTATTATATATTAAAATATGAAAATAAAATAATATTGACATATATATAAATTTAAAACCAATTAATTTTTAATACTTTCTAAATAAGATTAAGAACACTTTGTGAGTAAAAAGACATTTTCAACAACTGTTGTTTTTCAGCACATTGGATATATTTATTTTAATGATAATATTATAATAATTATTAATTTAATTTGGGTAAACAATGACCCAATTAAAATTAATCATGTTAAAATTTCTTAATGATGGAATACTTAATTTCTTTAATAAAATAACATACATGATTTCTTATTAAATAAGATTAAAAAGTGTTTAAATTTCTGATCTATGGTGGCATGACTTTTCCAAAATTATCATGGATTTAGATCACTTGTAATTCATTAAAATATATTTTATTGTCTTTTATACATGAAAAAATTGACTTACTATTACTAACAAACCTAACATTCATTCTGTTCCCTTCTTACCACATAAATAAAAAATATTTCCCTAGAAAAGTACTACCTCATCACTTGTAAAAGGGGGTTCACATACACCCTTTAAATAATATACTCATCTATATAAATATAATTAAAAAAAATCCAAAATTACCTCTAATTATATTCATATATAGTAACTACTTACACTAGTAAACCAAAATTATCCCCACTCCCTTAAGTCAAAGGTCATCACTTAGAAAAAGTTTAATGTCTGAACATTTGTAACACATATTTCACAATGATTATTTCTTATAAAATTAATTGTTAAAAACCTTAAACATAATATAATAATAACTACTAATTCATTAGTGTGTTTATATTGTATTATAATACTGGAAAAATATTATTTACTCTCTATTTTCTTCTATTAGTACCACAATCATTAGTACTTGATGGTGGATTACCACCTCCACAAAGTGAAGATTTTAGTTTTTCATCCCCACATTTTATAGATGGTTCAAAAAGCTCATATAATTTTATAATAGAATATATATCATTATAATTCATCCTTAATAATAATATATTTTGTTTATTCACTTTTGTTCCAATCTAAAAAAATGAGAGTGTCCTCTATGGGTATATGGAGACAGCAATGTCTATAATTTTATGTTTCAGTTTTGTCCATATAAAATAACATGATAGTATATAAATGTTTATTATTAATATTATTTATTATTTAATAAACCATTAAAATTTTAAAATTATTAAATTAAACAGTACACGAGTAATATTTTAAATAACTTTTCATTGAAAATTTAATATAAAAAATAACATATATTATTGTTACATTAACAAATTCAGTTCATTGATGAAGAAACAATCTAGTTGTAAAAAGTATTTTTATAATATATTATTAATAGAAAAAAATATTAATTTTTGGATATTATGAACTGCTTTTATATCACCTTTGACCACAATAATGAAATCAAATGTGTTACTATGAAATTAATAGAATAACCATGAGTGACCAATATAAGAGGAAAATATTTTTATAAAAAATGAAACAAAAGAATATAAATGGGGATTCGTAAACTAAACAATGATTAAAAATTTTATTGGGTATATATATAATGAACATAATAAAATTATTCAGATGTATAAGTATATGGGAAGAATTCATTCGAAAAGAGGAAATGGTTTTGTTACAAACATCTATCTACAGAAAACATGTTCTGGTAAGTACATAATTAACTTTAAATAGTGTTTACACTAGAAATTAGATATTAAATATGATTTATTATTCTTATAAATGTTCATTTAACATAAATTTTATCCACTCTATCTCAATCATATTATATAATTTCTTAAGAGGCAACTGTTTCTCCATCTGAATTCCTTTATATTTACATAAATATTTTTTGTTATGATCTAATTTTTTAATGTCCCCAAAACAAAAACTGTTATAATCAACTCCCTGAGCCAAGTCAACAAATTAAATAAAGTGTGCCTTCATATATGCTTGGGTGTAGTGACTATCCACACAAGTATTAAAAGAAATATATGGAGGTTATACTCGCTTTCTAGAGTGAAAGATAATTTGAAGTTATGTAAATAGATAAAATATGCAACCAGAATTATAAATTCACAATATACCACAAAATCCAATGTGTCACAAATATAACTTATTTTAAAGGTATTTTCAATTAATTTCCATTCTTTAATTTTGTAGGGGGTTTCCCATGCATTTTTTTTGAAGTAGTGTGTTTTGAAAATTTGTGCCAAACTATTAGCCAATTTTCAGATAAAAAAATATTATATTTATTAATATATTCAATTTTTATTATTTTTTATTGCTTAAAAGTGTCACCCACGCCCACTAAACCCAGCCATGATCCTGTTATCTCCCCCCCCCCTTTAGAGATCGTATGCATTGGGAATTTGGGCAGAACTTCATAGGGTTTCTCAAATAATATAGATTAGAAGAGGTATGTTCTTTCCAACATAATTCATTCAATTCAAACTATTTTTCCCCATTCTACTTCTTACATGACCTTATCTAAATTATTCAAACCTCAATCTAATTTCTGAATATTTTAAAATTCATATACCAGTGTATTTGGGGTGACTTCTTCATGGTCCCTCAAGTAAGTGGGTTTCCATCATTCTTCTTTCAAATTGATTCGGGTTTCATTCAATTGGATTAGGATTTCATCCATTATCCTTGAGGTTCCTAATGTCCAGAAACTATTATTTTGAACCAAGGTTTTTGTTATGGATGTCATGGTATATTATTTTGGTTTTAGGCTTGATATATGTCCACTATGGTGAGGACGTTGTGCGGTCTAATTTTGACACAATGATTCAAGGGTTTTCATTATTTTGGTAAGTGATTCCATTGTGAATGCAATATTTGTGACCAAGATTTTTTTAATGAAATTTTCCTATTTATTGAATTTTATTATTTCTGAAAAAATTGGTTTTAGTTGATTTTTAATTCAAGTGAATTTTAAGTGAAAATTTTAGGTGAAATTGGGGTTTTTTCATATATATATTTTATTGGTTCATTTGGGGCTTCCCAATAATTACATTGTTGATTATATTAATCTGTATTATTGATGATAATAATGTTTTGAAATTTTTCCCTCTTTGGTTGTTGTTGCAAAAGTTTTTTTAAATGGTGTCTGTGAAGCCAATGGACTTTAATTGTCATGTTTGATTGAAAATTGGGGGTTTAAAAGGATATTACTTCTTTGTTAATATGGGGCTTCCCCATATCTGAATTTCTGGATTCAATGAAGGTTATTGTACTGAAATTTATGTTTTGGTGACATACAAGTGTTCACATAGTGTGCTTATTTGATATTTCAAATAGTTTTGTGTGCAAAACAATGTGTGATTTTTAGAAGTTGTTCTATAGAAAATCAAAACGTTTTATAGTGTCTTTTAAGTGGTATCAAATTTGTATATCTACTATATTGTTTGTATGTGACTGGTACTGGTGTTTTAATATGAAAATTAATGTGTGATGCTTGCTTAAATTTTTTGATCACAAAAGGTGATGCCAGGTTACCTAGGTGGGCAGATATGTACTTTTTTGGCTAGTGAACCGAATGGGATTAGTCCATGTTTCATAGTGAAAAATGATAATAACACTCTAAATAAACTATGTGGAAAATGTTTTGGGACCACTAGGTTATGTGTATTTTTCCAACTAGTGCATAATTCACAGGAAAGGATCGTGACTTGGATACCTTTCATCAATGTATGAGGAATATAGGGCATGAGACTATCTAGTTTCCTAGGGGTGTTCCCATTTTTGGTGATCATCTTATTTAGGGTATTTAACCATGTGTTAGGGTGTATTTGGATGGAAATTAAATTATCCCAAATTTAATATTTAATTTTTAAAAAATAATGAAATTTTTGTTTAAAAACTGTTTTCAATTGACAGTTTCATTTCATGGAATTTATCACCACTTTTCTTTACATATTGAAACTGCTTTCTTTTTCACCATGTATTGAATAATATTTGGATTATTTGGGTTGTATACTATTGGGATTATACTCACATACTACTGACACCAATTCTATGTTTGTATACTTGGTTATATTTTACTCAGGTAAATGAAAAGCCTCAGGTGAAGGAGGTTCGGGTTGTTAGACCGCTCTTGCGGTACAGTTTTGTTGAAACGGCTAAGGGGTGATGACCCCTTGTCCTATGAAGTCTTTTTGGATGTATCACTGCTATATATAAATGTGTTTTTACTACTTTTATTATATTTAAATATATGTAATCAGATCTGATTTAAAAAAAACATGATTTCAATGAAAATTTTAGATTCTTATTATTGATTGCTTTTAATGATTTATGATTTCATACTCAGGAAAATCAGTACCAAACCTAATTTACCAATACCCAGGAAACTGTGCCTGCCCATGGGGTTAAGATACACCCTTAATTAATTTTAATGGGATGGATTTGATGCCAGAATTAGTTCCAACCAGATCCAATTTGTGACAAAATGGTATTAGAGAAAGTTAATGTTATTGGGTTCTTTCGTTTGGGATGAGTTAGGATAGACAAGAGTGGGGACTATAAGGACTCAAAGTTTTGGTCTTTAGTTTGGTTCATGGCCCATACTTCTATTGGGAGACCTCGAGCCAGCAAGGGGCATTAAAATTTTAAATTTGACATCACTTCCCTGTGAGAAGTGTGGGATGCAGACTACACGTGGACATCAGGAAAGGGTGAAGTAATGTTTTAATTTGTTGTTGTAATGTTTTTGCCTTCATTTTATTAAATGATATTGATGGAATGATTCTAAATTATTTTACTGATTTTTTCTTTTTTGGTTGTTTCCTTTATTCACAACATTACTCTCTAAAATGATCTCATGGGCCCATGGGAGGATTCCAGAGAGAGTTCTCCCACACCACTTGATCATAGGCTAGTCGAGGCTATGATCTGGGCTATATATGATCTAGTATAGAGAACAAATTCTATTTTAGATCCTCGTAGAGTGGATGAAACTGGTCCTAGAAAGGAAAAGGCCCATGATTTTTTTATTAATAATCCTCCCACCTTCCGAGGTACCATATAACCCCAAGAATTTTTTAAATTAATAGGGAAGATCGAGTGAATGTTTGAGTTCCTGGATACTCCCATGGTGATTTGGGTGAAATGTTCCTCTATTATGTTATAGGGTCCCCTCCGTAAGTTGTGGGAATCAGTTCTTTAGACTGGGAAGAATAGTCAAGTTAATAGGGGAGATTTCAATTCCATCTTCAATTATCAGTAATTCCATGAAGTGTTAGATTATGCTAGATCCTAAGAGTTCATGGACCTTGTTCAGGGTGATATATATGTGGTGGAGTACGCCAACTATTTCACTTAGTAGGTTCGGTATTCTCCTGAAATATTCTCCAATGAGTATACGAGGGCCCATAGGATTGGGAAATGGTTATGACCTGAGATATACTTCCATGTATTCTTGTTTATGTTGAGGACCAACGGTGAGGTGGTAGATCAAGCATTCATGGGGGAGATTGACCAGAAGGGAGGGATGGATTTTCTAGGACAGTATTAAAAGTGGGTAGTGGACTCTTTTTAGAGATGTAAATGAAGTGGGAGGATAGGTTACGAAGGGAGGTGGTAGTTCATGACACTCTTCTAGAATGTCTTCTTCTGTGGATTCTGAAACGTGGTCGGTCATGTGCCACTAATTTGTGAGATCAGGGAACGTCTGACCAGAATTCCAACATCCTTTGAATCCTTGTTCTCAATGTGGTGGTATGGGTCACTTTCAGTGCATTTATGGGGTGGAACATCCACTATAGAGTGGGGCAGGGTCATTGGATTCAAGAGGAGTGCTAGATCAGTCCGAGCTGTCAAGGATGGGAGATCTCGTTTTGGTGGACTACCTCATGTATTTGATGAGTATCCGGAGGTGTTTCTATATTTTTTTTCATGTTTTGCTTCAGAGAAAGATTTGGAGTTCTCGATTGATTTGGCACTTGGAACTCAACTAATATTTATTCCCTTATATCACATGGATCCCACCGAGATGAGGGAATTAATCATACAACTGGACCACATAGAATCCAAAGGATCCATTTTCTCAAGTGTCTCACCTTGGGCCACTCCTATGTTGTTCTTGAAAATGGTTGATGGATCACTCAAGTAGTGAATTGACTATTAGAAGTTAAATAACGTAACAATCATGAAAAAATATACTTTTCCTAGAATTGATGACTTATTCGATCAGTTTATGGGGGAATGAGGTTCTAAAAAATTGACTTTTGTTCGAGATACCATCAACTCATAGTTAAAGAGACCTATATCCTGAAGGCAGCCTTCCAAAGTTGGTGCAGCTACTTTGAGTATTTGGTCAGGCCCTTTGGATTGACCAATGATCTAGTGGTCGTTATGGCACTAACAAATAGGGTGTTACACTGGTACCTTGATTCCTTTGTTGTGGTGTTCGTGGATGACATTCTATTGTATTATAGATTTGTGTAAGAATGTGAACATCACTTGAGGATTGTTTTGGGAACATTACAAGATCACCTCTTCTAGGAAAAGTTGTCAATGTGAACTTTCTTGATCAGGGAAGTAAAATTTATAGGGCATGTGATGTTAGGATTGGGGGTCCTAGTTGAACTGAGATGATCAGTGTGGTAATTTCATTGCAGAAACTGAAGAATGTATTTTAGTTCCAGATTTTCGCCAGCATGGCTGGTTATTACAAGTGGTTTGTTCATGATTTCTCTCAGCTCTCTTCACCAATGATCTCGATCACCAATAAGAGGGTTAAGTTTGTTTGGGCCCCATAATGTCATGCATACTTCGAAGAGATGAAGTGGAGGTTGAATACCTCACCCATTCTAATTTATCTAGAGTATTTAAAGGGGAATTCGGTGTATTGTTACACTTTAGGTATGGGTCTTGGGTGCATTCTTATGTAAGGTGATCATGTGGTGGCGTATGGCTCTCATCAAATCTGACCACAAAAAATAATTACTCAGCCCATGACTTGGAGTTAGCAGTAGTAAGGAATTCTTTGAAAACATGGAGCCACTACCTCTTTGGGGAGAAGTTCATGGTATACTCTAATCAGAAATGCATGACATGTATTTTCAAGAAGAATGACCTAAACATGTGGAAACGTCGTTGGATCGAGTAATTTTAGGGGCTAGACATTGACAATATCTATATCACAGGAATGGGTAATGTAGTGTCCAATTCCTTGAGAAAGAAGAGTTCCAGTGTCAGTTATTAGGATGTCCAGTGATGAGTGGACTTTTATGGGGCTCTTTGCTCATATGTATGTGGAGGCAAAGGAGAAAAATGGGTGGTTCGTTCTTGTGGAGCGTTCAGTTGACTGCTTATCCCTTGTAGATGATCCAATGAGAACAACCTAGTTATGATGTTTTTCAGCGGTCAATGTAGATTCTTTTATGGTGGGGAGACATCCTATGATTGGTAATTATATCTTGTGGGAATCATGTGCTTCATACTCTAGTTAGTAGTGATGTTATCTGTGCAGAAGGTGGTGATGGAGGATAGCCACCAGTCTTAGTGGGTTGTCCCTCAAGGCACCACCAAGATGTATTAGGATGTGCATCAACATTTTTTGTGGCCAAGTATGTGATAATACATCGGGTACATTGTGTAGAGATGATACACATACCATCAAAAAAAGAATAGAATCAGAGGTCGTCTGGCTTTCTATAGCCATTACCCATTCCAATATGGAAATGGGATGATGTCACTATAGACTTCTTGGTTGGGATTTCTCGTACCCCTCTAGGTAAGATTGATTTTTTTTTGTTATTTCTCATCTAACCAAATTATCCCACTTCATTCAGATCAAATATATAACAAAGGTGGATGATTTGGGCCATTTGTATCTTTAAGAGGTGGTGAGACTCCATGGTGTTCCATCAGAAGTTGTCTTAGATATAAATCCCCACATCACTTCTTGAGTTTGGGAGGGGCTTTATAAGGCCTTGGGTTCACAAACTATGATGATCACGACATACCACCCTTAGATGGATGGTCATAAAGAGAGGGCGAATTAGATTTTGTCAGATATGATTTTTCCATGTGTCCTAGACATTAGAGGTTCCTAGGATAGCCATTTGGTATTGGTTGGGTTGTATTATAATAATAGTAACTAATCATCGGTTCTAATGTCCCCTTTTCAGCAGCACTATTATTGGCCTAACAGCCCCCCCCCCCCCCCTATGTTGGGATGAGGTACATGAGACCTCACTAATGGGGTGGAGATTGGTATGACAAATTCCTGAGAGGGTCAAATTGATCAGGCAATTCTTATTGACAGCTCAGAGTTGTCGTAAATCATATGCTGACAAGATGCGCCGAGACTTTGAGTTTTCTATGGGTGAAATGGTATTCTTGAATGTGGACACTCGTCTAGGCCAACATTAATTAGGGAAAAAAGGGATGTTGACAGCACGGTATGTCATACCTTTTACGATCACTGAGAATATTGGCATGGTGGAATACAAGTTGGCCCTACCTTCTCAATTGACATCCATCGACAATGTCTTCCATGACTCCCAGTTGAAGAAATACAACCCATATCCATCCCATGTACTGAATTTCGAGGAGTGGGATAAAGAGCCTGATTTATCTATTGTTTAGAGGACAATGTAAAGAGTATAATTTGAAGAAAAGCTTCTTTGGGGAAATTCTATTCCATTTTTTTCAGGTTCTTTAGCATAATGAGAATGTTACACATAAGACATAGGAGTGGAAGTCATGGGTTGAGGAAGAGTACCCATTCTTATTTTCTGATCAAGCTTTACGTTAACATTATGAGATGTAATTTTTTCATGGTGGGAAGAATTGTGACATTCATATCTTATTTTAAATGTAATTTTCATTTAATTTCAAATATTTCTTTGTTTGGGAGGTTTCCCATTAATTTTTGTGGAAGTTGTGCATTTTCGAAATTTGTACCAAACTGTGAGCTGATTTTCAGATTTAAAAATAATATTTTTTCCCTTTATAACTCATTTATTTTTCAAAATTTATCTTCCATTGGAATTTTTAAATGGCCTAACTAGTCCTACTAAAACCAATATTTCAATTGGGCAACGTAGGAATATATAATAATGGTGGATATCAGTTTTTATTTAAATAATTGGGCTCGATTGGAGGCTTGTTTCCAGTTTAAAAAAAATTGTTAATTTAATAACATTGTATATTTGTATTATTTTTCTATGATTAAAAGTCTCATCCATGCCCAATGAACCTAGCCGCACACCCATTATCTTTATCCCTTGTTTGGAGATCGTACGCATCCTGAACTAGGGAAGAACATCAGAGGATTTCCCAAATCATCTAGATTTGAAGAGGTAACTACGTTCCTCCCTAACTATTTAAATTCATACTCTTTTCCCACATTCTATTTCCTACATGACCTTATCATTTTTCTTCGAACCTCAATTTTTTTTTTATTATTTGAAAATTATGCTACTAGTGTAATTGGGGTGATTTCTTCAAGATTCCTCAAGTGAGTGGGTCTCCATCATTTTTCTTTCAATTTTCATAAAGATTCATTCGATTTTCTTAGGTTTTATTCCCTTATCCTTGAGGTTACTAATTTCTACAAACTTTTGTTTTGAACCTAAGTTTTTATTATGTATTTTTTGGTCTATTATTTTGGTTTTAGGCTTGATATAAGTCCCTTGTGGTGCGGCGGTGGTGTTGTTTGATTTTCACACAATGATTCAAGGGCTTTCATTATTTTGGTAGGTGACTAAATTTTGTATGAAATATTTGTGAAATAGACTTTTTATGATATTTTCATGTCTATTAAATGTGATTATTACTAAAAAAATTGGTTTTAATAGGGTTTGTAATGGAAGTGAATTTTAAGTCCCAATTTTAGGTGAAATTGGGGTTTTGTTCACAAAAATATTTTATTGGTTCTTTTGTAGCTATAATCTAATTACCAAGTTGATTTAATTGATATTTATTAAGGATGAAAATAATTTTTTGAATATTTATCCTCTTTTTTTGTTCATGTGATGGTTTGTTTGAATGGTTTTTGTGATGCCAATGGAATTTAAGTGACATTTTTGTGTGAAAATGGGGGGTTTTTGAAAGATATAACTTCTTAGTTCATATGATGATGGCCCATAACAGAAATTTTGGTTTCATTGAAGAGTATTAAACATAAATATTTGTTTTGGGGAATTATAGGTGTGCACATTTTGTGAAAAGTAGACATTTCAATGAGTTTTGGGTGCAAAACAATGTCAGATTTTGAGAAGTTGTTCCATTGAAAATCAAAATGCTTTGTTGTGTGTTTTAAGTGGTATAAAATGTGCATAGATAAAATATTGTTTATATATGACAATTAGTGGTGTTTTTATATGCAATATAAATTCTTCTACTTACTGGAATAGTTTGAGCACAAAAGGGAAATCCCAAGTTCCTAGGTGGGTGGATATATACTAGTACGACAAGTGAACCGGATGGGTTTTGTCCCTATTTCACTGAGAAAATGGATAACAAAAACAAGAACTAAAATATGTATATGATGTTTGGGGACGAATAGGTTTTGTTTTTGATCACTGCTTGTGGATTGTGCATAATAATGGATTGTGAATTTGATACTTTACACCGAGGTATGAGGTATATAGGGCCTGAAACAATATAGGATCATAGGGGTGTTCCGCGGTTTAGGTTCACTTATTATTTGTGGTATTTAACATTGTATTATGGTGTGTTTGGATTTACATTAAAGTATATCACATGTCATGTTTAATTGTGTTGAAATTCTTAATTTTTTAGTTTAAAAACAATTTTCAATTGAACGTTGCATTTCAGGGAAATTATCACCACTCTTCTATACATATTAAATGACAACCTTTTTCACCATGTATTGCATAGATTTGGAATATTTTTGTGGTATCCTATTGGTAATAGTATAAAACCAAAATTACACCCATTTTGTGGATGTAGACATTATTATATTTGAATCTGGTAAAGGAAAAGACTCTGGTGAAGGTGGTTCAAGTTGTTGTACCCCTCTTGCAGTGGAATGTTGTGGAGATGGCTAGGGGGTGATGACCCCTTGTTTTGTGGAGTCTTTGAGGATGTATTTATTATCTATTTAATTGTATTTGGACCAATTCTATTTTATTTAAATACATATATTCAAATATTATTTTGTGAAAAATTGTTTGGCATGAAAATTTCAGATTCTTATTAGTGGTGGTTTTTTTATGGTTTACGCTTTCATACTCGGATAAATCATTCCCAAAACAAATTTATTGATACCCAAGAACTTATTCCAGAACATGAGGATTAAGAAAACCCTGGGGGACTTTTCAAGGGTAGGATTTGATGCAGGTATTAGTGGCTACTATATCTTTTTCGTGACATAATGAGTAACTGAGTACACATGTTATCACAATATATATTAAATAAAATACATTACTTACATTAATACAATATAAATCAATACTAAATAAATAAAAAGTCATTTAACCCAAACAAGAGTCCCGACATAGTTCTTGCCTCCCCGGATCTAAAACACCGACCCCTGCACATCCAAAGGCCAAGTCCTTGTCCTAATCCCTGACCATAAAACTGGTAACATCTACTCAAGTTCCCAAGTTCTATGGTATCATGAGAGGTTTGTGAGTACAACTCCATAGTCATCCACAAATTGTGTTTAAGGCATTAACCAGTCATTGAAATGGTTTATGTAGGTACACGTGAATAATTTAAAATGTAAAAAGGAAAACATTTAAGTAACTATGTAAAAACCATTTACACATTACGTTCTCTATAATCAACCAACTAAAAAAACAGAATTAAGTCCACACTAGTAGTCTAATAAAATGAATAGTAGGTGAAACACACACTTAACAATAATGGATTTAACTAATAAAAACTCAGAAAACACCGAATAGTTACAATATTCATTTAATCCGAATTCATCATTCTTACCATTTCAACAATTATAATATTTTAATTAAAAAATTCATCTTCATCTCATGTTCTATGCATTCTAATTTTAATTAATTAACACAGTTCCTTAGTCGATAAATTACCATGAATAAGGGATTTAGTTATGTTCCATATCTAAATTTGGGTAATTAGATCACAAAAAATACCTCAAACTCACCTGGGAGCCTCAGTATAGGTGGGCTCATTGAATAAAACCATTAGGGGAATAGATCTTCTATCCCCTTTCATAACCTGTGAATTTTGGGGTTGAGTTTAGAGCCTATTTGTAACCCAACCTATGGAGATATAACCTCATGTTAATACTCCATATTACCATGACATGTGCATATGATAATTTAACCATACACCACACACACACACCAGATCACAACTTAATATGTCTGATAATAATAGAAATCGTAATCTATAACAATCAACAAATGAATTAATATTATTCTATACCTAATTAATAAATTTTAAATTTATATCACATATCTTTTAATCCCAATTCCGATTTCATATGCATAAACTCATTATGTATATTCACTACTCCCCATTCATTAACCCATTTAACATATTAAATAGTGTGTTTATGTTAATTCACTTAACCCATTCATCATTTAAAATGTATTAACCTCTTATTCATTTCATTTACAAATCACAATCCTTTGGGAACATTAAAATTAATGTCATTTAACCCATTTTCACATCAATTAAAACACACATTATTCTATATCATCATCTATGAGCATTCATCATGTAATTCATTAAAAATCATACCAACCAGCCAATGCAATTTTGATGGGGTTTATCTCACTAACCATTACAACCCTTCAATACCTATGGTCTCACCATACATTTTTTTTACTAAATCATGAAAATAAATAAAATTCAAATTACTTATATGAATTTATTTTAAACCACACGTTAAACATAATTCATTCTCATTGAATACTAAAATATTCCCCAAGGCTTTCATTTCAACTTTCAACCATTCAAACATTCATTAAGATTGTTAAGAATGAAGGGGAAGACACCCACATTTCAAATCATCATTCAAATTTTATTAATAAATCCATGTTTCAAATCGTTCATGTTCAACACCTCTTTTCAAAATGATCCTCACATTGCAGTGTAGATTTCATCATTAAACACCAAGGTCGAGTCAAATCAAAAAAAAATATTTTTTAAAACTGTTTAAATTCCCATTAGAAGATGAATAAATCTATGAAACAGTCAAACCAATTACAATTTTTATCTATGTCTTGGTAGCTAATTATAATCCAAAACAATAATTGTCGAATTTACCTTATATCAATTCTTTCTAACTTATTTTACCATTTCAAGGGTTCAGTACACATCCTGGGTAGCCCTAGGTTGAGTCTCATGTCATCAAAGAACACTGTGGGATAATTGAATGATTTAAAACCAAAATAAAAGGTCAATTATCTTCTTGTAGTGAAGGAAAAACAAGAAAAACAATGAAACACATTAATTCTTCCACATACACATATAAGATATCAATAATATTATTTAACGCTCGAGGACCACCTACCTAATAATAAGAGATGATTACTAGACCAAAATCATACCTTGATTCTAAATCAAACACCCATTTAAAGTACAAACATATAATATACTATAAAAATGATGGTTATATGGATTTAGAAGAAGAAGACATATTCCTCAATCCCTTATCGAGAAAATTGAGCAATGAGATGTGTTATACTGACTCAGATCTTTGATTCTCTCGAAAAGCACTCGAAATTCCCATGAATTGATGGAGAATAATCCATGGAGGGATAGGGGTATACTGGTTCATCCCTGATGGTACATGGGGTCAAATGGGGGTAATAATTAGGGGATAAAAATATATTTTTTTATGGGAAAAAAGAATTCCCCACTTTTGAAAGGCCACATGGTTTGACTGCATGGTTTCCAAACCATGTTCTAATCATGTACCTCTTTCTTTCAATGAGGATCTATCCCACATGGTTTTATGGGGGAACCTACAGAGTTTGAATAAAAAATTATGTAATTGTTCTCTATCTGTCCATTCAAAAGGAATCTCATGTTGCACAGTTTCCTAGGCCAGACACATAGTTTACTTGACAAGTGCACTATGTACCGTGGGACACAATTCTTCAGTTTTTTTGTTCCACACCCCCATTACACTCTCATAACTACTCATGAACTCTTAAATAACTTCCTTAACCATTAAAGTGAGTTTAAAAAAATCTACAAGATGTACCTTTACAAAAGATTATTATCTTATAACCTCCCCAAATTCTAATGACAAGCCCTCAAGCCTCTCTTATATGAAATCTTGAAACCTCAAGAGAAACATTTTTATGCCATAGACCCACTAATAATCCTTTAACCACTGATTTTTTCATTGACTTGAACATGAAATTACAATGACCAAACATAGAAAACAGTCCTACCCCATGAAAATTTTCCTCACCATGTTCCATGATCACAACACGTTTTTTCATGAAGACGAATCCACCTCAACCCATCACTATAACTCCTATTACAAGATAAAGGTTCATATAATTCCACTAGAAAATTGCATAGAAGGACACTGGTTATGAATTATATTGCCTCATAGGGAAAAAATGAAACACACTGGGTCCCATCCTCTCTACATCCAATGGTTGAAATCCCTTTTCACCAACTCACTCAGATCCTTTAAAGGATTTTAAAGTGATCAATGTCTGACATCACTGGGAAAAAAGTCCTATGGTTTTTAGAACATCTCATGACCTACCCCGATATGCAACTGAAGTCCAAATGGCCTCGGTTCATTTCAGACATAATGAAAAAATAAATTAATCATTCTCTTTATTTAAAGGCACTCCATTGGTAAATATTTGAGCTAGAAATCATCACATACATTGCTTCCCCAATATGACCCCTAACTAATTCCATTCAACTAGAACTTCCAGTTACATCACTAACCAACAAATTTATTGCAATGGTGCATTCCATTATATGTTTAAACCAACCACCACCCATTTTTATGGTATTGATGAATTCCATTAAAAAAATAATAACAATAATAAGACCTCAACTCAGCCTTCACTACTTACCCAATGCATTTTCAAACTTAGCACCCCATACATCCACAAGGACACCATCCGAAAGTAATATTCATCCATTCCATCAATACCGTCTAGATTAAACACCTCTGATTCCCATACCCATCAAGGTTAAATTGGTTCTTCCTCAAAGCCCATTTCCATTTAAAATTTACACTTATCCTTAAATCATTAACCAAAGGTGTCTTACATGCCACCACATATATTTCTCATTTCTATATTAAGTCGGGATATCCCCGGTCGACTCACTCCATTGATTCACAACTTCTATTATAGGTATCTCACCACTTTAGTAAGAAATAACTCATTTCTGACATAAAAAATACCACCATCATCTAAAAAAACTTCTGAATTTATTTCCTGACACCTTTTTAAACTCGACATTCACAATATTCATTACTCTTTAATCCATTACCAATCTATATAGTACCACTAAACATATATACGATGCATCCAAACCAATTACAATTTGAACTAGCATAATCCATAAGCCATCGATCATCTCAATCGACCATCATATCCATCCCAAATATGGGTTTCTCCCTAGAGGCCCAAACATACTCAACACATGTTTCCCATTGGCAAATCAATTCCACCACATCAACATCATAGTTGTCTCTGCCCATCCATGACTTTACATTACACTCACTGCATTAGTAGTATAATTTTCAACACATTCCCCAGAAAATTTATACTTTTGTGACTCACACTCAAACACAATTTGAAACCCAAAATTTGTACATGGCCTCAAAATATCCACAATAATTACTACACAACATGACCCTATACATATTCTTAGCTTTAGAGAATGAAACCCATTTCATTTTTTGATCAATGATCCATCCCAATGACCACCATTATACCTATCCTATTTCATTATCCACCATTATACGACTCCCACACACATTTTAATCCTCAAGTGTATCTTCAAAGAGGATCCATTTCCATCCAAAACACCGTCAATACTCAAGGTATAAATCCAGAGACTTCTCAATGCATGCAGAATGATGTGCTGATTTTGCACATGATCATCACTGATTAATGTTAACTAAGAATTTGTCGAAGAATAACACCACAACTATCCACAACTATCATTTCCTATTACCAAGAGTATAATTCAAACATCCAAAGGTATCAATATTCCCTTCCATTATATGTCTTAACAACACCAAAACAACTCAAATAGAATGGAATTTCTAACCAAAAAACTACCACCACACGAGCCACTGTCAAGTGTTCGTGGCCCAACATTATTTTTTGGAACCATTATTATTACTCCACTAAAGTTATTCTTTCAAAAACCTAATGTACAAAACAGATACGCAATGATGTATTCCAGGAATACAAACTAATGGGTTTCTCACACTACTAGGGCCTCCCCACATTGATTACATATGAAACACTGGTGCATACAGTCAACTACCCTAGGAAAATTTCCAAATAGAATCGTGAATTCCTAACACATTCACATTACACATTACTCACCAAATCCATCAAGGTCCCGCAATATCATATAACCACACACAAAAAGTCTGACTCAAGATCACATGGACAATACATCAGAAAAACAAACCCTAAAATGTAAAACATGAGATTTTTATGAGAAATATTTTGTTTTTATGTTATATACATCATCAGAGGAATCTTTCACTACACACAACACTATCTTGACTTGATTTACACGCAATCACGGCCTTCCTCAATAGCTTGCGTTGTATGGAATACCTAGTTTCACTAAACAATGATATGCTATTATAATATTATTAAAACTAGACGTTATTAATAGTAATACCCACTTTTAGAAATTTTATAAATTTTATTTTTAAAAATGGACTTCATTTTTGGATCTGGAATATCAAAATTAGCCTAGGTTGAAAATTTGGTATTTTTCTGAAAACATTCAATTTTTGATGAATAGTGAAAACACTAGGTAACTATTTAAAAACCAAATTTTTATTTAAATAATTATTTATTTTATTTAAATTTATTTTAGTTTAAAATTGATATATAATACCTATATAAGTTTAATTTAATTCATTGGAGTTATTTTATAATAATTTTAGATATATAAAAATTTTATTGAACTTTTCACCGTCTTTTACCCACCTCCTAGGAGAATTTGCAAATTTACATAAAACATAATTTTACCACTTTTATTAGTGGAATTTCAAAAATTAGAGAGACATGGTTAATATCAAGGATTAAAATGTGGTTCAATAAGATAAAAATAATTATTAGTGGATAGTAAATGTTTACTTTTTTTACCACGGTTAAAAGTAAATAGGGTAATTAAGGGGAAAAATGATATTATCATTACCCTAACACATATCTTGATTCTATTGGATAAGTATAATTTGACCAAAAACAACCTAACGAATAAAATATGACCATTTAGGTCCACTTGGATTAGATTAGGATATTTATTATTATTTTATTTAAAGAAGAGTTAAAATAGTTAAAATTAAAGTTTAATAAAAAAACATTTTTACTAAAGGGTTATAAATAAAATAATTTCGACTATAAATATTCATTAGAACGATAAAACGATTTCCTACGTAATGGTATTTTATTTTTAATTTTTAGACATTAAATAAGTTAATTTATTATTGACACAATAATGATGCAGTAATTACGATATTAATGAAATATTAACATAATTGATGTTCTAAATACCCAAATAAATGTAATTTGATACTTTTTATGAATTAAACTAATTTTATAGGTTAATATGACATGTTATTATTGATTTAATTAAATTTATTTGAAATAACAATTCTATTATGATTTTCTCAAAAATCAATTACCAAATAGTGTCAAAATTGACATAAAATAGTTTTTAAAACAAATATTATATTGTTAATTGTTATTTTATTCCTAAAAATATAAGGTTCTGAAAAATTACTTATATAAGGTTAAATATATTAATAATAAACAACTAGGGGTTCGTTTGTCTTGCTATATTATGTTTATTAACCTTATAGTGTAAGAAAACAAGGAGACACGGTAAAAGTGAAATTATTTAACTTAAAGTTAAATCTAAATGATAAGGTTAAAATAGAAACATAAACTTTTATAAATTATATTGGATGAGAGGATTTTGACCCATTTCCAACTTATCTTCAATATAAATAAATTTTGAGATATTAAAAACCAAATATGACTTTATAATAAAATAATATTTTTAGTTTTTCCAAAGGTGCCCCTCTCCTCTCTTATAAAAGGGCACCTCCTCCCTATCCTCCTCGCACAACATTGGGCCATCAAGATCGTCCAAAACCTGAAAATCTCTCTTCTCCACTTCTCTAGAATCATCTTATAGGTCCTGGTCTTCTTCAAAGAGCAACCCTAGTTCCCTAAGAAGATGTTAAGAAGAGGCGCGCCAAAGAAGAGGTAATATTCATTATCGATCCTTTCCAATTTCATTCTTCTTCAAATTATTATTCTTTAGTTGTTTCATTATAAAGTAATAAAATTAGTATTACTTATATACTTATATTTTATTATAAATATAAAAAAACCCCATTTCACCTTCTATCCATCCTACAGAAAACGAAATCACCGCGCGTGCATACATACGAAATACTGTCTCCATGCCGTGGTGTAATCTGTTTTCCACCACCACTTTACTTGGATGGGTATAATGGTGTAAATAATAACTATATATTATTTTTGAAAAGAAATATTGATTCTGAAATATTATACATACACTTCAATACAATTCCACGACCATAGAAACAATATCATCGCTTGTGCGTAAGTACGGCCGACCGTCTCCACAATGTGATGTGACTCGTTCTACATGATATTCATTGCATAATGATTATATAAATGAATTGAATAAATAAATATGATATATATTACAAAAATACCATTCTGGAAATGAGGTATCTATAACCTAAAAATAAGAATAAGAATTTATTCTACAAAACATGCATAAGAACAAAAAAGTAATAAACACCCGAATAACAAGTAGCAATTAAATATTAATAATATAGAGATAAGAATGTAAGAATATGACCATATATGATATCATAACAATTTGTATGAATCTTTAATAAGTAAATGAATTTATCTAAATCATTATACAGGAGGTTAGAACACGTACAAAGAAAATCAGACCTAAGGTAAGGGAAAATCTCACAATCTCATTTTTATCCGATATTGATTATACTTTGGTATTTACTGGGGTGTATTTATCAACCAAATCCTTGTTTCCTCAATATTTATTATTAAATATATCCTCCTACAATTTTTTAAATCCAATTTTACCTATTGGTGAGTTTATTTTAAAAGATATGGATGAAATCTTTTGTCGTTCTTAGTACGACGTACTTTTTGACTTTTCTGGCCAAAGTACGAGAAGAATGTTTTTTTTTAACTTAAACGGCATGAATATATTTTTATTATTTCAGAGAAAATTATTTACATGATTCTTCATTTACAAGTTTTCATTTTTATTTTTAATCATCTTCTTTTAGTTTAAAATTGTATTACATTTTAAGAAAGGAAAAATGTTTTTCAAGTAGAAATGATATTTTCCTCAAGAATGGAGTTCAAGCATTTTATCAAAATTATTTTCCATATAAGATAATATAAGGTTCTGTTTCTATCCCTATTTTTACCTCTATTTTATTATGTTATGATGGAATTATTTTTATGATGTCTTTTTATCTTATATGGATTATGTTATGATGGTATGACGTTTAAGAATCCCATTTTTATTTCATAGGTTTTGCTATGATGTATGATTTAGGATCTTTTGGAACAAATAAGAATGGTATCATTATTGGATGGGTGGGACCTATATCTCCATCCAATTTATTGGGTAAATATTCATATCTCATGAGATATACATGGCTGTAACGGCAGGTTAATCCAGTTCTGTGATACCGGACTGAAACGAGGAGTGAAATCGGTTCAGAAATGGACTTTGTCCTCTAAGATAGTAATGGAAATGAGTCTTGACTACTAAAAAATGATTCTCTATGATTATGTGTGCATTTCAAAAAAAATCATATTTTAAGTTATGATTATTTGGGATTACATTTCACCACTATGATTTATCACTTGTTATGATATTATGATCTCTTTTGCAAGTTAAGATTTTCAAAATTCTATGTTCTTATGAATATGATATTTCCTTTGTTTACCCTTACTGAGCATTTGATATCACCCATTTATATGTTTTCTTTCCCAGTCCAGGAATAATTTTATTAAGTAGGATATGCCAAAAGGGACTCTAGATATGATAAAATAAATGGGAGACAATGTAGATGATTTATGAACCAGTTGTTTATATTTCCCAGTTTCTAAAGACACTATACATATATAGTCCTTTCATGGTTTTGTTATATGTTGTAATAAGTATGGTTCAATTCTGAAGTGATAATAATGTATATAAAGTGTGGAATGTTATAGTTGGTATCAGAGGAAAGTTATAGTCAACCGTAGGAAACTAGGATGTGAAAACCTTAGTAAGAACCCTAAGGATATATCTAAGCATAGAACACAATCATAGTGTTTTAGAAATGGCCATGAATAACCTAGGATTAGACCATAAGTATAAAATTTTATTCTTCATTATGTGGTTTTCCTATTATAAATAGTGTTGCTCACACTATTCTTCTTGGTTTTAGTCAATGTCTGGAACCCAAAGGAACCGTGTTAATGCGGAATGCGACGGGCAATGCAATGATTGTCCCCGTGACCAACCAAAGGTTAAGGGAGTTGGAATGAAAAATCTTGTAGCCATTCTCACACAACTTTCTCAAGCTATGAATCTTGTAGAACATCCAAATGAGCAAAGGAAGAAGAAACATTCTGTTCAATCCTTCATGAGGTAGCGTCCACCCTCATTCAGTGGGTATAATGATCCATTAGTTTCTAAACAATGGATCATTTCTACTGAAAAGATATTTTCAGTTCTTCAATGTTCTCAACATTATATAGTCATCTTATAAGTGTATCGTTTAGAAGGTGATGATGATCAATGGTGGAATGTTATCAAGAATATGAGGCAAAGAGATGAAATTGGGTCCATTGAATCAGAAGAGTTAATGAACTTATTTTTCAATATGTACTTCCCTCATATTATTTGAACAAAGATGGAGATGAAGTTTCTTGAACTGAAGAAAAATTATGAGGAATCTGTCGGTACCTACGAAGCAAATTTTATGAGACTTTCAAGGTATGCTTATGGAATTGTTATCCAACCTGAGAGTAAGATAGATCGATTCTTTAGTGGCTTAAAACCAAGTCTTTGAAGGGAATTATCGATAAGGGACATCAATAGCTATGAGGAAATCGTTCGATGTGCTCTCAAGTTTGAGATGGAGATTGGAGTAACCCATCAGTCACATCCATTTGATAAGAAGAGGAATATAGAAATCAAAGGAAAATATAAAGAGCACACTGAAAAGAAGATGAGTTTTCCTTTATTCTCAATGTGTGGAAAGAAACATGAAGGGATTTTTCTTAAAGGGACAAGTATATGTTTCAAATGTGGAAAGGAAGGTCATCGGGCATTTGAATGCCGCAATGATGGGAAGATGATGTATAGTGATGCGAATAAAGAAAAGGCTACAAAGAGTTCACCTCCTACACTTCAATGTTACAAGTTCAAAGAAATGGGGCATTATCATAATAAATTCCCTAATCCAAGGGTTTTTGATGATGATCGACGTCAAAAAACTCTTAAGGCTAAAGACAAAGTAAAGTCACATGAGATTTCTATCAGTGATGTGGATTATGATAAAAAAGTGGTGAAAGGTACACATACCATCCACTCTAAAGCAGCAAATGTTTTATTTGATTCTGGATCCACCCACTCTTTTATTTCTGAATAATTTTCTATGGGTGTCACCATATTACCTAAACAATTAGATGTTGAGTTAGCTGTGACAACACCTAATGGCACAACAGTCGCATCAAAATTTTATAATTCTTCTCCAATTGTCATTTGTGGGAAAGTGCTTCCTAAAAATCTTGTGATCCTTCCTATAGTGTAATTTGTTGTCATTCTTGGAATGGATTGGCTTTCTTTATATGGATCTCATATCAATTTACAAACAAGGTAAGTCACATTTCATATTCCAGATCAATCTATGATCGTCTATCGATGCAGGGATGAACATAACATTCCAGTGGAAATTTCTTCCATATTATGGGTCTTGATTCCACTAAATGAAGATTATTAATCTCAAATGGTCGGAGAGAAACTCACGATTAAGAATAAACCTATAGTATGGGAGTTTGATGATGAATTTCTGGAGGAATTGCCTTGTCTTCCACTAAATCGTGATGTTGAGATTTCAATAGAACTTATACTGGGTGCTATGCCCATTTCAAAGACACCTTATAGAATAGACCCAATTGAGTTGTAGGAATTGAAGAATAACTCCAAGAGAATCCTGATAAGGGATTCATACACCCTAGTGCATCACCTTGGGTAGCACATGTTCTGTTTGTTAAGAAGAAAGATGGATCAATGACACTCTGCATTGATTATCAAGAACTTAACAAGATCACTATCAAGAATAAATATCCTCCCCCACACATTGATGACTTATTTGACCAACTACGCGGAGCTCAATACTTTTCCAAGATTGATCTTCATTCAGGGTATCATCAATTAAGGGGCAAAAGGGAGGATATACCAAAGATGGATTTCTATACAAGGTATAGACACTATGAATTTATAGTGATGCCATTTGGTCTTATTAATTCCCCTAATATCTTCATGGATCTAATGAATAGAGTCTTTAGAGACTATCTTGATTAGTTTGTGGTAGTCTTTATAGAATATATTCTTGTCTATTCAAAGAGAAAGGAAGAACATGAAGGTCACTTGAGAATTGTATTCAATACCCTGAGAAAGGAGAATCATTATGCCAAATTTACCAAGTGTGAATTTTGTCTTCAAAAAGTTTCATTTCTGGGACACATTCTAAATAGAGGGGATATCCATGGATCCCACAAAAACATAGGTTATCGAAAGATGGTCTAGACTAACAACAGTAAGAGAGATCCGAAGTCTTCTTCGTCTGGGTGGATATTATTGACGTTTTGTGAAGGATTTTTCATGATTATCTAATCCACTCACCAGGTTTACTCGAAAAGGAGTTAGGTTTGTGTGGACGGAGGAATGTGAAGAGAATTTCAAGGAGTTGAAAAGAAGGTTATCCAGTGCACCTATGCTCACACTGCCTTGTAGTGGAGAAAGGTTTGTGATCTATAGTGATGCTTCCAAGAAGGGATTGGGGTGTGTTCTCATGCAAAATGATATGGTGATAGCTTATTCCTCATGACAGTTGAAAATCCATGAGAAAAATTACCCAACTCATGATTTGGAGTTAGCTGCGGTAAACTTTGCATTAAAAATTTGGAGGCATCATCTTTATGGAGAAAGGTGTGATATTTATACTGATCATAAAAGATTAAAGTATATTTTCACACAAAAGGAGATAAATATGTATCAAATAAGATGGTTGAGGGTGATTAAGGATTACGACTACTCAATTCATTACCACCCTAAGAAAGAAAACAAGGTGGAAGATGCATTAAGTTGACAAGACCATGCTAGTATATCCATGATGAGGATCACAAAAGATCCAATATTTATGGATTTAAAAATGATTGATATTGAAATTATAATGGAAGGGGAAAATATTATCTTTCTCAAATGAATTTTCAACCATCTATACATGTGAATATTAAAGAGGCAGAAAAAAAAGATGTAGAGTTACATAAGAAGGCGTGAAATGTTCCTGAATTCATCCTTGATTGTGATGGGATATTAAAGTTCAGAATTCGTGTTTGTGTTCCTCCCATCCCATAATTAAAGAAGGAGCTGCTGGATGAGGCTCATCGTTCTTTATTCTCTATTCATCCTAGAATCACGAAGATGTATAGGGACCTAAAAGAGTACTTCTGGTGGGATGGCATGAAAAGAGATGTTGTTTATTTTGTCTCTCAATGCTTGGTTTGTCAGCAAGTTATGAATGAGAGACAGAAGTCAAAGGGGATGTTACAACCATTACCCATACCAAAATGGGAATGGGAAAACATCACTATGGACTTTTTCACTGGACTTCTTAAAACATCCAAAGGCAATAATTCTATCTGGGTTATAGTTGATCATCTTACGAAGTCATCACACTAAATTGTTATTAGAGAGGATTTCTCTCTTGATCATATTTCCAGGATATATATAAAGGAAGTCATAAGATTGAATAGAGTACCACATTCCATTATATCTGATCGGGATCCGAAGTTTTCCTCAATGTTTTGGCGAAGTCTTCATCATACTCTAGATACAGAGTCGAGTTTCAGCACTACTTATCATCCTCCGACGGACGGTCAGTCTGAGAGGACAATACAAACTCTAGAAGATATGTTGGGATCATCCTCTATGGATTTCAAAGGTGTTTTGGATCAACACCTAACTTTGGTGGAATTTTCTTATAATAATATATTTCACTCCAGTATTCAGATGGATCCTTATGAAGCTCTCTATGGAAACAAATGCATGACTCCAACTTGTTGGGATGAAGTTGGGGAAAGAAAGCTATTAGGACCTGATCTTGTTGATGAGATGGCAGAAAAGGTCAGATCTATTCAACAACACATAACAGCATCTCAATGATGACAAAAAAGGAATGCCTATAACCGAAGAAAAAACCTAGAGTTTTAAGTGGGTGATAAATGTTCTTATAAATATCTCCTTGGAAGAGAGTAATGAGATTAAGAAAGAAGGGCGAGATTAGCCCTCGGTATATTGGTCCTTTTGAAATACTAGATCGTTTTGGGAAGGTGTCTTACCGATTTCCACTTCCACCGAATCTCTCTCAAGTTCATGATGTGATCCATGTATCTCTCCTGAGAAAGTAAATACCTGATCCTTCACATGTACTCAGCTCAGAAGTTGTTCCGCTTGAGCAAGATCATTCTTAGGAAGAATAGACGATAGAGATTCTGGATCGTAGCGAAAATGTCCTACAAAACAAGACCACTCGCTTGGTGAAAGTTTTGTGGAGGAACCACTAATTATAAAAAGCAACATGGGAACTTGAGGATATGATGAAGGAGAGGTATCCTCATCTGTTTTTTACAAAGTGATGAATTTCGAGGGCGAAATTAATTTTAAGGGGGGTAGAATGTAACACCCGAGATTTTTATGAGAAATATTTTGTTTTTATGTTATATACATCATCAAAGGAATATTTCACTACACACAAAACTAGCTTGACTTCCTTTACACGCAATCACGGCCTTCCTCGATAGCTTGTGTTGTATGCAATACCGAGTTTCACTAAACAATGATATGCTATTAAAATATTATTGAAATTAGCCATTATTAATATTAATACCCACTTTTTGAAATTTTATAAATTTTATCTTTCAAAATGGACTTCATTTTTGGATTCAGAATATCACAATTAGCCTAGGGTGAAATTTTGGTATTTTTCTAAAAACATTCAATTTTTGATGAATAGTGAAAACACTAGGTTACTATTTAAAAACTGACTTTTTATTTAAATTATTATTTCTTTTATTTAAATTTATTTTAGGTCAAAATTGATACATAATAATTATATAAGTTCAATGTAATTCATTGAAGTCATTTTATAATAATTTTAGATTTATAAAAAATTTATTGAACTTTTCACCGTCTTTTACCGACCACCTAGGAAAATTTTCAAATTTACATTAAACATAATTTTACAGCTTCTATGAGTGGAATTTAGAAAATCAGAGAGACACAGTTAATATCAAGGATTAAAATGTGGTTCAATAAGTTAAAAATAATTTTTGGTGAATAGTAACTTTTTACTTATTTTTCCACGGTTAAAAGTAAATAGGGTAATTAAGGGTAAAAATGATATTATTATTACCCTAAAACATGTCCTAATTCTATTGGATAAGTTTAATTCGACCAAAAACAACCTTATGAATATAATATGACCATTTAGGTCCACATGGATTAGATTAGGACATTTATTATTATTTTATTTAGAGAAGAGTTAAAATAGTTAAAATCAATGTTTAATAACAAAAACATTTTTAATAAAGGGTTATACATAAGCTAATTTAAACTATAAATATTCATTAGAAAGATAAAAATATTTCCTACATAATGATATTTTATTTGTAAATTTTAGACAATAAATATGTTAATTTTGTTTTACAAAATGATGATGTAGTAATTACCTTATTAATGAAATATTAACATAATTGATGTTATAAATACACAAATAAATGTAATATGAGACTTTTTATAATTTAAACTAATTTTATAGGTTAATATGACATGTTAGTAGTTATGTAAATAATATTTTTTTAACTAATAATGGTGATATGATTTTCACAAAAATAAATTACCAAATTATGTCAAAATTGACATAAAATAGTTTTTAAAACAAATATTATATTATTAATTTTTATTTTATTCCTAAAAATCTATGGTTTGGAAAAATGACTTAGATAAGGTTATATATGATAATAATATAAAACTTGGGGTTCATTTGGCTTGTTATAGTATGTTTATTAACCTTATAGTGTAAGAAAACAAGAAGTCATGGTAAAAGTAAATTTATTTACCTTAAAGTTAAATCTAAATGATAAGGTTAAAATAGAATCCTAAACTTGTATAAATTATATTGTATGAGAGTATATATACCCCTCCCCACCTTAGATTAAAAATAAATCAATTTTGAGCTATTAAAAACTGAATATGACTTTACAATAAAATAATATTTTTTGTTTTTCCAAAGGTGCCACTCTCCTACCTTATAAAAGGGAACCTCTTCCATCTCCTACTCACACCACTGTGAGACATAAAACTCTGCCAAACCCTACTAATTTATCTTCTACACTTCCCTATAAGCATCCTAGAATTCTTGGTCTTCTTAAAAGGCTAACCCTAGTGCCCTATGAAGAGGTTAAGAAGAGGCGTGTCAAAGAAGAGGTAATATCCATTACTGATCCTTTCCAATTTCATTTTTCTTAAAATTCTTCTTTTTTAGTTATTTAATTATAATGTAATTACATCAGTATTACTTATATACTGATTTGTTATTATAAATATGAAACCACCCCATTTCATCTTCTATCCATCCTATGGAAAATGAAATCACCGTGCGTGAGTACGTACGGAATACCGTCTCCACGCCATTGTGTAATCAATTTTCCACCACCAATTTACTTGGATGGGTATAATAGTTTAATTAATAAATATATATTATTATTTTAAAGTGATACTAAAATAGTATACATGCACTTCAATATAATCCCACGATCATTGGAATGATATCATTGTTCGTGCGTGCGTACGGCCTACCGTCTCCACGATGTGATTCGACTCATTCTACATGATCATCATAGCATAATGATTATATAAATGAATTGAATGAATACATATGATGTATATTACACAAATACCATTCTTGAATTGAGGTACTTATAACCTAAAAAGAAGAATAAGAATTTATTCTACAAAACACGCATAAGAACAAAAAGCAATAAACACCCAAATAACAAGTAGCAATTAAATATTACTAAAAAGAAGCAAAGAATCTAAGAATATGTCCATATATGATATCATAAATATGGGTATGATTTTGGAATAATTTAATGACATTATTTAAATCATTATACAGGATCATCGGACACGTACGATGCAAATCGGTCCTAAGGTAAGGGAAAATATCACAATCTCATTTTTATCCGAGATTGTTTATAATTTGGTATTTACTAGGGTGTATTTATCATCCACATCCATGTTTATTCAATATGTAATATTACTTATATCCTCCTACAATTGTTTAAATCCAATTTTAACCATTGATGAGATTTTAGTAATAATATTAAAGGAATATTTTGTCGTTTTTAGTACAAGGTACTTTTTGACTTTTTCGACCAAAGTACGAGAAGAATGTTTTTTTAACTTATACGTCATGAATGGATTTTTATTATTTCAGATAACATTATTCCCATAAAGATTCCTTTACATGTTATCAAGTTTATTTTTAATCAAATTTTTTTAGTTAATAATTGTATGACATTTTATGAAAGGAAAAATGATTTTGAAGTAGAAAGGATATTTTCCTCAAGAATGGAGTTCAAACATTTTATCAAAATTATATTCCATCTGAGATAATATTGGGTTCTGTTTCTCTATCTATTTTTACATTGATTTGATTATATTATGATGGAATTATTTTCAATGATATCCTTTTATCTTATATGGATTATTTTATGATGGTATGACGTTTAAGAATCCCATTTTTATTACATGGGTTATGCTGTGATGTATGATTTATGATCTTGTGGCACACATAAGAATGGTGTCATTATGAGATGGGTGGGACCTATATCTCCCTCCAATGCATTGGATAAAGATTCATATCTCATGAGATATACATGGATGGAACAATAGGTTAATCATGTTCAGTGATACATGACTGAGACGTGGAGTGAACTCGGTTCAGAAATGGACTTTGTCCGCTAAGATAGTCTTGGCAATGAGTCTTGACTACTAAGAATTGATTCTCTATGATTATGTTTTAATGACACAAATTCTCATGTTTTAAATTATGATTATATGGGATTACATTTCACCACTATGATTTATCCCATGTTATTATATTATGATCTCTTTTACAGGTTATGATTTTCAAAATGCTATGTTCTTATGAATATGATATTTACTTTCTTTACCCTTACTGAGAATTTGAGCTCACCTTTTGGTATATTTTCTTTCCCCAAGTCAAGAATAAGGTTATTAAGTTGGATATGCCAAAAAGGACTCTAGATATGATAAAATAAAAGAGAGACAATGTAGATGATTTATGATCCAATAGTTTATGTTTCCCAGTTTCTTAAGACACTATACCTACACGGTCCTTTCATGGTTTTGTTATATGTTATAATAAGTTTGCTTTAATTCTGAAGTGATAACAATGTATGTAATGTATGGGTTGTTATATAAAATTTGCTCACACAACTGATAGTTCCACCATAACCATGAACTTCATCAAAAGAAAGGAATTCTCAACATCTAATCAAAAAAAAAAAACTCCCTCAATCGCAGAACAGTGTGACTATCATTATCTCAGGTGTCCTCCAGAATACAAGTGCCCACCCAGTCTTTAATCACTATTTCACTATCCACACCAAATCAACATTTCATTCGACATATATTTCTATATAATTCACTGGTTTAGGTCTCCAAATGATCATTCCCTTCAAAACCTCCCTTACAACCAAATGCAAGAATCCAAATTCTCCCATCATGAGTGTCCAAGCCATGACCATTCAATTTTACCAAAACTCGATGCTACACACCATGCGTCATGTTCTCCTCTGAAACACCCAACTGTGACTCACATTCTAGTCACATGAAATAATTGAGAAAACTTTCCAAAGGATAACCTGTATTTATCCTTAATTTAAGATCAGATCCAAATCTTTGAAAACATTTCCATATAACCGAAAAGTGAATCTCGTACTAGAAAACGCTCTCCATTTTCCCCCACTAAGGTCCAAAATGTCCACATATGCAGAACACATGAAATATCACTGACACCCTAATAGGACACTCCCACAGGTCATCCTAAAATTTTGAACGATACTAACTCCACAAACAAGGGAACTATATTTCTATAATACAAACACACCCAACCTCAATTATCTAGTTACTCAAGCCAATGATCATACCCCCATTTCAAACACACTACATATACCACACCAATAAACCATTTAATCTTGGTCCTAAACCAAATATAATTGCACATGTACACTAAAAACATGAACCAAAAACCCACTCTAGCATCCATACACAATTAAAAAGGATCACCATATTCACATTGATAGACTAAATTTAACAAAATAATGTTCACAGTCACCCCAAAGGAGTAACCATCAATATTCCATTTATCGGTACACCCAACTCAGCAATATCTAAAATCCCACATCATGGGATCTCTAATAAAGGCACTCTCTCTAACCAAACCGCCCACAAAAAGGGTCAAAAACCACCATGAGGTATTAATATAGTTGGTGTCCCTACATGATCCATTATTATCCCATTTCCTTTCTTAATTATACATTAATATTTAACCCCAAAATTTAACTTTTCAGGACCTCCCTTTTTCAAAAACCAAGAATTTACTTTTTTGAAATCAATTTTTACACCATAGTTTGTAAAAATGCAATATTTATTAAAATTTATATTTCACATGATCTTATATTTTTTAAAAATAGAATATATTCCTTAAAACCTTTTTATCCCACATTTCAACATTAAAATATTCTATTCAATTTCACTTCCACAACAATTTGGTTTAGTATCGCACCATTCACAAGATAATCATAGGAAACATATGGATTTCATACATATAATTTGTACCTATAATGATGCATGAACTCACACACCCTCTCATTCCATGTGAGGACAATAAGTAAAACACAAAAAATGAATAACATCACATCTAGGTGCCCCACTTGAGTTGAAAAAAACAATACACAATAATATCACAAGCTAAAAAACCAATTCCCACCCCAGAATCCTAGATTTTCACTCATTCATGGGGCTATAGGAACCAATGAAAAATATCATAACTAGGGAATGATAAGATTCTAGTCTCCTATCAACTATAACAATAATAAGTAAGACAAAATACCAATACTAATTCCCCTTTATAACACCCATGACCTGAAAGATACTATAACCAATTCCCTGAGCCATGTCATCATATGACCTCGGGCGCACCACACCCTATGCCAGAGGCTTCAGACTACCAATTCACGTCTAAAAAAGACACGATATACTATTCCATCTTATCATAGTGAATAAATAATAAAGGAAATAATAATAGATGAAATATTTAATAGGAACAATAAATGGACATCATACTACAAAAACCAAGATGTAACCATATACACATGCAATAAAAATATATATAGAATACACTACCTGTCCAGAAATCAAAAAAATATAAACCATGTACAATGTTATCAAAATATAATAACCTAGAAATGAGTCCCAACCTAGTCCTGACCTTTCATTCCCCAAAACATCATCCCATACACAACAAAACACCATGTACCTATCTTGAATATGTACCCAAAAATAAGTAACATCTTCGTAGGTAAACAAGTGCCATGAAATCCCTATCAGGGTATATGTTCAACTCAATAGGCCACCATCGATGGTGTCTAAGGCATTATCCAGTCTATTAAAAGGTGTATGTAGGTCACAAGTGAAACAATTAGACAAGTAAAAAATAATAATTTAAGTAATTATCTAATATACATTTAATCATAAATTTCTTTATAATCGACTAATCAAAAAACATAACTCAAGATACTATGGGAGTCTAAGCCAAGGAAGAATGAGTGACACAGACATTTAACCATACAAGATTTAACTAATCATATCTCATTACGTACCCTATAATTATAGTATTTATTTAATCCATCTTCATCTTTATTAAAATTTCATCATTTTTATTGTCTTCATTACTAAATTCATCTCCATCTCATCTTCCATGGGTTAGGAATTTATATCATTTAAACTATATCCTATGATATTAAATTACCATGCATAAGGGATAAATTCAAGTTACCCTTCTAACTAGGGGAAACACATCTCAAAAAATACGTCACTCTCAACTTTCTGCCTTGGTCCGGGAGGTCTCTTCAAATGAAAAAATATGGGGAATAGATCCATCTTCACATTCCATAACATGTTCATATTGGGGTGGATATTAGAGCCACAATCATAATTGACAGGTGGGTATAGAACCTAAATTCAATACCTAACACTACCAAGCCATGTGCACATGCTTATTTATCTATTCACCACACACATACCATATAACATACAAACCCAACCAATAAAAATATAAATAATAATCCATAACAATCAACAAGGGAATTAATACTATGCCATAACCCATTAACAAAATTCCCAGTTAAGTCATCTAGTCATTTATACCAATTCCTATATCTTATTCCTAAACTCATTAATCATATTCACTAACCCCATACTTAATCCCATTTAACATTTTCAACAATTTACTTATGTTAACTCACTTATCACATTCATCATTTCTCATGTTCTAATTCCTTATACATTTTATGTAAAAATCACAATACATTGGGAATATTCACATTAATCGGATATAACCCATTTCAATATTATTCTAAACATCTACATAGGTTTTATATTTAACAATGAACATTCATAAATTAATTTATTCATAATAATTTTATCAAGAAAACTTAATTGTTATGGGTTTTATCTCACTAAATATTACATACCTTTAATTACTATAGTCCCATCGGAACATTTTAAATACATCATGGAAATAAATATATTCTACATAGTCATTTTAAATTATTTGAAACCAGCATTTAAATGAAGGGATTTATATTTGAAAATAGAATCCATCCATAAGTATTTCTTTTCCTTATTCAACTATTCAAACAACCATTAAGAATGTACATATGGGAGGGGCATGACCCCATTAGAAATAAGAATACAAAATTAAATAATAATTCCAGGTTCTGTACTATTTTAGTTCAATATATCCTTTCAAATTATTCATCCCATTTAAATGTTGATTCATCATTGAATACCATTATCAGTTCAAACCCCAAAACATATTTTTGAAATCTATAAAATTCTATTTTGGAATGTCAATACATCAATGAAATAATAAAACCAATTTAACTTTTAACAATGTCTAGATACTTCATAGTAATTTATTACCCATAACTCTCACATTTCCCTTATATCAAGGATTCCAAAATTATTTTATTATTTCAAGGGTTTCACACACCTATTGTGTAATCCCAAGTTTGGGCTAACATCAATAAAAAATGAAGGGTTATGTGAATGGTTTTCAACCATATTATATGATCTTATAACATCACCTAAAAAAATATAAGGAATCTTAATAGGGAAACACATTATATTAACTACATAATCATATCAAACATCAAGACTATTTGAGAAATATTAATGAACTTCTACCTAAATCGCAGATATGAAAAACAACTACAACACTTCCCTTGATTCGAACTCAAACAACTATTTAGAGATCAATAAAATAAAATAATGGAAAAATCCATTTTTAGGGATCAGATGAATTGAATTGATTCCAAAAGAAAAAATCAGGAAACTAGAGAAAAGGGAACTGTTAGGCTCACCCGGTACTTTGATTCACACCAAAACAAGATCCAAATACCAATGAATCGAAGGATAATAATCAATAGTGGGAGTGGGGGATTATGGTTCATTACATAGGTTTGAGGGAGTTGAATGGAAGAAAAAATTGGCGGAGAATGAAATATGTTCTTAAGAGAAATAGCAATTTCCCACTTTTCAAGGGCAGTATAGTTTCCAAATAGTGAGACAACCATGCAGAGCCCTCTATCCAATAAGATATATACCACATGGTTTCCATGGGGCACCTATATTGTATGGAAAACAATGAGAACACTATATTATAACCCTCAATTCAGAATGGTTCACATGCAACACAATTTCCTGGGCTAGGTGTGTGGTTACTCTAACCCTATACAAACCATACCCTCTAAATTATGGTCCATTTTCACCTCTTTTCATGTACCTAACCCTTGAAAAACTCTCAAAACTCTTCAAGCACTCGACAATAATTTATATAATAATAAAATATAGTTCAACTAAAGCATTTTTTATTTAAATACCTTTACAAGGGATCAAGGTCATATTTTTTTAATTTATATAGTGTATATACATACAATTAATTTATATTTGAATAAACCATCATATAATTTCAGGTATTTGTTTATCTATATAAAATTAATGTTTTTAATGAATATTTATTGAATAATTTCTATATTCGATAGTTTTTTTGGTCTCAAATTTCTTTTTTTAGAACCTGATTTACATTAGGCTCCATATTTCAATTATGTCGTGCATATGCATCCAAGATGATTGGATGAATCGTTACACACCCTATATTTATTATATTTAAATTTAAATTTATTATGTCTCTCATTTAGTGAATTTTATTTGAATTTAATTAAATCAGTAAGGTATCTATTTCAAAACACATTCTGAAATCAAGACCTATAAATTATAATAAACCATCTAGGGAATTTGTATATACATTCATTGTATGGTTAATGTAATTTAATTACCCTCTAATTATCCTTGGTGTTATTTTTTCCCTTTCCCTTTTTTGAACTGATTGTTTTATAATCTATAAAATTCTGTGTGCGTGGAGGGGGGTGGGGGGGGGGGTTCAAAAAACAATATATAGGAAAATGGGTAAAACAATTATAGCTAAAATCTAATATTTATTTAAATACCAATATAAAAAAATATAATGTTATGTTTAAAATAAAATGATCCTTAAAAATTAAATTTGAAGTCAAATCACTCATTTATTTTTATGGAAATATTTTTATAAAAAATTGCAGTTTTTTTGGTTTCAGGTGATGATGTTTTTTTTGAGATTTTCATTTTATTTGAAAAGATTTTTGTATGTTTATAGAATCTAAAAGGAATTTTTTTTCCATTTATTATTAAAAAATATATCAATTAAACTCATTAAAATGATCTAGGATATTTTCATTTTTCAATTTGATTAAATTTCAAAAAATCAAAATAATGATTCTCATCTACGTCAAAATCCCCGGATACATCTTATTCTTGGTGGTGGATATTCTTAAAATGATACAATATATATAATCTATTTATATGAATTATGTATTTATCTCTACTATTGAATGAATTATCTATCACTACCAATGGATTACAAATATTTTCAGTGTATATCCATAATCGTTCATCCAATCCCTTTCCTCTATCAATAGTATCTTCTTGATAAGTTTGATTGAAATATTTTCACCTAGATTACATATATCAATAAATTTATGATATTGCTGTCTTAATGATATGACTTATATATATATATTTTATAAATACCATATACTTAATCATTTTGTTTAATTGTATTTATCTAGGAGACTATAATATTTCATTGGATACTAATTTATATTCTATTCATTAACCATGTTATTTTTCTTGGTGGAATTGAAAATGATTTCATTAATTAAATCACTATAAAAACAATATTCATTCTATAAGTCCTTTATAATGTATTCAATGATTCCCAATTTAATTTAGTTTATTCCCTTTCCAAAAAATGTGAATAGTTGTCATCATGGATGTTTTATGAAATATAATTTATTTACATGGGTTTATTATCATATGATAAGTGATTGATTTCATGTGGATAAAAATACTAGGATTATGAGTTTAGATATCCCTATATCTTCTTCTAATGAATTGTCTGTTGTTTTATATCTCTTGATAACGAAATGTTATGTTAAAATTATGAAATATAGATTGGATCATGAAGGATGAGTGTGATGGTTTATATCTATAATCACAATTTTATGAGGGAAATGATTTTTAAGTTTCTATTTTATTAAGATAAATAATAATTTGGTTATGATTTTTCTAATTTGTTTCAATTTTTCATTGTATCAATGATTTATATTAGTTAACTCATACTTTTTCAAATATTTTTATTACAATACATATACCATGATTTATGATCTAATAATTTTTTTATTTAATTTTTTTTTATATTTTTGTAACACCCATATTATCATGTTATGATCATTTTTTATATTGTATTATTTTAATTTTTGTTTACCCTTACTATGAAATTTATCTCACCCCTTAATTATTTTTCCTTTCCCAATGGATACAAAGAAAAAATGGGAATTGATATATTATTTATTTGAAATAATTAATACATATTGAATATAGATATAAGAATATATTTCATGGAAATATATTACTTCTATGAAGTTGAAAGTGGTTTTTTATGAAAATTTCTAAAACCCCTATGTTAAAGTGTTTATGATTTATTTTTTTACTCTTTAGAGAGACTTATCAGTTATCTATTTGTATTTAATCTCTTTCTCTAAGGTAGTGAAAAATAATAAGAGTTAAATATTGATCTTAGCATTAATATTGAGAAATTATTAAACTCTTAAATCACATATTGTTTTTAATATTCATTCATGAATTTCATTTATGGTTTTTTTTACAATTAAAAGTTAATAAAAATCTCCCTAATATGAGAAAAAAATCCTTATGAAATTAGCTATAATTTACAACTTTTTTTCTCCCCATATTATAGAGTATTTAACATGATATATTAACAACACTATAATAATAATAGAAGAAGAGAAAAAGGAAATATAGAGGATGATGTATATTTTTAATATATTCTATTTTGTTATTTCAATAACTTTTAATATTATTAACATATATAATAATAGTTTAATTTCATCCGTTATTTATTGAGTTATATGAATAAAATTATTTGATTAATATTTTATTATTATTCCATAAGTAATTTTGGTGATGAGATTTTCCATTAAAATTTTCAAGATACTAAATTATATCCCAATTAACTAGGAGTCTTTTGGATCTTATTACAATGATAGATTAATTTTATGGAGAATAAATCACAACTCGATGGGTTCTTCACCCTATTTTAGTGGGAAAATATTAATTCTAAAAATAGTTAGTTATTGTTTCCTAATAAAATGATGAAAAAAATATATTTTATTCTATATCAATTTCACTTTTCAAAAAGTAAATGTATAACATAGAGGACCTACAAATATTATACGTTGAATTCCATTTCTAGTATGGTATATGGATGAAATCACCTAATAATTTATAATGAGACTCCCACAATCATCAAATATTGATGATTCTATTAATTTTTTTAATGGACTAAGATATACTATTTTAATCATATTATAGTATCCATCTATATGTGGGATTTTGGAAATTTATTTGATAGTTATATTATATAACTACATGGAGTAATAGCTTGTTTTTTCCTTTTACGACCTAATATTTTCGTCTTGGTTCGAGAAAGGGTTATCAAAGTATTTTAGTACTTGGAACTGATTTGGTATAGATTATAATTCCATACAAGACATTATTAATTAAAATAAACCATTATTATGGTTAAATATATTTTACATGATTAAATTATTTATTTTTGTGGGTCATTGGAAGATATTCTATTATTAGTGGCGTTTGACTGCAATAACTATTATCAATTATCCTTTGGAATTACAACTTCTTGAGGCCCATTGTGAATAAACATCCATTTAATAATATATTAGATTAATATCATATAATATTTAATGATTTATAAATGTATTATTCTTGAGAATATATAATATATGAATTTTTTAAAAAACGTATGAAAATTTCTTAGAGACCTTATAATGTTTATATTTACTAGAGTAGAAACTCCTTGATTTTTGAGTCATTGGTCATGCCTTGATTAATGTTTCCCATTTATTGAGTCATAAATACATTTTAAATGAATGAATATATACATCTATTTTAATAAACCCATAAAACACTTATGAAATAATATGATACACATCATGTATATTTACATTACATTATAAAATTATTATTATTAATAATGGTTTCTATTTTTGCCAATAGTGTAAATTGATACCCAATCTTAATATTTTGGATTAATTTAATTATATTGAGAAATTAGAAACTCGTTCCAATCTACAATATCAAGATCCCTGGACCAAGACTACTGGTTCTGGTTATAAAAAAATAAAAATTAAATTTATTTTGTTGAAATTAATAAATTTGACCCAATTTTTATAAAATTACTTCCACCCAAAATGATAATCATCCTAATGAAATATTGGAAAAAATACATAAATAATGTCATATTATGATTATGTATTTAAATAATTATGAAATTAAATTACAAAAACAACACTCGTGTCTTAAATACAGTTTTTTCCACCATACAGATCTTTTCATGTTCCATATTATGTCGTTAACATCTCCCATAACAATTTTCACATGAGAATAGTTTTTGGATGAAATTTTTTTATCATATCACTTCATAAAAATGGAATTTAAAAAGATAATAATGGGGGGATCAAGTTATTAGTAAGGTAAAACAAAATTGTTAATAATTAAATGTCATCAGTGGGCATAATTTGAGAATAATGGCATGATGACATACTTAATGTGAGTATGAATAACAGAACATAATTCATACCATTCAATAATTAGATAGATAATCTTGTATCATTTAATAACAAAATTAAAAATGGAAAAAGACATAGTATTTGATTTTAATAATAAATGTGTTTTAAATCTTGAGAAAATGAATCTTTAATAACCTATAAAACGAATAAAAAATTTATTAGTATTATAGAAAATTATCTTCAAATAAGATGATTCTATCTCACCCATTAATTATCTATAATTTATATGTATTTTTAACTCATATAAGAAATACTTATATCCTTTTTATATATATTGGAGAATATGTTCAGTAATTCCCTCCTACATTCCTCTAAATTCAAGGAACATTTCTGAATACATTAATGCACTATCTTAAATGACCCATGATATAATATATTTTAGGTTAACCTATTTTTCATTAGATATAATGAAGAAATAATCATTATATAAGATTATTATCTCTCACCCATTAATTATCATTAAATTATATGCATTTTTCATGAATAATAAATCTATAATCCTTTGATTTTCAATCATAATGATAATCATTATTCATTCATTTAATGATTCGGCCATGGAAAATAAGTTGGTTCTTTGTATATCTTAGAATTTATTTAGAGAAAGAATATTGATGGTATGATTATAATATATCACCAGTGAATTGTGATTTACATAAAGGATATTCTGACATTGAAATATTGAAATAATAGTAATATATCATTAAAAACATATTTTTGAAAAATATTAATTTTTTAACATTGAAAATATTATTATGAACCAAGAAATTCAAATAATATTTCAAAGATAATTATATAGAAAATATCTTGGGATTCATATAATTTAATAATTAATTAAAATAGAGGATATCAGAGCCCAAAAATCCCAATATGTTGTAAATTGTTATAATAATCAATTATTTCAAAAATTATGAAATGGGAGTCAAAGGTGACCCACTTGGAAATTTTGTTTTTCAAATACTTTTAAAATAATTTCCAAGATCATGTGAAATAAAATTATTAAATAATTTATTTTTATTTATAAAAATGTTTTTGAACATTTCTGAAAACATGTATATTAAAAATAATATTCCCAATCAAATAGAATATTCAATATATATATTATAGAAAAAAATTATTTATTATTGTCAATTATTCAAGGTGTAAAATAAAATCCAAACATTTAAACAAAATTCACAAGTGGAGAATAATAAAATAGGTGTTCTTGAGAAAATTAGATCCTTTTATTTAAACCAATGTGGAATGAACATAAAATTATCGAACATAAATGAGTTTGCAAAATAATGTCTTTCCCACTTTGGTAAAATTTGTATCATTTGTCCTATGAAATAATAACATCAAATGACATGTCACATATCATTAAAATAAATATATTCATGATAGAACATGTTTAAGAGGCTATATATACACCCTGTAAAATAAGATATGTTCATCACATCAACATGTGTTTGAATGACATATAATTTGTGATAAATGAACCTTAATAAGGATATATAATTGAATTAAGAATTAATAGATCTATCTCTATTATTCTATGATTTTAAATTTATACAAATATGATAAAAAGTGTACTCAATATGCAACATCAAACATTAACATAATGTGAAATTTATAAGTGTTATAAACTAGCTGTAAAATTGATGGTAATGAATAGTATTAAATTTTATATGAATTATATATTTATATAAATTTATATATGAATATATGTTAATAATATATTCCTATTAAATTGTCAATAAATTTTTAGTAATTGTATATTATTCCTAAATGACACATTTTTAACAAAAAAAATTTAACTAATTTTTCTGAGAAGATATTATAATTATTTTTTGACCTATTATATGTATTATTTTATAAATTAATATTCATTTTTACATAATAATTACAATATTAACTTTGGAGAAAGTATATTATTTTTTCTAAAATATTACTTTTTTTAATAAATAGTGAAGGATTATGATTTTTTAAAAATATAATATCTTTTTAATATGTTAACTAATTTCTAGTAAAATTTCGTTTTTAATATGATTAAAATTAAAATATTTATTTTAAAGTTATATTTAATCGAATTAACTACATTTAAAACATCTATATATATTAAATTTTAGTTTCAGAAATCTTTTTCAGATATTAATGGTAATATTTTGAAAATTGTTTTAAGGTTTATATTATATTTTATGTTTAATATACAAAAAACCACTAATGAAAAATGATTTAAATAAATTTTATATAAACTAAAAAATATATATTAATTAAGTTCCATATAATGAATTTTTTTTCATATAGTTATTATCAAATAATATTTTTTTTTCTGAAAAATGTTCATATTGAAAACCTTCTTTTTGGTCGCATGTATAGGTTTAATATTAAATTAAAAATTTCTACAATTGTGAATATATCTTGGAAAATTTAGTCCATATTTAGAATCATAAAAAAATTTATTATGTATTAATGTAACCTTACTTCTTTGACATTAATTAATCTTTAAATACATTAATAATTAATTATAGTAGTTGAGGTGAAAAGGGGTCTCTCAAGGGGAGCATTAAAAAAATATAAGGGTAAAATGACATAAATTGTATTAGAAATATATTTTATGGACATATTAAGTACATATAATTTCAAATTCTCAACATTTTTTCTATTTTTATCCTTTTTCATGTGAACATTTTTGGAACACATTCTTATTTTCAAAAATGATATGTTTTTCATAATCCAAACTTATAAAATGTGACCCCTCTCTTAAACTCAATTTAATTTGATGCCCATTTTTTTAGCCAAAGACCATCATAAATGAATTCTTAACTCCCATGAACCTTACATAGATCCCTTTTATTATTCATAAATTCATCCAACAAAGGATCATAATTATATCATAAAGTGGTTTTCCAAATAAGATGTATCATCCTTAACCAATCATTTTAATTATATGTCCTCATTTACCTCCTTAAATTATTATTAAATTGTACTTATATAATGAAAAAATTATATATCATCGAATTATATGTTTTTATTTTTACCTTATAACCAAAATCTGTCCCCACTTCTATCAAATGGTATACAAAATCATTATTTCTATTTTCGGTGGAATACCACCTCCTAAACCGATGTAATTATTTTTTCATAATGACCTCTTATACAAATTGAAAATTATGTAACCAATATATATATATATATTATATTTATAATTATATTGTTATTATAACACATATATCTTCTTACATTCAATTTAGCGGGGGATAAGATAATTTGGCTATGTTATACAATGACCTACCGCCTCATGAAACAATGTTACATGTTGTTCACAAAAACATCACATAGAAGTAAATGTGTGTAATGTCAATGAATATATGTGATATTTATGAAATAAATATTATTTCAATTTAATATTTATCAATATTAGATTATTATATAATTTTTTTTTCCATGCATTAAAAAAATGTTAATTTTTTGTATACGTATGTGTAGACCACCACCACCATTGAGTGATGTAACATTGTTTTCAGCACAATATCAGATCTATGATATATATATATAAGTATATTTAGAGAAATAAAATTGTATTAAAGATTTTATTACCATTTTTAATATATTATATAATTAATAACAGATTTCTATAATTATCATTCAAAATTGGAAAAGTTACTCATTCTTACATATAGCTTACCATCAATTTTATTATAATAGATTTCATTTTTAATATCCAAATATAATTATATAATTTTTAAAAAATTATATCATATTTCAAATAAGATTACTATTTCATGATAATTCTTGTTGATAAGACTGTTTTTTACATCTTTGATCATCTATAACACCACAATGCTATTTTAAAACAGTGAACAGAAGGTTCTCAAAACACCAAATGTAGACTTAACTAATAATGTATTAAAATATTACATTATAAATAAGTAATATATTATTTAATTATATGTTATTATAATTTTAGTAGTTCTTTTGAAAAAAAATAATTTACATAGGCTTTTTATATAGGAGTTGAAGTACATACATCGAATGTATGGACTCACTGTAAGGGTATCCTCGTCTAACATTCATTTCACTAAGACATTCCAAATGTAAAACAAATTTATCATGTTTGGTTTATTTAATACACATTAATTTAATTTATTATTATTTTACTTAAACCAAATTGGATTAAAAAATCCTTATGTTTCACTCCTTTTCATGGGGTTTTGATATTGAGATTACCTAATCCATAAGGGGTTTTGCCTCAATTTACATTCCATGAAGAATATTTTCTTGTTATAGACCTAATTTATTTTATATGGTTTTAACACATCCAATTCCCACATAATACGATGTATCCTTTTTATAAAATAATTCATTATTTTTGAATTTTAATTATTTCATCCAACTGTTTTGGAAATGGATATTTCTAGGTGGTAATGAATTATATAACTCAATTAAGTTTCATTGGGTTATATTAATCATTTCATTTATTTGATAATCTATACTTATTTTTGTATTAAAATTTTATTACATTATTAGGAATTTTCAGTTGTTTTTTGTAGTATTTACTTTTGATACACATTATCATTTTTTATATTTTTTATGATATTAAATGTAATGATTTTTCTAAGATTTGTTCTCAAAGACTAACTTTATATACTAAATAAGTTTATGATATAGACATATATAAATTTTTAACTTTTACATACTTCTCTTTGACATTTGAAATTATTAAAATAACTATATTAATTTTATGTAATGTATCATTTTGTTTCATTAATTAATGAAACTTACAATTGAAGAGTTACAAATAAGGAAATGGCGTTATGTTGCAAAATGATTACTTTTAGGATTTTTTATATGTAATGTTATCTGGGAGGAAATAATGTTATAATATTTTCATAATCAATAAAACTTATATTTTCTTCACATCATGAATGTGGTCAATTTGTTTAATTTTTATTTCTACTATTATTTGTTGAATATGCCTCACTACTATAATTTTTAAGTGATACCGATATTTTATATTATTTTATATTATGTATATTATCTTCCATATTCATGTATTCTAAAATTTTATCAATAAATTTATTTCATAAAAAAATAATTTCATAACTCTACTTTTCATGATCTTTTAAATTATTATAAAATGTTTTAAATTAAAAATTTCTCAGTTTTTTCCAAATGATTCCCCACTGAATCCTTTTTTGCATATGTTCAGAAATGAATTATTATTCATAACATTCATAACATTAATATATTTTACTAACATCATGAACATTTTTTCATGAAATTTAACGAACGTGCTTTGAATTTATCATAGAAAATTATTTTAACGTTTTTTTGGGTTTTTAGTTTAGAAAAGTAATTTTCAGTATGAAAAATTTTTTTCCATTAGAAATGTTTCTAATGATATTTTAATGATATTTTCATTTATTAACAAAAAAACCCCTTTTTATTACTTAAGAAAAAATAGTGATATATTGTAATGATACCTTTCTAATTCTTTATCGGAATTAATTTAGACTATTTCAAAGGGATTAACATGGAACCAATTTTATTTTCATGGGTTATTAATTTTTCACAGATATTGTCGTGAAAATCATTTAATTTCCATAGAATAAATCACATATGAATGATAATTTTTGGAGCCCATTTTTTATTTCATTGGTTAATCATGTTTCAACGTTATTTTTTATGGAAGATGATTCTTTTCTAAATGTTAATCATTATTCTATGATATTCTTCTGGAACCTACTTCTATTCCACTGGTTAATCATACATCAAATAGATTGTTATGGAACCCATTTATTTTTAAAGGGTTAAAAATTTCCTTATATAATAAATATCGAATGAATTATTTTTTCATAAAATTAAGGATCTATGTAATTTATTCCAGACACATTTCAAGTAATGTGTTTATAATGACATGTGGTACTATTATAATCGATGAATCGATGGATATGTTATAAACCATGGATAGATTATTACATTAATAAACAAGGATGGGTGGTTCCATTATAAACCATGTATGGTTGGTAATGTTATTAACCAAATAAAAGTGGTTTCATTATAATCCATGGACCATTGGTTCCATGATAAACCAAGGTTGGGTTTCTCTGTTTAAGACCTCCAATTCATTAATTACTCTAAAAATAGAAGTCGACCAAATTAGTTATTCTATTTTTAAAATGTTATATTAATATTATATCCTCGGATGAAATATATATTTTCATTTGGATAGATATGTATATAAATTTTTCCTCAGATGAAATATATATTATTATCAGCCTACCCTTCTAGTCATCTTATACTCACTAATGAAACTAATTTGTTAATTTTATATCTACAATTTTAGAGTATTTCCTATTACACTTATTATGTTCACAATTCCTCATGTTATTAGGAATGTTTTCAATTTAATTATTTATAGACGAGTTGAAGATGGATTAAGATGATGAACTAATATGGAATATGAAAATATTTGAATAGTTATAAATAATGTACATCTTTATGAACAAGTTGTTGATGAATCAATAATAATAAGAGTTATTCTTAATTATTTAAACCCCAAAAAACAAAAACGTTTCATTCAAAATTATATTGACCCAATATTTAATTATTATCTTCTATCTAATGGATGAAAAAAAATCCACCTTTATTGTTATAAAATACAAAATAGTAAATTTTTATGATTTCAGCAATAGATATGTCAGTGTGGGTTTTGGGCTATTATTGATGGTATCAATAGATGGATTATAAAAAAGATATTTAAAAATACTCATTTTTGTTAATCATAATATTTATGGATTATATCAATGGTTTACATGTTTAAGGTTAATAAAATGTTAATGTTTTAGACACCCCTTTGAGTTTTTGTGTAATAAAATTTGGAGGTGACATATGACACTTTGGGATATTTGTTTATGAGTTAGGGAATGTTTAACCCTTAGGATCAACATTATGTAATATTTTATGGAAAATATATTTAAATATATTTATAGGTATCTGTAAACGTCGTGTTTTATATGATATTTGATGATTAAGGTTGTTTTTATGGATTAGGACTGTATTGTATGTAAATGTTTTAAGGATATAACATTAAAAAAATGGAAAAAATTCTAATTGATAACCCATAACATACTATAAATCTTTGGGGCTGTAATACATAGCTTAATAGTGACATGGGTGTAGCACCTAACACATTCCAATGTGATTACTACCAGAATATCACTCAATTTTTAGCATGGAATCTGAAATATATGATATAAAATTTTAAATTAAAATAGACTTTAATGTTGAGGTTATCAATTTTATTTGGTATATTTATTTATTTATTTATGGAGTTAATTTTATTGAATAATGTAATTCACAATAGAAGTTTTAGATTAATTTATTAATTCATCATATGATGGTTAATTTATTTTGATAATTATGATACATTGTTCTTACCATTTTGGTTGTAGTTAATGTATAAATCTATAACGAATATATTGATAACCCTCATGTGGATATGCGATCCTTCAAATTTTGATTCTATTAATTTAGGTAAAACAATTTCGTCAACAACACTCAGTGTTTAGAGAAAAATATGAGATTTTGGTGTAAATTGAGAAAATGATGAAATTTTACAAATATTTTAATTATATTTCCTTATTATACTATTTTTGATTAAAAATGAATTCTTTTAGTCTATTAAATGGATCTTGAAACAATAATTTTTCTATGACCATCATTTTTGATGATATCAATGACATTTACACACTTTTGAATATATGGTTTTCTGAAAGATGACTTTGTTATGATAATTAAATTTATTGTGACCAATGAACTATTTCACGCTTTATAATTAAGCATACATAGAACTTTTATTTCAATTATGAATCATGAATTTCCACCTATATTATGTAAAATGGAATATTATTGTGTGTTATCCCACAAAACCATCATAATTCATCTTCTCACTTATCAATATGTTGTTTTATTAAACCCTTTTACAATTATATTTTCCAACATAAGTATTTTTTCAGATCTCAGAAATTTAATAACTAAGATAGGGTTAAAAATATGGGGATTAAATTTATTTAATGGGGGATGATGTCACACCCAATGATATTAAAGAACATCATTATGTGTGAAAGTGTACTCATCATGACACAACAAACTAAAATGACCTTAAAATTATACCGGAATTATAATCAAGTCAATAAATTAGTGAGTATAAATAGTATTAATTTTTTTAATATATATACATATTATAATAATCAATATATACTATTTATAAATCATTCATAAATAATAATATATTTAAGTATTGTAATTTTATTCGTTAAAAATTTGTTCTTTAATATGATTTCTTATGATTTTTGTGAAGAAATATAAGAATTAATTTTTAAAACTTTTAGAAATTTTATTTGATAAAATAAGATTAATTATTCATATCAACATATCAAATATTAAATAGGGTAAAATTGTGTATTTTTCCAGTAATATATATATATATATATATTTAAATTTATAGAGAAAATATCAAATTTAATAAATTTAGAAATTATTTTTAGTAAATTAACTACATTAATGGTTCTAATATTTTTTGAATATGATATAATTTATTATATGCGTTATTTTGTATGATTTAATTCACTTTATAAAAATTTATTATCTTTATAATGGATTGTATTATAGTTTTCGTATTTGTTTTAAACCGATATTTTTCTAAATAGTTTTTTAAAGTGTATAATGTTTGTAATTATTAATTAATTAATTAATCATAAATAAGAATTAATTAAATTTAATTTATTAATTATATATATTATATTATTGTTTTTAGCCATATAGTGGTTATTATTAGTTATATATTTTGAATAAATTCAAGTTTTTCTAGAAAAACATATCTTTCTTTGGAACATTTTATTTCATCATGTATGGGTTTTTAATTTTAAATTACATTTTTTATAGGTCTGAATTGAATTTGGTATTATGCATAAAATATTTTAAATGAGAATAAATTATATTATCTAATTAGGTCAAATTAGTATTTGACCATAATGAATTATGAAAATGTAAAAGATAATTATCATTGTTATGGTGAAAAAATGTTTACTCGGTGATCCATTAAAAATTTATAAGGTATAAAATGACCTTCAAACTTGTATAAAATAAATTTTATGGATATATTTGTTAATTAACAGGTCTAGTGTAACGTGAAGGACCATTTTAGAGCTTTGGGGTAAGTGAAAAACATAGTCACACATTTTCCTCATAAATAATTACAAGTGTGTTACTCACATCATTAATATAAGGACACAAAATATAATCTACAATTGAAACCTTGAAATACATTTCAATCATCCATGATCTTCAGAAATTTATTCATATTTATTAGGTGCTGGCCTATTCAACTTTTTTGAAGATGAGGTATCATGCTTAATCCGGGGTTTTTTTATTTCTACATCCACCACCATCAAATTTTCTACATATTTTATGATATAATAACACCATTATATCCCAAAAAATAAAATGTTATTACATTAATATTATAACCTAAATAATAACTTCTTCCATTAAATGAGATATAAAAGCATCATTATAGTGCATGGCAGACTGCCGCCTTTCAAAAACATTTCATCATTTTCTATCATCGCCTCTCACTGATAATTATAATTAGGTATATATATATATTTTATTTGATAAATATTAACACTTTTGAAGGTATTATACCCCATATTCTATTCCACATTCTTTTTTGTGCAGGATACCAATGCCTCACACATGTGTGTGGAGGACTACAATCTTACGAAGCAATGTGATTAATTTTTCACTAACACGTTACATGGAAAGTAATAAGGATAAATATAATGTATATATGTTATATAACTAACCTTCTTATTATATTAATGAATTATTTATCATCATTAAATGAAAATATATCATTTACTTTCTTACACTTAAAAATGATACTATTGTTTAGGCTTACTGGTGGACTACAGCCTTTATGAACTGATGTGTATCATTTTTCATCGCTAAATCACATCTAAGATATATATAATTACATTAAATAAATAATGTGGGAATTATTATATTATTATAATTTTTTATATATAAATTAGTATATACATTATTTTGATAATGTACATTGGAAAATGGATACACAACTCATGCATATGTATAATCTACCATCCCCATGATAGTAACATAGTTCAATCTTCCTAACCATATTTTATGATTTATTTAAAATTAATTATAATTTATGAATAAATAGGATAATTATATCAGTATTATTATTTTGGGGATGTTAAAATACTAACCTCATTGATCAAAGTCAACACCCCAATTTCATTTTGAAATAATGAACTAATCATTCTCAAACCACATGAAAATATTAAACTAGTAAATTATTTAAATATTCCATTAAAAATAAATAAAATAACATATTTAATTATAAGGTATTATAATATTGATGTTTTATTAAAAATAATACTATTTATTTAATCTTAATATACAATAGTTAATGAACATTCATGGAATGTATAAAATTGAGGTCTAGGTATTCTCATCTCATTTTTATTTTTGTGAGACATATTATATATTCATGAAATATTTTTTATGTGTCTTATATATACTACCCATGAATATCATTTATTTTTATTTACTAAAAATTAATTGGATTTAAATACCTATATAATGTTCTACCATTCTTGGATTTTTTATTATGAGATTACCAATGATGTAAGTTTTTTCATCTAGTATTATTTTTATTGTGGAATATTTTATTGTTATGCATCTAACATGTTTTATATTGTTTTTATAATAAACATGTTACATTAAATAACATTTATTAATCATACATTATGGTATTTTATTTTTCACATTGAATTATTTAGCCCATTGGGATTTGAATTTATAGGTATAATGTGGTAATGAATTTCATAACTCAATTTATTTTCATTGGGTAATACTACTTATTCATTGTATTGTATATTCTATAATTATGTTTGTAAGGTATTTTTTATTGTATAATTTTTTATTTCCACTTTTATGTTTATTTTATTTTTATACAAACAATGAATTATATTATGAATTCTCAAAATTTATGGTATTGTTTTTGTAAGGGTTATTCATCTTGTGTTCTCTTATTTTGATACATTCATTTGTGAAAGTTACATACGTTCTTATTTGAGGTTTATATGACACCATTTTAAATTTTACATAATGAAAATACATATGAAAACTATATTTATAGTTTGATTTTATATTATTCTTTCAGTGTTATTATGACTGATTTGTCACCATAGTGGTAAAGACATTATATTAATATCGATTATCTCTTGGGATTACTTATGTTAAAGGTTATTTTAGAGAAACTAAAGTGATATTTGTTTCTTGAACCACATATATCTTAACATTACCTTGGTATGATTGTTTTTTAGAGGTTTAATTTTCATTTCCTTCCTCAAAGATCGATGAAATATAATGTAATTAATTTTTAAGTGGTAAAAATATTATATTTTATTTTAGATTGGGTACATTTTTCATCCATATCTATGTTTTATAAAAAAATTAAAATATTAATTAAATAAAAATAAATTATTTTCTAAATACATTTTACGTGATATGTTACGAACATCTACTAGTTTTTAAAAGTAAATTTCTCAACCTTTTCAACATTCCCACTTTTGAATCCCTTTTTTGAAATGTTTTGAAAACATTTATTATTTTTAACTTTTATGATAATAATTAATTTACCTACCAGCATGTTCAATATTTTCCTTGATTTATAATTTTTTTTTTCCTTATTTTTTTAAGGATGCATATTTTCAATATATTTTGATAATTTTTATAATCATAATTTTCAATGTGTAAAGGTTATTTTATTAAATAAATTCATCTAATATATTTAAATAATATTAAAATTCATCAAAATAAATAACACTCGTTTTTACTTATAGTCCAATGGAATTTTTTTTAATGATATTATCATCAATATTTCTATAGATAGATTATGATTTAATTTTAATATTTACATATGACATATTTCATTACAATGGTTAAATGATATTTCAAATAAATTATTATGAAACACATTTTTTTCAGTTCGATATTAATTTTTTAAATAAATATTAGTTGAACACATTAATTTTCATATGGTTAATTGTGTTTCAAGTATATTGATATCAAAGATGTTTTTATCTTGGATAAATCGTCTATTAAATATATTCTTATAGAAGTGGAAAGATTTTCAAGAGTTAATATTGTTTTATAGAATTTTTTATGGAACTCATTCGTTATCCATGGGTGTGTCATGACTGGAATATAATTAATAATTTTTCAATTGTTTAATTTTTGAAATTAATTCTCTAGCTACACAATACATGATACAATCCTTGTAAATTTTATATAACGATCGAAGGATCCATTATAACGAAATGAGGGGTATTTTAATTAAATAAGAAGGATTGGTGGTCACATTATTAAAATGTGATTGGTGGATCTATTATAAAGAAGTGGTGTATGGTAATATTATTAACTAAGGATTTGTGATCTTATTATAATTCAATGATGTGTGGTTCCCTGTTAACGAAAGAACTAGAGGGTCCTAGAAATCCCTCCTATGGATTTTTCACCCCATATATAGAATTCAACCATATTGGTTATTGAATTTTTAAGAAATAATAAGATAATAATTTCCCTAAGTACCACTTTTTCAGTATAATTTTTATTATTAAAAATGTCTAAATTGATCATATAGATTTCACATGGTTCATGATTATTCATTATTATAAATAATTTTTTGTAAACCGTTATACATTGTTTTAATGCTTAATGATCTAAATATTTATGTCAATAAATATAAATATATTTCTCTCATGAGCTTAGATCATGTCAGTATACCCTCATCCATGACATATTCTCATTGTTGATCTTCAATTATTAGTTCATATAGCTAATCATATTGAGAATTTGAGTCCACCCATTTTATTATTAATTTAAACCTGGTAATTAATAAATATTTTAAATGATTCTTGTCTAAAATGGTTGAATTTGGATGATAAAAATGACCAAATGTGGAATATAATATTCAAGGTATAGTTTCATATGATATAAGTATTTATGAACAAGTTATATATGAATCCATGTTTTTAAATGTCGTTCCAAATTCACTAAATCTATAAAACTAAATGGTCCATTAAAATTTATGAGATACACAATTTCCTTTTGATTTTGTATTGTTTGGACAAAAAAATTCATTCACCTAAATCGATATCAAATCTAGAAATATAATGTTTGTGATTTTACTATCAAATGAAAGTGTGGGGGTTTGGTTTTTTCTAGGATTTATTATTTGTAAAAAATGTAAATACTTATAAAAAATAAAAAAATACTCAGAGATTAATACATATATAAGTATTCCATAACCACCATATATATCTAAATTCACATGTATTAAATAATTAAAATTTTCAAAAAAAATATTTAATTATAATGTATACATAATATAAAATCTAAATTGGGTAAAACATACATTATAAAAAATAAATTACATTCCAAACATTAAAATATGCCACAATGAAATTAAATCATGATGAAATTGGTTACCAATTGGTAAATTTTAATTCAAGTCCCTTTAGAATATATAATTCAAATTAGTATATAATATATCACTAATTCTGAAGGATTAATTATATAGCATGCATATGGGGAAATATATAAAATATTTAAAATAAATTAGGTGTATAAAATTAAAATATTCATCAATGAATTGAAATTGAGAAGATGCCCCTTACCTCAAGTCAAAACTTTCCATGATTGTTTTATAGCACTTGAATAATAAACATGAGTATATTATTTAAATTTTTTAAAAACCTTTTCTTGGATTAATGCCTTATCCTTTATCATAATATATAATTTATTTTTATGGAATGTTTGTTTACATAATGAGTTAATCCATGTTATATATTTTGAGGACATTATTTCTTGATTTCATATAAACTTCGGTGTATGGACCATGGTCAAGGGAGGCCATAATTATATATTATAAAAAAATATAATCATGACATAAATATAATTTTTATTTCTCAATTATATCATTAATTTCAACTATTAACGATATTCATGAAAATTGAACTACGTTTCAATCATGCTGATGGTAGGGTATACATATGCAGTTATAACATTTCCATTTTTGAATGATCATTATGGAAAGAAGGTTTGTATTATATTATATTTATATAATTATAATATTATCATAAACACTATATTATTTTATAAAAAACTTATATATAACTTCCACATTATATTTTGATGAAAAATAAATCACCTCACTTCGTGGAGGCAATAATCCCCATGTATGGATAAATAATGTAATTGTAATTTAATGAATGGAAAGGTAAGAAAATATATAATATATTATCACTCCAAAATGATAACTATTCCATTAATATAATATATAGATATTAATTTCATCTTTTTATAAATTCATCAGATGTGATGATGAAAATTAAGTATATCGGTTCGAGGGGTGGTATACCACCATACACACGAATGATAGTTTCATATACCATTTCATGGAATATGAAATGGTTGTTTCATATAAAACCAGTATAAAAAACATAGTAATAATAACATAATAATTTTATTATATAATTATGGGGTAATAAGATTTTAAGGAGGTGGGAAAATAAATAATATAAAAACATTCGTTTAATAACTAAATCACTTCTTAAAAAAATATCATTTTCATTACACATTAAGACCTATATAATTGGTATTATACACTAAATATGGATAATATTAATTGAATATGGATATAATTAAATCCTTTTATTAGGTATTGAACAAACCAAATGTCTCTTGATGTGTGATGAAAAGTGGAGAGTGGGTTCCCTTTTATAAGAGACAGGTGAGACACTCATGGAATTTCATATAATATCCAGTTAATATAAAATAATTTAATCATTAAAAATTAAAAATAATAATAATTCACTTATATAATAATAATTTGGTTTGAAATAAAATAATCCAAAAACTTATTACATTTTTTGGTGATGTTTTTACCATTACATTTTTGTTTTATCACTTTCTAACACTTTATAGAAATTAGTATGGTATTGAGGTTTTTTCACATTAGGGGTCATGAGACAATTTAAAAAGAGGTAAAATTTCAGATAAATGGACTATAGTTAACATAAAAAACATATAAAATTCACATAGATAAATAAAACATTTTTTTATTAATTTTTATTCATTTAATAAAAAAAAATTAATTATAAAATATCATTAATGTCAATTTTGGAAAAATCATTTTATTTGAATTTAAAAATACAATGATGATAATGGAATTAGAATATAGTAAATTCAAAAATACCTGACATGTTATAATTATCTAAGTAATTAAAAGAATATAATAATTCATTCAATTAATGTACCTTTTAATATTTTTAATATGATTTATTTTATATATCTTATAATTAAAAAATTATTGTGTATTTGTTGCGTAAAAAATTATTGAAATTTATTTATATAAAAATAGAAATAAATTAACCTAAATAAAAATTTATCCTTAGATTTACTATTTACAACTGAACATTTTTTGTCCCAATCAAAAATTATTACTGATATTAAATTCTAGGACGGTTCCTTTTTTTCTTTTTTTATATACATAAATCTTCATATATGTCATAATCATCATCATATTTGTCAAAAATGAAAACCTTAGAGGAATTAAATAATATAGGTTGATAATATGGGAAAAATCTATTTTTACATGCTTTTTAGGTCATTAAAAACCTTGTCACTTTTGATTAACTCCAAGTAAACTTGCTTTACCCTTAACGGTGGTAGTATATTTTTAAATTTTTTATTTTTCATTAAGACTGAGAAATATATGTAATGTAATACCGAATATTAGTTATTATTGTAAAAAATGTAGAAATATTTTATCAAATTAATTACAATGTGGTAGAATATAATTTCATTTCAAACCCCTCAGGGTGATAAATAATGGTTTTCTGAAAAATGAAATTTTTTGGTAATAAAATTTTTTCTATTAAATCTATGACACATAATATTTATTAAATTAAATAAAATTAAAAGCATAATTGGTGTACTGAATTGCATAATATATTTATAATATAATTCTGTTTTTATAAAAATAAGTTTTATTTCAATATTCAAAGATAAATCACGCATTCTAGAAAAATCCCAAAAATTCACCCTAAGTTATTTTTGAAATGTCGATTTGATTTTTTTTCATTTTATAAATTAATATTTCAAATAGCTTCATAAATTAATAAAATTGAATCTTATAAAATTCAATAAATTAATATTTCATCATCATAAAAAATTGGGGGCACGTTACTAATGATTTCAAAAATAGATTTATATTTAGATAGATATTTATATATATGTAAAGAAAATTTATCAATTCCACTCATACCTTCATATTTTTATCTAGTTTAAATAAATAAAATTTAAATAATTATATTTTAGTTTTTGTTTATGATTTTTGTTCCTTGTCACTTACGCTATCAAAAATTGTCTCATTCTTTAATGTGTTAGTGAAGAATCATATATATTATTGATAAGATGGTAAAATTATTACAAATAAATATTTTTCAATGTTATTATCCATTATTGAAATATTATAAAATATAAAATAAATCCAGTTAATGGGAAGCCGAAATGAATCTACAATGGCGAGGCATGTTTCATAATGAAGTTCATTGAATCTTCTCCCCAATGAAAAGTTAGATAAAATTTATTTTTAAGGACCATTATCTTCTAATTATTATATTCTTATATTGAATTATTATTTTCATGTTAATTTATTTTTTAATTAAGTTTATATAATTTTTATAATTAAAGAATGGTTGGGGTGGAAAGAGTATAGGGATGGTGTTGTAGAGGAACCAGGAATATGATAGAATGATACCATGCACTCAGTGGTGTTTTGTATGTTATAGATTATTCTAGTAGAAGAACCAGGAAAAATTTGGTCTTCAAATTGGTAAGAGATTTATTCCTAGTGTTTTGTATTTTAAAATTGTCAACATTGTAGTTTTCCCAAAAAACATATTATATATGGGCGTAACCACAATTTTTGTAGATATCATAGTTTCAAACTCTCAAGACATTCTTCCCTCTTATATGAATTTATATTTTAAGTGTTTTATTTAATTAGTATTATAGTTGTCATAAGAACCTTTCCATTTAAATCTTATTATATTATCCTGATACCCTCTTCAATTATATTTTCTCATTCAGATTGTAACTAAAATCCATAACTAACTATATTTTATAAGGTATGGGACTAATATTTTATTTCAGTTTTTATTTCTATATATGGTGATAGAATCTTATTATTGGAAATGAAAATGTAAATTATATTTATTTCTATCATGATATAATATATACTATAGGAATTTATATAATTTTTTTAATATATATTTGGTAGGATAATCCTATAGGTTTGGAAATATTCTACTTCCTCAACTATAGAGATTTATTTATGAAAATGTTCAGGTTAATGAAACTTCTACATATTCAAAATATTTTATATGTAATACTCTATGAATGAAAAAACAAAATCAAAAATTTATACAATTTTATTTTTTATAGAAAAAAAATACATTCTTAATAAAATATTATCGATTCACTAACTTTTATTTATATGATGAATACGTATTCTCCTTTTACTTGATACAATTTATCTATTCTTCTTATATTTATCTTTTCATTTAACATTTAATCATATACAATGTTGTTACTATTTAGTTATGGCTTCCTTAAAATTTAATTATTATTTTGTTTGATTAAATATTATTTGATGACCCCATATAGTGTTTTATATTTTTACATTGATGGCATATAATGTGATGTTTGATGGATATGCATTGGTCAACTGCTATATATATATATATATATATATATATATTCACAACACACCCCATGTATAATTCCCACTATGGATCTATACCCAAACATATTCTACATATTTTGTGATGTGATAGATATAAATTACAAAATCTATACCCTCTTTGGTTTGACTAAATAGATACAATATTTATTTTTTATTCTAAGCTACACTAGATATAAGAATACATATATTTGGACCATACTAATTTAGGGAGCTGTTTCAAATAGTTATTACACATTTTTGAATATGGTCACCTTGTCATTATAATTATTTTGGCCATTTATTCAAAATCCTAGTATTTCTCCTTTATTAATATGGATTTATTATTGGTAGTTTGTATTTGAATGGCGATCCCTTAAAATGTATGATATGATCACACCACATAAAATTCCTTGAGATATGGAATATTAATTTTTATGTGAATTTGGTTAAGTGGAGGAAAAATTAACTGGGTTTCATATTTCATAAAGATAATAGAATGTGGTGAATACATGTATCATTTCAGATGGATAGTCACATAATAGATGATAATTCAGTCACATGACATTCCTCATTGGTTATATTACATATATGATTTCCTTTTTGAGAAACAATGTTCTGTTTGGTTCTTGTAGATTATATATAAGATTATGTATTTTATTTATACTATGTTAGTTTTTATTAAAAAATTGTAATATTATTTCACATATATTCATGTTAATAAATTTATTTGTAACACCATGATATTTTATGAAATAGTTTTTTAAACAATTTAATCTCTTCTATAGGATGTTTTATATACAACCCCGAGTGTGAATGAACTTTAATATAGTATTCAATTTTAAAATATCAATTAAATTAATATTTATGGTAATGTGTAACTATATAGTTTATCTATTTTCCCATTCATCTATTAACATGCAATAAAAAAATAATCTTTTGAAATTATAATATATGTTTCTCTAAGAAAAATATTTTAATTCACAAAATTTGTTTTTATCATAAAAAAGAATATTGATTACTATTAGTGAAACATTGTACATAAATTATATATCATTCATTAAATTAAAAAAAATCAGTCATCAAATATTTTTTAGACTTGAAATAATAAAATAATTAACTTTATAATTAATATAGTATTTTCCTAGAAAGAGGTTTCTCTGTGTATTCAAATCATTTTTAAATTTTAATTACTTCCACATTTAGAAAATTTATAAAAATAATGAATTAAATTTTTGAAACGAACATATGAAAATTATCTTAGAGTTTATTATTGGATATTTTATAAATTAATTTATTTTTTGATGAATAGTAAAAAATAAATATTATTATTTATAAATATCTATTTAGTTAAATAATTTATAAAGATCAATATTATTAAAAATATTTTAATTTTTATTATAAAATTTTTATTATTATAAATATAATTTCGGTTTTTGGAGACAATTTTATGTTGAGTTTTACATAAAAACTATTTAAAATTAACATAACATTTTTTTGGAAACTTATATTTCCTTGTGTTTGAGGGTATATATTTAAATTAACATATAATAATTATGATTATTTATTTTAAAAAATTGAGTCTATATATAGAAAGATAATAATTAAAAATATTTGAGAAACTCGAACTCATTTTTATCGTATTTATTTCTTATAAAAAATTAATCAATTTGGTAATGTTTATAATGGAGTTTTCTCTATTTCATGCAGTTTTTTTAAAATTATTATTATACAACTATAACATTTAAATTTTATAAATTTGATTTCAGATTTATAATTAGTAGTTCCATATTACCTAATATTTACTATATTATTTTTATTTCATGAGGATAAACTTCCTAGGTAAAAAAAACATGTTATCATTATGAAAATAATAATTATAAATGTGTGAAACATTAAAGGTAAATAAAATTAAATAGTCAAACAATTATTAATATTTTAGGTCATTATTAACACTGTCTTCCTGTCATATTATTATTTAACAATGAATTTTTTTTCTTAACATTTGTGGAAATATGATAGATAATAAATAAGTTATTTCAATGTGAGAAAAGTATTTTCCTGATTAAATTTCCATTGATATTTGTATAATATATTCATCATTGTCAATGTTGTTTTTTAAATATTATTATAATTATATAATGTAGTTATATAATCCCACAAAAATCTATAGATGGTTTTTGATAAGTTTGACTGGGAAATGTATTGATATTTAATAAGCTAGTTTTCAAAATATTTTAATTACATAATTTTTATGGAATGCTAATTTAGAAGTATTATGTATTCATATGTGGAATGAAATAGTCTTATTAGTTTTTAAATTGGCCAATAATCACATAACCCGTATATAACTTTGTATGACTTGTGATACAAACTAAATATGATATTTGGTTGAGGCCTTTCACATTTTTGTAACACGTCTTGGAAAGAGTCTTTGATGGTTTGTTTCAGCTACTCCACTTTATGAATTAGATCTTTAAAAAATCATTAACGAATTTCCATGCACTTATATGAATATTTAATATATCCATGGATATTTTTTATCACATGTTATCATTTATAAAGAATTTTACTATCATCATGTAATCATTCATCATTATTGATTCCTTGTTAGATTTAATTGTATGCAAACCATTACTAAGCATCTGAGCTTCAAACATTCTAATTTTCCTTTTCCCATCATACTAGAAAATGTATTATGATTTATATGAATCGATATTCTAAATGGAATAATGGGTTTATTAAATAATTTACTGTATATTATTGTATTTTAAAAAAATAATTTTAAATTTATTTATATATATTATTCCAATATTACATGATTATTAGGTCCATTAGGATACATTTACTTATTTCAAGAGCAACTATAATAAAATAAAAACTACATCTTTGATACAAGGGTCATGTACTTTATAGTTGGAGTATGTTCAAAATTAATAGAAACCATGAAATCTGGATTTCTGAAAACATATATTAATGAATATAACCCCATGAATTAGATTGTGGATAAGTCTATGTATAAAATAACATATTAATGATTTTTTATTTTAAAGATTATATGGTTTTCCTAGAATCAAATATCATTCTAGATACTATTAGTTGATGTTGTTTTTGGTACATATGCATCAAGAGTTAATAAACATAAAAAGAGTTCGTTTGAGTATATTTCAACCATTATTATATAAAATTTTAATTGTACTCTTACTACTCAAATAGTTTGACACTCATAAGAGATATGACTTGGTTAATTCATCTTTTATTTATAAACAATTATAATGGAGGTAATTTTTTTATTGTTTTATAAATTTCAAGAAGTGACCATTTTAATGATTCTAAGAATCACAATGTATATATTATTTATCTTATGTAATACATTACACTTGTTTTTATGTTTTAATTTATGATAAATAAGGTTATGATCTTATATTGTTTATGAAGTTTCTAAATAGATAATATAATAATGATTTGATTGTAATTCAATTATCATAATCTATGTATGGATTAACCAAATTGTCAAGATAATCAAGATGGATCTATAATTAGAGACGATAAAATTATAACCGTATTGGGGAATATAACTCATGTAATAACCAAAAACTATATGTGAATGGAGTATTCTAATGAACTACAATGTTGAGTAACAATTTCTCCAAATTCATGTTTCAACAACCTCTATCACTCAATTAGACTATATATCAATTTTCCTCAGAAAAATGTAATAAATCTATATAGAAGATATTTCACACTGGAATGTAATTAAATGGAAAAGGTTTTCATAGAAGTATATTGTCTATCTATGGATTTAGATCTATGGTGGTCGCTGATTAAAAAATATAACGATGAGTAGGAAAAAACAAGTATACCATGACCGCATTATAGGAAAATTTCAGGGAAAAATATTTTCCACAAGAACAATAAGAAAACATGGATAGGTGATTAATGAGTCCAAGAATAAAGGAAGTGGATGATATAGCTAAGTATGAAGCAAACTTTATAAAGATAAAAATTCATACCATAAAATAAATGCCTAATTTAAGGAGAATATCAAGCATTTATTAATGGGGTTTGGAAATTCCTTCAAAGGGAACCAGTCTCCCTAATATTCACATCACAAGAGGATGTTGTATCACGTGTTATAAGGAGAGAGAAATAATTTTACATGTAGTATGGAATTAGAGGAAATAAATTGAAGAAGAGGATTTCAATGAAAATATGTATATGTGGAATATGAGAAATGGTAATTTTCTAACATGTAGTACTTATGGGCATAATCACCATGTTATATTCATAAATTGATAGGAGCCTAAATCATGCGTGTATAAAAATGATATAATGATCTTGAATTAATGGTTAAGGGGAGAATAAATAAATATATTTATATTTAATTATAAGTATATAGGGTACTATTCAACAAAATTACTCAAATGGCAAGGTGAATTACTATATATTAATCCAGAGGGGAAAGGTCAAGCTTATGCAATTATTATAGATTGTATAAATGTTACTATTGACATGGTGAAAGGTATACTCATTATCCACTAAATAATATAAAATTATTTTATTTTATTCTTGTTCTTACCACTATTTTATATCTAATAAATTTTCCAATGGTATTTCAGAGTAACCAAAATTATTAGATATTTAATTTTTTGTGATAAATCTTAAAGGAATAATAACTCCAACCCATGATTTTTACTTATAATAAATAAAATTTTAAAGGTTGGTTTTTCCAATAAATAATATTATACTACCTCTAGCTAAATTTTAAAAAAATTTGTGATGAATTGGATATCAAATTATAAATCATGTATCAATGATTTGGAAATGAAGATGCATTTTATATTCTGAATTAAACTTCAATATTCTATCAGTTCCGGGATAAACGTATACCCTTAATATAAAAATCATCTACTATATGGGTTATAATACCAATTCATGAGGAAAATATATGTCAATTGTTTGTGGAGAAACTCAAGATTTTAAATATTCCTATTCTTCCAGGGTATGATAATTTTTTTATGAAATACTTTCTAGGATCCCCCTAATCACTATGTGGAGTTATTAATAGATCGCATACATGGTGTTAAACCTATTTTAATGAATACATATATAATTTTTGCAATTAGGTAGGAGGAATTAATTAATAAACTCAAAGAGAATAAAGATAAGTGTTCATTTATACTAGTTCTTCATATTTCAGTGGACTTGTTCAATATAAAAAGATGAAAGTATGGAAAATAAATATTTTCATTGATTATTAGAAACATAACAAAACCACTAATGTGAAAAAGTATCCTATACCACATATTGATGATTTCTTTGATCTTCTATGAGGGTAAAACTATTTTCTAAAATAGACCATCAATTTGGGTATCATCATCAAAGGATAAAGTTAGAGGATATATCAAAGACAACCTTTTGTATGAGGTGTGAAAATTATTAATTTATATTAATTAAATTTTAACATATGTATGCTTCAATAATTGTCATTTATTTTATGAGTAGGGACTTTATGGAATTATATGATATATTAATGTTAGTCATTGTAAATTATATTCTATTATATTAAAAGAGGAATGAAGCACATGGAGAACATTATATAATTCTAATGAATAAATTTTGGAAGGAAAATTTGTACTCCAAATTTAATAATTGTGAATTTGAGCTTCATAATTTTTCATCCATGGGTCATATATTTTCCTGTAATGTTAAATCAAAATATCCATAATAAGATGAAGTTATTGAACAATGTATTAGAAAATTTATAGTGACTTTGATCCAAAAAAATATTGTTTGGAAAATCTATTATCCATAAATTGTGAAAAATTTCTTATTACTATAAAATCCACTTGGAATGTTATTTTGGAAGGGATATAGGACCCTTTAATAGATTAATGAAATGAATGATTCAAATATCATAGGAAAATGAATGTCACTTCACCTATACTTATAAAACCTTGAAGAAGAGAAGTGTGTTTGGTCTATAGTGATGCCTCAATGAATAGATTGGGACGCATCCTCATGTATAATTATAGGTTGATAGCTTATACCTATAAAAAATTATGTATTCATGATAAATATTTCCTAACTAATGATTTGGAGATGGTAGGGGTATTTTTTTTACGTTAATGATATAGAGGCATTATCAATATGGTGCAAGGAGTGATAAATATATATATATATATTTATATATTTATATAAAATTGTTATATATATTCACACCAAAGGGATTGAATATAGACTAAATAATATGGTTATAAATAATATAATTTTATGACTACTCAAAAAATTATATACCTGAGAATGTGAAAGTTTTGGTTGATGCCCCAAATTAGAACGATCATTCTAGTTTACCAATGAATATGATCACAATAAATCCTATATTTTTATATTTCGATAAGATATATCATGGTATCATTATAGGTGGAGAGAAATAATATCTTCAAAAAATTAGTTTTCATCCATTTATCCATTTTAGGATTAATGATGCGTAAAAAATAAATATGTGGAGTTATAATAGTGGTTAAAATATTTCGTGAGGTCAAATTTGATTATGATGGGATGATAAAGTTGATGAACTATTTTTTTCCAACTATATCAAATTTTATGATAGGGTTATTAGACGAGTCTCACAGTTCATCATTTTTTATTCATCATAGAATTACGAATATGTGTGGATATCTGAAAGAGTATATGTTGTGGGACAACATGATGAGAGATATGGAAGAGTATGTTTCTCAATTATAGTTGTGTTAGGAAGTTTAGACTATGTGACTGAAATATAATAGAATTTTAAAACCATTAAATATTACAGTATAAAAATGGGAAAATATCAATATGGATTTCAACATTGGGTTGCATAAAACTCCAAAAATTCAAAATTCAATATGGTATGCCGTATAGAACACTATGAAGTATAAATACTTCAATACTATAAAAAATGTTTTATCAGTTAATCATCTTACTATAATATACCATATATAAGTTGTAAGGTTTTGTGGAGTACCTTATTATAATGTATCTAATTAGGGTCTGATATTTACCTCGACATTTTTTCAATGTCTTCTATAGAATATTGATACATATTTATGTTTTAGTGCATCTAATCATCATTAAAGAGATATTTAATTTGAAGGAACCATTTAATCCATAGAGGATATTTTAATATATTATTATTAGGATATCAAAAATATTGGGAAAAATGTTAATCTAATACAGATTTCTTACAAAAATATCATTCACTAGAGAGTTCAAATGTCTTTTAATTATTACCTCTATATAAATATGTATATAAGTCCAATCCACTGGGATGAATTTTTAGAAATAAATCTATTTGGTCTTGACCCAAAAGAATAAATTATGTCTAATTTCAGAACCATTCAATATCACATCAAAGAATACTATAATATATAGAAAATGTATGATGATAAAAATTGATGTGATCTATAGTTTGAATATGATGAATTTGTGTTTCTATGAATTTCCTCATGTAATAAGGTTGTGATTTTGACAAATATAGTAAATATAAACCATTGATATATTGGCCACATTGAATTATGAGATCAAGTAGGGATGATAGCTTATCACATGGTTCTTCCACCGAACCTCTATATAGTTCATGATTTTTTACATTTACCTATCATAAGAGAGTATACAACTGATCCTCTACATTTACTAAACTCAATTTGTGCACAGTTGGATAATTTTCATTCATATAATGAAAAAAATAATTCAAATCATGGACCATATTGATTAACTATTATGAAACAATATGACTCATCATGTTTATGTTCTATAGAGGATTCAAAAATTATAAAAATATACAATGGAATACTAGGATTGGACGAGGTAGAATAATCATCATCTTTTCGAGTGTGAGTGATAGATTTTTTTTTTGTTTTAAATTTATATGATCGGGTAAATGTAAAACAAGGATATTTTATGATAAATATTTTTTAATTTAAATTTATGTTATTCGATATATTTTGTTACAATCATCCTTGAGTCTAAACATACCATGATATAGTATACCATGCTAACCTATAAATTATATTATCAAGGATAAATTGGACTAAATAATATGATCATAATATTATTTACAAATTTTTCGACTGATTATAAATTATGATAAAAATCATTTAAAAGTAAAGTAAATGTTTGCATGGTATTTTTTGAAATGTGGTTTTATCATACTATATTAAATTAATAATTATTTATTAATGTTTTTAGGGAAAATATTTTAATATATATTTAAATAGTTATTTTCATTCATCAAATCTTTTCTTTATTAATGAGATAATAAAAAATCTAGTTTGAAGATTTAAATTTTCATTTTTCTAAAAAATTGTTTCATGTCATTTTACATGTTATTTTAATGTTATTTATTATTAATTTTTTTAAAAATAAGGGACACATAACTAAATTTATGAAATGAACAAGTGAAAATTATATCAGTGTTATTTTTTAATAATTCGCCAAAATGATTAATTTTTTGATTTATAGTGAATCTTATTGACTATTATTAAGAATTCTCTATCAATTTAATGAACTTAAAAATACATTTTGTTCAAAAAAAATTAAAAATTAAAAATATATAAATTATAATTTTTATAATAAAATTTTTTAATTGGAATAATTTCTATGTTGAATTGTGATATAAAAAATATTCCTCAGAATACCATTTCATTAACAAAATCTTCTTTTCATTATGATTAAATGTTTAATTATAAATATAGTTTATCCATTACTATGAATTGAAAACGTTAATATATAATATATATTGTGAATGATAATAATTAATAATAGGTTTAGGTAAAAAATATATTTTTTTCATAATGAATATAAAATCCAAAAACAAATTGTCACTATTATGTATAAAATTGGGGTTTTGGCGTTATATGCGCTTTTGATGATATTTTTTTCGAAAACATTTATATTTTTATGATATAAATATTAATTAATATTTTTTATCATTGGGTCATAATTATCTATTATGAATCATTTTTTTCTTATTGTATAAAAAACTATTAACCGTGGAGAAATAAAAATGAATAAGTGAGTGAACATATATGTAAAAGGAATAAAATGTTTAAATAATCATCATTTTTTAGGGTTTGGATAAACCTTATCTTCAATTAAATAATTTATATACCAATTTTTAAGGATGTTGGTGTGATACTGTGTACACATTATTGGGTAGTTTTTGATATTTACAATAAATTCCACCCCTTCTCACATATAAAGTAGACCATGTTATCCACTTTTCATTACACAAAAAAATCCTTTTTTGTTGTCCAATACATTCCAAAATAACATTAATATAACCCTTAACATGTCTTATATGAATTTTATATATTTAAATAGCATATTTGATAGTTTTTTGGTACACTACAAAATAGGTTTTCTAATGAAAATGTATTGTTCTTAACCACATGATTTCATTTTATTCCTTCTTCCACCTACTTAATGTATTCAATAAATATTATGAAATAATTAAAAAAGTATCATAAAAAAAATTAGATGTTATTATTTTAACTTCATAACCTATATCCATATACTCTTCCAATATGTGTGAAATAAAATCTTTGATCATGTTTATGGCAGAGTACCGCTTCACAAGTAGATGTACTTTAATTTCCCTCATTACCTCTATCAATTGGATTTAACTATGTTTTTAATATATATATATATTAGATTTATGAAATAATAATAATTATTATTAAATTATAATATCAAGTCTACCATCATTCATTACAATATTATTCAAAATGATAATGACGCTTTCACGTATAAGTGGAATATTTCCTGAATAAATTGATATTATATGTTTTTCAATTTATTTAATCATGGATGGAAATAATGATAAGTTAAATTAATTTGTATGATATATATTTTATAAAATTTATTATATAATTTTTATTTATTATTTTAATTTTCTTTTGTACCACATGTATAACAATGTAACGACATTAATTAATAAATATAACCTTCCATCAACATGAATTGTGTAATTCATGTTTATATTTAAATCCTTTTTAGATTAAAAGAAATAAATATAAAATTAATATATATGATACTTATATTATGAATAAAATATTATATATTATAGAACCAAGATCAATATAGAATAACTGATATATATAAACCAAATTATACCTGAAAGACAAAATAGAAATACCTTGAACATTGATGTTAATATAGAATTCTTTATCAAAGGGTGATACGATATTATATATAAAAAATTGATATTTTGTATAAGATTTTTCTTCAATTATATTTTTATAACAAATATATAATTATTATATAGGACTTTATAACACATATGATGCAAACCAAACATGAGGTGAGTTTTATTTTTCAATCACATTATTATTCAAGATTGATAATGACTAATTCATTTTGGGGGAGTTATTTTATATTTCTATTCTATAACAAATAAATTTTATTACCCTATAGTTTTTTATATAAATTACTAATTCCCCTTAAATTTTAAATCTTTAAGTATTAAAATACTAAAATAAAGAATTTAAGGAAAACAACCCTTGTTTCAACTTATTTGGGAATCATTTTATTCGATGTATATATTACCCTTAAAAATAATAATGGAATGTTTAATGATTTATCAAATGTTTCATTAATGGAATATTTACATTTTTTTGATACTACCCATCATATTTAAGAATGAATATTCATATATTTTCTTAATAGTGATACTTTTTTATATTTTTAGAAAATACTGACAAAAATGTTTTTTAACATATACAACATGAATAAATTCTCCACCATCATGATAGCTATTTATTTTTAAGATTAATTTAAAATTTTAGGAGTTAATTTTCAAATATAATATCTTCCCTTATATTTTGTGAAATATTTTATACATTAAATAAGTGATTTCAATGTGAAATGTATATATTTCTCCAGAAATTTTATACTACATTTTTATATTATTTTTATTTATGTCAACATTTTCATTCAATATTTGATAAGGATATAATATAATAAGTCATTACAATATAATTCTCTAGATGGTTTATGATAACTATAGTATGATAACATTCTTATTTTACTATATTCTACTTATTTTTTATTAATAATTAGTTTTTTATTCCAAAATGATTAAGATTTATTGTTTATTCATATAAAAAATCATTATTTTTACTATGTGGTGGGTGGGGGCCATTTTTATATAAGACCTTACTTCATTGGTAGGTATAATGGGACTAACTATACATGGGTGTTTTTTGAGGCATTGCGTATTTATGTAAAAATATTTTCAATGTGGCCTTAATGGTAAGTTTCACATGTTCATCATTTTGAATTACATGATTATAAAATAATTAATTGGTTTACTTGTTATTTTTTGAATAATTATGATATAAATGTATAACATTATAGTTCATGTGATTATTTATATGTAATTATTTGATCATCATTTGTTTTAACAATATTATTTATGCCTTCTGAACTTCCACTATACTCGTACCCCAAATGAGGAGTTTTTTCTCACCCCTTTACTTGGTTTTGTATTCTCAAGATACCAAAATGTGTATTATGATCAATAAAAATGTATTAATGTTGTTATAAAATAAAATACTAAATTTTATTTTATATTTTCATATCTATTGTGAAATTCATGTCTTTATCTATATTTCAATAAGTAATAAACCATTCTCTCTATAGTGATGTGGTCCCTTGTTTCAATATATTATTTAATAACGTAACCACAAGATATAGGCTATTATTTACAAGTAGTTTTCATTTCTAAAATAATATTATCCATGTATAATAGTTATCCCCAATTTATAGTTACCCTTATATATAGACAATAATATTATAAATCATAGGTGTGTCTAGACCATCACATAGAGATGGTTGAGTTGGTTGTTAAAAAAATATAAAAATCAATTCCCTATACCCAGTTTATATGATTGAATATGAAATAAAAAAATACATGATGGGTGATAGAGTGTGGAAATACCCATGCGATAGAATTTTTTTTGTAAGGATCACTCACACTTTTTCATGAGTAGTTAATTATTCATAGAAAATTATTATAATCTAGATGTAAAAATAATATTTTTTTATAAACAATAAAATTGAATTAATAAAAAATATTGTCTTTATGTCAATGTAATATAAAATACTAAAGCATTAATAAGTCAGTCAATCTTCTCTTCATATGATTAGGTGCCTTCTAAATTAAGATCATCATCGCACCATAATTCCTTCCAAAGTACCAGAAAAATTAAACATATGCTACTACCTAAAAGTGATTATCAATTATCACAATTTTTATTTACACATTTAAAAATGATCTTAATGATTTATTTCTATGCAGAGAAACATCACAGTGTGAAGGTTTTATCCAAAATTTGGTCTACTGTGTAATATATATAGATTTTATCAATTATTATTTTTAGAATTATTATACTATTTTTATATATTTATCATTTCAGAAAAAAATTTATAATATTATTTATATTAAATAACTAATTCATAATTTTGAAATATTTTACACCATGGTATTTGTTCCCTGCACGCAACACTGACTTGGAATTTGTTACACGCAACACTATGTTTCTGTGAAACATCACTTTATTGGAATAATTATTCGAGAGAGATACTTATAACTTAGCTATTAGAAATGATAATATGATTATTTATAAAAAAATTATTACATGTTATTTATAATGGTTTCATATTAATAAAACATATTTTTTCACGAAATATATAATTTTTTGTAAATTCTCTATATAATTAGAAATACAATTTTTTAAAATGAACTACTTTTTATTTCCATCAGTGAGAAATTTAGAAAATTAAATAATATAAGAAAAATAATTTTTAAAATATAAACCATTTTTTAAATTATAATGTATTAATTACCTTAGGGTGATTTTTTTAATTTTTCTGAGAATCGTCAATTTTGGATGAATAGTGAAAAATACTAAATTTTTATTCAAAATTTCTTTTTCGACAAATTTATTTTTTTCAAAAAATTATATTTTATTCTTTTATAATGTCATAATAGATAAATTATACATATATTAATCAAAAATTTGTCATTAAAATAAACTATACAATTACTTTGTAAGTTAAAGCTTCATGAACTTCTAAACATTATCACATTAAAAACAAGCTTTCTCACTACATCTGTAAGATTAATATGAAACAAAATTTTACAACATTTCTGAATTCAATTCCGAAAATTAAAATGAATGGTTATAATTAGTGTGATATTTTTAGTCTAATATGATAATTTCTTTTTTACAAAACATATTGCTGAATGTGAGTAAAATTAATTATAGCAATTAAGGTAAAGTTAAGTTCAACATGGGGATAAATTATAACATAAGATAATAAATGAACTATCCCCTTGTAAAACACCATTTTAATGGGAATATTTCTCCAATAAACCTTCCATTACTGATTTTGGGTTTTTTAAACTTTTTTGGTACAAATGTGTGTACGTCCAATTTGTTTTAAAAAAATTCCATGTGTGTCCCCTCTCTCCACTAAAGAAAGACACTCACCCCTCCCACTTGCTCACACCTCTCAAGACACATTGTATCTACCAATATGTACACAAGATCTTTCCTCAAAATATAACTACTAAAACTATAATACAAGCATTAGTATGAAATCCATCCACGTGATAACCATTATGTAAACTAAAAGGTGTTACCCAAAGAAGATGTAACACTCTTCTTCATGCACTGTTATTTTATGTTCATTCAATAACCACTAAAATATTATAATTCCAAAAAATCTATAATAACATAAGAATCATCAATATACTTATTTTTTTTATATTGTTTCTACCAAAAATTACACACACATCCATATAATGGTAACAAACCTACTATTCTTGTGTTTGGTGAACAACCGCCTCACAAAACTGTGTTGTTTGTTTTTTTATTCCCACCACTCATGGTTAGGAATTAATATGTACAAAATAAATTTTTATGATATATATAATTTCAATGATATCATTATGATTCTAAATATATTATACAAAACAAAATTTTGTTATATCCATTTTGTGTGAATATGATGACTTCATATGGGTACATGTAGAATACAACCTCCCCAATGTGATGTGATTGTCACACACATTATATGGAATGTATTATGTATGTTTTTACTAAATTTATATTACATATATGAAATATTAATTCAAATATAAACAAGGTTCATGCATACAGGAAACAAAGTTCTTGCATTAACACAATTAAATGGAAACAACGTTCATGCATATGTACGAAATACTGTCGCCAGGAAGGATATCTTCCATATCAAAATTACATATTTTATTGATTATTATAAACTCATATATAAGGAATATATATTCTATTAAATAATTACATACATTTTTAAAATAATAAAATTATTATCTAATTAATTGTATCAGGAAGTAAAATCCAAAAATTATACGAGAAAAAACAAATATTACATGAAGTGTTAATTTAAAACAGTTTTACTAATAAAAGTGTAATATAAGTTCATCACCAAATAATTTAAGGTATTATATATAATAAAATGGTTCTATTGTAGATATATAATAATAATATATTTATTATATATGAGTTTTTATCTTATACGAATAACTTCAAGAGTTAAGGTGAGGGATTTGATCTCACATTTTGATTCATAGAGATACATGCCATATTTATAGATCTACTATTTTTTGTTTATATAATAACATAGAGAATTTTATATAATAAATTTTATTTATATAATGAAATTAAAATAATTAAATTATTTTACTCTATAATGGGGATCATGATTCTATGGTTACTAATGTAGTAAGGGTTTCGTCGATCAATTTTTTTTCCAGGAGATAAAGTATATATTCACCACCTATTCTTTATATTTTCTATGTCTAATTTCCATGCACATAATTTATGATTCTTAAAAAAATGGTTAATTACATTTCATCATGGCAATATTTCTTTCATGGGGATTAAGTTTCAATAGTTACAAAATCGTTAATGTAATTTTGTCACAACTTTTATCGTTGAGGAACATACCAACTTATGCACATATATTTTATATGAGATTTATAAATTTTATTTTATATGTTATATCATGAACATAATTTAATTATCTTTTAATCTTCCTGAAATGTTATTTTTTCCATGGTATTATGATTTAATGTTACTAATGTGGTAATAGTTTATAGCTTCGACCTCATTCTGTATTGAAATTGTATATGATAATGATTCCAGTAATTAAATAATGAGATCCATATAAAAATTAACTCCGATTTTTATTCATAAAAAATGTATATTCATGTTATATCCAAATATGGGTACCATTTTCCCACAATATGGTACTTAAGATATTTCTGAATTTTTTTTATGATAATATGACAATATTTCGATTTAAGATAAAAATATGTGTTCTTCCATAACAATGTTTTCTAAGAATGTTTTATAAAATGTTTTAATTTTATAATATTATATTAAAATTAAATATTTACCCATGAATTATTTTTTTACAATTTTTTAATAGAATATTATGTCATTTTTTAATCAGGGATATTTTCTGAAATTTTATAGTGAAAAAGGATTGTTCAGCATGTACGCACCTACCTGAAATCATGACAATAATTTAATTTATGATTCGTTTTTATGTTTACATCGATATTTTTTATGTTAAATTTTTTCTTAATATTTTGTAAATTAATAATATATTAATATTTTTTTCATATAAAAAGGGTTTAAAAAAAATTGATAATTTTTTTAAATGATTGAAAAATATTGAATTATATTTTTTCAAAAGGTTGTTTTTAAATAAAATGGTTTCAATGATTTAAAATATCATTTTATATGTCTTAAATTTATTTTCAGGGAAAATATTTTTATAAATTTATCAATATTATTTTTTATTTTTTCAAGGGAAAATAAATAAAAAAAATTTCTAGATTATTTAATATGATTACATAAAAACTATTTTAAATATTATTTCTTTTAATCTATATATGATTTTAAATTTTTTAAAATAAAAATATTTTCTAAAGGTCCAATTTTATTTAAATTCATCTTTCAAAGAATAAAATTTATTTCCCATTATTATGTTTTTAAAGATATTTCAAAATTATTTTCTATATCTTATTACATTTGTTTAAGTTAATCATTCTTCATAAGAAATATTCTATAGGTTCCTTTCAATTATTTCTGTAAATGGGTTATGTTTTAATGGGATCATGTTTATTAAAACCCTTTTATCTTTCACAGGAAATATAATTATTTATCATGTCCCTTTACCATAGAATATCAGCTTATGAAATTCATTTCTCTTTAATGGTTTATACCATGATATATTCTTTTGAAACCTGGTTTTTTAATTGGTTATTCTATGATTAAAATATCATGGAACCTAGGTATTTTCCATAGGCTTTTATATGACTAAATTTTTATGATGGCTATTTCATTTCATGAGTTATGATTTGATGTTTATGAAAAATTTAATCCTTTTATGGTTTATTATATAATCCATCTTTTATTATCTGGATGCACATGAATATAATATTTTATTAATTAATGGGTGGAACTTATATCTACCCTCAATTCATTGGAAAACAAAAAATGTTTTATAAGCTCAAGAGGGTACATGGGAGGGAGTCCCTATGTAGAGATCGTTTTTTTTTATTTATCATAATTGATAATATTTCTACATATATTTACATATCCAACTGTTGAGGTGACATTTGATTCTGAGGCCTAGAGTTTCAATACCAAATTATCAAAAATATTATGTATTGTGTATACTATGCACATGGTGGAAATGGTATATCCCACAAATAATAGATTAGATCAAAAATTTAATACTATAATTGATTCCAAAATATGGAGTTTACAGAATTCAACATATAACTTATATAGGTTTGGGTCTTCTGTAGATAAATCCATGGAGGGCATTTTCATAAATAAAAATATTAAATATAATTATTTTAACTCAAAAGCAGAATCAAATATCTATTGAATAATGACTTGGTTTGGAAATATGAGACCCCTGATATATTCATAATGGGGTTTTTTACCTATGTGTGACATAATATTAGAGGAAAGATGATGTTCAGATCCTGTGACCATTGTATACCATTTTTTTAGATTTTTATAAATATGCATTTATGGGAAATGCGAAACAGTTGTATAAATTCTCCAATGAAAATTAGATGATTTTCCCTCTCCATCCAATTGAGGAATTGATGTTGAATTCCTAAAGGATAGTAATGACACATCAAATAGTATCAGATCAGAGTGTAGTGAATGCAATGACATATTTGAAATAAAGCTAGGATTCTTATTTTGGATCTTGTATTCCGTGATTAATTTTTGTTGTTGTAAAATTTAATTTATGGTCGCTTCTACAAAATTTATTATCCATATCAATAGAAAATATAACAATGATAATAATTATATTGATTTATTGATTTCTATTTCTTTGAGCAATTCATTCACTCTTCATTCATTCTTCATCGTTAACATTTTAATATGATGTGATGATGTGAAAATGTTGAGTAAAGCATCGTTATGGGACCGTCATAATCCAAGGATTCTGAATCTATAAGGATTTTGAGTTTTAGGTTCTATAGGAAGTTCGCAGGTGAGTGAAAGTGATGAAATCATTTGGGGGCTAAAAAACCATCGGCAGGCCGTTGATTGGAGGCTGGTGTAGTGAATATCTTGTCGCAAGGGTCCCTGATTAATGGATGGATTCACAATCAGGAGACCAGATAGAGTATGGTAGTCTCTGGAATGATCCACCAAATAGAAACTGGTGCAGAAATGTAGTGGAATCCCCTCGGTTGCATACTATAGAGCAGTGGAAGCATGATGACATAGAGGTGTTGCGACATGGCTGACCATGTGCCTCAGACGGTCTTATTGGTGAGGTCACGCGGTGCAACCCATGCGTTGACCGCCGCTACAAAGTGTGGTATCTGGTTGAATGCATTGATTTGGTGCTGATGACCTGGCACCTGGCATGACTAGTGTCGGTACAAGGCCGTGTTGTGGCCCAATGGATCGGACAGGGATTCCTATAGTGGGCCAACCCAGGTGGAGTGGTCCAGCCTGAATGGGCCAGAATGCTTTAGGTCAGTCCATTTACCTTTAAATGTCCATATCTTACAGACTAGATGTTCTATTTACATACCTTCTATGGATACATGAACCTGTCATTGATACAAACATTTGGAGGTAATTTTTATAATTTTATATCCAAGGCACATGGCTTGATCCCCCAAAACACTCAAATAATAATAATATATTATAATTATTAAATATCATACTCTTCATATATCCTCCATATGACCATGGATTGAGGCATTTTCAATGGCGTCATGACCCTGTAATTGAGGTGGAAATTTCAAGACCAATTTAAGGTGTTAAAAAGTAAGGGATGTGTGGGCACTATGAGACCCGTTTTTTACATTTTCAGAGAAATTCATATTTCTCACTGGCTGTACATTTGGTAAAAATTAATATCCAATCATGATTTCTTTTCCAGAAAGATTATAATGGTGTAATATAATTTTTGTGTCTTAGGATTGTAAAGTGGGTCCAACGAAGAAAAGTTTGTGCACAATATTGCGAAATTCATTTTCTTCAACATGAGACTGATTTGGGATAATGAATAGTTGATCTTTTGTGTTTTTTCACAAGGATAATTATGGTGTGATCTATTTTATTAAACATGTGCATTTGAATATGCATTCTGGTTGAATTATTGTTTTCACCCTTAAGATAAAACAAAGATAATCATTCTCTTATCATCTATTTATTCTAGAGTATCCATGTACTATGGGAGTACACTGGCATGCCTAGTGGTTCTTGATAGTTGTTTCATACCTGAGTCTGAATAGGTAAATGGTCAGGTGATGATACGGGGGTCAAACCTCATTTGAGACCCACAAACATTGTGTTCTACTTTACAAACATTGTGTCTCTCGTATCTTCTTCTTCTAATCTTGTATTTTGGCATGTGAGTAGCCTATCCCAAGATTCTTTAAGCATAGAATGCAGTGGTGCCCTTTGTAGCATCTTTCAAGATATGAAACACATTGTTCTGAGTGTGATTCCAATTTAGGGAGATACCCAATGACTACAATGTAGTTCCTCAATTATTGATGATCCATCATAGATGTCCAGAGAAGTACTGTGCTTACCCTCTAGCGTATACCCTTCAGTGGGGTTGGGTAGTGGCATTCATCGATAAAACTTTTGGGCTTACCCTCTCGCTAGGATAACGAGAGACATTATCAAATGACATTTTCGGAAAACCCTATAGTGGTAAGGGGAAATTGAGTTCTTTGTTCACTCACTTCTCATCTTACCCTCTAGTAGTGCTGGGCAGTGAGGTTTGTTTTTTACTCTTTCAGTCTTTCCCTCCAGTCTATTACCCTTTAAAAGAGGCTAGGAAGTGGTGTTCTCCGATGACAGTACTGAGTGAACTCTCCAGTTGGGCTTGGTGGAGGACATTAATGGCACTAGAGTGGAACCCCCTAGATAGGAAGGGCATGATTACTCAACCTTGAGACATGACTTCTCGAATATATGCATCAGTGATGAGACATGTTTTGATGCACCTTTGAAATCCTGAGAAAGAGGGATTATTTTCCCACCACGAAATGTACTTGTGATGCGACTTAAAACCATGAGGTTGAGATAGTTCTACCTAAATAGGATAGTATCAAGGTGTAGTTATTGAGTCCATTTGACTTGAAGTTCTACACAGACTTTTGGGATATTGGGAATTGATTAGTGGTTACTTATAGAATTTATGAAAACTCTTTTCATGGGCTGAGCTATGATATGGAGATCCCATTTCTTTCTCATTTGGGTTTCTATGAATGAGCACACACACACACATATATTATTTTTATTACCCAATACGTAGGTTTTGTTATCTCTTCTTCCATGAGATTTTAAGACATGCATTGTATGCCACATGCTCTATGTGTCATGATTTTCATGGTTGGACAAGCCCACTCTCCTATTACAAGTAGAGAAGGATCTACATGAAGTTAATATTTTCACAATTTATAGATCCATGTGCTTATTATGAGTTTACTTCACTCTCTTGTTTGGTTGATCTATAGAATCATTTATTATACCTTGTTCTATCCACTACTCCCTTCTAAAGTGGATCTACTTCTTCTCCCTTGAGCCTTGGTTGTATCATACTAATTATTTTTCACTCACCCTTATTTGGGCTTTTCCTGCACCTATTATTCCCATGAAGATGATTGAATGGTTGATCTTTACATCAATAGAGCATAGGGATATGAGGTTTTTGGAGCAGGTTTGGTGGATGTATTTGTGGATCCTAGAGTAGGGATAACTTATCTATTTTACTTGTCCACCTATTTCCAGGTTGTGCCACTTTTCTAGTTGGAAATGTATTATTCCACTTTCCCATTCAGTATACATTTCTATAATTCAATTGGTTATATTTCTAGGCATATTTTTGGTTTATATATAGTAGTTTTGTATCCATTTATCATTTCCCTCTACAATTTTCCATTAAGTTGGTTGTGTGTGTTTGTGTGTGTAATGATTTTTAGGAAAAATCTCCCCCAGAGTTTTTTTGTGTCTTTGTTGCTAGTCAATGGCCTTAATCCTATCGAGGTGGGCTTGGGGTTGTTTCTGATAGAGCCTTGGCATGGTTTGAGTCTTGAGAAAGTGGTATCAGATGTTTTTTGTTCCTCAGGTTATTGTTCAGACATTCTGTAAAATAAAATTTGATGGGTTTTTAGGGAAATAGTGTCTATTTGTATTGAGAGAGGATCATAGGTTAGGGATTTTAGTGATGGTGTGGTGGCTAATTTATGAATTAATGAAGACCCATATTACACACTTGTCGACTCGGTATGCTAAGATGTTTGTTGATGGGCACAAAGGTGCATGCATCATATAGTACTGAGTTTTTGACTATCCTTCTTAATTAAGATACCCATACTTGTTGATATATATATATATATATATTCTATTGATTGTGGTACTCCTTGATCTAATTTATGATGCCCCTTGCGATAACATCCATCCATGTTACCAGATTTAATTCATGATGATGATTGTGTTTGATACTGTTTCATAGTTCCTTGAAACGTGTGTTCTAGTTTTAATAATAACTACATATATGTATTTACCATTGTATTTATTCATGGAACTGGAAACACCAAACAATTTATTAACCTAAACGGTCATACATTCCAAAGGAAGTCATTCGTTTGGTTTGAACATTATGATACATAGGGACGTTCATTGGTTGAGAAGATGGGAGGATAGACTCATCACAACATTTTGAGAGGAATTATTGTCTACTATGAAACACTATTTAAAATTTTAAGATATTTTCTTGGATCTTTGTTAATTTACCCATTATAATGTAATTTTACCTCAGAATTTACAATCACTTATTAATATGTGTATAATATATAATCATCTGTATGTATTCTATGTTATTCATTAATGAAGATTTCTACATGTATTAGAGGTTCTCTATCAATTGTATCCTATCATTTAAAATTTAGAGATTCTTTTAATCATCATAATGATGATACTGGTTTTTATTCCACTCTGTGGGGTAGTATGAAATTTATTGTAATCCAGGTAGATGAAGGTTTGTTTGATATTGGGATTTTATCCATAAAATGGGCTACCAATGTATCCTTGTGAAACAAATCAGAAACCCCAATGGGAAACATCATATGTTTTAATGTCATGTGATAAATACCTAACCGCAATGTTTAATGTTATGTGCTAAGGACATCTAAGTGAAAAGAGCTTAGTTAAAGTTTGGTGTGGGACTTTTGTCGAAGCAGCCTAAGGAACTTGGAAAATATATGGATTTCCAAGTAAGATTAGACCTTGTTGGGAATATGGACCCAGTAGAACATGTTTTATTTTAAGTGATGGGTTTGAACCTCAAGGAGGATTCCTACATACCCCATGGGGATGAAAATCAAATCACACATAGTTTGATGAGTCTCATAAGATAGTATAGTCCACTGAGAGAAATTAGTTTGGGCTTACATATAGAATTGGATGCCTTTGGAATTTGTGGTTTTAATTTGGTGCTTATTCCTAAAGAGGATTCACATAAAAAGGGAATTTGTGTTTGATTCCTAATGATGATATGCAATGATCTCGATCCATGAAAAGGATTTCTATACATCCTGGATTAAATAGGAATCAGATTTATTATAGATTAATTGGTTGTTCAAATGTTGTGATCATGAGAAATATCTAAGCCCATGTGAGTCATTCTTGGTGTGAGAAACAAGACGATGAATAATATTAAACAAAGGAACTCACACTTTTCTTCCTCCACCGGTGGAAGAGGGCACATCTATGGCAGTGAGGGTGGATGAGGGTAAGGCAACCCAGGAAGAGGGGGAGTTAACGACCCCTCCCACTGTTCTCCACAAATTGGACAAGGGTACAATTTAAGAAAGTAGTGAATGTGAAGGAAGTAGAGAAGAGCATTATTTAAACCCTCTATATGAAATGTTAGTGTCTTACACCTAGATAGATTCCCTAAAATTGATCCTGGTAGGGGAGGGAGACATTTCCTTTGATTTAATAGAAAATGAATTTCAAATTGTACCTTACCTAATAAGGACTTGAGGTTTTGTGTCATTGAGAAAAGAGAGGTTAGGACCCATACCCTAATCCTCCAAATATAGAACATCCCGACACTATTCCTTGAAGAATGATCCATGTGACTGTGTATATAAAACTTACAGACACTCCATGAATCCTATCCCCATTGTGAAACAAATGTGGGAATCCTCTAACTACAGATATGCAAACCCAAATAGGAGACACATTCATGTTCCATTCCCAAACGGTTAATAAGTCAAGAGGTTTTGGTGGAGGTCTCAATAGAATCCCTTTCAAACATGTGAGCCAATGAAGATGAAACCTCACAATATATGGCTTAAAGAGGGCTTAGTGGCTTATAGTCTGAAGAGATTAGGTGAATCAAATAGGGGAACCCAGTAAGTACTGGTGCACATGTATGGGCACACTAGTAGGCTTGGGTGACCTGATGTTCACTTAAGCGATGAACAACATGGATGATAATACTTTGTCGAGTCTTGAATGAGGCCTTAAAAAGTATTAAATGGTATTCCTAGAAGTGGGGTGATCAAGTTCTTGTGAAAGGAAAAGATGGCGCTAAAGTGTTTCTGATTTAGGGAGGTTGGGAGCTTTAGGCGTGCAAGTGTTATGGATTTCAAACACCTAAAGGACATAATTCCTATGACCCTATTTCAATTCCTCAGCTTTAGGTTTCAAATAAATACCTTAATTTATTTTGGAAGAATTGGGTAATTAAATATGGTGACTAAATTAGCAATTAGGATTCAGGGAAATACGTTCATACAAATGAAGGCACCGAGGGTCAATTTATAGGCTAAAATAGGTCCATGGGAGAAATGAAATTGGGTTCTCATGTGGCATGCAAGCCAAAATTGGGAGCGCATTTACATTGTGTGCTGAAGGTGTATTTGCTAGACTAGGGCACCACATTGAGGAATTAGCCAATAATCATTACTTCATTCAGAACCATCATGGTGGCGCCTAGGTATTTGCGCGCAGGTACCATCAGCACCGCTTTGGGGACATAGCCAAAATAGTTTTGCCATACCATGAGGGGCTACACCCCCACACCCCTAATTTGGACCACTGTTGGGATATAGTCTTGGCCCATTTTGTCGGGGTCTTCGCTATCATCACTGGCCCCCATGATAAATGAAGAGTCACACCATGAACTTTTCAATCCTTGTTGAGGTCATTTTGAGTCACACCACAGGTAAATACATATTCACTTATAGAGAAGTGCATGAAACACATTTATTTGTGTCTAAAGAGACGATGACTCATTTTAGAAACCATCATAAAATACCCCTTCCTCTAGGTGGGAAGGTAGCATCACATCCACATGTTGAGTAGGAGTTAGTCCCAGCTGAGTAGGATAGGGACAAGTGTAGGTTGAGCATGATTCACAATTTCATCTATCAGAGGTTTCTGATGTTCGATGTGATCCGTACCCTCAAATAGTAGATGTTTGGATAGAGTTAGTGGTCTTTGTCTTCATGATTTTAAGAAAACTGGGGTATCAAATGGTGGATTTGTTAGTTATTCATTACCACAAATCAGCTAGGAATTTGTCGAGTCTGGGTACTTGGTTGCACGATGACGTGAAACTCTTATGGGATGGATTCTAGTAGTTTTTATATGATGAGTAATATACCTTTTTCTTATTCTTTATCTAGATTTAAGCTATTATAGAGATCCTTCAGTATCAAAATGGAGGGAGAATGGCAACTTCTGGGAACAGAATTTGGAGCAGGGTCTCTGTAAAGGATAATCGCACTAGTGTAGTGACCTTGTGAATTTCCACCTTTTTCTGAGGTATATGAAAGAGAACTAGTGATAGATATCTTAAATTCATATGGGAACCAGTTGTACAGTTTTTGAAGTGGGGGCAACAAATTTGGGGTGTATGCCACAATATGTAGATGTTAATTGGATGGGCCTCCACATAGGGGTACATCCCATGATATGACTTAGGGACATGGTTAAAGAGAACATAGAGCACCAGGGAAGCCCTAGAAGGGTTAGTTCTATGCTTGTGAGGGGTGAGGTCCCGTGGAACAAGACTACCCTACCACATGTGTTGAGCATTCCAGGAACTTGGTAGGTGCACCACCACAGTAGAGGTAATGTCATAATTAGGGATATCCTAGGTGCTGATAGGGTGGTCCCCAGGGAGGTATTTCTGGTAGAAGAGTAAGAAGAATTATGGTTGGTGGATAACGTTGTGAGATATATCATCTACCACTATGCAGCTCGCATCAGGTCCAAGGAGATGGTATCCATGTCCTGGGTAGTTTCATGCTTCATATTTCTACAATACTGAAGCGTTCATGATGATAAAAGGTATGATCTATGTGTCTTGAATAATTTTCCAGTAAAAAAGGTTAGATAATATGTAAAGTACTCCTTCCTCCCTGGTTCTTCCTTGAGTTTTTACCAGGGTGAAGTGGGACATATGTGTTACATTGTCTCCGTGTTGTTCAATGTAGCTTTTAATAAATGTGTAATATTGGTTCTTCACCCATCAAGATGAGTTTTTATGAGAGAAAAACCATCAGGGAGAGTCAGTGTCTCCCAAAAAGGATAGTATTGAGGTGTGGTGGATGATTCTATTTGACTTGTAAATTCACGGTATTGTTGTGCAATGTAGTTTCAAAGTAGGTCTTGACATTTCTAGTGGAGTTTTATGCATGACCTCATTTTTCATGGAATTACACTAGTGAGTGTGGCCAACTCTCTGGTTTAGGGATTACTCTCCTTACAAGAGAGGAATATATACATAGGGTATTCCATGTTCTTTCCATCTCTATACCCTTATAGTTGGATGAGTTTAGTCACCTTACCTATTCATGGGTACCTTGTATGATCAATTTCTATATTCATAATATAGTTTTCAAGTATAGGTGGATGTTATTGACACACCATAAAAAGTACTATGCAAATCAATATGTGGTGTGGTCAGATGTTGTCTTCGAACTGAAGGTGTGGAGACACTAACATGTAGGAGAACACCTAGTATTTTTTACAGACCACCATATCCTCAAGTGTGTCTTCACTCAGGGAGACTTGAACCAAAGATGGCGATGCAGGTTGGACAATCCCATAAGACTAAAACATTTAGATAGTTATTAATCTAGAATGGGGAAACGTGTAGCTGATTCCCTTTCCCTGATGTCCCATGATCACCCAGCATGGAATGTTTCAGAGCATCCAAATTCCTTGCTGCTAACCCTGGTGAAGTAGGAGGGTAAAAAATCTCTTCAGTTGATGTTTTGTACTCCATCACATCACGAGTTTATAAGAGAGTCTAGGTTTTTAAACATTGATTGTGAAATATTTAATGACCGAATATCATTTTTTGTTTCACCATATTGATATTATGAAGGATGGAATCATGAGACCTTATTCCTCGTATAGGGGTGATTCTAGTTGCAACTTGGGATTTAGAGTATCATACGTGAATGAAAAACAATCCCTTGAGTTTCATCAGGCCATTCCAGACCTTGAAATTGGATGGAGAGGTTACCTAAAACATATCATTATGAACTTTGTTGGAGTGGGTTCCCGTCATGTTCCATGTGTTTCAACTGGGGAGATATCTGTGGGATTCTACTCACATCATCCAAAAGAGCAGACCTTACGTGTATGAGACATCCCTCTAATTTGCATCATGTGGAAACATAGAAGTGTGAAATAGGGTTATTATGAGTGGGAGAGCATGGTGTGAGATCAGTATCCCAAGATTGAACATACAGTTTTTCTTTTCATGGAAAAAAATTTGATGAAGGGAATGATTTAAAGACCAAGTTTTACCTTAAAAGATTTTGGAATATTTCTACATATATTTATAAATCCAAGCACTAAGACATTATATAATCTTGAGGCCTAGAGTGCCAAAAATAAATTAATAAAAATATAAACTATTTTATATACTATGAACTTGGTGGAAATAAGATATCTCTCAATAGAATTCTTGAATCAGAAATCCATGGCCACATCTGAGTATAAAATGTGGCGTATTTTCTATCTGGGGTATAACCTTTTGAGCACATTTTTTTTGCAGAAAATGACAATGAAGGAATTTTATGAAATAAAATAATAAAATATAATTATTTTTTCTCGAACTTTTAGTCATGTAACTTTGGACCAGTGAATCGGTTTGGAATTATGAGACTTCTGTTGAGTTTGGAATGTGGTGTTTTACCTAAGTGCGACATAAAATGAGAGGTCGCGGGTTGTTTAGATCCTACAAGAGTTGGATTCAATTTTTATGGTTTTATACAAATATGTGATTAAGGTAAATGATACAAGGATGGATCATTTCTATCATGGATTCTGATAGAGCTTCTATCTCTATCCAATTAGTGAATGGACATCGGATTCTTGATGGATCAGGATAAAACATCAAATCCTAGCAGATTATATCATGGTGAATAGAATGGTGGATCAAAAATCAAGGTAGAATTCGTATTTTGGATTCTGATTTCTTTGAATTATATTTTGTTTTTCAAATTTGATTTTTGGTCACTTCTGTTACATTGATTATCTTTATCGATGGCCAATCTAGCAATGACCATCGTTCAATCGAATTATCAATTTCTCATGTTTCGTATTCTTCATCTTTTCTTCACCATTCATCATCGTTAACATTTTATATAACAAAAAGATGTCTAAAAATGGAGACGAGAATGGGTTTGGGATGGTCGTGAACCAATGATTCCAAAACTATAACGGTTTTGTGTTGAGGCACTGTAGGTGGCATAAAAGTGAGCTGGAGCGATGCATACTTTTGGGCGCAACAAACCACTGGGAGATCATTCATCATTGGATGGCATAGGGAATCACTCATCACAAGGGTCCCTGATCCACTGATGAATTCACAGTTGGGTGACCATATTAAGTCCCTTAATATGTGAAATTCACCATCAGAGTGGCTTCCATCGACCTTGTGGCGGACCGTGGAGTGGTAAGGGAACCACTACCTGGCAGTGAGATGAAATGATATACCATGTGTCATGGTCGGTCGACCAGGCAGGGTTGCACGCCACAACCTAGGAAGAAACTGTTTTTGCAAAGAGGACCAACCAGATGGCTATGGTGACACAACAATGGTGACCCAACACCAGCCCCAAACAATGTCGGTAGTACGTCGAGCTATTGCCTGACGTATCGGACCAGGCTAGGCCCGATGGAGGGGTTTAACCATAATGGGCCAGACCAATTTGGGTCTGTCTATTAACCTTAAAATATCAATATCTTGCAAACCAGATGTCTGATGACATGTCATATGTAGGTTTGTGACCCTCTCGTCTATACAAAACTTTTTATATCATTTTGAGAATTTTATATCACTTAAACATGGCTCGGGCCCTAAAATGATCCAATAATAATAAATTAATATTATTAAATATTTGACCAGTCATTACTCCAACATATGAATTTATATTAACATGTTGTTAGCGGAATAATGACCCCAAAATTGAGGCGGACTTTTCAAGACCGACTTTAGGTGATGAAACCTAAATGAGGGTGCATGCCCCATGAGAAACAATTTCGGTGTTTTCTATTAAATCAGACTTTTCAATAGGTGTCTTTTCGGGATGAATTAATATACTATCTCATGTGATTTTATGATAGGATAAAAATGGAAAAATTATTTTTATGTGTTTTCGGATTGTGGCATGTTTCCCATTGGGCATCGTTCGTTCACAGTACTTTGAAGTGAAGTTTCTTCACTGGGAGTCTAATTTGGGTGAATGAATAGTCAATCATGTGCATTTTTTAACAAGGATCATGAAGGTGTGATTTTTTGATTATTAGGGGCCATTTGAAGAGGCATGTTGGTAGAATTATGTTTTCACCCTTCAGATCAAACAACGAGCATCGTGTGATCATCAAGCTTATTGGGTAGAGTTTCCATGTACTGTGGGAGTAGTCTATCATGCCTAAGGGTACATGATCACAGTTTAGTTCACGAGTATGGATAGGTACATGATAATGTGATGAGGTGGGGTTATACCTCGCGTGGGCCCCACATATGCCGTGTAGCACTTTACAAATCTCCAATCTCTCAAATATACTTCTTATGAACTCGTATTTTTTCTCGTGAGTAGCATATATGTAGTGTCTTTCCACTAAGAATATGATGGTTCCCCTCATAATGGATTTTTATATATGATGTGATATGTTCTGGGTTGGATTCCTATCTTCGGAGATATCTGATGACAGGAGTGTAGTTCCTCAATGAAGTAACATTCAATGGGGATGGCCAGAGCATTACTGGGCTTACCCTCAAGCGTATACCCTTTATAGGGGTGGGGTAGTGTATTTCTAAATTGACACATTCATGTTTACCCTCCATTTGAGCTAGTAAAAGGTAGTTTTCTATGAAAATTTATTTTTACCCTCCAGAAAGGCTCTAAAGTGGTGTTCTCCATTCTCTCTCCCCATGTATTACCTTCCATTGGGGCTATGTAGTGACATTCACCGATGAATTTTTAGGACATACCCTTCAGTGGGGCTGGGCAGTGAGGTTCTTCATTTACTCTTTCGAGATTACCCTCTAGCCTATTACCCTTTATTAGGGTTGGGAAGTGGTGTTCCATAAGGATAATAATGAGATAACACCCATATATGGGCTGGGTATGGGTCCATGATGGAACTAGAGTGGAACCCTCAAGTCAGGTTGGCCTTGGGTCCTCAACCTTGATACATGACATATAGACTATACGAATAAGTGAAAAGACATGTTTTGATGTACCTTTGGACACATGAGGAAGAGGGATGATTTTGCCTCCATGAAATGTCCCTGTATTGTGACAAAAAACCACGAGGGTGAGGCGATGTCACCCAAAGTGGATAGTATAAAAAAAAGTGATTGAATCCCTTTGACATGCAGTTTAGATCAGACATATGGGATGCTAGGCATTGATTGGTGGTTACTTTTGGAACTATTGGAGATTATTTTATTTAGATGAGATATGATATGGAGATCCTCTTACACTCTTGTTTGTGTTTCATTGACTAAGAATACACACACACACACACACACACACATATATATATATATATTATCCTTCTTGGAGAGATGAAGTCTTTTGGGGTATGCCACATGCATTATGTTTCAATATTTTCATGGTCGGATGTGTCTACTCTCATACTATAGTTATTAAAGAGTAAACAATAATTTCATTTTCTCACTGTTTCTAGATCCTTGTTCTTTATATGAGTTTACTTCACTCTCTTGTTGGGTTGAGCTATTCTGTATTTTTATATATCTTATTCTATCCACTTCACCCTCTTCAATACATCTATTACTGCTCCAATGAGCCTTTAGGGAATCATATTAATTATTTTTATATTTTCCATTGCATGGACTATGCCTGCACCTGGTGTATACTACAAGATGAAAGACACGTTGATTGTGAATTTATAGGAGAATAGGGATACATCGTGCTTGGACCACATCCAATGGTCATATCTTGGGATCTAGGACCGGTGCTCTCTCAGATGTTTCCCTTTTCCGCATACTGTTAGGTTGCAGTAGTTTTCTAGTTGGGTGTGTATTTTTTCTATTTCCCTTTCAGTTTACTTTTCTATGCAAGTGCTTTATAGTGTTCTATTTATTTTTTTTGTTTTGCATATATAATAGTGTTTTATCTTATTTTCCATTCCCTCTACACTTTTTCACTGAGTTGGTTATGTGTGTTTTTGTGTGCATGTTCCTAGGAAACAGAATCCTTGAGTTTAATGTGCCTTTGGTGATAGTTTCTATCCCAAGGAATATGGATGAATGATAGGGGTAGTATTAGCTTGATCTCCGTTATGGATCAGGTATTAACACCCACACCCAACACAAGTGGGTACATAAGAGGGCATATGAATCCCGAAACAATAGAGAATCATAATCTTGACACAATATGGTATACAAGGGGGAATCATAAGATTAAAATAAAAGGGTAAATTGGAGGGCATATAAATCCATAAATAAGAGGGAATCATATTCCTAAAACTAGAGGAAAACATGAGGTAATCCCAAGACTAAAATAATAGGGTACATGGGAGGTCATCCCATGCTTTAAAAGATAGGGTACATTTGACGGCATCCCAATCCCAAAAATGTTTTATGATTTATTATCTCATCCATAAAATGTTTTCAATTCCTTGATAGGTATACATGGAATAGTATTCTCAATGTTTATGTTCACACAACAAGATCGATGTCTTATTCTTATATTATGTTTTCATGGTTTATGCAGGTGATTATTTTCAAATGAATGTCTTATGAACGGTCAACCATTATGTCATGTAATATGATAATAATATTTGATATGAAGGGTATGATTTTCTAATGACATTCCAAAGTTGAAATACGATTAATTTCATGTTATGCATATATTCAGCTTTTATATACACTTATTATAAAATCAAACACTCCCATTTATTTTGGTTCCTTTTATCTAGGTTATGAATAATGGTTTTAATTAGATGTATTATAAGGAAATTTCATTATGGGAAACGTTGATGATCTTTCAACATGTTTTATTATTTTCTTTATGTTTCCAAAGGAACTAAACTTATAACTTCTTTGGGTTCCTATTTGTGAATTTTTTTAAGTATTCCAAAAAATGATGTAATATCTATGTAAGTTAATAATAGTTTATTAAAGTTGATATTAGAGTGAATGTTTACTCACCATTTGGAAACTATGATAATGAATGTTCAGTGATATACATTGGAATATTTGAATGTATATTTATTGGGATGTCTCTTAGGACAAGTATATGGATGAATTATTTTTTAATGAAATATCCTAGAATTTTACTATAGAATAGTGTGATTTGTTTCCTATAAATATATCTATATCTAGTTTCCAAAATTGTAAATGGTTATAGAATAGATTTACCTATGATAAGAAACTATGACAAGGTCCCTCCATCTTGACTCCAGTGTAATCTAGTATATGACAATGAATCTCTCTTCTCACCTACTATGAGACTCAATCCAGATATTCTTTAGGAATTCTAAATGTCTTTTTGAACCATCATTACGAATTTAATGAAAATATTACTAAAAAAACCTAGGGTAAAATTAATGTTTCACAAATTAAGGATGTAATATATATGATTGAGACATCCCATAAGTGATTTTTTCATGATTACATGGCTTTAAATTATTATAAATATTTTTCACCATATGATTTCTAGTTTTAGTCAATGGTATAATCTGGAAGGAACATGGATAATATTTAATTTTATAGATGTAGAATTTTTGGGAATTATAAAAAAAATTCCTAAGTGGAAATCAAATGATTATAATCAGGTAGGTGGTATGAGTATTGGATATACTACTGAAGATAATGTTATCTTGAATGAAATATGAACGGTATGGAGTTTTTAAATAGTATTTTTTACATAAAATGTATGAATAATTATTAGTTTGACAATGAGGAAACTTAATCCATGATTCATATTTCATATTCAAAAAAGTATTAAGAAATAATATTATATAACATGAAATATGATTTAAGAATAATATTTTATTATTGATGTATTTACATTTTTTAATTCAATGATTATGTTATATGAATCATGAAATATATAACTATTTTCATTATAATTTTTCCATTTAGGATTGAAAAGGATATGTTGAATGGTAGTGAAGACGTATAAAAGTGATATAATGGAATGGATGTATATATTATATAAGGATAAGTAAACCAAAATGGGTTCATGATTAAATGGAAATCTTATTTATCTTGGATTAATAGATGATTGATTTAGATAAATTTAATTAGATAGTATCTTTGAAATTAAAAAATATTAAGGATTTATTGAATAAATGGTTTATACTAACGTAAATAAATTTTACAACATATTGGGTTTAAGGAATATATCTATTAATCATCAGGATAAGGAAGAATGACTATTTTTTGAAACGATTTATGGTAATTCAGGTTATTAGTATGTTTCATGAAAATATACTATTGAGATACTTTTATGTCTGGAATGTTATAAATAATATTAAGTTTATGATATATGGGTGATCATTGTTATGTTGATTCCATGACTTTATTTCTAAGGTTTTTTATTCTATTTATAATGAGTTTTATAGAGTTAACCATTTATGGATGTGATTATGGAAAAATTATGATAAATTTGGTGAGAATAAAGTATTATCTACCCATATGAAGATTTATTCATATTTTATGACTTGTGATAACCTTTTGTTATGATAAAGAAAAATAGAATGACCTATAATTATATTTATGGATCTCATGGTCTATTTTTCTTTACAAATGATATATTCACCTTTAGTTCATAGATAAAGAGATTAAGTGGGAATTGATCAAGGAAAAACATTGGGGGTGGTTTTCCTAAAATCACGAAGGTATACCTTTTAATGAAAATTTTTCATCTTTCAGAATATTTTATAGAAATAAATTTTCTTCCTAATACCTTAATTTCATGAACCTTTTTATTTTAAATCATCAATGATTTATGAATTTGAGACCCTAAAATTTCCACTTATCATTAAATTATTTATAATTTATAACCTCAATAACATACATTAAATATTTATGCCTTTCCAATATGTCCAATATTCACTTACAAAATATGTTATTCAATGTGGAAACCTACTTATGAGTTACTTTGGGTGACATTTCTGATTCCTACTTTTCATTATTAAATGAAATTTTATTATACATTTTTACGATGTGGGTTTCAATGAATGGAAATTGCAATTTTTAAACAATTGATACACCTGATGAATTTCAGTGGAGAAATTTATTTTATAAGTGGTTCAATGCACCACCCCAAATTTTTTGAATTATTTTCAAATATATTTAAACTTTCTGATAATTTTCATTTCTTGAAACACTAATATATATATATATATATACATTAATTTATTCTTTCATTAGAATATACCCCAAGTTAATAATACACTACATATATAAAAAAATTGAATTGTTTTAAACACAACAATGATCTTACATAAACCATAAAATTATTGTTATAATTATTTAAATGATATAGTTATAACCCAGACATTAAACATGGTAATGTGAAAGTACTAAATATTTTTTATATGTTTTTATAATGGCTTAATATATATATAAAATATACTACTAATAAATATATAATTTTTGGTAAAGTGTTTATATGAAGAATAATTCTATTTTATCAAAGGAGGTACTTATTATTCCCTTATGTGAACAACAATAAGCCAAATTGTATACAATAATAGAAATTAAATATGAAAAAATAATCATCAATTATTTTTTTGTTTGATATTTATAAAGAATTATGGATAAAAAATAGAGATTGGAGACAACCAAAAATCTGGAGGGCCTACGGTTTGCGAGAAGATCATCCATATTGGGCATGAAATGTGCTCAAAACACCAAAGGAATGTTGGACACAATGAGTAAATTCATCTTAAAAAAATAAATAATATGATCAAAATTGTGCCCCAAACAATGTTACATAAAAATTTGTTTTTTTCAGATGGTGACTAATCTACCGCAAATCCTTCAATCTCTAATTTTGATATTCCTCCCCCCATGGCATGTCATCCAAATGGGAAGGACTGCGCATGTCTCTACAAATAAGGATGTAGTAGAATAGAGACTGCATCTATGTCATTAATCCATCATTGTGAGGGTTTAGTCAAAAATGGAGAAATTATTTGGAATATCATTCTTCTTACTTAGAGTATAGCCGATGTATAGTGATTCAGTGTGTAAGAGATGATATTGATGAGATTAGGGTACTACAATATTCTACTTCCCTCTAATGAGAATAAATGGTGATCATGGAGATTTGGGTCAATCATCCTATAGCCATGATTCATACTAATTACATATTGGGATAGAAATTTTGATCTGGATATGGTTCGGAACACCCAGATAGAAATTTTGATTCACATTTGAAACCTTAGTTGGTTATATTTGAACACACACATTATATAAAATATATCCTTTGTTGTCCGAAATCTAATAGGCTTGTATAAAAATACATATATCCATGATATACGAATTATTAGAGGATCCTAATGGGGTGGATATTTAAAACACACTTATATATCAGGTATTGTTAACCCCAATGGTAAACACTCTCCTCCATCTAATATATAATGAAAATAATCCAAAATTATTCAATGGTTTTATGTTCTTTGGGAACATGATGTATTATGAAAATAATGAAAAATAGTTCTCTTTCACCAATATGAAGGGACGTGTTTTTGATCAGTGTAGGAGGATCAAAGGAAAGAAAACATCCTATTTTCCAATAGGCAACAACAATGTTCCCCCCAATTTTGATAAGATAGAGAATGGAATTGTGAAATAAATGAATGTTAATAGACTAGGTGAGAAGATAGTTCGGCCTTCCCTCCTCCTTGGTGAGCAGACCAAGGATGTTTAGTATGCCTCTCCCAAACATGACCACTCGTGGTCCATAAAAGATGACTAGTATTCCCATATAAAGACACTAGTGGAAAACTAGTGAAGGACCCTTTAGAGGGAAATCACAATAAATATAGGAATATTGAACATGTATCTACTACTCATTCTATTGAGGATTATGGATATGAAATAGAAAAATATATCACCATAGAAAAATTCTTATTATATGGAACACCTGTAAATCCCTTAATAGGAGTAAAACCTACAAGGGATCTGTCCTCAAAGGGTAGTCAAGCATAGGATGAACCCAAGAGGCATCCTCCAGGATGGTAGGGGATCACACAAGAGGACTCGTATATTAATAATGATTAGGAGAAATAGAGTTACAACTATTATATTTTCACTGATGGCCCTACAAAGATGACTATAGAGGATCATGAAGGTGGAATATTTCTTGTGACCAATCCTCACAAATAGGATGATCCAAATTAGTTGATGGAAGCTTGGAACTTGCCTACATCAGGCTATACTGAGGATCAATTGGAGTGGAAAGTGGTAGAAACACCAACTTAAAGACAATTTGAACCTCATTATACCCATCATGTGGGTATATGTTACATAAGAGGACCATTTATACATGTTTTTGTAGCTAAAACTGCAAGGAGACTGATGTCAACTAATGAAGCAAGCAAACAATTGAAAACTATGAATGGGTTCACACCACATAGTGGAAAGATTTAGGCTGAAGAAGAATGTGATACTCGACCCTATAGACAAATTTATGGTCATGATAGAAAACGATAATGGGATATAGATCTAATAAATTATAAGAATAATGGAAGGAAAAAATTTCAAATTCAATGTTATCTTGGAACATTATTAGGGCCCACAACTAGGGGAAAATCCTTGAAATGGTGGAATTGTTTTAGTAGAATTACAATGGTCTAGGGAATTACCTAATGGTTAAATCCATTAGGTATTGAAATTTCACTAAAAACCCATCTCTTATTAGAATTTCATTTTCTATAATGATTTGTAAAAATTTTAACACATTATTTTGTGAATAAGTGGGAGATTACTTTGACTTTTAGAAGTATCATTACTTCCCCATGATTCATTTATGGTTGCATAGCCATGAATGAATATGGATTTATACATTCATATAGAGTAATTTATACATAAAATTTACCTTCAATGGATAAGGCCACATTGTTATTTTATCTCTTATCTATGGATCATCATCATAAGTGTAGATAAGAAACTTATAAAATGGTCTTAAGGTTCTTTTTGAGAATGTGGGTCATAAATGGGTGATTATAGGGTGATTTCATGAAATTCCACACATCTGGAGGAAAATTTGGCTTAAGATAGTTATGATAGAATCATTTAAATTTTCTTCTTGTATTAATAAATGAATAATTGTTGAGGTCCCATTTTCTGAATTGGATTTTAGTTGGAGCATGTACACATTAAATGGAATACATGTTAACAAGCAAGATAGATGAATTAATCAAATGGATGATAGGCATGTTAGTAGTGGAATTTCGGGATACACTCTCTCCAGGAACCACTCTAACCATAATCCCATAATTTTAGAGCTTCTTATTGAGGAACGAGTCACACCTCTTATCTTTCTCTTCAAAAATGTGTACAATTATACTACTGGTTGTAGGGAAATCAATTTGGAGGCTTGGAAGTCATATCCCTTGGGAAGCCCACTATAGAGGCCTGTTGAAAAATTAAAACATGCTTAGATAATCCAATGGGAGTGGAGTAAGATATCCTTCAAAAAATTATCTTGATATTCAGAATGTTTAAAACTATCCTGCCAGAATCCATGATAAATACTAGGATCAACACGACACTCATAGGGAGGAATTATAGGCTCATAAAAAATAGGGCGTCCTTTTAACCATAAAATAGGGGTTACATTGAAATCCTTTAAATGTAAAATGGATGATGGAATGGTATAAGAACATGTAATTGAATCGTAGACTCTATAGATAGAAAAGGATTAAGGATTAAAATAATGTCATTGGAATAAATCGAATCTTTTACTCATCTAAAAATGATTCCACAAAGGAACTGCTTGATTGATTTTGTGATATCTGTATGGATAATGGGATAGAGAAAAAATTATTGATTATTGGAAACATTTCTACATCATTGATCAGAATTAAATCTATAATATTCTCAAGGAACTAGGCATGAATGCAGTCAAGATGTCCCAATTTTCTCAATAGATGGAAAGTGCTCTAGGATTGGACGACATCACAAATAACATCTTTATGGTATTTTGAGATATATACAGGATGTCCATGTAAGTATGGTATGGTATTTCATTTCTTATTTTTATCATACATATATAATTAATTCACATTCCATGGATTTGATCCACAAAAAAATAATATTTTTATTGTTCCCAATGAATTAGACATGTTTCAATTGGTAACACCATCCCTAAAGTAATCATATAAATATGGATATCCAGAATGGGAGAAATTCTCAAGGATCTCATTATTTCAAACCAGTATGTGTTCATCCTAAAAAATTAATTAGTAATTGTATTTATACTAACTCAGAATGTGTTAACATCTTGAAGAGAATGACAATGTAAGGGAACTTTTCACTTAAGATTGATATATTTAAGTCCTTTGACACTCTCAGGTAGAGTTTTATAGTAATAATCTTAAATAGATATGGATTTATAGACAACTTTATCAGATTGAAAAGATCTACTCTCTCATATTCCATTATTTTTATTTTAATTAATGGTAAATCAAGATGATACAATCAAAGCACATCAGGAGTAAGGAATAGATATCAACATTCAGGGATTCTATTTTCCATTTCTGAAGACTATATTAGATGGTGTATTAATGGTCTTTGTCATTTGGGTTTATACAATCAAATTAAATCATAATGTAATGATCTTGTCCCATCAAACATGTCATGTGCAGATAAAATAAACTTATTTTTGATGAATAAGTTAAAACCACTTATTCTAATCAGTCATTATTTACACTTTATGAGGAATTAGTGGATTGGTCCATTAACTAGGGAACACATTTAATTTTCTTTTGTAATTTCTTATTTGTTTTTAAATAGAGTATGATTACTAGGAATCTTATGGTGAGAAGGAGAACTATGTCCCTCAATTATCTTATTGTTCCACTATTTTGGGGTAGGGTGAAATTCTAATTTCGTAGAGGAATCAACTCTTGATGAATAAACAAACTTGGAAAATTATGGGGAAATCCATGTCTCATGCAGAGAGGGTCTATCTAGTGAACTCGGTTATCACTTGTAAATTTGTTTACTGCTTTTCCATATAGAGGTTTCCTATATATAGAATCATGGTTATAATGTTTCTGATTAAAAAATTTATCTAGAATGGGTCTATACCTGAATTAAAGCATCTGTCTTTTTTATAGAAGGAATGTATCAAACTTGGTAATAGGGTCATCTTAGAATCAATGGCCTCAAGATATTTAATGATGGTCTGATTGGTGTGTTCACATAGAGATTATAAAAAACTAATGACCCCTCTGCTGACTTTTTAATTATCGGGTTTTTGAAGAGGTTACTTGATGATTACTCACGCTATCTTGGATCCTAATTACAGTCCTTAATAAATATATCTTTTTATGAAATTATACACAACACCAAGTGGATATCCAAAAATTGATCTGACATTAATTTTTGGAGCACCTTTTGGCTTGATAAACCACTTATGGACATGATGAATGTCCCATATAACATAATCTAGAGGAATATTTATTAACTATACACAAACAAGGGAAACCATAAAATTGTCCCAGTGCAGACTAAAATGGTAATATAAAACAACACATTTATAGACATTGACACACAGTTTTGTACGACTAATCCTTATGGTATATTTAATAGAAATTATTATTATATGATAATGTGGGAGGTATCATTTGGAATCCCCACATGGGTTTCCCAGTTCATTTTTAATTCATTAGGTATTTGAGGTTCACTCTTATGAGGAAATTGGAAAACTAAGTTGCCAACGCATGATTAGCTAAAAAAGGATTGGAAAAATATTATCTTGTAATGTCACATATATCATAATACCATGTAAATAATAATAATTTTTTCATTGAATTTTCATATGTAGGGGTTCTATGGAAGTATACAATACATATTTTTGGCCTTCATTTTTAAGTAGGCTCGAAAATGAGTGAATATTTAGAGTACTTCAACAAAGCTAGAAGCAGCGATTAGTCATGTCACCTATTTTTGGATGTTCTAGTTATATTCATCACCTTGGTAAAGAAGACAAAAAATGATAGCCTACTTGTGAAAAGAGAACCATCTGTACATGATGGAATCATTTAAGATATAATAGAGGTGCTTCTGGAATACAATGTCCAGCATAGAGTATGGAAGAATCGTGTTGGGTATATAAATATCTATAGACTCCTCAATGTTTCCAGAATTACAAACAAACCACTTTTATATAAATTTGTGATGTGGATTTGTCATACTATAATGATAATTAATTTAAATATAGATTATGTAGCCTCACGCATGGTAGTACCTTTAGAATTATGAGTTATTTTTGAAATATATTGTTGATTTTTTTACTGATACTTTTCCCAATACATTGGGAATGAAACTGCATTAGATGGTGAACAATGGATGATCATACATGCCATTAGACATGATTCAAAAAAAAATTGGAAAATTTAGGGATTGAATCAAATTTATAAATTTGGTTAGTGAAATGAAATAGAGGAATATGAATGTCCCATGAAGGCTTCTACTAGAATGGATTGAGTGGATCACTCATGTGGAACACGTAGATCAGTCTATCTCTCATGAATATGGGATAGCTATCTAAGTATTGTATATTAATTAAAATAATGAGATTATGGAAACAAGAATGATTATTAATTTTAGGTCTCTTAATTTCTGCATGACATTGATTGATGATGACATGTAAGGAGTAATTAACTCTTACCTTTGTAATCTAACTTCAAATGCATAACATTGTATCCTTTTGAAATTTTCTAATAATTTATAGCACAGAATAATTTTGATCTAGGATATTATTTGAAAAATAGTATATGTAATTTAATTCAAATTTTCATAATTTCCGTAGAGTGACTTTTTTTTTAAAATGCTTACGTTACTAAATTTTTGCATGGATTGTTAAAATACTAAATTTTAATTCACAATACATTTTTCATATAATATATATATAGTTAAATTATATTTTTCTAAGTAATAATAGATCAATTATATGTCTATTAATCAAATTTATGTTATTGGAATCATTTTTATATTGAATTTAGATATAAGAGGTTAATGAGATTTTGTCCTTTGTCACATTAAAAACCTTCTTTCTTACCACATTTATGGGAATAATTTTAAACATAAATTTTCCACTTATGTGAATTGAATTCATAAAAATAGAAATAAACTATTTTAATATTTATTTTGTTTATTTTATAATATTGTAAACATAATTTTTGACCAAAAATATTAGTGAATGTGATTAATAAAAATTACCATAATTAATGTAAAATTAAGATAATACGGGATTAAAAATTATACTTAATGTAACACCCCGAGATTTTATGAAAAATATTATTTTTTAATTTAATTAATGTCTTGTGTTGTACTCTACACCAATATAAGATTGCACAACACACATCCTTGACTTACCTTGTATTACACGCAAGCGCGACCTTCCGCGATAGCGTGTGTTTAACGCAATACCGAGTTTCGCTAAACAATGATATGGTATTAACATATTATTAAAACAAGCCGTTATGAATAGTTATAACCACTTTTTGAAATTTTGTAAATTTTATTTTTCAAAATGGACTTCATTTTTGGATTCGGAATATTGAAATTAGCTTAGGCTGAAATTTTGGTACTTTTCGGATTACATTCATTTTCTGATGAGTAGTGAAAATTAATAAATTTTAATTAAAAATAAACTTTTTAATTGAAATAATTAATAGTGATAAATTATTAATTTGAGCGAGTTTAAATTATATTTAGAATATATTTTTACAATTTAATACAATGTTGGTAATTGGATGTAATTTCACATTTAAACCAGACATAAACAAATGTCAACCTTTTGATAGTTATTATCTCTTAAGAACGCGCTATTTGTTTTGATGACGGGAATTAATTTTAAAATTAATTAATGCAACTGATATGATTTGAATTTGATAAGATAGACATGATTTTGAATTCATAATATCAAATATATCTTAGGCCTAATTTTTGGTATTTTTCTGGAAACATTCATTTTTTTTGATGAATAGTGAAACCACTAAGTGGTAGTAAAAAAAAAACTGAATTTTTCATAAAACATAATATTACCGCTTCTGTGAGTGGAATTTCAAAAATCCAAGAGACACGGTTGATGTCAGTAAGTAAAATGTGGTTCAATGAGATGAAAATAATTTTTGGTGAATAGTAACGTTTTACTTTTTTTAACCACGGTTAAAAGTAAATAGGGTAATTAAGGGTAAAAATGATATTATTATTACCCTACCACATGTCCTAATTCCATTGGATAAGTGTAATTCGACCAAAAAAACATTAGGAATAAAATATGACCATTTAGACCCACTTGGATTAGATTAGGACATTTATTATTATTTAATTCAAAGAAGAGTTAAAAGAGTTAAAATCAAATTTTATTTACTACAACATTTTTAATATAGGGTTATACATAAGATAAATTAGATTGTAAATATTCATTAGAAAGATATACGATTTCCTACATAATTATATTTTATTTATAATTTTTAGTCATTAAATATATTAATTTATTTATGACACAATAATGATGCAGTAATTACCATAATAGTGAAAAATTAGAAGAATTGATATTATAAATACCCAAATAAATATAATTTGAGACTTTTTATGAATTCCACTAAATTTCTAGGTTAATATGACATGTTAGTATGGATTTAATTATATTTTTTATAACTAATCATTCTGTTATGATTTTCACAAAAATCAATTACTAAATAGTTTCAGAATTGACATAAAATAGTTTTTGAAACAAATATTATATTAGTAATTTTTATTTTATTTCTAATTATCTAAGGTTCGGCCAAATGACTTAGATAAGGTTATATATATTAATAATAAACAACTTGGGGTTCGTTTGGCTACTTATAGTAAGTTTATTAATCTTATAGTATAAGAACACAATAAGATAGGGTAAAAGTAAAATTATTTTACTTAATGTTAAATCTAAATGATAAGGTTAAAATAGGAACCTAAACTTGTATAAATTCTATTGGATGAGAGTATTTAGACCCATCCCTACCTTATCTTCGAAATAAACCATTTGGAGCTATTTAAAACCGAATTTTCCTTTATAATAAAATAATATTTTTAGTTTTCCCAAAGGAGCCCCTCTCCTCCCTTATAAAAGGGCAACTCCTACCTCTCTTCCTAACACAACTTTGAGCCTTCATGCTCGGCCAACCCCTAAAAAATTCCATTCTCCACTTCCATAGCAACAACCTAGAGGTTCTGGTATTCCTCAAAGACCAATTTTAGTGCCCTAAAAGGTGATCTCAAAGAGGCACTTCAAAGAAGAGGTAATGTCCGTTACCGATTCATTCAACTTTATTTCTTCTTCCACATCTTCTTCTTAGGTTGTTTCATTATGAAGTAATAACCTCAGTATCACTCATATACTGATATTTTATTATATGTATGCAACAACCATATTTCACCATCTATCCATCCTACGGAAAATGAAATCACCGCGCGTGCGTACGTACGGAATACCGTCTCCACGCCGTGGTGTAATCTATTTTCCACCCCCACCTTACTTGGATGGGTATAATGGTGAAAATAATAACTATATATGATTATTTTAAAGTTATATTGATTCTGATATAGTATAAATACACTCCAATACAATTCCACGATCATTAGAACGATATCATCGCTCGTGCGTACGTACGGACTACCGTCTCCACGACGCGATGAGATACATTCTCCACGTTAACCATTCATGAATGATTATAAAGTATATATAATAAGTAATAATGAAATAGATGACATAATAATGATACTGTATTTATGTATGTATATATGTATGTAATCTACTTAATTCCATTCAACTCAATAAGGAAACGAAATAGCGTTCATGCGTACGTACGGCCTACTGTCTCGATGAACAGTGTATTTCTTTCCATTTACTAATATATTATATACATGTATATTCTGAATATATATTATATATAAATCATGTTTTATATTATGGAATTAAGTAATCATGATCTAAGTAATCATATAAATAATTACAATTCAAAACACGGATGAAAAATGAAACGATTTTACCCAAAACGCTCTTTAACATGGAATTTACAAAATAACGGGTAATATAAAGTAATAAGTGAACCATATATGATATCATAACAATGAGTATGATTATGGAATAAGTCAACGACATTATTTAAATCATTATACAGGATTTTCGGACACTTATGAAGCAAATCGGACCTAAGGTAAGGGAAAATATCACAATCTCATTTTTATCCGAGATTGTTTATACTTTGGAATTTACTGGGGTGTATTTTATCATCCACATCCATGTTTCCTCAATATTTAATATTATTTACATCCACCTAAAATTGTTTAAATCCAATTTTACCCTTCGGTTAGTTTTTAGTAAAGGATATGAAAGGAATCTTTTGTCATTTTTCGTACGAGGTACTTTTTGAATTTTCCGACAAAAGTAAGAAGAATGTTTTTTTAACTTATACGGAATGAATGGATTTTTAATACATTATTTCCAAGAAGCATCCATTACATGTTTTAACGTTTATTTTTAATAAACTTATTTTAGTTTATAATTGTACGGCATGTTAAGAAAGGAAAATTGTTTTTGTTGTAGAAATGATATTTTCCTCAAGAATGGAGTTCAAGTGTGTTATCAAAATTATTTTCCATCTAAGATAATAAAGGGTTCTGTTTTTATCCCTATTATTACATTGATTTGATTATGTTGTCATGGAATTATATTTTTATGAATTCATTTATCTTATATGAATTGTTTTATGATGTCACGATGTTTAAGATTCCCATTTTTATTACATGGGTTATGCTATGATGTATGGTTTTCTGATTTTGTGGCACACATAAGAATGGTATCATTATGAGATGGGTGGGACCTATATCTCCGTCCAATGCATTGGGTAAAGATTTTATATCTCATGAGAGAGACATGGCTAGAACGGAAGGTTAAATCGGTTCAGTGAAACACGACTGAAACAAGCAGTGAACTCGGTTCAGAAATGGACTTTGTACACTAAGATAGTCTTGGCAATGAGTCTTGACTAATAAGAAATGATTGTCTATGATTATGTGTGTATGACACAAAGTTTCATGTTTTAAGTTATGATTATTGGGATTAAATTTAACTAATATGATTTATCCCATGATATGATATTATGATATCTTTTTCAGGTTAAGATTTCCAAATGTTATGTTCTTATGTATATGATGTGATTTATATTTCTTTTGTTTACCCTTACTGAGCATTTGAGCTCACCCTTTTATGTTTTCTTTTCCCCAGGATATAAAGAAATGTTTTAGGTAAAAAAAGGGAAGATATTTATGGGAGATGTTGAAGATCTTTCACCACGATTAGTAGATTATATTCCGAGTTTCCAATTACACTAAACTATTACGGTCCTTGTGTGTGTGTTTTTGTTATGTACTAAGTGTTCTGCAAAAGTAATTTAATGTCCATGTACGTTAAGATTTGGGTCTCTACTGTTGGTATCAGAGGAATGGTTTAGTCAGCCTTTGGAAACTAGGATGCGAGAACTTTAGTGAGATCCCTAGAGATATTTCTAAGGTATGTCTAGGGATGTCCCTAAGGATAAGTATATGTATTAGATATTGTCCTAGATCTTTGGTACCGATATTATATTAAACCAAAGATGTTAGATATTTAAGTTACTCCCCTTTATTATGATTTTTACCTCTCACACTATTTTTTTGGGTTTTAGACGATGGCTGGAAACCGAAGGAACCATGTTGATCAATGTAATGGACAATGAAATGATTGTCCTCCTGAACAAACAAATGTTATGGGAGATGGAGTGCAAATTATTATTGCTATACTTACACAAGCTATGAATCATTCTGGAAATCCAAATGAGCAGAGAAGGGAACAATATTCTATTGAGTCCTTCATGAGGCAACACCCACCTTCTTTAAGGGGTTTTTCTAATCCACTTGTTGCTGAAAAATGGATCAGTACTACTGAAAAGATATTTTCAGTTGTTCATTGTTCTGAACATGATAAATTCATCTTAGCAGTGTATCGTTTGGAAGGTGATGCTGATCAATGGTGGAATCTTATCAAGAATACGTGGCCAAGATATGAAATTGAGTCCATGGAATGGGACGAGTTCAAGAAATTATTTTTCAATAAGTACTTCCCTTGTATTCTTCGAACAATGATAGAGAATGAGTTTCTTGAACTAAAGAAAAAGGATGATAAATCTGTTGGTATATATGAAGTGAATTTTACAAGGCTTGCAAGGTATGCATCTGGATTTATCATCCAACCTGAAAGTAAAGTTGATCGATTCTTCAGTGGCTTAAAACCAAATCTTCTAAGGGCATTAGCTATAAGAGACGTCAGTAGCCATGATGAAATTTTGCGTTGTGCTATCAAGGTAGAAATGGAAGTTGGTGTTATTTATCTATCTAATAGTTTTGAAAAGAAATGAAAGATGGAGTTTAAGGAGAAATCTTAGAATAATGGTGAAAACAAGATGAATGATTACTTATGCTCAAAGTGTGGAAAGAAGCATGGTGGAGATTGTCTTAAAGGGACTAGAAAATGTTTGAAGTGTGGAAAATAAGGTCATCGAGCAGCTGAGTGTCAAAGAAATGGAAAAAGGGTTTCTAATGATGCAAATAAAGAAAAGACTGCAGAGAATGCACCACCAACACTTCAATGCTTCAAGTGCAAGGAAATGGGGCATTATGCTAATAAATTCCCTAATCCAAGGGTTAGTGATGATCGACATGAGCAACCACTTAAGGAAAAGGACAAAGGGAAGTCACATGCGTTCACTATTGGCGATGTTGAATATGACAACGATGTGGTGGAATGATTAAGTGTTTATGTAATGGGATTCCAAAATAATGTTGTATATAGTATCATGGAATTTTGGAATATTTCTGTATTGGTTTATTGTGGTTTTCAATGGTACTAGTAACCATAGAATGTGATTGAGATATTTTTGGAAAAAATGATGCTATGTGCATAATGAAAGGAAAAAATGAAAATGAAATGTTTGACCGTATTCATGAGCTCATGACTGATATAAGGAGAAGGTTATATCATGGTTTGAGTATATAGAATTTTTAGATTTTGGTATGTGGAAATAGTTAACTTTTGACTACATTCATGTTTTCACTATGGTTCAGTTAATGGGTATTCATTCTTCAAGAGAATACATGATTAAGGTATTCACATGTTTGTAAATTGACCAACAAGATATATCTTACGATATATGTGGGATAAATGACTGCATTCACGTGATTGTTATGTGACAGTTCAAGTAATCATTTACTTTATATTATGAGATTGGACAGAAATATTTTAGATAATCCAAAAGATTGGAATGGATTATGTTGGACATAAGTTAGGATAGAACTTTTTTCAATATTATTGATGGGATTTTATAGTAATATAGCTTTAAAAAAGGAAAACCTGCCAGACGGGCGACAACCCATCGTGTAGGACAAGGCTGTGGGAATCGAACCCATAACCGAAGTGCGACTGGCCTTTATCGCCTACCAATGGCCTACAGGAAGTCCCTGGTTAGTAGAAACTAGTTTTATTTTATTATGCGGTATGATATATGAAGTATAAGTTGATTTTTGGAATCGTATACGATTAACCTCACCATAGATGGACTTATGTATATTTGATAACTTTTGATAACATTTTGTTTGAAACAGATGGAATGACCCATCATTCTATCACATGATCTATTAACACTTCATGAATAACAAATTCAAATTCATTTCTTTAAGAGATGAAGTGGAAATTGTTCAAAGCACGAAGAACAGTGAAATTGTACCAAAATCATGTATGTATTTCTTTTAATTCACCAACATTAGGGAAATGATCTTGAAAACCAAAAATGTTGTCCTAGTGCCCTTATATCTGATAAATCAGATGGAACCTTAGATCATAAAAAATCTATGACTTTTTTATTGTTGGCTATTTTATAGCCATGTTCTCTACCACTCTCCATCAGAACTTGAGGGTTATATTTTTCTGCCATATCCATATTTTCACCTATGTTCTCCTACATGGAAACCCGGTGATGAGTTAATTTGGGTAACCGTTACATTTCAAACTTTAGTTTTTTAAATCCAAGTTTGGGTATTCCTTTTTACGATGTGGGTTTCTATTAAACAAACTTTTGAGTAGTAAACCATTTATAACCCCGATGAATTTCGAGGGCGAAATTCATTTTAAAGGGGGTTGAATGTAACACCCTGAGATTTATTGAAAAATAGTCTTTTTAATTTCATTAATGTCTTGTGTTGTATGCTACACAAAAAGAATCTTTCAAAACATGCATCCTTGACCTGCCTTGCATTACACTCAAGCGCGACCTTCCGTGATAGCGTGTGTTGTACGCAATTTTGAGTTTTGCTAAATAATGATATGCTATTAAAATATTATTAAAACTAGCCGTTATGAATATTAATAACCAGTTTTTTAAAATTTGTAAATTTTATTTTTCAAAATGGACTTCATTTTTGGATTCGGAATATCGAAATTAGCTTAGGGTAAAATTTTGGTACTTTTCAGATAACTTTCATTTTCTGATGAATAGTGAAAATTACTAAATTTTAATTAAAAAAAATCCTTTTTAGTAGAAATAATTAATAGTGAAACATTATTAATTTGAGTGGTTTTAAAGTATATTTAGAATATATTTTTACAATTTAATATAATGTTGGTCATTGGATGTAATTTCACATTTAAACCAGACATAAACAAATGTCAATCTTTTGATAGTTATTATCTCTTAAGAACACGCTATTTGTTTTGACGAGGGGAATTAAATTTTAAATTAATTAATGCAACTGATATGTTTTGAATTTGATAAAATAGACATAATTTTTGAATTCATAATATCAAATATATCTTAGGCCTAATTTTTCGTATTTATCTAGAAACATTCATTTTTTGATGAATAGTGAAACCACTAAGTGGTAGTTAAAAAAATGAATTTTTCATAAAACATAATTTTACCACTTCTATGAGTGGAATTTCAAAAATCCATGAGACACAGTTGATGTCAATAAGTAAAATGTGGTTCAATGAGATGAAAATAATTTTTGGTGAATAGTAACTTTTTTCTTTTTTTTACCACGGTTAAAAGTAAATATGGTAATTAAGGGTAAAAATGATATTATTATTACCCTAACACATGTACTAATTCTATTGGATAAGTGTAATTCGAACAAAAACAACCTTAGTAATAAAATATGACCATTTAGTCCCACTTGGATTAGATTAGGACATTTATTATTATTTAATTCAAAGAAGAGTTAAAAGAGTTAAAATCAAAGTTTATTTACTAAAAAATTTTTAATATAGGGTTATAAATAAGATAAATTCGATTGTAAATATTAATTAGAAAGATAATAAGCTTTCCTACATAATTATATTTTATTTATAATTTTTATACATTAAATAAATTAATTTATTTATGTCACAATGATGATGCAGTAATTACCATAATAGTGAAAAATTAGAATAATTGATATTATAAATACCCAAATAAATATAATTTGAGACTTTTTATGAATTCAACTAATTTTCTATGTTAATATGACATGTTAGTATGGATTTAATTAACTTTTTTAGAACTAATCATTCTGTTATGATTTTCACAAAAATCAATTTTTTGGACATACCCTCCAGTGGGGTTGGGCAGTGAGGTTCTTCGTTTACTCTTTCATGATTACCCTCTAGCCTATTACCCTTTATTGGGGTTGGTAAGTGTTGTTCCATAAGGATAATAATGAGATAACACCCATATATGGGCCGGTTATGGGTCTGTGATGGAACTAGAGTGGAACTCTCAAGTCAGGTTGGCCTTGGGCCCTCAACCTTGATACATGACATATAGACTATACGAATAAGTGAAAAGACATGTTTTGATGTACCTTTGGACACATGATGAAGAGGGATGATTTTTCCACCATGAAATGTCCCTGTATTGTGACAAAAAACCATGAGGATGAGGAGATGTCACCCAAAGAGGATAGTATTAAAATAAAGTGATTGAGTCCCTTTGACATGCAGTTTAGATCAGACATATGGGATGCTAGGCATTGATTGGTGGTTACTTTTGGAACTATTGGAGATTTTTTTCTTTAGATGATATTATATGGAGATCCTCTTACACTCTTGTTTGTGTTTCATTGACTAAGAATACACACACACACACACACAGTTATATATTTATATATATATTATCCTTCTTGGAGAGATGAAGTCTTTTGGGGTATGCCCCATGCATTATGTTTCAATATTTGAATGGTCGGATGTGTCTACTCTCATACTATAGTTATTGAAGACTCAACAATAATTTCATCTTATCACTGTTTCTAGATTCTTGTACTTTATATGAGTTTACTTCACACTCTTGTTGGGTTGAGCTATTCTGTATTTTTCTATATCTTATTCTATCCACTTCACCCTCTTAAATACATCTATTACTACTCCCATGAGCCTTTAGGGAATCATATTAAGTTTTTTATATTTTCCATTTCATGGACTATGCCTGCACCTGGTGTACACTTAAAGATGAAAGACACGTTGATTGTGAATTTATAGGAGAATAGGGACACATGGTTCTTGGACCGCATGCAATGGTCATATCTTGGGATCTAGGACCGATGCTCTCTCAGATGTTTCCCTTTTCCACATACTTTTAGGTTGCAGTAGTTCTCTAATTGGGTGTGTATTTTTTCTATTTCCCTTTCAGTTTACTTTTCTATTCAAGTACTTTATAGTGTTCGAATTTTTTTTGCATATCTAATAGTGGTTTATCCTATTTTACATTCCCTCTACACTTTTTCACTGAGTTGGTTATGTGTGTGTGTGTGCAGGTTCCTTGGAAACAGAATCCTTGAGTTTTATGTGCCTTTGGTGATAGTTTCTATCCCAAGGAATATGGATGAATGATAGGGGTAGTATTAGCTTGATCTCCGTTATGGATCAGGTATTAACACCCACACCCAACACAAGTGGGTACATAAGAGGGCATATGAATCCCAAAACAAGAGGGAATCATAATATTGACACAATAGGGTATACGAGGGGTAATGATAAGACTAAAATAAAAGGGTAAATTGGAAGGCATATAAATCCATAAATAATAGGGAATCATATTCCTAAAACAAGAGGAAAAACATGAGGTAATCCCAAGACTAAAATAATAGGGTACATGGGAGGTCATCCCATGCTTTAAAAGATAGGGTACATTTGAGGGCATCCCAATACCAAAAATGTTTCATGATTTATTATCTCATCCATAAAATTTTTTCAATTCCTTGATAGGTATACATGGAATAGTATTCTCTAAGTTTATGTTCACACAACAAGATCGATGTCTTATTCTTATATTATGTTTTCATGGTTTATGAAGGTGATTATTTTCAAATGCTTGTCTTATGAACAGTCAACCATTATGTCATGTAATATGATTATAATATTTGATATGAAGGGTATGATTTTCTAATGACATTCCCAGATCGAAATACGATTAATTTCATATTATGCATATATTCAGCTTTTATATACACTTAGTATAAAATCAAACTCTCCCATTTATTTTGGTTCCTTTTATCCAGGTTATGAAGAATGGTTTTAATAAGATGTAGTATAAGGAAATTTCATTATGGGAAACGTTGATGATCTTTCAACATGTTTTATTATTATTTTTATGTTTCCAAATGAACTATACTTATAACGTCTTTGGGTTCCTATTTGTGAGTTTTTTTAAGTATTCCAAAAAATGATGTAATATCTGTGTAAGTTAATAATAGTTTATTAAAGTTGATATTAGAGTGAATTTTTACTCATCATTTGGAAACTATGATAATGAATGTTCAGTGATATAAATTGGAATATTTTAATGTATATTTATTGGGATGTCTCTTAGGACAAGTATATGGATGACTTATTTTTTAATGAAATATCCTAGAATTTTACTATAGAATAGTGTGATTTATTTCCTATAAATATATCTCTATCTAGTTTCTAAAATTGTACATGGTTATAGAATAGATTTACCTATGATAAGAAACTATGACAAGGTCCCTCCATCTTGACTCCAGTGTAATCTAGTATATGACAATGAATCTCTCTTCTCACCTAGTATGAGACTCAATCCAGATATTCTTTAGGAATTCTAAATGTCTGTTTGAACCATCATTACGAATTTAATGAAAATATTACTAAGAATAACCTAGGGTAAAATTAATGTTTCACAAATTAAGGATGTAATATATATGATTGAGACATCCCATAAGTGATTTTTTCATGATTACATGGTTTTAAATTATTATAAATATTTTTCACCATATTATTTCTAGTTTTAGTCAATGGTATAATCTGGAAGGAACATGGATAATATTTAATTTTATAGATGTATAATTTTTGGGAATTATAAAAAAAAATTCCTAAGTGGAAATCACATGATTATAATCAGGTATGTGGTATGAGTATTGGATATACTACTAAAGATAATGTTATCTTGAATGAAATGTGAACGGTATGGAGTTTTTAAATAGTATTGTTAACATAAAATGTATGAAGAATTATTAGTTTGACATTGAGGAAACTTAATCCATGATTCATATTTCAAATTCAAAAAAGTATTAAGAAATAATATTATATAACATGAAATGTGATTTAAGAATAATATTTTATTATTGATGTATTTACATTTTTTAATCCAATTATTATGTTATATGAATCATGAAATATATAACTATTTGGATTATAATTTTTCCATTTAGGATTGAAAAGGATATGTTGAATGGTAATGAAGACGTATAAAAGTGATATAATGGAATGGATGTATATATTATATAAGGATAAGTAAACCAAAATGGGTTCATGATTAAATGGAAATCTTATTTATCTTGGATTAATAGATGATTGAGTTAGATAAATTTAATTAGATAGTATCGAGGAAATTAAAAAATATTAAGGATTTATTGAAAAAGTGGTTTATACTAACATAAATAAATTTTACAACATATTTGGTTTAAGGAATATATCTATTAATCATCAGGATAAGGAAGAATGACTATTTTTTGAAAGGATTTATGGTAATTCAGGTTATTAGTATGTTTCATGAAAATATACCATTGAGATACTTTTATGTCTGGAATGTTATAAATAATATTAAGTTTATGATATATGGGTGATCATTGTTATGTTGATTCCATGACTTTATTTCTAATGTTTTTTATTCTAATTATAATGAGTTTTAAAGAGTTAACCATTTATGGAAGTGATTATGGATAAATTATGATAAATTTGGTGAGAATAGTGTATTATCTACCCATATGAAGATTTATTCATAATGTATTACTTGTGATAACCTTTTGTTATGATAAAGAAAAATAGAATGACCTACAATTATATTTATGGATCTCATGGTCTATTTGTTATTTACAAATGATATATTCACCTTTAGTCCATATATTAAAGGATTAAGTGGGAATTGATCAAGGACAAAAATTGGGGGTGGTTTTCCTGAAATCATGAAGGTATACCTTTTAATAAAAATATTTCATCTTTCAGAATATTTTATAGAAATAAATTTTCTTCCTAATACGTTAATTTCTTGAACCTTTGTATATTAAATCATCAATTATTTATGAATTTTATACCCTCAAATTTCCACTTATCATTCAATTATTTATAATTTATAACCTCAATAACAGACATTAAATATTTATGCCTTTCCAATATGTCCAATATTCACTTACAAAATATGTTATTCAATGTGGAAACCTACTTATGAGTTACTTTGGGTGACTTTTCTGATTCCTACTTTTCATTATTAAATGAAATTTTATTATACATTTTTACGATGTGGGTTTCAATGAATGGAAATTGCAATTTTTAAACAATTGATACACCTGATGAATTTCAGTGGAGAAATTTATTTTATAAGTGGTTCAATGCACCACCCCAAATTTTTTGAATTTTTTTCAAATATATTTAATATTTTTGATATTTTTTATTTCTTGAAACACTAATATATATATATATACATTAATTTATTCTTTCATTATAATATACATCAAGTTAAGAATACACTACATATATAACAAAATTGAATTGTTTTAAACACAACAATGATCTTACCTAAACCATAAAATTATTGTTATAATTATTTAAATGATATAGTTATAACCTAGACATTAAACATGGTAATGTGAAAGTACTAAATATTTTTTATATGTTTTTATAATGGCTTAATATATATATATAATATACTACTAATAAATATATAATTTTTGGTAAAGTGTTTTTATGAAGAATAATTCTATTTTATCAAAGGATCTACTTATTATTCCCTTATGTGAACAATAATAAACCATATTGTATACAATAATAGAAATTAAATATGATAAAATAATCATCAATGATTATTTTGTTTGATATTTATAAAGAATTATGGATAAAAAATGGAGAGTGGAGACAACCAAAAATCTGGAGGGCCTACAGTTTGCGAGAAGATCATCCATATTTGGCATGAAATGTGCTCAAAATACCAAAGGAATATTGGACACAATGAGTAAATTCATCTTAAAAAAATAAATAATATGATCAAAATTGTGCCCCAAACAATGTTACGTGAAAATTTGTTTTTTTCAGATGGTGACTAATCTACCGCAAATCCTTCAATCTCTGATTTTTATATTCCTCCCCCATGGTGTGTCATCTAAATGGGAAGGACTGGGCATGTCTCTACAAATTAGGATGTAGTAGAATAGAGACTACATCTATGTCATTACTCCATCATTGTAAGGGTTTAGTCAAAATGGGGAAATTATTTGGAATATCATTCTTCTTACTTGGAGTATTGCCGATGTATAGTGATTCAGTGTGTAAGAGATGATATTGATGGGATTAGGGTACTACAACATTCTACTTCCCTCTAATGAGAATAAATGGTGATCATGGATATTTGGGTCAATCATCCTATAGCCATGACTCATACAAATTACATATTGGGATAGAAATTTTGATCTGGATATGGTTCGGAACACCCAGAAACAAATTTTGATTCACATTTGAAACCTTAGTTGGTTATATTTGAACCCACACATTATATAAAATATATCCTTTGTTGTAAGAAATCTAATAGGCATGTATAGAAATACATATATCCATGATATACGAATTATTAGAGGATCCTAATGGGGTGGATATGTAAAACACACTTATATATCAGGTATTGTTAACCCCAATGGTAAACACTCTCCTCCATCTAATATATAATGAAAATAATCAAAAATAATTCAATGGTTTTATGTTCTTTGGGAACATGATGTATTATGAAAATAATGAAAAATAGTTCTCTTTCCCCAATATGAAAGGACGTGTTTTTGATCAGTGTAGGAGGATCAAAGGAAAGAAAACATCCTATTTTCCAATAGGCAACAACAATGTCCCCCACCCCAATTTTGATAAGATATAGAATGGAATTGAGATATAAATGAATGTTAATAGACTAGGTGAGAAGATAGTTAAGCCTTCCCTCCTCCTTGGTGAGCAGACCAAGGATGTTTAGTATGCCTCTCCCAATCAAGACCACTCTTGGTCCATAAAAGATGATTAGTATTCCCATATAATGACACCTGTAGAAAACTAGTGAAGGACCCTTTAGAGGGAAATCGCAATAAATATAGTAATATTGAACATGTATCTACTACTCATTCTATTGAGGATTATGGATATGAAATAGATACATATATCACCATAGAAAAATTCTTATTAGGTGGAACACCTGTAAATCCATTAATAGGAGTAAAACCTACAAGGGATCTGTCATCAAAGGGTAGTCAAGCATAGGATGAACCCAAGAGGCATACTCCAGGAAGGGAGGGGATCACACAAGAGTACTCGTATATTAATAATGATTAGGAGAAATAGAGTCACAACTATTATATTTTCACTAATGGCCCTACAAAGATGACTATAGAGGATCATGAAGGTGGAATATTTCTTGTGACCAATCCTCACAAATAGGATGATCCAAATTAGTTGATGGAAGCTGGGAACATGCCTACATCAGGCTATACTGGGGATCAATAGGATTGGAAAGTGGTAGAAACACCAACTTAAAGACAATTTTAACCTCATTATACCCATCATGTGGGTATATGTTACATAAGAGGACCATTTATACATGTTTTTGTAGCTAAAACTGCAAGGAGACTGATGTCAACTAATGAAGCAAGCGAACAATTGAAAACTATGAATGGGTTCACACCAAATAGTGGAAAGATTTAGGCTAAAGAAGAATGTGATACTCGACCCTATAGAAAAATTTATGATCATGATAGAAAACAATAATGGGATATAGATCTAATAAATTGTAAGAATAAGGGAAGAAAAAAATTGCAAATTCAATGTTATCTTGGAACATTATTGGGGCCCACAACTAGGGGAAATCCTTGAAATGATGGAACTGTTTTACTAGAATTACAATGGTCTAGGGAATTACCTAATGGTCAAATCCATTAGGCATTGAAGTTTCACTAAAAACCCATCTATTATTAGAATTTCATTTCCTAAAATGATTTGTAAAAATTTTAACACATTATTTTCTGAATAATTTGGAGATTACTTTGACTTTTAGAATTATCATTACTTCCACATGATTCATTTATGGTTGCATAGACATGAATGAATATTGAATTATACATTCATATAGAGTAATTTATACATAAAATTTACCTTCAATGGATAAGGCCGCATTGTTATTTTCTCTATTATATATGGATCATCATCATAAGTGTGGAAAAGAAACTTATAAAATGGTCTTAAGGTTCTTTTTGAGAATGTGGATCATAAATGGGTGATTATGGGGTGGTTTCATGAAATTCCACACATCTGGAGGAAAAGTTGGCTTAAAATCATTATGATAGAATCATTTAAATTTTCTTCTTGTATTAATAAATGAATAATTGTTGAGGTACCATTTTCTGAATTGGATTTTAGTTGGAGCATGTACACATTAAATGGAATACATGTTAACAAGCAAGATAGGTTAATTATTCAAATGGATGATAGGCATTTTACTAGTGGAATTTCGGGATACACTCTCTCCAGGAACCACCCTAACCATAATCCCATAATTTTATAGCTTCTTATTTAGGAATGAGTCACACCTCTTATCTTTCTCTTCAACAATGTGGGGAATTATACTCCTGGTTGTAGGGAAATCAATTTGGAGGCTTGGAAGTCATATCCCTTGGGAATCCCACTATAGAGGATTGTTGAAAAATTAAAACATTCTTAGATAATCCAATGGGAGTAGAGTAAGATATCCTTCAAAAAATTATCTTGATATTTAGAATGTTTAAAACTATCCTCCCAGAATCCATGATAAATACTAGGATCAACACGTCACTCATATGGAGGAATTATAGGCTCATAAAAAATAGGGCGTCCTTTTAACTATAAAATAAGGGTTACATTGAAATCATTTAAATGTAAAATGGATGATGTAATGGTATAAGAACATGTAATTGAATCATAGACTCTATAGATAGAAATGGATTAAGGATTAAAATAATGTCATTGGAATAAATCGAATCTTTTACTCATCTAAAAATGATTCCACAAAGGAACTATTTGATTGATTTTGTGATATCTGTATGGATAATGGGATAGAGAAAAAATTATTGATTATTGGAAACATTTCTACATCATTGATCTGAATTATAACTATAATTTTCTCAAGGAACTAGGCATGAATGCAGTCAAGATGTCCCAATTTTCTCAATAGATGTAAAGTGCTCTTGGATTGGATGGCTTCACAAATAACATCTTTATGGTATTTTGAGATATATATAGGATGTCCTTGTAAGTATGGTATGATATTTCATTTCTTATTTTTATCATACATATAGAAATAATTCACATTCCATGGATTTTATCCACAAAAAAATAATATTTTAATTGTTCCCAATGAATTAGACATGTTTCACTTGGAAAAACCATCTCTAAAGTAATCATATAAATATGGATATCCAGAATGGGAGAAATTCTCAAGGATCTCATAATTTCGAACCAGTATGTGTTCATCCTAAAAAATTAATTAGTAATTGTATTTATACTTACTCAGAATGTGTTAACATCTTGAAGTGAATGACAGTGTAAGGGAACTTTTCCTTTAAGATTGATATATTTAAGTTCTTTGACACTCTCAGGTATAGTTTTATACTCATAATCCTCAATAGATATGGATTTACAGAAAACTTTATCAGATTTACAAGATCTACTCTCTCATATTCCATGTTTTTTATTTTAATTAATGGTAAATAAAGATGATACAATCAATGCACATGAGGATTAAGGAATAGATATCAACATTTAAGGATTCTCTTTTCCATTTCTGAAGACTATATTAGATGGTGTATTAATGGTCTTTGTCATTTGGGTTTATACAATCAAATTAAATCATAAAGTAATGATATTGTCACATCATACATGTCATGTGAAGATAAAATCAACTTATTTTTGATGAATCAATGAAAACCACTTATTCTAATCAGTCATTATTTAAACTTTATGAGGAAGTAGTGGTGTGGTCTGTTAACTATGGAACACATTTAATTTTCTTTGGTAATTTCTTATTTTTTTTAAATAGAATATGATTACTAGGAATCTTGTGGTGAGAAGGGGAACTATGTCCCTCAATTATCTTATTGTTCCACTATTTTTGGGTAGGGTGAAATTCTAATTTCTTAGAGGAATCAACTCTTGATGAATAAACAAACTTGGAAAATGATGGGGAAATCCATGTCTCATGCAGAGAGGGTCTATCTAGTGAACTCAGTTATAACTTGTAAATTTTTTTACTGCTTTTCCATATACAGGTTGCCTATATATAGAATCATGGATATAACGTTTCTGATTAAAACATTTATCTAGAATGGGTCTATATCTGAATTAAAGCATCTGTCTTTTTTATAGAAGGAATGTATCAAACTTGGTAATAGGGGCATCGTAGAATCAATGGCCTCAAGATATTAAATGATGGTATGATTGGTATGTTCACATAGAGATTATTAAAAACTAATGACCCCTCCACTGAATTTTTAATTATCAGGTTTCTGAAGAGGTTACTTGATGATTACTCACACTATCTTGGATCCTAATTACAGTCCTTAATAAATATATCTTTTTATGAAATTATACACAACACCAAGTGGATATCCAAAAATTGATCTGACATTAATTTTTGGAGCACCTTTTGGCTTGATAAACCACTTATGGACTTTATGAATTTCCCATATAACATAATCTAGATGAATATTTATTAACTATATAGAAACAAGGGAAACCATAAAATTGTCCCAGTGTAGACTAAAATGGTAATATAAACTACACATTTATAGAGATTGACACTGGTTTGTAGGACTAATCCTTATGGTATATTTAATGGAAATTATTATTATATTATAATGTGGGAGGTATTATTTGGAATCCCCACATGGGTTTCCCAATTCATTTTTAATTCAATTGGTCTTCGAGGTTCACTCTTATGAGGAAATTGGAAAAATAAGTTGCCAACGCATGATTAGCTAAAAAAGGATTGGAAAAATATTATCTTGTAATGTCACATATATCATATGACCATGGAAATAATAATAATTTTTTCATTGAATTTTCATATGTAGGGGTGCTATGGAAGTATACAATACATATTTTTGGCCTTCATTTTTAAGTAGGCTCGAAAATGAGTGAATATTTAGAGTACTTCAACAAAGCTAGAAGCAGCGATTAGTCATGTCACCTCTTTTTGGTTGTTGTAGTTATATTCATCGCCTTGGTAAAGAAGAAAAAAAATGATAGCCTACTTGTGAAAAGAGAACCATCTGTACATGATGGCATTGTTTAAGATATAATAGAGGTGCTTCTGGAATACAATGTCCAGCATAGAGTATGGAAGAATCGTGTTGGGTATATAAATATCTATAGACTCCTCAATGTTTCCAGAATTCCAAACATTCCTCTTTTATATAAATTTGTGATGTGGATTTTTCATACTATAATGATAATTAATTTAAATATAGATTATGCAGCCTCACGCATGGTCGTACCTTTAGAATGATGAGTTATTTTTGAAATATATTGTTGATTTTTTTTACTGATACTTTTCCAAATACATTGGCAATGAAACTGCATTAGATGGTGAACTATGGATTATCATACATGCCATTAGACATGATTCAAAACAAAAATGGGCAAATTTAGGGATTGAATCAAATTTATAAATTTGGTTAGTGAAATGAAATAGAGGAATATGAATGTCCTATGAAGGCTTCTACTAGAATGGATTGAGTGGCTCACTCATGTGGAACACCTAGATCAGTCTATCTCTCATGAATATAGGATAACTATCTAAGTATTGTATATTAATTAAAATAATGAGATTATGGAAACAAGCATGATTATGAATTATAGGTCTCTTAATTTCTGCATGACATTGATTGATGATGACATGTAAGGAGTAATTAACTCTTACCTTTGTAAACTAACTTCAAATGCATAACATTGTATCCTTTTGAAATTTTCTAATAATTTATAGCACAGAATAATTTGGATCTAGGATATTATTTGAAAAATAGTCTATGTAATTTAATTCAAATTTTCATAATTTCCGTAGAGTGACTTTTTTTTAAAATGCTTACATTACTAAATTTTTGCATGGATTGTTAAAATATTAAATTTTAATTCACAATACATTTTTCATATAATATGTATATATAGTTAAATTATATATTTCTAAGTAATAATAGATCAATTATATGTCTATTATTCAAATTTATGTTATTGGAATCATTTTTATATTGAATTTAGATATAATAGGTTAATGAGATTTTGTCCTTTCTCACATTAAAAACCTTCTTTCTTACCACATTTATGGGAATAATTTTAAACATAAATTTTCCACTTATGTGAATTGAATTTATAAAAATAGAAATTAACTATTTTAATATGTATTTTTTTTATTTTATAATATGGTAAACATAATTTTTACCAAAAATATAAGTGAAAGTGATTAATACTAAATACCATAATTAAAGTAAAATTAAGATAATACGGGATTAACCATTATACTTAATGTAACACCCTGAGATTTTATAAAAAATATTCTTTTTAATTTCATTAATGTCTTGTGTTGTACGCTACACCAAAATAAGCTTGCACAACACACATCCTTGACTTGCATTGCATTACACGCAAGCGTGACCTTCCGCGATAGCATGTGTTGTACGCAATACCGAGTTTCGCTAAACAATGATATGCTATTAACATATTATTAAAACTAACCGTTATGAATAGTTATAACCACTTTTTAAAATTTTGTAAATTTTCTTTTTCAAAATGGACTTCATTTTTGGATTCGGGATATCGAAATTAGCTTAGGCTGAAATTTTGGTACTTTTCGGATAACTTTTATTTTCTGATGAATAGTGAAAATTACTAAATTTTAATTAAAAACAACCTTTTTAATAAAAATAATTAATAGTGATAAATTATTAATTTTAGTGGGATTAAAGTATATTTAGAATATATTTTTACAATTTAATACAATGTTGGTCATTGGATGTAATTTACATTTAAACCAGACATAAACAAATGTCAATCTTTTGATAGTTATTATCTTTTAAGAACGCGCTATTTGTTTTGATGATGGGAATTAATTTTTAAATTAATTAATGCAACTGATATGTATTGAATTTGATAAAATATACATAATTTTTTAATTCATAATATCAAATATAGCCTAGGCCTATTTTTTGGTATTTTTCTGGAAACATTCATTTTTTTGATGAATAGTGAAACCACTAAGTGGTAGTTAAAAAAACTGAATTTTTCATAAAACTAAATTTTACTGCTTCTGTGAGAGGAATTTCAAAAATTCAAGAGACACGGTTGATGTCAGTAAGTAAAATGTGGTTCAATGAGATTAAAATAATTTTTGGTGAATAGTAACTTTTTACTTTTTTTAACCACGGTTAAAAGTAAATAGGGTAATTAAAGGTAAAAATGATATTATTATTACCCTAAAACATGTCTTAATTCTATTGGATAAGTGTAATTCAACCAAAAACAACCTTAATAATAAAATATGACCATTTAGACCCACTTGGATTAGATTAGGACATTTATTATTATTTAATTCAAAGAAGAGTTAAAAGAGATAAAATCAAAGTTTATTTACTACATCATTATTAATATAGGGTTATACATAAGATAAATTAGATTGTAAGTATTAATTAGAATGATAATAAGATTTACTACATAATTATATTCTATTTATAATTTTTAGACATTAAATAAATTAATTTATTTATGACACAATGATGATGTAGTAATTACCATAATAGTGAAAAATTAGAATAATTGATATTATAAATACCCAAATTTTGAGACTTTTTATGAATTCCACTAATTTTCTAGGTTAATATGACATGTTAGTAAGGATTTAGTTAACTTTTTTAGAATTAATAATTCTGTTATGATTTTCAAAAAAATCAATTACTAAATAGTTTCAAAATTGACATAAAATAGTTTTTAAAACAAATATTATATTAGTAATTTTTATTGTATTACTAATAATCTAAGGTTCAGAACAATGACTTAGATAAGGTTATATATATTAATAATAAACAACTTGGGGTTCTTTTGGATGCTTATAGTAAGTTTATTAACCTTATAGTATAAGAACACAAGAAGACACGGTAAAAGTAAAATTATTTTACTTAATGTTAAATCTAAATGATAAGGTTAAAATAGGAACCTCAACATGTATAAATTCTATTGTATGAGAGGATTTAGACCCATACCTACCTTATATTCGAAATAAATCAATTTTTAGCTATTTAAAACCGAATTTGCCTTTATAATAAAATAATATTTTATGTTCTTCCAAAGGATCCACTCTCCTCCCTTATAAAAGGGCACCTCCTCCCTCTCTTCCTCACACCACTTTGAGCCTTCAAGCTCGGCAAAACCCTGACAAATTCCATTCTACACTTCCATAGAAACATCCTAGAGGTTCTGGTATTCCTCAAAGACCAATTTTAGTGCCCTAAAAGGAAATTTCAAAGAGGCGCTTCAAAGAAGAGGTAATGTCCATTACCGATTCTTTCAACATTATTTCTTCTTCCACCTCATCTTATTAGGTTGTTTCATTATGAAGTAATAACATCAGTATCACTAATATAATGATATTTTATTATAAGTATGAAACAACCATATTTCACCATCTATCCATCCTACGGAAAATGAAATCACTACGCGTGCGTACGTACAGAATACCGTCACCATGCCGTGGTGTAATCTATTTTCCACCACCACCTTACTTGGATTGGTATAATTGTGTACATAATAACTATATATGATTATTGTAAAGTGATATTGATTCTGATATAGTATAAATACACTCCAATACAATTCCACGATCATGAGAACAATATCATCGCTAGTGCGTACGTACGGACTACCGTCTCCACGACACGATGAGATACATTCTCCACGTTAACCATTCATGAATGATTATAAAGTATATATAATAAGTAATAATGAAATATATGAAATAATAATGATACTGGATTTATGTGTGTATATATGTATGTAATCTACTTAATTCCATTCAAGTCAATAAGGATACGAAAATAGCGTTCATGCGTACGTACGACCTCCCGTCTCCATGAACAGTGTATTTCTTTCCATTTACTAATATATTATATATATGTATATTATGAATATATATTATATATAAATCATGTTTTATATTATTGAATTAAGTAATCATGATCTATGTAATCATATTAATAATTACAAGTCAAAACACGGATGAAAAATGAAACGATTTTACCCAAAACGCTCTTTAACATGGAATTTACAAAAGAACGGGTAATATAAAGTCATATGTGAACCATATATGATATAATAACAATGAGTATGATTCTGTAATAAGTAAATGACATTATTTAAATCATTATACAGGATGTTCAGACACTTATGAAGCAAATCGGACCTAAGGTAAGGAAAAATATCACAATCTCATTTTTATCTGAGATTGTTTATACTTTGGCATTTACTAGGGTGTATTTTATCATCCAAATCCATGTTTCCTCAATATGTAATATTATTTCCATCCACCTAAAATTGTTTAAATCCAATTTTACCCTTCGGTGAGTTTTTGGTAAAGGATATGAAATGAATCTTTTGTCATTTTTCGTATGAGGTACTTTTTGACTTTTCTGACAAAAGTACAAAGAATGTTTTTTTAACTTATACGGAATGAATGGATTTTTAAAACATTATTTCCAAGAAGCATCCATTACAAGTTTTCAAGTTTATTTTTAATATACTTATTGTAGTTTATAATTGTACGACATGTTAAGACAGGAAAAGTGTTTTTGATGTAGAAATGATATTTTGCTCAAGAATGGAGTTCAAGTGTTTTATAAAAATTATTTTCCATCTATGATAATAAAGGGTTCTGTTTTTATCCCTATTATTACATTGATTTGATTATGTTGTGGTTGAATTGTATTTTTATGAATTCATTTATCTTATATGAATTGTTTTATGTGTCACGATGTTTAAAATTCCCATTTTTATTACATGGGTTATGCTATGATGTATGGTTTTCTGATTTTGTGGAACACATAAGAATGGTATCATTATGAGATGGTGGGACATATATCTCCGTCCAATGCATTGGGTAAATATTTTATATCTCATGAGATAGACATGGCTGGAACGGCAGGTTAAACTGGTTTAGTGAAACAGGACTGAAATGAGGAGTGAACTCGGTTCAGAAATGGACTTTGTCCACTAAGATAGTCTTGGCAATGAGTCTTGACTAATACGAAATGATTCTCTAAGATTATGTGTGTATGCCACAAATTTTCATGTTTTAAGTTATGATTATTGGGATTACATTTCACTACTATGATTTATCCCATGTTATGATATTATGATCTCTTTTTCAGGTTAAGATTTCCAAAAGTTATGTTCTTATGTATATGATGTGATTTATTTTTCTTTTGTTTACCCTTACTGAGCATTTGAGCTCACCCTTTTATGTTTTCTTTTCCCCAGGATATAATGAAAGGTTTTAGGTAAAAAAAGGGAAGATATTTATGAGAGATGTTGAAGATCTTTCACCACGATTAGAAGATTATATTCTGAGTTTCCAAATACACTAAACTATTACGGTCCTTGTGTGTGTGTTTTTGTTATGTACTAGTATTCTGCAAAAGTAATGTAATGTCCATGTACGTTAAGATTAGGGTCTCTACAGTTGGTATCAGAGGAAAGGTTTTGTCAACCTTTGGAAACTAGGATGCGAGAACTTTAGTGAGATCCCTAGAGATATTTCTAAGGTATGTCTAGGGATGTCCCTAAGGATAAGTATACGTATAGAATATAGTCCTAGAACTTTGGTAACAAGATTATATTAAACCAAAGATGATTGATATTGAAGTTACTCCCCCATTATTATGATTTTTACCTCTTACACTATTCTTTTTGGGTTTTAGATGATGGCTGGAACCCGAAGGAACCGTGTTGATCAATGTAATGGACAATGCAATGATTGTCCTCTTGAACAAACAAATGTTATGGGAGATAGAGTGAAAATTCTTATTGCTATACTTACACAATCTATGAATCATTCTGGACATCCAAATGAGCAGAGAAGGGAACAATATTCTATCGAGTCCTTCATGAGACAATGTCTACCTTCTTTCCGTGGGTCTTCTGATCCTCTTGTTGCTGAACAATGGATCAGTACTACTGAAATGATATTTTCAGTTCTTTAATGTTCTTAACATGATAAAGTCATCTTAGCAGTGTATCGTTTGGAAGGTGATGCTGATCAATGGTGGAATCTTATCAAGAATACATGGCCAAGATATGAAATTGTGTCCATGGAATGGGAGGAGTTCAAGAAACTATTTTTCAATAAGTACATCCCTCGTATTCTTCGAAAAAAGATAGAGAAAGAGTTTCTTGAACTACAACAAAAGGATGATGAATCTGTTGGTATATACGAAGTGAATTTTACAAGGCTTGGAAGGTATGCATCTGGATTTATCATCCAACCTGAAAGTAATGTTGATCGATTCTTTAGTGGCTTAAAACCAAATCTTCGAAGGGCATTAGCTATAAGATACTTCAGTAGCTATGAAGAAATTTTGCATTGTTCTATCAAGGTAGAAATGGAATTTGGTGTTACTTATCCATCTCATAGTTTTGACAAGAAACGAAAGATGGAGTTCAAGGAGAAATATTAGAATAATGGTGAAAACAAGATGAATGATTCCTTATGCTCAATGTGTGGAAAGAAGCATGGTGGAGATTGTCTTAAAGGGACTAGAAAATGTTCGAAGTGTGGAAAAGAAGGTCATCGAGCAGATGAGTGTCGAAGTAATGGAAAAAGGGTTTCTAATGATATGAATAAAGAAAAGCCTGCAGAGAGTGCACCACCAACACTTCAATTCTTAAAGTGTAAGGAAATGAGGCATTTTTCTAATAAATTCCATAATCCAAGGGTTAGTGATGATCAACATGAGCAACCACTTAAGGCAAAGGACAAAGGGAAGTCACATGCGATCACTATTGGCGATGTTGAATATGACAATGATGTGGTGGAATGAATAAGTGTTTATGTAATGGGATTCCAAAATAATGTTGTATATAGTATCATGGAATATTGGAATATTTATGTATTGGTCTATTGTGGTTTTCAATGGTACCGGTAAACATAGAATGTGATTGAGATATTTTTGGAAAAAAAGTTGATATGTTCATAATGAAAATAAAAAAAGAAAATGAAATGTTTGACCGTATTCATGAGCTCATGACTGATATAAGGAGAAGGTTATATCATGGTTTGAGTATATAGAATTTTTGGTTTTTGGTATGTGGAAAGAGTTAACTTTTGACTACATTCATGTTTTCACTATGGTTCAATTAATGGGTATTCAATCTTCAAGAGAATACATGATTAAGGTATTCACATGTTTGTAATTTGACCAACAAGATATATCTTATGATATATGGGGGATAAATGATGGCATTCATGTGATTGTTATGTGTCATTTCAAGTAATCATTTACTTTATACTATGAGCTTGGACGTAAGTATTTTAGATAAGCCAAAATATTGAAATGGATTATGTTGGACATAAGTTAGGAAAGCACTTTTTTTGGTATTATTGATGGGATGTTATAGTAATATAGCTTTAGAAAAAGAAAAACTTGTCGGACAGGCGACGACCCATCGCGTCGGACAAGGCTGTGGGAATCGAACCAACAACCGAAGTGCGACTGGCCTTTATCGCCTACCACTGGCCTACAGGAAGTCCCTGGTTAGTAGAAACTAGTTTTATTTTATTACGCGGTATGATATATGATGTATAAGTTCATTTTTGGAATCGTATACGATTAACCTCACCATAGATGGACTTATGTATATTTGATAACTTTTTCTAACCTTTTTTTTGAAACAGATGGAATGACCCATCATTCTATCACATGATCTATTAACACTTCATGAATAAAAAATTCAAATTCATTTCTTTAAGAGATGAAGTGGAAATTGTTCAAAGCACGAACAACAGTGAAATTGTACCAAAATCATGTAAGTATTTCTTTTAATTCACCAACTTTAGGGAAATGATCTTGAAAACCAAAAATGTTGTCCTAGTGCACTTATATATGATGAATCAGATGGTACCTTAGATCATCACAAATTTATGTCTTTGTGATTGTTGGCTATTTCATAGCCATGTTATCTACCACTCTCCTTCAGAACATGATGGTTAGATTTTTCTTCCATATCCATATTTTCACCTATGTTCTCCTACATGGAAACCCAGTGATGTGTTAATTTGGGTAACCATTACATTTCAAACTTTAGTTTTTAAAGCCAAGTTTTGGTATTCCTTTTTACGATGTGGGTTTCTATTAAACAAACTTTTGAGTAGTAAACCATTTATAACCCCGATGAATTTCGAGGGTGAAATTCATTTTAAAGGGGGTTGAATGTAACACCCCGAGATTTATTGAAAAATATTCTTTTTAATTTCATTAATGTCTTGTGTTGTACGCTACACAAAAAGAATCTTTCAAAACATGCATCATTGACTTGCCTTGCATTACACGCAAGCGCGACCTTCCGCGATAGCGTGTGTTGTACGCAATACCGAGTTTCGCTAAACAATGATATGTTATTAAAATATTATTAAAACTAGCCGTTATGAATATTAATAACCAGTTTTTTAAATTTTTTAAATTTTATTTTTCAAAATGGACTTCATTTTTTGATTCGGAATATCGAAATTAGCTTAGGGTGAAATTTTGGTACTTTTCGGATAACTTTCATTTTCTGATGAATAGTGAAAATTACTAAATTTTAATTAAAAACAAACCTTTTAATAGAAATAATTATTAGTGATAAATTATGAATTTGAGTGGTTTTAAAAGATATTTAGAATATATTTTTACAATTTAATACAATGTTGGTCATTGGATGTAATTTCACATTTAAACCAGACATAAACAAATGTCAATCTTTTGATAGTTATTATCTCTTAGGAACACGCTATTTGTTTTGACGACGGGAATTAATTTTTAAACTAATCAATGCAACTGATATGTTTTGAATTTGATAAAATAGACATCATTTTTGAATTCATAATATCAAATATAGATTAGGCCTAATTTTTGGTATTTTTCTGGAAACTTTCATTTTTTGATGAATAGTGAAACCACTAAGTGGTAGTTAAAAAAACTACATTTTCCTAAAACATAATTTTACCACTTTAGTGAGTGGAATTTAAAATATCCGAGAGACACGGTTGATGTCAGTAAGTATAATTTTGTTCAATGAGATAAAAATAATTTTTGGTGAATAGTAACTTTTTACTTTTTTTTATCACGGTTAAAAGTAAATAGGGTAATTAAGGGTAAAAATGATATTATTATTACCCTAACACATGTCCTAATTCTATTGGATAAGTTTAATTCGACCAAAAACTTCCTTAGGAATAAAATATGACCATTTAGGCCCACTTGGATTAGATTAGGACATTTATTATTATTTAATTCAAAGAAGAGTTAAAAGAGTTAAAATCAAAGTTTATTTACTACAATATTTTTAATATAGGGTTATAAATAAGATAAATTCAATTGTAAATAATCATTAGAAATATAATAAGCTTTCCTACATAATTATATTTTATTTATAATTTTTATACATTAAATAAATAAATTTATTTATGTCACAATGATGATGCAGTAATTACCATAATAGTGAAACATTAGAATAATTGATATTATAAATACCCAAAAAAATATAATTTGAGACTTTTTATTAATTCCAATAATTTTATAGGTTAATATGACATGTTAGTATTGATTTAATTTAATATTTTGGAACTAATCATTCTGTTATTATTATCACAAAAATCAATTACTAAATAGTTTCAAAATTGAGATAAAATAGTTTTTAAAATAAATATTATATTAGTAATTGTTATTTTATTCATAAAAATCTAAGGATCGGCCAAATGAATTAGATAAGGTTATATATATTAATAATAATAAACTTGGGGTTCTTTTGGCTGCTTATAGTATGTTTATTAACCTTATAGTATAAGAACACAAGAAGACACAGTAAAAGTAAAATTATTTTACTTAATGTTAAATCTAAATGATAAGTTTAAAATAGGAACCTAAACTTGTCTAAATTATATTTTATGAGAGGATTTCTACCCATACCCACCTTAGCTTCTAAATAAATCAATTTGGAGCTATTTGAAACCTAATTTGTCTTTATAATAAAATAATATTTTTAGTTTTTCCAAAGGAGCCCCTCTCCTCCCTTATAAAAGGGAACCTCCTCCCTCTCTTCCTCACACCACTTTGAACCTTCAAGCTCGGCCAAACCCTGCCAAATTCCATTCTCCACTTCCATAGAAACATCATAGAGGTTCTGTTATTCCTCAAAGACCAAATTTAGTGCCCTAAAAGGAGATCTCAATGAGGCGCTTCAAAGAAGAGGTAATGTCTGTTACTGATTCTTTCAACTTTATTTCTTCTTCCACTTATTCTTCTTAGGTTGTTTAATTATGATGTAATAATATCAGTATCACTCATATACGGATATTTTATTATAAGTGTGAAACAACCATATTTCACCATCTATCCATCCTACGGAAAACGAAACCACCATGCGTGCGTACGTACGGAATACCGTCTCCACGCCGTGGTGTAATCTATTTTCCACCACCACATTACTTGGGTGGGTATAATGGAGAACATAATAACTATATATGATTATTGTAAAGTGATATTGATTCTGATATAGTATACATACACTCCAATACAATTCCATGATCATGAGAACGATATCATCGCTCGTGCGTACGTACGGACTACCGTCTCCACGACGCGATGAGATACATTCTCCACGTTAACCATTCATGAATGATTATAAAGTATATATAATAAGTAATCATGAAATATATGACATAATTATGATACAGGATTTATGTGTATATATATGTATGTCATCTACTTAATTCCATTCAACTCAATAAGGAAACGAAAACAGCGTTCATGCGTACGTACGGCCTACCGTCTCCATGAACAGTGTATTTCTTTCCCTTTACTAATATATTATATATATGTATATACTGAATATATATTATATATAAATAATGTTTTATATTCTGGAATTAATTAATCATGATCTAAGTAATCATATGAATAATTTCTAGTCAAAACACGGACGAAAAATGAAAAGATTTTACCCAAAACTCACTTTAACATGGAATTTACAAAAGAACGGGTAATATAAAGTCATAAGTGAATCATATATGATACCATAACAATGGGTATGATTCTGGAATAAGTCAATGACATTATTTAAATCATTATATAGGAGTTTCGGACACTTACGAAGCAAATCAGACCTAAGGTAAGGGAAAATATCACAATCTCATTTTTATCCGAGATTATTTATACTTTGGCATTTAATGGGGTGTATTTTATCATCAACATCCATGTTTCCTCAATATGTAATATTATTTCCATCCACCTACAATTTTTTAAATCCAATTTTACACTTCAGTGAGTTTTTAGTAAAGGATATGAAAGGAATCTTTTTTCATTTTTCATATGAGGTACTTTTTGACTTTTCTGACAAAAGTACGAAGACTGTTTTTTTAACATATACGGCATGAATGGATTTTAAAACATTATTTCCAAGAAGCTTCCTTTACAAGTTTTCAAGTTTATTTTTAATAAACTTCTTTTATTTTATAATTGTACGACATGTTAAGAAAGGAAAAGTGTTTTTGAAGCATAAAGGATATTTTAATCAAGAATGGAGTTCAAGTGTTTTATCAAAATTATTTTCCATCTAAGATAATAAAGAGTTCTTTTTTATCCCTATTATTACATTGATTTGATTATGTTGTTATGGAATTATATTTTTATGAATTCCTTTATCTTATATGAATTGTTTTATGATGTCACGATGTTTATGATTCCCATTTTTATTACATGGGTTATGCTATGATGTATGGTTTTCTGATTTTGTGGCACACATAAGAAAGGTATCATTATGAGATGGGTGGGACCTATATCTCCCTCCAATGCATTGGGTAAAGATTTATATCTCATGAGATAGACATGTCCGGAACGGAAGGTTAAACCGATTCAGTGAAACAGGACTGAAACGAGGAGTGAACTCAGTTCACAAATGGACTTTGTCCACTAAGATAGTCTTAACAATGAGTCTTGACTAATAAGAAATGATTCTCTATGATTATGTGTGTATTCCAAAATGTTTCATGTTTTAAGTTATGATTATTGGGATTAAATTTCACTACTATGATTTATCCCATGTTATGATATTATGATCTATTTTGTAGGATAAGATTTCCAAAAGTTATGTTCTTATGTATATGATGTGATTTATATTTCTTTTGTTTACCCTTACTGAGCATTTGAGATCACCCTTTTATGTTTTCTTTTCACCAGGATATAAAGAAAGGTTTTAGGTAAAAAAATGGAAGATATTAATGGGAGATGATGAAGATCATTCACCACGATTAGAAGATTATATTCCGAGTTTCCAAAGACACTAAACTATTACGGTCCTTGGGTGTCTGTTTTTGTTATGTACTGAGTATTATGCAAAAGTAATGTAATGTCCATGTACGTTAAGATTAGGTTCTATTCAATTAAAGGAAATAATGTACTAGAATATTCTGAAAGTCACATTTTATGTCCATATATTTGCCATAAAACTTTCCATTATAGAGTTTTTTTTGGTTTTAAATTAATTTTTTGTGGACAAAATTTTAGTAAACATAACGTTTTAAAAACATGATAGGTGTCACACATCCCTCTACTAAAAAAGGAAATCAACACTAAGACTTCCTCACACTACTAATGAATCATTAATTAATCAAATATATTCCAAAAAATATCACCTTACCTTCCCTCTAACTAGATGCATCAACATTGGATGAATTAAATCTAAGGACTCCCTTTGTTGAGAACTAAAAGGTGTTACCCAGAGATGAAGTTTCAACCTTCCGAAAGCCCTTTTATTTTATTTTCTTATCCACAACCTAAATTAATCATATTTCATGATTATATAATAAATTAATTATCTATCATATAATAAAATGTTATTACAATGCTTTATGAATACATAGACACATATATCCATATAAGGGGTAACAAATCTTTCGTTCTTCTGTACGACGAACAACCACCTCACAAACCAATGTTGTTTTTTTCATTCCCACCCCTCATAGTTGATAATTATGATTTAAAATATAATTTTATATTATATATATATATATATGATATTAATGATGTATTAATTATTTTGGAGCTATTATATAAATAATAATCTCATTTTTACAATTTTGGGTAAATATAATAACTTGGTTTATGGATGTGTAGACTACCTCCTCGTCTTTACGATGAGTTCCATCCACAAATTACATGTTATTTGTTAAGGATAGGTTAATTAAATTTATATGATAATTATTAAATAATAATTCTACCAAAATGTTAATATATACATATAATTATATATATATATACATATAGTTCATTTTCCTTTTTGTTTCAATATGATAGTAAAACTAAAACAATGTTCATGTGTTTGTACGACCTTCCGTCTCTAGGAATGGTGTATTCCATTGTATATTTATTTTCTGTATAGATTTTTATAAATAAATATATAGAGAAAATATATGCTATTTATATCATTATTTTCATTCATTAAATAAGTAAATCATGATCTATGTATGAAAATAATGAATAAAAATCCAAAATATATTTGAATAACAAATCAGATATTACATTAAAGTAACATTAACACAGAATTATTAAAAAAATGGTAATATAAAGTCAAAATATCTTATATGTTATTATATATAATAATATTTTTCATTGATAGATGTATAATAAACATATATTTATTATATAGGTTGTTTGAATGTGTAAGCAGAATGTCAGGACTTAAGGTAATAAATTTCATCTCACGTTTCTCTCAGTGATATTCATGCCATATTAACCGGTCAGTTCTTTTGTGTGGGGTATATGTTAAAGTATGAAATTATATATCATTAATTTTATTTTTCTTTTGATAATTAATTCTTTAAAAGATGTTACTCTCTCATGGGATTTATGATTCCAAGGTTACTCAATTAGTAATGGTTTTCTCATCCCACAATTATTTTCCATGAGACATAAGATATATTCACTACCTATTTACTATATGTGGTGTGTTTATAGACCATGGATGTATTATATGATTCTCATACATAAATTTATTTTTATTTAAATATTGATTTTATTATATTTCATTCATTGGGTTATGTTTCAAAATTTACCAAATCAGTAAAGTAATTATATCTTAATATTCCTTCATTACGACACATGCTATATTATGCACCTATATTTTTCTTTGAGGTTTTTATACTGACATTTATATATTATACTAGGAATAAGATTTATTTTCCATATATGTTAATCTTCACGTAGAGTTATTATTTCCATCGTATTATGATTTAATGTTTCCAAAGTGGTAATAGTTTATAGCATTAATCTCATTATTTTTCGTGGTTGGATATGATTATGGTTACATAGATGAAATATTGTGATCCTCCCCAAGAAATCACATTATGTCTCCTGAAATATTTATATTCAGGTTATATCCATGTAATGGTACCATTTATCAAATATTTGGTACTTATAATAATTAAGAAAATGTTTTTAATAAAATATTTGATTATTTATCCTTTATGTTGAAAATATTTTTTCATTAAAAACAATTTCATCTATAAAAATTATAAAAAATATTTCCAAACAATCATAGTATTATTAAATTAAATTTTTACCGATTTTTTATCTTTTTAAAAAACTTTTTTAAAATGATTCTTCTTGTAATTTTTCATTCAAGTCACTTTTCTAAAATTTTAAGATGAAAAATAAATGTTCATCCTATATAGACCTATCTGCCATCAAGACCATCCTTTCAATGATGATTCCTTTATAAAATTTGAAGTTTTTTTTAGTAAACATTATTCCTAATATTTTTATACTTTGTTGATATGAATGTTGTTTTCAATGAAAATTGTTTTCTAAAAATCGTATTTTTGTTAATAAATGTTATAGATGATTTTAAATTATCCCTTTACATGTTTTCCAAAGTCTATTTTCTATGAAAATTATTTCAATGATCTCAAAGATCAAATTTTATCCTATAAATTTATTATAAATGAAAATAGACTTCACAATGTTTACATGATTCATTTTCAATGGAAACATTTTTTAAATTATTTCAATATACTATTGATTGTTTTCATGGAAGTTGTTTTTTAAAATGATTTCAAGAATTATTTATTCATCTTCAAATTATTTAAAAATAATTTTTTATAAATTTTTTATATTTTAAAAATATATTTTTAAATTTTTATTGATATTTTCGATAAGAAATTTTTTATAAGTTATATTTCAACACATTTTTCCAACTAAGATGAAAAATGTTGATGTTACTCAAACCCTTATCATAAATGATCCAAATATCCATTCATATTATTACTATAAATTTTTTATGTATTTATGTTTTTATGTATAAAAAGACCCATATATTTTTCATGGGTTATTTGTTTATGGAACCCTTTCATTTTCATGTGATATATGCTTACAAATCTCATTTTTATTCAAGGGGTTATGACATGATAAATGTTTATAAAACCATATTCCTTTAATGACTTATTCTATGATGAATAAATCATGAAATCTATATATTTTACATAAGTTATCATATGACTAAATGATTATATTTACCATTTCGTTTCATTGTTTATTATTTTATGTTTTTCAAACACATCCATTTTTTTCATAATGATATGATGTATGTGTTATTATATTCATTCACATGTATATATGATTTTATTATGTGATGGATGAGTCCTATATAAAACACCAATACATTAGGTAATTATAAATGTTTTATGATCTCTATAGGTCACATGGAAGGGTATTCCAATCATGTAACAATAAATAATTTTAGGCATAACAAACGATGGAACACATGATAGAATTACATGACCAAAATGGAGGGTACACGGGAGGGAATCCCAATATTGAAACAAGAGGGAATATTAATCATACAAAATGAAGTTAAATAATATTGAATCCCATGTATAAAACAAAATGGTGCACAAGAGGGAATCCTAATCCTGAAACAATAGGGTACATGAGAGGGCATACCATGATTGAAGCAGGTGCAGTGGTTATTATCTGAATCCAAATAGGTTATGATTGTCTTTGTTGGTATCATTGAAATTTTATTTTCTATGTTTATGGGTATGACACAAGTTTCTCGTCTTATTACTATATTATTTTTTCATATATTATTATCTTTATTCCCATATGATTCATGTCTTATATACTTCTAATTTTTATTCGGTGTCTTAGGATTATGAGATTTGATATTCGGTGTATGATGTGAAATTGATATACTCATGTGTGCTTCCTTTATATACCCTCACTGAGAATTCAAGATCACCCCTATATTATGATTAATTTTCCTTGGTTATGAAAATAAGTATTAAATAAAATTACTACAATGGATGTTATATTTGGGAAAAATTGACGATCATTCAACAATATAGAAGATATTTTTCAATTTATCTAAAGGAGCTAATACAATAAGATCTTTAGGCATCTCTTTGTATAATGTTTTATTGGTTGTTAAAAAATGATGTAATTTATATATATTTTATAAATGTGTTTTCTAATATTCTATGTTATCTAAATACATATTATATAACAATATATCGTAAAAAATTAATCATTTACTCAATAAATTAAATCCTAAAAAATATATCTCCCATCAGACATCATTTTATAGAAGAAGTATTAGTCTTTAGATTATTCTAATATCAAAAAAATACACTTATTGAAATTTCACTTATTTCCTCAACATCCCTTAGTATACCTCTAATTTCCCTATTCATATTAAATATCTATTCGTATAATTATATCCCATAATCCATTACACTGTCCTACTCATCATTGGAAAAAATACTATGCTTTAGTTGTTGTTTCTCATGTTACACTAGAATTTAATTACCACATCATGTGATGTAAGAAACCCATTTTTATCTCATTATCCTATTAACTTCTAATAACATCCCCTAGGATTTCAATGAAAATAATAGAAAAATGAAAATCATTCTGAAGGGACATATTCTTCATTATCTATGCTGTAATAACACTTTAAAGTTCCTACTTCTAATTTTCCTTGAACTACCACTACACCACTATTAAATTAAAACCCATAAAAACCCATTTCATTTATAATTAATCACAAAACATTTTTTAACTTTTATCATGGATTTAATTTGTAGATTATTATCCTATATACATGTATTTCAAAACATTTATCAATTATTTTGACTTACAGTCATCAATAAACAACTTCTTATCCCTCTTTGACAATGTTTTCAATCAATTAAACCATAATGAAAAATAAAAACACATGAAATAATTATCTAAAGGAACTTTTTAAAGTATTATTTTAATGTAATGGACTTCTAAAAATCAAACCATGGGTATGAATGGTGAGTGTTGAATGGAATCTTTGTTTTTTATACCACGCTACATTGGCCATGTTTAAATTGAGATTATCTAGAAACATCCCCTATTTCAATTAATTTCTAGTGGGTTTATAATAATGTATAAAGTCAAAAATGACCATAGTCACTATAGCCATTTCAATATCGCACATTGGATTTTTTTGGAAACAATTTAATCAACATATGATATATTATCTATGATATAGATATCATAACCTAATATATCCACTTATAATGAAAAAATCGTCACTCCCTTATAAAGCATAGAACCATACTCCAAGATCAATTACTATAAAAATGTATTATATATACTCACATTGGCTGTAATAACCAAAGATATGGTAAAATATATATATATATATTAAATTAATTTAATCTTTTTGATATTTTTCATTTCACTCGATAATAAAAATATTTCATTTTATATTAAATCATTGACTATATATTGAGTTATATTTTAAACCATGTTAATATTTCACTAACTATATCATAAATTTTTTCTTTCTTTACATAGGACAATGAGGATAACTTATGTTACACAGAAGACTGAATTTCTTCAATGTCTTGAATAACATGCTAAATCGAGAGTTAACATAAAATAATTAATCGTCAAAATATTATTATTTCATAATATATAACATTTATATTAAATTTAATTTTATATTATTATTAAATAATTTTTTAATTAAATGGATAGCTATAATTCAAAAATGACATATCAACTAATTCAATATAAATAGAATGGTTTTATAAAATACTATTTTCATGTGAAACAGACGACTTATATTAATAAGTTAAATTTAATAATAATTCCGAATTATATTTAATAAAAGTATTTTTTATATACTAAAAAATTATATTTAATGTTAATACAATTTATTTTATAATCATAATATGAGAACAGACCTAATATTACACATAAAAACCTATATTTATATAAATCTATTTTTACTACCTTTTAATGGAGGACATATTTTCAATATAAATATATGAATATTTACAAGTATAATATGTTAAAATAAACATCATATTTGAATTTTAATCATAAAAATTATATTAGGATAAAATATGGGAATTTTGTTGTCATGTTTCATTTTATAATGAATAATGAAAGATACTGAATTTTATTTCAAACTATTTTTTCACAAAATATTCTTATAATTAAAATTACATATTAAATTGGATTCCATGTTTATTGAGATAATATTTTTATCAATCAACAGAATTTTTGTCATTTATATAAATTTCATTTTATAATTGAAAATAAAAAATTAGAATATTTTGAACATCATTACTTTAAAAACTCGCATTGTCGACCCGACTGCGGGGTTAAATTAAAAATAATTTCTTCCACTTTTGTGATTTGAATTACTCAAATGGATTACATATTTTATATAATAATATTTCATAATTTAAATTTTTTTTAATTTTTTTTATGAAATATATTTTCGTAAGTGATTAAAATTAATTACAGGAATTTATATAAATTTAATCATAACTAAAGACTAAACATTAAACATAAGGTCCTAAATTTAATAGAGAATATTAAAAAATAAATATTTCTATCCATATTTTGACCTTATAATCTTATAAATTTAAAATTTACCTTTATCATATCAAATTTCCATCAGAAAAAATCGGTGGAATTCCCTTTCATAAAATATACATGTCTTCCACTCTTTCTCCACTGTAAAATACATCCCTCATCCCAATTTCTCACACCTCAGAAACAACATTTTCATGACCATGATCTACTGACATACCTCCTCATAATCCCTTAAATCATATAATAATCTTCCCCTAGTGTATAAATAAATCCATGGAATCCCTTTGGTGAAAACTAAACAGAAATTCCAGAATAAAAGGTAATTTTCTTCCTCATGTACTTTTATGGTTTTTACATTATCCACCCCCTAAAATATTCTTATTCAATGATTGTATAAAAGTAAAAGTATAATAAATATAAATGGATGTTTCTATGAGAAGTTTTAGACCTACAATTACACACACAACCATCTAATTGGTAATGAACATACTATTTACGTGTGCATCGAACTACTACCTCATGAAATGATGAATTTCAATTATCCTTTTACCAACTATAATGGTGGTAAATAATATTGGAAACCTCATTATATATTATATATATTATATATAAAATATATATAATAAATTTTAATTGATTTACAACATGTAAATTTATACATTCTATTTTGTGTAAATACAATAATTTCGTTTGGGAAAATGTGGACTACCTCCCCACAATGAGATGTGATTCATTCACACACTACATGGAATGTGTTAAAGAAGGTTTTAGTGAACTTATAGGATATATATTATATATAAATTATGATGGAGTAATTATATACATATATATATACATATAACACATTTACTCTCATTCTTTCAATACGAAAATAAAAATAAAACAATATTCATGCATACGTATGGCCAACCATCTCCAGGAATGGTGTATTCAATTTTATACTTATATATACAATGGATTATAATAAAACACATATAATTGATATAAATGATATCTATATGATGGTTTACATTATATAAATCAACATATATGTATGAAGACCAAATATATGAAAAATTGAAACACAAGTGATGAACAAAGGAGTCATTTCCCGAAGTGAAACTGTCACATAAAATTGATAATAAGCATGTAATATAATGTAACAGTGAAACCACATATGATATTACATATAAGAATACGATTCTATAAAATCTGAATAATAAACTCAAATTTATTATATAGGTATAATTTTCAAGTATGAAGAGAGTGAAGATATGAGGTAAGGAAATTTTATCTTACTTTTTATTTATATGAGATACATTCCTTATACACTTCAAATTTCTATAGCGTGGACTGTCTACGTCACATGAATGTATTATATTAATGTTATACATAAATTTATTGGAATTTAAATATCTTTTTTTTATTTTTATCATGTTGTTCATTTTTTAGAAGTAACCAAATCGGTAAAGTAATTATATATTAATTTTTCCTTTTTCAGATACATGACATGTTATAAACATATATTTATATATGAGGTTTATAAAAATCCTTGGAAATATCATGATCCACATTCATTTCATGAAATATTAAGAATAATTTCATTTCATTTTCATACAAGGGTGTATGATTCAATTATACCAAGTCGTAAGAGTTCATCGAAATAATCACATTGTTTATCAAGATTGTATATTATTATTCATTAAATAATTAAATATTATGATCCACATCTCATGAGAACTAATGAATAATATTATTATATAAATGTTAATTATATCATCATATATTGGTACAATCTTCCAGTATATAGTACTTAAGATAATTTAGAATGTTATTTTAAGAAAATATGACTTTATTTTCCACTTTGGTAGGAATACAGTGTTTCTAGAAAACAATGTTTTCTAAAAAGGTTTTAAATTTTTTTCTATTTAAATGGATTTAAAATCGTTTTCAACATTTAATTATATGGTTTCAATGTATATTAAATAAAATGGTTTTTAATACATGTTAGATATTATTTTGTAACAAGTAAAAAGTTATTCAATTTTTTAAGCATTATTGATAAGTTTCAATAAAAAATTAAATGAAATGGTTTCGAAAATATTTTCATGATTTATTTATAAGTTTTTTATGTATTTTAACAAAATAAAAATATCTTCATGCTTTCATTATATGTTTTAATATTATTTTAAATGAATTTTTTTCAAAACAATTTCATGCTTTCTTTATATTTTCTCACTATATTTTTTATGAAACGGTTTTCAAATCATTTTCATGAATTCATTATAATTTTTCATGAAATTTAAAGATGAAAAGGTTTTAAAAAATTTCTAAAATATTTATTTATATTTTTCATGTTTATTTTCATGTAAATGGGTTTCAAAAGTTTTTATGTTATAAAAAGATATTTACATATAATAATGGACATTTTCCTAAAGAAATGTTTTTTAAATGACTTTCCATGATATTTCCCATCTATGATGACATGCATTTGTGTTATTTTATCCATTATATGGAAATTATTAATTTTTTCAATTAATTTTATTTCTATAAATGGATTATGTTTTCATGGAATGATTTTTCTGAAGCCCATTTTCCTTTAAACATGCTATATTCTTTGGAAACCCACTTCTTTTAACATGTTATGTTTAATATGATATTATTATAAAACCAACACCTTTTTCTATAGTTTATGATAATATTAACTATTTATGATACCTATTTTATTACATGGGGTATGATATGATTTTTAATGATCTTGCAGAACATGTATGTCTGATTTCATTATGACATTGGGTTGACCTATATCTCATAATAATGCATTGGGTAATGATTTATATGTCATGTGATAAACACAGAAGGTTTTTGGAGTGAACCTTGACTACTAATATGGTTATGGGTGTGAACCATGACTACAATGATGGTATGTGGTGTGAAACCATACAATTAACATTTAATTGGCATGAATTCCATGATTACAATGGAAATCAAATTATATTCTTTTTTATTTTCCAAAAATCCATATTCTATTACCATGTAAAGAGATTTTGGATTGTGTTCCTTATTTACTTATTATTAATGCCATATAAACTATAAATAATTATCCCGTGTTTCATTTTTATAATAATTGATATGAAGGATGTGGTATTCAAATGTTATTATCACGTTCTCATACCCCTATAATCATGGATATTCTTACTTGACCCATTTGTTTACCAATACCTTGCTTATGAGATTACCCCATTTTATGTTTCCTTCCCCAGGTTATGATGGTATGTATTACCAATGATGTATTTATTAAGGGTTATATTAATGATACAACTGGTGGGAGGTAATTTAGCTCCCTCATTTAATAGTTTTTATGTTTCTATGTTTCCAAAGGCACTAAAATAATATATTATTTGGGAGTATGTTTGCATAATGTTTTATGTATTCTGAATTTTTTTTGTAATTTCTATATATGTCATGAATGGGAAAATATAAATGGCATAATATCAAAATATTATATAGCTTTTGGGAACTACGATGAGAAAATATAGTGATATCCCTAAGTATATTTATATAGAAATATCGAAAGATGTCTCTCTGTATTAGTATAAGAATGAGTTAAAATTTTGGAAAATGACCTGGAAGTTTGGAAAATGATAGAGTATGTATTTTCCAAGAAATACATATTTATTTAGAAACAAAAAGTGGATTTTTCTCTTGGAAAGATATACCTAGAGGTATCAACTCCGAAAATAAGTCATGTACCTGATATGGGGTAATCATGTACCCCACAACGGGACTTGCTACACACTTAGGTTGACATTCTAGGGGGATACAATTTAGATATTCACAAACTCTTCATGAACTATCATTAAGGATAAAATTTTGAGATGACAATGAGAAACCTATGTTAAACCTAAGGTGTCATTGATTAAAAAAATGTGTTAGTGTTTTGAAAAAATATAAGTATTATTTCATGATTATGATGTTTTATTATTTGATATTTGTTTCTCACCACAAGATTTCCAGTTTTACACAATGGAAGAAACTATAAGGAACATTGTTGTCATTGAATATTTCAGTCATGGAATGTATATTCATTATGAAAATTTATTTCTAAAGTTGAAACCTCATCTAGAGGGTGGTATGTGTATTTGTCATACCTATGAAGATAAATAGATCACAAACGACAAGTGAATGTTTAGTGATGTTCTTAAAATTTTGTTTAAATTAAATATTATAACAATGATAAGATTGTTGTTGAGAAACCTTATAAAATGATACAAATTTCATATTTTATTAAATATGTATTCATTAAAAAATTGATGATTCAAGACTAATGGTTTATGAATAAAACTAGATGAATGAACTATTTATGTTTGGGAATTAAAATATTATGTTGTATTATTTTAAAAATATGTAAATATTTTTGGTATATTTTTTCATTAAGTAATGAAAAGGATCTGTTCAATAGTGATTTCATGGAATAGTGATATTTTGATTAAGGGAAGGTAACCGTTAATTTATTCGTTATGTTGAGATAATGATCATTGGATAATGATATTTTGGACATGAATAAGAAATTTTAATGGCACCAGTTACCCTATAACTGATAATTGACAATGTGTTCCAAATCATTAAAGAATAAATTTACATCTTTTTGGATTTAAATATTTTATCCAGTAATCATTAGAATAAAAAGAATATATTTTTTCCAAAAGGATTTATCTTAATTCATGTCATTACCATGTTTCAAGGGAACATACAATGAGGGTATTCAATTTTTCAAAGTATGACAACCATGAGAAACTTTTCGATGTATGGGAGATCAAAGTTATTATGATTTCATTTCATTCTTGCTAAGGATTTGGGTTATCATATTTTACAAGTATCCTAAGGTTATCTATTTATAAAAATTTTAGGTTAAACATTATATGAATTTGGAAAGAGTAATTTTTTATCTCACCACATGAGGATTTACACATATTGGATAACCTGTTCTAATAATTCAGTGTTGATGATAACTTTTGACAAAATGGATAAAATATCATGGATCTCACAATCTATTAGTAAATTAGGAATTAAAAATCCATAGTCCTTTTCAGATAAAGGGGTTAAGTCGATCAGGGATTAATGATTAATGGGGTTGTCCTAAAATCAAGAAATTATATCTTTTTATGAAAAAATTTCAGCATTAGGAAAACAATATAGAAATAAAATGTTGTCATAATAACTTAATTTGGATTAACTGATGTCATTTCTAATCATCACATATTTATGAATTTCATGCCCTAAACTTTTCAGTGATCATTCATGTGTTTGTGATTTATGACCTCAATCACCCCCTAAAAATATTTACAAATTTCCTCTAAAGCAATGTATTCCATCCCACCTATTCTCTCTAGTGTGGAAACCTAGTTATGTGATCCATTTTGTAACAGTTATTTTATAAACATTCTATTTTTAAATGATGTGTTTTGTTAAAATTTATGAATTGAGATTATACCAATGGAACATTCAAGTATTATACATTTGATAACCAAGATAAATGTATATAGAAAAATTAATTTTATGGGGGGTATATTGCACAACCTTTTGATACTCTGAATTATTATTAGTTTAAATTAATTTAATATTTTTTTAAATATTTTTCATTTCAAGCATCACTAAAAATAATATATTTTATATTAAAACACTATTTCTAGATTACTTTATATGAAATACCAAGTTAATAATTCACTACACAGTACATTAATTTTATATTTCTTTATATGGAACACTATGTTTAGCTTATATTGCACACAAGAATGACTTTCCTCAATGGATTATGTAACACACTCGAGCGAGTGTTGCTAAATAATAATTCATTATTAAAATATTAAAATTTAATAAGATATAACATGGCCATAAAATTTATGATTATAATATTATTTAACATATATTTTAATTCAACGGTTAATAATTAATTATAAAATAATAACAGAAACCAAATGGATATTAACATATTGTTTTTTTAAATTTTATTTTTAGGTGAAAAGGTTATTTATAATAATAGGATAAATTAATTACTATTAGGGGATGATATTAATTATATATATTTTTAATATTGAAAAAATATATTTTTCATATTCATCAAATTGATTTTTATTTCATCATTTGATAACAGAACCAATATTACAAATAAAACCCAATATATTTGTAAAATTAGTTTTATAGCCTTTTAATGGACAACATGTTTTAAATATAAATATTGGAACTTTTATAAATCTAATAAGTCAAAATAATCTTCATTTTTGAAATTGAATCATATAAATTAGGTTTGGGTATATATTTGTTATTTTTCAGTGATGTTTCATTTTTTAGTGAATAGTTACAAATACTGAATTTCATTTCAAAATAGGGTTTTCATCAATTTTAATTTTAAGGATAAATAACAATTTTTTATTGGTTAAAAAATTTAATTGTATCATATTTTTATCATTAAACCTGATTTGGGTAATTGCAATTAATTTAAAATTTAAATTCAATATAATATCATTATAAAATTTTGATCTTTTTAATTTTAAAAACTCACATTCTCCACCCTACTACAAGATTAAATTTAAATAAAATTCTAAAAATTCATAGATTTTTAAAAAAAAAATTGGATTAATTATTTCAAAAAATTATAATTTATAACTAAATCAATTTCTACATTTTTTTTAATTATTATTGACAATAATTAAAAATAATAACATTGATTAAGGTAAAATCATGCATAACTAGGGAATAAACCGTAAACATGAGGAAAAAAATGACCCTGAACATAAAAAAAATCCATTTTCTAGCCTTATTTAGATCCTTTCATAATTTCAATTGTATTTTACCATTATTTTATATACATTCTAGGTTAATATGACGGTGCAATTGCCATTTCACAAATTTTGGAAGAATGCCGGTACTCCTCCAATTTAATAATTCATCCTCTCCCACCCCCATCTTCAAACCTATAAAGCCAATGTGGATCGATGAATATCTTCCAAAATATTTTTTTAAACATCAATAAAATCATTTTAGAGGCCTTCCATTAGGTATAAACAAGTCCAATGAATCCCTTTGGTGAAAACCAAAAGGAGTTACATGAATAAGAGGTAACATTTTTCCAGGAGTTATTTTATGATATTTCCATTCTTTTACACATCCAACTATTATTAATCCATGATTTCATAAGAAAAATATAATAGATATATTATTATGTTTTTATTATAATGTTTCAAACTACACTTACACAATCTTCTTCAAAATGGTTAACGAACATACATTTTATCTTTACAGAGAAATACATCCTCACAAAATAATGACTGTTTTCTCTTACACTACTACCTATCATAGAGTCCATTACGATTCATGGTATATTTATATATGATATATATGATATTTTTAATGTAATTATTTTTATTAAATTACCTTACAACACATATAATTATACATTCCATTTTTTGTAAGTACAATAATTGTTTTTGAGGTAGTATTGATTATCCCGCCATCAAAGCGATGTGATTCATTCACACAATACACAGAATGTATTAAGGATGATTTTAGTAAAATTAAATGATATATATGATTATATAATTCTACTATAATAAATATATATACATATATTTAATTTACTCTCGTTCCATCAATATGAAAATAGTACATAAATAGTGTTCATGCATATGTATGGCATAACATTTTCATAAACAGTGTATTCCATTTTATACTTCTATATTAAGAGGATAATTATAATACCCATATAGTGAAAAAAATTCATATTTATATAATCCTTTAAATAAGGTAAAAAATTATTTAATTATAAATACAATTGATATAACAAATTAAGTCACATGTAAAGAACCAACCAGATATTACTCGAAGTGAGACATTAAAATAGAATTGTTAAAAAAGATAATTTATTATAATGATGAAACCATATATTATATTATATATAATAACATTATTCATTAAAATATTTATATTAAATATAAATTTACAATATAGGAATATTTTTTCAGTACGAATAGAGTCAAGACATAAGGTATGAGAATTTCATTTAACTTTTTATTTCCGTGAGATAATTTCCTTATACACCACTAATTTATTGTTTGTGTTATATATATACAGCCCAAGAATATATTATATGAATAATGTATTTAAATTTATGGGAATTTAAATATCCATTTTTTATCTTTCTATAATGTTGTTTATGTTTCATAAATTACAAATTTGGTAATGCAATTCCATCTCAATTTTCCTTCATTGAGACACATGACATGTTATGCACCAACATTTTCTAATGTGGTGTGTAAAATTCATTAAAAAATTTATATCATGAACATAATTCATTTAGTTATATTTTAATCTTATTTTATATTCACTTTTATACATGGTATGTACAATTAAATGTTACCTTTTTGTAAGAGTTTATTGAAACAATATCACTATTTATAGACATTTTTATGATTATGATTTAATTGATGAAATATTAGTATCAATATATAAATGGAATTGTTTAATATTATTATCATAAGTATATTCATTATATCTCCATATATTGATACAATTTTTCTAGTATTTGGTACTTATGATAATTTATAAATATATTTTGCGAAAATATGACTTTATAACACTCTTTAGTTAGAAATCTATATTCCTAAAATAAAATGTTTTCTAAAACTATATAAAAACAATTAATGTATAAATGGATTGTAAAAAAATTCAAGATTTATTTATATGTTTCCAAATTATTTTCAAATAATGTTATTGGAAAAATTTTTCTTGATAATTTTATATGTTTTCAATCAAAAAGGATTTAAAAATGTTTTTAGTCCTTCTATATATGTTTTTGACGTATTTTTAATGAAATGCTTTTCAAAAAATTACAATGATATATTAATATGTTTTATATATATATTTAATGAATTTTTGTATAAATAATAGTCATTATTTATATATATTTTGGAAAAAGATTATCAATACAATGGCTTTCAAAACATTTTCATGTTTTCTATATATATATTCAATGTATTTTCAACTAACTAATTTTCAATATGATTTTATGCTTTAATTATAATTATTCAAGATATTTTCATAGGATAATTTTATCAAAATGTTTTCAAATATCCATTTATATGTTTTCCTTTTTATTTTCAAGAAAATAGTATCGAAAATGATTTTGTTATAATAATAAAATTCCGAATAAGAAAGGACATTTTTCTTGAGAAATTTTTTAAAAATTAATTTCAAAAACATTTTTCTTATAAGATGACATCTGTTTGTGTTACTCATGCCTTTCATGGGAAATGATTTAATGTTTCTAGTTGTATTATTTCCATGAATGGATTATGTATTGATTGTATGATGTTTATCAAACCCATTTATCTTTAAAGTGTTACATACTTTTCGAATCCAATTCATTTAACAAGATATTATTTTGATTAAAATGATTATGAAACAAGTACCTTTGTCTATAATTTATAATAATATTTCATTTTTATCACACCCATTTCATTTTTTTGGTTATGATATGACATTTAATAATATTATAGAACATATATCTAAATTTTTAATATTAGATGGATGATACCTATATCCCTCTCGTATGCATTGAGTAAATATTTATATCTTAATAGATAAAAATATATGGTCTTGGGAGTGAACCTTGTCTAATAATATTGTCATGGGAGTGAATTATGAATACCATTATTTTATGAGGAGTGAACTCAATATATTAAGATGTCCATGGAAGTGGACTAAGATAACCAAGATGTTGTGTTAGGGAACACATACTAGTAATATGGACATTATAGTAATTTCATGACTAATATGGAAATAATATTACATACTTATTCATTTTTGGAAATACAATTTCTTATTTATATGATATTATTACATGGATTATGTTATCTACATATTTATGGTCACTACCATATTAAGTTATATGATTTATTCTAAGATTCTTATTTATGATCATTGATATGAATTGTATGATCTTCTGATGTCTTGATCACATTATCATATCCATGTACTCATGTTTATGCTTAAATATCTCCATGATTAACCTTACTGATCATCTGATCTCACCCATTTTTATGCATCCTTACCAAGGATATGAAGTTATGTATAATGTATGATATATTTTTGTATTATTCAGGTCATGAGGAACCTATTGGTAGATAATTTAGATTGATTATGTATTAGTGTTTATGTTTCCATGTTTCCAAAGGAATTAATCTAATATTTACTTTGATCATCTGTTTGGGTATTATTTTATGTATTCCACCAAAGTTATATAATTTCTATGTATGTCACAAATTAGTCATTATATTTTTACAATCTATAATAACCTTAATATGATCATATATAATTAATGAAACAATGATGACTATTGTATCTCTTACACACCTAATATATTTTCATGTTTATTGCATTAGAGAATTAAGAAAAACAATAACTAACGTAACCCATGTTCAATGTATCAATCATATTTTTTCCTAATTATATTTAAAAATAAATATTCCAAAATGAGTCTTCATCATTTCTCACAATTCCTTTCATACATTTCATCATTATATACATGAAAACAGTAATACTTTTTTATCATATAATGTGGAATGGTGGCATATGATTGGTATATGGTCAAACTCTCATTTAGGGAAACATATTACCGAATCTTCCAAAATAATTATAATGGAAGACAATAAATTGTAGAAATAAATTATCTATATATTCCATAACCAACTAAAATTGAGAGAATTCATTAACTATGAAAAAAATGAAAACATGGATATCAATAATTCAAATCTCAAACTAAAATTATAAATAATGACTTACATAAAAAAACCTGCTCTTATTCCATTAATCCAATATGTTATTCTAATATGGGGATATGTATACACAAAAAAGCCATTTTTTCTCATCAGACCAGAAGATGCATTTAGGGGCTATATAATGTGTGTTCACACCCATCACTTGCCTTCCTACAATGTATTCACCATAATTGTAAAACAAGAAATTTACTAAAATTACCTATGTTACATCTACCTTAATGACATCTTTTCACTGTATATTGAGAAATATTATATATAAATTCAATATAAACCTATTTTATCCTTCAATATTAATTAATAATGTTAATACTTTTCTCGTTGTAAATAAAAGGGATAATGTGACCACAACCAATCCCATGAAATAAGATAAATTGTTGAACACAATATTGTCAACATTAAAATAATCATTTTTATTTGAATATCTACTTACATAATGCCTATAATTTTCCCTATGTAAATAGAATAATATTCATTGTAGGTTAATTTTGTGTAATGTGATTTATGTAAATTTTTATGATCAAACCGTACGATCAATGAGTATATGACTATGCAAATATTAGAATAACATAATCACAATCCATCCAATCATATATGGTGGATGGAATCAAAACAATAAAAACCGTTTTAATAAAATAAATATAGAAGGATTATGTTCTTGATGAAAATATCATAAGAAATAATTCTTTAATTGTACCACTAAATAAGGGGTGATGAATATCATATTTTATACCATGTGTTCATTCCCAAAAAATATAAACATATATTATAATATAAAATGTGAAACACAAAACCTATTTTGGTAAATCATTTTAAAAATGAAAAGTAAAATGAAAATGATAACCGAAAAATATATTTTATAAGTCATGTTGAATGTAAAAGTAAAATATACTGGTATGCGCCTCTTCCAAAAGAAATTCTTTAAATAGTTGAATAAAAAAATCTTTAAAATTGATTAAAATTTAAAAATAATTTTCCATAATTGGATCTTAAAAATTCAAATATTTTTTCTTATAGAAATGGGGAGATTATGCCAAAATATAATAAATTTAAATAAATAATCTTTTTATTCTTTTCATAAAACCATTTTTCAAAAACAGAAGTTAAAAAGAATAACAAATCAATATTTAGTATTAAGATATATTATTACAATATATGTTCATAAATTACCATATAATGATATATTAGGCAGGGAGTACCTATAAATGTATAAAATAATATTATAATGAAACTATATAACTCATTGGATGAATAATGTAACTCTCAATATTCCATATAAGTATAATACTCCCTAAGAAAATAAATATTTTAAAAAGGTGTATTACATGGTAAAATTGTAAGTTATTTGAGAAAAAATAGGCTAAAAATAATATAATCATTTTAAATAATTTATCTAATTTTATGTCCAAAAGGATTATCATAACTCAAATTATTAAAATATATTTAACAAAATGCTTTACAACTGGGTTAACAATAGATTAAAATCCATTTCATTGATGGAATATATTTGTCTTATATTTTAAAATTAATGGTATACATTTATTATAAAAATACATCCATAGGTAGTTAAAAACTATTTTACAAAAGAAATGATGGATAATATAATCATGTCTTATGGAGTATGAGTTTTAGACAAAGAATATTTATGACATCAGTAACATTTTAATCAGAATAAAATGAAACAATGGGAAATTAATTGATAAAAAAATACTTATAATAATATGTAATTTATTATATTATATATCATATATGATTTATATACTCAGAATTAATGGAAATAATATGATGATACCAAACTTGTATCAAACTATGAAATTAGAGATGGTACCATTTACCACAATCCTAATTTGTTCTCCATCATAACAAAACATCATGAATAATTAATTTTGGTTTGTTAAATACATAACCATTAAAATTTTTCAAAACTAAAATAATTTATACTTCATATTTTTTATATCAATATATATATATATATATTAGTTAGGTTTTAACTATTTTGAACATTGGGTGAATGTGATCGTTATCACTCTATACTAGATTCATAAAAGTTTTGTTGGTGTATATTTTTTCTTAGAATTAAATCATTTTAGAGAGTTTTAGATTATTTTTGAGATTTTCCTAGATATTTAATAAATATATAATTTAATTTCACGGAAGCTTCGTTTATGATTTAAATTGTTGAAACCAAAAAAATGCATGTTTTTGTGATGTCAAAGTTAATGAATTATATTTTAATATATCCTTAATTAAAAAATAATTATTTTCGTATGTATATCATAGTTTACCATTAAATTTTTATCATTGTAGTCCATGATATAAATTTATAGTAATGTTAAAGTGGGTGTTCAAACCGACCGAGACATGAACATATCATTAATAATGGATGAGTATGGTGTGGTTTAGTTGTAACATAATTATACTAGAATGATACAGATCATATTTTGCTTTTATTATTTTTATATTTCATAATTAGAAATTATTATCATGATATTCTTATTTACATAAATTCATTACTTATAAGGAACAGATCAATTCCCATTTAGTATTCACATTGTGAATGATTGAAGTAATGATAATATTTTATTGATCGTTTAATATATACTTTTACAAATAAATAATAAAAAGCTATAATGTTATTAGAAAACTCATATTTATTATTTGATCTAATCATTAGATACATCCATTCGTCGATGTATAGAAAAATGGGATACATCTTTCCCTAGAGGTGGTACTGTACACATACCCGTAAAAGATGATATCATCTTCAAAGAATGGAATGAATGAATAATATGGTTTATTATTATAATTTTATTAAAATTTTACAAAATAATAATTATTTTATAAATTCCACTTTATTTCTAGCCTTTTATATTGTTATAAGAAAACAAAACATAATTTATCATGGAGGTAGTGGTCCGCACAATGCATAAATAATGGTTTCGTTTTTTGTAAATAAAGAAGGTAAACTATGATTAATTATTTTCACCATATAATAATAAAAAAAATTATATTAATAATATTTACATTATTATATGGGGATTTATAAATTATAGTACTATGAAAATATAAAAGAATGATGTTATGTAAAAATTATTACTCAGGTTTAGCACATTGATATTTTCTTAGAAAATCACGTAGAATATAAGTGAATACGATAATATGCTAAGAATAGAATATTAATAGAATAAAAGAGTATTATAGGAGATGGAAAAGAATAATTATTTTACGATGAAACCTGATTTTTAGGTTTTCCATGAAGGTTTGGTGGGAGTACCCTTTTATAGTTTGTGGGAAATACATTTTTTAAATTATTCTAACATTATATAAAGGGATCACATGTTAAACATGCCATGTGAATAAAAAAATGATAACTAATTGATTGGGGAGTACACAATGTCATTCTAAACCTCATCAAATCCATTCTAGACATGTATTTTTTATGTTTCAATCTCATTACCTTATGAATGATTACATTCATGAATTTTTCTTTAACAATATTAATTCCTTTTTATTGAAGGTATCTTAATACTTATGATTACAAATAGATATTTAATTATTAGATTGTTGAATCCACAAATTTATAATAAAAATTAATTTATTAAGTTAGTAAAGGATTTAAAATATAATTTTAAAATAATACTGTATAATGTTTTAATCAAAATTTATGAAAAAAATTAATTATTTTATAAAATATAAAATATAGGGTTGTAATTAAAAAGTGTTCCTAAATATATATATATATTTCAATTTATAAAACATTTATTGGGTTAATAAAACGGTTTAATATGTTTTATTAAAAACTGAAATCCAATTGATTTCAGGAGCATCATGATATTTTCTAGAAAAATATATTTCATTGTTCACTTATAAATCAATTATTTTAAAAAAATCACGTAAATTAGTCCAGTTCTGATATTATTAAACATAATGTAGAAATTGTTTTCATTTTTTATAAATAATTTTCTAAAATATCATAATTTCAAATATACATAAAATAAAAAAATACAGTGTAAAAACGTTCTTAATGAAAATATTCTTTTGATAATATTAACTATTCTTTATTCATATTTCCTATCAGTTCTTAATTTATTTATTTATAATGTATTTTTTATACTATCAATATATTGTCTTATACATTATTAAATAAATACATTGAATCTTGAAATAAAAGACCCATTGATTTGAAGTATATTATTATGAAAAAATGATTTTAATATTTATTTAACAAATAATGATTGAATCACATTGTTATATAAAGTTTATTTTATTATCATTATAAAAATATTTCAAAATCGCGTAACATATATTCAGATCCTCTTATTAATTTTAAATAATTGTAGTGATTATATTTAATAATTATCTTTTAAATAAATACATGTTAGGTTTGTTTTAGTTCGGTTTTTCATGTGGAGAAAACTATCAAACGCATTGAATTTTTAATGGGTATCACATAATAAAATGTTGGGTAGTTAAATTTTTCCCCTTCAAAATTACGTATATAAATTATTATATTCTATCAATCATTATATGAAATTATCATAATTATTATGCCCCATTTTAAAAATCTAAAAATGGAATGAAAATGTCAAAATAAATTAAAATACATAAAAGAATTTTGTGTACAGACAATATAAACTATTATAAATAATCCCTAATTATGATATTTATAAAGATATATATAAAATTATAATTTAATGAAATATATTCAACTAAAATCTATCCAATTTCTACTATGTTCATAATATAGTGATTCATGGGATTAATATTTTTTTACCACAACTACATTATTGGATTCATTTATAATTTGATTAATATTTCATTAAAACACTAAATCATTAACGAGTGCAAGACATCTACCATATTCTTTTCATGTCATATTTTATTTTTTATCAATATATTCTTAAAATATTTCATGTTATTATTCAAATATATTGTCAAACCATGTTTTTTTTATAAAACTAATGATCCGATTTTCTGGAAACCTCCAAATAAAATCATACATATCAAGAAAATGTATTTTAATTGACCTAAATAATTACAAATTATTTGATAGAAACCATAGAGATTATAGAAATATTTATTTATATTTCTATACTTTACCTCATTATACTAAAAAGTATGATTGAATAAACTCATGAGGTCCCTTTGATTTGATTATTAATCCCTTGTGATTATTTTTCTCAATTTCCCTCTAGAGAACAATGTCATAAGACTAACTATTTTACATATTAAACATTGATATATTCCTTATAGAGTTGTACATAGTACTACTCTTCATTTTATTTTTCACCAAATGATTTTTTTCACCCATTTCAAATCTTATTTTCATACTTTTTGTCTAAAAAATATGAATTGCGTTAATAAAACTTCTCAAATATGTCATCTTTAGTTTTATTTATCATCATGTGGATGACTATATGTATATATTTTTTAGTTAAAAAATATGTTCTCATAAAATATCACATTATTAACATTATCTTAGTGTTAGGAAACACATAGATGATTGCGTATCAACCCATAAATTGAGATAGTTTCATTATATTTATGTTTCATAATGAAAGTTTTCCAATTCCAATACCTTCACAATAAGTAATCCATTATTATCAAATGTAAAAATTAATACATCATATAATTTGATATTTTAATTTTTTTTTATTTTCATTCATAGGTAATGAAAAAACACTATCTGGTATCCAAGTAATACCATATTTTTTATTATCCACCTCAAAAACAATTACAGTTTTTTGATTACTGCTCTTAATTGATTATTGAGTAAATGCTATTCATTAGTTTAGCTTATATCAAAGTATGAATCTAATTAATGATGATTAATGGTTTGAAACACAAGAACATAAAAGATTTATATTCATAAACTCATAAACACTAGTAACTTAACTCAAATAATAATATCCTTGACTGAAAATATCGTTCATTAAAATATTCTCATGAGATTTCATTTTAATTTTTAATGAATCTACTTCAGTTTTTGTAGTTTCATAGTTTTATTCTATATATATATATATATGGAATTGGTGTAATGTATTGGGTATTTAATGACATTATTATTAACATAGGAAGTATCTAGTGATTCTGAAAAGGGATAGGAAGTTTAGGGAGTCTCACCCAGACCACCGTAGTCAGTGCATCGTGTTTCATGTGAAAGTCATATTACCATTTTAAGAGGAAGAATAAAATTCCATTGCAGCTATGAGGTATAATATACCAAGAACGAACTAGATCCTCCTCTAAATAAAATATAAACAGAAAGAGCATGTGGTCATTGAGACCGAATGTAGTGCATTTCTATACCAACCATGGTAAAACATAATTCAATAAAAATAGTCAAATGATAGCCGACATTTCTTTAATCTCTCAATCGAGGTCATATTCAACAGAGAAGAGTCATTAGTTAATTCGATATGTGAGATAAATAAATAAAGGGAACTATAAAACAATTCTAGAACCTTTAGACTGAGTGAAATATGGGGAAAAGGGGATCGTAATCAATATTTAAGAAGGGATTGAACAGTGGTGATTAGTTGTCAAGGAGAAATGGTGATGGTCCCTCCCCCAATGAGGTGGCACTGGACGACATGATGGTTATCATTGTCTACATCATGAGGAAGGTGGAAAAGGTGGGAAAATTCCTCAAGGTATTAGGAGGACCCTTTATTAGAGGATAATATCTGTCTATTTAGGTTATGATCATGTTTGGTGGTCAACATGAATGATTATGACCAAACATCCATTCATTATTCCTATTTCAATGTAGTTGATAGGCTGGGACCGCATTTTTGGTTGGGTATTTTTTATTACACGTAATATATATTGTATTACATTTTTAATCATTAATTTATTTCCAATGTGTTTTAGCTTGACTTTATCAATATCTACATGTCACATAAGTTTTTATATCATTTCATGGTTATATCAAGCTAGTTATATATGTGTGTGTACTCATACCTTTTTTCAAGGACTCCTAGTCCATAGATAAAGTTTTTTGGTGTATTCCAGTCTCCATGATCCAAATGAAGGAAATCTTAGGGTGTCAACCTTAACATACAATCATCCTACAAGGGTTCCTATTGGGTTAGGTCATGAAATAGGGGTTTTGATGGTGTTGTGTCAAAGGATGGCTGCTTATTGATTTACATCATATGATTATTAATTTGGGAACATAGAAAAATTATATTGAAGTGTCTTCATTATATATATTAGTATAGGGAACCCGGTGATGCTGTGCAATTTAACATATCTATACACAAGGAATCAAACTCCCATTTTATCAAATCAACATTCAGTGGAATCATGTTTAGGGAATCTTATGGTACCCAAATAATATATGACTATGTCTTTTGACTTTGACATCATTATTATTTTATCTCCCAAAATATGGGTTTTAATCATATTATGTCCTTTTAACTATCATGATTCCTATATGATGATAGCTATCAAGAATACTAATATGAGGTTTGGATGAAAACTAGTTAAGCATTGACACCTCTATTCAAGTACCAATTCTTGAGGTGTTTCCACTAGTCAATCCTAGAAATGTTCAACAACCTAATGGGTGGCATGTAGATCATGCTCTAGTGTTGCAAGAGGATGATCAACTATATTTTGGGATGATGATAACTAAAATAGTCCGGGATGATTATACGTGAAACATCTATATTTCTATCATTCCAATGATATTGAATGACTACGTTTCATTGTGAGATCAACCCTCAGGTAGTGGAGGATTGAATTGATGTAATTGTTCTAGTCTCCTGGGTTTTTTAAACCACTCCAAACCATACGGTTGTGATTAAAATATAAATTACGAAATAAAAGGAGGGTTCTAGTAGGATATAATCAATCAGTCACATAAAGATATGATTCTTTCATTTATATAAATTTAAGTGTTGTTCTGTGATGAGTGTTACCCTTCATTAATGCACCTAGTGAAGATTCAAGATCTCCTTATGTTGGGATAGGGTAAAGTGTTTGTTTCTATGTAAGGTCCTAGGTTTACTAACAAAACATGATATTTACTAAATATTGTTTTTGTTGGATGAATTCTGGTGTGGATGTATGAACTATTCCTTCTTCTGTAAAATTCTTATATCATGGTCTCCAAAAGCATTCCCACTTATCTTGGAGTACTATAACATGAGTTTGTTAATGAAACAATTTTCACAGAGGGACTTTGTGTAGTAAGAGAATATAATATAAATATTTGGGATGAGTTGTAAATATGATCTTTAAGGAACTAGTTGCCAAAGCTATGACATCAGAAGAACAATCTGGCTCCGAATCTGAGACAAGGATAGGAATCCCAATATTTACACATTGGGCCAGTCTACATAAAGAGAGAAGTTTCTATACTTGTGGTAGGTGATGTATCTTTTGTAATGATCGCCCAACACATTGTACCAATGATAGTGGTGAGGATGTAGATGTACCACAATAGAATATGTGTCTCTATGATTAGGGAGATCTCATTCACGATCTGGGTTGACCTTTAAGATATGGTTCTGATATAGTGGTAGAAGGATCCCAAGACTCTGGATCAATGTGTGGATGATGATTCAACAATATAATCTCACCACCACCATAAGGATCACCACAATTGTATTTGAGGTATGGAATCCAAAGGAACATTCATGTGTGGATAATTGATTTAAATGAACAATATTCTCATGATAGGGATCAAGGTACATACTATATGTTCTCTACAATACCTTCTTCCATTATTAATAGGAGAATAAGTCATTCTATTACATGTATACCTCATTTTTTAGAGATATATCATTCCATTGAGTATTTGGCCTAACAGATATGTATAATAGTTCATAAAGTGAGATATTATTCTATATATCACATTTGTTTGTAGTTCATGTTGGAACTCAGAATATATTGTTTCTCATAGGACCTCAGGGTCATAGAAAGGAAACATTATGACATAATTCTAGGTATATACTAGGTATGTATGTTGTGTTACCAGATAGACTATCATCACACGAGAGTTAAGTTCTTTTATATAGATGAGATAATTTTCTTGCTTATAGCTTCAAGGGATCCTATGTTAGAGCGAGTGGGCTCGTGAGGATGATTTTACAACCTATCTTCTATCTATTATGGAGTTTATCCCATGGTTCAGTGGGTTCTTTAAATATTTAGCTTCAAGGGATAGTTTATGATTATAAAGGCACCATTAGGAAAAAATATCCCCTTAATATATGTTAGAATGATATTGACATATACATCCACTATCTCCCTAGGATTAGACTGATATTTTATACTACATATCATATGGACCATAAAAAGATATGAGAGCTATTACTGAATATGGAATCTATTCCATAATAAGGACTTATTAGAACCGATGTATCCCCTTGGGAATCCTTCATAGTTTTTGAGAGAAATATTAATGGGATATTAAGGATTTTCATTCACTACCATCATAATAAATTGTTAATGATCAAGAAAAATTACTCCTTTATAAGTATTGATGGAATTTTACAATAGTTTTAGGTGTGATTTGGTTTTTCAAGGATCAATCATAGTTTCAAAAACAAGTATTTGAGGGTTCAAATAGATTAAATTATGGAGATAGAATTTCGATGTCAATACGAGAATTATAATTTCCGAATGATTCCTTTTTGAGTGACTAATTTTCCAGTTGAGTTAATAGAATGTATAAAATGGATATTGTAGATATAAATGGACTGGTTCAGAGATAACATTATCAATAAAATTTTCACAAACCATACATAATTTAACAAGAACATAAATTATTTTAGGATGGCCCTAGACATACTCTAGGATCACCGAATACTTGGTAAGATCTCATTACTTTTATAATAGATTTTGATATTTTATCTTTCTCTAGATTTTCATCCTTGGTCATGGTGTAGCTATAGGTTTTGAAAATATTAATGAATTTATAATTTGGGAACCACCCAACAGGATTTAAAATGTGAAAAGATTCATCAATTCACCAGGACACTATTAAAGGTTTCTTTAAACCATTTACCTGATTTCATCATGTTTTTCTACATCGATGTGAAAGGGGGATTTTTATAATTATATGAAGAATTATGAAAATTAATTTTAGAATATGAGGAAGAAGTTTACCAATGAAACTATAATATGATTTCTAGAGGAGGGTGTTGAGTATGTGGTGTTTCATGATTCCTCTAATGCTGGGATCAGCTGTGTGTTGATTTAGAAGAAGTAATCGATCAATTATGCATAATTTATTGGATAAACCCTGAGAAAAATTTTCCACCTCATTACATAGTGTTGGTATTATTTTTCTTCACCTTGAATATGTATCGTCTAGAGAGAATTTCATTATTTACAATAAAAATTGAGTCTCTAGTACTACATCTCCCTATGTAATATTATCTTAAGGAATTGTAATTATTTTGTGTTCTTATGGGACTAGTACTTAGAGATATTATATAATCTATGAAAGTGAGATGTGGTTGAAGATTCCATTATCTTGGAATATCATTATCTCTTGGTGGAGGAAGAGTCTATGTATTTTTCATCATTATAGATGACATTTGTAAAGGGGAGGTGGCATTAAAACATTAATTGATGGTAGTGACAGATGTGCTACTTTAGTATGTGATATAATGCCAGTTATTATATTTACAGTATATTTTTTTGGTCCATATATCCTTATTAAATACGCCAAATAGATTTTAAAATAGTTTGGATAATGAAATTCTTTTTATGGTATGAATGATAATTGTCGTCATATTGGGTAAGGAGATTTGGAGGGGGTTTCATAATTCCTATATGCTCATAAATAAGGTTATTGATTATATGTATGTATACTTTTGGAATTAGTTTTTGTGAGCTAGAATGTGGATAAAACATGATGAGTTATTCAATAGATTAATTAGGTGTTTGTAGGTGAAGGATAAAAATTAGGTCTGAGTAAGATTATATCAATGTATTAATATTTTTAAATTTATCTAGGATAATGTATTGTTGTATTTTATAATAGGGACAACATTGATAAAAAATATTTTTAATTATATCAAGGTTACTTTATAATAACTTAACAAGTAGACACACTTCCTTTTGATTAGGGATCATAGTTAAATTTTGTGTTTGGGGAAGATGTATGTGTATGAGATCATCCATTTCGATGGGGTAACCGAAATGGTCACATCCAGACATTATATTCGATTCTAATAATGATTTTGAATGGGTATTTAGGTGGTTTTGAAACCAAGATACATATTGGAATTTCATTCCACTCAATGAAATATGGATATACTGAGTTTTACATCAACATTTTATAGGGTAGGTTAATAACCAATTTGTTGGTATTCCCCTAGTGATAGAAGGAAAAATTAATCCTTGTGTATGTTTCTGATATAAATATCGATCACTACATTTTTATTACAGAACATTTCAATGAATTGTATGGGAGAGCATAAAAGTCACATAAATATTTGAATAAGTTTGGATATATAAATTATTTTATGCAACAACTTGTGTAAGAAATGATAGAAAAGGTTTTGGTGTGTAGAGACCAGATGTGGAAACGTTCATGGTTGATATAAATCATATATATGATTCTGTTCTAATACATTAGTCTTCACATAGGGTTCCATGTTTTCCTAGGAGTCTCCTTACGAAATTAATTAGATTGATCTTCTTTGTGAATGAAAACTAACCATAATTATCATAGGGATGTTATAGATCAAAATAATGGTGGGAAACATTATATATAACATTTCCTTGATTCTAAATTTGGATTTAGGGGGTCAAATATTTCATGTTTTGTAGCTCAATAGATATGTTCATGATTCATACCATTTCATTAATCGAGGAGATATTGACATCATAGACAAAGCCACCTTCTGTGTGGCCGAATGGAAATCATGGATCAACAAGATAGAATCCTATATGGATGAATCATAACTTTTGGATGAGTTCATTGGTAGAATCTGAGTGTCAAAAATACCTCATTGGAGTGTGAGAGTCATATGCAGGCTTAATAACCCAAATTTTTTTTTATGAATAATGTTCTCTTCCTGGAAAATAAAAGGAGGGGATAATTTAATTAATATTATTTTATTTTCAGGATCCTTTTAATATTTCTATATATATCTATGTGTTTTACCTCATAGTTGGCTCTATGTATTGGGTGTTGTGAGACACACGAAGTAATATTATAAAATATTAATACATATTAAATTATATCTTTGTATCACTTATGAATTAATTGTTTACACATTGATTTGATCCATATATGATGAATTTGAGTCCTCATTTGTCTCTATGATGTGGGGATCAGATTTGAAATGATATGAAATTGTTCATCATTGTAGTTGGGCAGTAATTAATATTTGTTCTGTGTATTAAATATATTAAATAATTTATTTTTTTATTTAACACAATTGTTTAAAATGTAAATAAATTTTATAAGAATTTCATTATAGATAAATATCAAGGGTTAGACATATAATCATGGGAGATTTGGTATCATGAGGAGGTGATATTTATTGATGTTATCATTCCTCGAAATGTGGATTAATGATGAAAAGTCCATGTAATATGTAAGATGAATTATGAACATAATCATATCTTCATCATCTTAAATTGTGATCATTTTTTCAACAGTAATCAATATTTATTGAGGAAGGGCACATAAGATCATGTATTTATACGTGTGATTTAATTTTTCAACCCTGATATTTTTACCAACATCATCATCATAATATATTTTCTTCACAGAATCCTCATTTTTGTTAGTGTTATGTGACTTAGTAGATTATATCTAAATATACATTGATTCAACCATTTCACCACAAAATATGTAATGATTTATCAATATCCCATCAACCAATGACTAGTTTGATTTTTTTTAATATTTTCTCACCATCATCATTCATGTTCTTTATCATTAGCCTACGAGGTCAGTTATTCATCATTTTGGAGCTAGATTACAAGGTGATAAAAGCCCTTGATGCGTGTTGAATATGAGAATGAATTATGGATTAGATATTTTAGGATGGGATGAGATGTAATTGTGGGATTTTAATTATTTTTTCACAATCATGAACCCAAATAGTGATGGGAGTCTAGACAGGTTCCGATTGGATAATCAAAATCAAATCTTCTGGCCAATTGAGGCCAGTAAATTGGTGACTTGATATGAAATCCTTGAATTATTCTATTTAGGGTGGGTCAAATTGAAATTGTTGTTGTGGTATTGGTGGATATGGAATGCACATGAACACAATATTATCTATCAATAAAAAAATACACAACAGGTATCTTAGTGGAACATGTGTTGTGCATCTCTGTTTCATGAGGCAGCTCAGGTATCATCCTATGATTAGTTTCCCATGCCATTTAGCATCAGAAACATGTTTTATGACCCTATATAGGAAGCCATGTTGTGTGTCATGTGAACCCGCCAATGAGCATAGATGGGTAGACAAGTCATTCCAATTATGTAGATCAATTGTGGATGTACATGAATACCCATTCCATGTACTCAAAAAATATTTCAAGGAAACCATGTAAACATACACTCCATTTACCCATAGGAACATGTCGTGCAGAGAAACATGGTTTTACAATTCATGTATATGGAAGGAAACACCAAGGTGTTTATTTGGAGTCTTTCATTATTTTACCATATGTACACACTATTTAATTTTTATAGACAATTATAACTTGTGAATATTCTGAAATGAGATAAGGATTTTCACACATGATAAGCTTATTCTTAGTAGTAATCTTCATAGGATGTGATTATGGACTTTATTTAGGATAAATAGATATAACAGTTGTGGCTTCCAAGATTGAAGCATCATCCAACAATGATTTTTGGATGGGAGTTAATGCTTTTTATTTTCTTATAGATGTTGGAGTTGGAACTCCCAAGTCATACTAGGGTCCACATAAGCCATTCTATTTATGGTGGTTGATTCAGTACTCCAAAAATATTTATAGGGAATATACCCTCAATATATGGAGTTGTAATCCAAAATTATCAATATTCTGAGGGGAGAGGGTCCCCCACTAAAGATACTACTCCAAATTTTATGGGGTTAAACAGTGAGGAGTGGTCCCTCTACACTGATGATTTTGATGTTACATTTTTTGATGGTTATTGGAGATTGGACCATTAGACATACATGTATTCTCATAAAAATTATTAGGTATCTGGGATGTTGGATAACCTCTAAAACCCTTTAATTTGATTTATTCTTGGGAATATCTACTATTGGGTTCACATTCACTTTTTCATTATTGGTTTTTCTGCATATATTAATCTATTACATGCATCAAGGATTTAGGTTGTTCTAATAGGTTTGAATGCATTCATGCCTACATGTTCTATGTATGAAGGTGTTGTGTCTTTTATAGATAATAGGAATATCAATATTTATATTGGTGTATAATATGGAATAGGAACATAGTAATACATTATAGTGTTGACCATGTTCGATGGTCATTCTTGAAGATTGTGTTTTGGGATAACCAAATTTTCACCTATCTCAAAAGATTTTAGCTTTGAATTCATTTCTACTTGGGCATGTATTTTACCCCTTTATGACTTTTGTATAACCAAGATTAACATTAGTAATTCATAATGGTTGTTGTATGAATTAATTAAACACAAGATGTTTGGTGGTTTACTATATATTGACACTATTTCATAAGGACTGTTTTTTACATGTATAATAGTACCATAGGCTATGGAATTATATTTTTTAGATGACCATGCTTGATGCTTATTGGTGGAAAATAGCCTATTATATGTTGTCTATGAATGTCAAAATCAACGTAAAACTTTCCCCAGAGGGGTCCTAGTAAGGATTTTCAGGATCTAACATCCAACTAATACATTCAAATTCATCATTTATATAACAATACAATTATCGTATTTCATTTCCCATAGAAATAAACTCAACACACATAAAATTTCACACCTTACATACATTAAAATTATCAACATCCCAACATATTTTAGCAATTGGTGTTTTCAACTTCTAAGTGGAAGTAAAAATCTTATTCCTTTGTAATTTATTCCTTTATTTTGAATGAAATGATGAGTGTCTAATACAATAGTGTATTTTATATTAAGAAAATAATAAATTATTTATGAATATATAGATATATATATAAATATATTTGAATATTTCACTAAAATCTTTGAGAATAAATTTGAACAATCAATATGATTATATTTCATTAGGTATTAAACCACTCCCAATTTTCTGTCAACATTATTAACAACTTTATTCATAGAAATAATGTTCTTATGGTGATATAAAACATCTTATGACGTCATTATTGGTCTTTTTGAGATAATAACACATCATTTGATATTGAAATATATCTAATTGAAATGATAGGCATTGGATTTAAAAATATTTTTATTTAATAAATCATTAACCATATTTAAATACTTGATTTATATATTATTATATTTTAATTCCTTGTTTATAAAAAAATGTTACCTCATTAATTATACCCCTTTCTTGTCAACCCTTCTTCACATACCACATTATTTATTCTTTCAACATCCATAGATGGTTACATAAACTATTTGGATATGACATAAAAGAATTATATCATACAACCATATAATCATCATTATCCTTTTTTAAATTACTAATCACATGATATATTCTCAATTTTTTGATAATATTCTATTTCATTACTCTATTGGAAAATCACCTTACTTTAAAAGACATTCCTCTATTGATAAATCCATGCAGATGGAATTAAAATAATGATCCTTGTCAATGATCAGAATCATATTCCAAATTATTAATCTTATTAAAAATATATAAAAAGATTACAATCATGATATATTTTAAAAACCTAAAATAAGGTTACCATTGTATTTACCTTTTCTACATTGTATTTATTTTTAATATAATCTTTGAAACTCAAAAAAACCAAATGATCTCCATATTATGATTCTTCATTAAAATAATTCATAGCATCTTAATGTTTTGAAAATTTTAATACATTGAATTTCATTTTTTTACATGATATTATTTTTCCATATATTGATACTCCTATTTTTATCACATATTTAACCAAGGTAAATAAATGTTAATTAATGGAATAACCATAAAATCCTTATTACATAAGGAATGAAATATGTTTATAAAATTTCTCATATATAATATAAAAAAGTTTATTCACCCCTTGTTATATTCTGGAATTTCAACATAACATTGAATTGATCATAGTATTTTATTCAATCAAATAAAGAAATCATCAACTATATCATCTTATCCTATTAATATTTTGACTTATTTAGCCAATAATTTTGTAAACTATGAATCATTAGAAACCATATATCCATCATGAATATCATAGAATTCGACTCATATTTTATTCAATGTTTTTAACCATAAATATCATATCAACAATTTCTATTAGTGGGATGAGATTACTGAATTGAAGACTCTACCATTTTATTAGAGATTCAATATTTAACTATAATTATAACATATCACAATTTTTGTGTAATATTTTTTAATTATATGGAATTATTTTGAGACCAAAAAATTCAATGGCACGTGATTCCGAGGTCCAGAGAGAAAGGAACACAATTTTGAACATTTTAAGGTATGTTCTATAAATGTGTGAGGGGGTTTTCAATCTTTTGAACTGGTGCATGGATCAAAATTCCAAGGACACTGTTGAATTTAGAATGTGATGATTAACATAAAAATGACTTAACTTTGGTCGATAAGGCCCAAGTTGAAATGTTGTTTTTGGACTATTCAGGAAAAATAATAAAATAATTTAAAGGAATTATTTTATTTTATTCTCACCGCTGGGTGGCTGATATCGACGCTGTGGAATAGAAATGAGGTGGCGATGAGGCACATTAATGGAGAACCAAGAATGGGTTGTTTGAAAACATGACACTAATTTTATAATGGCTCAATTAATGTGGCCCATTTAATGAGCATCATTAATGGGTGATGCGTCATTGCACTTTTTTCCCTTTTAATAGTTCAATTGTTGGAGTTAGGGAAATAAACATGGAGGATTCTCTGACAAAAATCCAGTAAATCACCTCCCCAATTAATAATGAATAATTCCAACAGTTATTAACCAAATTTGATGAACATTGAAGAAGAAATCCAATAGTGATGAAACTGACGCCTTGAAACATTGAGAATGAACACTTCAGCATCATACATCAATGATGTTGGGTTTGTTTTATTTTGACGTTTTCCCTGTTCTTTTCTAAAAACAATGAACTCGGATCAACCGATGAACAAGTTGATCTGTTATTCATGTGTTATGTGGGAGGGTGGATTTTTCATGGGGATTCATTATGTGAGATTCAAACATTGCATGAAATGGTTGAACTATAATCCCCGAACCTCACCCTTATTTTAATCCTCAAACTTTGAGGGCCCATGCTGACAAGAATAAAGCCCAATCACCTGTGTTCATGTGTCCTTGGAGGAAAAATTTCTCCAAATGGTGGAAATTTGATTTTGGGGTCTTAGAAGGGATAGAGGTTACCCAAGGGGCCCATTGGTGTAGATGGATCATAAAATGGGCCATTCAAGAAACTCTGGTGGCCCATGGGAGGTACCGTTGACATCATCGTTCGTCGCGATAGCAGCCGAGGTAGATGACCCTCCCAGGTCGTGCAATCAGTGCACTATAGCGGTGGGAATTGAAACATCAAGTGAGTGTTGTTTGTAGGAACATGGTCCTTGTACGTGACACCCAAGGTTGTTCCTATCGTAGTTTGTTGACTGTGGATTGAGGGGGCTTGCATCTGCAATTCCATTTGAAGCCGAAAACAGCTTGGCAGCCGCATCCCGGATGGGCGGCGCACCACCAAACCACCTACATGGCAGACCGGGCATAGGCGGGATGGTCGCACTAGTGGGCCAGACCCCTGTCACAGAAGGCCCCACCAACACTGGTGCTCCGAACCCGCAGCCAGTAGCCCTTGAGGTTAGGCTAGACTAGACTGGGTCATCAGGCGACTGGGCGGGATAGACCCTCATCCATGCATGGCCAGTTCCAATGAGGCCCATTAGGACTGGCCCATTGTCTACAATGGACCAGACCAACCCAGAACTAAACCAGGTCATGTTGATTTGGATGATCATAAATTGGGGTATGTGGGACCTCCAACTCGAGTTCGTTAGTTCTATCTAACCGGGTATGACCTGGCCCCATCACAACTACCCCTAGTTATTAAAACGATCATATCATTCAAACCACGTGTCTGATTAAAAAGTTGTTTGAGGTGTTGGGACACTCACAATGAGGTAGATATCTTAGAGTGATTTATTATGACTTTAATAAATGTTAAGTTGTGATAAAGGTCTTAAGGAGCGTTTCTTCCAAGCACGCTACATATGTAATCCTACAGTTGACTGAGACATGAGGACTGCTAATATGCGAATCGGAATGACACGACCATGGCCTAGTGGGAATAAATTATCTATGATATTGCATGCCCATGGTGGGAATCACATCTCTATGAACATTTATGACCCTGTAATGGGATGAGGATGAGTTTTTCATTTGGACCCAACTAGTGGGACTCACTTCTCTATGACTTTGCAGGATAATGGTATTTGATGAAGAGGTGTACCTAAGCAGTCCAAGGTTAGTGGGAATCACTTATTCATGTCCTGGAAATAAAATTGCACTCATTAGAGGAGGAGTTCTCTAACAGCTAAGGTGTTTGATTATGTGAGGAAGAATGCTGATTTTATTATCCCAGAATATACCTAGTGTGAGTTGTCTTGTGTTTCCGACCTTACTTTGATGATTTTTTGTGTGGTCTTTCATTTTTGTTTTTTGGTCCCTAATGATTAATGTATTACTCACCCCTATATGGGTTACACCCACACATGTTGTGTCTAGTTCAGACGCTGACGTTTTGATAGGGGTGCTTAGGAAGACTGGATAGATTGATGGTACAACGATGGACTAGATGGCCTAGGACCAGGCAGGGCCATGTTGGAGCGGGAAAACTAGACACAATACTTCATCTTCCAGAAGCTTCACTACTCTCATGACCAGATGGGGTTTTCAATGAATGGCCATCAGAGATTATTTTCTTCTTCTTGCTAATTTCAATTTCATGTTGGGTTTGTATTCTGGACCACTTACTTTTCAGTTTTACTTGCACTCAACCTTGTTTTAGTGGAATGTTTCCACCTTTCAGTGTTTTGGGATGTTTTTGGGCCTGTGTGTAAAAATATGAACTTAGTAAAGTGACTCCAACTTGTAGTTTGATGTCTTTGGAGAAATTCACCAGCCCCTATCCTTAAAGAGGAGGGCTTGTGGTAATCATAAAATGGTCTATGAGGGATGGGTTGTTAAAACATGGTATCATAGGGAGGTCACTTCCCCCTTAAAGACTACGAGTCTGTGTTTGGTTTTCAGGCAATAGTGTTCAGTGTTGCATGTCAGACATTCAAATTCATGGAGTATAGTGTTGGTGTGGCGAGCAATGAATCCATACACTAGGACCTTTAATTATACTTTTCCACTCAATATATGAAAACATTGGTTACATAAGTTTCTCCTTATGTTATTTTGAATAAAATTCAGCTCAAAAGTTATAAACTTCTAAACATGGTACATCTTGATCTATTTCAGGATGCATTCATGTGGATAACTTTTCAGTATCCTAATATGACATCATGAGGACATCTCGCATAGCGACGAGGCATATGCTCAGGGACCCGTTTTAGAGATGGCCCCAAAGGGTAGTGCACCACTGCTACCACAAACTGATGGTTATCATCTACTTCTGGTGGTTATGGAAGAGGATGTTCATATGTTCTATTCTCTATATGTTTTTTGGAGACATAGACCTCCTAGGTTTAGGGGAGTGACCTATTCTCTAGTCGCTGAGGATTTTCTAGAGGTTGTGGTGTGGGTCTTCCGCTTAGTGAGGACAACTCCTAAACAGATGGTGATCATGACAGTGTGACTTCTACTGGGATTGATATGGAGATAGTGGTTATTGGGCACCCCGACACACGATGAGAATACCCTCACCTAGGCCGATTTAAAGAATCTTTTCTGGGAGGAGTTTTCCCTGCGGCCCTATGCTCTGTGCTCATCTAAGAGTTCCTTCACCTTCAGTAGGGAAGCATGAATGTGGAAGAGTACTCAGAGAGGTTCACAAAGCATTCCTGCTACAAATCAATCATGGTGTGAGTCCTATTATTCTGGGATCAAGCCTTTGAACATGGGCTTATGAGGGAGATCAGGGCATCAGTGTTGTCTCTCAACATCCCAACCCAGGCTAGTGTGCTAGAGAGATCCCTTCTTGTGGATAGATTCTTTGTTGAGTAGGTGCAGATAGATAAAGTCACCCACATACCCTAGGTGGTAGATTCTTTGGTAGGTAGAAAAAGGAAGACACAAGGGCCAAAGAATTATAGGTCTTTTAGAGGACTACACCAGGGCTCAAGGTCTATAGTGCGAGGCTCCCAGACCAGAGGGAGTTTGCTGGGAACCAGGCTTTAATACTCATGTGGCGGGCAGGGACACAAGGCTCATGACTGCTTGACCCTCTATATAGATGACCAGCAGATAGTTATTGTCCCACTGAGACAGCGAAATTGGTTCAAGAGAAGAGTTCTGTAGGGCAGCGAACGTGGTTGGGGAGTAGGGAAAGCATCCAGCAGTTTGAGGTTTTACCAACATGAGACCCAGGTGGTCCACCCCGACCATAGGGAGTAAGCGGACATGGGAGAGCAGAACTTCAGGCAGCAAAGGCTTATGACCACGGTACTCTAGTGATGATCCGATGTATGATCTATGTCTTCTACACCCAATATACAGATATTATAATCATAGGTTCTAGTCACTCCTTCCATGAAACAGTTCTAGTGTGTAACTTGAAGTCTCCTGTGCAATCGTTGGCTCGATCCTTACTGCAAGAGACTTTTACAGGATGGGATTCGATGACTACACAACCATGCCGACAAAGTGATCTAACTGTAGAAGTTGAGATATTTGGACAGGATCTCTTAGTAGTGACGTCGAGGCCTTACGATTTCTTCTTTAATATGGACTAGTTATCAATAGCCCAATATCTAATCGATTATTTTACGTGTATAGTGCGGTGTGTCTGTGGAGATGGGAGCAGGTTTTCCATCACTAGCCATATGAAAACCCTGGTAGTGTAGGATGAACTCTATTGGAGGATAGTGCTTCCAATCACTCACAAGTGGGCTAGCCTCACCCTCGATGTAGTGTAGAATAAGTGTCCAAGATTCTGTGTAGTAGAGGATGAGTCCAAGGATGTTTTTCCTAAGGATTTTTCAAGAATACCTCCTCATAGGTAGGTAGAATTATGCATTGACATGTACCCTGGGATGAAACCGATATCTACATTGGCATATCGGATGGCCCCTATAGGGCTCCACGAGATACGGGTATAGTTGGAGGACTTATAGGATAATGGGTTCATAAGGCCCATTCTCTCACCGTGGGTAGCCTTGGTGCTTTTTTCCAAGAAGGAACATGAGAGTTTTTGGTTGTACATGTACTTCCAATGCCTGAACTAGGTGTTCATGAACAACAAGTTTCCATAGCTGATAAATTATGACCTCATCGACCAGCTGAATGAAGTTAATTTTTTCTCTATGATAGACCTTATATCAGGATCTCACGAGCTATAGGTACGAGATGTGGATATACCTAAGATAGGTTTTTAGGTTCTATTATAGACACTATGAGTTTTTGGTGATACCTTTTGGCATGGACAACACCTCAGCATTGTTCATGGGCCTCAGGACTAGGATCTAAACCTTATCTTGACCGAGTCATTGTGTTATTCATCGACAACATCCTGATGTAGTTAGCATCAGAGGAGGAGCACACTACACACCGAAAGATAGTCATGGATACACTAAAAGGGATCCATCTTTATGGTAAGCTCTCAAGTGCCAGGTGAAGATTCAGGATATCCACTTTCTGAGACACGTCATCTCAGAGGATGGTGTTGCGATAGATCTAGTGAAGATAGAGGTAGTTCTACCTTGGGATCAACCCAAGTGAATGACTGATGTATAGAGTTTCTTGGGGTTGGTTGGTTTCTATTAGAGGTTTTTACCCAACTTTTCTTGGGTAACAGAACCCTTTATGTCGTTGACATGGAAGGGAAAGCCTTTCACGTGGATGTAGAAACTCTAACAGAGTTTCCAGGAGAAGAGGCGAGGAGTGACTATGGAAGCCATAATGAGGCTACTAGAGGAGGGAGTTGAGTAAGTAGTTTTATACGATGCATTAGGGATCAGACTGGGTTGTATCCAGATGCAGGAGCGAGTTGTAATTTTCTATGGCTCAAGATAGTTGATACATTATGACCAGAACTACACGACCCGTTATCTGGAGTTATGAGAAGTGGTCTTTCCCTTAAAGATATAGCAAAACTACATGATGGGTGAAAGATTTACCATTTACTACGACCACAAGAGTCTCTGATATATATTATCTTAAAAGGACCTGATCCTAATCCAATGAAGTTGGATAGAGTTCCTAATGTAATGTGACTTTGAGATGGTCTATTGTCACAGAAATGGGATTGTGGTGGTAGATGCACATAGCTAGATGATCGGTTTCCTACTGCTGAGTGAGGTGACATAGAAATTAGGCATGATTAAGATATACATTGTGGATGATGATGGATGATATTACCTTCAATAAATTACTGTTACTCCACAACTCTTAGAGAGATTCTAGGAATCATAGCTAGTGGATGTTGACTACAAGACATAACACTCTCAGTTATCCTCAGGACATGCTCCTGATGGATTTCTGATAGGTGAAGATCATGCCATCATATTAAGAGGCCATAACATAGTACAAGTGGAATTGAAAGAGGAAGTGTTGAGTTAGTTCAATACATCTTCCTTGGCGTTAGATCATGGAGTGGTGAAGATGTAGTAGGACCTCCGATTATAGTATTGGTGTTTAGGGATGAAGAAAGAACTGACCGATTTTATTTCACGATGCCTCACTTGTCAACAAGTGAATACTTATATTCATGTTCTTGAAGGATTGGCCCATTCACTCGGGCTATAAGAATGTAAATGTGATGGTATATTCATGGAAATTATTATGGGGTAACCGCATACATCTAAAGACCATGATTCTATCTAACTGATCATTGAACGACTGGCCATGTCATCTCAATTCCTACTGATCCAAGAGTAGGGACTGGTAAATGGATTGGGATTTCACTACGTCATGGATATAGTGAAGATCCATGGGGTTCCAATAATGATCATCTCATACCGTGATACATGATTTACATCCCAACTGTTTAAGGGATTACAAGAGGTATTCGAGATGAAACTATGTTTGAGAAAATATTTTCATCCCTAAACAGATGGTTAGACAGAGCAGATCATACCTCCCTTTGAGGACATGTTTCATGCTTGTGTCTTGGACTTTGGTAATAGTTGGTAGGACCACCTTCCACTGGTAGAGTTTTCATAAAACAACAGATATCACTCCACCATTGGAATGACATTGTTTGAGGCCTTGTATGGGCTTCCTAGAAGACCACCCATTTGCTGGATAGGCCTAAGAAAATTAGAACTCATGGGTATATATATGGTACGGGCTACCACAAAGAAGGTGTAGATAATCCAAGAGTAATGAGGACCATAGAGATCAGACATAAGCCTTATTCCGATTAGAGAATAGTACCCTTAGAGTATGTGGAAGTTGATTATATATTCCTTTGGGTCTTACCTAGATGAAGATTAAAAAGAGTTGGCCAGGGTATAAAGCTATCTACGAGGTTCATTGGAACTCTTCAGATCCTTATCAGAGTTGGAGACGTGTCATACCATCTAGCTCATTCCCTGTAGATTCATTGGGTGCATAATTATTTCCACATGTCGGAGCTGAGGTGGTACGTGCATGGTCCATTGCATGAAATCAACTTCGGTGAGATGGACATTGAAAATGGGGTGACGTCTATGGATTTCCTGATGGAGATAGAGGATTGAAAGTAGTGAGTCATACATGGGCGGTCAATTCCTCTGGTATGAGTTTGGTGGTAGCACAAGAATCTCTTGGAGAGCACATGGGAGTGGGAGGTTTAGATTATGCTATGTAACCCCATATTTTTGAAGTTGTTTTTTTTAATTTTGGAGACATAAAACACTATGTTGGGTAGAATTTAACAACTCATAATTTCAATGTTAATTTATTCTAATTATATGGAAATATTTAGAGACTACAAAATTTTATGTCATGTGATTCCGAGGTTCGGAAAGACCAAAATGAAACTTTTAACTTTTTTAAGGAACATTCATTAAATGTGCCAGTGTGATTTTATATATTTTGAACTATTTATCAGAACCAAGATCCAAGGGAATAATTGAATTCCATACACAAATATTTTCCTGGAAATGACATAACATCAGATGGAATGGGCCGAGAGGAAAATAAATTTTTCAGACATTCCGAGAAATATAAAAAATAATATAAAGGAATTATTTTATTACTTTCTCACTGTTGGGCGGAGGATGACGACACAGCAGTGCAGTGGTTAGGTAGTGATGAGGTGCATTAATAGTGAATCAATAATGGATCTTTTAAAATCATGACATTGATTTTATAATGACTCATTTAATGTGGAGCATTTAATGTGAATCATTATTGGGTGCAGCATCGCTATGCCTTTTGTTTTCGTTTAATAATCCAACATGTTGATATTTGGAATTAAATATAGAGGATTCTCTGATGAAACTATAGTGAATATAATCCCCCACAAATAATGAAAAACGTCATAGGATCTTCACCGACATCAACGAAACTCAAGGAACATAGCTATAAGTGATGGCATTGATGCCTTGAAACATTGAGAATGTACACATCGACATCTGACATCCACAAGGTAGGGGTTATTTTATTTTGATTTATTCCACATTCTATTATAAAATTTATGAATGCAGATCAACCCATGAACATGTTTATCCACAATTCGTGCGTTATGAGGGAGGGTGACTTTATCTTGGGGATTCATTTTCCTGGATTTAAACCATTCTTGAAATGGTTGATCTACTATCCCCGAACCAACCCCTTGATTTAATCTTGTATTGTGGAGGGACCGAGTCAACATAAACAAGGCCTGAGAACCTATTATTGTGTGTTCATAGAGGAACCATTTCTAAAATTGTGGGAAATTCGATTTCGGGGCCTTAGCAGGGATGTCGGTGACCCAATGATCCCGTAGGCACAGTCATATCAAAAAACAGAACACCATATCTACTCTAGTGGCTAATAGAAGGTGTCGTCGGTGCAGAAACACCGACACAACAGTGCAGGTGATTGGAGGTGGCAGCCTACCCAGGACTGCATGTGAAGGCGACAGTGCCATTGGGAACCGCAGCAGCAGTTGACGCAGCCGGCCCATGCCAGTCGTTCTGGAGGACGTCGCCAGGAGGTGGCAGCCACCTTGCCGTAGTGGTGGGAAGCGCAACTCTAGGAAGGAACCACATTGAGAAGGGGTGGCCCACTTCTGAGGCACTGGGGGTGGTGCATGCCACATTACGCTAACTACTGCTAGAGGGGCCCTATGTCCGTGGGGATAATTAGACCTGGAAGACACTCAGTAGTCGCATGTCGACCGAGCTGCACACCTCTGGACTGTCCTTTGGCGAACCAGGTATAGGCGGGCATACCACACTAGCGGGTTAGGCCTACGACCCAGAAGAACTGACTCGCGTCGGTGGGTCGGACCCGCACCCAGAGGGCTGGACCAACTCCCTTCAGGTCAGGCCAGTCTAGATCGGGTCATAGGGCGAGCCGTTGGGTTGGACCCTTGGCCAAGTTGGGCCGAGTCCAGGGTGGCCCATTGGGCCCGGTCCATTGGAAAGACTAGACCAGACTGACCCAAACCCGAACCAAGTCATTTTGAGTCAGTTAAACTTAAACTGAGGTATGTGGGACCCCCGACCTGGGATGGTCGGGTCAGTCTGACCGGGTCATATCGGGCCCCATCACAACCAGTTTTCTGGTTACTAAATTTCATGTATCATACAAACCTCAGGTCTGATTGATGAGCAGTTTGTTGCGTCGGGACTATCTTGATGAGGAGGATCTTTTGGCATGCTTTATAGTGACTTTGATGGTATTTGAGATGCATATAAGGGCTAGAGGATTGGTTCTCATAGGTTCACTTTGTACGGAACCCTGCTGTTGGATGTGACGTGAGGACTACTGACATTCATCTTTGTATGAATCGACCTTGGCCCTATGCAATGAACTTCTCTATGACATTGCAGGCCCATGGTCGCAAGGACTTCTCTATGAATTTTTAGGACCATGATTTTCTATGACCTGGAGTACCTCAGTTGGCCACTACTAGTGGGAATCACTTTTTAGTGACTTTGGAGGCCCACGATATGAGATGAATAGGTGTACCAAAACAGTCCAAAGATAGTCAGAAGCACTAATTTGTGACTTTGAAGGCTCATTGTACTTCGTAGAGGATGTGTTCTCTAGTAGCCGTGGTGTTTGATGATGTGCCTGATGATGATACTATTACTATCCTAGAATATACCTAGTGTGAGTTGTATTGTATTTATTGATTTACTTTGAGGAATTTATGTGTGGTCTATCCTTTTTATTTTGGGGTCCCTACAGAGTACTGTGTCACTCACCCCTACATGTGATTTGAACGCACGTGTTGTGTCTCATACAAATGACAGACGTATCAAAAGGGGTGTATAGGTATATGGGAGTGAGAGACACTACAATGGTTGACTTGGTGTTCTAAGACCAGGTGAGGCCTAGTTGGACCGGGCAGACATGCCACACTACTTTGGATTTCATTAGCTTCACAACTCTCATGAACATAAAGGGTTTTCTATGGATGGCCATCAGAGTTTCATTTTTGTATTTTCTATGTTTAGTTCCTTGTTGGGTTTGTATTCTCAACCACTTACTTTATGTTGTACATGCACTCAACCGTGTTTTAGTGGTACTTGTTTCCCCCGTTCAATGTTTTGGGATGTGGTTGGGTGTGTGTGTGCATATAGGTACTCAGGAAAATGCCTCCCCCTGACTGGTTTCCACGTTTGGCACAATGTTCCATCCCCTATCCTTTGGGATGCAGGCTTGAGGTAGTCACGAAATTGGCCCCGAGGGATGTGTTGTGAGAAAAATTGAATATTTTCCTATCTTTGAGAATATGTAAACCATGATTAGTGATATACTGAGCATCAAAACCAAGGGAATCAAATTTACAACTATTACCTACTAATATGGATAAAATAAAATCCCATTAAACAAGGGTAAACATTAGTTTATTAATGTTATCTACACATTATATATATCAATTTGATAGATAAATGCTCAAAATGATGAGCATATTCATATTCTATGTCAAATGTGAAACAACCGTGGAAAGGATCGTAACAAATATCATTCTTGAATATATATTTAAAAAATAATACATATTATAATATCATGTGTTAGACTCAAGTGAGAGTAAAAACCATAGATAGGGAGTGGGAATCATTGGTTAACATAATACAAACTCGAAAAATCACTTTTCCAACTCTTGTTGGTGTGAATTCATAATGAATGAATGATGTCATGATAATAGATTATAATATGAAGAAGAATCATGATAATAGGGGATTTACAATGTTTTCACACTTTTTTATTGATTACCTAATCCATGGTGAAAATAAATTATGATCCCACAATGAAAATTATTATCAACTATCAATAGGAATGCTGAATTGAGAAGTATGACACTAAAAAACTCCATGTACCATATGAAATTATGGAGTTAATAAATAAGGCAATGTTCACTTACACTGCTCAATTTCCACTAGAATTATTATTACAAATGAACCCTTCATCTTATACTATGCATTTCCCATAATCAACCTTGTATGATCCCTAGAATAGATAACTTTTAAACTAGTTGTTTCATCATATATTTAAAATTTTATCTCCTGATTTATTGATTGGTTTTGATCCACCATATAGTAGAGTTATTATCTATGGAATGGTCTAGAATATCATCGAAAGAACTGAATTCAATGTTTATATCTCATCCATATATATCCATTACATTGAATTATTTCACAATTGTTAATATAACTCCATTAAATCAATATAATAGAGTAAAATCACTATACTATAGTTTCATCAAATCTCAATATAAAATGCTTAATTTAAATTTATATCCATATATTCAGCCTCTATATTTCCCCTTGATATACCAAATCCATTAATACAATTATATCACTTTGGAAATGAAATTTTCTTATATAATTTCATCAAAAAATGACTAGAATATATTATGATTTCTCTAAAAATTAGTATATACATACGAATTTTTACATCAAAAAATGATATGTGAAATTCAATTTTTTTATCTTTTTCCTCATGGTCATTTGTTAGATATTTCATTCAGTCTCTAAAAAAGAAATCAATCACTATTAAAAAGATATCCATTTTTTTACCAACATCATTGGTATATGGGTAATATGAAATGACTATTATTCACTTTCTCATGTTTTAATTTTAAAATAAAATCAGACCCTTACAAAATAAATTATTTCATTTACATATAATTCTAAACAATACACATTTGATATTCCACCATGATTTTTGTAACTGTTATTTGAAAATATTAACATAGATTCCTCATAATTTATTCAATTTATTGTATTCATTTATACACTATATATTTACTTATATAGACACAATGTTGTAGTCATTAAATATAATATAAAAATAATTTGAAAAATAATAATTGTATATTCTAAAGAAACATATTTTTAATTTACTTTTTTTGATGTCTTCCTTAACTCAACAATGTATGATGAAATATTCCTTGATTTTCCTCCATCAAATAAATTTAATGAACAATTGAATATTGTAAATATCCTAATTGATATAAATTTAATGAACTTTATGAGTGTATTAATTAGTCTCAAAACTCATCAATCAACCCAATCATTAAGGGCTCAACAATTAGGTTTTTTAATACTATTATTAAAGAGTTACTAATGAATTTTAAATATGATCCTTTGTTCACATAGAGAAATCACAATCATGATAAATCAATGCATTATATAATTTTTATCATCCCTCAAATATTATTTGATCCTATAGAATTATGATAGTGTGTATGAACTATTATGGACACCCAGTTCTGGTATTGTTTTTATTGATATTTTTGTAAACACACTCAACACCATTATCTATAGAATCATGTGAGTTTTAAAGAAAATATATAATAACAAAGTGACTATAACAATATACCTAGATGTATCCTCTTCTGACACCTTAGATATTAGGTGTGTAGGAATATAAAATAGTAAAATAATTATAAGTATAGTTTTAATTTTGTTGTTCACATAATCTATAAATAATACTCATATGAATGTATCACTATCATATTCCATCCACCACAATATTCCCAAAACTAACATGGAATCATTATGGCTTACACATCATCTATATACTCTATTTCTTCACACTTATAATGATAGTATGATTATGACTACAATAACATAGTATATTTATATAATAATTTTATATATATGTAATAATAAAATTCACATGGATGTAACTACAAAATGAAACAACTCTTTATCTATAGTAGATATATGAAATACTTTCTTAATGTCGCACTGGAGGAATATTATATCAATTTTTATTCAATATTATAGAATATGATATACCATAGTAAACCATATCATATCGTTTTAGAAAATATTGTATTAATCATTACATATAACCTCAATATCCTTTAATTATGAAACATATAAATTAATAACAACATTATAAATGTAACCATATTTTATATCATAGCCATATTCACAAAATATTTTTCAAAAATCATTATTAATACTTCTCTAAATCATCTTAATTCCAAAATTATATCCACAGGTCATTGGATAATGAACTATATCTAAAAACTAACAAATATTATATATCAAATATTTTCCAACACCCATATTCGACATAACTCTGACATTCAACAATTCCAAATGTTTTAAAACCAAATAGTTATTATTTTTGACATCACTAAAAACCATAAAAATTATATTAATAATGCTATCACAACACAAAATACAAAAAACAATCAATTATTTCCTTATAACAAAATCTCACCCCTCTTTTAAATTCATTCCTTTCATAAATGAAAATTTAACCAAATTTATTTACAATTTTGGACACATTCTTAGTTAATAACATTCAACTTTCTTTTCAACATTAAATTATCATCATATTTAATTAATAGTAATATAATTACAACAATTACAAATCATTACATAATGATAATTATAAAATATCATTTTAAACACTTAATATATATGCTAAATTCACTTACAATAATCTATAGTTGATGAAAGGGAAAAAAGTATCCAAAAATAAAATGTGATTATAGAGGAGAAAAATAGTATAATATTAAATAAATTTCAAATTTTTAATTCATTGAAACCATACATAAATTATTTATTTCATCCATTAAAAGATATATAAATAGATTAAATGAAGAATTAATCTAAGATTAAATGTCTCAACATACATTGACTCAATAACTAGTGACAATGAAACATAAATATCTACAAAATAGACCATAAAATCCCAATAGAGGCCACTTTTTTATTCTAGGTATACAAGGAATAGAAAAAACTAAAGAACTATTATATAGAGTCTCAATTTATCTTCAAATTGAAAGTGAATAAATTATATCCTTGTGTCCCAACATACATCATTATTAGGTCTCATAAAGGAATAACTAGAAAACAATGTGACTTAAATAATTATCGCATGTTTCATTAATCATATTTTCCCACCTTAATTTCACTTTTTTTGATAAATAAATGAAATTTACAATAAACTATATAATATTTTTCTTAACACCCAAATAAACCATGACATAATCCTACAACTATTGTTCATTATACAACACCATTGTTGACCATTGTCAAAATAATGAAATAATTCTCTCCATAAATATAATAATAAATCAATAATTTATTTGGAGAATATAAAATAATCCTTTTTACCAACCATGTTATAATTGATCAATCATAATGCAATTTATCTTCCCATGGTCAATAGTAATTCTTCAATCCTTTTATAGTAAACCACTATCACTCTATGATGTTGATTTAATCATCCAAAATGATGAAAACAAAACAAGTGCATTTTTATATAAACCTATTGAACTATTAATCTTAAACTATATATTAATCTATTATTACATAAATCACTCCAAAAAAATTCATTGAAGTATCATAATATCTAAATTAAAATAGATATTATAATAAAAATTCAACAGAAAATAAATTTTCAACAAATCCCAATTTGGGTGTTTTCCTATAAACATCAATTAAAATAATTAGATAGAATAATTATAAATGATTACTATTTCTATATATATTTTAAATTTAAATATATAGTTTTACATGGTGAAGGTAATTAATTATATTTTATTGTTATCAACACAATCATTTGTCTAAAATAAAATAGAAACCTAACCTCACAAGAAAATTTTATAATTTCCTTACTAAAAATAGTTTAATTAATGAGTTTAATATGAGTATTGAAATAATAAATTTTAGGTGATTGTACAGTGATTTAGTAATTTCTATATATTGATGCAATATATTATTATAAAATAAAAAAATAGAAAAATGTAATATAATTCATTAAAACCCATTATATATTATTATGTAGACCGAACATTTCGAATGTATATACATTTTCCTTTGTATCCTAAATCAACTTTATGTGGTTAAAAATATAATGAATATGCCAATTTACAATGTATTTATATGGGATACTTTCACAATATCATTGATTTATGTTTATTTCAATTAAGAAATGTTAGTTAAATGATAAATAATCCCTTGTTGATAAATCTAATATTTATCATGGGATAATGATTTTAATTGAAGGCCTTGGATTGTGATGATATTTTAGGCTTTTTTGATTAGTTGATTTTATAATGATTTATATATTTATATTATGATACATATATATTATTTTAGATTCATGTGATTATAATATAAGTAATATATGATATATTGTATTCGATGTAATTGGTAAGTCATTTAATTATAAAACTTATTACCCGAGATAGATAATCCTAGCATGTGAAAACGTTGAAATTGATATCTTTATTATATTATATTAAATTTTTTTTGTCGAGAGGTAGGTTAGTGATCATTAAATGCATTTTACGTAACTAGTATTATATTTTCCCTTTGTGTAATGGGTACGATGTTTTTGACCTCAAATGTGTTAAAAAATAAAGTGTCAAATTATTCCTATTTGAGTGACATATGATATTATAATATCTCTAGAAAAATGATATGTGATGTATTAGAATATAATTTTTATTTAAAGTCAAAAAATATAGACTGTATTCATTATAATATTTGATATTTACATGCCTCATTAATCTTGAATATAACAGATGACCTTGAAAACTAGATCATATGAATTTGAATTTTGTAAAAATATATAGTTGGTGGATGATTATATTATGATAAATTTGTTAAATAGTAGTAAAAGAAAAACCATTTCTTGACGAATAGAAACAAATTATTTTAACATATTCAATATTTATAGATATATTATAATTTTTTTGTAAATTATATAACATAATAAAGGAATATATAATCCCATATAATATTTATATTAATATGTATTTTAATTTAGTGTAAAAGGTTTTCCAAAAAGTGATATTTAAAATAATGTATTGAATAAAAATGATTTTTGTTTTATTTTAATTATTTTTTGGTAATGTTTTATACTTTATTACATATTATGTTACACTATGTGTAGAATGTAAATATTTTTTTTATTTAGAAAAATTGGTAGAATAAACGATAAAATTCATTCCCTAATATAATACATGGTGTGTTATAATATATGTAATTATTATTTTTTTGTGGTATTATAAATCACATAGTCTTATATTTAAAATTTCCATTCACACATTTCCTATCCTTGTTTTAGTTAGTATATCTTTCAACAATGTCACTGTGAAATTTTTTATAAGTTTCACTAGTTTTTTAAATATAATTAAATACTTTGTTTTGAATTAATTTTTCATCATGTTATAAATTTTATAATCTAAAACTTATCAATCATTAAATATTTATAAAATGTAATATATCTTTGAGGATTCATTCTATTAATAAATAGTGATTATGAAAATATTATGATTACAAAGTAAAATTTCATTACTCTATTTCCAATGGAGGTACTATTGTTTCCTCCAATGTTACTTTTTTATTTCAAAATACATTTAATGGGAGAAGTGAGAACCCTCACAAGATCAAACACCAAAAGAGATTAAAACTTTGTTGAAAAAATGTTTGAACCGACTAGAATCCCTCTCCCTAAACAAAATCCAGGGGATTGAATTTACCTTCTATTCAGGGTAGCCCTTAAGGATGCCTTTATAATTATTCTTCAAGATTTCCCAAACTTTCACAAAATAATCTTGGTTGATCTTTCCCAAATTGAAGCCATTCAGCAGAATGCGGGCCTGCTTATCATTACACTCACCAACCTCCTTAGTGGTGGTCACACAAAGCATTCTTCTCGTCTTCTTCAGAGCTATCAAGTCCATTGCTTCATTTCCAATTTCTTCATTTCAGTGAATATCTAGGTCCATATGTTCGAGAACTGATAATATATATCATTGCAGGTCCCTAGTGGAGCATGACTCACATCGCTATCCAAGATCCCTCATCTCTATACCACTTGGGTGGTTGGCCAGGACGAAAGCCTCACTCCCTCCAGCCACTAGGTGACATGATGTGTTGGGTGCTGTATGCAAGTTTCTCACTGATATTGGAGACTTTGGGGGAATATGTCCCTTACATTTGATCTAGTTGTAGGAGGATTGGGTAGTTTGGAATACTCCTTCTTATGGCATTCCCTTCAGTTGTTCTTAATGAAGCCATCTGAATCGATAGTAGTGTACTTGCCTTTCCTTGTGGAGGATCTCAGATATGCCTCCATAATGACCATTTCTTTGGATTAATCGGGGAAATCCATCGAATCTTCATTCACCTTGTGGAAATCTCCCTCATCCTCCAAATGGTCATTCCCCTCTCTATGGATGCCCTCCATCCCATCTCGTTCTACACTTGCTTGGTAGTCATACTATCCCAATAGTGCAAACCAGTTTTGATATATCATATTTGTTCCCCCAGCTATAAATTTCTCAGCATAAGAAGGGGTTTCCTACTGGGCCTGGATTGGATGCTCAGAGACTCCAGCATGATGAATGCCTCATCACATTAACTAAAACTTCATTGAGGTATTCTCTAGAGCCAAATGCTGAGTGCCCCCACAAGTGTCTTGGTCCTCACAGACTCCTTAAATCACCATAGTAACCATGGATGCATTTTTTGAAGACATCTAAATTCCCATATCTAGCTGATGGACCTCCTCCACTCGGTCATTTCTACCACTATGTAACCCACCTTTTAGAAACGTGAGAAAGTCTTTCACTACCTCTTCACTGCAACCTGGAACTTCATTTTAATGGGATACCACCTTACCAACACTCATGTCCAGTGTAAAGACTTTTCTATCCATTTACCCTAGAATATGCACCCCTAGATCCCTCTTCAGTCTATCAAAAACCTTTTCCACACTCGGGTTTTTATTGTGGAGGTACTATTGTTTGATAAATATGAGATCGTTTAGGGTTGATAAAAATGATTCAAATATTTATTTGATTCTTTACATATGTACAATTTTGTTGGTATTTTACTATTGTATTTCTATAAAAATTCATGTTAATGGTGGTATGCATGTAACATAATGGAGGTATATTATGTTTTTTCTCTATTTAAATTAAGACACTCCTTTAAAAGTCTTTTTTCTAATTTTTTTTTCTTCATATCATTTAGACTTAAGAGAGATCCCCAAAACCCTTCAAATGTTTAAAGGATCATATTATATATTCTCCATGCCTTACTGGATGGTAGTGTTTTGTACATAGTTGGATTCCCTACGATGAAATTTTAACACATTTATAGGAGTTATAACTACTGAGTCTTAACATACACTGACATTACATAGACATTGTGAAATACATAAAACAATATACAAACAAGCGCCCAATGAAATTACTAGTCTAGTGAATTTTTAAACATGAAAATATAAACATTATTACATAAGTGATCTACATTATATCCTACAATGTTCCTCTTGACAAACACCCTTTTTTACATATCAAACGTAATACAAATATTCATAACCTAGGGAATGAGATATAAAAAGTGGTGATCTTAGATGCTCAGTATGGGTAAACAAGAGATACAGATAATCATAATCATGAGCATATCGACATGAGAATGTGATAATGAAAATATAATATTTTATCTTGAATATCAAAGATAATAAAGTGGAATCGAGAAATAAATATTTCCAGTTTTTTAGAAATCAATCATATATAAATGAAGAGAACAATCCATGAAGAAATAAAATAGGAATAAAACATGGAATTGTTGAAAACACCTAGGAATATAATAATATTTACATAGAAATTAATGCATCACTAGAGAAGAAATCATTTTAGTATGGGTACACTACATATACCTTTTAGGTAGTTATGACTCACTCCCATGACCATCTTAGTAGCATGAGTTCACTCCTCATACCATCTTATTAGTCACTATTCACTATGATGGCCTCATTAGAAGTTAAGATTCACTTAAATGACCATATTAGTCAATCTCATGGGATATAAATCTTTACCAAATGCATTAGAGGGAGATATAGGTCAAACCCTTCTAATAATGAAATCATACATACATGTTCAACAAAATTATAAAAAATCATAACATTACTCGTGAAATAAAATGGGTATCTTAAACATGAATTAATATAATTACCTTGGAAAAATATATTGGTTTCATAATCATTTTACAGAAAGAATAAACCTTTAATGGAAGCTGGTTTCAATAGCTTATAACATGTGAATGTGAAACTAGTTTCATAAACACAATGCCATAAAAACTTAATGCATCCAAGGAAAAATATGAAAGGAAATATTGAATCATTTACCAAAATATTTTTACATGTATAACCAATATGTGTCTTCATAAATGGGATTTAATAATTAAAATCATTTTAAAAAAATTTCTTAGGGAAAATATCCTTTTTGAAGAAAATTTGTTTTGAAAACAAAAAAATACATGGAAACCATTTTCCTTGAAATATTATAAAATAATCATGAATTTTTTTTGAAAAACATTTATTTGAATATTCAATGATAACATAGAGATAACTTTAGAAAATTTTTTGATAACAATTTATTTTAAAAAAATTGTTAACATATAGATAAATATTGAAAACGTTTTGAAATCCATTTCTCTAAAAATACATTGAAAACTTATAAATAAAGCATAAAAATGTTTTGTAAACCATTTATTTTAAAATAATATGAAAACATATAAATAAAGATTCAAAAAATTTTGAAGACCATTTGGTAAAAAATACATTGAAAACATATAAATAAATCATAACAAAATATACAATATGTTTCCATTAATACTTATAAAATAATGTTGAAAACATTTTTGAAATTTTGTGCCTTGAAAATATATAAAATAAGATTGTAAACATTTTTAAAACACTATATAGTTTATTTATTTTTAAATAATTAATGTATTGAATATTAGGAAAAAACTTATTTTTAAAAGACTACTATTTTAATCTAGTGATGTAATATTCAAATGAATGATGGTCATGACGGTATATAAATCCATATATGCTGAACATTCCACTCCCCTATAAAATGTTTTGAAAAGTTACTTGACTAAAAAATTACAAGAAGATCCAATTTTTTAAAATAATAATTTTAAAAGGAAAAAAATAGTGAAAATATATTTTAATTATCATAGGAGAATAATATTATATTTTTGTAAAATGTTCTGTTTGGAAAAAATTATTTGAAGGAACACAAATTTTTGACCGAAGAGAGGGTAATGTCATATATTCTTAAAAACAGATTCTAAATGTCATATATAAAAATAGTGGAAATGGAACCAATTGAAATAAAGGGAAGAAATTTGGTCAATGTTCTTGAGATATGGATCATAATTTATTGTTAAATTAATCATAAACATAAACAATATCAATAGGCAATGATATTTTTTCAATACTCTTCCCATGTAGTAACATTGAAACACACTGCCCTTGTAATAAAATGATATTAAATGAATCATAAAATATCATGGAGTGAATTAGATTATTATGATAACATTTCATAGGTATTATATACACCTCAAGGTAAAATATAGGTTCATAATAAGACGTTTATCTCACAGAAATAAAATAAAGAAATAACTATCTTACCGATTTGAAAACATTTGAAACAAACACCCCATGAAAAAATGATTATATAATGGTTATGTAAATAAGAAATAATAATAATAATATGAATCAAAAAATATATCCATGGGTATTATACCCACCACACAAATTAAATGAGGGGTGATTAAGTAAATAATCGCATGGAACTAAAAAGTGAGAGGAAATCCCCTTACCTTATGGCTTGACTCTATTAATTTCCAAAAACAATTCTTGTATAATAAATGTAAGTATATAATACTTATTTTCTGAAATCAAATTTATATATATAATAAAATATATGGTTTTATTATTAATTTATTTTACCTCCTTATTATGGATTTTCTGTTAATGATTCACTTTTAGTAAAATCAACTTTGTTTCCCGCATGTGTATTAATTTGTAATATCTATGTATTATATAATTATATAATGATTTAAATAATGTAAAACATGATATAAATATAAATTATATTTATTATATTTTTATTATAATATTCTATTAAATATAGAAGTATAAAATATGTTATGTCATTCATGGAGACGGTAGGTCATACGTACATATGAATGTTGTTTCAATTTTAGTGTTGTATTGAAAGAAATTAAGTAAATGAAATATATGTAGATATATAATGTAATTAAATTAGAATTATTATTTCATATATATCAAATATGTTTACTAAACACATACTTAATACATTTAAATTAGTGTGTGAATGAATAAAATCTCTTTGAGGGGTGCTAGTCTATAGTTCCTAAAACAAAATTAACATATTTACACCAAACAGAAAGCATAAAATATGTTTTATAAATAAGTTATAGAAGCATACTGATAAAATAAATATAATATATAAAATAAATAAATATATTTTCCATCATAATTTCCTCCATTATATGAGATAATGGAAAAATTAAAAGTCATCATTTCGTGAGGTAGTAGTTTGTTGTATATGTATACAGTTTGTTCGTTACCCATTATATGGAAGTGTGCCTATGTGGAGGATTAAACCTCAACAAAAAACATCCTAGAATATCTAGGATAATATTTATGTTATAAATGAATGTAATAATAATATATCTATGTTTGGAGAATGTAAATAACATTAATTAACTTGAGGAAAAATGTTACCTCTTATTCGGGTAACACCTTTTTGATGAAAACAAAGTGCTTCATTGGACTGATTTATTTACAAAGGGATTCTTATAGGATGAGGGTAGATATTCTTATGTGTTCTTTTTTATATTGTGGTCAAGACAAAGTGTCTTGTGATGTGTGAGGTTGTGGGAGGAGAGGAGGCATTTTATAGTAGAGGTGGAGTGTCACTCATGTAAATTTTGGGAAAGAAGATTCTACTAATATTTTCCATTGGAATAGGATCCAATAATGGTTAAATGTTGATCCAATTAATTATCGGGTCACAATATGTCCATAAAATGTATTTTTGTCATGTTTTTGGGACATTTAGGCCCTTAATAAAAATTATTAGTCTTACGTTATGCATAATTCTACAGTATTTAATTAAATAAATTTTAATAAATTTCACAAAGATTTTTGGTCAAAAAATATGCTCACTATTTAAGATATCATAGTTTATTAGTATTCTAAATATGGACTCCCTTTTTATAAATTCCAATTATAGATTTTTTAGAAATTAATTTATATTTAATATTTCAGTTGGGTAGACAATGCTTGTATCTAATGTAAAAACATTCAAAAAATTTTCTATTTATTTATATAAAATTTCAAATTAAAGTTAATTACAATGAATCACATTGGATAAAATGAAAACATCTGATCAAATTTAACTGTGAATCCCAAAAAAAATTAATTTAAACTTTTAAATAATTTATAAGAAAATGTAGTTTTGAAAAAAAAATTCATTATTTTTTACTATTCTTTAAAAATTGATACTTCACATTAAAATACCAAATATTGACCACAACATAATTTTTATTTTTATATTTAAATTATGATATTTGGTTTTCAATATATAATTCATAAAAGTTCCAAAAATTTATTTTAAATAGGTTCTCCATTAAAATTCGGTAAAAAATACCCTAGTAAAAAAATATGTTTTACGAATAAATTTGGGATTGTTCTTGTCTTATGTCAATCAAATATATTGTATGAATATGAATTTTTTTTATTAAATATATAACATATCTATGAAATTAATATCACTCAGAAGTTGTAAATAATTTAACTTATTAAGATAAATCCACTTTTTCACATAAAAAATAGTCTTTTATAAAATCAGTCCCTTGATATTCACTTGGTTTTAATATTTCTTCATAACTAATATATAACAAGTGAATTAAACTTTAATTTAGTTAATCTGAAAATCTTATATTTAATGGATATGTTATACCTTTTTAAATAATAATATTTTAATAATTCATTATTCTTCGGTAACACTCAATCTTGTGTGTTATACAAGCCATAGAGGAAAGTCAGTCTTGTGTGTGATATAAGATAACCTCGGTTCCACATGTAGATATAGATAAAATTTATGTTTTTTGTAGTTCCCAATTGACTTGGAATTTTTTATAAAAAAATACATACGAATTTCTTAAATATAATATAAACTATTATCACTATTGTGTGAATTGAAAAATTTCAAAAACATTAAATTAATTTAAAGAATAATAATTCACCAAATAAAAGGTTTCCATTTTCAAACCCTTTAAAAATGAAATTATCCGTCTAAATTTTTCTTGATTTCATATGTTTTATTATTTACAATTTCCATTCATATAAACTCACAACGAACAGAAAAGAATAAATCTTATTCAAAAAAAGGAATGTTGGAATCATAACGATTACCCATAGTATCAGCTAACTATATTTCCACATAGTAAAAAACTAGTGGGAAGTGAATATTGGATATGGAGGGAAATAGTAAATATATATATGTCATGATTGATTTCATAAATCAAACAAAATTGAACATTAAATGAAAAATTTGGGGCCTCAAAGTCATAAATATATGGTGATTTCAAAGGCCGTTGATTCAAAAGAATTTATGTATTAGGACTACACTTTTTTATCATTATCCCATCATTGAGTAATTATTTTATTGACCATAATTATAAGGAAATATAAAAATTGATATATCTCAATTATAAAATGACATTCTTTATTTGTGATTTTATCTCTTTCTAATTCATCCATTATGTTTGGAATTTCACATGTGGAAAATAAATTTGACACCCGAAGTACTGAGATAAACTTTTAATAGTTTTTAAGGAACATAAATGAATGAAAATCATAAATATTAATCTGAAAATATTATTAAAAATTCACATGGTTAATACATTAATCTCTAAAAATAAAAAATTACTCCACTAGTACATCATTAATATTTCATTATTTAAAATAATTTAACATTAACTTGGACATTGTGTTGGATTGTTGTTGTCATGAAACCCCTATCATCCCTTGGTTATTAGTCAATGACCCATGACCATTCTGAACAAGATTGGTTGTCACCCGACATACAAAATGTACATTTCTAAAACAACAATAATACAATTTCCCAAATATTATGTATGTATTTTAAATAAGGTTAATCACTAAATGTTCTTTCATCGAAGGTTTTCAACACAATCCCACTAAACAAATACTTCCTCAAATGTTAAAGATAAATGTTCCATGAATGGTTAACTATATAAAAATTTATATTGATTAATATACAAAGCGATATAAATATTGAAATGAAATCATATTAACATTGATCCAATATATATCACAAATTGTTTCTTTGTTGTCACATTACAAACATGTGAATACCCTCATGGTATATTCCCTTTAAAAATGTTACCAACCTCAATAACCATAATACTTATGTAAACATGATTTATTACTTATTCCAATGATTATTGGATACATTCAATAAATCCAAGAAGTTTTAATCTTCTTCCGTGATTACATAAATCACATAATAAATAATTGGTTCAATATTAATCAACATCATCCAATTTATTTATTCATACCCAAAATATCAATCTCCAAAGATCATTATCTCAACATCTGGCATTAATTAAGAGTTACATTACCTTAGACAAAATTTCACCATTATATAAAATTATGATTCAATATATCATATTCATTTTATAATAAAAAATTATATTTAAAATATGAATATATTTCATGATTCATATAACATAATATTTGAATTCCAAAATATAAATACTTCATTCAACCAACATTATTCATAAAATATTATATTTGATTCATCGATATATTCATGTTTCACAAAATATTATATATAAATTATGTATTAATGTTCATAAACCTCTATAATTAGGCATCTAATGTTTACTGTAAAAAATACTTGAAAAAATCACATATGTTTCGCATGTTGTTTGTGATATATTTATAATCAAAAGTATAACCAATGCTTATACCACCTTCTTGAATATCTTTATGATATTTCCACTTGGAAAATATATTTTCATAATGCCCACACACTAAAAATATATAATATTCAATGTTATGAATATTCTGTCTAGTCATCTCCATTGACTATAACCAGAAATCAAAGGGTGGGAAACACATGTCATAGTAGAAAACAGAATTATCAAGAGAAAATACATATAGGATATCTAAATCATGACACATAATTTTTAATAAATGATACACTATATTAGTCCTATTTTATTCATAGTCAAAAACCATTTACATATTTCAGGATGGTTTATGAAGAGTTAATGTATTTCCAAAGCACATCCCCTAGTACTTTCAAACCATGGGTACACCAAGGCCCCTTGTTGTGAACCAGATTACCCAATGTTAGGCCTAGGACATCTTTTTATAGTTGTTAAACCTATGTACATCTATTTTACAACCACATTCAATTATCGTATCCATATAGGTTAATATTTCTAGGAAAGAAATTACTCTATCTTTTACCAAAATTCACTTACAATTTTTTAATCCTTTACTCATAATTAATCTTAACCTTAGATATATCCCTAGATATATCCTAAAAATTTTACCAAGTTATGTAACTTATATTTCATCATCCTAGTATCCAATGGATTACTAATCCTTTATTATGATACCGACTATAATGAAACATTCTTAACATATATAGACATTAGATTGGTTTTTTGGGATACTTTAAATAATATAAAAACTGACTCCCCATGACAGTACTAGTATAGTTTCATTAGAAGTAATGATACATAAACTCATGTATATAAGTGTTATATGTTATATCCTATTGAGATATTCATGAATAGAAACATTATTATAAAAATCTAACATAATACATATCTATATAACCTAGGGAAGGAAACCTAAAATTGGTGAGCTCAGAAGCTCGGTATGAGTAGGAAAGGGAGATATATAAGCATAATCATGATCATATGTGTATTATAATGTAATCATGATAATCAAAGATCGTAACCTGCATAAAAAATATCTAAAAAATGAATCATATCATCAATATTAGTAGTTTATAAGAGATGAATCATATTTAAATGAACAAAAAAATCCATGAAAGTATAATAATGGGAAAAAATGGAATTAGGGAAGACACATAATCATATAATATGATTTCTGTAGTAGTGGATGCCTCACATCCAAGGATATCTTAATCGCATCAGTATACTCTTCATTCAATATTGTTAGGAATGTTTCACTCACATAACCATTTGTTAGAATGATTTCACTCATTATACCATCTTGGTATTCAGGATTTTCTCCCATGGCCATGTTACTTGTGATGGTTCACTCACAAGACCATCTTACTATATATATAATGAGGTATAAATCTTTACTGATGTAATTATAGGGAGTTACAGGTCCCACCCATATCCGAATGATATCATACATAAATGTGCCAAAAACACCTAAATAATGATAACATAACACACAAAATAAGATTGTTATCATAAACATGTAATGATATCATGAATTTTTTAATAGATATAGATTTCAAAAATCATTTAATAAAATTAAAAATTTATTAAATGAATCAGCTTTCAACATTATATAACCCCTAAAATAGGAAGATTTTTGATAAATATCATGCCATCAAAACATAGTCCATTCATAAAAAAATATGGATGAAACATTTAATTTTTTCCCCAAGAAATTAATTAGTAACAGTAAAGAATGTCATGTTATATGGGAAATAATTTTGTATTATATTTAAAAAAAATGAAGAAAATATTCTTTCTTCTTGAAAATTAATATTAATCATAGAACCTTTCTAAAACCATTTTACATGAAAACATATAAAAGAGTTATAGTAGTAATTTTGAAAAACATTTATTTGAAAATATATTTAAAACATATAAATATTTTCTTATATAATTTTAAAAATAAATGTATTTAAAAATTATTTAAAAACATATAAATAAATTATAATGGAATTTTAAAAACCATTTCATTTAAAATAAGTTGAAAAATTATTAAAAAACAGAAATTGTTTTGAAAACCATTTATTTGAAAATAATTAGGAAACATATAAATAATGATTGAAACATTGTGAAAAAAATTTCATTGAAAATGAATTGAAAAAATATTAATAAATATTGAAAAAATATTTAAAAACATTGAAATCTTATAAATAATTCTTGAAAATGATTCGAAAACATTTTTCCTTGAATATATACAAAAGAATCATATGATCATTTTTTAAAACCACTTTTCATTAAAAACCACATTGAAAACAATGAGTGTCCAAAAAATTAGAGAATAAATTTATATTTAAAAGAACAACATTTTATTCATTTAAATGAATCTTCAAGGCATTGAAGGTCATGATGGTTGGTAAATCAATACATGTTAAACAATTATTTTTACCCATAAACTGATTCGAAAAATACCTTGAAAGGAAAAGAAATGAATATTACTTTATAAAGAATAAATTTTTATTGTAAAACATGGGTACAAATTCTTTTTATAGATCATTTTACAATATAATAATTTTTTTAGAAACCTTTTTTTATAAAACATGGTTTCAATGAACACATATGTCTTACCGACGAGAGGGTAAAGTCAGACTTTCTTGAAATCATATTCAGAACTATCATATGTATCAATGAGTGATAAAATTGTTCCAATGCATGAATAAATTTTTAAATACCACATAATAATGAAATTCAGGAATTTTATTGAGATATATATCGAAATATTTCATCAAATTAATCACAAACATAAAAATTCATGAAAAGTGATGAGATTATAATAATAAAGTATTACAACATGGTTTTTTTGAATCATACTACCCATATAATAAAATGAACATAAATTAAGATTAAAATATCATGTAATTAATTAGATTTATTATATATCTTTTCAAAGGAAGTATAATCAACTCATGTAAAAAATATAGGTACACAACATGGCATGTGTCTCAAATAAGGAAAACAGAGACAAAACTGTCTTAATGATTGGGAAACTTTTGAATCATAAACCCCATGAAAAAATATATTATTTTGGATATTTATGAAACCATGAATATTATAAAAAGAATTATTTAATATATCCATGTTCATTATACATACCACAAAAATGAGATGAGTGGTTATTAATGCACGTGTCTTATGGAAATTAAAAGATGGAATGAAATCCAATTACCTTAGGTGTTGACTCTCTTCGTACTTGAAAAAGTATCCTATATAATAAATTTAAGTCTATTTGATATCTTTTATATAGTTATATTATTATATCAAATACCATATATGGTTTCAATAATACTTTATATTACCCTATTGTTAACAGTTGTATATTAAGGATTCATTTTTGGCGATATTTTTTTGCATGTTTCATAATATGTTATATCAGTCATCCTTATAATTATATAATGATATATAAAATGTTAAACATGATATAAATATAAATTATATTCAGTATATGTTTAGTATAATTTTTTATTAAATATATTAGTATAAAATGTAATATAACATTCATGGAGACAGTTGGTCTTACATATGCTTGAGCATTGTTTTTGTTTCATTGTCATATTGAAAAAAGGGAGTAAATGAAATATAAATATATATATATATATAATATCATTAAATTATAATAATTATGTCATATATATTATATAATATTACTAAAAATAACATTAATACATTCCATGTTGTCTGTGAATTAATCACATCACTTTGAAGGTGAGGTAGTCCACACATCCTTATAAAACACTTTCATATTTATAGAAAATGGGAAGTATAAAAATATATATTTTAGAAGGATTAAATAAGATTAAAAAATATTAATATAATATGTATCATATATAAATGGTGTTTCCATCAAATTTTCCACCATTATAGGGGAAAGGAAAAAATGAATAATCATTATTTCATGAGGTGGTAGTTTACTGTCCATGTAAACAATATGTTCATAGACCATTAAATGGATGTGTGTGTAAAAGTAGATCATTCCCTCAGAATTAAAAAATCCTAGTATATTTAGGATTCGGGTTTTATATAAAATCCTAGAATAGTAATAGTTTAGGTGTGGAGAATGTAAATAACATTTAAGAACATCATGAAGAATGTCACCTCTTATTCGGGTAACTCCTTTTGGTTTTCACCAAAGGGATTCGTTGGATTTTATTATTCTAAATGGGATGATTATATGAATTTTTTATGGATTTTGTGTATATATTTTGTAATATAGTTTTTGAACCCATATTTCTTTAGTGGCGTGATGAAGTTTGAGGATCGGAGTCCTTTTTATAGTGGATGAAGAGTGGCACTCGTGAAATTTATTGGAAAAGAAATTACCCATATATCTTTTGAATGGAATGTGGAAAATATAATTGTAAAATCTGTAGAAAAGTGTTTATAATTTATAATGGTTTCCATAAATATCATTTCAGACAAGTTTCTATGTCATTTAGGATCTTAAATTTATGTTTTCGTCCTGAGATAATCTTAATTATACCTTATTTGATGTAGTCAATATTATTTATTTTCAATAAAATATTTGATTAAAAACAAATTTAACATTATTATAAATTATAATTTATTTTTACTAAAATAATTAATCCATTTTTTGAAATTCCAGTCAAATAAGTAGTGTGAATTGATTTAAATTAATTCTCGTATTATGGTTGATAATGAATGTTTTTCAATTAAAAACATTCAAAAGGTTAATATACTTTTATATTCAATTTCATAGTAAATATGATTCCAATGGATCAAATTTAAATGATTTATAAAAATATGATCTAATTAATCTTTTGAAATAATTCAAAATTCAATTTATGCATATAAGTAAATTGGATGAAAAGACAGTATGGAACAAAAATTTATTATTTTTACTATTCATAAAAAATAAAACATCATAGAAAATATCCAGAAATTTAACTCAACCTAATTTTTTTATTTATATTTAAAATATGATGTTTATAAATATATATATAATCCATAAATTTTCTAAAAACTGGATTTTAAATAGGATTTAAATTAAATTAGTGTAAAATTACATTAATACAAGTATTGGGTTTAAGCATAAAATGGTGTTTTTTCTTATTATATGTTTATTGTATACATTTTATGAATATACACTATATTTTATTAAGCATATTAAATATTTATTACATTAATATTACTTTGTATATGTAACTGATCTATCTTTTCCTGGAAAATCACCTATTTCACAAGAAAATGTTGTTTTTCAAAATAAATCCATTTATATTATTTTAGTGTATATACTCTTTTATAATTAATATTAACCAATGAATTAAACTATAATATAGTTAATTTTATAATATGAAATTTATTGACTGTGTTATATCATTTTAAATAATAACATTTTACTAAAGAATTATTGTTCGATAACACTAGGATATGCATGTTATACAAGCCATCCAAGAAAGTCTATCTTTCTTGTAACATATGATGAACTCAATGTTATGCGTAGAGAAAGATAATATTTATGTCGTGTGTAGTGCAAGATTAACTTAGTGTTTCATATAACTCAATCAATAATATGTTCTTTAATAAAAAATAATCTATTTGTAGTGTAGTGGTAAATGAACAATATCAAAAAGACAATATTAATTAAAAAACAATTGAAAAAAATCTAGGGGGTCATAGAAGTAGTCCAACATGTAACTATTTTATAGTGTGTCTAGTATTATAATTCATTATATGATGGTTCAGGAATACAAATTATTGTATCTATAGAAGTATCATGGTAGAAACCTAGAATTTTTATGAATATAGATTCAGTGAAATTATTATGATTACATTGGTCTCTTCATTATGAAGGGAAATTGTTATTTTAAATGTTTTCAAATAACGTTTTTAGTATACCATTTTATTTGGAACATTATTTTTACACATGAGTGTAATGTGTCTAATTATAAAGTTTCTTTTGTAATTTTTATATAATTTCTTGTGTATGTTTATTTTTGGACATTACTTATTTATTTTTAATTTTTTTTAATTAAAATTTTTGAGTTGTGTGATGGAATTAGTATAGATATATTATATTGAGTGAATAGAATATATATTGTCAATACTATGTCTTGGGTGATTTTATAATAAAAATATTTATTAGGGGATTTTAGTATGTCAATAGTGGATATTTCTTAGGAATTTTGTTATGGATTAATGAGATAAATAGCGTATTAACATACAATCTATCAATTCTTATTTTTTAATATTAATTCATTACATTGAAGAAATATTTTGAATTCCTAGTGGAATATTAAATTAAATAATGAGATAAATGATGAATATAAACTAAATGAAAAATATTTTTGAGAAACATACATTTTCAATAATCATGGAATCTAGGTTAGTGACTCAAAATTATAATATTTTTAATTTATTTAATGAGTACCTACAATGATATTTATTTTAAAATTAATATTGAATATTTAACAATAATCATTGATGGTGTTTATATTATATAATTAATTAAAATATTAATGAATTTTATATTAATGTGAAAAATATATAGTTATATTGTTTTAAATGAATCTATATTTTGATCTTCTATGTTATTGTTAGGAATTGGAAAATAAAAAAAATGAAATATTAAAATTGAAGAGAAAAAATATTATTTGAAGGTAGATTTTATTAGTCATTATTTAATGGGATTAACAGTAATTTTTCTACTAAATTATAAAAAATTGGAAAAGGATTATTTTATTGTAATTATAATTATATTTGATTTAAAAAGAATTAATTATTCATGATATATACAATTAAATTGATAAGTCCATGAATTTAAAATTTTTCCCAAAATGATGGTATTCTATTAAATATACTCTACGGTGTGAGAGTATAGTGTTTTTGAGCTTTGAAATTGGAAATTAAACAGTGTAATGTGTGCCATTCATCTTTTAAGAAACGTTTCCCATTTTTTTAAAAAAATATGTAATAAAGTATTAGTGTTTTACATAGGTGGCGGTTCACATAGTCTTAGTCTAATAACACACTCTAGTGAGGGGTATATTTTAAGTGGACATATGATTGTCCTAGTTTTAATATGGCCTATTATACTTACTTAGGAGGTGATTTCAAATCTCTATGGGGTTCGTGTGACTAAAAAATGTCTAAAATAACTATAATATTATTAAGTATTTTTTTGTATATACAATGATATAGTATATAAAGATATATTTTTATAGTAATTTCTCATTAATAGAAGTTTATTCAAGTGGTTATTAAAATAAATCATTCTCATGATATGTGAAATTATAAATGTTTTTTGATTACTCCATATGATATATTTTATGGTTGACCTTGACGTGAAGTTAATCATGTGGTAAATTGTTTAATAAATGAATCTATTTTTGAAGATAAGTATCTAAACATCAATATTTGAGGGAATAATGATGATATATTGATGGTGATGATATTTATAGAGTAGGGGGTGTCCATGTTCGTAAATGTTTGGAATAGTGAGAGTACATATAGTTGGATAACATACCAAGTATTACATTACAATAGAAATGAGTATAGGTCGATAGAATAATTTTGAATATATAGTTTTTTAACCATTTTAAAATAAAGAGTGGTATTTACAGATGTAGTTTTTTTGCAGATTTCCTAAAAAATATGGACTTGTGGGTTAACTATATTGGAGTCCATATGATGTGTTAAAATGATGGATATGTTGGGAATTATAATGTTTTAATTGTTTCATGTATGATATGGCTGTATATGGTCATTTATATTGAAAAAGTTATTATTATATTACCTTATATTATTTACTTTATATGTAAATATAAAAATATATATATATATTAAAATCCTTAATTCACATAGATACATAAAATTTAGATTGAGGAACCTACTAAGTATATTTATGTGATCACCCCTAATATAGTTAATATTTTTATATTAATTCTGTAGGAATAATTATGGTCTTATGATACCTTAGATGTAAACACATAGAACTTGTTATATAGAGTTTGTTTCATTGATCCTTCCTATATTTATTGAGGTGTGGTTTGATATTGTAGTTATTTAGATATTATTTCCTATTATTATGAAATAAAATTAATTAATATATATTATTCATATATCTATATATTGTCATAAATATATATATAACTTATTTGTAAATATATGTTGTTTTGATTAATAATTACACTACCTCCTATATTTGTTTAATGATATACCAATGGGGATAGTCTGCAACACATGACATTCTGAAGGAGGGATTCAAGGGTCACACAATTCTGTATTCGAATATTAGGTGTAATCCAAGTGGGGTCAGGTAATAAAAAAATTATACCATAGTGACTTTTTTAGGATATATTTTGGAGTATAAACTAGTTATGATTATTTTGTAATTATGGAAATAATATCACAATAGTCTTGCATTTGATGTATAACAGAGATAACAGTATGAAACATATTGGCCCCTATGAAATAAACAAGTACTATATATCCTATAAATTAATACCTAGGAAATATAATTTGGAATGTAGACTATATTTATATGTGTGGACTCACGCAACATGTAGAATCTGTGAATTTGATTTATTGTGTTAGGTATGTGATGATGGAATACATGGGGGTAAATAATTTTATAGTATTATTATAAATTACATTTTATATAATCCTTTATATGAGGACTATTAATTTTTTATCTACATTAGTGGTGTTACACCATGGTAAATTTCACTACAAACTAGTGTATATATTATTTTAGGATTTTAAATAGTGGATGGAAAACAAATAATAGATATTCCATAAAATGATCCACGAATGAGATCTAAATGAATAGGATTCCAAATAAAAGGGGTATATCACTAGTCACAAGACTAATAATTTCATATAAAAGGATGATATAATAAAATTTATTTTAATAGATGGTGAAAGATAATTTTTCAATTCAGTATTGCCTTTTTATAATGTTCTACATGTCATTGGTGCAATATTTATACGGTTGGCCATTCTGTGACTATGATTCGGTCAAACTAGTTTTAGGAAATGACATGGAATAATTTCTTATATGATAATCATAAAGCTGGGTGATGGTTGGAATTAATCATGACTTAGAACTATTTTTATCTAGTTCATAATTTTTATTATGTTTGTAGAGAATTGAAAATATACACTAAATTGTATCGCTAAACAGTGGTTGTGATATTTTTATTTTAGAGTTCCCAAAATCCTTCGATTCGTGATAGTTGGGAATATTTTATTTGGTTTCATTTATTTTAATATTTAATGAATTATAAATTCTATAATTTATTAACCAAGATATGACTGATTTTGATGAGTACCTAGTACATTTATTCACTAGAAATTGTTAGAGAATGTATTTTTCAATTGTCAATATAAATGAATTCTATGTCTAGTCAAAGAAATCAGCTACCAATAAAATCTTATTTATCAAGTATGGGTGGAGAATTTATTTCCTCTGGTCAATAATGTGATTCTATAATTGTAATATAGGTCATAAACAGTATATATTACTATATAATCTTTTAGTTAAATAGAGGTAAGATAGTATTTACACTATTCCTGGACCACATGAATTCTTTTTTAGCCTACTCCAAAAATATTTTAACAATATTCAGATAGAAAATCATTAAGTTCACTATAAATTGGTGATATTGGTAGATCACATTATGGATTATTTCAGTGTTCTCATAGATAAAGAGATAAAAATATAGATATAATGATAATAATTAGAGGTATACAGAGGAAATAGTTTGTAGTAGGTAAAACGAAGTGATAAATGATTAAGATGTGGGGGGACCATATACTAATCATGGTATGATTTGAATTTAATTCACTCTATATTTCTTATTGAGTTATGTTGGGTATTTTTTATACCTTTACCACAATTCATGAATTTATGGGTTAGAAATTCTTGTAATAAATATTTATTAACCACTAAAATATACGCCTCTAGTTGGAGGTCTAATGATGTTATTTGAGGTGTGTAGCTTTATTATTTTTTTGTGAGAAGAATAATTTTCAAGGAACATTGACTTGTTATATATGAAACCCCAAAATTTTATTTTGGAGATGGATTGTTTTTACTATTTTAATTTTTATATTGATTATACTCAACCAAAAGTGATATTACCTACGATGGATAGAGGCTTTATATTGCTTTCTATAGAAATATATTTAATTTTCCACACTCAGATTTTAGGTAATTTATATTTTATTTATTTATTTTAAGTATATAATAATATTGTGTTATATTTGGGTTGTTTAGGATGAGTATTGTAGTGTTTTGTGAGGATATTATAGGGATTAACTATTTGAGAACACTTTTTGGAAATTCTGAAACGCCATCAATTAAATCATTCAACTAAAATAATGGTCACTAGGTATGTGATTCCTAAGGCGCAAAGATTAGCCAAACTATGAATCCACCCATGACAAATAGTGATGTTGGAAATAGAGGTTTATATATTTTAAACATAGTTTGTATAACCATGAAAGTAGAATGTGCATGGGGTCTTAGGGGGATGTTGTTGACACATGGTTAGCCCACAGTTTTCCTAACTATATACCTCCATCATGCACCATAAGAAATTAAATCCAGTTAGTATGGATCAAACCCAAATCACCACCTCAATCAATCACATTTACATTATTTACTCCATAAAATGAGTTCTATTATTTCCAAATTCTATAGAGACCATTCATCATGATTCAATAATGATTCTATGATTAGTCTATGATCGTTGGAGGCTTTTCTAGGTGGTTAGTGATCATTCTTCATCATTTTCCTTAGTTTTTTCTACTTACCTCTCTTCGATTCACGGATCCAATCCATTATAGATATGTCCTTGTTGTGTAATTCCAATCATGATGATTTATAGTTGCTATGATTATATGTAATAATCTATAGGGGTGACATGAAAACTTACTTTAAGAATAAAAATCTGAGTGAATCCACCTAAAAAATAACTCATATATAACCTTATAATGTTTGATGGATTAGAATTGTGAGATACATGAAGATCATAAGGAAATATATTTTTATAGACATATATTTTTATTCATGGACCTTGTGGTATGAATTGTTCTAAATAATTATTCATGTCTACTATTTATCATATTCCTCAAAAATGTTATAATTAATGATTTCTGTATATGTTATTGTAACTTTTTGGAATTCATTATTGATCAGGTATATTTGAATTTGTGACCATTGATTTGTAATTCTAGGATTAACTTCAACAACTCCTCTTCCATAACATTATAACTACACTAACAATAAAACCCCCACCAACGACATGATTTTCTCAATTTACATTTACCAATTGGTTTGACATTGATTTCTATTCACCATCTAATGGTGTTGATACCCATTCAACACTAAGAGGGGATATTTCTGCATCACCAATGGATGGTTATGCTATCTGTGAACCCCATCACATTTTTTAATCCATTTCCTAAACAAAATACCCAAACTCCACTATTAGATAATGGTGGGTTATGGCTTTATATCAGTACTATGGATATTAATGGTACAAAATAAATCGTATCATGAGCACATCCTTAAAAATAGCCAGCAAACTCTAATATAGACCCCTAATTATAAAAAAACCATATAACATCCACTATACTACTAAAAAAATAAAAATATTTTTCCAATCCATAATTGCTAAAGACATAACCATACCCACCATCCCTTCATTTACTATAGTAGGAACCACAACCCAAACTTTGAATTTGTTCATATATGTCGAATTTTTTTTGGGAAGTATCTATTTCCCACACCCCATTAGGTGAATATTGTATCAATTCTCCCTGACTATTGGTTTCCCATGTTTTGATTGAAACCCCTAGGGAAAACATCACATCCAAATAACCTACTAGGAGTAGCCCGATCATCCTCAAAACAAAATTATTTTTTCTACCCTACCCCTATTAAAATTATTGTAATGGAATAAATTTCAATATTATTGGGTGAATACCCAAATTTTAAAGAATATTATTGAAATTAAATTCTAAATGAGATTCGTATTTAAACACATGTATTAACAAGAGATTAGTGGTTCCACAGTTATTCACTAAATAAATTTCCATTGAGGTTATATGTACCTTAAAATAAATTCATTTTATAACTTTTACATTATTACCAAATGATAATATTTATTCAATAATACTCATGGTTGAGTACTTTTCGACCATAGGTGAATGTCACAACATTTTTTTGACTTTATTTATATATTTATTTATTTTATTCATTCATTTATTTATATTCAATTTTATTTTTTATTTTATCTATAAAATTATATAAATTAGTTATCATTTTACCATCATTTTAATATTATATTTTATTTTTTCTAATAAATATTTAGTTTGAATTCTAGAAATTCCATAAATGGTGTGGCCCATAATAATACATGATCTATTAGATTATAAAGAATTATTGATTTTAATTTTTATTATAAGTTACCCTAGTAGAAATAAGATATCTATATAATGTTTATTTATCAAATAAATAATTATGGTGTTGTTTATAATTCAAAATTTCTATCTGTTTTCATACATATTCAATATTACATCCCCCTTACATAATCAATATTCTATATAAGGTATTTTAAAACACATCTCATTCCCGGATTTGATTTATTTTTATGTAATTGATTGAGGTTGTTTCATAATGTTCTAGATAGTAATATCCCCAAGTATATAACTATGATACCCATGATTTCATGATTTTTGTGGCATTACATAATGTTATATTATGGTTTAATTATTTTTTGTGAATGATTTATGGTTGTTTAAGAACATAAAACACGAGGATCCATATTTACCAATAAGGATTTTATTTTTTAGTAAATATATTGTAGAAAAATTTCTCCTGGATTTTGAATTTCAGACCCCATGTACAATTTATATGGGTTATTTGGAAATAATCAGTTTTATTCAAAATTTATATGATAATGTTATGAAGAAAAATTTCTATGAAGAGAAGGTGATGTAGTTTTTTTTTGGGAATTTTATAAATTTCCATCAAATATATGGGTGATATAGGATATATTTATTAGAAAGTGGTGAAAAATTTGATGATGTGGTATGTGGAGAAGTCTAAATTACGATACCCAAAAGTAAATGTTTGGGAAGATTATATATTTATTGGAAATTCTCTTGATTAATGTAAATAAAGTTTCAATACATTCAGGGAATATTCAATATATTTTTTTATCCCTTGGAATATGGTGGAATGAATTTTGGATAGTTTAAATAGGTACATATTAGTGATATATTAAATAATTTCATAGACGTAAAGAATACTAAAGAGAATGATTTGGTAAATTAGATTAAATAATTAAATAATAATATTTTATTCATAATTATTTTTTCATATTATGTGGAAACCATATATCTAGTTCCAACGTGTTTTTTCACATCATTGGGATAATATCTTGTGAATATAGGAGAAAATTTCTATATATTTGGTAATGTGATTACCCAGTGCTCCTATAGGGTTTGATGTATTTCATCTCATCATAGAGGTATTATAGATGTTATTATATTTCATATTGTTTATATAATCAATCATTGTGTGTAGTTTTTGAAAATATCCTGTAAAATTGGTGGTGAACTATCACAAAATATTATGGTTTAGTGTATTTTATCATTTATTTCATGAATTTTATTATTACAGATCCTATTTATTAATTATCACACCATTCCATCCATAGAATGTTGGCCAATCTATGAAAATATTTCTGATATTATAGTCCCTTTTCCTTGAGTGTGTATCTCTTTTTGGTTCATTATGGATGGATCACATACAATTAATTGAAATTGTTTAAAATTATAACTAAATTTCACTAATTGAAGTTGAACTTTGTTATGATTTTTATAAGAGATGGTTCTATTCTCCATTATATTATCCAAAGGATGGTGTATTATCTATATTTTGTTCAAAGATTGTGTAGGAGATAAAAAACATATATAGATTATTTGAGATCATAATAGGAATCATTATTGTAGAAATATTTCCTACAATGATCATATTTGAGGACCATGGATATTAAAGTTATTTATCATTATTTATTTAATGTTTCCCCTTATTATGAATGATTAATTTTTTTAAGGTAATTATCATTTTTCCAAAATTTATTTTCCCTTTAAGAGTTTTATGAGTGAGTGGGACTGGTTTATTATAAGTTAGTGTTATATATATTCTTATAAATGATACATGATATACTCTATGTATTTAAGAATCATATTTACAATCATGATCCTTTATAAAAAGGTTACTATTTGGTGATGTTTTATGGTTGATGTGTTATAATTTGGGATGTATAGTGACTATGAGGATTGGAGAGATGTTGATTACTGGATGAATATGGAAAATGAGTGAATAATTAATTTTCGTTTTTTATTTTCAATATTATTAAATATGGGTCTATTATTTATGGGCATCAATATAAAGGTTTTTTAGCGATTTACATACTTGGTATATTACATCCCCCCTATATTTTAAACATATTTTTTGAAAATATGTGTATACGGAATTTGGAGATGGTGGATGACCTTAACTATGGATATATTATATTATCTAAATTTATGTTCTAAAATTTTGAATTTCCAATGTTATAGATGAGTTTTAAAGAAAATTCTAAATGATAGTGGTGATTTTATATTTCATCAATAACTATTTCAACATGAATTGGGAGCGGGAGGAACATCACATTGAATAATGAATTTGAATGTTGTGACATACAACATGGATCTCATATAGACCATATATTTTGAAATTATCATAACTAATATTTGTAGAGGAAGTTCGGTTTATAAATTTTCATTTTAAATATTGAAAATAACATCATTTTAGAATCTTATTTGTGTTTTAAAAGAATTTTAAACAATGAATTTTTTTAGATGAAATTACATTGACTGAATAGTATTTTTGGCTCTAGAAAGAATTTTAAGCAAAATGTTTTTTTAAATATGAGGATATTACTATGTTAAATAAGAATCAAGATAGATGATGGTAATGTGTAAGTATCGTAATATTACTATCTATTATGAATTATATATTTAACAAATATTATAAGTTTCATGATGATCATATAATTTTGAGTTTGATGATGGAACATATAATGGAGAAAAAAAATTCAATCCCTAAATATTGAGTACTCATATACTGCCTTATTTTGGAAATATTTTTATGGTATTTACAATCATTATAATAATTTCCAAATTCATTTATTGTGTTATGAGATGAATTATTGTAATTTTAAAGTATTATATATGATTTGTAAAAAATTGTCTTGGTTAATTAATTATATAATTATGATGTAATGTTATAAATTTTGAAAAGAAAAATTTATTTTTAAGTGTTACCTATTTGAGAAAATGTTTAAAATAAAAACATACAATACGTTGTATATAGTGGTAAAAATTTACTAAATAAGTAATAGATTTATTTTTGACTTCTATAAGCGGAAATACTTACATAGTACATAATGATAACAAATCATTAGGCAATCAAAATAAGTTTATAAAAAATATAGGGAAGGTAAAACCATTAAATGGAATATAAGATTTTATATATGATATATAAGAGTATTTTTATTTTTTACAATTAAAATGATCCCATTAAAGAACAAAATACATCAATATATTATGGTTCGTTAGTTTTGGGAATCTAGATATAAAAAAATTCAAAAACCATTCATCAATACATGCGAATATATATGAGTAGATATGATTTAAAGAAGAATAATTGAAACATTGACGAACATTATTTTATCTTTTATGAGTAAATGTATTATAATATAAATATATCTTGATTACATTATTTATAAAATAATTGGAAATGACTAATGTCTCATTAGGATACATAAGAGTAATTACATCCCACAAAATTTTTTGAGTGTGAAACAAATATGGGTTCTGGGATATTAAATTATAAGATTATTTATTTTTTCATCATTTATATAAATCACTTGGTTACTATTATAATCATAAATCAAGGAACATATTTTGGTAGAGAAAATTGTATCCAATGAAATAATTATGTCATGTTATTATGAATGACATATTCTCACAAAGAATATTGTTTTTGAATACATGCTAAATTCATGAACTATGAATTAAAATCTATTTAGTCAATGTGGAAATTCTATATTTGATTTTGTGATCAAGATTTTATCATGGAAAATATTTGTGATGTTAGAGTGTCACTTATGTTAACCCTAAAAATGTTTAAATTGAATTATTAAAAATATTACAAAATAAAATACATTTAAAAAAATGATAGTCATTAGAAATATGAAATGATGATGATAAAGGTCGTGAAATTTATATTGAATATATAATGAATGAAAATTATAATGATGTGAATGTTATACCAATTCTAAGGGTATTTTTTATATTCAAATATAGATGTAAAATCCTTGTGATTATATGAGGATAGAATTAATAAGAAGAATAATTGAATGAAATGTGTGAACAGAATTACATACGTATATTTTTGTATTAAGGAGACATAAATTTATTATAATCTTGATAAAATATCATAGGGGTTGACAATGGAGTAGAAGATGTAGTAGGTGATGTAGGACTGAAGACCGATTCTATGATATCCCTATATATTATAAGTTGATTCTAAAAATAGAAATGAAGAACTAGGGAAGGTTAAAACTACTTATTCCAATTGAAAAACATTGTTATGAGGATTGTAAAGAGAAAATATATTAATTTTAACGGGAGTGGTAAGTATATTGTTTTCTAAGTGAAAAAATATTCTTCTTTTGGTCTATAAAATAAAGATGATTTTCATGTTGTTGTAGATAAATTATACTTTTTTAGTGAATGAATATTTCAGAAGATAGAGATATAATTATTCTAATTTAGAGATACCCTAGAGTGGAAAGAAGATCATTTAATTTGTGTTTTTAAGGATGTACATTGGGATCTAGAGGGATGATGTATAATTATATCATTTTTAGTTGGGTTATTGAATATTTTTTTAAAGATAACTAATATCACAAAAGAGTCAGTGAATTTATTATCCCTTCTCTTGTAATCATTTAGATATTCATATAGTATTAAAGAATGTGAATTTTCCATCTCTTGTATTAACTTTCATAATATATTAAATATTTCTGTCTCATACTCAACAATAACATTTAATGGATTAGATACAAAAATCGGGTCAAGCCTTAAAAAACTACTATGTCTTATTGTCCCATGTCTATTTATAGTATTTCATGATGTGGGGATTCTTGGTAGAACCTTAGTAGTTCCATACATCATAACTGAGTTAGATGAATGAAAATTATAAGGAAATAATCAAAAGAATGTAAAATTTTCATAAAAGGGCCACAATAATTTTGACCCTTCCCATCAGAGTGACTACAAAGTATACTTGGATATTACAGTGGAATTAGTGATAATATGGGTTTCCAATAATTATATATATTTTCTATACATATTTTATCAGATATATATGTTTGGTAGATTTTAAAAACGATTTATAATTTCAAAATAATGAAAGAATTGTTCCCATATATTCCAATGACAACATATAGTACCCATATAAATCTTTATTGAATAGGTATAAAAAATAATGGAAAATATATGGAATAATATAATAAATCAATATGGTATAACATAAATTTAATTTAATCTCAATTTTTTTCATCTATGGAATCTATATTAAATCATCCTTTATAAGAATTAATTTCATGCTATGAAAATAATTCATCTACAAAATCATCCAAAGACCACAAAATTTTGGTTAAAGACTACATGATGAATGTTCCCAATGAAACAGTTACTTATATATTTGTTTTTATCTGGTAACTACATTATTTTAAAACATATATTATATTTGATGAAGAATATAGTCAAAAAGTCATTATAAATAATTAAAATGGATCAGTGTTCTCATCAAATAAGTGAAATACATGATGTAATATTCAAATAAAAGTAAAGAAATGTTCTAAATGGTTGAAGAATTTTTGAAATATAAAATTAATGATAATGTCAAAATAGGTACGGTTTTTGAAGAGTATAACCATGCATTATATTAAAATCACGGTTATGTCATATATGAAATGAATTCCTAAATAAATATCAATGAAAAATATGTAATGGATCATGGAATATTTTTTATTGGAATCTTGTAAGATGCATTAATTTAATATTTATATGGTATTAAAATAATTATTACTTTAATTTGGATTATTTTATGTTTATAAAAATACCCTTAACATGTGATTTTTTGGAACATGATATCAGGTTATCAAATATGGAATAGACACTAGAATAATATTTCTAAAGAACCATGATGTGATGTACTTCCATGAATGAATGTGATGAGATTTTTACTTATAAAAAACTCATATTAGGATAAATAATGAATCAAACCATCCGATTATTTATCTAATAATTCATAATGTAAAATAGTAACCCTTTTATTAAAAACAATTGTATATACTAATTTATTTTTACTTGGTAATGTATTATGAAAATAATATTAGAAAATACGGGTGAAAAAACGATAAAAAACCTACCACAATATCAGGGGTCGAAGTATATATGTTCCATAATAGAATATAAAATTGAATATCCCAAAATGATGTTGTTTGAACACAATAATATTAAGCTATACAAGATCACTATATTTAATTATGTGGAATGACAAAAATATTAATTGATCTATATTTTTGTTATTTGAGGCTTCTAAAAAAGTTTACTAAAAATAATATAAGATATATAAATATATAAAGATTATAAAAAGACTATAATACGGGAGATAAAATATTAATATTACTAAATTTCATAAAATTATATGGGGGAGAGTCTTTCTATGAATATTTTTTTTGGATTATAATACTATTTATATGAGAACATCAATATAATTGGTCATTATATTGATGAGTTATTTTGTAAATATTACTTAAAAAATACTCTTTCAATGAAAATTTAAAAATTTAAAATTTGAATGTTAGAAGATGAGGGGTGTTAACATAGGAGCGTAAATATAATTTATTTATGAAACAATAATTTCCTAAGAAGAATCCTTAAAAGGGTGAATCAACAAATAAGATGTGGGTATATTATGGAAGATAATTATAATTCGTAGACTCTATAAATCATCCATGAATATCAATACTAACATAGGTATTAAATAATTAATAAGGTAATTAATCAAATATAGAAATCAAAATATAGATTTTGTCAAAAACATCAATTACCAAGAGGTTAATGTTTTACCAATTAATATAATCTCTTGAATGTATTGAAAAATACAAGGATGGTGAAAAGTTATTTCACATTCCTATAATAAATGGTTGACAAGTATAATTGGAAAAAGATCGTTATGTAGAAGAATGGATATAGAATCATTGAATTTATGAAAAATGAATTATTTTATTTTAAATTTAAGTTCCACATACTTTAAATCTAAGAATGTAATTAATGAATTCATGATCATTTGGAAAAAAAATGTATAAAACATATAAAATATTGATAAAATACACAAGGGTGTGTGTTACATTATAGACAAGATAAAATTATATTTCTAAATAATAAAACCTATGCTTAACGATCCCATGAAGGGTATTGTCTTCAATATTTGATTAGAAGATAAATTTAAGTGTTATCATAGAGCTTTATATATAAATAAAAGTGTGCTTTGGTTGACAAAAAAATCTCACCCCCCTTTATCTAATTTATTATATAAAAGGGACTGATCTTATTCAAATATATATATTTCATTTTCTATGTTCATGCACGTAATTGAAGCTGAATCATCATGGGGAGAACTGGAATCTATAAAATAATTATAGCATGGATATTTATCCATCACAAAGTAATTTTACTCGCATCACAATAAATTATTCAACATTTCATATGGTATAGTAATTCCTAGGATTTTGGGAAGCATATTATTTTTTCAAAATATATGATTAAAATTATAAAAAAGTTAACATTTTTAACATGAATAGAAATTAATTAATAAATTATATGAATTAAACTAAAAAACCAATATTTCATTCATAATTGTAAACATACAACAAAAAAAGAAAAATAAATCTATTTTTTATATTAGATTATTACTCTACATGGATGAATACATCTATTAAAAGTGTTTAAATCATTATGGTTAAATTTTAAGAAAATAAAAAAATATTCATGAATAGAAAATACCTTGGATCATTTTTGACATTAAGGATCTCTAATAGTAGAAAAAACAACTATTGAGGAAGAACATCATGAAATGAGAAATCATAAATTAAGATCTAAAATGAAAACTTTTGAAATCAAACTTTCTACATGAAAAGTGGAACTTCAATTCAGGTTTCTTGTGAATCTATATAATAGAACCAAATAAGATTTTAATAAATATATTCATTAGAAATATGGTCATTCAAAATAAGTTAATTTAAAATATAGTCAATGGTTATACATTAATTAGGTAAATTGATGTCATGTGTTATTCAGAAGTAAATTTAAAATAAAATAACTCACTATAAAATAAATAGATGCTTCTAAAATATTTTAAATATATATTGTTATAAATTATGTATATGTATTAATATTATTATTATCAAAATAAAACATGATTTATAAATATAATTCAATATAATATTATTATATCAATTGAATAGTAAAATTAAATTTTAAAAAATATATAATTAATTTAAATTGTATTTGACCAGGATTAATTGGTATAAAAGTAATATTTATATAAGGAACGTATGTATTAACCAATTTGAAATTATTCCTATTTAATTAAACTATACAGATTTATGATATTATTATATTAACAATATTTCACTTATAAATTATTAATATATATAATTAGGAAAACCTAATGGTTCATTACACAATTATTCAATAAAAATATTTTATCTTTATATTTATTATTTTAATTTTAAATCAAAACATAAATGGTTAATAAATTTATTTATATAAAATTATTTTTATATTTTATTAAATAATTTCATAAAATTTTTGGGAATTTTTTTGGTATTTTTTTTTAAAAATTTTATTTACAGTTGAAGAGTGAAAGATAATATTTTTATATTTTTTTGTGAATTAATTTGAATATAAGTATTAAATGGAGACTTATGATACCCTTAAATGGACATAATAATTTTTTTTATAAGTGATATTATAAATTTGATGTTATTTTTTTACCAACTTATATTTTATCATTTTGAATATCAATTATATTTTCCATAAAATTATTTTTTATATATTGATAATTATTATTTTTAAATATATTAGCATCAATATTTGTATATGAAAATTATAAAATTGATTAAAAATTTTACATTTTATTTTTTATGTTATATAAGAAGGAATAATATATTTTTAGGGAAAACTGATAAATTACATAGGTATAAACTAATTATTGTTGTAAAATCTTAAATTGTAAATGTAATAAATATTTGGGTAAAATTGACATAAACATGTTATAAAAAGATTATAACTTACTTTTAGGTGATTATATACCATATCCCACATCCACTCCATTATTTTCCTTTTTATCAACTTTACATGCTTAACATGTGATCCCATCATATTTAGTGATAATCATTGAGAAATTACATTATCATAGATTAGAAATACTAAATATCACCACCCCTATAATAAAACATAAAAAATTCAGTTTAATATTTATTCTATAATATATTTTATTCCTTGAGAATATTTTTACACTCCATTACACTTTATGAGAAAATATATTTTTTAAATTTCTCCATTTCCAACATTGACATCAAGAGATTATCCAAAATCTCCAAGAACATACCAATATAATATTTTTGTATAACTATTATATTCATCAAAATATATATTAACTATTATTAAATGATATCATTTGTATTTCCTATAATCTTAGTTTTTTGGTAAATCTTGTTTATAAAGAGACTACATCCTACACAATCCAATGTGTTTTTTTCCTTCACCACCATACAAGGATATAAATTATGTGTAATTTAATATAGTATTATAATATTAATATCATTTATTAGGTTATGTAATAAAAATACATATTGTATTTTATCCCCCTCAATGGAAAAAAATGATCACCCATGCATACGCGTAGACTGTGTCTAATATAGAATGGTGTGTTTCATCCTTTGTTATAGCATTTAATGGATGGTTATAATTTATAATTAATGATTATAATACAATTATTATGTAATTATAATGGTTTGGTTTTTTCATATTGCACAAACTATTAACTATATTATTAAAAAATCATTTTAAATTGAACCATCTAAAAAAGAATCTACTATGAGGGAAAATTGATTCTAACGTATAATGTAATAACATAAAATATAATATCTTATTATTATAATTATTTAGAATTATAATATATAAGTAATATTAAAAATTAATATTAATATTATTCAGTGATAATCATATTAAAACAAACTAACATCATAATCATCCATTAATTATAAAATATTCTTATTTAAGTTGGTTTACCATCTACATGAATAATGCTACAAATTATTATCATGAATTGTTATAGGGATTTTTATTATGGTAATATATGATATAAAAAAGAAATTTTTATTTTTATTTTTGTATTGTAAAGGTATAATTAATACTAATATCACCAATTAAAATACCTAGGATCAATGGAAATAAAAAAATGGAACAATGGAATCATCATTTTTATATTTAAGGATCACAAAAACCATATGTGATGAAATTACACAAGTCTAAATTATTTCTAATAAATTATTCTATTATATTTTATGATCTTGGAATAATGGACTTTAGTTAAAGAATGAATAATAACACAAATATTACAAAATAAGATCAACATGATTAAGATTATTCATACTTAGGATTTAAATTAAAAAATAAACATCTAATATAAATATAGTTAGTAATAAATAAAAAAGGATAATATAGTATAAATCAAATAATATGTTTTTAAAATATGTGACTAGATTTATTTTTATTATAAATGATCTAATAGTGAATTGGATTTTGTTGGGAAACAAGTTATGGGCTTCTATATCTTAAATTAAATTTCATGATACAATATTTATATTTTGAATCATGGAATCATTGATATAGTGATATTATTAGATATTTAATTTATATACAATATTAATGATATTAATGGGGTTTAAATTGAGATATAATTTACTTTCTTAATATAGAATTATATTTAAAAAGAAACATCATCTAAAGGGTGTTTATATTTAAATTTTAATTAAACCATAAGGGTTTCTATTAAAAATCATATTTTCTAATCATGATTGTTTTTGAAAGATAATATATCTTGGTAATTTCTAATGTTTCTAAAAACTAGTTTCATTTCATGAGGATATTCTTGGGTTTTTACATACAGAATAATAATTTAATTACCCTAGGACAAATATTAATCCTGAAGATTTTATTTTAAATGAAACACACCTTGTGTATTTAAAATAATTTATTTTTATAATTTTATATATGTGTTTCTTTCAACAATGTCTGAAAAGAACCTCATTTGAACATTTTTCTACTAGAAAAAAATTACTCATCCCATTCTATTATATGTGACACACTACCTCTATGTTTTCATTCTTTCTTTATAAAATTATTTTCTCTTGGATCTCAAAGGATCATGGATATGCATATTTTAAAATATATTTTTTCTAAGAATAACAATTAATTTTCATCTACACAATTTTCCTTTAATAGATCTTCCAATTATTGAAAAAATTATTAAAATTATTACATCTAGCTTCTTTCTCTGGATTGATTATTTAATGTCTTTATATTTTATAGGATTGATTCATCACTTCATTTGTCTTACAAAGTCATCTTCATTGTATAATAGTAAATTTACAACCAATGTATCTCCTTCATGAAGAACCGGATTATTAATAATTTCATTGAAGGTTGTTAACATAAATTTCATACATTGATTTATTTGGAAAATTATTTTCTCCACTATATATCATTTAGCTATATGGTTTAAATACTATATGTTATATTATAATTATTGAATGATATTTATATAAATTGTTTCTGGATATCATTGGACACACATTTATTATCCATGGGTAAATAATTTTATAATTACTTATATAATGATGAATGATTTATTTATTTTAATCCATTTAAAATGATATATAACTCTGTATATTTACATGAGATCATTAAGATATATTTAATGAATTTTTTTTTCTTTCCATTGGATCTTTATGATGTGTTTAATGAAATTGAATTTATTTCTAAGGGTTATTTATTATGTTTTGAATGAAACCCATTTTAATTACACATGTTATCAATTATATAAATTGAGAATAATTTGAATTTGATGATTTTATGACCCCCATTACATTTCCAATGCTTCTTTAGGATGTAGTAAGTGAATGGGTTTTAATGTTTCACTCATATGTATGGAATAATGATGGGTGGCATCCTATATATTCCTCTAATTCCTTGTTCAATCATATTCATCTCATGAGAAAAGTACCTATAGGTAAATATTAGTTACACAATATAATAGAATCAAATATTCTAGAACATTGATGAAATGTCTCTCTATTCTAATTTTTTTTAAAGCATATTAATATCAATATTGTTTACTTATTTTAATAAAAATATTCTACCCTCATGGATCATGTTTATTCACTCATGATCCATCACTATTTTGATTCATGTATTATGTTTCTAAATTCCTTATTAAATAATTTATGATATATATATTATTAGGTATAAAGTTTATTATATTTCTTGATTATAACCATACGTCCAACTTATGTAGACTTATGATAATTTTTTATTATCAATTATTTTTACCCTTACTGACCATCTAAAATTACTCATTATTATGTACTGATTTTATTTAGGTTATAAAAGTAATTAAAATGTAAAATGTAACTAGAAGAATATTTTGGGTATAGAATTTGTGGGATATTTTGAAGACTCATTAAATATTTCATAGTTATGTATATAGTGGAAAATATCCTTCTGTACAAATTACTTGGGTTATAATATTTTTATATATTCTATAACTATTTAAAATATTAATCATTGGGTGGTCCCCAGAATGTAAATGTTTCATTATGTGAAAATATTCTTGTAATTATGAAATTTTATTAAATCTGGTGTGTAATATTTATGTTTTTATCCCCAGGTCAAATAGTGCGGGTCCAAGGGGCTATAAATTATGTATCATAGGAGGTTTTGGATTACATTTTCTATGGTTATTTTAGTGGTGGGGGATAATTTATCAATTACAAATTTCAGATATGTATTATAATTTAAGATTCATTAAAATTTTAATGGTTTAGATGAGCCATATTTGTAGTGATGTCTCACTGAAAATAAAATATTTATTATTCGATCACTTATGAGGAAAAAGCGAGAAACCATAAATTACTTCATGAATTAAAACACTAAACCACCATAGATAAAAGTTTATGGCCAAACAACATCAAGACAACACAGAATCATGGAAAATCCATGACCTCTAGAACATTAAATTTAGGAGTGAAGACCATAAGAAAACCTGACGCTCTAAACCCCTTCAGAAGAACCCCCATGAGTGAATGATCCAGTAACCCCCAAATCTCTCACCACAGGAGCCACAAGAATTCACAATGCCAAGAAAACTTTCCACCAAATCAATGCATTCAACCAACACCTGGAAAAACTAGTTGCATCTCCACCATCTAAACTGAAAAATATGTAAACATCATTCATGATCCACCATCGTTAGAATAAAAAAATCCAAAATAAATCAAAAGCCTCCGTAAAAACCACGTTGCCACTTCCATAATGTTGGAGCAGAAAAAAACATGTATCCAAATCAAAACCGTAAACCAACATTGCATCCAAACTACACAACATGGAACCGAAGACACAGACAAGGGGCGAAGAAAACACACCACAAACCGAAATCGTAACCCTCTGCCGCCTTGAAATCCACACACTGTGACCACATCCGCCCGGCACAACCAGACACCATGGTATCATTACATCATCAGCACCGCAATAGCCGGATACTCAAACCTTGGACCACCACGCCTCCATGAGATCCCTATTAAGGGTGTGAAGAAGGCACGATGAAATCATTGGGATTTTTGAGAGACACCACCACAGGGAACACCGCGTTCCACAAAACACCGGGCCAAAGCTTCGAAGAGAAGCTGATCTGCAATAGAGAAGAGAAAGACGATGGTGGGGGGAGAAAACCCTAGCACGAAGAATCCCCTTACGGGTGCATATCCTTCTTTGTGTTGATGTAAAATAAAATATTTTCATGATTAGGTTAATAGAACAATTTAGTAACCTAGGTATTGTTTTTCTGTTTAATCCAAGGAACATTTTTTTTCCTAATATGGATTTACTAAAGTATATAATTTTTTGTTATCATAGAATTTAAATTCTAATTATTATACTAGAAAGTGGATTCATCTAAATAATTCATGCACATTGGGTTAATAACAACAATAAAGGGTAATTTATCAATGAATCAATATTTAATATGGTGCATGTTGGGTGATCCTAAGACCACATACCGGGATGGAAACTATTTGGGATATGCATTTATTAATCAAATTATCCTTATAAATCATTATGGATGATTCTTTACCAAGTACTTTCAAAAATTAGGCAAATCTTTAATGTAGAATATAACTTAATATAATGTAAATTTATTTGAAAGTATCATAGGATCAAATAAAATTTTCATTAGAGAAGAACTATTTAGATTTTTTTCATTTATATGTTCATCTGTGCTAATTTTGTTGATAAAAATTTTTGGTTTTGGTTTTTGGATGTAATAGGATTATAGAAATGAACCTAAGAAATATATATATATTTCTATAAATTTATTTTTCCTTTAACCAAATGATTTATCATAATAAAATAGTTTAAAATATTCTTATATGAATGTATTTATGGGTAAAGTGAGATTATTAGAATTAGATATGTTGGTGTGCTTGATATCATTATATAAGTTAATATTTTAAACTCATATATATTATCACTTTTGCATAATATTTTGCAATGATATTTTTATTTATTTAAATGTTATTATAATTATGTGAAATTTATATGAATTATTTGTTTAAAAATATATTTTAATGGATTAGAAACTTATATTAAATTATATCAATAAACATGAATGCAGATTTTATGACATGGTTTTATTTTGGAGAATACTATAGGATAACACATGATTTTTTATGCTCATAGGTTTATTAAATAATTAACGTTAAAGTAAAATATTAATGATTTATTTTGAGAAAAATTTATCTGTTATTATTTGAGGGCTTGGAATTGAATTTTGGTATTTTGATAAAGTTATCCATGAAATTTTTTGTGAAGACTTTCAATTTTTTTGGATTATTATATAAATTAATTTGTTTTTTAATTTATGAACTTATAATTATTATAAATAATGGTAAATTAAAGTCTTAATATTTACAAGAATATATAATTTCATAGTGATGTAACATCATTTTGATTACAATAGTTTTAGAATTTTATGTTATAAATAATATATTATTTGGTCATATACATTCAAGGGTATAAAATTGACTAAATGATTAATTTTTTATAATGAGATATAAATAATTGCATATAAAAAAATATGTAATGGAAGATATTATATTAGATTTTCCAACCCAAATGATTAATATGTAAGGAATAAACTCACAAACAATCATTAGATATGAATAATTAAAATTATAAGGATGATATTTATTTAAAGGGGGAGAATTTAATGCACTATGTTTTTTAAAATAATATTGTGATTATAAAATATTGGTTCATAATTCAATTAATTTGTTTTAAAAAAATTAAAATGAAAGGAAAATAAGTGAAAAATGATATGAATTAAAGAATTATCATAAAAATTACCATCTTTCAGTTCAAATAACTCTTTATGTATTTCCAAAATAGGTGTACATTACTCAAAACTGATTATTAAGGGGTTTAGGTGGTAGAAATACGACATGAGTTGGAATAACTGTCAATCATATAGTTGAAAACATCATGATATATCTTCTCATAGTGTGATAAGATGTGTCACACCATGAAGGTGAAAATAGTTCAATGGATCCTCATTCCTTAAAGATCATGCAATAAGATAATGTGTAACTTTGTGATAATTTCTAATAGTTTTTGTATTTATTTTTGTGATAATAATTTTGGGTGAGTATTTTAAGATGAAATGATTACTTCTCCTTGGTAGTACAAAGAAATAAAACCCCATCCCCTTGTTATCTCTATTTTCTATGATATATTTATACCTCATTTAGAAACATATTTTCATAATATCTGTAGAGTTTTGGTTCTTGATGTAATTCTATCATCTATATTTTATCTTTTCATGGATTAATTTTCTTTAATTTAGATTCTAAACCTTTATAACCATTTTTCCATGTTTATTTTTCATTATTTTTTTTATGTGTCTATTAGATTACACCAAAAAAAAGACAATACTAGATGAGTGGATTTCATTAAATATGGGGATGATGGTCTAGTTATTATCCATGAAATTATCATAATTGTAACACATTATTAGTTGTGTAGTCATGTCATATCTTCATGTTCTTGAAAATAATTAAATTAAACTATTATCTATTTTATTGATTTCAGTGGAAATTATATTAGATTATATAATAATTCTATAATGGGGTAGAGCATTATTAATGTAAAAAAATGTGGTGACATCAAATTTAACCACTAAATTTGGTGATATTATTTTGGTGTTTTTTGGATACCATTCCTAATGTAATGATTGTTATGGGATATTAGTTTCCTATGATGACCTCTAGGACTCGTTAATTTTCATAACCTTATAAATCCATACTGGCCAATTAAATTAAATGAACATTGTGTATTAGATTTTTAAAAGTTTTTTATGTGATTGTGTCTATAGTAGATATATTTTATTGAATAATTTCTTTCTTTGACACTTATATTTCGTAATAATGACATGTTGGGATTCATGGAAATTTTGGTGGGAATGGAATTTCATGTAATGTTACATGTATTTCATATATATTTTATTAATTTCGAATTCCATAGAAAATCATTGGATTCAACAAGGGGTCTTATATAAATGTGGGGATTAGGTACTAAAATTGATTAAATGAGTTCAAAATATCTAGAATTCCATTGGGTGAGCCAGTGAATAGTATGTAGATTCATTATGATGAGTCTCATGGTGAGGGTCCAACATGGATTTGAGTAATATATACACTTCTTAAATTCAACAAATTTTTAATGTGGGTTATTTGGGCTACCCCTGTTGAATATGATGCTATAGAATGCTCATATTTGATTCAGAATTCATCCATGATGAATCATAGAACTGAGTTGAGAAATAATCCTGCCACCATGTTCATAGACTAGTGATGGTTAAGTAGATAATGTCAGCCTAGGTTGGCTCATTGATATTTGAGGCTTTAATGGGTAATATTTTAATTACATAAATTATTATTATCATTTTTAATTATTTATTACACACCATTTATTATTACACATAAAGAGAAGATTTTCATTTGAAACCATTGGTGGGGGATTACAAATTTGTACTCATGCCATGTATATTCCACTAATTGGTACATGAATATCTCTCAAGCATGCAGGTCTAGACAAGATAATCCTCCATCATTAGGATTTAAGGTTGTGTATCAACATTGGATTTTGGGATCTAGGAGCCATTCTAGTTCTTTAAACGTGCACTACAATTCCATATTTTATTATTTTTAGTTTGTTAATATTGAAATGGTTATACTTAACATGAATTGTTTGTACTCCTATATGTTATATAAATAGAATCATTATAATAGTTCATGGTCTGTGAAAATGTCTTTTTTAACCTGATGTTTACTCTAATAGTTTTGAGTTTATATGATGTTTCCCTATTTTTGTTGTGTTAAGCTACCATGAGTGGAAATTTTGACCCTAATATACCACCTAAAAACCCTCACTAATAGTCTATATTCCCTACTATATGGGGAGGCATGATTGAGGCCATGTGTCATACTGTACTAGGTCATTAGTTCACTTGCTTCCAAGTTAGGGCATGAAAAATGTGTTGGAGAATCTTTTGTCTCTTTATAACAAATTGGCAATGTGATATGCCAGATAAATGACTACTTTCTAATCATGGTAGTGAGATAATTCCTATGAGTAACATAACAATGTATGTGGGAAAATATTTAGTTCAATGATTGGAAATTTTCTTAATTTTTGTGATTTTATAGTTCAACAATTTATTCTTAAATAGATTCATTTTTGTGTGATGTTATTAACTAATGGAATTTTACTCTTGGACAGTAATACAAGTTGATGTCATTTGTCATGTATCACGAAAGAAAATTTGGATTCATTTTTCATTTGTTGGTTTCTGTTGATTAACACCTACATGGGATTAACATATCACAATGTTGTATTTACTGTATGTGTTTACATCTAAAACCAATTTTTAATTGAAAATTTATTTAAATAATAAGAGGCATCGATTATTTAAAATGTCTAAAACCAATTGTACCTTTCATACACATATAAATGTTTTGTTCTGTTTTTCTTGAATAACTTGTTATTTAATTTTTTGTTAAATAGAATGATATTAATGAGTTACTAAAGTGTTAGTTTTTACGAGATAAGGGGGAATAAGAAACTTATATGTATACTTCCATCATATATTGTGAATATATTTCTATCTACGTATACCTAGGATGTAATTTATATAAATTATGGATGGATAAAACATGTAATCTTGAATAATAATGAAATTACATAAAAATATTAATCTAATGTAAACAAAGGTAAATATATTTGGATAGTGAATGATTCTTGTTGAGATAAATGGTGGAATCTATCTAACCATCCTATATATGAATAAATATATTTAATTGTGACCTATAAACAATGAATCCAAATTTTTACCATTTTGTAACATCATTACCCTCCACATCATCTTGATAAGTGATGTGCCCACTATTAGGCCTTAGGTGACATACCCATGAATCCAAAGGATGGAAATAACTGCCATGGTCCTAAAAAGAATTTTGAAGAAGATTTTATAATTTAATGATAAAACATCCAATGCACATAAAAAATAAAAAACATATCCTCTAATATATTTATTATTAAAAAATAAAAAACAAATAAAAACAAAACCATTGAGGAAAATCATAGTAAAATTAGATACCAAAACTCGTAATCAATGATAAAAAAGACGAAAAAACTCAAAACTCCCGAGTTACAACAACCAAAAATACCCAACATGCTCCAAAATGAAACACCACAATTCATACACATGGAATAAAAAACCATCATTAATGAACTAAAAAATCTCACATTTACCTGTGTATTAATAGATAAAATATGAAAATGAAAATTAGTTCCCTGGTTATTGGTAATTCTAAACTCAACAATATTTACCTAATTACTTTTGAACTCATTCCACTAGGATAGATCATGTTATCAAATTTTTTTCTAAAATATTATAAAATAAGTTGAACCAATTCTTATCAAAACCAGAATATTTGTACAAGGAAAATATTTTTAGTCATAAGACCCTTATCATTTCATTGGCATTACCATAACCATCTATCCACACACACACACACTATGTATACCCAGGTGGTAGTTCCATGCTCATGATTGGTACCTCATTGATCCGTTGAGTCCTCAAAATCTCACTAAAAATAAGGTCCCAAATGGAACATGCCCCATAAATAGGGTCAAATTTATGAATGCACTCACACAAACCTTATTGGTGAATTTTTTCCAAACATGTCTAAAAACAATTATTATTCTTAAAATGAATCAAGTGATCATTTAACATGAGTCAAAAACAAATCATTATTTTAAAAACATCATATCCAAATTATAGAAATTGATATTTCTGAAATCCTTAAAAAAATTTCAAAATCCATCTCCATAACCAAAACATGTTTCTATAAATAATAAAAAAAAATTTCATAACAATTAAATAAAAAAACATTGGTAACAAATATGCCATCATGTTCTACGTGATGTTGACATAGAATATTATCCTCTTTCCTCACAATGATTGGGGAAATTAATGAACGACATAACAAAACTCTATATCATGCCCTAAATCTCATATACATTAATAAATATATTTATAAGATATCAATATTACTATCATGAAACAAAAAAATATCAAATATGGATTATATATAACATTATTTAAGAGTGAACATATCTATTACTAAAATTGATAATGATTAACAATTACCTGCCAGCAAATCTGGGCCTCCAACGTGATTTTATACCCATAAGAATCACTTTAAAATCAAAATAAAAAACCTCTTATGTCTAGGGAGAAAATTTAATTCAATATATCATTATAATTGGGGATCAATGAGGCATAAAAAAATTAATTCTAATTAATTTGATGAAATTAGGAATGCCAACTATGTATTTCTCAGCATGGCCATAGTTTCTAGAAAACTGATAGCTGTTCATGAAGTGAAACTATTTTTTATCCATACCTTGCCTATTTTTATAGCATGATTAAAAAAAATTGAAACCAAAAAGTAATTTCCATTCATTTCAATAATTAATTTTTCCCTTATCCACATTCCTAGTATGAATAAACTTTTCACCAAAATTATACCTTATCAAATCCCACTATATTTCATTTCACGGTTTTCAAAAGTTATTACATGGTATCTACTAACATTGCACAAACTGTATACCCCTATAAAATCCTTCAAAACATGTAAAACCACCTTTTAACATTCTTAAACTCCAAATAATTATTATATAGACTCAAATTAAAAAAATGGTTAAGAACGTGAAACTAAAAGTTCTAAATGATATCCAATATTGGTCTTTCCATCATTGAAATGTAGAAAACATTTTTTATATTGAAATAGTTTCGGAAGCAAATCTAACATTACCTTCTCCAGATCCAATTATTCTTCTGGAATATAATTATGATTATATAAAATATGTACTAGGTTAATTCTTTAACTAGGAACGATATCCACTTCCCTATTATGAATTCTATACTAGCACATGAATCAATGTAGCATTTGGATCTATCTCAACATCATACAATCTAATCACATGGTCTGTATCTATTTTTAATTTCTTCTACTTAGACATAGGAAAAAAATGTTCATTGAATTATAAAATGTTTTAAAATCCATCCAATATAGCACCTCACCAACTCATTCATGTATCTCTAAAGATCTTAATTATCAGGCATCCTACGTACCAGTCTCTAAAAAGTGCTCATCCCCAAGATGTGGATAAATTATAATAAACACATTATTAATCACCTTAAAGAGAAAAAATTGTCAAGGATGATTAAAATGTGACTTCTATAGAATATTATGCTTATCCATCTATATTCATATCAATCGAATCTAATCTATATTTTATTCAAAAGGATAGGCACATACAGTGTTGTATCTACTATTTCCACACAACAAAGTGTAAAATGATAATGATGTCCATACAATTCTTCAGAAGGAGTCATTTGTATCGAGGTCAGATAGAAGTTATTTTTTAGGACTCCAATAATTTTATATTCTCCCCCATGATCCACCAAAATACATTTTAGATACCCTACATGTATCCGTCAATATTTGGATTAACTGTTCTAGCTTCCCTTCCTTTTGGGGATGATTATCCATGTTTATAGTCAACTGTGTTTCAATAGATTTTTTGAAATAATTCCCAAAAAAATGTTAATTAAACTTAGGGTCTTGGTCAAAAAAAGTAAAATTGGACTACCATTACTCTTTGAATTTTATAGAATATGAATTTTTGTAAATTCTTCCATCGTATTAGTTATATTAATATCGATTATTTGACGTAAAATTTTGAGTTATGACACTATCACCCATATAGATTACTGATTTCTTACCATTCATGTTAGACATTATAGAAAGGCCATGTATATCTTCTCCCATTTACACAATGGAATCAATAAATACAATTACATACTAGTCAGTCATTAATTCTTCACCATTACATTATGATAAGTTAGGAATTTGAAGAAATTATTATCCACAACAATTTTCATTATATCACACCAAAACCATGCTTTCAACACTTTATATATCCTCTATATTCAAATATCAATATCCTATGTCAAATAATTGTAGTAACTAAGATTATTTTCAAAATAAGACAATGGTACAACCATCATATCTATGGACCACAACATTAAACACCAACCCATCTTCAATCCCCTATTATATATTCAGCATTGAGATTTGACCACATAGAAACAAATGAGGATCTGATGTCTAAAAAATACTAAACTACGTGTCCATATTAGGAACAAATGAAACTGGATAGAAAAATACAACATCATTTTGGTGAAATAAATATAAATTCAAATAAAAAATCACTAAAAAATAATTTCCACTTGTTTGAACACACTTAAACCAACTGGTCGTATGACTCCATACTCAATGCATCATTCAAAAAAAATTCATTACATAATTTTTAAATCAAGTTGAAGTAAAAAATATGTAGATACTCAATCCATTTCTCCTACCTAACAATCCAATCTCATTTTTAGAAAATTTATTTTGGACTCATATGTTAAATAATAACTACGAAATTATCACCAATTAGATAATGTCTCTAATAATTAAAGTCATAGACTACAAAAACCAATTAAAAATTGTGCTTTATGTTGTTCTTCTATTGAAATTTATATTTTCATAAACCATAATAATCAACATGATCTCTCTGTCTGATAAAAACCTATATCACGATTTATTATAGTGTACTGTATAGCCTAGTATAGACTCTCGAAAGTAGAGGACATGTTTCTATGTTATCCTAACCATATGTTTATGAAAGGATTTAAAATATTCATCATTGTATTAGAAATGAATTCCAATTCACATTAATTTTTTGATATGTGATTAAAAACAGGAAAAATTCCATACACAACTACTATAGTCTCCCATTACGCCATGAAAATACATATCTCAAAGAAATTTATTGGTTGTTACCAATTATCGCATTTTAGGATCAAATTAAATTCATTTCTAAAAATGAAATGGCCTAGGATACATATCTATTATATCCATAAATAATTTTTTTATTACTTGGCATACAATTTATGCTTAAACTTTAATCCCAAGACTATGTCCATGTGTATCTCATGATCCACATTTTCGCTATAATACAATAAAATATCATCAACACCACCACAATAATGGATTTTAAATACAATTAATATGATAAATAAAATAAATCCATGAAGAATAATATTTCATTTGGAAAACCAAAAGGAACAACCACATACCCATAATGCCCATATCTTCATCTGAAAGATATTTACATAATATGCTCTTACCAAACAGAAAATATTGATACCCTGAATAGAATTAAATTCTATAAAACCACATGGGTACCATAAATTGATAAAACCCATCATAAATGCATGGAAGATATTAATAATTATTTTTAAAGAATTTTTTAGTTTTATTATAGTCTAGACAATGTACAGTATTTCCATCCACCTTGTTAAAAAACATTTTATTTCCCATAGAGATGTTATTGGTAAAAGGAACACGTTACTTTCCAACTCATACAAATATAATTTTCATTACTTCATTTATTTAGGTTCCATCATATAGAAGAGAAGTGATATAATATTGGGAATAGGAAGAAAGTAAGTTGTAAACACCATTTCAATTTTTGGTTGAAACCCTAAGAAATTTTTGTGGAAAATTTTAGGTAGCTGATCAGTAATATTTTTCAAATCTATATTATCAATATCATCCATTGATACCAATATCAATACACAAAAAATAGTAGATAGTTCCAACGAATAGTGTAATAAATATTTCAATTATATCCACTACATTTAAATCACCACTAATTAGAAAATTGACTCTCTCTAGATATGAGAAACTACAATTTAGAACATAAGAGTCAAAGTGAGATTTAATAAACCTAAACCAATGAATAACAAAAATCAATTCTTTATTTATCCATTTAAAATTTAGGGAAATATTTAATAAAACCATCCACATATATTGTTATAGAGTATTCTTTACTCATAATTCCTTAACTCTCCCTATGGACAATAAGTCTTTGTAGCCTCCAAATTGATGCCATCACATCAACATGGATTCCAATATAATCAACAAAATGAGAAGTAATTAATGAGTGAGACATTCCTGAATCAAATACTAATTTCATAATGGTATAATTCAGAATAATCATACCTCTCACCTTTGAGGTACTAGATTCATCATAAATGATAACATCATCATCTTCATATAATTGATCACTCTTTTATTTTTAGACATTATAATATATTGATATTTCACTAGATTAGGAGTGAGGGGTTCCTAGAATCAACTAGCATATACCTATTTTGATGATGAAAATTATTATCCAAAAAACTTATCATTGAATAATATGATTCTTGATAGGTATGAGATTTGTCTATATCACTCGACCTTAGAGAATTATGACAATTTCACTGAAGATTACAATATGGTTTTAATTTTCAAAATCTTTAAGAAGTTTTATATAATATTTCATCATATGGTGGAATGAACCTCATTGAAAACATCTTGTCGTACTTTCTAATCTAAGTGTAATGTTTACTGATTCAATGATATGATGATAATGTGTACCACCAGTCTTGAAGTAGATATCCCACTTACGCATATTCCTGTCATTTATTGTCCAGCCTATTGACATAATAATAAACATGTTCCCATCAAATTTTTTATCTAATATATATATTTCCTCCAATATATATTTATCTAGAATATCTGTAGAATCGATTATGAAATTCATTAAAATAATTAAGGGAATAACTAAACATGATCCTAACTCAAACATTTGAACTTTTATGGACACACATATAGAAAATATGTGGACTAAAATCATAAATTTAACTAAATAATATATTACTCTTAGGTTTTCTATCATCGCAATTAAGAAGTATATATCTCTTGAAATATTAAAGGTGTGAGTGAAATATTTCCTACCAAAAAATTATTTTAAATTATCTCATTTCATTCTTGGTCAAATTTATCATAAACTAAAAATTCCTTCCACTAGCCATTAAAATCATATTGGATGTAAATTCCAAACATTTATTTCCACTCTATTATTTTCCCAATGAAATTGATGATTGTATTAATTTTTTCAATCATTCTTCAACATTTTCTAGTTTTTAATCACCCCAAAATATGGGAGATTTTTATTGTTTAACTAAACCAAATAGTCCACATATCATGATTCATAACTACTATTACAATTTTACACATCCTTGAAATAATGAATAATGATTTTTCAATATATTGGATCACTTGTGTCTTTGGTGAAACAAAGTTATTAGTACCCTCTATAAGTTTTATTCAATGATTCGTAGCATGTTACATTCATCGTATATAGGAAAAAATCATTTTAGTCTCCCTAATTATAAAATTAAAGCTTAAAAATTTCAATTTAATACATAAACGCTTATTTAAGACAAATATTTGAATAATTCAACAATCATCAAAATTTCAATAATTTTACAAAATACTACAACCATTATTTAAAAAATATCCATATTCATTGTTTTAAAAAATATGCAGTTTTTATACATTTCATAAACCATTCAAGTCATTTAAAACAATACTATCATAGTGGAAGGCCTCACTATAAATTAAATACATAAATTATCATTAGTTAATCCCATTATGAAGAGAATAAGAGATCAATAAGTGCCTCAAAAAACATTCATCCCCAACTAAGCAACTGGATTGATTATCAACATGAAAATTTTATGTTGTTACAATGTTTTGATGAAAGATTATTTTTAATGATGAAAGATATTAGTGTTGAATGTATATCATTTTTTTCAATGAAATTAAATCATCTAATTTTTAGTAGATATTGATCATACTCACAATGGAAATTAAAATACTAGATGAAAAATAATTGATAAAGTACATTTATTTCAAATTTTTTCTGGATTAAATGGTTCATCAGACTCGACATGGGCTCAAAATGGATATAATATCATAATGAGATGTTTTATCTGAGTCATCAAGTATCTAATATAAAAATGATGATGTTTTTCTATTTTTTAAATCATATATATAATATGTTAATTGAGATTCATTTGATGAAATTACTAATAATATCCAAGATCATTTTAGAATAATAGAAGATTCTAGAAGGATATAATTTTATAATGCATTCCCATGTAAGTCATATGATTCAATAAAGATCCAAAATTTCTCAAAGTCATGAATGATTCATCCCAAAAGCTTATGTTTTGGAAAGAATAATGTTTGAGTAGTAAAAAAATTCCAATAAAAGATTAATGGTGTCAGATAAATTGACATAGAATTGTTGGATGGTTGTGATGTTTTGTTTGGAATGTGAAAAAATTATGATTTTGGTTTTAAATTATTCATATATTAAAAAATATATATATTATTGGATAAATATGTTGGAATTTTTTCATAATCAATTTTGGAAATAAGATGAAGTGGACACCATTTTATGGATGTGATGTGAACCCAATAATAAGAGTATTCCTAACACCAATAATAAGAAAAATTTATTGTTGAAAAATGGATTTAGAGTCAGAATTACATGTATTGGATGTTATTGGTGCCAATGAAAAATGGGATCAGAGATCAAGTAACAGTGTAGTCAAAATTTTTCCATCAAGTAAAATATTTTGTATTATGTAAATTGGGTAAATAATGAAATTGTAACTCTGAAATAATCGCCATTGGGTAAAGACTCATCATACTATAGTTGAAACTAATTTTCATACTGAAGTGCAGACCATTCAATCATATAATGACTAATACAGATAAATGTAATCAGAAGATGAACTTTATCAAATGTAGGATCATCACTCAGGGGTATATAATAAAAGTTGATCTAATTGAACAATTATACAAAAATGTTTTTAGGGTAGTATTCTAAAAAGTGTTGACAAAGTGGTATGGATATCAAAATATAGTGTTGACGGGAGATCGAGAAGCGCATACGTCTTTAGAAGTTGTGATTATGTTTATGGTATAATTGTGTCAATGATTTATATTTAAAAGTTGGTATGAAGCATCATATTTATCAATCTATTTTCAATAGATACTGATCATCGGTTTTAGAATTCAATTATTTTTCTTTCAATGATCAATTGGTATGCTGAAAAATATTGAATAATTAGATGTTTTACATATATCTAAATCATATGAGTGAAACCACATTTTAAATAAAAAAAAGATTTAAGAATTGTTAAAAATAATAAACTAATTTTATGATATGATAAGATAATACAAGGCTGGAGATTAATCAATAAGATTTACGAATCATTTGAGAATAAAAATAAGTATGAGAAGTGTAAGGGAATTTGAGTTTTAGGAAATTTTATTAAGTGGGAAAACTATATAAGATTCCCTACTAAACCATTTTGGTGCACCTATAAAATGTGGTGAGTACATTTTATTTTCATACACTAGTACTACTATAAGGTTATGTGAGATAAAGAGAGTTCAATGTTGTTTTTATAAGTGAATAGATTTGTGGATTGATCATTCCTGGGGAATTTTTCTGGATTAAATTAAGAAGTAAGATCATATTCAATGATCAAACTGGTCCATTTAACAATGAAACAAATTTAGGATTTCTATACTGAGGTAGAAGATTATTATAATTGTTTCAATGGTTTCTCGTTTGAGGTATACATCTAAACTAAGAAATAACACTAGTATATCAAAATAGGTAAATATACTAAGTATCACTACAAATCCTGGATATGTTTTTATCATCATTTAGGTGGGAAATTGAAGAATAGTTTGGATGTTTATATTTTTTAAATTATACTAGGTATCACATTAACATGTTATAATGTTTATGATAAATGTTTCAAAACACATTACACAAGATTTTATTACACTGTTTTTTTCTACATAAAGCACAGACACTATTTTATGGAACATACTAGTTCACATGTTTAATACAATATCCTACAAATTGAATCCAAACAAAAGAAATGTTTTCTAGTAAATTGGGTGGTATTGTATTTCATCCAAACCTTAACAAATATTAAGCTACTCTTATTGAGTATTAAACTTTCTAAATTCATTTGTTCTTGTTGATGTGTGACTGTTTTATTTTAATAAAAGTTATTACACATTAAATATTGGAAAATGACGTCTTGAATGAAATCAAGAATAAAATAAAAAGGTATCACTGCTTCACCCCTCCCATGTCAATGACACAATTATCTTATATATGAAATATTAATTGTTATTAGAGAAAAGGTTCCCCTGGTTTAATTTATTTTGATTATTTTTTAAGGGTAATTGTGGTGGATAGTCTATGTTGTGTGAAATTAATGGGTTCGTGGTATTTTATGGTATGATCTATTATATCTAGAAATATATAATGAGTAATTATCTTTCAAGTCTTTAGTATGATGTTCTTGAATCTATTATAGATGTACATCATCTTATAGATGAAAAATTTCATATTACATCTACCGACATGAAAAATATTGAGAGTGATGGATGTGATAACAATTATTTACTCTCATAAATTTATTTAATTGAGTTTCTATGAGTTAATTGTGTTTCCAATTATGAACGTATCTAATATGATCTAAAGAATATTTATGAAGGAAATACAAAAGTGAAGAAGGAAAAGTGACAAATCCAGAGGCTGAAGCATGAAGATATGAAAATGGATGGGTATTAATTTATTGGTGACTTTTTTATAATGGTTGATGACATTATTCACTATTAAGTGTCTTTGTGAAATGTAATAATATTATACAGTTAGTGAAAATATTATATGAATTATTACATATAATTTTTATTCCAATGTATTGTTACTATGAAGATAGTGACCTAGAAACACAATCTCTAGATGATCTTCAATGCACTCTAATTACTTACGAAATGAGAGTGTATTATGTCAGGAATGGAAAAAAATGTTGATGGATAAATTTCCATCATGGATTCCAAGAAAAATTTCTTTATTCTCATGATATTAATTTATTTTTTAAAATTATTAATCTATTTTTTAATTCTATTATTTCTCATGTGGTATGAATGGGGCCTCGGAGCGGCAGTGATCTCCCCTTCTGTTGCACTAGGGTTTCCACCCTGGTTCTTTACCTCTCCTCTGCTCCACCCCTCTGGTATGTCTCATAGGCTCAGGGTTTCACTCTTCTCAGCGATGCTGACTCTTCTAGTTCTTCGGCATGGCTTCGGCTCCTGCTCTGTCTAGGCGCTGGTGTTCTTCGGGCTTATCCATGATGGGGGAGGGTCTCGACGACCAAGTCTTGGGTTGATGGCCTTGGATCTGAAGTATGGCTGTGATGTGCTAGCTGACAAAGGTTTTTCGGTGTTGGATCCTAGTCTGCATCAGAGGGCGTGGCATCGTTCTGGGAGAGGTGTTCTAGCCCTATCCGGTAGGAATGGCATCGTCCCCAGAGTGATGCGGAGGGGAGGGATGATTTATGGTGTCTGGAGGCCATGCGTTTCATTCCAGTAGGTATGCGGTTCATTTGACAGGTATGGGTTGGATGCTCTGTTGGTGTTCATACACCGATGTCATCGTTATAGTGCCATTTTACTTCCCCACACGTCCCTTCTTGTTCCATCGGTCTGTCCATTTTGTAATCCAGCGAGTGTTCCTCTTTGTTTTTGATATATCTCACTCCAAGCCCAGAAAGGCATTGCAGCCTTAGATCTACTCGGTTCCTCTCAACGGTGATGCTCCCTCGAGGTGTGGGTGGGGCTTTTAGTCCTGGGTGACAATGTCTCAGATTCATTATACCTAGTTCATCTTCCTCTCTGGTTTGCTACATTATGGTATAGGAGGGTGTCTTGAGGATGCGGTGGGGTATTTGGTTCCGGTTCCAGCGGCGATTTGCAGTCTCAGTGGAGTTTTGCTGTCTTATTTTGACTATGTTGGTTCCATGTGCTTGGTTCTTTTTGGATCATGCAGAGGAGGGGTTCTAATTGTTGATGCGTGGATTCCTCCTGGTTTGTGCTGATTGAATTGGGAATGAAGGATTTTCCAAAATAGTGGTCATTCTATGGATTGTTGTTTTTTCATGTATTTATGCATGTTTCTTGAAGGTTAGTAGGATCTTTTACCGAAGAATTTCTTGGGGTTATGATGTTTATTCCCCTTTGTGGCATGTATTTTCGGAATGTGATTTGGTTTTGGCCTCGGTGGTCCGGTGCTCAAGGGTTACAGCAATTAATTGTCTACAAGAAGTTGTTCCAGATGAGGTGTAGGGCAATGGCTTCTTACTGTTTCATGGATTTTTGGAATTGGATGTTTGAGAGGGTTTGAATTCGGTCATCAGTACCTGGCCCATGCATTTTTTCATGGGACAACATGTCATTCAACACTATGTCAGTGGAAAGTGGACTTATTGTTTTTTGTTGTTGGGTGGATCTTACGTATTATAATGTAGGTTGTTTGTGATCTTGAGACTTTGGCCTGTTGGGGCTTTTTTTTATTGTCTAATTCAATGATGTAATTATGGGTTTCCTCTCAGCCCTTATAAGAGGGTTATTCTCATTAAAAAAATAATTTTCAGTTAGTCTCATGTGGTATGGGGCACTTTAACTAAAACATCATTTTAAAAGTTATAATAATTTATTTCTCTAAATCATTCTCCATAATTTCCATGTTTTCAAAATTGTTTAATGATTTTTTATATTGATATGAGTGTTTTAAATTAAAAAATTCTTTCAAAATATTCAAATTGGTATGGGAGATATTGATCCAATAATTGTTATTTTTAATGTATTAAATGAATTGATTATATCAAAATCCTAAATTGATATATTGTAATTGATATGAGAAAATGATATTTTATTCTTGTTTTAGGTATTGTTATTATGTTATAGTAATTTGTTATAGTTTATGTATACATGTGGTTCTATGATAAATTAAGGGCTGGTGAGCCTGTGATAGATTTCCAATTCATTGGGAAACATGATGGATGTAAACGTTAAGGTTTTCTTAATAGATTTAGGGAATATAATTTTATGGGCCTTCCTAACATAACCAAAAAGGATACACGTAATGTAGCTATGAAAGCTAAAATGTAAGCATGTTATGGATGCACTAAGATACCTTTTTTATTTATTACTTGTACGTGTTATTAATTATTATTATGATGTAACGAGGAATAATAACAAGCTTATGTTTTTTTAGTGAAATTTTGATTCCATTGATTTTTAGGTATTTATGAATTAATTTTTCCTTTCTCTTTATTATATCCCTTACTGATCTTCTTATGCTCAACCCATTTTTTGAAAAAATTTTCATAGGGTATAAGGAAGGATAATAGAAAAAAAACAATTAAAGAATATTTTTATTATGATTTTTTTTAATTTGTAGAATTTTATTATTTTAAAAATATTAGATAGATTTGATGTTTCTACTTTGTAATTTTTTAGATTAAAATTAATTTTTATGGGATAATTCTCTAAATCTATAAACTGGAATAGATCTTCAATGATAATTACATTAAAATTATTTATTGATCTCAAGATTAAATAATTTTTTAAGGATGGGACCTTATAGAATATTTCCCAACAGAAAATAATTAATTATACCTGGTGAGAGAGTTAATACTCACAAATATAGTAATGATTTGAAAAAATCAATTGACATATAAAAAATCAAAATGAACATCTAGATGTAATGTATATGAAAAAGAGAATATGAATTGGATATTTTCCAACATAATCTTTCTAATGGTGAATAGAGGGTTAGAACATTTAGGAAAATTATTTCTGATGTTGTTTACACTTCTATAATGGGTAAATCTAAGAAGGATCAAAATTTACCTTCCAATATTGATAAAAATGATGGAATTTTTTCATAGAACAAGAATGATATAATGTTATGTATTTGGACAAGACAAAAAATTGAGAATTAATATGTTTTTAGAAAATCAGAATTTAAATAAATTTTCACTTCATCAAGTTATAATTAATAATATATGAAATTTGCATTTAAAAGAAATATTTTGTGTGATAATATAAAGGTTTGTGATCAACAATGTTCTGGTAATATGACTGCTAAGAAACATGCCCAAAACTATGGTAAGTATAGAACAAACATAGGTAAATATTATTTCAATGGATAATTGTGTTATTGTGATGGATTTGGTTATTTGAAATATATGAGTGGTTTCAATCAACTACATTAAAACTATTCCATGAATTTATGATGATATGGTCTGATATGAAGTTAATTATCTCAAAGAAGGAAATCTAAGAATGATTTTTAATGAAATCTAATATGGTTTATGTGAAAGACGAAAATAGGTTCCAATCACAAGAAAATATTTTGGATATATTTAAACAAACTATACATCATTAAAAATTAAGTCTTTTTTTACTGACATAATAAAATATTATTAACAACTCTCATAATTTAGATACAAATAATGATAAAAGGAAATAAAAGGATCTTTTTTTTGAAACCACTCCCAAAATGAGAACAACCTTTGATCTTGGATAGTGAGTGTTATTTTTATATTATTGAATGCATAATTTTTTATGAATGTGGATGAAATCAATTAAATAATAGTGACATTTTGAAATCATGAATCTCATAGAATCCATGGTCTTGGATCATCCATCATTGGGGAAGAAAATTTTAAATCTATGAAAGATTTTTTTGTTGATGGGAAGAAATAAAAATAATTATGTGTTACAAATCATTGAGATTTAGTCAATACATTCATTTTTTAAAATATTGTCTCTCTTTGAAAAGAGAGGAAGATTGAATGATATTTATAGGATTCCAACATACAAAATTAAAATTTCTCTTGGTTTGTGTGGTTCAAAACTATTATTACCTTGGTAGGGAGGAATAGAATCAGTTGTGGAAGAAAAAACTAGAATATATTTTTTAGTGAAACATGAGAAATTTATCTAAATGGGATTGTGTATGTGATATTCATGAAATCTCATGATTAAGATATTGATGTTGCACAATTTTTCTGAAAGAAATTATTACAAACATTATGAATAATAATGTTTACTTTTGTTCAAAACAGCCCCTGGAACATATTCATTTTGATATCTATGGTCCAATGGGAAAATAATCAACTCACAAATCGTAGTACATCATTACATTCATTGTAGGATTTTCATAAATTACATTTTTATGTATATGACACGTATTCAAAGTCTTGTTAAATGTCTAAATGTTTATGGTAGAAATCTGAGAAGTGATTTGAGTATTAAATAAAAAATTTAAAATCAGAAAAATGGTGTGAATAAATAAAATATGAGTTTAATTATTATATTCAGATTCAAGGAATATTACAAGTGTTCAATAAATAATAAAACTGTCAAAAAAATTTGTTGAGGAAAGAAAAAAATAGACTTTTCTAATGTTGGATAACAATCTTATCTAAAAATTTTATCTCTTCATAATTTTAGAGGAAATCCATGATTAATACAGTTTATTTTCAAAATCAATATTTCAATAGAAAAATTTTAAACATGAGTCTATATAAAATGGGTTTTATAAAAAACATGGGATTGACAATGTTATGAGTATTGTGGAATCAATTTATCATATAGAATAATGGTGTAATTCATGGTTTGGTTAACAAGAGAGGTGAAGATGAATGTTTTCTGGGATATACACCAGAAATAAGAGGTTATAGATGTTTAATAAAAGAAATAAGACTAATTTATGATCCCATTGAAGTGAATGTTTTTTGAAAATCCTGAGGAGGATATTAAGAAAACTCATATTGATAAGGATGATGGTAATTATTAAATATTGAACGCTAAAATAATTATAAGGATGAAAAAACGGTATTCCTACTCAACAAGAAGAATATAACTCAACTCTCTCTAGTAATATTGATGAATCTCAAAAACCCCATTACAGGATGAGGAAACAATTTGATGCTCAGATTATATTTGGTGATCAATATCAATGGTTTCAAATTATAAGAACATCAAAATTTATTAACCATATATATTTTTATGCATACATTTAGCCAAAATATGTGAATGATATTTTTGAACATCAAGAATGGAAAGAGTCCAGGAATGTACAATTTGATTTAATCAAGAAGAATGATACCTGGTAACTCATACCTAATCTATAGAAAATAAAATTTTATCAGTATAAGTGGGTTTTTAATAATATGATGAATTAATATAGTGATGTTTTATGAAATAATTAAATATTAATATAAAAATTTTACAAATTTTTTTTGGGCATCTACATTAAAGAGAACATTACTCTTGAGGAATTTTAGAAGAAATAAAAATATTTCATTCTATTAATTCACAACGAAGTTACAAAAATTTTCAAATGGATTTGAAACCACCATTTTTGAATGATAATTTATATGAGGGGTTTTATATTGAATAACCATGTAGCATTGTAATTAGGAAATGAGAATTTTATGTGTATAATGTGATGAAAGACTTGAAGGTGATAAAACAACCTCTGAGGTCATGGTATTACAAATTGGAATCCCTCATATTGAGGATAATTATTAATAATGGAATATTTTATGGTAATTTTATATCAATGAAAGTATATTTTGCAATCATTATAATTGTTTTTGATGATGACCTTGTATTTGCTGTGAATAGTGATATAACTTGTCAATGATCTTATGAAGAGATGAAAATGTTGATTATAATATCCATGATGGCTGAAATGAAAATATTTATTTGGTGTGTAATTTTAAAAATGAAGAAACACATATTTCTATCCCAAGATAATTATGTTATGGGAGTTCATAAAAAGTTTGGAATATATTATTTGAAACCTATTTCCATAAATTTCAGTGGGAAACAAGTTGACTAATGACCGATAAGGAAAGAAGGTTAACTCTAATGATTTTCAGAATCTTGGTGGATTTTTTATATATATTTCTACATCATGATCTGAAATTATTATTTTTACCTTATGTGAAATATCTCAAAGTGGCCTAAAAGAATCACATCTATTTTCTAGAAAAAGAATTCATAGATATATCAACGTTACAATGAATTTCATAATCAGGTAAAATGACTTAGAAATCAACTACATGATTGCATCCACAAATACTAATTTGGTAGGAAATGTTGATAATATATGATCCACACCTAGTGGTGTTTTTCTTATAGGGAAAATATGTGTATGTTAGAAGAATATGATAAAAAACATTGTAAATCATAGAATAACTGAAGCTGGGTATGTGTCTTCTACTCAAGCCACTACACAACTTAATTGTATGTAGATTTAGTTAAAATAATTAGTTGTTGAATTATTTTTACCCTATCTATTTGGTAATGAATATCAGATCCCCATCCACCATACATGAAATCTGGTATAACAATCTCATTCAAAACATATTAATATCATATTATAGTTCATCAATGATCTATTAGAGAAGAATAAATTGAAGCAAGAGGTTGTTCTTATATTGGAAAAATTTACATAAAATTTTAAAAAAAATATACCAATGGAATGTCATCCCAAACTGAGGTTGAACAACAGCATCCAACCTCTTCGTCATCTAGGTTGATATCTGGTTTCATTTCCCATATCTCATCTAGTATTTGGATAGTGTTATCAAGGGTATAAGTGTTTCATATATCTATCCATTCATTTGTGTCATATAATTTAAGGAAAACTTTTAAGGAATAATGAATTTTGGGGGAGTTGTGGAAAAGCTATGAATTCATCCTGTTTTTTTACAGTTGTTATAAAAACATCTATTTACAGGTGTGTAAAATAATTGATGAAACAAGTGTATGATTGTTTTAATGTTGGAAAAGATTCAGGAGTCACTACATTTGTATGTAATTATATTCCTATAAATAATTCATGTTTCCATTAATGAGTTAGCTCATGTAGGATTATAGTTGTTGATAATTAATCCATTTCTCAAGATTACAATGTTATATGATTTATAAATCATAGTTGAAAACAAAATACAAAGGAGGGATTGTTGGGACTAAGTTTGATGAAAGTTGTATTTAAAAGATATAATATGTTATTATTGAATGTATTTTATTTTTATCAATTAAAAAAACATAGAAATTTTTAAAATTTTGTAAATGGACCAATAATTGTAATTAGAAGAGTTTATACAGAATTTTTACAAAATTCCATCAGATTTGGAAGATGATTTGTAGAAAAAAAGGTTCATCAAAAACAGCTTGGGTTTTGAATTAATTTAAGAACATAATGAGATGAAAAATCAAAGTCTTTATGGATCCAATAAAATATGGATGATGATTTTTTGTTTTGTAATAATAAAATATCAAATGATAATTGAGAAACATGTGATGAAGTCATTGTGAAGGAATATGATAGATGATGATCTACAAGTTGTTTTGAAGATTCATTTGGAATGAAATAATCTAATGGAAGGGTTGGGAGTTAAAATACCTTCCAATTATAGTCCAAATATGTGATATCAATCCTAATGTAATCAAAGTCATTAATAAGTCATGATAAAATATTGATATTGTGATTGAATAATTTTTTTATAGACAAAATATTCTACTCTTTGTTTATTAGTGTGAGATAACTATATGTGGAATTGTTCGAAGGAGATGACATTTTAATCCTAATATGAGAATATGAAGATGATTTTTTCAGTCATACCAATATGCCACAACATACATGTATCTGGATAAATATATTTTAATTTTTCTATAATCAGGGAAGGAAATAAGTTATAGATGGCACCAGTATACCAGACACGGAGTACCTGCAATAATAATAGTATTCCTGACACTGATAATTAGAGGCAGTGATGGATGAAAAACGGAATCAAAGGTATTATTAATTTTATTTTATGTTGTTCGGACCAATTAAAAATAGTAATGGAGAATAATCTTCAATGTATTCAACAAATTTCCATCAAGATGAATTGTTGGATCTTTTTATATTTGGTGAAGAATTAATGGAGAACTCTAATATGGTTTATATTTGGTAAAGAGTCATCACACTGGAGTTTACACTAATATTCAATGTATAGCTGAGACTTAAAGATTAGGTATAGTTTGACAATGATAAAAGTAATAAAAAGGTATACTTAATTGTAAGAACAATCATAGGTCCTCGATAAAGAATAAAGAGTGATTTTTTTTATGTCTTCTGAAAAAAAATTCTCAAGGTGGCCTTAAAAAATGTATTGAAAAATGGAGGTTTGAAGGTTTTGATATGATGTTAAAGTGTTTATGAGAAGTAATAATATCTTTATAATTTGAGACTATATTTATTCAATAATGATTTCAATTTACATGATTAATAGTTTCTATGGTGCACCATTTTGTGAAGTATATATTCAGTCAGTACAAAGCATCGTAATAGGAATTCATCTATTTTCATTTCATATGATCAATTGGTACAATGAAACATAATGAAGATTATACTCCTTTACATATGTCTTCATTTTAATGAAATAAATAAAATGTAAATCAAAATTGGACAGATGAATAGATAAAAAAAATTTAAGCAAGTTCAAGATATGAGAAGATTCGGGGAAGTTTGAGAATAATCATGTAGATTTAAAAAGAATTGAAAAATTCAACGATGATTCAAAAATATAATGGAATTTTAGATTCCGAAAAAAATTAAGTTGGAAAACCCATTTCAAATTCCCACTTATACCAATTTTTGCACACCTATACAAGGAGAAGATTATGTTTTACATTCTGACACAAGTAATATTCATGAGTGAAATGAGAGAGGAAAATATATATATGACTTTTGAAATAGAGAATAGGATTCAAGATTTATCATTCCTAATGATGTTTTCTATATAGAATAGTAATCAGGATGGTCTAATTCACTAATCAGACTGGGCTATCGGATAGGGATGGGTTTGAGATTTTTATACTAAGGCACAAGTAGTTCAGAAATGTTTTAGTGGTTTACTAGAAGATCTATATTTCTATAATTGGAAATAGGAATGGTTATTCAAAATGAGTATCACTAAAAATTATAGATATGTTCTTACCTACATCTAGGTTGGATAGTGATGAAATGTTTTGGAAGTCCAAATTTTTAAAATTTGACAAGGAAACATAGTAACCTGTTTTTATGCATTTAGTAAATGGTTCTTAACATGCTACACAAGTTTCTAATACATGATTTAGTTCTATTTGAAGAACAAACACATTTTTGTTGGTCATATTGCTACTCATGTTTAATGGGATATCATACATTTTGTATCAACTAAAATGGATTTTTTCAGTGGATTGTGTGCTATTATATTTCTTCAAAACCATAACAAGGACATTGATTCTCTTGTTGTTTAGTGAATCTCGAAAAATATTGTCTTCTTATTGATGGGTGATTTATTTTTTTATAAATGTTATAACTCATTAACTAGAGGTTAATGTTATTTAAAATGAAAATAAACATAAAAAAATAATATATCCTTCATTCACCCCCTACACCTCTCACTGACACATTGATCCAGGATGAGAAATATCATGTTAACTATATCTTCGTATTCTCAGAATTTCATGTTCTAAAACTCCTATATCATAGCTACCAATAGAACACATGAAATGTTCCAATCAATACCATTTCAATTAAAATGTGATGGGTTTTCTACTAGGACATAGCTGACAGCGTCATTTCACGAAAGGCGATAAATATTAAGGGACTCACAAAAATTTGAGGGAATATTTTCCCTTCTGATGATAAAACAACCAAAATACATTAAAAATGACCAACTATAACTCTATATGATGCATGAGTATAAAATACAACTCAAACTATAATGAAACCAAAAAAGAACTATTATAATACATGAAAAAAACAAAAAAATTACTCCAAGATAACCAAAAGGCCAATAAACTCAGAAATACCATTGTACATAAAAAAAATACACAAATTCAGAAATCTCAAACTCCATAAACTATTAATGTGGAATGAAGGAGAATCACTAATGAACTAGGTTACCTAGAATTTATAGGTGTATTGATAGACGACATATGAAAAAACTAAAATTCTCATGATGGGGGAGAGAAAACATTTTTTAAGATTTCCCCAAGGACTTCCCAACTCATTCCACAATGAAAATCATGTTATCACTATTTATATAAAAAATTAAAAGTAGTTAAAAATTTTATATTAAATCAAAAAAATTTCAAAATAAAACATATTAAATAATAAATCATTTCTCATTTATTCATAATACACATACACATTTCCACACACACGCACACTATGCATTCCCATGTGACAGATTCATAATCATTATAATTGTCTCATTAATCCACCATGTAGTCATAAGGTGACGAGTACGTGGTTCGCCAATAGAACGTGTCCCTTAAAATATTCCACATCCATGATTCCAATCATGAAAACCATATATACAATACAAACACTGATTATTTTTCATACAATCACTCTATTATTTAAATAATTTAGGAAAAAAATTACATGCATAAAAAAAATCTTAATTTTTTAAGCAGCATTTTAAATTAATAAAAATGGAGGGTTTTAGAAATCCATCCATTATTAAGAAATTTATAAGACATTAGTAAAATGGTTTTCTATAAATAATCACACATGTATTTCATAATAATTTCATTAAAATCATAAAAGAATAATTTAAATTATAATCCATGTGGATATAAGATAAAATCCACATATTATACAATGTTTTGGGGAAAACAAAGAACTCCATCGTGAAATAATTTATCTAGCCTTGGATCCCCTTTCCATCATCCAATAAATTGATAAAAATTAATTATTTCCTTAAAATAACATGAATATTCAATTATTTATTTGATCAAATATTATATGATTGATAATACATCTATATTTAAGACAAATGATGAATACTATGCAATTATTGAAGAATTAGGACCTCTAGCGAGCTTTTCTTTTTCTACGATTCACTTCTAGATCAAAATGAAATGTATTTAAAGAATGTGGATACAAAACACATTTCAATATAGTTAAAATATTTTATTAGAATCAAATATGGGAGTTAGATTATATTAGATCCATAATTTTCAAAGGGTATCTTTTACAAGATATGACTAGCATGCACTTTATTAAAAACCAAGCAACAACTGTGGGGTTCTACTATCATAAAGGAATACCTCACATGGTATTCTCACATGGATAGAAATGTATTGAACCTAAAAAGTTCCCTATATCATCCCATAAACAGCATATTAGACGGGGTTCATTGATTCTATTAACTATTCATCAAATTGAAAACCTTTATGAAATCATCCAAAACCTAAAAATCCTTCAAAATCTCTCAAATGTCAACCCTATCCATATATTGATTAGAAATATATGAATAAATGTTATTTACCTAAAATGTGAGGGTAATATATATTCAAATGGTTCTTGAATCACAATTTATCAACTATTTTTTAATATTATATAATTTAAAATTCATATAATGTCACTATAGGTGTGTTATTTTAATGTATATGGGAGCTTGAAAATGGGAGTGACCTAAATGTAAATTATATAGTAGAACCATATCAATTTAATCCCATAATTTCGTTAAATAAAGTTTTAGTAACCAACATACCATGTTTTTTCCTCATAATATGTTAATAGAATATTATAAACAAAACCATTTAGGTGTGAGGCTATATAGAGAAAATTAGTAATGTTATTCCTTCTGAAATAATTGTATTTTTAATTGACTGGCAGGTGAGGATCCGTGAAGAATTTGTGTCGTGAATTTTTTTGAAGGAATAATTACTTATTTTTGGAATGGTTGATCCAGATATTTATCCCAATCTATGATAATATTATGTTATACATGATCTTACATATATGTGTGAGATCACCAATCAACAAGGTTATTTTTATTTGGTTATGGGTAGGTTTATATTGTGACTTGTAAAAATATGGTTCCTAAACATGATAAATAGTCCTTTTGTGTCTGATGTAGTGTTAGGGATGTATTGACCCTTAGATTCACCCATGGATCATAGTGAGTCAACACATAGTGGTCGATGAGGGTGGACTACAAGAGTGGTAAACCCATATTTCTGTGTGGTTGTATAAAAGAAGCATTGGTAGATGATTTCATTTATTTCCTTAGTGTGTCAGATGATCTACCTAATATGAAATTTAAACACATTAAATGAATTATACATTATTATAAACAGTTCATAGTGTTATAGAACAAATATTTTTAAGATCAAATTGTAATGGAAGGATTGGTTGGATGACTAACCATATGTGTGAGGTGATTCTAGATTATTATACCAATGAGGTGAAGTGAATGGGTAGTTTCCTATATTATTGTGCTTAATCATATATTAATGTTGATCATGTATTTTCTTTGTCCCATGTGATACTACAATTCCACTACTAGATATAAATAATAGATTTCTTTTCCTAAGGCTAATTAGATAGAATGTGATAGCTGAGTTACTCTTAGTTAGTTTAGTTAACTTATAATGAGCATGGTCATATAGGTTATAAGATATGAAAGCCTAAATATCATGGGATATAAAGAAATTTTATTTATTTAGATGGTGTAGATGAGTGACTCTATGTTTTTATAGGTCATTTATATTCATCATTGGAAACATTATTTGTTGATCATTGTTTCCTAAGGTTCTATGACATACTCCTTTACTGTGGACTCAATGAGTGGGTTTTGACTAACCTACCAGGTATGTGATTTTGGGAAATATTTGATTTTACATATAGGGAAATAATTGGTGTCTAATATGATGTGACTGGGTTTGATTGGACTGCAAGATATTCCAATTAATTGTCTTTAAAGAATATATATGATGCAAAGTTTATGTTTTGTTTGTTTTTGGGTCACAATAGGTGTGGTCTAGATATTGGATGAGAATGCATGGTTCTTTATCTAGATTCTTCAAATGCAAAGATATACTATTTTTTAATGAATGTTTTTGGTACCAATAAACCCATTAGTTTCATTAACATATTAGGCACTAGTATTTTTTGGTGTGGTCTAGGATTCCATATTTTCTTATGATCTTATAGGATGAGATCACAGTTCGATGGGATCAGTGTGTGATATTCCACAAAAAGATAATGAATGGTATGATTCATCTTTCATAATATATGAATAGTAAAAGGATATAGACCCTTGGTGTTATAATTTCAATTATTAAGAGTATGCTATTCTCTAGGATATGACAATGTGTAGTTCATTAGGAGAGGTGATTCATCGGTCCATGACTATTATTTATGATATGATCTATATAAGTGTTGATGAAATGGATAAGAGGTCCTAAAAAATTCCATGGTATAGTGGAGGTTGAATCATATAGAGTATAATTTTTTACCATTTGTATAAAATAAAAGAAGGGTGGTGATCCTTCAATCTTGTGAAACACAAAGATTCTCATTGTGGTGGTAAATGAATTTGGATGATCTTAACTATTATAGGTCATGCAACTTCCCGAAATGAGTTTACTTGTATTCTAGGTGTGTCCCATAGTGTATTAGAAAGGAAGAGTCTCATGGTCATGATTAAGGTCCTAGAAATTTTGTTAGATCTGTTTGGACTGGCTGTGTAATAAAGGTACTTATTAGAATTCAGAGTATTCAAATAGGGGACAACTATGTTAATAAAGATTCATGTTTCGCTCGACATGACTACTTATCAAGATAATGACTTTAATGATGGAAATTTCCAATTTGATAATTATGATTCATATGAGGCTATATCATCATCATTTCTTGATAATTAAGACATCCTAATTTGGCAAGCTAACGAAGGCCATTTTAATGCGTGATGTACCTTTTTGATCTGTTTTTTATATATATCTGGAATGGCATGTCAATTATCCCAAAAGATTGTAGTTATGGTTTTGTGAAATGAATTTGTTTTACACAACCATGATAGTTATTGTAATGATAATGTTATAAAAACTAATTGTATTAATAATTATTTCCCCTTAATAATTAATTTTGTGAGTTTTTTATGTTACCTAAAATAATATACTAAACCATAATAGTTAAAAAATTTATAAAATTAATATATTCAAGATGAAAATTATAGTTTTTAATCTAGGGGATAATATAGTGGAAAATATATTTCAAATTAATATATTTATAATGAATATAAAATTTTAATATAAAATTTTAACTACATTTTTTGAATTAGTATATCAATATTATATTCTGTTTATTATTGGGGTTATTTTCTAAAATAACATATTTTTACACAAATAGTAAATACTATTTATTTTGGTAAAAACAATAAATTTTATAATAAAATAATAACATAAATGTTTAATAAAATGTTTTACATTATATATTCACATATATATATAAATAACATTTCTAAATTATATGCTTAATTTATAAAAAACACATTTAATAATGTTTTAACTCAAGTAATATTTCCCACTAAAAATTAATTTTACACACTTATAATAAAAGATAAACCTCCTAAATTTTAGAAAGTAATTATAATTTTCTTACAATTGAGTATAAAATGTAAATATTATCTTAAAATTAAAATTTCAATTATTGATATAAAGATTATTTTAGAAAAATAACTGCTAATTTCTATGATAATGGATGAACAATTTTCTTTAGAATTTCATTATTAGTATTGTATAATTTATATTTGATCAATAGAATTAATATAATTTAAGTTATGAAAATAATATTTTTTAGACATATATATATATTATTAAGTATCATTTTATTGAAGATATATACAATCTAAAATTAAGAGAAAAAATAATTTTTAAAATTACAGTTAATATAAAAACATTGATATATAATATATTTAAATTTAACTTTTTTTTTCTAAAATTAATAAATTAAATTAAATTAAATAGATTTTAAATATAATTGTAAAAATAAAAAAAAATAAAAATTGGTTACATTTTTTTTGATAATATATAACATATTTAATTACAAAAGCTTGTTACTAATGTAAACAAAATAATATGAAAACATATTTTAAAAGAGTTAAAACATCATCAAAAAAAGATTGGAATGTATTCAATGAGATTTTATAAACAAAATAGCACCAAACAACAAATTATCTTGAAATTTTGGAGTTATTTATCATGTAATAGTTTAATGAAATAAATAAAGGGTAAAGTTAGTCAAATGATTTTTCTCTACTTATAAATGGTAATACCATCCACCCATACATAGTAACAAATAAATTCAATTTTCTCTTTAATCTATGTCCAATATAACCAAAATAAAATTAATTTTCTCATCATTATGCATATTTTGTCTAAAATTTATTTTATTTCCTTCAATTATGAGGAAATATCTATTTGATGATGAAGTTTTAAATATAAGTATTATCTTCATTGTAACATTTTGTAATTGATCATTGTCTAAAATATATATTATATACATAAAAATATAAATAGATGAGGGTCATTTTTATAATGAGATGCTATTATAATAATCAAATTTCCATTATTTATTTATCTCCATCCTAAAATAAATATCCAAATTTACCTAATTAGGTTTTTCAAACTACCGCTTCCGAAAGGAGACATCCTCCATTTTTCATCACTACCATTCATGGATGATAAAATTGATGTAATGGATGATTTAAAATGATATATATATATATATATATATATAATAGATATCATTATTAAATATAAAAGTAACATTAAAACTCATTCCCTCTCATTTGTTTATAAATATGAAAATTTATCATGGATATGTTTATACTATCCCCACCACGACTAATGAATTATATTTTTCATCAACATTAATTATTGATTCACTAAAAATATATATAATATACAATCACTAGTAAGATACAAATGTTAAATTTTTTATATTATGGATGCATTTTAAAATTATTTATTCCTTTTCTACATATATAAGAATTTAAGAAAAAAATTCTTGACAAAATCAAGTTACTAATGATAGAAACGAAACTAACTTATAAATAATTATAGTATGAGTTTTAAAAGAATGTTATACATGAAATATCATTGAAAAATAATCTTAGGCAAGTATTTACTAAAATATATTGGTTATTGATGATTTTTATCATATGTGAATAATTAATATGGAACTTAAGGTAAGTGATCTTCTGTACCATTTATTTAGTCAATTGTTAATTATTATCTTTATTTTGTCCCATCTAGTAAGTATTTTTCACATAAAATTATTATATTTTTTATAATTTCGGATTAATAATTACTATGTAAAATATACACTTAATTATCGGGGATATACATGTTTGTTGATCAATTCTAATTACATTCTTTTATAAAAATAATATTTATGAAATCATTTCAATTTATTGTCTATAGTCAATCATAACCCCAAATGGAAATTTATTGAAGCATTAATAAATCCTAAAACCTAACTTTTTATTGATTAAACTCTTGTATCAACTATATTTGTAAGAACTCAATTTTTTCCTCCGGTATGGATCCTTAAATTTTTGGTACAGATATTTACTTTAGACATAATATTAACACCTAATGATATAGGAAAGTATAGGAGGGGTTTTATGACTTGTTCAGAGCCCAAACCCCATCTTATTGGAATGAACTAGCTTGGTGCATGGTTTTGAGTCAACCTTGCAGAATTTATACAAAGTTTTCATAATAGTTCAGATGGTTTTTTTGGAAAAAAACCACATCACATGGATGGCTCATGATTGTGTTGCCTAACCTTGCAAACAACATTTTTACCAGGTATATATTCAAGGGTTGCGCATGGTTTAACAAACCGTACGTAGGTTAATTTTCTGGTAAATTTCTATTTTTCCCTTAATGATCTAATTTAGCCACCCCTTCCTCCCTAATACAGGTTTATGTGAGATTTACCCCATTCTGTCTCAATTTGGAGATTTTTGGAGGCCAACAGTTGGGATCAAAATATCTCCTTCTTTTGGAATATGACTGAGCTTCTGCTAATAACGTTGGATGCGCAATGGTATGTACTCGAGTCATATAAAACCATTCTTGTTCTCTCTTACTCTCGACCAATATATCATCATTTGAGAGTTCATTACTCTTTCTATGATATACTCTGATTCAAAGATAATCAAGTACTGATACCGTAGGATATGATCATACAACCCTAATTTTGGTTGTCTATAACTTATCCATATTGTTTATTGGTTTTAGAAGGTTCATGTGGGGCCCACTGATTTCATTAGAAGCTATTTATTAAATTTATATGCTATGATTATAATTTTTATAATAATATGCTTATTATCTTTACAAATATGTGATTAGTTGTTAGTGGATACACCCACAACTCAATCCACCTCATGTTGAAGGTTAATCCATGATTGTCTTTTTAGTGTTTTGGCATGTTTGCGCCATCATTCATGAGTTCCATTCCTTTAACTTTTTAAAGGTGAGACTTTCCATAATAAATGACTTGTTATAAATGATAATTGTATAATAGAATGTACCGTGTATGCTCACCACATGACATACCTAATATAAGTGCTTTCATATGATTATTAAATGATAAATGTGAAATGGAACGTATAATATTTATATAATTTGGCCTTCACAAAAGCGATTGAATAAATGATACATGTTCGTAGCACCCCGTACCATATTGATGAATGGTAGCAGAGTGAGCCCCTATAATTGAATATTCCTTAATGATTAATTTAAACATGATTAGGTTATCCATAACAATGGAAGACATGGCTTGGACTAATAAATAAATGGTTACAAATATAATTGATTTTTATACAAAAACGGAAGGAAATAAATTAAAATAATTAATCATTACATGATTAAAATATCAAAAAGTAATAGACTGAATCGTTCCCACCTTGTACTTTGTGAGGAGAATAACTTGGCTCTCGGGAACCCCACTCAGATTCCAGGAAGTGGTTTCCTTAGGTTGACAACAACCTAGAATATGGTTTTTTTCCATTCCTTAGATGCCTGATATAGTACTAAAGGGTCCATTACATTATTACAGGATACATTAGACACACTCCTTGGATCCAACATCAGCTAGTACGTGCCATGGTGAAATCCCATAGGGCCCTATCTTTACATTCCCTTGTTTTTTCTTGGTTGATCACATTGGACTCGGTAGGTGCCTTATTATGGAATCCCTTGGATTAATCTCTTTGAATGAGACTCTAAAACATTTTCTAGACTTAGAGAATGATGTTTTAGTGTTTTGAGAGATTGAAGGTACCTTGGTTATTACCCTGTAACTCCCTCACTGGATATATTTGTCAAGTTTCCTTGTTACATCTAGGGACCTTCACTACATATACTATCATGAGGTGATGTCAGTGCTAGCTACGCCTCACGTGACCTATTAACATTAAATGATAATTTCCTAATAAATGAATAGGTTACATGTTTAGAAACCTACGGAGGGATGAATAATGTACATGGGAATTTAGTTATATTGTACTACTTGCTTTACTTATATATGCATGTATGCAAACTACTATATTCCATTACATCCGCCAGATGTTATAGACATTGTGGGTGGTGTCCCAATGAGATTTATCGGAAACCCTCTCAAGGTGTCATTTGGGACCAAGATTATATTACAGGGTTGCAGGTATTGAAAACGTGAAGCATACACCTTCCAACACTATATTGTGTGATCATAGGATGGAGCTTGATATCAAATGACCGAGGTGGATATTGGGATGCTTGGAGTAGTCATTGTTTTCCATTACAATGTGGTACATGTTATTCATTCAATCTTGTATCCATGGTTTCTATTTTTCAAGTGACATTAAATAAATTCATTATTGTTCTATTTGATACAGTTATTATTATTCTTGTTTATCTATTTCATTAGTTTGCTTCTTCTGTTTATTTATATTATTTAAAATGATTTCTCTATTTACTATTTATTTTTATTCATTCATTTCTGCTACACTATACTAATGTGGTAATATTATTACCACTGAAACTCATTAGAACCATGATGTTATTCGGTAGCCTCTCGCATTTGAGGAGATGCGCTTGAGGCCATGTGGCTCACCGGGCGAGTGGTACCCATTATGTGCAATCCTGGTCTCGGTCGTCACAAAGTTGTATCAAATGTGATTTCTTTTCTTTCTGTAATATTTTTAGATAATATATTGTATAATATAAATTCCAGGGACTTGGTAATAATCCATTATTTGGTGATGTTAACCCATGTTCGAGGTAGAAACCAAGTTCCCTAAATTATAATTGTTGTTCTATTTTTCATATTACATTATATATTATTTCACCATTAGGTTAGTACATATTATTAGGTGTTTTTAATTATTATTATTTTTTAGGATATTATTTTATCCCAAGAACGATGTTATGTGGGAAAGGATTATTTCAACATGAATCATTATAGGAACCTAGATTTTACATGTCATGCATATTTCCATTCCATATAGGTGAATTTCACTACTTTTAATTTCATGATATACATATGATTTTTGAGTGTTTTTGTGATAGTTTTTTGTACATGTATTAATATTGGTTAGGATTGAGTGATTTCCTATCTCAATTCATGAGGTGTATGGGCCCTCATGGGTTGAGATGTGTAATTCACTGAGTCAATCCATTATGTTACAAACAATTGGCTTCCACTTCTGGTGATAGGTGTGTGGGAAACGATACATCGGAAATGGATATCCATTATAAAGTGAATCCTAAAATATAAAAATTAATTGGTTTCACATCCTTTATCCATCGTATCTTTTTTATGAAATGTAAAAGTGTAAACCAATGAATTAACTACAAAATGACATAAAATTTATACATGAGCACCTACTAATACCTCACTGTCTATGTTGGTGGTTTCGGTAGTATGCATTGGGAAGTGAGCTTTCATTCATTCATCTTTTTTAGTGATATTTTCTCTTATGCTTATATGCTTGATGTAGGGTGTGTTCTTGGAATTTTTAGACCAATGTCACAACATATTCCTTTGTTTATTCACTATGAGGGTGGTAACAACCAAGCTCAGACATGGTGGGCCCTCAGTTTCTAGTCATATCTCTAAGAGTAACACATGAGGCACCACATATTGTATCTGACCTGAGTACTGATTCTCATGTTTGTGATATTTTCCTACATCTGAAGCAGTTCATGAAAGTTTCTACATTGGTTTCACCTACATGGTTGTTCTGAACCATGAGTTCCAGCAGCAACAACTTCCTACATTTTCCTAGGATGGAAATTCATAGGATGTTGAGTCTTGGCTAGATTCCATGTTGTCTATTTTTGAGAATATTTAAACACCTCCATAGTGGAGAGTCATCCTTTCTAAAAATATGCATCAGGATTCATCAAAGTATTGGTGGTATACGCTTTCCTAGGACATTAGCCATAATAGAATGTTATGGGTTGATTTCCAGACATCAATCTATCATTAATTGTTTCTTCAATCACCTGGAGCTGACAGATCCAGAGAGATCCTACATATCGAGTAGGGTTCTATGTCAATTATGGAATAATGGACTTTTTTCACTAATTTATAGTACATTTCACTGCTTCTAGATGGTAATGAGATTTCTCGTACTAGATGTTTTGAAGATGGGCTCTAGTACGCCGTATGAACCCAGGTAAATGTCTTTCACTTTCATATATTTAATCCAATACTTGTTCATACCCTTATCACTGAATTTAACCTAGTGGATAGAAAATGTACCGAGTTTAAAGGATCTGTGTCCTGTCAGAAAAATAGTTCTTGGAGTGGAAAAGAATCAACATCTTATCCACCTACAGGGGTGAGTTATTTTTCACTGCATCAGCTAGGGAGTTCATATAGAAACAGAAGGTCTAGTTTAGGAGGAGGTCATGGCCCTGGTAGTCCTACCCATGATCACAATAAACACCATCAGAGCAGTAATGTTCATGGTAGTCCATCTCTTACACACGGTCCATGGATCATGTTAGTTTCATTCCTTACAGTTGATGCTCGATGATCATGTTGTTGGACCATCTACAGTATGAGGTACAATTATAGTAGCCTATACTATTGTCTCTAATTTTTTTTATATAGGTTCGTACAATGAATTCATTTCTATATATATCATGAAACTTCTTTGACAACAGTTTCAATATCACTACAGTGTAATGACCCTTGATACACTATTGGGAATACAAATGGAGGGAATATGATAGTGCAGTGACTGTCCCCTTGAGGCTGGCAGTTTCCCTTTCTTGTGGAATATTTTTTTCTTGAGATGATAAGATTAAATGACATTATTGGTGTAACACCCCGAGATTTTATGAAAAATATTCTTTTAATTTCATTAATGTCTTGTGTTATATGCTAAACCAAGATTACATTGCGTTATACGCAACACCGTATTAGCTTGCAGTAAACGCAACACTATTCTTGGATCGTGTTACACACAATTGTGATAATAGTTATTCTACGCAACATTGAGTATATATATATATATATAAATTCAATGCATAAATGAAATATGGTTGGATTATGTTATACGAAACATTGAAGGACTCTTGCATAGCACACAACCCTGACTTGGTTTGCATTACACGCAATCGCGACCTTCCTCGATAGCGTGTTTTGTACGCAATACTGGGTTATACGAAAAAACGATATATTATTATAAACTAGCCATTATGAATAGTATTAACTAAATTTTGAATCTTATAAAATTATTATCTGTCTTACACATTTTCTAAAACATGGTATAAGAACAAAATAAATTTTTCTTGTAAAATAAGTATTTTTCAAAAAATGCAGTTTTGCCGCCTTTTGATGGCGCACCCACTTTAAATCTAGTTTTTTGAAATGTTTATAAGTTAAATTTGACAAAATAAAATTTTTCTTTGGAATCTTGAAATAAAAATTTACTTTGGATAAATTTTTCATATAATTCGGGTAACTTTCATATTTTGATAAATAGTAAAAACCCGCTATATTTTAATTAAAAACAACTTTTTTCATCGCAATAATTTATATGGTTAAATTATAATATTTAATGGTTTTAAAGTATAAATAGAATATATTTTTACCATTTAATATAATTTATGTCATTATCATTGATTCTACCTTCAATTCATAGGATAAATCAATTCAATCTTTTGCAATGTTTTAAAGAAAACCCCGTTTTCTTTCAACAACGGGATTAATTTTAATTTAATTTCTGAAACTTTTGTATATTGAATTTGGGAAAATGGATTCCATATTTGGAATCAGTGGATCCAAATTATGTTAATAAGCTAATTTTTATGTTTTGGAATTATGAATAGTAACTACGGTAAATTTTATTTACCATAGTTAAAGGTAAATCAGGTAATTAAGGGTAAATATAATATTATAAAATTACCCTAACACATGTAAAAATCCTATTGGATGACTAAACGTCGACCCATATCACCTAAGGGTAGGATTAGATTTATTTAATGTACTTTTTCCAAGAAAATAATTTAATTATTATTAAAACCAAAGAATGTGACAACATGTCACTTTCTTAAATCTTATAAGCATAATAATTTTACTTTAGTGATAAACTTCATGGAACTTCGAACATGAATAGTATCCAGAAATCTAATACAATTATCTACATCATATGAATTTATTTATAATTTTTAGGGATTAAATAATAATCATTTATTATGACACAACGATGATGCAGTAATTGTCTTATTAATGAAATATTGACATAATTGAAGTTATAAATACCCAAATAAATGTAATTTTAGACTTTTTATGAAATAAAATAATTTTATAGGATAATATGACATGTTAGTGTTGATTTAATCAACTTTTTTAGAACTAATAATTCTGTTATTATTTTCACAAAAATCAATTACTAAATAGTGTCAAAATTGACATAAAATAGTTTTTAAAACAAAAATTATATTATTAATTATTATTTTATTCCTAAAAAACTAAGGTTCGGCCAAATAACTTAGATACAGTTATATATATTAATAACAAACAACTTGGGGTTTGTTTGGCTTGTTATAGTATGTTTATTAACCTTATAGTATAATAACACAAGAAGACACCGTAAAAGTAAAATTATTTAACTTAATGTTAAATATAAATGATAAGGTTAAAATAGGAACCTAAACTTGTATAAATACTATTGGATGAGAGGATTTCGACCCATCCCCACCTTAGCTTTGAAATAAATCAATTTGGATCTATTTAAAACCGAATTTGGCTTTATAATAAAATAATATTTTTAGTTATTCCAAAGGTGCCACTCTCCTCCCTAATAAAAGGGCACCGCCTCCCTCTCTTCCTCACACCACATTGAGCCTTCATGCTCGGCCAAACCCAGCCAATTTATTCTCTCCACATCCCTAGAGACATCCTAGAGGTCCTGGTCTTATTCAAGGACCAATTTTAGTGCCCTAAAAGTAGGTCTCAAAGAAGCGCTTCAAAGAAAATGTAATGCCCGTTACCGATTGTTTCAACTTTATTTCTTCTTCCACTTATTCTTCTTAGGTTGTTTCCTTATGAAGTAATAAAATCAGTATCACTCATATACTGATATGTTATTATAAGTATGAAACAAACCTATTTCTCTATCTATCCATCCTACGGAAAACGAAATCACCGCGCGTGCGTACGTACGGAACACTGTCTCCACGCCGTGGTGAAATCTTTTTTCCACCACCACCTTACTTGGATGGGTATAATGGTGTAAATAATAACTATATATGATTATTTTAAAATTATATTAATTCTTAAATAGTATACATATACTCCAATATAGTCCCACGATCATGAGAACGATATCATCGCTCATGCGTACGTACGGACTACCGTCTCCACGGCGCGATGAGATTCATTGTCCACGTTAACCATTCATGAATGATTATAAAGTATATAAGTAATCATGAAATATATGACATAATAACGATACTGGAATTATGTGTATATATATTTATTTCATCTAATTAATTCCATTCAACACAATAAGGAAATGAAAACAGCGTTCATGCGTATGTACGACCTACCGTCTCCATGAACGGTGTATTTATTTCCATTTACTAATTTATTATATATATGTATATTATGAATATATATTATATATAAATCATGTTTAATATTCTGGAATTAAGTAATCATGAACTATGTAATCATATGAATAATTACAAGTCAAATCACGGACGACAAATGAAACAATTTTACCCAAAATGCTCTTTAACATGGAATTTACAAAAGAATGGGTAATATAAATTCATAAGTGAACCATATATGATATCCTAACAATTATTATGATCTTGGAATAAGTCAATGAAATTATTTAAATCATTATATAGGAGGTTCAGACACTTACGAAGAAAATCGGAGCTAAGGTAAGGGAAATATCACAATCTCATTTTTATCAGAGATTGTTTATACTTTGGTATTTACTGGGGTGTATTTTATCATCCCCATCCATGTTTCCTCAATATGTAATATTGTTTCCATCCACCTAAAATTTTTTAAATCCAATTTTACCATTCTGTGAGTTTTTAATAAAATATATGAAAAGAATCTTTTTTTCGTTTTTCGTACGAGGTACTTTTTGAATTTTTCGACAAAAGTATGAGAAGAATATTTTTTTATCTTATACGACCTGAATTTATTTTTAAAACATTATTTCAAAGAATATTACTTTAAAAGTTTTCAAGTTTATTTTTAATCAACTTATTTTAGTTTAAAATTGTATGACATGTTAAGAAAGGAAAAAAAATTTAAAGTAGAAAGGATATTTTCCTCAAGAATGGAGTTCAAGTGTTTTATCAAAATTATTTTCCATCTAAGATAATAAAGGGTTCTGTTTCTATCCCTATTATTACTTTGATTTGATTATGTTGTGATTGAATTATTTTTATAAATTCCTTTATATTATATGAATTGTTTTATGATGTCATGATGTTTAAGATTCCCATTTTTATTATATGGGTTATGCAATGATGTATGATTTATGATTTTGTGGGACACATAATAATGGTATCATTATGAGATGGGTGGGACCTATATCTCCCTACAATGAATTGGGTAAAGATTTTATATCTCATGAGATAGACAAGGCCGGAATGGCAGGTTAAACCGGTTCAGTGAAACAGGACTGAAACGAGGAGTGAACTCGGTTCAGAAATGGACTTTGTCCTCTAAGATAGTCTTGGAAATGAGTCTTGACTAACAAGAAATGATTATCTATGATTATGTGTGCATGCCAAAAAGTTTCATGTTTTATGTTATGATTATTGGGATTACATTTCACTACTATGATTTATCCCATGTTATGATATTATGATCTCTTTTGCAGGTTAAGATTTCCAAAATGTTATGTTCTTATGAATATGATGTGATTGATATTTCTTTTGTTTACCCTTAATGAGCATTTGAGCTCAACCTTTTATGTTTTCTTTTCCCCAGGATATAAAGAAAGGTTTTAGGTATAAAAAGAAGGAAGATCTTTATGGGAGATGTTGAAGATCTTTCACAATGATTAGAAGATTATATTCCAAGTTTCCAAAGACACTAAACTATTATGGTCCTTATGTGTGTGTTTTTGTTATGTATTAAGTATTCCGCAAAAGTAATGTAATTTCAATGTACGTTAAGCTTAGGGTCTCTATATTTGGAATCAGAGGAAAGGTTTAGTCAACCATTGGAAACTAGGATGAGAATACTTTAGTGAGATACCTAGAGATATTTATATGGTATGTCTAGGGATGTCCCTAAGGTTATGTATAAGTATAGGTTATAGTACTAGAATTAAGATAACCCAAGATGTTAGATATTGAAGGTTCTCCCCCTTTATTATATTGTTTTCCCTATCGGGATTTTTGCCTCTCACACTATTCTTTTTGGGTTTTAGACGATGGCTGGAACCCGAAGGAACCGTGTTGATCAATGTAATGGACAATGCAATGATTGTACTCCTGAACAAACAAATGGTATGGGAGATGGAGTGAAAAATCTTATTGTTATACTTACACAAGCTATGAATCATTCTGGACTTCCAAATGAGCAGCGAAGGGAACAACATTCTATTGAGTCTTTCATGAGGCAACGTACACCTTCTTTCAGTGGGTCTTCTGATCCACTTGTTGCTGAATAATGGATCAGTACCACTGAAAAGATATTTTCAGTTTTTCAATGTTCTGAACATGATAAAGTCATCTTAGCAGTATATCGTTGGGGAGGTGAAGCTGATCAATGGTGGAATATTATAAAGAATACGAGGCAAAGAGAAGAAATTGAGTCCATGGAATGGGATGAGTTCAATAAATTATTTTTCAATAAGTACTTCCCTCATATTCTTCGAACAAAGTTGGAGAAGGAGTTTCTTGAACTAAAGAAAAAGGATGATGAATATTTTGGTATATACGAAGCGAATTTTACAAGGCTTGCAAGGTATGCATCTGGATTTATCATTCAACCTGAAAGTAAATTTGATCGATTCTTCAGTGTCATAAAACCAAATCTTCGAAGGGAATTAGCTATAAGAGACTTATGTAGATTTGAAGAAATTGTACGTTGTGCTATCAAGGTAGAAATGGAAGTTGGTGTTACTTATCCATCTCATAGTTTTGACAAGAAACGAAAGATGGAGGTCAAGGAGAAATATCAGAATAATGGTGAAAAGAAGATGAATGTTTCATTATGCTCAAAGTGTTGAAAGAAGCATGGTGGAGTTTATCTTAAAGGGACAAGTAAATGTTTTAAATGTGGAAAGGAAGGTCATCGGGAATTTGAATGCCGCAATGATGGGAAGAAGATGCCTAATGATGCAAACAAAGGAAGGGATACACATAATGAACCTACTACACTTCAATGCTTCAAGTGCAAGGAAATGGGGAATTATGCTAATAAATGCCCTAATCCAAGGGTTAGTGATGATCGACATGAGCAACCACTTAAGGAAAAGGACAAAGGGAAGTCACATGCGATCACCATTGGCGATGTTGAATATGACAACAATGTGGTGGAATGATTAAGTGTTTCTGTAATGGGTTTCCAGAATAATGTTGTATATAGTATCGTGGAATATTGGAATATTTATTTATTTTTCTATAGTGGTTTTCAATAATTTTATGGAATTGGTAACCATGAAAATTTATTGAAATATTTTTTGGAAATCAGATGATATGCACATAATGAAGGGATAAAGAGAATATAATATGTTTGATAGTATTCATGATCTCATGATTGATATAAGGACTAAGTGATATCATGGTTTGAGTATATAGAATTTTGAGGATTTTGGTATGTGGAAAGTGTTAACTTTTAACTGCATTCATGTTTTCACTAAGGTTCAATGGGTATTCATTATTCAAGAGAATACATGATTAAGGTATTCACATTTTTGTAATTTGACCAACAAGATATATCTTATGATATATGGGGGATAAATTATGGCATTCACGTGATCATTTTCATTAAACTATGAGCTTGGACCGATGTATTTTAGATAAGCCTAATGATTGGAATGGATTATGTTGGACATAAGTTAGTATTGTTTAACGATAAAACATTTTTTTGATATTGTTGATGGGATGTTATATTAATATAGATTTAGAAAAAGGACAACCTGTTGGACAGGCGACAACCCATCGCGTCGAACAAGGCAGTGGGAATTGAACCCACAACTGAAGTGCAACTGGCCTTTATCGCCTACCACTGGCCTATAGGAAGTCCATGTTTAGTAGAAACTAGTTTTATTATATTAAGCAGTATAATATAAGAAGTATAAGTCCATTTTAGGAACCATATATGATTAATCTCACTATAGATGGACTTACGTATTTTTTTTTGATAACTTTTCTAACCTTTTATTTGAGACAGATGGAATGACCCCCCATTCTATCACATGATCTTCTAACACATCACAAATGACAAATTCAACTTCATTTCTTTAAGAGATGAAGTGAAAATTGTCCAAATAACGACTAACGGTGAGACTATACAAAAATCACAAAAGTATTTCTTCTAATTCCAATTTCATCAACTTTAGGGAAATGATCTTGAAAACGAAAAATGTTGTCCTAGTTCCCTTATATCCGATGAATCAGATGGTACCTTAGATCATCACAAATCAATAGATTTGTGATTGTTTGCTTTTTCATAGCCATGTTCTCTACCACTCTCCATCAGAACTTGATGGTTAGATTTTTCCTCCATATACATATTTTCACCTATTTTCTCCTACGTGGTAACCCAGTGATGAGTTAATTTGGGTAACTGTTACATTTCATACTTTAGTTTTTAAAGCCATGTTTTGGTATTCCTTTTTATGATGTGGGTTTCTATTAAACAATCTTTTGAGTAGTAAACCATTTATAACTCCGACGAATTTCGAGAGAGAAATTCATTTTAAGGTGGGTAGAATGTAACACCCAGAGATTTTATGAAAAATATTCTTTTAATTTCATTAATGTCTTGTGTTTTATGTTACACCAAGATTACTTTGCGCTATACGCAAAACCGTATTAGCTTGCAGTATACGAAACATTATTCTTGGATCGTGTTACACACAATTTTGATAATAGTTATTCTACACAACATTGAGTATATATATATATATATATATTCAATGTATAAATGAAATATGTTTGGATTATGTTATACAAAACAACGAAGGAATCTTGCACAACACGCAACCCTGATTTGGCTTGCATTACACGCAATCGCGACCTTCCTCGATAGCGTGTGTTGTACGCAATACCGGGTTTTACTAAACAATGATATATTATTATAATAATATTATGAACTATCCATTATGAATAGTATTAAATAAATTTTTAATCTTATAACATTATTATTCGTCTTACACATTTTCTAAAACATGGTATAAGAAAAAAATAAATTTCTCGGGTAAAATAAGTATTTTTCAAAAAATACAGTTTTGCCGCCTTTTGATGGCGCACTCACATTAAATCTAGTTTTTGAAATGTTTATAATTTCAATTTGAAAAAATATAATTCTTCTTTGGAATCATGAAATAAAAATTTACTTTGGATATATTTTTCATATTATTATGGTAACATTCATATTTTGATGAATAGTGAAAACACGCTATATTTTAATTAAAAACAACTTTTTTTATTGCAATAAATTATATGGTTAAATTATAATATTGAATTGTTTTAAAGTATAAATAGAATATATTTTTACCATTTAATATAATGTATGTCATTAGCATTGATTCTACCTTGAATTCGTAGGATAAATCAAATCAATCTTTTGCAATGTTTTAAAGAAAACCCCGTTTTCTTTCGACAACGGGATTAATTTTAATTTAATTTCTGCAACTTTTTTGTTTTGAATTTGGAAAAATGGATTCCATATTTGGAATCAGTGGATCCATATTATGTTAATAAGCTGCTTTTTATTTTTGGGAATTATGAATAGTAACTACGGTAAATTTTATTTTTCATAGTTAAAGGTAAATCGGGTAATTAAGGGTAAATATAATTTTATAAAATTACCCTAACACATGTCAAAATCCTATTGGATGACTAAAAGTCAACCCATATCATCTAAGGGTCTTATTAGATTAATTTAATGGACTTTTTCCATGAAAATAATTTAATTATTATTAAAACCAAAGAATGTGACAACATGTTACTTTCTTAAATCTTATAAGTATAATAATTTTAATTTAGTGATAAACTTCATGGAACTTCGAAAATGAATAGTCTCCAGAAATCTAATACAATTATCTACATCATAGGAATTTATTTCGAATTTTTATGGATTAAATAATTATCATTTATTAAGACACAAAGATGATGCAGTAATTGTCTTATTAATGAAATATTGACATAATTGAAGTTATAAATAACCAAATAAATTTAATTTAAGACTTTTTATGGATTAAAATAAAATTATAGGTTAATATTAAATGTTATTTTTTATTTAATTAACTTTTTTAGAACTAATAATTCTGTTATGATTTTCACAAAAATCATTTACAAAATAGTGTCAAAATTTACATAAAATAGTTTTTAAAACAAATATTATATTATTAATTGTTATTTTATTCCTAAAAAACTATGGTTCAGAAAAATGACTTATATAAGGTTATATATATTAATAATAAACAACTTGGGGTTCGTTTGGCTTGTTATAGTAAGTTTATTAACCTTATAGTATAAGAACACAAGAAGACACGGTAAAAGTAAAATTATTTAACTTAATGTTAAATCTAAATGGTAAGGTTAAAATAGGAACCTAAACTTGTCTAAACTCTATTGTATGAGAGGAGTGCGACCCATCCCCACCGTAGCATCTAAATAAATCAATTTGGAGCTATTTAAAACCAAATTTGGCTGTATAATAAAATTATATTTTTAGTTATTCCAAAGGTGCCCCTCTCCTCCCTTATAAAAGGGCAACTCCTCCCTCTCTTCCTCACACCACTTTGAGCCGTCAAGCTCGGCCAACCCCTGCAAATTTAATCTCTACACTTCCCTGTAGACAAAATAGAGGTCCTGGTCTTCTTAAAAGACCAATTTTAGTGCCCTAATAGGAGGTCTCAAAGAAGCGCTTCAAAGAAGAGGTAATGCCTGTTACCGATTCTTTCAACTTTATTTCTTCTTCCATTTATTCTTCTTAGGTTGTTTCATTATAAAATAATAAAATAAGTATCACTCATATACTGATATGTTATTATAAGTATGAAACAACCCTATTTTACCATCTATCCATCCTACAGAAAATGAAATCACCGGGCGTGCGTACGTACGGAATACCGTCTCCACGCCATGGTGAAATCTATTTTCCACCACCACCTTACATGGATGGGTATAATGGTGTAAATAATAACTATATATGATTATTTTAATGTTATATTGTTTCTTAAATAGTATACATACACTCCAATACAGACCCACGATAATGAGAACGATATCATCGCTCGTGCGTATGTACGGACTACCGTCTCCACGACGCGATGAGATTCATTCTCCACGTTAACCATTCATGAATAATTATAATGTATATAAGTAATCATGAAATATATGAAATAATAATGATACTGGAATTATGTATATATATATTTATGTCATCTACTTAATTCCATTCAACTCAATAAGGAAACGAAAAAAGCGTTCATGCGTACGTACGGCCTACCGTCTCCATGAATGGTGTATTTCTTTCCATTTACTGATTTATTATATATATGTATATTCTGAATACATATTATACATAAATCATGTTTTATATTCTGGAATTATGTAATCATGATCTACGTAATCATATGAATAATTACAAGTCAAAACACGGATGACAAATGAAACAATTTTACCCAAAATGCTCTTTAACATGGAATTTACAAAAGAACGGGTAATATAATGTCATAAGTGAAGAATATATGATATCATAACAACGAGTATGATTCAAGAATAAGTCAATGAAAATATTTAAATCATTATACCGGAGTTTCGGACACTTACAAAGCAAATCGGATCTAAGGTAAGGGAAATATCATAATCTCATTTTTATCCCAGATTGTTTATACTTTGGTATTTACTGGGGTGTATTTTATCATCCACATACAAGTTTCCTCAATATGTAATATTGATTCCATCCACCTAAAATTGTTTAAATCAAATTTTACCATTCAATGAGTTTTTAGTAAAAGATATGAAAGGAATCTATTTTTCGTTTTTCGTATGAGGTACTTTGTTACTTTTCCGAAAAATGTACGAGAAGAATATTTTTTTTAACTTATACGGCATGAATGGATTTTTAAAACATTATTTCCAAGAATCTTACTTTAATAGTTTTCAAGTTTATTTTTAATCAACTTCTTTTAGTTTAAAATTGTATGACATGTTAAGAAAGGAAAAATGTTTTTGAAGTAGAAAGGATATTTTCCTCAAGAATGGAGTTCAAGTGTTTTATCAAAATTATTTTCCAACTAAGATAATAAAGGGTTATGTTTATATCCCTATTATTAATTTGATTTGATTATGTTGTGATGGAATTATATTTATGAATTTCTTTATCTTATATGAATTGTTTTATGATGTCACGATGTTTATGATTCCCATTTTTATTATATGGGTTATTAAATGTTGCATGATTTATGATTTTGTGGAACACATAATAATGGTATAATTATGTTATGGGTGGGACCTATATCTCCCTCCAATGCATTGGGTAAAGATTTTATATCTCATGAGATAGACATGGCTGGAACGGCAGGTTAAACCGGTTCAGTGAAACAGGACTGAAACGAGGAGTGAACTCAATTCAAAAATGGACTTTGTCCTCTAAGATAGTCTTGGCAATGCCACAACGTTTCATGTTTTAAGTTATGATTATTGTGATTACATTTCACTACTATGATTTATCCCATGTTATGATATTATGATCTCTTTTGCGGGTTAAGATTTCCAACATGTTATGTTCTTATTAATATGATGTGATTGATATTTCTTTTTTTTAACCTTACTGAGCATTTGAGATCATCATTTTATGTTTTCTTTTCCCCAGGATATAAAGAATGGTTTTAGGTATTAAAAAAATGAAGATTTTTGTGGGAGATGTTGAAGATCTTTCACCATGATTAGAAAATTATATTCCAAGTTTTCAAAGACACTAAACTATTATGGTCCCTGTGTGTGTATTTTTGTTATGTACTAAGTATTCCGCAAAAGTAATGTAATTTCACTGTACGTTATGCTTAGGGTCTCTATAGTTGGTATCAGAGGAAATTTTTAGTCAACCTTTGGAAACTAGGATGCGAAAACTTTAGTGAGATCCCTAGAGATATTTATATGGTATGTCTAGGGCTGTCCCTAAGGTTAAGTATAAGTATAGGTTATAGTACTAGAATTATGGTAACCCAAGATGTTATATATTGAAGGTACTCCCCCTTTATTATATTGTTTTCCCTATCGTGATTTTTGCCTCTCACACTATTCTTTTTGGGTTTTAGATGATGGATGGAACCCGAAGGAACCGTGTTAATCAATGTAATGGACAATGCAATGATTGTCCTCCTGAACAAACAAATGTTATGGGAGATGGAGTGAAAAATCTTATTGCTATACTTACACAAGCTATGAATCATTCTGGACTTCCAAATGAGCAGAGAAGGGAACAACATTCTATTGAGTCCTTCATGAGGCAACGTCCACCTTCTTTCAGTGGGTCTTCTGATCCACTTGTTGTTGAATAATGGATCGGTACCACTAAAAAGATATTTTCAGTTCTTCAATGTTATGAACATGATAAATTCATCTTAGCAGTATATCGTTTGGAAGGTGAAGCTGATCAATAATGGAATCTTATAAAGAATACGAGGCAATGAGATGAAATTGAGTCCATGGAATGGGATGAGTTCACGAACTTATTTTTCAATAAGTACTTCCCTCGTATTTTTCGAACAAATATGGAGAAGGGGTTTCTTGAACTAAAGAAAAAGGATGATGAATCTGTTGGTATATACGAAGAGAATTTTACAAGGCTTTCGAGGTATGAATCTGGATTTATCATTCAACCTGAAAGTAAAGTTGATCGATTCTTCAGTGGCTTAAAACCAAATCTTTGAAGGGAATTAGCTATAAGAGACTTCAGTAGCTATAAAGAAATTGTATGTTGTGCTATCAAGGTAGAAATGGAAGTTGGTGTTACTTATCCATCTCATAGTTTTGACAAGAAACGAAAGATGGAGTTAAAGGAGAAATCTCAGAATAATGGTGAAAAGAAGCTGAATGTTTCCATATGCTGAAAGTGTGGAAAAAATCATGGTGGAGATTGTCTTAAAGGGAAAAGTAAATGTTTCAAATGTGGAAAGGAATGACATCGGGCATTTGAATGCCGCAATGATGGGAAGAAGATGCCTAATGATGCAAACAAATGAAGGGATACACAGAATGAACCTACTACACTTCAATGCTTCAAGTGCAAGGAAATGGGGCATTATGCTAATAAATGCCCAATATCCAAGGGTGAGTGATGATCGACATGAGAAACCACATAAGGCAAAGGAAAAAGGGAAGTCACATGCGATCACCATTGGCGATGTTGAATATGACAACGATGTGGTGGAATGATTAAGTGTTTATGTAATGTGATTCCAGAATAATGTTGTATATAGTATCATGGAATATTGGAATATTTATGTATTGGTCTATTGTGGTGTTCAATAATTTTATGGCATCAGTAACCATGAAAAGTGATTGAAATATTTTTTGGAAAGAAGATGATATGCACATAATGAAGGGATAAATAGAATATAATAGGTTTGATAGTATTCAGGAGCTCATGATTGATATACGGACTAAGTGATATCATGGTTTGAGTATGTAGAATTTTGAGGATTTTGGTATGTGGAAAGTGTTAACTTTTAACTGCATTCATGTTTTCACTAAGGTTCAATGGGTATTCATTCATCAAGAGAATACATGATTAAGGTATTCACATGTTTGTAATTTGACCAACATGATATATCTTATGATATATGGGGGATAAATGATGGTATTCACGTGATCATTTGATTTAAACTATGAGCTTGGACCGAAGTATTTTAGATAAGCCTAATGATTGTAATGGATTGTGTTGGACATAAGATAGTATTGTTTAAAGATAAAACATTTTTTTGATATTGTTGATGGGATGTTATAGTAATATAGCTTTAGAAAAAGGACAACCTGTAGGATGAGCAACAACTCATCACGTCGATCAAGGCTGTGGGAATCCAACCCACAACTGAAGTGCGACTAGCCTTTATCGCCTACCACTGGCCTACAGGAAGTCCTTATTTAGTAGAAACTAGTTTAATTATATTAAGAATTATAATATAAGAAGTATAAGTCCATTTTAGGAACCATATATGATTAATCTCAATATAGATGAACTTACGTATTTTTTTGATAACTTTTCTAACATTTTTTTTGAGACAGATGGAATGACCCCTCATTCTATCACATGATCTTCTAACACATCACGAATGAAAAATTCAACTTCATTTCTTTAACATATGAAGTGGAAATTGTCCAAAGAACGACTAACGGTGAGACTATACCAAAATAACAAAAGTATTTCTTCTAATTCAAATTTCATCAACATTAGGGAAATGATCTTGAAAACCAAAAATGATGTCCTAGTTCCATTATATCCGATGAATCAGATGGTACCTTAGATCATCACAAATCAATAGCTTTGTGATTGTTGGCTTTTTCATAGCCATGTTCTCTAACACTCTCCATCAGAACTTGATGGTTAGATTTTTCCTCCATATACATATTTTCACCTATGTTCTCCTACGTGGAAACCTAGTGATGAGTTAATTTTGGTAACCATTACATTTCATACTTTAGTTTTTTAAAGACATGTTTTGGTATTCCTTTTTACGATGTGGGTTTCTATTAATCAAACTTTCGAGTAGTAAACCATTTATAACCCCGACGAATTTCGAGAGCGAAATTCATTTTAAGGTGGGTTGATTGTAACACCCTGAGATTTTATGAAAAATATTCTTTTAATTTCATTAATGTATTGTGTTATATGCTACACCAAGATTACATTGCGCTATATGCAACACTGTATTAGCTTGCAGTATGCGCACCACTATTCTTGGATCGTGTTAAATACAATTTTGATAATAGTAATTCTACGCAACATTGAGTGTATATATATATATATTCAATGTATAAATGAAATATGGTTGGAATATGTTATACGAAACAAGTAAGGATTCTTTCACAACATGCAACCCTGACTTGGCTAGCATTACACGCAATCGCGACCTTCCTCGATAGCGTGTGTTGTACGCAATAACGGGTTTTACTAAACAATGATATATTATTATAATATTATTATGAACTAGCCGTTATGAATAGAATTAACTAAATTTTGAATCTTATAAAATTATTATTCATCTTACACATTTTCTAAAACATGTTATAAGAAAAAAATATGTTTTTCGGGTAAAATAAGTATTTTTCAAAAAATGCAGTTTTGCCGCCTTTTGATGGTGCACCCACATTAAATCTAGTTTTTGACATGTTTATAAGTTCAATTTGAAAAAATAAAATTCTTCTTTGGAATCATGAAATAAAAATTTACTTTGGATGAAATTTTCATATTATTCTGGTAACTTTCATATTTTGATGAATAGTTAAAACCCGCTATATTTTAATTAAAAACAACTTTTTTCATTGCAATAATTTATATGGTTAAATTATAATATTGAATCATTTTAAAGTATAAATAGAATATATTTTTATCATTTAATATAATGTATGTCATTAGCATTGATTCTACCTTGAATTCGTAGGATAAATCAATTCAATCTTTTGCAATGTTTTAAAGAAAAACTCATTTTCATTCGACAACGGGATTAATTTTAATTTAAATTCTGCACCTTTTTTGTATTGAATTTGGAAAAATGGATTCCATATTTGGAATCAGTGGATCCAAATTATGTTAATAAGCTACATTTTATTTTTGAAAATTATGAATAGTAACTACGGTAAATTTTATTTACCATAGTTAAAGGTAAATCGGGTAATTAAGGGTAAATATAATATTATAAAATTACCCTAACACATGTCAAAATCCTATTTGATGACTAAAAGTCGACCCATATCACATAAGGGTCGGATTATATTAATTTAATGGACTTTTTTCAATGGAAATAATTCAATTATTATTATAATCAAAGAATGTGACAACATGTCACTTTCTTAAATCTCATAAGTATAGTAATTTTAATTTAGTGATAGACTTCATGGAACTTCAAAAATGAATCGTCTCTAGAAAGATAATACAATTATCTACATCATAGGAATTTATTTAGAATTTTTAGGGATTAAATAAGTATCATTTATTATGACACAAAGATGATGCAGTAATTGTCTTATTAATGAAATATTGACATAATTGAAGTTATAAATACCTAAATAAATGTAATTTAAGACTTTTTATGAATTAAAATTATTTTATAGGTCAATATTACATGTTAGTGTTGATTTAATTAACTTTTTTCGAACTAATAATTTTGTTAATATTTTCACAAAAATCAATTACTAAATAGTGTCAAAATTGACATAAAATAGTTTTTAAAACAAATATTATATTATTAATTGTTATTTTATTCCTAAAAAACTAAGTTTCTGAAAAATGACTTATATAAGGTTATATATATTAATAATAAACAACTTCGGGTTTTTTTGGCTTGTTATAGTAAGTTTATTAACCTTATAGTATAAGAACACAAGAAGACACGGTAAAAGTAAAATTATTTAACTTAATGTTAAATATAAATGATAAGGTTAAAATAGGAACCTAAACTTGTATAAATTCTATTGGATGAGAGGATTTAGACCAATCCCCACCTTAGCTTCTAAATAAATCAATTTGTATCTATTTAAAACCTAATTTGGCTTTATAATAAAATAATATGTTTAGTTATTCCAAAGGTGCCCCTCTCCTCCCTTATAAAAGGGCACCTCCTCCATCTCTTCCTCACACCACTTTGAGCCTTAAAGCTCGGCCAACCCCTACCAATTACGTCTCTCCACTTCACTAGAGACATCCTAGAGGTCCTGGTCTTCATCAAAGACCAATTTAATGCCCTTAAAGGAGGTCTCAAAGAAGCGCTTCAAAGAAGAGGTATTGCCCGTTACCGATTCTTTCAACTTTATTTCTTCTTCCACGTATTATTTTTAGGTTGTTTCATTATTAAGTAATAACATAGGTATCAGTTGTATAATTATATGTTATTATAAGTATGAAACAACCCAATTTCACCATCTATCCATCCTACGGAAAACAAAATCACCGCGCGTGCATACGTACGGAATACCGTCTCCATGCCGTGGTGAAATCTATTTTCCACCACCACCTTACTTGGATGGGTATAATGGGGTAAATAATAACTATATATGATTATGTTAAAGTGATATTGATTCCTAAATAGTATACATACACTCCAATACGGTCCCATGATCATGAGAACGATATCATCGCTTGTGCGTACGTACGGACTACCGTCTCCACGACGCGATGAGATTCATTCTCCACGTTAACCATTCATGAATGATTATAAAGTATATAAGTAATCATGAAATATATGACATAATTATGATACTAGAATTATGTATATATATATATGTATGTCATCTACTTAATTCCATTCAACTCAATAAGGAAACGAAAACAACGTTCATGATTACGTACGACCTACTGTCTCAATGAAAGTTGTATTTCATTCCATTTACTAATTTATTATATATATGTATATTATGAATATATATTATATATAAATCATGTTTTATATTATGCAATTAAGTAATAATGATCTATGTAATCATATTAATAATTACAAGTCAAAACACGGACGACAAATGAAACAATTTTACCCAAATCACTTTTTAACATGGAATTTACAAAAGAACGTGTAATATAAAGTCATAAGTGAACCATATATGATATCATAACAATGAGTATGATTCTGGAATAAGTCAATGACATTATCCAAATCATTATACAGGAGGTTTGGAAGCTTACGAAGCAAATCAGACCTAAGGTAAGGGAAATATCACAATCTCATTTTTATCCGAGATTGTTTATACTTTGGTATTTACTGGGGTGTATTTTATCATCCAAATCTATGTTTCCTCAATATGTAATATTGTTTCCATCCAAATGAAATTGTTTAAATCCAATTTTACCATTCTGTGAGTTTTTAGTAAAAGATATGAAAGGAATCTTTTTTTCATTTTTCGTACGAGGTACTTTTTGATTTTTCCAACAAATGTACGAGAAGAATATTTTTTTAACATATACGGCATGAATGGATTTTTAAAACATTATTTCCAAGAATCTTCCTTTATAATTTTTAATGTTTATTTTTAATCAACTTCTTTTAGTTTAAAATTGTATGACATGTTAAGAAAGGAAAATTGTTTTTGAAGTAGAAAGGATATTTTCCTCAAGAATGGAGTTTAAGTGTTTTATCCAAATTATTTTCCATCTAAGATAATAAAGGGTTCTGTTTCTATCCCAATTATTACTTTGATTTGATTATGTTGTGATGAAATTATATTTGTGAATTCCTTTATCTTATATGAATTGTTTTATGATGTCACGGTGTTTAAGAATCCCATTTTTATTATATGTGTTATGCAATGATGTATGATTTATGATTTTGTGGCACACATAAGAATGGTATAATTATGAGATTGGTGGGACATATATCTCCCTCCAATGCATTGGGTAAATATTTTATATCTCATGAGATAGACATAGGAGGAACGACATGTTAAACCGGTTCAGCGAAACAGGACTGAAACGAGGAGTGAACTCGGTTCAGAAATGGACTTTGTCCTCTAAGATAGTCTTGGAAATGAGTCATGACTAACAACAAATTATTCTCTATGATTATGTGTGTATGACACAATGTTTCATGTTTTATGTTATTATTATTGGGATTATATTTCACTACTATGATTTATCCCATGTTATGATATTATGATCTCTTTTGCAGGTTATGATTTCCAAAATGTTATGTTCTTATGAATATGATGTGATTGATATTTCTTTTGTTTACCCTTACTGAGTATTTGAGCTCACCCTTTTATGTTTTCTATTCCCCAGGATATAAAGAAAGGTTTTAGGTATATAAAAAAGGAAGATATTTATGGGAGATGTTGAAGATATTTCACCATGATTAGAAGATTATATTCCATCTTTCCAAAGACACTAAACTATTACGGTCCTTGTGTGTGTGTTTTTGTTATCGACTAAGTATTCAGAAAAAGTAATGTAATGTCAATGTACTTTAAGCTTAATGTCTCTACAATTGGGACATAATACAAAGTTCACTATCATTCCATTGTGGACTACTATCGCTAAAAGTTTTATTTACATCACCAGAAAGCAACTATTATCTTTTGAAATGTGAGTGGGATGTCAAGATAGGGAGAGCTAGACCGAATAATCATGCGCTAGGTGGAGTGAACACCCAGATCGCTAATCATTTAATGGAGGATCAGGATTTTCATCAAACTGATTTATCTCTAATTGTTTATCATTTTAGTTGTGTATTTCCCTATGAATTTTCTAGCATACCTCCTAAGATAGTGGTAGAGTTTACGATTTTTCTTGTTCCAGGAGTAGCTCCAATGTTTGTTACTCATTACTGGATGACACCTACTGAGCTTTAAGATCTCAAGTAGTAGATAGAGGACCTAGAGGGCAATGTTATTTTATGGACTAGTACATATTCTTATGGTTCATCCATGCTTTTCCCAAATAAGAGGGATGGAACGATTCATTTATGTGTAAATTACAGAAGGTTGAACCAACTTATGATCCTGAATTTGTATCATCTTCTTTAATAGATGACCACTATAACCAGGTCCTACAATCAAATGTGTTCTCTAAGATCACCCTAAGATTGGGTTATCATCAAGAGTGAGTCAGACAATTAGACATACCTCATATAGATATTTGTATCATGTTTGATCTGTATGTGTATCTTGTTATTCTAGTTCTAATTACGAACTCTCCTTCCATTTTCATGGCTTTTATGAATTGGGGTTTCAACCTATAATTGGACTATTTTGTCATGGTCTTTATGAAGGACATCTTGGTGTATTGTCACACTAGTAATGACAATGAACAAAATCATGATATCATTCTGAGTACACTGGTAGAGAATCATCATTATACCAAGCTCGCTAAATATGACTTCTGGATTGACAACGTCCACTACATGGGTTATATAATATCAGAGTCACGTGTTTTTCTAGACCTTGAAAAGGTTAGTGATGTTGTTTCCAAGGATCATACCAAAAACATGTTTGTTATCAATAGTTTCTTAGGTATTTCATGAAATTACAGGATGTTCATACAAGACCACTCATGTCTTTATTCTCCTCTTACTGTACTTACAAATATGTGTGTAATGGTCTTCTGTTCCGAAGCATGCGAGAAAGCCTTTCCAGAACCGAAAGGGAGGCTTGTCTCAGCATTCATTATGATTATTCTAGAACTAGTTAAGGGTTATATCGTCTTTTGTGATGAATCATGCATTTTCCTAGGATCAGTGTTGATGTACAAAGATGAAGTCCTTGCATATGGATCACAATTATTGAGGCCTCATGAGAAAATTTTCTTTGCCGAAGACCCCGAGATTGCTATAGTTTTCCATGACTTACGTTGCTGGAGACATTATATATTTGGTGATCACAATGTGGTTTATACAAATCTCAAGTTCGTCAAGTATTCCTTTCTCATTGTGAATTGAACAACAGACTACGAAGATGGAAAAAATATCTACAATCCTTCGATATTGAGCTTGCTTATATGCCTGGAAAGAACAATGTGGTTACTGATGCAGTGCGTCAATAAAATAAAATGTAGGTCTTACATGAAGCTAGTGATGAATTGATGTTATTGGGCCTATTTTTTGAACATCATATGGCGTTTCATGACAGTCATGATCTATCTTACAACTCAAACATAAAAATTACCTCTTCCCTCTTTGAGATGGCGAAGAGTATGTATTTTTCATATCCCATAGGGTTTTTTCTCAATGAATGTATATCAAGAGATAACCCACATTTGGATTGGTATTTGGATAGAGACGACATCCTAAGTCTAAGTGGATGTATCTGGGTTCGAGCAGGTATGAGAGTGGAGTTGATAACATATTCCCATTATTCATAGTGGGAAGTTCATCCAGACATCATTATGAATTATCAAGATATGTGACAATAAATATTGTTCGCATGTAATGAAACATCAGATTGTAGGCTTCATCATTATGTGTTCCACTAGTCCATGGGTGAAAGTAGAGTACCAGAGACCTGCAGGCTTGTTATAGCTTCTTCTAGGCTCAGAATGGAAATGGGAAGATGTTTCTATGGATTTTTTAATCGTATTACATAGGTCATTGTGGGGGAGTGAAGCTATCTGGGTATTCATTGAATAAATAAAGAAATCATCACACTTCATTCCTAGTGAAGAGTCTTTATCAGTTGATGATATGGGAAGACTGTATGTCCGTGAGATTATACAACTACACGAGGTTCCATGTACTTTTGTTTTCGATAGGTTTTCTCAGTCCACTTCACGGTTCTGGAAATGGCTTCCTAAATCTATGGGATCTCATGTGTATCTAAGCATAAATTTTCACTCTCAGACTGATGGATAATTGTAACATACTATAATGGTTCTATAGGATTAGATTCATGCATGTGTCCTTGATATTGGTGGATCTTAAGAGTAGAATATCCCTCTCATAAATTTCTCGTATAATAACAGTTTCCGAGTGATGATTCAGATGGCTCCTTTTGAGGTGTAATATTGTAGGCCATTCCGTTCACCCTCATGATGGATAGAGGCTAGTGAGGTAGCCTAACTAGGTAATTGTCTCATTCAAGGGACTTCATAATAGTTTTATCCAATCAAGAACCGTATTATTACTGTTTAGTCAAGACAAAAATCATTTGTCGCTCTCCATAAAAGACCTCTTGGGTTCAAGGCTGGTTATCACCATTTCCTTTGGGTATCACCCAGACCTGAGCATAAACATTTATGAATGTAGGGAAATAATTCACCTCATTACATCAGAACATTTGAAATACTAGATAGAGTCAGGCTAGTAGCCTATATTTTGCTTCTACATAAGAGGTAACATGCCATGCATGTCATTGTTCATTTCTCAAAACATTTACAATATCATTCTTACCTTTCTCATTCCTTTGATCTCAAGGGAGTTGAGTTAGATACTGATGTTACCATTATTAAGTATCTAGTGCAAACTGTTGACTACATCATGAAGGCTCTCTAAGGAAAATATTTCATTTTCATGGGGGTGTTATGGTAGCCTTCCTTAGTACAAGATGAGACTTGGGAGAGGGAAGCTGATGCACATAGCCTGTGGGATGAGTTGTTCTTAGTTAGTGTTTATTTTCCATTGTAAGGAGAACTCTGGGGTGAGTTTATTTAAGGATGGAAGATTGTACGGACCTGGTTTTTCACTCAGTTATGGAACCTTAAATTTACTATCTATATATTTACTTTGGACCTAAAATGGATTCCTAATGTGTTAGTAGAAGCTCCGAGGGAGTATGGGGATTATTCATAGCCTAAAACCCATATTTTTTGGGGAAAATGGATTAGATCATAGTTCAGAGAAAACTATTCCAAATTACTCATGGTTTTCCTAACCATGTAGACTGTGTTTTTTCAGATAGAAGCACATTTCACAGTTAGCGCACAGCCGTGCATCCGAACAGTGTGAACACCCTTTTTCCCTAGGTACACGGGAATGGGGTTTACTTTTCCTTTTTATTTCATTCGTTTTGATACATTATACCAATAATGGAATATTCTTCCCAAAAACACAGCCTATGCCCTTGCTACTAGTCATTGGCCTCTGGTATATTTTGAGACACGCTTGAGTCCATATGACCTAGTGGTCTCGGGGCATCTGTTAAGTGGCATATGGGTCTGGGTAGTCATTGTATATTTTATGTAAAAAATTAATTTATTTTATTCTTTTAAAATATAATTTTATTATTCTATAATTCTTTTCTAAAGTCATACATTTTTATTCATTCTTCTCATATATCATTGTCATGAAATATTTATATTGTATTTAAAGGATACATACAAAAATTTAATATTTGAATATGAATATCCAAATGATTTAATTCCTTATACCATTAGGAATCATTATGATTTACCCTTTGGTTATTCCTTGAATCAAAATTATGAAACCCAATTCTTTATTATGGGTTTGATCATAATTATTATTTAGGTATGGTTTAGTTCCCCCAATTCGAATGAATTTTATACTTTTTCATTTTTGTGATTGGTGGTCATGGAATTATATTACCATCAGATTCATTGGAAATTTTTTTAAATCTCATGTTACTTAATGTATGGGATTATGGAGTGAAAATATTCCGCTTTTGGACGTTTTCCACATTGTGATGATGATCCTGGGAGTGACCGTTGAAATTATTTAATTATATAGGGTTTTATATTATTTTAACATGTTTAAGATATTTTGATGTCCTTTTATAACACAATGTATTCGTGAATATGATCATCTTTTATATGATATCATGCTATGACTCTTGACTACCATGCTATGTTTTATCTCCATCATTCGTCCATTACAATGATTTCCCACTCAATATTTTTAGTATTTATAGTCCCTATGGTATCCTATATAGTTTATTAAAATAATTGATTACGAGGATCAATAAGTAGTGTTTTAAATGATGAGGATTTATTTTTGTTTATAATGATGAATTTTTTATATATAGTCTTCTAATGACTTAAGAAATATAGATTCTCAGTTTTTAACTGTTAAAAAATTATATTAAAGCTTTTGAAAAAAATATGTGTGGGTATCTATATTTCGTATAAAAAGTATTTATTATAATTATTGGATATAATGAGGTAGAACCATTGTAAAACCCTTGGGATAATTCTACAGGATAATACGTTGAATATAAAAATTCCCTCAATTTTTTAAAAAGTGATGAATATGTAAATTTTTAATAAATGCATCCCTATCAAAAAACTAGAATGTTTATGATGTTGTCTAATTTATAAACATAGAATTAATCAACATAGAAGTGTTTTTTATAAATTGAATTTAGCACAACTAAAATTCCTAATGAGTGGGATTAATATTTCAAATCAAGATAGATAATTTCATTGAAAATTCATTGGTTAATTTACATTCTATTAGAAAACCATTGTGAAGGATGTTATTTTTTTATAAATGTATTATATTTTGTAACATAATTAGAAAATTACCTTTTATTATTCTGATTAATGATTAGAGAATTAAATGAATAATTCTACACCTCATGTATAAGATACTTCTTGAAATTTATGGTTTAGTATTATGTATTTTTTAATTATAGTATTCCCATCCCTAACTATACATTATTTTTAGAAATGGAAATAATTATGATGAATCATGATAATTTCATATGAAATGGTAAATGTGACAACTAAAATTATGAAATCCCTAACATGATTGCACCATGATAAATGAACCCAATTAGAGCACAAAAAAGTACTCAAATTTTCAATAATAATATGTATTACATGAAACAACCATAAAATGAGAAAGTTTTAGTTGAGTCTTATATGCAATAATGACTTCCATGTTTTATGAAGAACCTAATCGAATAATTTCTAAATAATTTATTATCTCAATTGATAATATATTCTGATTTCATTAATTATCTTCTATAGAAAAATTCATATTAGTTGTTTACCACCTTTATAGAGAAGTTGATCAGTGTTATATTCTATTGAATAATAATGATCACATATATGATATAGAATGCATGGAGTGGTATTGATTTGAGAGGTTATTTATCAATAATCATTTCTCATGAACTCTTCATTATAAAATAGTGAGAGTTTCTTTCAGTCAAAAATGTAAGATGAATATTTTAGATAGAATTTTATGAAAGTCATAAGTGATTCATGATATTCCTAAATTATTAACATTTTCACCAAATGTAATGTCAAAATATTTTTATTTATTTAATGGAATTTATAAAAAAATTAATTTCGTAAAATGAAAACTATGAAAAATTACTGAAATATTCTATAAAATATTATATTTAAATGGGTTATTTTTAAGGGGCATGTGGTAGTAGATTTGAGATGAAGAAAAAATATTTTAACACTTTGGGATCACAAGATAAAATTCATGGTTGTATTAAAATCAAATATACAATGTGTTTAATATGTTTAATGAAGTATAATAAAAGCATACTTAATGGGGTCCAGAAATGAATCATGTGTTGAAATGAGGTACATGAATCAATCTATTATATAATAACTATGAATAAGATCACAAATTTCATTTAATTTTAAAATAACAAGATCAATATTAATCATTTTTTATAATTATTCAATTATATGGAATAAGGAAACAATGAAAAATATTACAATAATCGAAGGGTTATTAATGGTATCCAATTAAAAACACCATAATGTCTAATTAATCAATGGAATGAATATGATATTACTACAACCTAGGTGAATCAAATAAAATATATTGTGATAGGTATGTATGTTATTCATTCATATATATATATAATATAACATTTTATTTAGGTAATATAATCTCTTTCGCAAAATCTAGATTTAATAGAACTATTCACACACAATTGAAATTGATGGGGTTATTTTATCGATGAAAACATCAAATGGAGTTATTGTTGTATTATAAGTACATCACACTTAACTATTTTCTATTGGTTGGATTAATCTTCTATAAAACCATACCACTATCCCATTAGTGTAATTTTATGAAATTCAGTGAATAGGTTTTTTGTCTTTATATAGGTCTCATATCTTCTTTCCTGAGAAGGGTGTCACCAAATATATCCCTTCATACCCTCTGATTATATTCATGTGTAAGAAGGTGGGTGAATATATTTTAGATTATTCTTTAGAATAATGGATATTATTTTCTTATTACAAGGTCTATCTATCTCAAATTATACAATCTAGAAGATGAACTCCCTTGGGTACATTCTAATTGTATGTGAATATTATAATTATTCACAAAATAATTGAATGTGCACCACCAAATTGTGTTATTGAGTTATAAATTGAAATTTTACCTAGAAATTTTCCATTATCTCATACTCCATATAAAATATTTGCATTGAACCATATGAATATAATAATTAATTAAAAGAACATTAGTTCATGGAATTCATATACCCGAGTACTTCACTATGGTTTTCACTGGTCTGAATTGACAAGAACATAGATTCCACTCTGTGTCTGTGTATCAATTAACATTACCAATAAGATTTTCGTGATAATGAATAAGAATCTTATTTTATATATTGATTATCTTTTATCAATTATATAGATATCAATTCTTCTCTTAAGTGAACAATAGTTCAATATAGTATCTATTGATAGAGAATAAGGAGGATGTTCACATGATTGCCTCATATATATGGTATGAATTCTATTAGTACATTTTCATGCAATTTGGGCGTGTTAATTCTCTAGTGATCATTACAGACTTAATGAATATAATATTTATGACGTACTTAGTAATTTTTTATATTATTTATAAATGATATTACTATATACAAAAATGAGGGGAATATAAAGGATGTACTAACGAAATTGGTAATGGATATATTTTATTAAAATAATAGTAAGTGATAGTTTTAGATAGAGAAATTATAATTAATTTGACATGTCAACATATGTAATTGTAAATCTATAGTCCCATAAATTAAAAAGGTGGTTGAGGATTAGAAAAGAGTATCATATTTTATTTCAGTTTCAATGTTTCCATTTTTATATGGTTAGTGTCTCTGATTCATGACTAACATATCATGATTATCAAACACAATATCCATGATTACACATAATGGAGTAATGTATGACAAGATATAAGAGTGTTAAAATACTTTCATTGAGGAGGAGGAGAGGTTATAAAAAAGCATATACTATCTATACCAACAATGAGGTAAGTAATTGTAATAAGAACTTATTCATCAATAAATGATTGGGTTGTACACTCCTATATAATAATAATGTGATGTCATGTGTCTCATCACAGTTAAAGGTGCATGAGAAAAATTATCTGACTCGTGAGTTGGATTGGGATATTGAAATATTGACATTGAAATTATTTTTATGAAATACATATATAATGATCAGTGGGATAGATATGTATATACACCAAAATAGACTAGAATATATATTTACTAAAAATGGGTTTAACATTATTCAATGAAGATATATATAGATGGCCAAGAATTGTGATTTTTCAATACACTATCATCATAGGAAGGAAAATAAATTGTAAAATTCTCTTTGTAGAAAACTTCTAGTGTCCACTTATATGATGAGGATTTAGCATTATCAAATAATATTAGAAATTAAATCTATGTACATAGTAATTGTGAGTAAGGTAACATATTACTACAGTTCAGAAATGATATTTCATACATTATTTCATAAGAATATTAAGAATACAATAAGGGTTGATATGTAGACACACAAGAAAAATGGATGTCTTGCGAAAAAGGGAAAACATCTGAGTTTGGAATTAGTGATGAAAGGGTTGTCATATTGGGTAAATGATTTCTTATTCCATTTTATCTAATGAAAATGTTGGATTTACTAAATTATTCTCATTTATTATCATTCCCCATAAACATAGAAATGATGAAAATGTAGAGAGATATCTGAAAAATCTATTGGTGGGATGATATAGACAAGTAAATTGTATAATAGACATCAAATATCCTAGTGTTTCAAAATGTGATTTATTAGTGGAAAATTTATTAATGTATGATGCAACCATTTCCAAAACTTATCCTTAAAAGATAAAATATCACGTCAAATATTTTTTGGGGTTATTTTAAATAAAATGAAATTGAATAGTGATATATGGGAACAATGGACCATATTACAATTACATATCTCATAATTTATATTGAACAAGAATTCTCCATACATTATCATGTAATGATATACATTAGAGAGTTGGTGATACTTCATGGAACACATATAAAATTTTTATCTAATTGATATATGAGGTTCACATAAACGTACTGTAAGAGTCATCGATGTTCTAGAAAAAATAGATTACCTCTAGTACCGCCTATCACCCATAGTCTGATTAATAGTATAGATGAACTATCTAGACACTTATGTAAATGTCGAGAGCATTCATTTTAATATTCAAGGGAAAATGGGACCAATATATTCCATGCATCGAGTTCACATACATTAGTAGCACCCACTCAAGTACCCATGTTGACCCATTAATATTCCTAAGTAAAAATATGCATTACACTTATGTTTAGCGGTGAATTAGGTGAAATGATGTTTTCAGGACCTATGATAGTTGTTCAGATTGAAGACATGATCAATTCCAATCAATATCATATCAAAATATTGTAAAATTGATAGAAGAATTATTTTGATGACCATCGATGAAACCTAGAGTTTTAAGTTTGTGATAATATGTTCTTCCATATATATCCATAGAATATAGTCATGAGATTTCATAAGAATGCGAATTTATATTTGATATATATTAACCCCTTTGATATTTTTGATTTCATTCGAGTTATTTCGGATAAAATTTTTACACCCACCAATTATGTCTAGTGTATATGATATATTCCATGAATCCCTATTGAAGACGTCTATAACAGATCCATCACTTTAATTGAATTTCAAGGTAGTATAGTTGGAGAATAATATATCCTAAAAAGAAAAGTCAGTAAAAATATTTAACAAAAGAGATAAAGTAATAAATGACAAGACAAATATCCTCCTCAAATTACACTATGAATATAATATGTATGATGATTAAATGTGGTAATGTAATGAGACCATCAATAATAATTTTCACCCATTTTATCACATTAGTGTTTGAAAAAAAAATTCTAGGGTCAAATTTTATAAGGGGGATTATTTAAAAACTTGAGATATTAATTATTATTTCCCCCTTATAAGTATTTTTTTAGAATCTTGTTTTTCATGAAATTATTTTATATACCAAAAAATGAAAAAAGATTAATAAAATTACAATATTCAAGCTGACGGTTGTATACATTAATCAAGTGGGAAATGATAGTAGTGACTTCATTTTGAAATCTTATGCTTATAATAAATTTATAATTTTAATTTGAAAAAATTGACATCAATTTTTCATTTACTATATCAATATTAGCATCTGATTCTTTTTGGGATTTTTTATAAATGAATGATTTCTATTATATAGTAAAAATATTGATATTTCAAAAAAAATCAATTTTATAACAAAAGAATTAATTAAAAGTTTAATAAAATATTTTAAATATATAAAATATTTTTAATAAGCAAGATAATGATTAAAAAATGTTATATTTATTTTATAAAACACATGTTTTACATTATAAAAACTCAAGTAAAATGTCACTATAAAAACCTTTTTATGTCCTTATTATAAAAATAAACACTATCAAATTTATAAATTAAGTAAAAACACATTTCCTTTTTTAGTCAAAACTTCAACATTATATAACATGTAAACTTTTATTTTTAGGTATAAAATAATATTATTAATATTAGTGTTAATCATCATAAAAATGATAAATCTATTTTTTGATGTTTTTATTAATATCATGTTCCTTTTATTAAATCAATAAAATAGTTTACATTAAATTATGACGGTAATTTTGTGTTTAATCCAATATATTATTATATTTAGAATCATTTAAATGGTAATGAATTTAAAAAAGATCAATGGACACATAATGATTAAAAGTCAATTTTTTGAAGATACTATTCCATTACATAATAAATAGTCTAATTTAGAAGTTTATTTTATAATATTTATAAATTTAATTATATTAAAAATAAAATAAATAGCATTTTAAAGTATTAAAATATTGAAATTGTTTACCCTTTTTAAAATAATATACAAATTAATTTCATAATAAATTTTTTTCTAGGATACAAATAAAACTATAAAAATGTTAAAAAAACATGGAAAAGGTCTTAAACAAGCTTTAAACATATTTTAAAGTACTTTATGCAGATTTTATTAACAATATGTCACTAGAAACCAATTTATTTTGATATTCTATAGACATTGACCATGGAATATGGTAGAGATATCATATATGGTAAAATGGTATAGGGAGAAGTACCCTTTTCTCCAATTACAAAATGGGAACATTTCCATCCCTATGTGGTCACACATCCAGTTATTATTTCCCTTGATACTATATAAAAACTAAAACACATAGAAATATATTTTTTCATTCTTCATCCCATGGTCCATAGAATGGATATCAGGTCCTTCAAATTGAAGGATATCATAGTGAGAAGACCAAGTCTTCAATGAAATTATTACTTTCATCATAACATTTTCTAAATAATATTTTTGTTAAAAATATATTATATAATTAAGAAATGATGAAATTAGTCTAATTAGTATAATTATTTGATAATATATTAATTTAATTACCAGCTTTTCTTCTGCTCCATCATCATATAAAAATAAAATTATAATGAGTTCATTATGGGGATGACCGCCTCGACAAAGTGATGTCTTCTGTTATGAATCACCACTATTAATGGATCATTAAAAAAATTTAATGGATGAATAAAGATCATGTAAATTTTATAGCTAGGTTTCTAAAATTTCAATTTATCATTTACCTTTTGTCCATATCTTTTTGTAGAGAAGTAAAAATATTAATCATGCATACGAATGAATTATCACCTCCACCAGCAATGAGTTTCATTTGTCATCAAAACCCATCTTAGTTAGAGTTAAAAATATATTACATATATATATATATATTATGAATCTGTATATTTTTAAAATATTTTAAAATTCACTCTATAATGGTCAAAAAAATTAAGAAATTTTGAAAATATTATCAAACATCATCAAGTAACAGATGTATTCAATAAAACTATACTATAAATAAAAAACCATATGATAATAAATAACACATTTAATTTAAAATTTATGTTAGAAATGATTTTATTTATGTACTCATTAAACATAATTCAATTATACACGAAGATTATCAAGTGAAAAAATTGTAAATGGACCACATGTTAGGGATCATCCATACAACCTTTAGTAATTGACAACTGCACGTTATCTTATTTTTTATCTAATTTATGTCATTTTATTCTAATGAAAATATTATTTGTTTTATATATTTCCAATTAATTATACATATTTAAATATCCTCTTCTTTTTATTTTCTTAAATATGATTGTATATCCCTTTGAAATCCCCACATTTATGTAACACTGACATAAGGGAACTATTTAATTTCATGTAACAAGTAAAACATCACAATTGTAAATTTTTTTTAAAATAATTATGATCTTCTAAAAATCATCATTATTTTATAAAAATCACCATGAATTTTATTTTTGTTTTATAAAAATCAATATGATCGTCCCTTATATTAGAACATCATTTATTTATTTTATAAATATTCAACCAAGTGGTATGTTTTTATTCATTATTATAAAATATATTCATCCTAAAATATTCATATAAGAACATAAAAATAAATACAAAAATTTAATTATAAAATATGAATATAAAAAATATTTATTTCATTATTCTCTTGGGAATCATTATTATTATTTTTCCATTTATATGATTGGTCATACACGAATTATATAATCTAGATATTAGTTGGATCAACTTTTTAATATCATGAGTTGTTATTTTTGATTTAAAGTAGTGAACATAATCTATTAGGGGACATCATCTACATTATACTGATGGTATTGTGAGTAATCTATGACATATTTTTCTGATATCACACTTTTTTCCACATTTTTATGATCTTATTATGTATTCTCAATATGCAATGTTTAAATTCATATGATCATCCTCATTATGATATAATTTTATGATTGTTTTGAATGCTGATATGTTTTTTTACTATGTTCATTCTCTTACTAGACTATCTAGCTCACCCTATTCTTTATTTATTTCCCATAATATATCTTATGCAGTTTTATAATACCTCTGTGAGTTAAGATCACTATGTGGAGTTTTAGATACACATGGATTTCTATTTTTAATGTGATACCTTGTTTTCTAGTCTTCCCAAGACACTATGCCTATAGGTTATTGGATTATATTTATAGGAATATTATGTCATGTTTAATTAAATAACATGTTTTCAAGTATTTGTCCTTTATAATCATTATAAAATGATATTCTAGTTATTTATTTATATATGGATGAAAAAAACTTATTCAAAATTATAGATAAGAGTGTGAAGGATTACATAATCATAGATGAAAATCCTTAAACATTTTTAAAATGAATATTACTTGGCTTTCCAATAAATACATCATTGTCTAGATACTGGAACGGAGATAATGTTTTGTAATAGATTCGCCTTTGGGTACTCACTCTAAAAAGAGTTTTTTGAGCATTAGATCGATCATCAATCTGATTGATGGTGAGTGGGAATAATACTATACCCATATTTACAAACTCACAAAGGATATGAATTGATTAATTAATATTCTCTTTATAAAACATTATGAAGAATGTAGGAATTTTTATGGTACATGATTTGGATAGGGAACCTAAAGTGAAAACAATCATGGATAAGGTAGATTGAAACTCAATGACTTATAAGTTGTGGATTTCACATCATGAATAATTAACTTCTTCTGTGTTGATTGTTTATGAGTTAGATAACTATTCGTAAAAGTTTTACCATCCCTAAATTTCATTTATTTGAGGTTTTTCATAGGAGGAATAATTTTAAAAAAAAATGAGAAATTGGATATGTGATGGATTCCATAATGAAATTCCGAACATGATGAGAGAATGAGTTGAGGACCTTAGGGTATTACTTATATAACTAAATCAAATAATCAATAATAAGACAAATCTCATTAAATTCCATTTTAGATATAATCATTTAGTTGATTTTATTATGCATCATAAACATTTTTTTGAAGAAATATTTTTCCGGAGTAGATGATCTATTTACTAGCTCGATTGAGAAGATATTCCCTATCATGAAATAATCTATGATAGATAAATTCATACCAATTTTTTATCACCTTATTGGACAAGATGATTAGTGATGGACACATATGAAGAATAAGGAACCCATGGAATACATATAATCTATGGAGTGTGATGATTTGAAGATTTTATTTGTCCATAAATATTTTCACCATACACACTGAAATAAAATAGCGAGTATGTTGCTTCAATTTACGAAAATATAAGATGAATATATTTGATCATATGCGTTAAAATTCAAGAGTATTCTATTCTATAAATATAGTTTTATAATTATCAATAAAATTATATTCAAATAATTTTTTGTGGGATAAGATCGAGACTATGAATTAATTTTGAAATCGGGGACATTAGCGACTATAAAGAATATTGATTATTTTCCATTAATGTTTTGATGAAAATTGGTGATTCTTAATGGTCTCATGGGACTTTATATATGATTATAAAAATGGAGTTTCACTATGGGAAACACCTGATAAATCACATATGCGGAAGAAAATAAAAAATATCCTATGTCAAATGTGGGTAAATTAGAATACTAGAAACTACATCTAGGTTAGTAGGATTTGATTCTAGTATGAAAAGGATGGGAATAAATCCAGAAAATATAGAAGTTAGATAAAGGATCACACTTGTGTGATTAATGATAAAAATTAAAAGATTAGGAATCATAATATTAAATAATTTTTTGACTTTAATAAATGTGAGAAATATACAATCCATTGGACTAATCAAATGGTTATCAAATATAACTAAAAAAACAACCACCATTGCCAAGAGAGAAATGAATGAAATTGTTATTTCTACTCTAGAGGTTGATCTCATAAAATATATTGAGACATGAATTCTATTTATTCATTCAAAAATTGAGAATAAATTATTGGATTTTAGTTATATTAACTCTTTCATAAGGTTCATTTTTAGTAGAACTATTTACACACCACCACAAAATAAGGATGTTTTTCTTTTAGTGGAAAAAATAATGAAGCCATTGTTGTATCTAATGTATATAATAATTCCTTATTTGATATATGTGTGTATAATATCTCCATTATTAATTTCATAATCCCTTTAGTATAATTTGAACAAATATAAGAATGAACTACTTGTCTCATTATAGATCTTTAATTGACTATTAGAATACGGAAATAACCACATATATATCCATAGCTACCATAAGATTATATCCATGTGTAAGGAAGTTGATGAATCTATTACATAATATTCTTCACAAATGAATATTTATATGCCTTCAAAAAGAATATATAGCTCAAATTATCAAATCAATATAGAATACCTATCATAAATAATCTCCTATTGTGAGGGATTATAATGATATTATACCAAATTAATTTAATGACCTTCCTCTAAAAGATAGGTTGAAATCAAAAATTTACATATAGAAATATTTCTACAAGTATCTGAGAATTTTTATAGAATATCCCCTACTAAATTGGAGTACATAAACAAGAAATTACAAATAAAATTATTTAAATGGGTTTCACATTCCATAGAAGTTTACCATGGGCTACAACATAACTATTTTTAAACCAGAGGGATGAGTTTCTATGTTAATTAATGTAAACATAATAATATCATGATAAATAAAAAACATACACCATCACATATTAAGAACTCTTTAAATATATTTTTCACAAATCATTACTTCTCTAAATGTGTTCTTCTGTCAAGATAACATCTGATAAAGGTGAAAATGATAATTTTCCCAAGACCTCCTTTTTTAAAATATATAGTCACCAGGTGTTCGTTATCAAGTCATTTTTACCCATGAATGCTATAGCAATATGTATAGAAAAAACTAATAGACTTTTGAGATTTCCTTGATTAATTTTTGGTAGAAATTATTTCAGATGTTCTTATATAATGAAAATGAAAGTAGATACATGTGTAATTATGAGTGATGTGATGAAGAATTTGAAAATAAGAATTTTTAGGAATAATACTGTTAATGTGGGGTTTTAAAGAGAAATTATATTTATTGGGGAATGTTTTCATGTTTATGCGGATATATATGGACCCTCATAAGAATAATTATATTAAGGATATGACTAAACCTTCATCTATGATGGGGATCCATGGTTATTAAATATTATCCAAGTACTATCAGGGATTCTGGAGAAACATTTATTATTTTTCAAAACTGCTAACCATGATTACTCATAATTGAGTGAAGTATGTCTGGATAGATGAGTGTTAATATATATTCACGTAGTATTAGAATATTTCAACAACAACCCAATTACACATCATACCAATAACTAAGAGGGTATTTTTCATCCTTGTCGATGTATTTAAAATGTATTTGGATATACATTGTTCCAGAACAAAAAATATATATCCTGAACTAGAAGATAGTTACAAATTCATAATAAAAAATTTCCAATTCACGATATAGAGTTGCTTTTTAAAATTATTACATTGAAAATTTGAAGGTATAACCTTTATATAGAAAAGTGTGATAAAAAACTGACCATTAGAGCCTAAAATACATTTTCACATAGACAAACCATAACATTATATAATAATGGTAGTTAGTGATAAAAAATATTTTAATTAGAAAATAAACTACCATATAGGGAATCTAAATAATGTGTAATAATTTCTAAGGTGAAAACATCTTAGAACCCAATCTATGATGAGAATTATGAAGGTTTATTTTTCTTGTACATGAAAATGATGGACATTTAAATCATGATAAAATTAATAGAATCGTACCTTTTTCAATTGATTGATATGACATTAGTATATGAGAATTTTAATAAAAATCAAAGGGCTGCTATATAGATACAGAATAAGATGGATACCATGTGTAAGAGTAAAACCTAAGAGTTCAAGGTTAATAATAAAGGAGTTGTAAAATTTGGGGAATCCAATTTTGTTTCATATTATCTATAGATAATGAAGGAGACATTTAATGATGTTCATAACTTTTCATTCTCAATCCAACTGGGAAACATATAAATTGTTATTATCTCGAATAAAACTATAGGTTGGATTATATTACGAATGAGATTTTGTAATATAAATCGAAGTGTCAGGGAATCAAAAAGTGATGGTAGAGTGGAAAATTTTAATTGGGATGATGCAACTATTGATCATAGATAAATGGAAATGAGATTTTTTTTGAATATCTACATCGGTATTCCCAAAAATATGGAATTGAATATTTTTTATATGGTTTGTGATGGACCATGACACAAGGACCTCCCACAAAATTCCCATTTGAGAGGGTTTCTCAATTGATAACCTAAAAATGATATACATCAGATACATAGTGAATTTGTATATAATAACTATATCAATTGTATATGATCGAGATTTGAGGTTCACCTCAATGTTCTAGATGATTCATAATAATGATATATACATAGAGTTGATCATCAACATATCATATTATCTATAGGTAGATTCCCAATATTAATGAACTATCTAGTCACTAGAGGAAATATAAATCTCATTATCTATAGATGCAAAGGTATGTTTAAAAGAACATATTCCATGCATTATTTTGACTCAAAATTATAGTTTCTACTAAATCATTGAAAATTTTCTATATGAACCAATACATGATGAATTATAGAAATACATAATGCTTGGATGATGCAAATAAATTAATTTTCTAGGAAAAGTTATGTTTGATGAAATATTATTAAATATTTAATGGTAATCAACTTCACATCAATCTATTTTGAAGTCAACAAAAGAGTTATGTTGATAAACAACTATATGACAAATATTTTGATGTTAATGATAATGTGTAACATCTCACCACTCATCATTGAATTGAAAAATGATACGGTACCACAGAACAAAGGTGATATCCTAAAGTCACAAGTGGATGCAAATAAATGTTAATGGGTAAGTTTATAGTTGGGGGATGATTTTTCCATTTTAAAAAGAAAATATAAACAATCAATATAATCATAAGAAATATGATTCATGTGTTACACTCCAACCAATAATTTAAAATAAAGTGAAAATATATACAAATAAAAGAATAGAACAGTAATGAGTGATGAAATACCACAGTGACACCCTTATTGTATCCTAGAAATTATATCCCAAAATAGATCAATAATTAAACTCAAATTTCCCTATCCATGATAACTAGGTGAATCAATATATATGTATGATACCTTTCCCTTTCATTTATACTAATAGAAAACATCAACAAAGACATAGATGCTCTGAATCATGGGGGTGTATAAACTATATTGTAATTCCCAAAATAATTTCGAACTCATTAAATTATAAAATGAACCATCAATTAAATTTCATATAATATATTGAAGGAATAATAATTAATATTTATATCAAATCCATAATTAATTTCAATGGGGAAAAAATTTATTTTAACCAATTATCCTCATTTGGCATTCTAATCTCATACTTCAACCCTAAAAACTCATGCATGTTATGTTTAAGTTACTTACTCCAAAGTGTTTTCTAATACATCCACCAAGTAATCACATGGTGACCAATATATAGATTACCCAATTTCATAATACATATATACATGGTCTTCTTGAGGAAAATAAATCACAATAACCTTTTATTTCAAAACACATTACAAATTCTATTTCACAAAAAAAAATCATTCCTAAAAAAATTTCCTTAAACAAATTGAAGAATTAAAAAATACTGTCATATTAAATGAATAATTTTAAATTTATAAAAAATATTTCTTTTTTTAAATCCATCCAATTCCACAATGTTTAAAAATCCAAATATGAAAAGTTGTTTCTTCTATGATTAATATAAGATTTTAAAAATAATTATTAATAAAAAAACATCCAAAAATAATACACCATTTTATATAATTGTAAAGATTAGATAGAATCTCGATACCTCTAATTATATGGTGAAAATTAAAAATTATATCGAGATAATCTAGATATGTCTTAGGATATTCATTCCATAAATATATCCAAAAAGATAACATAAGTATAATCAATATGGAATATAGATCTATACATGGAGGACATGATCAAATTTTCCACGTGAGAGAAAATTAGGTGATCTGAATATACTGAGAGAAAATTGTAGCATTAATTTGAATTTGGGTTTCCAAAACACACTCATTTTGTAATAATATGTCTCCATCACAAAGGGAATTACCAATTATGTTGAGGTGTGAAGGGATCCAATACCCTAGGAGAATATGTGAGAATGAGGGTATTGCTCCTTAAACCAGGTTAAAAATTAATTTTGAGATTAATTAATATCTATCACATTGTTAGGTCACATTGTTTTTCAAACCATGTATTATTTTTCTCTCATGCCAAAAGCCCAAGTAGTTGGATCCCATGATTATATGGATGTGAAACCTATATTGATTTTTCCTTTTTTCCCACTTTATTATTTCTCCTAGAAACTCGAATATTTTGGAAAAAATATTCACCAACATTCTATCTTCCATGTTACTCCCAACATCACCAACATTATTTCATTTTGTGTTTAACAATTTTTAAAAACCATAACCAATCTGTACACCCTTAAAAACACAAAACCTCTCAAAAAATCTAAATCAATTACAAAAATATAATATAAGATCAAAATACATAATAAAATTTTAATGTACCTAGAATTAGGATTCTATATTTTTCTCACCATTGTTCTTTCCTTTCTCAAAAAATATAATACCAGTAGTGTTTTGGAAGTGTTTAGAAAAAAATATCTAATAATTTCTTTTCATTCTCCCATGTTTCTTCGTAGATTGGTCCTATATCATCTTATTACCAATCACACTCATATGACTATAACTTTGTCATGTTTTTTCATTTATTTTAACTGGGTAGGGTTTTTAATGAATAAAAAGAATACCTAAAATGGTGAAGTCTTATATTTCATGGAATATCAGATTTTTATGGTATCTTTAGAATGTTTCTAGATGGTTACATGACATGTCACTGTGTTACCCAATGTATATTTGTTTCTAAAGGACATTCTTGAAAGGATTCACACTGTGAAGGGTACCCGACGTGAAGATCCTTTACTTTTCATGACGAAAATGAAGATTAGTTTTTAAATTTTGAGTGACCATTTTTAATTAAAGTTGAATTTTTTTTGTAGTTATTGGATATTAAATATTATACAAAATTAAATAGTATTAAATGTCATAAAATACATTGACTATTGTTTTTAAACTAAATTCACAACCAATCAATCAACTTTGTCTCCTCTGCAGTTTTTTATCATCATAATAAAAATCTCTCTATATTCAATCATTAAGATATCCAACCCTTTCAAATCATATCATTTGTCTTTTTATCATCATGAGGTTTTTGGTGTGATTTCTGGCTATTTCTATATCCTTTATTATTCATCTTTTTGTATTTATCCTCCATTGGGATTTCAAAATATCCTCCTAAAATTGATGGATCAATTCTCAATGATTTTGGATATCCTCTCTGGGTTGTGTCTTGAGGTTGTCTAAACCTTCAATATTATTGATGGGTTCCAATACAAGAGTTATGTTTTTGGAGAAATGTAGGTGTTCATATCAAATATATCCAAATTTATTGCACTTGAATTTCTCGATTTATTTCAATTTTTAATTAAAATTAAATCTAACAAACATTATTTCAATTGATTCAAAAATAAAATCCAATTCCTATGATTTCGTATATATGAAATGTTTTTTGAATGAATATTGAGAAACAAAAAACTCAATTTAATTGGGGTGTGTTTATGGATATTGGATGAGTTATATTGTTTAAATTTTATTTTCATTTTGATGGAAATTATTTCAATATAATTTGTGAATTTAATTGTGTAAATAAATTTTTATATTTTCAGAATTAGTTTTGAATTTATTATAATGTTCTAAAAATATTTTAAAGTGTATTTATAGAATCCAAATAGGTTAATCTTGTTAAAAAGAATGTTTTTTTTATTGAAACCCAATTTTTGTTTTGAAATGGAAAATTGGAATTTCAAATGTGGGAAATTTTATTTAATTTTATTTTGTGTAGTCTTAAAATAAATAACTGTCACTAATTATAGAATAGATCATGAAATCGTTAGGTAGTTTATACATTATTTCGACACACTCTATACTTATACAACATTCTAAAAAATAAATGTAGTGGGTCACATCCCCACCACGATGGAGATGAGTCTCCTTTGGATAGTGTCAAGGGGACATGTTTATACACATATTACAATGATCACATAGAGAGTGTGGAGTCCTATAGCATATTAAAAACATACCTATTTGGAAGAAGACCATGTTTCTCACTTGTTATTTATACTTGATAAATAAATGTATTGCGATGATTAAAAACATTATTTCATGCCTTATGAATTTACATAAACTATTTTATGTGAATATTTTATTTAATAAAATGTTTTAGATACATTCAATAACTTTTAAATCATTTCTATGACATATTTTCTATAATTTGTACGGTATATCATCATTTGTTTAAAAATTATTTGAAATAAAAAACCTATTTATTTTAAAATTGAAAGCATTCCATTGGATAATATATTATTGAACTCTGATAAGGAATCTCTCATGACACCCTACATGGATTTATATCTCACAACTCACTTGTGACTTCATGTGTTTGAATATTATATCCTTATAGGTTCGAGCAAGGGGAATGATCTATTAAAGGTGTATCTTGTTGTTGAACATTGGATATGGTGAGTTGAGTCCTAAGATACGTTGGGTGTTTTCCTCTATATTAGAACTTGAGTGGTTTCATATTGGGATTGATAATTCTCTATGGTATTCTAGTACATTACTCCTACTAGAGTTAAATTTTTTATGCATATGAAATTATCTCTCTTTACATATGCAATTATTGAGGAAAAAACTATCCCACTTTTAATTATATGATGCTAAGTGGTAGTATTAGACCCATGAGGATAGGGAATTCCCTTCACGCTATGTAAGGTCTGGATCTATTATCTGGTTACTAGGGTAGCTATGATGGTTCCTGATAAATAGGTATAATAGTAGGATATTAATCTATGTCTTAATGTCAGTATGCATATTTGAAATCTTATCATTACCTATGAGGTATTTTCAATTGAAAATGTGACAAACTCTCACCTCAATAAACATTATGTCTCCATGTGTGGTTAAAGAAATATTTAATGTGGATTAGTTCTATTATTTTCTCTGTTTTTTTTTGGATAATGTGACATCCAATGAGTTTCGGTTCCATATATTGGGAATTATTTCCCCCCATACTCATTTTGAGTGTTATTATGATGTCTTCCTTATTGTCTGATAATTTTGTGTAGCATGATGCATCCAAGAATATTTATAAGTCAGATCCTAGAGGAAGATACTACAAAACCTAAATAATAGAACCCTTAAGTGGATCCAAATCTAGTTGAGGTGATTGTTCTCATTTTCCATGATATGGGACAGTCACCACCTATAGTTCTGATTCAATCTCAAGTTGTAGATCCTCAAGGGGATGTTCTATGAAATCATTGTCAAGAGATCCTTTACTATAACCCACTAATTTTTGAATAATACACTAATACTCAACATCTTCTAGAATGGATATGAAATATAGAACATGTATTTTAGTTTATTGCGTCAACATATGAGATCATGTTAAAATATACCACCTTCATACTAGAAGGACTGAGCATCTGATGGTGGGACACAATGGTGACAATGAATAATCATGAGGGCATAGTGTGGATGGACTTCAAGGATATTTTTAGTAACCAATTATATCCCAATTCAATGTTGTAGGCCATGGATGTAGATTTATTTTAGATTCAAGATGCTGTTAGATCCATTACTGAGTCATCAAGTCACATTCATTGGTTGATGATGTTTTTTCCTAAGATTGTATCAAATGAGGCGATGAAGGATTGATTGTTCTATTTGGGAATTTAATCAGATATCCATTCTCATTTTTCTTACCAAACATTTCCACTTATACTAATGTAAAAGATATGGATATGCTAGTCGATATTAAACTAGATGGAAATTTATGGTTATAAATATTTTTTTCTTTCTTACTGGTAGTCTCAGTTACATCAAGGGAATGCATTATCATGATGATTCTTAGTGTAGTTATCAATGGAAGGGTCATTATATACCTCCTATAGTTCTAGGATGGAGTCCTTTAATTTTCTATCAGTTTAGAAATATATGAAATTCAAAGTTTTTTTTTCTTGAGACACCAATGAACTATATATCATATGGACATTCATGACACTTACAATGATTCTGCCAAAACATTTCTACTTCGCATAGTAGAACATGATCATCATCCCCTTCTAAAATTGTAGGGAAATTAGATACATCACATATAAATCAATGGTAGACACATGCATCTTGAATGAAGTTGTAACACGCAATGGAAGATTCTTTGGAAGAAATAAACACGAGTCTAGCAACTGTGAGAGGTGCTACTTTTATATCTTCATTATTGGGGAATGGTCTATTTGATACAATTTCATCTCAATAATTTATTTCTACCATTATTTTTAATCTTCTTAATCTTCCAATGGAGATTTATTCTTGTGCAAAAAATATTACTACACCACTTAGTAGAAGGATTGTGCAGGGTCTCCATAGTTCTTCTTATGTCGTATCTAAATTAGATGTTGAGCTAGTCTAGAAATTTTTGGTCCTCTACCAGAAAAATTGTGATGTCATATTTGGTATGGTTTGGATCATTTATATTAAATACTAGATTATTTTTTATCTTCCACGGGTCTACCATACTACACCATGTGGTGTGTTTCTTTTCACTCAATGAGAATGGGACATAAGGTTGAATAGGGTCAAGCATTCTTATTCAATGTTGTGGAAAGTAATATCAGTGTTTTATTTTGGCCTAGATATGAAATCCTTGAGTTGTGATCTCTATCCAATTTTCATTGATTTTCCAAACATGTTTCCTTTTAACATCCCTAGTTTTCATACTATTATGGAGTTACTGTTTTCCATTGACATAATGTATAGAACTGAACTAGTTTTAATTACCTCTTATTAAATTATTCTATATGAAATGATTGTGATGAATTCCTAATTGGAAAATCTTCTTGAGAGATTATTTATACGACTGAGTGTGTAACCTGGGTGGTTCTGGATCTCTTTTCTAAGAAAGGTGGTTCTATTTGCATATTTATTGACTACCAAGAGCTTAAATGATATATAGTAAAGAACAATTATGTATTTCCATATATTGATAATTTTATTGATGAATAAGAATGTGAAAAGTTACATTCAATGGTTGAACTCTGATATGGTAACCATCAGTTGTGGATAATAGAATATGGCATTCAGAAAACCACCTTTCGGATAAAGTATTGTCATTATTAGTACCTTATAATTTCCATTGGTCTAAAATTTATCCTATAGTATTCATGGATATAGTGAAAAATGTTTTTCATGAGTATTTGGATTCCACTGTGGTAGTATTTATGAATGAAATCCACATTTACTATATGTCTGAGGATGATCATGTACTTCCTCTGAGAACTGTTTTAAGTAATATCTTCTTTAAAAAAATATTTTAATCCCCACTAGTGGTGCTGGAACGAGTACTTGAAATCATTAAAAATTGACATAACCTATTCCCATGGGAAATGGAATTTCATTTAAATATGTGTTATGATGGAAACTTCCAACACAGTCAGTGAATGAATTTTTCAGATGAGTGGATTTTGATTACTCTATTTTCATATTTACCTATTGGAGTTTAGAAGAAAGGGGCTTTAGTTTCTTTCTCTAGTATTCAGTTGATGTATGCTCCTCTAAAGATGGTTATTCATGATCTAGAGATTGATGATTAATTCAATAGATTTACAGATGCTTTTTATATTGAGTAGAAAGTATCCATGTGGTCATTCTCCAACGTGGGTGTTCTATGATATCATAATTCCTTCGTTGTATCATTAGAAGCAAGAGAGGATTTGATGGGGGATTTTTATAATTCCATGTGGGATGTGCACCCAGGAACCACAATAAAAATATTTGATGCAGAAATAGTTTTTGTGTCCCAGGATGATATGGGGAATTTATTAGTTTGTCTCTCATTTATATACATTTCAGTAGGTTAAGGATGAGAATCATAATCCTTTTGTTTTACATCAACCACTTAAAGTCCCTACATGGATGTGGGATGAAATTTATATTGATTTTTTGGTTGGGCTGACTCATACCCATATAATGAAGAATCTGATTTGGTTTGTGATTGATTGAATAACCATATCATATCACATGATACCCATTCGATATACAACCAATGTTGAGTATTTGAGAAGTCTTTATGTGGCATAGATTGTATTTTTCATGGTGTTCATTGTGCTATAGTTTTTGATATGGATCCTTGGTTCACATGTCACTTTTGTAGAGGATTTTAGGATGCACTAGGACCTTTTTTCCATATTGGCATGACCTACCATCCATTGTCTAATGGATAGAAATAAATAGCTACATAGATTATAGAGGATTTGATTCGTACGTGTGTTCTCAACTTCTGTGGGGTTTGGGATTATCATTTGGGACTGGTTGGGTTTTCTTATTATTGTAGTTATCAATATTCTATTAGAATGGATTCTTTCTGAGGCCTCATATGTCTATCCTTGTAAATATTTGTTGCATTGGATGGAGATTAGTGAAAGTTCCTTGGTTGGACCATGTTTATTGCAAGAGACAACATTAATTATTCATTTTATTTTTTTGAGAATGTTAACTGCACAGTGATGATATATGTTTTTTCCCAATCGCCTCCATAGGCCATCGTATTTATCAGTTGGGTCTTAGGTGTTCTTGAATGTCTCACCCCGGTTGGGTGATCGAGGGATTATGAGGAAGGGGAAAACCCTCCTTATTTTGTGGGACAATTCAATGTTATTGATCTAGTAGAAAAATTTTCATACCCTTTATCACTTCAACCATAGTTGGTGTTGATAAATAATGTATTCGATGTTTCACTTTTAATAATGTTTTTATCCGATCCATCTCATGTTTTGAGCGGGAGTTATAATGAGATTGAACCTCATTTATATCAAACTGAGAACCCATTCAAGATCATTTATTCTAAGACCAAGTTACTTAGTGGGAGTGTGATACATCTGGTTTGTGTTCTAGGGAAGAATTGTTCTGATAATCACGATATGAGAGAATGTGAGGAATTGTTGAGGGATTAGTGGCCTCATGTTTTTATCCTGGATGCTACTTCATATGGTTTCTCAGGACAATTTTTTTTATTATGTGGTGGATGTAAACTGTAATTAATGATATGATATTTACATCTATAACCTTACAGTGGTTTTCTATTTTCCTTGATAGGATAGGGTTTAAAATTATTTTGGAGGATAACAATAATTGTGAAGTGAGTGATTTTATGGACTCTAAGCATTAAATAACTTTTCTATAGGCTTATAGTAGGTTAAATAGTGTGTAACATGGTAACATGACATGTAATGGATTATGGAGTCATGTGGTGAATGTATTTAAGCTATTAAGGGTACATGATGTGATGACCCATTATAGGAATTTAGTGGATCAAAGATCTGTTTTTAATTTAGAGTGTAGGTTTTAATTTTAAGGTGATGATTTATTTGTGTTTTTTAGATATTACTATTTTATGATTTAAATTTGTATTACACGTCTTGTAACATACCTACTATGGTTTTTAAACATGTACTTTTTACAATATATCACATTTGGATCCTCCCCAATTTTTTCTTTTCTCGACCCAATATTTTCCCCAAGAAATCGTAATGCTCACCAACCCTTTAAGATCCTCTCATTTGGCATCAGATTGTCATGGATCTTATGGTGTGATTCTTGTTTTGGATTTGTCCCTCATTATTCATCCATCCCTCTTTCTCCTCAATTTTTATTTCAGTTTATCATCTTAAAATTGAAGGATCTATACTCTATGATGTTGTATCTCATCTTTAGGTTAGGTTTTGAGGTCATATACACCTTCATTCTAATTGATGGGTATCGTTGCGTTAATTAAGTTCCTAAAAAAGTTAGGTTATTCCATCTTGTTTTCCCCAATTAATTAACATTAAATTGATTTATTGATTTCAACTATTGATTTAAGTTCAATTTCTCAAACTTGCTTTCAACAAATTCAGTAATAAAATCCAGTTCCACTGAATTGAAAGATTTGAAATGGTTTTGGAAAGAGAATTAGGAAAACCCACAATTCCATTGAATTGGGATGTGTTTATAGAACATGAATTTTTAAATATGTTTAATTTAATTTGTAATTTTAACATAAATGATTTAAATTAAATTTTTGAATTTAATTGTGAAAATGAATTAGGAAATTTATGTAATTAGTTATGAATTGATTTAAAACTTTTAAAAATGTAATAATGTTGTTTTCTACAATCCCAGTTGTTTTCAATTGTAAAATAGTAATTTTTTTATTAAAAATGATTTATGGGTTTTAAAAGGAAAATTGGAGTTTAAATTAGATAATAAGATTAAATATTATTTTAATAATTCATGTAATAAATTTCCCATCGATGATTTAATAAGATCACATACAATCCTTAGGTAGTTTGTACATTATTTAAACACAATCTCTGATTATACAACATTCTAAAACATGTATACAATAGGTTACATCAATGATGTGATTGTGATGAATTGCATTTGGCCAGTGTTAGGGGGACATGCATATACACTAATGGATTAGATCACTTAGAGAGTGTGGATTCCTATATCTTGGAACATACCTACCTATTTCTCAGATAACCATGTGGTTTTTATGTTATTTATATCTCAGTTATAAATGTCTTCCAATGTTGTAAAAAAAAATTCATGCCTTTTGAATATACATAAACTATTTTATGTAACTATTTGATTAAAAAAATTATTTTAGAAATATTCTATCACTTGTAAATCCTTTTCTTAATTTATTTTTCATCATTTGAACTGCATAGCATACTTTATTTAAATATGACTGGGAATTCCATACCTATTTATTATAAAATTTGAATCAGTACTAATATTAATATATTAATATAATCTGATATGAATTCTTGGTGAAAACTTACTGGGAATTTTAACTCATCTCTTACTTATGCCTATGGGTGTTTGTAGATTATCTCCATCCATGTTCGAGCAATGGACAAGGATCTCTTAGAGGTTGATCCCATTTTTAAACCATATTCATGGAGAGTTGTGTCCTTATGAACTTAGGGGGTTATCATATATTTTTGTACTTGAGTACTTGTACTATATCCTTCTTTATTACATGTTGTATTCTAGTATGTTACTCTCGATGGCTTTTCTTTTCCTTTGCATACTGACTTGTCACTCTTTTCATTTGAAATTATTGAGATGAAACCACTCTATCTTTAAATTTAATGATTCCATGTAATAGTATTCGACCCATGGGTATCAAGAATGCCATTTAGGCTATGCCAGGGCGAGCTCATTTTTTGGGTTACAAGGATAACTGGATTGGTTCATGAAAGGACAATGATACCATAAAATCCATAACTGACTTATGATTTTTCCATGAATGATCTTTTGTCCTATCCCCAATTTGTATCAATTCATGAATCATTATATCCTATAGTATACTATTAAAACATTCTAATCAAACCACAAGGTCGAGATAATGTTTCTACTTATTCAATTGAGATACATGAAACAAATAGTTTATAGAAATTATCCTTGGTTTTAGATACAATTGATACTCCACATCTCATGTATCTCAAAAGGACTAAATTACATAGGATGTTACTTGTCTCTCCTACCATGAAAATGACGGCCAATTGTTTTATAGATATTCATAAAAACACGATACCTTACCTTAATGTATAATGGATGATGATTGTGATATATATATGATATCTAATGGATCAGAAGAATATCCATTATATTTCAGATCAAATGAATCTTCTTCATTGGTTCATGTATAGTGGTAGGCCTAATAAGTGAATTATCTCTAGTATCAACATTATAATGATGAAAATGAAAAGTATAGAAAAACAATTCTTTTAAAACATCTGTATGTATCGGTACCTGGTATCTATTATTGTATGAGATATTTATTAATGGTATTTACTAGTTCTATGATCTTCTAAAATATATCATAATAGTTATATTATTTTAATTTTATATTTGTATCATCCAATCAAATATTCCATCCATTTGTGGGGGAGAAGCTATGCTCATATTCATTTGTGATCCCTGGGACTGCTGTAATAATTTCCAAAACCAATATAAAAACCTGGGATCCTGGGGAGAAACTATCAAAAATGGAACCCCATGAATCTTTAACAATTACTCATTGATGAGTTTGGAAAAATCCTTTACTATATAGGATTCATGAATAGGTATTATGTAATCTAAATTCATGGGATAATCCACATTAAAAATTATGGAATAATCTTTCTAAAACATTTTTGGATACCTATTAAAAATATATAAGAATATTCACACGTTATTAAATAAGAATATTTAATGAATAAAACATGCCAGTTGGACATTTCTACTGTACGTTGACCTATTGATAGTTGAGGAACCATGAGATGAACATTTTTTCTCCCATATTAATGATAGCCAACTAAAATTTGTCTTTAAATAATTTATTAATCATCGGTATTTCATGATAAATAAATTATTGTGAACAGTGCTCACTTGAATGAATATGTTACTTATTTGTTAGAAGAAATACTATATAATATATGAACTTCAGAATCGTTTTCCCCTAAACCTTCCATCCCTTATTGGTCTCTCCATCATAGAGTTTTTACCTCAATGCTAGAAATTCTAGATTGATTTTCTTAGAATATTTTTGAAACTAAACTATAAATAATGTTACAACATCCCCATTCTGAGTACATTAATGTTTAATATCCAATGTGACATACTTTATCATTCATAGTTTTGATGAATATTTATCCAGCTGATTATATGGCGTTCAACATAATGTGTCATCAAAAGATTTCATGTTACCAAATGATTACATAAAACATTATTAATCAAAATTTATGATATTCCATCCATATTTGTTTCCATATATTCAAATACCCTATAAGAAAAAGTGTATCAAACTCTTATGCTCTATAAACAACATAAATTTATCATCCAAAATAATATAAATGCATCAATTAAATGCATAGACTATAACAACTAAATTTAAAATTAATAATTAGGTGGTTTTTATAATTCCTTATAAAAAATTTGATCCATTAGTTATGACATGATCTCCCTACATGAGAACACAACAGAACCAAGAAAAAGATGAATAAAAAATCCCGAATAACTCTATCTAGATTCAAAGAATATCAATATAAGAGATGGAAGAAGGTGAACATATAGATCATTAAATATTCTTTAATATTCATAAGACCATGGGAATGGAATGTGTTTCTTTGAAAAATTTTGTCAGTGATGCATTTCTTGGAAAATCATGATCAAATTTTCAGAATATTCTTATATTCCAAGAAATGTGTGTTTCTCAAATCCATAAATTGGAGAATTACTATAGATAATACCATATTATTGATATAATCTATTGAGAATCCTTTATTAAATATAAAATAACAATGAATACATACCACTTCTATCAAAAAAATCTAATTCCAAAATCCCAGCATAAATGGAAACCTCCTGCCAGGTATCCAACAATATAGTAAGGTGTTCCTCATGATCAACCATAGTTAAAAAATATTCATTATTACCATCAATGAAATCCAAAAAAATGAATCTTCATACCTCTAAATTTTGTGGTTAATTAATTTCATAAATACATATGTTTTATTTATGTGACCATATTACATAATCACATATTCAGCATGACTAGAATTTCATCCGAAGGATTTTATATTAATATACTCTATTAAACCTCATTGTTTGTGATATTTCAGTAATAAAATAATTTTAATGATACATTTTTGACTCACAAATGGATCAAAAAACTCATCATCTTATTTCATGTGCTATCCATTCTATATTGTTTCATTTTTGGATTTTGATAGTCTAAACAAGATGAAGTGTTACATCCACCTTCATTATGAAAGGAACATGTTATTTCAAAGGAGATGTGCTACGTCAGAGGAACCTAGTATATTATAAGTATTATAGGTGTAATTTTTTCTATTATTATAGGGAAATTATATAATATGGACATGAAGAAATATTCCTCCATGATTCTATATTAATTAGAAATTACACTTCTCTCTATAGTAGTAACATGGAGATATTATCTGGGAAAACATCAAGAAACTGGTTAATAGTTGATTGAAAACACTATGTTCAAATGAATAAAATAGATTCCTATATAATCAATATAATATGATAATATATATTACCAATCAATGATATTGGAGTTCCTACTATAGTAACATTTTTATCCTAATCTCTATTAAAAAGACCTTTAACACCATTATAGAATTTGAAACAAACTTATTGGGAATTATATTCAATGTTGTAATTTGATAATTTCAACCAATAAATTATAAATATCAATTCTTAGATTTATATCTCAAGAATATATAAGTCCGAAAAAATTCAACCCATTGATTTTTTCTGCACATGATTCACACATAAAATCTCGACAAACTCACATTAAAACATTTTTGTTTAGATTAAAAATAAAATTCATCATATCTACCTGAAAACCCATATTAATAATGAATGAGAAGAAATAAATTACTCGGATATTATCATATCCAAAAAGGAATACAGAAGGGTATAATATACATGAATCTTACCTTTCGCCATTGAAGGACCATATAGATCATTTGTGATCACCTTATAAACATCATATGTTTTCGTACTCATTTTATACTATTGTTTTTTTTACCTACTATAATAACATAGCTTGAGAAGACATGGTTTTTCGAGAATCACCTTGTCCCATTTTATTCTTTCGATGAGAGTTATTTTGGATATGTTTCTTAGTTAAAGAATCAGATATATTCTAGATATAATAGGTATTCACAAAACTAGAATCTAGAGTTCTATGATAATAACATCGGATATATACCTTCTTCTTAAAGTTATTAAATGATCGTAATGGTTTCGTACAATCTTGGTTGATATACTGAAATAAAACACATTAGAAACATCATTTCTTTTCATTTGGATATGGTTGTTGACTAATATCATTGTCTAAATTTGAGATATACAAGCACATTAGAAATGAGTATCCTCATCCACTTATTTTTACCATTTTTTCCCACCCCTTCTAATGATGATTAAAATGATTCCATATACTATTTATCTCGAGATATTACATTATAACATAATATATCTATTAACAATCCTCATATAGTCCATATTAAAAAGAATGTAAATATTCAAATGAGTTCCAGATCATATTCCTATGAAAAAAATGTGTCCCTTCATCTCTGTTTGGATGGATACCTTCTATAAAAATACAACTAATTTAATAAATATAGATATACATTCTATAATTGAGGGATTATCATGAATGAAGATGAAGAAAAATATTATTCAAGTGGTATAAAATTTACGAGGATATATTTTTCTATAGAATAAATCATCAAATACATACCATGAAATACCTTATTAAAATTTATCCTGAGTAGCTAAATCCCACCATTTACATAGTAATTCATTGATTATATACACATCCAACTTCACTTTCAATTCAGCTGGTGTTAAAAAAATCAATAATTCAATTCATCTAATTTAGACACACATCAATATTTTTAGGTTTTCAGTCCTACAAAAATATGGGTGGATTCTATTTCTATTTTTGTATATAGTGATACATTTGTTGAGAATCATCACTCTAGCTTCCTATATCAACATCTTAAAATACCTAAACGATGATCTTTCTTATTTTTATTCCACATGTTTCTATGGTGAAACCACATTTTATCTACAACTATTTGTTGATTTAAATGATATCAACATGGTAACATTCTCTAAAACAAGATAAAAATAACATTTAGTCTCTCTCACTAGCAACTGAGGTCATAAAAACAATAATTAACATATAAGAAAATTCAAGACATTTAATTTTCAAAATCATTTATTTTTAATAATTTTCAAATTATTTCATGAATCATAAAAAATTATATGATTAATGTAATCCATATTTTATTCCTCACTGGATATTATTGATATAAAATCCTTATTAACTATTCCAATTAAGATAAGAACATAAGTCACCTAAATCTATCTTAAAACACATATGTACCCAAATTTCCCTTATAATTGTATGTTTAGTATAAAAAGATTAGATGCATGTTTTTATTCTATTAATTCAATGTTACAATATTACAATATGATTTCCACCATTACAAATAGACATAATTACTATCCATGACAAATACCATTTATAATATCCCACTCATCCTTAATGACGGGATATGTGATGGGGTGTTACTGACCTAAGGTGACTTACCCAAGACACTAAAGTATAGATAAAAGTATCAAGGGATAAAATAATATTGTGTGATTATTTTATCTATTGAATTAAAATAATTGGAAAAACCTAGATGAACTACTAAACCAATTATATGATTCATGAGTAAAAGTACAAACAAAATGTAAAACTATCAATACACAAAAATCAGAGTGACAATAGAAAAAAAACAAAACAAATGACAATGATAGAATGATGAAATGACCCATAGGCTCCAATATGGTATCCTCAAATTTAAATCCTTAACTAGGTCTTGGATCCAACTACAATTACCCTCTCCTTGTTAACAATGTGAATCACTAAAGAAATATGACAACATTATCTTCAATGTGAACTAATATATTACAACTGAAAATTCACACATGTTCCCATGAAATGGGAGACTATTAACTCAGTAGTCATACACGAAAGGATCCATAACACATTCCACTAAGAGAAGAAAAAGATGGAAAATATTTTATAAAATATTTAAAATGCATTTAAAATAGTTTACAAGAAAATTTTAATAAATTTCTCGGGAAAAAACTAACATGACTCTAAACTATTTCTCCTCAATTAGAATACCATTCCTACATTAGAATTGTCAATAATAAACAATTTATAAGTGATATTTCCAAACTCTTAATTTTCTTTATCATGAATCCAATAATTTTTTAATGGTGGAAAATATCCTAGTCCCGAATTCCATGCACCCCCAATCTGGGGTCACATCCTACTAATGAACTCAAGACTACCATGCATTCCAATTTCCATTCCAAATTATATTTCACTTAAAACCTATTTTTTCATTAAATAATTCCATCTAAAAATAAATTTTCATCCATTCAATAAAATAATATAAGACACCCTTTTTTAAATTCTAATGAATGATAGATTTAATGGATCCGTCAAATATTCCAAATTTTCCAATTCCAAAATTAAAATGTAGTTTCCAACAAGTTTAACATAGGTATTTGTAAAAAAATTTATGAAAAAATATTTATGAAAACTAATCATTAATTTTCTAAAATGGAAGAGCTTATTTATAACCAACATACCACTCTATGAATGATGAAAACGAAGAAAAATACCAAGATCACATAGTTATAGGATTGGAAAATATTTCTATATATAAATCCAATATGATATCAACAAAATGATAAATAATGAATATTTATATTTCAATTGAAGTCGATATCTAATACTCTTAGTTTTAAATAATGATAGAATCTATTGAGATATAGATTAAATGTCATCTTATCGGTGAATCTGGGTTTCAAACACACATTGATTTTTTTCAAAAGGTGACTATTTATCAATGTGTATCAAACAAAGAGCCGTGGGATGAAGGGGTGTTTGAGACATTAGGAGAATATGGAAAATGTGGGTTTTGGGTAATTAAACTTGGTTAAAAATTAATTTTATGAGTAATTAATAAATGTCATATAGTTTTGACAAATAGTTGTCAAAATATATGACAACCATGTTATGTTACTCTCCCAGGACAATAACATACATAGTTGTCTTGTATGGATAAACAAATTTTGTTCTATCCATGTTTTTCCAACAATTTTTCTATGCATAGTTCTCCCATTGAAATTACATTGTTTGGCCAAACCATACAACAACTATACGCTATTCTATGTACTCTCAATATCATTTTCGTGATTTTATGGATGTTCTACATGGTTCCAAATAACTATATTCAATCTTTATTCCCTTCAAAAAAATCTAAAATCACTCCTAAATTTCCTTAACCCACCTAAAAATTAATCCAATTATTATATAAGATCAAAATAAATAATAAATGGGAAATTTACATGAAATCATGGGTGATATATAATGTGTTCCAAAATATGTATTCATGGAATAGGGTCATAATATTTTGGATGAAAGGGAATATGTGCCTAAGATATATTTTCCCCAGTAATATTATTTATTACCATAGAGAAATGGTGTATCTTATATCACTTCCATCAATGTTATCTAGAGTACATAGTGTTTTAAAATTTTCCCTATTGAGGAAACACATATTATATCCCTAAAATGTATAAAATTCAATAGTTGACTAGTTTAAGAATAACCACTCTTATGAGAGGAGACCAGCAAAGATCTTGGAATATAGAGTTAAATTCCCATGAAATAAGATAACTCACCTTTTCAAAGTATCATTGAGAAACCATACAAATGGATAGGGAATGTGGGATCATGAATATTCTCTGTAACCAAATTACCCTTGTTGTTTATCTATAATGTGTAAAATCAATTTTTTTGGTGGCGGATTGTCTCAAGGGGTAAGAATGTAATGAATCGAGACTATTATTTTCCTCTAATAAGACTTTGGAGGATTATATTATGTTACATGAGACAATATAGTAATCCATAAACTATAAAAAAATAATTAAATTAATTTTCATGGGATTAATTTTAAATATGTAAAACTAGTGGGAAAAGATAGAAGTAACTACATTTGTAATTCCTATTTTTATAATATAGTTATAATTTGAGTTTTTAAAAAATAAATTCATTTTAGGATTTAGAATATCAATATTAAATTATGATTATTTATATGGGTTTTTATTAAATACATGATTTTTATATCTATATTGATAACAATTATTTTTCTCAAACCATCACATTCATTAAATAAGAATAAAAATAATAATTAATAAATCCTTTTATATGATATATATATATATATAATAATTAATATAAATATTTTAAAAACTATTTTTAATTTATAGAAACATCTATACCACTTGAAATACTCAAGTAACATTTTATGATTAAAACTAATTTGACTCGCTTATGAAGGAAATTTAACTTTATAACAATTATAAATTAATAAAAAAAATATTTCTATTTTTATATCAATATAAAAATATTATGATTCAAGTTAAATTTAATTTATTAGAATAATGGTAATATTAGTAATATTACTATTAATTATTATAATAATCATAAAACAACATTTTCTAAATTGTAATATTTACATCATTTCTTTTTTTAAATAAATTTAATTTATATAATTTAAAGCAAAAACATAATTTTTTATATCATAAATATATTTACATAAGCATTTATTATAGTTATAGTCAATAATTAATAATATTAAATAACTCATAATGGCTAAAAGTCATTTTTCAACAATGGATATTTTTTTTATATTTAATATTTTTTTATATCTTATTTTCGCTTATTTATAAAATAAAATTATATTAAATTGAGATTAAAATTGGTATAAGATAATTTAAAATTTTAATAGGTATTGGTATATATTTTAAATAAAATATATATTACTTAGTTATAGGATTAGATACCATGGTAGAAATCAATGTTTAAAAATATGAAAACCTTTGATAATAGACCTGAAAAATATCTAAAACATATGTTGATTGCAATGGATTAAGACTTCATTGAAAAATATCAACCCAACCCCATTATTTATTATTTTTAGATTTATTTCCCCTAGTAAAGTGTAACGTAATCTTGAAATTGTAATGTGTATTCCCAAAATTGAGATTTTGTCCACATAAAAAAGGGAATCATTTCCAACCCACTATGGTTATAGCTCATATTTAAATTTCCCTTGAACCTCTACACATGATAAAACTCTTTAAATTCATTTTAAAAACCATAATCCTCAATTATCTAGATGTTAACTTTAAGAATTCAATTCTATGGAAATATCTAACCGAATATCATGTCTCTAACATATGTGTTGACTTATTCATAAATATTTATCATTAATAATTATCGAAAATATATCTTATTGAAATAAAAATAAAATGAAATTCATATCATTATTACAATTATATGTAATTATATTAGGAGAATAATTGTTATTTATTCACTGAATACACTAATAAAAATGAAACCTTCTTAAATGCTTTATGCGGACTACCACCACCAAATAGCGAAATCTTCCATTTTTCATCATGGAAATTAATTAATGATAATGTGGTTTAATGAGTGAATAAATATGATTTATATAATATATATCTAGTTATAAAATTTCAAATTATAATTTACTTAATTCTATCTCATCCGTTGAGAAAAGGAAACATTAATAACTATTACATATGATCTATCACATCCATGAGTAATGAGTTTCATTTTTTATCATCAACCATCATGGTTAGACAAATGAATATATTTTATATATTAAAATTATCTACATAAAACATTCAATATTTTGGGTATCATGAAAATATTTAACATGTATTTCTACCGCAGTCAAAAATATATATGGATTTTTGACAAATTGACCAAACAAACTCAAGTATCTAATATAAGAAAGAAAGCTATATTATAAATAAATAACATATGATAGTTAAAAGTACATGTAATATGAAATATTTTTTCATTAGGATCTTAATTATGTATTTAATGATATTAATTTGGTTATACGTCTAGTTACATGTGTGTGAAGAACAAATCTTAGACTCGTGGTAATGGATCTTCCCTATAACCACTGTTATAGGGAATTCCATCCCACTATTTATACCATTTGACTCAGTCATTATTCTTCATTTGACTCAGTCATTATTCTTCATTTCATTTCTTATTCCCTTATAGGGAATTCCTTCTCATCGTTTTCCTTTTGTGTTTCAAAAATATATATTAAATTTTCTTAAAAGGCCAATGGGATTTAAGAGAACTATGTGGAATTTAAATTAATATGTCTTTATGTTGATATATTTTTATGCACATTCATTAAAACAAATTACACCTCTACATCCTCATTATATATATTTCATTAGGAAAAGTATATTAAAAATTATGAAATCATATATGTTTAATGATTTGTATCACAATATTTCACACCATAGTGCTTGTGTTAGTTGATGAATGTTTGTGGATCTAGTATGATCATTATTTTAATATGGATTGATATGTTGTAATTGTTAGGTGGTATGACAAGGCATAATGATTGGGAAGAATGTAATTATAGAGACAGGTTCATTAAGGCATTAGAGATCAAGGTCATATTTCTATATTGAATTATATTGGGATTCCATTTCATCAAAATAGTATCTGGAGGAAAACTATAGGTTCATATATAGCACAATGAGAAGTCAACTATGGTAGTCTAATTGGATCAACCATCCATGTGTGATGATGTTATTTTTTAAATTTATAAAAACCATCGAGTATGGAATAATGGTGGTGTGACTTTGATAATTTTCCTTTAGTGTATAGGCTTTTCAGTTATTGATTGTCTATTATGGTTTGGGTGAAAAGGTCACATGAGCATACTAGGTGTGAGGAGTATAGTTTGATTCATTCTTCGATCTCAGTAATAGGATAGTCTAAGATGTAATTTCATATCATAGAGGATATACTAAGGGCTGACATTATGTAGTTTTACTGTTCTATTGAAAAATAATTTGACTTAGTGTCCATCGTCTATATAATGGTCGGATCTGAATAATTTATCATTGAACAGACTAAGTCTCATTTATTAAATTTCATTGATTTATCAGTGATCAAAAAAATTTCAACAACTAGAGTTGTTCATGATGTTATTCATGGGAGAAGCCATAGTTTGTACCATGATTTTTGTTATTAAGGTCAATTTTTTGTCATGTTTCGTTGAGTGATCAAGATTAATCACAACATTTATGGGGATTTATCATGTGATGAAAACCAAGTAGAATATTCAATTTATGGATCAGTTCTTATATAAAAAAAATTATATTGTGGCATGGTTTATTTTTATGATTGGCACCTAGTATTTAGGGTCATTATTGATATACTACACTTATGGATAACACATCCCGTATGGATAACCCAATTGGTATGTTTGAGATATGATCCTGGTCTAGAGGCCACTTGATGGATGCCCTAACACAGTTCCCCCCAAGACCATAGGAGAACCTTCACATAATTAATAGGCTTCTAACTAGAAGAATTTATATAAGGATATATATTGGATAAATTAGACCCTATATATCAGGGTTCACAATCCAAAATAAACAACCATCATCCTTTGATACCAAAACAAATAAAATGAATACAAAACTCATCATTACAATATATATATAATTCTAATATATTAAATAAAAGTCCAATTACCCATTGGATGGATCATATATATGAAATGAACCAAAAATAATAAATACACAAGTCTCTAATACAACTATAATCCTCACCTCATCTGGATCTCCACCCATATTTTAGTTTTCTCACATTTCCATGCTTTCTCACACATCTATAGAACCTATGCCTTAAATAAAAATGTGATCAATGATCATGTACGAATGTGGAATGGATTATTGAGTACATTATGATTAAAATATGCATTAATGGACCACCAAGGTTATCTCATTATATACTATAAATTTAGTTCTATATTCATGTGATATGTTTAACTAAAAGAAAGAAATAACAACAAGTTATTAATAAATAAAATCAATGTTGATCCTCATGATCAATATATTGATCGACCCTAACTACTTCAGCTAGTGATTGAGTGAATCTATGAATGAAATGATTGAAATGCATCAATATAAATACCATATGCATCACTGGAAATCATTCATCTTTGATTCTTATAATAAATAGAGAACAAGTAATTATGAATGGATTGAGGAAAAGATCCCAATTTTTTAAGGAATCTCTCCAAAATCCAATATGTTAAATATTTTTAAGACCGAATCCTAATAACAACGGGTTATCTCGATATAAATAACGATATCCATGTCACAATTCCAAAGGTCCAAACCATAATAATATTAGGATTCACAGTCAGGGGTGATTATTTTCATCATGATAGAATGATGAGATCTTATAGGTGACATATGCATAAAAAATAATATTCAACAGAAAAATAATATATGTGATCAAAAAACATCCTAAAATATTTCTATAACCTAATAAAGTAATAATTCTACGGGATTCAAGTCACCCAGGGCTTCTAATATTGAGTTGAGGTCAAATTTCAACATCCTGGTAATCCATTACTTGGATCAATAGCCAGATCCCAATTTAAACATATGTCTTCCATGGTGACATAAAAATATCTATACTGATCTAAAACAATATAAAATCATACCCCTGGCTATATCCATGAATGTATCTTAGGGTATCCACTATATCATTATCACATCGATCCCATAGGTAGGGTACTCAGATTTATAAACGAGATTACATATCTATATCAAATTATATTAGTTAAATCATCAATAAAAGATAGGGGTTCATAGAAATTAAAATATCTTAACCATGTTTTATAGAACTTTAGGATCACATTTATAAAACATGGTTTAGGTGACACCCCAGCTATCTCTAACCATAAAAACATACACCAATTCATGGTCATCGCTCAGGGGGGAAACAATATCGGTCACCTAGTTCATCACTATAGATTAGGCACCCCACTTTATATCCCTGGTAAAAAATGATATTTTTGAACTAAACCTATTCTACCATTATATTCATTTCCCTTAACATCATTATTGGTTTTTCATAGAAATAGAGGCTTTAGGGGTGTTCTATAATGGCAATAGATTTAGATATGGATCAATACTTATCTTTATGTCTCATGTCACTCCATACTAATAAACACATCCCAATTCAACTAAACATTATCTAAGATCTATTCTCTTAGATTATACACATCTCAAGGTTCATTAATCGTCTTAAAAAATTTGTACACTTGAATTTCATAAATAAATATCACATCTTTTTAGATGAATATTCAATACATTCCATAAGAAAGAACATGAGGACCATAATAGTTCTGGTGTAGTTGGAGAATAGAAAAACACAGTTCTTATTTATAGTAATATATTCATAATCTCTATCAAATATCATATTATATTATACCCCTCTTAGTAATATCATTCTTAATCCTTTTCTCATAACCCATGGAAGCGAACTTAATAAAAGGCGAGATCATATACCTAGTAAAAATAAACATATGAGATATCAATATATGATCATATAAATGATTAATATATTTATAAGGGTATTTGATCATAAAAATAATATATTAATTTCATACCAAACCAATCATATATCATAAAAATGAGATGTTTCACAAAATATTATCATTTCAAGAAACATCTTTCATAATATTCAGAAACCATCATAAATAAGTCATTAACAATAAGATCATGTCATTAAAGTATGGAACGATATAAAATATATAAAAACCATTTCATATTTCATGTATAAATTCCCATACCACAAAAATGGTGTATCATGTCATAGAAATTATATCTATTATGGATAAAGATAAACATTTTTACCATTGTGGATAAGGACTAAATGTTTTCCCATAGTGTGTTAATATCGTAAAATGTTATCCCACTATTATCTCAGGATTTATAATTCACTACCCAATTAATTTAAAATATATATATCTCACATCCATCTTATAATGAAACCCATAATTATGTGGTCCAAATTATCATAATTTTTTTATCATATCATCACAATAAAACCCTTGTAAAGATAACACATTTCATAGTTATTTCATAAATTCAAAATATTATAACCAAAGAAAAGTAGATTGGTTTCATAAAAATATCATCAACATAAAAATTTATAATCCATATATAAAATAGGGATTTAATCTTAAAATCATTTCCCTAGTAAATCATAAGCAATATCAAAAGATGTCATCTTAGATGGAAAATAATTTTGAATGACCAATAAGAAAAATTATCTAGGAAAATAGCCTTTCCACCATAAAAATTTATTTTGAATAAATAAATTAGTTTAAAAAATATTTCTTTGAAAATAATCCTGGAAAATTATAGTGGAATATTTTTAATCATTTAAAACAGTAAATTAGTGAATTATGCATTCCACCTTCATATAAAATTTAAAACATAAGACATTTTTTAATATCATTTCCATTAAAAATAATCATTGAAACTTATAAAGGATGATTTTAATATTTTGGTGTTTAGTATGGGTGGGAATTCTTTTAAATTTTTACACATTAAAGTATGTATTCCCTCCATGTTTTTGGTAAAAGTCAAATGGGTATTATTTGGAAAATTACATGATGATTCCTTTTAAAAAACCTTTTAAAATAATAAAAAAATATGAAAAAATATTATATAATAAATCCCATAGATAATTTTTTTTAAAAAATGAAACCATTTATAGAATACATTGATAAAGATAAAAAGGTTTTTTATCAAATATAAAACTAAAGATGATTTTTCTTATTATCATTCATTTGAAGTGTTGTGTATATTAAGAGAGGAAAATAAAGGGGAAAATTATATCCAAATATAAATTGGGGAGAAGAAAATTCATGATATTATGGAGAAGTGGATCATAATATTTTATTATTAGAATCATAAATATAATCAATCCTACCAAATGATGATATTTTAACATAAAACCCTTTCCAATTTAGTTACATTGTATCATAATCTCCATGAATTAATAAAAAAAATGAACAATAATTTATCATAAAATTAATGATATTACATGTCAAAGGTTCTATATAAAAACCTCATAAATTAAAATATATGCATAACAAAAAATAAATCTCAAATAAAGAAGACAGAGAAAAAAATTCCTTACTACTTTAGTTATATTATACATTGTATTCACCTTTAAAGAGAAAAATTTTACAAGTCATTTAATATCACGAGTTTAAGTATGATCATGCTATTACTTTTCAAATTGTTTTTAAATAACCCAGAAAAAATAATTTTATTGTGAATATGTAATATGTCTCCCTGAAATAAAAGAGAAACTAGAAATCTGTCAGGAACCAGTCTGAGTCGACCCTAAACCGGTCACCTAGGCCAGCCTGCGACAAGTCCCGAGAGGCGTTCCCAATCCACCCGAGATGGCGACAAGAACCATGGGAACCAATAGAGTACACAAGGGAACGATTTCACCCATATATAAACAATAAAACAAACAGCAGAAAGAAATGGACAGACCAAAATGAATATACATAAAAATTTTACTAAACATTATTTGTAAAAGAAATATAAAGTTGAAAAAAACAAACAAATCAACTAATTAAACCTGATGACCAACTAACTCCATTTGATGCATCTGGTCACTCTACAACACAATGATAAAACATTTCCCAAGGTGATCGAAGTCAAGTTGAAACCTGCACAAGGGCTAAAAAAGGAAGACTATAGGCGTGAGTATTAAAACGCATTAGGTTAGCCCAATATTCTATTCCCAATGCACTTCATTTAAAAAAAAGAAACATCAATTTCATGTTTTAAATAGATGATAAAATGTATTTTTTCATATGAGGTTCCATGCTATAATAGTTATCAGACAAAAACATTCATGTTTTATAAACAAAAAATGCAAGTAACAATTTTTCAAAGTGGTGCAACTTCAAAATGAATATTATTTTAATGAGGGATTCTTTAAATATTGTAAAAATTTAAATAAATAACACACACTACTGAATTTACCAAACAAAAACTCCATATACCGACAGAGAGTACAAAATAGCCAATGATCACAACTCACAGGAACACCAATTGGCACTAGTTGGTTGTGAGCCACAGGTACCTCATATCTGGGTGAAAGTAACCATAATAAATATCCATTCTCATGCACATGAGACACTAGAAGGGAGAATAACCATAACCTAGTGGTTCCCCAACATAATCATCATAATAGTTTAGTTAGTGTTGTCATTATCAAACTTGCTACGTGAAAAAGGGTCCAAACCCCACAGGATCACTAGCATACTAGTACACGTCTGCCACCTAGATACCTGGGATTCCCTTTAGTGATCAATCAATTTACAAATATGATAAAATACTCATTTCACATAAAAATTCCATCCCCAAACCATAAACACACAAAAGACCACAAATATTTATCACATTTTTTTTCACAAATCAACAAACCGCTAAATATTTTCGTAAAACTATTTCAAGGAGTGTGTTGAGGCGTTGCTGATAAAACTCATTCAAAAACCCTCTTTAAATTATAAACACACATTAAAACCATAACAACCATTTTTTTAAGCCCTAAAAACATTTATATAAAATCATTTCATGGACTATAAAATAATCACAACTTCACAACTTTGTATATACTAGTAAAACACTCATTCTTCATTTTTAGGAATGGCCAAATAGGCCATTAAACATTTTCCCAAGACTAACATTTGACAGAGTTATGTAATTCAATTTTACTAAGGAGGCGTGTACAAACATTTACTTAATAAAACAACCTTCATAAATCCCTTAAAACACTCAGGTGACATTTTCAAAATACAACCATTTTTATAAGAATGTGAAACGAGCCATTTTCCGGTTAGTCGGGCCAAAACATGTTGTAACCCAAAAAGAAACATTTGTTTATAAAACAAAATCAAACTGTGAAAGCCATTAATGGATAACAATATAATTTTCTTACATGCTTACAATATATTTATAAATCCAAGAATATTATTCTAAATTGCACTAGACACATAAAATCCAACCAGGCAATTTACCGAACACATGAGATGCACTCTTAAAAAAACAACTTCTGTTAAGCACCTAAAAAGGGATAAAACACCATTTTCATTCCATAAAGTTATTCAAGATACTGATACATATTCAAAATACTATAAACCATGTGACAATTCTCATGGAATAATTTATCATGCAAGAGGAGTGCACATTTTTACCAAAACAACTATATTTTTAACAAAATAAGTCATAAAACATATTTTTCACACAATACCTTTAAAACCAAAGTTTCACTGCATAAAATATCATATAAATAATGTTAAAACAGAATTAAAATGATTTAACTTAAATGATAAAGGATTTTTCAAGGGATATCCTACCTCAAATTCATGGCATAATGGAAACGCACACCCGAAATAACCCGCTGCATATTTATAAACCCTAAAAACATGAAGACCAGACCTGAATGAATATAAAATCCATAAAAACCCATGGGATAATAGAACCCTAGGATGATCATGAATATACTAGATTATAAAACAATGAAATAATTAAAAGAGGAAGAAGAGAGGGGATAAAGGAGATGGAATCCCACCTTCTATACTAGAAAACTCATCATATTTTTTCAGATATGCACCCCTAGATAAAATTTAATAGGATGAAACTTCTTGAAGAGTCATATATGTTCTGAAAGAACCAGTGAATGATGAATTTTTTTAAAAAGAGAACAAATTGAATGAGTTGTGAATAGAATAATTTGCCTTATCAATTCTGGGTGATTTGAGGTAACCTTAGAAAGTTCTCCCAACTCCACGACCCATATGAGATCCAAAGAGGGTACATCGATAATTGGGGTGAGGTTAGGGGTATTGGATTCTAGGGAGAGGATTAATCAATGAAAAATATTAAAAATTTAATTATATATAAAATAAATTTTTTTTCTTAAACTGGAAATGGGCCAATGGGATGCCCCAATACCTAAATAAGTACCCCAATTCAATGTGCTTATGAATTTATATGGGGTCCAAAAGGATTAGTTAGTTTTAATATGTCAGTATAGGAAAAGTGAGAAGTAGAATGGGTGAAAAATGAAGAAAAAAATGGAGTTTTTGAAGAAACAAATTTGGTTTGTTTTTAAAACTGGAAATGGGCTCACGGTTGGCCCAAATCATGAAGTAACCACCCTATCATAAAAAACACCTAAAAAGAAATGGGGAAATCAAATTAGGGTGATTAGAAATATATGAATCATCAAAAATAAGAATAACCTAATTAAATACCCATGAAAAGGATTGGGATTTCCAATGGACTGGATTAATACAAAAAAAAAACCGGGTGTGAAAATTCTCCCCACTATAAAAGCTTTCCCCCCGAAAAGCCATAACACTTTCCAGATGAACAATAAACACCTAAGCATTATCTATCAACATGATACAGCGTATCAAGAAAATGAAATATCATCAAGTATACATGGATGTTAATCCTCATTCTCGAAAAAACACACTACTCACAACCTCTTATGGAAAATCATTGGAAATATCAAGCCACCACCTCCACAACCAAGAAAAGAACCCGATTGTTGGGCCTTATCCCAATGAACCCAACCATCACCCAAACCGAAGAGCACTAATAGAAACCAAATATTCCAGGGGAGTCCAAAATTTAATCCCCACCATTAAAAAATATCTAGTACTAGAAAAGTATTTAGGATGAAAATCCATGAGACCCATGGTGGTCTCTCCACTTTTAGAGACCAACTAGCAACGAACAGACAAGAATTCAACATGATATTGAATTGGGCCTCACTCACACAAGACTAAAAAAATATCTTATGAAAACCTAAAATAACATGTTAATAGGGTTACAACATGAACATATAAACCACCCACTCCCGAACGGAGGGGACAAGAACTAGGACAACACTTTTAGCACAAATATGGACTTCCACCACTCGAGGATGGGAGTTATGGGGACCCAATAATAAGGCCACTGAAACCAAAAACGAAACAAAGGAACTACCCAAAACACTCCACATACGAATAGGTAACACCATGAACGCCCCTGATTTTCACAGGCGGTCCACACAGTGACATTGATTGAAAACCCACATCCATGAAGGCATAACCATAGACACTGTGTGAGGGGTAAGTCCAACACGCTTGTTGCAACAAAGGGAAATTCAACGAAATGAGGAACCAAAACATTGAAATAGAAACTAGCTTACCAAAAAAGAGGAGGAAGGATCCAAATCATCCACTCCACACCTCTGGTGAATTCTGGACTGCGCAAAATGCTTCACTTCGAGGCTTATGGCTGGAGCCCTGATTCGTAAAGCAACTGATGCACCGCAATCAGGTGATAAGGATCACACCACTCAAAAAAAACTCACTTGCTCAAAAAAACCTTCATTAAAATAAGAAATCATATATACATATAAAAATTATATCTCACTCCGAAAGGGGTGTAGAATAGACAAGGAATACAATAAAACAAATCAACGTCACCGAACACAACTGCTATGTGAAAAAGAATTATCACAACCAAGAAGCACTTTTTATAGATCCCAAACATCTCTCTATTCCAACAAATAGGTTGATGCATCATACAAAGAGGTGGATTTAACATTTGAAATTAATCCTTAGGTTGATCATCATGAAATATTTCAAATGGAGAACTATCCATGGCCACATCACAACATCAAACACATCTTTAGGAACCCAATGAACATTACTCGAAAACCGAGCCACCTAAAAATCTCATATCAAGATACAACAAGAGTATGACTTCTTGATCACACGGAAGCTTATTGAATAAAACAAATTCTAATACATATAATAAACCATCCACATAATTGTTGGTTCAAAATAAAGGCCACAATATTTCCACTAAAAACACATTTGAAAAATGAACTAACTTGGTGGATTTTCACATTCACCAATGGTGTTTCTTCAAGTCTCACTCACATGAACATTTAAATGCCACTCTAGGAACTCAAAAACCATTCCACATAGGCCTTCCTTCCAGATATCAATAAAACCATGCATGTGAGTACCCATGAAAACAAAAAATTCTAAAACCAAACAACATCATTCCAAAAATCATGTACTGCCAAAAAGAACACCAACCACCAAGTCAAAAATGCTTTTCATATTCCAAAAACCAATCCACACATCATCAAGAAACAATTGAATATAAAACAATCCATTTAATTTAATAGAACATACAAAAACAAAAATTCTATTCCAAATATCCGTTCCCCATTTTTTTAAAAAAATCATCAATGCCTCTTTTCATAATCTGACTACAACAAAACCCAAAACCCCTTTCCAGAAAAACACCATCCGCACAAAAATGAATTTCCGGAACCTATTCATCAGATTCAAACACTTTTCAACATCCCAAACATCCCATTTAAAATAATGTTTCGGAATTACTTTAAAATGATTCAAACATTCAAAACATATTATTTCAACAAACCACAAGTTTAGATTAGGGAAAATCCAATCATGTTAAATCATTTCCACTTCTTCCCCAAAATATGTTTAAAAAACACAACCTTACCAAAACCATTATTATATTTAATTTTTGATAACCCCTTTTATACTTATTCAAATTTATTCCTTTAAAACCCATTTCCATAATTCTCACAAAAAAATTTTTGAAACAAAAATTTAGAATTCATGAAAGGTTCAAGAGACCCAAAAAAGGAACTACTGTCAGTGGGTGACTTTACCATATAGTTGGTGGCCATATGTTTAACACAACACCAACACATAAAGGATTATTAGGACCATTCCCCAGCTCCACATGGCTTGCCAGGCCATACTAGCTCACGGTGGCCATTAGTCAAACTCTCTTTGTCATATCCCAAAACCAAACAACTAGTAAGAACAAAGGACACTATCAAAACCAGACATCCCTTAAAAACCCGAGGATCAAAACGAGGTAGATTTCTCGACGCTCTTCCCGCACTTATCCATCATGTCCCAACAATCCTACTATATCTACCATGATATCCCAAAAATAAAAAGTGCTCTCTAAAAGAATGGTCTGCTAAGATCCAACCTCCTCTAATACAATTTTTTCAGGAACCAGTCCGAGTCGACCCTGAACTGGTCACCCATGCTAGCCCGCAACATGTCCCGAGAGGCGTTCCCAATCCTCTTGGGATGGCGACAAGCACTAAGGGAACCAATAGAGTACACTAGGGAACAATTTCTCACATATGTAAATAATAAAACAAACATCCGAAATAATTAGACATCCCAAAATGAATATATAAAAAAATTGAACTAAACATTTTTTGTACAAGAATCATAAAGTTGGACAAAACCAAAAACTCAACTGAAAAAACCTGATGACCAACTAACTCCATGTGACACATCTGGTCACTCTCCAACCAAATGATCAAACGTTGGACAAGGTGATCAAACTCATGAATAATCCTATACAAGGGCTAAAAAAATAAGACTATATGTGTGAGTATTAAAACTCAGTAGGTTAGCCCGAAATTCAATTCCCAATGCTTCTCCTTTAAAATAAAATAAATATCAAATTCATGTTTTAAATAAAAGATATAAATGTATGTTTTTCAAATGAGTTTCTATGCTATAATAATTCTCAGACAAAAAAAAATCATGTTTTTTAAACAAAAAATGAAAGTAACAATTTTTCCAAGAGGTGCATCTTCAAAATGAAAATTTTTTTAATGAGGGATGATTTATAGATTGTACACATTTAAATAAATAATACACACTACTAAATTTACCATCCAGACACACTGTATACTGAATGTGTGTACAAAATAGCCAATGAACACAACTCACGGGAACACCCCATGGCACTAGTTAGTTGTGAGCCCCAGGTACAGCGTATCTCGGTGAAGGTTACCATAATAAATATTTGTTCTTGTGCAGATGAGCCACTAGTAGGGAGCATACCCATAACCTAGTGGTCCCCCAACATTATCATCACCATAGTTTAGTTAGTGTTGTCATCATCAATCTTTCTATGTGAAACAGGGGCCAAACCACACAAGATCACTAGCCTACTAGTACACGTCCGCCCACCTAGATATCCAAGATTTCCTATAGTGCTCAATCAAGTTACACATATAATCAAATACTCATTTCATATAAAAAGTCTATCCCCAAACCATAAACAAAAAAGAAATCCACAAAATTTCATCACATTTGGTTCACGAATCAATAAACCACAAAATATTTTTGTAAAACAATTTCAAAGAGTGTATTGGGGATTTGCACAAAAAACTCATTCAAAAACACTCTTTCAGTTATAAACACACATAAAAACCATACCAAACCATATTTTTCATCCCTGATAACATTTAAATAAAATCATTTCTTGTACTATAAAATCATCCCAATTTCACAACATGGTATATAAATGTAAAACACTCATTCTACATTTTTAGGAAAGGACAAACATGCCTTTAAACATTTTCTAAAAAACTAAAATTTGACAAAGTTATGAAATTAAATTTAATTAAGGAGCTGGGTACAAAAAATATAAAGAATAAAACCACATTCATAAATGCATTAAAACACTAATGTGACATATGAAAAATACATCCATTTTTATAAGAATGGGAAACGGGCCATTTTCCGGCAACTTGTGCCAAAACATGTTACATCCCAAAAAAACATTTGTTTATAAAACAAAATCCAAAATTGAAAGCCATAAAAGGATCCCAAAATAATTTTCATACATTCTGCCAATATATTTATAAATCCAAACAAATTATTTTAAATTTCACTAGACACATAAAAGCCAACCGGGCAATTTACCGAACATAGGGCATGCACTCATTAAAAAAACAACTTATGTTAATCACTTAAAAAGGGATAAAACACCATTTTCATTCCAAAAAGTTATTCAAGAAAATGAGACACATTCAAAATACCATAAAACAAGTTAAAAAACTAATGGAATATTTTATCAAGCAAGTGGAGTGCACATATATACCAAAACAACTATATTTTTAACAAAATAAGTCATAAAACATAATTTTCACACAGAACCTGTAGAACCAAAGTTTCAAAGCAACAAATATATTATAAATAAGGTTAAAACAGAATTAAAATGATGAATCATAAATGTTAAATTCATTTTCAAGGGATATCCTACCATAAATCCATGGCGTAATGGAAACCTACACCCGAAATCACCCGTCGCGGGTTTATAAACCCAAAAAACAATGAAGACTAATACTAAATGAATATAATATCCATCAAAAACCATGGGATAACAGAATCCTAGGTCGACCATGACTAGGGGAGATTAGAAAAAAATTAAATAATGAAAGTAGGATGAAGAGGGATGATAAAGGAGATAAAATCTCACCTTATCCCCTAGAAAACTCATCAAATTTCCATTAGATATGCACCCCTAGAGAAAAGGTAATGGGATGAAACTTCTTGGAGAGTCTCATTAGGTCTATATGAAATAGGGAAAGAATATTTTTTTGAAAAAAAGAATGAATTGAATGATTTATGTATAAAAAAATTTACCTTATCAATTCTTTGAGATTTGAGGTAACATGAGAAAGTTCTCCCATCTACACGACCCATATGAGTTCCAAAGTGGGTAAATAGATAAACAGGGTCAGTTTAGGGGTATTTTCTTCGATAAGGTGGTAGAATCACCGAATAAAATTAATAATTTAATTAGATATAAAAGAAACAAATATTTTTTTTAAAGTAAATGGGCCCATGGGCTGGCCCAATACCTAAATTAGTAACCCAAATTCACTATGCTTGTGAATTTATATGAGGTCCAAAAGGATTAGAAAGTTTTAATAAGCCATTATAGGACATGTGGGATGTGGAATGGGTGAAAAATGATGAAAAAAAGGATTTATAAAACAAACAAATTTGGTCGTTTTTTAACTGGAAATGGGATCACAGTTGTCCCAAATCAGGAAGTAACCACCCCTTCTTCAAAAACTCCTAAAAAAGAAATGGGGAAGCCAAATTACAGTTATTAGACATATATTAATGTTAAAAACTCAATATTCACCTCAAAAAATACCCATGAAACAGATTGGTATTTCTAATGGACCGGATCAATACAAAGACAAAAATAAACCCGGTGTGACAAAATCCCATTTCATAATTCCATACTTCTTCTATACACATTAGAATACCATTTATAATAAATATATGAATATATTACATATATTATAGATATAAATATATATATATACATGATACCATATGTTATTTAATAATGACCTTTTATTAACCATTTATTAACAGTTCAATGATAATTTAACATTATTTTGAATAAAAAGAATTATTTATAATTTAGTTTATTATATTCAGTACAATTAAATTTTTAATAATAATATAAAATCCAAATTTTTAACCAAAATAAATATTATTTGAATATTCATAAAATAATTATTAATATTATTCTAGAAAATATAGAGAGAAAAAATGGAATACAATACTCATAGAGAAGGTAGTTCTTATATATGAATGAATATTGTTTCAATTTTTTTAAAATATTAACAACAGATGGAAAATGATAATTAAAATATTTATATTCATTTTTTTAATTTATATCACATATCTTAATTAAATTATTTTTATTACATTCTATGAAAATTTTCATTGGAAATCATATCACGTCGCTTCATGTGGCCGATGTCTATTGTACACATGAATGGTGTCATCGTATCCCACATGAAATGTAGATAAAGAAATTTATTGTGATGTAATATTTCTAGAAGAATAATTATATTAGTGATATCTTTTTTATTATTTTAATTTATTTTTATTACCATCTTGGTAAAACAAAAAAGAAAACACATCACTTTGGTCTATGAGGGAATAGTTTATCATACACGCGAGCGAAGTTATCATTTCCAATGGGTATAGAGGTTAGAAGGTATAATTTTTATTACAGTCATACATGTATAATATTTCCATAAATACCATTAACATTAAATAAATTATTTTATCTAGTAGTGATAGGTGTGGATGAAAAATAAATAAAATCAGTTCGTGAGGTGGGAGTCTACTATAAAAACGAAAGATAATATTATATCCCATTTTATGGAAGTGGATAAGGATATAGGATATCAAATTAAAATAATAAAATATAAGTATATATCTTATAATTTTTTTAATATTTTATAATAGTTTGAAATTATATGATTAAATTATAATAAGATGGAAAAAATCGTTAGTAGAAAAATATATCTTCTTCATATAACCTATTTAGGTTTAAACTAAATCATTCCTAGATAAACTTTATGAACAAAAAACTAACCTAAAATGTGAATATGGAATTGTGGAATACATCTAGGCTGCTCATGTATGGTACAATGGTTTTCTAATGTGTGAAGATTATAGAGGAGTGTATGGTCTTTTAAATGTGAAGTGTCTACTAGACTTTTAATTTATGAATAGAAAAAGATGTACCGAAATTTTTAACATTCTGAGAGGAAAATAAATGGTCCCTTATAGATCCTTAAATTTTATATTTATTTAATATCTCTATAAAATAAATGTCGATAAATATTGTAGGTTATCTTACCCCTAATTATTTTCATTTAATAATTGACAAACTAGTATTAATTTTACAGTGGGAATCAATTTGTACATTGTTTTACTATTGATTACAGGAAAAACCTAATTTGATCACTATAAATAATATAAATTATTATTATATAAAATATCGTATCGTTTTCCACAAATTACATTCACATTGGTGGAAAATTAAAATTTAATTTTAATCTCAAAGATGTAATAAAAAGAAGTTTTCCAAAGAGAAATGTATAAATAGACTTTATTTATAAATAAATTATAAAATTTATTCCAATGTCCTAAATTGGATTAATTGTTATATAATGTAAGTAATTTCATTTTTTAAACCATCAAATAATAAATTAGATATTTTTGAAATACTTTAAATGTCATTTTAATTCTCATTAAAAACCATCATTTTCACTATTTAATGAAAAAATAATTTTTTATGAAATTTATCAATTATTCAATCCAAGATATTTGTAAAAAAATAACTTAAAAAATAAATATTTTCTATTATTATGAAACTTCTAAAATTGGTAGAAAATAATTTTAATTTTTTTTGATATAATGTTATAAAACTAGTTGTTAGAGAAGTATAGTTATTAAGTATAAAATTAAATTTATTCTAATTTATTTTATAAAAACTCAAAATATAGATATTAAAATTTTTATTTAATATATAAAAAATAATTTAATTAAAATAATTCATAAAATATAATTTATTTATTTATTTAATAATGACTTATTTGAATGCATAAAAAAGTTTTCTAGAAAAAAGATTAAATTATTTTTAAATTGCATTTTTCTTTAATTGAAATTTTGTAGACTAAAAATAAATCATTTTATGAATATGTTTAAACTAAATGATTCCATAATATACATAATATTTTAATAATTTTTATTCCCACGGCTGATAATAACTAACATATTAAAAAAATAGTATCATAATAGTATGTCCTGATTTTTCAAAACTCGGTGTTTTGTGTATCATAAGATAAACTCTAAGTGTTTGTAACTCAAGATAATCTCACTTTTTCATGTAACGAAAGAGAAAATATATGATTTTTTTAATCCAACATAATCATACTTTTTTATGTATAAAAAAATATAAATATGTATAAATTTATTTGAAAAAAATATTTCGCATAAATAATGCTAACATGAAAACATATTTCTCATGATCTATTTACTAAAGATGAATAATTTGTATAAGAAGATATAATTATTTGGTTTAATTATATATCACAAGTATAATATCATCCTTGGGTTGTCCATTTATTAATTTACACATCATCTCTTACTCCATAAATGGTGATGAAATCTTTTTTTTATTCGTAATTCAAAAGTGTATCATAATATCTATAAAGGAATGATAATTTATTATTTATTTCATTAGTAATTATCAATAATAGAATTTTTAGGAAATGACACTGAATAAAATATAATGTTCAATGTATTCCACTCTAAAAATATTTATCCTTAATGCTCCTCCATGTCTGTCCAAAATTGATATAAAAAATTCATAAATAATGTAACTCAATTTCAAATATTAAGTTATCAATAATCACCCAAATAACATTAAGTGGATCATAATGCTAAATTATTAATATGTGAACACAATGATCATATATTATTAATAAAAACAAAAATGATTTCATAATTAACTCCATCCTCATTCCATAACTAAAACCACAAATTATTATAAATATTCTTTAAATCCAATAATGTTGTTAACACCATCATTGATAACATAATACACATTTCAAAAAACATATTACAAGTTATAAGGTTACCAATACAATACAATATACTTTACCCATATAAATAATCTCTTTATCCCAAATAAATATCTCAAGAATAATTAAAATAGTAAATATCATCATCCCTTAATCTTGTTATTTTTATCAAATACCACCTTTCCATCAAATCATTTTCCTTGTCCGCCAATAAAATTATAAATTTCGTAAAAATTACATAACATTTCCTTACACTAAATTATCCTTATATATGACATGATTCATATTACATAATTCATTAATTAAAATACATAAAATCTGTAATCGTCTCACTCCAATCATAAATTTTTTAATAGCATTCATAATTTTATTCATTAATACCTCATTGTTGTAATATTAAATATGAATCAGGTCTAAAAATTCTTCATCATAAATTATGTCCTGCTAATTATGTTTAATATAAAAAATACTCTTATAACATCCCATACATTTTCAATGTTATTTGTTGTATCATCATTATAATGAGTATTCATAATTGTCAAACAAACTTGCTCATTTTCTACATGATATTTCCGCATATGAAATCAATTTTTATAGATCCCATAAGTTAAACATTTATAAAATTAATCCATTGATGAATAATTAAATAATATAATAATATCTTGAATTTAATTAACTAAAATTTTCATTTTTACGTAGCAATTTCATAATTTGTGTCCTACTTCATTACACATTAAACATATTCCCGATCCCTTTGAGACATTCATTTGATTTTTTTTCCCACATAATTGGAATATAAGAAACTAAATTATCTTTTCTCTAAGGTCTCAACCACCCAAACGCTCAGAAAACTATATCAATATCTTCATTGGTTAGTCTAAATTAATCCTTAAGTGAATATTGATAATCATATTTCTATATATATAATTAATAATAATTACTCTATCCTTTTATCTATTAATCATAACATCTGGGTAGACATAAAAACACTTTCTATCACACAAAACATTAACCCATTTCTTTATATTTCGCACCATTGGATAAAACAAATTTGGATAGAAACATCATTCATAGTGGATAACAACCTAATAAAAAAATATCATTTATTGGATGAATAAATCCTGATAGTTTCTTTTTAATTAATTAAAATGTAGTCTTAAAATATGTTATTAAGGGTAATTTTTTTGAATCATTAAATTTTTTTTATAAAACCCTTGTGAATTTCCAAAACACATCCCCCAAGAGTGTTAAAATATCTGTAGAACGCATCTCATTATCTTGTACCTTGTGTAGATCATGTCCAAATCAATATTCCCACTTTGGATTTCTTTCCCCATTGTATAAATGTTATATAGAATCATCCACATTTTAAAAAAAATTCATATATAACATGGAAAATTCTTACTGTATCATTTCCTAAAATTCGAAGACATTTTATTGCAATTTTTATATATATAGACTTATCCCTCAAAATAATAATAAAAATAACCATAGTACTATCTCAATGGATCTCACTAATATTTTCATATCCTAGATTGAAAATGAAAAAAAAACCTTTCATCTGATATCAAATTCTAGGACCAGATATTTTCAGTCATAAATATCATATCTTTTAACATGAATATTCATTTAATTTATCAAATAAACACCCACAGACCATAATGTACTAGTTATTATGATACTAGGTGTATAATATTCTTATTTAGTGAATGATATTCAACATCTACCAAAAATATCATTCAAATAGTACAAAAGAGAGGAATAATATACCATTCCCACTTCTTATGACTTGATAAGGAAACAAAATAAAGTGTGAGTTTAAAAGCTTAGATAGGTTAAATATAGAAGATACAAATAAATGGTTATATAAATTCATAAGATAATCATAATTATATCTGATCATGAACACAACATATGATGTTCATATCATTCGTTTCATATGTCAAAAACATGATCCATGTCACAACACTTTATCATTTAGGATTCCATGGCCCATAAGATTAATAAATCCACATAAATAAAGAAAGAAGAAAAATATCCATCCGTTAATGTGTATAATAGTAATAAATATATACAATTTTTTCCTTAATTCATGGTTAATAAGAAAGACCATAAATATATTTTATCAGTACATATAACCATTTTTTCAATTGTAGATTAGGATACCACTATTTCCTATAGTGGATTAAGACTCACATATTTCGTTAGTGGGTCAAGCATGTCGACATGGTAAACATAGTTATCTAATTATATATAATGAATTACTCAAATAATTGTATGGAAATATAATTATAAACTCTATCATTATTAAAACCATACTTATATGTGCCACAACATCATAAATAATTCTACATATCAATAGACCATACATTGTGGAGGAAAAATGGGTTTCATAGTCACACAATCAATTCATAATATCAAACCCATTGAAAAAGAATTTTTTTTTATAATAATTTTAACTCCAAAATAATTAACCATCAATATAATTACTAATGATGGTATCCATCAATAAATTTTTATGAAAATCATATGTAAAATAAAAGGAATAGAACATAGATAGAAAATGATATTAATTTTGACATAAAGAAAAATTTACTTCACACATTTAAATTCTCATTTAAAAACATAAAAAAGTATTGAAAGCATATTTTATTAAAATAACTTTCCAAATATTTAATCAATTTATTAAATAAAATTTTATCATGTCATGAAGAAAATAAATATACCAATTCAAAAACATTTTTTAACAAAAGATATTTTTAAAAATAATTTTATTTGAAAATAACCATTGAAACTTAAAATGTTTGTTTAAGAATATTTGGGGGTAATAATTTTAGGATATTCCATTCATAATGTACACATTAAAACAGGGATTCCAATAAATTTTTCTATAAATTAGAAATGGACCTTTTTTGTGAAAGGACATGAATATTAATTTTAAAAATCATTGCAAAAAGCCTCAACCATTGTTAAAAATTAATTTAATAAATAACTAAAATAATTTTAAAACATTTTTTAAAATAGTTTTATAAAACATGCTCATGGAAGAAATTTTTTCCAACTAAATAAGGAAATAAATATTAATTTTCTGAAAAAATAATTTAATATTTAGAGTTCATAAAGAGATTAAAATGAACGTAAAATGTCTATTCTCATGAAATAACCGTATTAAAATAAAATTCTTGATTATCATTAGTGATTGATCACAAACATATGTAGTCCCAAAAAAATGAAACTGTATTATAAAATTATTACCACTTTGTTAAATTTTAATCAAAATAACCAATAGATAATAACCTTAAATGTAACTTAAAATATCATGAGAATAAATATATTAATTGTATTGCATGTAAAATAGGTTGTATGTACACCTCATAAAATTAAATAGGTTTATAAGAGAAAATTTTCCTCAAAGAATGCAAAATGATAGAAATATACTAACCTATTTTGTAATATTTTCAATTTTAATTCCCTGTAATATTTCTTATAGAAATAAAAGAGAGACAATAAATCCCATACCATATGTCTTAACTTCCTTCATATACGTATTAGCACCCAATATAATAAATATATTATTATATAATATATATTATATAACAATATATGCATATAAATCGTAATATATTTTATTTACTTAAGAACTTTTAATACCTATTTATTTAAAATTCCATGTTAATGCCATATATAATAGGATTAAATTAAATGTTGATGTTTTGTATGTACAAGGGGTCATGGATGGAGTGGTGTTGACCAAGATGATCAAGGCTCAGTTATACTATAATTATCTTCTTACTATGGGGTGGTTACATAAATGGTGGGGTTGGCACTCATGCTGCATCATGGTTTCAAAATCAGTAAAGAAAGATATATCCAGATATATTAAATCTCATTGGATTTTTCTATTGTGTTCTAGGCCTTGAAATGCCACTTAGAAAGTTCTCGACATATTATCTATCACATTCCTTCTTCTAGGGACCTTATTCACACTCTTATAATGATTTGTGATATATAGAGTGAGATTAATATGTTTTATGAACTCCGTTCTTCCTAAGGTAGCCATGATGATAGGCTTAAAATGTTTTCAAAAAATACTTCATTTTTTCTATTTTGTTCTACTATTATTTGAGAGGACGACCATGAAATTCACCATTTTCATTAACCATGAACATCTATTTTCTATTTTTCTTATTATGTAATTCAGTTTTATTAACAAAATGTTATAATTGTCTGTTATTCATGTTAAATTACTGTTATAGGAAATATATAATTTTTAATTTCATTTTGGAGATGTTATTTTCAGTCCTCATAGATTTTACATGGTTCTATAATCATCGGAATGGTAAACATGAAATGAATAACATATATATTTATTGTATATGTATTTATCGTAGTCTATAAAATTTATATTTTGAAAATAGAATACATAATTTTTGGATATGGTATGTTTTACGTAATATTGAATATTGTTTCCATTTTATAAATGAATGGAACTAAAGGAGTGTAAAACGAATTATCCTTTGAAGAGTAGTTATTATATAATTAATATAACAAATTTCGATTAAATATTTTTTAACCTTATATTAAAATCATTAGTGACAAATAAATCACATCAATTTGTGGCCCAATAGTCCAACATACCAAAAAATAAAGTTATTGTGAATCCTACATAATGGAGTGTATGAAGGTATATGTGATATCATGTAATAACCTAGTATTTTATGATATACATTCTTTGAAATTTATTTATGTTCATAAATAGTGTTTGATATATGAAATTAAATGTTTTTATTTCATTGCAGTTTACAACAATTTTATCTTTTGTTGAATTTAGCATCAATATTCGTTGATAACTTGTGTTATAGGTAAGTCCAAGTCTTTATGAACAATAATAAACTGTTAATATTGTTATTTAATATTGAAATTATCTCCTGGTTATTATATTGACATATTTTATTGTGAAAAAATTTATTATGTTTGTAAATTTTTAAAAATTTATTTAAAATTCATCTGAAAATTATTGTTTGAATAAAATAATAATAAACCTCGTAAAACACTTAAAAATTCTATTTTTCTAAGAAGCAGTTTCCCTTCTTTAAGGGAGAACCTATTTTAAAACTAAATTTTGACAAATTAATATTTTTTTGAAATAATGAACGTCGTTTTTTCAATGATAAAAACCAAAATTTACATTGGGGGAATTTTTTCAATTTATCCTAAATGGTTCATTTTTATGTGAGTTGTGAAATCCATGACATTTTAATTAAAAACATCTATTTATGTAATTTCAATATACAGTAATATTTTATTTTTTGTCTTTTTAATTAAAATTAGTTAAAAAACATCATTAAATCCAATATAGGTCAATGTATTATATTTCATATTGAAACTAGATATAAAAACATTTCAAAATCATGAACATTTAATTAAAAAAATATTTTGTCTCATAGAATTTCTGGGAATAAATTTAAATAAGTTTTAGAAAATCTATGAATTGACACTATAGAAATTGATATAAATATTTAGATTTTTTTTTGTATTATTATAAGAATATAAACTTATTTATTTTACCTAACGTATTCATGAAAATATTTAAAATTAAATACAGTGTTTAAGGTATGAAAAATATTACATAATTACTAAACTTATAATATATGACGCATTAATTATCAAACACTTGTATAAAAATTATTTTATAGAAATAATTCCTCCTTAACCACATTAAAATAGGTTTTTACAAGTTAATGGGGTTCAATTTTATGGAAGGAACCTATATAATATGTTAAAAATCAAAAAAGGAACAAAATGAACCTTTAACCTTTAAGAATTATAACGATTTGGAGTAGGAAAGAAGCAACATAGTTCTGGTAATTAATACTATTTTAAATGGTAAATTATATATTATTATCATAATAATTTATATTAAATTATTAGGGATGATATAATTACATTAAATTCTTAAGAAACACAAACTAATTGAAGATTTAGTGTATAATTTAATATAATAAATGTTATTTTATTAAATAATCTAATATTAATAAAACACATATTATTTACCAAGTTATATTTATTTATTAATAAATATAAAATATGCACTATTAAATGACCAATTTATCTTTAGTAATTAACATATTGACCCACAAATTGTTAAATCCTCATTTGTAAAGGTACTATTAAAGTATTGTTTTAGCGCATTACATGAATTTCAGTTAAAAATTAATTTCAAAAATAACATATGTTTTATGTTATAAAATTGATGGAATATTTTATAATTAATTGGTTTAAATTTTATAATATTTATCAGATTAATTAAGAATTAATTGATTATTCACTTAGTTTATAAAACATGATTAGGAAATTAATAAACAAAATGAAAAAATAATGAAAATTAAACAGTAATTAAGAAATGATGAAAATGATTTTATTTTGGTGTGGTGTATAGCATCCCGTCTTTTTATAACATAACTTTTCATTCCATTACATGGAACTGAGGATCTTTAAGGTTTAGTGTCTTGGAAACAAGGAACATAAAACATGAAACAAAAAAAACATTCTTCTTAAACACTTGAAAGGCTTCTCCTCATGTTCACCCTAGGCTCATTACTGCATCTCATAACCTGGGGACATACATCAAAAGGAAGGGTGAGTATAAGGCCCAGCAAGGGAAACAAGTGAAACATTTTACATATGAACATGAGATACATCAATAAAGTCATGAAAAGAACTTTAATGCATGAAAATGAAATCATGAGGCATATCATAATAAAAATAAAAAAATTTCATAACATGAAGATGTGGCTTCAACATTTAATATGGAAAATCGTTTCGTTTCACCAAGGTCCATCCCCAAGGTGTCGTTAAAAATTACCAAGGTTATTCACCAAGGCGTCGTTAAAATGGTCATCTCTAGAGATTAAGTCTTTACCCAATGCATTGGAGCGCTATTAGGGCGCACCCTTAAATTTCTCTTTATTTTCATGTGAGCCACATATATCATCATCAAAAATTTCATAAATAACCCATATAGCATAAAATAAATGGGTTTCATTTCATAATCATAACGTTTTAAAAACGGCTTTAAAGACATGATCTTTACGTCACTTTAAAACCCACAGAAAAGGAAGGTGGGTCTCATGTATGTAAATCCCAGAATTTAAAATAGAACATTTTGGTATATATGTGAATACCCCTTTAGAATAAAGAGCTTTGAGTATTCACTTAATAAAATAAAAGGACTTTAGAAAAAGAGATAGACATTTTGAGACAGAAATTCTGCAGCATAACGGCAATGTTCCGAGGTTTTAGAAGACATTAAAAGAGAGGTAAAATGGGTCAAACATTCATAAATGACCCATAAAATAGTACATGGACAGAATAAGAAGGATACATGATCATGGTAATGAGATTTCAAGGACATACCATTTGAAATGAAAAAACATGGAAGGAAGAAAAAAAATTAGATTTCTCTTATGAAAGTTCGGCAGCCTAACGGCATTACTTAAACCTCAACAAACAATGATTTGAAAAGATCAAATAGGATCTCTCATCATGTGAACATAAGAGTTCAGTATGATAGATATAGAGATAATTCCCCAACATAACAAAAAGGAACTTGAAATAATTGACATGAAAGTAGAACTTCAAAACGAGAAGGGTGAAGAACCACTTAAAAATTCGGCAGCCTAACGGCGCCACTTAAAACATCAAAATAATGAATTGAAGAGATCAAATGGGTCTCTCATCATATGAACATAAGAGTCCAGTATGATATATATAGAGATAATACCCCAATATAACAAAAAGGAACTTGAAATAATTGACATGAAAGTAGAACTTCAAAACGAGAAGGGTGAAGAACCACTTAAAAATTCGGCAGCCTAACGGCGCCACTTAAAACATCAAAATACTGAATTGAAGAGATCAAATTGGGTATCTCATCATATGAACATAAGAGTCCAGTATGATATATATAGAGATCATACCCCAATATAACAAAAAAGAACATTAAAGACTTGAATGAAAATAGAACTTGAAAACGAGGAAGGTGAAAGAATCCCTTAAAAATTCGGCAGCCTAACGGCGCCACTTAAACATTCTTAAAACGAATTGATGAGAGCAAGGGGGGGTCTCTCATCATATGAACATGAAATAGGCAGTAGGATGAATATAAAATAACATCCTCCAACATAAGAAAATGGAGTATAAAAGAAAAGACATAAAAGAGATTACTTGAAAAGAACGAGAGAGGTCGGATCCCTTACCTTAAAATGTAACTCTTAAACCATTTTATAAAAATAATTTTCTAAATATTTTTAATTTAATTTTTAAATAAAAACACTATTCATCGAAAATTCATTTTTTTCAGAAAAAACCCCAAAAATTACCATAACATAATATCGATGCTCTGAGTTCAAAAATAAAGTCATTTTGATAAAAATAATTTTCTAATTATTTTTAATTAAATTTTTAATAAAAATACACTATTCACCCGAAAAAACTAATACTTGAATAATAATTAATGAAACCGTTATTTAACTATTTTATTGAATCACATTACTTAATCAAGGTGCCTAGATTATTTTAAAACTTTCTTTAAGTGAGATTACTAATCCATTTGGTCATATTACTAATCCTAATCATAAAATTACTATTCATAATTTACTATTCATCAAAAATCAAGTTGATCTTATTAGACTCTAAATTTAGTACTGAACATAATTGCATCAGACCATTTTTTGAAAATCATTACACATTTTTAATTATTTAGGGTTTACATAAACATATTTAAAATATCCTTTTTCTAAAATTCATCAAAAATATGCATACTATATTTATCCGGTCATTTCAAGATTCATAAACTTCATCATAAGAAGAAATCCCAATTTTTATTTAAAACAAGGATTACACAAGGTAGTTATGGTCTCGTTACATAACCCCTTATAATACCAGCATAGGACCTAAGAGTAAGGTGTGCTTGGGTGATAGAAGCTTGGGGCGGCTCAGTCAACATTGCCCGAGTAGTAATTTCTATCAGTTTGAACTTCTCACGAAGGCGATTTCGTTCCAGCTTCACATGATGATGTTCGGCTTGGATTTGATCCAGAGCAAAGCCCAGTGGTGCTACGTCCTTCCCAAGCACTGTTAGATGGGCTTCGATCGGTCCAAGACTACTAGGTGAGGCCATCGAATCTTCTTTCTATAATAATTAACCAAGATTACTTATATTTAGAGACAATAATCAAAACATTTTGTTCATAGCGGTCATGTTGACCGATGGTTATATAATAGTCAAAACCCACTGATCTCATTTTAATTATAATCATGTTTATCAAATAAAACATTTTTGTTGAGTATAACAATAACACATAAAATTAGGAAACAAAATTTATTTAAAAAATTTCGGGTCGTTACAATCTTCCCCCCTTAAGAAATTGCGTCCTCGCAATTTTAAAACTGGGTTTTGAAATTTCATTGAAAGTCCCACATTGGAAAAGGAGTCAGTAAAACTATTACTTTAAAATAAAGAAAGGGATGTACAATGGTCACCCGAGTTAACCCACACTAGGGTTCCATGTAAGAAAAACATGGACATGGAGGAAAAAACAAAGGGTCATGTTCTGAGGGAGAGTGATAGAGAACATGATTAGGAGAATGTTAACCATGAGAAAATCCCAAACTTATGATGTGTGTAAACGGTCTTTGATTACCTAGTAGGAAACGTAAACCAACAACATTTTTGTTTTACGTTTCTTTTCATAATTTTGAGGATTTCATTTACTACATAGAACAAAAACATAATAAAATATACCTACCTTCAAGAAGATTTTCATCCTTTAACAAGTCCCTACCAACACTAATCACTTCTCCAAATGATGAGAATTCAAAAACACTTGGTCTCATAAAAGCACAAGAATCATCTTCTATAGAATCACATAATCTACAAAAGATTAACTATCTATTTCTTCTATCTTTAAACATTATCCTAAAAACAGAAAGGTTAAGGTAAAACAACTCTTCAAAAAGAAAGAATCCCATAAGAATGGAAACTACTTTTAAATCATCAAAGTTCCATGGTACTACCCAAAGTTCATCATAGACCATTCCATAAATAACGTTCCTTAAAATTCCTCAAAACAAACCAAACTAAGATTGAAACCCAAATACAATAAGGATATGATAACATAGTCTTCCAAAACAACTTCATTGTTCATCTCCAGACAACATCAACCACTCCAAACATCTTATAAAAAAGTAGCTAACCTAAACATATTTTACCCAAGATAGGTTAGTCATTCCCATAAGTAACCTAAATTACTATAATTTCACCTTAAATTCATCGATTCTTCAAAATATAAGCCAACCTTACTCCTCAATGAAAATACCGTAGTAATCTATTTACCTAGATCAAATATGGTTCCCAAAATCATGAACGTCTTCCAAAATAATAATCATATTTTAATCCCCTAATCATCCCTGTCATATTAATACGAAAATCGTCGCATTTCCTATCACATTGGTTGTCGGAACATGTTCTTCCATTTCCCACCATTAACTAAGAAGATAAAGCATAATTAGGGGCTTAAGTACTTAGCTAATAATCATGAAAAGGAACTGAAAGCATATAAGGATAACTTGTATATGAAAGGTATACCCTATGTTGTGATCTCCTAGGTTTCCATCTAGGTTATGAATGATCATATATTATTATGTGAACCTTTATTTTATTTTATCTTTGTTCCTTTAACAATGGTTCATACCAAGCTTATGAATTTACCAAAGCATCTCCCCCGGGAGTGTCGTAACCAAGAGTGCCGCAAGTCCCGTTGTCGTGTATCAGTTCCCGTTCGAGTCTAGCTCAAAGCGGTGTTTTCGGGTTTTACCCCTATGTACATCTGTGCCAGAGCCACCTCTACCTGCTCGTATCCAGACAGGGATGTATTTGCTTGGCAACCCCTTACTCAATACTCACCAAAATACCAGGAAGATTTCCTATATTAAACTTTTCTATTGGGTTCCTCCTAGAGTTTTCATATCCTAATTTCCACAAATAACTAAACCATCCTTTGATACCAACTATAGAATCCCGTCTTTTTATAACATAACTTTTCATTCCATTACATGGAACTGAGGATCTTTAAGGTTTAGTGTCTTGGAAACAAGGAACATAAAACATGAAACAAAAAAAAACATTCTTCTTAAACACTTGAAAGGCTTCTCCTCATGTTCACCCTAGTCTCATTACTGCATCTCATAACCTGGGGACATACATCAAAAGGAAGGGTGAGCATAAGGCCCATCAAGGGAAACAAGTGAAACATTTTACATATGAACTTGAGATACATCAATAAAGTCATGAAAAGAACTTTAATGCATGAAAATGAAATCATGAGGCATATCATAATAAAAATAAAACTTTTTCATAACATGAAGATGTGGCTGCAACATTTAATATGGACAATCGTTTCGTTTCACCAAGGTCCATCCCCAAGGTGTCGTTAAAAATTACCAAGGTTATTCACCAAGGCATCGTTAAAATGGTCATCTCTAGAGATTAAGTCTTTACCCAATGCATTGGAGCGATATCAGGGCACACCCTTAAATTTGTCTTTATTTTCATGTGAGCCACATATATCATCATCAAACATTTCATAAATAACCCATATAGCATAAAATAAATGGGTTTCATTTCATAATCATAATGTTTTAAAAACGGCTTTAAAGACATGATCTTTATGTCACTTTAAAACCCACATAAAATGAAGGTGGGTCTCATGTATGTAAATCCCAGAATTTAAAATAGAACATTTTGGTATATATGTGAATACCCCTTTAGAAGAAAGAGATTTGAGTATTCACTTAATAAAATAAAAGTACTTTAGAAAAAGAGATAGACATTTTGAGACAGAAATTCTGCAGCATAACGGCAATGTTCCGAGGTTTTAGAAGACATTAAAAGAGAGGTAAAATGGGTCAAACATTCATAAATGACCCATAAAATAGTACATGGACAGAATAAGAAGGATACATGATCATGGTAATGAGATTTCAAGGACATACCATTTGAAATGAAAAAACATGGAAGGAAGAAAAAAAATTAGATTTCTCTTATGAAAGTCCGGCAGCCTAACGGCGTTACTTAAACCTCAACAAACAATGATTTGAAAAGATCAAATAGGATCTCTCATCATGTGAAAATAAGAGTTCAGTATGATAGATATAGAGATAATTCCCCAACATAACAAAAAGGAACTTGAAAGAATTGACATGAAAGTAGAACTTCAAAACGAGAAGGGTGAAGAACCACTTAAAAATTCGACAGCCTAACGGCGCCACTTAAAACATCAAAATACTGAATTGAAGAGATCAAATGGGGTCTCTCATCATATGAACATAAGAGTACAGTATGATATATATAGAGATCATACCCCAATATAACAAAAAGGAACTTGAAATAATTGACATGAAAGTAGAACTTCAAAACGAGAAGGGTGAAGAACCACTTAAAAATTCGGCAGCCTAACGGCGCCACTTAAAACATCAAAATACTGAATTGAAGAGATCAAATTGGGTCTCTCATCATATGAACATAAGAGTCCAGTATGATATATATAGAGATCATACCCCAATATAACAAAAAGGAACATTAATGACTTGAATGAAAATAGAACTTGAAAACGAGGAAGGTGAAAGAATCCCATAAAAATTTTGCAGCCTAACGACACCACTTAAACATTCTTAAAACGAATTGATGAGAGCAAGGGGGGGGGGGGGTCTCTCATCATATGAACATGAAATAGGCAGTAGGATGAATATAAAATAACATCCTCCAACATAAGAAAATGGAGTATAAAAGAAAAGACATAAAAGAGATTACTTGAAAAGAAAGAGACAGGTCGGATCCATTACCTTAAAATGTAACTCTTAAACCTCAAAGGGTGGGACCTTGAGGGCTTGGGGGCACCTTGGGAGGACTCCTTGGGAGGTAATGAGACCATAAATTCGTTGGTAATGAGTGGGGAGTCGAATGGATGAGAGGAGGGCTTGGTATTTATAGGGAAAGTGAGGGGACAAGGCATTAATGGCCAAGGGACACCTCACATGTGCTTTTCCCAAACCCATGTGCTCTCCCTTGTCATTTATCATGGAGTTAGGCCAAATGGGGCCCCCAAAACAATAATTCATCACCCTTGTCCGGCCAACCCTCAAATGATCTCATGACATCATCATGACACCGTTATGATGTCATTAAACATACTGAAACCCTAAAACTGTATTTTTACTATTCACTGAAAATTCAACTTTCTCAGAAAAATCCCAAAATTTAACATTCACCAAATATAAATACTCTGATTTGAAAAATGAAATCCATTTTATAAAAATATTTTTCTAAATATTTTTAATTTAATTTTTAAATAAAAACACTATTCATCGAAAATTCATTTTTTTCAGAAAAAACCCCAAAAATTACCATAACATAATATCGATGCTCTGAGTTCAAAAATAAAGTCATTTTGATAAAAATAATTTTCTAATTATTTTTAATTAAATTTTTAATTAAAAAACACTATTCACCCGAAAAAAACTAATACTTGAATAATAATTAATGAAACCGTTATTTAACTATTTTATTGAATCACATTACTTAATCAAGGTGCCTAGATTATTTTAAAACTTTCTTTAAGTGAGATTACTAATCCATTTGGTCATATTACTAATCCTAATCATAAAATCACTATTCATAATTTACTATTCTTCAAAAATCAAGTTGATTGTAACGCCCCGACCCCAGCTACCCAGAGTCGGTGCATTACTTCGTAACATTGGCATGATCACAAAAAAGATCAAATCTCGAAAGACCGATTGGTTTAGTAGCCTTGGAAACACTAGATATATTCATAAGTTTTACATTACATCATAAAATGAAAACCTACTACAACAACATAATGTTTCCACAATCCACACTATTAACCCCTCATAAAATCCCTGCAGGTCATTCATAACTTACTTCTTCACATCCTGGGAAAAATAAAACATAGAAAAGGGGTGAGCTCAAATGCCCAGTAAGGATAACAATATAGCAGAAACTTTCATAAATAAGAATAAACATTTAAGGCAATGTATAACTAAAACAAAAGCCTTTTAAATATGAACTTTCAACATGGTATGGCATAAATAAAATGAAATAATTCCATTTACTTATTCACATGGATATTCTACTAATCGAATAATCACATGCAAAAATCAATAACCACTTTCATAATGTTGGAATGCATAATGCCAGACTATCATAACCACATAGCCAAGGCCTCGTGCCAAGACTACAAATAAGATTTTGTCAAGGCCTTGTGCCAAGACACTAGTTTGTCTCATGAGACCTACCGATGCATCGAGGAGCTATAGCGGGCTCCACCCGTCACATATTAAGTCCAATGCATTCCCATATGAAAAGGTTTAAACATAACATAAACATTCATATTTAAACTAGCATATGAAATGTCAATACTTTCACCATAAACTATGAATGGTATAAAAATAGCACATCCACAGTCAAACATATCACAAAACCTTCAAAACAATATAGAAGTTTTGTATCATAATAAATCAACTTCAAATAATCTTAAAATCCATCAAAGGATGTCGACATAGATGAAATCAAAATTCTTTTTAAAGAAATATCTCCTTTTATTTTGAAATCATTTAAGATCCATATAAAATAAAACATTTTCTTTGAAAATATTCTTATAAGCTTGTAAGGGAAGCTTTGAAGATTTTATAACGGCGGAAAATAGCCGCACCCACCGTATAAGTTAAAAAAACATTCTTACCTTAATTCTGTCGAAAAGGTTAAAAAGGACCTTGTTTTGAAAACGACCGAAAGATTCCTTTATAAACCACTTATAAAAGTCAAAAAGGGTATAAATTACTTTAACTCATATTCTAGTAAATAGTAAAAATGTTTTGAAATGCATTTTTAAGAAACATGGATGTGGATGATAAAGAGATCCCAGTAGATTATTACGTATAAACAACCTTGGATAATGAAGAGGTTGTAAAGTAAAACCTTACCTTGTACTTTTCCTTGGTTGGGGTAGGTTAACCTCCTGTATAATGGTGAAATAATTGTTATTAAATTATAAAAGAATCATATACATTAATATGATATCATATATGATCTTTTAATATTGATTTGATAATATCTTAGTATTATCGCCGTTTCGTGTGTTAACTTACACATTTTCTTTTATATGTTTTGTTACATAAGTCATGTTTGTTGTATCTTATTCATATCCAGAATTATATCAAGTCCTTAAACATCATTTTTAAATCATTAAATGATAATTATACTTGAATGGATACGATGGAGAATGAATCTCATCGCGTTCGTGGAGACGGTAGTCTGTACGTACGCACGAACGCTACTTCCATTTAATTTTTATTTTAAAAGAATCGAATCCAAATGATACATAGGTATATTACTATTCCAGTATAATATAATATTTTATATATGTTACTTAAGTTCATTAACACCATCCATTATACGTTCCATGTGTGGTATGAACGAGTCATATCATTTTAAGGGGGCGGTAGTCCGCACTTCCTCAAATGAAATTATCGTATGTATATACAACATGAAACGAATAATGGTATGAAATAAAATGGAATTACAGAAGCTTATATATAAAATATATATCATTAATATCATATTTAATTACAGTTCCATCATAATGGCCACCATGAGAGGCGGTAAGATGTATTTGAACAATCATCGTTTCGTGAGGCGTTAGTTTGCCATCCACAGAAACATTATGTTCATCATCCATTAGATGGAGTTGTGTGTATGTGTAGTTTGAATCCTTCTTATAACAACATCCTAGAATATTGAGGATACTGGTGTTGTTACAAAAGAAATGAAATAAAAAGAGTTTGGGGGTTGGAGAAGCAATATAAATGAAAATAATTTAAGAGAAATCGTTACCTTTAATTTAGGTAACTCACTTTGGTTGGAACCAAAGGACTTCTTGAAATGCTTTCTGCCTAAGGGTAAGCTTCAAGGAGGAGGAGAGGGATGTGGGGAGCTTAGTTGGGCAGAGTTTGGACGAGCCAAGTGGCTTGAGAGGTGTGAGGAATGAGTAGAAGTGGTCTCCTTTTATAAGGGAGAGGAGGGGCTCTTTAGGAAAGTGTGAAAGTATTACTTTATAATATATTTGTATTCGGTTTATAATGGTCCAAAAATCATTGAGGTCGAAGATACGATGACTCATATTCTAAATAACATCAACCAATAAGAATTGGACAGGTTTTAGATAATATTTTAATCATTATAATCTTATTTATTTAAATGCTTTATTAATGAGGTAAACATTGCATCATTATTGTGTCATTAATAATTTAAATTATTTGATGTCTAAAAATTATAAATAAAATATCATTATGTAGGAAATCTTTTTATCTTTCTAATGAAAATTTATAATCGAAAATCCAACATGTATAACCCTATGTAAAAATTGTTCTTCTAAAAGATGTAAGCTTATGCCATTTTTATTTTTATTTTAACTTTATTAATATAATGTGTCATTATCACTTACAAGTGGATCCATGGGGTCCCAAAACAGACCCAAAGATGCCCATGGTCGACCATGTATCAACCAATAGGGTTAAGACACGTTTTAGGGTAATTTAGTATTATTATAATATTATTTTTTTAACCCTTATTTACCGGATTTACCCTTTAACCATGGTAAATAAAATATTTACCGCAGTAATTATTCAAAATGTGTAAAAATAAAAGTTACCTATTTACATAATTTGGACATCCTGATTCCAAATATGGAATCCATTTTCCTAAATTCAAAACACAGAAGTGGCAGAAATTAATTTAAAATTAATTCCCGCTGTCAAAACAAAAAGCGTGTTTTTAAGAGGTAATAACTATCAAAAGATTGACACTTGTTTATGTTCGGTTTAATTGTAAAATTATGTCCAATGACCAAAATTATATTAAATGGTAAAAATATATTCTAAATATACTTTAAAACCACTCAAATTCACAATTTATCACTATTAATTATTTTGATTAAAAAAGTTGTTTTTAATTAAAATTTAGTAATTTTCACTATTCATCAAAATATGAAAGTAATCCAAAATGTACCAAAATTTCACCCTACGCTAATTTTGATATTCCGAATCCAAAAATGAAGTCCATTTTCAAATATAAAATATATATAATTTCAAAAAGTAGGTATTAGTATTCACAACGGCTAGTTTAATTAGTTGTGGTGTGTGTTAGAACTCGAGGTTGCGTACAACACACGCTATCGCATTATTCAAAGGGAAACGTACCGTGCAAGCTTGGGGTGTTACGTTCTCCCCTCCTTCAAATAATTGCGTCCTCGCAAGTTCTAGAATACTTATTACATGAATAGACTCGGGTGGTTCTTCATCATAAGTTTCTCGGGTTCCCACGTTGCATCTTCCATCTTATGGTTTCTCCACAAAACTTTTACCAGACACGTCGTCCGGTTTCTCAGTACTTGTTCTCTTGTATCAAGAATCCTGACGGTCTCTTCACAATAGGAAAGATCAGGTTCCAGTTCTAATTCCTCATAGGTGAGTACATGCATTGGGTCAGGCATGTATTTTCTCAACAGAGATACGTGGAACACATCGTGAACTTTGGAGAGACTTGGCGGCATTGCCAATCGGTAAGCTACAGCCCCAATTCGTTCTAGAATTTCGAAAGGTCCGATGTACCTGGGACTCAATTTACCTTTCTTACCAAAACGTATGACTCCCTTCCATGGAGATACCTTTAGGAAAACATGATCACCGACCTGAAATTCCAAATCCTTCCTTCGATTATCGGCATAGCTCTTCTGCCTACTTTGAGCTGCTTTGATGTGATTTTGGATTACCTTCACCTTTTCCACAGTTTCCTCCACCAGTTCTGGGCCTACAAGTTTTCTTTCACCAACGTCATCCCAACAGGTTGGTGTACGACATCTCTTTCCGTATAACGCTTCATATGGTTCCATCTGAATACTCGAATGGAAGCTATTTTTATAGGAAAATTCTACTAGTGGTAAATATTGATCCCACATACCCTGAAAATCAAGTGAGCAAGATCTCAACATGTCTTCTAAGGTCTGAATAGTCCGTTCTGATTGTCCGTCTGTCTGAGGGTGGTAAGCAGTGCTCAAATGATGTTCAGTATCCAGGGATTTCTGACGACTTTTCCAAAATCTTGAAGTAAAACGGGGATCACGATCAGAAACAATCGATAGGGGAACTCCATGAAGTCTCAAAACTTCATTAATGTATAGTCTTGCTAGACGTTCCAGGGGTAGATCTTCTCTTATAGCAAGAAAATGTGCTGACTTGGTAAGACGATCAACAATAACCCATATTGCATCGTTCCTTCTAGGAGTCTTTGGTAGCCCCATGACAAAGTCCATCGTAATATTGTCCCATTTCCACTCCGGTATGGGAAGAGGTTGCATGACTCCTCCAGGCTGTTGCCTTCCAGCTTTCACTTGTTGACAAACCATACATCTTGACACAAAATCAGCAATCTCCCTCTTCATGTTGTCCCACCAAAAATGTTCCTTCAAATCTCTATACATTTTGGTGCTCCCAGGGTGTATAGAGAAATTGGAACTATGAGCGTCATCCAGTAATTCCCTTTTTAGATCAGGTATATTGGGAACACAAAGTCTCTTCCCGAATTTCAAAATTCCATCTTCATACACAAAGTCTCTCAATCTCCCATCATTCAAAGCTTTAATCTTCTTCTGAAATTCTTCATCATCGGTCTGGGAACTCTTAATCCTTTCTAGTAAAGATGGTTCGGCAACCATTTGAAAAAGCATTGATGTTTCACCTTCCCTGGTTATTCCCATGTCCATCTTCTCTTGATCCATGAAAATTGGATCCCTTTCAATTCTCATCATGTTCAGAACTCCATGGTCTTTTCTGCTCAAAGCATCTGCTACTTTGTTTGCTTTCCCCGGGTGGTAGTGTATCGTGCAATCATAATCCTTGAGTAATTCAAGCCATATCCTTTGCCTCATGTTGAGTTCTTTTTGTGAGAAAATATACTTCAGACTCTTGTGATCAGTATAAATCTCACATTTTTCACCATAGAGGTAGTGCCTCCATATCTTCAAAGCAAAGATCACAGCTGCTAACTCAAGATCATGAGTAGGATAGTTTTGTTCATGAATTTTCAACTGTCGTGATGCATATGAAATAAATCTATCATTCTTCATAAGGACACAACCAAGTCCTTTCTTTGATGCATCACTATAAATAACGAACCCATCATTCCCCGATGGTAGAGTCAATATAGGAGCATTGACTAATCTTCTCTTCAGTTCTTCGAAACATTCTTCACACTCTTTTGTCCAAACAAATTTAACCCCTTTACGTGTGAGCTTCGTTAATGGGTTAGCCAATCGGGCAAAATTCTGGACGAAACGTCGATAATAACCTGCCAAGCCAATAAAACTACGTACCTCAGTTATACTCGTAGGTGCTGGCCATTCTTGGATTGCTTTGGTCTTAGAAGGATCAACAGAGATTCCATCTTTAGAGACAATATGGCCAAGAAAAAAAATCTCCTGATGCCAGAATTCACACTTGCTAATCTTTCCATATAATTCATGCCTCCTCAGAGTCTTCAAGATAATGCGCAAGTGATTTTCATGATCTTCGTAGGTTTTGGAGTATAACAAGATATCATCAATAAATACCACCACAAATTCATCGAGATACTCCTTGAAAACTCTATTCATCAGATCCATGAATACAGAGGGTGCATTAGTCAATCCAAACGGAATTACAGTAAACTCGTAATGCCCGTACCTGGTTCGAAATGCTGTCTTCGGAATGTCTTCCTTCTTTACACACAACTGATGGTATCCAGATCGAAGTTCAATCTTTGAAAAGTATTGAGCTCCATGCATTTGGTCAAATAAATCATCAATACGAGGTAGGGGATACTTGTTCTTTATCGTTATAGCATTTATCTCCCTGTAGTCGATACATAACCTCATAGATCCATCTTTCTTTTTAACAAAAAGAACAGGGGCTCCCCATGGAGAAACACTAGGGCGAATAAATCCCTTATTACTCAATTCCTCTAGTTGTTTCTTTAGTTCGACTAACTCTACAGTGGCCATTCTATAAGGGGTCTTCGATATAGGCCTTGATCCGGGAATCAAATCAATGGAAAACTCAACTTCTCATTCTGGAGGATGTCCAGGTAAATCTTCCGGAAATACATCTACAAATTCTTTCACAACAGGTACATCCTCTATTTGAACATTACTTTCCTCACCAACAGTTATTTCATTCTATTCCTCCCCAATAATTGAATTAAGTTGAGCTACTGGGGGTGGATCTAAATAAGAATTAGGTGGTGACGATTCTGCTCTAAAAATAAGGTGTTCCTTATCATTATCATCAAGAATCGTAACCTCTTTCTTCTTACAATAAATCTTCGCATCATAGTCCGAAAGCCAGTCCATACCGAGGATTATATCAAACTCAATCCTAGGTATGACGCTGAGATCAGCAGATAAAGAAAATTTATGTGCTCTAATGGGGACTGATTCACAAAACTTTGTTGCAACGATACTTCCCTTAGGAGTTTTGACTGACAACTCCCTTATTAAATCAAATTGGAAATATCTAATTTTCTTAGCAAACTGTGAAGATATGAAACAATGGGATGATCCAGAATCAAATAATGCATTTGCTAAACTTGAGTAAACCATTAAATTACCTGCCACCACGTCTTTCGGAGCTTCTACCTCAGCAGTAGTGATAGCATAAGCCTGGCCTTGATCCCTTGGCCTTTTCTGAGGTAAGTTCTCTTGACGCTTAGGACATGCATTTGCATAATTCCCCATCTCCCTGCAATTGTAGCACTGAACGTTGGTAGCTTCCTTCTTCCCCTTGCAATCATGAGCTTGGTGGCCTTTTTCACCACACTTGTAACAGACTCCCATTCCCTTCAGGCAAGCACCGGGGTGTTTCTTCCCGCATTTACCACAAGATGGATATTCAACCTTTCCCTTCTTCCCCTTATTTCCATTCCCAGATTGATCAGAAGGTCTCTTCTTCTCTTGCTTCGCTTTAAAGTCATAAGACTTAGAGAATTCCTTTTCGGTCTTGATAGCACATGAGACAATGTCTTCGTACGATGAAAAGGATTGTGAGACTAATGCTCGAAGGAGAAATGGTTTTAACCCATCAAAGAAACGATCAATATTACTTCTTGGGTTGCGTATATAATCTCCAGCATACCTCGCTAACCTTGTAAAGTTAGCCTCATACTTTGTGACATTATCATCCTCCTTTTGTCTCAGACTTAGAAATTTCCATTCCATATCCGCTCGATGGTCGCGAGGGAAGTATTTTTCTAAAAACAGATCTTTGAACTCCCTCCATTCCATATTTGATACTTCATCATCTTCCTTCATGTTTTGAATCAATGACCACCATTGATCAGCATCTCCAGTGAGGCGGTAAACTGCCACGAAAACTTTTTCCCTTTCACTGCTCCCCAAAGCCTGAAATATTTTCTCTAGGGAAAATATCCATTGCTCAGCTACTAATGGATTTGTATTCCCATTGAAAGTTGGTGGTTGTTGCCTCATGAATCGATCTAACATTGATCCTCCACGCTGCGGATCAGGGTGCTCCATACGGGTAAGGTTATTATTCATAACCTGAGTAAGTTGTCCCAGAATGGTGATTAGCTGATCGGCACCAGTTGCATCACCAGCCCCACTATAATTATCTTGAGCAGGAGGGAAATCCCTACATGGAGTGCGTGCATTGATACGGTTTCCATTTCTTCCACTAGGCGCCATTTCTAAACAATGGCATAAACTAGATCAGTTTATGAATCAAAATACATAATCTCATACTTATAAAACACTTAACATAAATTTAACTATTTATGGATATAATCCATAATCATAAAAATGTTTTCTTTGAGTATGTATATACTCATAAACCCTTCATAATTATTTGTAAAGAAAATGAGAGTTATCCTAAGCATATCCCCCGGGAGTGTCGTAACCAAGAGTGCAGCAAGGCCCGTTGTCGTGCACCAGTTCCCGTTCGAGTCTAGCTCAAAGCGGTGTTTTCGGGTTTTACCCCTAGGTACATTTGTGCCAGAGCCGCTTCAACCTGCTCGTATCCAGACAGGGATGTATTGCTCGGAAAACTCACAAAATCTCTACAATACCAAAATTCTAGGAAGTTCTTCTATACTAATCCTCAAAGTTCATCTTAGGTCTACGTTCTCTAATCAGAGTTTATCTAAATCTAGCTTCCATGGTTTGTACTAAACGTCCTCTGATACCAACTGTAACGCCCCGACCCCAGCTACCCAGAGTCGGTGCATTACTTCATAACATTGACATGATCACAAGAAAGATCAAATCTCGAAAGACCGATTGGTTTAGTAGCCTTGGAAACACTAGATATATTCATAAGTTTTACATTACATCAAAAAATGAAAACCTACTACAACAACATAATGTTTCCACAATCCACACTATTAACCCCTCATAAAATCCCTGCAGGTCATTCATAACTTACTTCTTCACATCCTGGGAAAAATAAAACATAGAAAAGGGGTGAGCTCAAATGCCCAGTAAGGATAACAATATTGCGGAAACTTTCATAAATAAGAATAAACATTTAAGGCAATGTATAACTAAAACAAAAGCCTTTTAAATATGAACTTTCAACATGGTATGGCATAAATAAAATGAAATAATGCCATTTACTTATTCACATGGATATTCTACTAATCGAATAATCACATGCATAAATCAATAACCACTTTCATAATGTTGGAATGCATAATGCCAGACTATCATAACCACATAGCCAAGGCCACGTGCCAAGACTACAAATAAGACTTTGTCAAGGCCTTCTGCCAAGACACTAGTTTGTCTCATGAGACCTACCGATGCATCGAGGAGCTATAGCGGGCTCCACCCGTCACATATTAAGTCCAATGCATTCCCATATGAAAAGGTTTAAACATAACATAAACATTCATATTAAAACTAGCATATGAAATGTCAATACTTTCACCATAAACTATGAATGGTATAAAAATAGCACATCCACAGTCAAACATATCACAAAACCTTCAAAACAATATAGAAGTTTTGTATCATAATAAATCAACTTCAAATAATCTTAAAATCCATCAAAGGATGTTGACATAGATGAAATCAAAATTCTTTTTAAAGAAATATCTCCTTTTATTTTGAAATCATTTAAGATCCATATAAAATAAAACATTTTCTTTGAAAATATTCTTATAATCTTGTAAGGGAAGCTTTGAAGATTTTATAACGGCGGAAAATAGCCGCACCCGCCGTATAAGTTAAAAAAAACATTCTTACCTTAATTCTGTCAAAAAGGTTAAAAAGGACCTTGTTTTGAAAATGACCGAAATATTCCTTTATAAACCACTTATAAAAGTCAAAAAGGGTATAAATGACTTTAACTCATATTCTAGTAAATAGTAAAAATGTTTTGAAATTCATTTTTAAGAAACATGGATGTGGATGATAAAGAGATCCCAGTAGATTATTACGTATAAACAACCTTGGATAATGAAGAGGTTGTAAAGTAAACCCTTACCTTGTACTTTTCCTTGGTTGGGGTAGGTTAACCTCTTGTATAATGGTGAAATAATTGTTATTAAATTATAAAAGAATCATATACATTAATATGATATCATATATGATCTTTTAATATTGATTTGATAATATCTTAGTATTATCGTCGTTTCGTGTGTTAACTTACTCATTTTCTTTTATATGTTTTGTTACATAAGTCATGTTTGTTGTATCTTATTCATATCCAGAATGATATCAAGTCCTTAAAAATCATTTTTAAATCATTAAATGATAATTATACTTGAATGGATACGATGGAGAATGAATCTCATCGCGTTCGTGGAGACGGTAGTCCGTACGTACGCACGAACGCTACTTCCATTTAATTTTTATTTTAAAAGAATAGAATCCAAATGATACATAGGTATATTACTATTCCAGTATAATATAATATTTTATATATGTTACTTAAGTTCATTAACACCATCCTTTATACGTTCCATGTGTGGTATGAACGAGTCATATCATTTTAAGGGGGCGGTAGTCCGCACTTCCTCAAATGAAATTATCGTATGTATATACAACATGAAACGAATAATGGTATGAAATAAAATGGAATTACAGAAGCTTATATATAAAATATATATCATTAATATCATATTTAATTACAGTTCCATCATAATGGCCACCATGAGAGGCGGTAAGATGTATTTGAACAATCATCGTTTCGTGAGGCATTTGTTTGCCATCCACAGAAACATTATGTTCATCATCCATTAGATAGAGTTGTGTGTATGTGTAGTTTGAATCCTTCTTATAACAACATCCTAGTATATTTAGGATACTGGTGTTGTTACAAAAGAAATGAAATAAAAAGAGTTTGGGGGTTGGAGAAGAAAAATAAATGAAAATAATTTAAGAGAAATCGTTACCTTTAATTTAGGTAACTCAATTTGGTTGGAACCAAAGGACTTCTTGAAATGCTTTCTGCCTAAGGTTAAGCTTCAAGGAGGAGGAGAGGGATGTGGGGAGATTAGTTGGGCAGAGTTTGGACGAGCCAAGTGGCTTGAGAGGTGTGAGGAATGAGTAGAAGTGGTCTCCTTTTATAAGGGAGAGGAGGGGCTCTTTAGGAAAGTGTGAAAGTATTACTTTATAATATATTTGTATTCGGTTTATAATGGTCCAAAAATCATTGAGGTCGAAGATAAGATGACTCATATTCTAAATAACATCAACCAATAAGAATTGGACAGGTTTTAGATAATATTTTAATCATTATAATCTTATTTATTTAAATGATTTATTAATGAGGTAAACATTGCATCATTATTGTGACATTAATAATTTAAATTATATGATGTCTAAAAATTATAAATAAAATAGTATTATGTAGGAAATATTTTTATATTTCTAATGAATATTTATAATCGAAAATCCAACATGTATAACCCTATGTAAAAATTGTTCTTCTAAAAGATGTAAGCTTATGCCATTTTTATTTTTATTTTAACTTTATTAATATAATGTGTCATTATCACTTACAAGTGGATCCATGGGGTCCCAAAACAGACCCAAAGATGCCCATGGTCGACCATGTATCAACCAATAGGGTTAAAACACGTTTTAGGGTAATTTAGTATTATTATAATATTATTTTTTTAACCCTTATTTACCGGATTTACCCTTTAACCATGGTAAATAAAATATTTACCGCAGTAATTATTCAAAATGTGTAAAAATAAAAGTTACCTATTTACATAATTTGGACATCCTGATTCCAAATATGGAATCCATTTTCCTAAATTCAAAACACAGAAGTGGCAGAAATTAATTTAAAATTAATTCCCGCTGTCAAAACAAAAAGCGTGTTTTTAAGAGGTAATAACTATCAAAAGATTGACACTTGTTTATGTTCGGTTTAATTGTAAAATTATGTCCAATGACCAAAATTATATTAAATGGTAAAAATATATTCTAAATATACTTAAAAACCACTCAAATTCACAATTTATCACTATTAATTATTTTGATTAAAAAATTTGTTTTTAATTAAAATTTAGTAATTTTCACTATTCATCAAAATATGAAAGTTATCCGAAATGTACCAAAATTTCACCCTAGGCTAATTTTGATATTCCGAATCCAAAAATGAAGTCCATTTTCAAATATAAAATATATATAATTTCAAAAAGTAGGTATTAGTATTCACAACGGCTAGTTTAATTAGTTGTGGTGTGTGTTAGAACTCGAGGTTGCGTACAACACACGCTATCGCATTATTCGAAGGGAAACGTACCGTGGAAGCTTGGGGTGTTACATTGATATTATTAGACTCTAAATTTAGTACTGAACATAATTGCAGAAGACCATTTTTTTAAAATCATTACACATTTTTAATTATTTTGGGTTTACATAAACATATTTAAAATATCCTTTTTCTAAAATTCATCAAAAATATGCATACTATATTTATCCGGTCATTTCAAGATTCATAAACTTCATCATAAGAAGAAATCCCAATTTTTATTTAAAACAAGGATTACACAAGGTAGTTATGGTCTCGTTACATAACCCCTTATAATACCAGCATAGGACCTAAGAGTAAGGTGTGCTAGGGTGATAGAAGCTTGGGGCGGCTCAGTCAACATTGCCCGAGTAGTAATTTCTATCAGTTTGAACTTCTCACGAAGGCGATTTCGTTCCAGCTTCACATGATGAAGTTCGGCATGGATTTGATCCAGAGCAAATCCCAGTGGTGCTACGTCCTTCCCAAGCTCTGTTAGATGGGCTTGGATCGGTCCAAGACTACTAGGTGAGGCCATCGAATCTTCTTTCTATAATAATTAACCAAGATTACTTATATTTAGAGACAATAATCAAAACATTTTGTTCACAGCGGTCATGTTGACCGATGGTTATATAATAGTCAAAACCCACTGATCTTATTTTAATTATAATCATGTTTATCAAATAAAACATTTTTGTTGAGTATAACAATAACACATAAAATTAGGAAACAAAATTTATTTAAAAAATTTCGGGTCGTTACATGGTGTGAATATGGATCGACCATAGTCCCATTTCAAACATTATTTTTATTTTGGGATCCACATTAGGATTGTGATACCTCCCAATAGTGTTTGCCAATTTAAATTTTCTATAATGTCACTCTTTCTCCAATATAAATAGGCATCCTCTCTTATCCTCTCTTTACACTCCTCAAGCATTTTGTATCATCCAAGAAATGACAAAATAAATTAAAAACATAACTCATCTATTAATATAATCAAATAATTTGGCACAAATACAACCTAGTAATCCCTTTGGTGAAAACCAAAATGATTTTCCCCAAAAAGCTTAAATTCATCCATGTGCATTTCTATTATATTTCCTTCTAAAACCACTTCATTTCCATTTTCCCATTACCGTATATAATGGTTGGTAATTATGATTTAAATATTTCATTTTTATTTTAAATTCAAATTTTTATGTTGTCTTAATAATTCTCCAATTGTTTAATAACACATACCTTCATGATTTCCATTTTGTGGGAATACAATATCATCGTTTGTGGATGTGTGGACTAACGTCTCCTCTATGTAATGTGATACGTTCAAAGGAAACATGGAATGTATTAAGGATGAGTTTAATTTAAAATATTTTACATACATGACATCTGTATTATATTAATTTCAATACTATCTTTTCCTAACTATATAATTCTATTTTATTTATTGCCTTCTCACACACTGAAAAATTGATAATGACTTTCAAATACATGTGGACTACAACCTCATCAATGATATTTAATTTCTTTTATATCAAAAAAAAATATATATAACCATATATGATTAAATATATGCTATATATGATATAATGATCATTCTAGAAAGATAAATCTCACATACCAAATTTCCTTAATAATCAATGAAAAATGGTGGTGTAGCCCATGCATACACAAAACCTATAGTCTCTATGATTGTAACATAGGTAAATTTTTCAAAGCCACATTTCATGATTGGTATTAAAATATGAATTTATGTATAAATTTGATAAATATATTATAATTATTATTCTTGATATTTTTATATAATTATCTCTTTGTCCATCATAAACAAACCATAGTCATTCTAACACAAAAATATAATAAGGTAAAAAATAACATAGAATTATTTGTTTTAGAATTATTACAAAAAATTATAATAAATAAAACAAAAGAACTAATAAAAATAAAAATGGTTCTGAGGGAATATAATATTTTATATAAGTTTATTATTTATGATGATAAAGACACAAGTGAGAAGTCAGACTCAATTGAAGGTACATTATCTCACTTTCATTTTATTGAAACATTTTTTTGATGTTATACAACCACCTTCTTCGATGGTTTGTATATAAATTTTATTTGACATATCAATGGTTTAGTATATTTATAATCATGTTATTTAGTGTTCAGTTAATTTTATTTACTAATATGGATTAAGAATTAAATTTTTCTAAGTGGTATGGGACACATTAGAGTTTTTGAAGAATATCTTCATCTAAAATATTCATAATAATATTTTAGTGGTATTTTTGTAACATCCCAGGTAATTAAAGAATAAAGAATTTTCATATTTATTAATATTTACGAATTAAATATTAATTTTAATTAAAAGGGGTTTCTACGTTCGATAGCATACTCGATACACAACGATGAGTTTCTTTGACAACTTACGTTGCACACAAGTAATAAAATAATAATATTTTAAATGTTAGTTAAAAAGTAGTCATTGTACTGGCGGGAATGGATAGAAATAACTAAAATATGATTATATATGTTTTTAAATGTTTTTACATTTACCCAATAAAAGGTAAAGGCTTAAAGTACGGAAAGTGTTCAATTTTAGGCATTTATACCCTAATTTTCACTAAGGGTTCACTTATCACCTTTTGACGGCGAACCGTCATTAAATATAGTTTTGAAAAATCTTATAAATTCTATTGGACCAAAAATAACTCTTCTTTAGAATCGGGACATCAAAATTTACTTTGTGTAAATTTTTTGTACCTTTCCGATAAAGTTCATTTTTTAATGAATAGTGTAAAATGTTGTATTTTAATTCAAAACCACTTTTTAATCTAATTTATTTATATGATTAGATTATAATCTGAATTGGTTTTAAAGTGAAATTAGAAAATATTTTTACCATTACATCCAATAGTGGTCGTTGGAATTAATTTCACTTTGAAATCGGACGTAAACTAGTGTCAATCTTTTGATAATTATTGTTTCATAAAAACACGCTATTTCCTCTGACAGCGGTAATTAATTATTAAATTAATTAATGTGACTTATATGTTTTGATTTTTTTAAAATAGACTTCATTTTTGAATTTGTAATATCAAATATATCTTAGGGTGAATTTTTGGTAATTTTCTGAAAAACTTCAATTTTTGATGAATAGTGAAACCACTATGTGGTACTTATACAAAACTGATTTTCCATTTAAATGAAATTTTTCCATCATTGTGTTTTGATTTTCAAAAATCTGACATACATGGTTGTCATTAAGAAGTAAAATGAGGTTCAATGAGATTAAAATAATTTTTTGGTGAATAGTAATTTATTAAGTTTTAATCGTGATTAGTGGTAATTAGTGTAGTTTAAGGTAAAAATAATGTTTTAATAATATGAGATGAGCTTGAAACATGTCCTACCCTCATTGGATGTGTCATGGCCGACCAAGACAATCCATGGGTCAACTTGGGGACCACATGGGGCCACTTTGGTTGGGAAATGACATAAATAACGTTTTATTTAATGTAAAAGTAAAAATGACACAAACATAATATGTTTTACAAAAACAATTTTTACATGGGGTTATAAAGATCATATTTTTAATTATATATATTAATTGGACAGATAAAAATATTTCCTACATCATAGTATTTTTTTTAAATTTTTAGACTTTATATAAATTAAATTATTTATGACATCATTATGATGCAGCGATGACTTCATTATTTAACTATTTAAATAAAATGGAAAGATAATGTAATATCTAAAACCTAGACATGTCCAAAACCTTTTGGATGAGAATTTTTCGAAGCCTTATCATCTTATATTTGAAATATATCAATGTGGGACCTTAGAAATTCGAAACACTTTTGAAAATAAAATAATAGTTTCATGATTTCCAAAAGTGCCCCTCCTCTCCTCTTATAAAAGGCCCCCACCTCTACCTCCTTACCCACACTCCCAAAGCCTTTGGCTCGGACAACCCCTGACCATTTACTCTCTCCACATCCCTCTCCTCATCCTAGAGGATTCTTTTTGGGCAGAATCCTTTCAAAGGAAGCCTTTAGGCTCAAATAGAAAGGAGTTACACTTTTAAAGGTAATTCATTCTCTCTTGTTCGTTTGTTTTATATTGCTTCTCCAACCCCCTAAAATCTTTTTTATTTACTTATTTTGTAACAACACCAGTATCTTAAATATACTAGGATATTTTTATAAGATTTATTCGAGCTAAACTCTCACACAAATACATCAAATGGTTAAAGAACATACGGTTTCTGTGGATGGCGAAATTCTGCCTACCGAAACGATGATCGTTAAAACGACCGTTATTAACTTAAATAATAACACAGTGTTAATGACATGGAAATAGGTGATATAAAAGGAATAATGAACTTTAAAAAGGTTCTTAATCAAGTATAAATTAACTCAAGTTTTTCTATTCAGGACGTTAAAGAACGATCGAGTCATCTCGGACCCGAGGTAAGAGACTTCGTCTCAATCTCCTTTCATTGAGGCATATTTTGTTTTATACACAACTTTATTTTATACGGTGTATAAACCCCTTTAACTTTTACTTTTATACAAAAGGAATCTTTTTCTATGAAGAATTTTACTAAACGACAAAAAGGAATGTTTTTTTAACGTACGTGTTGACAACGACCTTTTCCGCTGCCGCGAGTATTCCTTGGTCTTTGGCTTCCTCAACAAGCCGTAATGTTTTTAAAATAAAATAAATACCATATACTCTTTTATGTATTTTGGTATTGAAAATGGTTTTGATAAAGGATTCTATTATGTCAATATATTTCTGATATATTGTGATTGAAATGTGTAAATGTTATCATTACTTTATATTGGTTTTATGTTTTATGATTTTATATTGGTACTTGGACATTTTAACGGGTGGTTACGTTATAAACCATATGACGGGTGGTTCCGTGAATACTAGGACGGGTGGTTACGTTATAACTTCCAATGAATTGGGTATGGAAGTCGGCCGTATGGCTATTCTATTAAGTATGTATGGAAATTGGCCGTATGGCTATTCCATTAAGTGATATGTGTGGAAGTCGACCATATGGTTATTCCTCTTAAGTATGTTTATGTCCCAAGTTACCTTTATATATGTTATGTGTTCTTTATATGGGTTTTATGGTAATACTTTGGTAACAAAAAGGTAAGTAATGATACTTTATTCAGTGAAGAGTCTTTACTACTTCATGAAGGTGAAGGTATTACTTTGATAGAGTATACATGGTTTACATGATTTTGAAAATCTAACAGTTTTCATTCTTTGTGTATCCCTTACTGAGATTTTTATGCTCACCCCAAGTTTTTTTGAAATGTTTTTCATAGGACTTAATGTGGAATAAGGTCAACGATGGGATCAAGGGAATGTCATGCTATATAAAACATGGAACTAGACATGTTTCTTTTAAGAGTTTTTTTTGGAAACTTAGTATAAGTGACTACTTTGTAATCTTTTGAGATGTAATAGTTATGTTCTAATTCTCTAAAACTCTAAACCTGAAATGATCCTCAATGTGAATTATTCATTTAATTCAATACTAAGTAAGGTTTAAGGCCGGGGCCTTATAGTTGGTATCAGAGGTCGGTTTAGACAACTTTAGGAGTTCGAATTCTATTAAATGATTATCCAAAAATATTTTTTTATGGTCAAATTGAAATGATATAGCATTTACAGATTACCATGTTGCTTCACCTAAGGTATTTAAGTGTTAAGAATGGTTTTTCATAGAGGAAACAGAGAAGTTATTTGGGAAGGCATACTGAGGTAAATGACCTTCAAAATCAGCATACTGAGATGGTCAGAATCAGAATTGAGCAGTTTACTACAGTGATGGCTCAGTCGAATCAGGTGATAAGTTGTGGTTGTTTTCATTGATGATATTTTGGTGTTTTCTAAAAGTAAAGAGAAGCATTAAGGACATTTAAGGGTTATCTTGCAAACCTTAAAAGAAAAGAAACTATATCGAAAATTCATCAAGTGTGAGTTTTGGTTGCAACAAATTTATTTCCATGGTCACATTGTTTCTAAAGATGGAATAACTGTTGATCCTGCAAAAAAAAAAGTTGTGGAAGAATGGCCAAGACCCACAAATGCAAATGATATTCGTAGCTTCCTTGGTTTGACAGGATATTACCGAAGGTTTGTTGAAAATTTTTCACGGTTATCTAGTCCAATGACTAAGCTAACTCGTAAGGGTGTTAAGTTCATATGGACAAAAGAATGTGATGATTGTTTTCAGGAGTTGAAGAGAAGATTGGTGAATGATCTAGTTTTGGCACTTCCTTACAGGAATGGTGAGTTTGTTATATACAGTGATGCTTCATTGAAGGGACTTGGCTGTGTCCTTATGCAGAATGATTAGGTAATTGCTTATGCTTCACGACAGTTGAAAATTCATGAGGTAAATTACCCTACACATGATTTGAATTAGCTGCTGTTGTCTTTGATTTGAAAATTTGGAGGCATAATTTGTATGGAGTAAAGTGTGAAATATATACTGATCACAAAAGTTTAAAGTATATATTCACTCAGAAAGAATTGAACATGAGACAGAGGAGATGGCTGGAATTAAAGAAGGATTATGATTGTACAATTCATTACAATCTGGGAAAAGAAAATAAAGTGGTTGATGCTTTGAGTCGAAAAAGTAATGCTTCATTAGAAATGTTTCGTTTGGAACGTGATCCTTTGGTTAAATATTTGATGAACTTTGGCATAGAAGTTGTTGGTACAGGATGTTCTTCTGTTTTGCTTCAGGTATCAGTGAAATCTTCTCTGTCAGACAGAATCAAGCAAGCACAGAAGCGAGACAGTGAGTTGAAGAAAAAGGTAGAGCTGGTTCAGAAAGGTAAGTTGCCTGAATTCAACATTGATAATGATTGTGTTTTGAGGTTTGGGAAGAGATTATGTGTGCCTTGTGATTCACAGTTGAAGAATGAGTTGTTATGTGAGGCTCATAGTTCCTTGTTTTCAGTTCATCCTGGTAGTACTAAGATGTACAGAGATCTGCGGGAGTATTACTGGTGGGATGGAATGAAAAGAGATATTGCTGATTTTACTGTGAAGTGTCTGACTTGTCAGCATGTTAAAGTAGAGCGGCAGTTACCGAAAGGGATGCTTCATCCTTTACCAGTGCCAGAGTGGAAATGGGAAAACATATCCATGGACTTTTTGTGGGATAACCGAGGACATCTCGAGATAATAATGCAATATGGGTTATTATTGATCGCTTGACTAAATCTGCTCATTTTCTTGCTATACGAGATACTTTTTCCCTAGATCAACTTTTCCTTTTGTATCATAAAGAGAATGTCAGGTTACATTGATTTTCTCTCTCCATTGTATCTGATCGTGATCCCAGGTTCACATCTAACTTTTGGAAAGGCCTTCAGAAGTCGTTGGGTACTGAATTAAATTTTAGTACAGATTTTCATCCTCAATCAGATGGGCAGTCAGAACGAACAATTCAGACCTTGGAGGATATGCTACGATCTTGTTCGATGGATTATCAGGGAAGTTGGGACCAACATCTTTCTTTGGTTGAGTTTTCTTATAATAATAGCTTTCATTCCAGTATACAGATGGCACCATTTGAGGCATTATATGGGAAGCGGTGTCGAACTCCAGCATTTTGGGATTAAGTGGGTGAAAGGAAGCAGATGGGACCAGAATTGGTAGAAGAGATGGCAGAAAAAGTTCAGTTGATTCAGAAGCACATGAGAACAGCTCATAGAAGGCAGAAGAGTTATGCAGATAACCGGAGGAAGGATCTGTCTTTCGAGGTAGGTGATCATGTTTTTCTCAAGGTTTCTCCTTGGAAAAGTGTGATGAGATTTGGTAAGAAAGGAAAGCTGAGTCCAAGGTTTATTGGACCATAAGAAACTCTGGAGAAAGTTGGATCAGTTGCTTACCGAGTGGCTTTACCTCTGAGTTTATCTCAGGTACACAATGTTTTTCATGTTTCAATGTTGAGGAAGTATATTCCATATCCATCTCATGTTTTGAGTCCAGAGGTAGTACAGCTGGAGGAGAACCTATCTTATGAAGAACAACCAGTCCAGATTCTTGACCACAGGGAGCAGGTGTTACGGAATAAGGTGATTCATCAGGTAAAGGTTTTGTGGAAAAACCATGTGATTGAAGAGGCAACCTGGGAATCTGAAAATGCTATGAGGGATAAATACCCCCACTTATTTTGATAAGTGAATAAAATTGCGAGGACGCAATTTCCAAAAGTGGGGGAGTATGTAACATCCCAGGTAATTAATGAATAAAGAATTTTCATATTTATTAATATTTACGAATTAAATATTAATTTTAATTAAAAGGGGTTTCTACGTTCGATAGCCTACTCGATATGCAACGATGAGTTTCTTTGAAAACTTACCTTGCAAACACGTAATAAAATAATATTATTTTAAATGTTAGTTAACAAGTAGTCATTGTACTAGCGGAAATGGATATAAATAACTAAAATATGAGTATATATGTTTTTAAATGTTTTTACATTTGTTCAATAAAAGATAAAGGCTTAAAATACGGAAAGAGATCAATTTTAGGCATTTATACCCTAATTTTCACTAAGGGTTCACTTATCACCTTTTGACGGCGAACAGTCATTAAATATAGTTTTGATCAATCTTATAAATTCTATTGGACCAAAAATAACTCTTCTTTAGAATCGGGACATCAAAATTTACTTTGTGTAAATTTTTGGTACCTTTCCGATAAAGTTCATTTTTTAATGAATAGTGTAAAATGTTGTATTTTAATTCAAAACCTATTTTTAATCTAATTTATTTATATGATTAGATTATCTTTTTAATTGGTTTTAAAGTGAAATTAGAAAATATTTTTACCATTAAATCCAATAGTGGCCGTTGGAATTAATTTCACTTTGAAATCGGACTTAAACTAGTGTCAATCTTTTGATACTTATTGTTTCATAAACACGCTATTTGCTCTAACAGCGGGAATTAATTATTCAATTAATTAATGTGACTTATATGTTTTGAATTTTTTAAAATAGACTTCATTTTTGAATTCGTAATATCAAATATAGATTAGGGTGAATTTTTGGTACTTTTCTGAAAAACTTCAATTTTTGATGAATAGTGAAACCACTAAGTGGTACTTATAAAAAAAAGATTTTCCGTTTTAATGAAATTTTTCCATCATTGTGTTTTGATTTTCAAAAATCCGACATACATGGTTGTCATTAAGAAGTAAAATGTTGTTCAATGAGATTAAAATAATTTTTTGGTGAATAGTAACTTATTAAGTTTTAATCGCGATTATTGGTAATTAGCGTTGTTTAAGGTAAAAATAATGTTTTAATAATATGAGATGAGCTTGACACATGTCCTACCCTCATTTTATGTGTCATGGCCGACCAAGACAAGCCATGGGTCAACTTGGGGACCCCATGTAGCCACTTTGGTTGGGAAATGACATAAATAACTTTTTATTTAACGTAAAAGTAAAAATGACACAAACATAATATGTTTTAAAAAAACAATTTTTACATGGGGTTATAAAGATCAGATTTTTGATTATAAATATTCATTGAAAAGATAATAATATTTCCTACATTATAGTAGTTTTTGTATAATTTTTAGACATTAAATAAATTAAATTATTTATGACATCATTATGATGCAGCGATGACTTCATTATTTAACGATTTAAATAAAATGGAAAGATAATGTAATATCTAAAACCTACACATGTCCAAAATCTATTGTATGGTAATTTTTCGAAGCCCTGTCATATTATCTTAGAAATATATCAATGTGGGACCTTAGATATTCGAAACACTTTTGAAAATAAAATAATAGTTTCATGATTTCCAAAAGTGCCTCTCCTCTCCTCTTATTAAAGGCCCCCACCTCTACCTCCTTACCCACACTCCCAAAGCTTTTGGCTCGGCCAAACCCTGACCATTTACTCTCTCCACATCCCTCTCCTCATCCTAGAGGATTTACTTTGGGCAGAATCCTTTCAAAGGAAGGCTTTAGGCTCAAATCAAAAGGAGTTAAACTTTTAAAGGTAATTCATTCTCTCTTGTTCATTTGTTTTATTTTGCTTCTCCAACCCCCTAAACTCTTTTTTATTTACTTCTTTTGTAACAACACCAGTATCTCCAATATACTAGGATGTTGTTATAAGATTTATTCGAGATACACTTTCACAAAACTAAATCAAATGGTTAAAGAACATACGGTTTCCGTGGATGGCGAAATTCTTCCTCCCGAAACGATGATTGTTCAATACTCATTTAACACCTTCAAAGGTGTCCATTATGATGTCACTATTTTTATATATGATATATAATATGTTTATGTTTTCCTTAAGCTTCTGTTTTTTTCATTTTTGGCATACCTTTATGGTTTCCATTATGGGTAAACGCGATATCTTCACTGAAGGAAGTGCGGACTACAGCCCCCTCAATGTGATTTGATTCGTTAAATACCATATGTGGGACGTATAAAGGATGGAACTATGATATTATATATGATATTATACTTTAATTATAATAAACTCTTATATAATTATGATTCCATTCTAGAAAATACGAAATAGAAATGGAAGTAGCGTTCATGCGTACATACGACTTACCGTCTCCATGAACGGTGCATTTCATTTCTTACCTCTAAATGATTATGTAATATTATAAATGCATGCATCTACTTGATATATATGACTTATATAATATCTTCATCATGAATACCATTCGGGATATAATGGATACATGAACAACTTGTAATTATAAAGGGCTTATTTTTGACTCAAGTACCAATGATCGTTAAAACGACCGTTATTAACTTAAATAATAACACAGTGTTCATGAAATGGAAATAGGTGATATAAAAGGAATAATGAACTTTAAAAAGGTTCTTAATCAAGTATAAATTAACTCATGTTTATTATTCAGGACGTTAAAGAACGATCGAGTCAAGTCAGACCCGAGGTAAGGGACTTCGTCTCAATCTCCTTTCATTGAGGCATATTTCGTTTTATACACAACTTTCTTTTATACGGTGTATAAACCCCTTTGACTTTTACTTTTATACAAAAGGAATATTTTTCTACGAAGAATTTTACTAAACGACAAAAAAGGAATGTTTTTTAACGTACGCGGTGACAACGACCTTTTCTGCCGCCGCGAGTATTATTTGGTCTTTGGCTTCCTCAACAAGCCGTAATGTTTTTAAAATAAAATAAATACCATATACTCTTTTTTTATGTATTGAAAATGGTTTTGATAAAGGATTATATTATGTCAATATATTTATGATATATTGTGATTGAAATGTGGAAATTTTATCATTCCTTTATATTGGTTTTATGTTTTATGATTTTATATTGGTACTTGGACATTTTAACGGGTGGTTACGTTATAAACCATATGACGGGTGGTGTCATGAATATCAGGACGGGTGGTTATTTTATAACCTCCAATGCATTTGGTATGAAAGTCGGCCGTATGGATATTCCATTAATTATGTATGGAAATTGGCCGTATGCCTATTCCATTAAGTGATATGTGTGGAAGTCGATCGTATGGTTATTCCACTTAAGTATGTTTATGTCCCAAGTTACCTTTATATATGTTATGTGTTCTTTATATGGGTTTTATGGTAATCCTTTGGTTACAAAAAGGTAAGTAACGGTACATTATTCAGTGAAGAGTCTTTACTACTTCATGAAGGTGAAGGTATTACTTTGATAGAGTATACATGGTTTACTTGATTTTGAAAAACTAACAGTTTTCATTCTTTGTGTATCCCTTACTGAGCTTTTTATGCTCACCCCACGTTTTTTTGAAATGTTTTTCACAGGTCTTAATGTGGAATAAGGTCAAGTATGGGATCAAGGGAATGTCATGCTATATAAAACATGGAACTAGACATGTTTATTTTAAGAGTTTTTTTTATGGAAACTTAGTAGAAGTGACTACTTTGTAATGTTTTGAGATGTAATAGTTATGTTCTAATTCTCTAAAACTCTAAACCTGAAAAGATCCTCAACATGAATTATTCATTTAATTCAATATTAAGTAAGGTTTAAGGCCGGGGCTGTAACACCCCAAGATTTCATAGTGTGTTATTACTTCAAAATAATTCAATAACTTGCACTACACGCAACACTGAGTTCTAACACACCGTAACCAATCAAACTAGCTGTTATGAATAGTAATACCTACTTTTTGAAGATATATATATTTTATATTTTAAAATGGACTTCATTTTTGGATTCGGAATATCAAATTTAGCCTAAGGTGAAATTTTGGTACTTTTCGGATAACTTTCATATTTTGATGAATAGTGAAAATTACTAAATTTTAATTAAAAACAACTTTTTTAATCAAAATAATTAATAGTGATAAATTGTGAATTTGAGTGGTTTTAAAGTATATTTAGAATATATTTTTACCATTTAATATAATGTTGGTCATTAGACATAATTTTACAATTAAACCGAACATAAACAAGTGTCAATCTTTTGATAGTTATTATCTCTTAAAAACACGCTTTTTGTTTTGACAGCGGGAATTAATTTTAAATTAATTTCTGCCACTTCTGTGTTTTGAATTTAGAAAAATGGATTCCATATTTGGAATCAGGATGTTCAAATTGTGTAAATAGGTATATTTTATTTTTAGACATTTTGAATAATTACTGCGGTAAATATTTTATTTACCATGGTTAAGGGTAAATCCGGTAAATAAGGGTTAACAAATAATATTATAATAATACTAAATTACCCTAAAACGTGTCTTCACCCTATTGGTTGATACATGGTCGACCATGAGCATATTTGGGTCTATTTTGGGACCCCATGGATCCACTTGTAAGTGATAATGACACTTTATTTCAATAAAGTCAAAATGAATACAAAAATGACACAAGCATATATCTTTTAGAAAAACAATTGTTACATAGGGTTATATAAGTTGTATTTTAGATTATAAATATTACATAGAAAGATAAAAAGATTTCCTACATAATTATATTTTATTTATAATTTTTATACATTAAATAATTTATTTTATTTATGACACAATGATGATAAAGTAATTACTATAATAGTGAAAAATTAAAATAATTGATATTATAAATACCCAAAAAAATATAATATGAAACTTTTAATGAATTAATCTAATTTTATAGGATAATATGATATATTAGGATTTATTTATTTGACTTTTTTTGAAGTAATCAATCTGTTATGAGTTTCAAAAAAATCAACTATTGAATAGTGTCAAAATTGACATAAAAGAGTTCTTAAAACAAATATTATATTATTAATTGATATTAAATTCCTAAAAATATAAGGTTCGGCCAAGAGACTTATATCATGATAGTTTCATCATTAATGGACCACTTGGGGGTCGCTTGGATGTATATAGTAAGTTTATTAACCATATTATATAAAAATACAAAGAGACATTGTAAAAGTGAAACTAATTAACTTAGAGTTAATACTTAAAGATAAGGTTAATATAAGTACCCAACCCTGTCTAAATTCTATTGTTTGAGTGGTTTTAGACCAATACCCACCTTATCCTCTGAATAGTAAACTTTGGAGCCATTGGAAACCGAATATAAATTTATTATAAATTAATATTTCTAGCTTTTCCAAAGGTGCCCCTCACCCCTCTTATAAAAGGGCACTCCTCCTTCTCATTTCTTCACACCTTCAAAGCCTTTTTGTTCGGCCAAACTCTGCCCAAATACTCTCCCAACATCCCTCACTACAACCTAGAGGCCTTAGTTTGATCAGAAAGCCAACCTATGGATCCCTTTGGATCAAATCAAAAGGAAGAACCCGAAGAAGAGGTAACGATTTCACCACCCTTTTCCAAGTTCCTTTCTTCTTCCACTTCCTCTTTCTTTGTTCTTACCATTCTAAAATAATAACTCCAGTATCTTACATATACTGTGATGTTATTATAAATATGGTACAACCATATTCAGTATTCTATCCACCCTTTGAATAACATGTCACCATACGTGCGTACGTACGGCTTACCGTCTCCACGTCGTGGTGTAATTGTTATTCAATATATTATTATTTCGATGGGTATAATAATGATGTGTAAATCATGTAAATAATAAATATAACATGTTAATGATTCTTTATATATGATATACCATCCATTTATATATTATTTTAATATCAAAAGAATGATATTGTCGCTCGTGCGTACGTACGGACTACCGTCTCCACGAACGCGATGAGATTCATTCTCCATCGTATCCATTCAAGTATAATTATCATTTTATGATTTAAAAATGATGTTTAAGGACTTGATATCATTCTATATATGAATAATATACAACCTATCTTTTACAAACATGTCTTACGTAACAAAACATATAAAAGAAAACAAGTAAGTTAACACCCGAAACGACGATAATTCTAAGATATTATTAACAAATCAATGTTAAAAGATCATATATGATATCATATTAATATATATGATTCTTGTATAATTTAATAACAATTATTTCACCATTATACAGGAGGTTAACCTACCCCAACCATGGAAAAGTACAAGGTAAGGGTTATTTCACAATCTCTTCATTATCCGAGGTTGTTTATACGTAATAATCTACTGGGATCTCTTTATCATCCACATCCATGTTTCGTAAAAATGTATTTCAAAACATTTTTACTATTTACAAGAATATGGGTTAAAGTCATTTATACCCTTTTTTGACTTTTATAAGAGGTTTATAAAGGAATCTTTCAATCATTTCCAAAACAAGGTCCGTTTTAACCTTTTCGACAGAATTAAGGTAAGAATGTTTTTTTAACTTATACGGCGGGTGCGGTTATTTTCCGCCATTATAAAATATTCAAAGCTTTCCTTACAAGCTTACAAGGATATTTTCAAGAAAATGTTTTATTTTATATGGCTCTAAAATGATTTCAAAAATATAAAGAGATACTTCTCTAAAAAGTGTTTTGATTTTAAATGATTTCAAAATGAATATTTTAAGAATTTCAGAAAGGTACTCTTTATCAAAATCAGAATTTTCAATGTTTTAAAGATTTATCATTCTAAATATTTTCAATTAATGTCCATTTATTCAAAATGGTTTTTAAGGATTTATTTATATGGACATGAATGTTTTAAAAAAAATTTAATTCCTTTCAAAAGTTTAAAAGTGGTATAGGACACTTTGATTCAAAAATCTCTTTTTAATTACTTCCTTTATAAATGTGTGACTTTTAAATGATTTCAAAAAAGGAGATATTTCTCTCAAATAGTTTTTATTTCATCTATGTCAACATCCTTTGATGGATTTTACGCTTATTTGAAGTTGAATTATTATGATACAAAACTTCTATATTGTATTGAAGGTTTTGTGATATGTTTGACTGTGGATGTGCTATTTTTATACCATTCATAGTTTATGGTGAAATTATTGACATTTCGTATGCTAGTTTTAATACGAATGTTTATGTTATGTTTAAACCTTTTCATATGGGAATGCATTGGACTTAATATGTGACGGGTGGAGCCCGCTATAGCTCCTCGATGCATCGGTAGGTCTCATGAGACAAACTAGTGTCTTGGCACAAGGCCTTGACAAAGTCTTATTTGTAGTCTTGGCACGAGGCCTTGGCTATGTGGTTATGATAGTCTGGCATTATGCATTCCAACATTATGAAAGTGGTTATTGATTTTTGCATGTGATTATTCGATTAGTAGAATATCCATGTGAATAAGTAAATGGAATTATTTCATTTTATTTATGCCATACCATGTTGAAAGTTCATGTTTGAAAGGCTTTTGTTTTAGTTATACATTGCCTTAAAAGTTTATTCTTATTTATGAAAGTTTCCGCTATATTGTTATCCTTACTGGGCATTTGAGCTCACCCCTTTTCTATGTTTTATTTTTCCCAGGAAGTGAAGAAGTAAGTTATGAATGACCTGCAGGGATATTATGTGGGGATATGAGTGTGGATTATGGAGACAATATGTAGTTGTAGTAGTTTTTCGTTTAATGATGTAATGTAAAACTTATGAATATATCTAGTGTTTCCAAGGCTACTAAACCAATCGGTCTTTCGAGATTTGATCTTTCTTGTGATCATGCCAATGTTATGTAATAAGGCACCGACTCTGGGTAGCTGGGGTCGGGGCGTTACAGTTGGTATCAGGGGAAGTTTAGTACAAACCTTGGAAGCTAGATTTAGATAAACTCTTATTAGAGCACGTAGACCTAAGATGAGCTTTGAGGATTAGTGTAGAATAACTTCCTAGAATTTTGGTGTTGTAGAGATTTTGTGAGTTTTCCGAGCAATACATCCCTGTCTGGATACGAGCAGGTAGAGGCGGCTCTAGCACAGATGTACCTAGGGGTAAAACCCGAAAACACCGCTTTGAGCTAGACTCGAACGGGAACTGGTGCACGACAACGGGCCTTGCTGCACTCTTGGTTACGACACTCCCGGGGGATATGCTTAGGATAATTCTCATTTTCTTTACAAACCATTATGAAGGGTTTATGAGTATATACTTCCTCAAAGAAAACATTTTTATCATTATGGATTATATCCATAAATAGTTCAATTTATGTTAAGTGTTTTATAAGTATGGGATTATGTATTTTGACTCATAAACTAATCTAGTTTATGCCATTGTTTAGAAATGGCGCCCAGTAGAAGGAATGATAACTCCAGAAATGCACATGATTCAAAGAGAAGGAAGGATCATATCTCTCATGGTATTAAGCTAGAATTTATAAGAGAAATAGTCTCCCATGTATTATCATCATATGAAGAAATAATATCATGTGTTGATAAGATAAGTAAAGAGTTTACTGAGTCCTATGGATTTGAAGGGAAGCAAGAGAAGAAAAGGATGGAAGAGAGAAAGATGGATAAAGGGAAGAGGGAAAAGAAGAATTTTCCCATATGTGGTAACTGTGGAAAGAAAAACCCTGGAACTTGCCTGAAAGGAATGGGAGTTTGTTATAAGTGTGGAGGAAAAGGGCACAAAGTACGTGACTGCAAGGGTAAGAAAATGGTTTGAAATTTAAAATGCTTCATTTGCAAGGAGTTTGGACACTACGCGAACCTATGTCCCAGTCATCAGACTATGCCGCAAATGATGTTATTGGATAATAATCATGTTATGATACTACCACAGATGAAGAGGGATGATCAGAGTTCTTATGTTGATTATGTCAATTGAGTGTTGTATCAACAATGTACTTGTTACAATAATCATGGAGTATATAAGGATTGTACTGCAGTACTATTTCATTAAGGACTTGAGATTGTGTGGAACAAAGAAAAGTGACTCAATAGCAGGATAAATTTTTGGAAAATATATGGTTGAGAGAATGATAAATCATAATATAGTTCTGATACTGAGGTAGTGATTTTGGAATAATATGTGATTGTTTTGGATAAATTATATTGGATATTCTTGACTACCCTGGAACTGATTAATGATTTGTATATTCCATCATTGTTGGGGTTTAAAACATTTTTGGATTAATGAAGTATATCCAACTTTCTATATGGAATAAGGGAGCATGAATGTAATCAATAAGGAATATGGTAATTCAGGATGTTTTGGTGTATTAAAAGAATACATGATGAAGGTATTCATATGCTATTACGGGGTAAAAAGGTTCTAAATTATGTTTACCTTACTTATAAATGTTGGACTGTGAGTATGGATAGAAGTATTTTGGATAGTTCTAGTTTGGATTATTTTGGATTGCCATAAAAGGACAACCCGGAGGTCGGGCGGCAACCCGTCGCGTCCGGCGAGGCTGCGAGACTTGAACCCGCAACCGAAGGGCGACAAAGGTGTATCACCTAACACTGTCCCATGAGATGTCCTAGATTAAATAATGTAGTTTTTATTAAAAGATCTTGTAGATGAATTATAAATTCGTTTTTTTTGGAACCCTATAAGAATAGTGTAAATAGAATTTTTTTACATTCTATTATCTTTTAGAGTGAAAGATGAGTTTGTGGTAGAAATTTATTAATGGATAAAACTCTAATTATAAAGTAAGTATATCTCCTTATGATCTTAGACAATCTCAAAAATAAATTCCTCAATATTAAGAAAAGAAACTTAGAACAAAAATGTTTTCCTAGATGGTACCTTAAATCATCACTAATTTATGGATTTTGTATTGTTGGCCTTTTCATAGCCATGTTCTCTACCACTCTCCATCAGATAATTGATGGTTAGATTTTTCTTCCATATCCATATTTTCTTACATGGAACCCTAGTATGTGTTATTTTCGGTAATCTTCATACTTTCGACTCTTTATTTTAAATAGAGGCCTCGTTAATTCATTTTTTGATGTGGGATTTCAACTAAGATATTTTGAAACGTCAAAAATGTGTTATCCCAATACCCTATATTTTGTTGAACCGATGGTACTTCAAATCATCATAGATTGATGAGTTTAAGGACCTCAATTATACACTTGTTTGTGATTGATGACCTCAATCACTACCTATAAATATTTACGTTTTTCCTCCTATTATATGTCTCTAATTTCCACCAATGTTCTCCTAATCGAGATCATAATTTGGTGGTGACCCTTTAATTTCTCTTTCCCTCATATTAAGACTAAATTTTAGTAACCCAATTTCTGATGTGGGGTTTCCCACAAATATATTTTCTATTTTCAACCTTTTATTTTCGAAGAACAATTTCAAATTGCGAGGACGCAATTTATTGAAGGAGGGGAGAATGTAACACCCCAAGATTTCATAGTGTGTTATTTCTTCAAAATAATTCAATAACTTGCACTACACGCAACACTGAGTTCTAACACACCGTAACCAATCAAACTAGCTGTTATGAATAGTAATACCTACTTTTTTAAGTTATATATATTTTATATTTTAAAATGGACTTCATTTTTGGATTCGGAATATCAAATTTAGCCTAAGGTGAAATTTTGGTACTTTTCGGATAACTTTCATATTTTGATGAATAGTGAAAATTACGAAATTTTAATTAAAAACAACTTTTTTAATCAAAATAATTAATAGTGATAAATTGTGAATTTGAGTGGTTTTAAAGTATATTTAGAATATATTTTTACCATTTAATATAATGTTGGTCATTAGACATAATTTTACAATTAAACCGAACATAAACAAGTGTCAATCTTTTGATATTTATTATCTCTTAAAAACACGCTTTTTGTTTTGACAGCGGGAAATAATTTTAAATTAATTTCTGCCACTTCTGTGTTTTGAATTTAGAAAAATGGATTCCATATTTGGAATCAGGATGTTCAAATTGTGAAAATAGGTAACTTTTATTTTTAGACATTTTGAATAATTACTGCGGTAAATATTTTATTTACCATGGTTAAGGGTAAATCCGGTAAATAAGGGTTAAAAAATAATATTATAATAAAACTAAATTACCCTAAAACGTGTCTTAACCCTATTGGTTGATACATGGTAGACCATGAGCATCTTGGGGTCTATTTTGGGACCCCATGGATCCACTTGTAAGTGATAATGACACTTTATTTTAATTAAGTCAAAATGAATACAAAAATGACACAAGCATATATCTTTTAGCAAAACAATTGTTACATAGGGTTATATAAGTTGGATTTTAGATTATAAATATTCCTTAGAAAGATAAAAATATTTCCTACATAATGATATTTTATTTATAATTTTTATACATTAAATAATTTATTTTATTTATGACACAATGATGATGCAGTAATTACTATAATAGTGAAAAATTAAAATAATTGATATTATAAATACCCAAAAAAATATAATATGAAACTTTTAATGAATTAAACTAATTTTATAGGATATTATGATATATTAGGATTGATTTATTTGACTTTGTTCGAAGTAATCAATCTGTTATGAGTTTCACAAAAATAAACTATTGAATAGTGTCAAAATTGACATAAAAGAGTTCTTAAAACAAATATTATATTATTAATTGATATTAAATTCCTAAAAATCTAAGGTTCGTCCAAGAGACTTATATAATGATAGTTTCATCATTAATGGACCACTTGGGGGTCTCTTGGATGTATATAGTAAGTTTATTAACCATATTATATAAAAATACAAAGAGACATTGTAAAAGTGAAACTAATTAACTTAGAGTTAATACTTAAAGATAAGGTTAATATAAGTACCCAAACCTGTCTAAATTCTATTGGTTGAGTGGTTTTCGACCTATACCCACCTTAGACTTTGAATAGTCAACTTTGGAGCCATTGGAAACCGAATATAAATTTATTATAAATTAATATTTCTAGCTTTTCCAAAGGTGCCCCTCACCCCTCTTATAAAAGGGCACTCCCCCTTCTCATTTCTTCACACCTTCAAAGCCTTTTGGTTCGGCCAAACTCTGCCCAAATACTCTCCCAACATCCCTCACTACAACCTAGAGGCCTTAGTTTGATCAGAAAGCCATCTTAAGGATCCATTTTGATCAAATCAAAAGGAAGAACCCGAAGAAGAGGTAACAATTTCACCACCCTTTTCCAAGTTCCTTTCTTCTTCCACTTCCTCTTTCTTTGTTCTTACCATTATAAAATAATAACTCCAGTATCTTACATATACTGTGATGTTATTATAAATATGGTACAACCATATTCAGTATTATATCCACCCTTTGAATAACATGTCACCATACGTGCGTACGTACGGCTTACCGTCTCCACGTCGTGGTGTAATTGTTATTCAATATATTATTATTTGGATGGGTATAATAATGATGTGTAACTCATGTAAATAATAAATATAACATGTTAATGATTCTGTATATATGATTTACCATCCATTTATATATTATTTTAATATCAAAAGAATGATATTGTCGCTCGTGCGTACGTACGGACTACCGTCTCCACGAACGCGATGAGATTCATTCTCCATCGTATCCATTCAAGTATAATTATCATTTGATGATTTAAAAATGATGTTTAAGGACCTGATATCATTCTGGATATGAATAATATACAACCTATCCTTTACAAACATGTCTTACGTAACAAAACATATAAAAGAAAACAAGTAAGTTAACACCCGAAACGAAGATAATTCTAAGATATTATTAACAAATCAATGTTAAAAGATCATATATGATATCATATTAATATATATGATTCTTGTATAATTTAATAACAATTATTTCACCATTATACAGGAGGTTAACCTACCCCAACCAAGGAAAAGTACAAGGTAAAGGTTATTTCACAATCTCTTCATTATCCGAGGTTTTTTATACGTAATAATCTACTGGGATCTCTTTATCATCCACATCCATGTTTCGTAAAAATGTATTTCAAAACATTTTTACTATTTAAAATAATATGGGTTAAAGTCATTTATACCCTTGTTTGACTTTTATAAGAGGTTTATAAAGGAATCTTTCCATCATTTCCAAAACAAGGTCCTTTTTAACCTTTTCGACAGAATTAAGGTAAGAATGTTTTTTTAACTTATACGGCGGGTGCGGTTATTTTCCGCCATTATAAAATATTCAAAGCTTTCCTTACAAGATTAAAAGGATATTTTCAAGAAAATGTTTTATTTTATATGGCTCTAAAATGATTTCAAAAATATAAAGAGATATTTCTCTAAAAAGTGTTTTGATTTTAAATGATTTCAAAATGAGTATTTTAAGAATTTCAGAAAGGTACTCTTTATCAAAATCAGAATTTTCAATGTTTTAAAGATTTATCATTCTAAATCTTTTCAATTAATGTCCATTTCTTCAAAATGGTTTTTAAAGATTTATTTATATGGACATGAATGTTTTTAAAAAAATTTTAATTCCTTTCAAAAGTTTAAAAGTGGTATGGGACACTTTGATTCAAAAATATCATTTTAATTACTTCCTTTATAAATGTGTGACTTTTAAATGATTTCAAAAAAGGAGATATTTCTCTCAAATAGTTTTGATTTTATCTATGTCAACATCCTTTGATGGATTTTACGCTTATTTGAAGTTGAATTATTATGATACAAAACTTCTATATTGTATTGAAGGTTTTGTGATATGTTTGACTGTGGATGTGCTATTTTTATACCATTCATAGTTTATGGTGAAATTATTGACATTTCGTATGCTAGTTTTAATACGAATGTTTATGTTATGTTTAAAACTTTTCATATGGGAATGCATTGGACTTAATATGTGATGGGTGGAGCCCGCTATAGCTCCTCGATGCATCGGTAGGTCTCATGAGACAAACTAGTGTCTTGGCACAAGGCCTTGACAAAATCTTATTTGTAGTCTTGGCACGAGGCCTTGGCCATGTGGTTATGATAGTCTGGCATTATGCATTCCAACATTATGAAAGTGGTTATTGATTTTTTCATGTGATTATTCGATTAGTAGAATATCCATGTGAATAAGTAAATGGCATTATTTCATTTTATTTATGCCATACCATGTTGAAAGTTCATGTTTGAAAGGCTTTTGTTTTAGTTATACATTGCCTTAAAAGTTTATTCTTATTTATGAATGTTTCTGCTATATTGTTATCCTTACTAGGCATTTGAGCTCACCCCTTTTCTATGTTTTATTTTTCCCAGGAAATGAAGAAGTAAGTTATGAATGACCTGCAGGGATATTATGTGGGGATATGAGTGTGGATTATGGAGACAATATGTAGTTGTAGTAGTTTTTCGTTTAATGATGTAATGTAAAAATTATGAATATATCTAGTGTTTCCAAGGCTACTAAACCAATCGGTCTTTCGAGTTTTGATCATTCTTGTGATCATGCCAATGTTACGAAGTAATGCACCGACTCTGGGTAGCTGGGGTCGGGGCGTTACAGGGGCCTTATAATTTCTATTCATCAAAATCAACAAAAAGTGGTCTTAATTATCCTCCACTAGGGATATTACTTATTTATACCATCCTCATTTTTTCCATATATATGAATTATGATTGTTTAAAATATTTTTTTATGGAACCCATTTCATTACCACGATTTATACATTTTTTTAAGAGATTAACAGTAAAAAAAATTATTTCCACGGGTTTATCATGTTATAAATGACAAATGATTGTTTTTATGAGTTTTATGATGATTTTTATTTCGTTATCTAAATTTTAAAATAGCATTATATGAAATGAGTGAGTCTGATGTAGCTTATACATGTGGTGGACCAGATAGTACCGGAAGACCATGTTATATATTATATGTGGGGTAGCCTATATTGGACTGGGTGAGCTCAGTATAGGTTATTCGTATGGTGGCTCATAAAGTTCTAGGGGATCCCAATACATCATGTACAAATGTTGGAAAAGATATATTTTTGGGATCCCATTAGAGCTTAAAGGATCTGTGGTTTCATGATATCCCTCCAATGCATTGGGTATGGATGTTGATCATTTGGTTATTCCATTTTTAAGAGTGAAATAGTTTGATGTTGGTCATATACACATTCCAATAAAAAGGTTTTTGAAAGAGTTCAATAAATATTATGTTCTATGTTTATTGACCAAAACATTTATCAATGGAATTTTTCTCTTCTTATAGTAATTTTATCTAGTATAAAGAACAAAAAATAATTTTTAGACAATAATAAAGAATTTATAAATGATAAATTAATGAAATTAGAAGGGTTTCTAGATATTAAGAAACCTACACCAATGAAATATTAATACGACCATATGAATACTAATACGACACATCGGAATAGTAATGGAACCTATGAAGGTGTAAATAATATTTATGGATATTATAAATTAAACTATGATATAATTATATAAAATACTATGTAATTAAATTTTTAAAATTTATTAATTAAGTGTTAGTATTTGTATAATAAATAAATATATAATTAAAATTTTATAATTAATTTAATAATTTAGAATAAAAATTACTTTAAAATGTTTTTTCATAAACTAATATTATTATTTCTTATTATTTTAAAATAATTTTATGATACCATAAGTAATTTTTGAAAGTGATCTAAAATGAGTAAAAATTTTAAAAGCGGTATTTTCCATGTAAATGATGTTTTTAATTATAAATTAAATTAATCTGGTTTAGAAAATTATTTTCATTAAATGGAGATCATTTTTGAAATCTACGCATTGAGAAATGGTTAGACTGAATTTTTGGGATTATTTGAAATACATGGATTTTAAGTGAATAATGAAATACTGTAATTTATGGCATATATACATTATATGATAAATAAACTATAAATTGAGCCATAAAAAATTTAACTACTATTGGATAGAAATAATGTTATCTAATTATAGTATTTAGTCTCAAGAAGAAACACTATTTTTTCTCATGGGAAATATAAAATACTAATGAATAAAAAATTGAGAAAACAACCCTCTCCTCTAATATAAATACCACACCTCAAACCATCTTATCCTCACTCCTATAAATCTTTTATCCTTTACCAAATTCTACCAAAAACACTCTTTTAGACCCTACCCCATGTCTAGGAGATCATATACACATCAAAAGACCAATCCTAGGTTCCTTGAGGAGGATCTCAAGAGGAGAATTCAAGAGGTAAATCCTCTCTCTTTTTTATTCAATTTCCTTTCAATTTTGATACTTTTCTTATAATCTCCTCATCTCTCATCATATAAAATTAATGATAAATACTTTACCAATCATATACTATAAATAAATTACGTTAATTTACTATCAATCATTAAATTCCTCTCTCTGACTCTTTTATTATAAAAATGAAATTACCACCTACGATGTCTCAATTTACAGACATCATGAGTGATGCGCCTTTATTTTCCTTAAATACATTAATTTATTTTAATAAAACCACTAAATAGGTTAAAATATATTTTAATTTATACTTTATAACCCTTTTTTTGGGAACACATTTTTATACATAATAGTAAAGGATACAAAAAAAATAAGTTCGTTGTGGCAGAAAAACCTCCCAAATTAACCTAAAATGATCATCATTTATTTTATCTAATGATTCATCAACATGGTATATTAAAAATTCATTAAAAGATTATTTAAACTTTTATAATAGGATTATTAAAATATAATAACAATTAGTTTTATTTATACATATTTTAAAATAACTTCCATTTATTTATACTGGTGATCCAATCATTAAAACTGTGAAAACAAAACTAAATTAATAAAACAATAATTAATAAAATTTATTTATTTAGAGGTTTTTGAATTATAATTAATGAATTTAATGCCATTATATTTGATATTAATGTGAATTAATCATTGAGACACATGGTATAGAGAGTTCTCAAACCCAACACTCTTTCCTTAGGTTTTCCCTCGTCAACCCCATTTTCAGTTTTGATATTACTTAAAAATAATTTCATCATCATTATATTATCTTTTATAGGTAATAAATGAATTTTACCAGAGATTATAAAAAACAAAATTTTTTCCAAAAGAACAACACTTTTATTAAACATTCCTTTTACTACTCGATATTTTTTCTTCCTTACTCAATGTTGATGAATCTTATATCCAGTATGTTATTCCCTCTTTCAGATAAGAAGCCAAAGTATATGTATGTATGATTTATGAAATAAAAATCATTACTTTCACTAAGTTGTTATATTTTTATGATTAATATATGTCGCATTCATGATAATGGGACTGTAATGATGTGTTAATTACTCCAGGAATTATATAGGAAAATGTAAATGTTATGATGTGATGAGTGAGCCCAGAATTATATAGTTCCCTAATGCATTGAGTAATGTGATGTAATCCATGAGTAATGTAAAATATTCCTGAACATGATGTTTTAATTGTTTACAATTATGTGTGGTAGTTAACCAATAAGACTTTACATATCATTTTTATGCATTTCTATATTCCATGCCTTTTCATCCTATCAAAATTATGATCCTATGAAAATGTATTGATGATAATGATTATTCGTATCCAATTTAATATTATTCTTCTCTATCCTATTACTAGTATTTTATCTCACCCCATTTTTATATATATCCTCTTGTGATTACATGTTTGAATGAGAATTCAAGGGACAATAAGAAGCTAGAGAAGAATGAATTAAATAAATGTTTATGTTTTCTTTTGTACAAGTCTTGTATGATCCCATTTTCCCCATGATAATAATCCATTCGATACTCTTTCTATAATGACTTTATTTTGATTGTTTTTAAGGTGAAGTAATAGTAATATATGAAATATATGGGTCTCTATAGTAGGTGTTAGAGGATAATTTCGTTAATTCTGGAATTAGGATTTGAGAACCTCACTAAAAAACATAGAATGAGACTATGTATATATAGAACATAATAATATTTTCCTAACATAGGGATCTCATGAGATATGAAAATATATTTAATTTAAAAAGTTATATATTAATGATTACTTATTGACTTAAGTTTTTTTATAACCATTTCTATTTTAGAAAATAGTTGGAACTAGGAGAAACCAGACCAACAACCCATGTTAGGAATAATGTGGTGATTTCTCAAATGACAACCCTGATGTATTGGGAGATAGAATTAAAATTTTTATGGTTATTCTTACCCATATATCACATGTTATTAACAATATCCTGAATAATTTAGAACTTCATCCTTAACTGACAAGGGATTAACTATCTGTCTAGTGTTTTATACAGATGTGACCACAAACATATAGTGGCTCTTTTGATCTAGTAGTTGCAGAAAAGTGGGTCAACTCATTGGAGAATATGTTTTATGTGATTCAATATTTAGTGATAGAGAAGGTGACACTGTCTAATTATCTTATTCATGTAGAAGAAAACTAATGGTTGGATTTGATTAAGAACATCATGCTGACAGATGTAATTGAAGAGATGGGGTGTGATGACTTTAGGATATTTTTTCTAAATAAGATATTCCCTCAAAATCATTGTATAAATATTGAGACAGGATTAATAAGGATAAAAAAAGGTTGTAGAATCTATCATGGATTATGAAGAAAATTTCACAAGGCTTTCATTGTATGCTCCAGGTTTTTTTTCAACAAGGATTTCAAAATTGATATATTATTTAGGGGTTTAAAACCACACATTTAGAAGGCTATTGCAGTTCGAGACATTGAGAGTTATATATAATTGTTTGATGTGATCACATCTTGGAGATGGATTTTGGATAATGTTCTCAGGGGTATTTTGAAAATAAATGAATGATGGAGTTTCATGCATGAGTGTCTCATGAGAATTGGGGAAAGAAAACACAACCACCAAAAGGTAAATCCTATGAGAGAACGAATCATGGAATTTTCCTCAACAGGACTTGGAAATGATTCGAGTGTGTGAGAGAAACCCACAACAATCATTAATTTTAAAAAGGAAAGAGGAAGTAGGATAATGAAGTGAAGGAAAGAAGAGCATCATCCCTTGACCATTCCTACAATAGTTGGGATAAATGGAACTATACAAGCCACTGTACTGAACATTCAGTTCTCAAAGGTAATCGGTTCCATTGGCCCCTATTTCCAAAGGAGAAAGGGAAGGATTATTCCATCACTACAATAAAATTAGAACAAGAAAATAAAGTTATAAAAGGTAAACTTCCTATTCACTCAATAATGGGGAACGCCTTTTTAAATTTTAAATCAATGCATTCCTTAATTTGTGGCACATTTTTTAGATTATTAAATCTAAGCCCCGAAACCATGAATTAGAGATATCATTAAAAAAACCTAGTGGTGCAGTAATTGCATCTCAAGTGTTGGATTCTTCTCCATTTATAATATATGGTAATATTCTTCCATGTAAACTCATTATACTCCCCCTGGTGAAATTTTATTTCTTATTGGGGATGGTCTGGCTCTCATTATATAGAGAGCATATAAAAGGTGGGGAAATGACATGTCTTTTCATATTACAAATCACCCAATAATCCTTTACAAATGCATGGAAGATCACGAATACCCGCTTGAAAACCATTCAATGGCGTGGGTGTTGATTCACTCTGAATAATCATACACCTCTTTAATGATTGAGTGAAAAGGATTATTCATCCTATGGGAATTTACCATCACTAATTAATATTGTGATGTATTTCCATAATATTTACCTAGAATTCACATATATTGTGAGGTAGATTTCTCAATAGAACTCATACTTGAAGCTACACCTTTCTCAAAGTGTACCTATAAAAAGAATACTATTGAACTGGATGAGACAAATAATCCGATCCAACAGCATTTAGACAAAGGGTTCATATTCCCTAGTGCATCACCATGGGGTGCACCAGTGGTCTTGGTCAAGAAGATAGATGGATCAATGAGGTTGTGGGTCAATTATTGGTAACTCAAGAAGATCACAATGATGAACTAGTATCCTCTTCCAAGGATTGATTACATGTTTAATCAGTAGTGAGAAGGTAAATATTTTTGAAAGGAGGATCTTCATTCTAGATATAATCAGCTAAAGTTGAACACAGATGATATTTAGAAGGCTACCTTCCATACAAGGTATGGGTACTATGAGATTCTGGTGATTCCCTTCAGACTTAATAATTACCCAGATATATTCTCATATTTGAAGAATATAGTCTTTATACATTACAATGACAAATTATTAATTGTTTATTACAATTATATTCTCATACACATTGATAGTAAGGAGCAACATAAAGAACATATAAGGCTTATTTTGGAGACAATAAGGAGGGAGAATTTTTATGAAAACTACTGTTGTAGTGACTTTTGGATGCATATAGTATCATTCTTGGGACATGTGATCCCAAAGGATGGAATTTCATTGGACACTTAAAAAGTCAATTGAGAAATTAACTATACACTATTATTTCAATGAAATTTATAGTTTTCTATATAGTACGGTACTATTGACATATTGTGAGTATAGGGGTAATGTCAGTATGTATGGATGTATGTGAGGAAAGCATCAAGGATATAAAAAGAGGGCTGATCACTGAACCACTACTCAGATTACCAATAAGTGTATATAGGTTTAGGATATATATTGATACTTCCAAGAAAGTCTTTAGTTTTGTACTATTGTAAAATTATAATTTCATAGCCTACACCTCACGTCATTTGAAGATCCATGTGTAGATTTAGTTGATGCATAATCTATAGCTAGTAGCTATGATTTTTTCCATGAAAATATGGATGAACTATCTCTATGGTGATATGTGTGACATATATACTGATCAAAGGATCCTAATGTATATTTTCACACAATCTGAGCTCAACATGAATCAATGGAGATGATAATTTATAATAATATACTATGATTTCTCTATCCACTATCATCTTGTAAAGGCGAACAATTTAGTTGATGCTCTTGGTATAAATAACAGACTACTCTATCCATGTTATGGATTGAGAAAAACCATATCATAATGGATATGAAAAAGATGGATTTTGAAATCATAATGGTAAGTAATATATCATACTATTCCCAAATTATTTTCCAACCATATATCTAATATAATATAAAGAAGGCACAAGGTGATGATCCATAGTTACAAAAGAGGGTGAATGGAAAATGGTAAGGGAAGCTGCAAGAGATCCATATCAATGATGATTTTGTGATTTGGTTCAGAATAAGGGTTTATGTGTCTTCATGACCTGAGATAATGAAGGATCTATTAGACAGTTCACGTAGCACAACATTCTCAATCCAACACAGGAATACCAAGATGTACTGTGATCTCAGAGAACACTTCCTGATGGACAACATAAATAAGGATATTTTAGAGTATATCTGAAGGTTATTGAAATTCTAGAAAGATAAAGTAGGGTGATAGATGTCCAAGTGGATTAGGAAACCATTTTCTATACCAACGCGGACATTATATGAATTTCACTAAGGACTTTTTCATGGTTCTCCAAAAGACATCCATAAGAAATAATGTGATATGGGATGTGGTGGAACAAATCACCAAGTCTAACCATTTTTTCTTTATCATGAATTATCTCTCACTTGATCAACATGAAATAATATATGTGGAGGAAGTGGTTAGACTACATGGGGTTCTATTAAAAATTTTCTTTGATCATTATCTCTGGTTCAGATAAAAATTAAGGAGGAGTATTCAACATTAATTGAGTATTGAATTTTATTTCAATATAGCCAATCACACCCAAACTAATCGCCAATCTGAATTGTCTATTCAGATGGATGAAGATAATCTAATAGAATTCACATTATAATTAAAATGTGGATGGGATTATCATATCCCATTGGTTGAGTTATCATACAATAATATCCTCCACTCATGTATTATAATAGATCCATATGAACCTGTAAATGGAAAGTGATGTGGAACACCAACATGATGTGTTGATGTTTGAAAAAGGATTCTACATGGACATGATCATATGAACGAAATGATAGAGATGAATTGAACCATCCAATAACATATCAAAGGTTCTCATAGTTGGAAAATGATATGTGCTATCAACTATCATAGAGACTTGGTGTTCGATTTTGGAGGGAACATATTCCTTCAAATATAACTATGGAAGAGATTCATGTATTTGGGAATGAAAGGAAAGATAATCCCAAGGAACATTGGACACTTTGAGATCCTTGATCACATTAAAGATATGGCCATTCGGCTTGACCATACACCAAATATGGCTCAAGATCATGATCGGTTCAACATATCCCTCTTGAGGAAGTATATACCAGATTCCTCACATGTACTAGACTTTGAGGAGGTACAACTAGAAGATAACCACAAAGGATCAGCTAGTAAAAACTCTGGAAAAGAGTGATTAGGTTCAATGAAACTAGACAACTCACAATGTCATGGATTTTTGGAGGAACCATAAGTATGTAAAATCAACTTGGGAACTGAAGGAGATGATTTAGGAGAAGTACCATCACCTGCTTATGTAAAATGAAATTTTGGGGAGAAATTTCTAATGGTGGAATAATATAATGACCCAAACATTTTATCAATGGAATTTATCCCTTCATATAGTAAATTAATATTTTACAAATCACTTAAAATCACTTCTATACCTTAATAAATACATTATAAACGACAAATTAAGGAAATAAGAAGTACTTCTAGAAGATAAAGAACCAATATAGATGAAATAGTAAAATGAGCTTTTTAAAAGTAATATCACCCTTATGAAAAGGCAACCAACCAAATATGTAGTAACCACACCCAGGAAAGTGTAATTTTTTTTCATCATATAAATAAAACTATGTAATAATTATATCATACTACAAGTAAATAAATGCTATAAAAATTATTAATTAAATGTTGGAATTTTTTTAGGTAAGAAATATTTATTTATAATTTTATGAATAAAATAAAAATTTAAAATACAATTTATTTTAATAAATTTATTCTAAATTAATATTTTTATATCTTATAATTTTAAGATAATTTTATGATACCTTATATATTTTTTCAAAGTGTTATAAAATAATTTATAGTTTTATAATATGTACTTTCATAGAAAATAATGATATTAATTAAAAATTTAATTAATAATATTTATAGAATTATTTTCCCAAAATGTAGTTCATTTTGAATTCGACATGTCAAGAAATATTTAGGGTTATTTGTGTAATTTTTCTGAATTACTTGCATTTTTTTTAATAGTGAAATATGGTAATTTGGAGTATATATAAATTATAAGATTAATACATTATTCAATGGATCAAAGCCAATGATAACACCATTGGTTCAAACAAAAATGTTCAAATTACTCTATTAATTCTCAATATCCAACATTATTTCATGTGTTGAGAAATATAATAAGCTGATGAATTAAATATTGTGAAATAGAACCTCTCCTCCACAACAAAAACTACACCTAAACCCACTTCTCCTCAAACCAATCTAGAATTGAGAAATTCCAAAATTATCCCCAAAAATATTTTCTATACCCTCCCCCATGTCCAAGAGCTCTTGGTCCCATCAAAAGTCCAACACTATGCGTCTTTAGGAGGCTCCCATGAGGAGAATCCAAGTGGTAAATCATCTCTCTTTATATATTCATTTCCATTCAAGTACATTTATTTACTTATCATCTCCTCACATAACTCCATAGAAATAGAATGAAAAATCTAATTTTTTATATATACTATAATTATATTACATTAATTTAATATCCATCATTAAAATCCGTTTTATCACCCTTTTATTATAAAAATGAAATCATTGCCCGTGGTGTGTCAATTTACCAACATTGTGTGTGATGTACTTTTATTTTCCTTAAATTCCTTAAAGGATTTGAATAAAAACAATAAATGTTTTAAAAATTATTTTAATTTTTATAATAAAATCATCTATAATTTCTAGAAATAACATCTATACAAAATACTAAATGAGAAAATAAAACGAGTTTGTTGTGGTAAAAAACATCCAAAGTTAACCTAAAACGAGCATCATTAATTTCTATCTAATGACTCCTAATCAGTGTATATAACCACATAATTTATAAGATAATTTATAATTATAGATAATAATTAAGAACATATAATTGAATTTTTTTTATCCACATTTTATGAGAACTTTCATTAATGTATACAACTGAACTGGTCATGAAATCAATGAAAATTAAATGCTCCCTAATGATCAAATTAAACTATATATCCAATTCAAAGGCCCATAAATGATCATTATAAAACTAGAATGACTAATATTAATTTTTAAAAGTATCAATATTTGTAATTAATATATATAATGTGATTATTTAGGAAATAAATGTGAAGGAAACTTTCAGACACAATGTTAAGGGAATTCTCGAACTAAATTATCATTATTTGGGTTTTCCCTCTTCCACATCATTTTCAGTATGGTTTTTCCAAAAAAATAATTTATTCAAAATTATATCATCTTTTATATGATATTAATTTATTTTTTAGGTTTATTACAAACAGATTGTTTTCCAAAAGAAATATTCTTAAAAAACATGCCTTTTACTTCTCTAGATTTTATCTTCTTCACTCAGGGTTCATGATTCTTATATCAAATATTTTATTCCATAATTCATTTGGGAACTAATGTTTTTTGAATATATGATTTATGAAATGAGAGAATTTCCTTTAAATAGGTTATTTTATGTTTAATATTCATATATGTGGGATGTATGATATTGTGGATGTTATTATTTGACTAGTGTGCCCGGAATTATAAATTAAAATGAAATTGTTTTGATGTGAAAGGTGAGCCGGGAATTATATTTCACTCTAATTAATTGAGTAATGTGATTTATCTCATTAATAATGTTAAATATGCATGAACATGATGCTATCATCATTCATAACTATTTGTGATAGTTAACCACAATGTCATGATATTTCATATTTATTCCATGCTAACATTCCATTCCTTTTCTCCCAATCATAAATATAATACTATGTATGTGTAATGATAATAATGATTAAATACACCCTATGTTATATTTTTCTTATCTATCCTAATAATTTTTTAGCCCAGCCCTTATTTAGTTATATTCTTACGTGATTACATATAATAAAGAGATTTTATGGGCCAATCAGAATCTAGAAAAGAAGGAATTAAATAAATGTTTTTATTTTGTTTTGTAAATTTCATGTATAGTCTTAGTTTTCCCATTATAATAATCCTCTCGATCCTCCTTTTGTAATTATTTTATGTTCATTGTCTTAAAATTGATGTATTAGAAATGTAAATTAAATTTTATGTTTCTATAATAAGTCACCTAATAGAGTCATAATTGGTTCATATGGGTTTTAATGATTTTATTTTAGAAAAATGGGTATTTTTTATATTAAAATATTTTACATAATATTTTCAAATAACATTAAAGATGATGGTAATTATTATATGAGTTTTCATTTTTTACTAAACTCGTAGTTTCTTTTCTTTTTAAAACCCATAATGATATTTTCGTCTCATCCCGTGTTTTTATATTATTTTCACCGAGTTTATGGATGTGTACCATAATAGAAGAAGTTAATTTAAATGTCATGGAGATTTTAAAAATAATAATAATTAAGACCATATTTTAAAATTATTATATTTTGGGAAAATTTTTACTGATCATATGCCTCCACATTTCAATTTATGGGGTTCTTATCTATTTGTTATGGACTAATTACCTTAAACATAAATCAAAAAAATATATCTTGAATGTGAGAGAATGATCAATTCTTAATGTACCTCAAGAATATGTTATGTTAATGTTCGTGTACTTATAGTTTCATTAAAGTAGTGATTAATAAAACATTAGAGGATATGCTTGTTTTAATTGAATTCCCATATAAGATATTACATTATGGATATGATGAATTGATAAATAATATTATGAGTCCTATTTTGTTCATCAAAACTATGTCTTTTCAGAATGGTTTTCCAGAAAAGAAATATGAATGCTATTGTGGGAAGTAACTGAGCAGAAATTAACCTTATAATATATCATAATGGGATGGTTGGAATCATAATAAAAAAAGTAATTTTAGAGATAGATTAGTTAGAATAATATATTAATGGTGGTGGTATCCATGTTATATTGGAACCTGATCTACTATAGAGGAACATGTCTACAGTGGTGTATTTTATCAGAAAAACCCCCTTATTAAATTAATTATCAAACATAGTGGTTGGTGATGGATGGATTAATTCCATGGAGAAGTAACTTGAATCAATGTGATGTTTGGAACATCAAAAGGGTAACCTATTCAATAATTCGTTGAGATGGTGATGCTGGTTGATGGTGATCATTGGTTAATAATTCTCGAGAGAAAGATGTTATTGATTCCATGGAATGGGAATAACATACAGAACAATACCTTGATAAATATTTTACTAATTTTTTTTTCAGATTATGATGTTGGAAAATTTACAAGAATTGAGGTAATATTTTTATTATTTTGTGCCATCTTATGATTAAATAATCAAAATATTGGTCATGTTTGTGCCAAAAAATATTAAATACATTAATAATTAAATTAATAGATTGTACTCACAATTACTAATATGCTTACAAAGATCAATGGAAAAAAGATAATTTTAAAGTTATGAGAATGTGGTACTTGAAGCTGATAATGATTAAATGGAGTTTAATGAAACATATTTTCATGGGATTACAAGGATTATAAATAGTAAATGTGGCATCAAATGGAAAAGAACCCAATAATGAATTCTAGAGGATATCATAAAACATCGCCCATATGTGCTAAAACTCATTTTTGGGAATTTATGTTATTATATGGAATGTTTTATTATTTTGGTATGTTTGATAACAAGGATAGTGACTACAAGGATAATATAAATAAACAATCCTACAATGAGATAAATTATATCCAGTCAATAGTAAGATGATCTGGCTATAATAAGCTATGACATTATTCTAATGTTTGTCTGAAGAAACTAACTCAGGATCAAAATCATCATGATAAAAAACATAATGGACTTGTAACATATTTTTATACTATTACAATTGATATTGGGATATCTAGTGAAGTAATGAATGCTATAGGGATGATTGGATTTTTCAATTATTAACTATAATTTTATGGTGTTGATATTTTTTTGATGTTTTAAGTGATATTATAATAAGGTGTTTAAGGAATGTTTGTGATAAGTTTATTAATTTTATTTGTTTATGAAAGTCGTTAGATTATTTATTATTATTCCTTTACATTTGGACATTATATTTAATGTATTGATAACCATTATATTTTATATACATTTTTATGGTTACAGTTTATTTTAGGGATCTTCATTATATGAATAAGAATGTCATTTGGATGAATTTTTTCATAGAGAAATATATCAAGTAACTATATTTCCAAATATAATTATATAGTAAATTAATTAGTGAACTCTAGGAATAACATATTTCCAACATTGGTACTTTTAAAATTCAAACAATTATTTCACCTAGATAATGTGTAATATGTGATGATATGATTTTTTAAGGGGGTAAGATGTAACATAATAAGGCTTAATTAATTTTATTAAATTTTATATAATTTTTTTAATAGATTTATTTACATGATATGATCATTTTAGGATTAGTTATATACAACACCATGTTTTTCTCGTGTTTCATGAAACATAGAGTTTCTTTAAAAATTTGTGTTACACACAAGTCTGAGTCATACCAAACTATAATATACTATGTTTATTATTATTTTATCCATATTTTAACTCTTGAAAATTATATTTACGGGAGTTAATATGACTAAATAAATTATTTTTTCACATTTTTTACCTTATTTAAATAAATATTATTGACTTAAGATAAAAATTAAAACCAGTTTTTTGATTCAAATGGTATTTTTTCTAAAAAGGAGTGTTTTTCTCCTTTAAATGGTGCACCTATTTTATAACAAAAAATTAAGAAATTTATAATTTTTAAATTAATTAATAAACATAATTTTTAAAATCAAAAAATTATAACATACTTGGAGGGATTTTTGTTCGATAAGTTACATTTCTAGATGAATAGTGAAAACCCTATATTTTTTTTTGAAATAATCCATTTTCACCTAATTTATTAATATGGGTAAAATATATATTAATTTTTTATTATCATATAATAAGTTCAATTATCTATCAATGAATCCAATTTATGGTAATGGGTTCAATTTCACATTGACATTGGATATAATTTTTTTTAATCATTTGGACTTCTCTCCTTAATAACCTGCTATATCCCAGGGCCTATAAGATTAATTTTATATTAATTTTATCCACTTTTTTGAATTCAATTTTGAAACAATGGATACATATATTTTAAATAAGTATGATATTTAGGATCTATTATAATTAACATAAATATTTTTACCAAAATAATTAGTGAAACTATTAAAAATTTATTAGAATAATTATGGTTAGAACAAGAATAATTAATGATTAAATAATGAACATATGGTAAATAAATGACCCAAAATTTTTAGAAACCATTTTTATGGGAATAATTATACCCTCATATAATTAGGCTTTATTTTAATTAATTATTGAGATACTATTTCATTAATGTTACTTTTAAAATATTTTATGCTAGTAAAAGACTGAAATTCATCCCTTCTTGCTTTTAAAACTTATAAATATTTGATGTAGGAAATAAGTTACCTAGTTTTGGTTATAAAAATTATTATAGAAGATAAATTAGTAATTATTATCTAAATTAGAAATATTTAATTTTGGTTGATGATATAATTAAATAAAATTATTATTAAATTCGATTGAATAGATTTTTAGATAATAATTAAATAAAATGAATGAGATTTTATTAAATGATGTAAAATTACTAATAATATTATATTCATACAAGTTATTTTTAAGTATAAATTTATATCAAATATATTCCATTAAAGGTCCAATTTATCTTTTATAATGATCATGGTGATCCATAAATAGTAAAAACATTGTTATATTAGTTTGGGTCCAAGTAGTGTTTTTGCGCGTTACATGTTTTTCTGTTTGATATTAAGTTCCCACACATATGAAAATTTTATTTTATAAAATATATGTTATTTTCTATAATAATTGGGTTTAAAGATTCTAATATGTCTCATTTTAAATTTTTAATGGATGATGTATATAGTTTATAAAATTATTTACCTTAATGAAAAATGAAATAAAATAAATAAGGAATCATACAAACTAAGGGAAAGAATGATGAAATGGATTTTATTTTTGTTAGTTGTTACTTTATCTTTACCATAACCCTTCTTTAATCAATTAATTTTAATTTATGAAGAAAATTATTTTGGTTATACCACGTAATAGTGTTCAAATATTGGAATTTACAAAAAATGACAATACTCCCCTACTATAAAATGGGATTTATTATTCTCCAATATTATTTCCTCTTAACCCTTTTTTCATAAATCCAACCTAGGAAGCCATATGGTGAAGAAAAAAAAGGATTGACCTAAAAAAGAATAAACGATCTTCAATGTGAATTTATTTTTTATTTCTTCTTAAATCCACATAAATATTAATTTTTACATATATATATATATATTTATAAAATCCTAATATCATAAATATAACTATTTGTTTATTATTTATTGGGTTTTACCAACCCCTACACACACTCCTATCAAATGCGTAATGAAATTACTGATCATGTGTATAGAACACTATGGCCTCACTAAAATTGATCCTTTGTTTTTTTCATTACCATTGATCATAGTTTTCAATTATGATGTATGTATTATTTTCAAAAGATATATATGATAGTTATGTTATCTAAAAAATTATGTTGTTATTATATAACACATACCATCATTCTTTCTATTTTTTGGGAGTACGAAAACAACATGTGTGGACATGTGGACTACCACCTCCTCAAATAAATGTGAGGCATTTACACATGAAATGAAATGTGTTAATTATGGTTTTAATTAATAATATGTTAAATAAATGACATATATATTATAATAATTAATTTATTACTTTTTTAAATATAACATATCATTTTCTTTGTTACCTTTTAACACATTGAGAAAATGATAACATCATTTGTGGTAGTGTGGACTATCGCTTCCTCAAAGCTATGTGAATCTTAAAACATCAAGAGAAATATTTATATTACTATATTTGATTAAAAAGTAAGGTATATATGATATAATTATCATTATAGAAATAAATATTTTACTTAAATTCTTTCTAAAATGATCATTGAATAATCGGAATGGTAATCATGAGTATGTACGGCCTCCCATCTCCATGATTGAAACATTGGATAATATTTTATAACACTATTTCCAGGTAATTTTTTAAAGTATAATTTATGTATAGATATGAGAATTATTTCATGATTATTATTCTATATATTCTTTTATAACTACCTTCTTGACCATATTCAACTAAGATTTGTCGTTTTGACACAAAAACAGAATACAGTCCAAACACCCAACCTAGACATAACTGTTTAAGTCAAATATTAATGCTTTCAATATGTGAAATAAAATTAATGATAACCATGAAAAATATTATGATGAAATTAAAGAATTAAATTATTATTATTATTTTTTAATACAAATACACATGTGACAATTGGGACTCAAGAAAAGATACTTTGTTTCAATTTCTTTTTATTAAAGTATTGTTTTTGATGTTATATACCCACCTCATTTTATTAGATATATCTAAAACCCCCATTAAATATCATAAATTCAATATATTTATTATCATTTTATTTAATGTTCTGTTAAATATTATTCCTTCATGAGGAGTATGATTAAAAAGATTCAATGTAGAATGAGACACCATGGATTGTTTGATGATTATCTTCTTCAAGAATTTTTGGAATGATATTTTAATATTATTTCCATTCATAAAAAAATAAATCCCTTATTTATAATTATGATCCACTAGGGATATTTAATATTTATACCATCCTTATTCTTTCTCAAGATGTATTTACAATGCTTTAATGATATTGTAATGGAACTGATTTTCTCCAAGGGATGACCATATGATGAAGATTTTAACATTAAACTCATTTATTTTCAATGGTATTATTATGTTATAAATGAATATTGATTATTTATATGTGTTTTAGGATGAAATTGTTTTTTCATTAAATGGTACCTTATAATTACATCAAACGGGTGAGTGTAATATCATTTTCACAAGGGGTAGCCCAAGATACACTAGGTGAGCCTATTATATCTTATATGTGGGGCAGCACATATAGTACTAGGTGAGCCCATTACATATATTAAATGGGGTGGAACCTTAAAATTTGGGTGATACCATTACATCTTATACATGTGGTTTCATAGCTAGTGTCAGGTGATCAAGTTTTATCGTAAGGGACAAGTGGGTTAGAGATAACCCTCTATTCCAATTGTTATGTAATTAGACCATATGGTTATTATATTTATAAGAGTGAGTTTTTGTAATTCATCCCTTTTAATATCCCATTTATATGGTTTTTGAAGGGGTTTCATAATTGTGATTCTATATATTAACTAGAGTTGTTTATATTTAATTATATGAGTTTTAATGATATTCTTTGAGGAATATGTGTATTTTTCATGTAAAGAAGATATATTTCATATTCTAAAAAAACATTTTAGTTTCAGGTAAATGTTATTTTAATATTAATATTTTTACTAAACTAATGGCTCCCTTTATTTTAATACCATTTACTAGGATTTTTTATCATACCTTGATTTTAAAATGTTTCCCCATAGTTTAAAGATGTCTAATGGAAAAGAAAAGTTCAAGTCGGATGTTAGGGAGCTTTTTCAGGAAAAAAATTGAAGTATTTTTTTAAATATTATATATAATGGGAGAAGTTTATATTAATCATAATTTTCCACTTTCTGTTTTATGGTATTGTTATGTATGAGTTATGGCTAAAATATCTAAAACTCTAAATATAAAATGATCCTCAATGTGAGAGAATGTAAAATTCCTCACATGAGTCATGATTATGTTACAATTAAGGATAGGTAAATTTATTTCATAATTACATATGTATAAATATGTCAAAAATATAATATTAATTCAATTAATATATCCTTATTTCCAAACAAGCATAAATATATGAAAAATACATCACATCGGTTCATGTGGTGGTATTCTGCCATACACACAAAGAATGTTATTGTTTTCAAACATGTTTTTTGGTGAGAAGGAATTGGTGTAACTATAATTTCTAATTCATTATAATATTTAAAATACAATACATAAACCTTAAATCCATCATCATATTAATCTGTGATAGTATCTGATGGAAAACAAATAACATCGAATCAGAAGACAGTAGTACAATTTACTCATGAATGATTATTTCATATCCCATTTGGTAGAAGTGGAGATGGGTATAGGTTATGTTTTTAAATTGATAACATATTACATTATAGTAGATACCAGGGATGTTATTTTATATTATTTTCAACAAATTTCAAGGATTTAGGATAAGAATTATAACAAATAAACATAGTTAAAAACATTAACTCTTCTTTAAACTGCCACATTAGGTTTAAAATAAATCCTTCCAGGCTTTATTTTTTATATCATAAAGACCCATACTATTTCAGTATGTATGTAAGTAAGAATTATTTTTGGATTGGATAATCCAAATAGTTTAGGATGTGTAGTTTGGAGAGGATAGTGGCTGGTTTTTTATAGGTGAGGTGAGTGGCACACTTGTATTTTTTGAAATGAAAATATTGTAAACACATTTTTCACATGAAAAAAGTTAAAAATTCGACCATTAATGGTTATTATATTATATAATATACATATATTGATTGAAACACGTGTTTTAAATTTTTAATTTTAATTTTATTATTTTTATTATTTTATACCCTCGGCAAACTCATTTTCACTTTCACCATGGTAATAGATTTTTAATGCTAGTACTATTAATTATTATGAAAAATAATTTAAATTTTTTTATATAATATATATTATTTATATTATAAATATGGCATCCATTTTTTCCATATTCCATTCAATGATGTGGGGAATTTTGATTTAAAATTCTTCATGTAGATATAATGAAAAATTGGGTTTTTAATGAGCAACACATCAAACATTTTTTCATTTAATTTAATTTTAACTCATTATTTCATGTAATTATAACTAAACATGGTGGTGTATTTAATTCTAAATATCAAGAATATTAAATTTATTTGAAATTTTTTTTCACAAAATATTAGGGTGTTAAATTCCATGCCATCCATACAATGTTACATAACACCCCCTCATTGTTTTATCCTATTGTATGGGTGTCATCTTAGTCCAAGCCTTAACCATCGGATGATGAAGAGTCATCCAATTCCAAATGTCCTTGGTTGCCTAGGATCCCTTCTCACTTCATCCTAAGTAATTTACACTTGATTAAAAAAATATGATTATAATTAGGATTTTACCCTACTAGTGAGGTTGTACACCCACATCCATAGAGACATTACATAATGATATAAATCATGTAATAATGAACACCTACCTTATGGTGTATCTTTTATAAATTTAAGTTCTCAACATAAAAAAATATTCACGAGATCTTCTGTGCTCATCTAGGGTCATCCAAGACCCTGTAAACACTACAAGTAACGTCAGTAACCTAATACATTAAATATATTCTAAATTAGTTAATTATAATCTTTTAAACTTTATTATCTAATTTAAACTAGATTTTAATAATAATCATTAAGTCATTTCAAATACAACATTCATAAGTTAATTTAGAAACAAGGTATCAACTTCCACCAATAGATACCCTATCCCATACTAACGAAAATCTATAACCTATATTTCTAATTACATATTTCAATAAATAAAATTTTAATTGAAACCAAACAAAATCCATTGTGTTGCGTACCTTTTATGAATCAATGAGTTTCCATATGCCAACATCACCCATATACATCCTCCCTGAAATCTATACGAATGCGTTCGAGAAAATGGGTTAAGTCACCATTCCCCTACTAAATCAATAATCCAAACCCTATTTCCAAATAATGTCAAAATAATTTGAAAATGATAAATGTATTATAGGAGGAATAAGAAAAATGAAACATACCATGAACTATCATTTGACCACACTATGAATGGCCTAGAGCAAGGAGAGGATAGGGGAGATCCCTAAAAAATGTCCCATCATGCTTGGATATCAAACAAATAAAACGGGGTGTTAACAAGTTTAAATGTCCTAAATCATCGTTCATCACATAAAACTCATTTCCATAAAAAGAATATTTTATTCATGTAGTTAATCTCATGATTTCGCTAATGTGTGCACCCCAACCCCCCTATCCTCTTCCAATGGCCTCCAAAAATACAAAGATAGCACTTAATCTATTAACCGAAACTAAAAACACACTTTCCTGTTATACAGTATCTATAATCCTCATCTAAATAATTGGGTCTCAAAACAAGTCATCCATTATATTGAAATTTCAATTTCCCTCAATAATTATCATTCCTATACATATATATGTTTTTATAATTTCCCCAAATTAAATCCTATCATATTTTGATGTCTCATCATCCTTTTAATAAAAAAACTTTAACTTTACTATTCATTAACTGTTTCTGAACCTACCACACTTCATCCTCATTCTCAAAAAGGACATATAACATGAAACATTTAACATAGGGAGTATAAATTATCAAAAACCAATCCACCTCTAATAAAAAACACTAAATCATATATATATATAACTCCAAAATTCCTAACTACCCCCATAAAACCATAGTACCATCATCCAACACATCATTAGTTTTATAGTTCTCCATATAATGATACTCTAATACCAATTATTATAACAACCCTTCTTTTTATGACACACTTAAACCAGATTTATTACATAAAATGTTCACTTGATACAACAAAGAAGATCTAGAGTCATTGTGTCTGTGGATTATAAACTTTACATAACATCTTAGAACATAAAACACACAACCTATTTATTTTAATGTTCCTTTACATGGCCACTACAATCCCTCTTACTTAGCATTTAATGGGATAACCTGAGGACATGCATATGAAAAGGGTGATCTATAAAGACCAGTAAAGGAATAAACATGAAATAACACGAGGAATACAATACATATTAGAAAATAGGCATATCAATGGCTCACAAGAGAAACATGAACATAAAGGCATGATAAAGAATGTTAATCATAACATGGAAATGTGGAAACAACAATTAACATGGAATAACATGAGATAAGGCTCATTACATATTGAGCATGTGAAAACCCTCATTGCACATGAAGAACAAGAAAAACCCCATTGCAATTGAATTATAATAAGTCAACACCCATTGCACATGATGTATTATGATACTATACTTTACCCAATGCATTGGAGCACTATCAGGGTGAACCCTTCTTAAACATTTCATTTTATGCATAAGTGTTCCATAGGAAAAATATATCATGGAATCAATAAACATAATAAGTTATTCCATGATAAAGTACTATGGAATAAATACATGAAATTACCATTCAATATTTATATATTCATGAAGGTGAATACCCTTGATAGAGACACGGGTATGGTATTCACTACAAAATGATGTTGGCTTGGAGAAACGTAGTGCAATTTCAGAAGCATAATGTCATGACATAAGGATTCATGAAAAAGGTTGATGAGAGAGATAAGTGGGTATCATCTTATGTACATGAAATGGAAAATAAGTGGTTTATATAGATATATTTCCCAACAAATGAAATTGAATTTAGATGCATAATACAAAATAATTACTTGGATGTACAAGAGGAGAGAGAAATTACTCACTGAATTTTCGCATGGTAACAGGTGTACATGGGAGGCATTAATGAGAGAGAACAAGGTCTCCCATTATCCAGAAATAATGAGGGAAGTTTAGGGAAGGTTTGAATTCATACCCCAACAATATTATTTGAAGAAAAGTCCTAACAACGTAGAGAATATTGGACAAAATGAGAATAGAAGAAATCCCTTACTTGGAAGTGTGATCCCAAAGGATTCCTAGAGGCTTTAGAGAGGCTTATTGGGATCTTGGGGCACCGTGGGAGGGTTATAGAGAGATTATGGTCAGTTTTGGTCGAACTAAAATTACTTTGATTGAAGAGGAAGTGGGGGATTGGGTTGGTTTATATAGGAAAAGAGAGGGAATCCTTTATTTTTTAAGTTTGGGACACCACAAATTAAACTAATCTATACAACAAACCAGCCCAGATTTATTGACCATGGTTTATTCCAAAGATGGGTGGAAAAAAGTTTATAAGGCATGTGGTCGAACATCTGAAAATAATATAGTTTCTTATGTGGAGGTGAGTCACACTCTCAATGGAAAAATTTTAAGAAGAAAAAATGTTTTATAAGTATTGGATGGTCCACTAATGCTATGTAAAATAAATAAAACAAATCTAAAATCACAATATTTTAATGATAAAACATATATTGGTAGAACATAATGTTTATAGTATTTTATAACTTCGCTATTGGCCCATTAGGATGTCATAAAACAGATTACATATTTAAACGGTAATTAATTTTTACCAAAAATTCGACTGTGTCAGAAAATTATAAAAAAGTCACCATTGGATAATTTCAAGATCCTAATTCCAAAATAATATTCAATTTATGTATATAATTTTATAAATATGTGAATTTTTTCTTTTAAAATTAAAACCAACATTTATTGAATATTCTTGGGTTCTAACAAAAATAGTTTTCAAACCATATTAAAAATTACAATTCCACTCATAATATTATATGATCATTTTTATTTAATAGAAAATAATTTAATAATAATATTTTATTAGAATATAATTTAATTAAAAAAACAATTAATTCATAAAAATAGATTTCATAGTTGAATATTAACTAAAAATACATTGTGTGCTTCAAAAACTATTTACAAAGTAATGATAATAAAATGAATGAAAATTCATTATAAAAAAATAATATACATAGTCATAGTGCTAGGGTCTTATTACATAACCCCATATAACAACCAAAAAATACCGAAGAGTATGGTGTGCGATCGTGATAGACTCTTGCGGTGGCTCGGATAACATCGCTCAGGTGGTAATCCCTATTAACATCCACTTCTCCCATTGTCAGTACCACTCAAACATAACATGATCAAGACTGTCTTGGGTTTGTCAAGAGTGAATCCAAATGAGGCCACCTCCTTTTTGATCTCTGACAAATGGGCATCATGCGGGTTATGTCTAATGGATGAGGCCATCACTTCATTTTCCTATGTAAATTTGATTTGTTAAAGACCTATAAATATACTAATCATGTGACCACTATTCAACGTCTATATTATCAATGGTCACAATTCATTGAAGTATTTTAAATTCCAGATACATAAAACCAATGATGCAAACATTTTATATAACGATAATAAGACATTTAAATATACCAACTAGAATTTTCATTAATGAATGTTTGGTTCATTACAATCTTCCCCCTTAAGAAATGTCACCCACGAAAATTTACTTTTCCCACATTAAAATTGATGTGGGTAACATTGCTTCATCACTTCCTCTGATTCCCTTGTCAATTATTAAAAATAGTTGTTTCACCACAACACCATGACAAGGGGCATTGTCTTATTTTTTAGAACTTTTTCACTATGATCTAAGATCTTCACATATATCACCTCATAAGAAAGATCATCCTCTAGCTGTACTAAATATGAAGAAACTAAATGTGAAGGGTATATTATGTACTTCCAAAAGAGGGATACATGAAATACATCATGTACATTGGCGATGGTAAGTGGATGTGCTAGTCAATAGGCCACAGCCCCAACACGATCAAGAATCTCGAAGGGGGTGATGTACCTAGGAATTGACTCCCTTTTCTTTCCAAACCTCATGACCTTATTCCATGGAGATATTCCTAGAAAAAAAAATGTCTCCAATGTTAATCTCATGGTTTCATTGACTGTTATCTACACAAATCTTCTGTTGAATCAAGGCTACCTTGATATGCTCGTGTATGGTTTTCACCTTCTCCCCCATTTCTTTAACAATTTCTTGTCCTAGCACCTTATACGCACTATCTTCATCCCAACATGTTTTTGTTCTGTACCTCTTCACATATAGGGCTTCATATGGTGCCATCCAGATGATCGAGCGGAAATTGTTATTGTTAGAGAATTCAACCAGTGGAAGTTGTTGGTCCCACCATACTTTGAAGTGAATAGAACATGATCTTAACATATCCTCTTGTGTCTGAATAGTTTGCTCAAAATTTCCATCAGTTTAAGGCTGATAGGCTATACTGTAGATCAGTTCAGTATCCAGAGTATTTATAAGACTCTTCCAAAACATAGAGGTGAATCATGGATCTCGATCAGATATAATAGATAATGGTACTCCATGTATCTTTACCACTTCCTAGATATATATTTTTTCCAGTAGATTTAATGAGAAATCCTCTCAAATTGCAATGAAGTGTAAAAACATAGTAAGACAATCCATAACTACCCAGTTTGCATTATTGCCATTGGATGTCTTTGGATGTCCAGTTATAAAGTCCATGTTTATGTTATCCCATTTCCATGCTGGTATGTGCAATAGTTTCATCATCCCTATAGACGTCTTCCTCTCTTACTTCACTTGCTGACACACTAGGAACATTGATGAATACTCAGTGATCCCCTTCTTCAAATTATTTCACCGATAATGCTCTTGGAGATATCAATACATCTTTTTGTTTCTTGGCTGAATAGAGAATGTTGAACTTTGTGCATCATCCAAAAGTCCCCTCTTCAACTCCTGACATGATGGAACACATAACCTTTTCCAAAATCTTACAATTCATTATTCATTAACATTGAAATATACGGATTTCTATTTTCTTATAGCTTCCACTCTCTTCTGAATACCAACATCATCCTTTTGAGTATCCTTTAACCTTTCCAAAAGATACTGTTGAACAATAATTTTTGAAATGATTGATGATGTTTCCCTCTTAATGATTCACATGTCCATATTCATCAAATCTAAGAATATTGGAATCTTCTAAATTCTCATCAATGATAGAATTGTTGGGTCCTTTCTTCTTAGAGCATCTACCACCTTTTCCTCTTTCCTAGGGTGGTAATGGATTGTGTAGTCGTAGTCTTTGATCAGATCTAACCATATTCATTGGTACATGTTCAACTCTTTATGTGTGGATATATACTTGAGGCTTTTGTTGTCCGTATATATTTCACACTTCTCCCAAAAGAGATAATGCCACCAAATTTTTAAGGCAATGATCACCGCAGCCAACTCCAAATCATGTGTTGGATAATTTTGCTCTTGAACATTCAATTTTCTTAAAGCATAGGTAAGGAAATTTTCATTTTTCATCAACACACAGACCCGGCCCTTCTTCAAAGCATCACTGAATACCACAAACTTCTCTCCACTTGTTAGTAAAGTGAGCACGAGTGTAGTGGTAATCCTCGTTTTTAAATCCTTGAATATTTTTTCGCATTCATCACTACATGACAACATTGCTCCCTTATGAGTTAGCATGGTAAGAGGGTTGGACAATCATGATAAATATCTCAAAAAATTTCGATAATATATAGTTTAACCCAAGAAGCTACAGATATCCTTTACAGATGTTGGCCTTAGCCATCACTGAATTATTTCTGTTTTGGAGGGATCCATAGATATCCCACTACTTGTAATGATATGGCGCTAGAATGTGACCTCATTCAACAAGAACTCAATCATGATATAATTTTAATAGAGATTCTCCTTCAGAAAGGTATCTATTATAGTTCTTAGTTGCACCACAGGATCCTCCTTGGTTTTGGAGTATATCTGAAAATTATCTCTAGAGGCCACTACAAATTTGTCGAGTTAATCCCTAAAGAATCAATTCATCATGTCCATGAAGATTTCTGGATCATTAGATAGTCTAAAAGGAATTTGTATGTACACATAGTGCTCGTATGTTGTACGAAAATAGGTCTTGGGGATATCTCCCTTCTGCACCCTTACTTGATAATATCCCAACCGCAAATCCACCTTGAAGAAGTATTATGCTCCACGTAGCTGATTAAACAAGTCCTCAATTCATGGTAGATGATACTTGTTATTTACCTTGAATTGGTTAGGATCATGGTAATTGATGAAAAAGCACGTTGACCCATCCTTATTCTTGACTAAGTGGACTGGTGCACCCCATGGTGAATCACTTAGGTGTATAAACCCTTTATCCAGATTCTTCATTTTTTGTTTCTTCAGCCTCTCAAACTCTACAACAGCCATTCTATATGGAGTCTTGGATATTTGAAAAACCCTAGGTAGAATATCAGTTTAGAATTCAACATCTCTTCTAAGAGGAATACTAGCCAATTCCTCACGAAACAAATTAGAAAATTACATCACAAAAGGCATGTCTTCAAGGATGGTAGCCTCCTTAGACTCAATCACCTGAGCTAGATATTCATGCTCATATGGCAGTAATATCCATGCTTGAGATGATGGAGCTAAAGAAGATTCATCTTCCTTCTTTCACTTGTATAGAATCGAGGGTCGATTCTCCACATAGAGAGTTATTTCCCTCTCACTGAAATTTATATCGGCTCCAAATAAAGAAAGCCAATTCATGCCCATAATTTCATCAAATTCCACCAGAGGGTGTATGAAGAGGATCGCAGAGAAATTCAATCCAAAGATTATGAGAGGGGAGGAGTTATATTCATGGGATGCCATGATTTCCCAATTTTCTGTACACACTGACAACTTTACTTTCATAATTTTTGGTGGTGATGGGATAATTCTACTAAACTTTTGGGATATTAAAGAAATGCATAGAACATAAATAAAAAATTATGTATGCTCTTATTGAAATAATAACTTGCGTACTTATCACCACATCATTTTCAGGGTTCACTTCAGATGTTGTGATTGAAAAAGCTCTCACTTGCTTCCTTGGAGGTTGTTGTATGCCTTCAAAAACCCATGGTTTAGGGCGCTGATTTGCAAGATGCCCTAATTATTTGGAGTTGTAGCAATAAACAATGAACTGAGGTTTGAACGGAATGTTCCTCTCCTCTTTTTCAACTGTAGAATTTTCGTGTCAGAAGTTAACTGCTACGTTCCATTATCATCCAAACCTAAAGCATTTCCTCACCTCCTTCAGGCAATTTCCAGGGTGCTTCTTTCCACACCTTTGGCATGTTTGGTGAAGGATCTTCTTAGCTCCATTGGATTTATCCATCAGACCATCAACATTGAAATCCACCATATGCTTCATATGCCCATGATACCCCTGATATTCTTCAATAACCATTTTGACCTTGAGGGAACATCAAACAATTCCCTCATAGCTGTCGAAGTCATGGATCGCCAGCACCTTCCATAGGGTAGGTTTCAGCTCAATCAAGAAGATGTCATCCTTATATTTGAGGGTAACGAAAATACTGGAGGCATATCGTGGAAGCCTTGTGAAGTTATCCTCATATTCTCTTATAGATTTATCATCTTTTTTTATTGTGGGAAATGAAGCCCCATTACATATTAAGTCGGAGGGTGCGCGGAAAATATTTTTCAAAAAACATCTTCTTAAAATCATTCCATACCAATTCCATGATCTCTTCCTCTGGCTTCAGATTTTTTTATCAATGTACACCATTGATCAGATTCTCCTTCCATATGATAAGTAGCTTGAAAAACCTTCTCTTGTTTGGAACATTGAATGATGGAGATGATGTATTCAGCAGAGTTGATACATTGTTCGGCAATAGAGGGATTATAAGATCCATTAAAAGTAGGAGGCCTTTGTCTCATGAAGCTCTCTATAGAGACTTGTTCTTTCTTAAGGGGGGTTGAATGTTCCTCTTGACACATGTTTATATTTAAATCTGGAGTTAACTGAGAGTGAAGCGTGACAGTGTTCATGATTCTCGCTCCCATCAGATGGGGCATCTCATTTTCACAGTCATCACATGGATCATCACATCGGTTGTTAGCCCGAGTCTGCCTATTACGGGCCATTGGCTAGAATAAAATGAATGTTAGGGGTAACACATAAAGGTTAATCCAAAGTCAAAAATTAGATCATATAAATAACTTTTATTTCCTTAACTTATGAATCCACAGGTTTCAATCTATTTTATCCATGATCTACTTTCTAACATATATTCATAGGGGAATTTTTTTAGTTAAAATAATAAGGGTTCATACTAAGCTTGTGAATTTACGAAATCATATCCTCCAGGAGTTTCGTAACCTAGAGTGCCGGAAGGCCCATTTTTGTACACTAGTTCCCATTCGAGTCTATCTCAAAGTGGTGTTTTCGGGTTTTAACCCGAGGATACATATATGCCAGACCCACCTCTACCTATTCGTATCTATACAGGGATGTATTTTCTTGATAAACCACTTAATAAATACTCACCAATACTTAGGGATGTTTTCATTATACTTATTCTTGTATCTCTGTCTTCACTAGGGTTTTCTAATTCTAATCTAAAAAATAACTAAACCTATCCTCAGATACCAACTATAACAACACTGCTTTTTATTACACACTAAAACCGAATTTAGAAAATAAAATATTCACTTCATACAACATAAAATATCTAGAGTTCTACTTTATTTTGGGCTTATAAACATTAAATAACATCTTATAACATAAAACACAAAACATATTTATTGACAAACTCTTTTACATGACCACTACATTCCCTCGTACTTATCATTACATGGGATAACCTGAGGACATGCATAAGAAAATGGTGAGCTATAATGCCCAGTAAGGGAATAAACATGGAATAATAGAAGGAATACAATAAATTTTAGAAAATAGGAATATCAACGGGGCACAGAAAACATGAACATAAAGGAATGATAATGCATGACAATCATAACATGGAAATGTGGCAACAACACTTAACAAGAAATTAGCATGAACCAAGGCTCATTGAACATGGAGCTTTAGTAAAACCTTATTTCACATGAAGCATGAGTAAAAACTCATTGAAATTTAATTAACATGACTCAACACCCATTGCAAATAACGTATCATTATACTATTCTTTACCCAATGCATTTGAGTGCTATCTTAGAAAACGTTTCTTAAACATTTCATTTCATGCATAAGTGTGCCACATAGATCATATAACATGGAATAAATAAACATCATAAGTTATTCCACGATTAAGTAATGTGAACTAAATAAATGGAAGTACCATTAATTAATTATATTTTCATAAAGGTGAGTAATCTTGATAGAGACATGGGTATGGTATTCACTATACAACGATCCTGGCTTAAAAAAACGTAGTGCAATTTCGACAGCATAACGACGTGACATAAGGATCCATGAACACGGTTGATGAGAGGGAAAGGGTGTCTCATCATATGTACATGAAACAGATTGTAAGGGGTTCATATAGATACGTGTCCCAACAAATGTAATGGAATTTTGATGCATAATTCAAAATAATTACTTAGATGTGTAAGAGGAGAGAGAAATCCCTCATGGATTTTCAGCATGGTAACAGTGAACATGGGAGGAATTAATGGGAGAGAAAGGGGTCTACAATTATCCAAAAATAAATATGGAAGTATGGTGAAGTTGAAAAATCAAACCCCAACATTTTTAATTGAAAATAAAAGGGCATAACCACTTAAAGAAAATTGGACAAAATGATAAAGGAAGAAATCCATTACTTGGAAGTGTGATCCAAAAGGCTTGGGAGAGGATTGAGATAGGATTTATGGGATCTTGGGGATCCCTGGGATGATTCATGAGAGAGTAGAGAAGGGTTTTATTAAACTCCAATAGCTTTGATTGAAGATGATGTGGGATCTTGGGTGGGATTATATTGGAAAGGAGAGGAAATTATTTATTATTTAGGTTTGGGACACCTCACATTAAACTAATCAATACCAAAAACTATCCCATGGATTTTCCCATGATTTTTCCTAAGGGGAATGTAAAAAATAGTTTATATGTACAATTTCCAAACATCTCATAATAATAGGGTTGATTATGTAGAGTTGAGTTTCACTCTAAAGGAAAAAAATTTAAAAAGACAAAATGTTGTATAAGTCTTGGAGGGTCCACAAAATATTTGTAAAATAAATCAGACATATATAAAATCACATTATATTAATTATAAAACATATATTTTATGAAAATAATGTTCATGGTATTTTATTACATCTCTATTGTGTTATTATGATTTCATAAAACATATTATGTATTTAAATGGTATTTAATTTTAACCCCAAACTTTGCATGTCTCAGAAAATTATGAAAAAATCACAGTTAAATAATTTTGAAATCATAATTCCAAAGATAATATTAATTTTATCTAAATAATTTAATAAATATCTGAATTTTTACTTTTAAATTAAATGCTGACATTTACAAAAAAATTCATGGGTTCTAACAAAAACAGTTTTCAAACCATTATAAAAATTAAAATTGCAATCATAAAATTATATGATCATTTGTATTTAATAAAAAATAATTTAATAATAAAAATTTATTAGAATAGTTTTTAAGGTATTAAATGGTGACAGACTCTTGGGGTGGCTCAGATAACACCGCTCAGGTGGTAATCTCTATTAACTACCACTTCTCTCGTAGTCAGTTCCACTCAAGATTAACTTGTTCAAGCTCAGCATGGACTTGGTCAAGAGTGAAGGACAATGACACCACCTCCTTTTTGAGCTCCGAAAAATGTGATTCATACAGGGAAATCCTACTAGATGAGGCAATCACTTGCTTTTTCTATGTAAAATGGATTTGTTAAAGCCCTATATTTATACTAATCATGTGATAACTGTTCAATAACTATATTAGCAACAATCACAATTCATACTGGTATTTTAAAATCCAAAAACATAAAACCAATGAATTTCACATCTTATATAACCATAATAAGAAATTTAATTTGATCGACAATAATTTTAATTAATTAAACTTTGGGTCATTACAAATATGATCACATAGCACAGTACTCCTCAGTATTGAAATATACTAAAAAATATTGCATTCTAGTAGTCATATGACCGACAAACCATGTACCACACAAGGAACCAATCATGATATCGTTCTCCCTATATCATTCATTATGTAAAATAATTCATCAAACTATATTCATATTACATTACAAAAAACACCCAATCACACCCAATGATGCATCTCCAGAATAAAAACATGCCTCATGTTTAGAATTTATCTAAATGACCCAACATGTTGGCCCCAAATGATACTCGGATCCATTAAACCACATTCCCATGATTTAGAAACATTTTTGACAGAAAATTCAAATTTATTAGATTTTATTTCATGTTTAACCCCACGAAACATGTCAAAAAATTCTCATTAATCACCCACTAAATATATGATGACACTGGGATTCACCCCCTAATACATGTCAGAAATTAAGAATTATCCAGTGAATCAAGTCAAAAAATTTAGCTAGTAAATAATTAATGTTTTTCATAAATATTAAATCTAAACAATTTATTTCTGGACTAACTCCTAGTGGTAGTTATGTGGTGTAGACCTATGTAAATTCATTGGATATTGACTATATCATCTAATAAAAATGATCCAAAATATAAACAATATATATTTACTCTATACCTCCATTCTTTTCAAATAAGCCATAGTTGCACCAATTTTTCCATCCCTCTATTTATTCAATATTTCTATATTTCGATGAAGAATGTTTTATCATTTTTTGATAGAATATGAATTTTTCCATTTTGTTCCATTTTTCTCTATAATATCACTGATCATTGTGGTTGAGTCAAATTTTACATAATAAATGTGAATTATTTTAATCCAATATAGGGAAAACCAAGTGAGAAACACCTAGGATTTAGCCAGATAAATACACTACATACACATAGATGGATCATAATTTCATGTGAAATAACCATTATAATCCTAAAAAATTCTTCTGCCTTCTAAGAATCATTTCATGAATTATATGTTTGTATAGAATATGAAACCTTGAACACGTGAAAAAGAGTACACCCATGTTTTCTGACCACCAGTATGGGTTCCTTCAATCAGTGAAGGGTGTGATGAAGAGAGAACCATTATTATATGTGAATCCACCACCTTCTTACACAATGAGTAAATAAATGGAAAAGGGGAAATTTTGTTATTTGATGAAATTATTATGAATCCATAAATCATTGAAAATGCGCATCATTATATGCTTCCCAAATAACATAGTTTGTAGTAGAGATGAGTTACATCATCCCTTAGGTGTCAACACGTGCATACCCATGATTTCTAAGCTATACCTACATGAAATTAATAACTGATGAAAATACTATATCATGATGTGGGGTCCCCCCCCCAATAAACTACAAATGTACCTCATCCAATCAATTTAAATAGAAATTTGAATAAGTTATTAAATATTTTCATTCACAAAGAACATAGGTTTTATGGAAATATGGAATTCAAGTCAATGGATGTTGAAATATGTGGAAATATCCTAGTATGAATCCTCTGTAATAAGGAATTTGTTTTGGAATGATTGTATACCATATATACTCTGTCAAATTTTCCATATGATGAAGAATGTGAATAACTTTGATAAATATACATTAATTGAACTATTCTATGAAATATAGAGTAACAAAAAGAATATCTGGAATATCTCGCAGAAGAAATTTCTAATAGAGGTTGTTTTGGTTTTCCATGAGAACATCTGAAATGAAAGAATAGTGGGAAGAAGCTTTCTAGAGAACAATATTATGGGAATGGTTCCCTAGGAAGAATATTTGAGACCACATCCATTTTTCCTTGAGAACTTTTACGTTTCCCCTCCCAATATTCCAAAATTATTTAAAAATAATCATAGTTGTTATATTCTAGAGACTCGTCAATATATGGGAACCAAGAGTGAAGTTAGAACATTGATTCGGAGTATCCCCAAACACCGTGATAATAAATTTATAAAACTGGGAGATACAAAAATAAAATCCGATATATTTTTTGATTTTATTTACCTCATGTTGTATACTATTATCCTATGTCTAATTCATCTATCCTCACTCACATTTTCTAGGAAATCCCTCCAACCATAGTAGTGATGAACAACGTGCTGTGAGTCTCATAAGAAACATTTTAGGATGGAATTAGTGATCTCAATGAAACTTTTAATGGATTTATAAACCCAAATTACATGAAACAGAATAATGGATATAATTTTATTCACTCTAGTGATTCTACTATTGATGGATAAAATTTATCTCTTTGGATTTTAGACACTTCTGGTCATCCTTTTCAAATTACCATTAGAGTGTGACATGTGGAAAATCACATTTTTAAGATGTTCACCAAGATATTATATGGGAATTGAGTTTTTATATGACTGAATCTATCCTAAAATAAATTATAACATCTTGAAGTACATTAATGGAACATTTAAACACTACTTTTCTCATTTTTTTACCATGGATAATTCTATTACTATACTTTTTAAAAATTATCTTGAACTTATGAATATAATTACTAGTAAAATTAATAATTTCAAGCATATTAGCAGTAAAAATAATGTATGATATTGTACAATATTTATATCAACCTTTGAATATTTTAATATAGACATTTAAGAATCCCTTTTTATAATTTTTTTCTAAGTGAAACATTAGGAGGAATAAACGTAGAGAGAGGGTGTTCCCTTTTAGAGGACAAAAATAGGATTGAAGAACACATATCTGATATCAATGATTGAGTGATAAAACCATGACGTGAGAACAAATAAAAAAGAGCATTAAAATTCCATTAACATATATCATTGGCACTAAATTCCACAAAAATATGCAATGGTCCATCTTTGGGTAAATCGATTTCTCCATCTGAATCAATTGAACATCCTAAGAATATGAAGGATGGAATTAGAATGTATATAGGTGTGGGTGAATGTTTAAAATCTACACTCAATGACCTTGTGTGACCAATGTGATTTCAAATAGGAACCTTATGCCTTGTCCACAAAAAATGGAAATCACTGTGTGTACAAGTAGTTCCTTATGTGTGCAAGAATTGTAGATGAAAAAAACCTATTGTGCTCCCAATTTAATATCATGTGTCCCTTTTTACACATGCATTCCATAGCTCAAGGACTTGTTTTTTCAAATTCCTGTTCCACTACTGAGATATTGCAAACATTTGATGAATATTCATTCTATATATTGATATGAACCCCCTTCTTCATGGGGAACTACTGATAGTTCAAGCATCACCCAGCTTTGCATAAGAGCAGTATTACCTGAAATCTCAATAGAATAGAAACCACAATTTATAATATCATGAATGAATAGTTCCATGGGGAACTCCTTAATGGTGTCCCATAGGGGATTGACATTCTTCCAACCACTTTCATCAAAATTCGGTGTCATATAAAGACCTTGTGAACAGTCTATATCCTTGAATGTAAGAATCTCAATAAGGTGTGTGTGCTCTATTTAATGATTCATGGTTTTCCCTTTTTTTAAAAACAATGTTTCTACCCCTATTGAATGAAACACTCATCCCACTAATGTTAGTTCTTCACATAGCCCTCTTGGATTTCATTTCACGATTTATTAGGATCTAGAAGAATTTCCCATATCCCCTTTGTTCATGTATGGACCATCCCTTTTCTATTCATCAGAGTTATGATAACACCCATTCTTTTCATAATAGGGATGTTAATTAGGAGATCATGACTGACCACTCTCTCCAATGTGAGATCCTATAATTGTTAAGTCCATCCTCCTGTAATGGGTGTATGACCTATCGGTTTGAAATTTTATAGGGTATGGAGTGATTCCCCAACATCTGTGATGCATGACATCAAAATAAATATAGAGTCCATCTAATAAAGATGTTGTTAAATTGTGTTCCAACCAATAGAGTCAGTAGTAGGATGTCTCGTGTAAAAGTGAGACAGAATGAGATTCTCCTTACACAAAATGAAATCCTCTCAATAGGGGATTATATCATCCTTGGGAATCCCTCATGGACTATGCCCCAAGAATTTGTTACTGGATGTAGAACTCTTGCTGCTCTATGGCACATCATTTGCAACAAAAATTTCTGGACCACTACGTCCTCTTGTTTCTCACACAGAGAATGAATAGTGTGGGATTAGAGGTTAGTAGTGACCATGACACCCATTCATCTTCATTGGGATCCTTATATGGGTAAACCCAAAACAAGTGGATATTATATAAGGAGTATTACCCATCCATATTCTCTATTTTCATGGGCCTCCCCTTTGGTGAGATACCCAATTTCCCTTATAGAACTACGTGCTCATTGATTCCCACTCACTTAGGGTATATATGATGCCTATTTGATATCCCAACCCAACATTCTCTCTAATCCATCCACTCTATCCACTAAATACCCTCAAACACTTCACCCATGTCCATCCTAATCGTATCTAGGCTACCATGTCTCTATATGATCATTCCACTCATTTGGGTCATTCTTACACATAATTCACATCCACATTATCACTTATTCGTGCGACACTTGGAATCTCCTATGTATAGTCCCCAAAAATCCAACATAATCCAACCAAGAGAAATACTATTTCAAAGGGAATATCCCATGTTTAATCCACACACCATCCATAAAACTATGTGTTTTTGTACTTGTATCTTAAAAATGGTGTGTTGGAAACCTTTTGAGGTTCATTCCCAACCAATGTTAAACCTGGGTGTCCCCCTTATAGGGGTGAACCTCCCATATACACCTCCATTTAGGTCCAGATCAACCTTCGTTGTGTGTTTTTTATTACAATTATGTGGCATCATCCATGATCCAAACTCATAGGGAAGTCAGATGAATATATATAAATATTCCAATTGTACCCTCCTAGGGACATACCTCATGATCCACCACTCCAGGGTGTTCTAAATAATCCACTATATCTATTAAATTCATTAAACTAATGAGTTGTCACACATCTACATAATTTTAAACAAGGTATTCTTTAGAAAAAACATGGAAGATATTTCACTTGCATCATATGCCTCGTGATCTATATGGTATGCCTTGGGAATCATTCTTTAGATTCTACCATGTAATTCTCTCAAATGAGAAACAATATATATGACAATTGTTTTGGCATCCGAAAATTTCAAAAAATACCAACGTCATTACTCACATGATAAATGTTTTCTACCATGAAATGTCCCCATGGAATGTACATATAAAATAATAATAATTAACTATCATCCCCAAAAATATGTTATCGATAATTTGTTCCCAAAAAACATTGTTAAATCTATGAGGGAGACACTAAATAGGCGATGAATTTTGTTTAGTAATCCCTGGAAGGAGGAATGGAAATCCCATCATCCTGTTTGGATCATGGAGTAGGAATCACACTCAAATGTTATAAAATTATACCACCTTTGGAAAGTGAAAATGTGGGAAAATTCTATGACAACCATTGTAATTCTATGAAAAACATGTGGTGGTTGTGCCCCATTGAATCTATCGGAAATAGAAATGGTGAAACTTATGAGAGAAAATTCTCCTTAACATGAGGAATAGTAGTGTTCAAGATATTTATATGGTAGCATGTCATTGGATATAACTATCTAGTATTAGTTCACATCAACTAAATTTCGGGCCCATCGTGGATCTCACATGAAATTTGTGTAGCTAAACATTGGGAGTTTCAGTCTGTGACATCGTTAGTGTGGATCTCTCTCTCTCTAACCATAGAATTTTGGATGCAATTGGGGAATAGGGAATTTATCTCCTACTATCCATTCAAATAATTGAATATTCCTACTTTGTGGGACCATAGATAAAGGAAACCAATTCCCCCCAGATACAAGGGAATTTGAAATGTCATAGAGGAAATATCAAATAAATCAATCTCCACCAGGATAATTGCAAGGACCATGTGTATCGGGCACCCATACCCCATCTTACAGTCATAAATAATTCCTAATAATATGATAGTGGATCTATTAAATCTATAAGAGTCTGACAAGGTCATTACAATGAGGTATATTGCATGTCAGTATTCAGAGGCTTCTAAATCCTGTTGACACTCCCACCTAAGGGTGGCACTGGGATCCACTTCTCCCCACACCAATGATGAACCACTTGGGGAGATATCCCTAGAGATATCATATGACTCACTAAACTATGGTGATGTGGTGGGGGATGTACGGTTCATCCCAACTACGACAACCTTCTGAGATCCACCATGGTGGGCTCTCACAAGGCCTTGTCAATACTTATAATATTGTTTTCATTAGGATGAAGAACATGTGGTCTATTCTCCTATTCCATTGGCACCTATAAAAATGATCTAATGCCATCATTTGGCATGATATTAAGAGGGTTATACATAGGGGAATCATCTTCAATAGATCTAGTGGCTCCCGCCAACTTCAGTACAATCTACCAATTCCCTGACACTACAGTGTAGGGACCCATAATTTCTCTGTTGGTTTTAGGACCTTAGAGATCAAATATATTGATGGAGCTGAAACTTTTGATTGTTGGGAAAAGTAGTTTCCATTACAATCCAGCTCATGATAATTAGATCCAGTATAAAGTCCCTCCCAGTACCATCACATGTCATATTAGAGGTCTTCCCACTTTGACATTAAACATGGGGGTTCTCCCCATGTTCCCAGCATCGATCAATGTGGAAGTCCTCCCTACCCTTCCAACATCCAATATGGAGTTCCTTCCCATTCTTGTGGTTATCAATATGGAGGTCCCGCCCACATCACAGAACATCAATATAAAGTTACTTTTGATTCCATTTTTAGCTCAATTAGAGTGTCTCCCCACTCTAGATATGTACAACAGAGTTGTCTTCCCCATGTAATAGCTAACCAGAGTGGAGGTCCTACCAACTCCATTAGTGGTCAACATGGAGGATCTCACCATGTTTCAGCCAACTCATGTGGAGGTCTTCCTGATTACAAAATTAGTCCAACATGAGTTCCTTCACTTCCAATAAATGTCCAAAATAGAGGTCCTCCCCAAGAAACCAGTAGCCAATTTGGAGGTCATCCCTGTGAAATATCTAGAGAACAAGGATTCCCATACCATTAATACAAAAACCACAACTGAAGTCCTCCCCTCCTTTTACCAACCCATAACATAGTTACCCCCCTTACTTATGATTCTAAACATGCAGGTCATCCCCATGTATATTTTGACTAGTGTGGAGTCCCACCTCGCACTTCAACCCCTCAAAGAGGAGGCCCTCCCCACTTTCATTAAAAACATGGAAGTCCTAACCATGTTCCTCCCAACCAAATTAGTGTTCCTCCATTCAATGTAAAAACACATAGTGGAGGTCCACCCAACTCTCACAGCCTTCAACCGAAGGTCCTCCCCACTCCAGCATTAACCACCATGAAGGTCATGCCTATGAAGAAGAACCTCCCTACCCTAAAGAACCATCCTAGGGTAGAAGGACAAACTACCATCACCTTAGAAAAAACACATAGAAGATTCAAATTATTTTTAATCCAATTTAGTTCGATAATTCCGAAGTAGTAGGTGATTGAATGGTTGATACTTCATTTGATCCATCTACATCAGATTATGGGGTTGGAGCTTGGATGATGAAATATTTCGTCCCAAAAGGTGAGATGAAATAGATGTGTGATACCTATTCTTGTACATGAAGGAACAATATGATCTGTTCCCCTTACATGGTATCGTAGTGCAGTCATATATGTCATTTATAGTTCTATTTTGTACCGGTACCCAAGATCATTGAAAAATTTCCTGGTTTTAATAGACAATAGAAATCTAGTAAACATGTAGATGACTGCCACTATCCTCACACATGACGTAGTTCTAAAAACCTAGTCCTACAAGAATATGAGGTTGAAGTTGGTATCTCCTATATGAGATTACCAAGAATATGGTGATTAGTAGACACATGATATTGCTTCTCCACTAGTAATTCCCCCACTATACCGATCTACTTTAGTGCCACCATAAGTTTCTCCGCCAATACTGGTTGAATATTGGTCGAATAATGTTTTGAACCCTACTTTATATCAAGGATTTATATTAATACCATAGATTTTGAAAAAAAATTCAATGTTATCTTAGCTAAATTCAATTCCAAACATCGATATTCTGGAGTCAATCACATAATATAGGGTCAATTAATTCCACTGGACCATCTATTTGATGTGTTTTTTAATCTATGATCGCCAATTGGTCTTCTAAAATTTCATATATAATTCTGAAAATATTGATCAGCACAACATCATGGTCAAGTTGGTGGAAATCTCAATTGTTCTACAACATATGTCACATGTCTACTAGCAGACCCTCTAGAAAATATGTGTTCAAATTTTCATTGTGATCTATAGAATTAATGAGGAGGAATCCTCGCCTATACATATTTGGGGATGGGAGAAATATGCTACTCTCTACATCAATCCCATCCAATGGTAGATTTACATGTCTATAGATATTTAGAATACACATCCAGGTATTGTCACTATGAATATTATTTATCTTCTATTAGTCAATGAAAAGGGAACCACTATAGGGCCTAATGGAAAATAACCACCACATGTAGTTGTGATGTATTAGGTGGGTTGTCATACGAGTGTCTTCACTCACCTGCAATTTCTAGAACATGTAAGATGAGATCCATCAACATCATTTCCATCGATCAAGATACAAACATGGGAAAATGGCATTTCAGGACCACTCTGACCTCTAATCCATCTAATGTCATGCAGAGGATGGAGGTTAATCCAGGAATGGCCACCTTTCTACCACTGTTAGTAGATCCGAGGAGACTTATTAAAGGGATCCAGATTAAACACCTTTTTGAAAAGCACCTAGACTAAGGTAATCATCTGTAATATCATGTTCCTCTTCCACTAAGATTATAGGATATTAAACATGGCCTCTTTATAAAGACACTCCATATCAATCTTGTCAATCCTCCACATACAGATAGGGAAGAGATATTTTTTTATATAAAATGACATTGGTATGCCGTAATATATCTTCCCAAGTAGTGTGATAACCACCATAGGGACCCTGATTAAGGTTCCCCACAAGCTACTTCACAATATCCTACATGATTCATGAATCCATTATATATTGATAATGAGCCTTTCAATGCATTAGTGGTTATAGTTCCTATTAAATATTGGAACCCCTATAAATATTATGTGATTGTTATTGTCATTGTACACCTCAAAATCCATTGAGACGTGATTGGAAAACATAACACTAGATGGATGGTCATAAATTGAAAGGGTGGAAAATATACAAGAACCCCTAGATTTCTGGAATCCTAGCTTCCCCCCATCAATGGGATTTCTTGGCCCACTGTACCATCTGGACAACTTAATACCAATGTGTAAACCCATGTCTAAAAACCCAAAATAAAATGGATTCCATTAATATCTTATATTTTATATTGATATTGGATGGTCATGTGTTGATTTTGTTAAACCCATTACCAATTGGGTCTATAACTGACTGGGAATACCTCTACATGATGTTTCTCAACCAGTTCAACTCCACCACATGCAAGATAAGTATAGTTGACCTCATTAAGTTCATGAAACATCTTTATTTGTGTGTCACAAAATTTTTCACTCACTGGAAAGGAATCATGTATTCCCATGACATTCCAGTGTCCCATGAATATCTATGTAAAATTTCATGATTGAACTGGATACTTCCTTTATCACTCATAACAATCCAATATGATTTCAAAATTTCTCTAACAAGGATCAGTGCCTTGATGAATCCTTAGAGAAATTCAATCACATACTTCCATTTCCTCTTCTTGCTCATGTAATAAGAACCACCATGGACAAGACTACCACTATAGTACATGTATCGGTTCCAGACCTTCTAGAGATACTTCCAGTAGTGCCACACCCAATGCACACATACAAATAATAGCCTCGTTGAGGGACACAACCTGAGGCCCAGTCTCTCCTAGAAAAAAAATCATAAAATACCACCCCACCAGGAACTACTACCTCTGTGATACAACATAGTTCTTGCACTTTGATAGGGAAAAGCTCCTAGATCACCCTTATAGAAGAAAATAAATTGGACCTACTCATTCAAGGAAGTAGATGTATCTAGTTATTTTGTTACTACCTTAGAGAATAGTTTTTTGAATATTATAGAGTGAGGGAAGTCTCATTAGGATGAGCTCAGTAATCACCCTAACTACCGACCTTACCATAGAATCCTTAGAAATATCATAAATAAATTGAATGTGTCCAAATATTGTCTCTAAGTCTGTGTGGTAAAAAGTGTAGTCATATTTGGACATATCTGAACATAGTTGATATGAACCTCTTCGAAGATCGATAGTGGAAATAAAGGTTCTGGAGAATGAAAGAAGGTCTCTGATCCTGGGACCTAGAACTATGATGACTGATTTTATTATAGAGTAGTCTCTCACATTAATGGTGTTATTTATGCCTTCTTAAATCATCTCAATCCTCCTGATGTCACTGCACCTCGTCCAACTACCTCTTCTACATCTACACCACATTCTTCTAAAACTCATAAGAGTATGTGTCAATGGTAAAAGGGAAAGAGAATTCTCCCACTAGTTCCAAATCCCACCCATCACTCTCATAAAATTCATAAATTCTTATATAGGAATCTCCACAAGGGTCCATCCATCATTGGAAGACTCCTCTAATGTTGGACATAAGTATGAAACTTTGAATACAATTGAGTTGGTGGATTCTTACATGGTTACTACGGATGATAAGTATCATGAAATCCATATAAATTTCTCCAGTCAACACCATCATTGAAAGAGTAGAGGATATGTGAGTCTTTGTAATGCTAAGGATAAAACTCCAAGCCGTGAAATTATCTCTACTAAGACCACACAATTTGATTTTTGTAGAAAACTGTAGGCATAGACCCCTCATCCAATTTTGTTAGAATCACTGCCACTGCTGAGTGTGCTACTCGACCAAACATAGTATTAGAGACCCCACCATGATCGACCACATCTAGTTAATTCCTGGCCTTGAAAAGAAGATATTTATCATGTTGTTGTTCTTTCTGACTTTTTATTGAGTAGTAAGACATTTACATGACCATCTATAATTGGGTGGTTCATCTTGTAATTCCCATCATTCCTCCTACAAAATAGAAACCTCATATAAGAAGAAATTTTCATATCGAATCTTTGAATGATGTGCTAAATCATATATCCCATATTCCTATAATGATCTTGATCCTTGACACCCTATACCTATTAGAATAGTTAAAATAGTCCTTTATTGAATTCCCTAGAAGACCACTCCAATTAGAAATTGATTTAGTGGACACACAAACTTCTATGTTGAGGAAGATGAATAAGAAAAATTCTAAGACATCATCTCATTCTCAAGAGTATATAAGGGCATCCCCATGTAGTGGTACATTATCTAGCTATAAAACACATATTAGTTAAATAGTGTGGAATTCTTCCACTATTTATTTGACATTGGTTTTGGGATCAATATCATCTTGACCCAGATGCTCCGCACGTTGGAGCTAACTGAATCAGACAAGATTGTATATTACCTTAAAATATATGGTTATAAATAGACCGAACAAAGACCAAGTTGAAGGATCCATTTGAAGAACTAGTTTTGTGGTTTTGTAGTAAACACTAAATACATGGTTTTCTTGTAGGATATCACCTACATCAAATTTATGGGTATTCCTTGATTCAATCTTGATGTAATAGTTCCATCCTCATACCACTAATTCCTCAAGTACTATCCCAACAGTCGAGTGGGAATGCGTCAAGGTGACAGATATACCTTTGAATCTTGTGGATACCATTACATGGACACATGATATTACAATAAAAGGAATAAAATATTAATCCATTGATGTTGAGAATACCACAATTAAATTGATCCCATGGATAGATTTGGTCATTGATTTTATCGATGCATTTCACTGATTGGAGGATACAATTCCATAACTGGGGAACTACTTTTTCATCTCCAATAAAAAAGGGTTCTACATCCCAACATACAATGATTGTCGGAATACTACCTCGTACTCCCATATAGGCTAGGCTAGGGTGATACAAGAAACCCCTACTCTTGTAATGTATAGATATATTAACCCCATGTCTACAAACATACATAACGCACAATTGTTTCTCCATGTTCCTTTGAACTGAAATAAGACAACCCATCAATATTTCTTTGACATGAAGAATGCGCCTATTTTTTTTAATTCCTAATGGAATTGGAATTTCAGCCTTTGTTTCCATAGTCTCAGTCGATCATGTGTCTCCCAGTGAAGGGCCCACATCCATCCAATAGGGAATCCGTTTTCCCCTAGAATCCTTCAGATTAGTTGAGCCATCTCCTCTCAGTGATTCCACTAACTAATAAAAAAAATAAGAACTGTAAACCACTCCTCATTGATTTGAGGAGAGTATCTCCACCACCATAGATGAGTTAGATTCATTGAATCCTATAATTAAGACAGATTTGAGGCCTACACTGGTCACTACTACCATACCTATAGAGGAACATTATTAGTAATTTGATTTTCAAAATCATCATCAAGATGTGTTTTCATGGAGTTATGAATATAAGCATGGACCAAACCCCCATGTTTTCATATACCATCATGGTCTCTAAGTGAATCATTGCAGGGTCAGGTAGCCACCATGGAAAATGATCCCATATCACATTGCCAGGATTGAGGCCAATGTTAATAAGCTCATTGGTACCAACTTTATCAATGAAGATTAGTACCCCAAATGGATGGGCAAAATCATCTTGTTCGAATGAGTAACATAAAAATTAGTGTGTTTATCAATTTTTGGGGACTCAACTACCACTCTCCAAATGATGAACCTCCCTTTCCGATGATAGTTCTATTGATCCATTCCACATCTAGGTTCTAGGATCATTCATTCATAGATATATATTCTTTATACAATCATATCTAGATGGACCCTGATGTAGATAAATCCTTCGCCTTTAGAGAATCGCAAGGGACCTTATTTTATTATGTAATTACCTTCAGTCTAAATAATGTTGGATCCCCGTATCTACGAGCCATTCACCACATGTTCAGACTAATCCTTGGAATTCTAGTGTAATTCCATATGGATGATTATTTATTTTAACCACACTGTTGAAAATACGATCATAGATATCTCGAGATTTTTTGTGACTTCATTCTGTAAAGGTGTGTGAAGATGAAACCCTTGAATTTCACCTTTCGGGTTACCTTTATAATGTTTCTTAGAATCATCTTTAGGAATATAGGTATTGAAATAATCCAAGATATGATTAATGATTTCAAGTTGATTCGAACTTATAGAAACCTATAGGAGATCGTATGACTTCAAGGACATTTATCTTACATAGGTTTATTCATCTCATATTTTGATTGTAATTGTAATACATTTTCTAGGAACATGAGAAAAGGACCCATTTACCAATAAGATAAAGATAGTTATTGTTGAAAACCTGACCCATAAATATAGAACCGATGCTTTCTACTAATTACATTGATATCATTATATGAAATCATATCTCAATGGAATAAGAGTTTACGAGTCTTAGAATACCAAATACATACATGAGTATTTTACTAAAAATAAATACACTAATTACAATAAAAAAAAATTCTTTGAAATTAGTAACTTCAAGGATGACTCAAATTTATCTAATAAATACATCCATATCATTTATATTATGATTGTTGTTTTCTAGGGGATGGAAATATAATAAGGGTGATTTCAAATGCTCAGTATGGAAAAAGTACAGTTAAATAAATAATGAATCAATGAGAATAGTAAATTTGTCAAGGTGAATAATTGAACACACATTCCATGTAAACAATAAACTCAATACAAGTTCATAATCAATATTAAAATGTAATAACTAGAAACATATTCCATTAAAATAACTAGATAAGAGAAAATAAATTTGGAATGATAAAAACTGAAACATATTCTATTTGATCATTGATCTGAAAATGAAATGTATCCATATATATGTCAATGAAAAATATATTGTATAAATAATAACAAGATCTAATATGAGGGAAATGATTATTTATTGGAAGGAATGTTTCTTGGAAACATGGAACCATTACTATCATGACCATTCACAATATAGTTTACCATATTGGGAAGAAACCCTTATAATTTTTCACACATTTTTTCTCTCATTAGAATACTGATTCATCGATGGGATTTCATTAACCGGTCCCAAACCCATAGGTCTTTCCTTAAATTTTCCTCAAATTGTGTCTTAGTTATCCCATACATTCCTAATTATGAATAAACAACATGCCATATCAAATATCAGTATTGAATAGACTATACATATTTAACAAATCTTTTCAAAATAATCTTATAGTATTCAATGTAAATACCATATGAAAATGGTACACTCTTTAGGAAATTAACATATCCTAGATAGATGATATGGATAATTAGGGTAATTTGAATGTTAATTATCTATAGTAACTTTTTTATTTAAAGGGACTAAAATGAATCAAGGATGTCAATTTGAATTCTACCCTAATACAAAACAAGCATAAACAATCTACATGAACATTAAAGTCCGTATCAATAGTACATACCCCAATTGTAATAAAATAAAGGTTTTTCCTTGATGAATGGAATCATTATAAAAGTATCTATTAAAAACATTCTTGAGAAAAATATCCTATTGTTTTATAAAACCGTTTTGAATAATATTTTCCTGGAAAATCAATTTTGAATTAATTTTCATCAAATAGTATGCTTAGAAAATCATATAGAATCTTTAATTGAAATATCAGTGGTTAGATCTGTAAAAGACATATTATTTAAAAAAAACATTCCGTATCCATGGTTAAGGGTTAGAAAAATGACTTGTTTATAAGGTGATAAGAATATTCCATTGAAAACATTGGAAAAAGGAAAAAAGTGTAAAAATTTCTTCTCCAAATGTACTTAGATGAACATTTCAAAACATAAAAAAATCATGGTATTTTGAATAAAAATGATCTTTTGACTAAATAGATAATAAGGTGAGATTTTAATAAATACATTTTCTAATTAATTTTGAGTAAAAAAGTGTAAAAAATAGTACTAATACATGAAAATGGTCATGAATAACCAGAGGAGAGAAAAAGAATGATTTTATTTAACAATGTTTAAACAATTTATTCAAATATAAATACAATTGAATGATATTTAAATTTATTGTTGAGGAAAATAATTGTTAATAATTCTAATGCGTCTCAAACCAATTTGAAACATTTTAAATAATAAAACTTATTATAGAAAAAAAATATATTTTTCAAATAATATGAAGACAAATGAATTCATGATATAATATATAAAAATTTGATGTAGATACACCACACCAAAGAAGTATGTTGTGAGCATGACATTTATCTCACTGACGTAAAAAGTGAGATGAAAATACCTTGCACTTTGGTGTCATATGAATTTGAAGACATAATAGTCATTATATTCATGTCAAACCATTAAATACCAATAAAATGAATGAATTCATGATATATTATATCAAAAGGGTTAGTAGTTTCACCACACACAATATGTAAGTAGTGTAAATGGCATATGCCTCACAAAAAAAAACTTGAGACAAATATCTCATATATTGTCTTTATTATTAGGGGAATTTCAATTAACATTATTTATAATAAGATTACGTTAATTTTATAAATTAATGAGAAATTTTTTCTTATTTATCATTACATTTATTTAAATTTTTACTATTTTTTATACAGCAACATAAACAATTATCAATATGTTGAGTGTTATCACCAGGTTTGGTGTTTGTGTCAAAAATGTCATTTCTCTACCAACTATGGAACAAGGGGTCAATATATAACTTATATAGATAAAAAATAATTACATAATTATAATATTTATACATAAATTATATCTTTAAAACCAATCATCCATTATGGATATGAAAAATGAACCAATGTTACACAAATGAAGATTATATGTCATATGTAAGAATAAGTAACATTCCACTATTTTATAATAATTATAGAATGAATGTAAGTAATAATATAACATTAAAGATTGATAATTATATGATGAATAAAAAATTATTTAATAATAAAAACTTATATATAAATCATTTAATGTAAAAGTTATCACAACATGTCAAAGAGGTGATACTCCTCTTGTCTACGAACGATGTTATCACTTTGTGAGTGAAAGGTTAATAATGAAAATGATATAAATATATATATTATTATTTTATTATATTCTTACAAAGGTATTTATGAAATTAATATCCTATAGATTCTTTTATGTCACATATATTTTTGTCATAAAAGCCATTACATGTTCCATGTATAGTGTGAACAAATCACATTTCTTCGAGGGGGCGGTAGTGCACAATTCCTCAAATGATGTTATCATATTAATGTAAAATGTAAATTATAAATTGTATGTGTAATAAAAGGACTAATAATGAATGAATAAATAATAAATAAAATATATAAATAGGGTTTCAATAATAATGGCCACAGTGATAGGTGGTAATGGGAAAATGATCAATCATTATTTCGTGGGGCCACAGTTCTCCACACGCCAAAATATAATGTTCATTACCCATTAGATAGTGGTGTGTGTTATTTTTGGTTTGAATGATTACATAACAACATCCAAGTATACATATTATAAAATTTATGTTATATAATCCTGTAATAAAGACATTTTAGGGGGTGTAGAATGGAAAAGAAACTTCAAATCTTGAGAGAAGATGTTGCCTCTAAATCAGGTAATTTCTTATGGTTTGTAATAAAATGATTCATTGGAAGGATTTTTGACCAAAATGAGCCTTAAAGGAATATGTGAGGAATTTATTGAAGATATATGATTAGATATTGTCCCATATTATGTGTTTTGTGAGGTGTGAGGAATGAAGAGAGGTGGTAGCCCTTTTTTTGGGGGGAAAAGACTCGGTAGGTATTCTTGAAAATAAGTCAGGTGTACCCATGTTTTTACATTAAAAAATACATAAAAAACCAAAAAAAAAGAATAATTTGATTTTAATGAACAAAATTTCTATATCCAATGGATTTTTAACAAGTTTTATTTAATTTGGTCAAATGTGTAAAATTTTTGGTCCTCTATAAAGACTAATGTTGCCTTAATAATTTTAATTAATTTTAATTACTTTCACTAATATTTTTGACAAAACAAATGGTATTATTAGACATTATTAATTATTATGAATTAGAATATGGAATCCATTTTTCCAAATTCCAATCATATAACTGGAATAAATTGATTTCAATAAAATCTTTAATAAAGGACACTAATTGGGGTTTTTAATGTAAAACATCTGAAATTTTGCCATGTTTTTCTAATCAACATCAAATTGAAAGTGAATAAAATTACATAAATTGTATTAATTAAAAAAAAATATTATCGATATAAACTTTACAAATAAGTGAAATTATAATTTTTACTCATAAAAAATTAAATTAAAAAGGATTTTGGAAACAAAATTTTGTGTTTTAAACTATTCATTGAAAATAAATTATTTTAGGAATATATAAAAAAACCCTAACATAATTATTATGATTCACATTTAATGATTTATTTTCTTTACTTGTATTAAATCAATTATTTTTTCAGAATTCATATATAAAATACGTTCACCATTAAAAGGTAGTAAAATTGCATTTAATGAAATATAGGTTTTATGTGTACAGTTGGGTTTGTTCCTATCTTATGCCTATCAAACCTAATGGATGAATATCACAAATATTTTATTAAATATATAATATATATATTTAATTAAAATCATTAACTAATTTTAATTAATTATTTTTATTATGAAAAAACTCTTATAGAATCACAAAATATTAATAATTTGTTTATATTCAATATGTTGTTATTTTAGATTCACAATAATTTGTAAGCTATTAATTTATATTATATTTATATAAACCATATATTTTAATAAAAAATTAAATAATATTCATAACCACTAACACAATGTCTAGGTTATATCACATTATATTAAATTATAAATTTTAATAATATATTGTTATTTGGTGAAACTAGATCTTGTGTGTAATTTACACTATCATATAAGGCATATCTTCCATGTAAAGCGAGATAAATTAGTCATACATGCATTAAAAGATACACAATATATTATATTATTTTAATATTTTAATTAATGTAGTTAATATATTTCTTTTTAAACATTATGTCACGTGTCATACATGCAATTGAATAGAAGGATCACAATTTAGAATATTAGGGTATTACATTTTCCCCAACTTAATTAATTTGTGTGCTTGAAATATAAAACAAACCTAAATCATTGTTCATTTGATATTTCCTTTTTTGAAATCGCAATTCATGAGAATGTTTCTCAAAACATCATCTAGAATGGATAGAATGGGAAATCCAACGATCACATGAAATACCATGTACCTAGGAATCTATGTAGGATAACATTTTTGGAAAGTGAAAATACATACTTAGATGAAAAGAATAAATATTTATAAGGAGTGAATGATGTCATTAAAAAAATTTAAAGATCAATAGAATGTTGAGGGTTATAAGTACATAAATATTTGATGATTTAGAAGACACCATTATAACCAAATCTAAGTTATTATTACATCATTTTTTTCAATATACTCTTCATAATGTTGATGAATATTTTTACTACCTAAAAATATAAAGAAATATAATTAATTGATAGTTTTAAATTTCATATGATTATTCATATATTTTGGTTTTTCTTTGATATAGTACGTTCTTCTACTCCCATAAATTAATTACCAATAATGTTTTTTTATGCATGAAGCACTAAACAATATTTTAAAGGATCATATGGAAAATTAAAGAGTAAAATGTCTAACTATTTTTGTTTGACTATCTCTAGAAACCATGATGGTTCATAGATTTTACCATAATCCTCAAAATTGTTACAACTATTCCATCATTAACTATTATTAATCAATTTTTTTAAACCAAAAAAATGAAAAATTAATTGGGACATTGTGTATTTAAGTGGTTGGAATGAAATCTTTATTGTTCTCCTGTAAAAGGGTTTAATGACCATAACCTTACTGGATTAGATTGGTTATCACCTGGCTTATAGATTTCCATTTTTAAAACCCAAATTAATATAATTTTAAAAATAAATATGATTGAAATCCATGAAATATCATTTTAGAATTGGTTTTTAATAAAAATATAATACATAAATACTTTGTCCATTTATTTCAAAAAATTTACTTCTGTGGTCTAGGGTTTAATTGTAATATAGTTTTCTGGATATCATAATCTTGAAACGTTTTCTCCAACCTAAAACACCTTTGGAATAACCTAGGTCATTTTTTTGATTGTCAACACAAATTATTCACAATGAGGATTATTCCTATAATATCCAACAAGATTGTCAAATAAGATACGTAGTAAGTCCATTTATCGTGTACTAGGTTAGCATGAGTCGGGATCAGAACACCTTGTCTGATTTATTATTCCAAGGTACATCTGTAATAAAACCACTTCTACATTATAGTTGAAACATGGATATATTTATAGGAAAACCCTACATAATCTCTACCATGAAAATATCATAGGATGTTATTCAACGCATATCCTCAATTTCTATTTTATTTTTTCTTATCATGTTTTTTCCTAAATCTAGTTACAAAGGTTGCTACTAATCTTCCTCAGAACCCAACGATAATGACATGTCCCTAGATATACCAAATTCATTATCAGGTATAAATTATATTGATATGATTACAAGTAATCAAAACCTAGTGGACCGAAGACTTTAGATTTCTTGGTAAACCAGATAAGTAAGAATATCTTGTATTTAAAATTATTACTATATTTAAAACATAACTTTTTTCTTCAAAATAATTAACATTGACGACAACTATAATTCATATAGTATGCCCCTTCATATCATTCAAATTATTTTTTTGGATTCTTGGGTAATGAAACATAATAATGGAAAGTTCAAATGTTTATTAAGGGTAATGTATAGCAGAAGAAATAATGAATCCATGATAATAGTCAATATAGAATGGTAAATAATTGAACACACATACCATGTATTCAATAAACATAATTAAAGTTCATAAACAATATAGAAAGTTAATAACTAGAAATAGATTCAATATTAACAACTATATGAGTAAAAATACATAGAGAAAGGTAAATATTAAAACACATGACACAAAATAAATAACTAAAAATGAAATGTATCCATTGATATGACGACACAAAATATCATTGAAGAATAATAACGAAAAATAATATCATGTAAATGAATATTTAATAGATTTCATATTTACTAGGTACATAGGACCATTTCCATCAAGAACATTCACAATATAGTTCAGTATATCAGGTAGAATCCTATATTATTTTTCCAAGTAATTCCTCTCATGAGACTACTGATGCATTGAAGGGATTTCATTAACTAGTCCCAAACCCATTATCCTTACCTTAAATGGTCCCACACCTATGTCTTACTTTTCCAATGCCTTCCTCATATCGAATATAAAATTTTCCTTATCAAATATCCATATTGAATAATGTATATGAATTTATCAATATTTCCCCACATAATTAAATAATTTTCAATATAAATACCACATAAAAATGGTATTTGGTTTTGGAAATGAATATATCCATTATATATGATATGTATGATTTGGAGTAATTCATTGTTCAATAAACATAGGAAATTGAATATTTAATGTGAACTAAAAGGGATCATAGAATTTAATGAGATTACAATCCTTTAAAAAATAAAACACAATCCATCCAGATTAATATTAATTATGGTATGAATACCATATACCCAATGTAGATTAAAATAAATGTTTGTTTTCTTTGATGAATAGAAACATTATAAAACGTTCTTTTAACAACATTCATGTGTAAAATATCCTTTTGTTTTGTAAAACCTTTTGAAAAAACTTTTCTATGAAAAAACATTTGAAAATGTTTTCTTTAAAAAGTAAATTTTAAACATGAAATGGAAGCTTCAATGAAATGATAATAGGACAATCCTTACAAGCCATATGAGGTAAAAAATATATTCTTTTTCACATTTAATGGTTAAAAAATTTCCTTGTTAAATAAGAAATAATAAGATTCTATTGAAAAAATTTAAACATATGAAAAGGGTAAAGATTTATTCTCTAAAAAAATTGAAAATAAATTTTGAAAACATTTTAATAAAAACATGGTTTTTAGAAGAAAAATAGTTTTCTGACTATGGTGATAAATAAATTGTTGTTTTCTTGGCAATAATTTCTAAATCATTTTGAGTTCCAATGGGTGTGAAATAGTACTAATACTTGAAAATGGTCATAAATAACCAAATAATTTGAAAGTGAATGATTTTATTTAAAAATGGCCTTAAAATTTCATCCAATGAAAATACCATTAGAAGATAATTAATTTTTTTGTTGAGGAAATATATATTTAAAAATTCAAAAGTGTCACATAACACATGGAAACATTTTGAATCATAATCCTCATGATAAAATCATATTAAATAGAAATTATAAATACCATGAAGATAATTTAATTATTAATATTATATATATAAATGGATAGTAGATATTTCACAAAAATGAATTAAGTAGTGAACATGACATTTATATCAATGAAGTAAAAGAGAAGGATGAATATCTCATACATTATGTTAACATATGAATTTCAAGAACCAAAAGTAATTATCATAAAATTAAACATTAAAAAAAATTTGTAAAAATAAATCATGATGGATTATAACAAAAATGGAATTAGTTACACTACATAAATTGACTAGGTTGTGTTAAAGGAATATTCCTCATAGAAAGAAAAGTGATACAATAATCTCTTACATTGTGTTTTCTTTGGGGTGAAAATCCTTTAACATCCACTATAATAAGAATATAATAATTCTATACTTGATTTAGAACTTTTTTCAATTTTTTATTATATTTTTTTTCTCTTTTTACTATGTAGTATCTATCTATCTAAACATTTATTTTTACATTGGGTGTTTTGAAAAAATTTGGTTTATGTGTCAAAAAAATACAAAAAGTATTTACCACATCAGAATCATTTATGTCATTTATAAATAATGGATTTGCAAAGCCAAAAAAATTATTTTTTCAGGCCGGTTATACAATACACAATGTAAAAAATGAATTTTCATGATTTATCACATTAGTTATAAAATAAATGATGTGGTAAATCCAATTTATGTTGTCACTTATAAAACAACTGGATTGATAAATAACTTTATCACATTGGTTATATAATAACCAAAATTATAAATAATTTTATCATATCTGTTATTTTATAACTTATGTGATAAATGTAAAAAAACTCTTTATCATGTCAGTTATATAATAATATAGATAATTAATCTTTTAAAAAATTTATTAAGTCTCATTTCATTTTATTCTTCTATTTTTCTCTCATATGACTGTGACTAAGTATATTTTCTACCAAAACCCTATAGTCGGATATTTGATTTTGTATCCTCCAAAATTGTTTTGAATGATTCATTTACCTAATTTATCCACAGTGCCTATATCTTACCGAATTGAAACTCTAAAGTAGATTATTAATGTCAATATTATTTTTCATCATTTTCTTCATTTATAATAATTCATACACACAGTAATTCATGGTATGCCTATACCTATAAACCATAGTGGATATGTGGATGATAATGGGGTTTATATATGGTTTTAATTTGGTCGGTTTTTGTTATTTTAGAATTATAGATGGATATTATTTGATTTATTGAGGTTCATCGTTGTATGAGACATACTATATATTTATTTATACTTGATATATGTATGGGTTTTGGTATAATTCCTTTAATATACATGTCATTTAATTTTATATGTTTTATAATAATATATTTCTCAAATTAATTCTATATGTGATAGTCCAAATTCATTTCATCATATTTTTACTATTTGTATCCCTTGGTATAAAGATATTTTAATGATTTTTTAGTTTTTATAGAGATGTATCAAATTCCATGTGTTTGTAAAAAAAATTAAATTTTTTTCCCTAAATATGATTTATGTTTTGAATAGTTTAAACTCATTTTGGTCATTTTAATAGAAAATGTGCAGTTTTCATAGATTTTTTTGAAAATCAAAATATTTTCAAATTTTAAAAATGAGTTAAAATTATTTTGGGTTACACTTTAAATGGATTCATATATGGTTTTCCATGGTTATTTAAGTGGAGAATTTAAAATTAGGACCATAAATGGTGGGAATTAATTAAAATTCTACATACATTTTGGTAAAGGTTCATTTCGAATATTATAAGAGAGTTTTCATATTTTGGATGGGAACCTTTGCTGGCATTCATAATTTTCATTATACTTAATATGAATTGTCATCATTAAGGGGGTTATATTTTATTAAAAACTATGATGTGGTTGATTTGAAAAGGGGTTTGTAAGGGAATTAGTTGTGACATGTTAATTATGTATATGGAATTTCTTTAGTTGATATGATAATGTAATGATTCATTATTTACACATATATAATTTATTTTACCTTAATTGGATCCCTTCAATATATGATATAGGTCTAGATGTATTCAATAGTAGTTTAGTGTAGACAAATTCTAGTGCCCCTAGTAATGTGATACCTGGGCTGGGGGGATAATGTCAGTTTGGACTAGATGGATTGTTTTTTATTCGATTTGGACACAAAATATCCGTCAACTAATCTATTGTATTTTTAATTTCTAGGAAAATCACACGTTAGGTGCTCTTTAGTTTCCCCTAATACATAGTGATTGATTATGAAATTATAAGGGATTACCATAATTCATTTCTTCAAATTATCTAGTTGTTTTTATTTTGTGGAACTGTGGTATGTTTTCTCATTCCTTTATTACATAGATTAAATAGTTCCTTGTTGGGTTTTGTTTTTTTCATTTAATTCGATTTCATTTTTCTTTAAGATATTTAATGGTGATTATTGAAGAAGTATGTTTTCAAGAAGGCAATGTTTTTTTTCAATATTTCAATTTTTTAGAAATTGTGGTTTTAAGGACTATTTTTTATTTTTTTAAAATACTCAAACATTCATTAAAAAAATTTCAATGTGTCTGTTTATTAGAGTTAAGATCTTAAAAATGGGTTATTTTATGATTATTTGATTAACACCATGTTTCTCCCAGATCCATGATCCATCCCAACCATCATGTTATAAATAATTGGTCATTGGCAGATGCCCTAAATCTATTTTTTGTGATTTCATTCGTCGTTCCATTTACAATTAACCTTTGATGGTGGTCGAGTATCCTGATATAGTTTTAACATTGGTATCATGAAATTTTTAGTTATTGATGTTTTCCCTCTAGTTTCATAGATTATTCCCAATGAATATTTTAGGGAGATAAAATTAAATATGTATTTTCATTTTGATATACATACCATGTAACCCAATCTACAATTTTTATGTATACTGATGTGTTTTAAATGGATGAGACAATCATTGAAATACTATTTGACACTTTTACATATAGATAATGAAGTCATTATATCTTCTTATATGTAAGGGATATTTTTACCACCTTACCAAGATAGTGTAGGTTCTTTTAAAGGCATGTACACAAGAAATTTTTCCACAATACTATTATCCACAAGACCTTTTCCCACAATAAATATTTTCACCAGAACTTTTTCCATAATAAAATTTTCCATAAAAAATAAATAACAATGTTAAAACTCATAAATTTGACCATGAAAATTATATGAAATATTGAAAATAATTCAGTTCAATAAAATATTAAGACCCACTAAGTTAATATTATACATAATTTGGATAAAATTAAGTAAAAACTCACACTCTGATGGGTTAATAATATATCAATGTAGTGGATGGGTTTTTTTTTATTTTGGGGTTTTTGATTTTATTCCTAAAAAACAATATCATTATTATTTTCAAATATTCTTATATCTATTTTATATTTCAGAATTGTGAAGCATTCAAATTATTACATATATCGTATAAATATAAATTCTTACAATATTTTCTTTTTATAATTATTTTATTGAATTTACTTTTATTTTTTATCATATATATTTAAACATATCATTCCTTATTGTGTGGAATTTGTAACTATATATTTCATATATGGGAATATTTTTATTATATTTTAAAATTGTGTTACTTGAAAATTAAGACATATTTTGTTTAAATATAATTTTTTTCTTAACAAGATATAGAATTTTGTTATTTATTATAGGTAATAAAGAGTCATAAATTGATTACAGTGTATCGAATTAGTGATGAATATGTGGAAGTTACTGATTTGTTTTTGTAATTTAATAAAATAAATGCTCCAAATAACAACAGGTTTTTCTATAAATGACAAAAATGTTTAAATATATTGAATTTTAAAATTATAGGGATCAAAGATCATATAATTTGTCTAGGTTTTAATTCATGTTACAGCCTATGAATTTGTCATGGTAAAACTATGCATAATTTCATATTTACTGATGTTGATTCATTGCAATATAGAATCCTTGGTGAAATTGAAGAAATGATTGGTGATATTGAAAATGAAAAAATTGAGAAATAACTTAAAATTAAGCATCTTTATGGTGATTATAAAAATAATTATATCCAAGTAGTATGGATATTACGGTGTTATCATTGGTGTTATGCAAGATTAAAAAGAACGTGGAACTTGGATGGAGTGAAAAAAGTTTTTCATAGCTACTATAGTTTTTGATTGACATTCTTTCTGAAGACAATGATCTTCTAGATTCACAATATAAGGCTCAGAAAATATTATGCATGATGGAATTGGGATAAAAGAAAATACATGCATATCTGAATTATTGTGTTACATTTAAAAAGGAATTTTTATTTTGGTTAGAGTGCCAAAATGTGGGTCATAATGGTATAATTTTATAGAAAAATCACAGGCTGATATAGAGATTATATAGATCCCCACCAAGGTATTTTGGTATCTTCCTATAATTCATCATTTGTAATGTTCATTTTATAATTCAAATGATATAAAAATTGTTAATATGGAATTATTATGAGTGTTTATGTGATGGAAAAATAATTCATCCCACAAATTGATAATAGTGGAAGAAAATTTATGAGAAGAATCCTAGATTCATAAATTAAGTTAGAAATATCAAACATGGGTTTTGCGTGGATCGAATGAATGTATATCGAATCATTAGTAGCACACATATTTTGTGGCCTATTTTACAGGTAATTTACAACCTATCTCCTGAATTTTGTATGAAGCATAGATATTCCATGTTGAGTTTAATGATCTTTGGACCAAAGGATCCCAGAAATGATATTGATGTTTTGTTGTATCCATTAATTAATGATTTGGAACACTTATGGTAGGATGGTATTAGGGTGTAAGATTCATATAAAATGGAATATTTTCAACTGCATGCAGTGATTCTGTTTACTATAAATAACATCTAGGCGTATGAAAATTTGGTCGGATACAGTTTTAAGGGCATAAACTGTGTCATATTTGGGAACAAGAGACTTAATATTATTAATTTCATAATGGTAAAATAATATTATAAATGGGTCATCAAATGTTTTTTCTTATGTATCGCTCTTATAGAAGATTGAAAATGAAATTAAATGGATCACATAACATTGATATTGCTCCAAAAACATTATCCACTAATGATTATTTTGATAGGGTTTAAAATCATGATATTACATTGATAAGTGAACATAAATCTGGTAATGGTAGACATATTTGGAATAAACGGTCAATATTGATTGAGCAACCATATTACAGAAATCATAAATTTAAACATAACATTGATGTCATGCACCTGGAAAGAAACGTCAATGACAATTTGATTGGAAAATTGTTATATATTGAAGGAAATAATATAGATGGGTTTAATTCATGATTATACATACTATCATTGGGATAACATTGGGAGTTATATCCCATTATAAATTGAAGATGACCATTTATTCCCCGGTCTGGTCTTACATTTTCTAAGAGGGAGAAAATCAGATTTTGTCAATGTCTTCATGATATCAAAGTGTCGTACGATTATTTTTCAAATGCAAAAAAAATTGACTATACGAAGGATTTTAAGTTGATAGGTATGAAATATCATGATTGTCACGTAATGATGCAAAAACTTCAACTAGTTACATTGCATGTAATATTTCTCATTCGTGTCATAAAGACTATCACAAAGGTGTGTTATTTTTTTAATTAAATTTGTAATAAAGTTATTGATCTGGATGCTTTGACCATTTTGGAAAATGAAGTAATTTCAATACAATTTCAATTAGAAAATTATTTTCATCCATGTTTTTTTAACATAACGGAGAATTTAAAGCTTCTTTTGGTTCAAGAAATAATTCTTTTTGGACTTGTACAACTATGTTGAATGTAAACATTTGAAATTTATTGGAAAATATTAATGGGGTATATTAAGAATATATATCGACCTGAAGCCTCAATTATTGAATAATATATATTTTTAGAGGTTTCCGACTTTTTTACGAGCAACATATCTATGTTGGTATACATTGGTTTGCCTGCATCTCCTCATGAACGATTTAATAATGAGGGAAATGGAATTGAATGTGTGAAAGTTAAATCGTTGTTAGGTGGATAGATGAAGAAGGTACATTTAAACATCTTGAATAACATGGATTATGCTCAACCATTTATAACATTTCATATTAATGAGTTGAAATAATGTCATTAGTTGAAGAATGAAAAGTGGATTTTGAATTAGCATAGCAAAAATTGTTTCCCATGGTTTAAAAAGACCATTCTTGGTAGATCAAATGTATTATATTCATGAAGACAGTTAGTGGATGGTCCATGTTTAAATGTGATAACATGGTCTGGGTATGAAATTAATGGCTATACATTTTATAATAAAGAACAAGACAATAGAAGTGTAGTTCATAATAGTAGTGTATTATTGTTCATAGAAGCAATGCATTTTTCATGTTATAAATTCAAAAACTAAATTTCTATATCATTTTCATATTATTGAGTCATTGAAGAATATGGGAGGTTGATTACATTAAAAATAACTATGATGTGATAAACAAAAAATGGTTTATCAGTAACAATAGATTCCAAAATGAAGAATTTGGAATGAAACTTGTTAATATGAATAGGTTGGAAGACGCAATGGATTATTTTAAAATGAAAACACATTAACAAAAATATCATTGTTCCTAGTGAATATAATATGCAGTGGTATATGTTTTTACAGGGAAAAAATGTTCATGATGATCAACATGATAAAGATACTGATTTATTTGATATCCCTACTTCCATGGAAATATTAACATATAATAATGATGAGAATGTTTTAGACAAGGTTTGTGCCATAAGGAATGATCATAAAGAATGAATTTGAAAAAAAAAACATTAGTAAATCTATAAAATTATTTGTAACATATTTTTATTTCTCATAAACTTTTATGAAATTGATAATGTTTTATATTCAATTATTTCATTATTGAAACACATATTAAAATTAATCGGTAGATTTTTTTTCAATTTTTATTTAGTTTACCATGTTTACCATTACATAACTTATATATTTATTGATTTTTTCGAATGAAAATTATTTTAAATCTATCTGTTAAAAACTATTATTTTTTTTGTAAAAAATGGTTTACTAGGTTGGACTATTTTTTATATTCTTATACCAATTTTTGATTTTTTTTAATTCATTTATATGGAATTCAATATATCATAACTGTTAACAAATATAAAGAATAACATGTTTTGTTGTTATTTACTTTGTGTTTCATAATTTTTCATTTTTTGTTTAAATTTGTATTATAATTTGTTAATTTTTATATTATGCGTAATAATTTTATGTTTATTTTATTTGAAGGAAAATGATGGATAAATCAAATAATCAACCAAAAACATCTAGAGATTAGAATCATGATCATACCTCTATGGAGGAATATCCACATTATTCTCTTAATGTTCATCAATCTTAATCATATTCTCCCACGATGGAAAAGAATAGTTTGAGGGTTGGTAAACATAGCATCACACGTTTAACAAAATCATAAATTTCTTATAGAAAGGACCAGAGGATAGTTATAGACATTGATGATAATGATTATCGAAGAGGTCCAAATGAAAAATTGATCATGTGATTTATGTCAACTCAATGTAAAAGAAAAGTCAGAATTTTTTTAATAATTAAAGAAGTGTTGACAAAACAACACTAAATCAGTTGTGGGTGACCATTTTTGTAATATCTTTGGCTAATGTTTGACAAATCATGAAATTTTTATAATATAATATGATTTCCCTCTTCTTTATTAGAAGAAATTTGATATAACTAACACTTTAAGAGTTAGAAGGAAATTTTTATCGATGGATGCTTGATGATTAGGGGATTTAAAATCAACCCTCACATATAATTTTATTTTTTGGGGATAGGAAACATGATAGTACATGTGATATATATGCTTTTATAGATGAAAACATGTGGATTTTTAATTCAAAAGTAGAAGAAAATAATCATTTTTGGTATGTGAAATGTAAAATTTTATATGTTTTCTTATATTAGTGATATTATTAATTGATTATTAATAATATCTTATTCTTAATTTACAAGAATGAAGGATATCTCATTTGGGGATACAATCTAGAAATGTATACCATCATAGTTTATAAATGGGGTATGCTTTATTAGAAGAAAAAATGATAACAAAAATATTACAAAAAATGTAGAGCTGAGTCTTCCAGCTCTGGAAATATTTCCCCTCAACCCCTCCCTCTAGACCATATAAATGGAAGAGGGATCAGATGGAAAAAGAGGTGAAATATCCTACAGAGAAATTTAGGGTCTTATATGAGAGGATTGTATGTTTTTTATTTTATTTATTTAAGTCAGTTTAATTCATTATATATATTGAATCATTTAGTAATTTTTCAAATAATTCATATAGGATTCTCATGAGGAGAAGAGCACACCAGGGGTATCTAAATCTAATGGGAGGCATGATATTATATCTTATGCATTGGAAAATTCCAAAAACATGGGTCATGTATGAGGAAACCTAGAAAGTGTATCGATATGAAAACTCTTACCATATTCTCATACTTCTTCCATGTAGGGTATATAAAAAAGAATATTTGTAGGTTTATGTTTATAATATTAATGAAATTTTGGATGAAAATATTAGAGTAATAGTACAGTCTAGGTTTGCAAACATGAAACAAGAATTTCATTCTAAATACAACCCTCCAACTCCTCCAGCAGCTCCCACTCCCCCAGCTCTACCTAAAAACCCAATTATTTATCTTCCACCTCCACCTACAGACCCCATTAGTTTTCCTCCACCTCCTCCTACAAACCCCAATTTTCCTACTCTCACACCCACTACTCAATAGATTCATAGATATTTTGAGTTGTTTGTTGATGATCCTCACTATCATATAGTGGCATATATGATGATACATTATATAGGAGATACAGTTCTTCATCAAAATAGAGAGTTTTAGTAGCATATGGTCACTGAATAGGATAATTTAGATTTATCAGCTGGAGAATTTCTACCTACAAATGCAGTGATGATAGTTGTACAATGTATCATCTGATTCATAGTTTCTTAAAATAGATTAATGTGACCCATTACCATGTAGTTATGTGTATGTTATATCATATATTTTATTTTTATATTAAATTTTTATCAATATTTGAAGGATAATATATTTTTCTAATTATTTACAAAAATACATTAATGGTAAAGAAATATTTTATAGCCAACAACAAATATAAAGGGTTATATGTCACATTAAGATTCAATTATTCTTGATTGATTGTTAAGACATTCAAATTTTTTGGCGGGTCATTATATGCTTCCAATGGAAGCTCATGTTTGTGGAAGTTCAATAGATGTATGGAATATAAAATATTATGTCATGTATCATGTAACCATATATATGTTAGGAATCAATGTGGTGCATGTTTTTCCCATGTACGTCTAAACATAAATCTTTTTGTATGATAAATTTATTAACATTTTATAATTATCTATTCTTTATTAGGAATATTTGTAAAATATGTGAGATAGATGACCAGACATATGTATATTGGTTGATGAAGCTACTGTTGATTTCAACTGAAGGGCATGAATTTTTTGAGGAACAAAAAATAATTTACATTGCACAAAAATTTCAACAGAATATAATTATGCAGTGTTGGATTTTTCTTTTTGTTGAGAGGTATGAAACATATGTCTCACAAATTATTATTTTTCTTTTAATCTAATAACATATAACCTTATATTTTCAATAATATTAGTAACCATTGGATGTTAGGTGTATTTTTTCAACAGAGAAAACACTATATCAGATATTCTTTTCCCATTTCAATCTGTGATGAATTTTTAGGAATAAGTTTGAAAAGTATGTTTTAATTTAATAATTGATATTTATATTATAATGAATTTTAAATGTATTTCATTAATATTCTTTTCTAATAGGGGATGAGATTTATTTCAAAGATCCTCCAAGAAAAATACTTCCAAGATCATATATATAAATGTAAAGCTGATTATCCATTTATAATTACTACATTTTGGATTACATAAATTTGATATTTTGAATTTAACAACTCATTTATAAAGAATTTTCATGAACAACAAGGTGTCATTGAATGTGGATATTATATATTAAAATTTATGTATTAAATAATTAAAACATTAGTAGTTGGGAAGTTCAACTAGATTAAATCTCCTTACAAATTATTCATTAAAATATCATTTGTTTTATTCATTATACATATTAACTATTTTATTTTTTAATTTGTAGCTATTTGATGACCCTAAAACTAATAATGAATAAGAGGTAAAACACTTTCAAGTGGAATATTATTTTATAGGTTTGATTGGATTATAGTATTTATTTTGCGAATGTTGTAATTTTGAAGGTTTTAATTATAAAAGTTTTTTTGGATGTTAGTTTGGTTGGATTTAATTTTTTTAGTGAAAATTAAAAAAATTTAATTTTTTAAATATGAATGTATAATTTTCCAACGGATTTTTCATCATTTGTTTTTTTATGCTTTTTTTGCCTAGTTTGTGATTCAGTTTTAGTTGTTTTAGGTCTGGTTCTGCATTTGAGATAATGGGTTTCATGTATTACTTAAAAATATTAATTTTTTTCATATGTTTTTTATTAACTGACGTTAATAAATTAAAAATAGGTTTTTAACATCAATTATTTATAAACTACATGGTATATTGTTTTCTGCCTCAGTTATTTATTATATAACTTTAAAAAAATATTTTTTACATCCGTTATTTACAAACTGATGTGAAAAATGTGTCAGGATTGTGGTTTTCCATATCCTTTTTATATCCCGAGGTGGTATGATGTGTTTTACGTATGTTATTTATGTAACCGACAAGAAAAATAATCAATGAACTGTTTTTCCTATTGGAGATTAAATAACTGATGTTGAAAACCTCCATAAAAATATTTTTTAACTACAATTAATATTTGATATGTAAAAAACATTATTTTCTACATCGCCTGCCACAACACCTCCCTAAAATCGATGTGAAAACCCTAAAAATACCGATGTAAAAAATGTTTTTTAACTATTGAAAATTACATTGTTATATCAACTATGGTCTAATGGGTCATTATATAACATATCCTATATAAAAAATAAAAAAATAGTCATTTTTATACATGAATTATATTTTTAAAACCAATAAATAAATATGGTTAAAAAAATGATCCAGAATTATAGTTATAGAGATGGTTGGTCATACGTACGCAAGAGTAACATTCCAACTTTTTATTGATTGTTATAAAAATAAGGTAAGTAATGTAATATATTCACATAAAAATAATTATATAATAAATACCATATTATATAATCTTATATACTTATATATATAATTCTTTTGTAGTAAATGGAATCACATCATGTGAAATAGGTAGTAATCCACACAACTAGGAATGATGTTATCACATTATGTGTGAAAGGGTAATAAAGATAATGATATATATATATATATGTGTGTGTATATTATATTATATTTATAGAAAGGTAATTATGAAATGAATATCATATATAAGTTTTTGATGTATTTTATTTTTAAATATAACCATCCTTTATATGTTTTTTGCATAGTGTGAATGAATCACATCACTTCGAGGGGGCAGTAGTCCACACTTCCTCAAACGTTGTTATCATATTAACAGGAAATGATAAGTATTAATAGTATGTGTAATAAAAATATTAAAGGAGTCTAAAGAATTAATAAATATAATAAATATAATATACATCAAATATAAACATATTTTTCATCATAAATGGCCACCATGATAGATAGTAAAGGAAATATGAACAATCATCTTTTCATGAGGCAGTAGTTCATTGAATGTAGAAATAAAATGTTTATTACCCATTTGATAGATGTTTATGTAGGTTTAGGTTAAAAAATTTATTTAACAACATCCCATTATATTTAGGATACATTTTTTATATAATAATGTAATAATGATATTTTAGGTTTTGAATAATTGAATTGAAACAAGAGAGTAGAAGATAAGGCATTACCTCTTAATCATATAATTTTTTTGACTGTACCAAAATAATTCTTTGGAAATATTTATGAAAAAATGGATGATTCATGTTCAAGGGGATAGATTTTGAGAATCTACAAGATATGATAATGACATAAAGTAATTGGTTTTATATATTTGAGGAATAAAGAGTAGTGGTGGAGTTCTATAATAGAGAAAATGGACCCACTCGGTATTTTTGAAAAGATGTTAGGTGTACCCCTGTTTAATAAATAGTAATAAAAAACCAAAAAAAAAACACAATAATTTAAAGTTATGGGCCGAATTATTTCCATCTAATGGGTGTCAGGAAAGTCGCTAGGTCTTTTGAGCACTGAAGATAATGGTTTACTCGTTTATTAAGCTCAAATTTTCCTTAATAATTCAAATTAATTGTAATTATATTCACCAATATTTTTTCTCATAAACAATATGGGTCTTATTATACATTATAAATTATAATTACAAAAAAATAATCCATTTTTTAAAATTCCAGTCATAGAAGTGGGAGAAATTGATTTCAATTTAATCTAGCAGGTGAGACGACAATATTAGTTTTGAAATTAATAACATATGGACGTTTTCTATATTTTTATAAACCATTCACATTTTAATTGATGAAAATGACATAAATCATAATATTTGATAAATATATTTCTTAATTAAACATTAAAACTAGTTAAAAATATAATTTATCCTTAATAATAATTTTGGTTAAAACACTATTTTGAACTAAATTTCAGTATTTTTAACTATTGAATAAAAAATTAAATGATCTAGAAAAATATAAAAAATTCACCCTAACCCAATATATACATTTCAAATTCATATAATTAGTTTATCCTGACATATATAATCAAATAAAGTGATAATATACTGATTTAAAATGGGTTAGCCATTAAAAGTGAGTAAATTTTCCAATATTAAAATATATTGTATTATATGTAAAATTGGGATTTTTCTTATCTTATTCTTGAAAAACCTAATGAATGAATTTCAAAAATATTGTATTGAGTATTTAACATATATATTTAATTAAAATAATTAACTAATTTTAATTAATTATGTTTTTTAAGATATAACTCCATTGAAATAATAATACTTCTTTTAATATCCAAGTGGTTCTAATTTTGGTTTCTCATTATTTGGTAACAAATGAATTCATGTTATATTTATATAAACAATATTTTTTCATAAGTTATTAAATAATATTCATGACCTCTAACATAACATCTAGTTTATATCACATTAAATTAAATAATAATATTTTAATAATGTGTTGTCAATTGGTGAAACATAGTCTTGGATGTATTCCAAGCTATCATGGAAGGTCTCCCTTCCATGAAACACTAGATAAATCATTTTTGCATGCATTAAATTAAAAATAATATATTATAATGATTTAATATTATAATGTATCCGGTTAATGTAACATCCTTGAAATGTATTCTTTTAATAATTGTTTATTGTATAATTTATATGATTATTAAAACAAAATGAAATGTAATTTAATAGAAACATAAATGTTTTATTTCATAATAATTTGTTTTGTTTATAAATATAAATAAAATATTACTTGTTAATATATATTTATCAATTTAAAGTTAAAAAATATTATCATGGTACATGAAATAAATTAAATAATTATAGTAGTGTGTATATATATATGTTGATATAAGAAATATATATGTTTCAGATTACATAATAATATAACGATGAATAACTATATGAAATATTTTAGTGAAACATGAAATATTATTTTGAAATGAAAAAAATTTCGAAAAAATAAAATAAAATATAATAATACATGAAATATTAAGATACACAAAAAAAAATTGTAAACATATAATTATTGTTGGAAATAAACAAATTATGAAAAACTGAACATGTATAATATTAATAAGAATAATAATAATGATAATAATATATTTTAATTGTATAAAATTATAAAATCATTGCACTTTTTTCAGTTATAATTAGAAACTAAATCATTAATTTAACAAAATAAAATTAGGATCTAATGAATGATAATATATAATTAAATATACAAAAATGTACATATATATAATATATATACACACACTCATATTTCAACAGGTCTGTATATATATTTTTAATTATGAAATCAAGTCTTCAAAAAAATTAAATGAAAAATAAAAATAAAATAAAACAAAAATAATAAAAGGTCAAAAAATGGGAATGTTGTCTTCCTTCCCTGAGAGGATTCTCGACACTAACTGAGTTCCAAACTAACACCATGGACCATTCCCCATCAGTCCCTATAACTACAGACGAACACCATATCTTACCATTGCCACTATATTCCCCCTTTTCTCAAAATAATACAACTAAAATTTCCAATTTCGATGATACATTTCCCAAAAATTCACCAATGAAGACCCCATATAACATGATCATCGTCTGATCTTGAATAAACCATTTGTTTATAGTCTGAGCCTTCTATATCAAGTTACACTGGTCCAGTTAATCGGTCTCCATCATCCTTCCCTAGTAGAGGATTATTCGATCCAAATCACATCCCCATTATTCATATATCTCTTTTTCAAGGTATACTTTATCCGAAAAACAACTCTCAGCCTCTTCTCAAACACCCTTCCAATCACAAAAACAACAGTATTTATGAATTTTTTTATATAAAGTAATTTTTTTCAAAGATTCATTTTGATGCTACTAGTTTTTTTCATGTATATATATATATATATGTGTTTGATTTATATGGTATAAACCACATCCCTTGTTAGAAAAATCGATCTGTAATCCTAATAAAAGATTCCATTTTTCATGATCATCCATTATTCAACTAGTTCAAATTCTATCAGGAAAGGTACATGCTCATTGCCGTATTATGGATCAAACACCCATTTTAAAAGCCCTCCCTCCATTATCCATTACAATAAATGGAACACAATAATTTTATATTTATTGATATATACAATATTTTTATATATTGAGCATAATAAAATATATATGATGTTTTAAATTCATGATTTTACATGTATCAAATTTAAGTTAAAATTTACTCAATAAAAATATAAAAGTGTGTTTTTATGGGTGTATTATGTTTTTATTTCAATCATTTCATACTACATATACATGAGTATATATATATATATGCCTATATATATTATTTAATATTTGATGATTTCAAACATATAATTATATTATATACAAATAATGATTTGAATGTATGATTGTTAAGGTTTCAGAATTTAGACCTATGATTCATATATATATGCATCAATGTTATTAAATTGTTCTAAAAAATATATATAAGTACTTATTATAATATACCTCATATGATATAATTATTTTTCATCTATATGTTTATGAAATTTCACTTTGCACAAGATGAATATGTTTCTAAATCATCCAAGTTTATATTGATATATTTGTGTGTGTGTGTTATATTCTAAAATTCATGTTTTTTATTCATTACATCTACTTCAAAAAACTATTAAGGAATTAATTAATTTAAATTATTTTAAATGGTTTCCTTTATTATATATTTATGTATATATACATATATATACTCCTTTCAATAATTGCATGATACTAAAAGAATTTTTAATTCATTTAGAAAAATATAGTCATTTAACTTAATACTTTTAATGTTAACATATTAAGAATTGTTTATTTTGAAAATATTACTATTAAACTGTATATATGTGTTATACAATTTTTCTATTATTGATATAAGTTTAGTGTATATTTACATTTACTTATAATTAGTCGTGAATGAAAAATTACACACATGTGTATTTTAAAAGGTGATTAATTTTTCAAAATAGTAATATTATAATTACTAATACATAAACCATTACCTGGTGTTATTATAATTTTAAATGTGATACATAATTGTTTATTATTTATTATTATTGATGTATATTTTATTCTATGTGAAAAAAACATCACAAAGTATATTTTTGTCACATGAATGGTTTGGTCATGCAAGTCATTTTTGAATGCATTAAACTAATTAAAAAAAAAGATTTTATTATTTCCATTTAATAATTTGATTTTAAAATAATTTATAACATTTTAATTTAAAATTAATCATATGGGATATTTTAAATACCTAAATTTTGATTATTTTTATCAAGAGACTATAAAAATGAGAAGTGACCTTTGATTTGGTAATAAGAAATCAAAGAGGTGATTTTCTAATAATGTAAATAATAATACATTTTTAAATGTGCATGTGTATTTAAATAATTGATGTATTTTTAAATCAAAACGACCCATTGAAAATGTATATATGTACGGAATGATATAGAAGTTTTTATAAAAAATGGCATTTTGAAATTGTAAACAAGAAGGGGATGATGAGATAACTGATTACTATATATGTGAGTGGGACCAAGACAACCTTCAATGATTATGTTTCACTATTTTTTTCAAATGTTTATTTAGTATTTTCTAAAAAACCACTGGATTATTTTATATTGTTTCCAAAGGGGAAGTATTTTCAAAAGATATATAACATTTTCAAAAGGTAACTAATTTTATAGAATTTACATAATTTCTAAAAGTCTATGTATTTTCAATGATTATATATATATATTTATATTAAAATGAATAATATTATTAGAGGAATTATCAAAATCATGTTTAAGAATTATTTTCAAATGAATTTCTAAAAAGATACTATATTTTGGTAACTATTTTAAAAATTATGTTATCAAAATTATAAGTATTTTCAAAAGGATTTCTAAAGTGATTTCAAAATATATGTATTTATAAAAATATTTATCAAAGGTATTTGAAAAAAAATTACGTGTTTTTATGAAAGGAATTTTCAAAAGATAAATATAAAAGTAATTATCAAAGGTATTTTTAAAATCATCTTTCAAAATTATTTTTGAAAATATAGAGGTATTTTGAATATAGTTTTTTCAGTGTATTTTCAAAAACCACTTACAAGATAAATTTTCACACCCTATATTTTTGAAATATTTTTCCAGTTGATAGAGAGATTTTATTGAGTTTATCTCAATAAAGATCTAGAAATAGAAAAGTTTTATTGATTCCTTTAGAAACAATTGTAACATAGATAATACGTAAATGTGGGAATTTTCTTCTAAATCGTAAATTGAAATATATCCATAGTTCAAAATGATTATATATTTTTGTGTTATTATATATATTTATAAACAAAAATTTTATGTTCCACAGTTCATTGAATCTACAATTTCTATAAAAGGAATGGTTTAGATCACTTTGGATATTAGGACGTTTGGTTAAAATAAGTTTTGTTGTTTTGTATACACTTTTAGTGAAACCTCTATTTTATAAGCATTTATATTGATTAAAAATATAAGGGATATAAACCAAAATTTTAACTCCTTGGAAGTTGAGTATCCTTTAATAATATACAATTCAAGTAATTATAGTTTTATAAATTTTGAAATCGGAATTACAGGACTTTTCCCCAATTATATCAAATGAATTTCATGGATGAAATTCTCCATAAGGGGGGGTAAAATGTAACATCCCATAAATTTTAGCTTTGAAAAATTGTATATTTAGTGATTTTTTTACAATTTAATAAATTTAATTTAACATGAAATTATATTTTTTCATTAATAAATCTTTTTTGTGTTTATAAATTTAGATAAAATATTAATGGTGAATTTGAATTTATTGAATTAAAGTGAAAAAATATTACAATAGTACATAAAATAAAATAAATAATTATTGTAGTATGTATATATATATATATTGATTTAATAATTTTATATATTTATGATAACATAATAATAGAACGATGAAAAAATATATAAAATATGATAGCAATACATGAAATATTATTTTGAAATAAAAATAATTTTGAAAATCTAAAATGGTTGACAATAAGACATGAAATATTAATTTACACCCATAAAAATTGTTAACAAATTGATTATATTTTGAAATACACACTGTATAACTAAATGAAGATGGAAAATATTAATAACAATAATAAAAATTATAATAATATTGATTAATTGTATAAAATTATAAAACCATAGAAATTTATTCAATTATAATTAATATGTAAATTATTAATTTAACAAAATACTATTAGGTTCTAATGATTGTTAAATATATAATGAAATATCCAAAATGAAAATATACTAGGAATATATATATAAAAATTGGAAATCTGGATTCAACAAAAAATTGAAACATAAACAATAGAAGAAGAATAAAATAAAAATAAAAAACAGGACAAATAATTGGCATGCCGCCTTCCTCCCCCGCACAACTACTAAAAATTGAGCGAGTTCCCCACCGATAGAATCGATCATGCCCCACCAGTGCCTACAATCGTAGACAACCACCCTAGCATACCATCTCTTCCACGTTCTCCCTTCTCTCTGATTAAAACCACTGAAATTTCTACTGCCAACTATGTGTTTCGCAAACCCGCACCAGCAAAGCCCTCCACTAAAATGAAAACCTTCCAATATTAATAAATAATTTATTTTATAGTCGATGAGTTCCCACACAAGTTATTCTCATCGATCCAAGTGGTCTATATCATTCCTTTCTATAGGTAGAAAGAGCATGCCAAATCACTCTCCCACTGTTCGTCAACATCTTCCACAATTTACGGTGTATCCAAGACACTAAACCCAGTATCTTCTCAAACCCCTTCCAATCATGGTGTCAATACTAGATATGCATATTTTAGATAAATTTTTTTCCAAGCATCCTTTGTAATTTTTTGGAATTGTTCCCTGTATATATATATTTTTGACATAATAGGTCCCAACCCCACCCCTCATTAAAATAAGCCAATCTAAATCCTTTTCATGCATTATGTTTTTATTCCTCCTACATTATTCCACTGGTTTAAATTCTATTAGGCAAGGAAGAAACCCAATTCATTCTTTTTGGATCAAAAACCTATTGGAATAAGTCCTCATTCGACTCACCATTATTGTACATGGAACAATTTTATTTGATATATATAGATATATACAATATTTTCCGAATTCGAGCATATAAAAATATATATGGTGTCTTCTATTCATGATTATACATGTATCAAATTTACGATACCATTTATTCTCTTAAATTCGGAGTTTGTTTTGTAAGTGCGTGTTATTTTTCATTTTAAATTTTGAATATTTAAAGTACATGAGTATATATAAATAGGTATATATATATATTATTTATTATTTCACATTTTCAAAAATATTTGTATATTATATTCATATATGGCTTTCAATTTCTTCATGTTCATTTTTTATAATTTATATCATTGATATATATATATATACATGCATCCCATTGTAATTTTATCTACCAAATATATGTTTACAGTTATTAGAATATATCTCATATGGTAGAATTATTTATTATGTGTATGTTTATGAAATTTAGGTGTGCACAAGATACATATTTTTCCAAATCATCCATGTTTATATTAATATATATATATACAATTTTAAAATACATGTTCTTATAAGGGTCCCATCTTCATCAAATACCTAATTAGTAATGAATGTTATTTAAATTTATGTAATGGGTTTCTTTCATTATATATATATATATTTATCTGTATATGTATATATATTCATATATATATATATTCATATATATATATATATATTCATTTCCATCATTTCATGATACAAATTGAATACATTATTCATTTCATAACATATAATCATCCAACATAATATTTTTAAAATAAAGCAATGAAGAACTTTTTAAAAGTATAATATCACATTTAGACATCTTATATGTGTTAGATTGTATTTCATTTAATTTTATATGTTATGAGTATATTTACACATACTTATAATTATTCATGAATGTAAAATTATATACATGTGTATATTAATTCAGGGTTTATTTATCAAAAATAGTAATTTTAATGATACTCATACATAATACATAAATGTGTTTTCTTATAATTTAACGTCCAATTTATAATTTTTTATTGTTTATGATTATTGATGTATATATCATTTTATGTGAATAAAAATTCACTATGGATATTATTTCATGTGAATATATTATTCATGCATGTCATGTTTTATGCATAAAACCAATTATGAAAATTCATTTTAAATATTTTCATACATGCATGATATTTTAAAGATAATGTTTAACATTTTAAAGAAAAATAATATTATAGGATATTTTAAAATAATAAATGATGATTATTTTTATTAATATTCTATTGAAAACAAGTAAGACATGATATTTGGTAATACCAAATCTAACAAGTGATTTACTATTAAATTTAATATTTATTCATTTGTAGATGTGCATGTTAATTTAATGAATTTTTATTTTATTAAATCAAAAACCATAGTGGGAAATGTAGACATGTAATCACAGACAAAATAATTTATAAAAAAATTACACGCATCGCAAATTTATCCAAGAAGGGGATGAGGAGTAATATATTTCCTAAAGAAGTTGGTCGGGCCAAGACAACATTCAATGTTTATGTGGCCCTGTTGTTTTTTTTTCAGAGGCTTCTTTAGTATTTTCTGAAAAACTACTAGATTATTTTAAAGGGTTTTCAAGGAATTATTATAATTAAATGCAATATTAAATTTCCAAAAGTGTAACTATTTTCATAGGATTTAAATCATTTAAAAATGTGTAAGTACTTCCATAGATTATATTTATATATTTTCAAAGGTAAAGTATTTTCAAATACATTTTCAATGTCATGTTTTAAATGGATTTTAAAAAGAGTTTACAAACTGAGATTATATTTTGAAAATTGTTTTCAAAATAATATTTTTAAAATTATAAGTATTTTCATAATGATTTATATTTTTTTAAAAGAATTTTGTTTTTATAAAAAAATTTATCAATGTTATTTGAAAAAAATATATTTCTAAAAATAATTATCAAAGATTTATTAAAAAGATATTATGAAATATATTTATCAAATGTATTTACATAATAGACATTTAAAAGTATTTTTCAAAATGTATAAATATTTTCAAAAAGGTTTTTCACTAGATTTTCAAAAACCTCTTACTGCAAAATTTTACTCAACCTATATTTTTATAAAACATTTTAATTTTCATAAGAAACTTTCATGGAGGTTAGGTCAATTTGGAGTTATTTATAGTAATTATTCTTCATATTATTTATTTACTATTCTATATTTTATAATATTTAAATGTTGTCCTTTTCCGAAAAATATTAAACAAGAAAACATACTCAGTTGTAAATGTATTAATAATTTTTAGTTTCTTTTTTTAAAAATTATATATAGCTGTTTTATGTATCAGATGTACAAGTGTGGGTTTAGGGATCTACAAATAATATATTGCGTTTTTACACTTGGTGTCACATGTCATTCGTAATATCAAATAATAGGGTCTAACTCTATCATTTCAGTTGGATACAGTTATATTGAATTTTATGAAATCATAAAGTACATACTACAACCTTCAGTTCCGATGACCCATATTTCTGGAAACCAATTATCCTATAAGTGCCTTCCCAGAAATTATCCATTAGTTTCATTCTTACATGGATGAAAAATGAAGGGATATAGAATAGTATATACATTCTCATTCATTATACTTATTATGGTTTCTTTATTCTATATAATAGAGTAGAACTTCCTCATACTGGTTTTCATAGTATAAAGTTACAACACTACCTACAACATCATGAGATATAGCGGGTATCTCATACAGATCCAATTAAGTATATCATGAATAATATGTTGTTAATATATATACTTGTGTGGTGGGTAGTGATCTTTTATAATTTCACATCGGATTCATTTCATAGGAAGTTTTCAAGGGTAAGACATTGGAAAAAATCATGGTCGACCATCTATCCCCAACAGATATATCCCTATTTATTGATTTTTGATGTGAAGTTTTCCACTTCGCAGATCCATCCATGCCATAAAAGAAATATCATTTTGACGGCCCATACTAGAGTCCAACCAGTAGAAGTATAAACAATGTGAATCATAATATAGTAAGCATGGGGATTGCCTTCAAGACCCCAACATAGGCTATTCTGACTTATTCATTCCTGCTGTTAGAAGATTGAACCATAAATGAAACAGAGTATCAGGATATCATTATTTTCCTCGAGATGGATTTCGAGATTGATATTCCCTATTATCACATAATGGGAGACTTTAAGTTAGTCATCCTGTAGATCAACGATGATTATATCATCGTCATTCCAGATTATGTTTCCTTGTTAAAGCATACTCAACAGTTGATGGAACAATTCCATTACCAGCCAGAAGGGAATCTTCTTCCCTAGTCATTGAATGGTTTATACAATTCCATTTCCATTCTAGATTCCTCTCCTGTAGATCCAAACATGGATGACCTATTCATTCATGTGGATTATTAGTAGGTCATGAGTCCCATCATTCCATACGATGATAATTGTGAACATGATAACAATTTGATTGAAAAAATAACCACATCATGCACCTCAAATCCACCCACATCATAAGTATCATATGATTAGAGAAATAAATTCATTTATTATCCCCAATATGTAATTATTCCATCAGATCAAGCCAAACATGAGTGAATCTGTTAGTGCGAAGTGAATTTCACCATCTATAATGATTTAAACCTCATGATAAAACTCTACAAACATGGGTTTGATGGTATTATCCTCTAGTATATTCAAGGATACAAGAATCCCCAAGTTAATAAAAAAGTTCTTACCTATTCCCATGGTGCATATTAGGCAGGATTGAAGGCCTTTTATTATATTATATGGCTGGTCTACATCTCTATCACTATTATCAATGATTGTATCAATTTCTCCAAGAGGATCCATGCATTTCATATCCATTCCACAATTTTTCATCGACCCCCATAGCCCCATCATACCACTAATTATTCATAGCCATTTTAATTTTGGCAGATCGATGTTAGTGGATAAGACCCACCAAAAACATCTTTCCAGTGTACGTTCATTCTGATCATAACATATTTCATTCCCATGTTGGAAGAAATGATTCCACTCAACGAATTAAAGGCCTAGTGTATTATGGAATTTTTTACCCAATATCAACCATTGATTTGTATTCCCTCATGCTATTATCACTAACAATGTTACCAATATTTGATAAACATATTTGAAGACGTTTTCCTCCAAGTATAACATCTAGCCTAACTATACTTCCCTCTACCTTGCGTTGGAAAATGGATAGATTGTGGTATTTAATAAATCCCTATCCAAAATTCAACAGAAAATGGTGGGACTGAATAATAATAGTTAGACCAACAAGCTCCCCAACTTCCTCTAGGATTAACTGATTACAACTCACAATTCCACCCAAGTTACTCCATATTCTCTTATATACAAAATAGGGGAATCCATGTCCATTTAGATTCAGTTTTCATCACTACAAACTTATATCTATGATGAATAGGCAATAGAAAATACAACTATTGTGCACTTTTCTAAATTGAAATACCTCAATTATAAAAGGTTTCAATCATTGAACAATTTATAATGGCACCATAAAAAATAGCTACAGAATTCAACATGAAGGTTGGTCTCTACTTTTTCCTCCATGGTGAATCATTTTTGGATCTCTAAAATATTATTATACCTAGAAATAATACACCCATGTAGGAACCAAAATGGGAGGGACCATAAATCATTCAAAATTTCAATATAAATGGTTTGTACTCCATGTTCACCATGGATGGAGAGAAAATCACTCCTCCAACCATTTCTATGTCACCCAAGAAGTACACTTCATTATTAATTTCACATCAATATAACACGACCTCAATATGGGAACATTTTAAAAGTTTTATACCCTTAAATTAGAAGTCCAAGTCCATGAATAATGACATTAAACTGAGTACAAGTCTTCTTTATGGGCGTATAGCATGGTACGGGTGTCCTCAACAACTATTCATGTCAGGTTATTGTTCTCTTATCCATAACATTACTCTAGAAATACCACTTCACCGATATCATATTTACATGATGATAAATTGAAAAATTATTATTATCCTTGATGCATAATGATAAACTAAATAGCATCTACAACCTAGTTTCATGAAATTAAATTGTGTAACAGTTTTTATCCTACATGCTCGACGAAAATTTGAATAAGACTACAATTTTCTCACATAAGAGGATATGGCCTTGGAAAATGGTCATATATCATCTTATGTTCAAGAATAATGTATATCATGATTCATATCTTCATAATATTTTTAGCAACACATGGATTTTCAATCCTTGTCCCTCCACTAAAAAACATAACAACTAAAAAAGGTAAAATAAAATATACCTCATCCATGCATACAGTTCTTACCTACATAGGGAGATCGGCATATAAGATAATGTTTGGCTCAATTCCTATATTCATGGGTTACATATAAACACTTAGAAATTTCTCCTTTTTTCCCAACTAACAGTTCGTTATTTTTACCACATTCCCCATTTATGGCATGTGAGCCTCCATGGGTTGTTCACATCAAATATTCCTTCCAGCCATGCCATAAATATGTCCACTAGGCCATTCTAAAAAGAATCATCAGGAAAATTTATAGCATCATCTGGGCATATAGACCTTTATTCATGTTGGATTTATTAATCTATCATTCCACATATACCCATTTCAGGGATTTTTCTAGCCTAGGTTCACAATAAATTCCTTTGAACAAGGATTCTATTTTCTAAGAATCATGACTATAAAATATTTACAGTTCTTCTCAAATATGTGTTTATTAGTGTTGGTCCTCCATTATTCATAATCATTAAACATTTTCCATAACACCACAAAACGAATACCCATTTGAGATACCATTTCTCATGGTCCAAACTCTATGACATTAAACTAATAGAGAAAATCCTATACATATGATGTTAAATTGAAACTATGACATAAATATTTTTAGTATATCTCATGTTAATTATGAAATGCCTCATATCCCTCACCCATGAGGATTTTCCCACTAGTGTTGGTCTCTTACCACGTTGCATTCAAGTACAATGTGTGGATTGATTCTTACTTTATATATATATATAGTGAAACTCAAATCATTAATCAATTGTCTTTAAATGATATTTCCTTATTTCAAACTATTTTATCATCTTCATAACCACATGACATTAAACATTAATGAATTTATAGAACTATATATGGATTGATTCCCAACCTTATTGGATATCCAGTGATGCTTAGATATTATGCCTATGAGTCTAACCTAAAATGTATCAACCTTCTATCCCCTTGGCATCAGTTATAGTCTAATAACTGTGAAACTAATCTGTATATAGTTAATCTTAAGATATTTATGTGGAATGTGGGATCTATTGGCCCTAATTTATTCCATTTTTATCTCATTCATTCCACATATATACCGTAGGAATTAACATTTATCTTCTATCCCAAGAGTAACAACATTATACAATTTTCAAGCATGATTTTATTATTATGACAATAATCTATGAGATTATGGTATATTAAATATGACCATAAAATATTCCAAAAATCTATGATGGAATCTCAATCTATGATAAACATGTTCCACACATCGATTCATTCCTAGTTTGGATTCTCATCACCTTTTAAATCCAAATGGACCCTCTAATAGTTATGGTCGCACATCATTTTTCAACCACCTCCCATCTTAGGGAAAATACCTAATGGTTATTTGGTAAAAAATAGTGATTTATGTGTTTTGAAAAAGGTCAACGACTGACCCTACATTTTCTCTCTCTATTATTGACTGACAGGGTGGCATTTCCACTATTTAAAAAATACCCAAAATCAAACCCTACCCACTATTCTCCCTTTCATCCAGACCAAATTTATCGACATACCTCTTTTCCACCATTCTCTATAGTGGTTTATTACCACCCTTTTTATCTCCTCTAATGTGAACTTACACTTGCTCAATTGGACCCTTGTAATATTCCTTGTTTCCCACACAGATCATGCCTCATGTGGGTAAGGAATTTTGCTGGGGTTGGTAACAATGTTGTCAAGTGACACAATGTATTATCTGTCCAATCTGTTTGAAATTAATCTAAGAGACTCACATAGAGAATGTGAGGTTGTTCCAGACCTCCTATGTACACAATCAGGTCAGTTTGGTCACACAGTCACAACAAATATTCCTATTTTTGGAATCATTATTCCCATTATTCCGAGACTCTAAATACATAAAGTCAATGAATATGTTTATTAGTGACATTTAACATAAAATTACATCTTTTAGGAACCCTCGAACATCATTTCTTTGACATCCGTCTATTTCCTAGTACTTGTGTGGTCTGTAAGCCATCTTTTCCTCACTCATGTCACGTTTATTTCTTCTAGGTCACACAAATATACTTTAAATGAACATTTATACAGTCCATGAAACAAAATAATAAACTTTGTTCTTATTGTCTATGTAGTATTATCTAAAACTATGGGATTTTTCCATGTCACATGACATTAAACTACAGGATGCATCCAGATCACATGATGTTCACTATACAATGCCTCCTCCCCACCGTATTATGTAAAAATAAATGTCCATTATCCTCATTATGATTATATACAATTATAATATTTCTTAGACCCTATCATGAGATGTCCATTTCAAATGTCAGTCATCTACCACTTTGTTCTCATTTTTTTTGTCCCTCAGCATATGATATTGCACTTCCCTGGAAGTTAGGTTTGATCTCTTCTCAAAACAATAAACAAATATAGCTATTTTCTATTTTATGGTGGTGTAATTCTAAGAGTGATTGAATCAATTCGAACATTCCATCACCCTACGCACATGCTTTGTGTTCCCCTCATTTAGATACACATCCTCTAAAATTATTAATGGAACCCCACTAATGGTTTAGCCTTATAAAAAATTGGATCACCTACCAACATGTTCTAACATTCCAGAAGACATTAGATGACATTCTGAGATAGATTTTGAGTTTTTCACGTGGGTAATGGCAGCCCGTCAATTTTTCACAATTATAGTCTAGTGGCATAGATGTGATTTTTTCAAAAATGGTCATCATTTTTCAAGTTTCACCATAAAAATATGTTTTTTTTCTAGATATTGGGTATTGTGATTCTCACGCCCCATTACCTTTTTCGAGTATATTCTAGTATCCCTAGTGTTATCACATTTTTCACTAGAGAACATTGGGAAAATTATATTTGATACTCTGAGATCCCTAGTATCCAGCCACAACCTCTATCATCATAGACACACCGAATGGTTATTTAATATTAGAATACCCATAGTGTTTAATAATTATTATAAATTCTCATATAAAGTGAAAAATTATGTGATCTCCCCTTATTTATCACAATGAAAATGTCCCACATGAGATTAGGTATTGATCACTATTTGTCTCAAAATATTATTTACTTGTAGTAATTAAACCATGAAAATAAATGATTTCATCCACAATGATTTTTTTAGTTAAATAAAGTGAGTTGAGGCATGGAATGGTTTATCCACATACTCGAGCCTCTCATGTGTTCTGGAAGAATTTACCAAATAGCACTAATCCGGTGATTGAGCACATTTTCTCTTATAACCTCTAGCCTGTAGTGTACATGATATTCTACCTCCTCACAAGATGTGCTTATTCATCATTAACCACTATATGAGTCTCCTAATCACTTGTTTTTGCATGTCCCCACTAAACTTATAGATCATTAATTTCAATGACCACATGAATCGTATTTTTCTCAGACACATCCAGATGATACCTCTAATTACAAGTGACTCCTATTTGATTATTGAGGAAGGCATCTTTCCAAGAAGCTGTTGGATCTACTGGTTGAACTCTCCAAGATTGAGCATACTATCGGGCTTCTCTAGAAACTAGAAAACTTCTTGATGAATGATCTCTACCTATAACTTTTCAGAGAGGTAGTCCAAACTACTGCAATAAGGTATTGATAATTCTCCCCTATGATGCATAGATTGTGCGTCCAATGGTGAAGGGATCCCATCTGGATCACTACCGGAGACTTCAGTATCTGATTGATGAAGCATTGAATGCACCACCATTACATATTCCTGATGATGTGATTCACTTCATTCCATGATGTGTTTTGTCTATACAGAGGGGAGTCAACCTTTTTATTGGGCATTTCCCTCATAACCCAACCTCTTGTTCCCCATTCTACTTAGATTGTGAGGGGGAATTATTTGGTGTTTAATTCCACTTAATGTCGCAACATGCTTTCTTTGGGTTAAATAATCACACCATCTAACTCAATGGAACATCTCGACAATATGATGTAAGTTGAAATAAAGTTTCAAAATGTGCGCAGAAGAATGAAATATTTTTGAAAAGACTTCTTGCACCAAATTCATCCTAAAATGAAAAATATATACCCATGACATGAAAAATTTCCCAGATATGTGTGTGCAAGTTGTTCCTTCAACATGCATGAACAGAAGTCATGAGAAAGACTATTATGAACAAAATGGGACATCAAATGTCTCTTTTTGGATTATATATTTGTGTCTTAAAGAGTATCTACATATATGATCTATTACATTCCCATGATCTTATTGCTCCATCATCGAATGATCCATCTATAAATTGAGTTCCCCCCTCCACCCTCAATGGTCTGGTTGAGCCTTCTAAAGTATATGTATCGCTCCGTTGTGAGTAAGATCGGTCAAGTATAACAACCCATAAGAATGAAAACCTCAATGTTTTATATAGTGAGTGACGTGTTCCAAATACTTCCTCCATTGTGTGGTCCTATAGTGGTTTGAACCTCATCTAACCACTTTCAGACTATGTACGTGGTGCATATGAACCTTGTGTGTAGGCCCTGGTGTTGCGCAAAAGGTTCCAATATTGAATCTGACATCACATTAATGAGATATAACATGTTAATTTTGGAAAAAACATGTTTGAACCTCTATTGCATGAAAAAATATTCTCTTGAATGATCCTATTCCATGTAGACATCTATGTTTTCATGAAATGGTTTATTTCTTCCATATGAGATTTCCCACATGCCCCTGTGCAAGTGTTTCTCAACCATTTTATTTTCACAATTGGTACGCTAATCCCAATTGTTTTTTAGTATAGGGATACTAATTTTGAACTCGTTATTGAACCCTCATCAACACTGTTCCAACTTGGAATTCATGGATGAATTCCCCTCATAAGCATTGATGAACTACTGTTATGCATGCCCATGGGGTAAGGAGTGAGTACCCCACATACGTGCTGCTTGGTTTGAAACCTCCAACCACTATCTTCCTCAGCACATGGATTTCAATTTTTAACATACACTATGAAAAAGGTAAAGGAGGTCACTTGTATGAGTGACACAAAATGAGAAACACCTCACACAAAATGTTATCCTCACCATAGAATTTGACACCCTCCTTGGGGATTCCTTTTGGTGTAATCTCCAAGACATTATTGTAGGAGGTATCACTCGTACTCCTATTTTCCTTCTCCATATATAAGGATCAGATTGTTGATGGGAAATCTCAAAAACCCATCACTCTACCTTTTGGATTTTTTCCCTTGTCCACAAATATCATTTATGCATAAGCCCCATATAATTTCTTATTGGAACATAACATAGGAAATGACTGTCAGGTCAACCACTTTGTTTTTTCTATCACACCGATCATGGACCAAATGGTATTAAGAGTTAGTAATAACCACGAAACCCATCCATCTTCAATTTTTCACTTCTACGCATAATCCTAAACCATGTGGGAATCATTCTCAGAGTGTTCCCCATGCATATTATCTATTTTGGTGGGCCCCCTCCTTAGGTTTATTCCCCAACAAACCTTTATGAACAACATGGAATTTCATTTCCTATCAAATGGGATACATTGAGAAACCATTTGAGTCCAAAACCAATAATATATCCAATCGAAACACTGCATACACTCCATCCACCACATCCAATTTTCTAATGTCCATCCTGGTCTTATGTATGCCACTTCATCTTGGTAGGATCATTCCACCCATTAAAGATATTCCTACACATGAGCCCCATCAACATCGTCACTACATCAAGAAGCACCTTGATCACTCACATATATAATCCCCAAAAATTGAACATAATACAAAAAGGATAAATCTTATTATTAAGGGAAGATATGTTGTGTAATCCTCATAATATTAATCAAACAAAATGGGTTTTGACCCTAATATATTAAATATGATATAAAGGATGCCTCATTGTTGGTCAATTTCATCCAATGGTAAAAAGATTCCCCTTATAGGGGATTAACTCCCCCATCCACCACTTATGATGTTTAGATCAATCCTCACAATGTGACATATTACAATTATGGGAGACATGTTCTATATCCCCCATCATAGGATATTTTGATAAATCCATTTGTAATAATTCCAGGTGTTACCTCCATGTGATGCACCTTGTTGATCTATCTCCACAGTGCATTATGATCAATACGCATCATCTCCACATGATTTTAAACTCATGACCTATCACACATCTACATCATGTTAAACATGCGATTCTTGAGGAAAACCTAGGATGTTATGACTTGAGTATCATGTACAGTGTGATCGATATGGGATGCCTTTGGTTTCATTCTTAAGATGCCTCCATGAGATGTCCTACTATGAGGGAGAATATAGGTGACCAATATACATGCATACAGACATGGCAGTGATGCCCAACTTAACCACTTCCCTTAATAATGATTGTTTTTGTATCAATACCACATGAAATTTCCAAACATGAGAATCATAATTAATATTCTTTTACATAGAGATAACATTAGGAATGTTTTCCATGAACATGCATTACTCTATGAGGAAGACTCGAACTAGGTAACGAATTATGATGAGGAATCCATGGAAGGAAGACCTTATATCCCATAATCCCATTTCAATCAAGGGTAATACATCACTGTTTAATGAGATTAAAGAGAACATCCTTTTTAAAGTGGGAATGTGAGGAACAATTGTGATAACCAAAATCATCATATAATGAAGAGGTGGTGTTCATTCCCTGAAGAAAGCATCATAAATAGATTCTATAAATATAAATTAAAGGGAGGATGAATCCTCACATAATTCTGTCATGATACTTTTCTACATCACAATTTATCATTGTATTGGAAATCCCCACCCTTAAACAAATGTCTTAAATCATCTCCTTGGAAGGTATACTAGCTCCCTAAATACTCATGCCTTAGATAAACCTATTTTGTTCATCTAATATAATATTTGGGAAATGTTACAAAATAATTCTATTTTGATTGGTACAAAGTAATGTCTTTTTATTTTTTTCACATGATAATGAGACAAAACATACCAAAGAAATTTGGTTAGGTCACCTTAAAATTAAGGGAATGGATAGTGGATGCGGGGATTCTAGGAAGGGACCACCTTTGAAAAAAACATAGATCACACTAATTATTTCCATATTATTTACATCCTAATATATATAGTAGAAAGAACCAAACAATCCATATATTCCTGCATTAATATCAATATTGATTTTACAGAAAGCTCCATTATTTTTATCCTCATATAGGTTTCCTTCTAGGATATTGATCATATTCGCATCAATATTTTTCTGGATGATATAAAAATATTAGTCATCCACATCCTCAATTTGAGAACCATGTCTCAATACCTTCCCCCGTCCTATAAGAAACTCCAAAAATATGTATATCATAATAGTTTCACTAATAATAGATTTAATAATGGAAAACTAATATGCATTATTCGAATTGATCATTCTAGACAATCTCTTTCTGTGTATGAAATCATTAAAATACGATGTATTATGATCACCATCCTATATTCACTTGACCCAAGATCTCTCCCTAGTATCATTTTATTCTTGGCCCAATTCCTTATCCTTTTTTTGTTCTTAAGAGATAGCGGAATAATGGTTCCATCATCCCAATAACATTGAACCCCATGATTAAGAAAAGAAATGGCATCCTCAAGTATATCTAGTTTATTAATTAAGATCTGTTTCTCATTCATCTAATGGTTAATATCATTTTTGGCCTTCTAATATTTCATTAGCATATGTCCTAGTATTTCCCATAAATGTGATGAGCATGGAGGAATTAAAAAATTCCTTAATACCATCAATTTCAGTTCAATGATTGGAAAATAAGGAAAATATATCTAACATAGATTTTTTTTGGACCTATATAAGTTACCGTTCATGATAAAGAAGTTGTATTTCTAGATATTTAATAGAAGAAAAAATAAAAGATGAGGTGGATTCAATTTTTCCAAGAAATCACTCCAAATAATCCATATACAAATACTATATCTATTATTTTTTCATAATGTATAAATATCACAAAATTTATCATATTAGGGAACATTTTTTAGATCTATAAATTAATGGAATATATGCATAACATTGGAGGAGTACATACCCACTACCCTTTTATCCACATGATCAATAATGGCGTTGAATACTACAATTATAATCCAATTATTTAAATTGGGTTTGAAAGAAGAAATGGATTACCACCCATCACTATAGGTATAAATAATTTCTCAAATATTGAATAATTTATTTTATTTCTGATTAAATATCCCATAACATTGAATATTTGTATTGGGTAAAGGATTCATATTTGATAATATTTCCCCAATCAATCAAATAAATTTCAATGTAAAAAACCATATGAAGAAATCATACATGGTTTAATAAATAATAATATCGATAGTAAATAATATGGATATTCAATTGGAACATAATTTCTAATGATCATAAGAAATTAAAAATTTCTAATGATCATAAGAAATTAAAAATTTCGCGTGAATGTTAATGATTAAAAAAACAATGATAGTGAATGAAAATTATTTCTTTGATCAAAATTATTATAAATCATCCATTAAAATAATAAGGATGGAATGAATACAACATATACCCATTGGATTGTGATTTAAAAGTTTTCATTTATTCTTAATATAAATACCATAAAAATTTATTTAAAAATATATTTATTTTAAAAACCATTTCATTTTTAAAATATCTTTTTAAAATATCAATCTTTTTCAAAATTATTTTAATTGGAAATTTATTAATATAAAAAATAATTTTCAAGAATGTTAATAAAATTATTTTATTTATAATTATCCATATAAATATGAAAATTACACCTTAATAGAATTACAATCATCTTTATGGGTAAATTCACGCCTTCCATTCTAGTTAAAAAATACCTTTTCATTATAAAAATGTTAGAATAATTACTTTATTAGAAAATGATAAGAAAATTACCCTTGTAACATTTTAGAAAAATAAAAAATGGGTTTAAAATTTATTTAATAAGAATTATTGAAATGTAAAAAAAAATTAGAAAACCTTTTTAGAAAACAAGGTTTTGACAAAAAATTGTTTTTTAGACGAAGTGGGTAATTATGTCAGATATTATTTTAAAATTATATAAATATTATTAATTATTTTTTTTGAAAATGGCAGTATTACATGAAAATATCATGGATATAAAGAGGGAAATAAAATGAAATTTTTTATTAGTTGGTGATAGAATAATTTCCATCAAATTAAATTCAAGAATAAATAATGTCGATTAGATTGTGATTATAACACAAACCATTACAATGATCAAAATATTGATGTGAAACCCAATAAAAAAAATGGGACTACAATATAAGAAATTGAAATGTCAATTTTCACATAATCCTTAACTATCAATGATGATGAAGAAGTAATATTACCCATTCAAAAGAAATTTAGTTATGAAGTACATTATAACATGGTAACCCTTATATCAAAACACCATTGATGAAATAATTCATATTAAAACATACAATAATATAAATAATGAATTATAAATGAAATTCCATCCATAATGGGTATTATATAAACCATATAAAATAATCTAAGTGCATATCATTATTATATGCGTAAATGAAATTAAACTGAGATTAAATCCCTTACCACACGCTTCCATTTGATTAAACATGATTTAACAAAAATTATTATTGTTTTAGACATGTTAATAATTTATATCCAAAAAATATCATAATTTATAATATCATATATTAACCTCATATAAAATCTTATAACAAATTCATTAAATATAAATCATTACATTAAATAGTCAAGGGGTTAGTTGTCTTGTTTTCTCAGGTGTTATTTTTATTAAATATTCATTTCATTTTCATATTATATAGTTATATAATCTCTATAACAATGATAATTACATAATTATGATATTTATATATCATTTATAATTTTATGAACAATAATGAAATATAGTTATGAAAAATGATGTATGTTAAGATCTTGGATGTAATAGCTCATTTATTCACATGAATAACATTTTTTTTAAATTATCAGCATGGAAATGAGGTGTATAAATTTTTATATTTAATTAATGATTAAAATATCATTTATACCTTATTATTTCATAAATATATTTACACTATTATTCCATGTGGTGTTCTAATTAAAAGAGAGTCACATACCTTTGTAATGGTGGTTGTCCACACCCACACGAACGATGTTATCATCATTAAGTGAGTGAAAATATAATAAATAATATTATATTTTCTGAATGATAAATATTTAATTAATATCATAATTATTTAATGTATATAACATATATTTACTAGAATTAACATTATTAAATTTTATATAATGTATTAGTGAAAGATGAATCACATCACATGATGAGGAGGTAGTCTATCGTACATATACCATTAATCCTTTTTTCATTTTATAAAGATGGATTTTGGGTTGCTGGTACCCATACAGACAAAACCAGGAACCACTTCACAATTCAAACTGAAAATTCAAAAACCACTTCATCAATTCAAATTTCAAAATAGCTGATCCACGTGTCCACCTTGAGCGCACACCTCGAGTAAGCGCGAAAACCAACGACGCCTCCCTTCAGAACACTGGCGGAAAAACCGGAGCTCCACGCGCCACCATTCACCAGGAAGATGGCGGAGACGTCGCCGGAGATGCAGGCGGAACACATCTGTCGTCTTCACTTCACATCGACGTCGCCGGAAAACAACAGATCACAACCATCTTCGAACCATTCACCAGAAAGGAATAGCATCATCGATGCAAAACAAAACCATCACCATAGACGCAAGACCATCCACGCACTCAAAACATCATCCTCGAACCATGGAGGAACAGATTCAACCTTAAACAAATCACTACAGTTCAAAACCCCGCAAAAGAAAAAAGACAGAAGAAAAACACCATCGTGGTCACTCCATCACGACACCACCTTCAACCTGCGTCAACAGATTCACCATGTCACAGAAGAAAAACAAATCCACAGAACAGAAAATCCCGCCGCCACCAGACAAACCAACCGCATCCGGCACAACAAAACCCCAGCAAACTCACCTGAGAGGAGGTAGAACCCAACAAACCACCGGCACATGAGTGTGACGCTCCAACGCGAATGCACCCCTGGAAAACAGTGGGCTTCCAAGATCAGAGCCAGCAGCGCTCCGAAGAGTATGCCGTCAACAAGACCGGTCTTACACCCATGGATCTGAGCCAACAATCAAAGAGGCCCGATGAAAATCTCCATAGTTGGAGGGGAGACCACTCAGACGCCATAGCGGTGGAGAACCACCACCAACCCACCAAGCGCGAGAAGGTAGCGTCGCGCTGTCCGCCACGAAGGAGCTGGTTGCGGCGAGTGAAAACCCTAGAACGAGAGCCCTTTACGGGCGCATCCCATCGTACATATAAATGCCATTATTTTATCCCATATGGAATGAAATGTTAAAAAGGAATATATGATATATTGGAACTTTAGGTATAATTATTATGTTAATATAATATATATACTTTATATCCATAGTTATACACACTCATTAAATGTGTAAGGGATGAACAAATGACATCGGTTTAAGAGGTGACAATTTTTAGTAAACCAGAATAATGATTCTATAAATAGTTTTTTTGAATGTGGAGGAGGATTTAGGTAATAACCGTATCATTATAAAAACATTATATTTATTATAATGTGGTTTTTATATCATTATTTTTTTATAAAATTCATTGAGGTAAATAGATAAATAAAATAAAGATGCTCGTTGAAAAACATTAACTCCTCTTCAGTTATCCATTTTAGGTTTTCACAAAAGGCCATCTAAAGATGGAATTTATTAAAAGATAAGGATTATAGAATTATTTTAGTTGGGATTGGAATTAATTCAGATAGACCTTATCTAAAAAAGTAGTTTTTAATTTTTGAATGAAATAGGAAAGGGGTGGCCTTTTATAATTTAGTTGAGTGGTACACTCATAATTATTTTAAAAAATTCAATCACATTAATATTATTATCATTAAAAAGCTATTAAAAATAAATAAAATTGAGGAAAATAGAAGATATTTTATTTAAATGATTCAATATAATTGATGTTGGATATTTTATTATGCCATTTTAACCCATATATATTTAGTTTAAACCCTACTGAATCTTTATTTACCTTATCTTTGAAAAATAATTTTTAATATTTTCACTATAATATATTGTGAAAATATATATTTATCCAATTATAAATTTTAAATTATAATTATTAGAATTATATAACCTAATATTCATATATTAACTTCTCAAATTTATAAATGTTTAGTTTATAATTAATCTCACAACCACGATGAGAAAGCTTTCTTTTTGAGAAAAATGTCCCAAGGTTTATAGTTATTTTTTATCATAATTAAATTTTAAAATTAATCCACGTAACTATATTGGTTTAATTAATATAAAATTTATATAATTCATCTATAAACAAAATTTAAAATAAAATTTAAAATTTAAAATTATTTACAAGGGAATATTGTTTTCAATTGAACATGAGTCTTTTTCATTATTCAGAAAAAATAATGATTTTTATAAAAATACCCAAAAATCACCCAACGATAAATTTGATATTCTAATTTGAATATTTTATTCTATTATGAAAATTATATTTTATAATATTGATAAAAATTGGATCTAAATTATGTGTGAAAAGAATGGCTAAATAATCATTTAGAAAAAAATAAATTTATTCTAATAAAATATATTTTTCTTTTAAATGAATCTTATATTATTTATATTCAATAGATAAAAATAATATTAACTATTTAAGTTGTAATATTCATATATTACAATTAAAAATGTAATTCTTTTTATATTAAATAATATTATTTTAATAATGTGTCTTTCTTTTTAACTCGATGTTTCATACAATGCTACCTACAAACATTTTTGATTATAATGCATGATAAACATCATGATTCGTGTAATGAAAGATTAAAATAGTGTTTTAGTTAATGAATGATGTTATCAAGATTGAATTTATTTTTAATAATTTTATAATAATGTGTTGGGGTGTTTTATTTTCCTCTAATCCTGTTGTCCTACGTCACATATACTATTGAATACAATGTTCTTATTTTAAACTGTTGGGTTGTTAGAAAGAATCTAACCATGAATGAACCATGGTTATAAATAACTTCTAGAACTAATAATATGATGAAATATATAATCACCACTAATAATGTCCAAACTCATACTATAGCTCTAGCACACAATGCACTTATAAAACACTAATATATCAGTATAGTCTCCAGGTCTCCCACCTATCCCTTAAATAAAAAATATGTATCATGAATTGTCATAACCAATGGGATTGATTTTTATTCACTATTCTCAATCATCACATGACATAATAAGACCAAACACCTACTCTAGGGTCTTATTAACTATACTTATACCATTTTAATCAGTTTCACACTTGTGCCTACCGAAAAATTACTCTCAATTATATTTTAGACATAGGAATACTCCCTCTAGAATCCCAACTCATCCAAGACCATACATATACACCTGAATCATCCTCGATGATCCATATAAAAAACACATACACTAACATGAAAATGTAATATTCCGTTCAATAATTTTTGGGGAAACACTATAATAGTTTTTAATGCAATTTTATAGAACTAAACCATATATCTAACCACTAACTAACGGTTTCACCACTATTCCATCATGTAACATTCCAACATATTTTGTTCACTGCAACTACTAGGATCAATTAATACACCATAATCATTAATAACCTCACAATAAACCCCAATTACCTTTTATCATAGGAAAAAATATATTCAAATGAGCCAATATATGTTGAATCCCACCAAGAGAATATATAGTAAAATTCAATATGTGAAGTTACTAACACATTAAATAGCTGATCAAAAATATTCAGTATCAAAAATCACACTCTCAGGCCACTACACATCATTTTAATCTTATATTATAACTCAAGATGCATGAGATTCCGCAACCTCCATAGGTTGAGAGTCATATAAAAAATAGCTCTATATCTAATAGACCAACATCCCTAAATCTAGAAAAAATCATAAATATAGGAATATTTGTGTGTCACTTTAGGTAAAAATAAAATCAATAATATCTTCCCAAATTAGAATGAAAAAAACCATTCATGAATTTTTTTTCAAATTGCTGAAGTTGTTCATGAATCATGAGAATGATATAAATCAATGTCTATGACAAACTATTATGTCCTTGAAATACCAAACAAAAATTAATAAGTTAACATAAAAAGAAACCTCTAATTCCATTTCTCAACAACTCATCTTAGAGGTCACTGGAATGATTCCCCAACATGATTATCCACAATACTATAGGTAATCATCCTCATATACTAGAGGTAACAAAATAGAAGCAGGGGTCTATGAAAGTATAATTGGGATAATATAACTCAATATCTTATAGAAAAATAAGATTATAATAACTACATATATTATAAATTAGAGTACATTGACGCAATAAACAAAATTATCATGATAATATATACCAAATACTGACATAAGGGAATATATGACTAAACTCCCACCAGGTCTGTCACATATAAAAAAATGAATAAAAACAATAAAAAATACATGAGGATCAACAAGTACCCCACACCTCATCAAATATTGATCTATATGATCATCCATTCTATCCCTCTAATCCATGTTATCTTGGGTCTCAACCTGACTGGTTCACGTAACAACCATTTGAGCACTCCTCAGGTACCCGTATCTAAAGGTTATCAAATCTAGATATGTAAAAAAATGGAACTCATGACAAGGTCCTATATTATACTAACAATGTAGTGATATGAACTTGTGAAATTCTCAACTTAATAAAATAAAAAAGTGTATGATTTAAATAAATAAAACAAATTACAATCCTTAGGTATAGAATCATGATCGTCCATCCTTGTTGTATCTAGTATCATTGTATCTCATAGAATTTTTTGATGAGTATAACACCATTTCAATACTAGAACCAATGGGGTTACCCAATAATTCCCAATCCTCCAGTTCAGATTAAATAGAAATTATTTTGGAAAAAATTCTTAGCCATAACGCATTAGTTATATGAATCTCCCCAAAAATGAGTATTATTTTGTTCCTAGGTTCATTCCTATGAATCCTACATAATATCATTATAAAAATAATCTCCATTTCACCATGAAAAATTGCATGATCCATGGAATCCTAATCAATTATTAGTAATATGTCTCAGACTGTCTAGACAAGTCATAGGGGTGGTTTATTCATCAAAAAATAATATTCATTATGACAATCATGAGAGTGATCTGAAACCACATGACCAAAGGATGGATCCTTGATATTATAGTAATCTTGGGGACTTGAGGCATCCATGACATCCTATATAGACCATAGGATGAATCCTAATAACCTAGGAAATATTCATGATGGTAAACATTCATATTATATGGTACAGACCTTGAATCCATTGTGAGACTAACACATCCATCAAAATAAAAATAATTATCACAATACATCCATGGCTATATCACTAGAAGAAAATAAAATAAAAACCATAACTTTTTTAGATATATTGGATATGTCATGTCCTAGTAAATGTTCCTTTTTTTATAGTCACATAAAAAAATATATAAGTGAAACATCAATATAATATAGGGTTTGGTAGAAGACCAAATAACTTTACCAAATTTTGTAATCAATTAATCTCACATTTTTAGTACATATTCTAAGTGACACACTCTACCATATCTACCTATACCATATACACCCACTCATGGTTGTTTCTTTATTGGGGACCAATGGGGATCCTTAAGGATGAAGGACCTCGGGACACCTTGAGAGGGGAGGGGTGAATCAGGGTGACAACTTTTTCATTTAATGTGATTGATCTTGTTCCCACATTGGTAGAAACTTGTTGAACCTGTATGATGAATATGATCAAAAAGAAATCATTCACATGCAGAGAGAAGACACAACACTTTTTACTTGGTTCACCACAAAGGGCTACGTCTAAGGAGCATACGCCGAAAAGTTGTCAGTCATACCTAATTCCAATATTCTTTACTAGATGTGGATTAAAAAGGTTCAGGCACAGTCACTCTGTCCCAGGCTCACTGCCTTTACAATGGTTCAGGGATAGCTCACTACTTCCCTTGGGTCACTCCCGTTGACTCCACCTGGCTCACTTCCCATAGGTGAATTCCCACTCAGTTTATAGACGTGAAGGTCTCTTCATCATTGCATTAGAATGTATCCTCTGTCGTATGTAGATGCTCTGTTAAAGTCCAACTCTCAACAGAAGATGAATCTCACTTTGTGCTGAGGGTACCGGGCGATCTTCCTACTTTCGTGCAGCTTTAAAAGAAAAGTTTAACTTTAACAACCTCAGCGCACTTATCCAATCTCGGCGCGCAAGTTTCAATCTCGGCGCGCAAGTCACTAGCCTGGTACAAATTAGGCGTGCAGGTGACACCAAACTACTTGCACGACACTACCTCCTTCAACACCAAACTTGTGCGATGTTGCACCATTAATCCCCCAACTTCCTTGGTCACGCAGCCACCAATCGGCGTGCAGCCTCTATTTGTGCGACCCAACAACCACTTGCGTGACTCTACCACTTGCGCGATTAGAGCTCAAAAAATCACTAAGTATTGAACTTCGTTAAAAATGAGGAGGGGTTACTCTATTTATAGGAAAACTGGACCCCCTACGCGGTGGCGCGCAAGTCTTCCCTCGGCGTGCAGGTTCCTGCGCGCAGCTCATCCTCCCTAGCCTCTATCACGCTTCTCACTTTCGCGACCTACAAAAATACTTGCGTGAACTTATTTACTTTACCATATTTTGAAGTTATGTTATTGAAAAACAATAGGCGCGCATGTTTCCAGTCCTCCTAGGCATCGACGCCCAAGTCTCTTCATGGCGCACAGGTCACATACGCGACCAGCGCAAAACTTGCGTGGCCCTTATCCCTTTTCCATTTTAACATGTTCTGATCTTGAAAAACATATGGCGTGCAAGTTTCATCTTCATCCAGTACACAGCGCGCAATTCTCTTTTACAAAAACACTTTAAGTCTACTTGAACTGTATGATCTCTTTGCAGGTACACATTCTGAACTTCCACTGCTGATTGAAAACAAACACAAACCATACTACAAATCATGAATAGAAGTCCATGGTTCCAAAAATCTACCCCTTTGGGTTTGTTGGCAATCCGAAAATAAATTCAATAGAGCTCTATCCATATGAAAACCAAAAATGCAAGAATCAACTCAGCCAGCATTGTAGGTCTACGTGAGCAATGCTCGGTGTAGAAAACAAGAGAGGAAGCGTGAATTGGGTTCCAATGTTTTCCTTCTCATTATTCTCATCACAGAAGCATTACATGCATAAATTTATTCCTTTCTCCCCAATTGACAATAAATCCAAAGACCAGAAATTTGTTCAATGTTCAGCTCAAACCATACTCCCCCTGGATAGTTTCTCCCCCTTAAACCTGCATCATTGCCATAAACAGATAAAAACAGTTATCACAAATGGGGAGAGAGGTATTTCATAACCTCTTTATGCACTGGGAGGTGCCTGAACACCGATGTTCAACCGATGCTTCTCAAACATATCCGTGGATAGTGGTTTGGTCAGGATATCAACCACTTGGTCATCAGTTCCCACATGATCCATTCTAATCACCCCTTGTTCAATTTTTTTGTTGATAAAGTGATACCCGATTTTAATATGTTTCGTACGGGAATGTTGAATAGGATTATTCATAAGATTGATTGCGCTCTTGTTATCACATTAAATCACCATTGATTGCTTTACCTCATAACCATTATTTGTTAATTGTTGCTTCATCCATAATAGTTGAGTGCATGCTTTTGTGGCTGAGATATACTCAGCTTCAGCAGTACTAAGAGAAGTACTTTATTGTTTCTTGCTCAACCATCCAACACATTTCTGCCCAATATAGAAAGGTCTACCACTAGTGGAATTTTTGTCTACTACATCACCAGCCCAATCAGCATCAGAAAATGCTGATAATTCACTATCCTTGCTTGCAGCAAAAAATATCCCAAAGTTATGTTTAACTTGAATGTACCTCATGATTATTTTTATTGCTGCCATATGTCCCTCCTTTGGATTACTCTGAAAGCGGGATGCAAGGAATGTGGAAAAGACAATATCTTGCCATGTTTCTATCAGGTACAATAATATTCCAATAATCCTCCTGTACATGGTGGGATCAATAGAGTCCCCATCCTCATGCCTTCCAAGTTTAGTTCCAACTTCAATCGGAGTTGACATTGGTTTGGAGTCTTTCATATTAAACTTTTTCGGCAGCTCTCTTGCATATTTTTCATGAGAAATTGAAGTGTATTCATTATTTTGAATCACCTTTAGCCCCAAGAAATATGTGATCTCCCCAATCATAGACATTTCAAATTCTGATTTAATGTGGTTGGAAAATTCTTCCACTGGTTTCTGCCTGCTACCACCAAATATGATATCATCAACGTAGACTAGAACCATGAATTGATCTTTTGGAGAATTCCTCACATAGAGATTGTGATCAACTCCTCTTATTTTGAATTCCAACTTCTTGAGATATGAATCTAGTCGTGAGTACCACGCCTGTGGTTCTTGCTTCAAACCATATAGAGCTTTCTTCAGTTTATAGACCTTTGTTTCATCAGTACCCAAAACAAAGCCCACAAGTTGTTCAATGTAGACTTCTTCTTCGAGTACACCATTCAAGAATTATTTCATGACATCCATTTGATATACTTTATATCCTATTTGGAGTTCTAGGGCAAGGAAAATCCAGATTGAATCCAGCCTAGCCACTGGAGAAAAGGTTTCTTCAACATCAATGCCTTCAACCTGGGAGTATCCTTTACATACCAGTCGTGCCTTGTTTCTGATGACACTTCCATGCTCATAAAACATATTTTTGAAGATCCATTTGGTACCAATCACATTGTGACCTTCGGGTCCCTGGACAAGATCCCATGTCTGATTTTTGTCAATCTGATCTAATTCATCATTTATGGCCTTCACCAAAGATTCGTCATTTGTAGATTCTTCGAATGAGGATGGCTCTAAAACTGATAGAAATGAATATTGTGTGTTATTACTCATCCTTCTTGTTTGAGTGGGTGCACTCTTGTCCCCACTTATGTTGGATGGATCAATCTCAGCTCTTTGATTTCTCCTGCGAGGTTCAATAGAATTCTCTTCAGCCATAGTTTCTTCTTCAGATTCTTCTTCTTAGTCAACATAATGATGTGACTGCTGAGTGTTTTGAACAACTTCCTCTATTTATGAATTTGTATTTTCTTCACGTTCACTTTCATTCTGACTTTCTTTCACATCAGCATATGACGTCCTTGAAGCATTTGTGGTTTTCTCTTCAATTATCTTAACATCACTTCTTTCCACAATCCTTCCTAAATTCTTGTTGAAACATTTGTAGGATTTGATATTCATTGAGTGACCGAAGAAAATTCCTTCATCTGCATTGTCGCCATATTTCCCTTGATTTCCTTCATTGTTCTTAATGAATCATTTACTTCCAAAGACATGAAAGTATTTTAAAGATGGCTTCCGTCTATGCCAAAATTCATATGGTGTCTTCATCTCACCCATATAAAGTCCTGTTTCAATTTTGAATGTAAACTGCAGCTTGAACAAACTCTTTTTAGTAATGTCGTGGAATACGACTCTCAATCAGCATAGTTCGTTCCATGTTTTTCACCTATCGATTCCTAAATTCAACAACTCCATTTTGTTGTGGAGTTCTCACAGCAACTACCTCATGATGTATCCCATGCTTCTCCAGATAATTTTCAAATTAAATGGATGTGTATTATCCTCCATTGTCAGATTGCAACACTTTGATTGTTCGTCCAGTAACATTCTCGGCGATTCGCTGATATGTTTTCATGTAGTCAAGGACTTGTTGTTTCCCGTGAATGACCATCACACATGCCATTCTACTGTATTCATCTATGAAAAGGACAAAGTACCTTTCTCCATGAGTTCTGACAACATTTATCGGCCCACATACATCTGTATGAATCAGATCAAGAAGGTGAGATGCACTTTTCTTCTTTGGCCGATATAAACTGCAGACCAGCTTCCCACGAATGCATGCATCACAATATTTTTCACGCTCACGCTTCAGGTTGGGAATATCCATGACAATTCTCAATTTTGATATTTTATCTATGTCTTGTTGATTGATGTGTCCCAGTCTCCGATGCCACAAATTTTTTTCTTCTTCAACAGTCATATAACATACAGTTTCCTCACTGTCAACCTGATAAAAGTTACCTTCTGTTATGCATCCCTTCATAAGTGAATTTCATGTCTTTCCCAGTGCAACCTTTCTAATTAAAAGTAACAATTAGTCCTGAGTCACATAGTTGACTCACGCTGAGGAGATTATGACGTAGGACATCTACATAAAGGCCTTCAGTCTTCTTTACTTCTCCATTAGCTAATTTGGTACTTCCACTCCCTTTGATTTTCAGAGCCCCATCATTCCCAAATCGTACTGTACCATCAACCGTTCTATAACTTCTCCATTCATATAGCTTCTTGAGTCTTTGCAATAAGACATGGTATGGCCCAGATAGCCACCGAACTGACACTTCATGAGAGGAAATGTCTTCTCACTTAAATTTCTCCTCATACCTTCTTCCTTGGTAGAATAGTTAAATTGTTTGTCATTTCTGAATGTTTAAGGATAATTTTAAGTTCTCCTTTTATTTTGGATTGAGGGTTCCTTTTTCATAACTTTAGGTAATTTTTCACCATGTTAAAATTTCATCTTATCTTTATTTTGGATCTTTTCACTTCAAGAAATTGATGTCTCACCCTCACAACCAATTCCACTCTTTCCCATGAAAGCGGGTCGTTGATCACTCAATATTTTTCCAACCCCATATAAACCACACTTGGCTCCTGCTAGTAATTCTGCATCTGAGAATATTCCAAACATTATTTTCTTCCTCAATTATTTTGTAATTGATTCATTCTCAAGTTTACTCATTAGAGTAACAACTTCTTCTTCAAAACCCTCAGTAGTCTTGGATTTTTCATCAAGTCTGGAGGTGAGATCATTAATGACCTTTTCCTGATCTTCGATTCTCAACTTAAGATCCACTACATGATCATTGCTTTCAAATATTTTAGAATCTACCTTCACAAATTCTTCCAGTCGTTCAATTTCAGCTTCAAGTTGATCAATGTATTCAGTTGATTCTTCTACAATTGATTTCAACTTATTGCAACTCTTAAATTTAATATTAAGATTACTAACGACATACTTATGTTTAATATCAGGATCTACACAAGTTCTCAGTTGTTCTTCTCCACCATTATCATCTGACTTTTCAACAGTGGCCATCATGGATGCATGGTTCCCAGTTTTGAATTCTGGTTCTTCTTCATTATAGAATTCATTATCATCTTCTTCCTCTTCATAGAAAAAACTCTCCCTTTCCATTTTCATTCCATATTTGAATTATCCCTTTTTGAAGAACCTTCTACGAGGCTTCTCTAAGAATTCATCATCACTATCTTCATCATTGATCATTATTAAGCACTGAGAGGCAATGTGCCCAACTTTTCTACAATGAAAACATGAGAGAGGTAACTTCACTTTGAATTTCCCTTTCCCATTCTGGAACATATTTTCAATGATATAATGAATTTATTTTTCTTCGTCATCTTCTCCACTACTATATTTTTAGATTTTCAGTTTATCCATGGCCTTGAATTTCGTTTCCTTGCTCACACGAGTCGTAGCATCTTCTGGTTTGACTCTCATTTCATATTCTACCAAGATGCTATGTAAATCATCCAGAGAATGTTTGGAAAGATCTCTCTCCTCAAGGGATGACACCATTGCATTGTAAAAAAGTGGAAGTATTCTTAATATTTTCTTTACAATATCAATGTCTTTGATTTCTTCACCTAGACCCAGAATTGCTCCAGCCACTGCAGTAATTCGATTGATGAAAGAGTCCGCATTCTCGTCTAGATGCATCTTCAGATCATCAAACCGATTGTGAAGCACTTGAGGTTTCGGCTCCTTTACTTTGCTATCTCCTTCAAAAATATTCTCAAGTTTATCCCACATGGATTTTGCTGAGATGAAATTCATCACCTTTAGGTAGATCTGATCAGATAGGGCTGCAGTAAGTGTATTTTGTGCTTCAGCATCTGCATCAAGAATTTTTCTGTCTGTTTCAATCATAGCCAGGCCTGTTGGGTCAGTGACTTGTATTCCTTGAACACTAGAATAGAGAAATTCCATTCCAAGAGATCTTATATAATATCTCATTATGTTCTTCCAGATCTGGAAATTACTTCCATCAAAGCGAGGGACACCCCTGGCATTGACTTCATTCTCCATGACGATAAAAGAAAGATTCAACACCAACAACCTTTACGCTCTGATACCACTTGAAGGACCCTGGGACACCCTGAGAGGGGAGGGGTGAATCAGGGTGACAACTTTTTCTTTTAATGTGATGGATCATGTTCCCAAGTTGGTAGGAACTTATTGAACCTATAAGATGAATATGATCAGAAAGCAAACATTCACATGAATAGAGAAGACACATCACTATTTACTTTTTTCACCACTAAGGGCTACGTCCAAATAAGTATACACCGACAAGTTTTCGGTCGTACCTAATTCCACTAATCTTCACTAGCTGTGGATTACAATGGTTCGGGCACAGTCACTCGGTCCCAGGCTCACTGCCTTTACCACTAAGGGCTACGTCCAAAGAGCATATGTTGACAAGTTTTTGGTCGTACCTAATTCCACTAATCTTCACTAGTTGTGGATTACAAAGGTTCGGGTACAGTCACTCTGTCCCAGGCTCACTGCCTTTACAAAGGATCAGGGATAGCTCACTGTTTCCCTCGGGTGACTCTTATTGACTCCCCCTGGCTCACTACCCTTAAGTGAATTCTCACTCAGTTTATAGACGCGAAGGTCTCTTCATCATTGCATATGAATGCATCCTATGTCGTATATAGATGCTCTATTGAAGTCCAACTCCCACCATAAGAACAATCTCACTTTGCACTGAGGGTATCGGGCGATCTTCCAGCTTTCATGCAGCTTCAAAATAACCAATGAACTTTAACAACCCCGACGCGCTTATCCAACCCCGGCGCGCAAGTTTCAATCTCGGCGCACAAGTCACTTGCGCGGTACAAATTCAGCACGCAGGTGACACCAAACTACATGTGTGACACTACCTACTTCAACACCAAACTTTCATGATGTTTCGCCTTTAACTGCCCAACATCCTTGGTCGCGTAGCCAACAATCGGCGCGCAACCTCTACTTGTGCGGCCCAACAACCACTTGCGCGACTCTACCACTTGCGCGACGAGATCTCGAAAAATATCTAAGTATTGAACTTCGTTACAAATGAGGAAGGGGTCCACTATTTATAGGCAAACTGGACCCCTGCGCGGTGGCGCGCATGTCTTCCCTCGGCGCGCAGGTTCCGGCACACAGCTCATCCTCCCTAGCCTCTGTAGTGCTACTCACTTGCGCGACATACACAAATACTTGCACTCCCTTCTTTCATTTACCATATTTTTAAGTTATGATATTGAAAAACAATAGGCATGAAAATTTCCAGTCCTCCTAGGCATCGACGCCCAAGTCTCTTCATGGCGCGCAGGTCACTTGTGCGACTTGCCCAAAACATGCGCGACCCTTATCCATTTTCCATTTTCCCATGTTCTAATCTTCAAAAACATATGGCGTTCAAGTTTCAACATCATCTAGTACATGGTGCACAAGTCTCTTTTCCAAAAACACTTTTCTCCATTTGTCGATTTTCAGGCCAAAAAATTTGGCAAACACTGGGAAACGGCGCCACATTCAATACTATTGTCTTCTTGAATAGTATGATCTCTTTGCGGGTACACATTTTAAACATCCACTACTGATTGACAACAAACACAAACCATACTCCAAATCATGAATAGAAGACCATGGTTCCAACTAAGGATGTCTCTATTATTGAGACCCTACTTTATCTTACATAGTTATTACATCATTTAAAATAATCATTAATAACCAGTATCCAAAGGTTTAATTTCTTGGATTAATCCGAACAATATAAAAATATATAAAAGAAAACATAAATATTTATTTAATTACTTATTCTATAGATTATTAGTGTCCTTTATGTTCTCCATGTTACATGTAAGCACATGAAAATATACATCAACAAAAGTGGTAAGCTAAAAGCCATGTAATATGACATATAAGAACATTAATCAATGTAACATGCAGTGATAATTACCATAATCATCATAACATAGTAATAAGATCATAATAATTAGAGGACTCATTAAATAATGTCTTGGGATGTGGTAATGCATAAATACGAATCAACATGACTTTGTGGTCAACTGCAATGAATACATCACTTTATAACAAAAGATGTATCATGTTACCTAATTTTTGGGAGTGAAATATAACTTTGGGTAAACAAATGATTTCATATTATCACATGTGGTATATAATTCCAGGTTCACCAATACGTCATAACATTTACATTATCATGCCTTCCACATAGAATGTATATCAATCCTGGGAATAAAATCACCTTTGGAATGACATGGGATTCATTTCATAAATAATAAATTCATGAAAAAATGGGTTCCTAAAATATATAGGTAATAACATAAATTTTATAATAATCATCAATTTTGATTGATCTTTAAACAGTCTCACAATATGTAAAATATGTGTTTAAAAGCTAGTTTTATTTTGGGGAAATCATTAAATAATCCATAAAACCAAATTTGTTGCATGTATATCCTAGAAAATATAATATAATGACAATAAAATTATATTTATGGATCATTTAAGAAAAAATCATACTGAATATGGGGTGAAAGAGGGAAACACCAAATAAAGAGAGTTGGTTTTTAGAATTACCCTTAACCTATGTCTGAAACCATTCTTCACTTTCATCTAATCAATGATAAAATAAAATACTATAATTAAAAAATTAATAAAATTTTATAACGGAATTAGATTAATTATTGTTTTATTATGATCATTTATATACTTTTTTATGAGTTAAATTGTCTAATTTCAACATGCACGATTGTTCGTTTTCTGGTTTTTCATGATCAATTTTCATGAACATGATTATAATAGATTATGTTGAATGGGTATAATTATCCAAAATTAAATATACATTTAATTAATGATCATATATAGGTTTAAATGGATATATATATATATATATATATATAATTTTTTAATGTAATTATGATAAATCCTTAGAAAAATATGTACTGATAATCGTTTGGGTTAATTTTGGCGGTTTTTATCATAATAGACTCGATTTGGTTTATCTTTTATTATTATGTAAATTGTTTAGATCCAAAAAAATAAAAAGGATACTTAAATATAATTTATGGTGTTTGAACACCATTATAGTGGTTTTATTAACATAATTGAATGTGTTAATGGAAAATTAAAACACATCATCCATGATGTTGGGAAATTGACACAATACAGCCGATGATTTTATTTTTAGAAGAATTGAAAGGGAGAAAGGATTAGGATGATGGATATTCCATTAACATGATATAATTATATTATATAAATTATAATGGATTTATCATGAACATTTGGATATATAAGGTTAGCATTATATAATAAATTAATAAAAATGAAATGAAATTAATTGAAAAATGAAGAGGATTTAACCTATTAAATATCTCCTCCTCGAGGACCTTTTTATGGAATTGATTTTTGCCTTTTGGTGGGACCGAGGGATTATGGGAGTTGGGGAGGATATTTGGGTGATACATAAAATGAATTTTACTAAGGCACAGTGATTTATATGTGTGAGGAAAGGATGTGGTGACATGATGAATTTATCGTGGATGAGAGAGGTGTTTTCCAATTATTTTATTATTTATTTTATTATTTTCCCACAAGACAATAAATATTGATCATTCCATGAATACATACAGTACTGATATATTTATATTTTGAGATTATTGTGTTTACATAATCCATGACTCAAGCAATAGTGTATTTAACTTGTAATGTATATATACTGTAAATTAACATATTTTACTATTCACCAAAAATTCATGTATTTCAAAAAATTAAAAATAATTAAACCTAACCATTTTTTTATAGAACTCTAAAATGAACACCATATGATGATTATAAATTTATAAATTTGTGATTTTTTTAAATTCATCATTTACTCAAAAAATACTGATTTAAAATGAAAATTGATTTTCTAAAACATCGATAAATTAATGATGTTCACATAAAATTATGTTATTATAATAAGTCATAAGAATATTATTTTAATAATACATTTTAACAAAAAATATCTTATATTAAATAAGTAAATTAATTATAAATATTTAATTTGATATTTTTGACATACAAAAAACAACACTTAATTTATCATTTTTAAAACATTTATTTACATCTTCCTTATAAAAAATATATCATATATTTCATAATAAGATAACTAAAATTTATTGTTTTCATTAAAAGGTTAATATAATATTCCAATGGAATGTTTACTATTATTAAAGGTCATGTTAATATTCTTATTTTAATATTACTATTCTATCTGTATAGATTTTTTTATTTCTAGAAATACCCATTATTTAATTAAATCTCTGTTAATAAATTTTTTTTATAATGGTATATATGTTATTTTATTTGATTTAGACTATATTAAATAATTATATGTAGGAATAAATTCCTTTTATAAAAGTTTGTGTAACTATATTCTTCCCCCTTTTGAAATTTCTCCCTGAAAATTTTGTTTTACATAAACAGAGGATGGTACTTCACCTACGCTGCCTCTATCTTTTCACAATCCTCTTATACATACTTATAGTTCTTCCAAAACACTTTGAATATGTGGTTTGTATTATTTCATAGAACCTTATCTCTTTAGTTTAGAATCAGTACAATCTTATCGTCATAAGAGATATCATATTCTAGTTTCACTGCATCTATGATTAGTAAATGTAAAGGATATGGTATATACTTTCTCAAGAGAGATACATGGAACTTGATATGAATTTTATCAATACTTGTCGAAGTGAAAGACAAAATGCCACTACTCTTTTACAATCATGGATTTGAAAGGGAAAATGTACCTTGGTATAATATTTCCTTTCTTTCCAATCCACATGACTCAATTCCATAGCGATATTCAAAAGAAGTCTATGTATCCCACATCAAACTCCTTGATCCATTGATGATAGTCATCAAATTAGTTTTCTAGATTTTGAGTAGATATAATATGTTACTAGATATCATGAACCTTCTCTATCATCTAATGCAAATTATAATGTCATTGTAGCATTTATTCTCTTACTTCATATCAACATGTTAGAGTTCAACTTTGAAATCTATATAGGGCATCATATTGAACCATATGATCAGTCAAGTGCATTTTTTTTATAAAAACTCATCCAATGGAATATGATGGTATCATATACCTTTTAATTATATTTTTTCATCTCTTAGAATGACTTTCAGAATATGAATATTCTTATTAAATTGGTCATTAGTTTTGTCTTGATAGGGAATGATGAGATTCATTACTATATTGAAGGAATATTATAGTATTATAAAGAAATTATATGTGAACTTTGGATCATGATCAGATATGATTGAAATTGGTACACCATTTATCCTCGTCACTTCTTTAACATATATCTTGGAATGTGGTTCTAGTGAGAAAACTTCCCAAATAGTGACTATTTCCGACACATTCGCCGAGGCACATGCATCAATATATGATAATGAACAGTTGTTTCCCCACGTTTCCACTTTAAAAAGGCAGGTGGAATCCGTTCCTTGTTCAGAGACATTTGATCCTTGATAGAAACGGGATGATGGGATGTCCATTCTTGTTTCTGTGGACTCCTCCTCGGTACTCGTCAGATAGTTTGGGTCTCCCTTATATATTAAGTAGTGGTTCATGAAGCTCATTCTCGGTGCCATATCTTCATGGATTCTTGTTAATTACTCTACTTATGTTAGGACATTCCATGGGGTCTTGACTTGGTAGAAAACTTTGGTTGCTGTAGATGACAACATCAAGCATGTCGGGGCATCTCTAGATGTGTGGAAATTGGGGAACCTGCATTCTTTCTCTTATGAGAAAATATCAAGGGTGCAGAACCTGAGGCATCCTATATTGAATGCATGAAATCATATTCCATAGGCATGTATCTGAAGTTTTCCCTAGCTTCCCGTGTTTAACATAGGTTTTTCCGCAAGTTTAACATCCAGGAGAGATGGTTACGCCAAAGCTGTGTCATCTGAGGTTTTCCTCATGAATCTCATGTTTAACACAAGGTATGCAGCAATTTTAATCTCTTTCAGAGACAGAATGAGATTGATCAGAATGTCCTAGAGGGACAGATAAGAGGTGGTGTGTCCGGTAGATGGGAGATGTCACATAGTGAAAACAGATCTGGACACCACTGAGGGCGGATTGGGGAGTTTGCACCCCAGATTCGGGGACACCATGGTTTAGCATTGGCTGGGATTGAATGTAACGACCCGAAATTTTGAATGAATCTTGTTTCCTAATTTTATGTGTTATTTTATTTTATTTTTATACTTAACAAAAATGTTTCATTTGATAACATGAGTATAATTAAAATGATAATATTGGGTTTTGGCTGTTATTTGACCATTGGTCAATATGACCGCTAGAAACTAAACATTTTGATTATTATCTCTAAATACAAGAAATCTTGGTTAATTAATATAGAAAGAAGATTCGATGGCCTCACCCAGTAGTCTTGGACCGATCGAAGCCCATCTAACAGAACTTGGGAAAGAGGTTGCACCACTGGGCTTTGCTCTGGACCAAACCCTATCTGAACTTCATCGTGTGAAGCTAGAACGGGATCTCCTTCGCGAGAAGTTCAAACAAATAGAAATTACTACTCATGCGATGTTGGCCGAGCCTCCCTCGGATTCTCTCACCTTACCACACCTTACACTTAAGTCCTATGTTGGTGTGATAAGGGGCTATGTAAGGAGACCGTAACTGCCTTGTGTAATCCTTTGTTTTAAATAAATAATTGGGATTTCTTCTTATGATGAAGTTTATGAATTTTCAAATGTCCGGATAAATATAGTATGCATATTATTGATGAATTTAAAGAAAAGATATTTTAAAAATGTTTATGTAAACCTTAAATATATAAAAATGTGTAACGATTTTTAAAAATTGGTCTTCTAAAATTATGTTCAGTATGAAATTTTGAGTCTAATAAGATGAACTTGTTTTTTTATGAATAGTAAATTATGAAGAGTGATTTTACGCTTAGGATTAGTAATGTGACCAAATGGATTAGTAATTTCACTCAAAGAAAGTTTTAATATAATTTAGACACCTAGATTAAGTAATGAGATTCAATAAAATGGGTAAATAACAGTTTCATAAATTATAATTCAAGTATTAGTTTTTTCGGGTGAATAGTGTTTTTTAATTAAAAATTAAATTAAAAATATTTAGAAAATTATTTTTATAAAATGGATTTCATTTTTGAACTCATAGAATCAATATTATGTTAAGGTAATTTTTGGGTATTTTTCTGAAAAAATGAATTTTCGGTGAATAGTGTGTTTATTTTAAAAATGAATTAAAAATATTTTGAAAATTATTTTTATAAAATAGAGTTCATTTTTGAAATCAGAGCACTGATATTTGGTTAATGTGAAATTTTGGGTTTTTTCTGAAAAAGTTGAATGTTCAGTGAATACTAAAAATACAGTTTTAGGGTTTCGGTATGTTTAATGACATCATAACCGTGCCATGATGATGTCATGAGATATTTTAAGGGATGATCGACTAAAGAAGATACATTATTGTGTGGGGGTCCCCATGTAGCCTAACTCTATGGGAAGTACCATGGGAGGGCCCATGCTTTTGAGAAAACCACTTTTGAGGTGTCCCTTGGCCATTAATGCCTTGTCCCCTCACTTTCCCTATAAATACCAAGCCCTCCTCTCATCTTTTCGACTCCAAAAACATCCTCAACGAAGTTCTGGTATCCTTAACTCCCAAAGAATCCACTCAAGGTTCCCCCAAGCCCTCAAGGTCCCAACCATTGAGTTTTAAGAGTTACGTTTTAAGGTAAGGGATCTGACCTCTCTTTTTCTTTTCAAGTGATCTCTTTTATGTCATTTCTCTTATGCTTCATGTTCTTATGTTGGAAAATGTTATTTTATATTCATTATACTTTCCTTTTTATGTTCATATTATGAGAGACCCCCTTTTACTCTCATCATTTCATTTTATGAATGTTTAAGTGGCACCGTTAGGCTGCCGGAATTTTTGTAACGGATTCTTTCTCCCTTCTCATTTTTCATGATCTATTTTCATGTAAATTATTTCAAGTTCCTTTTTTGGGGTATGATCTCTAAATTTATCATAATGATCATTTATGATCATATTATGAGAGACCCCATTTGATCTCTTCAATTCAGTATTTTGAAGTTCTAAGTGGCGTCGTTAGGCTGCCGAATTTTTAAGTGGTTCTTCACCCTTCTCGTTTTGAAGTTCTACTTTCATTTCAATTCTTTCAAGTTACTTTTTGTTATGTTGGGTTATGATCTCTAAATTTATCATACTGATCATTTATGGTCATATTATGAGAGACCCCATTTGATCTTTTCAATTCAGTATTTTGATGTTTTAAGTGGCGTCGTTAGGCTGCCGAATTTTTAAGTGGTTCTTCACCCTTCTCATTTTGAAGTTATACATTCATGTCAATTCTTTCAAGTTCCTTTTTGTTATTTTGGGGTATGATATCTATATATATCATACTGATATTTTATGACCATATGATGAGAGACCCCATTTGATCTCTTCACTTCATTATTTTGAGGTTTATGTGGCGTCGTTAGGCTGCTGGATTTTTAAGTGGTCCTTGGACCTTTCTCCCTTTTCAAAGTTCTAATTACATGCCAAGTCTTTCAAGTTCCTTTTTATTATGTTGGGGTATGATCTCTATATCTATCATACTGATATTTTATGTTCATATGATGAGAGACCCTATTTTATCTCATCAATTCATTTTTTGTTGAAGTCTATGTGACGCCGTTAGGCTGCCGAATTTTCATAAGAGAAATCTTATTTTTTTTGTCTTCCTTTCATGTTCTTCATTTAATATGGTATATTTTCAAATTTAATTACCATGTTCTTAAATCCCATATATTCTGTCCCTCAACTGTTTTATGGGACATTTATGAATGTTTGACCCATGTCCCCTCTTTTTTCAATGTTTTCTAAAACCCTGTAACATAGTCATTATGCTGCAGAATTTTCGTCTCAAAATATCTCTCCCTTTTTCTAAAGTTATTTTATTTTTAAGTGAATACTCAAAGCTATCTATTCTATATGGGTATTCACATATATACCAAAATTTTCTATTTTAAATTCTGGGATTTACATACATGAAACCCTCTTTCCCTTTCCGTGGGTTTAAAGTGACGTAAATATCATGTCGTTAAAGCAGTTTTTAAAACGTTATGATTATGAAATGAAACCCATTTATTTTATTCTATGTGGGTTATTTATGAAATTTTTGATGATTATATATGTGGCTCACATGATAATAAAGGAAAATTTAAGGGTGCGCCCTGATAGCGCTCCGATGCAATGGGTAATGATGTAACCGCTATAGATTACAATTTTCACGATACCTTGGTGAATAACCTTGGTAATTTTCAAATGAAACCTTGGGGATGAACCATGGTGATATGTTCATGATTGTCTATGTTAAATGATGTAGCCACATCTTAAAGTTATGAAAAATGTTATTTTTATTATGATATATCTCATGATTTATTTCTCATGCCTTAAAGTTCTTCTCATGACCTTATTGAAGTATCTCAAGTTCACATGTAAAATGTTTCTCTTGTTTCCCTTACTGGGCCTTCTGCTCACCCTTTCAATTGATGTATGTCTCCAGGTTATGAGATGTAGTAATGAAACTAGGATGAACATGAGGAGAAGCCTTTCATGTGTTTAAGAAGAATGTTTTATGTTTTCATGTTTTATGTTCCTGGTTTCCAAGACACTAAACCTTAAAGATCCTCAGTTTTTTGTAATGAAATGAAAGTTTATGTTATAAAAAGGCGGGATGCTATAGTTGGTATCAAAGGATGGTTTAGTTATTTGTGGAAATTAGGATATGAAAACTTTAGGATGAACCCTATAGAAAAGTTTAAATATAGGAAATCTTCCATATATTTTGGTGAGTATTGAGTGAGGTGTTGCCAAGCAAATACATCCCTGTCTGGATACGAGCGGGTAGAGGTGGCTCTGGCACAGATGTACATAGGGGTAAAACCCAAAAACACCGCTTTGAGCTAGACTCGAACGGGAACTGGTACACAAAAACGGGCCTTGCTGCACTCTTGGTTACGACACTCCTAGGGGATATGCTTTAGTAAATTCATAAGCTTAGTATGAACCATTATAAAAGGAACAAAGATAAACTAAAATAAATATTCACATAAGAATATAGGATCATGGATAACCTAGATTGGAACCTAGTGGATCACATGTTAGGATATACTTTTATTCTACATGTTTATCCTTTCATGCTTAATGTTTCATTTTCATGATTATTGGCGAAGTATTTAAGCCCCTAATTATACATTATCTTCTTAGTTAATGGTGGGAAATGGAAGAAAATTTCCCGACAACCAATGTGATAGGAAATGTGATGATTGCCATATTAATATGACATATATGATTATGGGATTAAAAGATGATTATTATTTTGGAAGACGTTCACTATTTTGGGGACCCTATATGATCGAGGTAAATAGATTACTATTCTATTTTCATTGAGGAGTAAGGTTGACTTATATTTTTAAGAATCGATGAATTTAAGGTGGACTAATAGTAATTTAGGTTACTTATGGAAATGATTAACCTATCTTGGTGTAAATATGTTTATGTTAGTTACTTTTGTTATAAGATGTTAGGAGTGGTTGATGTTGTTTGGAGATGAATGATAAAGTTTACCTTGGAAGACTATGTTATCAAATCCTTCTTGTATTTGGGATTCAATCTTAGTTTAGTTTATTTAGAGGATTTTTAAGGACAGTTATTTATGGAATGGTCTATGATGAACTCTAGTTAGTACCATGGAACTTTGAAGATTTAAAAGTAGTTTCCATTCCTATGGGATTATTTCTTTTTGATGAGTTGTTTTACCTTACCCTTTCTGTTTGTGGGATAATGTTTAATGATAGATGAAATAGATGGTTAATCTTTTGTGGATTATGTGATTCTCTAGAAGATGATTCTTGTATTTTGATGAGACCAAGTGTTTTTGAATGCTCATCGTTTGGAGAAAAGATTATTTTTGGGTAGAAACTTATTAAAGGATGATACTCTACATGAAGGTAGGTATATTCTCTTATGTTTTTGTTCTATGTAGTAAATGAATTCCTCAAAATTAAGAAAATAAACGTAAAACAAAAATGTTGTTGGTTTACGTTTCCTACTATGTAATCAAATACCGTTTACACACATCATAAGTTTGGGATTTTCTTATGGTTAACTTTCTCCTAATCATGTTCTCTATCACATTCCCTCAGAACTTTACCCTTTGTTTTCTCCTCCATGTCCATTTTTTCCTACATGGAATCCTAGTTTGGGTTAACTCCGATGACCATTGTACTTCCCTTTCTTTCTTTTAAAGTAATAGTTTTACTGAGTCCTTTTCCGATGTGGGATTTTCAATGAAATTTCAAAACACAATTTTAAAAATTGCTATGACGCAATTTCTAAATGGGGGAAGATTGTAACGACCCGAAATTTTGAATAAATCTTGTTTCCTAATTTTATGTGTTATTTTATTTTATTTTTATACTGAACAAAAATGTTTCATTTGATAACATGAGTATAATTAAAATGAGACTATTGGGTTTTGGCTGTTATTTGATCATTGGTCAATATGACCACTGGAAACTAAAATTTTTGATTATTGTCTCTAAATACAATCAATCTTGGTTAATTAATATAGAACGAAGATTCGATGGATTCACCCAGTAGTCTTGGACCGATTGAAGCCCATCTAACAGAACTTGGGAAGGAGGTAGCACCACTAGGCTTTGCTCTGGACCAAACCCAAGCTAAACTTCATCGTGTGAAGCTATAACGGGATTGCCTTCGGGAGAAGTTCAAAATAATAGAAATTACTACTCGTGCGATGTTGGTCGAGCCTCCCTCGGATTCTCCCACCTTAGCACACCTTACACTTAGGTCCTATGCTGGTGTGATAAGGGGCTGTGTAAGGAGACCATAACTACCTTGTGTAATCCTTTGTTTTAAATAAATAATTGGGATTTCTTCTTATGATGAAGTTTATGAATTTTTAAATGTCCGGATAAATATAGTATCCATATTTTTGATGAATTTAATGAAACTATATTTTAAAATTGTTTATGTAAACCTTAAATAAAAAATAATGTGTAATGTTTTTTAAAAAATAGTCTTCTACAATTATGTTCAGTACGGAATTTCGAGTCTAATAAGATCAACTTGATTTTTGATGAATAGTACTTTATGAATAGTGATTTTACGCTTAGGATTAGTAATGTGACCAAATGGATTAGTAATTTCACTCAAAAAACGTTTTAATATAATTTAGACACCTAGATTAAGTAATGAGATTCAATAAAATGGTTAAATAAAAGTTACATAAATTATTATTCAAGAATTAGTTTTTTCGGTTGAATAGTGTTTCTTAATTAAAAATTAAATTAAAAATATTTAGAAAATTATTTTTATAAAATGGATTTCATTTTTGAACTCAGAGCATCGATATTATGTTAATGTAATTTTGGGGGATTTTTCTGAAAAAAAATGAATTTTCGGTGAATAGTTTATTTATTTAAAAAATGAAATAAAAATATTTAGAAAATTATTTTTATAAAATAGAGTACATTTTTTAAATCAGAGCATTGATATTTGGTTAATGTGAAATTTTGGGTTTTTTCTGAGAAAGTTGAATTTTTAGTGAATAGTAAAAATACAGTTTTAGGGTTTTGGTATGTTTAATGACATCATAACTGTGTCATGATGATGTCATAAGATATTTTAAGGTATGTTCGACTAAAGATGACGAATTATTGTGTGGGGGTCCCCATGTGGCCTGACTCTATGGGAAGTACCATGGGAGGGCCCATGCTTTTGAGAAAACCACTTTTGAGGTGTCCCTTGGCCATTAATGCCATGTCCCCTCACTTTCCCTATAAATACCAAGACCTCCTCTCATCTATTCGACTCCAAAAACATCCTAAACTAAGATCTGGTCTCCTAACCTCCCATGGAGTTCTCCCATGGTTCCCCCAAGCCCTCAAGTTCCCAACCTTTGAGTTTTAAGAGTTACGTTTTAAGGTAAGGGATCCGACCTCTCTCTTTCTTTTCAAGTGATCTATTTTATGTCATTTCTTTTATGCTCCATGTTATTATGTTGGAGAATGGTCTTTTATATTCATTATACTTTCCTTTTTATGTTCATATGATGGGAGACCCCCTCTTACTCTCATCATTTCATTTTATGAATGTTTAAGTGGTGCCGTTAGGCTGCCGAAATTTTTGTAACGGATTCTTTCTCCCTTCTCATTTTTCAAGATCAATTTTCATGTAAAGTATTTCAAGATCCTTTTGGGGGGTATGATCTCTAAATTTATCATAATGATTTTTTATGATCATATTATGAGAGACCCCATTTGATCTCTTCAATTCAGTATTTTTAAGTTCTAAGTGGCGTCGTTAGGCTGTCGAATTTTTAAGTGGTTTTTCACCCTTCGCGTTTTGAATTTCTACTTTCATGTCAATTCATTCAAGTTCCTTTTTTTATGTTGGGTTATGATATATAAATTTATCAAACTGATCTTTTATGATCATATTATTAGGGACCCCATTTTATCTCTTCAATTCAGTATTTTGAAGTATTAAGTGGCGCAGTTAGGCTGCCGAATTTTTAAGTGGTTCGTCAGCCTTCTCCTTTTGAAGTTCTACTTTCATGTCAATTCTTTCAAGTTCCTTTTTGTTATTTTGGGGTATGATGTCTATATCTATCATACTGATCTTTTATGACCATATGATGAGAGACCCAATTTGATCTCTTCACTTCAGTATTTTGAGGTTTAAGTGGCGTCGTTAGGCTGCTGGATTTTTAAGTGGTCCTTGCACCTTTCTCCCTTTTCAAAGTTCTAATTCCATGTCATGTCTTCCAAGTTCCTTTTTATCATGTTGGGTTATGATATCTATATCTATCATACTAATCTTTTATGTTCATATGATGGGAGACCCTATTTTATCTCATCAATTCATTTTTGGTTGATGTTTATGTGACGCTGTTAGGCTGCCAAATTTTCATAAGAGAAATCTTATTTTTTTGTCTTCCTTTCATGTTCTTCATTTCATATGGTATATTTTCAAATTTCATTACCATGTCTTTAAATCCCATATATTCTGTCCCTCTACTGTTTTATGGGTCATTTATGAATGTTTGACCCATGTCCCCTCTCTTTTCAATGTTTTCTAAAACCCTGTAACATAGCCATTATGCCGCAGAATTTTCATCTCAAAATGTCTCTCCCTTTTTCTAAAGTACCTTTATTTTTAAGTGAATACTCAAAGCTCTCTATTCTATATGAGTATTCACATATATACCAAAATTTTCTATTTTAAATTCTGTTATTTACATACATGAAACCCTCTTTCCCTTTCCGTGGGTTTAAAGTGACGTAAAGATCATGTCATTAAAGCAGTTTTTAAAACGTTATGATTATGAAATGAAACCCATTTATTTTATGCTCTATGGGTTATTTATGAAATGTTTGATGATGATATATGTGGCTCACATGATAATAAATTCAAATTTAATGGTGTGCCCTGATAGCGCTCTGATGCATTGGGTAATGATGTAACCACTAGAGATTACAATTTTCATGATACCTTGGTGAATAACCATGGTAACTTTCAAATGACACCTTGGGGATGGACCTTGGTGATACGTTCATGATTGTCTATGTTAAATTATGTAGCCACATCTTAAAGTTATGAAAAATGTTATTTTTATTATGACATATCTCATGATTTATTTCTCATGCCTTAAAGTTATTTTCATGACCTTATTGAAGTATCTCAAGTTCACATGTAAAATGTTTCTCTTGTTTCCCTTAATAGGCCTTTTGCTCACCCATTCTTTTGATGTATGTCCCCAGGTTATGAGATGCAGTAATGAACCTAGGATGAACATGAGGAGAAGCCTTTCAAGTGTTTAAGAAGAATATTTTATGTTTTCATGTTTTATGTTCCTGGTTTCCAAGACACTAAACCTTAAAGATTCTCAGTTTTGTGTAATGAAATGAATGTTTATGTTATAAAAAGGTGGGATTCTATATTGAACCTCATGAGGGTTTCCTACGTATCCTTTGTGGATGAAAGAGATCAAAACCCACATAGTTCGAAGGGATGGTGAATTGGGGTTACCATAGAGGACAGAAACCTGAATACATGATGGGGCATTTGCATGGATAGCGGCCCAAGCACTGCTAGGAGTAGTGAGGAGGTGGAGGACATGATCCCATCGAGATGTGGCGGCCCAAGTGAGAATCAGGATAGATGATGGATAGTTGAATGGAGTGGAGGGGGAATGCGATGGGACCATCATGATGGTTACAATAGTGTTGGTCTTGATCCTCGAAGAGACTTCCTACGTATTCCCATGGCAGGGAATCAATGTATGTGTAGTTCGGTGATGATGTCCTACCATAGATTGGGGACTTCAACGGCTTACTGTCAAATGAATTTGATAACGACTTACCGCTGTATGAGGGAACAACAACATACCACCAATTGAGGTCCACAGTTTAACGTCATGCAGGACGGGGGTGAACTGACATGAAAGAAGACATGGGGCCCAAATAGATTCAAGGCATGAACCTCGTGGAGGATTCCTATGTAACTTTCCATGGAAAGTATCAACGAACATGTAGTTCACGTGGTGTGGGGCTTACACTCTAGGCTTCCCAGGTTGTTGGTGAACCGACGTGAATGGGGCCGGAATGACCAGGTGAATCGTGGGCTTGAACCTCAGGGAGGCTTCTTACATTTCATGTCACGGCATGGTTCAAATACCATATAGTTCAGGTGGTGTGGGGCTTAATCTCTTGTCTACCGAGGATGTTGTTGAACCGACGTGAAGGGGGTCGGAGTGACCAATGGATGGTGGGGTGTGGGAACTGACATGAAGGATGGTCGGTATCGATGAATATTGGGCTTGAACCTCATAGAGGCCTTCCACATACCTTAATTTGGTAAAGATCAAAGACCACATAGTTTTGGTGGTGGTGGATTTACACTCTAGGATCCACAGAGTGGCTCTATGGAGTAGAAATAGTGGATGGGGCTTACATGAGGATGCTACTCGGGTGCCACTATAGAGTAGTAATGGTGGATGGGGCTTATGCAAGGTAGCTGCCCGAGTGCCACTATGGAGCGACAATGGTGTATAGGGCTTACACAGATAATCTTCTCGGGTGCCGATATGGAGCAGAAATGGTGAATGGGGCATACACTAGGATGTTTCCCAGGTGCGGCTATAGAATGACAATTCTATATGGGGATTACACAAGGAAGCTGCCTGGGTGCCTCTATGGAGCGGAAATAGTGAATGGGGATTATGAAAGGAAACTTCCCGAGTGCCTCTATGGAGAGAAAGTGGTTAATGGGGCTTATGCAAGGAAGCAACCTAGGTGCCACTATGGAGCGACATTTGTGAATGGGGCTTCTTCAAGGAAGATGCTTGGGTTCTGCTATGGAGTGGAAATTGTAAATGGGGATTATGAAAGGAAGCATTATGGGTGCCACTATGGAGTGGAAAGAGTGACTGGAACATATGAAAGGAATCATCCTAGGTGCCTCAATGGAGCGGTAATGGTGATTGGGTCTTCCACAATGAAGATTCCCAGGTGCTACCATGGAGCAGAAATGGTGGTCGGGGCTTACTCAAGGAATTTTCCCAGGTTCCGCTATGTAGCGGCAATGGTGAATGGGTTTTACACAAGGAAGATGCCCAGGTGCCCCCATGGAGCAGAAATGGTGACTGGGGATTAAGAAAGGAAGTTGTTCGGGTGCTATTATGGAGCGACAATGGTTAATGGGGGTTATGCATGGAAGATGCCCGAGTGCCTCTATGGAGCGGCAATAGTGAATGGGTCTTACGCAACAAAGATTCCCGGGTGCCGCTATGGTGTGGAAATTGCGACTGGGGCTTATGTAAGGAAGTTTCCCGGGTGCTGGTATAGAGTGACAATGTTGAGTGGGGCTTATGCAAGGAAGCTGCTCGGGTTCTGCCGTAGAGAGGAAATGGTGAATGGGGCTTATGCAAGAAAGCTGTACTTAATGTCTTCCTCATGTCTGGCCATGAGGGAATCCCTACTCACTGGTGAGTTGAGGCATATGATTGAGGCCTCCACCCATGCGCTAGTGCACAAGTGTGATAACTCCCAGGGGCGTTAGAATCTGTCCGAACAAAGGGAGATGAAAAGTTTGAATTAAATGACAGACATTTGTAACATAAAGAGGGTGGCGTGGAGATAGAGGATAACTATTGATCATGTTCGAAACACAGCATCCATATTGTGTTAGCCTAATATGGGGACAAACTAATGAGGGTCGATTGATGACCATGTTTGAATCACTGGACCTTACTTGATGTGTTTTCCTAAGTCTTACGTGGCGCTGGTCTAGTACTGTATTTGAGCCAAGTCAGTATGGGACTAGGCTGTTAGGGGGAACCTTCAAAAATTAAAGGGTATGAATATCTTATTGAAGGACACATAAAGCGTGAGGTGGTGTGATGGAATTTTTTAACAGATTCCAATGCTCTTGAAGTTATTCCATTATGGTCAGGGAATAATTAATCTGATGCTTGGCACATAATTCATATCCTTTTGGGAACAACAGGCATTATATTATTGAATGATTGGGCATGCTATAGTTTATAGTCATGTAGAGAGGATTGTTGACATCTTATTCCAGGTGCATAATCCATCTATTGTTTTCAAGAAGAGGCATCCTATGTTTGGAATATATGGTGTACTATATTTTAGAGTATTAAATATTTGACTATTGGAATCTCATGCATGGAGCATAAGACATCTCTTTTTTAAAGCAAGAGGCATCCTATGATTGTCGCATAGGGAGTACTACAGTTTAGAGTCATGTAGAGAGGACTATTGGCATCTCATTCTTGGAGCATAAGGCATCTCTTGTTAGGAGTAATAGGCATACAATGTTTGTAACATAGGTTGTACTATAATTTATATTCATGTAGAGATGACTATTGGCATCTCATGCTTGGAGAATAAGGTATCTCTTCTTTTGAGCAAGAGGCATCCTATTTTTGGAACATAGGGAGTACTATTGTTTATAGCCATGTAGAAAGGACTGTTTGCATCTTATTCTTGGAGAATAAGGAATCTATTGTTTGGAGCAAGAGGTATCCTATGATCGTCAAATATGGAGTACTACAATTTATTATCATGTATAGAGGACTGTTGGCATCTCATTCTTGGAGCATAAGGAATTTCTTATTAGAATCAAGAGGAATCCTATGTTTGTAACATAGTGATTACTATAGTTTAAAGTCATGTAGATATGAATATTGGGTATAAGGCGCCTAAAAATGGATGGTGTTGGGACATACACAAGAGAGACCCCTTTCTGGGTCAACCTGGAATAGGAGCCATGTGATGGGGGTTTGGATGAATTTCATGAGGAATGGTTCGACCAAATGTACTCAAGAAATTGATGATGGGAATCTCAACTCAAAACATATGAAATGAACCAAGAGGAATACGTTAAATCAAGGTATTTTATGTTGTGCGGAGGAGTATTTCAATTCATGGTATTACATAAGAGGATGGTGGGGTGCACGGAAGGGCGCAATTGAAAATCCTGACATCCCGTCCTGAGAAGTTCATGGTGAGTCTATCCATTTTTCATGGGGGTCAGTAACGGTAGTGAAGGGACCGATGGGTGGAGGCTTGGATACTATTGTGTGTAGTAGGAGCGTCACATAGAATTGGCTGCACGCAAGGAGGGGTTGTGTGCCATAAGGGATATTTGTGCGCAATAGGGGATAGTTGTGCGCAATAGGGAGGGGTTTAACAAAATAGGAGAGGTTTTCTTGCAATAAAGGATTTTTGCACACAATAGGAAATTGTTGTGCGCAATAGGGAAAGTTTGTGAAAAATAGTGAATGGTTTCACAAAATAGCGAGGGGTTGTGCGTAAAATTGTGCACAATGACACTATTGCATGAAAAAATAATGTTTTCCACAGAAAACTGGGCAGGTTGGCCCCTTTCCGCACAAAAGGTGTGTTTTCCTCAGAAAATAGGGGGTTTTACATGATGGCATATAAAATTCAGATGTAGGTTCATCAGAGTGGCGGATGACCTCTGGGCCCCCTGAAGGAAGGGGGCGCACTTGTATTTATAGACGGAAACCATGAAAGTGGTGCCTGTAAAATTTCGTGCATGCAAATGGTTTTCCACATGTAAGGGGTTGTATGTAAAAACCCGTGTGCGCATTGAGATGCATATAAAATCCCGCTCACAAAAATTTGGGCGTGTAAAATTTGGTACACGCAAATAGGTGAGTATAAAATTCCACGTACAAAAATGGTTTTTTGAGTGACATTCCTTTTGTACACACAAATCCATACTTTTCCCCAAAACTATTCTGGATGGCCATTTCCAGTAGCCCCGACTTCAAACAACCATAACTTCTGATCCGTAACTCCGTTTGGGCTCCAAGACCAGTAAAATCGAATCTAGAGGAACGAGCTACGCCTCAGGATCATTTATGGGAGAATTTGGAAAATTTTGGGTATTCATTTTTTGGTGTAAACAGTGAAAAAATGGGATTTCATGGTTAGGTATTCCATAAAAACCCTTATCAAATTTTTTACATTAAATGTCTTCGAGATACTAGTGAAAAAATACATTATGGAATTCTACAATTTCCACATGGGTATGGGAAATGGTATAATAATACCTTTGGACTTCTATATCATTAAATTAACTTTCTGAAATATCAAGAAACAAGAGATAAATTCTACAATCTCATTCTTCATGTTGTCCCACCAGATGTTTTATCAACAATCCTAGTATATCGTGGTTCTAACTAGATGAATAGAGTTTTTTGAGTTTTTTGCATTATCCAATATCTATTTCATTATAATAGGTTTTAGAGGCACAAATATCCTTGTTCCAATCCAAATCACACCTTTATCATTGAAATGGAACCCTAGAACCATCCATTCTTTTACTGAATTCCTATATTTTTGAATCTCCATGTCATCCCTTTGTACCTCTTTGAAATTGTCCTGGATAGATGGTTGGGAAACACTTTGGGCTAGATAAGATGTATTGAATGGAATTGTGATTTAAAAATACATCCTTTTCATGTCTATGAATATAGGGTATTTCTCAATCCGAAACGTGGAAAAAATAATATAATATTTTTTGCTATGAAAATTGGCTACCCTTTTCACCATACAATATTGTTAGTGAATAGATAAATCATTCTCTTTGATTGTATATAACCATATTATTTGAAATATGTAGAGCTCCATTTATTTGAATATAAACATAACGATCTTGTGGTCAGTATATATTTAAAAAATCTCACTATAATGGTATTGACACCATATTTTTAAGGAAAAAATAACATCCTCTGACTATATATCATGTGTTCAGTTCTACTTATCATGGATCTTTATCATTAATGAGGCGTAGTGTATATCTTTTTTATTTTTCATTATTACACAACCCAAGCCTTTCATTGAATCATTACTATATACCACACATAATTTTACACATTTAGTATTGTTAGTACAGGTTCAGTGGGCATCCTTCCCATTAGCTCTATGAAGATTTAATGAAATTATTTTCTCCAATCATACTTTATCTATTTATCTATTAACTTATTTAGAGAGATATAAAATTGTGATACATATCTCAAAATAAATTTGATAGTACCCTGATATATGAAGAAAACTATGGACTTATTTGACACTTTAGTGTCTGGTCCCTTCCTTAATTTCTGATTTTTGACGTGTGCACAGAAATTCCTTCACTTGTGAACATGTGTCCCCCGAATGTGACCTTCTGCATCCAAAAATCATAATATAAAAACTTGGCATAAAAAGTCTTTTTCCATAATTTCACCTACATAATACTTGGATACTCTTCATGTTAAACCATTTTCTTAGAGTATATTATAATATGATCAATAAACACTACAAAAAAAATCAATGTAATTTTTGTATAATTTATTCATAAAATTCATGAATACTTCTATGGAATTAGTAAGTCCAAAGGGAATCCCTAGAAAATCATAGTACCCATACCATGTATGAATGGTTGTCTTATGAATTTCATCATTATTCACCTTTAGATGAGGATATACAGAATGATGATAAGACATTGAGAAGTAATGAACTCCTTATAAATGATCGAACAATTCATTAATACTTGTAAGAGTATACTTGTTCATTATAATGATTTAGTTGAGCTATTAGTAGTCAATAGAAAACCCCACTGATCCACCTTTTCTAATTACAAAGAGAACTAGAACACACTAAGGTGATGCAAAAGGTAATACATATCCACTTTCCAAATTATCTTTATGCTACATTTTTAACTCCTTTAGTTCTATTTGGGCCATCCAAAGATATTTTAATGAAAATAGTAGCTTCAGTTATGAGTTCAATTAGAAAACTCTACATCAAGATCTAGCGGGAGGTCGAGGTAAGTCTTCTAGAAATACATCATGGTATTACCTCATAATGGGAATTAATCATAGGTGGATTCCTCCCATTAAGTCAACAATATGATTGAGTTATTTTTATTCGCAGGGAATAAACATCAACACCTTTGGATGATTTTCCAAAAGTGATTACTAATATTATTTTCATTTGTAGAGGATCATGATATGGTTCATAATATAAAAATATATTTCCCATTCCAAATATTTCATGTTTCATCTTTATAACAAGATCCAATCCATCCCCTGTATAGTGTCAAATTCCACCAAGGGTTGTATATGATTATTTTCTAGAAGAATACTCCCACATACACTAATAGTAGAAGATTCGAACACACGGGTTCAATGATTTCCATCAAGGTGTTTTTAATGGTATCTCAACTTCAAGGTATAAAGTTATTGATTGAATAGTTCTTGAAAAGGTACAATATATATGGAAATATGTAGAAATAAAATCAAATTAAAAATTTTCCATTATTTATTTATTAGGATGTGTACCTTGTATGACATCATTTTCTTGATCCACCACAATCATAGTGATAGAATAATTATTCCAATGTTTCTTGTTCATGGTTGGATGAAAATGATTATTATCCTTAGGGGATCTAGGTTTAGTCCATTGTCATACATAGTTCCCTTGATCTATATAGTAGTAGCATTGGTTTGTGGCTGGTGTTATCCTTTCACCCATTGTATCAACCAGCATCATTATGTATTTTTATATTCATGAGCATGAGGGACTTATCTACTATAATTATATAATTTTTCTGTCTATTTCAGGAATTTCCCATGATGTTTATTAATACATTTTGGAGTTATGGGTGATCAGGAATTCATTCCACCATTTTTCATAGTTCTCCATGCTTGAAACTTCATCACTCATTTCATATCTCTATACCCATAAGTACATTATGAAAAATACACCTCCACATTCATAGAATATTAAACAAAATATTTATAACTCTCAAAGTCTCAAATTTGTTTATAACTTAAATGGTGTGGGTTTTAACCACTAAAAATAAATCATCATATCTATCATTGTAAATAACAAAACTCAAAAAATACCTAGAAAACCTTGTGAAATTTTCATCATAGGTTATGAAATATTCTTCTTCTTTTTTATTTATCTCATTGAATTTTCTCTCAATATTTGTATGTAGATTTTGAGGGAAATTCTTATTACGAAACATTTTCATAAAATCTTCACTCGGAAACTCTTCTATTTTTTCCTTCTTCATGAAGTTCTTAATAAATTACCATTATTGATTGGACTTTCCATCAAAATGGTAAATAGAAAGAGTCACCTTCTCCATCTCAGAATAGTTAATCACATAAAAGAACTCCTCCATTGAGTTGACCCAATTTTCTACATCTAGTAGATCGGAAGATCCACTACATATTTGTGGTCATTGCTGCATAAAAAAATTAATATCTTGTTTTTACCTCTTAGAATAAAGGTGATGTTATACATTGTTAATTTTATTGTTCCTAGAAAAAAAGAGTTGGGTAATAATTTCAATTAAAATTTTAACTCCCTCCCAATGAAATAGTGTCGTCATTTGGGAAATAAATGCATTGTCTTACATATGTATTTTTTTCTTTTCTCTATTAGATTGCACAATTTTATAAAATATAAAATGTTAGATCAAAACATATGTCAACAATACATGATTACATTATTACTTTGGTAAATTAACACTAAGTGGAAAGCTTATGGGATCACTTTATTTCACATTTCTCTAAAATAATGCTTATCGTGTCCTTTAATTTTATTAGTCTCATAATACCATTTTTCACTATGTTTCTATATTCCTAATTCCCAAATTAACTAAACTGCACATTAATACCAAATATAGAAGCCCTACTATCTTTTACATAGATATTACATCATTTTAAAGATTAAAAACATAAAAATATTAAAAACCCAAGATCCAATTGTTTAGTTCTTTTAGATAATTTTGACCATAGATAAAATTTTTATAATTTAAGATAATCATATATTTAATTACTTATTCTATATCATTTTAATGTCTTGTGTGTTCTCATTATTACATGTGATCACTTCAGGATACACATAAAATAAATGGGTGAGTAAAAATTATAGTGAGAGGATGGAAAATAAAATGAATTAATATAACCTTGGGTGACAATATCATTATCATCATAACATTATCATATGATCATAATCAATATAGGAAGCCTTAAATAATAAATTGGATAATAGAAATGAATAAAAATAAATCATCATGTATTAAAGTTAAACTACAACTCATACCTCACTATATCTCATGAGATTAATCACATTAACCAATTAATTGGATTTAGATTTAATTATTGGAAAACATGTCCCATCATATCAATCACATGCTCTATAATTCTCCGTGCACCCATCAAATCCTAACATTTACATTATAATGCATGACACATTGCACATATATCAATCATGGACATAAAATAACCCAATTGATGAAATAGTAATCATTTAATAAATAATTTATTCATGAATAAACATTAGGGTTCCCAAATTATATATGTAGTGACATATTTGTTTAATGAATCATCAAATTTTTGGGAATAAGAAATAATCTCATGAGAAGTAAAAGATTTGTATTTAAAATGAAGTATTCATTCGAAATAATATATGAATACTCAGATAATGATATTGGTAACATGTAAATCCTATAAAATATCTGATAATTATGAATAAATGATTTTAAGTAACATTAATGGAATTTATATATTGAATATTAGTTGAAAGTGGGAAACCCCAAAGAAAGAGTGTTGGGTTTGATGATTCCCCTTACTTTACATCTAAGTGATTTAATAACCATAATATCATGGATAATCATATTAAATTCATTAAAAAAAATATATAACATTTTTTACATTAATTTGATTCATTATAGTTATATAAAGTTCATTTAAGGGATTTTCAAAGAGTTGTATGGTTTAATATCATCGTTCGGGAGAGTTAATTTCTTAGCTTTTCATGATAGGTTTACATGTATTTGAGTGTGAATGTTTTTGTAGAGTGGGAATAATTATGAATAATTTAAAATATATTTTATTTATGAATATTAATAGTTTTAAATTGTTATATATATCATTTTGTTAAATATCATGAAGTAGAATCATTAGATAAATAGTCAATGATAATCGTTTGTGATAATTTTAGTGGGTTTTGATCACCAAAAACTCTATTTTTTTTATCAATTATTATTACATAATATATTTTATTTCTATAAAATAAATGGTTTATAAAATATATTTTACAATATGTACCAATAATTATAGTACTTGTTTTACTATAATTGATGGTTTCAAAGGAAACATAAAATGCATCTTCTATGATGTTAGTAAAGTGAAACATCATGGGTGATAATTTAATTTTTTGAGTAAAATAATGTGGGAATGGAGTTTAATGATATATATTCCATTTAAATGATATAATTCAACTATATACAATCTACATGAGTTCTAATGAACATTTGGATTCATCTGGTGAGAACATAATAAGAAATGTAAAAGAAACTAATGAAAAATAAAGGTTATTTTACCTCATAAATCTATCCTCTTTGAGAACCATCGTAGGGAAAGGATTTTTGTATTTTGAAGAGACTAAGGTATCCTATATGATGGGGAAGGAACTAGTAAGATACATGAATTTAATTTAGAAATGTATAAAATCGTGAGAGGTTTGAGGAAAAGAAGTGTTGTGGGTGTAATTTGTAGCGGAAGAGATGGGTGTTTCCCATTTTTAATCATTAGTTTATTATTTTCCAACAATATTGAAAATAGTGATGATTCCCAAACAAAATAAATTAAAAAATTAGGGATAATTAAATATTATGGTTCTTAAATCATTCTTTCCGGATAGAATAGTGTATTCAACATATAATCTATATGTAGAAAAAATTATTGTATTTTACAATTCAAAAAAAATCGTGTATTATAGAAAAATCCCAAAAATACACAAATGACATAATTCGATGTATATAATTAAAAAATGAAAATAATTTTATGAAAATAATTTTCATAATATGATAAATTTATTTTATCATTTAAGTCATATTTAAATTGGAATATATATATTTTAAAATTGAAACAGATTTTCTAACACTTCAAAAAATTAATTAAGGTCTCAAAAAATTATCATATAATAATAAGACATATATTAATATTTTATAAGTAAATTTTATGATAAAAAAGTAATTTTAAATTATGAAATTAAAATTAATTATTTATGACTTACAGAATTACCAAAAATTAATTTATCATTTTTAGAACACCTATATACTTATACTATGTCATAAATATATCATATTTTGATTCATATAATAAGTATTTTTTATTTTTACTTTCAACGGTTATGTTACTATAAAGTTTGATGGTTTAATGTTACTAAGTGTCCTGTTAGTAATACAAAGGTCACTTTACTATTCCATCAGTATAGGTTCCTTAACATCTAGAAATACATCTTTTTATATCATTCTTCATTTATAAATTTTGTATTATGGTAACAATGTGATTTTAAATTAAGAATAAACAATATGAAAAAAAATATAAGGAGGGATAAAATATTGTAGAGACCCGATGCTTGACGTACATGGACATTACATTACTTTTGCGGAATACTTAATACATAACAAAAACAGACACACAAGGACCGTAATAGATTAGTGTCTTTGGAAACTCGGAAAAAATAATCTTCTAATTGTGGTGAAAGATCTTCAACATCTCCTGTAAATATCTTCCACTTTTTTTCTTACCTAAAATCATTCTTTCAACACTAGGGATAAGAAAACATAAAAAGGGTGAGCTCAAATGCATAGTAAGGGTAAACATAGAGAACATAAAACAATCCAAAAACATTTGAATGAAAAATCTTGAACATAAAATCTAAATATCAAAATCTTGAGAAAAGACATAAATCATGGAAGTACGTAAGGAATATATCATAAAGGAACATAATTCATTATAAAATATAATCGGAGTAAAACATCTCATTGTGGAAACCATTAAGCACATGATATGATTTCCATAGTAGCCAAGGCATTGCTGCCAAGACCATCTTAGTGGACAAAGTCCCTTTCTGAATCGAGTTCACTCCTCATTCCAGCCCTGTATTACTGAACCGGATAAAATTACCATTCCAGCCATGTCTATCTCATGAGATATAAATCTTTACCCAATTCATTGGAGAGAGATATAGGTCCCACCCATCTCATAATTAAATCATTCTTATATGTGCCACAAAATAAACATACATCATTCATAATTACCCAATAAATAAATTGGGTTTCATAAACATCATCCCATCATCACATAATCCATATAAAATAAATTTATATCATTTAATAAAAAGAAAATTTAAACCATTTAAATCATCGAGACATGATACTTGAAACATACACATATGAAATAATGTCATCTTAGATGAAAAATGGATTTGATAAAACACTTGAAATGAATTCTTGAGGAAAATATCATTTCTTCTTCAAAATCATTCTCTTTACACAAAATGTCATGCAATTTTAAAAGAAAAGTATTTTGTTGAAAATTTTCATGAAATATTTTGGAGGAAGCTTCATGAAAATAAGGCTTCATAAAACTTTAAAAATCCTTTCATCCCGTATAAGTTAAAAAACATTTTTCTCATACTTTTGCCGGAAAATTCAAAAAGTACCTTGTAAAAAAAATTCTTTTCGTACCATGTAGTAAAAATTAAAATGGGTAATAAGGAATTTAAACATACATGAAATCATTTTTAGAAAACAGGTATGTGGATGATAAATATAACACCATTAAATACTTACGAATAAACAATCTCGGATAAAAACAAGATTGGAAAAGTTATCCCTTACCTTATGTCCGATATGCTTCGTACGTATCTGAACCTCCAGTATAATGATTTAAATAATGTCATTGACTTATTACAGAATCATATTCATTGTTATTATATCATATATGTTTCACTTACGACTTTATAGTACTTGTTCTTTTTTATGTTCAATGATAAAATAACGTTTTGGGTAAATTCTTTTTATTTATCGTACATGTTTGGACTTGTTGTTCTTGATATTATTACTTATAACCTGATTTACATAATTCCAGAACGTAAAAAATGATTTATATATAATATATATTCATCATATACATATATATTATAATTCGATAAAAGGAATGAAATACACTGTTCATGGAGACGGTAGGTCGTACGTACGCATGAACGATGTTTTCGTTTCCTTATTGAATTGAATGAAACTAAATAGATGGAATACATATATATATACATAAATCAAGTAGCATTATTATTTCATATATTTAATTATTATTCATTATATAAACATTATGATAATTCATGTATGGTTAACATGGATAATCAATCTCATCGCGTCATGGAGACGGTATTCCATACGTACGCACGAGCGATGATATCGTTCCCATTATCGTGGAACTGTATTGGAGTGTATGTATACTATTTAAGAATAAATATTACTTTTAAATAATCATATATAGTTATTATTTATACCATTATACCCATCCAAGTAAGGTTGTGGTGGAAAATAGATTACACCACGACGTGGAGACGGTATTCCGTACGTACGCACGTGCGGTGGTTTCATATTCTGTAGGATGGATAGATGGTGAAATAGGGTTATTTCCTACTTATAATAACTTATCAGTATATTAGTGATACTTATGTTATTACTTCATAATGAAACAACTAAAGAAGAAGAAGTAGAAGAAGAAATAAAGTTGAAAGAATCGGTAATGGACATTGCCTCTTCTTTGAAGCGCCTCTTTGAGACCTCCTATTAGGGCACTAAAATTGGTCATTAAAGAAGACCAGGATCTCTAGGATGCTTCTAGGGAAGTTTATAAGTTAATGTGTCAGGGTTTGGCCAAGAATGAAGGCTCAAGGTGGTGTGGGAAAGAGAGGGAGGAGGTTCCCTTTTATAAAGGAGGAGAGGGGCACCTTTGAAAAAACTAAAAATATTATTTTATTATAAATTCATATTCGGTTTTTAATAGCTCCAAATTGATTTATCATTAATCTAAGGTGGTTATGGGTCGAAATAATTTCATTAAATAGAATTTAGACAGGTTTAGGATTCTATTTTAACCTTATCATTTAGATTTAACATTAAGTTATATAATTTTACTTTTATTGTGTCTTCTTGTTTTCTTACACAATAAGGTTAATTATTTTACTCTAAAAAGCCAAAAGAACCCAAAGATGTTTATTATTAATATATATAACCATATCTATGTAATTTGGCCGAGACATAGATTTTTAAGAACAAAATAACAACTAATAATATAATATTTTTTTTAAAAACTATTTTATGTCAATTTTTACACTATTTGGTAATCGATTTTTGTTAAAATAATAACAGAATTATTAGTTCAAAAAATGTTAATTAAATCAATTCTAACATTTCATATTAACATATAAAATTACTAGATTTCCTAAAAAGTCTCAAATTACATTTATTGGAGTATTTATAACATCAATTATATCAATATTTCATTAATATGATAATTATTGCATCATCTTTGTGACGTAAATAAATTAAATTATATAATGTATAAAAATTATAAATAAAATACAATTATGTAGGAAATCGTTTTATCTTTCTAATGAATATTTATAGTCGGATTTATCTTATGTATAACACTATATTAAAAATAATTTAGTTATTAATCGTTGATTTTAACTATTTTAACCCTTCTTTAAATAAATTAATATTAAATTTCCTAATCTAATCCAAGAGGGAATAAATGGTCATATTTTATTCCTAAGGTTGTTTTTGGTCGAATTAAATTTATCCAATAGAATTAAGACATTTTTAGAATAATAATAATATCATTTTTACCCTTAATTACCCTATTTACTTGTAACTGTTGGAAAAAAAGTAAAAAGATACTATTCAACAAAAATTATTTTCATCTCATTGTACCAAATTTTACATACTGACATCAACCGTGTCTCTTGGATTTTTGAAATTTCATTCACAAATGCGGTAAAATTATGTTTTATGTAAATTTTCAAATTCTTCTAGGAGGTTGGTAAAATACGGTCAAAAGTTCAATAAAATTTTAATATATCTAAAATTATTATAAAATGACTCCAATGAATTAAATTGAACTTATATAGGTATTATGTATCAATTTTGAACTAAAATAAATTTAAACAAAATAAATAATTATTTAAATAAAAATTATGTTTTTAAATAGTAACCTAGTGTTTTCACTATTCATCAAAAATTGAAAGTTTCCAAAAAAATACCAAAATTTCATCCTAGGCTAATTTTGATATTCCGAATCAAAAAATGAAGTCCATTTTGAAAAATAAAATTTATAAAATTTCAAAAAGTGGTTATTACTATTCATAACAACTATTTTAAATAATATTTTAATAGCATATCGTTGTATAGTGAAACTCAGTATTGCGTACAACGCCAGCTATCGAGGAAGGCTGCGATTGCGTGTAAAGCAATCCAAGCTAGGGATGCATGTAGTGAAAGTTAATTGTAGCCTACAATAGAAGACATCAATAAAATTAAAAAGAATATTTTTCATAAAATCTTAGGGTGTTAAATTCTACCCCCCTTAAAAAGAATTCCGCCCTCGAAATTCGTCGGGGTTATAAATAGTTTACTATTCATAGGAACCCACATCGTAAAAAAATACTAAAACTCAATTTGTAAAACTAAAGTAAGAAATGTAACGATTAACCAATGTAACTCATCTCTGGGTTTCCATATAAGAGAACATAGGTGAAAATATGGATATTGAAGAAAAATCTAACCATCATGTTCTGATGGAGAGTGGTAGAGAACATGGATATGAAAAATCCATCAATCACAAAGTCATAAATTTGTAATGATCTAAGTTACCATCTAATTCATCGGATATAAGATCACTAGAACAACATTTTTGGTTTTCAATATCATTTCCCTAATGTTGAAAATTTTGAATTAGAAGAAAGACTTGCTTGATTTTGGTACAATCTCACTGTTGTTCGTTCTTTGAACAATTTACACTTCATATCTTAAAGAAATGAAGTTGAATTTGTTATTTGTGAAGTGTTAACAGATCATGTGATAGAATTCTGGGTCATTCCATCTGTTTCACACAAAAGGTTAGCAAAAGTTATCAAATATACATAAGTCCATCTATGGTGAGGTTAATCATATATGATTCCAAAAATGAACTTATACATCATATATCATACCACTTAATAAAATAAACCTAGTTTCTACTAACCAGGGACATTCTGTATGCCAGTGGTAGGTGATAGAGGCCAGTTGCACTTCGGTTGTGGGTTAGATTCCCACATCCTTATCCGACGCGATGGGTTGTCGCCCGTCCTACAGGTTGTCCTTTTTCTAAAACTACATTAATATAACATCACATCAATAATATAGAAAATATTTCTATCCTTGAACAATACTAACTTATGTCCAACATAATCCATTCCAATGTTTAGGCTTATCTAAAATACTTTGTTCCAAGCTCATAGTATAAAGAAAAAAATTACTAGAAATGTTATCTACCAAGAATGTGAATATAAGAATTTATCTCACATATTTCATAAGATATATCTTGTTGGTTGCATTCCAAACACATGAATACCATAGTCATATATTCTCTTGAAACATAAATAACCATAGAACCTTAGTGGAGACATGAATATAGTCAAATGGTAACTCTTTCCACATACCAAAATACCAAAAAATCTATATAATCAAACAATAATATCACTTAGTCCTTATATCAGTCATGAGCTCATGAATACAATAAAAAATCTCATTATCTTCTTATCCATTAATTATGCGCATATCATCTAATTTCCAAAAATATCTGAATAACCTTACATGGTTACCGGTACCATTCAACATATACTTTCAAATACTTTAGGAAAAACAATAGTGTTACAGTACTTAGATGATTCTTTATTCCATAGTACCATACATTATAAACATACAATCATTCCACTAACTTCTTAAACCACTGACTGACCTTTATCATTTCTTTCATCTCATATTTCATTTGTAGACTCTTCATCATCATCCACATAAATACTACTCATATGACCATTCTGATTCTCTTCATGATATTTTCCCTTAGGGCATTGGTTTTCATAATGTCCATACATTCCACATTTAAAACACGTAATCATTATTGATGTCATAGCAATACCATTATCCTTGTCCATGGTGTTAACTAAACCATTTCCTTTGCACTTACTGGCTTGTGTCCTTCTTTTCCACACCCAAAGCATCTTCCAGTTCCTTTGAAATAATCTCCCCGATGCCTCTTCCCACATGATTTACATGAGGGAAGTTGAACATTATTTCCTCTATGATCATCATGAAACTCCATCTTTCTCTTATTATCTGATTTGGGAAACTTACAGATGTTGATATTATTGATCATATTATGAGACAACTGATTAGGCATAATAACAATGTTTGGACTTCAAAATCCCGTTTCATTTGGTTGCTCATGATGAATATCCTTCCATTGTGCGCCATATCCTCCATTATCGTGAATCTTAATGTTTCCAGCCATTTTCTAAAACCCTAAAACAATAGTGTGAGAGAAAAAAATCATAATCATGGGGGATTACCTTCAATATCTAACATCTTAGGTTAAATTCTAATATCGTTATCGTAATTCTAGAACAATAACCTACACTTATAATTAACCTTAGGGACATCCCTAGAACTACCTTAGAAATATCTCTAGGGATCTCATTAAAGTTTTCGCATCCTAGTTTCCAAAGGTTAACTAAACCTTTCCTCTAATACCAACTATAGAGACCTGATGCTTGATGTACATGGAAATTACATTACTTTTCTGGAATACTTAATACATAACAAAAACAGACACACAATGACTGTAATAGTTTAGTGTCTTTTGAAACTCGGAAAAAATAATCTTCTAATCGTGGTGAAAGATCTTAAACATCTCCTATAAAGATCATCCCCTTTTTTTATTACCTAAAAACATTCTTCAAATCCTGGGGAAAAGAAAACATAAAAAGGGTGATCTCAAATTCTCAGTAAGGGTAAACATAGAGAACATAAATCAATCCACAAATATTTTAATGCAAAAGCTTGAACATAAAATCTAAACATCAAAATCTTGAGAAAAGACATAAATCTTGGAAGTACGTAAGGCATATATCATAAAGGAACATAAATCATGATAAAATATCATGGGAATAAAACATGTGATTGTGGAAACCATTAAGCACATGATATGATTTCCATAGTAGCCAAGGAATTGCTGCCAAGACCATCTTAGTGGACAAAGTCCCTTTCTGAATCGAGTTCACTACTTGTTTCTAGTCCTGTATTACTAAACCAGATAAAATTACCATTCCAGCCATGTATATATCATGATATATAAATCTTTACCCAATGCATTGGAGGGAGATATAGGTCCCACCCATCTCATAATGAAATCATTCTTACTTGTGCCACAAAATAAAAATACAACATTCATAATTACCCAATAAATAAAATGGGTTTCATAAACATCATCCCATCATCACATAATCCATATAAAAGAAATGGATATCATTTAATAATAATAAAAGTGAAACCATGTAAATCATAGAGACATGATACTTGAAACATACACATATGAAATAAAGTCATCTTAGAAGAAATTTGGTTTTGATAAAACACATCCAATGAATTCTTGAGGAAAATATCCTTTCTTCTTCAAAATAATTCTCTTTACACAAAATGTCATGCAATTTTAAAAGAAAAGTATTTTGTTGAAAATAGTCATGAAATATTTTGGAGGAAGCTTAATGAAAATAAGGCTTCATAAAACCGTAAAAATCCTTTCATGCCGTATAGTTAAAAAAACATTCTTCTCTTACTTTTGCCGGAAAAGTCAAAAAGTACCTTTTAAAAAAACGATTCTTTACATACCATGTAGTAAAACTCAAAATGGGTAAAAAATAATTTAAACATACATGAAATAATTTTTAGAAAATAGGGACGTGGATGATAAATATAACCCAAGTAAATACTTATGAATAAACAATCTCGAATAAAAACAAGATTGGAAAAGTTATCCCTTACCTTAGGTCTGATATGATTCGTACGTATCTGAACCTCCTGTATAATGATTTAAATAATGTCATTGACTTATTAATGAATCATATTTATTGTTATGATATCATATATGGTTCACTTATGACTTTATATTACTCGTTCTTTTTTAAGTTCCATGTTAAAATAGCGTTTTGGGTAAAATCGTTTTATTTATCATACATGTTTGGACTTGTTGTTCTTGATATTATTACTTATAACCTGATTTACTTAATTACAGAATGTAAAACATGATTTATATATAATATATATTCATCATATACATATATATTATAAATCGATAAAAGGAATGAAATACACCGTTCATGGAGACGGCATGCCGTATGTACGCATGGACGCTGTTTTCGTTTCCTTATTGAATTGAATGAAAATAAATAGATGGCATACATATATATATACATAAATAAAGTAGAATTATTATTTCATATATTTCATTATTATTCATTATATAAACTTTATGATCATTCATGTATGGTTAACATGGAGAATGAATCCCAACTCGTCGTGGAGACGGTATTCTGTATGTACACACGAGCGATGATATCGTTCCCATGATCATGGAATTGTATTAGAGTATATGTATACTATTTCAGAATCAATATAAATTTAAAATAATCATATATAGTTATTATTTATACCATTATACCCATCCATGTAAGGTGGTGGTGGAAAATAGATTACACCACGGCATGGAGACGGTATTCCGTACGTACGCACGTGCGGTGGTTTCGTTTTTCGTAGGATGGATAGATGGTGAAATAGGGTTGTTTCATAATTATAATAACATATCAGTATATTATTGATACTGATGTTATTACTTCATAACGAAAAAACTAATGAATAAGAAGTAGAAGAAGAAATAAAGTTGAAATAATCGGTAATGGACATTACCTCTTCTTTAAAGCGCCTCTTTGAGACCTCCTCTTAGGGAACTAAAATTGATCTTTTAAGAAGACCAAGACCTCTAAGATGTTTCTAGGGATGTTTAGAAAAGAATTTTTCTGGGGTTGGCCGAGCTTGAAGGCTCATAGTGGTGTGAGGAAGAGAGGGAGGAGGTGCCCTTTTATAAAGGAGGAGAGGGGTATCTTTGAAAAAACAAAAAACATTATTTTATTATAAAGTCATATTCGGTTATTAATAGCTCGAAATTAATTTATTTTGAAGCTAATGAGGGTATGGTTAGAAATCCTCTCATCCAATAGAATTTGGACAGGTTTAGGTTTCTATTTTAACCTTATCATTTAGATTTAACTTTAAGTTATATAATTATACTTTTACCGTGTCTTCTTGTTTTCATAAACTATAAGGTTAATATAATTACTATAACAAGAAAAAGGAATCCCAATATGTTTATTATTAATATATATAACCTTATCTAAGTAATTTTTCTGAGTCATAGATTTTTAGGAATAAAATAACAATTAATAATATAATATATTTTTAAAAACAATTTTATGTCAATTTTTACACTATTTGGTAATTTATTTTTGTGAAAATCATAACAGAGTTATTAGTTCGAAAAATGTTAATTAAATAAATACTAACTTGTCATATTAACCTATAAAATTAGTGTAATACCTAAAAAGTTTCAAATTACATTTATTTGGGTATTTATAACATCAATTATGTCAATATTTCATTAATAAGATAATTATTGCATCATCTTTGTGTCATAAATAAATTAAATTATTTAATGTCTAAAAATTATAAATAAAATACAATCATGTAGGAAATAGTTTTATCTATATAATCAATATTTATAGTCGAATTTATCTTACGTATAACCCTATATTAAAAATTATTTACCCATTAAACTTTGATTTTAACTATTTTAACCCTTCTATAAATAAATTAATATTAAATGTTCTAATCTAATCCATGTGGACCTAAATGGTCAAATTTTATTCCTAAAGTTGTATTTGGTCGAATTAAACTTATCCAATAGAATTAAGATATTTTTTAGGATAATAATAATATCATTTTTACCCTTAATTACCCTATATACTTTTAACTGTGGTAAAAAAAGTAAAAAGTTACTATTCACCAAAAAAATATTTTCATCTCATTGAACCAAATTTTACATAATTAAATCAACCATGTCCCTCATATTTTTGAAATTCCATTCACAAATGCGGTAAAATTGTGTTTTATATAAATTTTCAAATTCTCCTAGGAGGTGGGTAAAATACGGTCAAAAGTTCAATAATATTTTTATATATCTAGAATTATTATAAAATGACTCCATTGAATTAAATTGAACTTATATAGGTATTATGTATCAATTTTGAACTAAAATATATTTAATCAAAATAAATAATTATTTAAATAAAAATTCGGTTTTTAAATAGTAACCTAGTGTTTTCACTATTCATCAAAAATTGAAAGTCTCCAGAAAAATAAAAAAATTTCACCCTAGGCTAATATCGATATTCCGAATCCAAAAATGAAGCCCATTTTGAAAAATAAAATTTATAAAATTTCAAAAATTGTTTATTACTATTCATAACGACTAGTTTTAATAAAATTTTAATAGCATATCATTGTTTAGTGAAACTCGGTATTGCGTACAACGCAAGCTATCGAGGAAGGTCGCGATTGCGTGTAAAGAAATCCAAGCTAGGGATGCGTGTAGTGAAATCTCTTTGTAGTGTACAACACAAGACGTAAAAAAAATTAAAAAGAATATTTTCATAAAATCTCGGGGTGTTACAATAATATTGATAACTTTTCGGCCAAGGAAACTGTATATGAGAAATCATGCATGAGAACTATGTTCACCAATCATTTTTAGTACTATGCCAGATACACAATATTTATCCATACCTTTCTGTATAATCAAAATCTAATCAGAGCCTCATAGGATTAATGGGTCTTCTTTAATGTAGAGAGTCTCAAGAGATGGCTTAAATGATATCATTGCATATCTGGTCACATCATACAAGTCAACTCATCCAAAACCAGTTCCACATTACCAATAATATATTCACTAAAGCAATACACATCTCATGTTACCCCACATGTCCTACAGAGTCGTCCATCTAATGATACACTGCAAACCCTCTTCGAGGTGTCTTATATTTTGGGTATCCTCTTAGTCGAAGACATGAAAATCGATATTAAAGGATTTAAGGCAATTACAAAGGTTCTTTGTTTCATTTTCAAATTAAAAACGTCATCCTATAAATTTTACATTAGATTTAAATAATTAATACATATTTTGGAATCTCCCTATTGATGATTCAACACACCTATATTTATATAACCACATTGAATAAATCCATTGGGAATGATAAAAATACCACCTACATCATTGTTATGATTTTATAAATATAAATCAATAGATAGAAAAAGCACTTCCTATGATTTTTTATGATAAGGCACGGTCCTCCCAACATCACCAACAACATCCCACATCCTCGGGCACATGAAACTCACCAAAAACCCAAAAAAATATTTCAAAAATTTATCCATAACTATTTAATATAACCAAATGTTTAATAATCAATGAAAAATAAAAAAGCATCTAATTGTTTCTAGTTCCCTATGAAATTGAGTTTTAGGTACACCCACCACACCCTTGAACCCATGCTAGGTTAAATCCCCAACCAATATTATTAATTAAATTATTAAATAAATTAAATATTATTAAAATCAAATGAAAAGAACATGGGGTGGTGTTACATTAATTAATCGAATAAAAAATACGTGGATATCATCTCCAGATTTCCTCCAACCAAGATGCATGAAATCTTTGTCAAAAATAGTATATTTTACAATTCATAAATGAAATAAAGATAAATTCCAAAGATATAGAAAACATCAAAATTAGCTTCAAATGATGACGGTAATAGATAATGGAATGCAGATTATGTCCATTCCCATTACAAGCATATGATCTCAACAAATAAGTATATAATATATATAATAAGATGTTAGAGACCCCCATCGAATGACCTTCTTTTCATACTCAACAAATAATTATAATTGTTGGCTACCCATAATGAATCTAGAAAAAACCTTCCATAGTGTCAAAATCTAGTATACATCATGAATATTCAAGTCTAGGTGAGTTCCCCAATTTTTTATATTTACCCTATTTATATGTTATTCCTGATCTGAATCTCATATAACACCTCCCATGTTGTATTTTGACCTCCCATTCCTCCCCCATAAGGCTCCCTAACCTTCTAATTCATAACCAAAACCATGATAACCATCCAAATTATAGACTTTGGGTAATTCCTGAATATAAATACATTATATTAAACCTCATTTCTCAAAATGTTTAATCTAAAAAATAGAAGATTTTTTTTAACTGTGAAATTTTTGGGACCATGTAAATGTGGGTAATAGTGAATGAGACATTTCATACATATACCTTTCATCAATATTATTGAATATTTAATACAATACATAAACACATTGTAGAGAACCGTAATACATAAACTTATTTGGAATGATGGAAACATAAGCACTCGAACAAAAGTGAGAAACATCACCCCCACTAAGTTCATAATAAATACATCCTTTCATAGAAAATGTTAAACATAATACATATCATCATATCCCAGGGAAATGGAACATAATAAAGGGTGATATTAGATTCTCTAAAAGGTTAATCAAAGGGGATACGAAAGAATAACATGAACATAATGGTATAAGATTCACAATAGAGTTTCCTAATATTCCATTTGATAGGTTTACCTTTTTGATATCAATTTCTCTTTCAACTTTTAGGTGTTCCAAATTTAACTTGTTTGTTTTGGGATATTTTTATTTACTTGCACGATTAAGGTTCATGGTTTAGGGTTAACCATACGACCTCCTAATGTAGATATCCTTTTTAGTTCATTTTTAAATTGACTGGTCTGTGTTTCATGGGCTGCATGTAGTTTGGACCAAACCAGACATCTCACGGGAGAAACTATTCATGTAGTTGGGTGTATATGGTCAATGGTACATGACCTATAAACAGTTAGACAATCTTTTTAAAGGTGTGAGCATGGTTCTGTAATTTTGAAAGGATTAACGTTCATGATTATCACATAATTTCCGAAACAATGTGCCAAACCATGTTGGAGCCTTGTGCATCCATAAATGGGTGCATGGTTAGTGAACTGTTAGGGGAATCGTGTAATATAACCATGCACACCATTAATGTTTATTAAAAGTATGAATTAAACGGTATTCCATACTTATATTTTAACCTCAAGACACCATATTCTCCACCACTTATTCAGTTTGTAAGCCCCCGGGATGATTCTCCACTCTTCCTCACACCTCTTACCTCCAACCAAGGTGATTCTAATATGATTTCCTCAATTTTTAATAAATATCATCAAGGTATTTTCCTATTCTCTTCAACCAAATCGTCTTCAATCCATTTAATTAGTGGTCCTGCATATAAAAAAGTTCTTCTGATCTAAGGTCCATTTTTCTATGGGTTTAAATTGTTTTATTTTTAAAGGGTTCTATATGTATTGTAACACTTTTTGGATCCCTTTTGGAATAGTTTTAGGTTTCCATAGTTGAAGAGATTTCAGTTTGAGGGAGAATTATTTTGCATCATACCTTTATATTTATGAGTATGTTGATTTATTTCCTTTCTCAACTTCATTTTATGATAATTACTAATGTATTATTTTTTTACAAAAAATATATATTTGTAATTAAATTATTTATATTTTATTTTAATAATTCTAAAATGGTTCTCTAGGTGTTTTCACACCAATTATTCATATAAGTGCCCTTTTTTATTTTATACATGAACCAATATTACAAAAAAATTATGGATGTTCCTTTGTAGATGTATGTATATAATAAAATTGTAGTTTCAATTTCATAAATGAATTATCAAAATGGTCTTGGATTTTTAAAACATGTGTTTTATTTTATTTGAATGTTGATATTCAGTTTTGAATATTGTGTGTGTTTTATTCTTTTAGAAATGGTTTGACATACGAAGGTTATGTAAGGACCATTTTCCACATGTATAAAAATGGTTCTCTTGAAAACTATCCTTCATTAATATTATTTATTTGGTTATGTTAGAAAGAATGGGAGGTCAATGCAGTTGTAATCCTTCATGATTTATTGGTTGAAATGAATGAGAATGTTCTATAAGGTGATTCAGGGTACTACTTGTTTGTGATGTTTGTGTTTGATATATTTAGATTTGGTTGGTTGTTTTTTTCTTAATTATCTCACCCAAATTTATACTTAACATTGGAACCTTACATTAAAGGTGTATTATTTGTCAATTCTTGTTTCACTATATCTCGATTTCGCTATGGCTAGTGGCCCTAAGCAAAAACGCTGATTTTATTTGATTTTATAACCCTAAGTTGGGAATATTAGGGTAAAAACTATGTGTGTAGTGGAATTAATATCATTTTGTGATGCATGCATTCAGGATGAGTTATATGTATAATATGTTCTATATAATACTCTAAGCTCCTAGGTTCTCCCATGTTCTTTATAACATAGTAGTCTTTAGATGATGATTAAGATGCATTGTCAGTTGGTTACTCAAGTGTGTTATATTTAGATTTATCTTATTATGTTATCACTATAAATTATATTGTGTATGGTCTTTTACTTTGTTTAATGTGTTGTTTTAGATTTCAGTCATTATTGGGAAATGATTCGAAAAAAACATACAACCCCTTTTTTACATTTAAGTAAAAACATCATTCCTCTCATAGAAAATGATATTGTAACATTATTTAATAATGACTATTGGTTTGAAATGAATATATGAAAATTATTGTGCTTCTCTTTAGAGGGAAAATGAGTGAAAAACTAGTTTTACATATTTTATTTCAAACCAAAAATTCATGTTTATTTTATCTAAAAGAAATGCATGGGGAATAGAATGTTTTTGCATCCCTACTATGTTTTAATACTATCACCTATAATTTCTTCTTATTTTAATATTCTAGATTATGTTCTCTCTTTTTTTAGATCAATTATTGAAATTTTAGGTTTTGTGATCAAATATTCACCCTCAAGGTCGAATGGAAACCTAGTGGTCATCTGGTTTATTTTAGTTTTTGATTTTTGACATGATGTATTCTAATTTTATGTGTAAATAATGTTCAGTATGAATATTGAATATATTTTTTTCTATTATTCTTCCCATATTTTAGGTCTAATTATTTTCGTAAAAATCATTCCATGTTCTTTTCATGATTCCCATAGTGTGTTTTGCTAGACTAGGGTGGTCGGGGAATGCCTCTCATGACTTGACACAAACCGACTTGAGTGATCAGTTCGGGGTCAACCAGGGCTGGTTCATGAAAAAGGGTACTTGGATATTATTTCTTTAGAGGAACCAAAAATCATAGAAATAATTTTTATTTAGATTTAAAATTTATATCGGGTAGGACATTTATAATGTGAGGTGTATGTAGGGGAATCTTTTGGGCCAAAATATTCAATGTAGATCCTTGGGTTACCATGGGATGTTAGTTATTATATTGAATTATTACCACTTGTGGGTTGTTTAGTTCTTTGGAAAATTAATCACAAGTTCGGAATGTGGTCTAAAAGATCTCATGGGATTTAGAGAGTCATTTGGAGTTAGGGACATGATATTGGATGATTCCCTGTGACAGTGGCTTGATTAACATATTTCATCTAACCAAATAGCCAAGTCAGCTGCTGACACTAGTTTCACCTTATGAGTTTTGTTTGGGTTATTCTAGATTTTAAAGTCATTTATAAAACCCTAGATTTGATATTTTTGAAACTATATCTCAAGTAATAATGGTTTTGTTTTGTAAAATGTATGATAATATTTATATTTATTTTATCGAGGGTTTTTCAGAAATATTTATTGTCAGAAGGAATATGGGATAAAATTAGTTTTAATGAATTTTTTTTTATGGACTGAGATATTTTGAGTTAATAGAAATTTCTTTAATGTGATTGATTTTAATTTTGTATGTAATTAACTATATTTTTTTCAGGGTTTTCAAAATTTTAAATTTGAAGTAGATAGTGATTATAAAACCAGGTCTGAACGTTTTTTTATAAATTAAAAATGTCTCACTTTGACCTTTGTTATATTTATATATTCTCACATTTATGAATTCATGTGATAAAGTAGATTATTGCTCACATGGGTGGATTATTTCTGGATAGGAACAAGAATGTATGTGTGTGAGGATCCATGGAATTCCATTGGTGAGGTTGAAACTTTTCATGTTTTGTTATCCATTAATGGTGTTTTTAGAGTAAAGAATGTGATGTTTTGATAAACAATGGCCGTGTAGTTAATTTTCTAATTATTTGTTAATTTTTCTTAAGATATGTCTAAATTTTGACTTCTTGATGAATATTTGGTTTTAATTGAGTTTTTTGTATTCATGTGTCTTATTGTATTCGCCCACCAAAGATTTGATTGATATTCAAGGTGTGGCTACTAGTGGTTCTCTATTAATGTACCCTCTAATTGATCAGCCTAAGGGATAACTTCATTTTTTATAGAATTTGGATCCTTGTATCATTTATTAGTCTAGTGGATTCTTTATAAGTAAGACAATGTGGTGGGAAAATCAAATGGATATTTGGTTTCAATGATTGTACAATTATTTTAAAGGGGATGTTCATTACCTTTATGATTGAATGTTTGAAATGGATGTGAAACAATATTGTCATGTGAACAAAGAATCATGAAAAATTTTAATATGAATTTTTTAAGGCATCATTCATCCCGATGGTTTTTATTACGATGTTAAGGTAAGGAAAGAAATAGAGTTGTTTTCCCATCAACATGGTGATGGTTCAGTGTTGGAGTTTGATCACCAGTTTAAAAATCTAGTTCATTATTTAATTGATTGTAATGATCAAAATTCCATGAAATATCAACATTTTAAGAATGTAATTTTTACATATATATAGGGTAAGATTTCAATGTTCAGTCTAACCTTCATTTCTAACATGGTGAGGAATGATTAATGGGATGAAGATATATTAGTAGGAGTATATGAGTTAGACAATATTCCATTTTCCTCTAGGAATGGTGTTGGTAATCCCAATAGAGTGACTAGAATGTTCCCAGACATGGGTGGAACTGGTCCTAGAATTAAAGGCGTCCAGACCTTTTGCCAGTTTTTTCTAGGTGTAGGGTCACAGTTTATCATCATTGTGGAATTTCGGGTTATAAGAAAAAGTTGTTTCCATCTTTTCCAAAGAACTATCATACCTATGGATGATTATGTACCCAAAAATAGTTTTTTTTGGAAATTTATAGGAATATATATAGAGTTAGGTACACACTATCATAAAGAACCCAATCCTGTTTTAATGACCATAGTGTTGGTCTATGAACAATTTAATCTTCCTTATTGATGTTAGGTTTCTTTTTGTTATAATGGTTGAAGTGAACCATTTCTAAGAACTACTATTTTAATCAGATCATATATTAGTAATTTATTATACCTTCAATGTAGGTAGAGGTGTGTTTCATTATGTGTATCTTTCTTGCAGTTTTTCACATTGTGAGAAGGAGGATTCTATTTTTGTATCTTCTAAATTTCAATTTTTATGATAGTTCTATGCTACAGTGAAATGAGTCTCGTGGAATATCTTTATCTATTAGATTGTTCTGGAAGTTTTTGTTTGATCATTCCCATTTAAGGTATTGGTGGTCAACTGATGATATTAATTGTGTATCCAGATAGAATTATATCATTGATGGGTGTCCATTATAGTCACTCAGGTCAAAAATCTGTCTTTTATCCATTTTCAGTTTTGCAATGTGGGGTTACCATAATTTTGGTTTGATTCTATGTCTATTCTATTTGGTTAAAAGTTGTAATTTTTTTAGGCCTAACTATTTTATTCTAGGTAATGTAGTTCAGTTCGTGGTTGGAGTTTTATATTATTTATCAGGAAGTGTTTTAGTTTATTTTTCATGTTTCTGGAAGTGGAGCATGTCTTTGTCTTGGTGGGGATTGGGGTCGTTCTGATTTGAGGAATCAGATCACTCTTCTATGGGAACCTTTATATGTTATCAATCAACTAGAGATTTTTTCTCATTTTAGGTGCAGAAAGGGTAATCGTGGGGAGAATTATGTCACCCTGATTTTGTTTTCTTCACCATTTCTAGTTTATCATTTTTTCTCGGTTTCTCTCAATATATTTTCTAGTGTAAATGAGTTAATTTTATGTGTTTTGGATATTTTTTTCAACTTCACAATTTAGGTGAATGGTTTATGGGAAACCGTGTAGACTCCATGTGTTGATCTCTTTTTTATTTAATTTTGAACATGAATAGTTTGAGATTCATGGGATGTTAATGGTTTGGTCCAAAACAAAAATGTCGAAGGAGAAACTATGCAGGATCATGGTTTTCCCTTCTCAAAGGTTTCATGGCCTAATCCAAAATATAAAAACTGTGTGAAAGGCATTTTCATGATTCTATAATTTTTATAGAGACACGTCTCATGGTTGGTTCACATTCTCAGAAACAATTTAGTCATACCTTCTAGGTACACAATGATCCGAGTAAGGGGTGCATGATTGGAGCATAGTTTGGGAAATAGTGATGGATAATAGTGGACATTGAGAAATTATATTAATAATGTAAATTGACATTTTTACCTTATTTAGATTTCAACCCCAATACACCATATTCGTCCATCAATAGACTAGTACTACTCTAAAAGGATTCTCACCTCATCCACATGCCTCTAATTTCTTCACATAGCGACTCTGTGGTGATTTATTTATATTTTGGTGATAAATCATCATGTTATTATCCTCAATTATTATCTATCATCTTGTTTGATCGTTTATCATGGGGTTTCCTCTTCTTCCAGGCTTGTGTGGATATAGGTTTCATGTTTCGTTGGTTTTAAATGGGAATTTTTTTTAGGATTCTTTGAGTGTGTCTTTACAAATTGGAACGATTGTGGTGTTGTTTCGGTCAGTGTGGTCAAAGCGCTTGTGGTTTGAGCTAGGATCTCGTTAGATTTGGCCTTTAAACTTAATAATACATTGAATTATTTCTTTTAAATACTACCATTGATGATAGTTAGTGAAATAATAATTTTATAAAAATTATTTTATTTCAATTTATTTTTATTCTGATTAATTATAATTTTTTCTAAAGTGGTTATATTTTAGTGTCCACACCAACTATTCAATGAATGTAATGTTTATATTTTATACATTATTTTTTGATTAAAAAGTATATATTTTTCTATGTAATTTTTTTTTGATCCAATAAATGGAGTTTTGGATTTATTAATTGAATTTTCTATGTGGTTTTGGATTTGAAAAAAATGTGTTGAATTCTATTTCAATGTGGATTTTTGGTTTTTAATGTGATTTCAATTTTTTTTTAGGAAATTATTTAGCAAGGGATGGTTATGTGAATCCTGTTTGGAAATAGTATAAATTTGGCCCACCTGAAAACTCTCCTTGGAAGATACTATTTCTATGTTTATATTCAATGGGCTATAATCTCCTTGTTATCACAATCTTTTATAATCTATCAGTTTAAATTAAAGAGATTGTTTCATAGAGTGATTTGGGGTAATTATTGTGTGTGTGATAAATGTATATGCGGTTGGGTTTATGTTTCGTTTGATACTCTCACCCCACTTTATTCTTGACATGGGAATCTAGCATAGATAGAAAAATTTAAGTGAATGGATATTAAACTAAACATGTATTCTTATCTGGATAGTGGTTGTTAGTGAGACCCTTTCTACACTTTTGGATTATTCCCCTCAATTAATAAAGGTAGTGTAAGAACCATGTTTTTTTGTTAATTGATGTCTTTGTGTGAGGAAAGCCTACAAGACGATTCAGATGTACTATATGATCTAGATTATCTATTAATCCCCTAAGTTCTACTATTTTAAAGATTAATTAGTCATTTTTTGTTGATGATTGAGATGGATAATTGGTTAGTTACTCATGTGTGTTATATTTCAATAACCCTTATTATTTGACCATTACTGCTTCTCAATTGTATGTTTTGTTCAATTGTTTAATGTGATGTTTGGGATTTAAATTGTTTATGGTAAATGTTTTTAAAATGATATAGTTAATGTCTCCATCTTAGAAAAAGGATCTAGTTATTAATGAAAACGGGAAATGGACTATGTTTTCATTAAGAAGTAAAATGTAGAAAAACCTAGATTTATATAACATATTCCAATTCTAAAATTTCTATTTTTTATTTAAAGGAAATAAATTGGGAATATATTTATTTGGTAAATCCTATTGAGTTTCAATACTCACTCTTATAGTTTCTTCTAATTTTTTATATTCTGGAATGGGTTCAATAATGGATTTTATCTCTATGGGTTATGTTGTGTTTCATAATTAACAAGATACCCTCAGGGTCACATAGTGGCTCAATGATCATCAGGTTCAATATGGGATTTGATGTTCAGCCTATTTTATTTTTAGTCTACATTGAAATGGTATTTATTTTGGATATTTTATTTTGTGGGGCTAATGTTTTTATTTCCCATATTTTAGCTTAAATTTTTTTAAAAACCATTCCCTCAATTCTCGACGATTCCCATTATGCTTGTCACATTCCTAGGTTTATTGGAGAACCACACTAGGGCCTTGCCATAGAGTGACTCTAGTGACGAGAATGTGGGAGTCCTAGGTTGGTTTTTATCATAATGAATATGGTATTAATATTGGTAGACAATTCCATGAATATCAATGCTCATATTTTTGACTAATGTTATAAAGATTAGTATTTAATAATACATGAGTCATTAGTGAATCATATAATATGAGTCTAGTTATAATATGACTTGGAATTTTTTCAAAAACATACACATATATTATCATTTCTATATTACTCAGGAACCACTATAATGACCATCATAGAGGATGTAGTCCATTACAGAACTGTATTCAAACCATGTTCCAAATAGGTAGTACTGAACCTGATTCACTCTATGTTCTATCCATGTAAAACCAATATAAGTTCAGTTTCCATTATACACATGTCTTACAGAACTGAGTTCACTCCAAAATCCATACCCAATAATCTTTTGAGATATAAATCATTACCCAATGCTTAGGAGGGTGATATAGGTCCCACCCCTCACATAATTAAAACTATATTTATATGTTCCACAAGAGTATAGAAACTAAACATATCATAACTTATAAATTGAAATGGGTGTCATAATCATTTTCCCATATCATATCCTTTTTAGGAGATGTATTATTTTTAATAATTTTTTCATAGCATTTCCTTTTAGTGGAAGTAGGTCTCATAAGTATTTTATCATTGTATAGCCCATGGAAGAGAAATGAGTTTCAAAAAAACAATGCCATCAAACATAAAAGATTAATAAAAGGGAAATGAATTTAATCCATGGGTCATGTCTCACCAAAATAAAAATTTATATCAAAGGATATCACCAAATAACGTAAATTAATTTGAAGGACTACAAGGGTCATTTCATCAACATAATTTATTTTCTTTGAATATCAATTTCATAATAGAAAATATTAAGAAAATAAAATTCTTTTAGAAAAAATTGAAATAACATAATTTATTTTTCTAAAATTCATTCATAAAATATCCTAAAAATATACTTTCTTCTTTTAATATATCGTTTTAAAGTATAAAAAAGATTCAAAACCATTTTCTTTGAAAATAAAATTGAAAACATATAAAGGAAGCATTGAAAACCATTTAAATCTTTTTTCAAACCACATATCATTTTTTAAAAAATATTATTTATAAAATAAAATAAAATACTATTAATTTTTTAAAAAAACATTTAAATATAAAATATTTTGTGAATAAAAATGATTTTTAACGAAGATATAAATATGGTTCGATTTTCTTGAAATCACATTATTAATTAACATAAGGTAAATTAAGTAGATAGAATATATCATTATATGATTATATCATGGATAAGAAGAGGATATAAAAATTAATGATAAATATTTTGAGATATATTGTAATATTTTATAATTTTAATAGTTATCATAAAAAAATTTATTAAATAAAGCGATTGTTACATAAAATTATATGAAATTTGGTAAACATGAATAATAATATCAGAAAAGGAATATATTTAAAAAAACTTATATTAAAATTATGATATATAAATTTGACATATTACTTGTTAATGGGCTGGTATATACACTTCATGAAAAAAGACACATATGTATCATAACATACATCTAAATGAAAGAAAATTGAGAAAAAAAATCATTTATCGATTTCATAACTTATGAACTGTAATCCTCCAGAAATAGAGATACCAAATTTGATATATAAATTGATATAAAACAAAATATAATCATTATAAAATACATATATTTTCTGTATATAAAACATATATAATAAATAGTTGGTGAATATAGAACGAGTCTCCCAAAAGTAAAAAAGTGATACATTAATCCCAACCCTTTTTTCATAACATTCTAAATATATGTTCAATAATATTGTATAATAAATATGATTTTATTATAAAAAAATTTCATAATAAATTTCATATATAATATATCATTTATTGTTTTATTTTTTCATTTTAGAACCCTTTTATTAATAATATCCTTTTAATTATTTTTCTGGTAATAACTACTTTTTTTCTCATATGTTTTAAATTGAAATTTATGTGGTTATTTTACTTTGATCATGGTTTAATATTATTTGTAAAGATAAAAATTGTATAGATATAAAATATATTTTGTATATATCTATTTATTTTAGCTAAATAAATATAAATATAGGAAATGAAATGCATTGTTCATGGAGATGGTTGGTTGTACGTATGCATGAAAAATATTTTTTTTAACTTCTTATTCAGTTAAAAGGGAGGAAATTAAATAAAATATATAATCATTAAATAATATTATTTATGTCATATATATCATGAAATGTTATAATATCCATCCTTGATATGTTACATTTATTTGGTGAAGTAACAATCACACTTCTTGAGGCGGTATTTCGCCGTACATAAGATCATATTTCTCATATTATCAATAAATTGGAATGCATGAAAATATATGTGGTATGAAAAGTAAATCATAATAATAAATCAAATATATCATATTTATATATATAAATAGTATTTAAATCATTATTACCATCCTTGAATGTTTGTAAGGGAAAATTGAAAGACACAAGTTCTCACGTTGGTAGTTTTCAATACTTATAAATGATGATTCTGTAACCCATTTTATGGAAGTGAATGTGGTTTTTTTCATAATCATAACAAAAATAGTTGTAGTTATGATATTGAGATTAGTATATAGTTATGTTGTAAATTTAATTTATGGGGTTTGATGAAGATAAGAAAAGATGTTCCTTGATAAACATTTCAACTTTTATAGGTAAAATGGCTCTATTGGTTGACTTTATTGAAAATGCTAGTATTATTGGATAATATTAGTGAATAAAATAAGTTATTTGAAAAGATATTGTATTATCCAATTTATTTTTCTGGTGTGAAGTGATGGGGACAATGTGTGTCGTTTTTCAAGAGAGTTGAGTGGGATTCTTTTATGTTTTTTAAAGTGTGAATTCCGCCCATGTTTTTCCATGTAAAATGGATCCAATAATGGAATAATATAAATAATAGAATGTATATGGGAAAACATTACCATAAAATAAATTCTGGACATATATCAAGGTCATTTTTTCCATGACGTTTAATGATTAGTTAGTCAGTAAAGTCATTTTTCTTTTAATCCCTATGAATAATTTTAACTATATTCATTAATAAATTTGGTTAAAAATCATGTTTCAGTTATTATTCATTATAATTAATATTGATTCCAAATATGAAATAAATTTTTACAAATTTAATACATATAATAAATATATATTAGTTGAAAATAAATCATGAATTTGTGACATGATAGTGGGGTTTTTTACTGGAAAAATGAAGAAATGTTTACAATGTTTTTATATTCTATTTCCATATGATATTGATTAGAATGATTTGAAGTATATTAATTAATATAAACTTTTACATATTATTAATTAAAACTAATTTAAAACATTATTTAACAATATAACTAAAATAACCAGAGAAGGTTGTTTATAATTAATACATAGTATTGTTATATATTCATAAAAATAAAACATCTACAAAAACAATTCACTGTAAAATAATTTTTATATTCCAATTTCAAAAATAAAAATTATATGGTAAAATAAATATTCAATATTTTAAAAAAAAATTAAAATTATATTATATTTTATAAGAATAATTAACATATATTTAAGAAAATATATTATTCAATAGAAAACTTTTTTTCTGTCAAATAATTATTATTTGATTTCTAATTAATAGAAACTAATAAAAATATGAAAAATAAATATTTTAATAGTATACTTAACTCAATTAATTCCATCCATTATATTGAATATGTGATAACTATCATATTAAATAATAATATTAATAGTATAATTTAATTTGTCAAAACTGTATCTTGTGTGTAACGCAAGATATTGAAGGAATAATGTATTGTTTGATAAACAAGAAAAAAATTATGTTGAGTATACCAAAGGATAAATTCATTTTTTTTGTAGTTCAACCATACTATGATGCCACATATAAAAAAATAATTAATTTTTGGAACTTGAAATGAAATCATTTAAAGAATTTTATATTTATTCTAAAATATTGTAATTCCTAAAAATTTAGGGTGTTAAAATTTTCACTCATAAAATGAATTTATCCATTGAATTTTATTCTTGTAATAAGAATTTTATTAACTAAATCTTACTTTCAATGAAACCAACCTCATATAAATGAATATGAAAACATTATTTTATAATTTAAATTTTTAAATATTATCTTCTTCAAAAGTAACTCATAACTATGATTCAATATAAGAGAAAGTATGCAGGGACATAAGATTTGGAATTGATGAATAGTATATATAACTATAGAGAGTGATAGTGATCAATGTTTAAAAAAATGATGGTGATCCATAGAAAGTTAATGATCACAAAACAAAATATGTGGCAATCTAAGGGAAAATTGATTCAATTGAAATAAATGTTCTATGATAAATTTTTTTCCAATAAAATTTTCTTAAATATGAAGAAATTTTGCAATGATATATACTATCTTTATTTCATTTAATTCCATAAGCATAATCTCATCAATCAGTTATGCCATGATCTTTTTTTCAGATTATCTCTTACTCCCAAAATTAAATGTGAATGTTTTGTCTCTAATCCACTAATGGATATTAAGATCCATAAATATAGTAAAATGTAACATTGTCTATAGATAGATATTATCACAATAAACTGGTTATCATAAGTTATCCAATATTGATAAATATTAATATTCGTAATAATTAATATAATAAACCTAATTTAATGTTAAACACAAAATACTTCATATATGGTTAAATAGTTTCACCCATCTATAAGATGAAAATATAAAAAATTTAAAATAATATTGCAAAATTTCTCTATATCACCTTAACATTCACCCCTGTCTATCATAAAGTAACTCATGATTGTCACATACAGAAAATGTGATTACATTTATCATGTATTCTATTGAAACAATATTCTATTATGAATTACCATAACTCTTAATTAAAAACAGTTATTATTCCTAATTATTTATACAAATTATTTGATATAATCCCAGAATCATAAAATTATGTAAGATTCATCAATGATAACAGATATATAATTTTCAACAAACCTATTATCAGATAGATAGTCATAAATAATATATAATTTACATTATACTTTTGCAATGTCATTTAATTCTACCTATACACAATTTTCTTAACGTTAAGAATATATTAAGGGTTACCACCCCTTATCATGTTTTTACCATAACATATAACCTTTTCATTAAAAAACGTTCATGGCCATTAGTATCAGTCAATATTTTCATTGCAATATTTACAAAATAAATTATATAGAACTATCCTTAAATAATTCATAATTCATAATTCTTTAATGAAAATACCTAAATACTCCAATCCTTCCACATTAATGATTGTAATAGAATTATTAATTCTATAGTCTATAAATATATTAATTTTTAAAGAATTTAGTTGTGTAATTTCCATGTTTTCCAAATATAATACTTTGAACTCCATAATAATTTGTCACACTATGACCCTTTTTCTACATAGATAACATCTTCCCCAAAATTTTAGATATCCCTTCATGTTTTTCATCCAACCTATTGATATTTTGGATATCGATTCTTCTTTAATATATGTTCATTAAAGGATGAAAATTCATAAAAGTCCATCATCAACTTATTCTATATTTCTCGACTATCACTGATGACCATGTTGTTAATCATATATCACGATAGCTAATTATGTATAAACATAATATCTTTCTCTCCTGCGATCAACCAAAATGGATGCTTATAATCATTTAATCTTCTATCAGATTCAATGTTGACATGATTTTTTTTCCATCAATCGACTAAAAAACCATAGTATTAAAAACTATGATCATAGTGGGGAACCACATAATCATGAAAATTATTTACATGATCTCAAAATCATGAAATCTACTTATTTAAACCAAGAAACAGTATTCTATCCATTTATATTCATATTAATCTTCTATTTAAATCCTTCATGATTTTTTATAAAGTTTTTTTCAATTTCCAAATAAAATACCTCAGATATGTCAACCTAGAGGTGAAGCAAGGCTTGTTTTCATGTAATAGTTCCTGATCAATTATAGCTCAAGAAGGTGTTTTTAAAATTTTTACCCTTAGGTATATTACGTTGGATCAACATCCACTTGATGTATTCATTAATGGTTGATTAACATAGAAACCACTCGCTCTACCATATTCAAAAATTATTTTACATTTTTTATACTTCAACTCACCCTTAGTCTTCCCCTTAATTAAATCCCTAGACATATAATTATAAATTACCCAAGTGATATAACTAATAAAATATCATCCTACATTAAAAAGGTAAAAAATATTTTCTCTGACATGAACCATAGTGACCCTGGATATTCTAATATAAACATTAAAAAACATTTTTGTAATATTTTATACATTGTATAAACTCATGCACATGTTCTATAATTGTTTAGCTCCATTAAAAAAATGAATCATTTAATTGAAATATAAGTGAGCTACACCATATCCCACTATTTTCTTCAAAACTATCGCCCTTTTAGACATATCATACATAATACATATATTCATAATCAAGGGAATGAGGATAGAATAATAGGAGATCTTAGATACTTAGTAAGGGTAAAAAATGGATATATGTAGTCATGAAATGTACATAAGAGTATTAGAACATGGGCATAATAGTTTTTTAAAAAAACCCCTAAAAATCAAAGATCATATTCATGTGTCATGTCATAAATATTTGATGTTCATAAGACATGATTAATAAAATTATCTATGAAAATGATCTATAAGAGAAATAAATATGTAATTTCTGTAATACTCATAATCATATAAAATCATATTCAACACTAAATGTTTAAAATGAAGGACATAATTGTTGAATAAATACTTTAATAATCAATTTTTTGTACTATTTTTATCCTTGAATTACAGAACCAGGTTCACATCCCATTCAAGCATTGTATTAGTGAACCATAATAACTTCTTATTCATACCATGTCTTACTTAACTGATTTCACACCCTGTTTAATTATTGTGTATATCAGGATATATAATTTTTTACCTAATTCATTAGAGAATGATATAGTTCCTAACCATCACATTATGAAAACCATATTTATGTGTTACATAAGATCATAAAAAATAATCATATCAAATCCCTTTCTCTTAAATGGGTATCATAATTATTTCATGAAATCAAAATCGGTGAAGATTATATAGTTTTCATAATCATTTAATCCTTGAAAACCCCATGAAAAGCAGTGGGTTTCATAATCATCATGAAATAAAATCATAAACCATTCAGAGAAATAATATTAATTTTATCCTTGTTCAAAATCCCCAGTAAGGAATAAATTATATAAGGTGATGTTATCTAATATAGAAAATATTTTTTTAGGACTACTAGTGGAACTTCTTTAGAAAAATATTGGTTCCTTAAAAACTAAAATTTTAAAATTAAAAACAATTTAAAAGTAACTTTAGATAAATATAAACATAAAAAATTATTAAAAAATATTTCCAAATCCATTTAATACATTTGTTAAGGAAAGTATCATTTACTCATTGAAAAAAATATTGTAAAATATAAAACATTTTGAGAACCATTCACTTGGAAAATAACCTTGAACAAATTTAGATGATTTTACAAAATGATTTAAATAAAATTTGAAATAATTAGAAAAAACTAAACTATTTTTCATGATAATGAACATAATATACTATTATTTATTTTGAATCATTTTAGAACACATGTTTTTTTAATTAAATATATTACCGATTGAAGATGGAAATAATGTCGGATTTTCATAAGAACACTATATTAATTATATTTGGTACCAATGAGTTTTAAAATATTTACATTGATTAATGATTAAATGATTAATAAGATGATAATAAAATTCATCATAATTCTTCTATTATAAATCATACTTTCTTAACATTTTAAGAACAATCATAAATTATACTAATAAATAATGAGATTGTAATAGAAAATTATTTCAAATATGGTTACAGTAAGTGGTAATCCCTATTATGTAATAACATAAAATGAAACATAAATTATCATTATTATAGAAATATTTATGATATAATATTTCAATATTTATTTATATACACCTCATTAAAGAATGTAGGTTCATATCACAATATATTTCCAAAGAAGGAATGTTGGGAAAACAATCCTTTGCTGATTTGATAAGATTTAAAATTTAAACCCCATTAAAGAGTTCTAATCACTTGGATATGTAAATAGAAATATTATTTATGATATTTATCATTAAATACATTTGTGGTATATATATATATCACATATAGGAAAGAGTTGTTTAATATAACATGTGTTTAACAAAAGTAAAAAAGTGGGATGGAAATCTATTACCATAAATCATGACATCCTTCATACACATTCATGACTCATGTATGATAAAAATAATTTAATATAAATATATAACATAAAAATGTTCAAATATATCATATTATATATTAATTTTTATGAGAGTTCTATGTTATTGTTGTATTTCCGGTAATAACCACTTCGCTCTTAATATATGTTTTAATTGGATATTTTATTATTATTATTATTATGAACATGGTACCATAACATTCAGAATTTTTATCAATATATAAATTTCATTCATATTATGCATATGTTAATTTAAATTAACTTGTGAGATTTACTATTGGGAAATGAAATACACCGTTCATAGAGAAATTAGGCCATACGTATGCAAGAACAATGATTTATTCATTTTCCAATTGTGTTGATATAAAAAATAGTAAATGGAAGATATTTTCATTTTATAATAATATTTCTTTTATAGATATCATCAATTTTTATTAAACCCATCATTATTACATTCAATATATATTATGAATTAATCTTATTGCTTCCCAGGGTGGTAATCCTCCACAAAAATGAATGAAGTTATTGTATTTGAAAAAATTATAATTCATGAAGGTATATGTGATATGAAAATTAAAAAATCATAATATGATAATATATATCATATATATCATATATAAATATTATGTTCATAATTATTTCAAATCATGAAATGTGGTTATGAAAAATGAACAACATTAGTTTGCAAGGTGGTAGTCCTCCAAACATATGGATGATGATTTTTTATTTTGTTTGATGGAATTTTATTTGGATGTGGGATGTAACCATAATATAAAATAGAATATTAATATATTAAATATACATATTTTACTATATAATATTGATATAAAAATAAATAAATGGGTTTGAGGATGAAAAAACACAAATTTATGTTGATGAATTATACCACTTCTTCATGTATTTTTTTGTTTACAACAAAGTATTTACATATATTACCTCATACCTATAGTAAATATTCTAGGATTATACATGGTAAGCTTAAAAATTAATTATTCTGGTATTATGAGATGAAATTGGTTTTTATGATATGACAAGAGTGGTATAAAGGTTGTCCTTTTATATGGGAGGTGAGTGGAAGTCTTTTAATTTTTTGAAAGAGTGAATTGTACCCATGTTCTATTCATATGAAGATAATGAAATAATGGACCAATATAGATCCTATATGGGTTATTTTTTAAATATGGATAGAAAATTTATGTCGGACTTGTTTTTATGTCATTATTTTCCATACAATTACTATTTAGTCACTTGGTAAACTCTTTTGTGTCTTTTTCATAGTGATTAATTTTAACTTTATTCACTAACCATTTTGGTAAAAGAAATTAATCATAAAAAATAAAAAATTATAATGATTACAAATATGATTTTTTTTTCAAAAATCATAAAATATTATTTGAAAATTTATATATAAATTTAATGATGATGTCCTGATGACATAGATAGTTTTTAACGAGAAAACGAATGATAAATGGTTTACAAAGATTTTATCTTTAATTTTAGTAATAAATTGATCAAAATGAGATAAATTAAATTAAATTATATATAATTTATTGAATTATAATTATAAAATAATTGAAAATAAAATTCTTAATTATAAATAAATTAATTGAAAATATACTTTTAAATAAAAACTAGTATTTCAAATTATTCATAAAAAATGATAGTTCTCATAAAAATGAGAAACATTCCGCATAAGATAATTTTTATATTATGAAGTAAAATTTTATGTTTTATTTTTAAAATAAAATTTTAATTAGTTTTAAATATTAATTTTAAATTATTTTCACCTTTCACAATTAACGTGACTTATATATATGTTACTATTTTAAAAAACATTTTAAATCATTATTATTTTATTTATAATAAATAATATACTAATAAATATATAAAAATTAAATTTTTTAATAATTAATTTATTTATAATAATTCCATGAATTCTAATATATAAGTGATAAATATGATATTAAACAATAATATTAATAGTATATTATAGTTTGGAAAACATGAACTTTTTTGTATCAAAAACTATCAACGATACTCATTATTGTGTGTATCACCAGTCAAAAATATTTTTTGTGTTCCAAAGTCTATAATATGTTTTTATTGTATATAATTATAAAATTGGTGTTTCATATAATAAAATATTATGTTTTTATAGCATAAAGCACAAGTAAGCAATGATTGTATATTTATTCAGAAAAATATTTCATAAAAACACAAGATGTTACATATGATTTTATAGTTGATCATAGAGGAATGGTGGATGTGATAGGAAAGTTTATCTTCTCCATGTGTTATGGAATCATCGATAGTATCATAGGGGATATCAAATATTGGGATTCATGAATGTAGATAATGTGGATCGTATTACATGTCGGCGAGGTCTGATATTATTTTAAAAGACAAGATTAAGGAAAAATATATTAATAGAAGGGATATTTTTTACCGAAACCCTTCACTAGTGTAAATATATAACAAAATATTTATATAACACAATTATATTTTTCAGCATTGAACATTAAAGGGATAAATAGTAGCTTTGGAAAATGTTTTAGAAGAAAGGGAGAGCCTAAATTTGGAAAATTATTAGTTACTTCCTTTCATGATGAGACAAATAGTATCAAATTTAGAATGTGGATGGTAGATAGAATGAGTACCCAACCCTGAATGCCAACTGATGATATGATGTGTCATGTCATGATATGTCCCAACATTATATTTTTCCATATTTTTTAATATGTTTTTTTGTACAGTTTTTTCAATTAATAATGTTTCTCCTTGGAAATGTTGTGTGATAGAACCCCTACCCATACACTTCCTATATTAAAAGAGGGATTCATCCATCATTTGATATTGGATTACCTACCATTTGCAGTTTTTGGGATCTAGAGGTATGTATATCCTTCCACATACATATATTCATGGTATCATCCTCTATCATGTTAATTTTAACTATTTATATTTGTTCTCAAAAAAAATTGGGGTATTTATCAAATTATATATTTTATTAGATATCTATTAGTATGAGTTATGTGTTCTTTGTGACATTCTTTTAGTGTATCACTATCAAACATAATTTTTAATGTGCATCCATGGAAACTCATTATATCGCTGAAATAATTGTTATTTAAAATAATTAGTTATACACTTTATGGATTGGGAACCACATTAGTCTTAAATAAGAGATTTTTCATGGTTTAGATCTTCATTAAAGACAAAAAACAGTTATATTGGCTTTGAAATTATTATTTAATGAAATTAATTGAGTTTTTTTAAGATATCTGCTATATTGTAATGATTTTTATGGGATACTGGGTTCCTAGTATTACCTCATTGACTAAATAGTAGTCATGTGTTTAGAAATCATTAATTAATTAATGAATTGAATTATCTATAATATATTAATTAATGTGTTAAAATTGTATATCTATTAATGATTTTATAGTTTTTATTTCTGAATTAAATTATAATTCATTTATATATTGGACAAATTAAATGTTCAAATTCATGGAAATGTTGGTTATCATGGAATTTAATGGAATGAACCTCAAATACCATAAAATTTATATTGTTCTTAATTTCCTCGTTTGGCCATTAGATTCCACTCTTGAGAACATGTGAATCTAGATTGTGATTCCAGCCTTGGTTTCAATGCATTTTAATGCTAATTAATGCTAGGAATAAGCTATTATATTCAAATTATTATACTTATGATAAATACCATGTTGTGGATCCCTAGGATATTTGAGTATTGTCATCACTTATTAAATTCCATGGATTAATGTATTGGGTTCATGAGGGGTAGCCTTATGAAATGTATTGGGATGGGATCCACTCAATCGTCTTAATCTTCTTGTTGTTTAATGCCTCATGTAAGAACCTTAGATTCCAATCATGTCAATATTTTGAATCTCAAGGTCATTTCCTTGAGTTCCATTCAAATTGATGGTTAATAATGGTGAATAAATAAAGATAATGCATCTATGAGCTACATTGATTATATCTGAAAATCAGATTAATTTTTATTTGTTTATGCATCAAGGAATCTAGTTGATATAAGAAACTTCCACCCAATTTAGAGATAGGAAAAGGAAAAAGTAGGTAGTTTCAACCAGGATTATCCCCTCAATACAAAATCCTTTACAAGGTTCTAGTTATTTCACAAGCTTGTTATTACCAATTTTCAAATTTTTATTATAATACGTAATTATTGACACTTATAAATTGAAATTTCATTAGACAATGTTTGTGGTTTCCTACTATGTTCTAATCACAAACTATTTAGACATTGGGTTGGAATCCAAACAATAATCATGGATATTGGTCTAGAATACTGTAAGACCCAATTTTCTAATTCGGGATTGTATGGACTTTTTTCCTTTGGGGACAAAGGATATAGGTTATATTTCAGGACTGTGAGGGTATGAATTATTTAATTATTTTTCCTTGTGTTTACTTATGGTTTGGTAAAACATTACTTGAGTGATATGTATGCGTTTATGTTTTTTAAGTAGCATCGATAAGATAATTCATGAGTTAGGAATTATTGTTTTCTCACATGAAGTTGATTTATATGGTTCTAATTTTATGTTATTTTTTCATTATTTATGTTATATTGGTCTATTATAAAAGGGTATAGTATCCACACTGTCCCTCTAATAAACCCCTACTGCTAGTCAGTTTCCTCAAGAGTATTTAATGGCATGCATGATTCCATGTGGTGCATCATAACATGTAACCTATAAATTTCTTTCTATGTAAAATAAAATAAAACAAAAACTAATTAATTAATAAGTGTAACATTACCATAATATCACATAAAACTATGTATTTCACTCCATCGACTAATGAATCTATTTGAAGTGTGTAAATAAATAGTGGCCAGTATATATAAATGTAAAAACTCTTCATGATTAGATATTACTTGATATTAAAATATACCATGAGTTGGAAAATATCCAAAAAAACTGATAAAAATGAATTACATCATGAATTGAGAAATCATACTATCAGATCTAAAATAAATATTGTGGAAATTAGAATTTTTACATATGAAGTGAGAATGGAATGCATATTTCTGGATTGTAAATATATAGAAAAAATATTGATGTTATAAATTTTTTCATTTTATATATAGTTATTAGAAATATCTTAATTGAGAATATATTCATTGGTTATAAAATCAATAAAGGAACTAATGTCACAAATTGTTTACTAGTGAACTTATTATTATATAACTCTCAATGAAACCAAAAGGTGATCATAAAATATTTTATAAATTTTTATATTTTTTGTGTAGGTATAATTATTAATTTTAATATTATTAAAATATTATATTATATTTATAGACAATTTATACAAAATTTTCATTTTCTATAGACTCGGAAATTACATTTTAGAATACAAATAGTTTTTTCTTATCATATTTCGAAAATTTCATTTAATATAAATTAAGTAAAAATTAGTATAAATATTTTTTAATCATAGTATATTTTATTTTAGTTTTTTAAATTGTATAATATTAAAATATTACTATATCAATATTATTTAAATTATAGATTGATATGAAATAATATTCATGAAAAATAATGAATAAAAACAAAATTTTTAACAAATACAGGTTGTCCTTATATCTTGAATTTTCATTATAATGATATATATATATATATTATAAATAAAATTACATTAAATTAAAAACAATTTTCAATTTATAATATCAAAATTTTCTCGGGGTGAAATGTTTCATAATATTTTGAAATCATTTTATTTCTAGTTAAATAGTGAAAATACCACTTTTACAAATACATGGAATTTTAAATAAATATTAGTATAGAAGTATTATTGTGAGCCTTTTGAAATAATTTTATAATCAAAATATTTATATTATATGTGAAATTATAATTATAAAAATACGTTTTTGTTTATAAAACTATATATATATATATTATTTTATGTTACTTTTTTTTATAAAATTGTTTTCAATGCATAATGAATTTATTATTATAAAATAAATTTTTGAAAATAAATCAACTATAATGGATTTCAAATTCATAATTATAGGTTCTATAATATTATCAAAATTTGACATACTAGAGCCTCCATTGCTGGTGGTAAGCTGAGTGTGACACTCTAAGCCTTCCACCAATAGGCTAGGGGTTGGAGACCATCACTGAGTTGGCATACCACATACATTGGAGCCCATATCCAAATGTACAAATATGAACACACACATATCCAAATACCCATAAAACATGGAATTTTAAAATAATATCGACACCATAATGCATTCACAACATCAATCCCAGATTCAAGTATGAAAAAATTATGGGAAGGAATGAAGGAAAAATACTTGGCCACAAAAAATATGAATATTAGTCCAACAGGATAAGTAGGATGGGAAATTATTTATTGAAAAACAATGAATGACCATAACTTTTTAGCTAAAATTATTCTTTTCGTCCTCCGAAATCCCCTAAGACTTAGTAAAAAATGAATTTATTATATATAAGACCAAAAATGGGAGGACATATCCCATACATGGTATGTATAAAAATTAATAGTGAGACACACAATTATATCAAAATATAAAGCATTAAGAGAGTATTCATACCATCACAAGGTATTTCAAAAACAGATTATACATAGACATAATATCAATAGAATTAATATATACTAATAAAACACTCATAGCCTGATGGTGGTCTCAACCAAAATGCGGATGACATGATTATACTCAAGGCCTCAGGTAACATTCATTCAAAATAGTTCACTCCATGAGATATATTCTCATTGAGAAATCACATCTTATAGGTCATTCTCATTGGGGCTTACTATGTAAATAATTAATGGATCTCTTTAGATAATGTTATAAATATAAGATATCCCACCCATTGCTCATGTGGTATTCCAAAATCCCTAACTATAATAAACTGGTAAACACATAGGATGTCTAAACACATATAGGGTTTCACACCTGAGGATCGTGAGGGAAAAAAACAAAATATATAATAATACACAATGTAAGAGATCATACAAAAATTTAGGTAAGTCAAAATTATTTCACAAACAACACATTGTGAAATAAATATAAAACGAGATCACATTGTGGGCCTTAATCAGAGTTTCATAATTACACTATCAAAGAATAAACTCATACACATGATCATGGTCCTATGATTTGGACATTATACCACACTCCCAATTAATAAATATGGACCAAGGGAGTGAAAAAAACTAATACTAATCTTCACTAAAATAGATTTGGAAAATTTGACCAATATCATACTAGAGATGAATTGGGAATAATGAGGGCTTCAAACTACCCTTCGAGGTGTACATTGTGTGTCTGATAAGGGTACACAGAATATCTCACAAATCCTATCACTTAACATGAATTTTAATCACATGGAAATCATTTATCCAATGTAAGAGATGTGTCCCAAAGGGGCACGCAATTTATTGATTGTAACCTAATACTTAACATGATATCTAATTTAGCCTATTTACTTTAGCTCATATCAATTCACTCAAAACATACACATGTACACTATCCATTTTTGAGTAATCTTTCAAAGTACATAACATGTTCCCTGGGTCACACATCATGTAGCATCCCGACCATTAGTTTTCTTGTTTTCTCTTCCCCCCACGGTGTACCATTTTTTTGTACACAATATATTAACCATCATTAATAGCATATGTATCTACATGGGATCCTAGGAATGTACATCATGTACACATTAGGGAATATAAAAAAAGTTATTTGTAATGCATATTACCACACATGATGTGTATATCTATAAAGATTTATAGGATTGTACTCATTGTACATGATGAGATGACTTACTATGGTTCACACATTGTGTGAGACTACTACACATTGTGAAATTTTTATATCCATGAAAAAACTCTAAAGGTTTATGAGTGGGGGAATACACAGTTTTTTTCTTAAACTACAAACCATGTAGTTAAGATTCCTTCTAGTATCCCTAGTTCTTCATGGGGCTTAACTCATGCCACCCCACTACATGTTTTTCCATGGTTCTACAACAAAATCATGGATTTAATTTTAACAAACATTTAATATCATTGATTGATTGATTTTGACCATATTTCCTACTTTGAAAATTTTTAATGGCCTACTGGTCCACTAACACACACCAAACCATGAACTGCGGGTCTTTGTTCCAAAACCAAATCACCTATAGTAATTTTCTCACTTTGATCATGTCCAAAATACAAATCCTAAACCCACAATAATAATATTTTGTAAAAATATTTATTACACAATGATTTCCCAATATGAAAATGTCAAATCACCATCTAAATAGAAAAATGATAATGAACTCATGATGAAAGTTGAGGGAAATTATACAAAATCCAAAAGCCAAAAGAATATCTATTATTTGTTTTGTATCCCGTGATTTGATTACATTTAAATCATTAAAAAAGAACAAATAAACAAAAATAATCATTTAATATAAATTCCCTAAGTCCCAACAAGGTAAATTTTATCCCATAATCATTAATGAAAAATGACATAATTTATGGGTTGATTTTCTTATCATTTTTCAAGGGATAATAAATCTTGAAAATAATCCAAAAAAATTACATAACTTTGGTTTGTATTGTTCAAAACTGAATAAAAATTGCGCTTCATTGTCAATGACGAGATCCTTGACCACTGTTATCACAATGATAGCCAAATCATGATCTGTTTTTTGTTACACACAAGCACTCATCAATGGATCCTCTATCAATCCCCATGGGTTATACATTTAACCATACATATTTTACATAAGTAGGTTTTTATAAAGTACATTATGTTATTTTGATAAAATAGAAAATAAATTAAGTAATTATTTAATTAATAAATAAATCCAATCATGCCTTCATAGGAAAAATCGATAACCAGTGACTATTTTATATCACACGTATAGTAAAAAATATTCTTATTATTAAATAACTATATTGGATTTATATTAAGAGACACCATTAGGGTTTAACTCTATTATTTATTAAATACTACACATGTAAGATATTATATATTTATTATTTTTATTATATCATCACGTAGATTATTGGGACACAAAATCTCATATTATATTAGTGCCATTCTTTGGATATATTGCAAAGAATATTTAAAAATATTACTACAAAAAATATGGATGTAAAAATTAATTAATAAGGATCACATTATTTTAAGTCATTATGTTTAATTTACTTAGAAAATTACAACATACAAATTTTTAATATATAATAGAAAAAATAAATAATATATGGATAAATGGATTGGAAGTGAATAAAAAATATTCTCAATAATTGGTTGATATATTATCTACCTTATCCCATAACCCAATAAATTATTGTCCATTTTGAGCCACATTTCATGTCAAACATGATCTCATTTCATATTAACCAATTATTATTTTTAAAATATCATTCTTAGTAGTTATAAAAGGGGAATCTAACTACCCATGCAAGACCACACTAAATATATTGTTTTTAATATAAATTAGTCTCTAATCACATACACTATAAAATTATTACATGACCTTATTATTATTAACACAATACATTGACCAATTTCCTCTATTTAATATAACTACTTCAAGAGAATGTACAAAATCTCAATGTAATTACTTATCAATAACAAATATTTCCCCTTAGATATATTTTTACTTTATACATATATTACCCATTATAAAATTAAATCATTGGTAGTATTATTAAAAAAATGTTATTATGCTTATTAGATATATAATATCTACCCTCTCCCACTTCCCTTAAGAAACACGAACACCACAATCTTTTCTATGTATACATTATGGCTTCCATGACATATCATTCTTCAAATTCTTTCACTACCATATAGTAATATACATTATAGTTAATTTAATATATACGTATAATATTTTTTATAGGTTCTTAAAAAAGAAAACATAGTTACAATTTATTCCTCTATATAGGAAATTAAATCACCATCTCTATATACGTGCTTTCTACATTCTCCATGAATTGGAATATTTATTCATTCATTACAAAATTTACTAGTTTATTAAAATATCTGGTTTAACAGAATAGTTTTATTTTCATGAAATTATTAATATTTCGGTATTTCAATTTGCACATTCAATTAACAATGTGTAATAAAAAATGACTGTAAATACAACCATCAAAAAATAGAGAACAAGGAGGAGAAAAATGATTTCATTATATTATATAATAATTATGTATAAATTATATTATTCTTCTAGTTATTATCAATTATGATATATTTTTATGAACCAGGTGGGGATTCCAATCATCTCGTCAACTGATCCCACCTATGACATAGCACGAAGAGCTTTCTTGATCCCAATGAGAAAGAAAATTGTTTTTAAGAATCAACTTACATTATTGTCAATGATTTATCAAATTTAAATAATGTGAACCAACATATAATAATCTCTTGAAATCATCATGACATCCAATAATATTATAAATCAATGAATAACACTAAACCATGATTTAAATATTTTAAATTTAAACCCAAAAACAAAAAAAAACAAAAAATTGGTGGGTATCGACTAAAAAACACATTGTAGAATACCTGTGGAAGCCAAATGACACAACCAGTGACACCTAACCAAATATAACCTCTCTAAAAACTTACTACCATATTTTTCTTTTCCTTTAATTAATTTGAAAATACATGATGTGCGTATACATTAGGGTTTAGGTATGGTGTGAGCCTAAATTACATATAGTATACCTCTAAACAATTAAATTAAAATACATTAATAGATAAATTAAAAATCCAGTTTTCATAATATTGTATTTAATCAACATTTAAATTAAAAAAAATCATCAGCAAAATGAGGGTTGGAAATGAAACAATAATTTAAAAGGGTGCAAAATAACTTCTAAGCATCTTGAAAAACAACATAATAATATATTTTATTAGGGCCCTATTATCCTCGTACCATAACAATTGAACATATATAATTACCTCCTATTGTAGCCTCTATTGTCTTTATATCCCATTTTATAGTGGTCCCCATGTCATTGTCATGTTATAGTTAATTTTGAATCATTAAATATCTAGAGAGCCTAGGTCATTTCCCAACCAATATAAGTGTAATTTTATCCCAATTTAGTGCACCATGAATATCTAGGGTTCACAAGTGCTCTATCAAATTTTTATGTCAATTGATTCATATTCATGTAATAAAAATTCTAATTATTGAAACCTCACCTTCCAAATAAACATTTATGTAGGGAAATACCATTGAATAATGAAATCATACTAAATACCAAGGAAAATCATTTCTCGTGACCATCTCAACTTGTTAAACTAATTTGGAAAATAACATAAGATAAATAAAACATTCAATTATTTCCATGGAATGGAACAACCTACCACTTTCTTGTAAATCACACAAAAATTATTAAAAACCACAAACAAAACTTTTGGAGACCCGAAAAAGTTTATAGAACACCAAAAAAATCATGAAATGACCCAAATAAATTATATTGAACTCACATTAGAAAAATATCTCTACTAGAGAAGAAAGTATTTTTGAAAAATGTGTGAAGAAACCATTAATAATGAACAATAAATATGAGTATGGCCTTAATATATGATTTTCTAGAGATCATGGCCAAAAAAACCATAATTTTATTCCCATGGGTGGAGAGGAGGAGATTTGTGTATTCTTAAGTTATAGGGGTTGAAAAGGGGTGGGTGATAGAGATTTGGGGTAATCTTTTTGGAGGGTTGGTTGAGAAATTTCATTATTTTTAATGTTTGGGTATCCCTTATAGTTTGATAGTGTGGTCAACCAAACCTTGCACCAACAATGACCAACCTTTGTCCCACGGGAAATATAGTTTCATGGATTACCTAGAAGTGCGACACACTGATGCACCTAGTTATGTGGCTTAAATTGTGACACTATATTGGTTACACAATTATCTTATGAGAGACGAAAACCTATGCACTATGCTGTGCAGGTGGTATAGTGACACAATATTGAGAATATGATTTCCATTAGGTTAGCACATAGATTCCCCTAACTATTATCCAAAAACTCTCCACCTTATATACAGTACAAAAGAAATAATTTTTCTTAATGAAAAATAAGAAATTCATGTAATAAATAAAATTCTGGGAAGTAAAATGGAAATTACTCAATATAAAATCACATATGTTACATATATCATATTTATAAACACTAAATAATATCATTTTGCTTCTTTAATAATGATACTACTTTTGAACCACTTTGTAAACATAAATGTTTGAGGGAATGCTCTTGTTTGGGTTGGTTTGACTACATACTTGATCAATATTTTGATTTATATAATTGATGAATATGGGAATGTGATTTATTGTAACATAATATATAAATAAATAAATTATGGATGGATTTTAGTCCATTTATTATAACATTAATAATATTCTCAATTTTTGTGATATTAATTTCCATTCATTAGAAATAAAAAAACTTGATAATAATTGATTTCATATTTATGGTTCTCATTAACGACTTAAATAGGGTGCAATTATTAAATTATAAATTAATAAAAATCATCAATCGATGTGTCTTTTTTTATTTTTAAGGATTAAAAATTGTAAAATAATAAATAATAACACTACTATTAGTAAACTATTTCAAAATAATCAAACTTACTCATATTGTTTCTTTACAAAAACAAAATAACTAACAAATATACATTTAGTGAAAAATTATAAGTAATATATAAAAATGATATATTTATTTATAATTTTATGAATTATGTTATTAATTTAATTTTTTATACATAAGATTATAGTATATTAAACTGATTGTGCAAAAAAGTTATGGTGTTAATTGTATAAAATTTAATATCATAAAAGATATTTCATATTATACACCATTATATCATTAATATATATTGATTAATACCTAATGAATTTATTTTAATATAATCATGTAATTCATGGAGTCTTATGATACATTTATTTTAAATTATTTAAATTTTGTTCGATTAAAAATATAACAATTTTAAAAGGATTTTTTATTATAATTTTACTCAAAACATAATGGATTTCATTCTAAATTAGATTTTCAAATAATGATTGTTTAAAAAAATCATATATAAAATTTTTATCCTTTTTAATAACTCTATTTATTTCATTGAAATGTTCCTTAGGTTATACAATTCTATATAAAATTTCATTTCCCTTAGCCTCAAGTTGAACAATAAGTATTTGTTACAAATTAAATGGACCTTGTATCATATTCTTAGCAAGAAACCTTCCATTTTTAGGTATAAAGTCATTAAAATATTTTGAATTTTTTTTATTATTCCCAATTAACTGATTAAGTTCATTTTCAACTACTTAAACCTCTGTAAAATGGTTACAATTGTTTTTGTAATAGTCATTTTCAGTAATGTTTAAATAGAAGCCTATTTTTATTTTTTCCGTAAAAACACAATTATTGGACAAAATTTTCATTTTACATTAATCACCCACTCTATATTATTATTTTTTTGAAAATACATTATTATTATATTTGTTTTATGAAATATTTCAATAAAAAACTATTAAAATATTATCAATATTACTAATTTCAAAATTAATTATTTTCTAAAACACCTAAAAAGGTTTTTCTTCTACATCATTATTCATTGAAACATATTGTACATGGTCAAGAAAATTACATACATAATACCATCCAACCTCATTCTCAAGATGGCTTTTGTAGTGTCCTTTTCTTTTAGAATATTGGTAAATCAATTACTTTGACATAAGTAATCATCTTAAGCATGTAACTATAACATTAAAACCACTACCTAATCTCTATGAATTAACAATTTTGATTCATTTGATTGAAATATGTTCACCAAAATTATATATATTGATATTTGGGGAAATTATTGACATAAATATATCACCATTATTTATATTATGTAAAAACCATGTTCATTGTTATCATGATTGAATGGTATTTTTTTAACTATTTCTATGTATGATCATATATACATTTATTTTCCCTAGGATTATCATGTAATATTTACTAATGGAATTATGAATTATTTATTTATATAAATAAGTTTTAAATTATATTAACCAGTATTTTATTCTATGGGTTATTTATGATGTGTTGAAAGAAACCAATTTTCATTTTATGGGTTCGTTATGTTGTTTTGAATAAAATCATTTTTCATTCCATCCATTTTAATAAGGTGCTGAATGAAACCCAATTTCCATCCATGGGTTATTTGTGATATAAAATGTGAATGATTTAAATTTTTAAATTTTCTAAAACATAGTATATTTCCATCGGTTATTCAGTATGTGATTAGTGAATGATTTTTAAATTATTATATGTATGTATGGTGGAATAATTTTAGGGTTACCATATCACCCAAAAATACATTGGTTATGGATTTATTTCTAAAGGTAAATGTGTTAATGAGTAAATTTTATTTTCATGTCATAATGACTAGTGAAGAAGTGTCTCATCAATATAATTCCTCTTTACAATAATCTTTGTATCACAATTTAATGATGTATTCATTTTATTATTTTTATCATGACTATGTTATTATATCATGAATTATATTCACTAACTCATGTTTCTGCCCTCTTTTAATTCATGTCTTAAATTACTTCATTCCTTATTACAAAATTTATGATTTATCATTATTTGGGTATGAATTTTCTTGTGTATTTTGATTGTAATCATTTACTAATTCAATAATTACTTTTAATATGTTCTTGTTTTCTATAATTTTTATATTATATGGTATTTGAGTTCACAAATTCATTAGCATTCCATCTTCCACATGTTATAAAATAGAATATCATGAATGATTTATCGAGATGGTCATTCTTAATTGAAAATTCATTTTAGATGATGAATACTCAATAAGGATTAATTAGTTTTATATATAATGAGAAAATATAGAATTTTTTCAAAATACCATTGGTTTTACTTGTAAAATATATGATCTAACTCTCTAATACTATAGAACTAAAAAGTTATCTGGAATACGGTCAGTAAATTTTGTAAAAAAATATTATTTATTAATTTATATGAATACTATAGGATAATTTTTATATTTTCATTACCTTATCAATGAGTTTAGTTCATCCGGGTTTTACAATTGTTATAAAATATATTATTTGAATACACTAAAAATAAGACCAAATATTATTAATAAGGGGGCATATTATTCCTTGAGGTGGTGTTGGGATGAAAAATATTCAAAATCATTTTAATAACATGTAAATATTGAATTGCTAAAATGCATAAGATTATTTCAATAATGATCCATGTTGGTCATAATATCTTATACATTTATGACAAGATTTTATCCTACTAAATAGGGGTGTATAGTAATTTATTCATGATAAAAGGAAGGTATCATGAAGAAGAATAATTCTACATTATCATAAATAATATTAATCTATTTTACTAATTGATTATAGGTAGTGAAAATATTTAAAATAAAATTTAAAGGCCCCATTGATGAGAAATGAAATAGTCTATTATATACTAAATAGTTAAAGGGAAACATTATTTTCTAGTTTAATCACATGTTATTAAATACTGAGCTAGCACAAGTATATATAATGTTCAAAATTTTATGTCACATCATTAAGTGAAATTGGATTCCACCCCAATATCCACAAGAACATATTTTAAAAACATTAAAAAGACAATTTTTTTTAAATTAAGAGAAAAATATGAAATTTAGTTATTATTTTACAATTTCATTGGTTTTTAATAAGGGGAGAGAAATATAAAAAAAATTAGACTTATTTATGTGTGATTTAGGTGTGTTAGTTCAAAGCACTAAAAAAATCAAAGTGATGATGGAAGATCCAAAAGTATTTTTGTAATTATATATTTTTTTAATTAAGCATGTCAATATTTATTAGGCGATGGATGAAAATACCTATTAAAAACAACTTGAAATTTTTGAGATTCAATTTATATCTCAAATTGACCATTTTTACTATTTCATTATACCATTGTATATATTATAAAATTAAAATAAATAATTTTTCATGGTCATCAATGGAAAAGGGTTTATTTGAGATGATAATTGGGGGTTTTAAATAAAATTATACTTTTAATAATAGATTAAATGAGATTTTTTGATTGAAAATTGATGATGCTTGTAAGATTAAGTGTAAAATTATTATCTTTATGAATAAGATATGTGTTTCTTATAAATATTAATCTATCATATTGAAATTAATATGTAACCATCAATGGATTATTGATAATAATAGTTGTTGTATTAAAGAGATAATATAACATTTATTATTATTGGAGAAGGTTAATTTTGATGTCAAAACAAATGATGTGGTGAAAATACCTTGAATTAATCAAGGATGATTACACATATATTGAAATTATTTATAAATTATGATAATGATGTTTGGGAACCATTTTGTAATTTTTAAAATCATTTATGATAATTATTATATGAATTGGGGTGATTTTAAAAAACTAAATTTATTTTAAGAATTTATTTGATTGGATGAAGAACTAAGGAAATCTATATTGATGGTGGAAACTGTAAAAAGGTAAAATACATACATAACATTAACCAGTAAGAGAAAATAAAACATTTAAAAGTAATCACAGGTGATATGTTTGGATAATAAATCATTAGGTAAGATTTATCCATTAACCGAAATATTGAAATGGGGAAATTATACATGAAATATAAGTGAAAGATAATATTATTTAATGGTAACCAGTTATTAAAAATTTGTTCAATGGATTAATCTTACATGATATATAAGAGATAATAAAAATATTACGTAATAAGTTACCCTTTATATAATTTTGGTTTTTTTATAAGAGTGTTAGTGAATGTTGAATACAAATGAAGGGGTGAGTATCAACCCAATAATAATTAATAAACTTTCAAGATATCTTATTCTTATTTATTTTTAAGGTTATATAACAATTTTTCCAAATTAAGTAATATATTCAATAACACATATGATACGAAACCCTGAGCATAAATGAATTAATAACTATTATCATATAAATAATAAAATTATTAAATATTCAAAAAATTGGTGATACTAGATATAATTAACTAAATTATGAACTATTAATTTTATTTAATAATTTCTAATGTAAAAGATATTTCATTTTTATGCAATTTATTACGTTTAGCAATTGAATTAATCAAATAAAGAGGTTTCTTTCCATTTATGAGGGAATATTATAATTAATTTTTAAAAATATTTGTAAATTTACTTGATTTATTAAATATTTTTTTAATGAATATAATACAATTATATTTTAGTGAATTTTTAGTATTTTCTGGAAATTTTTATTTTTAGTCAATTTTGAAAAGTACTGATACTTGTTGAAAACAATATTTTCATTGAAAGTATTTACGAAGATTAACTGACTTTTATATTAGTTATAATATTTAATTAGATTCATTTGAAATAATATAATACAATTATTGTTTTGAAATAAATTATATACATGAATTTAGAATAAAAATATTGTATTTTTTAAAAGGACATTTTTTTGAAAAATGAATTTCCATCACATTGTTAAGGTTTAATTTGTATTTAAATTCTAAAAGTTACATTTTTTAATTTTCAAAAACATAATCAAAATTTTGAATCATTGGGTCTAAAATTGTTAAGTACTTAGCTATTCATTTATGGCCAATATAAATATAAACCATAGTAATATTTGTTACCACAATTAAGGGTAAATTGAGCAATTAAAGTTCAAATTAAAATGATATAGTTTCTAAAAAATAGTAATTTTTTTAAAGATATATTTTAGTATTCCATTTCAACAATAATCTTCCATTATTCGATTATATGTCCATTTTATCCATTTAAGTACGTTTATAACCACTGTAATATTTTATTTTAAAAAAAATATGTCAAACTCTCATTTTTTATATAAATAATTTTTTGATAATATGCTTATCTAGACTGTATGTTTTCTTGTAAACATAAAATCTAAATATAATTTATTTATCTTCATGAAAGTAATTTTTTTTCATTTTTTGTGATGTAATAACTACATTAAATGATGTAATTATGCTTACAAATCAATTAGTTTATTAATTGAGTAATCTATTAAATGATATTAAAAATATTAAAAAGAATATAATTTTAGATAATTGATTTCATCAATTATTTTTTAGATAATTATAAAAATTTAGGGAAATAATAAATTTTTTTTTAATTTAACTTATTTTCATGATGCTATTAATGTAAAATTAATATATAGTTTTAAAAATATAAATTAATGATATATTTTAATGAATAATAATTTATTAAATGATATAAAATTCTTTAAAATATTAAATTTTTCCAAGTGGTTATTATATTGATTATAATATCTACCAATGACCACATATTTTCCTATTTCATTAATAGTAACTATAATTACCCACAATGTGTGAAACACCTCTTTTTTCATAGAATGTGCAAATGGGGTTAAATATGAGTTAAAATCCAAATAAGTGGCTCAAAACATAGTAAACAAGTTTAATTTTTATACGATGTGATATGTATACCCATTCATATCCTATATTCCAAATTAACTATTTTGGACTCAATTTTAATTGAAAATAAATTTGAATAAATTATTTATTTGGAGACATTCGAACAGTACACCTCCCATCTCTTATAAAAGGGAACCTCTTCATTTCATTCCATAACTCTTAGAGAAAAATTTATTTTGGCCAATATGTACCAAAATACATTCCTATAATCCCTACCCCAATTATATAGGTATTGTATATGTAATAATACCAATAATATTTGTCTTAAGGTGTAATGTAAAAGTGGTCAGTCGAAGTAGTGAAATCATTTTTAATCAAGCATTTTAGTTTGATTTATAAAATAATATCATAAAAATATTCAATAAAATAGTTATATAATAACATACATATCTTAAAAATACATATATTTTACTATTAAATTTTATAACATATATACATTTCCAATCTCTATCAAATGGGAATGGAATATATCATTTGTGAGTATTTAGGACTACCACCTCACGAGCCGATGTAATTATCTTTCCATCAATACATCTCATAGCTATTTATAATGAATAAGATAACACTTATATATTTAATTAAAGACATATTTATCATTATGAAAGGATAATATATACTTTACTTTATAACCATAGTTTTTACTGGAATGTGATAATGTCATTCATGTGTATATGTGAACTACTACATCAATAAAGCCGTTTGATTAATTTTTCAACTCCACATCACATGTATGATATAAATAAGTATTTATAATGATTTAATATTATATTTATAATATAAATATATTTCTATAAATATAAAATAATAGTTACTTTTTTTATATGATGATTATCGAAAAGTTGAAACGTTACTAATGTGTATATGTGGCCAACCATCTGCATGTCTGTATCATATTTCATTATTTGTATTAAAAGTATAATTTATAAATAAATAGGATAATTATTTCATGAGTATTTTTCAATATATGTTTTTTCAATGACCTATATTACCTTCGTCAACATGCCTTTATCATCATGGACATATAAACTAAATATCATCAAAATGTCTATAGTTAATTTAAATTATTAAGTATATTTATATTGAATGTTATTATATTATATATAAGTATTAATATAAATAAAAATCAATAAATAAAAAATTAAGTGATGTTTATTACTACAGAATATAATAAAATATTTAACAAATTGGACTCTTAATAAGGGACATTACATAATATGTCTTCATTTAATATTTTCCTAAAATAATTTTTTCTTCCATATCTAAATAAGAATTTTCTAAAAAAAATTAAATAATGTATTCACTATTCTTATAAGAGTTTTCAAATTTATTTTTATTGATATTTATATTTTTCTTATATTTTTTCAAATGAATCCTTTTACCCTTTTCCAAATGAACTACCTTGTGACATTTCGAGTATAAATATATAAGAAATCATTTAGTACGTATATGACATAAACATATTTTTCATGTATCATGGAAAAAATTATTTCATGCATCCCTTAAAATTTTACATTTTTATTTCAAATAAAATTTTTTCCCTGATACGTACTATTTTTTTTAAAATTTTTTTATTTCAATTGAAAGATTATTTTTCTCAATAATGTTATAGTTATCTTTAATGATACTTCTATTCAAGAAAGTCAAAAAAACATGATTTCACATAATATTTTTATAATATTGAATATCTATGTAAATATATATGTTTTGGTTATTTGAAATTGTTTATTATTAGGGGACTCCTTTATAAATTGAGGGCGGGTGGGCCAATTATAAATCTCTAATGAATTGGTAAAATGGATATAGTTAGAGAAATATGATTCTCCTAAGATATTATGGTAATATATATTAATAGTAACTCAATGTATAGAAGTGAGGCTTATTTCAGGTGTAATTGTGATGGTTATGTGCTACATAATTTTCATGGTTATTACATTTTTCTGTAATAATTATATGAAAATTGTACCTCTTGTAACAAAAATTATTTATCTAAACATTCAATATTTTTTTATAGGAATAATATTAGTTTGCATGGTAGAGGAAATTATATGATAATTATTGTCATTGATTTATCTGTAATTGATAAAATATATTTTCAGTTTTTTTATTTCAAATACTGCTATAAGAGTTTTACATTTCCATTAGGATTTATGAAGATATGTATTATGAAAAATAATTGTTAGAGAATCTGATTTATTATATATGAAATTTTTTATTTTTATCCATATGATTATTTTGAAATGAAATTTTTTTATAATTACTCATGGACTAATGGATTAGTCATTATTTTTGTCTCCCTTATTGAGATTTATTTATCATCATCTATTTTTATAAAAACATTCATAGGTTTTTTGGATGATTATTGAAAAGGATTAAGTGAATATCAAATTGTGAAGATGTGTGTTTAAAACCGAACATGATTCTATTTAAATTATATATTTGGTGAGACTAATAGATATAGAGTATACGTTTCAACATAATATATTTTTGTGATTTTTATGTAATAGTTGTGATACGACTCTCTGAAATTGGAAACCTAAAAGTTCATTCTGAATATATGAATGTAATTTTATGATTAATGTTACTAGAGCATGTAATGTTTAAGTACAAGTTCATACATATTGTATCAATAAAATATATTGATATCATTAGACGTTAGGATGATATTTCAACACATGTCCAATTTCCTTTATAACCAAAAAGGATGTGTTGTTTGGGGGAATCATTTTTATTTCTAATAAATTGAAATATTTTTTTGTAAAATGAAAAAAATATATAATAGTGTTAATCCTTTTAATAATATGATATATTATGATTTTTTAATATTCAAACAATAACATTTTTCATTTTTTAAAGGATAGATCCTATAATAAATAATGTAACAATGGATGTGAATAAAAATATACAAGTTGATTGAATGATAAACAAAAAAGAATTAGGGTTGTAGTTAGAACTATTTTAGCTATTCATAACAAACAATCAAGAGTAATGACTAATAGATAGACATTATTGGGTTTACTAATTTATAAAATATGAGAGAAATGATTCCATGGAGTAGTTAAGGTGATAATGATCATAAAAATAGATATATTCAATGAATTTGGGTCATGTATGTGTAAGTATATACCCAATAAAATTTTTATAAAAAATGAATACTTTTTAAATATGGTAAAAGACATCATAAATAAATAATAATCAAAGGGAAGATGAAGGCTTTAATTAACTACACTGAGTGAAAATACTTTCATTATAATGTATCAATTGAAAATTTTAAATGTGGTGATATTGGTCATTATGAAAATAAATGTTCTAGTAGAATGATAAAGAATGTGATTAGAATGATCAAACATATGGGCATTTAAAAATTCCTAATTTTTTTATTTTTGACGATTATGAACTTGTAAATGACATATGAATGGTATGGATTATAACAAGGGTCATGTTTTGATATTTTAGAACCATACATCTTGATTCATATTTTTTATAGAAAGGAATTACAATGGTAGAAGATAGAATATATTGGTTAAAGGATTATGAAGAACATTAAATTACTTAGGTGTTTATGAATAGTGATTCAAGAATAATTATTTAAGGATAGTCAGAAGAATGAGTACTCTTTTTATGTTTCGTGTAGTGAATTTACATTAATAGACCCATATTTTCAAGGTATTTATGGTCGTTAATTTAACATGTGAACAAGTTATTTTAGGGAGAATAAACTTTTCAATTTTTGACATAATTTTAAAAGTATCTATTAAATTAATGATTTATATGACCATTGATTTTGAGGTAATTATATGGTATTACATTTTCCAGGATGAAAAATGGAAGGGATTATGAAACTATTGTTGTTAAAAAAAATTAATAATTTTTATAAAATTATTTTACTTTTATTTTTTTATCACAATTCTGGGAATGTTGTAAGGATTAAATTAATATACTTTATAAAAAGGGAAAACCAATAGGATGAGATACAAATTGTCAAATCAAGAAATACTGCAAGGAAGAGCCCACAAATGTAGGGGTACAAGGTTGCACCACCTACCACTTGACTAAATGATTTCATTGTAAATATGAAATTGTTTTCCTTATTTTATCAATCTCACAAATAATGGTTATGATCATCATGAATATAAAGGTTGTATCATATAGATAAAAATGTGATTGAAATGTGATTTTATAATTTTGTCATTAACATCATTTTGAAATATTTTTTCTTTTTTTGAAACTCTATATGATTTTAAAAACATAATATAATGTGATTTTATTTGTGGAATAATAGTTGAATTTTGTTTTAGAGGCATATATGATTTTATTTTGGTGATTAATATCATTATAAAAAATGATTATAATTTCTTAAAGATAATGTCATTGGGGTAATTTCATTATTGGAATGAGACAATAAGAGTGATTGATGTTATTTGGAGATAAATATTAAATTTACATTGTAGACTGTGTGGTGAAATCAATATTATTTTTGGGATTTAATCTTAGTAAATAATTATTTTAAGTAATTTGAAGGATAATTATTATCAAAAGATCAATGTATAAATTTTAGTAATACAGTTGAATTTTGTAGAATAAATTAGCTTTAATTCGTATGATGGTTTATCCATTTTTTGAATTATCTTATATTATCATAAAGATTCGGGTTCCTACTAAATTATAATAATGGGATGATAATATTTATATCCTTTTATTGATCGTGTTATCTCTTAGAAGTCAATTTTAGTGCTTCAAGAATGATAAATTTTTTTTGAATATTAATTTTTAGGAAAACAATGATGAGTTTTTTGTGTATATTGAATAAAACATTAATTTATTAAATGAATTTAAGAATATATCATTATTATATTATTATAAATGATAAAGTAATTGATTAACTCATAAAAAAGTATCTTGAATGAAATGAATCGTATGTTTCATATTCATTCCAAGAAATCAATTTATTTTTAACCAATCATATATCTGGGGTATTATAATAGTTAACTATTTCATTACCAAGTTCTCTATCACTCTCTATAATTCCTTTTATTTTATTTTTTTCATTTATATGCATGTTTCCACTTCCCACTAATGAGTTATAATATGGAAACCATGTTATATGTTATACCAGAAGACTAATCTACCTATCATTTTATGTGGATGTTTTAATAACCCTTTTACGATGCTGGATTAAAAAAAGATATCTTAAAAGGACAAAACCTATTACATGATCCACATTTAAATTTTTTAGGGACACCACTTATTAATGGGGGATAATTTACTCTCCTAATATATTAATTGAAAATTATATATTCAATACCATTTTAGATACCCAAAAATGGGTATAAAAAACAATAAAATATTATTATTTTAAATCTGTCCATTGTTATATATTTATTAAATTAGTGTAAATAAATATTATTAACCACATTATGAATTAAATTATTTTATTACTCATATTTAACAAATTAATTAATGTTTTTTGAATAACCCCATGATTTTTATTAATGTCATTTTACTAATTAAAAAATGTGTTTCTTCTATTTTTCTACATGAATATAAAATTAATTATTTTATCTTTTAGAAATTTAATTATATTAAAATGATAAAAATTTTAAATCTTGATTAAAAATAGAATTATTGGGTAATTTTGTTTTTAAAATATTGAGTTTTCACTGAATATTTAAAAATACCTCTTTTTATTGAAAATTATTTTTTATTTAAGTATTTAAAAAGTAAAATTATAATTTTTAATATTTTTTATATTTTAATAGTTCATTTGTAATTAAATTAATCTAATTATGGTATTACAAATATATTTTATACTTGAATTTAGTATATAAATAATATATATTTTAAAATATCATTTTCCTAAAAATTAGTGATTCACCATGTTTGTGTAGTTTGATTTTAAATTACGTAATACATTTTTTTATTTAAATTTTAAAAAATAAATTCCATATTTCTTATATGTGGTTCTAGATTTTGTAAACAAGTCCCAATTATTTTCCATCTATATGAATAGTTACCTTATTAGTTTTCTTTACCAAGGTAAAGGGAAAATCATGACTTTAATGATATTAATAAAATTTTATAGTCTATGAAATTACCACCACATATTTTATATATATATTTGATGAGTTAATTTCAACTATACTCTTCCATGATTTAGTTATATGTAATTCTGTCCATTTGGGTGTGATTATAAACATCATCATATTTTATTTAATAAAAAGTAAAAAATGCAACACTCATTTTTTCAAAAACTATATTAGTTTTATATTATGATTAACATGAAGTTATTTTCTGTTATAAATATTCATTGTATATCAAATATATATTCCCATATTAAGATTTTTTTTTAATTTTTTTTAATGAAATAATTACCTCAAATACATACCCAACACTTATGTATTTATTATTTAATTAATTGAAAATTTTTATAAATGATAATAAAAAGATAAAAAGAAATTTTATTTGAAATTATATGGGGGATCAATGAATTTTGCAGATTAAAATTTCATGATAGGTATTTAATGAAATTATTGGTTGTTATTTTAAATTTTTCTTAATCTTCTCACAGTCAATGTCATGAATGGTCCAAAAAAAATACATTAATTATATATTATAGTCAATAACATTTTATTAAATTATTTAAAATTCATAAAATTTTCATATTTAATATATTGATTAATATATAGTTTAAAATATCTATCACGGTCCAATTATAGGATATGTTTCTAGTAATAATAACTATAATGACCTTAAAAGTGTGAAAATCATGCCTATCACATTATGTATGATATAGGTTAAAGCATGGTTAAGACCTAATGATAATGATAATAAAATATTCTAAACAGATATAATTTTTATTTTATGTGATTATTTTGACCCAAAATAAATTTTTTTATAGAAATAAATTACTTAATATACATTTTCATTTTATAATTAATTTAAAATTTAATAATATTTTAAAAAAATAATGATATCACATCCCATATTTTATGAAAAGAAACCTATTTGTCTCATCATTTGAAACATCAAAAAAGAAATTGTTTAAGAAATACTTGAAAAATATATATACATGAATCCCTCCGATCATTATTGTGGTGTTTTGATGTAGAATACCAACCATTGTGGACTTATGGTGTTTGGGCAATTTGGTCAATAAAATAAGAGAAATCATTTTTAATTGAACATTTTTTATCTATTTATTCTTTCGCCTTCATAAAATAATATATAATTATTCATATATAAAAACATTAATAATATATATATTATTATATGTTCTTATGTTAACATCATAACATGTGTCCATCTATAGCCTCTATTAAATGGGATATGAATTCATCATTCTTGTGTAGGGATGACTACTACCTCACATAATAATGTAATTCATTTTCCATAACCTCATCTCATGGTTGGTTATAATTATGGAATTCATTTTTATATATGTTATTCATGTAGTATTTTTAAATATAAAATGATATATATCATTTATATTCTTGTAATTCCTTTCAATGTGAAATGACAACGTTTTCCAGGCATATTTGTGTACTACCACCTCCACAAAGAGATATGATTCGTTTTTAATCACCACATCACTTGCATTAAATATTTAATTTTATTTAAAAAAGTAATATGATATTTATGTTATAATAATTATTGATGAAAAAAACATATTACATACCTTCTTTCTATAAACATCACTGTAAAATTGGAACGTTACTCATGCGTATATACAACATACATTCCATGTATGTAACATAGTTAATTTTGGACAATCATACATCATGATTAATTTGAAAATAAAATTAATATAAAAAAATTGATAATTACATGAGGATTATAATTCATGTTATGATGGAGTAATGTCCTGTCTGACCATAGTCAACATAGTAATGTCATTTTGGACCTATCTACCAAATATCGCCAAAATGATAAACATGAATTAAATTGATTATGTAAATTAATATAGAATGGTAAGTGGTAAAATGAATGAAATAATAAAGTATATAAAAGTAATTTTTGAAATAGAAATTTACCTATATTTAGGGTTTAGGAAGATAAATAATATACATTATGAGTTTTACTCATTATAATAATCATCTAAAAAACATATTTAATGTTTCCCATAAAATATTATATTTTAAAAATATTCAAATTATTTTTTTCTAAAATATAATTAAATTTGTATTAAATATGAATATATTATAGTTTTAATTCATTATTACCTATGTTTTTATTTTTACAATATGGCTTGAAAGGATTGTTTTTTTATAAAAAATGTTCTTTGTTAAATTTTTTAAAAATGAATGTTAAGAATGTTTTTTAATCTTTGGCATAATGAAAATATTCTCCCAACATCATCACTAATTAGTATTGAATATTCATTTGGAATCTTTTTATTTTAAATTTATGATATTGTTTCTTTTTATATGCTTATAATTTTTTAATAATTGATATCAAATAGATTGATTATTTTAATCAAATAAATATCAAAAATGATTAATTTAATTTATAATCCTTAGAGACAAAAGGAAAAAATTTCAGTTTTGTTTTATATTGATAAAAAATATTTATATTCTACATTTTTGTTATAGTTTTGGGGAATTTTTTATGATGATAGGTGGTTCCAATATAAATCAACTGTGGGTTATCCTATTACAGATCTATAATGCATTGGGTATAGGAATAGAGTTAAATGATTGTGTTTCACCTAAGAGATTATAAGGAATATGTTATAAAATATATTCAATGTATGATCATGATTGTTAGTCCAGTTGTAATTGTGATGGTCATTCTAAGTGTAATTTTAATGGTCATTCAATGGGAAAGTAATTATGTTATCAAAATGATTCCTAAAATTAATTATATTATTTATCAATGTTTTAGTTGTGTTTTTTTGTAAATATGAGGATTTAAAAATGTAAATGAATATATATAAAAAATTAATATGTTTTAAATTATAACATTTTGAAAAAAATTTATGATACATTCAGTATTTTACTTAAACCATTATGATTTTTTTACCTTTACGATTTATAATGATATGTTTTATGTTATTTTTTGTCATAAAAGGAAATTTATTTGATAATGAAGTCATTATTTTGAGACCATTTTTTATTCTTTAAAAAGAAATATTTTCTTATTATTCATGTACTAACATATTAATTATTTATTTTAATTTTCCTTAACAAGATTTTATGCTCATACCGCATTCTGAAATGTTTTTTACTTTGTTTATGAATGAGTAGCAACAAGTTTGAGGTAAATATCAAATTTCTTATCATATTTCATGAAAATTAAATATTTTTATTTATAAAAGTTCTATTTTCTTGGAATATGAATATTGTATGGATTTTTTTATCTTTTTTATATGAATAATTTTCATGTAATTGTTATAAATAAAAACCCAAAAACAAAAAAAAATATCATCTAAAACATTAGAAATAGAATTCTACATTAAATTCACTAAAATATTTAATATTTAAGGGTGTATCCTTACACTAAGACTAGTATGATGAGAAATTATAAAGTGGAATGAATAATTTTATTATTAAGAATCTCCAACATGTAAGAACTAGGGAGTGGATTTATCAAGGAAATTAATATGTTGAAGAATGTAGTATGGTATATAATATTTCTAGGAAGTTGGAGGATGTTTAAAGATGATATTGGTGTTAAATATGATAATTATATTCCATGTGGTTGTTGTATTAAAATAATATCTAGATATTAATATGAGTAGAGAATCTTACCAAGTATTTAATGAGACTGTCATGAACAAGGTCGAGATGTCATCCAATCCGACACTCGACCTAGTCCGCAACATTTCCCTAAGGGAACTACCGATCCCCACAGACTGGAAAATAGTACTGGTAATTATATATAATCCATGCAAAGTGATTTCATCTAAATAACCTGGATCATATAATTAAAATAAATAAACTAGGAATATATTAATAACCAACAACTAAGACTCACAAAAAATATACAAATAGTTCTGGATACAAGATATTATAAGGAAAACAAGAAACTAAATAAAAATCAAACCAAATCACCACTGTGATGATATCCATATGATATCATAGTAACCATAGTCCTCTAACCAACTAGCCACATGGCCAACCATCTCTCATTATGAGAACTCAAACAAAATTCCAGAACCAACAAAATTGATTTTGTCTATCGACACTGAATGATACAAGTAGGGTGTAAGATAAACATATTTGATGGAAAAAAACAAAGAATACATGTCCTCCAATTCCCTAAAAAATACATTAACACTAGTTTGAAATACATTTATAAAATATGTTTTCTTCATTTATAATAAATAAACACTTTTTTCCCGTTTACAAAACATTGCACACCATATTCTAATTTCCAAAATAGGTTTCCATTTAAAAACCCCCAAAAAGTGATACTAGGATATTCAAAAAATAAATAATCATTTAATGATGAGAATAAAAAATTATAGTGGGTAAAAAAGCACAAATAACATAATAACCATGGTATTTCCCTTAATATCCCTAGAGTGATCCCTGGACGTACTCGATTTGGAACCACCAGTCAGCATATGGTGAATCACACTTGTATATAACCAAATGGTCGCCCTCAACTGAACAATCCAGTGGTACATCCCTCCTAGCCTCTTAGAAAATTTATGGGGTACCAACCCATCTAATAAGGTATTATCATCAATCATCACATAATCCTCTAAAAGACACCTAGGATCCCATGGTAATAGTATACTATGTATGTCTAGGGACCTCACACACGTGACTCATCTTACCTATCATCACCGCACCATCCCACTATAAAATACGATACCATTTATTTTATAAACCTTATAGGGTAATCCCCAAAAGGAGTTCCCACTGTACATGTATCACGCCACTAAAGGTGAAAACTAGGTTATCCCATCACATAATATTATAAAACATTTCTCAGATATTTTAAGATTCCAATCAGGATGTTCACCTTTGTAAAACTATGTTCGCACCCTAACATTTCAAGGTACTAATTAGGCATCCTAATTCAGTAACAAAAAACACATATACAATTTCACTTCGATATCATTTTCCAATGTTAACACAAAATACTTCATTTATTCGTGATGATACAAATGGTAAATTATGTTCCAAATAAAAATATATTTCCAAAACATAAATGAAAATAAAATAAACAATTATAAATGAAAAATGGGATTCCATAATATTTAGAACCAGATCTTATATTCTATAAAACCAAATAGAATACATTTTCAAATATAATATTTAAAACCACCTTCGATCCATTTGAGACTAATGGAAATTTCATGAATTACCAGGGGTTTGATAGATGGTGAAAGGGAGGAGGGTTAACGGTTATGAAATCTTTCTTTCAAAATTTAATCCAAGTCATTATCATTTTTGTTCTCATCCCTATTTGTAACATAAGAACACATGGTTGTTCCCACATCCAATAGATCATCAAAACTATCAATTAAATCTCCAAAAAAAATTAATGAAACATTAAAAACTTCACAACCAATATAATAATCCTTAAACAAGTATCACACCTTAAGAAATTACCAATTCATAGACACAACACCACCTCAAAATCCAATAATTCTATTATAACATAAACATTTCTCAATACATCTCTTAAAAAACCAATTGTATTAGAGAGAAAACATTTCATTTTATCAGTCAATTAATGTGAACATTTACTTAATCATACTTAATGAATTACATGAAATCCTATTTTTAAGAAAATATTCCAATTCTAAAACATTGTAGTAAGTCATTAAAAGTGTTTATAAGTATGTAAGTCATGTTCATAAATTATTTAAAAGGATACAATCATAAACATAATGCATCAAAAAGAAAAAACATTCAAGACACCAACCTCTAATGCATGTGAATTAAATGAAACTCTTAGAGGAGGAGGAATACACTCTAAAGATAAAACCTCAAACCCTAGACATGAAGAAAATAAATCTACACATTAACCCTACCATCTATGGTTCGAATAAGATTGGTTTTACTAATGCAGAACCAATAAATATGGATTCTAGAGGAGGATGTGGAAAAAAGGATGAAACAAACCCTAAAAAAACTAATGCTCTTTGAGGATGAAAACATGGAAAATGATGAGCCAAAGGAAGAGGGTTTTTGGTACCCATTGGTGTTCCAAATTAGACCAAGAGGGAGGTGCCAAATGGGTTTAAAAAGGCATACGAGTAGAATATAGTTTTATGTTACAAAATTTATTGGTATCTCAAATAGTTTATAGAATTTTGTGCCAACCATACGATATCTATTTTTCATGAAGAGAGTGTCCACATGATTACCTCACATGGTTTGGGAAACCGTTGGAAAATGGGGTGGTTGCTTCTACCAAAAATGAATACCTACTGCATGACCATGCCACATGGTTTGTATTATTCGACACAAACCAAGTTATAGATTCAATCAACATTCTAGACAGGGTGAATAGTTACCTAGGCTGATCCACATGGTTTCTACTAAATTTTTGGTTCCCTTTCATAGTCCAAAAATCCAATCAAACTCCCAAAATTTTGATATTTTCAAAAAGGTCCCAACACGAACCCTTTACATAAATATTCAAGACCTAGAAAAGAACAAAATAAATGGGTTTCCAATGCGGGGTTTTTACAATTTTCTCCACAATAGACACTTTATTACCACAAAATGTACCCAATTGAATGATAATTCAAAACTCGGATCCATGCTCGATCAAAACCTAGACAAACCAAGAGCCCTAGAGTGACTATTGACTCCACAAGTCACAAGTGACTAATCAAGAAGGTACCAAAGTATAAAAATGAGAGGAGATCATGGGAGGGTTCTCCCCACTATAAGAACTCAACTTGAACGAATGTTTCATACCCCAAAAAATACTACCAAGACATAAATTTTAAATATTATATCGGTGACTCGAGATTCTGGGATCACTAAGAACTAACAAAACCTCTCCAAATCAACCATATTACACCATCAACACTATAAAAAACTAGATAACTTCCAAAAAACTAATCCAAATTCCTTGGAATGAGAAAAAAAACTTCCCCCCGAACTATGAATTTCCCCACATAAGCTGAACCCCAGCACTAGGGGAATGTCACGACCCGTCCTCGGGGCCCGTGCCGTGACTACCCCAAGCCCGCCTTCCATAGGCCAGGGGCTGGCGACTAGCACCAAAGGCGTAAAATCCCGATAACTGGGAAGGCATTGCCTTTATAAAGAAAACAAGCACCACAGAGTACAAGCGGAAGTAAAACACTAAGTACAAAAAGAAGAGCTGAAAAGTAAAAGGGGCCGGAAATACAAGCCCAACTGTAAAGTACAACTCGAAAGGGAAAAACAGCGACTGAAAAGTAAAGCTGCTACGTTGAGATGTCCACTGGAAATCCCACCTGAAGGGTGGGTACAGATAGCTCCTCTGCTCCTCGGGTCCCGCCATCCGCTCCGAGTATGTTCCGCCCAGTGGTCCTCCTCCGGGTACCGCCTCGTCGTATAGTCCACCTCCAGGTACCGTCCAGTCCTCGAACCTTCGGCTTCTGTCAGCACTGTCCGTCGTCTGCAACCAACACAACGAGGTGCGGGCATAGCCCGTGCAGGGGTGAGTATAACGATACTCAGTAGGGACCCCGAGACCCTCAAGGTCTCACTAAAACCAACAAGGATAAACACAAGAAGATCTCAACAGATAAACTCTACTTAGGTGTATGCCCATACATATACCTAAGTTATCAAGTAACCCATCTCAATCATGAGGAAACACAAGGATTGTGAAAACGACGGATAACCACTACCCGGGTATATGCCCATACATATACCAAAGTTAGCAAGTGACCCATCTCAATCATGAAGTAAACACAAGGTCAAAAGTCTCAGCTCAAACTAGGATTTTCATTATCGAATCCGTAACTGCTGAAGAGCCCCGTCTCTGAAGTGTGCAGTAGTCCTGTCACGACTCCGAGGTACTGCTCACTAAGCTAAGACTGCTGAGGTACTCCTCCTGTCGGGTACTGCGGGTTTGCGGCCAACTACCTGGCGCTCCGTCCGCTGAGGGTCTGTCGCCAAATACCGGGCGCTACCCAGATAGCCTGCTGAGGTACTCTCCGGACGAGTACCGCGGGTCTGCACTGTCACACACGTACTCCGTCCGCCATGGGTCTGCACCTCAGAAAGTAGTGCTCCGTCCACTGGGCTAGTCGACTCACTCCAAGTCGAGTCGGTCAAGCAGTCGTCAGGTCTCAGCTAGTTACACGGTCTCCGTACTCTGCACGCTCGTCTTCAGGAGGGTCCGCTCCACGAGCTACTGGTCGATACTCCAAGTATCACAATGTCCCACGAAGAAGTGTCTCAAAAGTCCGTCTCGTCACAGGGGTCTCAACGCAACAGACGGCGCGTCGATCGGACGCCCGGTCTGTGAGTTATTAGCCTTTTCGTCCCAGGGGCCCGGTTGGTTTCGTGAGCGAACCAAACCCGTCCGTATCTCAACTGTACCCCGAACTCTCATAGGGTATACTCATAGGGACCGTTTCTCATCGTGATCATCAACGCCGCTGACGGTTCGTCAGACGGACGTCCTGTCTGAAAGATAACAGCTTTTCCCGTTCCAGGGGCCCGGTTGGATTTCGGTGCGATCCAACCCGGCCACTATCCAACTGCATCCAAAACTCGGGCGGAGGGTGCCAAAAGTTTCGTATCGTCAAGAGGAAGTCAACGAAACAGACGGCGCGTCAATCGGACGCCCGGTCTGTGAGTTATTGGCATTTTCGTCTCCGGGGCCCGGTTGGTTTTTAAGGAAAAACCAACCCGACCGTACTCCACCTGCGTCCGAACCTCGGGCGGAGTATGCCAAAAGATCCGATTCACTAAGAGGAACACAACGCGACTGACGGCGCGTCAATCGGACGTTCGTGGCTCAAGATATGAGCGTTTCCGCTCCGAAGGCCCGGTTGGTTTCGTGAACGAACCAACCCGGCCGAACTCAAAGTAACCCGAAACCTTGAGTGCGATATATCGAAACGACCGTCTCGATCCAAGGATCGCATTGCCGCAGACGGTTCGTCATTCGGAGGTCCGAGGCTCAAGTTATGAGCCAAAAACCAAATCAGGTTCGAAACGGGGGGGTCCGGGTCCGGGCCGACCCGGCCCGACCCCCCCCTGGGCGGCGCGGTGGCCGGCGGCGGCGGACGGCGGCGGCGGCGGGCCGCGCTGGCGGCGGCAGCGGGCCGCGCTGGCGGCGGGGTGCGCCGCACGGGCTGCGCACGCGGGGCTATGCCCCGCGGTTCTCTTCTGGCGGCGCGGCTTAGCCGCGCCGAAATAAGTAACCGCCCCCTCACATGAGGGGGCCTGCTTGCGCCGAACCAAAGGGGGCTGCTGCCCCCTTCCCTCATGAACCGCCCCCCTCATTAAGAGGGGGGTTTTAATGGACCGACCGGGGGATTTAATTCCCCCGGTTTTATGACATCCGGCCGGCCAGTTGGCCGGCCGGTTTTTACCAACGGGACCGGAAATTCCGGTCCCGCCCTCGACTTCCGACGCCAGCGGCCCGGCCGCCGGTCTTTCCTTCCGCCGCGGCCCGGAACCGGCCGCGGTCTTCTCGTCCCGCCGCGGCCCGGAACCGGCCGCGGTCTTCGTCATCCGGCGCGGAGCGTCGGCACCGCGCCCCTTCGCCGTGCTTCGATTCTTTTCAACGCGGCGCGACGACGTCGCGTTCTTGAAGATTCTCCTCGGCGTAGCGCGACGGCGTTGCGTAAAATTAAACGCACAATCATCCGCGTGGTGCGACGGCACCACGCCACTTGCTTCCACCCGCAAGAACAACAAGAACGTTGGAGGGGGGGTTCGGCCGTGTTCGTGCGGTCCGGCCCCCCTCGCGTTAATAATAATAACGCAACTAAAGAAAAATCACGTCACACGTTAATCTTGCTAAAAGCACGATCAAGAATGAAATGAGGAATCCAAAAGAAAATCGACAACCCCTACCTCGGTTTTAAGATTCGAAGAATCGTCTACGATCCGCGGAAGACGGCGTCGCGGAAGTCGGGCGTCGCGGTCGTCGTTCGTCAAATCCGTTGACGAAGTGCTATGCCCGAAGAGACACGACGATGGCGGATCTTCGTTTGCCGACGAAGGTTGTCCGAAGAAGAGATGGCGTCCCCTTCGTTGTCACGGTGAACGAAGAAAGGAGTTGCGGCGTTCTCGATAGTCGCACGTTGACGGAGTCGTGGAATATCGGTGTCGATTCCTTTGACGTCGGAGGAAGATTCGTTGTCGAAGGCGTTCGTCGTGGAAAACCGTCGCGGAAGGGATGACGCGGAAGAAGTACGTCGCGTCGCGGATACGGCGTCGCGGATGGATCGTGTTCTTCGGCGGAGAAGTTCTTCGTTGAAGAACGACGTTCTTCGCGTTCTTCGTTGAGTTTGAAGAAGAAGAGGAGGCTCTCCAAAAGCTCTCAAGGAGACAAACCAAACAACCCAAAATAAAATAAGACCACTTCTTATTTTATTATTACAAAACACATTAGAAGAAATTCAAAAGTTTGAAATTCAAAATGGCTAACCCCAAAATTAACTCACTTATTTAATATACAAGAGTTGTATAATTAAAAAGAAGTTAAGTTATCAAGCCATTAAGAGGGAGAGTGGGGAGTTGAAAAGGTGGGGGTTCGTGTGGGCCCCACCACACTTAATCCTCCCAAGGGAGGTTAAGTGGGTGTGGGTCCCACTCCCAACCACCTTAGATAGGTTTTAACAAGTTAAAAATAAAATTGTTCTACACAATTTTATTTAACTCAAACTAAAAACCCCAAAACGAAACTCTCAACCCGCAACAAACGCAACTCCCGAAAAGGACTCTTTAAGCGAATATCGGCGCTGCGAGTTCATCGGTGCCCTCAGATTTCAATTCCGAGCACCGGATCAAAAGTTAGGAATTCCCGCTCGTTCGTTCACTGAACGTACCCGAGCCAAACTTCGGAAATTAATTCCGGGCACTCCGGGCCTCGGAATCAGGTGCCGTCTGAAACCGCGCTCTTGTAAAATTCTAAAGAAAATTAAGAAAAAATTTCCCTTGAATTTTACGGGTCTTTACATTACTCCCACCTCAGGGCTTTACGTCCCCGTAAAGCTACATCAAAAACTAGGGAAACAAAAAGGGGATACTGAGCACGCATCTGAGCCTCCCGCTCCCATGTGCTCTCCTGGAGATTCCCGTGCCGCCATCTGTTGCGCACAAGAGGAATCGATCGTCCATGTAGGACCCGCTCCTGGATGACATGGACCTCTTTTGACGTGGCCCGGACCATCTCTGGTCCCACAAGAGCTGCAAGATTTCTTCTTTGCCGAAAAAAGAAACCTGGTCTCATCCCCTGGATGAACCACATTCTTTGCCTAAAACAGTCAATCCTAACATGGATGATATTAATCCATACCAAGGATGACGTCGTAAGGCCTCGACGCTACTACTAAGAGATCCAACCGTTACTCTCGCCTCCAAGGGTTGAGTCACACTGTCGGCATCAGTGTGTGGTAACTGGTCTCCTCCAGTAGATGTCTCACAAGTGAGGGTCAAGTCAACAGTCAACTGGAACCTCTTAGTAACATCACAAAAGAGGACAGGAAAGAAAACATCACAAAAGAATGCGTCTTTTTATTATTGCAGCTCATAATACAAGACACTACATAAAAGCAACATCAACATGGAACTAGAAGTACAAAAGACGTATCTACTAGTTCCTCCCCTGTCCACCTGCTCCCAGAGCTCCAGCATTTGTCGCTGCCTCAACCTCGGTGGCTCCCTCCAAGCCTGCGGATCGAGGAGTCGGACAGTCACGTGCCAGGTGACCCTTTCCGCCACAGGAGTAACATTGTCCGTTTCTGGCACGCCTGGCTCTGTCCCCACCTCGGGTGCCCCGCACCACCGGTCCTAAAACCCGAGATCGCCCAACTGCTCGTCTGGTCCTCCTGGACCTCTGCATCATCTGTCTACTGCCCACAGATGACTCGGCTTCTGATCGAAAAACACGCGTCAAAGGCAGAATCTCCTGTACACGCTCGGGGTGTAGAGATACTGGCACAAACTCCACCCTGAAGAAGGTCTCGAAGTCTTCCCATGCGAAGTTCAACTCATCGCAAAACTGAAACAAGTGGCTCCACCACCTACCTGCTGCTGCCTGAAGGAGGCTGGTAGCAAAGATCACCATGAAGTCTGCCGGCGTCCCCACTAGCCTGAAGACTCCCACCACAGCCTCCAGCCAAACCTCAGCCGCCTGCGGGTCCGTCTCTCCCCGGAACCTGGGTGGCCTCTGGCGCTGGAACTCGTGCAGCGCGCTCAAGCGTCGTGCATCGCCTACTGCTGGGGCTGGTGGCATCGGTGGCCCAACTGCAAGAGGGCCCTGTACCGAAGCCTCGTCGCTCGACAGACTGTCAGCACGCTCATCCCTCCGGGCTCTAGCTGGTCGTCTGAGAAAAGACATCCTGAAAGAAACAACGTAACACGATCAAACGATTATACCTGGTGAGCTGACCTGGTTTGAGCTGTTTTAAGGGGAAAAACTTTTGAAAACATACACGCAATCAGTGTTTTTGTGCACAAAGTCGGAAATCAGTTGTCAGGGTCCTGGTGTATGGATACGTCGGCCGCCCGCACCAACACTGGACTCCCTGAACTGAAAACCACACTCGGTACTCTCAACACTATTGCTTCACAGAAAGAAACATCAGAGTTATAAGTTCTGCGGTAGAACCGAACTCCTCTGATACCAATTTGTCACGACCCGTCCTCGGGGCCCGTGCCGTGACTACCCCAAGCCCGCATTCCATAGGCCAGGGGCTGGCGACTAGCACCAAAGGCGTAAAATCCCGATAACTGGGAAGGCATTGCCTTTATAAAGAAAACAAGCACCACAGAGTACAAGAGGAAGTAAAACACTAAGTACAAAAAGAAGAGCTGAAAAGTAAAAGGGGCCGGAAATACAAGCCCAACTGTAAAGTACAACTCGAAAGGGAAAAACAGCGACTGAAAAGTAAAGCTGCTACGTTGAGATGTCCACTGGAAATCCCACCTGAAGGGTGGGTACAGATAGCTCCTCTGCTCCTCGGGTCCCGCCATCCGCTCCGAGTATGTTCCGCCCAGTGGTCCTCCTCCGGGTACCGCCTCGTCGTATAGTCCACCTCCAGGTACCGTTTAGTCCTCGAACCTTCGGCTTCTGTCAGCACTGTCCGTCGTCTGCAACCAACACAACGAGGTGCGGGCATAGCCCGTGCAGGGGTGAGTATAACGATACTCAGTAGGGACCCCGAGACCCTCAAGGTCTCACTAAAACCAACAAGGATAAACACAAGAAGATCTCAACAGATAAACTCTACTTAGGTGTATGCCCATACATATACCTAAGTTATCAAGTAACCCATCTCAATCATGAGGAAACACAAGGATTGTGAAAACGACGGATAACCACTACCCGGGTATATGCCCATACATATACCAAAGTTAGCAAGTGACCCATCTCAATCATGAAGTAAACACAAGGTCAAAAGTCTCAGCTCAAACCAGGATTTTCATTATCGAAACCGTAACTGCTGAAGAGCCCCGTCTCTGAAGTGTGCAGTAGTCCTGTCACGACTCCGAGGTACTGCTCACTAACCTAAGACTGCTGAGGTACTCCTCCTGTCGGGTACTGCGGGTTTGCGGCCAACTACCTGGCGCTCCGTCCGCTGAGGGTCTGTCGCCAAATACCGGGCGCTACCCAGATAGCCTGCTGAGGTACTCTCCGGACGAGTACCGCGGGTCTGCACTGTCACACACGTACTCCGTCCGCCATGGGTCTGCACCTCAGAAAGTAGTGCTCCGTCCACTGGGCTAGTCGACTCACTCCAAGTCGAGTCGGTCAAGCAGTCGTCAGGTCTCAGCTAGTTACACGGTCTCCGTACTCTGCACGCTCGTCTTCGGGAGGGTCCGCTCCACGAGCTACTGGTCGATACTCCAAGTATCACAAGGTCCCACGAAGAAGTGTCTCAAAAGTCCGTCTCGTCACAGGGGTCTCAACGCAACAGACGGCGCGTCGATCGGACGCCCGGTCTGTGAGTTATTAGCCTTTTCGTCCCAGGGGCCCGGTTGGTTTCGTGAGCGAACCAAACCCGGCCGTATCTCAACTGTACCCCGAACTCTCATAGGGTATACTCATAGGGACCGTTTCTCATCGTGATCATCAACGCCGCTGACGGTTCGTCAGACGGACGTCCTGTCTGAAAGATAACAGCTTTTCCCGTTCCAGGGGCCCGGTTGGATTTCGGTGCGATCCAACCCGGCCACTATCCAACTGCATCCAAAACTCGGGCGGAGGGTGCCAAAAGTTTCTTATCTTCAAGAGGAAGTCAACGAAACAGACGGCGCGTCAATCGGACGCCCGGTCTGTGAGTTATTGGCATTTTCGTCTCCGGGGCCCGGTTGGTTTTTAAGGAAAAACCAACCCGACCGTACTCCACCTGCGTCCGAACCTCGGGCGGAGTATGCCAAAAGATCCGATTCACTAAGAGGAACACAACGCGACTGACGGCGCGTCAATCGGACGTTCGTGGCTCAAGATATGAGCGTTTCCGCTCCGAAGGCCCGGTTGGTTTCGTGAACGAACCAACCCGGCCGAACTCAAAGTAACCCGAAACCTTGAGTGCGATATATCGAAACGACCGTCTTGATCCAAGGATCGCGTTGCCGCAGACGGTTCGTCATTCGGAGGTCCGAGGCTCAAGTTATGAGCCAAAAACCAAATCAGGTTCGAAACGGGGGGGTCCGGGTCCGGGCCGACCCGGCCCGACCCCCCCCTGGGCGGCGCGGTGGCCGGCGGCGGCGGACGGCGGCGGCGCGGGGGCCGGCGGCGGCGCGCGGCGGCGGCGGGCGGCGGCGCGGCGGGCCGCGGCGGCGGCGGCGGCGGGCCGCGGCGGCGGCGGCGGCGGGCCGCGCTGGCGGCGGCAGCGGGCCGCGCCGGCGGCGGGGGGCGCCGCACAGGCTGCGCACGCGGGGCTATGCCCCGCGGTTCTCTTCTGGCGGCGCGGCTTAGCCGCGCCGAAATAAGTAACCGCCCCCTCACATGAGGGGGCCTGCTTGCGCCGAACCAAAGGGGGCTGCTGCCCCCTTCCCTCATGAACCGCCCCCCTCATTAAGAGGGGGGTTTTAATGGACCGACCGGGGGATTTAATTCCCCCGGTTTTATGACATCCGGCCGGCCAGTTGGCCGGCCGGTTTTTACCAACGGGACCGGAAATTCCTGTCCCGCCCTCGACTTCCGACGCCGGCGGCCCGGCCGCCGGTCTTTCCTTCCGCCGCGGCCCGGAACCGGCCGCGGTCTTCTCGTCCCGCCGCGGCCCGGAACCGGCCGCGGTCTTCGTCATCCGGCGCGGAGCGTCGGCACCGCGCCCCTTCGCCGTGCTTCGATTCTTTTCAACGCGGCGCGACGACGTCGCGTTCTTGAAGATTCTCCTCGGCGTAGCGCGACGGCGTTGCGTAAAATTAAACGCACAATCATCCGCGTGGTGCGACGGCACCACGCCACTTGCTTCCACCCGCAAGAACAACAAGAACGTTGGAGGGGGGGGGGGTTCGGCCGTGTTCGTGCGGTCCGGCCCCCCTCGCGTTAATAATAATAACTCAACTAAAGAAAAATCACGTCACACGTTAATCTTGCTAAAAGCACGATCAAGAATGAAATGAGGAATCCAAAAGAAAATCGACAACCCCTACCTCGGTTTTAAGATTCGAAGAATCGTCTACGATCCGCGGAAGACGGCGTCGCGGAAGTCGGGCGTCGCGGTCGTCGTTCGTCAAATCCGTTGACGAAGTGCTATGCCCGAAGAGACACGACGATGGCGGATCTTCGTTTGCCGACGAAGGTTGTCCGAAGAAGAGATGGCGTCCCCTTCGTTGTCACGGTGAACAAAGAAAGGAGTTTCGGCGTTCTCGATAGTCGCACGTTGACGGAGTCGTGGAATATCGGTGTCGATTCCTTTGACGTCGGAGGAAGATTCGTTGTCGAAGGTGTTCGTCGCGGAAGGGATGACGCGGAAGAAGTACGTCGCGTCGCGGATACGGCGTCGCGGATGGATCGTGTTCTTCGGCGGAGAAGTTCTTCGTTGAAGAACGACGTTCTTCGCGTTCTTCGTTGAGTTTGAAGAAGAAGAGGAGGCTCTCCAAAAGCTCTCAAGGAGACAAACCAAACAACCCAAAATAAAATAAGACCACTTCTTATTTTATTATTACAAAACACATTAGAAGAAATTCAAAAGTTTGAAATTCAAAATGGCTAACCCCAAAATTAACTCACTTATTTAATATACAAGAGTTGTATAATTAAAAAGAAGTTAAGTTATCAAGCCATTAAGAGGGAGAGTGGGGAGTTGAAAAGGTGGGGGTTCGTGTGGGCCCCACCACACTTAATCCTCCCAAGGGAGGTTAAGTGGGTGTGGGTCCCACTCCCAACCACCTTAGATAGGTTTTAACAAGTTAAAAATAAAATTGTTCTACACAATTTTATTTAACTCAAACTAAAAACCCCAAAACGAAACTCTCAACCCGCAACAAACGCAACTCCCGAAAAGGACTCTTTAAGCGAATATCGGCGCTGCGAGTTCATCGGTGCCCTCGGATTTCAATTCCGAGCACCGGATCAAAAGTTAGGAATTCCCGCTCGTTCGTTCACTGAACGTACCCGAGCCAAACTTCGGAAATTAATTCCGGGCACTCCGGGCCTCGGAATCAGGTGCCGTCTGAAACCGCGCTCTTGTAAAATTCTAAAGAAAATTAAGAAAAAATTTCCCTTGAATTTTACGGGTCTTTACAGGGAATCTCATAAAAAGAAGTCAATCAAAATTTGAAATAACTATCCATTAATTCCACAAAACTTGAATTCCTCCATATGAAATTGATGAATCCAAAACTGACATAAGGGATAAATACATACAAGAATAGAAAATTCTTTAATGTTCCATACTCAGAGAAACAAATATACTTATGTAGAATGAGTGAAGATTTCCATTATAATTAAATGACAATGTTACGACAACAAAAGAACTAAAAAATGGAAAATTTAATCATTTACATCCCAACACAGAAGAAAATATTCGGCAATGGCTTCAATATCCCTAGTGACTCTTATCTATGCATGGGATTAACTCTAAGGTGTGTGGTTGGATCTATGATTACTAATGCATATCCATCCTAAAAGATAGGCACTGACATCCTTTGAACAAAATTTCGTCTTCGGGTGACACATCATATAATACTTCACTAGGTAATTCAGACAGACACAACAATGGTATATATTTGGAGAGATGTCACAAGACAACTTTGAATTCCTTTACATGACACACGAATGGAACACAAGAAATAGTCCGAGGAATAAAAGGCCCAGACCAACATAGGATACTCTTAACGATAGGTTCCTCCAGCATGAACTCCTCACAAAATGGGGAACCATTATGAACAACTATAGGCACTAGATATCAAACTACATGCACTCCAGAAACCAACTCATTCAAAAATAATTCATTTTCCATATTATTAAAAATAATCTCATTAAAAGGGAGTTACCACTAATTTATCTCTAGATGAATAACCCCAAGGAAAAGAGAAACCTTAAAAATATCCTTTGATTCCACCACTAGAGAAAAGGAATCCATTTACGTAAAATGGTTAATGTTGGTGTTCAACCTCTATTGGCTTTGCTAAATACTCATGAGCTCTTCCCTTTTCATAACCATTACCAACATAGGTATGAACCATCATAAAAATACATATGTAAAAATATCCCACATCATCTTAACATTCATCGATTAAAGGGAATTAAATTTCCATTGTTTTAAGTATATACCCTCAAACAAACCAAGAACAGCACGAACTCCAACAACCGTGGGAGTTCCCAATTATTTAAAGACAATATAATCATATACAAGCCACTCAACCACAACTAACTATCCTCAGTTTCCACAATGAATAAGATATATCCATGAATAACTAAAAACTATGTATGTATCATTAGAAACCATGGGGACCTTTAATGGAAGCATATTATTAAAAACATGGAAACATAAAGAAAATCCCAATATAAAACTGAAGCATGATTAAAAACAACAGATCGAGGCAAAAAAAAACACTCTAAAAACCCAACACATACATACGAAACGAAAAATACTCTTTCCAAAAATTCCATTACCACTTCTATTTTCAATGAAAAATTATTATAACGCTATTTTCAAAAGTAAAACCCACTTTTCACAAAACAAAACCCACAATATGAATAAAAAACCATCATCCAAAATCATTTTCCTCTTTGAACATTTATGTAACAAATGTATATGGTCATGACTTTGATCTCAAATACACATCCATGAAACATATGAATCATAATGTATGTGTTCATTCATCTTTATCCATACATGTCGATAGAAACTTTTCACACATACCGACAAAAATGGGATCTTTCATAAGAAGTACCATGTGACATTACTACCACTTCATCTTCAAACCCCATGAATTCACCAGTTTTATAACCCAAAACACCTTCTTTATAAAACAAAAATTTTCCTTTTTGAATCATTTTTCCCTAATCACTCTTTTACCACCACAATACCATTTAAAATATGGAATTCAATTTTTAAGAAACCCATTTTCAATTTTAGAAACACACTTACTCCATCTAAGACCAAGATGAAACACCACCCGAACCAAACCACCAGAATGAGGAACTACCGGTCATGATTAACATGACAACATGGTTGTGATCCATTCCTTATGAAATAATTAACAAATACAAGATGAATGAATCTTGTTCTCAGCATCCACATAGGTCACTACTCCATCTGATATAGAGATCTAACAACATCTTACCTTCATTTTCATCTCTCAATGAAAAATAGAGATAAACGACTCAATTCCCAAACTACCCCAAGTAACAAATGGATCTGAACGAATATGAGGTTATGAAGCATTTCCCTTACCTACCTCTCAAGTCTCGGAAATCCTAATATCTATCTACATGACACCCCAGATAAAATGAACCTTCTCTGATACCATTTTTTCCTGAACCTGGTATGGATGCAATCAAACTCGACACATGACTCGGTCTGACACATGTCCTGAAGGGCGCTACCGATCCCCATGGGCTGGAAACTACTTTAATGAATCATATACAATCTAAGGGGAATTATTTCATCCTAATAACTAGTATTAATTTAATAATCTATGAAAATTGGGCACACAATAACAACCTACAAAAATTCCTCGTTAAATATATTCAAACAGACTCACATACATGATGCAACTAGAGAAACCCAAAACTGATTACAAAGATAGTCTAACCAAACTGACACTGGCATGATCTCCATGCAACCTCATGGTCACCACTACCCATTAACTAATTATCCACATGACCATCCTTCTCTCCTGATGATCACTCGAACCAGAATAACTAAACCTACAAAATAGCTTGGGTCTTCCACCACTAAATGGTACAGGTAGGGTGTGAATTAAACAGATCAGTAGGAAACCACAAAAGAACCGATTCATTTGGTTTCTAGAAATAATTCCATTAATACTAGTTTCAAATACAAATGTAAAATATTTTATATTGCTTTTAAATAAATAAATATAGTTTTCACTATATTAAAACATTCTACACCATATTCCTTATTCCAAAAAATGTTTCAATTTTAAAACCAACAACCAAAACAAGGGATACAAAGTTATGATGAAAATAAATAAGTAGTAAAAGATGTGAATTAACTATTAAATAAGATAAAAAATCCTGAAAAATTTAGTAACCAAGTTATTTCCCTAAAAATAAATAGCTGGGTCCTTGGATGTAATCATTTCATAACCACATGTTGGTGTTTGGTGAACCTCCCTAGTCTAAAACCAACTGGCCTCCCAAAACTGACCAATCCAGTGGCACATCCCACATATCCTCTTAGAAAATATTTGGGTAACAAACTAATATATTTGGGTTTGATCAGTAATAGTCACACGATCCACTTAATGGGGGATAAGAACCCATATTAATAGTATACTATATAAGTAGAAGTCCCTCGCATGCGTGACTCGGCTTACTTATCCTCACCACACTTGTATACCCTAAACACATAACCCAACTATTTAATAACCCATATAATATGATAGAAATTATGAGTTTCTACTATATATGATTTACATCAATAAATATTCCTACTAGAAAATCACATCACATAAGATTATGAAACATTTCAAGACTCCAATAAAGCATTCACATTTTTACAACTAGGTTTATTTCCTAATATTACATGGTTACAACTAGGCCTTATACATCCTAAACTAAAACCCATTTACAATGTCACATACACATAATTTTCCAAAATCAACAGAAACCACTAGTTTTAAATATGCAATTTCAAATGGGCCTTTAAGTTTCAAATCCAACATTATTTCAATACTAATATTAAAAGACAAAAGACACTTAAAAATTCCAAATGGGCATCCATACCATATAGTACCCAACCCTAAATCTGAAAATAGTATATAAGAAATAATTTAAAAATATATATATATTTAAAACCACATTTTATCCATTTGTGAAAAAAACACTTTTGTTGAAAGAAAAAGATTTTAAAATAAGTAGATACGAAAGAGAGGTAATGTTTTTAAAATATTTTTTTAAAAAAATAAACCGAGACATTATCATTTATATTCTTATACATGTATACATCCCAAGAACACATGTGTGTTCCCCAATCCAATGGAATATCAAATATATCTATGAAATTTCCCAAACCATGTTTTGAGGAAACATTACATACTTTTGAAACAATACTACAATCCATAAATAAGAGTCAATAATTAAAAAATTACCAATTCATACCCAACAAACCATATAAAAAACAAAAAAAATCTATTATATCATAAAAACTACTAAATACATCTCCAAGACACCCAATTTAATTAATTATACAACATGTAATTTTATTAAACACATAGAGTTCACATTTATATAGGCATAATTAAAGAATCACTTGAAATCATATTTTAAACAGAATATTTCATCTCCAAATCATCATAGTATGTTTGGATAAGTCATTATAGTTATGAAAGTCATGTTTAAAAATTATTTTAAAGGAACCAGTAACCAATAAAATGCAATTAAAAGGAAAAACATGGAGAAACAGACCTCAATGGAATGTGAATATGACACAACTATCGAAGGAGGAAGAATACAGCCCAAAGATCAATCCACACAACTTAGACATTATGAATATCTCGATACACATTAACCATAACATCTAGGGTTCTCCTGAGAGTGGTTTTACCAATGGAAGACCAAAAAATAGGGATAGGAGAGGAATAAGTGGGAAATATGTGTCAAAATAACATAAAAACATGCCTGATATCTTCAAGGATGCAACCACGGAAGAGGTGGAGCCAAATGTAGAGGGGTTGGGGGACCCCATGGTGTGCCAATCATGATCAGGAATTAATTTTCAAAATAGGGTTAATATGGAAATGGTATAATAGTGATTTTAATTTTAAAAAATTATAGGAATCCTATATGGTTTGGACACATGGTTTATCAAACCGTGCACCAATTGTGTGGAAAAAAATTTCAAACAAGCCAATGACCACACGACTAACCAACAAAGTTTGGGTGACAATGAAAAAACTGTGTAGTAGGTTTTTCGGAAAACTCATACTTGCCGCCTGACTAGGTCGTTGAGTTCCTTAGACCATGCGCAAACTGTGTGGTAGCTTATATCCCCTTTATACACAAGTCGCAAGGGTAGTTAGGTTGATCCTAATGTGTTCTACTAAGTTTGTGGGGCCCGTACATAAGCTAAAAACACAACTAGACTTCCAAAATTTGAAAATTTTCAACCAGGTCCTAACATGAACCTCTATAGAAAAGATCCAAGACCACTAAAAGAATAAAATAATGGAGTATCCAAGGTGGGGGTTTTATAAAGACAATACATCAAATAAATACCATTTTGGATGATGATATCAATTCCTATTTCATAGAGATGATGGTTTATCTATGATAAAGTTAATGATGGAATATATATATATATATATATGTTCTAAGAATAATTGGTATTTTTTGTTAGTTAAAATTTAGCATGTTCGTAGGAATAGTGCATAATAGTTTGAGGTGGTTTTATGAATTAATAAATTTATTTCGAAGTGATTAATAAAAACATGAGATGAGTGAATTTTTTATATTTTTAATTTAACAATTTCTGATTTAGGAGTCTACAGTTAAAATTTGGATAATTTTGGGAACAAAATTTTATATACTGTCATTTGAAAATGACCTGCATAAAAATGAAATAGAATCATTAGAAAAATTAAAAAAATGATGTATGGTAATTACCTAATATCATTGTAAACAGTATTTCTCTATTTGTATATATGATCAAATTTATTCTTAAATAACATATTCCCCAATGTAAATATTATACATTCATGTTTAAAAAACATTTGAGCATTGTATGTAGGAACATGTCTACAAAAGAATAATATATTCAAGAATAGTCATGATACATGTATATGTAAAAAAAATCCTAGGTGTAATAAAATGAAGATTAATGTCTAAATCAATAACTAATTAAATATATAGAAAATTGATTAAATATCTTCATGAGTCAAAACATCGCATATTTAATGTGATAAAATATTTTATTTAAAGAGAAGATGACCTTCAATCTATTTAATATATGTTTTATATTAATGAAATAATCAATGATTTAAAATGTTTATTGGGGAATTAAAAAATATAAAGAAGATTAAATATGATATTTTGGATTTTTTTAATTCAATTACCAATCATTTTAATGATATTAATATTCAGGATTCAATTTATAATTTAAAGAATATGTGATATGGGTGTCATTTATCTATTTTTCAGTGAGTTTCGAATTCGAATTCATCAAACTCCCCAATTTTTTTAAAAAATTTCATTTAATTAAGATGTTTATCTAGATAAACATGAATACATTAAATATATAAATATTATGTTTTCTTGATCTGTTTGATTGATAAAATTGAATACTGAGAGATTATTAAAAATAATTATTTTTTTTCTTGAAAAGAACAATATATTGAACTATTTTTTTGGAAATATAATAACATTTCACTTGGTTTATTTGATAAACACTAGTGTTTTAAATATTATTGAGGATTTATTTTTTCATACTTGATGTGATAGGGAGAATTTTGAGCCTTATGTAGTAAAGAATTTGTTAAAAATATATATTGTTCCCGAATAAAAATTACTCCCAATAATAATTATTAAAGATCCATTCCCCAAAGATACAATGATATTTTTTTATTTGATTGTTGATATAAATTTGTATTATTCAGAGATCATGTTTCTTTATTTTTAAAAATTTTATGTAAAGGATACATTATATGAAATGGTATAATTTTTAGATGAAAAAATACAATGAAAATGAGATGGGAAGTGTTTCCATTTTTTTTGGATAACAATTGAAAAAGAGAAAATGTTGGACACTCCCATGTGACACCATAAATAAGTACACATTAGTGGAAGATTCATGAAAGTTCATGCATGATAAATATTGATAAAATACTATATTTATTAGTTATTTTTGTCTCAAAACATATTTTACGAAGAAAATTTCATCATATTAAAGTGTGATGATATGTTAATGAGTTGGATTTAGAATAAAATATTATTTATAAAATAAATAGAAAAATATTGTTGAGAAATATTTCTATATACATATGGTAATAGTAAAAATAAATAAGTTTTCATCTATATGAGAAGTGATTCAAATACATTTCTTTAATTAGAAAAAGATTCTAAGAATTTGAGTGCAATTTTTACCCTTCAAGGTGAAGAGTTAGTTGATACTGCACTATATATACACAACCTATTATGTATCAAATAATAGATGATTTGAGGTTTAACATACTGATCAAGCTGAATTGAAATAATAATATTATGATGAAGATAAAGGAGATAAATATGAAAAAAAATTGATTACGATCATGACAACAATGATGATGAGAACAAACATGTTTTGAGACTAGTTCCAACGAAACATAGTTTTTATGATTTTTAATAAGTAGAATCTATGTGAATAATGACATGTAATATTTACACATAATATATAAAGGCCTTCAATTTCATTAATATTTTACAGATTAAATCATAGGAATATAATTAAGGATCAAGAAGAAAGGAATTATGGGAGGCTAAGTTGCATGAGTAATTACTCTTGACCAGAAATTGAATGAAGAATCATTATTTGTCGACTTATATAATCTCTTATGGATGTAATGACATCCCTATTTTATTTTGAAGAACTATTTTAATAGTAAAATTAGTATAAATGTACTTGTGTGGGGAAATTATAAAAAAATGATATATAGAACATTCATATGTGTAGTATTAGGGAAAAAACCCCATATATAATATAGCGAGAGTTATATAAGATTAAATTATCCCTCACTCCACTTATAAATAATAATAACACATTATTATATAATCTATATATTAAATATATTTTAATAAGGCATGGATTAGGTTTCCAACCACTGAATCGATCCATGTAATAATAATGCATGCTTTAAATTATTTCTTTCCTTACATGAATTTTTTTATATGGTTCGGATGAAAAAAATAATATCAGGTTTAGTCATAACAAACTATAATGTTTCTATTGAATAAATATGTCAAACAATTTAACACAAAAGAAATAAATATTATAAGAAAATTATCCATACATGATTCATACCTACCCTATATTGTCTTAACAATCCATATGAGAATTTTTCTTAACAGATATATATTCCCATTGGGTGGATCTAAAATTTATTTTACCGAAGATTTATTCATTGTATTATATAATGATTATATTTTAATTCCATTCATAAGATCTATAGTTGTAGAAATATATATCAAACCATATAAAAATAGTTTTGGAAATTTATTTTAGCACTCTAATGAATATATAAGTAATATAATCCAGGAAATATAATTATGTTAAATAAATAATACATGGGTATATTATTTTATCATATTTTAGTGGTCTATCACATGTAAAAGGTATTACGACTCACCCATGTGAATCAAAACTGATCATCTAGTGAAGAGTATGAATCCACTAGGATAATTAGAAACCACTATCACGAGGTTAAGGATTACATGAAATGGGTTCTTATTGAATTAATTTCTAATTTATTCTTTTTTCATTATGGAATATATGAATTTATATTATGACTAATATAGTATTCATAGAAAATTAATCAATCACTAGTGAACATTTTTAAGAATGAAACAGCCTCTCAAAAATAGTGAAATACAGACAACATCTTGTATTATATTTTTGTGAATGAAAACCATGAGATAAATAAGAATTAATAAGGGATATTAATGGGATCACTGGGATTGATACATAATTTTATGAAGTTTTACATGGACTAGAACATTCATATAAAGGTACTAATGGTATCATGGGAGTAAAAATAGAGGTCATCCCAGAAATAATCAGGGAACATAACAATTTAATAGAAGGATACAACAATGTTCATGTGGAATTTTTTTTGAAGATTATAGGTAATAAGAAGATATATTATTGTTAGATAAGGATGAGTTTTATTCTCTAAGTATGATTTTTCATGAGCTATGAGTTAAATTAAAAAATCATTAATTGAGATAATCTTGAAGATCACAATATATAGAGTTAAAAATTGATACAACTAATATTTTTTATATAAGTTTTTCCTCAACCAGAACTCACACTGGTGGTAAATATATTGTGAGATGATTTATATAGGTGTCAACAAATGCATAATAGATAAAGTTAATCCATAACCCAAGTGAATATAATTATACTAGAACTGTCTCAATAATTACTATAGATATAAATTAAAAAAACTAAAAAAGATATATAATGAAAAATAAATGAATTTAACCACTGCATTATGGGTGTATTAGAGTAAATCTAATAAGAGTTCTTCAAAAATAAAAATGGAAAATATACTTATATGATAAAAAAAGAAGTGAATATAAATACTGGATACACATATAAGATAAATAATGAGATTTAATGGATATTGTTGGTGTAGTCAAAGGTGTGTTCATATGAACATTAATTTTTGAAATAAATTTTTAATATATGTCTGTTATAGATAGAATGAGGTGAGGGGTAGTAAAAATTTTGATTATAGGAAACCAAATGTCATATATATAATTTCATTGAATTTTTTTAATTATCTCTTAAGGAATGGGTTAGATTCCTGAAATTTTTTTGTTAGATATGACATTAATATGGCCCCACTTATTATTATTGTTGATCTATATATACTAACCAAAAACATTGTATATATATGAAGAATATAATATAACAGAATAATAATCATAAAAATGATAAATCATCCTAGGTGAATTTATATATGAAGACACCCATGACGTTAAAGAATAATTTGAGAAATGTTTTATAACTAATAGAAGTGGTTGAAATTATATTGGAATAGATTTAAAGGATTCTAATGAATATTATATCAACATTTTAAGAATATGTGAATGGAAGGTCGAAATAGGTAGGTCATATAGATGTCAAATGTCTAGAATGACTGTATGGATAGAATATGTTATTTATAAATAATGTGAATGGACCACAAGTTTCTATTTTGAAATTGATTTTTTAATGAACATTTACACATAGAAAAAGATATATAACTAAATATTGAAAGAGTTCGTTTTTATATGGATTTACTTGTAGAAAGTGGCTTTAATGATAGATCATATTGAAAAATATAAAAGTTCTCTATTATATAAATTGAATATTCCTAACCCAACTATGAATAAATCTAAATAAAATAATTAATTTATGAAATATCAATAATTTATGACTTGAAAATTATGGGATTATATTTCATTATGATTCTTAAATGTGTTGGATCTACTCAGAAGAAGTTTAAGGTTTTTAGAATGATGTATCAATCCCACTTCTCCAGTAAAGATGATTAAGATGACCAACATTATTACTATTATCATTTGGTTTTTCTTAATGGAGAAAATAATAGGATAATACTGGAGATCAACACATAATAGAGTGATTTCAAAAGGTGATAAACCTATAAGATAACTAAAATTTCTTATAATGTCATAAATTTTGGAAGGATCATACAAAAATAACATAATGTCATATTATTTTCACTCTTAAAATTACATTGATTAATTTATTTTATAGTAACAAATGGGGTGTTAATTTCATAAAAAAGTGGAAGAATATAACATATAAATTTATTACTATATGTGTTCTTTAAATATATGTATTTATTAAATTGTTATCTAAATAAAATCCAAATTAGATACAATTAAATAGAATATGATACCTATTAGTTTTGGGGAATAGAGTTCTCATGTCCTTTTTTGAATGGTTTAACGACAGTTAAGAAAAATCATAAATGTTACATCATTAATACCTTATCAACATTGGTTATTTTAATCGATGTTAGACATGTTTTTTAATGATAGTTTTTTAGAACCCCATGGTATGATCACATTGATATTATTAATGTATGATTGATATTTAGTGCCATATATTAAATTTCAGATGTTTATATAATGTTATTTTTCTAAGAAATATCACCTAAACAGTAACCGACAAGCACAAAATGAATAAAACAAAAAAACCAATAGTTGCTAAAAAAAACTGCATGTCTTATACAATGTATTTACTTCCAAACATTATTCATGTTACAAAATGTATTTATATTGAACAAAACAATAATAATATATATTAAAATTTAAAATTTAATAAAAAAATAAAATATTATACCAATATTTCATGGAGATGATTGAACTATTCTTATTCTAAGCATAGGACCTCATAAATCTATAAGTTAAAATGAATTGATATTTAATATACATTGTATAAATAATATTATGATATTTAAAGAAATGGAAATTGTAAAATCTATTTGTTGTGGGTATTGTACCTAAGTTGGATGAAAATATTTCAAATATATGTCTGATAATGTCATAAATGCATTTTTTATTCCATATTGATGATGAATATTGTGTTTCAAAATAAGTATTGTATTGAATACAACTTTTGATATATTTGAATAAATCGAGTAATTATAAATGAAATTAACTTTTCCTACACATATATGATATTTTATTTCCTTTTTTATATTTTAAATCTATAGTGACCCCATTACCTAGTTGAGAATGATATGTATGAAATAACATTTAATTTGTTAATAAAAAATTTACCCATATGATAGAACATAAATCTCGAGAAATTATTTCATGTGGGGTTACACATAATTGTGTATTTAAAAAAACCAATAAAGTGTATTCTATTTATTAAAAAAAATCATCCAACATCCAATGGACTGAAATAAAAAATAATAATTCTTGTATTTTTAAGTTAATATTAATTATTATAAATAATTGTTTCATAAACATCATTAAAAAGAAACAACCAACACTGAATTGAATCCTACATTAATGTTAAAAAATCATATTTTTTTTCTTTTATAATCATTCTTGATCCGCAACATTAGAGTAATTAATAGGGTGACCATGAATACATTCACAGATTTTAAATCATGGTTAAAATAAATTATGTCATGATTCATAAAAAAAATAATGTGTTTTCTTGTTAAATAAATTTGAAACTACCATAAGAATTATTATAATCTGTGTACAAGTAAAATATTTTCATAACTTAGTGGTCCATCATATCTGGAGTATCAATATATATGTTATATATCTCTGAAATCATCTAAATAATATTTCATCCAAATATTTTACATTATTATGGAATATCTTAGGCATCAAATAGTTGATATTCATTTATTGATACTTTTGAATGAGCACTTTTATCAAAATTCTATGTCTCATCAACCGATTTTTGAAGTCCATATCTTTTTTCCATAATTGATATTTTATTATTAATATAAATGTTCATATATATATATATATATATTAAAATGAATTAACCCAAATATGAAATGAATTGTATAATATAGGAATACATTATTTTTTTTTGTTGAACAATTCATGATGTCCATGGTAAAAGACATTCCTCATTGTGTTCAATATAATACCCCTACCTATAGGGAATGTTATTATTTACTAATTCTCTAATAATATCCAGTATTATTACACAATGTTGTCCCATATCAGTATTCTTCTAATATAGAATATCCCCAATATAATATAAAATCATATATTTTAAAATCTAAAACTGGGGATCCTTAATATATTACTCATATTGATGGGAATATATAAAATATTTGTCAAAGTGGGATATACATGTGGAGGGGGAGAAGATATATCTACATGAGGGCTGGATGAGTGTGATACAAATCAACCATCATAATAGTCAGTTATTCATCTTGATATTGTTTCTATATGTAAATAATCATTGATTTTATTGAATCACGTATCCTTTCTCATCCATAGATATGATCCTCTCTTTCATGGGGCAACCGATCCACATAACCATAGATTTTAAGGACACATTTCCCCTATAGAAATCCTTGATTGAGGATAATAAACAAAAAAAAACTCTTACATCATATATTCACACACAAGAAAGGAGATTTGGATTTCCCAATATATTAAAAAAATATCATTCACACCCTTAGGTATGAACAACCCATAAGTGGTATAGTCCTCATGTGATTACTATATAGAATAGCTCAATAATTTTTTAGTGAATTACTAAATATAATGATTTAAAAAATTACATTAATTACTTATATAATATAGAAAATACATTATAATTATATTAGTAACAACAATTGATTCCTTACTAAAATATATCTGTTTTTCTTCATCTTGGAAATCAATAATTTTTCATGTCTCGGTGGTGGAAAATAATGAATAATATTTACTAATCCTAATAATTCAACTATAAAATTTTTATGTTTTTCAGTCATGATTTTATATTACAATAATAATAACCATACATGAGATAATTTATGCGTGGACATGATTTTAATCTTCAGATGACAACATCTCATTTCTAGGATATTAAGTTAAAAATATTAATATAGTTGTTATAATGATAAAAATTGAAATATTGACAATGTACATACTAAAAATGAATCATTCCAGATACATTCAATAAATCTATTCCATTTTTCATCATATATAAATGGATATATATAAAATTTATTTCCATTCTCTATTAGATCAATAAAATATATAATTTGTTAGGTTTATTTTATAAGCACTCAATATTGTAAAGGAAAAATATAATCATATCATATAGACATTATTGGTTTTAGGATTATAATATAACTTATAAATAAAATGCTAAATATAATATATTTTAGTAAAACATGTAAATACATGTAAAATAATAATCATTCATATAACTAAAATTATAATTCATAGCTAACTGGTGTTATCTTGGGGAAATTTTAGGAATACGAAGTAAAAGGAATGATTTTTTATAGCCTTAATTTCCACAAAAAGATAAATTTGGTAGAATTGGGACCCTTGAGATTAATATTATCTCCAAATAAAAAAATTTACACTCTTCATAGACATAAGAGAATGAAGTTTTACGTAAAATGGTTTATACAAATTTATAGACCCTTGAATCCTTCAATGCTCCACTATTGGTGTTAAAAACCTATAATGTTGGATAATGACCCTAAAAAGTGGTATGTGAGGGGTATTCACTAAAAGATTATTGTAAATCTAGTTGTTCATGTGAAATTATTCTCTAAATAACATCACAAAACAAATAGTGATTTAATATAAACATAACATATATCGAAAATTTTAAATTTTAAAATGATATAATAATATGAAATTAATTTAAATAGATTTATATATAAATATAAATTGAAAAATCATCTAATAGTTTTATTTTCTTGTTAAAAAAATAATAGACACATATCGATTTATGTTAGTTATTGTTGATTCAATATTTCATATAAAAATGATTTTAATTCCATTAAATCAATGTTTTAATTAATAATATTTTCTCATTATCATTTTTTCAGATTATTTACTATTCAATTCACAAAAAGTTTTTTTAATTAAAAAAGAAATAATATTTTTAATTGAAGAAAATTATTTTATTATTATATTTATAATGAAACTATGACTCAACGATGGATTAATATAATATTTTCCAAACCCAAATATGCAAAAATTTTGAATTCATGATTCAAAACTTGTCAAAGAATTTTTTTGTATTTAAAAGTATAAAAAAAGAGTGAGAGAACATGTGAGAAATAGGATGTAGTGTTACAGACATAAGAAATCATAATAGGGTAGATAAAAAATCAATAGGAGAATTAATGGTATTGGTTAATGAGTATTGTATTAGCTCATCTTTTCAAGGCAGTTGAACTGAAAAAAATTAGGTGAAATCATTGAGAAATTACCTTGCATATGAATAATTGTTCCCACACGATCAAAAACATGCACAACACATGATAAAGTTATAGTTCACATAGAAACAATTTAGTATCTCAATTTGTGTGTGTGTTACCTCATCAAATAACTCATCAATCATCCATTCATAATATATAAAGTCAGCACAACTAATCCATTTATTATAAATTAAAATTCAAATAATAGTTATATAATTATTAGAGATCGGAAGAGAATGATGCTATCATTACAAATTATCACTCATGTATCATTAAAAGTGGAAGGGCGTGAATAGAAGTTAAAAAAAATTGAACTCTACATTTAATAGTAAAAAATCTCCATAATAATAGTTCAATAACAAATTACCAGGAAAATAACAAAGAAAATATTCTTTTAAATTTTAAATTTATAATCTTATAGACTATATTCATATATATATATGATGAGATTAAAAAATATAAAATTCATTCAAAACTATAAAACAAGTTGGATGAAATTTTCAAAATTATAATATGAATTTAGAAACATTAAAACAAAATAATGAACTCAAAAAAAAATTAATTTCGTGGAGTTTCATGTTGTTTTTTCATGTGTGAAATTAAAAATAATACAAAGTTTATTGTTCTATTTACGTATAAGTATCATTTTTTAAGGAATTTTTAATGAATTTTATTTATATAAATTTATGGTAAGATTAAATTTTTTATTGATTATTTACGGGAAAGTATATCTTTTTACTACTCATGTAAGAGTAAACCTAAACTTATACAGGTTATGGGTAAATAGAAATTTAAACAGGTTATGTATGGACAAAACGAAGTAATGTGTTTTTAAATAAATTTATGTTAATTTATGTGAATTTATATATAATGAAAAAAGGTAATTAAGTGAATAAGAATGTTAAATAATGAGAAAATATTATGTAAGGGTAAAACTAATGTTATTTAAAGTTAAAAAAAATTCAAGTAAATGTAAAACAAATTTATGTAATGTTAAAAAATTATATAAGGGTAAAATAGAGATAAATAAGTGTAAAACTAATGTTATGCAAATACATAAGTGTTATAAAAATTCCTTGAAATAATATTGAAACATTATATTAGTTATATAAATAAATATATATATAAAAAATAAAAAATAATGCTATTAACATTAATTTTATAAAATATAATATAATTAAATAATAATAATTATGGTCATTTGAAATATGAAAAAAATAAATATAAATACTCAACAATGTAAAAATATATTTTGAATATCTAATATAATTGTTTTTTATATTCAAAATAAAATTACCACAGTAATAAATTTGTGATCACTTTGGACTTGTTAGGCACGTCAAAAATAAAATTAATGATTAAAAATATATTCTATCCTATAAAATATTTATGATTTTTTTCTATATTTTCAAATTTAAAGACAAAAAAATATTGATATAAAAATTGTGAATTTATTAAAAATGTTAGAAACATTATATCTTATATTCGAAAAAATATTTCAGGTAAAACAATATATATATATATATATTTCTTAAAGTATCTAGATATTAATTCCAGACCATTTTCTTGTTTTCATTTCTCATGATTTCTATATATAGAAAACTCATGTCTTTTACATAAACATTAATATCCTCTAATAAGATTTACATTTATATTGGAATATCATATAATTCAGCATGAGCATGTTTTTCAAAATTATAAGAATATATTCCTAAATTAAAAACCATATTCCACTGGGCATTTGACAGATCAAGAATAAATAAAAAATCATGTGTTTCCATTATAAATGGTTCATTTGTGTATTACACCTTATTTATATATACTAGTTTCATAGAAAATTAATCAATTTAAGATAATTTTTACTGGAAACCCATTTTTTGAAAACACATGAACTCAATACTTAGTTGAATCAATCTCCAATATTTCTTAATTAACCCTATGATAATCACATTATTTTAAAATAAGGTATATATATTTCTATGAAAATACATATCTTTAGTGAAAAATAATACACCTCTCCTCTGAACATCAATTTTAGTGTTGATATATTTCGTATAAAAGGTATAACCAGTAATGTAGTACCCATAAAAAGTTATCACAATAAAACTTGCCTACAATTTTACCATTTCAATTTTTTGGATACATAAAATCTAAAAATATATGTATAATAAAAATATGGGAAATAAATTATTTTGCACCTTCATCACCAACATATCACTCTTCTTAAATAAGATTGTTTTAACATATTAATATTCAATAATAAATATGGATTAACATGCTCTATTTTATTCAAGAAGAGTGAATTTTCATTCATTATTTTTTTCCACTTTAGAATAATTTAATTTTCAATCCATGGATCCTAATTATATAAATATTTATTTCATCATACAACGAGATTGAAAGAAGGACATGATCCTCTCTATAGAACAAGTTTATAAGATACATCACAACCTCCTCAAATATATACTTCTCAACAATAAAGATATTTTTTCAATATGGATTCTTAATATACACAAGAAAAGTGTCATTTTTTTCTTTCAGAAGGCTATATCCAATTTTCAAACCGAGGACCATGCGACATAATTTCTCAAACCTTATAAACCATTAAATGTTATAATATATCAATAAATTTTAGAGGGATGTATGTTTCATGTGGATAAAATATATTTACTACATCATTCTCTAATATATAAAATGAGTTCTAATATATTACAATATAACATATATAATTGAAAAAATATCACACCCAAATTATTATCTTTTTAAAACCAATGGTTATTATTCTATGTGATTAAATTTTTAAGATTAGTTACATCATTTAAATAACATCATGATATTTCATGGCAGCTGAATTCAAAATTTTTTGTTATAAAAAATATTATCATTTGAAAAATAACCATGATGAAATTTGATACCATAAAGTAATTGAAGATATTAATTTCTTACTCTTTGATAATAAATGATAAACCAGGAGGAAAGTATGTTCATATTTAATTATGAGTGACATTTTACACTAAATGCATTAGCATTGAAATTTAATCCAATTTTTAATTCAAACCATCTGGTTTCCTATAATTAATATATAGAAATGTTTAAATAAAAATGTCATTGATATTCTTGTAATCATATTTCAATGTGATGTTATGTTTTTTCTAATTATATATCAAATATCAGATCTCAAAAGTTATTTTTCATTTCAACTATATTTTTTCCATACTTGTTCTTTTATTATTTAAAACTGTGAAGTTAATATTTTTTATTTTATAAAATATTGATTATTTAACAAAGAGATGGAGTGATTCCAAATTCTTTTTATCAATTTAATTTCATTATTAATCTTTGAAAACTATTATTCATAGAAAAAAATCTTTCATGACCCTTGAACATTTTTTCACTAACAAGATATATTTGAAAAAAATTTTAATCTTCTAAATAAATTAGTCACAATTTCTGGACATAAAGACTATTTATATAAAAAATATTTATATAATAGTAATGTTTTATATAGTAAACATAATAATTTCAGGCTACTAAAGATATTCATTTCTATGAAAATATTAAATTTTATATCATACATCTATAAATATTTCATATTATCAATTAATGGGGGTAAGTAAACACAATATCATTTTTGGGTTCTTTTCTTCTAAAATTAATTTTACCCAATATGATATATTTATACATCATAAAATATTTTAGAGATAATATTGACAATTTCAATAAAAAGGGACATTATCTATGACTGTTACGAAGGATTTCATATTAAATCAGTACATCTGGGCATATCTCGAGTATGAGATTTCTTCCTTCATTTAAATTTTTATGAAATTTTTTATATATTTTCTTCACTTGTGGAAAATTTCCAAGGTGGCCTAATTTTCTATTATATATTCACACGTATGTAATCCATATAAATTATTTCATCAATATAATTTTTATATAAAAATTTAGGATGATAAATTTTATGATGAAACCAGATTTTTATTGTATGTGTTTTTGTACATTGGGTAATATATACATAGATTTATTATTTTTCATTCATATAATATAATGATATCCCACATTATTCACAATCTAAGAGGTATCTTTATTCATTCCAATACTGAACATAGTCACTAGGTAAGGATGAATTTTTTTTCTTCCCAATCCTAGTGGGGATGACATTTTTTTTTGCATTATAATTTGAATATGTAAAATCATTTTCATTAAGAAGTATATCTTTCAACACCTAAATAAATTAAATAAAATAGTATTTAAACCATCTATTTGTAGATGAAATGTTCATCAATATTAAAATCATTTATAATACATTGTAATTTTTATAACCTATATACAATGGTTTTATACATCATTATTTAAGAACAAAATCTTTGAGGTTTTCTCAATTGTATCTAGTTCAATATCAGGAACTATTTAATTAATTTCTTAAAAAAATTATAAAAAAACCATCTACATTTGTCATTTATTCCATCAAAATTTTACTATGCCAAATACATTAAATAAAACTGAGATTAAAACCATGTGAAATTAAATGATCATTTGTATCTCTAGTTTTGACCTTTCTCATGTTGACTCATTTATAACATGGAAATATAATTGGTCACTCTCAAGAAATTTTCATTTAGAAAATTCCTAAAAGAAATTATCTCCTACAAAATATTCATAAATTTTATGAATCACTATAATCAAATTATGATCTATTATAAACTATAATAATTTAAATTATTAAATATGTGTCGCAATATTGTATTTTTTAAATTCAAATGTTCATTTTTTAATGAAACTATAAATAATAATTACAATTTATTTACTTTTATCATTTTTGTTCATTATGTGATGAAATATTACTAAAAAAATTATATAATTAGAAAAACCATAATTATAAAACACTCAATATAAAATATTTAAATTATAATAAATTTATTAAAATATCAAACACATAATTAGATCAAAAAATTAAATAATAATTTTTTTAATAATAAATGACATCTTTACATTGTTAAATTATTTTAAACACATGGTAAAAATGAACACACTAATATTAAAACAATTCAACAAGAATAAAATACAAATAAACACTGTAATAAATTGAATATTTGAATTATATGAGATTCTCAAAAAAATTAAAAAAATTTAGAATTTATGTTCATTATGGGAAAAAACATTAAATTATCAAACCACTAAGAAATAATTATCAAATTAAAAACTCAAATAGTTTACAAAATTTATTTTTATACTAGATTTTAAAAAAAATAGATAAATATAATTTGTAAAAATAACAAAAAATATGTATTTCACTAAAGTTATCCTTTAAAATAAATAAATAATATATTTCTCTTATGAAATAATACGTGAAAACATATCCCAATTAAATATAATTATTTCAGGTAAAATATAAATTTATTATTAAAATTTTATTTGAGGTTCATATATGATATCAAAAATTATAGAATATTTTTATTTGATGATAATAAAAATATCATCAAATATATTTTTTATTCCGTTCCATATTCCTAACCACCAAAACACATTTTTATTTTAGGATACATCATCTTATCTCTAGTCAAACACATATAATCAATGTATTAAAAAAATATCAAAAAATTAATACTTACATTTCATTAAATCCAAATCTATATTTTTTGACAATAAATTCGATAAAATATTTTTATTTTCAATGGTTTCCATTTACTATAAAATTATTCTAGAATTTTTTCCATATTTTTTGAAAATGTTTTATGGATGAACTATATGTATTAAAATTTAATTCATAATTAACCCCTGTGAAATAAAAACACAAATAGAGAAATTTACCCACGATTTATTCCCTTAGAGTACCACTAGTATGAATTTCAAAACAACAGTTACAACTAAATAAAAATAAATTTATGTAAAAAATTTAGAAATGAAGAAATATAAAAGAGGAAAAAATATATGGAAGATAGTTGTTAAAGGAGGAAAATGAGAGTTACATTCTATTACACGTAATGGATAATGTTATACAGTGGCGGTTGAGGTTCTGAGATGTTTGGAGAATGGAATAATGGAGGTTCAAGTATCATTAGGATGGAAAACCAAATCACTAACATGTGAACCAATGACACTAAAATAAGGACACAAAAAATATAATAACAAATTATTTTAAAATAATTTATCAAATAACCGATGAAGGAATAAAAAAATCAAATTCATATATATTTTTAAAATAACTTACTTTTAATAATTTTGTACATCAATTAAATATAATTGATGTGAAGAACACATCATTAATAATTAACTTTTAACTAATGTATTTTTTAGGATGAAATATATGAGGTTATCATAAGTGATGGAGGAGGAATATAATGGTGATAATAATAACAATATTTAAAGTGTAAAAATTAATGACGATAGAACAATGAAATCTAAAATATAGAAGGTATCATCATGATAATCCATGAAACTAACTCATCCTAAGATGATGATATTAGCATTCATAAAATATGAAATATACAGTCCATTCTATGAGGGAAGTTAGAGATAATATTTCATGGTATGTAAATAAAATTGTTTCATGAGTTTGTGGTGTTATAGAGAAGATATTTGTTAAGTTATTCTTTAAATGCACACATTAGAAAATAGATATGATATGTATTAAAATTAATTTAATATTTTTGAAATATAAATTATTTATATTAATTATATATTAATTTATTTTATCATCCAATAAATAAAATATATTTCACTGTATTTCATATTTTAATTTTATAATTTTTACTTAAAGTCCAAACATGTTTTCAAAGAAAACATAGGTGTAATATAAACACAATATAATAAAAAATAAATTTTCTGTAATTTAATATATGAAGATAAATGATAGTGAATGTTAAATAGAAATTTTGATTATAATCAAAAATCTGTTATGAAATGTTAAAATTATGATATATAAATTACAAATTTGAAATTAATATATGTAATATATGAAGAGTTAGAAGATAATTTTATTAATTTGAATTCATTTTGTTTAATTACAAATGATGAATATAAAAGTAATATTTTAATAATTATAGTGTATAAAACTTTAATTTTAAATGAATATATTATTAAATATAATAAATTTTATAAAACATTATTTTTTATTAAATACTAAATGTAATCTACATATCAATAAAATTTATAATAGGTGATAACATTGTATGAAAAAGTTCATAAGTCTTTTTGAGTAGAGTTATTTATATATACTATGTGAAAAAATAGCCAACTGGACAATACTATGTGATATGTATCCAGGCACAAATGTGGTGAGAAAATCATTAACTATATATAATGGGTGGAATAATAGGACTGTTTAAGCATGAGCTATCGCTTGTGTTCAAAATGTATGTGTGGAATGTTGTGTCTCTTCAAGGTGGGTTTCGAACACCACCATGATTGGTGAAATGTTGGGGAGAAATGGTCATAGGTTTGGATTTTTTTGGTGTAAACTGGGAACCTCCAGATTAATAAGTAAATGTGGATTCAACTTCAAAACAAGTATGGGAACATGAAATGGGCATTAATAACCACATTTAAGAATAAGTGTTTTGAAAATTTTAACTCGCTTACATTTTCATCCTTTTTCTCTATCCTAATATTGGAAAAAATATTGATGAGTTATATAATTTATTATAATTAAATTGAAATATGGTTACCATTAGATGATTTGATTTATAAAAACATTGTTGTGTCAAATATAAAATAATTGATATTATAGCGATAATATTTGACCCTTTTACAAAAAAATTCTATTCATTGTGTTTAGTAGGTTTGCACTTACCATGTTAATTGTGATATCTCGAGATCAAAATTACTAGTATTATATTGTTTCTCCTAACATTATTTTATAAAAATATTTTATACTTTTACCCTCCCATGAGTATCTATATTTCTAGTTTACGTTTATGAGAACTACATGAGGACCCTTACATAGTGCTTGTGTTTAGATCCTAACCATTATATGGAATCTATTAACCCATACATATCTTGAGACAAAACATATTGTAGGGGTTTCAAATTACATGAATTTATAATACTCCATTATATTGACCATCACACAGTGGATCTCATGGGAATTTTATGAAATTATGATGGTTAAACAACATTTTATCAAGTATCTTGTACGGATAATATGTACATATATATATATATATATATATAATTGACAATAAAATTAAAATCATTCATATAGTTTCATTTTGTCGTTGTTGATAGATATCAAAGTGTATAAGATATTAATCATTCCACAATAATAAATTTTTTGGAGGTATTATTTTACGGGATGAATGTGATTATTATGTAGGATGAGATAGTGTAATATTCGAGTGCATCCATATACAACATATGGATGGTTTCGATAATGTATATTCAGGAAATACTAATTTAATGAAAAATATATGGATATTCAACATTAAATTGGGTTAAAATAGATTATATATATACATACATGTAGACCTCACATGAAACCGAGTTATATTAAAAATAATAATGTATTCAAAGTTTGGGTCTCTATCCAAGGTATTTATATAAATGAAAATCCATTTTATCACTTGTTACGTTAATATAATAGTCATGGGGTTTATTTATTTCTATGTTATCACCCTCTCAAATATCAACCTTTTTTTCTAATCTCTAGGCAGTGACTATGGTGATTTTTGCGAGGAAATCATGAAAATCTGAATATATACGGTTTTATTGGAGAGGAATTCTCATTTAAGAATATTTATCCCAATTGATAAACATGAGTTATTATAGATTTTACTATTCCATATTATCATACTATTATTTAAATAATATTACATCATTGAATTTTTCTCCACAATATTATGCCCATAAAAACATATATTATTAAAAATTTAATTTATCATTATGGTTCATTAAGAAGATTATATAATAATAAGTCCTACACATTTTAAATTATTATTATATAGAAATAGTACAATTTACATTAAACTACTTCTCTCTTCAAAATATTTGGTCATTGAATATTTATAAATGATACCTGAATTTGATGTACTTTTATAGATTATTTTTCAACAATGATAGTTGTGAATTTTAATCTAATGTTGAAATTTAATTTAAAATGTGAAAAAATAAATTTAAATAAATTTTGTCATAATAATGATCATGCACATTATCAAAGATGATAGGGGTTGTAGAGTAAAACTAAGATCCCAATAGGATACTGTCTATAATGAGATATGAGACTCTGTTATATCCCTCAAAATAATTTAGTAGTGTTGAAAATATCATTTTAATTATTTAAATTATGAATTTATATTTGGAAAATAAATTAAGTGTTTCCATTATGATATATGTTTTCTAAATATCTAGTTTGGTGTCTCCATTATGATCTGATACTATATATATATAAGTATATTTGTTTTTATTAATATATGATGAGTATAAATAACTAATAAAGTGTTTTCATTAATAGATGATGTTTAAAATATCTAGTTATGTGTTTCAATTAAGTACTATTATTGAAATAGTAAGTGATACAATTCCATTGAATGTATAGGTATATAATACTATTGGTTGGATCTTTTATATTCTATGGACATAATGGGTTTTATTCAAAATTTAAATATTTCATTAAATAACAAATTTTATTATACAATGATATATTGTTCTATTTATGAAATTTAAAAATAATTTTTTTGGAAGAATATGCTATGTTTTATAATGATATGAAGGCTTGCATTTTTTATAATGAGGTCTTCAATATTAATTATTTTTATCTTTATATGTTTCAAATCATTCATATCCCTCATATAGGTTTATAAAAAAAATAGGGAAAATCCTGAACATTAAAGGTAATTTTATTCTTAATTGAATGTTTTATTCAACCGGAAAAAGGTTTCTATTAATGGTTTATAGTATCATCAACAATCAAATAGGTTTTTCATTTTTTAAAACCACTATTTTTTCTTATATTATCTCAAACAATTTTTTAGAAATGTTTTTCAAAATAAATGTCTATTAGTGGGAATGATTGTGCTAGTTATGAGTTTTAGATATAAAGGGTTCATGTGTGTAATTTGTGATGTTTGTATTTATAAAAAATAAAAAATTAAAATGAATCATTGGATTTGATATTTATATGTATTCTTATTTCTATAAATCTCTAATTATAAAATGGTTGTTAGGTATTTAATACATTTCATTTAAAATTTTTATACCTTTAATAATAAAATTCATGGTTTTGTGACATCCTAGTTAAAATTCTATGCACTTGAATTTTTTTGACGAGTTCATAAATGGAGTGAATATTTATAAACTATAATGAACTAGACCAAATACCCTTGTACCTAAATACATTATTAGATAGATACATAGTATGAATAAAATTACAGACCCCCATAGGCTGGTAATAAGAACAATCCGTCATACAATAATCAATATGGAACCTTTTATCTGAAAAATAATTAAATATAAATTATATAAGTCTATATATCAACACTCCTAAAAGATAATGTACCGGGTTCAAATATGAAAAATCATTACCCAATTTGTATATCATCAATGGACACATCATTTATCACAAAATTGTTTCATAATCCCATATAGACGGTGGGTCATATCTCCATTGGTTTCTTCCATCACTCCAAGTCCCATGACTCTTGATCACCCACCTCCACTAATTCCCACATTCTTTGTTCTTATACCTATAATAAGAAGATCTAAAATAACATAAAGTCAATGTTTGGTGGTGAACTAATCAACCTATTGAGGGTCTCACCATGTTTCCAATAAGAAAATATATGATAATAAACTATTTTGGATTTCAACTTCAATATAATAATGAATGGAAATGATTTTATAACTTCTCAAAAAACATGATTTTAATTAAAAAGAAATAATTTATAGAAAACGTTATTAATTATATATTTTATACAGAATATTATATAAAGTATCTTTCAAGGGTAAAAATACACTAAAATAAATTATATGTCTAATCCAGTTAACAAAAAATATAACCTTATTTATAATACCTATTGCATATTCGTTTAAAAATATAGGATCCCCACACATTTTAATCATTATCTCATATAATGGTATGTGTGAGCACATGAATCAACACCTCATTAGGGTAATCGACATGAAAAATAAATATACACCCTATTTTTTGATCTGTAATGGGGAATTGTACTGATATTTTTTTACTTACCATTTTCATTTTCAATAAAGTTATAGGGAGTTATATTTCTAGCATTCTTATCCATATAACCCAGTAACTACCTAGGATCACATGTATTTCAATCATTTAATCAATAAATCATTGTAATTTTATTCATTTCATATCAGTTCTACATTCACAATTTAAATTCATAATTTTAGTTTTAACTATACTTTTCATTTCAAAACAAAATCTCATTTTGTCATGAAATTCATTCCCTTCAAAATAATGTTTCAATTTTTCAATAATTAATCAAGATTCAACATCATATAATTACTTTAAATTAATTTCAAATACATCCATCGTTTTTCACAAATTAGACTAAATAATTTCAATTCCATCAAAATTAGTTTTTTTCCCATAATTTCATGCCCTATTAAATAAAACATAAAATCATTCAAAATCAATGATTTTGAATCTGTTAAAAAATAATATCAAATCTATCAAGAAATATAGGGATTAAATTTTAAGTTAAATCTATATTTTTCCATCAACCTTTTACCACATGGTAAAATTAACACAACACCTACAATGGAATTTTATAATAGATAATGATGGTATAGCAGATCACGAATTCCATACTAGACTCACAGTCCATCAAAAATGAATATTAGATCTATAAATAGAAAGACGATCTATCACGTTCTAAGTAAATTATATGAGGATATTGATATAAACTACGAAAATGTTGATTTAATTACACTAATCTGATAAAAAACACCAGTGCTTCAATTATCGAATATAGTAGGTTAGATGTGTTAGAATCACCTCTTGAGATCCTATTAGGACCATGTAAAAGTATTAGGGTCAAACAGTGGCGTATAGGGTTTAAAATCATGTTGAATTATTTTTATTACTAAAATTCATGGAATTAAATATAATAAGAACAATTTTATATGTGGGTCACACAATGTTATTAGAAACCACGCACCATTACCATTCATCCGTAGTAGACCTCTTTATAAGGATCAAATTTGGTTTCATATTTAAACTAGAAATGTGCCAAACTTGAAACCCCTCAATGTCCATTTTTGTGTGTTTTTGAATTGTGGTTTCATGTCTTATAAAAACTATATTTCTCCTTCCGATGGATCAACATTGGGAACACAATTTTCTAGTACAAAATTCATAGTTTTACATAACCCCGGGTAACCTGGAATGATTTAGAAATTTCCAAAATATCATCTAAAACAAAATAATACAATACCCAAACAAATTATGATCAAAACAAGGGTGAATATTTCCATGAAGTGACATAAATTATTTTTATAATAAAAAAACCATAAAACTTTTCTATCCTCTATAAGTCTTATTATGAATATTTAATATTACTGAATCTAGGCCACTTCTCCTTCATCAGTGCATCATGCTCCCTAGTATCAGGAAAATTAGAAAAATTCATCAATATTATATAGACTAATGGTATTGTTTTCCACTGATTATTTTTTTAATAAAATATCCTAAACTGATGCTCAATCGTTTATAAATTATGGTCAACATCATGATCATCCGGGATCATGACAATTGTAGGGTCAAAAAAATGCTTCATAAGATGTGGTATATGAATCACAATATTGATTAAATTTAATTATGATGGTAATTTACAGTTTTAAACCACACCCCACTACTCGATGACTATAAAATGACCCACAAACCTCAAAACAACCTTTTCCTATTTCTTAATGAATTTGTGACCAAACTGAGGTGAATCTATGAATAACACTACATCACCAACCGAAAACTCCAATGGTCTACTTCAATGATCAGAATATGATTTATATCATCCCTATTCCATTTCCATTATATGATTTAAAAACTTAATCATTTCATTAATCTCTTAAAAATGATTTTTCCAACCAAAGAAGCATAACCACTTTCTCACCTGCATATTGAAGATACAAGGACATCCATAGAAGGACTAAAAAGAACCAATTATGATATAGGACTATTAATTATTGTTTTAGGTGAAGTCAACCAATCCCAAAATTCCATAACAATATTTAGAAAAGTCTATAATTAAAGAATGTATCATGTAATAAAAAATATTTGTTGCTCCTTATTTCTTTCCATCCTCCTATAGATGATATGTCTTAATCAAGAAAACATAGGATCAAATTTTCTATTGGATAACTCTCATAAACTGAGGTGAAAAATTGGGATCCCTATCAGATACTGTAATAGGTAGAACTCCATGAAATCTGAAAATATATTTCATCTTGATATGTCCAAAATTCATGAGATTTCATGTATCTCAAATGGGTATAATGTGTGATCATATGGTCAACTAATCAAACTATACCCATATATAATTCTTCCCTCAAGGGGGTTCTGGAAACCTATCAAAAAAGTCAATCAAATTCTCATACCACTTCCATGTTGGTACTAGAAGGGTATGTAGTAAACCTAATGTTTTATAGTGGTCATACAAAAATTTTAGATGCTATTATAATGATAATTTTTTTATGAGTCACCTCATACATTGTCACCATAATAATCACTTCATATCATGAAACGTCTTTGTAGAACCCTTGTGAATTTCTCATTGGGAATTTTTACAATCCTCCATCACGATCATTCCCACTTTAAAATCCACAATATATTGATTACACAGTCATAGGAACCATATATATAGGAAAATTAATCAATAATGGTCTCCATAACATAATATGAGTCCCTACTACTCTAGAATTCATTACCAAGTTTCTACTCCTGATGAATCACCATGAGTAGAGAGGAAGTCCGCTGAACAATTTCTATAAAAACTCTGTCATGTCATCTTAGAGTCTTAAATGAAAATAGAGAAGGAGAGAACATATATTCCACTCTTCTGATGATAAATTCATGAAATAGTAAAGATGTTTAATATTCTAATAATTTGTAAAAGTATTCCCATTTCCATGGGTGTTAGAAATTTCAAAATCAAAAGTCTACAGGTACTCCACTGAATACCTTGGGTTGAGATTAAAATATATTTTCAAAGATAAATAAAAAATATTTTGTAGTTGTAATAAATGGTATTACATTCTATGAAATGGTAATGTATCAAAATCTTAAGAACGTACATAACATCATAATGTTCTAGACCATGTAGTATATATTTCTTCCCATTTGTCCAAGTCTATAGAGAATCGTATACTACCATGTGATCAACCTATATAAGTATTCAACTAAAACACAAACATAATATGTCACATAATACAACATAGTCCTACCCAAACTCATGAATATCTAACACCAATAAGGAAGTAAAAAAATAATTTTCAATGCATCGAATAAACTGTAATATTTATTATCACACTAGAACCTAAATCATTTCCAATCGAAGGTGTTTATTGGGGAATTCAACTTCAATAAATCATTAACAAGGATGTGATAATACACCAAGAAACGTATGAATCTAAAAAATTTAAGACATTATGTTGTTGATCCTATGTTATAAAAACCATTAACATCATAGGGTCAACTAAGATAATCTGCTCTGAGGCTATTTATTCCAGGAAATTCTCATCACTGATCCATAAATTATATTTTAAATGAATTGTGAAAAGTTTGTAATGTTTAAAAATTTCGATGAATTCTCTCAATTGAAACACATGTTCTTCATTTGTTTTGGATTAAATAAAAATTTCATCTAAAAATACTACCATGATTGAGTTAACTTACTCATGGAACATCCTATTAATTTGTGAAATAAAAACAATAGGATTGTTTCTATGACTAAACAACATTATAAGTCACTCACAAATGCCATAAATAAACATGAATTTTGTATTTTGTATATGGGATTATGTAATTATCAAATAGTGATAAAAATATTAAAGATCATCCTTTGAGATCACATTCATCACTTTTAACTAATAAATTGAATCATCTTTCTATGTTATCTTATAGTACTTGATTACCATGAGTCAATTGTGTTTCTAGTAAATGACATAAATGTGATGTATTCAATCTAATTTATTTTCTATAAGAACATGTATCAACCTAGGGATCACAATCCAATTTTAAAGACTTTTTAAAAAAAATCAATTAGATCATCAAATATTTTAGTTTAGATTGTGTCAATTGATTAGATGGTATCAATACCAGATAAATCTAGGGTAATAAATCAATAGATATCTCCACCTCTATTACCAGTAGAATGAATGATAAATCAGAATGGAAGACATTCGAAAACTCAATGATAACTTGTTGGGGATCATCACTCAATGACTACCCCTCCTTGTTAAAACAATACAAGAATATAACCCTATCCAAATCTAAAATGGAAGGTCTATATTTACTCGAACTTGGGTCCCATTCTATGTAAAAAATAATGGAATACACAATTGAGAACAGAAATGGGGACACGATAAAGAATAAATTATATCCAAGACTTACTGATAGTCATCCAAACCATACAACATAATACATCAAGAGGATTCATATAGACAACTAAAAAATTATATATATTCTCAATATTTGATAGGGGATAATACATGATAGATTGTGATGTCCATAATTACTCTTTTTCTTGACGAGAATAATAATACCCATCATATGAGACAAAAATATATATGATGATCTATAAAATCAATAATAGAAATTGATATGAATTATTGATATTCCCTAATATCAAATAAATTAGTCTCTAATGATGACGATATAGTGAAAGTACTTCTCGGTATCATTTGACAATATATCAGGTTCTTATAGATACTATTCAACTATATGAATATGATTCATTTTGGATTATTTTTGTTAGAAACACTTAGTTCGTGAATATTATGATTAAAACGTTGTACATTTTAGTGACTATGAGATCATTAAACTATACAGAAATAAATTGACATGATAGAATTTATACATGTTACATGAGCTTCCACATGAAATATGGATCTTGAGTACCTTAGGTCCAACATATATCAAATTCCCAACCATGACACAATTAATACAAGTCATTTAGAATCCACATAGAACTAATGGAGGTCTAGATAAACCCTATTATCAAAAACCAACATGAGACTCATCACGATTTCCCTTTCATTTAATAGAACTGAACTGACACTGGGAGAAAAGGTAACTTTCATCAACACTAACATACATGGTAGGGGAAGCTCATACATAAAAACTCTTGATATTATGACATTATAAGAAGTGATATTCGGAATGAAATCCTATAGTAAAATATTAGTTTGAATAACCATATTTAGATATTCTTGATTTCATATTTTTATTCATCAGACCATCAGAAAATAAAAGAAAAATATCAGTGAAATAGTTTGCACACAACATCATTTTCCCGCCATATTAATAATGGATGAGAAACTCAATGGACCTCACAAAGACAATAGATTATGGATATAACTAATAATGGAAATAAAATATTATGTATTTACACTCCAACCCCTCAGGATTCTATATTATCACAATTGAATCTCACAATCTCATTCTAATCCCTTTCATATTGATTTAGTCACATTTCACTTTTAATGATTAATGAATTTATATGAGATTAAAAACAAATTATATCATTTTCAACTTAATATCAAACTCTTAAAGGTGATTAAATACTTTTAATACTTGTAGATTCTAGTGAATACACTCTTGAGAATGATTTCTAGATTCAAAACATCATGGTTCTACTAAAGGAGACTAAATAACAATGGTTGAAGGTAGATTTCATAGAGCCTTGATAGAGTGTACCACTATGTCAACATGATTATAGTCCACTAGGGGGTTCTATTATTTTGGTTCACCATAAAAATCCTCCTATATCCTATTCAAAACAATTATTATAGGCATGATTATACACAACTTCATTAGTCAATACTAAAAACATCATCAGGTACCTGTAGACCATTAACTCACTCACGAGTTAAATGGATATCAATGTACTCAAATCAACATGTAAAATACTATAATTTGATTAAAATTTTCCAAAAAGATACTTTTACCAGACATGAATTAGGAGTTAAGGGTCATTACAATGAGAGATGTCTAAGAAACCAATTATAACAACCTAAAAAGTCAGAAAAAAGTTACCTTATATCTAAAAGGATAACCCAAACTGTATAGTATCATCAAAGAAAGAGGAAAAACATTAAACATTCATACCAAATTTTGACAAACTATTTAAAAAATCCAAATAAATTAATACCGATGTCGATCAATTCAAAACCAATATGTTGTTCTTGATCATCACCAGTTTCCAAAAAGAACCTAGAAAAATTCAATAATAAAATATGAATAATTTATCTAAAAATTAGTAAATGATAAATGATAAAAGTGAGTATATCAACACACCCATAGAGAATGTACCCAAATAAGACGATGAAAACCATACCAACATAGTACATCATCAAAAGATACAACACCAATCACAACCATGTCTTATAAAACACATCTAACTAGTGGATCAGTTCTCCACTGGTCACCTCCATCATACTAGGGCCCACAAATAATGAACCATAGCCACTATCAAGTAGCACATTAGAGTATAAAAAGTGTTCTATAAGAAATTAAAATACATTAAACCCTTTATTAGTTTATTTTAATTAAAAAATGCTTAGAAATTAATTTACTGATTCCAAAAATTTGTAATCACTTCAATAGATATAGGATATAAAAACATATAAAATTAAAATTTTTATAGAACATTTACATAAAAGATTTGGCATCAATGAAATTGCACTATACTAAATGGCATGTAAAATCATTTAAAAAAATAAATAACTATGTTCAAAGACTATGTAGAACATTTGTATCATGCAATATGATCCTCACACTTCTTAATCGATATCATGGACCATGATAGGTTTACAAACCTGAATGAATACCCCCATAATTGAAACATTATGAGAAATAAATCTACAAACAATTAAGAGACTCATCTTTTGATATATTCCAAAACATAGTTCATTTAATGTCTTAATCAATAATTCATATCTTAGAATTTAGAGTCTTAATATTCTTATCCTAATCCTCAATAAACAACCATGGATTAAATATGCCTCAAACAATCAATCATTAAATCATGGTAAAATTACTCAATTAAAATGAATTAGTTTCTCCCAATTCATATATCCAATTTTAGTTTCATCATGACTTTTTATTTCAAAACCAAATCATTTATTTTAGTCAAATTAGTGAATTTTAAAATCATCATTAAACTAATGGAAATTTTCTCAACATTTTACATCATATCATTTCATCAAATTGAATTTCGATCCCACCATCATGTTTCTAAAAATACACCGAATAGTTTCAATCATATTTAAATCATGTGGTTTCTAAATCTAGGTTCCCTTTTTTAATAAAAAATTAAGTCATCTAAAATATGGGTTTTTAATCAAATAAAAACTCATTTTAAAAATATATAGAAACATAGGGTATCCATTGTAGGTTAAATACTTAGTTTACCACATACCTCTTATCAGGTGTTCTAATGAACACAATACATATATTGGGATCTTCCAATAATGAAAAAAGGCATATTTGATCAAGGAAATAAAGCTACAATCAAGATATATCAAAATAGATATTATATCAAAAACTAAAATGTATATGTATTAATATATATGGATGATATATGTGGATATCATGAGAAGCTACATGAGAGGGTATTTTCATATAGAAAAGAAGTTAAACAAAAAATAATAATGTTTTGATCCGCCAAAAAAATGGGGTTGGTGGAGTAAATATAGAATTTTGTGAGCCTCTAATGATCAATGGAATGTATTAGAGTTGAATGAGGCTTTTTATCAGTTAAACATGGGGACCTGGTATTTTTATTTAAAATTTTATTGGGATTAAAACCTATATTAATGGTTTTCTATATGGGACCCATGATTAGTAGTAACTAAATGACATTACTATGATTCCTTACTAGACCTATGGATAAGGTTCAACGTTTGGCCTCATAACATAATTAATTAATCTCCATACTTTGAAACACTAACAATTATATGGTTTACATTTTGGTGGGGTTCCCTCATATATTGGAAAAACTATGTTCCCCATTATAGTATATCAAAATTGGTAGAATAGTTTTCAAGGAAAAATTCCACAGTTTTCCCTAAGCATTCACCAATCATGAACATCCCCATGGTATTTAAATTTCCTCCATCACACAACATGATGTAACCAAAAACAATCACAAAAAAATATGATTTAAAAGAGTTAATAAGTAAAAAATTGAAGATAATTGTATGTTAAATAAATTCTCTTGAACATAATATTTTTTTACCATAAAAAACATAATTCATATGTTGGTATCACATTGGGGGTATTTTATAAATTTTTTATCATCTAAATAGTTGTATATTTTTTTATACATCAATGGATTCCCATATAGATATATAGATTTTTAGTTGATGGATCATTTCTATATAACATGGAGTATTACTCATCTCTCTTGGAATACATTGATAATTGTGAAAATGAAAGAGAAAAATAAGAGGGGTTATAAGAATAGAAAATATATTACGTAGATGGATATCATAAAACCCTATAATGGTGAGAATACATTGAATAATACAATTAACATTACAATTACTAACAACAATTGGGATAAAAATTACATTGTATTTAGACATAAAGTTGGTATTGGAAATATATAAAAAGGGGATATTAATGTGACCCATGTATTATGGTTGTATATTTTTCTATATATTTGTCAAACTACATTAGATATTGATGAATGTGTGACTATATTGCAGTAAGTAGTGACGGATAATTACATACATATTATGTGTATTGAAGTTGAAGGTAATATCATATTAAATAGAAAAGCATAATTAATATTTAACTTCGTGAGAGACCCTAACATGTGATGGTTGGTGAGATAGTTTAAATACCAAATTGATGTGATAATGGATATATCTGTATGAATAATAGTTTGTATAATTTTTATTATTTTCAAAGGAGATCTCTCTACTAAATCATTTAATGAAATACATGTAAAACATGTGTTCCAAATTTTTCATTTTTTTCAATGGACAATTTAATATAAAGTAATTTGTAGAGAAGACGTCCTTGAGGCATTTATCATTTTATATTTTTAAAATTATTTATTATTTCATCTATAGGATATTATATATAGGAGAAAGATGAATTTTGAATAGATGTGTTGTTAATATTAAATAATATTCCATTTCTTTTAGTTATCATAGTATAGGTTCATTAGAATTATTAATAACTGTAAGAATGGTTTTATAAGTTTTTATTGGTGTAATTATGTAATTGAAGGGGCCCTAAGAAGAGTGAATGGTATTCAAAGATTCATTTTAATATGTTTTAATCTTTTAGATTAAAATTGAAATTTTCTTAGTCTGGGATTCTATTTATGCATTTTCTCATTTACAAATGATCTACATAAGAATGAATCCATGTCTATGATAATAGTTATTTACTCAAGAAGTTATTCGAGGTGAAATTTTTTGATTAAATATAATTAAAATAAAGTGATTCACGATACATGATTATATAAATTAAGGACTAAGAAACGATGAACATAAAAGAATCTATTGTATCTAGAAATGAAGAATTTATAGAAAAAAATAAAATAGTACATGCCAGATAATTAATGAAAATTAATTTAATTGACTTCGTTATCTTTAATATCACAAATTAATTTTTCATCCTTTAATGATATGATGGTGAGAATTTTGAACTAATAGGAATAAAATCCGAGCTAAAATATATATTGTTTTAGGAAATATAAAATCATTATTTTAAAAATGAAAAATATCCACTCGACACATATAACACTATATTTTATGCTCTTGTATGGGTTATGTAAATATATATTTTTGGTAAATCATTGAACATATTTTCTTGAAAAAGAATTCAAGGAATATCTCTAGGAAATAATATATCTCTTTGGTTGAGAAAAGAAATATAAATATGAAAAGGTATTTTTTTCATTTACTTAGTGTATCCATATTGATAAATGGAGAACATGGGACACTCCAATGTGACACGGGTCATGACGTTTTCAGTTAGAGGTACATGGATTTGTATTCCTGGTAAAATATTGATGAAGTATCATACACCATTTTTGTATATGTATCAAGAAATATTTTACAATACAATTATGGGTATATTAAAATGTAATTGTGAGTAAATTATCCACCAATAAAATAATAAAGATAAAATTATTGTTGAAAAATGTGCATGAGATCATGTGAAGATACCAGATGTTATGTGAGTGAGTGAGCCCTAAGAGAACTAAATCTCTCTCAGATAATAAGAATATAAATATATATGATAACCTTTTACTCTCTTCATTGAAGAGGAAGATAATAATGAACTAATAGAAAATAACCTATTTTGTGTTAATGAATATAATAATAGTATAGGGTATCCATACTATGTTAGCTGAATAACAAGAAGGAGAATGATAATAATAATAATAATAATAATAATAATAATAAAAGGATGATGTTGAGGATGATTATTATTATTATGATTATTATTATTATTTTGAGGAATAGAAAAAGAAACTACTTTTAAGGCCAATTATGTTGATACATAGTGTCAGTAATGTTTTAGAAGGTGAAAATTAGTCAGGGTCGACATGATGGTGTGCAATATAATATCTACAAGCTATCAAGTTCCTCAATAACTAATTTACTAAAGCTTGTGAATATATATTATGATCTAAAAGAAATGAAGTACTATATACTAAGTCTAATGAGAAGTTATTAAAAACTATAATGTATTTAAAGACTTACAAGTTGAAGAAGCATATCACCTATTATTGATGCAATGACACATTGTTTGAAAAATCTTCTTCCAAAGGAGGAGGGTTCAAAATAAAATGGGATGATTATATTATAAGGAAGTACATGATATTGAGATTATAAAATTTTTTTATTGTAGACACACTCTCTAAGGTAATATTGTGTTATTTGACATGTAAAAAAATTCACATTCAACTAATAACTTATAAAATAGTTTTTTATAGATTTTGTGTACCAATGAGAATTAAACACAAAAATGAGTATGTATTTCAAATAAGAGTTGATATTTATTAAAATATAAAGTTATTAACATCATATGTTAATTACATGGATGTGTGGTTTTTTATTTGGGTGAAGAAAATAATATCTTGTTGATACATAACTAAACAATAGGTTCTAATAGCCATAGGGTTGGATAAGATTTAGTAAAAGAAATCAGTTTTAGGTAACAATTAGTCACACCTGATCCCCCTTTCAGGTGTGTCAACATAATACATCTACGAATTTTAATTAATATTATTTCAATTGTAAATATTCGAATTATGTCAAATTGAAAAACATTACATCAATACATAAGGGTTATTTAGTAATAGGGATAAATATTTAAATTTAAAAACATTACATCAATGCCTAATAATACATAAGATTACTTATGACTTAAGGCATAATAATTGTCAAAAAAATAAGTTTTTGTTAATGTGTAATAATGGTTTCAACAATATATATAATAGTTTCACATAATATGGTATTTATTGAATGACCCCATCCGTGAAATAATACAAGAATGTGGGGAGAGAGATAATAACCCACATGTCCTCCTTCCAGTAAGCCCTAGGTTGGACACTATCACCAAGGGTGTCAAATTATCAAAATATTTTAGGCAATACCCTCTATATGAAAACAATATTTGGATACTTAATGAATCATAGAGAAAAAAAAGACCTAACATAAAAGAGATACCAAAACCATCCTACAAGAATGTATAAATATAACTGATATAGATAAAAGTCTCCAAATTAAATACCCAAAATTAGAGCTAATGCAGGGATAGAACAACTATCAAGGAACCAATATAGAAGGGTCCAACATGGTCTATGAAATTCTCATGGAAACTCAAAACAATTTTATATATTTTTGGTGAGTATAATAATTTACTCATTAGAAAAACCAAATTATCTCATGCACATCTGAATGAATCAAAAAATGAACCTATTACAAAATAAAAGAAACAAACAACAGAAAAAAAGTTATAATAATCACCCAACCTCAGCATAGAACACTAAATAAATATAACATGTTATGTAATACGTTATAAAGTGAGTTACATCAATGATGGGGTACCCCACATAACATTTCCACTAATTATCCACTCTCACACACCCAATGAAAAACATCTGAGTGATCAAACCTCTTCAAAATATACAACTTCAAATCAGGACATAACATAACTTTTCCTCACAAAACATCCCACCCAAAGACACTTTGGATTCTAAACACATCCCACCCACACACACCTGCACCTAAAAACACATCCCACACTACAAAAACCTAGGCCTCACAACACATTATATATCATTTCGATGAAAAATGGGATGGTACCCCACCACCCATCCTGATGATACATATGAGATCACTTCACAACTCATCCAAAAGACACCTTTCACACCACATCACAACTCATCCCGAAGAAAACTGGGATACAACATCTCATCACATCCATCATGAAGAATCTCAGGTCGTCATTACCTATAAGAGGGATCCCAACATGATTGATGTGTCCCTATCACCTGTCTATACTCCTGTCACTCATCAAACAAGTTTTCATAGAATCTACCTATCATAGTAAACAGAAGGGGGATGGGTCACCTCTCAATATCTAGTCCGAAGTCATGGTCAATATATGGTCCAAAAAAGGACTGTGAATATATAAAATGAAACAAGCCTCAAACAAATGTACTAAAAAACTAATAAAACATTTGATGATATCTGACCCCCATAGAACAACTACCTCCACTGTGTGAAACTGAAAAAACCCTGTTCCTCTACCTATATACTAAAGACCACCACCAGAGAGATTCTAGGGCCCCAGTCCCATAACATGAGAAATTTCTTGAGGTAAGCCTCTTCTTGATTCATCTACCCTCAGTGGAGTATAAGAATATTTACCAAAATAATAAAATGGACTCACGGGTAACTATTGTTGAGGCTATCACTGAATCTACCTACATCTACCAAACTAAGATCCATCATGTCTTGGGAACTGGTCCTGAAGATGAATGAAATCATGACAGAAGAAATTAATCAGCCCCAACCCCAGAAAAAAAAACACAAAGACCAGAAGGTTAAAATGGATGATGTCATGTTGGAATCTTATCTTGTTGAAAACTCAATGGTCATGGTGGGTGAGACATGCCTCTGAGAAATATACCGCTTCAAAAACCCTAATGGTTCCCTTACCATATAAAACATACTCACGGGTGAATTCACTTTATAACAATACCTTCTTCTAAACCTCTAATATGTTTCGAATGTAAATAGTGATATTGAATTCTACATTAAAGGAAATAGTTCCTCCTTTAGTTATCTCGCATTAGAATCCACATTAAGAAAAAGATCTAGAATAAACATATAATGCCTGTGATATTTATTCCCAACTACCTCACTGGAATTCTCCCATGATGAATATAAAGAATTTCTTGCCTCATTATTTCCTTAATGGTTGATGAAAAGAACTCTATACAGATATTCTTCTTGATCTTAACCAACAAAATGTATGACTCCTTCCACTCTCTTAGATACTGCATCCACCTCTAATGCAAAAATCATCACATCTTAAGGATTGTCAAAGGGTCCCAGTACTCCATCGAGGCCTAGATCATACTGAATTAAATCTCATGATCCTCCATACATATCCATATATCTACATCAAAACTCTTTCCCTCAAACTTCATTAAATCATTCCACTGAAAAGTAAAAAAATATCTTATTCTCTTGATTATCCACCTCAATGTGATCTGCCCTTATGTGTTCAACTAGATAAACATGTAGAACCTCAACTTCCTGAGCAACACACGAACACAGAACACGAGTTTTACTTGTATGGAAAATAATTATTTCTTATTCTATGTAATATGTATTTTTTTATCATATATTTTTATTAACATTAATCAATTTAAATAATTTTAAGAAATTTGAATTTCTTCTGGAAAACCAATTGAAAAATGAGTAATTGTCATAATGATGCATGTAACTCTCCTAGGTCTCTACCATTAAGGCGGTGTAGCATCACATGGTTTTTTTGTAGGCTCATAGTCTTTGAATAGAAATACGGGGACCCTAAAATCCAATTTCCTACTTGGTCTTCCTTGGACTATGTCACAAACTAAGATCATATGACACATCATCCCTAATAGTACATACAATCCTCGCTGTGTGTAACCCCAAACACTTTGATGTCTCTCAAGTATCACATCCAATACCACTTTTTCATGACCCCCTCACTCCAATGATATTTCAATGTGAGGAGATAAATAATGAACCCCTGAGTCTCAACCTCGAGTAGACCCTGGGATAGGAAAATAGTACAAAGGTTGTAGAAATATAAGGTTATGGGAGGCTTTCCCCTTTAATAGAAAAAAATTCGAGGATAACAAATAAATCATCTAAACAAACTCCATGAAATAAAATAAATGGGAATCCCAAACCATCCCACATGCTTGTATAAATATAACTGATACTGGTAAAATTCACCAATGTATATACTCAAAAGTATTCCTAATGTAGAAACATGCCAAAAATTAACGGTCTGAGGTAGTAAGGGTCAGTAAATGTCTACCAAATCCTCATTGAATCATGAAATCAATTTTAAAGATATAGGGTGAGTATAGAAGTATTCTTACTAAAGAATATAATGTCCCTCATTCAAATGTCGAAGAATCATACTAATACATATTTAAAAAATAGTAGAACCAAATAGAACCAATCAAGGTATACTAACCCTCCCAACCTCACCAATGATCACTCACCAAATAACACACATCATCTAAATAAATATAAATTAAATCCCATCGATGATGGGGTACCCCGTAACACTTTACCACTAATTATATACTCTTTCTTCCCAACTACAAACATCATGGAACTCCCACATCTTTTGAATATACCACATCCCAAACATCCAACACACACTTGGTCCTCACAACACATCCTTCCTGCCAAAACCTAGGCCTCACAACGCATCCCACCCATTCAAAACTGTTCCTCACCACACAACTGATCCACACACACCTGGGCCTCAAAACACATCACATCTAATCCCAAATACACCATGGAAGGAACATCACAAAGCATCATGAACACACCAGGGAAAGCACATCATAACTCATCCAGAAGAAAACTAGGAAACCACCTCCCAACTCATTTCAAAGACACCTATGTTAGCATATCTAATCACATATTACCTATAGAATCTTTGTCTAATATCTCATTGGAGATGGATCATTGATTATAGGGTGGAAAACAGTTCATCCCCACATCTAGATATTGGGAATAAACCCCTCTTGTATGATTATTTACATTGTTATCTGATAGTTCTCAAAATTTGTGGGGATTATATATAAAACATAGGGAAAATACAAGTATATATATAGTATCAAACAATCAAGCCTATCGAATGGGTTTACAAACATCCAACAAAAAAACCATCACATTTGTTGCTCCCTCTAAATGCATAACATTTCAAAACAATCCATAAACCCCATTTCAAATTTCCATCCAATTTTATTTAATTTTACCATTCATTCCATTATTTATCATTAACCACATTCAACCACACACAAAAAAAAATTAATTTTCATTAACAAATTTTCATCCCAATGACCAAACCAACCCCTTCCATTTCCAACATTATAAAATATTAATTTATACCATTACTACCGATGAATTGATAACATCATAACCACATATGATAAGAAACCTATCATAAAAAACAACATCACAATTCCACCACAAAAGCACGACCCAAAAAAATACCACCTCCCCTCCCAAAAATCATGGCCCACAAACTATCAACTCACCACCCAAAAGCATGGCCCACAAACTATCACCTCTTTTCCCAAATAACAAAACCAAAGAAACAATAATCCGCACACCCCAACCACATATTTTCATACCACAAAAAGGACCACACATCACAACACATCAAGATTATTTCACAAATTTACAAATGGTCGTTTATCACATTCCACATTATTTTATTGGAATTATCACAAAATTCATAATCATGGGGATAAAAATTTATTACCCAAATATAATTGGTCATACAATTTTAATTTTAAGGTGATATCATAAAAATTTAAACCAAATCATCAATCACAACACATATAGCCTGCATAATTAAATCTCCAATGGCCACAATTTTCAGCGGTGACTTTGGCATGTACACACCACAATATAATAATAGTATCAAGGGTGTAAAAAATTAAAAAAAACTATACAATTATATTTAAATTCAAAGAATTAAATATATTTAATTAATACATCCTAACCATAACCCATAATTAAAAATTATAAACCCCTCGTGTATGTTACACATTAAGGATAAATGAGGTAAATCATTCCTTGAAGAGGTTTTTTCAAATCCTTGTGTACCATATAGAAAAGAAGAACACTTGAAAACCACAACAGCACCATGAGGAACAATGGATAAACCTACACCACACCGAAATACCGTCAAAACGAAACCCAACACACACCCCAAACCAAAACATAATCTCTGTAGTGAATTCCCAAATAAGAGTGAAGAAAACTAATAATAATGATTGGAGAACTCACCATTGATCGAAGATAGAATACAAAATATTGATCTCGATTGAATGAAATCTCTGAAAATATAAGAATATTTTCCTCAAAAACATGGTATTACAGAAAATATATTTTCCATAGGATTTAAATAAAACTCAAGAGGATAAATCCTTTAAAACTATACTTAATCAAGAAATTACATGATGTGAAATTCCCATCCATGTCATGAAATCCTGAGATTCCAAGTTCAAAAAAAATGTGTCACCTTTTAATAATTTACCCTAAAAAATCTAAACATAAAGAACCTTCCATTTAAAAATATTGAATATTACTGTCACTTAATGGAATACAATTACATGTCATTTATTTCATACAAAAGTTCTATTCCACCTCCACCATCCACCAAGAACATATTGAACCTCCTGAGAACACCAGCAATAGTCAAAACCTGCAATATAACAACCTAAGGGGAAATAAACCATTATAGATGATAAATTGAAATATTGTAATGTCTTGTTATGATATATAAGAGTATTAATTTTTTATGTAACAGTTTATAGTTAGATAAAAACATTATTGGAGATTAAATAAGTTTATTTTTGTTTTCATCATAACTAATTTAAATACCATGATTATTATTACATTCCTTATTTATGTAATTAGATTTATTGATGATAAAAAAATTACTTGATATATTTATTTAATGATAAAAATTATAAGTTCACTCTATGAATTATTTTGAGGAAGAAATACAATTTGATTATTGTTATGTGAATTGAGATGAACATTCTTTGTTAGGAGAAATACATTCTATAGTGAATGATGAACAGAGTTTAACATGAGATATTGATTCTCATGCAATGTTGAAATTTAATTATCATAGATATCCAAGAAAAAAATGTGCTATAAATTTTTTGGAGGATTATTAGAATTAAGGAATGATAGAGCTCAAGAATTTATCATTATTATTGAATTTTTAAAAATCATGATTTATAGAGAAGATCACAGAGGTAGTATTAATGGAGTATTTTCATAATTTATATTAGAAGAGGAAATATATATGATTATTTAATGATAAACAGAATAATAATAAGATGATGGAATTAATGGAATTAATAGAGATGAAATTGAAACCACATGCCTATGAATATTCCATGTATCAAAGAGATAAAGTTTGTTTATAATTCGGAATCATGTTTCACATAGTATAATATGTATATATGAAGAAGATGATGAATCAATAAAAAATTAATATCATATAACCACCCTATATCATGTCATTAAATTCATAAGAGAGAAGATAAAAACAAATAAATGTTGACACTGTTGATGAGTTATGATAGTCTGTGTCTCCTAGAACGTTATGAAAATTAATTTTAAAAAAGAATAGAGTTTTATGTTTTAAACTATATAAATGTGTTTATGATTTTATGTTTGTTTTTGATATATAATGGATTCTATGTATTTTTAATCCAGAAGATAGATTTCCAGTTGAATGTATATTGGTGAAAAGAAGATCTCATTGTTATGATTCCATGAAATATTATTATAGAAGGATGATGTTATTTTTGAGTTTCTAAGGAGACATACTTGATACTAGAGAGATCCAATATAATAAAATTCATCTTGGTTTGGAAACTAAAGATACTTCATGATTCTACTATTGTCACTTAAGAGTCATGGATATCTTAGGCACATCTCCTGTAATCAGTTAAATAACCCCACATTTCTCATTGATGTAAATTATAATTATCTTTTATAAAATACTATACAATATTGAATATATGTTTCTTTATTTCAAACCAAACATAAACATGATACATACAAACATTGGGACCATGGATTATAAATAATACTATGTGACAATGTATCTTTATTATTTAAAATATTGTCTGTGGAGGTGTATGTTGAGAGTGAATTATAAGATCAATATATCTTAACTAATACATAGGATAAAATAATAATAGGTTATAACCAACACAACGTATAATTAGGTAAAATTATCTCCTTAATTAACCCTCTAGAAAAAATGAATTCACAGACTACATGCAAGTTATATGGGGTTTTGTTATCGTATTATTACATTTTCATATTTTCTGTGACATGACATAAATTAATATATATTTTTCATATATTGATGAATTGGAAAATTAATTAATTTTTTATAATTTTTAATTATTATGAAAAATGGTTATTTTTTCCATATTTTTCTGATTATCTATCATTAGTGATAGTCATATAAAGGTGGGGTATTAAAGGCAAAATTTGAGGTTCACACTCAATAACATTTCTAAATTAGGACTGTCCTTGGTGGTTTCAATTTATGAAATACACTGTGTATTTAATTTTAATTTCTTCCTATTAATGGTCCATGTTTTGATATTTATTATTATTTGATTACAATTAGGCCCTTTATGCTTTTTTGGGTTATTTTGTTATTGTTGATTAAATTGATCATAGTATATTGATTTTGGTTAATTTTTTATACACCTATTATCATTTTTAATTTGACTGATGGTAGAAATTCAAAATTTCCACATGTAATTCGTCTTAAATGTGAGTTTGGTTGAAACCAAATATCTAGAGAATGTGTGATATCCAACATGGATTGACACAATAATAAATTTATTTCCCTTGTAAAAATATTTTGTCATATTTTGAAATCATGAGATATAATTTAATTTGAAATAAGAAAATAGATTATATAAATTAGGTTTGGGAAGATTTATGTAGTATTTTATTTATGTTATGTGAATTATTACATTTACTTTTGATTTTCTTGTATGGTCATGCATCTGGTGATCTACGAGGCAGGTCTATATACTACAAAAATTAAATTTAGCAATTTTTGGAATTCCTGATTTTTTCATCTAGTAGTTTTTAGGAATTCTTATGTTGGGTTTAACAATATTTACCACATAAGGATCCCCTGGGGGTTGAACCAGTAATCATTTTGATAACTCAATAATATTATAATATTCTGGTAACCCTTTTCAATATCTCCATTATTATAAAAGGTCATATTATATGTAGAGATAAATATTTATAGCTCATCATGTTATCATAGAAAATTATATTACTAAAATAATATAATATCTTGATGGTGTAATTGAGATAACATATCTTACTACTATACATTTTAATACCAAAATTTTCGTTATTTATCATTGGGGAATGTAATTTTCATAGCAGCTTTTATATATTATGTAATTTTAATTTGAGATTCCTGACATAAATTTATTCTGTTTAATATGACCATTTTATTGAGGAATTGTTCATTTTAATAAATGTATTATGATTTAATATTATATATTATTACATTAAGGGAAATTATTACTATTATTTTGGATTACTCTATTGATGTTATATTGGAACCATTATCTAATTTTTTTTTAAATATTATAGAAATAACTATTTAATATGGATATTTACTGGGGTTTTCCCCTACTAGTTTTCTGGGATTTTAGAAATCATATGAAGATACATACCAAAATAATGTTCTCTATTATACATATTTATACCTAAAAATATCATATTTTAGATAGGAATGATGAGACCATCGAGGTAGTATTGAATGGAGGTTATTAAAATGTGAATGTAAACCATGAATTATTGAACCAATGCTCACATTATTAAAAATTCTTGTGAGTGATATTCTATCCTTTTAATTTTGTTTTAAAAAATTCATAATACTTGTTTTTTCTTCATTTTTAATTATTTATTCTTTCTAAAATAAAAAAAATATTTTTCTTCATATTTCAATGAGATTAAATTATGTTGAGGAGTTGTGAAGGTTATATATATATATATATATATATATATATTAAAAGTTCCCCTTAGATAATATTTTGTCTATGGAGATTTACAAAAAAAGAGAAATTCAGGCATCCACTGATGGAATAATACATCTACGATTAGAATGTGAAAAATGAGCTCCCAATATTAGAAAACAAAATTTTTGTCTTATAGATATTGATATCAAAGTCATAAATAAAATGAATTATATCTCTATATACCATTTAATCACTAAATAATAGTAGTGTAGAAATAAAAGGAGAAAACCCTAACATTTAGAATGAAATTTACATTTACCCATAAAATTCATTATAAATTTAGAATATATAATTTCATGGACCCCATTAATCTTATAGTTTTAATTTTCATTTAAAAAAATTCAATATTTACATCAATTTGATAACACCAAAATATTTTTTATTATTGTGTTTATTTATTATTCTAAAAAGGTGATTCAAAATAGGTTATCAATATAGATAAACTAGGTGGGTTTTTATTAAAATAGTGAGTCATGTTTATAGAAATTAAAAATTCAATCAAATAGATTATAGAAATACAAAAAGATAATTGACACGTAGATTAATAATTATTTAAACATGATATAATTTATATAAAGGAGTATATAAAATAAAATATTATAATTGATTTAAAATAATGAAAATTAATTATGTAAATTTATAGTGTTGTAGTTTCTTTAGAAACAAATAGTAAACATGCATGTAATTTTTTATGAAATGTTAAAGAAGATTTTATATAATAACTAAATGTGTAATTAATTTCATTAACATATTAAAACTAAATCTAATTAATGTCATAATATTTTCTATAATGATAAAATGTTTCTATAAAGTAATAAATGACAATATAGTGGAAAATTTAAGACATGTGATAACCCTATTGGTTTTAATGATAAAATATATCCATAATAGTTTTATCTAGAATAAATATAAAAAGGAGAATAAAAACTCATTGTATTCATATTATATACAATTGTAAGGATATATATAATTTATATTGATCCACTAAATGGGTCATCCACCCAAAAATATTTTATAGACCCATAAATGCTACTGCCATAGTAATAGTGCATCCAAAACTATGATAGATACCGAATGGTTGGAAGTTATTCCAAAATATGTTCATCCCCCACAATAAGGAGATGATACATAATTCCATTTATATAATTCAGTGGAATATTATAAATAATGGAAAAAGACGGGGTTGTATTTCAACATCGAGGGTGAAATTGATTGAGGATTTATCTAGGTCTTGATGTATAAAAATAAGAACAATTTTGGCAGGAGGGACTATCACCATGGTGGTATGATCATAGTTTCATCATGTGTTCTATGAAACACCATACTTTATATTTACATTACATCCTATATCCACTCTCTTTTATGATGATGATGGGACTAATCACAAAACCTATATTTGTAACCAAATCATCCACACCAATCCCCACAATCATCTTCATCACCACCACAACCAATATCACCCATACAACACTGATCTGTTTAATGAATATGGTTATTCACTATTTCCATGATCATGAGGTCAGTGATAAAAATGATGAATGCAAGGGCTATGTTAATAAACATGGAATCTTTGATTATAAATTTATAACGAAGTATTACCAAAATAATTGTAATTTTATAGTAAAAACACAGGCTCACCTATTTAATGAGACACTATTTCTATCCATTTTTTAATCATAATGAAATTAAATCACGATTTTTAAGGAATAATTTTTTCAAATAAATATATAACTCTCGTTATTGTTCATAGGAAAATTATATCACCCTATTGGTAGTTTTGTTTAAATATGTTTCAGATGCTAAAACATGCCCTCAAATGTTATAGATATTCCGGAAATTTAAGTGTTTAATAGTGAGTTTGAAGATAATGTTTTCAATATTATATAATAACTCTGATGTAAAAAAATACTTATATTATAATATTATACATTACCCAGAATCAAATATTATTTAAATGTGATTTAATTTTTAAAAATAAAATTTTACAAATAATTAATTAAATATGGATTAGATTAATCATAAATAAGTTGATTGACTGTATTTAAATAAAACTATATCATTAGTTATTTTTTTCAAAATATTATTCGAATTCTTTTCAGTCACCTTCAAATAGGATAACATATTTCCTTGAAAACACTTTTTTCATTCTTTTTTCAATTAGTATTTTGAATCTAATGATAACAAAAAATCATGAATTATGTAATAATGATATTATCTTCTTTTTAATACCAATTGGATGAGTGATTTTTTTCCATGTGTGGACGTTATTTTGATAGTAAATTTAGTGATATATTTTTTCAAGTAATATAATTTTATTTTTCTAATAAAAAATAATATTAGAATTTAGTGGGACAAAATAAGAATTTTGTTATATAATTCCATAGTTTTTCATAGACAACCAAATGTGTAACATTTTATTCCCATAAAATATTTCTATTTTTATATTTTTCCTAAAAAATGATACTCAAAATTCAACCAAGAATAGTTTTATTTATAAATAATTTTTCTGATTATTGGTGTTGTTTTGTATGTATACTTCTTATGGTATCGATATGTTATAAGAGCATATTAATTTAATAGAGAGAATTAGAAAATTTTTTTTACTAATGTGAATTTAGGGGTTAATAGTTTTATATTATTTTATAATATTAACATGAAAAATAAATACATTAATAAAGAACAATAATGATAAATATTATTTTTAAGGTGTGTTGATGAATATTTATTGAAATCACCATAGAATAATCTTCAGTTATCAATGTGTCTAATTATTCTCAATAAATCCATTGAATAGAAAAGAAATTATAATTTTATCATATTATCAAGATTAAAATTATATGATAATTTTATTTTGACTATTTTTTAAAAATACAATTATTTAATCATTTAAATAAATAAATTATGTAATTTGTGTTTATTTATTAGTCTTTGATGGATATTGTAGATATAATTCTGTATGTTGAAGAGTGGGTGAATAATATTAATGAACATTCAAATCTAATAATCAAATAAAAAATATACAGTTAATCAAATTGAGAGTATTTGAGGCATAATGATGTGATCATTGATGAATATTGTAGAAAATTAATGAAAAAGAATAACAACCCTATATAATATTTTTTCTTTTTCAAATAATTGTAGAAGAACTAAATATTTTACGGAAATTTTTTAATTGTTATATGAGTGAATAATTTGGTTAAACATTTATGTAATGATATAATATCCCTATATAATAGTATGTATTTACCCTTTACGACCATCAATAGAAAAAAGGTAGTAGAACAATACTTAGATATCCACCCATGTAATGGGAGGAATTAAATTTTACAAAACCTATCACCTGCAGTAATGAAAAATAATTCTCAGAAAATAAATTAATAAAAAAATGTGCAATGTAATACATGAATATAAATGAAATATATATATATATATATATATATATATATTAAAATTATAACAAGATAAATAAATCACTAAATTCAAAGAGTATATCTTGAATGGAGGTAATCATGAATTGTTAAAATTAAAATTTTCTTCATTGATGAAAACACCTTGAAAATATATTCCAAAAAAACCTTCAATATTTAGCTAACAGGATCAATCGAAAAATACATATTAAAATCCAAATGGTCATATAGTAAAAAATCCATAAATATACACTTAGGGGGTGATCATTATGACTCTATATATACATTCCTTATATTGAGACATCCCATTAAACATAAAATCTCTTTGAAAATTTATATCCAAGAATGTTTGGACTAACCATCATCACTAAGAATCATTGTCTATCCTAAAAATAATCATGAAAAATCCATATCATTCAAATTAAAAATCACATTAATAACACTCACCAAATAATTTTTTTATAAAAAATATAATATATATCAATCATTTAAATTAATATATTATGGTTTCCCAATGACTATAAGCAATTATAATTCCATCAGTTTGTCACAGATCAATCTAATATCCAAGTCATTCTAGAGAAAGATCTAGTTACCTAGAAAACCTTTAATTGTTACCACATCCAAGATTTTAGATCTCATTCACCAAACATATGGATTGTATTAAGGAACAAAAAATTAATTTTGAATGATAATTGATGAATTATCCCTTAAGACACCTTGGATATAAAAAAATCATATTATCTATTATAAGTTATATTTACATCATGAAATGTCACATAATGTATCATTAATAATTTCCCAAACATTCTCATATCATTACTGGGTTATGTTTTTAATACTCTAAAAATTTATTTCTATAATCTCAACAGAATAATTATTTATCACATTAATTTGTATAATTAATTATATATTATTTTTAACAATAAATGTTAATATCATGGTTAATTTTCACTAATTATGTAATATCATGTTATCTGAAAAGAACAATTTTTTTGAAAGAAAAGAGGATATATAACATCAAGCTACAACGAAATAGAAGATATTATTATTGAAATGTTATTATAAAAACCCACCCATTGAATAATATGTATGAATGGGATTAAAAAAACTTCCAGAAATATATAAACTTTATACTTAATAATTTTTTTGATTTATTATTATAAATCTAGTACTTAATTTTTAGTGATGTTATTTTATTTATCAAAAAAATTATGTTTCAAAAAAATTATATTATTTTTGTAACAAAAATATTATAATTAATTTAGATAATTTGTATGAATTTTATTTAAAAACATTTTGGTAATTTTTAGATAATAAATTCATAAATAAATTTGGAGGGAACAAGCACTATATGTTAAAAAACCTGTCATGGGCCGCTCTACCTCGTTGGGAACGAGCCTAATCCAAAGGGATGGAAAACTTTGGCCTCATTGGGGACTTGCGACACATAGGTGGGGAGGCCGCCATAATACCTCATTACCCAACAAAACATTTTTCTCATCCAAAGATGATTTTGGTCTTGAGAACCTTCCATTAATAGATTCCTCACTTCCAAACTGTTTTATAGGAATTCAAATTGTATCTCTCCTAGAATGAAATGGCTTCAAAATTTGAAGATCAATTTTATCATTCCCTCTCACACCATTCATGTATGGAGACTGTCACATGGATTTTTCCCATCGACGGATTTCTACAAGAATGTGGAATTTCCTTGGCTTCTTGATGTTCTCTTTTTCATCAACACATAAGTGACATTAACCATCTCTTCCTATTCTATTCCACTACATCTTCAATATGTAAAGTATTTGCTTATATTTTCAAAGTGAGTCTCCTCAGGTCTCTTAAATCCATGAGCTACTCATGAGTTGGCATGGATATGGGCTCCCACCCTTTCACAATGATTTGTTTTAGGTTTATAGAGAATAATTAATTCATTTCCCCCAGTTCAATTGAAATAAGGTGATTCATGAAAATTTTTACTACACTATTGGGGCTGCTCTCTCTACAATACTTGTTATTGTTCAGTACTCATGCCTGACATTGAAGCACTATTCCTCAAACTTGGTCCATGATTTTATTTTCCACAAAATGATGTGTTTTAGGGGTATATTTATTCCCCCCATTGTATGTTATATTTTTTTTGGTAGTTCCCCTTTCTGGGATGGATTAATGTCAATTCCAATGGTGCCTCAAGAGGTAATCTAGGTCCCTCAGGTTGTGGTTCCATTTTCAGAGATCACAAGGGGCTGTACATAGTTGTTTATATGGTTTATGTGGATTTGTTTCCTCTCTCGATGCTATAATGATTGGTATTATGTCACTGGTGGAACAAGCTTATCACTGTGGCTGGAACAATAGATGGCTTGAATGCGATTCCACCATCATATTCCTTTGCCATTAGAACTGGTTCTTCACATCTATCATGGAATCATACTTATCAGTGGAAAAAATACTTGGATCATCATTTTTCCTACAATTATTTCATCCCTCATGTCAACAGGTAGGAAATCTCTACAGCCAATTGTCATGCAAATAAGGGCGTCAATGGCATTGTCTTTTTATCGTCTGATGTGATCCCTAATGACCTTCTTTTTTTTATTCAGAGGGATCAATGTAAAATTCGTATCATCAGACTATTGTATGATTTCCATTACATTTTTCTAAAAAATAGGCTTGTTCTTTTGGTGAAGTTCTCATCTTAAAATTAAAATAAAAAAGGATGTTTTTTTCTTTTTCTGCAAAGTTAATTTTTCTAGTGAATAATATAAAATATAGATTTTAATTTATATCAATATTTATATTTTAGTTATTAAAAATATAATTTGTATTAAATTTATTTATAAGTTACATTATTTCATTTATATTTTGAATGATCAAATTAATTCAATTGGAATTAATATAATTCTTTAATTTTTATGGAAAAATAATTTATAGGAAATTTGTTTTTATAAAATGTATTTTCATCAGGATTTTCATGTTTATTTTAAAATATTATTATTCTACTTTTATGAATTGAATTTTATAAAATGGATTATTATATGGAATAAAAATAATTAATATTTTCAAATAAATTGAATTTTTTTATTAATAATAAATTTTAAATATATTAGAACAACATGTTAACAATGTTAATGTTAAAATAATTTTACCTAGCATTAAATTGAGACAATTTGGGTTAATATTACAAAAGAGGATTTTATAAATCCAAATTGATGAGTGTTATTTGACCATAAATATATTTTTGAGGCTAATTTATTTATTTTGAAGCATTACATTTAATTTGGATACACAATATTGCATATTGAGAAGATAATTTATATTTTATTTGATGACAAACTGTTCTATGTCATTTCATTTAATATACTGGTTGGTAGATTACATTCAGTTATCACTTGATCCAATAGTATAAAAGCATTTTTTGTTTATTATTTTTTAAATATAATTCTTGACGACTAGTTTTTTACCTTATTTCAATGTAATATTATTTTTATTTTAAAATTGGTCATTTTTATAAAAATAGTTCTTCGAATATTCTTATGTAATAATAAAATATTAATATACCTTAATATATAAATTAAATATGATAAAATGTATTCTAAAATTGGCATCATTATACAAAAACATAGTTACAATCTCATTTTATTTTTCTTCATATGATGATGTTATCATAGTAAAAAATATAAATTATAATAGTTATGGTAAATTTATCTTAAAATGGTATAACCGGTTGATAAGGGTTAAAATGTTTCCAAAACAATTCTGTACATGATTGGTTGATATTATTTATACCCTATAACATCTTATATTATTATTTTGGGTTACATGGTTCCACTTTACTATATTATTATATACATATATATATATATATTATTTAGTCTTTTAAGTAATTCCATGTTTCTCATTTCCCTCTCCTATAAATGGATAACACCACTTTTATCTTCTACACGCATCATATACCTTTTATATCAGCCAAAATATGCAATAATAACTTCCAATATTACTTCCCTAAATAAAAAATCATTTATTTTTTTTCCAAAAGACCATCCATTGAGAGATTAATGTGTTGTCCAAACAATATATATCTATGTGATTGAAATTGTCTTCAGTTGGATCTTTAATTTTTTATTCTACCTTTACCACCAATATATTTTTCCTATAGATTACAATATAATAGAAAAGATTATCCCATATACATATTGTTTTAATTTTTAATCCAAAATTCTTATCCACCACCTTATCTATCACATGAGTCACAAAACGATAACCCATATGTATGGAGGACTATGACCTCACAAACCGATGTAATTTTTTTTCTAACACAAACTCACATGGCTATACACAATGATGGAACCAATGCATATATATGATACATATAAAATAATATTTATATTTTAAATTTTATTATATCATTTACTTCATAACCCTTTCATTCATTATTGAAATGATAACATCACTTGTGAATTTGTGTGTCCTTTCATCTCCACGTAGTGAAGTGATTATTTTTCAATGACTGAATTTCAATAGTGATCATAAAAATGTAATTAATGATTATAAATTATAATTATAATATAAATGTAATTATGGATATTATGGAACTATCTTATTTTTAAATTATGAGAGACTTACGGTGAATGACAAGCATGAGAAACAAATGTAGTTAGCACCCCAAACAAATATAAAAATAATATATATTTTATGAACAAATGATAAGTTGTTATAAGAGGGTTATATATGATATTATAAATATGTATGTGGTACTAGGGTATATAAATAACATTTTTCTAATTATTATATAGTATTTTAAACCACAGTTAAGTAATTAAAAGCTTGGGGTAAGCGAGTTTTAAATAAATTTTCATATATTGATTTATACTTCCACATATATGACTATATAATGCTTGGATTATATATGAAATGATAAATTATTATATTCTATTGTATTTACTCTAATTTTTGTGGATTTAAATTTGCAACACCTAATAAATTTAATTATTAATTCACATATCAATGATATTATATTTTAAAAGGATTTTGTATCATTTTCCACTCTATTGATTCATATTTAATATTATGAAAAAATTTACATTTGTGTGGTCTATATACAATCATTTTAATAAATTTATAATGAATATAAATTTTGTCATGTTTACTAATGATCTCATTAAATTTAATCATTCAATAGTAAATATTAAAATAAAACCTGATATTATTTCCATTTATGAAGAGTTATATTTTTCTTCCATGTCCATATTTTTTAAAACAATTGTATAAAAGTGATTTTCATTAATATAATAAATAATTAATTGCATTTTAATTTATAATTTATTTATTTATAATGTTTAAAAAAATATTTCTAAATGTTTTCATGAATTTTTAATGCTCAACTTAATTTCATAAAAGTAAAAAAGTAATGATTTTTATTTTCTGTATATGGAGTGAATGGACTTCCCAGATATAAATACCCCAACCCTATTACCCTAGAGAAAGTTTTTTCTTTATTATATTATAAATAGAGAAATGTTATCGCATACCACAGGACATAAAATATTAGTATTATTGTTAAAAATTAAATGTACTCTGAATCTCACATTTCATTTGTGAATATAAAATGAAAAACACAGTGAGAGTAAATATTATTATTTGTTTAATACATTCAATGATTAATTCATCAAATCCTGGGGAATTAAAAAAATATAGTGGAGTTAGATTATTATTTACGGTTATATAAAGAGGAATATATCATGAGGAAATGAGAAATAATATGTATTTAATTTTATATGACTAAAAATAGATTTTTTTTAATCGAAAATATTATTATAATGAATTATAAATTACGGAAAAATAAATAACAAATGAAACCATAAAAATATTCATTTGATATTGAAACATATCCAAGCTATTTATTCAGTATAGTTTCATAGAACATATCCAATTATTCTGTAATTATGAACTCATAGTATTGGATACCTGAAACGTATCATCAACGAAATATTTTAATATATTTTTAACTGTGGGAAGTTATACATCATACAACCAATTTAATAAGGTTTTCCAATTGGGTTTCCTCATAAGAGATAACAATTCATTGAGGGGATATTTATTTTGGAGACCCATCCGTAAATTTATTTCTAATTAATTAAAAATATATTTAATGATTATTACAAATTAAAAAACAATATCCCTTATAAATAAATTCATTTTATGAATACGAAACATAGAAGATCATTATTTCCAAAGTCAATCAAATAAGATTCAATGTAGAATACCATATTTATATATAAAATGATGTTTACGAAATAATAAAATCATTGATACCAAAATTAAGTAAATTTAAGAGAAATTAAATATCCAATGATCAAATGGATGTTAAATGTTTAATATAAATTTAACAACTCTAAAATTAATGAATACAAGAATGATGAATAATATAAAATTAGGTTTTATTGTAAAATATGTTATATAAAATAATAGAAGAAAATGGAAGTCAAAGATATGGAAATATTTTTCATAAAGAGATTCCATAAAAAATTATTGAAATATTTTAGGGATAGATAATGGGGGTGGAATAGTTATGCCGATGGAATTTTTTTTAAAACCATATATGTAAAGAAGAAAACATTCAATTTAACTTTTTATTGAGATTATTAAAAGTAACCCATCCAGAAAAAAATTATATGGATTACATTCAAACCACATGAAAATTTAATGATAACATAAAATATTCTTAATTATTTTTTTATTCTATAGTTATTTTAAAAAACATTTTCAAAAAAAATTTATATGGGAGAAAAATATTTCGGATATAGAAGAGAAAAAATATTCGTAAAAAAGTAAGTAGGTTCATACTTCCAAATATGTCTCAATATATTGGAATTGAGATGAAATCCATTACCTCTAGTCTATCATCATTCATATGTGTTTGAACCACATTTAAAATAAATATTAATTTATTATACATATATTCAAATAAATATTTCATATATATCATACCATATATTATTTACTTATATCCTTTATAACTTATTTATTTTTTATTGTTCATTAAATTTATTGTTCATGTTGATAAAATCATTATTTTCTAAGTACATTTTGGTTTGTATGTTTTTGTCTGTGTACACTGATTATGGTTGAATCATTTCCATAATTGTTATTATGATATAAATAGTATATATATTTATTTAATATATTTTTATATATATTCATAAATTTAATATAATGAAAAATTATTTACATTATTTATGAATAATTTTACACTCGAGTTTAAAATATTGAATTTTATTAGTTTATAAAGAAAAAACTACACAATACAAATATATTTACTCCCAAATGTGATTAAAAATAATAATATTTATAAATATGGATTTTTTAAAATAATATAATTTTAGACCTGAACAAATAAAAATTTAATTATTGTGAAATTTTTAGATATTTTTAAAACGGTTGAATTTTCAGTGACACATGGAAAATAACTATTTTTAAATGAAATAATTTTTTGATCAATGTAATTAAAAAGTTTCATAGTATTTTTTTAAAATAGTATTAATGATTCATATGATCCATTTTATATATAATAATATTTTTTATATATAATAATTCAGGAAGTTGTTATAAGTTAATTTTTATGCGTAAAAATAAATTCGTTCAAAAAGAACCTTTATTGGAATTTATGAATTTATAATAAAATAAATATCAAAAAATTGATGAAATTTAATCATGAAAAATGGATAAAATATTTTTAAATGTTAATTTAATATTTGGTTAATATGTTCCATTTTTATTTATACAACATGAATAATAACTATGGTAAAATTTATGACATTGGTAAAAGGTAAATTTGTTTGTTAAGGTTAAAAATTAAGAGATAAGGAATTAATAATCCACAAGAAATTACCATTATACTAATTTATGAAATTATTTCATCCATATCCATCCAATTTTATAACAAATGGTTACTTTGTTCCATATTTTTTGGATTCTAGCCATTATAAAATTTAAGTGAGAAAAAACGGAAAAAATTTCACTATTATTATTTTAATAATTATAATATTTTTTGATATGGTTAATATTTATTATATCTATTTATGGAAGTTCATATATAAATATAATGAATTAATTTTATCGTGTAATTTTTTTAATTTTTTATAGATTGAATAATTAGATTCAACTATTACGTAAAACAATATACGTTAAAAAATCACTCCTTTTGAATTTTTTATAAATAATGTTGAAATTTTATTTTCTAGGAAATAAATAGACATATTCCTTTGATATAATTTTATAATTAAAAAATAACATTAAATATATTCAAAATTTTATTTTATTAATTAAATGGAATATATTAAAAAAAATATGAAATATTGGATATGGAAGATAAATGTTGTCAATCAAAAAGAGAAATCTTATCCACATTTCATTTAATTATTTATTTAATAATATAAAATTTAATTAAATCATTACTAATTAATATTAAATATTTTTTCATTTAACGTACTTAAATTTTTTTATATTTACCAAATAAAATGTAAATAAGTGCATAATTAAAAATTAGTCTCACTAGATTGGGAATTTAGACAAAATCCCTAACCTCGGTTCTGAGTTTCATCATCTATTTTAGAACCCAAGGTGTAATAAAAATATATTTATTTTGAATGTATTATAAAAACATATTAATATATATCTTACCAAATATTATTTACCTATTTCCTTTTAACTCTCATTTATTAAAAATTCTTTATGTCATTTCCCATTTCATGTGATAACTGCTTCATTTTTCATGTCACAATTGGTTCAGTATTTTTTATCATTATACATTGATCATGAATCCATTTTAAAAAAAATAATATTCAAATAAATATAATATGTTATTATTATAAATTTACTTATAATAATTCAAAAAGGAATGTATGAAAAATTCGTAACATCCTTCATTGTGATGATAAGTCATTTGTACACATGAATGTTGTTTTCAAAATTCAAAGAATGGAACCAAAAAAAGATAAATAATAACTCACCATTAAAGTATCATTTATATATAATATATATCATATTAACTCAATAAATCTATCCTTTTGAACATCCATGTAATTCAAAAAATATTCACAGATCACATCACATCTTAGTGGTTGTAATCCACATATTCCCATAAGAAATGTTATTGTTTCCCATTAGATTTGAGGTGTGAAGGTATATATAATTTTATAATTCTGGAAAAATAGCTAGGTAATAAATTTCACATAAATATATATATATATATATATTAAATATTTATAATAATCCATTTAAAATTTTTATAACAAATAAATTACACCACTATGTAGAGATGGTAAGTCGTACAGACAAGTGAGTGATGTTTTCAATCAGTTTGGAATAGAAATAAAATTAGAATTTTTTACAAAATTATAATATAATTTAATAATATTTATCCTTATTTAGTTATTATTATATGATTGGTACAATAGATTTATATTACGTTGATACAGAAAGAAATTTTAAAGTGTTAGCAAAGAATATTACATCTTCATCGAAAGAGATCATTTTGATATGCTTTTACGGGACCTAGTGTTGGGATTTTATAAATAATATCACCTCTAAAACATAGAAAAATATGTTTAAAAGTATTTTATAAAGACACATTTCGTCCAAATTTTCTCTATGTGGTGTATAAAATAGAGGATAGATGGAAAAAATATATAGTGAATGAAAGGAAGTATATATGACTAATAAAATGATTTAAATATAATAAATTAACTTTCACATAAAATTTTCACAATTTGACTATAATTTATATGAAATGAATATATATATTTTAAATACCATAGTCCAGTAAAATTATTATATGTTTTGGTTTTATTTTAAGCCTTATCATTTAGTTTAACCCCTTAGTTAAATTCTTTAACCCTTAATTGTTGTAACACATTTTTCATACTTAAAGGGATATAATATTATATAAAACGAAAATAATTTCGATTAAAATCCCAATAGGAGAAATTTTTACCATATTTTACCATAATTACCCTCATTGTAGATTTTTTTTTAAATTTAAATAATTTAATAAAATATTATGTTTAAAAATATTCATAAATATAATTTTAAACTATTTATTTGATTTGACATTAATGATAATAGTTAAAACTTGTAATTCAAATCTATACATGTTTCACATAACTAATATGCCATATATGTCTATAAATTTCATTGGTCCACGTACATAATGTCAAAAATAAAACATTTAGTGTTTTAAAATGAATTATTTAAATTTTTTTAAATTGAATAAATACTAAATCGATGTTCTGTAAGAATATTATGTAATTATTTAATATATAAAAATTAGAAAAATTTAAAATAACCATAAAATTTATTATATATTAAATAAACATTAATATCTCAAAAATTTATTTGTATCCTTGTAATAAAAAATTCAAGAGAGGAACATTTTTTAATTATTAAATTTTAAAATTAAAATAAAAATTAAAATTAAGGAAATATGGAACCATGGACCATATTTGGGAATCATTGATTGAGATGGCCAAAATAAACTCATAAAATGGTATAAAATAATATTTTATTGTATATTTTTAGTCCCTATCATATTATTTGTATCATTTATTGCATGATTAACCCTTAATGTGGTGACAATTATTTACAATGCTTATTATTCATAATGGAAAAAGGGGAAAATTTATTTAAAAAAATTACATCGTGATTCAAAATATTTAGTCCATTTTGGATGATTCATTTTATATATCAATCAACAAATTAATTCAAAAATAAAAATCATATTGGAATAAAAAATTATATTTAAAAAATCACATTTATGTGGAATAGGTTATTAATACTAAAATAAACCATTAAATTTTCACCAATCAACTGAATCTTATTATTCATAATATAGTAGAAATAATTATACATTAAAACCATTTTAAAAATAGTACTTAATAAATAATTGTTTAAAAAATATAGTTTATAATAGAAATCAATATTTTTTACTATTCATTTGAAAAAAAATATTTTCAATAAAATCAAAATATTGCACCCTAATATAATTTTTATGTGATGATTTATAAAATTATGTTCATTTACTAAAATAATATTTTAAAATTAGTAGAAATTAATTATTATTCCCACACAAAAGAATATAAATAAAACAATATTTGAAGAATGTGTATATTAAATGTATATTTTAAAAAAAATTATGTACTTACTATATAATGAAATTTAAAATGATTTTATAATGTGGTTAAGCATATTAAAACCTTCCGATTCAATGGATGGGTTATAATAGTAATATTGGTATATTATTATTTTTTTAGTTAGTTAAATCATGTGGTTCTGTGTGGTATACACTATTCAACATAATGTTCTTTTAAGAAATCATAGTGTTATTGAATAGATAAAATAAAATGAAATATTGTTAATGTATATTTTTATGGATAATTTGGTGAATACAGGAAGCTAAATTGGATTATTGATCCATTTAAAGATATTATAATTATACTGAATCATTTATAATGGTATATGATTAACAAATTAAACCTTAATAAATTATCATACAATACAATGAAAATGATATATTTTACAAATATATATGGCAGTGGAGACCATAGTTAAAAGGGTTGTCAATTTCTATCACAATTGAAATGTGTGAATACACACCCCAAGGGAAAGTGTCGATGGGTAGGGAAGATGTTTTCTATGTGGAAAAAATGAAATAGAGGAATATACTACTAGGGAATTAAATATATTATGTTCGTGGAATAAGGAGATTTCCTTAGTCAACGACCTAATCTAATTGTTTACTCCTAGAAGAAGGAAGGACTTATCCCACTTCAACCATTTATGTGAAAGCATTAAAGTGTATATTAAATGATATTTGAGAATTATGTTATAAAGGTCTCAAACAAATTATGTTTTGGTTAATAGAATCAATAATATTCTATAGATTATTACTCAGTAGTTTCACTTTATGGTTTTTCTATGAGAGTTCTATCTTTGGGGTTTTATAACCCAAACACCCATTTATTATTGACTGAAAAATAGTTTCTCTCAATAAAACTAACGAATCATCAAGGGGTTAAACATTTCAAGTCCTCACCAATGACTTCATGTCCAATTCAGTACTCATATATTGAATAATTGGTTTAATTCGTAAATAATTTTTTTATCAACAACTGTATGTATAGAATAAAGAATAAGGAATATGAAATTTCTCCAGTAAATAAATTAACATGCAAAGTAAAACATTGTATCTTTAATTTTTATATTTTTTGGTAACAAATAATATCTATGAAAAAAATAATATGGATATTAATGATAAATATAATTTTGAATTATAAAATGAAATCCAATGTTTCAAGAGAATGTCAAGTACCCAAAAATAATCAAAAAAATTAAAGATGACCATCAGAAATGTTTATTTATAGTATAATCATATAATGTGATGAATAAAATTAAATTGAAAAAAATAATTTAAAAATAACTTTCATTAATATTTTTCATATAAAATCCATGAACTCTTATAGGATAATATAAAATGGAATGAAACAGTTATGAAAGACAGAGAAACCTTTAATGTCATACGTGTTAAAAAGAAAAAAATTCATTTTATATTTTAATAAAGTTTGTTTTGAACGAATCTTTTGGTATTTTTTTAGAATATTCCATTCAACTTATTTATAAATTAATGGATAATATAAAATTATATGAAAATATTATTTACTTAATAAAATTACTTTTAATGAATTGAAAAAATGACCATGGAATAAAAAAAATTTCGATTGAAAAGAGAAATAAGATCAACATTTATTTTATTCATAGATGTAGAAATAGATTCATTAATTAAATAATTAATCATCATGAATAAATAATTATTAATTTTAAATACATCATAGGGAAATAATATACACCAAAAATATAAATATATGTATAAATCTATATATGTCTAGGTGGAGTGAAAATTGAGATTAAATTCATTACCTCAGGTCCATCTTACGTCGTGTGTATTTGAACATCCTATATAATAAATATGAATTTTTTATAAATATAATTTAAACCTATATACATATATATTGTACCATTTGTGACCTACTTTTAACATTGTAACACCCATTTATTAACATTTTGTGATTAAAATAACTATTTTAGTTATAATTGAATTTTTTTTTATGTATGTATTGATTTGTTATATTTGATCATTATTATTATTTTCATATATTTATCATTTTCAAAATTCGTATCTTGATATAAATATAATATAAATTATTTTTATACATATTTATAATCATTCATAAAAGGTAGATATTAAAAATCAATGACACTATTCCATCATACTATATGTCGTACGTATGCTTGAATGCTATTTCCATTATTATGTGAATGAATGAAAATAAAGGTAAATAAAAACTCAATTTTCCACGATAACTTATATATCATATATATTCACTAAATATATTTTTATTACAATTCATGTATAATACAAATGAAAAATATATCAAATCACATCTTGGAGTTACTATTTCAAATAAATAGAAGATGGACAATATCATTTCCCAATAGATTAGAACCATGGAATATATTGATGATATTATAATTTCATAGGAATATTTATGATAGAAAATATCATATATATTCTTTATTTTCGTCATTGTATCCTTCCAAGTAATTTGGTGATGGAAGAAGAAATACAGTATGACGTGTAGACGAATGGTCGTATGATTGAACGAGCTATATTTTCATTTTTCATATAATTAAAAATAATGTTACATTTTTTAATAATAGTAATAATTAAATATTAGTATTTTTATGAAACATGATATATTACATTAGGATTGTTTGAAAATAGTTAATTTTTTTTAGATTAAATAAATTTCAAACAGTCCTAAAGATGATTACCTATTCTTCAAAACATATCCTTTTGATATTATCTTAAGAGACATACTGTGATTATTATAGAAATTAAATGACCTATAAAACATGTATAATGATGTTTAAAAGTGGTTTTTATTGGTTTTTTTGAGCAAAGAGTTTGCGATAGGTTTAAAAATAGATGATAGGTAGTCCCTTTTTCAGTGACAGAAAGGACAACCGTGGAATTCATATAAAGATGTATACATAATAAATTCATTTTCATTTAAAATTGTAATAATGTGGCCATAATTATGAATATAAATTTTGATAATGTTTTAATAATAATAATAAAAATTGGACAAAGTTATGTGGTATTTTAATCCCTTTATTTTTGTTTAACCCCTTAGTTAACCAAATTTAACCTTAAGTGTGGTAACACATTTTTCAATCTTGTACATTTACGTTTATTAAATATAAGTATACAATAGTATAATAAATGAAAATATATGGAATTATATACCATATATTAACAAAAAATTCATGAGTTATGTGAGTATTTAATAATTTAATAAAATAGTATTTTCCTAAAATATAATTAATTTCGTTGTTGACGTTATTCATTATAAATAGCTATATTGACTGGAAAAAAATTTTGGATTCTAATATCGACGTTAACAAATTTTAAAAATTACAAATATATACCTAAAACTCTTGGTTATTTATAAATAAATAAATAAATATTTCTTTTATTATTGTCAAAATAATTTATCTTATTCATTGAGAATAAATAATAAATTCTAAATCGACAAGAACATATGCATTTAATGTATTTATTTAATCAAAAAAATATATAAATAAATTACTATGATAAAAAAGTAAAATTTTATTTTATAAAATAATTTTTAAAAAAACCTTTTATATTTTTATCCCAATAATAAATATTTTCAGTCATTAAAATCAAGAGAGTGAAATTTTGTATTTATTGTTTTAATAAATAAATATTATGTTCCTAGTCAATGCAATGTGGAATTAAGTGTCCATATATTTAACACATTGATAGAGATCTATAATATAAACATGTGTAATATGATAAATGATTTTTTGAATGTCATTTTTTAGTCCTTATCATATTATTTTTTATCTTAATAACACAATGTACTCATACTTTAGTGAAAATTATTTAATGTGATTACTATTCATAGTTACCAATGAGAAAATGTATCTATTAACTAAAATTTTACCTCTAAAATCAAAATATTCAATTTGTTTTTCTAGATTCAATATCAATATGTTGTTTGAATTAATTTATCATTTAAAAGCTATACGCAAAAAAAAATTGTTTTTCAGAAAATTGACTTTTATGAATAAAATAGTTTTTATTCTAAATTAAATAATTTAAAATTAATTCCAGTGAATATAATTGGATAATTCTTAATATAATAGAACTAATTAAATATTTATACCATTTTTGGTAAAATTTATTTTTTTAAATTTTGTAGAATATAAAATACCTTTCAATGAAAATCGGAATTTATCATTATTCAATTTTAAATAAATAATTTTAGAAAAAAACCCATAAATTAACAATAAATTAATTTTTGTATGAAGATATCATAAATTTTTTACCTTTTAAAAAAATTCTAAAGGCCATAGAAATTAAATATAATTCCCACAAAAAAACTGAAAAAAAATTAAGAAAGTTTATTTTGGAATTATAAAATGATTTTATAGAAGGAGGAGTACTCTTTATATAAACCATTTACAAATATTTTCAAAATGTATTTAGCTATATTATTATATTAAAATAGAATGGATATGTTATGAAAATGATTTTTTAATTATAATATTCTTCTTATTCATTATAGTTTCATGTTGTGTGTTGTATACAATATCAAATATTATGTTCTATCAAATTTTCATGGTGTTACATTATCCACCCTTCAATAAACATAATACTTGAAATTTTTATATTTTCTTATTAATCTAGGTCTATACATTAATTTATTTTTTAAAATCCACTTATTATATGGGTTAATAAAACAACCACATAAAAAGAGGAAAATATAAATTTGTAGATCATCCAGAATTACACAAAAATAGGTTTTAAAATATGAGAACATTAATTGGAAGTGAAAATACTAACAAAATGGAGAATTATTATTTTCAAGGATTAATGGAGAGATATATATAACATTGAAAGGTGGGATTTTACAATCAGAAAACCAATATTCAGTGATGGGTGAAAAGACCATCAATTCATCATAAATGACTGTAATATGATGTCATTTTTATTTCAAAATAAATTTCATACAGTCGAGTAATTCATTTACACTCTAATATAAGGACATAAGGAAAAATAATCAACTGAAATATAAATATTAATCATTTAATAACTATCTTCAATAATATTTTTCTTTAAACAAATCATGAGTACTAAAGTTAAATTTTACATTCCATAATCACTAAAATCATCTTATAATGGAACACTAAATCCATAAATGAATGAAAATTTAATCCTATTTTATTTAAATAATATAATAAACTGAAATGTTTAGAACAATGTAATATTACAAATGAAATTAATAAAACATAAAATCAATAAATAAAAAATTAATCTCCAAAATTCAATGATGAATTTAATGGTTTAAAATAGATCATTCCTTAATTTAAAATACCCTATATCTTAAATAACCATAATAACCTCCAATATAAATAAGGTTTTACCCTCAAATAATATGTCATTACCTTCAATATAAACCTCTTAAAACATAAAGTTAATATTCCAAAATAATCCATTATTTTAACCTAATAGTTATATATACCTGAACCTATTAAAATTCCACCCATAGTATAATTAATCACAGAAAAATCAAAAAAATTAAAAATATTTTATCCTATAATATTCGTCACAAACTAAAAGTAATATTTATCCTTGAAATCATTTGTATAAAATAATTTCATAACAACCGGTATAAAACATTGGCCAATAATAGAAGTATCACTCTTATCACCCTTCTATTGTGGTTTTAAGTCCCATGACCCTACTAAATTCTATGATTTGTAACACATCCAATAGGATTTCCTTTTAAGAAAAATACATAATTCCTATAACATTCCCAAAAATATAACAAATGAAATCAATAAGAAAATTAATCATCATATTACTTTTTAACTCAAATATAGTTCTATAAAACATATTCTCCTATAAAATATTAATTGATTATTATTTAATTAGCCTAATTGATTATATTATACCTCAATGTTATCAATATAATTTTAATTAGTTTTATAAAAATGAAACTCATAATTCCCCAAAAAACATTTTTAGTAAAAAATTCACTAAACCAACTATTTTTTTCCAACAAATATCTCCAAAAATATATTTAATCACAATAAAATCACATCCCATAAAACCTCAATGTTGGTATATATGAGTTTAATATTATTATTAACCATAGAAATTTAAACCCCTAATGGTACATGAAAATATTAAAAATTCCCCCATCTAAATCATAATCTTAGTATCTATGTGGTGTATAATCATTTTTTTCATAGGGTCATGTATAATTATATTAGTTTTCCTCAATTTAGTACCAAATATTTCTACTATAAATCCACTAATATGAACAATGCTGATTCCATGCATAGTATCCTCGAGCTAGTGGTTATATTATTTAATTGGCAGTAAATATAAGGAATAACATATGGATAGACCCAATAGAATAAAACTATTTTTAAACTGCACACACAAATGAATATCCAAGAATATTTGATATAATAAAATAAAAAATTTATTGAATGTAAATATTTGGAATCCTTAAACTCATTAATTGTTTTGTTCATCATATATAGGGGAAATAGAAACAAGTAAGGGTGAGAATAAATACTCAATAAGTCTTATGTAGAGTGGAATATATCATTATCAAATAGTTCATAATTAATATGACATGGTAAATAACTAAAAAAATCCATTTAAAAAATATCATGAGAATAAAGAATAATATTATAGGAGTTAAATTTGATAAAAAAGTTCCTTAAAATTAATCACATAATCTTGAAGGTTGTTCAAGGGTATTTTTAAATATACTAACATGAAAATTAATTAATGATTTTTTGTTGATGGAATAAATAATTTCCAACATATATAACTCACTATTGAGGACATACAATAGATTATTTTATATTATCCATAGATTTACAAAAAAATCATTTAATAGTGTTTGTCAATTACATTGTCTCATTATTCCATCCAATACATCTATGGGATATACAATTATTGGTCCCACACATCAATATATATAAAATAAATTATTTTATATATACAATGATCAATTTAATTAAAATAAAATATGACTTGTCATTTATTATAATTATTCAATAGATAATAAAAATATAAAATATTTCCCCCATAAACAAAATAACATTCAATATATAACACTGTTTTTTGAAATTGTTAATGGCCTAAGAAATGATAATATTATGTCACATATGAATTATTTTAGTGTTTTTTAATTTATTTTCATTCATTTATCCCTTCGCTTTCCCATGAGTTATTGATGAAAAATGGTGATTTTGGGCTAGATATCATATGGGGCATGGTCAGATTACAGTTAGGGAAAAATATGCACCCTCCCTAGGATACTGTGAGGTAAATGTTCATTTTGGATCGTAGTGACCAAATGGTTGTCATACCATTTGGAAAAATATGATTTTTCTAGTGTGGGGATTGTTCTTCTTGGACAGTAATGGATTCATGGTTTTTGAATACTTTGGTAAACCATGTGGGAAATCCTTACAACATATAAAGGCTAATAAAATGTAAGAAATTGCATTTATGACCACTATATTTTTTTCCTATAATCTCCACCAATCATCCACAAATTGGATTTTCATCCAAGGGATATTCCACCAATTTTCTTTTAGAACTATTGAGACTCAATATTTTATTGGTTTTTACCCTATTGTTTTATGGAATTGCAAACTAAGTAATTTTTATCTTGATTTGTCCCTCTTTCTTGGGATATTTTCCCATGTTTCTTGTGTACATATTTTTCAGTGGGTTATTTGATCTAATCAGGTTATTATCTTGTAATTTTTTATGAAATAATGTTTATTATTGATCAATATTTTCACTATATGATGTTATCATGGCATGGTATTGGATTCTCCTTGGTTTGTAGATGTTTCTAATTGTGAGGTTGGTGGATCCATGTTATTAGATTATTAGATGATTTTGGATTGCTATCATGATATCTTAAATGTGATCTATGGATTATGTGTGTGGTGAAAGATATGTTTTGGAAGGATTTTGTGATTCACATGTGAAGAAAATGGGCCTCCTAAAGTAAATTGATGGTGTTTCATGTGTTTTTTCTATAGTGTTTCATGAATATGTATTATACCATGTTTGGAAGGTGATAAATGTGTTTTAAAAACTATTTAAAGGTTTTACTATGGATATTGTGTATTTTTAAATAGAAATGGGGGTTTTTATTCATTTTCTTATTTTTTTTAAACCTTAAATGTTTCATTTATCTATGAAATTAATGTGAATATTATTATAAATTAGATTTGTTATGATTATGACTTAGATGGAAAATTTTCTAGTAAAAATGGTTTAATTTAATTTGTTTAATTATTTTTTTCTTATTTTTAAATCTGTTTTATAATCTGTAATAGTTGTATTAAATGAATGTGCATGTGAAATTGAAGGTGTTTTGGTTTATAAAAAATTATGGGTTTTAGAGGATTTTGATAAATTGATCAATATGAAAAAAGAAAAAGTGGTGATTTCCTTGTTTGATTATGATGCATTGATTGTTTCAATAAAAGTGATGACTTACATGATGTGTGGAATGGAATTTGTGCATAAATAGAATCTTGGTTATCTAGGTGGAAAAAATTGAACTAGTAAAACAGTTGACTCATTAGTGGTTAGTCCAATATTCATATAGTAGTATTGATGCTACAACACTCACTAATCATGTTATATGATTAAAGACCACTATAATTTTGTGAGGGGATCCCCTCTAGTGGTTCTTGTACATGAACACTATGGGTATTGGCTTATGATTTGGTGACCAAACAAATTTTTGACAATGTTCCCCTCTAGTGGATCATTCATTGGAAAAATGTTGGTAGTGGATTATGATGTTTTTTACCACCAAGTAATGAGGTTAATAGGGTGAACAATTTTCTAGTTACCTTTAAGGATTTGATAGTGGTTCTCTCTTAAGACATTATGCTCATGTAATGTGGTTGTAGACGTCAGCATATGGTATAACATGTGTAAATTTTTATTTGAAAAATTTTTATCTTTGAAAAAGTTTTATCCATCAAAGTGATTCATGGAAAATGGTTTCATTAAAAATATATCTTAAAAACGTTAAAAATATTCTTATGAAAATTTTAATTTTAATTTTTCTTCTACTCTTATATAATAAAATATTTTCTTTTGGGTTTAAGTATATTGGGATTTGTCTCACACCCTATATCTACAATTGTGTGTATGTATACATTATTATGTATTTAATAAGTAAAAGAAAGTAGTATCATGGTGGTGTTGTGGATCTAGGTTATAGTGTTCCACTTCATATAAGTAATGATGTTGGTGGTTTGAGGGCTATGTACCAATTTTTTTATGGATTATTTTATGATAGTTTTGTTTTTCCCATTATGTTGTTGAGTTTTGGTTATGGTTCAAATTTAAAAAATTTAAATCGGAAAAATTGTTGTACCTCATTTGGTTAGGATTATTAGTTATTGTAATTTTGATTAATCATGGTTTATTATGATTATATATTTCACGACCCGCCCCCAGGGCCCATGCCATGACTACCCCATGCCCACCTTCCATAGGATAGGGGATGGAGAATAGAACTGAAGGGTGTATTCCCTAAAACACATTGTCTTTAATCATGCACAAACACATGGTCCGAGAACACAACAAGAAGCAACTGCGAAGTAAAGTGTTGTAGTAAAAGAGTGTTTAATGAAAAATAATCCAGAATACAAGCCCAACTAGAGATGTAAAAATACAAATAAAAAATAAAAAACAACAGAAATGGTTAAAAGAATCTCCAGGATTATCCACTATGGATCCTACCTAAATGGTAGGCACAATTCACGACCAGTAGTCCCTGCATCGCATAACACCAAATGGTTCACCCTATATCCTACCTGAAGGTTAGTTACATCTCAAGATCAGTAGTCCGAGTATCACATCACACCAAATGGTCCACCTCTAAGCTCTATTAATTCATGGCTCTCGTATCCTCAATCAATTTCGTACGTCGTCTGCACAAGACCCTACATTGTGTGTGTGAAGCCTATGTAGGGGGGGTATAACGACACTCAGTAGGGACCCCGAGACCCCGAAGGTCTCCTAATGTTCTACAAAGAAAAATCCTCAAATATATATATCAACTCTACTTAGATATATGCCCATACATATACATATGTTATCAAGATATACACATCTCATACATGAGGGAAGTATACCATGAAGGTAACACCACGAAGGTAGAAGTACCATGAAGGTAAAAGAATTAGTTCAAAGAGAGCCTTAGCTCCAACCAGGTATACAATATAGAGAAACATGATTATGACGCTAACCCACAAATAATCTCTATGAATGCAGATATCCAGCCATGAGATTCTCTAGAAATAGTAACATCTAACATCCCCAGTCACAATGTGAACTCCTCAGCTGGTGGATTACTCCTCCCCATCACGTACCATGGGTCTGTCGGGTCACACAGAGCTGCCCTCTTACACTGTGGCCTACTGAGATACTCCTCCCCATAACGAATAGTGGCCACGCCCCACTATGGCATGCTGAGGTACCACTCCTCATTAGGTATTGTGGCCACCGAGTCAATTAGAGTCGAAATGTCAGTAGTTTTCATGTCTCAGTCAGTCGTAGGATTCTGTATGTGGTGTGCATGAGTGAACCACACCCCAATCCATCAGTTTTATTTCAACCAGCACGAAGTCTCACAAGATGTAACCAGAAGATCCTCCATGTCATTAGGGTTCCAATGCAACAGAAAGTGTGTCAATCAGACGCCCATTCTGTGTGTTATTGGTAATTCAGTGTGGAGGTCCCCATTGGATTTGGTTGTTTTCCAACCCTGCCATACTCCATGTTTCTACAAAACTCTCATGGATTAAGAAAAAACAACTACCTCACTCCAAGGAACCTGACTCCATAGACGTTCTTCAAATATACATCCCATATAGAAGATAAGGCATATTAGGTGTTCATGAGCAGTACTGGTTCTGGGTTCAGAAAACCTCGGTCAGATCAGCCTGACTCTGTTCGGCATGGGCTGACATGGGATGACTGGGGTCGACCCAACCATCCTCTAGTCCGACCTGACCCGAGTCTGCCTAACCCACTAGGCCCGACCTAACTCGGCCAGGCCATTGGGTGGCCTGCTAAATAGAGGGACGACCATCTGAGCGGCGGGCAGCCCGCTGAGCAGCCGATCAACCCATAGAGAGACAGGTCAGCCCGCCAAGCAGCTGGTATGTCCACTGGATGGACCCGGCGGTGCCACCCACATTGTCGTGCAGGCCCCTAGGGATACCCGGACGTAGTGCACTGGGGTAGGGATGACGGGGCGTGGTGCCCAGTCAGCGGGTCATCCCGCGGGGGTTGACCCTAATTCGGAACCACGTGGCATCGTGGTCTCTTCGTTCTGTGGCTTATGGGACGCAGTTTTGGCTCAGAGTTCACTACTGGAGAACACCCCATCCCCCTGAAGCCGGTTGATCCAGCAGCCCCTTACACCTTCCGTGTCTTTGCTGCCGCGTGGGTGCACCGCCAGGGAGGGGGTCACACCTTGGCTCTCACGGATCCATCACGGTCGGCTGACATGTCGGCCAACCTCTCCTCTGGTCGTTGCGGCTGACGAGCTGTAGCCCTCATTGTGCATCAATGGCGTGTGATGGCTCACTGCTCCTTCTCCACGGTCGACATGTGCTGGTATCTCCAACGATCACCACAACATTTTTCCGCGACCATATCATACGGCGTGCAGCGATGCACTATCCACCACGTAGCTGGACAGTATCTTCGCGTTGTTGGTTTTCTATGGAAGAACAAGGATGTAACAAGAATATAGCAGAGGGTTTTGGTCATGTTTTTTGGCCCACGTCCTCCACGTTAGCTCGTCACACGAGGGGGGAGGGGGTTAAGGTTATAATAAAAATTCAATTAAACAACAAGATAACCCCAAAAAAAGAATGAATCATTTGTCAACCCATTAGTCTCTTGACCCGTGTTATTCATGTAATTTCATGAATGGGGAAGAGGTATTCAAAAATTCACAAACGAAATAACCCCTACATCAAAAACCTGTTGGAGAGCATCTTCATGTGAAGGTGGATCATGTTCTCCATTCCTATAACTAGTTCCAAACGATGCCACTCGTACATCATCATTCAGTATGTGGTTCAGTGTTTTCCTTCACCATCCACTGGGTTTGGCTTTATCCTCTAGAGTCTGGCATCACGGTGCTCCTTCAACACTTCGTTTTTGGGTGAAGCTATTCCAGTACCTCCCCCCATGCTTCATATATATAGAAAACGGTGGAGGGAGAGTAACTACATTAGAATATAATGGGGCTAATTACTTATGACGCTTCTTAATTCTCAAACGACATTGTTACTTAGTGTTGGTAGGTCTAACCATTTATTGGCTTAACACATTGCTGGCCCCCCATATTGCTTGACTATTGAAGGATATGAAATAAAATAAATTTTTTTTATTTCATCTATTTTAAAAGTCACAAAACATAACTTCCTATCTAGAACTGCTGAGGTAAATAAAAATTCTCCCTAAAGTGAATCTCGACACTGTGAATTCTACGGTGCCCTTGGTTTTTTAATCAGAACACCGGTTCAGAAGCTAGGAAACGCCACTCACACGATTACTAAACTTAGATGAAAATTGTTCAATAAATTATTATCATTCACCCTCGACATGCGCCTGTTATGTTTAGACTCTCCAAAAGGAAAACATTCCCCACCAATCTCAATGGTTCTCTCAGATTATCAATCTGAATTACCATTTAAAAGTTATGGATTTTACAATTAAATAATTTTCACTTAATTATTTTATTTGCGGCAAAAAAAACACTTTCATTGGTGGCCCACATCGTCCATTTTAGTATATGGAAAAAGTGTTCATACCCTCATGAGTTCAACAGTTGTCTCATTATTTTAATCCGAGTCACTGGTAGTGAGTTATAAGACTCTGAAAAATAATATAACTTTATTTGATTATCTTATTTACAGTTATTCCATTTTCAGGTTTTCTCATGATATGCACACTCCGACTAAACATAGGTCTCACATAGGATAAAACCACCATAATGAATGCAACAGTTCCATCAGGTTTTTGATTGGGGATGCCGTTAAATATTTATTCCACGTTTTCAAAAAAAATCTTACACGAGCTAATTAAAGATTAAAAAAACTTCGACGGATCATTCTGGTAACTCGGGGCCTCGGAATCACGCATCATCAGATTTCTCAGTCATCAAATAATTCATATAAATAAAAAAAACATATACTAAAATTCCTAGTCATTTGAATAACCCCACCTTAGTGATTTACATCCTCGAATTCCAGAACATTTTCTAAGGAAACAAACAGGTGTACTAAGCATGAAGTTGAGACTCCTGCTCCCATGTAAAATCCTGGTGGTTCTCGTGTTGCCAGCGAATGTGCACCGGAGTTATCGACCAACCACAAAGGACCCACACATATAGATTCTCAAGCATCACTATGAACTCCATAAAAGTCTCTCCATAATCAAAGTTCAACTCACCCTAGTTGATAAATGTGATGGGTCATGCACACATCTCCTTAGCAATGACAGAAGGAAAACATTATGCACCTGGTGAATCTATGGGGAAAGAGATAAATGGCACGCTACCTCAACCACTCTGCTGAGAATCTTGAATGGTCCGATTAACTTCAGGGATAACATTCTCCCTAGACAAATCTCAGCAAACCTCATCGAGTTGAGACCCATAGGAAGACATGGTCTCCCTCCTCCTGTGGGAATAACATTATTGTTGGCTCTATGAAGTTTTCACATGATGACAAGTGAGGCATCATGATACAAACCCTTTCACTGCTTCCTTCATCTATATCAATTATTAATGACACCAGACTTCCTGTTATATCTTCGCAACTCCAAGAAGTGACATTAAAGTGTTATTATGGGTCTTCCTCAACACCTCCTCCAGAATCATCATTGGTACCATGGTGCATCCTCTGAAGAGGATAACATGCTCCCCACTATCATAAAATCATTTAGGATACCGTCCTAAGGATATCTGAGCGCTTTATGCCTCATATTTAACGTATCAAGATGTTCCCCCCTGAATTTTTTGATGAATTGGGGTATTGACAATCATAGACTAGAGTTAAGCGGCTCCATATTTATCCCCGAAAGATATTTGCCGCACGTATAGCTGCTCTGATGCATCACTTAGAAGTTTTAGACCAAACCACTTTCTATGTATGTTTGTTACCATCTTCCACTTCCTAGTAGTATCGAATATCTCAAGGTCATAGCCTTAGATGAATTTTATCCATCATCAAAGTATCAGGTTCAAGTCCATCAATGATAATACACACCTGGGAATATTGTGATTATAATAAACAATAAATCATTCACCCATCAAGTAATATTGCCACACCTTCATGGAAAAGACCGCTGCTTCTAACTCTAGTTCAAGGGTAACATAGTTTTTCTCTGGCTTTTTCAACATCCATGAGCTATAGGAGATCACCGGTCTCTCCTGCATGAGGACACACCAACTTCTTGTCCCCGGTGCATCGTAGTAGACATTATACTAAACGCCCTATTCTATTAGCTTCATGATGGGGGCACTCTTCAGCCTCTACCTCAGCTTCTAAAAGCTTTTCAGGAATCTCTCTTCCCACATGATGCTTTGTCCCGACATCATCAACACTGAGATGGTTTCCACAACTATAGAAATGTCAAGAAAAAAAATCTACTAGTACATAGCCAAAATAGAAGTCTTTACCCCTTCATAGAGGTAATCCTAGAAACATCATTTGAAATGATATCCCCACACTCTACCACTCCTGTTGGGAACTAAAAATTTAAACTGTTACCACGAGGGTATGTCGGTCTGACTCGAGAGTCATTGGATGAACCCTCGTATGTAGGAGTTTATCTTGTGCTACCTGGGTTTACATTTTCACTGAACATGGAAAACCCCATTCCAAATTTGTAGATAATTCACAACCTTTTTCCTAATACAATCAATCTGAGTATGAATAATGGATGTCCAGTGAAGACCCAAACTAACTTCATAAGGTCTCAACATTTCCACAAGAGGTTCCAACTAAAAGACTCACCTCAAGGGTCAGATGACACTGTCGGCGGAAGTTTGATTATCGAGTCTCCTATGGAATGTATTTCCAGATGTGAGGGTCGTTTCAAGGGTTTAATTGAAAAATCTTGGTTTTGTACAAGATATGTTGAAGGAAGGAATGATTGGTACATATGTATAATAATACAGAAGTTAATATAAGACAGAGACTGTACCTCAAATCATTCCTAGAACCCCTGGATCACACTCCTTGACTGCATGCAGCTACTCCTGTCCCCTATCCTCTAGCTCCCTAAGCATGGTGGGGACCACAAAGGGGGGGGGGGGGTGAAACATGTCAAAATTTACATCACCTCATTCTACTCTCATACCTCTTCTTCAACATCTGCAGCCCTAAAAATTCATTTGTCACTATCACATCCTCTTCCCAAAACATTTTACACACCGAGGTCTCTGAGACTGGCGTCAGTTTCCTGCTTTGCCATTGTTAACATTCAGTGGCTGCATTCTTTAATCCAAATAACATTCAACCACAATGGTTACTCTAGCACCCTAGAATATGTAAGAATTCATAGAGGAATATAGTTCGTGTAGATGTCCCTAAACACTCCTCGCTTGGATGTTCGAGCCCTGAAGCACTGACCATACTGTATTCATCGAGTACCTATGATAGTCGGTACGACTCGATAAATAATAAGCTACCAACATGTCATCATGCCGAAGCTGTAAAAGCTATAGGGAACACTTATCCCTTATCTCCTTATGGAAATATATCCCCTCTTATGGGGAAGGTTCTTAAGCTTGTCTACATAAGAGTCTCCTATTTGCAAGATCAGGGTAACCTAAACCCTATCATCGTCCTACTGAGCCTTATAAAAATCTCTCTATCATGACTACCAACTTATGGAATGGTTCCTTGGCTAGATGGAATCTCAAAAACCTCCTCAAGCTAGTCTTTATCCACCTATGAGTCGGGCTCGCCTCAAAACCTAAGGGGTATCTGATGGAGAAACACGTGTAAGGAACTATGCCTACATGTGTCCTCTATAGCTACCGCCAGTTGTAAATGATGTCCAACATGCGGTGATATAGCGAACACACTACCCAAAGGTACAATCTACAGCAAAGGTGCATGTACCTAAGCCTCATCACTATGCGGAAATTCCTCATGGTCACTCATTGAAAAATACTAACAGGTATGATCACTATTTTCTCAACTAGTGTCTCAACTAGGTAGAAAACATTAGCCACAACCTCCAGGAAGACCTTACCTAACATTGAATCTGTCTTCCCTCAAAACCTCAAGGGACACTACTGATGGAACTCATGAACCACACTTAGTTGGTGTGCATTGTCTGAAAGTTTGGCTGGTGGTAACTATTTTCTAATGGGTGGTGGTGCTACTGGTGTAGAACCTGATGGTGCTAATGTCATAAGAGGACCCTCTATTGAGGCCTCATTCCCACAGTGGACCATCATTTTGTACGCTCTCAAAAATACTAACTGGTTATCTATATGGTGGTATCCTAATAAAGAATAGGTGTTCCATGGTCAATATGTTACACCTGGTGAGAAGACTCTATGAAATCACTAGAAAAACATTTCCAAAACACATGCAATCAGTGACTCTATGTAGGGAGTCGGAAATTAGAATTCTGGGTCCTAGTGTATGGATATGTCAGCTTTCGCACTAACACTGAACATCCTGAACTGAAAACCACACTCATAATACTTAAAACTATTACTACATTAAAAATATCAAAATCATAGTTCTTTGGTAGAACCGAATCCTCTCATACCCCTTTGTCATGACCCATCCCCCAGGGCCTGTGTCGTGACTACGCCAAAATCGCCTTCCATAGGCCTGGGGATGTCGACTAGAACCAAAAGGCATATTCTCTAAAATAGGAAAGAAATTCCTTTAAAAGTATAAAAATACATGGTATAAAAAGACAAAAAGATGAAACTTTAAACTACATTTTCATTCTAAAATATTGCTTAATGGAAAAGGGGCTAGAATACAAGACCAACTAGAAAATTACAGGTACAAATGAAAAGTAAAAAATAGCTGAAAAGGTGAAAACATCTCATAGATCATCTACCATGGATCCTAACTGAAGGATAGGTATAACTCAGTATCAGTAGTCCCTTCTTTGCATCACAAAAAATGATCCACCTCGGATCTACCTAGAAGGGTAGGTACATCTCACAATCAGTAGTCCTAACATCGTGTCTCACTAAATGGTCCACCTTTAGGGACCATACATTCCTTGATCCATCAGCCTCTACCAATGTCGTACACCATCTTCACATGACATAACATGGTGTGGGAAAAGCCCGTGTAGGGGTGTGTATAACACTACATAGTAAGGACCCCGAGACCATGTACGTCTCCTAAAGTTTAGCATAGGAAAAACCACAAAGCAATACATAAACACTACATTGGTATATACCCATACATATAGCTAAGTTACCAAGATATACTAATCTCACACATGAGGGACTTATACCACAATGGTAAAACCATGAAGGTAGAACTACCACGAAGGTAAAAGATTAGTTCCAACAGAGCCTCTCCTAAAACCAGTATACAACACAGTAAATCATGACTATGATGCTAACCCACAAAGGATCTCTATAAATGTGGATATATAGCCACAATATTCTCTAATGATAGCAACCTGTAACATCCCCAGTTACATCATCTAACTATTCTTATGTTAGATAACTCCTCTCATATTGATTACAATGGGTCTTCCACGTCACACAGAGACGCTTCCCACTAACCTTGAACTGCTAAGGTACTCCTCGCTATCGCGTACCATGGGTCTGTCAGGTCAAACTGATCCACCCTCCCCCATGGCATGTTGGTGTACTCCTCCCCATCATGTATCATATCCACTCCCCACCATGGCATGTTGAGGTAAACCTCCTCATCCAATACCGTGTTATTCTAGTCACTCCAAGTCAAAAAGTCAGTAGTCTTCTGGTCTCAACCAGTCACATGGTTATGTACGTTGTACGCTTGGTAGAACATGATGACATAATTATTATTTCAACCAACACGAATTCTCACAGTAAGTAACATGAATATCCTCTTTTTCAAAAGGGTTCCAATGCAATAGATGGAACTTCACTCAGACGCCCAGTTTTTGCGTTATCAGCATTTCAGTGCCGATTTCCCGGTCAGATTTGGGTGCGTTCCAACCCGGCCATACTCGATGTTTTTTAAAAACTATAATAATGTTAGAAAAAAGGACCGCCTCAATCAAATGACCACAATTCCATTGATGGTTCGTCAAACAGACATCTGTTTTAGATAATAAGGCCCTTTAAGTGTTCCTGGGCGGTATTGGGTTTTGGTCTGGTCCGCCTTGGTCATCCCGGCTCGACCCGACACAGAATTGGCCGAACATGGTCAAACTGGCCCGCTCGGCCATGGTTTGGGCCTCTGTGATGAAATTTGGCCTAATGAGTGGCTAGTAAAACCATTGAGAGGCAGGTTGGTCCGTCGAACCGACCCGGTGGTGCCACCGGCTTGGCGGCATGGGCTGCCTGGGATACCTAGATGTGGCACGTCTGGGTAGGGCTAACATGGTGTGGTGCCACGTAGATGGTTCAACCCATAGGGGGTTTACCCCAACAAGGGACCACGAGGTGCCTCCCTTATCTATGTCGTGGCTGACATGCCGATGCTTTTCCGTCAAGTGCGCCGCTGGCACGTGCCCCATCCGCTAGCCACTGTTTGATCAGGCGTCCCCATGCTCCCACTGCATCCAACACAAGCCAGGGCCTTGCTGCCATGTGGGTGCACAACTGAGGGAACACCCTTCCTCAGATCCACCGACTCTGTTGTGGCCAGCCGCAAATTATCTGACCTCTCTTCCGGTCACCGTGGCTGACGTGCTGCGAACATCCTTCTTCATCTGCGGTGTGTGGCGGCGCGCGATGGGGCGCGACGGTACGCCCACCTCCTCGGTGGCCAACCAGTGTTGGCTGCTCTAAGGCCCTCTTCAGATTTGTGTTGCGACCGTCTATTTCGATGGGCATTTACAGCTATCCACCACATTGTCAGCCGGTGTCATCGCGCTGTCATTCATTCATAGAGGCGCAAGGATGTAACAATAAAATAAAGGAGGGTTTTGGTCTGGTTCATAAGGACCGAACCCTCCATGTTATCTTGTAACCTAAGGGGGTTTACGTATTTAATAACAACTAAATTAAAAAATAATATAACCCCATAAGATTCCCCACAAATAACCTCCCACAAACACGAATGAATCACGGGTCAATCCATTAGTTATTTGACCCGTCTTCATCATGTAAATTTAATAATGTGGAATAGGGAATCAAAAATGGCCAAAAGAAATAACCCCTACCTAGAAAACCAATTGGAGAGCGTCTGCTCTTGAAGGTAGATCATGTTCTTCATTCCCGCAACCGGTTCCTAATGACGCCACTCGTACGTCATCCTTCAGTTTGTGGTTCGATGTTGTATTCCACCTTCCACTAGGTTTGGTTACATCCTCTAAGGGTATGGAGTCACGGTGCTCCTTTAGCACATCATTTTTTGGCGAAGCTATTCTGGTACCTCCCCTAATTCTCTATATATATTTGATAGGGTGGAGGGTAAGTAACAATGTTGGAATTTAAAGGGGCTAAATAATTATGAAGTGTCTTAATTCTCCAACGATGTTGTAACTTTGGGTTGGCAGGTCAATCAATTTATTGTCTTGAAACATCATAGGCCCCATAACATGATTTTCATTTGGAGGATATGAAATAAAATAATAAAATCATTTTATTTCAACTCTTTTAAAAGTCACAATCATAACTTCTTCTCTGGACCTACTACGATCAAAGAAATCTATCCTTTAAGTGAATCCTAGTGATACATATTCAACTGTTCCCTCATATATTTAATCAGAGCAGTTGTTTCAAAATTAGAAAACCTTACTCACATTTTTACTGAACATACCTAAAAAAATTTCCACAAATTATTAACATTCAACCTCGACTCGTGCCTGTTGAGGTATGATTCCACATAATGAGAACTCACCCCAATGAACTCAGTGGTATTCTTGGAATTTCATTCTGAGTTACTATTTAGAAGATACATATTTAACAATAAAATTATTTTCACTTAATTTTTCTATTTCAAGCTAAAAAGTCACTATCACATGTGGCATGCGCTGGTCAATGTTAGTATCTGCCTAAAGAGAGCATACCCTTAATAGTTCAGTGGTGGTCATCGATTTTTAATCTGAGTCACCATTTGTTAGTTATAAGAATTTGAAAAATAAAATATCATTATTTTATTATTTTATTTATGGTTATTCCCTTTTCAGGTTTTCATATAGGAGGCTCGTGTCGACTAAAAATAAGTCATTCCTAAGGTAATACATCCATCCTTAACGTAACGGTGCCATCAAATTTATTATTCGAGAAACCGATTAATATTTATTACACTTTTTTTAAGATAACATCTTATGTGTACTAATTAAAGCTTAACAAAAAATCAATGGATCATTCCAGGAACTACGGGCCTCAGAATCACACACAATCATATTTTGCGGTCTCAAAATAATACCATATAATTAAAAACAATATATAAATATTCCTTGACATTACAATATAAATGGTTGAAATCATTCCCAATACATATTTTTAATACCCCGACACAAGATTCCAGCATATGGGGAATGGAAATTCCTTCGGCAACACACCATGTATTTGGTTGGGTGTCATGTTAAATAGAATATTGGCTTGTTTGTTGGAAAAATAGAATCATAGCTGGACAAGATGATTTTGAGACATGTTATTTTAAATGATTATGGATAGATCAGAGATAGTACTGTAAGGTATTGTGGTTATAAATGAATTTAGGGTTCCAAGAAAGAACACTTTATAATAAGACATGAGTCTCCTTGGGATTTCGGGAAATTTTGTTTAACTTACCCTCCTAGAAAGATGTACATGCTATAGAAAATACATAGAAAGTGGTTGGGGTTGGAGTAGACAGGATGAATTATTATTATGATGTTTTGGTTATGATTTGATTTGTTAATGTATTGGTATTTATTGTTATTTCTACAAATTTTCATAATGTTTGTATATATGGTTTTACTTGTGGTTATTTTCTTTATAGTATGATGCATATTCATATATTTCCTGTGAAACCATGAGAAGACGATAAAGAATATTATCCAGCACCATTTTATCTAAGGTTAGTGGATGCATTGGCTCAGGAAATCTATGATTTGGGTTAGGTAGTGGGATCTAGTCCTACTCAGGGTGGAGTATCCCAACTAGGTATTAGAAATGATAAATATTACGTTTTCGTTAAGAATAATCTCCCCACTTTACGATGTAGCATGAATCTTCATGAAGTAGATGATTTTTTTGATATGATGTAAAGGGTGTTCGAGGATCTTGATAATACTAATGAAGTTATAGGGAAATGAGAATTGTTTATGTTGGAGGGTCTTAGTTAATATGTGGTGGGAAATTATAGTCTAAGCTGGAATGAATGAGATGATGGGTTGCAATGATTTAAAGGTCTTATTAAATGAGTAGTATTTCCAAATATTTTATTATTTTTCTACGTAATGGGTGTTTTAGAGCTTAACTATGGAGTAATTACCAAGATATATTATTCCAACCTAATTGAATAGTTTGTTAAGATTATTAATTTGATTTTTTTAATGAGCAGCAGGTGGCTCAAAAGTTTGAGATGGGGTTGCTGAAAGAAATATGATCTCAAGTCGTCTTGTTCATCACAAAAACTTATGATGAGGTGGTTGATTATTCCATTGTCTTTGAAATTGATCATGGAGGTAGTTATATTATCTCTAGAGTAGTTTCCTCTATTGGCAGTGGCAGTTCATCTGAGAAAAATTGAAAGTAAGATGTGTTGTGGAAGAAGGTAGGTGGAAGTTCAACATATCATTCCCAATTGTCTTCATCAGTCAATTATACCACTGTGTTATATGTGTTACATAAGTGTGGGAATGAAAGGAATATTAAATCATATGTCATCTCCAACTATTAATTGGAATCCTTGTGGATAAATGGGGAACTTGCAACAATTTTGCAGATTAGTGCACATATGTCAAAGTGTTATAGGATCTGTTGATTTCAAGAAAACGCCATCTCAGTGATAATAATCTAGTAAAATGAGATATTTATTTTCAGATCATGTTGGTTGGGATATATCATCTACTAGGAAAAACCATTTCATGGTACATCTATGGGGCAGTGGTCCTTCTCAGGTTATAGTATAGACAAGGAAACTTCATGTAGTGGATTGGGTACTAGGGAAATTGGATGCAGGACCTGTGAAAATTTAAGGTACTATTCTTAATTCCTCTTATATAGATTTTTTTTATACTTGTGCCTCCATTTCATTTATTTATTCATGATTAGTAGAGGTGCTAATGTTACTGCCATATTTTTTCCATATGTGATGGTTTTGGTGAAACTGATGGTAAAATGTGAGATTAGGGTTTCAGGTGTCCATCTTGTGAACACTATATTTCATTGGTCAAGCTGGAAAAATATCTTTTGGTCCTAGATATGTAACTATTTTATTTTTTTCTTCGTATAGAATAGATGGTGTGTTTTTAGGTACACATTGATTGATATCTCCACTAAGTGATTTTTTTGACACCTGATGGAAGTACCATGATTTTCATGGTGAAAGGGATCCTCAATCGAGGCATATTGGACCATCAATTCCATAATTGGGAAGTCTTATTTATCATATCTCATAACTCCTATTAGGGGATTATATTGGTTATCTTTTTGGTTTATTACCTCTTATGGTGGATGTGTTCCCTGTGGTTTTTTAATTTAAGTTTTCATTTTTCCACTAGAGCGGGTTATGGAGTTGTCCATTGACATTGGGATGGAAACACTACCGATATCTCTTCCTTAAAACCTAATGGACCCCTAATCTCATTGTCGATCACATCAAATTAGTTGTTTAATTTTGACTAGAATTTCTGCAGCATAGTAGCAACCCTAGTTCATCTCTCGACAGATCCTTATATCATTAATTTTAAAAGATGTTTTTGATTATGAAATTAGAAGTGGAATGAGGTTTTGTAAAACACCAGGTTTTGATTATTAAATAAGAAAATAGAAGATGAAAGGGATTAAACAATGTAGAAATGAACAATATTAATTAAATGTGATTAACTTGGGGTACTCTCATGATGTTCATCCTTCATCACTTTATGATATAGGGTTTTGATCTTTTAATCATTCATTTTTAACACCTAGAACTATAATGTTACTAATTTTATACTAGGATACCTCCTAGGGTTCAATCAAAAACACAAAATGATTCACCAGACACCGCCGATGATTGGGTGATTTTTGTTTAGACATCATAACTGAAACTCACCAAGGTAACAGACGAAGAACTCGATGTATTGTCCATGTTTATATGATACTTCATTGTGATACCATGAAATAAATCTACATGACCTTGATAGTCATTTTGTGAGTTCAATTGACCATTATGAACCACACAAACAATGCAATTGGAAGAGGTAAAAGGAAGTGGTGAACGGTGTGTGAAACACCACATGAATGGGTACCCCCCAAACGTGATCATATGAGTTGATCATGACATACCAGTACAAAACTCAATAAAATAATAATATAGGATGCTAAAAAACAACACAACAAACAGGAATTTAAAATTTCATTAAAATATTACAAACATGATGATTGAGATTTACATCACATTCCTCCCCGGGTGATCACAAGGGGTTTAGAAATACATGGGAGTAGAGGAAGAAGAAGATGTTGAAGTAGAAATTCCCACAGCCTCTATAAATTCTAGTGATGATGAAAAGACATCCTTGAGACTCCAAAATGTAATCACCTTGCCTTTGGTTCAAACAACTAAATGGGGTGCCCAAGGAACTAATTTATAGGCAAAGTGAGAAGGTGGTTTAAGGCACACAGATTTGTAAATGCGCCTAGAAGGTGGGTAAAAGACGTTAAAAATGTCAATAAAATTTTGAACATTAATTTTTTTTATAAAATGACTCAAATGAATTGAATTTAAATTATATATGTATTATATTTATATTTATTATAAAAATAAATTCAAATAAGATAAATATTTATTTAAATAACATGTCAGTTTTAAATAATAACGCTGTGTTTTTCACTATACATGAAAATTTAAAAGTTTTCATAAAAATACAAAAAATATACCTTAAGATAATTTTGATATTACAAATTCAAAAATTAAATATATTTCACCAAATTTAAAACATATATTTTTCAATAATTAATTTACAAATAATTCCCATTTTCAAAACGAAAAAACATGTTTTTAAAAATTAAAAACTCTCAAAAGTTTGACATGTGTTTATGTTAAATTTAAATTGAAATTAATTATAGTGACATACACAATATTAAATGAGAAAAATATAATCTAATTATACTTGAAAACCATTAAAATTCATAATTTAACTTTATAAATTATTTCTATTTAAAAAATTTATTCATTTAAAATTTAGAATTTTTCAGTGTTCATCAAAATATATATGTTATCTGAAATTAACAAAAATTTATCGAAACTAAATTTTTATGTCTCAATCCTAAATAAGAATTTAATTTCATTGAATTGACTATATATAATTTTCAAATGTTGGTTTTTAAAAGGGTTCTCCATTAATAGTTGGTAAAATTGCATTTTTTTAAAAATACTTCATTTATCTGAAAAAAGAATTTGTTCTTATATTATTTCTATAAAACACATAATATAGATTATAAAATTATATAGTGTATAAAATTTGAAATTTAGTTAATACTATTCATAACTACTTTTTGAATGGCATGTTTGGTATGTTGTGGTGCGTTCGAACTCGGTGTTACGTGTAGTGAATGTTATTGAAATACTTTGAAGAGATAAAGTACTCTAAAATCATTATGTGTTACATAAAATAAGAAATATTCAAAATTTAAGCATTAAATGCGTTATTTTTCAAAAATATAGTTTTCCCTCCTTTTAATGTAATAGTTATTTTGAAAATATAATTTCACACATTTATAAAATTTATTTAAAAAATAAACTAATTTTTAAAATATGAATTTCAAAATTAGATTATGGTGATTTTTTGGTATATTTTTGATAAAATTAATTTTTTTATGAATACTGTAAAATAATCAATTATAAATGAAAAACACCATTTTTATAAATAATATATAATGATTAATTGAGTTTTTAAATTTCTTTAAAGTAATATGAGATCAATTAAAAATATATTAATCAAATATAGGTCCTTAGAATCATTTTCAACTATTATATTGATATAATAACATAGATAAATTTTGATTATTTTCACATTAACAACCTGCTCTATCATTATATCTAAAATATTAATTATAAATTATGATATAATAAGAATATGATTTTAATAAGGTAAATTTGATTCACTATCTCTAATAATATTAATTTATAATTTATTTTAAGGTTAAATTAGTTTTTTATGTTGAAAATGAGTTTACTTAGTGGTTATACATTAATCTTAAGTGTCTAAATGACCTAAACAATGTTCAAATACCATTATATAGACATATTTAGATGATATAATATATCTTATCAAACGTTTTATTTTATTTGATGCATGTAATGTTGGGGAGACCTCTAAATTGTTTATATTTTTGTATTTAAAATAATGTCACTCATCCTACACTATATAATGATACTCACCCCCTCGATTATTCACAACTCTGATGCGATTTTAATTGTAAAAATATTAAAAATAAATCCTTAGCCCTATCATAGAATCCCCAGATTGGTAATAAATCCATAGATTGAATCCATTAGGTGATAACCAAAAATAGTATCATGAAAATGAGGTAACATACCTCAACGAGCACTTTTGATTTATTTCATTATCCACCCCATCAATTATTCTTATTTATTTTTTAAGAAATATGATTAAAACAATAAATATACTTATATTATTTTATATTGTGGTCACTAACTACATAAAAAACACTTCCATAAAATTGGAAACATAATCATTGTCCTGGTTAAGATGAACTACCGCCTAGCAAACTGATACTGTTTGTTCTTCCATTACCACTTTTTTAGGGTAACAATTACCATATACATGACTTATTATGAAGGGATTTTTAATTTTATTTCTATTTTTACTTGGTTTTGGGGGTTTCCCATGCATTTTGGTGGAAATTTTGGATTTTCAAAATTTGGGCCAAACCTTGAACCCATTTCTAGATTAAAAACAATTCCTTTATAACTTCTTCACTTTTCATGATTTAATATCCATTTAACATCCCAAATAGAACCCCTAGGTATATTAAATCCAAAATATCCATATGGGACTCATTGTAATCCATAATCCTGATGGATTTTCTTTTTTACCAAGGAATTGTGCCAGCCCGTAAGCCCATTTCATATTTTAAATTATTTTATAATGTTTCAATATCCCATGAATTTTTTAATATTTTTCAGTGAGTCCACCTCCCAATAGAATAAGAAAACTAATAGATCACCACCATTTGAGTTGTTTCCTCTTTGGAGCTCATATCCGCTGGGGATTAAGGTAATATTTCTTAGTCTTTCTTTAATCTCCCAAATATTAAGAGGTTAAATGAATCTTTCATAACTGCTTCAATTTTCATTGTTTTCCCCCATTTAAATCCCCACATGACCTAATAAGTCATATTAGAGCCTCCCTACTAGTTTATTATTCTCCAATATTCATCTATTGATTGATTTGGTCCAATTTCATCATTATACCTCAAGTAAGTGAGTTTCCTTCCTTCCTCCAATTTGCGTAGGGTTTCTTTCTTTTTCATAGGGTATCATCCCTAGTTTCTTAATGTTACTAATTTATTGAAGATAGATATAGTTCCTAGTGTAAAAAAAGTTTTCTTGGTGAAATCATGAGGATTATGGATTGATATGACTCCCTTGTGATGTGGAGGTGGTGTAGTTTATGTTTCACACAATAGTTTGAGGTTATTGACACAAATGGTACGTGATTCCATGTGTTTGAATTATAGGATGAGTTAGTTATAATTTATTTATATTTTTTGAATGAAAATATTCTATTTTTTTGTGATAAAATTATATTTGGTTTTTTTTAACTGGTCGGTTTTTATGTGTAATTTTAGTGAAAAAATGATTATTTTAGGTGTGTATTCAATGTTGTTTTCAATTGGGTTATTTTAGGATTCTTGAAATATTTTTACTAAATGATATTATAGATTATAATTCTATTTTTATGTGATATTGGTATTATTTTGTTCTTCCAATAGATGTTTTAGAAGGATTTTATATGCAAAACATGGTTACACATATGGGATTTTTGTTTTGTGAATGTCTTAAATGGTTTCTTGATTTATGTAAGAGGTGCAACTATGTTGCAAAACTGTTTTGGTAGAAGTGTACATTTGAAATGGTCTATTTAAATGATAAAGGGATGTTATGTTATGTGTAAAATATTTTAAGGGTTTTATAAAATTGTTTAAAGGCCTTTTTGATGTGTTAATGATAGGTGAAACATGTTATGGGCCGTTTTGGCGTGAGTATGTCTTCCAAAATTCATTTGAATGAAAAAGGAGATCATGTGAAATGTGTGAGGTATTTTGGGGGTGTGTTAATTGGAAGTGGTTTTTTCATTCATAAATTGTATTTCATGGCTTGTTGAACTTATTTGAGCACAAGGGGGAACACCTGAGTATCTAGGTTAGTGAATGGGTACTAGTATGCTAATGACCCTGTGAGGTTTTGCCCCTAATTCACAAAACAATTATAATAATAAAAACACATACTGAACTATGTTCATGAGTATTATAATGATTGTGAACCACTAGGGTATGGGTGTGATGCCTACTAGTAGATAGTGTTCTTGATAACAGATATTTGTATGGTTATTATCACTGAGTAAAAGGTATCTGGTACCCATAAGGAGCTAGTTCCTATTATTGTTTCCCATTTCTAGTTATCATTATATATTTTATTCTTACCATCGACATATGGTATATTCAGTTGGAGAAATTCAGTATACTTTTCATTCTTTTTAATAGTGTTAATTTTATTTAATGTATCCCACATGGAAGCTATTTTTATTTAATGTTCTATCTTTTAGAAATGTTTAATAGCATTTCTTGATTCAAAAACATGTAATCTTTTTATTTTAAAAATATTTTCACATGGAATATTTTGTAGGGGAAACATACTAGGATTTGGATCACACCATATTTACCACATTGGGAGTATGTAGACTTGGTTAATTTTTCACAGGTTTGGGTAAAGAAATTAGTGTCAATGGTTTTGCTTTCCAGTGGTCCTTCTTGGTGCAGTGTTGCAGAGATGGCTTGAGGGAAGTTTCTCTTTCCATTATGAGGTTCATGATCTGTCATTTTTGGTTTTGTTTCATTGTTTTAGACTTTATACATTTTCATAAATTCTGTAATTTAATTCTGAAATTTATTAAATGATGTTTTTGTTCTAAAAATCCATATTTGTTTTATGGGATTCAATTGTTTTGTTATGTTTAAAATCTTGTGAAAATACTTCACAAATTTAATTTAATGATACTTAGGAACTTGTGCCAATATGTGGAGATTGAGAATACCTTTTAGGCATTTCCACGGGTTGGGTCTGGTGTTGATTTGATGGCGTCCATATTCAGTTCGTGAAAAAATGGTATTAGATGGGACAAGTTCACTCTTTGGGTCATGTTATTTGGGAGGGAGTCTGGATAGTTTGGAGATACGATTAGAGGGTATTGAAATTATAATTATAGGTGGGTGCCTTGTTAGCATAACAATTGACATGATTCAGGTCACCATGGGATGTCAAGTTTTATCCAAGTCCATTGGTATTCGTTGTTTGATGATGATGAGGGGAAATGGAAATACAGTAGGGTTATGGGTCTTTGTGTGCTCGAAGGGATTGTAAAGCCCTGTGGGGCTGTGAATATTTTCCTAGAACATACTCCATGATGGTGACGTTATTAGAGTATGACTGCCAACTATATGTCTAAATCACCCACTGAAACTAGTTTCCTATCACATTGTTTTGTGTCCATTAGATTTGGAATCATGGATGTTTGGTTTTAAAGAAAAAATGACTTGGTTTTTTTAAGCTTAGTGTTTTTGTGAAAATATTTTCTATTAAATAGGCAATGGTTTGATTTGTGAAATGGTGGAACTAAGTTTTTAGAATTTTTTTGAAATGGTAAATGGAGTATTTAAACTATTTCAAATGTATAAATTTTTTCAAAGTGGAGTTTGAAAATATTAATCAGATGAAACGTTCTAAATTATTGAAAATTAGTTTTGAATAGAATAAAAATGTTTCTTGAATTTTTGTGAGGAGTTTAGAAGTGATTTTTTGATTTAGTAACTTGTGCTAATTTGAAATTTTTTTCAAATCATTAGAAACATGTTTAAAATACGAAGAGATGGGTTTTTCAATGAATGGTTGTTCATCAAATGATTTTTCTCATAAAACCGGATGTGTTTTGAATGGGGTTGAGATTTTGTAAAATAGATGTGAATAGATTGGAAGTGAGTTTTCATTTGAATGATTATGCTATTATAGAATGTTTTTAAGCTGTAAATTGGGTTTGATTTTTTGGTTAGCGGGATTGAGAAAAAGGAAGTGTTGGTTGAATTTTTTGGTTATAAAAAGTGGAAAGAATTTTTGCTTTCACATTTGGTATATCCATGAGAAAACACATGCATGGGGTTATATGGGATGATTTATGGTTAATGGAATGACTGGATGAGTGTCGGGATTGATATGAGGAGGGTCCCTGTTGTGGAACAAAAACAAGGATGTGTGAGGCCCATGAGGTACCATTGGTCGATATGATAACCACTGAAATGTTTATTTTAAAAGAGATGTTTTTAAGGAAAAATTGATGTCTTGTTAACTGGATTGGGGTTTTGTGTGTTATTTTTATTTGGAAATGTTATTTTTGTTGGATGTTTTGAGTCCAATAACCCCTCTTGTTTGAATAATGTTTGGGGTTTGTGTTTATTTGGTAATTTGGGATAAAGGGATGGTTTGTGGTATCTTCTAAGAAATGATCATGAAGCCTTAATGGTGGTCCATTATATGTTTGGTTCTGGTTTTTGCACATTTTTACCAATGGATCGGCTTGGTCAGGTCCTTGGGTTCTCTCATTGGATAAGTTATGCCCTAATTAAGAGTTAATGCACAACTGAAGTGCAGCCCAAATTGTTTTCCTGTTAGAAGATCCTCCAGTTGATCAATACAATGAATATTTTTTTTTGAGATTTGGGGATTGAGTCAACCTCATCACTATTATTGGTTTCTAGGATACCCTTATTTAGGAAGAGTAGTTGCGATAGGTTGAATGAGACCTCATTTTCTTAAGTTACCAGATTCATTGTAGGTGAATGTAGTCTAGGGTATTTAGAATGGATAGTGTCTAAGAGGGCCTCTAGGTCCTTCGTAGTCTATTCAGAGTAGGGGTTAATGTTAAACTACCCGCATAGGTAATATGGTCATGAGAGGATGTCATTTCTAGTTTGTGGAATTTTTTTTGTCTGTGTATTTCTCATAAGATGCATTTCCTTGTATTGTTTCTATCAGTTGCAATGGCCATGTTCACTGATGACTTGTGATTCCATGTGCTTGTTTGACTATAAAAGTGATGTTGTAAAATATCTTTTGGGACTTTTTTTTGTTATAAGTGTATATCCTTTTAGAAAATCATGTCATCCTTGGGTTATAGGAAGGTGTTTCCATATATCCATTCCTATTTTTTTTCTCATCCTAAAAAACAACGACAGATTTGTGGGGATCTTCTACGCATGCGTTTCAATAAAATATCAGGTCAGTGTAAAGTGATTTTGGAATGTGTTATGTATTTGGTGAACCCAAATGGGATCAGGGTATTGTTTTCATGGAACCTAAAGAAAATGTTTTTTCTGGGGGGTTTCCAAATCCTAACTACGATGATGAAGATTCATTGATCATTCATGCCCCAGCCATAGGTCCCAGTGTGATGTTTGTGCATAGTGAGGGGGAATCATTGGGTCGCTCATACCTTTGTAATAATACATGTCATCAGTATAAAATATGTGAATATTTTTATCCTCTAGTGTCATCACCTTTATTTTTTTTCCCGTTCGGTGAAAATAGGTGGGAGTACCTCGATTCCATTTTATTTCCCAATTTCATTATTTTCCCCCTTCGGTTTACATTGAGTATTTGGAGAAAATTTGGAAATTTAGTTAGACAGGTTCAGGACATGATTTTCATAGGTTTCGTTATAAATATTCCCCTAGAAAACCCTACATATAGAAGGATCCACATGATTTGTGCATAATTTCCCAAACCGTGCGGACTAACTGCGTGGTCGTCCCAAATCTTTAAAATTTGTGGAATTTCTATGCTGCCATGTGTTGGTTCTTTATGATGGTTGGATCTTATGGTGGGGATACCCACTATGAGTCTCATTTAAATTCATTGGGAATCATATAATTGAAGTCTACCTTTCTTATACGAGAGTCTGTTCAGACCTCCCCCTGTTAGTTTCCTAATTCTCTCTCGGGAAAATTTATGTTGTGTCTTTTAATGTGGAGCCCATTTTTGTCTCCATGTACTAGTAACTCAGATTTTTTATATGTTCTAGGATTGGTCATAGGTGGACTATTTTGGATCTCTATAATAACCAAAATCATCCTTGGGTTAATAAGGGATTTGGTGAGAGGCCAACAGTTTAATTAAAGTAAGGTAGTGGTAACCTTGTTCGATGTTGTTGCCCATTCGGGTAAGTTGCTTGAGTGTTTGTTCGGATAGTTCTTGAGGTGTATTGTTTTGGGATGTATGTTAAATATTCTCAATCATTTTAAGAAGTGATGTATTTTTGTTTTTTTGGTAGTATTACTTATTTGATTGATCAATTGAAGGTGTTTTTGGCCTTTTAAGGGTGGGAGAAACATGGCAAATGAGTCTATTTATGCCTTTTGGTTGGGTTTGGTTTTTAATTTTGTCCTTAATGTGGAATTCTAAGGGTGGAATATTTTATGGTGTGGGGAATTTCCAAATACATGGATTATTTTAAAGGTATTTTTCATTTATCTTCCATTATTTCATTTTTTGGGGGTTTCCATGGCATTTTGGTGGAAATGGGGGGGGGGGTTATCAAAAATTGGGCCAAACCTTTATCGAATTTCAAATTTAAAAATTAATGTTGTTTCTATTACAAATCCTTAATTTTTTTTAACAATTTACACCCATTCCACTTCCCAATTAGAAAAACTTGTTATTCTAAAATCACAATATCTATTTGGACCTCATAAGAATCCATAATCATGATGGATTTGGGTATTTATTTAGAGTATTGGTCCATCACATAATCCCATTTCAAGCATTAAATTATTTTTTTAATGTTTCAATATGTCATTAATTTTTTACTTTTTTTCATTGATTCCACCTACCACTCGAAGAAAAAAACCTAAAGATTACACCCATTTGAGAGTTTTCCTTTTTAGAGCTTATCTCGTCCATGTATTTGGAAAATCTATAATAGTATTTCTCAAATCACACAAATTTGAAGAGGTAAAATGTTTCTTTTATAACTCCTTCAATATTCACACTATTATCCCCATTTCAGTTCCCACATGAAATAATATGTCTTATTAGAGCCTCTATAAATGTTTTTTGACAATTACAAAATAAAATATTTGTGTATTTGGGATGATTAATACAATATCCATCATGTAATTGGGTTTACTTCCTTCATCCTCTCATTTTCATAAGGTTTCTTCTTTTTCTTAGGGTTTCATACATGTTTTTATAAAGATCATAATTTCTAGAATCTAGGGATCGTACCTAGGGTTTAACATTGTGTTTTTAAGTGAATTCTTTGTGACAATGGTTCTATTTCAATCCCTTGTGGTGCGATTCAAGTTTCACACAATAGTTTTGGGGGTTTTCTACCAAATGGTAGTTGATTATTTGTGTAATTAATACTAGATGAGTTAGAATTCATTGATTTATATTTTTAAAATGATTATATTCCCTTTTTTTAGGGAAAATTATATTTTGTATCATTTGTTAGGTGGATGATTTTTATATAATTTTTCTTCTGGAAAAATTAATATTTTGTGAGTGTATTCCATGTTCTGTTCAGTTGGATTGTTTTATGATTCATTTAATAGTTTTATTAAATGATTTTGTTTCTATAAATAATTTTTTTATGAGATATTGGATTAATTTTGGTCGTCAAATAGGGTTTATATAAGGATTTTATGTGAAAAATATGGTTACACTCCTTGGAATAGTTTCTTGATGGTTTTAAATGGTTTCTTAATCGATTTAAGAGGTGAAACCATGTTTCCAAACTGTTTTAGTAGGAGTTTACTTTTGAAATGGTATATTTTAAAGTTAATGGGATGTTATGGTATGTTTACTATCTTTGAAAAGTTTCATAAAATTGAATAAAATATTTATTGAATTGTGAAATAGAATTGAAATGTGTTGTGGGATGTTTTGTTGTGGGAATGTTTTCCAAAAAAAATAGGAATAAAAAATGGGATCATGTGACATGTGTGTGGGTTTTCCTGTGTAAGTGATGTGGATGTGGTATTTTCATTTGAAAATTGTTTTTCATGTCTTGTGGAACTTGTTTGAGAACAGGAGGGAACACCTAGGTATCTAGGTAGGTGGACGTGTACTAGGAAGCTAGTTATCCAATGGGGTTTTCCCCTATTTCTCATAGAATTTTTAATGATTAAAACACTAACTAAACTATGATTATGTTGATGATGATTGTGGGGAACCACTAGGTTATGGGTACGATCCCTACTAGTGTCTCGTATGCATGATAAAATATATTTGTATGGTTACTTTCACCGAGTACGAGGTACATTGGACCCATGGCCAGTTAGTGCATATGGTTGATTCCTATTGATAGAGATAATTAGATATTATATGCTTATAGTTGGCATATGGTACATTTTTATGTAGGAATTATTTTTATTTTTCATTCAATTTAAATGTGTTGACTTCTTTTAAAGTATATCACTTGAAAATTATATTTATTTAAAGATTAATCTTTGAAAAATTGTAACTAGCATTTCTTGATTAAAAATCATGAATGATCTTTTTATTATAATGTTTATCACACAGAATATTTTATGTTGGAATCCTAATGGGCTTGGGATAACACTCTACATACACTTTTGGGTCTTAGTAGACTGTGTTATTTTTTACACAGGTTTGGGTAATGCTTTTAATGCCAATGGTTCGGGTTTCTAGCAGTCTTTCTTAGTGCGGTGTCATAGAGATGGCTTGAGGGTGATGAATATTTCCATGAGGGTAATAATGGGCTGTCCTTTTTGGTTTTGATCCTTTGTAATTGTCTTTAAAAATTGTCTACAATTGTTTGATTAAATTATGAAATTTTGTAAAGGATATTTTGGTTTGTAAAATATAGATTTGTTTTATGGGATTCAATTATTCTTTTATTTTTATTAACACAATTAAATAGTTCCCAAATTTCATTTTATGATACCTGTGCACCTGTTTCAGCCTATTGGGATTGGGAAAACCCTTTGGGCCTTGCCACGAGCCAGTTCGAGTGTCGTTTTGATGGCGAAAAAATTCAGTTCGTGATGGGAATAATGATGAATTATAGCTTATATGTGATGTAAATAATATATATAATGTATTAATACATTTGGTACTAATATATTACATATAGATTCATGTTTTCCATTTTTTGGGATTATGATAATGTCAATTGAGGATGTGTAGACAACTACCTCTTCAATAAGAGGTGATTTGTTCACCCTTTACATAGATTGTATTAAGGATGTTTTTAATAAAAATATCTTATATATATGAAATAAATTTATCATAGAATAATTAAGAAAACTTATATAATTTTCTAAATTTTTATTTAATATGATCTAAAAATTAAAGCAGTGTTTCTACGTATATACGACCTACTCTCTCTACAAACATTTCATTTTACCTTATACAACTAAATATTGTGGATTACTATAAATAAATATTATATATATATATATATACTTCATAGTTTAAATAATTAACATCATGAAATCATGATATGTATAAGTGAAAAAAATAACAAGTAAAAATATAATAAAAAAACAAGGAAGTTATGACCCTAAATAATGAAAATAATGAAGGATTATAAAAAAGTTAATAATATTTTATAAAAGGTTAATAAATTATATTATCACTATTAATATAGATTTCTCATAATTTAATAACATAATTGAACCCATTATACAATATTTTAAACATCATTGAAACAGAAGGCATTATATAGTAAGGTATTTATTCACAATTTAGATTTTATTGAGATTTATTTGCTATTATGGACCAATTAACTTTGATGAGGTGTATATATTGACCCCTTTTCATTTAATATTATTATTAAGCCATAAATTGAGGAATGTTATGTTGTAAACAGAATTAAATCTTCTATGGGTTTTTTACTTGAAAGATACTATCTAGTAAAAGTTATCATTCAATCTCAATTCCTTTGGTGATTGTAAATATTCTCTTGAAAAAAGAACATTCTTGTAATAATTTTTAACTATACATTATATTTCCTTTAAATACAAATATTATTATATAATTTATTTGATTATTTCAAAATCCATTTACCATTTTTAAATATAGTGTTTAATTTTAATGTTATGTAATTTCTTGGGGAAATATTGATAATTCTGTATCCTTCACATAATTAAAATATTAGTTAAGGAAAACAGTTTATGATTTAAAAATATTATTATATATATAAGGAATATTTTATAAAATTAGTAAATGGGTTGGGGACCAGTTACTTCAGGCCCCCTGAGGCATCAATAGTCTCACATAATGAAATTATTTAGTAATAAATCCTTCACTTTTGATTCCAAGAAGTGATAAACTATATGTAGAATAGATCATGATTGTAGTCTCTTGTAAAATGTCTTAATACAAATCCTTTGTGTTTCAACCCAAATACAAAAAATATCCTCAATTTAGATCTATATAGTATAGTTCATGAGGATATATCAGGGTAGTTAAAAAATAAAAAATTATGTACTCCATCATTAATTATATTCCACGTGATTATATGATTAGTAAAAATATTCATTATCAAGATTTATGATCATGTGATTATATAAATGTCATTATTAGATCATATTTTATTCTTATTATATTTATTATCCAATATACATTCATTTAATGTTATTATGATGTTCTATTTACCTTTCTATTTTTATTATGAACATTAATTTATTAAGGTTATCATTGTTCTTAACACTTACTGAGCATTTGATCTCACCATTATTCTGATTCATTTCCTTAGTATATTATGATGAATTTTTGGAATGAGTTTTCAAGGATTGTTATTATTAATTTTTTTTAAATATTATGTTCTATTTTCTATTATCAATGTAAAATTATCATCATGTATGTATCTGGTATCCAAAATTTCTACACTTTTAATTCCTTTTGGATTTATATCTTTTATCTATACCAATGGGATAAATAAAGGTAGTAGATCAGGTCTAATGGGTCCATGTCAGTATATTTGGTATTAGAGAATATTTATTATAAACCTTGAAATTGAGGTTTAGGAATATAAGGATTATATAACATAATCCTATGAAAGAATTTGATTACAATTAATGAATAATATTCAAAATAAACCATGTTTATGATTAAGAGATTAGCTATTCATAAAATTTTCCATTTTTTTAATTAACTAATTTATTGGATTTGGTATTATGTTTCATAATTATATGATCTCATATAGTGTATATCATCATTAATAAGGGGGGATATAAAAAGAAATTTTATCCTCACCATTGGTCATGATCTAATAAGTAAGAAGGATCATATCTTCTATATGCTTAAGCTAATATATCAAAGGGAAACAGTCTCCCAAGAAATATCATCTTACAGGGACATAGTAACATGTGCTAAAGTGAAAGGTAAATAATTATCTATTAATTATGGGTTTTTAATGATATAGTAGAACAAGATGATTGTGGGGGAAATATGGATAAATTAAAGAATATAAAGATGTATTTTCTCACATGTGATAATTTTGGAATGAAAAACCAATGTAATTTAATAAAATTAATTCATGTTTTGAACAAGTGTGAAGATAAATGCCATTATGCATGTGATTAAAATGGAATTAAAAAGGTTTCCAGTGTACATTACTTTAACTATAAGAAGATATAACACATCACAAATAAATGTCTCATGTATCAAATGATTATACCCCAAAAGATTCTAATCAATCATGGTCAAGATTCTGGTACAACCATAGATGAATACTAACTATTAGTATCCTTATTTTCAGATTCATTTGTTTTGTAATTTAATTAAATTATTAATAATTTACAATTCATAATAACTATGAAATATATAAGGATATTATTGTAGTACATTTTAAAAGGATTTGAATGTCTGTGTTGAATAATGCCAATGAAAAAGAAAAATTGATTTAGTAGCTATATGAATATTTTTAAATCACACGGTTGCTTTTAATATGAACCTGAATATGCTATGGATAGTGAGATAATGATGTCAGAATAAATATATGATTGATCTAGATAATGTAAATTTTATTTTTCTGAATACCATTGAAGGGATTAATAGTTTGATGAAATAGTGGTTTATACCATCTTTGACAGAGTTTAGAACATATTTATATTTTCAGAATATATCCAATAATCAATGTATGAAAAAATAAATAAGTACTCATTCATGTTTTAATAAAATTTTATTGTAAGTAATGTTATTACCATGGTTTAATAAAATAAATGAAAACGTAATTCTTATTTTGAGAATGTGATGATTTAGAGCTTTATTATGTTATTTTGATTAATGAAAAGTTATTTTTGAAAATTTAGTTACCTTATAATTCTTTAGATCCTGTTATTTTGGAAGGGAAATAAGTCTAAACATTCATAAATTGTTTTATGTTGATATTTTTACATGGTTATAGAGTTAATGAATAATAACAATAGATGAGGTAACATGAGAAAAAATTTGATGTAAAAAATAGTTCAAGGAATAACCAAACAAAAATATTATTCTTATTGAATAGAAATATATAAAATTATTATATTTTAATTTATTAATTATGATTTAAATAATTCATCAACTATACAAAATGTTTCTTGAAATAAAAATGATTTTCTATTATATTGTTTTTATGATATCAATTACCTTTTTCACAAAAATACATATGGTTCTATTGTAATTTACTATCTATTGATCTCCCAAATTCATGTGATCAATATTATATATCACTCTCCATCAGTATTTTTTGGTTATCTATCTATTAAATGTCTATTTTTTCATCTTAATCAAATGTTCACCAATGTGGAATCCATGTTATGTTATTATTCAATATGGGTTTTTTACTTCTCTTTCTATCTTAATTGTTGGATATTTTTTTAAATACATTACCGATATTAGTTTTTAAATGGTGTAATTTTTAAATACTACACTCTACATTATTGAAAACACATTATTATTTGGAATATGTAATTTAATTATGTTAGGAGAATGTAATACCATGAAATTATTATGCAACATCATTATATTTGATAGTGTGTATAATACAAAACTCTATATAATGAAATGATTATAACCTCTCAATAAATTTTGATATATTTACTATTGTAAATTAATTTAATATTATATATTCAATAAATAATAAAAATATGGTTTTAAATCTTTTATATAATTAGTCCTTGAGAAAAAAATTAATTATAAATGATAATAAAAATCAATTGAATAGAAAAAAAGTGTCTTTATGAAACATTATTTTTAGGCACACCAAGGTGTTGAATTTTAAAAAATTAATGTAATATATATTAATAAAATATAATAATAATATTTATATAATATAAATTAGAAATGAAAATTCCATTCACCTAATAATTTTTATGGCCATAAAATAAAATTAAATCTAATCTTAAGCCTAAATGCTATATTTTTCTAAAATGGATTTTTCCCTCAATTTATTTGACGACATGTTTTAAAACAAAATTTTTAATAATTTTAATTTTTTTTTAAAAATAATCATATTTTTTAAAAATAATATTAAAACTAAATTAGGGTGATTTTTATGACTTTTTTTTATAATGTTTGTTTTTCGATTAATAGTAGGAAATATTGTATTTTAATTCATAACCGGTTTTTAATAAATATATATATATTGTTGAATATTATTTTAAATTTATTTTAATGATAAATTATATAATTTATAAATCTATTTTTCCAATTTTTTTCATGTTAATAAATTTAATATTTACTTTTTATATAAATATGTATTAAACATTCGGAAATTTTTAAATTAAAAATATGTTTTATCATTGAATCTGCGAGATTAATTCTAAAATGTTTTCTCCCAATTATATGATATTAATTTTTAAAAATGGATTTAATATTAGTAATAAAAAAATTTATAATTTCTACTAAATGAAATATATTTTTTCTTCCCAAATTCTTGTGAGAGAAATTAAAATCAATTACAAAGATTAAGGTAAAAATAACATTTCATGGTGGTTAAACATTAGTCTTAATGGGTAATGTAACATATAAAATTGTACCAAAATAATGTTATGGACATATTTAGACCAAAATTAAATTTTCTTCTAAAATCGTTCATTATTTCAGGCACAAGATGTAAGGGAGACATTATAAAAGTGTTTATCCTTTTGTATCTACATAAATATCACTCCTCCTTTACTCTAAAAGGGTACTCACCCCCTTATATATTAATATCATGAAATATATTTGTATCATAAAAACTCATACCAAATAGGATAAAAAAATTATAACCCTATCCTAGAGGCCACATTTGTCATAAATCATTCTATAGAATTCTTCTGGTGAATAAAACGATGTAATTAAAAAGATGTAATATTCTTCAACGAGCACTTTTGTGTTATTTATTTCTCAAAAAAAAAATTCTTATTATATAAATCATATATAATAACCTTTATTTCGTAAATATAATTAGATTTATTATATTAATGGTATGACCTACACCCACACACAATTCCATAAAAATAGATACATGATCAACATTCATGTGTATAACAGACTGTGACCTCACAAACCGATGTTACTCATTCTTCCATTAAAACGATTATATGTTGGGTAAAATGGTTAATTTTTAAAATATATATAATTTTTTCTATATTTATAATGAAACTATAATTTTTAACTATAATATATCACATACATTCTTGTCTTCCATTATGTTGGTATATTATAACATCATTGGAGGACATGTGGACTATTACCTCTTGAAAGCGATGTGATTCCTTCATGATTTACATGGAATGTATTAAGGATTGATTTGAAAATAAAATTTCATATATATTAAATATAATGGATACTGAAATTTTAATATAAATACATATCATTTAAATATTTTTATTTTAATACGACAAAAATAAATAACCATTCATGCATACGTATGGCCTACCATCTCCATGAACGGTGCGTTTCAACTTTTATCACAAAATATTATATATTAATATAAATAAATAAATATTGAATATATTTATATATATGTTATTAAAATAATTATTCATTTTATGTTATTATTAAATCATGATCGGCATTAGATAATAAAAACAAACAAGTCAAAAAACATACCTACAAAACAATGCAATTAACACCTGAATCATTTAAAATAAAGATAGATCTTTAGAAAATGGGTTATAATATTTTATAAAAGGGTCATATATGATGTTATAAATATTAATATGGTATTTATAAGTTAATAACATGCCCAAACCATTATACATTATGTCAAATGGTGTTCAACAAAATCAGATTATAAGGTAAGTTATTTCATCTCAATTAACATTTAATAGTGAATTATTTGTCATTATGAAAAAACTAACATTAATATGGTGTATAAACTACCAATTTTTAATTTAATATCAATATTCACTCATATATAATTTTATTATAAATTTCACTATGAATTATACCAACCAATGTTATTTTAATTTAAAATTTGTATGCGGTAAATGTTATCATACAATCACAATTCCTTTTTCCTTATTTATATTATCTGGAAAAAATAAAATTCTAGGAATAATTTTTCATTGAAATATTATTTATTTTCTGTATTTTTATTCTTTTATGATGGATATTATTATTTAAAAAACCAAATAAAATTCATAGATACAATGTTTACTTGAAATGTTATATGATTTAAAGGGGTAATGTTGTTAATTTTGTATCCTTTACTTATTACATGTATTTTATAAGGCGTGTTATTTATTATAAAAATTTATTATTTGATATATGATTAATATTCTACAAAAGTATTAATTGTGTTTGTTTCCGGTTAATGGAATCCCATTGATGTATCGATAGTGACATAATACACAAGTAGTTGGTGATAAACCATACTTGTTTGTTTCCAAGAAGTATTGAACTATTTGGAGGATAGGTCTTGACAGTAGTCTCGTTTCAATGTTATTGACATAAACATAAGGTTCCATACCATTGAAGATAAACATTATTCAGGATATATCTTGAATTTTACTATCTTGAGAATAAATTTTCATTTTTTTAGACATGTAACATAATCTATTCGGACATCATTTTTATTCCATTTTATTATTTGATTAGATGGAAAATACATGGTCAGGTTTCAAGATCACGTGATTATTTATATGGTATTATTCGATCAAATTATACTTTCTACATATTTATTATGCTTTATATAGTTATCTAATGGGATTTGTTATCAATTATTAACCTTTCCCTGTGGATTATTCTTTGTGAATGAAGATTTATTCCACTGTAATAAACCATTACTGTCACCACCCCCTCCCACCGATGATGCCCCTCCGGAGCTGGAAATGGTGAAAGGGAGATAATGACCCCCCGAGTCCTGCCTCCAGTAGGCCCCGGGGAGGTGACTACCACCAAGGGTATGAGTTTTCACAAATATGGGAGGGATTACCCTTTTTATTATTTAGGATCGGGAAATAGGACAAGTCAACCACCAAAAGGAAAAAAGAACAACTGTATAGAAATAAACCCAAACCAAGCCCACATTCATGTTTAAACAATTTAATAACAAGGTACAAGTACAAGAAAGCTCAAAGTACAATACCAAAACAAAACAAGAGAATAGAAACCACAAAAACTCCAAATGTCCGACTAGTAGGGTCCCGCACGGCCCTGGTAGTCCTCATGGAAACCTGAAAGTAAACGTAGGGTGAGCATACAAGTATATTCAGTAGGGAAACCTAAAGCTCTCGTGCACAAGTGGGGAGACATCCTAATGTCCTATGAGAAAAACAGAGGAAACCTATCAAGGAATTATATCCCCCAAACCTCACCAGCCACACTCACCAAAACATAAACACAACATGTAGTAGTATATAAGAAACAAGGGTATTGGGTACCCCGCACCGGTTCCCTTTAGTTAGATGCTCTTCCTAACGATGAACGTCCTGACCCTGCCACACTCTCCCCACCCGCACACACCTGGGCCTCACCACCATGCATCCTGCCTGCACACACCAGGGCCCCACAACTACGTATCTCGCCCGCACACACCTGGGCCTCACAACCAAATACCCCGCCCGCACACACTTGGGGCCCATCCCGAAGATTTTTGGGAAAAAGTAAAACCTGCCCAAAGAGTCTTGGGCCTAAGCCACCCCAATCGAATCCTACCCAAAGAGTATTATGTGTAAGGTCACCTCAATCCCTCACAGCCTAGGGGAGAAAGTGTTGGAAGGTGCTAGTAACTAAGGGAAAAACACCCTCTCCCATGAAATGGGAGTGTTCGACACTAAGTTCTTAACATGGGTGGGGTGAGATAAAACACAAAAGATACAGTTATATATATATATATATATGCCAACCACACAGCCCAACCTATTGCTTCTAAATAGAGAAACTGAGCACGTGCCTCGGCACTGCTACTATGAAGCATGCATACAACAAATAACCCCAACCCCATTTAGGTTTTCACATTTCAACAGAATTAGATTATTTAGTCACATAAGTACCGGGAAACTATCCACAACCAACCACTTCGATCATTCATAATACATAACCCTGCTATCAACAAATCAAGTTAGGAAAACACAAGAAACACAACCAAGCCCTTCTTATCAACCAACCAGCCCCATTAATTATTAATCTCGTTCTATTAGCATGCCCCACCATTCATTAACTCTTCCGATTTTATTTATTATTCACAACCCATAATCCGTTAACATTCAACCCATCCCTGCAGCCCCGCTACCAACTACCATAACCACAACCGCATCGAAACCCATACATCATTATCCCTATAATACCATTTATCACAGCCCCGCTGCCCGTCACCAACATAACATTCACACCAACCCACAACCAAGCCAACTGCAGCCCCGCTGTTCACCCAGACCAGAGCCCATAAAACACCCCCATCATATGCCACGTATCCAACCCAACACCCACATGTTCATTATTCCATTTTTTTTAACCGGGGTGATCACACCAGGGATCCATATTTTCATTTAATCAGCCAACTTTACGTGATTAACCAATTTACACAGTGTTATATCCACAAAACAGTCTAGAAAGATAGGGAAACATTCAATTGCGCAAGAAAAGGCCCCCAATGACCATGATTTTCAGTATGCATAATCATATTCAATTCATAACATATCAATAGGATAAACAAGATAAACATAACAACTTTCCCATCCTCGTTCTTAACCAGTTATTATATTCATTTAATGGTTCAACTGATTCTCATGGAAACAAGAGGATACCCACCCCGCGTGATGAAAAAAAGAGAGAGAGACAAAGTTAAGATCCCTACCTCAATAGGTTCTGATCGCAGCGCTCCCCCGGATCAACTTTAGAAGAAGTCTGTCGGCGTCCGTCACCTCTGTCGGATCCCGGAAAAACCTCCTCGGGTGGAAGTCGGAAAGGAAAGGCCGAAGGAAAGACAACGGATCCAAGATCATAAGTTCTGCCTCATCGTTATGATCATGTGGCCGCTGACAGATCGTAAATCGAAGCTCGGACGAAGTAGTTATGGAAGAAAAGAAGCCTTCAAGTCTCTTGGGAGGGCTCTGCTTAGAGGAAAGTGGAGGAGAAGAGTGAGTTGAAAGGAGGAGGGGACCCCTCCTTTTATAGGCGAGAAAAGGAAAAGTACACGACGTGTACTTTAGGGTACATGGCATGTACTTTGTTATTTTACACGGTATTCACGCGGATTCCAACACAGCTCTACGGCCGTTGACTGGTCAACACACGGTTTGAGGGTAACACATACGTGGGGATGGACTACACGGCATGTAGTTTAGACACACGGCGTGTACTCATTTATTGCGCACGGCAAGGACACTGATCCAACATGGTACACATCCATTGACTGGTAACACGTATGCGGGGATGTACTACACGGCGTGTAGAACTGGGAACACGGCGTGCACCCATTATTTCACACAGTGAGGACACTGCCTGCAACATGGGGTATACCCGGAAAGGGGGTACATGGTGTGTACTCAAACTACACTGCGTGTAGTTTCAAAATTCGGGAAAGTGTGGGAAAAGTCTATTTTACCCTCCGTAACACTTCGTGACCTTTTTTTTGACAAAGGAAAGGGCTGGAGAGGTCCGAGACATTACATCAGATACCTCTTAAAACATTCTCGTCCCCGAGAATTCAAAAAACAGCCCAGAGGAACCCAACAAGATACCTCTTAGGGTTCTCATTATGATAGGAACTCAACAAAAACCCTAATCATATGTGTTAGGAATTCCTTCTCCTATGTCGAGATACTATCCGATTTACGCGGAACTAATTCGCCTGCACGGGTTCAATCGCATTATCATTATTGTGTCTCGATTAAGAATTGGGTCTTCCCACTTTCATACATTAGTATTTTTCAACTCGCACTACCCCCAACACCACACAACCAACACACTGCCTGACCACATGGGTTTGGGAAATTCCTTCTCCTATGTCGAGATACTATCTGCTTTAGGCGGAACTGACTCGCCTGTACGGGTTCAATCCCATCCGCATTAATGCGTCTCGATTATGTGTCAGCTTTTTTCATTTCCCCACATATCCGGACCTATCACACATTACCAGGGAACAAGGAAACAAAAATGTCTCACAACTGAAAAACCAATCATTCCATATACCAAAGGTACAAAGTAAAACATCAACACAAAGATCAGAAGAACAAGGTAAAACACAACTCAAAACAACTCAGGGTACTGAGCGTGCATCTGGGTCTCCCGCTCCCAAGTTCTCTCCTCGAGGCCGCCATGCCTCCACAACACACGAACCAATGGAATGGTTCGTCCACGGAGCACCTTCTCTTTACGATCCTTGATCCTGACTGGTCATTCATCCATGGTCACATCGTCTCCCATATCTAACTCTCCCCAGTCGATAACGTGGGAGTCATCATGTAAGTACCGACGAAGGTGAGAGACGTGGAAGACGTCATGAACCTTCTCCAACTGAGGTGGTAGGGCCAGCTGATATGCCACCTCACCAACTCTCCGCAGCACCTCAAAAGGTCCGATGAACCTAGGTGAGAGCTTTCTCCCTTTTCCAAGCCTCCGCATCCCCCGTCGAGGGGAAAAAAACAAAAACACATGATCTCCCACCTCGAACTCCAAGGGCCTCCTCCGACGGTCAACATAAGACTTCTGTCGGTCCTTAGCCGCTTTCATCCTCTCACGTATAAGCTGGACTTTCTATGTTGTTCTCTACACTACCTCTGGCCCAAGAGAACCTGTCTCACCAACCTCTGCAAAGCAAATGGGTGAACGACATGGCCTTCCATACAAAGCCTCAAACGGTGCCATGCCAATAGTAGAGTGGAAGCTGTTGTTGTAGGATAACTCTTCTAAAGGCAAGTGTCATACCCATGATCCTCCGAAATCCAGAATGCATGCTCGCAGCATGTCCTCCAACACCAAGATAGTCTGCTTTGTCTGCCCATCGGTCTGGGGGTGGAAAGCAGTGCTAAGGCATAGTTAGGTGCCAAAAGCATGCTGTAACCCCCCCCCCCCTCAGACTCATGAGGTAAACCGAGAATCCCGATCTGAGACGATAGTCTTTGGGACTCCATGAAACCACACAACCTCGTCTACGTAACTCTATGCTAAGGTACTCATTGGGCCTAACTCCTTAATTGCTAAGAAGTGAGCTGATTTCGTCAGACGATCCACCACCACCCAGATAGCATCATAACCACCCTGAGCTCTGGGTAGTCCTATGACGAAGTCCATTGACATGTCATCCCACTTTCACTCGGGGATATCTAAAGGTTGAAACAAACCACTGGGAACACGGTGTTCAGCCTTCACTTGCTGAAACACTACACATTTAGCCACAAACTCCGACACTACCCATTTTACCCTCGACCACAAAAACTGTTGCCTCGGGCCTCGGTAAATTTTTGAAACTCCGTGATGTACTATCAAGGCTGAGCTATGGAAGTCACGGAGAACTCCCTCATGCATTGCCTCCGGAACAAAAAACCTTCCATGGAAAAGCATCTGATGTCGGCTGTCCTCTGACCATCCCTCTGGAGAGTTCCCCTGATCGACACGATCCCGCATCACTTCCGCCTCGGAGTCCCCCCAATAAGACTCTTCGACCTGTTGCAGCTAGGAGGACTGCACCGTCATCTGAAACAAACAACCTCTAACACCTTATACCCTGGCATCCAAGTGCTAGGCAACCAACTCTCTCGTCACTTTCCAAGCATCATTGGATTCCCTAACTACTTACTGATGCATCTTCTTGCTCAGGGAATCAGCCAAAACGTTTCCCTTACCTTCAGTGTAAGAGACCTCAAAGTCATAGTCTTGGAGAAACTCGACCCATCTCTGCTACTGTAAGTTCAGGTCACGCTGGGAGAAGATATAACGCAGGCTCTTGTGATCTGAGAAGACCACAAAGCGCTCCCCAAAGAGGTAATGTCGCCACAACATCAGTGCGAACACTAATGATGCAAGCTCTAGGTCATGGGTGGCATAGTTACACTCGTGAGGGCATAACCGCCTAGACCCATAATAGATCACTCCCTTCTTCTGCATCAGAACGCACCCCAGACCAAGTCCAGAAGCATCACAAAACACCTCAGACAACAACCCTTCCTCTGGAAACCTGAGTACGGGAGCACTGACCAACTTCTCCTTCAGGTAGTCAAAAGCTTTATGGCACTGTTCGCTCCATAGCAAGACCCGGTTCTTCCTCGTCAAAGCTGTCAAAGGAGCAGAAACTCGAGAGAAGTCTGAAATGATCCCCCAATAGTAACCTGCTAACCCCAAGAAACTACGAGCTTCTGCCACGCTCTTGGTTGCTGCCCAAGAAATAACTGCCTCCACCTTCGATGGGTCCACTGAAACTCCATGCTGAGACACTACGTTCCCAAGGAAGTGTACTTTTTGTGTCAAGAACTTACAATTCGACAATTTCCCGTAAATATGGTGGTGTCGACGGACTTCCGAGACTGCCCTGAGATGCTCAAAGTGCTCCTCCTCTGACCTTGAGTAGATCAGAATGTCATCGATAAATGCAACAACAAACCGGTCCAGAATCTCTCGGAAGAAAAAGTTCATAAGTCCAATGAACACAACCGGTGAATTCATAACTCCAAACGGCATTACCACAAACTCGAAATTCCCATACCTTCACCTGAAATCCGTCTTCGAGATGTCATTGTCCTATACCCTCAGCTGATAACATCCAGATCATAGTGAAATCTTGGAAAACCAACCTGCTCCCCTCAGTTGGTTGAAGAGATCATCTATCCTTGGGAGGGGATATCCGTTCATTGAACGTTACCTGGTTCAACCATCGGTTGTCTATGCATAGCCTGAGACCACCATCTACCTTCTTTACGAACAAAACTGGAGCACCCCATGGCGATACGCTGGGTCGAACAAAGCCTCTCTCCATCAGATCGTCAATCGGAATCTGCAACTCCCGTAACTCCGAAGGTGCCATCTGATAAGGGGTCATCGAAATCGTATGAGCACCAGACATTAAGTCTATCCCGAACTCAACGTTACGTCAGGGGGGGGGGGTAGGGTCACAACCTCCTCAGGAAAAACATCGAGGAACTCCCCAACAACCTCCATGACAGCCATCATCTCTATATCAGCTGGCACCACTAATAGCCCACCTAACAAGGAAAGGAGAGGCTCCACACGCCAGCTTCCCAAATGATAGATCCTATCTCCAAAAAAAGATACTCACAGCCCATCCACATCGGAGAACACGACCCTTCTCTGGAATCATTCGATAATGGCACCAACAAAAAACAACCAGTCGATGCCTAGGATGACATCGTATGGATGCATCTGTAACAGAAGAAGGACCCCACAAGATCGATGTGGTCCCAACGTCATCCCACATCCCCAGCAAGCACATGGTATGATGGCCTGGCCTCCAACTAGTGTACTCAGTACTAGTGGTACGGAATGTCTCTCTATGTCTAGTTCCAAAGAATGGGCTAGACAAGGTGCAACAAAGGAGTGAGAAGATCTCGAATTAAATATAGAAGAAACAAGAGTACTGAACAAACAAATATTACCTCGTGCCACCTCTGGTCCTGCTGGAGCTGTCAACTCTACTGCGTGCAACAGTCCACACCCAGCTCCTCTGCCTCTCTGATGTCGTCCACTTCCCCGACCACGCCCTGGTCGAGGTCCCTGAGGAGCACCCTGAGGTCGGCCTCCTCCCGCAAAGTCTTCCCTCGGAGGAGCATGGTCCTTCTACTCTGGAAGGGCCTAGCCGGTAACTAGTGCTACTGAGGTGGGTGCTGAACCTTCTCACCTACACCGTACTGAGCTCGGGTTGGGCACCGACTCTAAACGTGCCCGAAACCTCCACAAGAAAAACACCTCGGTCATGGGCTCGTGAAAAAGGGACGAGGACGCAAGGATCTGAACTCGAACTGCTGGGGCCTGCTCCCCACTGGCCTGAAACTGGAAGGTCACGTCATATGAGACCTGCTGCTGACTGCTTTCCCCTTCGACGAGCACGGTTGGATCCCCACTCGAGGTGCACCTCCCAGAGAGTGAATCCTCTCTACAACCACTACCTTATTCTGTACCGCCAAGTACGTCGGAAGGGTGAAGGGGGTGACAGAATACTGGAACGCAGGACAAAGAGCCTCCCCCAAATGTCTCGCCCGAGACTCCTCATCCAGAAAGAGATCTTGAGAAAAGTGCAAGAGATCCTTGAACTTGATCCCCAGGTCTCGTACTGACATACTCCCCTACTGAAGGGAGAGCAACTCATGCCGCTTCTCTGCCTTGATCATAGAAGAATGGAATTCCTCTTAGAATTCGTTCTCAAAGTCAGCCCAAGGAACCTCTGCCTCTATCCTCTCTCCGAGGTAGAGCTTCCACCACTGTCGCGCCATGCCTCTCAAATGACTGTCTGCTATGGGAACCCTATACTCCCTCAGAGCACGGATCAAGGTAAAATAGATCCCTATCTCCTAAATCCACCCATATGTCTCCGTATCCGAAGTACTACCCTCGTACTTCTTGATTGTCTGCCGCTGGAAAGAACGAAGAGTCTTCTGCCACTGCCTATCTTCCACCTCTCGGTCAATCGTCAGCTGATCGACCGCCTGAATCTGCTGGGCTTCGGTCGTCTGATTCTCCCGAGGATGAAGTCCAGGCGCCATAGATGTATGGTAAACAAGGATCGCCTAAGCCCAAGTAGTAAGGAATACTCAAGGTTTTATTTTATCATTTTATTTCAATTTCTTTCCTTTAACACATAAATCAAGTACAACACAATCATGATGATGCATGTACCTTCCCTAGGATCTCTACCATGCAATCAATGTAGTCTCACTTGGTCATTCGGTAGGCTCAGAGTCCTTGCATCAGATCACTGGGGGGCCATAAAATCCTGTGTCCTAGCCGGTCTTTCCCCGTCTATGTCACGCACCAAGATTAACTAACATTTTTTCCCTACCATCCCATGCAATCCTCATTGTGCCTAACTCCAGAATCCATCCTATCTCTCAACCATCACCTCTGATACCATTCTGTCACGAACCCCTTTAACCAAAGATGCCCCTCCTGAGCAGGAAAAGGTGGAAGGGAGATAATGATCCTTGAGTCCCGCCTCCAGTAGGCCTCGGGGTGGCGACTAGAACCAAGGGTATGAGTTTTCACAAATATGGGAGGCATTACCCTTTTTATTATTTACGATCGAGAAATAGTAAAAGTCAACCACCAAAAGGGAAAAAGAACAACTGTATAGAAATAAACCCAAACCAATCCCACATGCATGTTTAAACAATTTTATAATTAGGTACAAGTACAAGAAATCTCAAAGTACAATACCAAAATAAAACTAGAGAACAACAACCGCAACAACTCCAAATGTCCCACTAGTAGGGTCCCGCACGTCCCTGGTAGTCCTCCTTGAAACCTGAAAGTAAACGTAGGGTGAGTATACAAGTATACTCTGTAGGGAAACCTAAATCTCCCGTGCACAAGTGGGGAGACATCGTAATGTCCCATGAGAACAACAGAAGAAACCTAGCAAGGAATTCATACCCCCAACCTCACCAGCCACACTCACCCAAACACAAGCACAAAAGGTAGTAGTATATAAGAAACAATAGTATTGGGTACCCCACACAGGTTCCCTTTAGTTAGCTTCTCTTCCTAACGACGAACGTCCTGACGCTGCCACACTCTCCCCGCCCGCACACACCTGGGCCTCACCACCACGTATCTGGCCCGTACACACCTGGGACTCACAACCACTTATCCCACCCACACACACCTGGGCCTCAAAACTAGATATCCTGCCCGCACACACCTGGGCCTCACAACCACATATCCTTCCCGCACAGACCTGGGCCTCATCCTGAAGATTCTTGTGAAAAAGTAGAACCTTCCCAAATAGTCTTGGGCCTATGCCACCCCAATCAAAACCTACCCGAAGAGTCTTAGGTGTAAGGTCGCCTCAAGCCATCATAGCCTAGGGGAGAAGGAGCAGGAAGTAGCTAGTAACTAAGGAAAAAACACCCTCTCCAATGAAATGGGAGTGTTCGGCACTAAGTGCTCATCATGGGTGGGGTGCGATAAAACACAAAAGATACAGATATATATATATATATACCAACCACACATCCCAACCTATGGCTTCTAAACAAAGAAACTAAGAACGTTCCTTGACACTGCTACAACAAAACATGCATACAACAAACAACCCCAACCCCATTTAGTTTTTCACATTTCAGTAGAATTAGATTATTTAGTTACATAACTACTGGGAAACTATCCACAACCAAACACATCGATCATTCGTAAAGAATATCCCTACCATCCACAAATCAAGTTAGGAAAACACAAGCAACACAACTAAGCCCTTCTTATCAACCAACCAGCCCCATTGATTATTAATCATGTTCCATTACCATGCCCAACCATTCATTAACTCTTCCGCTTTTATTTATTATTCACAACCCATAATCCGTTCACATTCAACCCATCCCCGCGGCCCCGCTGCCAACTACCATAACCACAACCACACCAAAATCCATACATCATTATCCCTTTAATACCATTTATTGTAGCCCCGCTGCCCATCACTAACATAACATTCACACCAACACACAACCAAGCCAACCACAGCCCCGCAGTTCACCCAAACCACAACCCAAAAAACACCCCCCATCACATGCCACGTATCCGAACCAACACCCACATGTTCATTATTCCATTTTTTATTTAACCGTGGTGATCACAATAGGTTTCCATATTTTCATTTAATCAGCCAACTTTACATGATTAACCAATTTCCACAAATTTATATCAACAAAACGGTCTAGAAAGATAGGGAAACATTCAATTTCACAAGAAAAGGCTCCCAAAGTCCGTGATTTTCATTAGGCATAATCATATTCAATTCATAACATATCAATAGGATAAACAAGATAAACATAACAACATTCCCATCCCCATTCTTAACTAGTTTTTATCTTAATTTAATGGTTCAACTGATTCTCATGAAAACAAGTGTATACCAACCCCAAATGATCCACAAAAGAGTGAGAGAAAAAGTTAAGATCCCTACCTCAACCGGTTTTTATCACAGCGCTACCCCGGATCAAATTTAGAAGAAGTCTGTCGGCGTCCATCACCTCTATCGGGTCCCGAAAAAACTCATCGGGTGGAAGTTGGAAAGGAAATCCCGAAGGAAAGACAATGGATCAATGCTCGGAAGTTCCGTGTCGTCGTTACGATCCCGTGGCCACTGAAGGATCGTAAATCGGAGCTGCGATGAAGAAGCTATGGAAGAAAAGGAGCCTTCGAGTCTCATGGGAGAGCTCTGCTCAGAGGAAAGGGGAGGAGAGGAGTGAGTTGAGAGGAGGGGGGACCCATCCTTTTATAGGCGAAAAAAGTAAAAGTACACGGCGTGTACTTTAGGGTACACGACATGTACTTGGTTATTTTACACGGTCTCCACGCGGCTTCCAACACGGCTCTGCGGCCGCTGACTGGTCAACACACGGTTTGAGTGTAATGCATACGCGGGGCATGGTGTGTACTTTAGACACACGACATGTACTCATTTATTTCACACGGCAAGGACACAACTCCAACATGGTACACATCCGTTGACTGGTAATGCGTACGCTAGGAATGACTACACGGCGTGTAGAACTGGGAACACAACATGCACCCATTATCTCACACAGCGAGGACACTGCATGCAACATGGGGTATACCCGGAAAGGGGGTACACGACGTGTACTCAAACCACATGGTGTGTAGTTTTAAAATTCTGGAATGTGTGGGAAAAGTCTATTTTACCCTCCATAGCACTTCGTGGCCTTCTTTTTGACAATAGAAAGGGCCGGAGAGGTCCGGGCCATTATAATTACTGAGAATATTAGCTCACCCATATTTTAGCCATTTAATTATGATATGAAGTTTGACTCATGGAATTAGTTTTCAATAATTCTGATAATTATACTTTCTTTGGTATTACATTTTATTTTCTATTCAAAATTAAAAATAGATATCATGTATGTATTTTTTTCAAAAAATCTAACCGTTTTGGTCATTTGTGATTTGTATTTTATATTTATGCCCATGAAATAAAGTAAAACACTTGATCTGTGCTACTAGGGTTGTGGTAATTGGTGTTGGTAATAGAAAATGTCTAGAATTAATCTTGGAAACTAGATTTAGGAATACATGTATTAGCTAACATAACTCAATGATTGAATTTAAGGATATAAATAGAAGAAAAACCCAATGAAACCATGGTTATGATTTTAAAATTACATTTCCATAAATTTATCAATTTATTTTTTGTATTTCACTTTTTTTATTATAAATTATGTTTCATAATGATATGTTCTATTCTATTGTATATTATCATGTAGAAATATCATGTAGTGGAAGGAATTTGAACCTTTAATATTCACATGATCTAATGAGTAAGAAGGATAATATCATTTATGGTCTTAAGACAATATTTTGAAGGGCGTAGTCTGTAATGGAATCCCATCATATGAGGAAATGATATCATGATCTGACAAGATTGTTAATGAATTCTCAATGCCTTATGGATTCAGAAAGAGGCATATGAATAAAAGTATAGTTGGTAAAAACATATATAATATTAAAAAATAAAATTAATTATTTTCCCATGTGTGAAAATTGTTGAAAGACACACCACAATACTTTCTTAAAACTAATGGGAGTTTTCTACAAGTGTATATAGAACAACCACCATACTTGTGATTATAAGGGTAAAAAATGCTTTGTAGTGTACAGTGCTTTGAGTACATTGATATTTGATACTATTAAAATAAATTCCTAAAAATTAAATGGAATGTACCCTAAATAGGATTGTGGATTATGGTGAATCTTATGCTAATACCATAGACTAAGAGAATTTATAAATATGCGTATATATGAATTCAATAATTATTTCATATTAGTATTTTATAAGTAATGTACTAGTTATAATAAATATGAAAAATATGAAGATTATATTAAAGTATATTTTATTAAGGATTTTAATGAGTGAGTTAAATGATACCTATGGAAAATAAAATTTTATTTTAATAATAATTTCACCTTTTTAGAAATCTCATAAAAAAGTGAAAGTTAATACTTACTATGTTCTTGATACATATATAATGATGTGGGTAAAATTTATTGATTAATTTTGATAATTAATATTATATAGTACTAGATACGTTGGAATGAATTAATGGTTTATTGAAAAAGGAGATTATACTAACATTGATGGGGTTTAATGTATTTTTTATATTTAAAGAATATATAAAAAATCAATTTTTTGTTAATTAATAAGAAATAATTATAGTTTTCTATAAGCTTCTATGCTAATTAAAGTCATTTCCATCATTCAAGATAATACATGAAAAAGGTATTTTTATGTTTCATATGTGATGATTTATAGGATCTTTATGTTTTTTGAATTAATTATAAGTTCTTTTTTCAAAATTATAGTCCTTCTAATGGGTTGGATATAGATATTTTGGAATGGAAATAAGCATAACCATTTATGAGATGGTTTAAATTGATCTTTGTTAAACCTTTTAAATATTTACTTATTACTTCGATATAGGATGAAACCTATGCTAATAGATGTACAAAAAATATTTTACCTCACAAAAAAAGGATAATATCATTCATAAAAATTTAAAAATATCCAGTAATTATATTTTCTTCTATTATATGAGAGTGAAAAAATTCATTAAATCTATAAAATGGGTCTTAAAATAGAAATTATTTTCTATTATCATCATTTTTACAATATTAAATACCTTTATAATTTCAAGTGTTTCTGGATTTGTTGAAATTAATATTTTTTGGATCACTGACTATCTTGTAATAAATATTCTCTTTCACGCTCCATTACTATTTGTGGGTAGTTTTTCACTTCCATGTACATGTTTTCATTACCACCAATGTACTCTTGTTTTAAAACCATGTTTTGTGATTATTCGAGATGAATTTAATACTTATTTGTCTCTCTCATTAAGGGAATATTGTATTATCCCTTTCAAAATAATGGGTTTTCAACAAATTATTTTTCTAATATCGAACTCTATATTAATGAGACCATTTTTAAAATGAAGGAACTCAATGAAAATAATTTGGGGAGAATGTACCACACAAAAATTATAATTTATGAACATTATATTCAATAGTGTGGATGATGCGCAAAACCAAGCATAGAATGTAATAAGTTTTATAAAGATTTATTATATTTATTAACAGTTTTAAATAAAATTAATTTATTATAAAACATACAATAAATTTAAAACTGCTTTTCTATTATGTGACATGTAATAAAGAATTTCATAGATAGCTTTTGTTATATTCATGGACACGTTTTATTGAATACTATTATTATTATTTTTAAAATTTTATTGTAGTTATATCCTAGATGTTATAATGGTTGTAATTAATTATATTAAATAAATGATGAAAATATGGTTTTCCAATTTTTATATAATGAATCTTTTGGTGACCAAATATTTGAAATTAATAATAAAAAACATATTGAATGAAAATTATGTGTTTTTATAAAAAACTAATTTTATTTCTAACAAGTTGTTTCAAATTAATAAATAAAATTAATCACTATTTTTAAAATATCTTCATTAAACTTATATTATATATTTTAAATATTTTTTTCAAATAATATTATAATATTTATAATAATAAAATAAGAACAAATCCAATTTTAAGCATTAAAAGACATATTTTTTTAAATTGTTATTATGTCACCTTTAAATAGAAGTATTGTTTTAAAATTAAATTTAAAACATTAATAAATATTTTCTAAAATTATAAGAAAATTAATAAAAATTTCACAATTATATTTTGGTGAATTTTTCATATTTTTTATGTGAATTCAAAATTGTTGGAGAATAGTATAAACTATTAATTTTTATTTAGAAAATAAAATGTGTTATAAATAATATTTAATGTTAAATTATATTTTTAATTACTCTTTAAGTTAAATTATTTCAATAATAAATATATTAGTCTAATTTAGATCATTTTAATCAATTTCATAATGAATTTTCAAAAAAAAATTGTATACTTTTGAACATTTTCACATTAAACAATCACTTTCTAATTGCATATATGGAGTTAATTAAATGTTAGTATATACCAATTTTCCATTTGAATTTGGAGAAAGAGATTCCATATTAGGAATTATAATTTTTTATAATTTATATTAATTTAAACATAGTTTTAGAAAAATATGTGTGGGATAATTGAAATTAATTATAGAACTGAAGGTGAAAATGAGTTTGCTTCAGGGTTATGCATTAATATTAAGGAAAACTGACCTATAGAATTATAAAAACGAAATTTAATAACCATATTTAATACCTACCCCTTATATACTAAAAATGTTTCATTGTTGGAAGCACATTATAGAAGGGATACCTATAAATTGTTTTTAACTTTTTGTATTTACCATAATGCCACTCCTCCACCACTATTAAAGGGAACTCACCTGCCCAACTTATTTATACATATCAGTCATTTTTTGACATCCAATTGATGTCCAAATAAACTCAGAAATCAAAAAAATCTTCATTGAAGCCACTATTTTAGAACAAATTCATCCAATTAATTCCATTGGTGGAAACCCAAAGGATTTCCCCATGAATAGGTGATGTCCTTCAATAAGAACTTTTGTTTAATTTCATTCCCCACCCCATAATTTCATATTTTGTCATTAAAATATAAACACCTTAGTGTCATAAATATATCTAGATTATGCTAGATTATATTTTTGACATACACCCACACACACATTCATCAAATATGATACATAATCATTGTTCGTATGTGTAGAAGTCTATTTCCTAAAGAACTGATGTCATTCATTCATCCATTGGCACATTTAAAATATGAGAATAATGATAAATTTTCAATTTATATATGATATTTCTGATAGTTATAATTTCATTATACTAATTTAATAATTATATACCACATACTTTCAGTTTTTCTATTTTGTGGGAATTTTAAAACATCATTTTTAGACATGTTGACTACCTCCTCCCTAATGTGATGTGTTTCGTTCATGATTTACATGGAATGTATTAAATATGGGTTTAATAAACATAGGTAATATAAATATAATAAAAATTATATGAGAAAATATATATTATTATATATCATTTAATTCCAATTTTTTATAAGTTATGAAAATACAGCAGTGTTATTGCATACATATGACCTACTCTCCCCGAGAACGGTGAACATCATCTAAAATCACTAAATTTTTTGGATTACACTAAATAAATTTATTATTAAAATATATTATACTTTAATTAAGAATTATGATTTGGATATTATTTAATCATGTACAATTTAAGAAGAACACTAAACAATATTTAAAAAATTCTTGAAAAACAACTCAATTAACACTAGAAACAATGAAAATATTATTAATAAATGTGTAATAATATGATATTAAAAGATCATATATGATATTAAAATATAAATATGACTTTTTTATAATTTAATACCATGATTAAAACTATTACATTGTATTTTAAAAAGTAATTATCCAAATGAAAAAATTACTTTAGAGATTGTGTCTCAATTTTCCTTCAATTGAGACTTGTTTACTATTATCCACTAGTTCATTATAATTTCATAAATATTCTAATGATTTATCATTTTATATCGATATTAACTCATATGTAATGTTATTTAATGTTTCAAATTTAATTATATCATCCAATGGGATTTTACTTGAAAATTTCAATGTGGTAAAATTGATTGCACAATATCAATTCGTTTTGTGAATTTTAATATTATATTAAAAAAAATGTTTACGTGTAATCATTTTTCGTAGAAATTAATATTTATTTTAAATATAAATATTGTTATATGATGGATATTATTATGTATTAAATTGTATTAAATTTTTATATACAGTGTTATTTTGAAGGAAATATGATTTAATGGGGAGATATTCATAATTAGGTATCCTTTAATAACAATGGAAATTTGAGAATGAAAAATATTTATTATCTAACATAAGTTTTTATTATGTGATTAATGATTGTTAAATAAGGTAAACAGGTGATATAATGGTTATTGCAAGCCCCTTGATGCAACGATAGTCTCATGGGATGAAATTAGTTTACATAAAACCCCCCATGTTTGTTACCAAGTAGTTTTAAAATATATAGAGGATAGATCTTGAATGTAGTGTATCTTCAATTTTATAGCACAAATAATATAGGTTTATACTAAAATACATAAAATTTATATAGGATAGATCTTGAAAGTAACTATCTTAATGATCTATATTTATAGTTTAGATAACCGACATTATGCATTCCATCATTATTATTATTCCAGGTTATTATTTTATTATTTAGAATAATCATGGTAAAGATTCAAGATCATGTGATTATAAATAAATAATGTGGTTATCATCTTTTATTAATTCCATACTTATTATTCTCAATCCATTTATTTAATTTCTTATGTCCTCAGTTATATACACTTCCTTGTTGATTATACTCATTGATTCGTTTTTATATCCATTACAATTAACCCTTATTCTTTATTTGAACTCACACTTATTTTTCTCTTTACATAGGATATGAAGATTAATTCTTGCAATGATTTTTCAAGGATTTAGATCATCTTACATTGTTATATTTTGTCTTTAATTTTCTATTCCCATTGTAAAATGGGTTTCATGTATGTGTCTGGTTTAAAAAATAGTTAACCATTTAATTTATTTGTGATTTTAATATTGTATCTATGAAAAGGTAAACAAGGTAAGTCACAAGCTTGGTACTATTAGGTAAAGGTTCATTACAAGAGTAAACCTAATTTTAATCCTTCATAGGGATATTATTGGGTTAATTAATGTTTTCATTATGAATCCATATGCATTATTTCAATATATTAAGATGATAAAAAACATATGATATAGATATGTTGTTTTAGATTGGACAGAATCTGTAATCATTTAGTCGTCTTATAAATATAATTCATTATTATTTAGTTTCCCATTATGATTATTGGCCCTTGTAAAAATGAATTTTTTAGTAAATGGGTGGACCGATAATGAATCATGCTAATATTTAATGTTATATACAATTTGATGATTATGAGATACCAAATGGGATGATTAGAAGATTAAACTATGTTTTATTTTTCCTAATAATTTATCACAATATAAAATTAAAATCATACAACTTAACCAATTATCAAACTCCTAAAATAAGAGAATTATAGTTTTTTAGTGTTCATGGGTTGGGAGAGCATAAAGGGAAGATGATTTTGTTTTGAACATGTCTTGTAGGTGTGACAAAGTACACTATAAAATGTTTCAGATGAATGATGGTAAGATTTATTTGCAGATAATAATTTAATAATCCATCTAATTAAATAGAGAAATATTGAAAACCATCCCCGAGAGCCTAGAAAAAAGATAACGGAGGTGGGTAAAACGTAGTCTGAAGGGCATTTAAAATCGTAATGGGTAAGTGACTTGAACCTAGAATCAAATGAGAATGAAATTTGGAATGGTTTTTCCAAAAATATTATAGAAGAATAGAATCAATAGGGTATTCACATCAAAAGAGACACTACTGGGAGGAAGGTACTAGATGTCAAATAGGAATTAAATTCCAATGTACTATAACAATTATTCCATAATCCGGAAAAATATCCCATGTCCTTAAGGTCACAAATCACCTATTATAAGTTTTAACAACATGATCAGCTTATAATAGATCTTTATCCCTTTCTCAAACCTCAAACAAGATAATCAAAAAGTGCACGAAGTCACAAGTAGTGCATGATACAAATCCTAGTAATATTTAACCAATGATTACATAAAATGATTCCAATAACAAAATAACCAATAAAACTCATTAAATTCATAAAAAATGGGTTTTCATTTTGAAATGAATATTTAGTCATATCATTCATTAAAATTTCAAATATTGAAATAAATTTTGTAATTAATGATTTCCAATTCGTATGATGGATATATAAGTCAAAAGATGGAATTTACCTTCAATAAAATTGTTCTTTAAACCTATTGAACTTTTCAATAAATGAATTAAAAAATTTAAAATTTTAACATATATATAAAAATTATCATGGCATGCACAATACTTTCAAAAATGGAATACATGAATTTGTAACAAAAATAGGTGGGAAACGTGGTCATGTTAAAAATTGGTATTATAGTTCCAAGATATAGGGATCCTACACTGTGAAATAGAATATATGTACAAATATACCTTTGGGACTAAGGTGATTGGGACTCAACATTGTCACCTAAGGAATGATGCTTTTCTAATGTTTTGTTTTATAATGTAGTGAGTAATAATGTTCTTCCTAAAATAAAAAACATACTACCTAAGGATTTCAAGTGCTCATGTACAAAACAACTTCAAGAAATATATTTCAGGACTACTTAAAATTAAATTATATCCCATTCTCCATTTCAAATATTCCAATTTTCACTTTAAAAACCAAAATAGAGTTTTAATCAATAATATTCTTTTTTTCATGATGAACATTTGGTATTCCTTTAAAACCATTTTCAATACATTTTTCACAAAAAATGGGTTGAAATCAATTGAATACTAAATTTTACAATCCATTTTTCATAATATAATTCAATAATTTAATTTTCTTTCAATTCAATTAATTTTATAACAATCCTAAAATTCACTAGAATTTATTTTTCTGTTTAATTTTTAATTCAAACTAATTGCATAAATAAAATAGAAAATTTAATTGAATCAATTTCCATCAATAAAAAAAATTAAATTAAAGAAATTATATCTCACCACTTCAATTCAATACCAAAGTCCTATTTTCCCCCTAACAGCAATTGAATTAAATTAGGTTTTTCCTCAATAAATTGAAATATATATAATCCAAATAAAATAACCATTTAAATTCAATCAATTTAAATTATGAAATAAATTTCGGTTAATATAAATGGGGCTTCATAATATAACCACCTACGTTAGGATCAGTGGATCTCAGATCACAATACCATGGATGGGGTTAGTCAAAAAAGATAATTGTTCATGGAATCTTGGGAAAAATGATAAAATTGTGATGTATATACCCAAAAAAGATGGTATTGGATCGAAAAAAATCACATGGATCCCTTTATGCCTATATATAATATGAGAGATCATAGAATATCTAGATTGGGATGAAGAAACTATTAGTGAGGAGATCGAAGGGTGTTCCTGTAGATTAAGATCACATCCGGGAGGGATATGAGGGCCATTGAATCCTCCATGGATGATTTTAGGAAGTTAAAAATCAGTATGGGTGGAATAAGGTCCCTTGGGGACCTAAAATAGGGATTCAAGATTTATTTTTAACCAAATTGAATCTTTTAAAATACCATACTCACTATTTTCTATGCAGAATCACATGGTCAAAAAAAAATGAAAAAACATTCCATATTACAATTTTAAATGGGCTAAAATATTTATACTAAGAGAGTTCACTAATTTAATAACTGTGTACTAACCATGAGAAATTCCTCTACCTTCGGTTACACAGTTCCTCTCATAGGGCGCATCATTTGGGAAAACCTTGTGGAAACTCTGTACTAGCCAAAAATTATAAAAACATTTAAAAAATTTAACACAATGAAACCCCAAACTAAATAAAACCAATGAAAAATAAAAATTAGTGTTTAAGAATACCATAGATTAGTAACACTATATATAACATCCCCACTATAAAAATCATCTATCCACAGAAAGTATACGACAAAGAATCCATGTCAGTAAGATATTTCTACTTCTATCTCATCAGTGCATCCCCCTCCCATGTCTCATGAAAATCTGAACAATGGTGCAATAGCATAGAAACCAAAGTTATCTTCCTCCCATGAAGTACCTTGGCATCATAGTCAACTACATTGAATAGTCATTTTGTCACAGACATATCAGTTTCAAATTCAAAATCATGCCAAATAAGAAAATGATACAGATCATATAGATACTTTCGTATATATGATATATGAAACATTTTATATATCGACATCATCTTCATTATAAGTGGTGAATAGTATGAAACATTCCCCACCAACTCACAAACATCAGAAGGTCCCACAAAATGAGGTGCAAGCATCCCTTTCCTCCCAATCCATCGATGACCCAACTTGGGTGAAACATTCATGAACACATGGTCACCAATATAATACTCCAAATTTCCATAGGGAAGATCAACATAAGACTTATATTGTCTATGACCCCTCAACATCCTAGTATGGATACACTACATTGTGGATGTTTTCTCTAGGACCGTGCTCGGTCCAACCCTGGGACATTCACTAATCTCTAAACCATATTAAAATGATTTACAAGGACATCCATAAAAGTTATCAATATGAGATATTCTAATCATGGATTGGTAACAATTGTTATAAAATAACTCAAATATCTGAAAATGATTATCCCATGCTCCACCAACAACGATATCAGAAGCACAAATCACATTCTAAATAATCTGTACAGCTCTTTATCTTTTTCCATCTAACTACAAATGGTATTCTATACTCAAATGAATGTGAGATCCCAGTTCATCTTAAAGGCCTCTCTAGAAATAATAAGTAAATCAAGAATCCCTATTAAATATTATTAATGAAGGAATTAAATGAAAATATATGATATCATACATGTATAGATTCTCTAACTCCTCAAATATGGATGTTTCATAAATGGGTATAATGTGATCTGACTTCATCAGCCTATGGGCCAAAACCCATGAAATATTCCTCTTTCACTAGGTATGTGGAAACCCAACCACAATTTCCATATACATCTCATCCCACTTCCAATTATGAAATGGATGTGTATAAATAGAACATGAAGGTTATAGTTCCCGTCCTTAATCTTCTACCATGTATCATAGTGAAGAACAAAACTCTAAAATGCCCCCTCCCCTTTCTAGACACCGAAACTATCACTGAATATTAAAGAACATCATTATTGTTTCAGGGTGAACTACCCACAAAGTGGTGTGAGAATCCCATGATACATCTTTAATTTATACTAAGAGAAAAATGAAGAAATTATAGTAACAATGAATAACAACATTGGAGATCGAACAATGGCTAATAGTCTCCCCAGTATAAAGAGAGTATATAATGCTACATATTTCAACATCATGTTGTTTCTCATGTGGAATAATCTCAAGAATATTGGGATAAAACTGAATGATGGATAAAGAAAATTCATCCCCATTCTCTTGAACATCAATATGAAATTATGAAAAGAGAGACATCAAATTCCACTCTGTTAAAGACACATTCACTTCATAGGTTGTACTATTCATGCTCAATGAGTCTACAATGTAATTCCCTTTATCCATGGAATATGTGATGTTAAAGTCTATATAATGTAGGTATTCCAAACAACACCTATGTTTGTGATTCAAATAATTTTTAGGGAAGTTATAACTCTTGCATTTGTGGTATGAAAACACGGTACACATTTATCCATAAAGATAATGTCGCCAACTCTTATGTGTCTACATAAAATCTTCATGTTCTAGGTCATTGGTTAGATAATTATTATGGTGGTTCCTAAGATATTGATATCCATAGACAATAACATGATTACCGTGTATAGGAAATAATCACAAACTATACATATATGCATCACATAAGACCACATAGCCCTGAACGACCTTTGGAAGAGTCAAAACCAGCGCATTAATCAAGAGAGTTTTCATATCCATAAAATAACTCTAACATTTATCATTCCATGAAAAATTTAATTACTTCCGAGTAAGTGAATTCAACAAAGAATCAGTCATTTAGAAGTCCATAACGAACTGAAAATAATATCATGCTAATCCCAAAAATATCTAAATGTCCAAGACATTCCATGGTACCTCTCATGTCATAATAGCTTTCACCTTCCCACGGTCAATGAAAACCGCATGTTCTGACACCATGTTCCCTATTAATTTATCTTCCCTAATCCCAAAATCATGATTGAGTGTTTATCAAACCATTGGAAATTTTATAGAAAACTCATAACTCCTAATAGATCATCAATGTGATCCCTCTAAAACATAGAGTAACTAGAAATTCCACCTACAAAGACCACTAAGAAAGTATAATGATATTCATTGAAAATATTATTCATTAAATCCATAAAAAAATTCAGGAGTATTGGGTTGAACAAATGGAAGAATAAGGTAGTTATAATGGTCATACCTACTCTGAATGGAGGTTTTATAAATGTAAAATTATTTTATCCCCAACGGATGGTAACCAAAGAGAAGATCGATCATTAAGAACCACTTCTATCATTTCAACTAGTTAAACAAATCAAAAATCTATGGAAACAAATCCTTATTCATTACTATCACTCGATTGAGCTTTTGTTAATCAACTTATGAGACAATTAAACCATAATATTTCTTATAATAGTGAATCAGTTCTTCCCAAGGTTACAAAATCATGTTTATAAATATTTTACAAGTAAGATAATACAATTGGGACTTCGTATCTTAAATAATAGTATCATCTATATGCTATGAAATAATATAAATTAGTTGAGTAATAAGAATTATGTCAATGGAATAATCTTCCTCCCTTACTGGTGGAAAACCTAATATTTCAAAATTAAAAATATTATAAAACTCGTTGAAAACTAGAGAGACGTCACCACCCAAATATTTTTTTTCGAGATCAAATGAAAACATGTATATCACATTCCTCAAATCAAAATAATAATATCAAACACTCCTTGATAATGGGACTCATTATTCGTAAAATACATGAGAAACACTATAAGGTGTAGTGTATGAGACCCATCAAAGATATCCATCAATATAGATTTATTTTAAGTCAGTTAATCCCTCTCAAAAATTAAATCAAGTAATTTAATTTCAAAAACCTAAAAACTCCAAGAAATCTCATCATATGACATAGAGAAAACACAAGTTGGACTACAGATACCCTACTTCATCTTCATACCATGTGGTGTGGTAATTTCAACTTCACAGCATAAAATATTCATATGATTGTTTAAATGATTAACAATATGGGTTAAAATAAACAAATGAGAAGCACCAGTTTCAAATAAAGTAGTCACTAATGATGAATCTATAATAATAGTACCTATCAGGGAAAATGGACTCATATATTCTTCCTCTTGATACACTTCTATGTATTAAAGAAGCTTCATTCTAGATGAATTTATATATAACCCTATTTTTCATGAATAATTTTATATACACATAGTTGTAAGAAGGAGTGTATGATGTCATTCCACTATGTAGAGTATTATAAATATGGAAACTCGAATCAAATGACCTGAAATTCTCCATGAGGTATAGATCATGGGTGCCTTAGTGTAGACCCACTTTTTTGGTTATGTGTTTCCACACTAATATCAGACCAAAGGACCACTTCCTAGTACTTCAAGAGGTATATAATGACCCTGCTATCCAGAACATCTAGAAGATCCATCACACTTTTGTTTTCCCATGATGGAACTCACAATACTACTGGGAGAAATAGATGATTCTGAAAACTCGGACCTACTATCCATGTCCATATTGAACATAATCACTCAATCAGGTAAATCAGAATATGAACGAAATTTCATACAAAAATATGAGAAATAATATCATGTTGAATCCCTAAATAGATCTTTATAATCTTTATTCGATCATTTGATACTATCTCAAGTGTGAAATGAATGATATCAGCAAAATGGTTTTAATAATCTATATTGATCTAATCAGGCTGCTCATGATTAAAAACACTATAGACTTGGAAGATGACATAGAATCTTGATTGAAGTTGTCTATGAAAATAGCAATGATTTTATGCAACTATATTACATCATTTTTCTTTTTAATTTCCATTTCATCCCTTTATCTTTTTCTAGATTCATCCCACACAAAAGGTGGCTCAATATACATTGATCTGATTGGGTGCGTCAAAAAACCCAATCATGAACTATATTGTTCTCAACCACTCCTTAGCCTCTTGGGTATCATTAGATCCTTTGAATGGGTTAGGATTCTAGTGATGGAAATATTGAAAAAACCCATTTAGGTAATCCTTCTTAGATTCCAAATTTGGATCTTAAAATAGAACTGGAGGTGGTGCCTTTCCCATAGCATGTAATGTAAGTAAAATAACCTCAATTAGATTCAGTTTTAATGTAGGATTCAACGGCTAAGGTTCTGTATAATGTTCGTCCTAGATCTGATTCACATGTCTTCTAGGAGGCATGATGTTACCCAACATCAGTATGAAACAATATGAAATAAGTTAAATCTAAAATAGAGAAACAATTTAGGTTGATCCCAATATATAAGAAAAATATGATTTGGGTTAAACTATATGCATATATATGTTGGTAAAATACTATAACTAATATATAATATGTATTTCAATAGACCAATCTAACGAAATAATTTTCATTATTGAGAAATATGGTTAAGGAATCAATCACAACTACCTTTAAAGTCCTGAAAAACTTTCACAGATGCCTACAAACTACAAGAAAAAATATCAACCATAAAATTCCCCTCTAAGAAAACTTCTTCATTAATAATCCCTGGTACCCTAGTAACCCAACAAACGTGTTGGATAAAACGTAGCCTAAAGGGAAATCATGATCCCCAAGGGTCAGTTACTAAGATCGAGTATAATAAAAGAATGAATATGGGGAAATTTTTTCCAATAACATTGTAGAAGATTATAAATAAAAATGTATTCATATCAAAAGAGACTCCACTAGGAGTAATGTTTCAAGAGTAAAATAGGAATTAAATTCCAATGTACTACAACCAAATTAAAAAAATAGGGAAAACATCTCATGACCCTAATAAAATATCACACAAATTCCAAGGGCCAATAACGTTGTCCACCTCTAAGAGACCGTTTTCCCTTTCTGGAAACTAGAAGTATATAATATATAAAATCCTAATGGAACATGTATGGTGTGAGGAAAATTATAGGATCATTTCAACAATGTTTCTATAAAAATATAAATATATCAAAATAACCAATAAATTGATTTTATTTTAAAAAAAGATTTTCATTTATAAATGAATATTTAAAAAAATCATTATTTACAATTTTAAATATGAAAATACATTTCTCAATTCATACTTTTCCTTGAAAATGATGGAAATATATTCAAAAAATTTGAAATTTAACTTTAATCAACACAATCTTTTTAGAAATTGAACATTCCAAGAAAATGACATAAAAAATTGTTATACAAAATAGTTTATAAAAATTCTCAAGGCATGTAAATCATTTAACAAGTAGAATATATACATTTAAAATAAAATCATGCCAGAAACATGTTCACATTCTTAATAGGTACGATTTTTTGAAGATATAGGGATCCAACATTGAGAACTAGAAAGTATATACATATGTCCATATGGTCTTATGGCAAAGGGGACTCATAACCATCGCCTATGGAATGGTTATTTGATGATATGATATTTTAGGAAATTTTATGTCATAATGTGTAACCTAAAATAACTCACGAATTACCTATTTCCTACTAGCGCTCATGTACAAATCAATGATGGGATTTTTTTTCAAGACATTTTAAAATACTTTTTAACACCATTCTTTATTTCAAATAATCCAATTTTCCATTTAAAACCAACAATGGGGTATTAATAAGTTTTCTCTAGTGATGAAACTAGTTGGATTCCATCAAAAACATTTTGAATCCATTATACCCAAACAAGAATAGGAAATCAATTCACCATTCTATTTAACAATCCATTTTTCAAACTAAATCCAAAAAATTAATTTTCAGGAAATTCCATCACTTTTATTAAAAACCACTGATTCAATAGAGTTAAGGGGTTTCACATGTTTTCCATAAATAATTAAAAATTTAAATTAAACAACTTATTATATTCAATCTTCATAAAAAACATAAAATTTTCAATTTAAACCTAACCAATTTCCAATTTCATGCCAAACAACCTTTTTTTATAAAAAATATCACTATTAATTGGATTTGGGTTTTTACAAAAACCAATTGAATGTCATATAATAAAAATCCAAAAAGTTAATTTAAATTAAATATATTTATATTTAAATAATAATATTGGGTTAGCATAAATTGAAATCATAACAGAACCACCTACCACGAGATCAATGTATATTGTATCACCAAACCTTAATTGAGGTTTGTCAATGAAGAAAAATGATCACTAAATCCCGGAAACAAGGATCAAAAATAGGTTTATTGACCCAAAATATAGTTTATTAGATAAAACATAAATCACATGGATCCATATAACCTTACTTAGAATAAGAGAGAGCATGGGAGATTAATATCAGAATAGGAAACAAACAATGATGAGATATAAGGACGTTCCATTATCTTTGGATCACATATGAGAGCAATCCTAGGGCCAGGAATTATCTATTGAAGTTCTATGGAAGGGAGAAACAAGTTTCTATATAAGTATTTATGTATGAAATCTAAAATTGGGGTTTTAATATTTTTTATAAATATTTCGATAAATTATATTATATTATAGACCATTTCTTTGGATGATTCCCACAGCTAGACCAATCCATGTGTTCTATTTATGCCTCCATTTTAAATGGGTCAGATAGTGTAACATACCAAGTAAGTAATAAATAATAGATATTTCTGTCTATGTCTATTAATGAATTAGATAGTGTTTCAGAGTCTTAAAATGAGAATAAATCCGATCTTCAGCATGGAATACACTAATATATTTAAAAGATTGTTTTACTGACTTTTGATGGAAAACCATTTATAAATCAAACATTCGACAATTTTATAAGAACTATTTGTAAAAATAAACTTAATATTTATGATTGGGACATTGAAATTTACATAGGTTAATTTTTTGGTATTTTTCTGACAATGTTCATTTTTTAATGAATAATGAAAAATGTTGTATTTTAATTCAAAACCTCTTTTTAATCTAATTTATTTATATGGTTAGATTATCATTTGAATTGTGTTTAAAGTTCCATTAGAAAATATTTTTACCATTTAATCCAATATTGGTTGTTGGAATTAATTTCACTTTGAAATTGGACTTAAAGTAGTGTTAATCTTTTGATACTTATTGTTTCAAAAAAACACGCTATTTTATCTGACACCGGGAATTAATTATTAAATTAATTAATTTAAATTAAATGTTTTTAATTTTGTAAAATAGAAATAATTTTTTAATTCGTAATATCAAATATAGCTTAGGGTAAAGTTTTGGTATTTTTCTGAAAAACTTCAATTTTTGATGAATAGTGAAACCACTAAGTGGTACTTAAAAAACTGATTTTTCATTTAAATGGAATTTCACCACCTCTGTGTTTTGAATTTCAAAAATCTGACATACATGGTTTTCATTAAGAAGTAAAATGTGGTTCAATGGGATTAAAATCATTTTTGGGGGAATAGTAACTGTTAAGTTTTTAATCGCGATTAGAGGTAATTAGTGTAATTTAAGGTAAAAATAATGTTTTAATAATATGAAATGACCTAGACACATGTCCTACTCTTATTGTATGTGTCATGGCCGACCCAGACAACCCATGGGTCGATTTTTGGGACCCATGGAGCCACTTGGGTAAGATAATGACATTAATGCTTTTTATTTAATGTAAATGTAAAAATGACACAAACATGTATTGTTTTAATAAAACAATTCTTACATGGGGTTATAAAAGTCATATTTTTGACTATAAATAGTCATTGAAAATATAAAAATATTTCCTACATCATGATATATTTTTTATAATTTTTAGACATTAAATAAATTAAATTATTTATGACACCATGATGATGCAGCGATGACCTCATTATTTAACGATTTAAATAAAATGAAAATATAATGTAAAATAGAATACCTGCACTTGTCAAAAACCTATTGGATGGGTGTATTTAGAACCCTTATCACCTTATCCTCGAAATTTATAATTTTGGGTCCTTTTTTATACGAAAATCATTTTATAACAAAGTATCTTTTCTTAACATTCCAAGAGTGCCCCTCCTCTCCTATTATAAAAGGCCCCCACCTCTACCACCTTAACCACACTTAAAAAGACTTTGTATCGGCCAAACCCTGCCCATTTTGTCTCCCCACATCCCTCTCTAACTTTTAGAAGCCTCACTTTGGGCAGAATTCTTCCCAATAAATCCATTGAGCTAAAATCAAAAAGTGTTACCCGATTTAAAGATAGTGTCTTCTCTTGTGTTCTTATGTTTTATTTTGCTTCTCCAACCCCCTAAACTCTTTTTATTCATTTCTTTTGTAACAACACCAGTATATTCCATATACTAGGATGTTTTTATAAGAAGGATTCGAGCTACACTTACACACACCTACATCTAATGGTTAAAAGACATACTGTTTCTCTGGATGGTGAATTTCTGCCTCACGAAATGATGATTGTTCAATATTCATTTAACACCTTCAAAGGTGTCCATTAAGATGACACTATACTTATATTTGATATATAATATGTTTTTTTACTTAATGTTCTGTATTTTTTTATGGAATACCTTTACGGCTTTCATTATGGGTATACGTAATATCTTCATTTTAGGATGTGCAGACTACCGCCCCCTCAAAGTGATTTGATTCGTTAATACCATATTTGGTACGTATAAAGGATAGATTTAATGATATTATATATGATACCATACTAGAATTATAATACTATTATGCATCATTATGTTTTAATTCCATTAAAGTATGAGATATAAATGAAAGTAGCGTTCATCTGTACATACGGCTTACTGTCTCCATGAACGGCGCATTTCATTTCTTATCCCCAAATGTAATGTACTATTATAAGTACATATATATAATCGATATATATGATCTATGTTACATATAAATGATGAATATAATTTTGGAATTAAAATATACATATCTCTCATTTAGTTTTAAATCCATTAATATGACATAGAAATGAAAGTAGCATTCATGCGTACGTATAACTTACCGTCTCCATGAATGGTTCATTTCATTTCTTACCTCTAAATGATTATTTAATATTATAAATTCATGTATATACAGGATATATATTATATATATGGCATCTAAATCATGAATATCATTCTTGAGATAATGGATATTTGACTACATGAACAACTTGTAAATATAAGATGTTCATTTTTGACTCAAGTACCAATGATCGTTAAAACGACCGTTATAAACTTAAATAATAACATACTGTTCACGACATGGTAATAAATGATATAAAAGGTATAATTAACTTGAAAAAGTTTTTTATGGAAGTATAAATTAACTCTTGTTTATTATTCAGGGATTAATGAATGATCAAGTCAAGTCGAATACGAGGTAAGGGAACATCATAACCCAATTTCTATTATTTGTGTTAATCTCCTACATTCAAATTATGTCATGATATTTATATGTACTATCGTGTATTTTTAATTTCATTATTTGTACATATAGTGAATACACTTAGTATATTTGTTTTATTTTAAAAAAAATGATCTTTGTATGGGACTTCATCTCAATATCCATTCATTGAGGCATACTTTGTTTTATAACCAAATTTATTTTATACGGTGCATAAACCCCTTTGACTTTTACGATTATTCAAAAGGAATATTTTTTATACGAAGCATTTACTAAATGAAAAAAGGGACTGTTTTTTTTGTCGTATGTATGTGGTGACAACGACTTCTCCGCCGCCGTTACCAGTATTTGAGTTTCGGATTCCTCTACAAGCCATACCTTTTTTTAAAGGAAAAATAAATACCATGTTTTACTTTTCTTTTGTTTTGAGATTGAAAATGGTTTTCATAATGTTTTTATTATATCAATGTGTTGTATTGATATCTTGTGATTTAATTGTGGAAATGTTATGTTTCCTTTATGCATGTTTTATGTGATATGATTATGTTATGATTCTTGGGCATTGTTATGGAGATGGGTGGTTCCGTGATAAACTAAGGGTGGGTGAGCCCAATATATCTCTCCAATGCATTGGGTAACGCGAAAGAGTTAAACGTTAAGGTTTCCCCGAAAAGATTTGTTGAATATACTGTGATGGGTTTTCCAAACGTAACCAAGAGGGTTACTCCCTACGTAATAATGTTATGAATGCCTCAAGATACCTTTATGTCTTTTGATTTCTATGATTTATTCATGATTTGATGAGGTATGTTAAAGTGCCTATGTTTTATGTGTAAATTATGATTTCATTATTATGTATATATGAACTCATGTTTCCTTTCCATATTTTTATAACCCTTACTGAGCTTTTTATGATCATCCCAAGTTTTTGAAATGATTTTCACAGGTCAAGGGAAGGTAAATAATGTGATGATAGTGTCAAGGAATTGTCAAGAATGAATCCATGTTTTATTTTATATAGGTTTCCGCTGATGAGAAAATTGTGTACTATATTTTATGTAACCAATATGTTTAAATGTGGTATGTAATGCATGTTTTATGATCTAATTATCTAAAACTCTAAACCTGAAAACATCTTCAAGGTGTATTCTTGTAATAACACGAGTTTAAGTAAGGTTTAAGGTTGGGGCCTTATAGTTGGTATCATAGATCGATTTAGATAACTTAGGGAGTTAGAATTTTATTAAATTAATATCCAAAAATATTTTTTTTATTGTCAAATTGAAATGATATAGCATTTGAAGATTACCATGTTTCTTCATCTAAGACATTTTTGTTCAGAATGGTTTTCTGCAGAGGAAACAGGGAAGTAGTGCTAGGAAGGCATACAAAAGGAAATAACCTTCTGAATCAGCATCCTGAGATTTTCAGAATTGGAACTGAATAGTTTGTTGCAGTAATGTCGCAGTTGACTCAAGCGATAAATGGCGGTGGTATCCATGCATGAGATCAGCAAGATCAACCACAGAGGAACATGTTAGTGGTGGAACATTTCATGAGGCAACATCCCCCATCATTCAGAGGATCATCTGACCCTGTGCTAGCTGAATTGTGGATTAAAGCACTGGAGAATATTTTCGATGTCATTGGGTGTTCAGACAATCAAAAGGTTAGTATTTCTATTTATCATTTGGAGGGTGAAGCAGATCAGTGGTGGTCGATGGTTAAAAATATCAGGGACGCTGATGAGATTGATTCTCTCAAATGGGATGAATTCAAAGGTATGTTTCTTGAGAAGTATTTTCCTAAGGATGTTCAACTTAGGATGGAAAAAAAATTCTTGGAATTGAGGCAAGAGGAAGACTCAGCGGATTCTTATGAAGAGAGGTTCACTCGATTGGCAAGGTATGCTCCAAATTTTATCTGTTACCATGATAGTAAAATCAATCGTTTTACTCAGGATTAAAGCCAAAATATCGAAGGGCATTGGAATCTCGTGAGTTGAAAAGTTATGAAAAGCTTGTTCGATGTGTTGAGAAGTTGGAAATGGAGTTTTACGATGATCAAGTGTTCTATAACAACCAGCAGAAGAAGAGACCGAGGTGGCAGGAGAAAGGGAAGAAATCTTCAAAATGGTCTGATGGTAAGAAAACTATGTTTTCAGTTTGAGATAAATGTGGAAAAAGGCATGCTAGGGAATGTCTTATGAATTATGGTAAGTGATACCGATGTTGTAAGATGGGACATAAGGCTCGTGATTGAACTGAAAAAGATCAAGGTGATGGTAAGTCCAAATTTTATTTGTAGTTAGTGAAATTTTTTACGTGAAATGAGATGGGTCACTATGAAAACGAGAGTCCGACAAAGAGCTCGAGTGATGGGAAGCAGTTAGACTACAAGTAGAAAGGGGTGGTGAAATCCTTTGCAACTACTTTAGCAGATGTCAGGCCATCAAATGAAGTTGTATCAGCTCCAGAGAGCTCAGTATTTTTCAAAGATTGACCAGAGATCAGGGTACCATCAGTTGAAGGTAAAGGAAGAAGTTGTTCTGAAGACTGCGTTTCATACAAGATATGACCATTATGAATTTGTAGTAATTCCTTTTGGGCTAACCAATGCACCTGATGTATTCATGGACTTAATGAATAGAATTTTCCCTTAGTTCTTGGATATGTTTGTGGTGGTTTTCATTGATGATATATTGGTGTATTGTAAAATTAAAGAGGAGCATGGAAGACATTTAAGGGTTATTTTTCAAACCTTAAAAGAAAATAAATTGTATGGGAAATTCAGAAAGTGTGAGTTTTTGTTGCAAAAAATTTCTTTCCTTGGTCACATTGTTTCTAAATATGGGATAACCGTTGATCCTTCAAAAAAAAGGTTATTGAATAATGGCCAAGTCCCACAAATGTAACGGAGACCCGTAGTTTTCTTGGATTGGATGGTTCTTATCGAAGGTTTGTTAGAAATTTTTCACGGTTATCTAGTCCAATGACTAAGATAACTCGGAAGGGTTCTAAGTTTATCTGAACAAAATAATGTGATGATTGTTCTCAGGAGTTAAAAAGAAGATTGGTGAATGCTCCAGTTTTGGCATTACCTTTCAAGAATGGGGAGTTTGTTATCTACAATGATGCTTCATTGAAAGGAATTGGTTGTGTGCTAATGCAGAATGATCAGGCAATTTCTTATACTTCACGTAAGTTGAAAAATCATGAGGTAAATTACCCTACACATGATTTGGAATTAGCTACTATAGTTTTCTCTTTAAAAATTTGGAGGAATCATTTTTATGGAGTAAAGTGTGAAATATATACTGATCACAAAAGTTTAAAGTATATATACACTCAGAAATAATTGAACATGAGACAGATGAGATGGCTGGAATTAATCAAAAATTATGATTGTACAATTCATTACCATCCGGGAAAAGAAATTAAGTGGTTGATGCATTGAGTCGAAAGAGTAATGATTCATTAACAATGTTGCGTTTGGAACATGATCCTTTGGTTAAGGATTTTATGAACATTGGCATAGAAGTTTTTGGTGCAGGATTTTCTTCTGTTTTGTTTCAGGTATCAGTGAAATCTTCTCTATCAGACAGAATCAAGCAAGCACAGAAGCCAGACAGTGAGTTGCAGAAAAAGGTAGAGATGGTTCAGAAGGGTATGTTGCCTGAATTCAATATTCTTAATGATTGTGTTTTGAGATTTGGGAAGGGATTGTGTGTGTCGTGTGATTCACATTTGAAGAGAGATTTGTTATGTGAAGCTCATAGTTCTCCGTTGTCAGTCCATCCTGGCAGTTCTAAGATGTATAGAGATCTTCGGGAGTATTACTGGTGGGACAGAATGAAAACGGATATTGTTGATTTTACTGTAAAGTGATTGACTTTACAACAGGTTAAAGAAGAGCAGCAATTACCAAAAGGGATGCTTCAGCCTTTACCAATGCCAGAGTGGAAATGGGAGAATATATCCATGGACTTTTTTGTGGGATTACCGAAGACATCTTTAGGTAATAATGCAAGCTGGGTTATTATTGATCGCTTGACTAAATCTGCTCATTTCCTTGCTATACGAGATAATTTTTCCGTAGATCAACTTTCCCGTTTGTATCTTAAATAGATAGTCAGGTTACATGGAGTTTTTCACTCAATTGTATCTGACCGTGATCCCAGGTTAACTTCTAACTTTTGGAGAGGCCTTCAGAAGTCGTTGGGTACTGATTTAAATTTTATTACAACTTTTTATCCTCAATCTAATGGGTAGTCAGAATGAAGAATTCAGACATTAGAGGATATGCTACTTTCTTGTTCGATGGATTATCAGGGATGTTGGGACCAACATCTTTCTTTGGTTGAGTTTTCTTATAATAACAGTTTTCATTCCAATATACAGATGGCACCATTTGAGGCATTATATGGGAAGCGGTGTCGAACTCCATCTTTCTGGGATGAAGTGGGTGAAAGGAAGTTGATGGGGTCAGAATTGGTAGAAGAGTTGGCAGAAAAAGTTCAGCTAATACAGAAACACATGAGAATAGCTCAGAGAAGGAAGAAGATTTATGCGGACAATAAGAGGAAGGATCTCTCTTTTGAGGTAAGTGATCATGTTTTTCTCAAAGTCTCACCATGGAAAAGTGTGATGCGATTTGGTAAGAAAGGAAAACTGAGTCCAAGGTTCATTAGACCAAATGAAATTATGGAGGGAGTTGGATCAGTTGCATACCGAGTGGCTTTACCTACGAGTTTATCTCAGGTACACATTGTTTTTCATGTTTCAATGTTAAGGAAGTACGTGCCAGATCCATCTCATGTTTTGAGTCTAGAGGTAGTTCAGCTGGAAGAGAACCTATCTTATGAGGAACAACCGGTCCAGATTCTTGACCATAGGGAGAAAGTGTTACGGAATAAGGTGATTCATCAGGTAAAGGTTTTGGGGAAAAACCACATGATTGAAGAGACAACATGGGAATCTGAAAATGCAATGAGGGCTAAATACCCCCACTTATTCGATAAGTAAATAAATTGTGGGGACGGAATTTTAAAAAGGGGGGAAGGATGTAACATCCCAAGTAAGTAATGAATAATATATATTTTTATCTATGTCTATTAATGAATTATATAGTGTTTTAGAGGCTTAAATGAGAATAAATCCAATCTTAACCATGGAATACACTTATATTTTTAAAATATTGTTTTACTGCCTTTTGATGGAAAACCATTTTTAAATCAAACTTCTGACAATTTTATAAGCTCGATTTGTCAAAATAAACTTATTATTTATGATAGGGACATTGAAATTTACATAGGATAATTTTTTGGTATTTTTCTGATAATGTACATTTTTTTAATGAATAGTGAAAAATGTTGTATTTTAATTCAAAACCTCTTTTTAATCTAATTTATTTATATAGTTAGATTATCTTTTGAATTGTTTTTAATGTTCAATTTGAATATATTATTACCATTTAATACAATAGTGGTCGTTGGAATTAATTTCACTTTGAAATTTGACTTAAACTAGTGTCAAACTTTTGATACTTATTGTTTCATAAAAACACGCTATTTACTCTGACAACGGGAATTAATTATTAAATTAATTAATGTAACTGATAGGTATTGAATTTTGTAAAATAGAAATAATTTTTGAATTTGGAATATCAAATATATCTTAGGGTGTAGTTTTGGTAATTTTCTGAAAAACTTCAATTTTTGATGAATAGTGAAACCACTATGTGGTACTTAAAAAACTGATTTTTCATTTAAATGGAATTTTACCACCTCTGTCTTTTAAATTTCAAAATTCCGACATACATGGTTTTCATTAAGAAGTAAAATGTGGTTCAATGGGATTAACATCATTTTTTGTGAATAGTAACTTTTATGTTTTTAATCGCGATTAGAGGTAATTAGTGTAATTTAAGGTAAAAATAATGTTTTAATAATATGAAATGACCTAGACACATGTCCTACACTTATTTTATGTGTCATGGCTGACCAAGGAAACCCATGGGTCTATTTTTGGGACCCCATGGAGCCACTTGGGTACGATAATGACATTATTTCTTTTTATTTAATGTAAATGTAAAAATGACACAAACATGTATTGTTTTAAGAAAAAAACTATTTACATGGGGTTATAGATGTCAAGTTTTTTACTATAAATAGTCATTGGAATTATAAAAATATTTCCTACATCATGATATTTTTTTATAATTTTTATACATTAAATAAATTAAATTATTTATGACACCATGATGATGCAGCGATGACCTCATTATTTAACGATTTAAATAAAATGAAAATATAATGTAAAATCTAAGACCTACACTTGTAAAAAACCTATTGTATGGGTGTATTTAGAACCCTTATCACCTTATCCTAGAAATTTATAATTGTGAGACCTTTTTTATCTGAAAATCATTTTATAACAAAGTATCATTTCTTAACTTTCCAAGAGTGCCCCTCTTCTTCTCTTATAAAAGGCCCCCACCTCTACCACCATAGCCACACTTCCAAAGCCTTGGGCTCGGCCAACCCCAGCCCATTGTGTCTCCCCACATCCCTCTCTAACTCTTAGAAGCCTCACACTTGGCAGAAGTCTTCTCATGGAATCCTTTGAGCTCAAATCAAAAAGAGTTACCTGATTTAAAGCTAGTTTCTTCTCTTGTTTTCTTATGTTTTATTTTGTTTATCCAACCCCCTAAAATCTTTTTATTCATTTATTTTTTAACAAAAAAAGTATCTTCCATATACTATGATGTTTTCATATTAAGGATTCAATATACACTTACACACACCTAAATCTAATGGTTAAAGAACATATTGTTTCCGTGGATGGAGAATTTCTGCCTCACTAAACGATGATTGTTCAATATTTTTTTAACACCTTAAAATGTGGCCATTAAGATGATACTATATTTATATATGATATATAATATGTTTCTATTTTACTTAAGCTTCTGTATTTTTCATTTTTGGAATACCTTTATGGATTCCATTATGGGTATACGCGATATCTTCATTTTAGGAAGTGCGGACTACCGCCCCCTCAAAGTGATTTGATTTGTTAATACCATATGTGGTACATATAAAGGATAGATTTAATGATATTATATATGATAACATAATGGAATTATAATACTGTTATGTATTATTATGTTTTAATTCCATTACAATATGAGATAGACATGAAAGTAGCGTTCATGCGTACGTACGGCTTACCGTCTCCATGAACGGTGCATTTCATTTCTTATCCCCAAATGTAATGTACTATTATAAGTACTAGTATATAATGGATATATATGATCTATGTTACATATAAATTATGAATATAATTCTGGAATTAAAATATACATATCTCTCATTTAGTTTTAAATCCATTAATATGACATAGAAATGAATGTAGCGTTCATGCGTACGTACGGCTTACCGTCTCCATTAACGTTGCATTTCATTTCTTACCTCTAAATGATTATGTAATATTATAAATTCATGTATATACTGGATATATATGATATATATGGCATCTACATCATGAATATCATTCTTGAGATAATGGATATTTGACTACGTGAACAACTAGTAAATATAAGAAGTTCATTTTTGACTCAAGTACCAATGGTCGTTAAAACGACTGTTATAAACTTAAATAATAACATAGTGTTCATGACATGGTAATAAATGATATAAAATGAATAATGAACTTGAAAAAGGTTCTTCAGCAAGTATAAATTAACTCAAGTTTTTTATTCAGGAGATTAAAGAACGATCAAGTCAAGTCGGATACAAGGTAAGGGAACTTCTTAACCCAATTTCTATTCTTTGGGTTAATCTCCTACTTTCTAATTATGTAATGATATTATTATGTCCTATCTTTTATTTGTACTTTATTTATGTCTAAATATAGTGAATACACATAATAAATTTGTTTTATTTTAAAAAAATTATCTTATTATGGGACTTCGTCTCAATCTCCATTCATTGAGGAATATTTTTTATACACAACATTCTTTTATACGGTGTATAAACCCCTTTGACTTTTACGCTTATTCAAAAGGAATATTTTTTTTATACGAAGAATTTACAAAATGACAAAAGGGAATGTTTTATTTGTCATACGTATGCGGCGACAATGACTTCTCTTCTGTTGTGACCATTATTTGAGTTTCGACTTCCTTTACAAGCCATACCTTTTTTTAAAGGAAAAATAAATACCATGTTTTACTTTTCTTTTATTTTGGTATTGAAAATGGTTTTCATAATTTTTTTATTATATAAATTTTTTGTATTGATATCTTGTGATTGGAATGTGGAAATGTTATGTTTTCTTTTATACATGTTTTATGTGATACAATTATGTTATGGTTCTTGGGCATTGTTATGAAGACGGGTGGTTCTGTGATAAACTAAGGGCGGTTGAGCCCGATATAGATCTCCAATGCATTGGGTAACGTGAAGGAGTTAAACGTTAAGGTTTCTCCGAAGATATTTAGGGAATATACTGTGATGGGTATTACAAACGTAACCAAGAGGGTTAATCCCTACGTAAGAATGTTATGAATGCCTCCAGTTACCTTTATGTCTTATGATTTCTATTATTTATTCATGATTTGATGAGGTATGATAAAGTGCCTATGTTTTATGGGTAAAGTATCATTTCATTCTTATGTATATATGAACTCATGTTTCCTTTCAATATTTTTATAACCCTTACTGAGCTTTTTATGATCATCCCATGTTTTTGAAATGATTTTCACCGGTCAAGGGAAAGGTACATGATGTGATGATAGTGTCAAGGAAGTGTCAAGAATGAATCCATGTTTTATTTTAAATATGTTTTCACTGATGGGAAAAATGAGTACTATATTTTATGTAACCACTTTGTTTAAATGTGGTATGTAATGCATGTTTTATGATCTAATTATCTAAAACTCTAAACCTGAAAAGATCCTCAAAGTGTATTCTTGTAATAACTGGAGATTAAGTAAGGTTTAAGGCTGGGGCCTTATACATAGTTTATACTATGTTGGTGAAATGAATGACTAACAATGAACCAAATGTTAAAAATCCCAAAACATTGTGTTTTATGGTTTACACTATTGGGGAACACGAATAATGTACCAACAGTGCGGTAGCCTAGAATTTTTTAAACACAAAAAATTTTAACCAGAACCAACTCCATATGAAACCAACTCAAATAATAATAAAAATTATTGTTTAAGAATAGCTTAACAAGTAATGGGATACTACAAAAACATAAGTGTTCTATGGATGGATATGAATATAATACTAATGTTAAATTTATAGTTCAATGTATTATGTGGGAGGTAAATAGGTATTATCTGTGTAAGTTGTCTAATAAATGGCTTAACCACATGACCATGGAAGGAACCATCAAATATCAATAAGTGAAGTAGAATAATTTAAGTGTTTATGGATTCATATTTGAGAATTATGTTAGATAGTTTTTATGTCAATGACATTGTAGTTATTATAATCATGAATAATATTTATATATTATTCCATAGTGTTTTATTATTTATTGAATTTTAAAGGAAATATTAAATGGTACCAATAGTGAAGTAATTATTTATTACCTTAACATTACTGTTTTAGAGAACACATGTCTATGTTAAATATGACCTATAATCTGTTTCCAAATGTTGATTTAATAATGTTTAGTTAGGATAAATACATGATTGAAATTTCTAAATAAAATTGGATAGTATTGATGACATTATAATTGATTAGAAATTTTATTAAAAAATCATTTGGTTCATCATTGGTAATTTTTACTAATCATATTATATTTTTTAATTATATTTGATAATCTATGAATATATTTTAGGAATGTGGAGGGAATTAATTTTTGGAAGAATGTATGTTTTGAATGAGGTTATATGGTAATTTAGGTTATTAAAATGTTTCTATGGAATATATGATGAAGGTATTCACATTTGTTATGACATTAAAAACTAAATTATATTTATTTGGGATAAATGATAACTTCATTTTTAAATTTAGAGACCATATTTATATGAATATCGATTTAAAATGTGTTTAGAAATTTTTTTGGGGATTTTATATGGTCATCTATTTATGGAATTATTTGTGTTGAACATCGGATGATGTTTTAAAGAGTAATGTAATATTTCATCATAAAAATATTTATCCATATTGGATAATTTGTTTTAGTCATTTTGGTTTTTATAATAACTAGAGATATAAATATTGTACAATAATTACATAATAGACATTATGATATAATAAAAGTTAATTTTATTTCTTAATGTAGTAAAAACTCATATTCATTTATTAAAGATTTAGATGAAGTTGAAATTAGCAGAATCATAGCCATAGAATAAATTTTTTTATTATGTAATAGAAATAAAATATTTAATTATATTAACACAAGGTAACCATTATTGATAGAAATGAATCTAAATACATTATTAAAATTATCTTAAATTTAATATTTTATAATTTTATAATTTTTTGATGAAGTGATGGTCTTTTCACCCATTAATGATTTATTGATTTTTGGTTGTTAACATTACAAGGCAATGTTTTATGTCACTCTCTATTTGTATATATATATTTTCATTCTCATCCATATAAATATTTTAACATTCCACCAATTTTCCCCTTAACCTGTAACCCAAATATGATATATTATTGGTAACCATTATGTATCTCACATTCCCCTTTCAAAAGGAGTTAGTATCCCTCTAAATAAAGGGTAATTCAAAAACATTTTAATGATTGAGGATAGAGATAAAATATAAATGATAAAATTTACTTACGGTCATTATATTTTGATGCCATTATATTTTAAAATAACTTTATGTTTGATATCATACTAGATACGGAACACCAAAAATAAAATAACCACAAAATATTATTATTTAAATATAAAAAATATAACCTAACTATTGAATTATCTATTATCAATATGATAAAAAATCTGAAAATAATATAAATTTCATAATTAATAAAAAATTATATATTTATTTTGAATAAATGAGCCCACAATTTTTTTAAATTTAATTTATTAATTAAAAAATTACTTCTTCATCATAAACTATTTTTAATGCTTTCCTTTGGAAAATATTATAATTATATTATAAAGGTTATAGAAATTATATTTTATAAAAATGATATAATTATAAAAATTTTAAAATCAAAATTCACTTTGGATGAAATTTTTGGATTTGTATGAACATATTATTTTTTTAGTGAATAGTTTAAAATATATGTTTTTGTTGAAAACCATCATTTTGTTTCGAGCTTTTAAAAACTTAAAAATAATATTATAATTATTTAATATAGAAACAATCCCAATTATATTATTTAAATTAAAATTTATGTCATTCAAATAAATTTTATTCTATAATTATGGTATAAAAACTTTTTCAAATTAAAAAGGATTTTTTATGGAAAATTGAATTTTATTAGGTTTTACGGGATTATTTTGAAACCTAAATTTGAATATTATCTGAATTGAATTTCATAAAATATGTTAAATATTTAAAATAATAAAAAATTAAATTTTATAATAATTTTAACATAATTTGGAGTAATTATGAATAGTAAGACTATAAAAAATCCTACCACAATTAATATTAAAACGAGTTTATTGAGTTGTTAAACATAAGAGATTACGGTTAAAATTATATCAACTCATTCAATAATTTTATTAATTTTTTTTTAAAAAAATATATTCACGGGGTCAAATTATGTATTTTAAAAGTTTAAATTGAATTTAGGAACCTAATCATGACTTTTGAGAGGATAAGTTATATTTTATTCAATTAAAAACTATTTTTGTGTCATTAAATTTAATTGAGTGTTTTGAAGAAACCATAAACTTTTTCCCCAAAAAAGCTTTCATAAATTTTTTTATTTGACCAATAAAATTTTTTAACCCAATTTATTATCATATTTCAAAATATTTTTTTTACTCTTAAATTGTGCATTTTCTAAAAAATTGTATTTTGGGTGATTTGTGTTTTATAATGTAATTTCACCCCTATAAAAATTAAATCTGATAAATTGGATCTAAAATTTGGAATAATATTAAATAAATATTCTTATAATTCATCCTTTATTTTTGTTCGAAAATATTTTTTTCCATGGTAAAAGGTTTAATTCACATGGTCAACATTTTTGTGTTTTAACTAAGAGTTATGTCTCAAAAAAATCACTTTATTAAATTTTATTTGTTAAAATTAATTAGACCCTATAATACAATTTGTTAAATATTATGGTTCCTTGGTTCCACCTGGAATTATTTGGATATATAAATATATATTATTTACTCCTTTAGGTAATTCAAACCATGTCCTTTATATAAATGATAAATGTTTACCACCTCTTCTCTCTTTTGTAAACATCATGATCTTTCGATATCAATAATACCCTGAAATAATAAAATTTTAGCTTGTTACCCCAATTATTAACTAATTTTATTTCTGAAATAGTATTCATTTAAGGATTAAGTTGTAAGCCGAAATAGGTTTCTCTATGACAATGTAATATTCTTCACTAAGCTCTTATTTTTTTGAAATAATCCTTTAGCGTCTTAAATTTTTTTATAAAATTTCTATTATAATAGATGCAATATATATATTATAATGATATTTTAATTTCTTATTCTGTAATATTTATCCATCTCTTTCCCTATCAAATAGGAACCAAAATCATCCGTTGTGTGCACACCGGACTACTGCATCACAAATCTATGATATTTTTTCCATCAGTAACTCACATGAATATACTTAATAATAGAACATACGGATATACATGGTACATGTGAAGTAACATTTATTCATTAGTGTTAATATATATTCTACGTCCTTACCCATCCACCCATTAAGGAAATGATAATGTCTCATATACATACATACAACATACCATCTCCATGAAGCGATGTGAATAATTTTACATGTCCAAATATAATTACTTATTCTAGAAATGAATATAATGAGTACATATAATATTAATACCTTTAATATCATTTTTTATATTTTTAAACCATAAAATATTCCCATTAATCAAATCTTCTATAACAAAACATTCACGAGATACTAAAGATGTTAACTGCTGAAAAATGGGTAATAGTAAAAAATTATTAATGAATAGGTTAAAATATGTATAATAGGTTAATATATGATATAATAAATATGAATTACAATAAATTATAAATTAATAAAAAAAAATTAAAACCTTTTTACGGGATGTTAAATCCAGTTTGACTAAAGGAATCCATGTTGCAAGTGGTTTTGAAACTCAATTTCTATTCATTGGGTAATAATTATAATTCATTAACTATGTTCTTACAGGAATATTGGTATAATTAACTAATACAGTATTATGTTTTATTTAATATTATTTTTTTGTATTTAATTTTTTATAAAAAATACCACTTAATTGATTTATTCAAATTTCAATAATTCAATCTATGTACAGGGTTTTGTCTTAATATTTACTACAATGATAGATATTTGGTATCAAGAACCTATTTACATTTGAGTAGTGTATATAATAACCATTTTATGTATTCATCATGAAGATATATGAATTCATTGTGATTAATTATTAAATTAAATTTATCATTATAGATGATTTTTAATATAAAACTCGATCATATTTCCCTATTTGATCACATTTATTTTTTTCCATGTACATATTTATCAAAACCATTTTACAAAATTTCTTTTTATTACTCAAATATGTAATTAATGGTTTCTTAATTTACCCCTGATATTTTTATAGTTTTTGAAATAAAATATATATACTTTTTTGGAAATGGATGTTTTCAACGTTCTTTATAAAAATTCAAAATGAAGTTTTCAATTTTAATTTATATGATATAAACAGACATTCCCAACACCATAAATAGTTTATGCACATTATATTAGTTTATAATATTTCTATTTTTATGAAAAGGTATCCATTAAATGAAAATTATTATAAAATATTTATAATAAATTTACTCTATTAAAATACTTTATTTCACTACACAATTAACATTTCTGATTTTTATCCATCATTTCCTGATTTAATTTGTCGTGATAAATTGTCTCTTAAAAAATTCAATTTCATGCGGTCATTGGAAATTAAATTGAATGAAACATAAATATTTTTTAAATTATCAATATTATCATTTCCAAAACTATATACCTTTTCTACATAGAGTTTTTTACATTAAAATTTATTTTATTGAGTGGGAAAATATTGAAATTATATACTCTTTACTCAATAAAGATATTTTTAAGATAATATATATTATATTTTCATTAAATAAATAATTCAATATATGAATAATGCATTGGACATGTAGTAATGGGTGGGTCATAGAATTATATATCCCCTCGATCCATCGACATGTCTCATGAGACAAATAAGGTAGAATAAATTACTAAATGGGTTTTTGGTGTATTCAAAACAATATTTTATACTATCATTGAACAAGGATTTTACGGTATATATATCAGGATGTATAAAATCAAAACATCCGACATTAATAATTTACATCATTAAGAATTCAGTTATTATTTTCCATTTTATTTTTATATTAATATTTACCATAGATGCATTTCTTGATAAAGTTACTATTAATTAGAACCTGTTTCTAGTTATGTAAAATTCCGTATTATTTATTGTGTATTTTCTATTAATAGTATTAATTATACATGACCCCTAATTTGAATTTGAGATCACTGTAATCCTTTCCCATTCTTTATGATATGTGGAATAATATTTTTCTTGTGTTTCAAGGATAATAAATAATTTCTTTCATTATATCATATATAATTTTTCCAGTGTGAAATGGGAAACATTATTTTATATAGTTCTTCATGAATACTAAACTTCTCATCTATGGGATGATATACCCTAAATATTATTCAAACTAAATATTGTTTATAGGGGATGTTTACTATTTAATTTTGGGTTGTTACAAAGTAGATTGTCGTTAAAAATTTGTAATTTCACATTACATATGTTTCAATACATTTGTTACATTTTATTCCTTATATACAGAAGAATTCATTCATATCTCCACATTTCTAATACATTACCTAATTATTGTGATGTTCATAATTATAAATTTCATAATTTAAATATCATTATTAAATTATTTGATCTACCTTTTACATCAGGAAATACCCAAAAGAAATTATGATAATTATAGGGTGTCAAAGGTATTAAAAAATAATCAATGAAAAAAATAACCTTATCAAACATTTTTATTGTTGAAACCTTAGTGTTAAAATCATATATTTTTGAAAATAATTCTCAATTTTACTGAATTTTAAATTGATCAACATTGACCATTAAGACATTTACTATGTATTATATGCAATATCACATATCATTTTGATTTAATGTTTAATCTTTTATATATTATTGGGGAGTGAGGAAGCTAGAATTAGGTGTCATTATAGAAAAAATTAAATGTTAGAAAAAGTAGAGTGACCATCCATATGAGGAAATAATTTAGATATAGTATAAATATTTTCTTGAAGCATTTGAGAGGGAATCATATTTATTTATAAATGAGTAGATTTTATTTTATAGATAATGTATTATTTATAGTTTTTTGGAATATATGGGAAAACTATCATACTTTATATAATAACAATTATATATATAGATAACCATCATCTTAATCTATCATCTCGTGATCTAGATTGAGTAAATATTAATCTTCAACTATATAAACATCATCTTCAATGATTTTTAACATTTATATATATAATAATGATCAATAAAATAATATTTTTTCTCAATGTATAAGAATCATCGAGGTATCAACTAGCTTAGATGAGAATCATTTCCTGTCTTATTTAAGTATAATTTAATTAGACAACATTAAGTGTAATTAATAACAATATGTTTATTTAATCATCAGTCTTGTGGTTGTGTAAACATCATATAAATAGTAATGAGCAATGTAACTACCATATATGATTTTTAATTTTTAGAACATTTAAGACCGAATAGAAAATTGTTAGAATGTATTTTATGAGATATATGAGGAATATTGAGAATAAATATTCAGAATATATAGTTGAAAAAATCATATGATTTCACTGAAATATTTTTTAAGGACACAAAATCAATATAAATCAAATGATAATGATTCATTATATTTTTTTAAGAAGGACCAAATATGTTTGAGGTTGTATGTTTCGGGTGGTCAATAGTTTTATATTAAGATATCATGATGTAATGAATAAATCCACCAAAAATGGATAATATTTTGAATTATTTAACATCTTCTAATTTTTTTAGTAAATTGGAATAATATATTTTCATAAATTATGAGGAAAACGAGTCTTTAAAAATTATAATAAAAAAAATATAGACCTTTAATTAATTCAAATGATTTTGAATGGGAAGTTCTCTCTATTAAAAATTAAAAGAATATATATAAAGTTCAATAAAGAAATGTTATTCCTATAAATATGATATAGATATAAAATAATAGGTTAATAAATAATATTTTCAATATTTTTAAAGAATCAGTATGTTTTTTAGATCATCCACTGATGATTGTTATAGATATTATAGAAATAATAATATTAGTATTGTCTATGTCATTAAAATAATCTTCAACGATGATATTGTTAGGGATATTTGTTTTCTTGTTTAATCAAATAAATTTTACTAGAATATTCTAGTCATTTTATTGAGTTTAGAGTCATCTCCATGATCAAATTCCATCTGGTCATAAGAATAGATATTGTATAATGTATAATCAAAATCTTTTAAAAGTGGAATCATAATTTGGGACATGAATTACTCCCTACCCCCACCAACACCATAAAAATGACTTTGACCCATCAAGAGATCATAATAATTAATAATATAAAATGGGTTCTACTAGCTAGTATTTTTATCAAGAACCAAAATTTGATACAAATGATTCATTTTAGAAAAAAGATATATAAAAATTTCTTGATAAAATTTTCATGATTAGATGGTTAAAATATTTCCCTTACTTTTATCTCTTATGTTGCATTATCTTAATTATTTCCATTATATATTCATTATAAAAAATTAATCCTTCAAGTTTGTCTCTGATCAATAAGATACATGTTTATAATGATATAATGTTTTTGAATATTTTATTATATTATTCAAAAAAATAAATTTCCAAAATATTATGGGAATATATATTATTAATTTTAATAGGATGAATAATTTTAAAATTTATTAGGGAAACAAAAAGGTAAATTAAAAAAATAGTCAAAAAATGTTCAAGGATCTCTGAATATATGATGATTAAACCATTTATTAGTTATTTACAAGACTAAATCTAATTAACAGAATAATTTTGAGGTTTTACGGAAATGCATGAGGAGTCTAGTATAACAGTGAAATTGATGAGAATTCTTCTCTGAAATTTTAATCTAAACATCTCAGTTCTAGAGGTTTTAGATATTGTTGATATCAGCATTGATGAATTATATAACATGTTTATTTTTTATTGAATGTTTAGATGACGTAAAAATAATATAAAATTCAATAAGGAAAATAAATTTTTATGGGAATTGTTATGATGAATTAATATATTTGAAAATGATATATTTTTTAATGATTTAGAGGACCTAGAAGATTATATATAAAATAATTTCTGATGTCGGTAAATTCCAATTGGATATGAATATATGAGTATAGATGAAAAATATATATTACAATGTGCTAGTGGAGGAAATTTCGGTCATTTATCTTCCCTCAGTTGAATGATAATTAGAGCATAAAATGAGAATGAATAAGTTACCAAAAGAATAAATAATTTTAGATATATTTAAACAGATCAGACAAAGGGTAAGGTTAATATTTCACTTAGATCCTCTAGACATAATACTATATCAATTAGAAAAATTCATTTGCAATTCTGATGAACATTGTTATGATGATGAGATATCACTTTTATGTGTCTCTGAAAAAGTGGATGTGGAATTGGTGGGAATATAAGTCAAATAATTAGAAAATTTATAGAATTATAATCATAATTATGATATAGATGATGAAGATAAAACCTAAAAATATCATAAGATAATGAATTGAAAAATGGGATTGAAATAAATGTGAATGTTAAGAGTTTACCTAACTCAACTATAAGAGGTTTATGATAAAAACAAGACAATATTTGGTTGAAAATGGTATAAGTTCAATTAAATAGGGATGTTAAAGATAAATATTTTAAAATGATGTAAAACTCATTGAATACATGTCTTCTTCCATTACCCATGAGGATAAAGACAATGACTAAAAATTTTCAATTACCATCATGTTTAAGAAGAAATATGACCAAAATAAATTCAGTAGGAAGAAGGATATAAAATAGAAATGTGGATATTCCAAGAGACCTATAAATTTTTTTTATTCTAATAAATATTTATGAAATAAAAAAGGAAATATTATATAAGGTCTATTTTTGAAAGAAAATTATTCTAAAAAGCTAAGTCATATATTGAAATCTATAATAGTTTAAATATATAAATAAGTGGTTAAATAGTCTCAAATTTATAGAAACAATTGATACTATAGGTCTATATTAGTAACATATTTTAATCAAATTACCCAAAAAATGGTTTGTTAAATATTCTCATTTAAGGGAAGAATATAAAATAATATAATGTCACATCCTAAAGAATTATTATTTTCAAAATATAATATTTCAAGTGTATTATTTGTTTTTTGGTATGTTTGGCCACACGTCCTTTAATAGTTGGTGAAATACGTCTATACCTAGATAGAGGTGATATCAGCAATTATGTTGTGTACACCAAAAAATTGATATCTCATCCAACAACTGGTTATATTTAGAATAAAATTGATGTGATAAATATTTTTAAATGGATTCAAGAATATTGATGGTTTGATCAAGTAGGGGAGTCATCAAATATGTGTATTGATTTTATTACTTTTCATCTGAGTATTTACAAGAAGATTGTAAAACATTAAAATAAAAAGAAAATATGAAACCAAGATAATGTATTTTATGTTTTTAAAATTTTTAAAATATATAATATAGAATCCCAAGTCCTCTTCCCAAATTATAAAATCAATTTTAAAGATAAATATTTAATATGTAAAACCAAAATTTTGTGAGGGTTAATGTATTTTTAAACTAGTTTTGTAATACATAAAAATAAAACTAAAAATATGTATTCCCTATTAATTTTCTATAAAGAGAATCTAAATATAGGTTATCTCATTAAACCACATAAGATAAATTGGAGTAAAAATAAATGGGTGATCTAATAATCCTAGTAATATAATAATAAAGATAAAGAAACATAGAATTTGGCTCAATGGAAAGACATGAAACTATAAAACCAAAGCCACATGAATAAACACATAAGATAATAACCTCAAAAAATTGTATCATTTCATCAAAAAAAGTTATATTCTATAATAAAAATATACATGACATGAAGATAAGACATGAATGACTTCCAAAGTAATATCACATTGTTTACAAAGTACCGTGGAGGATCTTTTTACATCCTAATATATACAAGATTCTTCATGGGACTAAATATTTACCCAATTCCTTTGAGATCTATCTTGGTTTACCCATCAAAATACTTTTCTTGATTTTGTGTGAAAAAACAGGAAATCAAACATAATTTCTAAAAATAGGTATTACGTATAAATGAAAAATTGGTTAAATTATCGTTCAACATATAATAATTAAATAATATTTCATAATGAAGGTAGTTGGTAGATGAACATATTGCTTTTATTAGAGAGTAAAAGGATGGTATAATAATCTATAAATACATGTAAGATACATATATAGTGAATTTATTAATAATATTTAACATCAAATGATGTTTTTATTGACACAAACATATTGAATGGACCACAGAGAATATATAATGGGGAAAATAAAATATTATGATGGAAATCACATATTTAAAATTGAAAACATTCCATTATATAAAATAAATATTATTTGAAAGGATCCATAGAAACATTTAAAAGGTTATTCAAATAATTGAGTGCTCGGGATGGTGGTAAATTCCCCTAATATTCTGTAAGTAAAAATAAAACATTCCATTCAATATTTTTAAATTTAAAAAAGTGCCTCATTTGTAAAATGAATGAAATAATCCTTTATAATATTTCTTTGAAAAGAGGAAAACCAAGTTAAAAATTTATTTAAAATATTAATGGATAATATAATAAAATTATTTGAAATATTGTAAGTAAAATATAGATATGTAATTGATATATTTTGGTCTAAAAAAAGATACAATATTAGTATTACATACAAAATATGTACCTGATGTTTTGTTATTTAATAATGGATTAAATGGATACAAAGAATATAATGTACATTCTTTACTAGTGGAAAATAAATGATATGTGGTTAAAAAAACTAACTAAAATTGATTCCCCTTGGGAACCTTGAAAAGAACAATCTTGAAGAAAACTGAGATTGTAATATAAAGGCTTTATTACTTAAGTAATATTTCAATAAAATCGCATTGGATTATGTAATAATAATTCTAGCTTATAAAAAAATTAACTATTATGTATTAATGATATAATATTTAACGGGGCATAATATTAACCATATAAGATTAATTATGTGTAGACTATTAAAATATTCTTAAATTAAGGGAAATTGAGACAAAACCCCTAACAGGTTAAGAAAAGTATTAACATAAGTATATCGACTGAAATGGAGATTCAGTTTGAGATTAAAATATAATGAATAACAATAATATTTATAATAAATATTCAATTGGTTTTATATAAACCTTTTAAAATAAATTAGGTGTCTAAAATAACATGTCTCTTAAGGAATGATGTTTTGAGATGAAACCTTAACCTCAATTCCAAACATGTTATACATTCCCTTTATCTAACATTGGATAAAATTATATATATTAATTTCTTATTAAGAAAATTTTATAATTTTAAACATTATAAAAAAACCATTTATATTATTTTTTATTGAAATATTTCATTTATTCTTCATTTATGTCCACAATAAGAATTTTGAGGGTGGACGAATCATAATTTAAAAATGACATGAGTATGTCAACTATCGTCAATGTTCTCATTATTCCATTATATAAAAAATATGAATAACAAAATAATTATACTTTTTTTAATAAAAATATAATTTTGAAATCAACTACAGTCTATATTTATGAAAAATTAACTACTTTTCATTAAAATAGATGGTATGTTGTGCATACACATGAGTAACGTTTCTATATTTCAATGATCTTGATGGAAAGAAGGAAATAATTATTTTAATATTAAGGAAATTTTTTTGTATAATTAATATGATAATATTTATTTTTTATACCGATACATATAACATCCAATTAATGAAGTTATAAAAAGTGATTCACATAACTTCTTTAGATGGTATTCAGTCATACAAATTAATGATGTTATCATTTTTCAATAGATGTTATAGTAAGAAATTATATGATATATTAATTTACTATAATAATAAATATATAATAAATATATATATATATATATTTACTTATATATTAAATTCATAATATGAAAATACCATGATTGGTAATTTTAGAAGATGAATTACATGAGTTCTTGAGGTGGTACTTCGTCAAAGACATGACCAATAGTTTTCATTCTCATTTTAGGGAAGATGATATGGTTATCGTTTAGAACATTGACATAATAAAATATAGTTAAATTTTTAATTATGATGTTATTATCATCATTATTTTATAATATTTAAAGGAGGTGGAAAATGATATAAAACAAAATGGATACGTTAGGAACATTACCTTTTCCATAATACACCATTTTTGGATTATACCAAAATCCTTACCAGAAAGGCTTTAAAATCAATATATACCTCTATGAAGTTGTGATATAAGTAAGGAATATATTTGGGTATATATTTGATGATAAAAAGACTTTTGAACTGTGTATATGAGTGTACGTGTTGATCTTTTTTAAATGTGAGGGGGAGTGGTATTTTTCTAAATATAAAAAACTATGGAATAATGCGAAGTCCCTCACAAGGGAACTGCCTACAGGATTGATAAATATTGGATTGAAGAAGAAATATGGTCTATGAAAACCTCCAAAATTAAAAATAACACATGTTTTAAACAATTTATTTCATTTACCTCTATTATTATCCACTTTTTCTATTTTTTATTTTCACAATGGTTAGTAGTTTTTTACATTTATTTCTAATCACTATGAATATAATTTAAGTTTATGTTATTAACTAAAATTAATTATTCTGAATAAAAATTTAAAAGTACTTTTATAAAAATAATTTTATACAACAACAATAATTCAAATTTAATATTTAACCCATAAAATGTGTTATCGTATGGTTTATTAAGAAATTTATTTTTCTTTCCATAAATGATCTTAAATTAAATATATGAATAGAAAAAACATAATATGAATATAAATTTATATAAATAGATTTATAATATATGATTTTAATTTGAATATTTCAGTAATACATGTTTTTTAAATTAATTATAATGTATAAAATTTATTTACTTAAAATATGTTTTCCTACAAACATGTTTTTAAGCATAATAATAATTTTATCCCAAAATAAAAAAAAATTATGAATCAAACAAAATTAATTAGATTATTTGAAAAAAATTGGTCATGGATCAAATTACGAAAAAATAAAATATGATATTAGACATTTAAATTTGTTTATTTAATGAAATTAAATGAATGTATTTGAAAAATAGATAATATTTTATACAAAATTAAAATTCTTCCACTTCTAGAAAATTCAAACGTTTCACCCTAAGTTAATTTTTATATGACTATGTAAAAAGATTTGTCTTTTTAGATATGATTTCAATAAATTTTAAGAATTAATAATACATTTTCATAAATATAATTTTTAAAGAAAATGTATTTTTTAAGACTACATTGTATTTTTTAGAAATTTAGCGATTATTTCATAATAATTTAATAAAAAATATTTTCTTGGCAGTAAATATATATATATATATATACATATAAAAAATTATTAATATTATCAACATATTTATATTTAATGTCTAGGTTATGAGGGTGATATTTTTGTAATCATGGATTGTTTCGATTTGGCATTACATCTGAAGAAAGATATTGAACATAGATACCTTAAATATCATGGTGTTAAATTATTCCCTCTTTAATAAATTTAATCCTCAAAATTTGAACATTTCCTCAATAATTATGGGTTTTACATTTAATAAACTGATTTTTTGAAAACCAATATCCTTGGAAGGATTAATAAAACATCTTATAAGGTATGTTGAAAGGGAAATTCAAAGGTTATGAACTAAAATAAAATAGAATTACACATAAGTAGAACATTGGGTGAATGTGGAAACAAATATTTGGAAATAATTTCTATCTAGTTGATAATGTTATACTTTTTATAACAATTAAGAGACTAATAATTCCTAAACAATAATTATATTTTTTTATTAAAATATGAATTTCTTAATTTTGAGGGAAACATTTACGATATAGACTAATAAAGAAGGTAAATATAATTATATGACTGTTTTATTTTCACTCATTAATAATTTTCATTACAATATCATCTCTTTCTACAAATCATGATAAATATAGAATAATTTTTCTGTATGAATCACTAATATATAACTCTGTTAGATCACATAAACAAAAATAGGATAGCAATCTATTCCAACTATCATTAAATTTTTATCAAAAAATAAAATGGTTACCATAAGGTAATATTACATAAAATATCATCATATTAATCTCAAAATACATTTTTTAACTAAAATCATCAAATAAATATATAACCTTTCCTAGAAAACAACCTCCACATTCAAAAATATAATTATGTTCTTCCTAATTAATTAATCATGTATTGTCACATTTTAGACCTAATGGTTGTACATACATCAACACAATGAAACATTTCCCAAAATATCACTAATCACTGCTGAATCATAAAAATTAATATTTATATTGTCCAAGAATTTTTTTCCCAAAATAAACAAAATATTTATCCAGAATATATTTCAAAAAATAATTTCATACTTACAAGTAAATCACATAGGTTGTTGGTACACATTGTACCTTTATCTCCATTCAGTGTTGGGTTCTTGCGTTGAATCCTTACCAAATGCAATAGGTTTTTACATGGTATGTAGGTTTCCCTATTTATGAAATTATATAATTATTATTCCTATATTGTTTCAATAAATTTTTTTGATATCCTAAAAACAACATTAATCATCAAAACACTTTTAAACACTAATGTTTTCTACATAGCATTTTTTTCGAAAAATTGAAATAATCAAAATTGACAATCATTACATTAAAATAAATGACCATATTGACTCTAAATTTTTTTAATACCTTTATACATATGTCCAAAAACTATAATGAAATAATTCTTAAAATTTACATTTCAATAAAAAATTATTAAACCTAAGGGTTGTTTTATATTTAATATGTCCCATTATGTGCATAATATTGATAATCCCCTATCACAAAATACATAAAAAACTACATGATGATTTTAAACATATGATCATACTTATATTTATCATTACAAGACACAATAGTTTTCTCTCATATCACGGTACCATATCATGGGAATTCATTGGTATCATTCACCAATTCATCATAATGGTTCATATAGAAAGTGTAGATTAAGTGTAAATATAGGTTTAAAAAAATAGAAAATCATGGTTCCCTATAATGATGGCCAAGAATACACAACCAACTCCTTTTGGGGTTATTTATCTTAGATGAATATGTGATAAAACTTTTTCAACACTTTTGTATCTATATATGGATGTATTATTTAAATTACACAGTCTATACCTTACCAAATCATTAGAATTTTATTTTATACATAGACTTATACCCTTTTTTGGGTAATATTATCTAATACTAATCAAAAATAAATTACAATACCTTTATTTAATACCAATTATTTCTACGTAATCAGTTTCTAATTATTATTACATAATCATTGAAAGTAAATATCAAATCATTACTACTCAAAGATCATGAGGTGAAATGTCTTTAGAAGATATGGTTTATAATACATGAAAAAGGTAACTAAAATATGAAATTGTTATTTTATTCAATATAATGAGATTATAAATACAATTGGACTTATAATAATGAAAAAGATAGCCTAGGGAATACATAATTTAAATGTGTGGGTTAAGAAGACCAATAAGGTATTAAATATGATAATGAATCATAACATGTGTGTCAATGCTAATACATGGTATCCTAAATGTGAAGTAATATGAGTAATCACATTAAAGAATAATGTAATGAAAATGTAATTATAAGATCATATTTACAATGGAATTGTGGAAATATCAACAAAAATTACAGAAGAATAAGTTAAGGATAATTTCCTAGTCAACATAATACGGTGGAATTAGTACCATATGGGATTAGGTTTACCCTAAAATAATTTATGATGCCTCATTAGACTAAACAATTACCCAAAACATTACAGAACCATTTGCGAACACCCATTATTAAATGTTTTTGATTATGTATTCTAAAAAATGAAAAAAGATGATAAGGAATAATTGTAATAGTTTCTGATAGAAATAAAATGGGTCATATAATCTTTCTCCACAAAATAATCGAATGCGATTTCATAATGAAAGAAGTTGATAAATGAATTTATGTTATGTGTTACCCAATAAAATGAAGTGATATTGAGATATTTATATTATTTTAATAAATATTTATTGAATTTATATGTAATTTATAACATCATAGTTTGTCATTTTATATGATAACATCATTAAAATATTGTGTGTAATATTTCTTGTGGAAAATACACTTTTCATATTAAAATAACATCATTAAAATAAAAATAATTCCTACAAAATAGATTTTTTTGAAAAGAACCCTGAAAAAATGTAATGAAATATTAAATAATTATGGAGTATTTATAGGGGAAATTTTCATTCATGTCCTATAATTTAATTGAAAGAATTCCTTTAGTACTTTTGAAAATAAAGTAAAAAATGTATCAATTTTTAAATAGAAAAAAATATTAATAAAAAAATATAAAAATATGTCGACACGTTGCAAAATAATTATTTAATAAATCATTATTAGAGTAATATAAAATTTATATAAAATTTATCTGGGAAAATATAGACCTAGAAGACCAGGATTCATAATCTAAAGGAATAAAAAATATTTTTATTACATATAAACAACGATCATGATGTTATATTATTCAATAAGAGAGGAAGAAAAAATAAAACATGTAAAACATAGTTAGGAATATAGGTTTAAAAATATACTTTGTTCAATAAAATAACTATTTATGATTTCACTTATGGAACCATGATTACAAAAATCATGAAAAGAAAGAATATTGTAACAAAAGGATTTTACCACATTAATAACATCCGAATCAAATTACATGCGTTGAATTAAAATTAATTAGAAAATAAAATAATGAAAATTATGAATGAATAATGATAAAATATAGTGTGGAAATCATATTTGACATATAAAATAAATTAGGTGTATAAAATTAAAATTATCCCCAATTAAGGGAAATTATGATTGAATTCTTTATGGCTTAAGAAACATCATAATAGAAACCGCTTGAATGTGGGAGATATATATGTTTAAGATAAAAATACATGATTAATAAAATTACATGATTTTAAATACTTAAATTTTTATATAAATAAATATTATGCCCCTATATTTTCGAGCACTAAAATTTTATCTTTTTAAATTATAATTCAATACAAAAAATAAAAAAAGGTATATGGAACAAAATAGTTTAGTATTTATTAATAATACAAAAACCATACATTTAATTAATGAATTATATTAAACATATCCCATATTTTTATTCACATTAAGTACAATTATTAGGCATAACCAATTTATAATGAATCTTCATAGCCTATGGAAATTAAATATAAGAACCAATGAACTAATATTCTCATTAATGGTAAACTAGGGAAATAAAAAAATAACATTAGAAAAAGAATATGAGAATAACATATGAAAAAAATTCCCTACAAATAAATTATCATAATAATGATTCATGGAAAAAATATTCTCCAAGTGTAAGACATGAATCATAAGTAAATCAATTAACATGAGCCATTAAAGCATAAAATATGCATGATACGTGAAATTATGTCATGCACATATGTAAATATTATCATATGTCAAGGATACCCACCCAGAGTTTCAAAGCATGTCAGTCCTGATCTCACCACCTATCTAAAATCTTTTAGCATGGGATAAACTTTTTCAAACTTTGTTTTTGGTATCTGATTAAATCTTGTATACCTATTGAGCTCATCTAACATAAACTATTACCCTATTCTTTTTATGGGGATATAGGTCCCACCCATCACGAAATGAAAATGATATTCATTAGTTCCAAAAGATCATAAAATATTCATCAGATCATAAATGTTGAAATGAAATGTGATTCATATTCATTTGACCATATCACAACCTATATGAAATTATAATCGTTTCATAATCATTTTATCATTTCATCACATTAGAATACATTGAAAAATAAGTAGGTTTAAAAAGAATATTTCCAGTGAATAAGCTGCATATGCGAAACATGTTTTATGACAATATTTTTTTATAAAGTTTAATTTAGTGAATAATAATGGTATCCTTGGTTTGTGTCATTATAAAATAATATTTTTCATCAACAGATTTAACCTTATATGGAAAATGATTTTGAATGATTTGATGGAACATTTCATAAGGAAAAATCATTTCATTTATAATCATATTTTAAAATAATAATTTCATAAAACATTTTGAGAATAATTTTATTAGAATATAACCTTGAAAATTTTAAAATGACCCTTCAATGAAAATAATCTTCATGATAGAGAAAATTATGTATAGGTTATACACATTAAAACAATGATTATTTTATCATTATTGGTAACATCTGGACATGCCATTTTTAAAAAAATACGTGAGGATTATTTTTAATAAAATTTTAAAAATACCTAATTGAGTAAAGTTTTATTCATTTAATATTTTTATAAATTATATAAAACATTGATATCATTTTTATAAAATAATTTTTATTATAAAATAGTTTTTTAATTAAAGATATAAATAAAGATAATTTTTCATGAAAACATTATCTCAATTATTTTTATTTAAAAATAGTGAAAAAAAATTGTAATATTTAAAAAATCATGAATAACCATAGTATAAGAAAATTTATTTATTTATTATGATATGGAAGATTATATTTTATCATTAAAAAAATCATAATAAAAAATCCAAATATACGATGAGATTATAACAGAAAATCATTACCACTTAGGTATCATTGATTCTTAAGTCCCATTAAGGGAAAACATTTAATGAGACATAAAAAATCATGAGAAAAAATAAATATATTATATTACTTGAAAAATGGTATGAATATATACACATCGTAAAAGGGGATAGATGGATAATAGAATATATGTCTCAATAAGGGAAAATTGATATAGAAAGCCTTTACAACTTTTGTAACCTTTGAATTATAGACATAAAAAAGTGACATACAAAACTGGATATGTATAAAAAAATAATTTCTGGGAGAATAATCATAAAATTGAATTATGGGAATCATATAAACCACATAAATGAAATAATTTTGGAAAATGAAATGTCTCTCAATGTAAAATAAATGTTTAATAGAAATCTATAACCTCTTTAGTAATCCGTTTGATCGCAGTCTGTAATAATGTATAACATCAAACGAATGATTAAATATCATTAATATATAGAGATTATAGATATAGAAATTCAAAGGGGATGTTTATAAATAACCCCAAATAGATGATTGTGGATTTTTCATATGTATCCTAGAAATAAAATATATTCTAGAAATCCCTTACAGTTTGACCAGACTTCCATTGTACCAGTTATGACCTCGTGTTCTTTAGGTATCATCCATACGTTTTCACCAAAATCCTTGATAAGACATCCTTATAATCAAAACAATTCTTCTAGGATGAGTGGATGGAAATTGGAAAGTTATTTGGGTTGGTATTGGTTAGACTAAAATTGTTTTATTGTGTGAATAATATTAGAGAGGGGATGGAATTTTATTAGAGAGGTAATTGACACACTTGTAATGTGTTGAAAATAAAACATTATTCCCATGTTTTTATTATTCCAAAAGGATCCAAATATATTATTTCCAAGATTTATAAAATATATGCTCTAAATAATTAAAAAAAATATTTTAGAAAATATTATAGTTCATTTTACCATTATCCTTTAGTATAACCATATATAAACATAATTTTACCTTTATTGAATACTTTGTTTTAATTTTTAACTATTAATTCTGTTATAAAAATAATTTTAGAATATTATATAACAAAAATATTATTATTAATAATATTGATCCTATTTTTTGAAATTAAATTCATATAAGTGAAAATATATGATTTAAAATTAATCCTACAGTCACAATGATAAATTGGGTTTTCCATGTGAAAATGTTCAAAAGTGTCAATATTAAATTTTTTAGAATGAACTAAACGAGATTAATATATATATATATATATTTAATTTAAATAATTTTATATAAAACCCATTCGAAAAAATAATTTTTCACTATAAATAATTTTTAACATTTTTTTCCTATTATAATATAGTATTTAGCACTACTCATTAAAAATTTGTCTTTTTATAATATTATAAAAAAATAACACAAAATTAATTTAAATATTTTTATTTAAAAATTTAATATTATTTTTTTCAAAAAAAGTTTCTATTTATGTGTGAAAATATGTTTTAAAATTATTTTGTAAAAATGGTATAGAATGGTTTTTTATAAAAATTCATTTTTTGATTATGAAATTGGACATTTATTGAAAATTTACAAAAAAACATAATATGAATATTAATTTATTGATTGAATATACACTATATAAATTTTTTACAATAATTCAATAAATTATATTTGTTTAATTTATTTATTTAACCATTTTTATTTCCATAAAATTAGGTTTTCATAAATGTATTTCTTTTATTTTCAAGTAGTTTTGATTTTTATTTTTAAGTAAGTGGTACAAAAATTCATTATATATACATTTGTAAACTATATATATTTATAATTTATTTTATCCTATTTATAACCACCATTCCAAAGGCTACGTGATAACTATCATATTAGATAATAACATTTTAATAATAATTTATGTTTTGTTTAAAATCTGTGTTGCATGTAACCAAAGATGAAATCATTGTTTTCTGTCATTAATGATAAAATAAATGTTTCATGTAATGAAAAAAATATCATAGATTAACTTTTTTGAAACTAACATAACCAAATCTCATGGAGTTAAATTTTACACCATTTAAAATAAATTAAGTGCACACTATAACATGTTTCTCAAAGAAGGATGTTTTGGGATGAGACCCTTACATCAAGCCCAGGCATGTTATAAATTTTTATTATCCTTTATATGATAAATTATAAATTAATTTTATTTATAATAAATTGTACATGTTTAATCCATTATACAAAAACTATTTAACTAATTTAATTTTATGACATGTTTAATTAAAAAACTCAGTTATCTCCATGTCAAATGTTTTAAGGGATCTCAATTCCAAATTTCAAGATGTAATGAACATATTGAACATGGTAAAAATTATCATTGTTCCATAACATTCCAAATAATAATAATTTCATAATTATCATTTTTATGCATCATTTATACTTTTAGATCCATCCATAAAATATGGTTTTCAAAAATGAACTTTTTTACAATCATGATAATTATTGGTCAAGCGTATGCATGATTAAAGATTCCATTTACCAACCATCATTATGGGAAGAATTTATGTGTCATATTAAGTTAATATAATTATAAAATATATCATAAATTGAATACTATTTATTTAAATAAATTTATATATACCATATATGTGATATGGTGATTGTAAATGAATCTTGATAATTTATGAGGAGGTAGTCTACCATATGTATGAGGAATGTTATCACATTTAAATGGATGGTATTGTAAGGAAATATATGTTATAATAATTTTTATGAACAATAAATATGCTAGTAATATAAAAAATATACAAAAAATAAATCATCATGAACTCTAATGAGATATGTTAATGAAAAATGAATTACATCAGTTGGAGGGATGATAGTGCACTGTACAGAAGAATGATGGGTTTGTTTTAAATTTAATGGAAGATAATATGAATGAAATTTATTAAATTATAATAATAAAATAAGTTTACAATAGAGTAAATAATGTTCTTAAATTAGTAGTTTTTAATAAAATTTTAATTTGGTAGATGAATAAATAAAACAAACACACATTGTATGGAATGATGCCTCTTCCATTTACTACCATCATTTAGATTATATATACAACCTTCATATATTGGGTTTTTGATAAAAAAAACTCATTATAGACATGGTTATAATAGTACAGAATAGATTTTTTAATTTATTTTCAAAGACATAGGTCATTTTATATTTATAAGGAATATGACAGGTGGATCACTTTTATAAGTGATAAGGAGTGGATTTTTTTTATATACCAAAAAGTATTCAACTACAGAAACTCGAACACTTGAATAGATCCACTAAATTGATAAGTAATGTATTTTGGGGTGATATGTTCTATAAAAACCTCCAAATCCAAAATGATACAATTTTTCAACATGTTATTCTAATTATCTCTATGGTTACTCAATTTTACCATTTTATTTTTTCACCATGGTAAATAGTTTTTATGGGTTATTAAATTCAGGATGACAAAAAATTATCTTGAACTTATAAAATGATATTAATTATTATCATTAAAAATATTCAATAAAATTTACCAAAATATAATAACTGATGTGGCATAATTCAATTTAAATGTAAAAATGATAAATTAATCAAAATTCAGTTTAACAAGAAGTGTATTTTTCATTCAATAGACAATATTATATTAACTCTATGACTATTAAAAAAATAAATTTAAATTAATACAAATATATTCATATTATAGGAATTTAATTTAAATATTTCATTACTATGGGTTATTTTAATCCATTAAAATGGATAAACTTTATTCCCTTAAAAATGGTTCTTAAAAAATTTCATTTTGAACATAATAATAAAAAAATAACAAAATCATAAGAAATTATGACTAAATTAAAATTATTTATATTATACTAAATTGAATGGATTCTTTTTTACATTAAAAAATCATATAAGTTATTTCTAATATTATCGAATTTAATTAAAAGAAATGACAGTATATGGAAAATCTATACTTTTCACTATTCTATGAAATAATCAACCATTTTAGAAAAATCCCAATTACTAAGTAAAGTTTTCCTTGAATATTTAAAAAGTATATTTAGTTTAAGCAAATGAATTTTTTAAAATTAATACTGTATAATTTTATTTTCTCAAAAAATTCAATTTTTTTGAATACATTGTTTTTTTAACAATAAAATATCTATATTAAAAAATGAGTTCATGTTTCTTAGTAATTTATTAATAAATTTATATTTGGTTGAAAATTTATATATATTTAATAATCTATTAATATATTTTAATATTAAACAATTTAATGGAAACATTATAGTGTTTATAATTAAATAATCATTGTTTGTTTAGGCACGATGTTGCGTGTTGTATACACTAATGAACATAGTTTTTGTTTAAAAATTATTGCGGTGTTACATGAAAATATTCGGATAATGGAAAGTGGGTGTTCAGAACACAAGGTTCATGTATAGAAAAAAAATGAGATATATGATGGAGGAGTTGTAACATTTATAAATTATAGCTTACTAAATGTAAGAAGCATTATATAAGGTATATTCATAAGAATAAAATCAGTTTTATGAATGTTTTTCTCTATGGATTGAAGTAAAAATAGTTATTTGTATGTTGTATGTATGATACTGTATATGAAATTATTTTAAATACAAATATATATATTCAATAAATTTTTAAATATAGAGTAATTTTGACGACTTTTTTGAAAATACAACTAATTTTTTTTCCTGTTGGAGAGGCATGTACTGATTTTTATCTATGTAAGCAAGAAATATTTACTTACAAAACAAAAATAAATGGCTAACATTTAGGAAAAATATAATGAATGACATAATGGATGAATCATTATGAAATTTTATCATACACAGATATGATACAAATATCACATTATTGAAGATATAACAATGGGAATGTGGAAAATAAATCTAATTAAAGAGGAGATATTCAAAAATCTAAACCACTTGAGCTGATATATTATGATGTGTGTGGACCTATGTAACAGAATTGAACGAATGGATATATTTAATTTTTTAATTTTATATATTTAATCAGAAGGAATATATTTATCATGATTATTTTATAAAAATCCAAGGCAAATGGTATATTCTATAGTTCTATAAGGACCATAGAGAAGAATATGGGATTAACATTGAATTGGTTGAGATAAAACAATATCCATTAGTTTGTCAATAGAAATTTTACTAGATATCATGATATATATAGAATTATTAATAAATCTATTTTACTATAAACTCATCATAAAAATAGATTTATTGAAAGAAAGAATAATAATATTGTTGATATTTCCAAATAATTTCAAAAGATCATCACACGGTATGATTTTACCACCTATAATTCATTACAACATATAAAAACATCATTAATAGACCGATATTGAATCAAAATAATGACATTATTCTTTTTTAGATTTAGTATAACATGAATAAACATGTTAACTATAATAGAGTGTTTGGAATCCTATGTTTAACTACAAAACATTATAAAATTAGAGTAAACATGGATAATAATGATTAAGATGGGATTTATCTATTTTATTCAATAAATTAGAGTTCCAATATTTTATATAATAACAAAATTAGAACTAATTATAGATATTTATGATGTTGGTAATCATGAAAATGAAGAATAAATTAAAAAATATTCATTGAAATAATAAGGAAGATGTTTTTGGATACTAATAAGTAGAATAATTTATAGAAATTTTATAAATTCATGAGAAATGTGTATATTCTAATAACTCTCGTAGCGATGATAAGTCTCTATAGTATAGAAGTAATTAATTCAAGTGATAAAATCTAAATTTAGATGAATATAGGTTTCATTTCAAAGAAATGAATGTATATAGAAACTGAATCATTTAATTAGAGTACAAAATCATTGTATTACAAAATTGGTGGAAAATCATAGTTTTAATCAAATAATGTTTTCCAAAAATAGTTGGGCTAAAATCTATTGATGTTGATATTTAAAATAATGAGTGGTTTTAGGAAATTACTGAATGATTTCATAAGTTTTACAATTGTAATATATTATAACAAGTTACAAGAATAATTGAAATGAATGTTATTAGAGAAAAAATGGTTTTTTTAAAATAAAAATTATGGCAATGGTGAAGTGGTTAGAGATAAAAAATGATTTCATGAAAGGGATACTAAAAAACTTAAGCGGTTAAAATTAAAAAAAATGTTCCCTATGGTCATCAATTGTGCCCATTATATTTGTCTTTACCATAGAAGCATCAACATGATTGAAAATCTTTTAGATGGATGTTAAAAAAGATTTTTTTAATGATGGTTTTTATGAGGAAGTTAAAATAAAATATCCTAAGGTATTTATTCATGAGATTGATTGTAGAAAAGTGTTCTAGTAAAAGAAGGATCAATATATAGTAATACAGGATCCAATATCATGGAAATCCAAAATATATAATGATGTTTGAGAATTGTAATGTATAAAATTGTTTATATGTGATAAATACCAACATAAAAAATCTATTCATGAGTGTGTATATTAATGAAATAATATTTTCTAACAATGTAGAATGCTTATGGAGGAGTTTTCAAGATAAAATAATGAATAATTTGATAATTTTATTCTATGAGAAATGAAATTTTTATTTTTTACTGCATACCCAAGAAGAAAAATAAATATTTAAATTAATATAAAGAGATAATAAATATCATAAATAAGGTTAATATTTCGATATATTGAGATTATTCTAATCCAAATCTAGTGGGTACAAAAAATTCTGGATTATTGAGGAAAATATATAAATAAATTGTTGTTCTGAAACATTATTTAATGTCATATATTATTCACGGCCACTATAAATGATATTGTATTTGATATCGCTATTTGTTCCAAGTTATAATAGAATTATATGAAATAAAATATATTTCCAACAAAAAGGATCATATGATACATATAAAATACTTTTAATTATGAGATGATGTATCCACAAAATTTATGAGCCGGGTCTATGAGTATTTACTGACACTAACAGGGTAGAAGTTGTATATAATAGGATTTACAGACATAGTAGTTTATTTATTATCGGAAGGATATCTATTTCATGGAATTAAATAAATAAAAAGTATGTTATATTGGGAAAAATTGCAGGTGAGGATGTTGTTTCATTACCACCAGATACACAGATGATGTTGATGAAGTCACAGCTAAATGAATTTAGATTTTAAGCAATGTATCTATTAGTTTTAGTATGTGAAACATAGTTTACCATCAATATTACAAAAATATTTTTAGAACTCTATTATTCCCCTAGATTAAATCTTTATATTTATCATAAAACACATCTTGGCATCCTGGCGGAATAAAAAATAAGAAAGTGGTGAGATAATATGCTCACAAAGGATAATCAATATAGCAGAAGCTATTACAAATAAACAAAAAATATCAATACAAGGTATAAAACTAAAACACCACACTTTTTAAACCATTATATTCGACATTATAAGAAAAGAATAAATAAAATAATTCCATTTAAACATCCACATGGATATTCTACTAGTTGAATAATAACAAGTAAAATCAACAAATAATCTCATAACGAGGGAATGAAAAATACCAGACTTCATAAACATACCATCAAGGCTTCGTCTAAGACACCATACCTAATTTGGTAAAATAAATATCCAAAACCCTAAAGTAATTATCTAGTGAGACTAAAAATACATTAAGTGGCAATAGAGGTCCCCTCCTGACACTTAAAAAGTCCAATACATTCATCTTAATAACGGGGTAATAAATAACTAACATAAGCCTTTATATTAAAAGATTTATAGGAAATATCAATTATTTATCCATAAACCATGAATGATATTAAAATAGAATATTCATACTCAACCATATATTAAAAATTCAATACAATATGGAATATTATATCATAATATATTAACATTAATAAAGTATAAATTCCATCAACGGATGTTCACATAGATGAATGTGATCTAACAAAATCATACAAAATGCTTTTTGTGATATCCCTTTTTTACGTTGAAATCATTTGAAAGCCTGCATAATTATTAATGAAAACATGGACTTGGAAGATAACATAGTAATATTATAAGGGATTATAAATAATTTTATGGTGTCATAATGGCCTAAAATAGCCGCTCACACATATAAGTTAAAAAACATTCTTTCCTAAATTTCTTGGAAAGTTTATATATTACCTTCTTAGGAAAATGATAGAAAGACTAATTTCAAAAATATATTAAAAAGAAAAAATGGGAATAAATGAATTTCAAAAGTAGTACCAAAATAGAAATATTTTTTTAAATACATGTATTAGAAACATTGATGTGGATGATAAATATGTCCTCGTAGATACTTGCGTACAAAAAATCTCAGATAATAATGAGATTTTAAAATTAACCCTCACCTTAGGTCTGATACTCTTTGTATGTGTCTAAAACTGCTGTATAATGTTATTATACATATTAGTAACATATATCAAACACATAATAATATTTATGATTTCATATATTATTCTTTTATGAGATTATATTACCTATTTATTAATAATTCCGGGTTAATACAACACTTCGGGTAATAATCGATTTGATTATCATACGTGTTTTGACTACTAATTCATGATCATATTACTTATATCATGATTTACGTACTTCCAAAATGTACTCAAATAGGTTCAGAAGCTGGGAAAGCCCCTTCCTAAAAAATTATAATTAAATAAAATAGAAAGTAGAGGTACAAGGGGGTTTATAAAGATGAGAGTATGAATCCCCACACATGTTCAAATCGACAAATTGAGAACAAAATTTAGGGGAAATAAAATACCATCTGGATGAGGCCTCCTCAATTACACTTTTTGAAAGTGCATCTGCTACCTGGTTGGCCTCCCAATAGACATCGGTGACATCAAGCTGTATGTGCTCAGCCATCTGCATACAGTCAATCCAGGAAGGAAGTATTTTCCATGGTACCGATCGGGACCGAGTCTTTAGGATGTGGACCACAGTGGTGGAGTCAGATTCCACCCAATGATACCTCCATCCAAAATGGATGGAAAACATTATTTATTTTATCATAGCCCATAGCCCTGCTTCGATCACCATTCCATTTCCAATATAGTGGTGGAAGCAGCCTTTAACGAAGCCCCGATGAGTGCGGAAGACGCCACCACATACTGAAGGCCCTGGTGCACCGGAATCCGCCCCATCAACATTCACTTTCAACCATCCTGGAATACATAATATATATTCTTAATATATATATATACATAATATATATTCTTAATATAAAAATATATTATAAATACATATATATGAAATGGAATACATCGTTCATGGATAATGTATGTCGTACGTACCCCTGAACATTAATTCCATTTTCATATTGTTTGTAAGTATGTGAATACCATACATGAATATATATATATATAATATTAAATTATTATTATTATTTGATATATTTAATAATTTTTTCAAATTAATATATCTTTATATAATCATTCTTGGATTGTGGACGTGGAACATGAGTCTCATCGCATCATGGAGACGGTAAGTCGTACGTAAGTACAAGTGACAATAACATTTTCATAATGGTTAAATGATATATAAATGGATGGTATATTAATTATTGAAAATCATTGTCATGTCACATTCATTATTTATTTCTTTAATACCCCTCATTATAACATTCCATAAAAATTAATGTGGAATAACAAATTACATAATGATGTGAAGAAGGTAAGTTGTATGTACACATGCATTGAAGTATTTTTTATTCATAGGATGGTTATAAATATGGATATAATTCTCCCAATATTATAATAAACTATTATTATAATAATGATACTGCATTTATTACTTTGGTATGGAAACATCATATAAAGTGGAAGTAGAATAAGAAAATAACATTGAATGAAGGGATAAAACGATTACCTCTTCTTCGGATGTCTCTTTTTGATTTTGAAAAAATTACAATTTAATATAGTTTTATGACAAAAGGGTTTCCACTGGGATGAATTTAGAGAATCTTGGAGGATATTTGTTTATGTTTTACCCAATAAAAAGGGATATGGAGGTGTTAATAATAGATAAGTATAAGATCCATTTTATAAGAGGTGAGGGGCACTTTAAGGAAATCATGAAATATTAATTTACTATAAATTTATTTTTGGTTTATATTAGATCCAAAATGAATTATTTCATGGTTAATATGAGGATTCATCTAAATAATCTCTAGCAATATGTTTGGAAATGTTTAGGTCCTGAATTTATTCTTCTCTTTTGGAATTAACCCTTAGTAAAAAACCGTTAACTCTTACCATGTCTTCTTATATTTTAATAATATACGTTAACTATAGTTATTATAAAATATAAAGAAAATAAAAAGTGGATAATTAAAAAAATTTCAAAATTTATAAATGTTAGTTGGTAAAATATTAGGTTTTTAGGACAATTATCATTTTATAAAATAGTATTTGTTTGAAACATTCATTTTTGTCAATATTGACACTATCTAGTAATTTTTTTTCTGATAAATTCATAACAACTTGATTCCTTCAAAAAAGGAATTACATAAAATATAATATATCATAATAATCTATCAAATTAATTTATTTCATAAAAATTTTCAAATTACATTTATTTTAATATTTATAATATCAATTATTTGATTCCTTTCCTTAATATGAGAGACATTGTATCATTATTGTGTCATATATAAATTTATTTATTTAATATAAAAAAGTTAAAATTTAAATACAATGATGTATTAATTTTTTTATCATTCTATTTATAATTTATAGTTGATGATGTCATTCATATAAACCAAATTAAAAAATTTTAAGTTAAAAGATACATATTTATCTTATATTTCACCTTTTTACATTAAACATTCTAAAAGGTCATTAACACACCCTACACTATCTATGGGGTCCTAAAATTGACCTAACGATTCTGATTGTGGTCATTTATCATCCAAAAATATTAAGACATGTTTTAGCGTAGTTTCATGTAATCATAATAATATTTTTTACCATTATTTACGTGATTTTATATTTAACTAGGGTAAATAAAAATAATTGCTGAAGTTACTATTCATATTGTCCAAAAATAAAAAGAAACCTATTTTAAAAAAAATACATCATATTAAAAATATGGAATCCATTTTTACAAATTCAAAGCATATAATAAGTATAAATTAATTTATAAATAATTCTCGTTGTCAAAACCAGAAACTCGGATTTAAATATAAAAAAACTATGAAAATATTGACATCTTTTTATATCGAATTTCTATGTAAAATTATATCAAAAGACCAAAATTGGATTAAATGATAAAAACATGATCGAATTACATTTTAAAGTAAATTAAAAATATAATTTCACTATAAAAATAATATAGATGAAAAAGAATTTGTTGAACTAAAATACATTATTTTTAATATTAATTAAAAAATATTATTTATTAGAAAACACATAAAATTAATCCAAACTACTTTTTTTCCTAATTCTAAAGATGAATTTAAATTTTTTTATTTTAATATATAATGTTGTTAAATATTATATATAAAAAAGGTTCTCCATTATTCGGTGGGGCAACTCTTTTTTTTAAACCAAACTTTTTTTCTAAAAATTTGAATTTGTCCTTATATAATCTTCAAGAACAAAATAATATGAATGATAAAATTAAATTGTATATATAGAATTAAAAATTCTGTTAATACTATTACTATCCACTTTTTAAATGAATATTTTTATCAGTCATTGTGAACATGAACTCAGTGTTTCATTTTTCACAAGCTATTGAATTTTAAGAAGAAGTGTCTTGTGGAAGCCTGGGGTGTTACAACTGATATCTATTCATCATTTATTTAAATTATTATGAAATTTTAACTTCATATATAGAAACATACTCTCTTTGTTTGTGAGCATTTTAATTTCTGGTGTAAGTTACCTATAAAATGTATTATATCCTATATTTTCCTGTGATTACATTATCTTACGTCAAATTTGGTATGCTTTTATTTAACAAAAAACAATTAAGTATGATCTAATAAGTAGTATTTTCAAAAATTATAAATAACATTTCATCAAAGGGATAATTAATTTAAGAATCATTTCATTTAAAAAATTTGTACTATATCTCTACCTTAAATTCTGTTAGGTATTATTTTCCACAGGTTGGGTTGAATTTAGTCCTATGTTTAAAAAACCCAAAGGTGGAGATTTCTGAACACGTGATGTTGTTTAATTTTTTTGGTAAAACATTAATAAATGTGCTAATTTTTTGATAATATTTATAGAATAATAATAAATTGAATGAGGATTAGTATATAATCCACTTAGTGAATATTGAATTTATAACCAACCAGATAATATTTAATAGTGAGAAAGATGATATTGGATCTCATTCTAGATAATGAAACTGCTAAATAAATTTGAGTAAAAATTAATAAAAGGATATCCTTTTGATAGATTTTTATATTTATTTCACTTGTTTGAGAAATCTTTAATCTGAGATTCAAATGATATGATTGGGTTTTTTATAATTAGGAGTTTTTATCATTAAGGATGAAAGTTGAAAAAGTTTCAGACACTTTTTATTAGTCAATCTAACTATATGAAACTATTTATAATATCTTTATGAAAATGATTTTTCTTGTATAAACATCAATATGGAACTATATCAAATAATATTTAATGTTTCATAAGAATCATCTTTGAATGAATGGGTTGTCTAACATTTATTTTTAAGGAATTAAATTATTATTTATGTATTTATGAGCTTAATAATAATTTCATGTGTTTTTTAAGAATCATATACCTATATATTAGTTTGTATGTCATAAACATTGATTCTATGGTACCATAATCATTGGGGCTGTGTAATAATTATTTCCATAATCATGATATGTTTAACCATTATATACATTTTTTAATTTTTAGTTCACTTTAGAAAAATGTGAACTTTGTACGAATGGATATTGGTCGAAATATGATAAATTTTAATAATTAATATTCTAGATAAATGGGGGACAAAGTCAAATGGTGGAACTAATATTTTCTCTTTGGATTCAACATCATGATCAATAAAATTATAATTATACTTGATATATTAAATGAAGTTTTATCCATTAAGGATGATGGATTCTAAGATAGTACGACAACCATATGAAAACATTCCACATTGAAGTAAACAATTCCATTATCATGTAGATGGTTTTCTGAATGATTTAATAACTATAGTTTTTTTGGATGAATGAAAATAAATTTCCATAAACCAATATTAATTATATTATTTAGGAGGATAAAAAATAAGTAACTAAATTGGGACCTTGATGAAAATAAAATTAGTTTGAATGGAGTGTTTTCTATACCAAAAAAGTTAAATTAATTTTTTAATTAAAATTATAAATAGAATTTTTAGAATAATTATTTGGATATAGGAAAATAAAAAAAATTATATTATCAACATTTTTATATAATATATGAGTTTTTTAGATCAGTTACATCATATTATTGAGAATATAAAAAGAAAAATATAATGTAATTATTTTGTATGGAGGCTCAAATGTTTAGTAATGATAATTATTTATAAACATTCTTTTTTTATTGGTGTTTGAAAATAAATTAAAAAAGATACTAGTTGTAAGGAGTTAATTTTAAATACATTACCTAAATTAATTTTTCTAAAATGAAAGGACCCATGTGTGGTGGTTAATAACCAAAACCGTTGAGGATGTAGTTATCCATAAAATTAGTTAAACTATGTGAAAAAAACAAACAACATCTAAATAAAATCAATATTGATGAAAAAAATGGTTTTGTTTTTTAAAATAAAGATATTATACTGAGTGTTTAAAAAACAGAAAAATTTATTTACAATACCCAGTTTCCATAATAACTATATAGATTATAATAGATACATGACTTCAAAATAACTAAATAAATAGGAGATTCAATGTTGAATCTCCCCATGTTCTTCACTTTCTGTTTGTACATGTTCAATTCCAATTCAAATAACTCTGCATTATAAACTATATAATCATAGATCAAGATAAATTTTACATTATTAAATATAATTAATGATTTATCCCATTGTGTCATCATGGAAACATCATATTTCATCGAATGATTTAACTCAAATACCATTATCTAATATAATATTATTTCAAAAAATTCTTATTTTTTAAATTTTCTTTTTAAATTTTAATTTATTCCAAAAAAGTGTGAATTCATATAGATTAACACATTTATGGTTTTTAACAAATTAAATTTTACCAAGATTTTATATAATTCATTTATTGGTTCGTGTAACATCACATTGTCCATAACTCTCCCATATTGATAAACTGGGTTGGTTACAAGACCTCAAACACACCTCCTTGTATGCTACAGGTTGTCATCTTAATGAACGGGTTCAAGGACACTTGGGGAAAAACTATAAACACCAGTATATAGATTCAATAATAGTGGGATAACTTTCCTAGTAACGTACACATATGAAAGGATACAAATAAATTTCACTAAACAAATAGTGAATTAAACTGAAAAATTCAACAGCGCAAAGGATAATGTTAGGACATGAAATAATATAACTAAATTTCCTAATAAATTTCATACAAAAATAATAACATTATTATATTGGTTAACTCAAAATTCCTTTATTTAGAAACCCATATTGGTTCTATCTCGACCCTATAACCCATCTAAAATGAAATAATCATTAAAATGTAGTTCTCCCTTGTTAAAACTTGAATCCATGTAATCTTCTCAAGTAATAAATAGAAAACCAAATACATTGTTATTATAACATAGTAGTTTGACACCACTATGCCTAATCAAAACATTTATCATATTATGTTCTTGTAATAATGTTTTAAATATATGTTTTAATTAATCAAAGAATATAATACAATGATAAATATTCTTCCAAATCATGAAAAAATATATCTATGTAGGTATATGTACTATTCCAACTATAGACACAAGTTCGTGGAATAATAATATAATCGGGAATATTTCCCATGTATATGAATTTCCGAATAACTAGACCAAGCCCACTATCCACACGATTCAACATAACGGGTTTAAGCCCAATAATAATCATACAATAAATAAGAAAAGTCCATAATAAAATAATTTTAGTAAGGAATTTGGCCATGACATCTAATTAAAAATGATAGTACAGTATCGCTCCAAGTTAATTTTATAATATTTGTTTCATGAATCTAGTTTAGTCCATCTATATAAGCATTACCACATTAATCGTAACATAGGCCATAATTGAAATAATGAAAAAACATCATCAGTCACAATGGTCAACTCATACAATTAACATTTATATTTTAATTACACTTTCATAAAAAAAAATATCTTATCATATTTTAATAATAGTGTATACACCAATATCATATAAAATTGTCATCATTCAATTCAGTAATCTTGTAACCATTTTTCCAAGGTGATTCTACCACAATTAATCACCTTAGGTAACATGTAATGCTAAAATAAATTTTAATCCAATAGCCTATTCAATATTGTTCATGTGTATGATTATCCTATGGGTGCATAAAAGATATCTATCAACATTATTATATACTAATGTATCACTAGGGAATCTAAAACTCTTGATTATAATCAGCCATTATTCTTTTCCATAACACAACTTCATTCATCCTAATGGGATGATATTGTGAATAATTAGTAAAATAGAAACATGTCATGGGGAATTTCTATAGACCACCTACCTTTTTTTCAATTTTAAAGACAAAACTCTCAATAGGGAACACCAATAAATAATGTATATTGACATAAAAAGGAAAAACTACCTCAAATAATCGTCAAGATGAATTACCGATTTAATGGTGTTGTAAATTTTAGACCACAATAATGTTAAATAGTAAAAGATTGGGGAAATAATATGTTAAGGAACTCAAAAGATATCAATTTATAGAACAATATATTTTCATGGTAATGAATCACTCAAAACACTCATGGAGCCTTTATAGATTACAATATAGAATGATGCACTATGAATTAAAATAAAATCATACATGCAGGATGGTTTAATGCTACTAGTCCCTATATATCTTTGATGTTATCCCTATACACTAAGTGAATTTATGGATTTATATGATACACCAAAAAATGAATCACATAGGATTAAATTGTATTTGATCATCCATTTCATTATGTGAACTAGTTTCACGATGTGTAAATGTTTCATCCATTGATCTAGTTAACGAAATATTTCCAATAGAAGTCTCATTTCATGTGACATGTTCATAATATGATGGTTTTTTATTGGAAGATCATAGAGTAGATTTTATAGAGAAACAACCCCAACAACATCCAAATATTTCCAAACCTATGAATAACAATCCAGGTCTTTGTGACCATTTACACACAGTCCATATTATTTCATAAAACATACATCCACAAACATAGGTTCGTTTTTCCTCCTAAAATATTTATATTTCCAATGAAAAGGATCAACCACCAAGATTTCGATGAATATGAATGTAACTAAAAGTTGTTTAACCAAAACACAGAGAAAATAATTCATGAAAAAATATAATATTTTACAATGTACCTATCATATTTCAACTCCCCCTGAGATTCTTTATGATCAACGGTTAGGTCTCTAAACAATGTCTGCCCAATGTACTCACATATCAAATTATAACTCCCAGTTATCTTCATGAACATTTCCATGCATCCACTGAACTCAAACTAAAGGTGTAATATTCTCCTAAAGATAATTCTCACTATGATCTACAATTCATATTTAATGCTCCTCAATGGATGAATCTACACTTAGATAACATCCATTAATTTATCTCACAAGAGAATTGTCTGTATGATATCTTCATGTCAATGATAAATGGAACCCATTTTCCGTTGCACTATATCACTATTGAACGTCTAATTATTATACCACAAGACTGACCCTACCTACTATCTTGAAAGACCTAACAATATTTGGTGATGAGTTTCCATGTTTTATGTTACAGTGTTTCCTCAAACTTTGACAAACGTAAACTACAACATAATGACCTTCCTCACACTACATATGTCACCTATGTTGGTTATAATTTGTTTTCATCCTTCTGTATGGTGTCACCAACTATTTCCTGATAAATTTAACCTCCTCAAAATTCTCATGAATGATACATTTTCCAACTACCTCTAACTAACCTTCCTCTATCCAACAAAAAAGTGATCATTAAAATATACCTTACAAATCATTGAATGGTTCCATCTAAATCGATTCTAGTTTTCCAATATTATATTAAAAATCTACGAGTTCTATATTATTCCCTAGAGAACCACAAAAATATTTCAGATATGGTCTTAGCATAACATTTAGAATACGAATCATCCATTCTTACTGGATGTTAGTTTTTGGATAAACTATAGTAATTAGAAGAACCTATGTTCTCAAAGACTTTTGAATACCCTACTATAAGTGAGATGTGAAATGTCGATCTCAATCATAGATGATACTTTATAAAACAACATTTATTCAAACTTTTTATATGAGGTAACATTTTCTCAAATCGTCAATCTTGATGGTCTCCCTAATGAGAATGTATTTTCTTTCTTCTTTATTAGATCTATAATTACAACTACAGAATTATTTGTTTGAGTTTTACTTGGTAACCATATCATAAAATTCAATGTGAAATCATCCTATTTCCATTCTAGAATGGGATGGGATAGAAACAACCTTGTAGGCCATTGGTACATGTCTTTCACTTAATAACAAGTGAAAAATGTCATTATGAAGCTCAATACCTCATTTTCCATTTCATTCCTCCTAGAACTATCAATAGAGGTCATAATAAATCATATTCAACCTTATATAGAACACACATCTAGAAGCGTGAAACTCTATCACCAACCCCTTGTGAAAGAAATTATTAACTGATACACATCCTTCAATATGAATAACATTTCCACTACCAATAGAACAAACTGGTGTTGGATACCCACAATATATGATATCCTTTGTAGATAATCTCTCTCTGACTGATAACTACTCGGTTATGGTCAAATAAAAAATGAATATTACATATTTCAAAGTCTGACCTACTCATCCCTATGACTCTTTAAAATCTAGATGCATGTCTGCAATGAGTGTAATCACTCTCCACTCTTATCAATAATCCTACTCTACATTTATCTATGTAGTTTGGATAAATTCATTATAAATGATGATTCCAATGACCATTGTATATGTCACATCAAATTTTAATGAATGTAGATAATTGAACCACCACATCTACATAATGTTCAAGTATCAATGGGAAACGATGTACATGATGCTCTAATAGTCATTGTATTCCAAAAATCTATCTCATAATGATAGTGTATCCAGTAGCATAGGGAATTTATCACTATATATAACTCTCAATCATGAGTATTGCAATTTCTCTCATGAGGTATCAGTTGTCTAAAGCAATAAGAACCCACTTGATCCTCCTATATTATAACTACTCTGAGTATAAATATGAATGTTTCATCGAGAAGTGTATATGACCTATCAATCATAAGTAAGATGAGGAACAGAGATAAGGTCAAAAAACTCTTCAATACCTGAAAATAACTCTCACAATCATCATATATATGAAACATCTTCCATTTCTTTGTTATCCCATACATCAGTGTTCCCAGTCAAGAAATGCCCTTGATGAAATTCCAAAAAAAACTTATAATACCAAAATCTCCAAGTATCTATTAAATTTTTTGCCTTCTCCCATGATACCATGGATACATCTTTCTCTAGGTCCACTGACACTCTTTCCTCTAAGAAGACCTGGCCTTATAAGTACACAATATCAATATAGAAACAAAACATAGGTAGATTGGTGTAAATTATATTCTCTCTCATTATACTCATTATTATGTTAGTATGTCGAGAATGGTTTTTTGATTTATAGTAGTTCACTATGATTTCATCAATGTAAACCTCATATTTCTAGAAAACGCACATTTCACAATTTGATATTTTATAACCACAATCCCAATGGTGTATTTATGGTAAAAAACATCCAAAATTTCCTTTATCAATCCCAAAAAAATACAAAAAATAGGACATATAAATAATGGAGACTTATATGCCTAAAAAAAGAGATAATACATAATAACATAATCATACATATAACAGTAAAAGTTCATGAATCCAAACTAGTTGGATTAGATTGAAAAGTGCAAAGCTAATTCGCACCTCTACCCTGGCCTAAAATTTTACTCTCTTTCACTGTTATATCTACATAGTTCAATCCCACATGCACAAGAGTACCACACCAATTTTTTTCAACCTGAATGTTTAGTGGGATTCTAACTACTATTTAGTTGAGTAGTAGGTGAGTCCTTCCCAAAATCTTCTACATGTTGTCATCCTTCTCCACTTCATTACTGCTACAATTACAAAAAAAAATCCTCTTCTTTTTCCCAGCCTACCACATCAATGACACTCCAAAACAAGGTATATTCACTAATTATGAATGTTTTAAAACATTCCACAACCATATAAATGAAATTAATCATGGTACTAAGATAGCTACAAACTTACTTGGATTATAATACTACTATTTTTTTGGAGTATATTTTTATAGTGGTGATCTTTCCCACTAAAGGAAGTTGTCCCAATTTGCCCTAATAAAATAGTCTTTCTGATGTTTACAACCTGTCTCAGATTCCACTCATAGATGGGATCCTATTTCGTCACATATGAAATGATACCAAATAGGAAACCATTCACCTATTACCTTATCCCATTAAAACACAATCATTAAATTCCACTCCCTAGCAATCTCATCAGTTTCTCATGATGTTGCCAAGAACTAAAATTAGTGAGATGAAAAACGTAGTCAATAACTGACATGACATCTTGTGTCAGGATCATGAAATCACATTCCTTTTTAACCCTTAATGTTGCAGTATATATGTTTATTAGGAAATTAATATTTAATTTCATTCTATTATAGACCCTCATAATCCCATATCACTCTATTGTATCGCATTATTTGGTGGAAGGTCCATAAATCATGCATGCAACAAGTTTCGCCTACTCCAAATCTATTGTTTCCTTAAGGTGTTTTGAGGTCATCGTCACATAATCAATATATAACTCATCTTCATAGGGACCTCCCTATATAGTGAATGTACGGAGATTATACAGTTGACTGTATATTTCTAGCTCATACATTGAAGGTATACTTTAAAATGTATCCCTTCCTTGTACAAGATGACCATCAGGAAGATTTAATGAAGCTTAACATCCTTATGATACAATAATGCTAGAGGATTCTCCAGTTCATCTGTGTTAGGATAATATTGATTTTATGTCTATTTAATTTCAATTAAAATATATTGAGGATGTGTTTTCTCTATAATAAAAATGTACTCTTATAACACTCGAAATAAAATTCTATCATCGAAAGGTTACAAAAAAGAGAATTACTTTCTCATAATCTCTCAAAAAATTTCATAATAATTGAATTGTCATGGCATAAATATTATTTTTATTTATTTTTCATATAGTAAAGGGAACACATTTCATAGTTCATCCACAAAAATATATCAAATTTTAAACATATGTCCCTATTATGTACAGTAAAAGTCAATACATGTCCCTATATTTCTATCATGATAAATTCAAACTCGTCTATCTCTATAAAGGGAAAAGAGTAGAAATATCATAAAACAATAATATCACACAACATATGAATCATCCAAGGGGAATAAACACCATCTATAACAATTGAATATTATGGAATACAATCCCATCCCTAGGTACTCGGATATTTATCCATGTATGGTTAATCTACTCCCATGTCCAAACTCATTACCAAGTCTTAACATGATTCTAGACTACATTTAACATTTATAAAATTGTAATGTTCAAAAATAGAAAACCTTAATGTCAGATACTACTTTTTAATTCCCCCTTGACTCGACAGTCTCCAATGTGTCGAAACAGGGTTGGTTACTAAACCTCATGTACACCACCACATAATCTATAAGCTTATAACTAGTAGTGGGGTGTTAAAAACCTATTAGGGAATATATTACCTCTTTTATAGAGTCATAAGAACATCTAAATAAATATCAGAGTAATATAAATACTTGATATATTACAATAATATAAAATAATCCCAATTGTGATGTGAACTGACTAATTCAAAAACACTGAAAATAATGTAATAAAATAATGGAATGTAACTAAATTTCATGATAAAATTTTTATTGATAAAATAATAATATGGAATATATAATCTAAAAATATTCAAGTCTTAATCCCTATTTAATTCTAGTCTCCAAGCTACAGCTCATTCAACAAGAATCAATCAAAACAATTTCATTTTCCCTCATCAAAACATACACCCAAGTAAAATGCTCGGGTGCCTAATGGTGTCCTGAATAGGGTGTGAGTATAACTCTTCTGGTCAACACCACCATCTATAAAAATAACAAATATGATATTTAGTGGATTCAATGGTGGTGGTTCTTGGAGTTCCTCTTCTCCATTTCTATTATTGTCCAATATATGTGGCTCAGCCCCATCTTGTTCAGGATTTATGACAGTTTTGGGAAAACATGGGATGGTGTTGGAGGGGGAATAGTGGTGGTATCAGTTATTTTTCTCAGAGACATTGATTTTTCTCATATGTCAGTTTCCTTTTCCATCTTCATATTGTTCAGTTTGTAATTATGGATACATCTCATAATTTACAAATATCTTTTTTTGTTTGTTATGGTGTTGTTTGGATGTATTTTTTCTGAATTTTTTCATTTGGTTTTCTATTAAATGTTGTTCATACATGGACATCATGTGACCATGTTGATTCATCATTCATGATGGAGATTATAATAATATGAATTCTACGCATGGTTGTAGATACGATGATGATAGATATGGTTTTTTTGTTTTGTGAAACTTCATTGTATCAAATGGTTTTGATTTTAATAGATTGTTGTAGATATAGATTAATATTTGATCTAAAGGTAATTTGATAATAGTAATTTTTTGGGTGCCTTTGGTGATCACGATTTAATGATTCAGTGGGAAGAATTGCGGTGGGTCCTTGCGAGCAGTGGAGATTTAATTTTCTTTGTTGAAAATGGGATTTTGTCTATTAGGTTTGTAGATTGTGGTTGACTTCCACTAAATATATTTTGAATTGAGACTTAGTAGTGGTTATTGGACAAAGGCATTTACTTTTTTAATTTTAAATGTTTTTTTGGATTTATCTTTTGAATTAATAATTTTGGATGTGTGGGTGTGATGTGTTGAATAGAGTGAACTGGTGGTTTCCACTCAACCATAAAGTGGATTTTAAAAATATAGGGAAAATTGATTTTCACTAAGATTAAAAAAACACATCAGCATAAGCCACAATGATAAATTTATGTAATTTCCATTTTTCCTTCAATTACCAATTTATTCATAAAATTATATCTAAAACTGTAATCATGTGAGTGTATAAACACATCACAAATCAAATTATCACCAATAATTTTAGTAAAAAATAACAAATCATTCAAAGCATAATTGATCCTTGAAATTCTCCTATAGTCTCATGTCATGATAAATCATAATTTAATCAAATACCCAATTCATTAATGTTCAGGGTAGGCTCACCCTATCGGTGGATGAAATCCATATTTCAATATTATTAGATCCTAAGAGATCAATGAATTATTTTAAATGCATGATTATCATCACTAATTATTCATTTCATTAATTCCCATGTTTTTTTGTGCAATCTCCTAGTATTTTACACACATAACCAAATATAACAAGACCATTTGGCTATAATCTCTACCAGCTAAATTTTTTTAGAGATCAAAATGAAACACTAAATAGGGTAATATAATAGAGAACAAAGGTCGAAGAGATCACAAGAGAATCATTAATCACATTTTCATCGAGATAAAAACAAGATTAAAGGGTGGTAAAATGCCACAACACTATAATACATAATTTCTAAACAATGGTCAAAACCAAATAAAATGAACTCCCTATAGATCAAATTATAGAATAAGATGTTTTAAAGGAAAGAAATCACTCCAAAATCACCTAGTGTCCCTCTATGGTTTGAGGGAGGAGTCTTCACCACAAATGAAAATCTAATCATATGTGCAATGTTGTTTAAAACTATGGAACCCGAGATAATCATGATTTGACCACCTTTCATTTTATGAATTCTTGATTTATCTAAAATTATGAAAAATGTGTTACCCTGGTTTAATTAAATTCAATATATATTTTCATGAAATGATCCATTTTAATGATGTGAGAATGTTTCACACTCTAATCCAGTTCATGGAATCATTCCAAAACAGGTTCACATCATGTAAAATGATCACAACCTGAATCGTTGTAGCAAAAATATCACATCCAAGATTCTAGAAAACAACCAAAACCACATCCAATGGGTAAATCTTCAATACCATTTACATATTTATACCTAGTCTCTATTAATGAGAAATAACAAACATCCATGATCAATGAGTCATTCTCATGGAAAAACCTATCCATTCCCAAATAAATGGTTCTTCCACAAATATTTAGAATAAGAAGAACCTATGTAAACGAGGACAAAGAAAAAATATTATAGGTATGAAACTAGAAAGATATGCGATTTTATAGATCTTATCTAGAAAATATTTGGAATATCAATATTAAATATAACAATTTCATACCCAACTATATTTAATTGGTATTTTGAGAAACTATTTTTAGTATTATACATTAATTAATTTATTAATTCTACTTATTTATTCACTATATAATTTGTTTGTACTCCTAAAAAATTTATTTAGGTATATATTTTTTGGCTAACACTAAGCTATGTAATAAATCACCAAGATAAGATTAAATTATCACGCACCATAGTCGCATAATAATAGATGGTACATCTATATATGAGTTGTTTTAGATCTTAGAAGGCTATGTAAGAGTAACCAACTAGTTGACACATATATATGTATCTAGGTGAATATAAAATGTACAAAATATTTTGAGATAAATGACTCAACAAAATATTAGGGTATCCCAACAAGGAATTGGTTTATTATTTGGGGATTAGTTGACATTCTAAAGAATCAAGGAGGAATCCACTAAGATTGATTAAATGGGATAATGTAATATTTTATTACAAATAAACAAGGATAATGTAAATTACAATTTCCATCCAATGATATCTATGTTTTTGATGATCTTTTTTATGTGTGTATGTTTGAATATCAAAATATTGTATCCTAGAAAGACACAATGAAACATCAACAAAAAACAACATCAAATTAGAATAAAAATTATATCATAAAAATCAATAATTTTTCATTCTCAAGAAATCACTACCATTACTTAACGGAGTACATTTTTATTGAAAACAAACATGTAACTTTATCATGGAAAAGCATTACATTGAATAATCCATGTAATCTATAGTTATCGGATATTTTTCTTAAAATAATAGTATCATTATCAGAATTCTCCGTATCATTAATTGAATAATCATGATAGTTTTAGAACATTGTAAAGGATATATATAATAAAATAAAGAGAAAAAACCCCTTATATGTGGATTAAAAACTGTTAAATCCTTTATTTAATGAAAATTATGAAGGAACAAAATAATATTCACTCAATTTTTTTTATCAAAATTGAGTAAAGTCACCAATAAACCAACCACATGTCATCTGATCCTACTGGGGAAAAAATAAATAAATAATGGACTTCTGAAATGAAATTATTGGAGAAATATTTAACTATCCACAAATTAGAATATCGTGTGTTGAGTCAATAAGGTTTTCCTTATGACTTTTCCATTACTTCTTGTTTTGAAAATCACAAACACCTTATCTTTAAGAAAATTGCTTTCTTAAGGAAAATTGGTTTTATAAGGAAAATTGCTTTCTTAAGGAAAATCGCTTTTATAAGAAAAATTATCCCTATCATATTTTCATCCATATTTTTCTTAAGTATGAGATTCAGATTCAATTTCTCGGAATCATTGAAACTTTGATATAAAGCATTCTGTTTTAGGATTCGAATTCTGGATAAGAACTATAAGGAAGTTTCATTCCAAATTCCAGATATGAACTCTGACTAAGTTCTATTCCAGATTCTGGATACGAATTCTAAAGAAGAATTCTCATTACGAATTCCCATTATGAATTCTAATGACGAATTCCCATTACGAATTCTGATGACGAATTCTCATTACGAATTCTGATAAAGAATTCTCTTTACGAATTCTGATGAAGATTTCTCATTACGAATTCTGATAAAGAATTCCTGTTACGAATTCTGATGACGAATTCTCATTACGAATTCTGATGACGAATTCTCATTACGAATCCTGATGATGAATTCTCATTACGATTTCTGATGACGAATTCCTATTTCGAATTCTCATTCCGAATTCACCTATTAAACAGAATTTGAGTATCATTGTTTTATACACTCTGAATTAATTCAGACTCCGAAAAATATCTTTGTTAGACTCCGAACTTCTATATTGATTACACTTCTAAAATTTGTCTACTCTTTACTATTATTCTTTACACTCCCAACATTCACTCCGAAGTTTTCATTCCAAACTGTTATGTTAAGAATTAAAACGATATCGTATATTCTGTTACACTTGTTTTGTTATAAAACGATGTCGTCTGTTTTGTTATAAACTAACCGTTCTCTAAGTGACACGTGTATAGGTCCCTCCGATCTTTAAGGAAAATATGACCTTTGGAGAAGGATCCGACCTTACCTATAAATAGGAGCTCATTTGAAAGAGCTCGCAACTGATGACAGATGAACAACTTGGTTTTGTGCCTACATGTTGTTGAAGTGATTTCTAGAGAGAGAGGCTCTTATTAACTCTCAAAGCTTTGTGCAACTCCGAATGTTGGTGATTACATTCGAGGGCTTCCAGGGATAGGAAGACAGAGGTGCCGACTACCTTGAAGTTCGAGGGCTTCCTTGTTGAGGAAGACAGAGGTTGCCAACTACATTGAAGTTGAGGGCTTGCTGGGATAGCAAGACAGAGACTCCGATCTTCGTATCGAGGGCTTACCCTGGTGTGGGTAAGACAGACTTGCTTGAAAGTATAAATCAAGGGACCATTATCCAAGGTTGTTGGATACCCTTCTCTTTGGGTTAAAAGACTTATATCTTGTTACTTGTAGTTTTACTACTTGTTTGTATTCCGCTGCATTTTGTATTATAAGGAAAGTATAACTTTATTATACTTCCTTATTTGTACTCTGTTTCATTTAGATTCTATACGCTTTAAGGTAGAATCTCATATTGTAATCTTTTGTTATGTTTCAACTTCCGGAACCATATTGCTGAAACCCTCATTCGGAATCTCTTTCCTAGTTTGCATTCGGTGTTAGAGGTGTTGTGAATTTGCTTAGTTTAACTTTGTTAAACTTAGCCTTTTTCCTTTGCTTAAGGAAAACGTAGTTATTCTTAACAAACTATAAAGGTTTCAAAGGAATTTTTAAAGTATACAATTCACCCCCCTCTTGTATATTGAGCATCTACATCACTATTTCGATCCTACAATTGGTATCCGAGGTTGGAAACCTATTACTCTATACCAATCTTACATTTGGTATCAGAGGGAGGTCTCTGAAATACTTGTACTCACATACATGTTTTTCTTTCTCACTTTATCCTTCCGAATTTCTATTCTGAACTTTTCTTATTCCGAACTTTGTTATTATGAATCTTTGTTACTAACAAGTTTGTGTGCAAAGTTATATTAAGTATGGCAGGAATTAATGTTGGTTCAATTGACAATCTAAATCCGACAAGACCACCTATCTTTGATGGTAATGACTATGAGTACTGGAGAGATCGTATGAAGACTTTTTTTATCAATACTGGAGTAGACAAATTTGTTATGCTTACTGGTGATTATAAAATTCCTGACAAGGATGTCAGAACTTTTACTAACCAGGAAAAGCAAGAATATCAACTAAACTATAAGGTACGCAATACTTTACTATGTTCAATGACTAGAAATATATATAGCCAAATTTCTTCTTGTGAAGCAGCTAATTGTATATGGAAGAAGTTATAGGTTACACACTTTGGGACATCTAAGGTGATTGAAACTAGAAGAGCTATGCTTAGAGATGAATATCATGGCTTCAATTTTCCTTATGGAGAACCTATCTGTAAAGTTCAACAAAGATTTATGACTATTGTCAACAGTCTACAATCTATGGGAGAAAAAGGTTTAGATGATGAAGCTCTTGTGGACAAGATAATTGATATTATTCCCAATGAGTGGGAATCCAAGAGAACAGCTATAGATGAAAACAGGAAGGTCACTCAAATTACTCTTGATGAATTATTTGGAACTCTTCTACAACATGAAACCAGAATAAAGAGAGATACTGACAACATCAAGAAGAAGAATGGAAATGGTACTGTTGATTTTACTACAACTTCAAATCAGATGTAAGCTAAGACTCCTGAAAGAGTAACCAGATCCAAGTCTAAGAAAGTTATTTTCCAATCCGAATCTAGTGACAATGAAGTCTCAGAAAATGAATTAGCCAATCTTGCTCGAAGGATGAACAAGATAGCTGGACAGAGAAAATTTTCAATCTAAGTATAAGAAAAAGGACAGAAAGGATAAGAAAGATGGAGAAGTTACTTGTTATGAATGTAAGAAAGCTGGACATATTAGACCAGACTGCCCTTTGCTCAAAAATAAAGAAAGAAAAGAAAGACATTCAGACAGGAATAGAAAGAAGTATTATAAAGCCAAAGCTAGGAAAGTTTTGAAAGCTAACGACACCTGGAGTGCCAGTGGTGGTGACTCTTCAGATGAATCTTCTGATTATGAATCTTCAGGATAGAAGAATCTTGGTCTTATAGAAAGATTACCTATTGATAATCATTGTCTTATGGCTAAGGTACGAAATGATGAATCATTGACCAATGTTTCTTTAAATTCTAATGATAGTAAGTATTATAACTCTTCTAATGAAGAATCATCTTCTGATGAGAAAAATACTTTACCTACTTTTGAAGAAGTCTCTAGATTTGCTGAACTTCTTGAGATTTAGAATTCCATACTCAACAAGAAACTTGACAAAGCAAACTCTAGGAATTTTATTCTTACAAAATAGATATCAGATCTTTCTAAAGATCTTGATAGGAGAAATGCTGATTTTGAAAGTATTTCAAAAAATCTTGGGGATGTAAGTTCTGAGAAGAACAAACATTCCAAAGAATTAGAAAAATTAATTTCTAAGAAAAATGTTTTCGAGCCTAGCTCTAGTTTAAAAACTAATGATTTTGAGGACAAAAACTTGGTTGTAAAACTCAAGTCCGAAATTTTTTCCTTAAAGAAGTGTTTATCAAACTTTACCCATGGTAAAGAAAATTTTGATAAGATGTATTCCCAAATACGAACTTTAGGAAATAAATCCGGATTTGGTTATACCCATGCAAAACAAGTTTTCAGTAACAATTATTTTGTTCCTCAAAGTGCCCCATTTTGTACTAAATGTCAATGTGGAGGTCACTGGGAAAAATGTTGTTCCTTAAATAAAACCCAATATCTAGGTTTTCATAAAGCTTACTTTTCTAAGAAGATGTGGGTTCCTAAAATTTTATTGTCTGGAAATCTCGGATCCAAACAAGTTTGGATTCCGAAAGTCTAATTTTCTTCTTGATTTCAGGATAATAAAGAAAGTACCAGCAACAATACATGGTACATGGATAGTGGATTTTCCCGGCACATGACTGGTAACAAAAGTTTTTTTGAAAAGATTATCAAAACGAAAGGAGGAAAGGTAACATTCGGAGACAATGCTAAGGGAGAGATTGTTGGTATTGGTAATATTTTTTTTCTTGGTAAAACCTTGATTTCAAATGTTCTTTTTGTTAAAGGATTTAAGCACAACCTCATTATCATAAGTCAGTTATGTGATGAAGGTTACCTTGTGAATTTTAGGAATGATAATTGTTTAGTTCACAATTCCAAGGAAGAATTTATTCTCTCAGCCAACAGGCAAGAGAATGTTTACACATTGAACTTAGAAGACCTATGAAGCCAAGATCTACCTTGCCTAAGTGCAATAGAAGATCACTCCTGGTTATGGCATAGAAGATTAGGACACTGTAACCTTAGGAACCTATGTAAACTCTCTAAGAAGAAACTAGTTAAGGATCTACCAGAGCTTATATTTGATTCTTCTAATGTTTGTGATCCTTGTCAATATGGCAAGCAACATAAATCTAGTTTTAAGTCAATCGGTGAAGTCTTAACAACTAATGCATTACAGTTAGTGCACATGGATCTTTTTGGTCCAACACAAACTGGAAGTATTGGAAGCAAATACTATGTGTTTGTTCTAGTTGATGATTACACTAGATTTACCTAGGTCTATTTTCTAGCAAAGAAATCTAAAGCTTTTTCCTATTTCAAAAGTTTTAGAGCTCAAGTTAAAAATGAGAAAAACCATCCATTGAAAACTACTCATAGTGATCATGGAGGAGAATTTCAAAATTCTGATTTTGAAACTTTTTGTAGTAAGAAAGGTATTACTCACAATTTTTCAACACCTAGAACTCCACAACAGAATGGTGTAGTTGAAAGAAGAAATAGAATTCTTCCAGAAATAACTAGAACCATACCGAGTGAATATTCTATTGCTAGACATTTCTGGGCTGAAGCTGTAAGTACTGCTTGTTATACTATAAATCGAGTTTTGATTAGACCTTTTCTTATTAAAACTCCTTATGAGTTATGGAATGGTAGAAAACCAAGACTATCCCACTTCATGGTTTTTGGTTGCAAAGTATTCATTTTGAATACTAAAGATAACTTATATAAATTCGCACCAAAATCTGATGAAGGAATTTTCTTAGGTTATTCCACAACTTCTAATGGTTATAGAGTTTTTAATAAAAATACTTGTACTGTTGAGGAAACAGTACATGTGAAATTTGATGAGTCTGATCCTTTTGTTTTTAAACCATCTCAACTTACATCTCCGGATGTGTTTTCAAAAACTGATTATCAACCTTTGATAGAAGAACTTTCTGATAAGGAAATTGTTCTAGAAGATACTTCTGAAACATTTACCCCAGAAGACTTTCTACCCTATGTTGATGAACAGGTTTTACAAAACCCAAATCATGTGTTTCTTAAGAATCATCCTAATGATAGTATCATTGGTGATGTAAACCAACCTGTAAGGACTAGAAGTTCCTTAAGAAATGAAGTAGAACATCTATAATTTCTTTCCCAATTAGAACCTAAAAGCACAGATGAATATTTAGGTGATGATGATTGGATCAAAGCAATTCAAGATGAACTAAATGAATTCGAAAGGAATAAAGTCTGGACCTTGGTTGAAAGACCTAAGGAAACTTCTGTTATTGGAGTAAAATGGGTTTTCAGAAATAAATGTGATGAAAATGGAGTCATTGTTAGAAATAAAGCTAGACTTGTTGCTAAAGGCTATAATCAGCAAGAAGGAATAGACTATGAAGAAACCTATGCTCCAGTATTTAGACTTGAATCTATTCGTATTCTAATTGCCTTTGCAGCATTCTTTAATTTCAAACTTTTCCAAATGGATGTGAAATGTGCTTTTCTTAACGGTTATGTTCAAGAGGAAGTTTTTGTTGAACAACCTCCTGGCTTTGAAGATACAAAACATCCTGATCATGTTTTTAGACTTACCAAAGCTTTTTATGACCTTAAACAAGCCCCACGAGCATGGTATGATAGACTCACTGGATTTTTGCTTCAAAATAACTATGTTAAGGGAAATGCAGATCCAACCCTTTTTATAAAGAAAGATAAGAAAAATGTTATAATTGTTCAAATTTATGTTGATGACATTATATTTGGTTTAACTCACCAATCTCTGACTGACTCTTTTGCTAGTCTAATGAAATCTAAGTTTGAAATGAGTATGATGGGTGAGTTAACATTTTTCCTTGGTTTTCAAATTTCTCAAAAACCAGAAGGAACCTACATATCTCAACATAAGTATATTAAAGATCTTTTTAAAAAGTATGGTTATGACAACACTAAGAGTATAAGTACTCCCATTGGTGCCTCAAACTCTTTAGATCTTGATGAAGCTGGGAAACCAGTAGATCAAACATCTTTTAGAGGTATGATAGGAAGTCTACTTTACTTAACAGCTAGTCGACCAGACTTAATGTTTTCAGTATGCTTGTGTGCAAGATATCAATCCAATCCTAAGGAATCTCACTTAAAGGCAGTAAAATGAATTTTTCGCTACCTCAAGGGAACCATGGATCTAGGATTATTTTATACTTCTGGAAATGATTTTGTTCTAAAAAGCTTTTCTGATGCTGACTTTGGTGGATGTAGAATGGATAGAAAGAGTACATCCGGAACATTTCATTTCTTAGGAGATTCTCTAGTTTCTTGGTCCTGCAAGAAGCAACATTCTGTAGCACTTTCCACTGCTGAAGCTGAAAATGTAGCAGCTGGAAGTTGTTTTGCACAAGTGTTGTGGATGCAACACACACTCATAGACTATGGCTTCAGTTTTACTGAAACTCAAATTTTGTGTGATAACACAAGTGCCATTGCCCTAAGTAAAAACCCTGCACATCACTCTCGTGCAAAACACATAGATATTAGGCATCACTTTCTTAGGGATCACACACTCAATGGAGATATTATTCTTCAGTTTATCAGAACGCAAGACCAACTTGCTGATATTTTCAAAAAATCAGAAGTTAGGAATGATAACCGTAAGGTAATCTTTCTTAATTAACTTTCTGTTGAAAAAGTCTCCTTACAGTAATAAACTCCTTTTCATAGGGGGAGTACATTTGATTAATTGTTTAACAAAGCTTTTTCAAATTTTGTTTTCAAACTTTTCAGAACAAAGATTTCCGGAATGGAACTTCCGGAACTAATTTTTTTTGATTGGACATTTTCGTACAGAATACTTCTGGAATGGAAGTGTTCGTATTGAAAATTTCCGGAATGAAAATTTCGTACTAAAAGTTTCATAAAGGAATTTTCATACCAAATTTTTTGTAATATATTTTTCGTACTAAGTTCTTCGTACTATTTTTTTCATAAGTTTGTTTTTCGTACTGAGTTTTCCGTAATGATTTTTTCGTACTAAGTTTATTTTTCATAGTATAATTTTTGCGAAATCTGCCATTACGAATAATCCTCCTAAGCTAATCCGAAAGGTATGATTTCCTTCCTCATGTTTTCGTAGTCATATTTTACTTGCTGGAATTTTCTTGTACTAAGTTTTTGGATTATAGTTTTCTTAATTCTTTTTTTTAATAAAAACCTCAAAAAGATCGGATTCATGTTTTCAACCGTAAGATCTGATCGCTGCTCATTCCAACCGTTCGATCAATTGTGGTATGTGAACCGTCATCTCGTTGCCTATATAAAGGGGACCTAAATTCTCGTCCCACATCGATCTCAAGCTCTCGCGTCCCGAATCTCTGTCTCTCTGATTTAAGGCCATTCAGAACTACAGTTGTATCCGTTCCGAACTTTCTCAGAGCACTTCAGATCCGAATGTCTGCGGAGTTAGCATATCAAGAAATGTCATCCACTAAGCCTATTTCTCAGTGGTTAGTTTACAGAAAATGGTTAGTTCATCCAGTTTTCTTCACCAACTACGATTCTATCATTTCAAAGAATATTAAGTTGAATGGCTGGGAAGATGTTGCGGTATCAAAAACCGGGAATCAAGATGAAGTATATTCAGAGTTACTTATCAAGTTTTATGAGTCAGTTTCTTTCTTCAAGGAAGATAATAGGGAGAAGTTCTATTTTAAGTCTTATGGCAAGACTTACAAGCTTTCTCACACCAAGGCTGCATGCTTGGTAGGGCTGTCTTATGAAGGAGAAGCCGAGTTTATTTTGCATGTGTTGCCAGACTCTAAGGGTAGCTTCAACAAGGAAAAGGCCTTAAAAACTCTCAGACTGGCTGATGACAAGGCTCCGACGATTGCAAGTCTATCTACAAACTTTCGGATTCTGGAATTATGGGTGCAAGGACTTATCGTACCGAGGAAAGGCGATAAAGACAGCTTGAAGAAGAGTGAGATCTATATCCTAGATTTCCTGATAAATCTTAGGAAGTTCAATTTCATGAGGCATATTCTTATAACCATTGAGAACCTTAAGAAAGGAAATCTTAGATCTCAGATCGTAATGTACCCAGCAATATTATCAAAGTTGATAGTTCGGTGCCTTGAATCTTTCAAGGAGGCTTACAGATCTAAGCCGAGGGTATGCAAAATTTTGTTGGTTAGTGATGACACTCTTAAAAGAATGGATGTAGCTTTTGACAAGACGTCTGGAAAGTTTATTGATCTACCCGCTCAAGAAGAAACCATTCCGAAAGCTGCTGATCCGGAATCCTCTAAGCCGGTAAGGAAGAGAAAGCTGAAAGAAGTACTAGTAGAAGCCGAGAATCCCAAGTCTAAGGAAGTACACTCCGCACCTCCAAAGCCAATGAAGAAGAAAGCCTATCCTGATGAGGTTGTTACAAAGTGGAGAGCTGATAAAGAGAAAAGGAAAGAAGGGGATCCACAGTTCGGATTGGACCCTGCGGAGGCTAAGGCCTTGAAGGAGAAAACTGCTGATGAGCTTGAAAGACAAGCAAAGAAAAAGAATCTCAAGAAGAAGATGTCTGAGGCCGAGGTAGCTCAGGCTTTGTTAAAATTCAATGAAATGGTTTCAGCAACTATTCCAGTTCTGAGAACGTTCTCCTTGGAATCTCTACCTGAGACTCCAGGAAGAAATCTTGTTTCTCCGGAAGAAGCTGTTGCTAAGAATACTGAGGAGGTAGATCAAGTTGAACAAGTGGAACAAGTAGAAGAGGGTGCTGAAGGAACTGGTGAAACTGGAGATGTGCTGAAACAAGTAGATGATTACAAGGGAACACCTTCGGAACACTTATCACTCCGGACTTCAGAAGCTGAATCTTCAAAGCTAGTTACTCCAGCAATGAAAGAAGAGAAAGGAGAATAATAAGTTTCCTATCATGGAGAAGAAGAACAACTTTTACATGATATTTCTCAGATGAAAAACGTAGAGGATGGTATTCAGGAAGTCACTGATGAGGAAGATATTGTCGTTCAAGTTTCTGATAGTGAGATGAGAACTCCGGAACAGGACTCAATTCCGAAAAAAGATAAGGGGGAGAAAATTCTTGCTGATACTCCGAGCTCAGAAGTAATGAAGAGAAAGGATGTTGGTAGCTCTTCAATGAGAAAGTTGGAGCTTATTGAGGAAGAAAACTCTCCAAGTAAGATTTCAGATTCGGAGTCATCCTCGTTGGGGAATGACTTTGTTGTTCAGTCCTTAATGAAGTTGGTGGGAACCATTCCAACCTTCTCTAGTATTTACTCGAGATGCCAGATGCTCCAACATGCCTTGAATCAGAAAACCGACTCTGTATCTATGGTTATGGATAAGTGCGTTGAGATTGAGGCTCAGTTCAAAACCTTCTTTGTTGGTTACGATGCTCATAAAAGATCTTGCAAAAGGATGACAAGCTGGTCGAAGAAGACTGTGGAAGAAATGAGGTTTCTTGATGAGTTTCAAGACAATGTTACATATGCCTTTGAGACCGAGGACAAGAAGATAAATGAGCTGACTTCCTCCTTTGAAGAAAAGCTGACTGAAGAAAAGAGCTTCCGGATCCAAGAAGTCAGGGATCTGAATGGGAAACTGAATTCTGTTTCTCAGAACTGGAAATTTGAAAGGGATCATTGGATCATTTTTGAAGAAAGGATGAAGGCTCAGGACGAAAAGATCAAATCTCAGGAAGAAAAGCTGAAAGCCCAGGAAGAAAAAATTGAAGCTCAATCCGCAAGAATAGTGGTCTTAGAGAAGCAAGCTGAAGAAGATCATAAAGACATAAAGAAGATCAAGACTATTCTAAAGGGGCTCATGTCAAAGGAGAAAGATCCGAAATAACCAAATCTGATCTTTTTGTTGTATTCTTTTTGTTACTGACATTCCAAATCTAATGAAAATTGTGTATCTCGTTTCTTTTGTTATCATTACTAATATTTCAGGTACATTGTTATTTTTTTTCCATTCCCTCCAATTATTTTTGAAAATAACAAAGGGGGAGAAGGAAAAGATCCTTAAGAAAATGAGGAACTCTAATAAGAGTTTATCAAAGGGGGAGAAAGAAAAAATACCCAAGGAAAAAGAACTCTAATAAGAGTTTGGTTAAGGGGGGGTTTTTCTTAAAGAAGACCTTCTTATGAAATATCACTCCAGAAATATGAATACGATCCTTAGAGTTTCAAAGCCTAAGGGGGGTTAGTCGTATTCATCTATATCCTTAAAACAAGGGAGATAAGCATTAATATGTTTCTTTGTTCTTAAAATTTTTTTTCTTAAGGATGTTTGTGCTTTCCAAAAAGGGGGAGATTGTTGAGTCAATAAGGTTTTCCTTATGACTTTTCCATTCCTTCTTGTTATGAAAATCACTAACACCTTATCTTTAAGAAAATTTCTTTTTTAAGGAAAATTGATTTTATAATGAAAATTGCTTTCTTAAGGAAAATCGATTTTATAAGAAAAATTATCCTTATCATATTTTCATCCATATTTTTCTTAAGTATGAGGTTCGGATTCATTTTCTCAGAATCATTGAAACTTTGATATAAAGCATTATGTTTTAGGATTCGGATTCTGGATAAGAACTATAAGGATGTTTCATTCCGAATTCCGGATATGAACTCTGACTAAGTTCTATTCCAGATTTTGGATACGAATTCTGAAGAAGAATTATCATTATGAATTCGAATGAAGAAATCTCATTCCGAATTCCCGTTACGAATTCTAATGAAGAATTCTCATTATGAATTATGATGATGAATTCTCATTACGAATTCTGATAAAGAATTATCTTTACGAATTCTGATGAAGAATTCTCATTACGAATTCTGATAAAGAATTCCCGTTACGAATTCTGATGACGAATTCTCCTTACGAATTCTGATGACGAATTCTCATTACGAATCCTGATGATGAATTCTCATTACGATTTCTGATGACGAATTCCGATTCCGAATTCTCATTCTGAATTCACCTATTAAACAGAATTTTAGTATCTTTGTTTTATACACTCTGAATTAATTCAGACTCCGAAAAATATCTTTGTTAGACTCCGAACTTCTATATTGCTTACACTTCTAAAATTTGTCTACTCTTTACTATTATTCTTTACACTCTGAAACTTCACTCCGAAGATTTCTTTCCGAACTTTTATGTTAAGAATTAAAACGATGTCGTATATTCTGTTACACTTGTTTTGTTATAAAACGATGTCGTATGTTTTGTTATAAACTAACTGTTGTCTAAGTGACACGTGTACAGGTCCGTCCGATCTTTAAGGAAAATATGACCGTTGGAGAAGGAGTCGACCTTACCTATAAATTGGAGCTCATTTGAAAGAGCTCGCAACTGATGACAGATGAACAACTTGGTTTTGTGCCTACATGCTGTTGAAGTGATTTCTGGAGAGAGAGAGGCTCTTATTAACTCTCAAAGCTTTGTGCGACTCCGAATGTTGGTGATTACATTCGAGGGCTTCCGGGGATAGGAAGACAGAGGTGCCGACTACCTTGAAGTTCTAGGGATTCCTTGCTGAGGAAGACAGAGGTTTCCAACTACCTTGAAGTTGAGGGCTTGCGGGGATAGCAAGACAGAGAGTCCGATCTTCGAATCGAGGGCTTACCCTGGTGTGGGTAAGATAGGCTTGCTTGAAAGTATAAATCAAGGGACCTTTATCCATGTTTGTTGGATACCCTTCTCTTTGGGTTAAAAGACTTATATCTTGTTACTTGTAGTTTTACTACTTGTTTTTATTCCACTGCATTTTGTATTATAAGGAAAGTATAACTTTCATATACTTTTTTATTTGTACTCTGTTTCATTTAGATTCTATATTCATTAAGGTAGAATCTCATATTGTAATCTTTTGTTAAGTTTCAACTTCCGGGACCATATTTCCGGAACCCTCATTCGGAATCTCTTTCCTAGTTTGCATTCGGTGTTAGAGGTGTTGTGAATTTTCTTAGTTTAACTTTGTTAAACTTAGCCTTTTTCCTTTGCTTAAGGAAAACGTAGTTATTCTTAACTAACTTTAAAGGTTCCAAATGAATTTTTAAAGTATACAATTCACCCCCCCCCCCCTCTTGTATATTGAGCATTTACATCACTATTTCGATCCTACATCGTGTATATGATAGTGTTTTTTGGTAGTGATCAATGATCCTATGGAATAATTGTAGAGATATATGCATATATGATGATATAAAATTAATGGAGAAATAGTATTTGGTATTCCAAAAGATAATTGCGCATATATAGTATTGGAGAATATAGTTATTCCAAATGATCTTTTGTAGGTGTGATTCATGATAGAGTATCATATCACCATTAAAGGTATCTACATATATTTACATGATCACTAAGAGTCTATATCCCTTAGTTTATATTTTTTTATTTTTTTATGTGTCTCTCAAGTAAGAACTAAAGATTTATTTGGATTTTTTTGAATCAATTTACCATTTTTTTAATCTTATAGGATAGTTTCTTGTGAGATATTTTTTTATTTAATAATTACTTATTATATAGTAATTTCAATAGAACTATATTAGTGTGAGTGAAGTAACAAGACTGATGCCTTGCAATCTCGATTGTGTATCCTTATAAATACTACTACATTGATTTTTATTAATTCTGTATTAAATTTGAGAGATGAACATACAACAAGATCATTATGAACAACATTGTTAATCTACTCTTTTTTATTGTAAGGAAACACACACAGACACATGTGATTGATAATGACACTAGTATGTTCCAAAAAATGATGATAAAATTTAGTGATATATTTGCAGCCACGGAATATGTTATTTAAAACTCATTCATATTATTGATAATAGTTTATAAAAATTAAAGGGAATTTACATCATCAATAGTATGTCTTAAAGATAATATCCAACTATGTTTCTCTTTCTAGTTATTTTTTCATTACCAATACCATTTCATATATCACCCATGCTCTTTATTAGACATTTTAACATGATTTATTACATAAAATCATCATGATAAACAACATAGAAGATCAATAGGTCAAGTGTATTTGGGGATTAGAAACATTATATAATTTCTTAAAACATGAAACAAAACATCTGGTTGAATACTTCCATTACATGACCACTACATTCCATCATACTTAGACTTGCATGGGATAACCTGAGGACATGCACAAGAAAATGGTGAGCTATAAAGCCCATTAAGGGAGTAAACAAGGCATAACATAAAGAATAAAACACATGTTATTAAATAGACAGAAAAAAGGAGCATAAGAGAAACATGAACATAAATGCATAATAAATAATGATTATCATATCATGGAAATGTGGCAACACACATAACATGGTATTTCCACGATCCAAGACTCATTGAACATGAATCATGAGTAAAACCTCATTGAACATGAATTATCATGATTAAACCCTTATTTCACTTGATATATCATTATTAAACCCTCATTGAACTTGACTTATCATGATATTAATATTTACCCAATTCATTGGAGCGCTATTAGGGCACACCCTTCTTTGACATTTCATTTCATGCATAAGTGTGTAACATGGATCATACAACAAGGAATAATTAAATATCATCATTTATTACATGATAATGGAATGAATAATTCATATATGAAACTCTATAATCAATAACTAAATGTGCATAATGGTAAATACCCTTGATAGAGAACTGGTGATGGTATTCATGACAAAATGACTTTGTCTTGGAAATTCACTATGCAATTTCAGCAGTGTAACAACGTGACATAAGAAATCATAAAAATAGATTATGAGAGAGAAAGGGGTGTCTCATAATATGTACATGAAATAGAAAATATGTGGGTAATTTAGACACATGTCCCACCATATGTAATGGAAAATTAGATACATAATACAAATAATTTTTTTGAATGTAAATTAAGGGAGATAATTTTTTTAAGAAATTTTGGCATGGTAACAGGTGTACATGGGAGGAATTAATGAGATATAATGTGTTATCTTACCATTTAAACATAAAAAAGGTATGTTTTGGGGGGTTTTGAAATTATACATGAACATTTTTAATTGAAAATAAAAGGGCATAACAACATAATGAAATTTGGACAAAAATGGGAAAAGAAAGAAATCCCTTACATGGAATGGTTATCCCTAAAGCTTAGGTGAGGCATGAGAGAGGATTATTGGGAGCTTTCGGTACCTTGATAGGATTATAAAGAGATGATGGAAGAGGTTAAAATAAATCAAAAGGCTTTCAGTGAAGAGGAAGTCGGAGCATCGGTGGGATTATATAGGAAAAGAGAGTGAATTCATTATTTTAGTACATTTGGGACACCACACATTAAACTAATCAAAACAAAAACCAAGCCCACGGTTTTTTACCACGTTTTATTCCAATGGGGAGTGGGGAAAATATTTTACGATTTCAATATCCGAATCTTTTAAAATAATAGGTTTGATTATGTGGATTTTTGTCACACTCTCATGGAAATCAATTTAAAAAGCTAAAATGTTTTATACGTCTTTGAGAGTCCACTAAAGCATCGTAAAACAAATAAAAAAACTATAATTAAATTATATTAATATTAAAACATATATTATATAAAAATAATGATTATTTTATTTTATTATGTTTCTATTGGGTCACTATGATGACATAAATCTCATTATATATTTAAACGATATTTAATTTTTACCCAAAAAATCGACTATCTCAAAAAATTATGAAAAATTCACCATTGGATAATTTTGACATCATGATTCCAAAATTACTATTAATTTTACCCAAATAATTTATTAAATTTATGAATTTTTTATTTTAAAATAAAAACCAACATTTATCGAAAAATCATTGGGTTTGACAAAAATAGCATTCAAACCTTAATGAAAATCAGAATCATATTCATAAGAATTATACGGTCATTAATATTATATAAAAATTAATTTAGTAATAATATTTATTTAAAATATTATTTAACTCAAAAATACAATAATTCATCAATTTAGATTTAATAATTAACAAAAAAATTATATTTTTTTATTAAAAAGAATTTCCAGAGTAACAATACTAAAATAAATGAATATTAATTATTCTATAAAAATATGCACATAATCATAGTTCTAGGGTATGATTACTTAACCCCTTAAAACATCCACATTAGACCTTAGTCTAAGGTGCACGGTGGTGACAGGCTCATGGGGTAGCTCAGATAACATCTCTAGGGTGGTAATATCTATCAACTTCCAATTATAATGTAGGGGGTTTTGTTCAAGCATAACATGCTAATGCTCAGCTTGGGAATGGTCAAGAGTGATGCCGAATGATGTCACAACATTTCCAAGATCTGAAAAAATGGGATTCGTATAGAGCAATTCTACTTGATGAGGCCATCACATCTTTTATCTGAGTAAATTGTATTTATTAAAGTGATATATTTATACTAATCATGTGATCACTGTTCAATGACTATATTAGAAATGATCAGAATTCATAATGGTATTTTAAAATAAATAAACCTAAAAACAAAATAAGTACATATGTTATATAACCATCTTTTGTAATAAGACATTGAAATAGATCAAGAATAATTTTCATTAATAATTTTTGGGTCGTTACAATCTATTCACCTTAAGAAATATTTCCCATTAAATTTAATTTCCCACAATAAAACAGATTTGGGAAAATATGCTTCATCACATCCTATTATTCCCATATTTCTTCTTCAAACATGTGGTTTCACCACAACACCATGATGAGGGGAATTGTCTTGTTTCGTAGAAATTTTTCTCTATGATATAAGATCTTCACTAGTTTCTCCTTATAAAAATGATCATCCTATAACTATACTATCTCTGAAGAGAGTACATGTGTAAGATCTCTTAAGAACTTCTTTAAGAGGTATAAATGAAAGACATCATGTACTTTGGCCATGGTAGGTGTATGTACTAGTCGATAGGCCATAGCCTCGAAATGATCAAGAATATTGAAGGGGACGATGTACCATGGACTTAACATCCCTTTTTTCCAAACCTCGTGACCTTCTTCCACAGAGATATGCAAAGAAATACCATGTCTCTATCTTTGAACTGATGGTCTCATCGATGGTTATCTTCATAACTCTTCGTTAGACTTTTGGATTCCTTGATATGTTGTTGAATGGATTTCACATTATCTACCATTTCTATGACCATTTAATTTCCTAGTATCTTACGCTCACCGACTTTATCCCAACACGCTGGTGTTCTGCAAATTCTCCCATAATGGGCTTTATATGGTGCCATTCAGATACTTGAGGAGAAACTATTATTGTTGAATAATTCAACCAGTAAAATTTGTTGGTTCCATTATTCTTTGAATATCATAGAACACGGTGTTAAAAAATCTTCTAGGTTCTAAATAGTACATTCATATTGGCCATTAGTTTGAGGATGATATTCCGTAATGAAGATGAGTTTAGTTCTTAGAGAATGTTAGAGACTTTTCCAGAACCTTGAGATAAATCAATAATAATGATCTGATATAATAGATAGTGGTACTTCATGTAGCCTTACCACTTCTTTGAAGTAAATCCATACAATTTGATCCAATTACAAGTACTCTCGAATCGTGATAATGTAAGTTGTCTTCGTAAGATGATCCCAATGGACACATATAGTATTTGTTTCCTCTGGATTTCCTTGGATGTCGAGGTACAAAGACTATGGTAATGTTTTCTTGCTTCCTTGTTGATATGGGGGTTGGATTCACCATCCCCATAGAATTTAGTCTCTTAGCCATCACTTTCTGACATACCATTAACTTTGATGTATATTCTACAATCTATCTTTTCATATTGTCCCACCTAATGTTTTTTATAATATGTTGATACATCTTTGTGCTCCCCAAGTGAATAGAGGAGGTTAAGATATGTGCATCATTCAGAAGCTCCTTTTTTATCTATGGATCAAATGGTACCCATAATCGTGTGCCAAATCTCAAAATTCCATCCTTTTCAACCATGAACTCTGATTATTTCCCTTTTCTCATTGCTTCCACCATTTTTTAGAATTTTCAAATCCTTTCTTTGAGCATCAATTATTTTCTTCATGAGGGTGGGTTGAGCACTCATCTGAGAAAGGATTGACGATGGTCCTCCATTAATGATTCCTATGTCAATCCTCTATAAATATATAGATATTTGATCCTTTTCAATTCTCATAAATGATAATGATACATGATCTTTTCTACATAGAGCATCATCTGACTTGTTTTCCATATAGAGATGGTAGTGGATTGATCATTCATAATCCTTGATGAGTTCTATGGATCTTTTTTGACACATATTAATATATTTTTGTGTGAATATATATTTGAGGATCTTGTGATTAGTATATATCTGACCCTTCTCCTCAAAGAGATAATGCCTCCAGATTTTCAATGAAAATATAACAACCTCCAACTCCAGATCATGTGTATGATAGTTTTTCTCATGGATTTTTAGCTACCATGAGGTGTATTCTATCACTATATCATTTTGAATCAACACACAAACCACTCTCTTATTCAAAGAATCACTAAATACAACAAAAATTTCTCCATTAATGGGTATTCTGAGCATAGTAATAGTGTAAACCCTCCTTTTCAACACCATGAATCACTCTTCGCAATAATCACTCAATGATAAAATTACTCCATTCTTTGGTATCATGGTACGAAGTTTTGAAAATAGTGAGAAATTTCTCACAAATCGGTGATAATATCTATCTATAACCAAGAAGCTAAGGATATTTTTTACTGATGTGGGCCTCGACCATCCCTCAATCATAGTTTTCTTGGTGGGATCTATAGATATCACATGTCTTGTGATTATATGACCCACTAAAGATAACACCTTCTATTAGAACACACAGTGGTTGTACTTTTCATAAAAGTTATCTTTTTTCAGTGTTTCTAGTATAGTTCTTAGATGCTTCTCATGATCCTCCTTGGTTTTGGAGTATATTATAATTTAATCTATACAGACTACCACAAATTTGTCGATTTAATCTCTAAAGACTATATTCATCATGTACATGAAGATTCCTCAGGCATTAGTGAGTCCAAAAAGATTTACTGTGAATTCATAATGCCCATATAATCTATGAAAAGAAGACTTGCGTATATCTTCCTTCTTCACCCTAACTTGATAATATCATTACCACAAATCTACCTTGGAGAATTATTATGATCCATGCTACTAATCGAAAATTAATCAATTCATCATAGAGGATACTTTTTATTTGTTGTGAATTTTTTTAAGCTCACAATAATAGATGGAAAGGCGCATTAACACATCCTTGTTCTTGACGAAGATGACTGGTGCACCCCATGGAAAAGCACTTGAGCCAATAAACCCTTTATCCAGATTCTCTTATAGTTATTTATTCATCTCTTCAAGATCCACAAATACCATTCTATATAGTGTCTTGGATATTGTAAACGGCCCAAGTATCAGGTCAATTTAGAATTCAAAAAAATCTTCCAGGAGGTTGACCAGAACATTCCTTGGGAAACACTTCAGTGAATTCCTTCACAATATGCATGTCTTTTAGGATGGTGGTTTCCCTATACTCATGTATCTGAGCCAGATACACATGCTCATATGGAATTAATATCCATGTTAGAGATTATGGTGCTAAAGAAGATTCATCTTCTTCCTTTCACTTATGTAGAATCCGGGGACAATTCTCCAAATAAAGAGTGATTTCTATCACATAAAAATTTATGATGGCTCTATATAGTGAAACTAATCGATGCTAATAATTGTATAAAATTTTCCCAGAGGGAGTATGATGAGTTTTTTCAGGAAGATTATTCCACCAATTATGAAAAGGGAAGAGTTATATTATCAGGATGCAATGATTTACCTATTTTTTGAACTCAACGACATCTTTACATCCATGATTTGTGGTGGTATTGGAATTATTCTACTAAAAATTCGTGATAAAAAATATTGCGTAGAACCAAAATCAAAAATTACTTTAACTATTCTTGAATGTATAAATATCGTACATGTCACCACTTTATTGTTAGGGTTAAATTCACCAGTAGTGTTGAAAAAAGCTCGCCCCTGTGTACTTGGAGGTTATTGGTTGCCTCTGAAAACCCATGGAATAGGGCACTAATTTTCATGTTTCCTTGTAGTTGATGCAATGAAAAATGCATTGAGAGTCGATGGAAGTGTTCCTCTCCACTATTGTATCTGTGGGTTGTTATTGTTTGTAGTTAATTTCTAGGTGCCCTTCACATCCACACCTAAAGAAGTTCCTCATCCCCTTTATGAAATTTACATGGTGCTTCTTCCCACACCTTTTTCAAGTGGGGTGCAATATTTTAATAGAACCATTGTATTTATCCATCAGACTTCAAGAAATTAAGTCCACCATATGCTTCTTATCCCTATGATATCCTTGAAATTTGTCTATCTACAATTCAACAATGAGGGATCATCGTAAAATTTCCTCATAGCTGTCGAAGTCACGGATCTCTAGGACATTCTGCAGGCTAGGTTTCATCCAACCAAAGAAGTGTTCAACCTTACATTTGGGGGTAGTTACAAATCCAGAGGCATATCATGAAAGCCTTCTTATGTTTTCCTCATATGTTACTATGGGTACATATTCTTTTGTCTTAAAGATAAGGATGTCCCTTTTCATCTTATGTTAGAGGGTGCATGGAAAATACTTTTCAAGAAACATTTTTCAGAATTCCTTCCATTCCAACACCTTGATTTCCTCTTTAGGATTCATATTTTTGATCAATTTCCATCAGTCATCAGCTTCACCCTGCATTTGATAAAAATATAGAATAACCTTCTGTTTTTTGGAACATTAAAGGATTGAGAAGATATTTTCAATGTAGTTGATCCATTGTTAAGTGACTTATATATTAGATGATCTATTAATAGAAGTAGTCCATTGTATCATGATAATCGCGATAGAGACTTGTTCTTTCTCGGGGGGGGGGGGGGGGGTGAACGTTCCTCTTGACCCATGTTTCTATAAAAATCCTGACTATAGTGAGAGAGTATCATGAAAAATTTCTTGATTCATTCTCCCATTAGATTGGGAATCTTATTAGAACAGTCATCAAATTGATCTTCACATATGTTGTTCACATGATTCCTCCTATTACTGGACATTTTATGGAATTAAAGAAAATTTAGGCATAAAAAATAAAGGGTATTCCAAGGTCAACACAGTTGAACTATAAAAGTAATATTATTTACTTAACTTATTAATCTATATGCTTCAATATATGTTATCAATGATCTACTTTCTAACGTATATTATTAAGGGTTTTTATTATTCTTTTAATAGTGGTTCATACTTAGCTTGTGAATATACCAAATCATATTCCCTAAGAGTGTAGAAATCAAAATTGAAACAATGCCCATTTCCATGTACCGGGATACCCCATTTTAAGCGTAAAACTCCTTATTGACTTTTTCACTCCTAGGTATATCTGTTCCAGAGCCACCTATACCTGCTCATATCAAGATTGGATGGATTTTCTTGATAAAACACTTACTCAATACTCACCCAAACATAGTGATGATTGTATTATATTAGTCATATACCTAAGGCTATCACTAGGGTTTTCAAATCCTAATCCCTAAAATAACTAATCATATCTTTTGATACAAACTCTGAAAACCATGCTCTTTATTTCACACTTAAACAAGATTTATTACATAAAAACTTCACATGATTTAACATGGAATATCGATAAGAATTTTTTCTTTGGGGATTAGTAACATTACATAACGAATTAAGACATGAAATACAACATCATTATCGAAAAATTCCTTTACATGACAACTACATTATTTCATACTTATCATTGCATGGGATAACATGAGGACATGCATAAGAAAAGGGTGAGCCATAATGCCCAATAAGGTAGTAATTAAGTAATAAAATAAATAATAAAAGACATGTTAAGAAATATGAATTTCAAAAGAGCATAATAGAAACATGAACATAAAGGCATGATATAGTAGGATTCTCATAACATGGAAATGTGGTTACAACACATAACATAGTATTAGATTGATCCTAGGCTTGTTGCACCAGGAGCACGAGTAAACCCTCATTGAACATGAATTATCATGAGTAATACAACATTGAACATGAATTATCATGTGTAAAACTTCATTACACTTAACGTGTCATGATACTAATATTTACCTAATGCTATGAAGTGCTATTAGGGCTCACCATTCTTTAACATTTCATTTCATGCATAAGTGTTCCACATGGATCATAAAATAAAGAATCAATAAATATCAAAATATATTCCATGATAATAGAATTTGGAATTCGTACATGAAACAATATAATAAATATTTTAACATGGATAATGGTGAATAACCTTGATATAGAAATGGTGGTGGTATTCACGACACAATGACATTGGCTTGAAAATTGCTGTGCAATTTCAGCAGTATAACAACATGACAAAATAATTCATAAAATTGGTTGGTGATAGAGAAAGGGGTGTATTATCTTATTTACATAAAATGGACTATAATGGGGTCATATAGATACATGTCCCAACATAATTAATGTAATTTTATATTCACACTACAGAAGGCCTGCTTTAGTGAAAACGAAAAGAGAGACATTCCACACGAAATTTCGGCATGGTAACGGTGTACATGGGTGTAATTAATGGTATAGATAGGGGTATCTCACTATTCAAAAATAATGATGGATGTATGAGGGAGGATCTAAATCCTACTCCAACCTTTGTAATAAAAAATAAATGGGCATAACAACATAATGAAATTTGGTCAAAAATTAGAAAGGGATAAATCCTTTATTTGGGGATCCTTGGGAGGATTCTACAGAGAGGAGGAAAGATGATGGATGAACTCCAAAGGCTTTGAGTGAATAAGAAATGGGAGATTGGGTGGGTTTATAAATCAAAGGAGAGGGAATTATTTATAATTTAGGTTAGGGACACCACACATTAAACTAATCCAAACCACAAACCAGCCCACAGTGTTTGCCAATGGGGAGTGGAAAACAATATTTATTAATTATAAAGGCCATAATTCTTAAAATAATTTGGTTGCTTATGTTTAGGTGAGTCACACTCTAAAGGAATTCAATTTAAAAAGCTAAAATGTTTTATAAGTCTTAGTGGTTCCACTAATGCATTGTAAAATAAATAAAACTAAACTAAAATTGAATTATTTTTATGTTAAAACAAATATTGAAAGAACATAATTTTTATAGTGTTTTATTACAACACTATTGGGTCATTATCATGTCATAAATTGAATTATATATTTATAAGGTATTTAATTTTATCCAAGAAATCCAACGGTCTCAGAAAATTATGAAAAATTTACTATTGGATAATTTCAACACAATGATTCCAAAAATAATATTAATTTTATCAAAATAATTTTCTAAATAGGTGAATTTTTACTTTTAAAATAATAATTTACATTTATAGAAAATTCATGGGTTATGAGAAAAATATCATTCAAACCACAATAAAAATTACATTCGTATTGATAATAATTGAAAGTCCATTTATATTACATAAAAGTTAATTTAGTAATAAAATTTAATTAAAAAATTATATAAATCAAAAATCCATTAATTCGTCAAAAAAGATTTACATTAATTAACTAAAAATGATTTTTTTCATTAATATCTATTTACAAAGTAATGTTAATAAAAAGAACGTATACACATTATTCTATACAAAACAATAATGCACATAATCATAGTTTATGGGTCTTTTTACATAACCCCTTAAAATGAACGAATAAGACCTTAGGGTATGGGGAGTAATGGTGAAAAACTCTTGGGGTGGCTCAGATAACATCTCTCGGGTGGTAATCTCAATCAACTTCCACTTCTCACAAGGGAAAGTATGTTCGAGCTTAACCTGTTGAAGCTCGGCCTGGGCTTTGTCAAGAGTGAATCCCAATGATACCACCTCCTTTCCAATCACTGACAAATAGGCTACGTATGGATCAATTATACTAGATGATATCATCACATCATAGTTCTGAGTAAATTAGATTTGTCATAGCCCCATATTTACAAAAATAATGTGATCACTATTCAACAGCTATATTAGCAACAATCAGAATTCATAATAGTATTTTAAAATCCAAAAACATTAATCCAAAGATGTTCTTATGTTATATAACCATCATACATAATAAGTCATTTTATAAGATCAAGATGAATTTTTAGTAATTAAAGTTTTGTTCGTTGCATTTCATAAACAAAATACAGTCATATATAAATTTGGTTGAATTCCATCCTCCTTTTCAAGTGATTATTATCTCTAGTATTGGAGAAAGAAAATATATTTCAACCCTTGGTAGAATCCATTTTTTTAAAAATTTTAATTATCACTACACACATTATTACAATTATTTTTAATGATTTTTACTTAAATAATTAAATAATGGAAACTAGTAATCACAAGTTCAGGTTCACAACATAGAGCGCCAATAAAAATTTCATTTTTGTCAAGAATTACATCAACCATAAAATTGAAATAATTTTCTATTAGAAGTGTTTACTGCTGGTGTTTTTTGAAAATAATGACATAAACATCTATAAAAAAATTATATCTATAAAGTGGATAATGAAAAACGAACAAAAAATACAAACTAATGACATTGGACGTTGATTCTCAATTGAGCTCTGCGAGAGGCCATGGTGACGCTGGTGTAGGTTATGAACAAGCCCCCGCCTACCATCCTTGGCCCACACAAGCTTGGGAGTGGGGTTGTCGCTTCTCCCTTGATCCCATTTCCCTATCATTATCCTTCATTTTTTCCGCTTCATAGAACCGTCTTCCCTCCCTCTATTTCCTCATATTGATGTGTTCCCTAAAGTACACTCTTATGTGAATGGTTTTCCATCTGTTCCAATTTCTCCCAGGGAGTTCATGAATGCATCAAAAATAATGGATCTTATCCTGGTCACTAATTTTAGGAAGTATCCACCCTCATTAGACACCTTTGACAGGTTTTTCTTCTTTTTATGTAAGCTTCAATATCGATTTGTTGTGGGTGTTTTAGATTCAAATCATATTCATGTTTGTTTTTTAATCTGAGGAAGATCAGATCTATACTAGGGACAATTCTCTGTGAGTTTTGGATGTATTCTGATTTAATTTATTTTATTGGTCCTTTAATTTTCATCTTATGTGCAACTACCCATTTACGGTGCTTCAGATTTTATTTATGGAATATCCACTACCATTCCAGGGTTCAACAATTATTCGGTTAATCGGATATATTATCGGCCTCTTCCTCTATAGGTTCCCATAAGGATGGTTCTGTGGAGTCTAAATTGCAGATGAATGGAGCCTCAAAGGTAGATGACTACCAAGAGGAGGTGCATTTTCATTTAGATGAGATGAGGCATGTGAAGGGTGATTTTATTCCCCCTAGAAAACATTGTGAGGCAGGTTCTCAAGATGGCTTTCACTACCTAAAGGACAATGATGTAAAAACTCAGTTGGATGTACTCATGCACTATGGAAATGAAATGAAGGAGGATGTCCTGGTGATCAGGGTGGAGGGAAGACATTGATAAAATTATTGAATGAATGATTAAAGTGGATTTTTTTAGGGAGAAAGTTGAATGGATTGACAAGAAAGATCGTATATTGATTAGAGGATTCAATATGGAGAACATCAGTAAAGCAGAATATATTAAAGCTTGGGATTACCTTGCATGGAACTATGAATACAACATAGAGGATGATCCAGACTGCCAGGTATGTTCCCTTCTTTGTAAAATGTATTTGGAAGAGGATTCCAATCACCTTAAATTGTGTCTGATAAGTCCGTAGTTTCTTTAGTTGTTTGATCTTTTTGTGAGGGTTATCACTACCCCCTTAAATGTGTTATAAAATAAAAAAGTTAACATGGATGATGATAATGACATTGGAATCTCAATAAAAGAATTATATTATATAATATTAACTATTTTTATCATATTTTCATTGAATATATCAATTTTTTATTTTCCAACATTCATTTTTTAATGGTAAAATAAACATAAGTGAGTGACGGGATCAATAGGAGATGTCATGTGCCATATAATGAAGAACTAAAAAACAATTATAGAACTTTATTGGATTGAGATAAATGAAACCACCAACATTATAGGAAGATCATAATGAGTACTAGTCTAACACAGAACAATAAAATATGGACCAAATAATAAAAAACAATGAGGAAAAAACAAGGGAGGAATATTAACTAGACTAATTAACTCCCATTATCCAAGAAGAATGTAGAGAAATGGATTACCATGATATTGTATCATGAAATCATTATTAAATAACTACATTAAAAATTTTATAACCTATAACAACAAATGAATGATGGTCCTAATAAATAAAATGATCAGAAAAAACAGGTATATAATTTAGTATATCTGGAATTGGGTGTCTTGAATAAAGAAAAATAATAATATATAGACCCAAAAAAATGTTTCAAGAGGATATAGAACGCTATATTAACCTATGGAATGTATCCTCATCACACAACCACCTTCACTATGAAAAATAAATATTTCATAGATATTATAGAATGTTGGTTTTCTTCTAAATATTATTTTATATGCTATCCCTAATGTATATTTTTAATATTTTATGAGGGTATATTTTTATAGATCACATTATGATGATTTCTGAAACAACATAATCATGGTGTTTCCTATTATGGAATCCAAATACCCAAATAGCTAATTATATTTCTCAACTAAATCATGGATGAATAGATTAAAATATAAGCACTATGTTGGATGAAATCCAACATATAATGAGTTATTTTTACATTTAAACTTTTATTTACCATTATTAGTTATATTTTTTTAACAAAAATAATCAATTTTTTATTCCCCTTGATTATTTTATAGGAACCTATAGTCCCTTAAGAATCTATAAAAGAAGGATTCCATCATACTTTTTAAGGATGGATTTCTATAGAAAGGGGGATGAACTAACTTACAAATATTTTTATACATCATTGTATATTTATAGTAACATTTTATATAAAATGGATACCTCATTTTAGCTAATTTTGTTAAATATAATTTATAAACTAAATGAGTTTAAAGATGGTTAAAATAATATGAAACATGAAAAAATGTACATTAATGAGCTATGTGATATATTACATAGGATAAGAATAATTTATAAAAAATAATCACCACTAACATAAATATTACATAATTTTAAATGAATTTTAAATATATAGAAAAGTGACTCATTCTCAATAAAAAAAATTAGTTTATTTATATACAGGATATGTAATTAACTTCTTTCATGAACTATATTTAGTGTCACCCAAAATTTTAATCTCACGTATTACCATTATATATATATAAAAATGTATATTTAAAATATTTTCCTTATAAAATTGGGAAATTGAAAAAGTCTATTGCGTGAGATAAGATACACTAAAATGTAAAATATTTAATATATCAATAGATGATCATAAGTGATAATAATATAATATTCAGGGTGTGATAACATGGTCATAACTTATGAGGTCATAACTAACAATACATAGACCATAAAACATTTTACTTGGAATAAATATTTTTTATTAAAAGAGACCGTATTTATAACATTACATAATAATTAATAATCAATAATGATATGTGAAAGTATATCTCATGAATAATACATAACGTTATGGAATAAATGTGTATCATAAACTTAGTAAATGAAATTATATTTCAATACTTCTCATGATGGAATACATCACATTTTATTATTGGTTGAACCACATTTTTATCTATGGGGGATTATATCAACCACCAATGTACACTCTTGGGATTGAGATAATTACCTATGTACAATATTGGAATCGGCTAATTACTTATTTAAACATTTTGAATTAGGATAATTAAAAAAAACCTCTTTGTCTCGTTTTAATTTCCCATGTACCTATATAGTCTTGGGGAAACCACATTGGTACCCTTTTTATCTCATAAGGTTTAAAAAAATAACCAAATCTCTATGGTTCTAGAAAATTCATGTAATAATAAATCATTCATATATATACCATGATAACTTCATACCATTGATAATTCCATCATTTTCTAATTAATAGGTTGAATGAAATAGGTTTTACGAAGAATCATTAAAACATCAAAAAAATTAGAAATAAATAGATATGAAGTGGATTGTATCATATGATCATATCTGTAGTGAAGAATAAAAATTCTCATAGTGTATTAATATAGATTAAAAATACATTTATTAAAGGATAAATTTTTTTCATTGAATAATAAGAAGAAATAACCATTTATTTTTGTAACATTTAAAAATTATAAATTTCTAAAAAATTGGAAAACTGAATTATTTTTAAAAACATGGAATGTTAAAAAGGAATATTTTTAATAAATAATGGACAGGAAAATAGTAAAATAAATTAATTCACTAAATAAGATATTTTTTCATAATTTTATAAAATCTAAAATATATTCCATACCAAAAAACATTGTAAAGGGTCCTTTTTAAAAAATTCATAAGAATATAAATTTTGGTGTTGAAAATAACATAAAAAATCATCGTAATAAAAATATGATTTTTTTAAAACATTTTTACAAACATGAACATAAAAGAAATTTTTCCAAACAAGAAAGGATAAAGAAGGATGAATTTTATATATAAGACTCTTCGAGTATTTTTGAGTGCCAAATAAGGAAAAAATTAAAATTGAAATTGAAAATTCACGATGTTAGTATAAGAGAAAAAATTATTGGTATTAGGAGATAAATGATGTATTATTCTCCATAATAGAAATTGAATCATAAACCATCCTAATAAAATTGATATTATAACATAGACTCTTACAACATTAGATACCAATGAATTAAAACATCATGAAATAGAGAACCTTATATGCATTAAAAACACTGAAATTTTCATGAAATGTATCATAAAATATATCTATGGTAGGTATATACAAAAAAAATTTAATGAGGCTATCCAATATAAAAAATATCTCAATGAAAGGAACATGAGTTGAAGATATAATCCAAACATTTGTATAATTTCAGGTCAAATCCCATGACATATTGAACAATATATGGTTTATTAAATCCCATATATTTCATTAAATATGATAAAAAACTACCATATGGAATTATATACACTCCCTATATATAAATATCATGGTGAATACAACATATGGATCAAATATATAAATGTGAGATGATAAACAATTACACAGTTTGTAAAATTTAATTAAAAAACAGTCTAAAAAATTAAAATTAAAAATTAAAAATTATGTAAAAATGATATTGTGAAAATAATGATATTATACTTTAATGATATATCAGATACACCAAATAAATACTATTACATAAAAAACTATTTTAAGAAATGGAATCTGAGATGGAACAATTCTTGTGAGTCATATCATGCATCATACCCAATCTAACCCCATGTATAAAAAATTCATAAATATTATAAAACCATTAAAATACAATATTCATAAATATAATATTTGATATACTTCCCAAATAATGTAAAACTACCCAATTATTAATAATTCATTACTAAAATAAGAAATCTGTTGTCAACTATTTTGTTTTCCATATGTGTTTTGATTGAGAGATATTTTTCATTAAACCTTGTTAATGGATAAGTAATATAAAAAATACTGAACATGAATTAAATATGATATTTATTTCTTTAAATAACTTTTGTAACATCAATTTAAGGCATTGATTAAAAATGATATGCATCACATCAAGGGGGAAGTAGTCCACTCATATGCACGGGTGATATTTTCATTTTTTCATGATAATAAATAATGAAAAGTAAATATTAATTTAAATTAAAGGAAAAAAAATTATATCAAAAATAAAACATATGCTCATTAAATATATGTATATAACCATCTATCTAAGTATTTTATTTCAAATTAATTACATTTCATCGTGGATGCAATGGTCTGCATGTATGCATAAATGATGTTTTCATTTTCCATATGATTGAATAGGGAATAAACTAGTTTTACCATTAATATAAAAACAATTTAGTTCAGTAAATATACCAATTTTATTATTTCAATATTCTTATAGAATATTCTCTGGTGAATTATTTAAAATGAAACATTAAATAGTTTAGTCAAGAGAAATACATCTTCCTCAGGTATCCTTCTTTCACATAAACATTACGCCTATATAGATTAATCTTTTGGTGAGAACCATGACTACATAATTACTGGTTTAGAGTTTGGAAATTATATTTAAATGACTTTAATAGATAAAATAATTTTTTTTAATTTAATGGAAATGGTGTATTTATACTTGATGATTTGGGTGTTTATGGTTAAAATATTTATTATTCTATCATTCAGGAAAAATGTAATAAAGAAGTGATTATTCCTATGGATTTGGATGATTATGATTAATAAAAAATTATATTATTTTTATTTAAAAACATAAAAAAAATAGAATTGAATCACTACACAACCACATTAATGATGATGAATCCAAAATAAGCTTTTACTTTGATAAAATGTAACTCTGGATTGGAAAACTCAAAAAAAATTTATAAAATAAAATTATTATTTATAAATTAATTAATAATAATCTTAAATAAATATTTATTTATAATAAGTTTCAAATATATTATTAATTCATTCTTACATAACAATGACCCCAAAAACGTGATGGTACACATAAAAATTGAATTTTCAATACTCATTGAAAAAATTAAGTTCTTCAGAAATAACCCCAAAAATCCATATGAGATAATTTTTAAATTAATAATTCAAAAATGAAGTTCAATTTGTGAAATAAAATTTCGAATGTATTTATAGATTCATTAATGTGACCATGCAAAAAAACTGTAAATAAATCTGTTTTTAAAATTTATTTTTAAAGAATTAATGAAATTTATTCAAATTTCAAATATTATAAAAAATATTAGATGAAATTTAATTAATTTTGATAAATATATTATAAATATATTTATAAAAAATTAACATTACTTATTAATTTAACTTTTTATATAAAAATACATCACACACATAAAAAAATATTTCTACAAAATATCTCTTTTTACCATCAAATGACATTATTTTCATTTCTTTAAATATAATGTCAATTTAAGATTTATTATTAATTAATTTTCAGGAATAAAAAATTAGTTTTTTTAAAAAAATTAATATTGTAAATATGATAAATTTAGATTTAGAATTTACCATTTATAATATATAATAAAATTAATGTTTTTAACAAACTATTTTTGTTTATTTAGGAATAATTAAATAAAAAATTATTTATCATTTTCTATCAATTATATAGATGTAATTAATTGGTTTTAAAAATAATTATTGTAATTTTATCTATAGAGTTTATTATTATCATTTTCTTAGATGTATTTCATTATCAAATAAGGATAATCCGTCAAAATTGTTTCTCTAAATTAGTCGTATTTTCCAAAGTAAAATATGATTCATTTAAATCTATTTTATAGTATTTAATAATGTATTATAATTTGAATTATTCATATTTTTTTGGTGATTCATCTATCATAGGTTATCAAATATAGTATTATTTAATAAATAATTACATATTCGAATCTAAACATGATATATTATCCTCCATTAAATAAATTATGTCCCCATAATTTTAATTTATTATTACAAAAATATATTATCATTATGTAGTAATAATATCTCATTTCTATTTTATGAATTAAATTATTTTGTGTTAAATCTTTAAACCGTATTCTTTCTTAAATATATATTTCTAAACCATGTGTGTATCAATAAAAGACCCATAAATTTGAAACAATTTGTAAAAGTATAACTAAATATTTTAAGGATATTATCCATATAATAATCCTATGATTTTTCATCCTATTACATTATTTAATGAAATTTTTTACCATCTAATAAGGAATATTATAAAATATCTATTTTTGATATCACTCTACTCTATAATCATAGTTTATTATTTGGTTTTTTTGATGTTTTCATCTTTGTTTCATATCATATTCGATATGAAAAATAACTATACGTATTATTTCTGCATGAATAACTAAAATAAACATTTTATAGGACATAATATTCATAAAATAGATTAAAAGTTATTCCACCTAAAATTAAATATTTACTAAAAATTGATTACCATAAGAAAATATAATTCCTAATGAAATACGAAAAATCTTTCAAATGATGAAATAATAAACTAATCTCCAAAACCTCAACCAGAACACCCAAAGATAATCAAAACCCATTCTACAAGAAATTATCCATAACACATTTCAATACATACCTAATCTAATTTGACCCCTAAATACTGAAAATACATGATCACATATCCTCCTAAAATTATGTTATTATTTATCTCAAAATAAACATAATTAGTAAAAATCTCTAATATTAAAATTAAATCTTCCATAACCATATATTATCTAATATATATGATTATTTCATAAAATTAAATACATATCCATGATATAAAAAAATTGAAGTAAAAAACACAAAAAAATAGAATGATCCCCCTTTTCATTATATTTAGTACTATCATTAAGGGAAATCTACCCCTCAACAATGACCTATAAAATATGTAGCCTTGAAAATATTACATTAACAAAAAAGTAATTTTAATGTCAATCGATACCATATATATATATTTCCAAATATTAATTAAATAATATATACCACATGAACATAAAATCGCACATTTTCTTATAATATTCTGTTCACATTAACACTAGATATACATAAAACAACATAATGAATATACTCAAGAATAAATTGAATAAATTGGTCACATAATTACTTATAAATACCTATGTTATTTATTCTATATTCTTAGTTTCATTATATTCAACATATGACTTTACTGAAGCATTATTCATAAAATATAATTGATCCACTTCATGTTCTTTCCTCCAATAGAAATAATTTTAAAAATTACTATACCTTGATATTTGAGGAAATTAATTAACATCCATTTATTTAACTAAACTCTTAATAATTTCACTAAATTTTATTTCATTATTCCATCTTTTTCTTCATATAAAAAATAATTGTATTTTTTTGAGTCATTTACCTTTTTTCTTATTTCCAAATTCATTGAACATAGGATGTCGTGTAATTTCTCAATTATTGATGAGACACATTTTCATTTAAATTTTTTCTCATCTCCATATTTTTGGTTCATTTAATGTTTTCCCATGGTTAGGAAGGTATTAATAGTTCCCCAAGATTTTGGGACATATGAGAAAAGGAATATGAGGTCAACCGATTTAGAGAACTAGGATGGTTCACTATTAGCAGTAATTGTAGGCTATAAACGAGTGACATTCCAAAAGCAGGTAAACTTTTAAGAAAACTATGAATGTTGTAACAAGATACTATATTTATTGATATCCCCTTGGATAGTGGGTGATACAAAACCTCCGCAAAACTTTTAAACCCATTTGGGAGGTCAGACAAACTATGTTACTTGGTTTCCTATTGGATAGGTGTAATCATAGGGATGGTGCAGGGTTTAGTTAAATGTGTGGCCAAACCATGAATATATTTATTAGTAGGGAAATTTAAATTTCTAACTCATATATTTAAATATATCTCCAAAATTTTTTCATTCCATTTATCCTCCAATATAATATAGTTTGAACAATGATCTCCCCTTCCTCTGAGGACGTTACTCCTTCAATTATAAAGTGTTCGGAGTGTTTTTAGTGTGATTTGAAGCCATGGGTAAGTATATGACTATGAATTCTTCCATTATATGGATGTGTATTTATGTGGTTGTTACTATCCTTCTGATTCTTATAACCCCTATCTTCCATAGTTCTCTTTATCATGATTTTTGAGTATATTTTTGATTAAATCAAGTTTTTTTAGATGATTGGTTGTGAAAAAGAATGATTTAGGTTCTCTAAAAGATCATTCCTGTAGTCTTTATTTTTTATATGTGTATGTGATTATTCAAATTCACATTCTTTTTTTGATTTTTCATCTTTGAAAAAGAAAATATAGTCGTAAATAAATTGTTGTGTGGACACCTCACATATCACATTGGGCCATTCTTGATTTAAGACCTAGCCTAGTGAATCCCATTGGACATTCCAATCCCTAGAATGTGATGAAATGAAAAGTGAAACCATGAAATAGAGAAATTATGAGGATGAATGGGTTGAAATTTTAATTTATATATAGTATGTTTAAAAAGGTTGTAATTTGAATTGGAGGAGAAGAATATTTATGACATGATGATATTAAATTGAGTTTTTTATTTAAAAATCATTTTTAATATTCCATAGTTTTTTTAAAATAGGTTAAATTGTATGTTCTGGATCCTGAACTGGTAGTGTTTTAAAACATAAATTAATATTTTAAGTTTTCTATTCTTCAAAATTAGGTGTGGACATCATGTAGATTTTAAAGGATAATTTAAAATGGTTTTCAATCATTGACATGAAATGTGTCCTTTGTCTCCCCTTTGGATAAAAATATTTTCATGACTCTTCTCACTGTATTCATAGAAATTATGGTATTGGGAATTAGTTTTGTTTTCAAAAGGGGGATCTCCTAATTAAGGGGATCCTTCCAAATTATTATGTTTAATGTTGGTTTATTGTGTTTTATGATATATAAATATATTTTGGTCATTGTTGAGGTATTTTTGTACTTAAATCTCTAGTGGGACCTTGATAAATGATCAAATGATTAAAGGTACTGAATATTAATATATGATGGGATATGAATGGTATTTTTCATGAAATAATCATTTTGGATATTGTAAATGGAATTCCAAATCCATGGATTAGTTTTTATCCTAATACTCTATGAACCAATAATATTTTATATTGATTATGGTATTTTGTATTGATTATCTTCTCCCTTGGATAAGAAAAAATGATAGTCTAGGTTCCTTGATTCAACAAATATTTTAGATGAGGGGAAAATTAAACTAACTAATAAGGTATGGATATTTCTTTACATATCAAGGTTGGGATGGTTGAATATAATATTATAATCACCATTGGATACATAGAGTGGTACTCCTTGTTAATTGATATTTGAACTATATATTAATTAATGATAAATATGTTTTAGATTACCTATATTGGATTATGTTTTTTGATAGTTATGAATATCACATATTGAAAAAAATTTGGTCAATTTGAAAACTATTATAGATTGAAAATGTGTTTATTTACTGCTTTCATATTGGTAGATTATGTTTGTATACTCTTTCTAGTGAATGCTTATTAATTTTGACACTGTTGGGGATGACCAAATATGTTTTACTCGCACCATTCTTGTCTCACTATAGAACTTGTATACCTATGTATATGCTACTTATTTCAGGTATAGGTTCAAGTTAGGGACTTGGATCTTGGTTTTTTCAAGGGATGTTTTCTTAGGACCTTCAGATATTAGGTCCATGTTGTAACTCTTTTTAGTTTTCATGGTTTGGTAAAGTTTTTATGGATATTAATTTTTTAAATTCATATCATGTATTGTTTACATCAAATTTTAATGACCTATTTAACTTTTATTATTATTTGTATTTTCTTATTGTATTTATCTTATAGATTATATTTATTGTGTCATCTGTTAGTGTTATTATGGTTTTTAGAATAATAGAAGTGGGTATAATTTTCTTATAGTATTTTTATAATCCTGAAATTCTAGTCAGCATCCTCTTATGTTTTCAGAGGTGTACGAAAGGTTATATGGTTCACTAAATAATGGAACCAATCTAGTAGTACCCAATCCAGGATGTCACATGATGCATATTTTATTCACTCATCATCTTCATTACCCAAACATCCACGAAACAATTTTTTTATCTTATTTAAATGTTTTTGAATATATTTATGTCCATATTGTTAATCATAGAACAAAATAGTTTCTCATGAATAATCATAATATTTTTTACTCATGAACTTATACTATTTGGATTCTCATGAGGATATTCATTTCATTTCTCATCACATTAATTGTTAACATAATAATTCATGCCTCTATTAATTGATGAAAAAAAAAAATTAAAGTGTTAGTGTCGAGAATATGTTATCATAGTGATCAATCCTATGAAAATTAAAAATCATTTCGAAGATTTCCTAAATTATTGTACCTTCTTATTAACATATTCATCTCTAGGTTAATCATATATAAATTTTTTAATAATATGTTTTTATAGGTTATTTTGACTCATTTCACATAACATAATCTCAAAAAATATCTAATAAAATATTTGATAACATGTGAGGTTACACGGGAATCCCTTATATTAATGTTACATCGTATTATACAAATATTTGTTACATATCATAATGAAACTCATCTAAGAGATGTAAATTATTAGTTTCATTATAGATTATATATGAAATTATATTCTTTCATTAAATAAATTTATCATCCCTCCATGTTTTTCTCACATAGTACCCTTGTTAAATATTTCACACATACCACATTATTCATGACCAAGGAAAATGGAATCAAATGAAATTGTTAGATCATGTGTCAAGTAAGGGTAATGATGGGAAATATCAATCAATGATCATTAGTGAGAATATGCTAAGATTAATGGTATCTGAACAAGATTAAAACATAATAGATTACACCTAATACATCATAAACTATAAAACATGATTCATGGAAGAAATAATTTCCAAAGAAAAGTCATGAGTCTTATATGAAATGAATCAGAAGTAATTAATAATGATCCTTGCGAGGATATCATAAGCAAAAATAATAAGTTAGTAGCATTGACATTTTATATAAACATATAAATATAAATATTATGTCAAGGAATATAACAATGAAATTCACACATAGTATGATTGGGGTCACCACCCATCTATCTTTATAGGATTGGACAAACGTTATGTCTACCCTCAATGGATTTGGATAATTACCCATTTACCCTTTCAGGAATGAGTTAATTACCGGTGATATAATGGCCGACACATTATAAACATTTATATGACATATTTTTCGATGATTGTGTAGTATATAACATTACCATCCATGATAATATCATAAAGGTTTAGATTATTTGTATAAAGGATACCTGGAAATATTATTTCTGTATATTCTACAAAATCCCTTAGAAAGTTCTTCACATGCTTTATCCTTTTAAACTACCATATATAAAACCTTTCATCATAATCATGGGAAAGGAAACCTAATAAACTGTGACCTCAACAGATTAGTAAGAGTAATGATTTGAGATATCAATAAATGATCATATGAAACAATAAAAAAATAATAAGCATATGAGATCATGAAATAACTTACAGAGATAATACCCATTATGTCATAGATCATAATCATTTTTCCTGGTATAAAAATTTATCAACCGAAATTTCCATAAACATAAGAGTAGGAAAACATCATAAACCAATCATGAAATATTACTTCATATCATAATCATGTAAAACACATGTGAATCCATAATAAGTATATAAAAAATTTCCTATGTTATGTTTAACCACTAAGAAAATAAAATCCTGGTGGATTAATTAGAAGAAAATGTTTCTCGTGTCTTGATGGATCATTAATTAAAATATATTTCATACCATGATTTAGGAATCCTGACCAATTTTCTATAATGAATAAAAAATATTGGATGTTTTCCTACAATAGATCAAACTCATTGACCTATATCCCATAATTATATCATGATATATAATAATTTAGAAAATGAATTAGTGGAATATAAATATCTAGTACCAAACATATCATTATGAAAACAGTATATATATGTGTGGAAAAAGATCAGAAAACATTCATCATATCACAATGAACCAACATTTGGAATGTAAAAAAATGGTAAACATTTCAACAAATCATCATATCACAATTAATTTGAAATAAAGGGGTTTGAATAAAATCTAGTCATCATAATAATAAAATATATAGATAATGAAAAAGGATGGTATAATTAGATCATTTACCAAGTGGAGTATAAATAATAGTAGAGGATGTGATCATATATTAATATTCTTTTAAAAGAACAGGAAAATATTTCGGAGGAAAATTCAAATTTCAATTACAAATTAATTATATTTAATATAAATAATTACACAATATTATGGAAATAAATTATTTTTAAAAACCGAATATAATATTATAAGAAGATTAAAATCATTGATCAGCCATGATGTGGTGATATTGAATTAATTCCATGTATGTTTAATAAATATTCCTTTCCCAATTTGGTAATTAAAAAAATGTCCATTTTTTTAAAATAAAAAGAAGATTTCAATGAAAATGATTCATTAACAATAAAATATGGTTCAAAAAATAGTTTACAAGTCATTGGATAATTATGAAAATCAATATTGTAACCATTTTAATGATTACATTGACATTGAATTAAATGTTTCATGGATGAAATGTAAAACATAATCGGTTTCATTTTTAGCCATTCATTAATTATATTGAGTAATTAAATTGGGTTTCATGAGAGAAAAAAATTTAACTTGAAATAACCGTATTATAAATAATGTGGATGGTATTTTTCATATAATTATCATAAAATATCTTCAATGGAAATTTAATATAGAGTATTTTCAAAATCATGTGATTGGGGCTGTTTCATTTAAAGGTGGAGAAACTGGTCCTAAATGTGTAAACCCATTTTTTTATTACAAGGATCTCATAAAGATTATTATTTTTTACATTAAAGGTGGATAAAAATTACCAATGTGTGTGGAATCCCATTCAATCACTGCATTTTTCACATTAGGGTAACCATTTTGTTTTCATCCCTGTTGGAAAGTCCCAAGAGTTCCTACATCCATAATGTGGATAAGACTCGCTTTCCAAATACAATAATCTATTTTGTGTTTCAATTATAAATAAACATAACAAATCACATTGTTTTAGATGAAGGGATATTTTTCTCCTCACACCCATTGGGTGGAATTATTCCCTTCTCCAGGACAGCCATAGTGATTTAAGATTTTTTTTGAATATTTCCCAAATCCCAATACGAGACCGATTTCCATTATAAAAAATTAGGGTATATATTACATATTCATGAAAATGGATGTTCTATTAACAAAACCATCCATATGTATCAATGTATGTCCATATTTTTTCCATTATTAATTAACCATTTTGTAATTCTTGTTCTCTTAATCCATATGAATATGCACTTTAGTGTTTACTACCTTTAGGAAAGAGATTGTTTATTTCAGTATTGATCACTAAATATGGGAAGGAATCCTACAAATCTATTTTATGAAAATAATTAGTTCCTTCGTAGTTTAGTTTTTATCTAACTTCTCATGGGTGGGGATGTATAATAAACACTCGTGAGAGTCATTTACCCGATTTTATCAACATAAAAATGCCATATGAACTAAAACTAAGGTGGAATCCCTTTTGAGGATGAATTTGTGACATGTTATTGAAATAGTATTACACATTAAGGTTCCCCAACATCGGGAAATTATATGAAGATACTGATATGATATTTTAAAATCCTTATTCTCACATGAGTCATGCTCAGTGTGAGAACCAATAGATATCATCTAATTGAGTGAAATGCATATACATGCGAGGTTTATGAATCGACAGGAAAAAAATCCTAATATGATATTTAACATAGAGAATAGTAATAAGGAAGGTTTTCTAGGTCTAACATTTATAATAGAAATTATATTCCTCATATTTTAGTTATTCATCAAAATCAACTAATGCATAAGGAATAATAGTTAAACCATTGGTTGCGAATCATAGAAATAGGAGTAATTTGAATACCAAGGGGATTACCCTGATGTGGATTCCCATGAGATATTTCCAACCCCTATCCTCTGATGGATAGATTGTGGATACCCAGAGGGTTTATATAGGATTTATTTTATTTTATAATAATCCCTAAATTCTAATAATATTTTATGATTCCTTGACCATATTATTTATTATACATTTCCCATATGAAGGGGAAATTCTCGACCTAACTCTAATGGTAATGGGATGACATAGTTTGGTGATTCATATTCAATAATTCATAATTTAAATGTTTGAAATGTATTTGGTATTTTGACTAACACATATTGAGAGTAATGGATTATAATGATTGAGGGTTGTTGCATGATCTAGAAAACATGGTCATGGTTTTCACATGAACCTTGATGACATTTCTAATGTGTCTATATGATATGGTTGACATATCCAAGCATCATTGAATGGTAAAATATATATATTTAAGGGTGCCTCGCCTGGTAGGTATAATATAAACAAGATACTCCACATGATCGAAACTAACATTTCTTGGGCCTTTTTCATGAATTTTAATGACATGACAATGGAGTGTCGCATAAAACTATGATCATGATAAGGATTGGTCACATTATATAAATGACCCGGATGACGTATTTTTATAACAATTATTAAATATAAATGGGTTTTCTAATGAAATAATATCACATGACTATGGTATGTCACATGATCCAAATGACATGTTCTATTTTTCTTTGCATGATCAAATAACTAATCACATGATGTCTGTATGTCATTTATTTGAGGAATTATGTTTTATCCATAAAATGATGATTCATCATTTTTTATGATTATTCTCACAAAACATACCATTTTTGATCAATAATTGTCCTACTAGGGAATCACATAAACAAGGTGAATTATAAAGTCCATTCACATGATCTAGCTAATGTAGCAGAGACCATTATTCTTCTCATGAAAATGATCACACCAAATTCAAGGAAATATTTTTAAAAACATAGGATACTCACTAAACTCTTTCATGGGATGAATATTGATATTATAAAATACTTCACACCAATATTTTCATTCTCACCTACACATATATGTCTATTTTTCTATACTGAGGGGATATTTTATAGGTATCACCATCCAAAATCATTGACACATTCTATGGAACTTATCTATTATATATTAGTTTGAGTTAATGGAGAGCTTCATATAACTGAACTCCTTGTCATCAGTTAAGTTTTCCTTATGAAATGTGATAAAACAGCCACATGATCACTCTATGATTTCCATCTTTCTTGATTCTATATCTTACCAAATAGAATTCTAATAACATATTCTAGTTAAAATAACATATTTCCAAAATACAATGCCATATTTCTGATAATATTTTTATTATTGATTGTATTTGAAAATGGTCTTTCAAAAAATAAGTTCACATGCCTTTGGTATTTAGGAAATTAGGTTTCATGTCAAATGGAATTTCACATGACTCGGATAACTCATTTTATTCCCTTTGTGAGATAAGGTCAACATTCAGTAGACATTCACATGATTTATAGAGTGATCGTGCTATGTGCATAACCTCTTCACCTAAAAAAAGGATATATCTATTATCATGAATAATTAATATTATTGAATGTTTTTATAAAACCTATGATTTTCTCCCATATGATTTCTATCGTGGAATCACATGATCAAAATAATATTTTAAATAGTCTTTCTGATATAAAGTCTCTTCTCAAAGATGCTTTCATAAGATCCAAGATTCTTATATGAAAGAATTTATGTTACCATTAATAAATCCCTCTAATATCATGACCATAATTTGTGAAAAGTAACCAATACCCTTTATCATGATTCTTATATCTATTTTAGATTTATCTTTACAAAGCCTGTGATATTTTCTAAATGATTTTCTATCAGAGAATTCAATGATCAGAAATACATGTAAAATAGCCTTCAAGAGATAAAGATAATTATTAAAGAATAATTAATGTGATCATGGAAGGATTATTTGAGTGGAATTATGTGTTTATTAATATTCCACATGAAGTGATTGCAAATGATGTGTGAAAATCAATGTGTCTTATTTCATATGATTATTTAATGTTTTTACACTTTTATTTTACGAATAAAATAATTTTCTCCCATAATATGTCTATTATAGGGTGAAAATATTAAATAAATAGTTTGAATATCCTTTTTGATATCATTTTACATGTCAAAGAGTATTTTTCAAGATCAATGAAGTCATGTTTTCAGGGATTCAAGTGCTTATTAATCGATCATCCTACGTGCATGACCATGATTCATGAAAATAAATAAAACTCACTTTTTTCAAATTATTTTACCAAAACCATGGATTTTTTTAATACGCCATCATTAGAAAATGTTCCCAAATTTTCATGAATCATGTTCTTATCAATTGAACTAGATGGTTAGAAAAAAGAGATTCTATAAACCCAGTTTCTCAAAAATAATGTTATCGATTTAAATCTGGGCATTGATTAAGAGATGTTCATCTAGTCATCTCAGAAGTTGCTATCAAAACTGGTGCAGAAAGTTTTTATGAATTATCCTTAATTATAAATATTATATCCATATGAGTTATACCTCAAAAATGAAGCTCTTATCATGGTTATCCATTCAAAGTACATGCCTCCTTCATCGATATTACAAACCCATATAACTTCTTAAAAGTTATCTATATTGTGTTCCACAATATTTAATTGGAAAAATGCTATGATGAGTATATGTAAATGTTTCTAAAAATATATATTGAAGTGGTTAATCTGGAAACTAATCCACGAATTCCATTTTTTCAATCAATAATGAGGAAATATACTATGAATCATAATCATGGAAGGTTGTCTATTTGTGACCATCGATCTGGATATAGCTTTAGAATGGACTGGTGATGGCCATTATATTTGAATCATAATAACAAAAAATTAATTAAAGAGTTAAAGAGAATTTTAATGTATAAGGCCTCCTAAAACATCCAAAACATGGGTCATTATAACAAAACCCAAATTCAGAAATTAATCATCTGATATATTTTAGGCACAAATACATTTCATCTAACACATGGTTATGTTAGAATTAGTCTATAGTGTAATGGGAAAATACGTGGCATGCTAATTAGGATATATGAATTATGATTTTATCCATCCATCATCTTCATTTGAGTACATATAGAAGAACACCCTTATTTTTAGGGACATTGTCATGATATCCATGAAGGCCCTTGAGAAGGGAATATCTTCAGGGGAAGACATGGCTTTAAAGGAAAGGGATTAATTCTTTACTGGGATGTATTTTTCATAACATTATATTTAGAATATGATACCTTTCAAAACCAATTAATATTTAGATGCATGTGGTGAACTAGAAAATAGATGAGGAGGGTTGATTTAATGATTGGGGGTTATATATTGTAGATAAAATTATCCAATATACTCTAATAGATAGCTTTATGGCTATGCACATGAGTTGGTACATACTCTTGATCATAGAAAATGGTATATCTAGGGCCTCTACATTCATGATGGAATAATCCCTGTAAGGGGGAATGCATGTTAGTTGGGTTATTTTTATGTTGGTCAGAATATATTCCCTTATAAAAATAATTTATAATGGATATAACTTTTATATATTCATTGGAACATTTCAAGTGTTATAAGGTTGGATTTGGACTCAAAGGGAAGATACAAGTGTCTAAATGACAAGAATATTGTTGGTCTCCATTTAATGCCCTTATTATAGTGAATTATTGAGTATGGATAATCTTATTAAAGAACATATAAATCAATCACCAACTTATTTTCAATGATAACTTCTCTTTAATGCCTTATGTATCACCCACAAGTGATATAATATAAAATGGTGATGGAATTTAAGTCTTGAGATTACGTGATTTAGATTCATGATTGTGTCATATCCACCTAGATTGATGGTATAATTCTCTACAAGTTGTTTTAACCTTCTCAGTTTTGGCTTCAATTTCAATGCATTCTAATTAGGATCCCTTATCCTATCTATGTTCATTTTGAATTGAACTGAATAGTATCTTTCCAATTTTGTTTGATGTTTACCTTAGTGGATAATTAGACTCAAGTACAGTTCCCCCCAGTTAGCACATAAATTGGTTTTCCCAAATAATATGCCCATATTTGGATTTTTTAATACCCTAACATACAGTTCTTAACATTGGTACAAAACAACACAAATATTCCATCAACTATAGAGGCCAACAAGAGTCCTCAGATGCATTCTTCTTCAAGTACTCCCATAACAAAATAGATGTCTTACAAGGATGTGAGGCATGTGAAATCAATTTTCTTATCATCCAATGTTTGAGCCAGGGAATCTATAATAGGCGAGGCACTCATAAGAAGATCCAAAACCAGACCAATGACTCCCACTATATGTTAGGGATGTGAAATATAGATAAAGCATAATATAACTGCCTAAATCTGGGATTTTTTCATCATTTAGTGAAATAAATCGAGTAAAATAAATAATCCACCCTACCCATCCAATCATGCTATGGTATAAAGAAGTTAAATGAAACAAGTCATGAATATAACTAAATCCAAAATACAAATAGAGAAAAATGTTGAAGAAAAAATAGATACAACAAATCCAAAACGAGAAACATGAAAATTATTAATAAAAAAGACAACAAGACACCATGTTACCCATCAACACCCATAAAAATATACTCATGGAAAAAAAATAACACATTTAAAAATGAAACAGGGTTCCCTTTAATTTACATAGATGTTTCAATACAACATTCTACGTTTTGAAATGGAAAAAAAATTGGATCTATAATGAAATCCCAATAGTCTACCACCAAATAAACTATAAAAGGACTGATGTCTTGAATTTCAATGTTCATTATTACAAAAACAATATTTGATAATGCACTTTTCATAAATAATAATCCTCATGTAAATAGTTTTCTTATTTTTTATAATGGAATGATAAATTCACAAAACATAAATATAATAATTTGATGTGATAAATCATAAAACCATACCCATGATACATAAGGCACATATGTAAATACATAACCATGGAATCCCATCATATGAGGTTGTATGGTACAATCTCATATAAAAACATATCTGATAAATCCATTGTAGAACCCCATCATGCAATAAATGTGTGTAAATAACAGTGAACTATCCTTTTGGACTACAAAAACGTGATGGTACACATAAAAATGGAATTTTCAATACTCATTGAAAAAATTATGTTCTTCAGAAATATCCCTAAAAATCCATATGAGATAATTTTTAAATTAATAATTGAAAAATGAAGTTCAATTTGTGAAATAAAATTTTCAATGTATTTATAAATTCATTAAAGTGACCATGCAAAAAAACTATAAATAAATCTGTTTTTAAAATTTATTTTCAAATAATTAATGAAATTTATTCAAATTACTAATATTATAAAAAATATTAGATGAAATTTAATTAATTTTGATAAATATATTATGAAAATATTTATTATAAAATTAACATTACTTATTAATTTAACTTATTTATATAGAAATACTTCACACACATAAAAAGAGTTTTCTAAAAAATATCTATTTTTACCATCAAAGGACATTATTTTCATTTTCTTAAATATAATGTCAATTTCTGAATTATTATTAATTAATTTTCATGAATAAAAAATTAATTTTTTTAAAAAAATTTCATATTGTAAATATGATAGATTTTTATTTATAATTTAATATGTATAATATATAACAAAATTAATGATTTTAAAAAATTATTTTTGTTTATTTAGGAATAATTAAATAAAAAATAATTATCATTTTCTATAAATTACATAGATGTAATTAATTGGTTTTAAAAATAATTATTCTAATTTTATCTATAGAGTTTATTACTTTCATTTTCTTAGATGTATTTCATTATCAAATAAACATAGTTCATCAAAATTGTTTCTCTAAATTAGTAATATTTTCCAAACTAAAATATGATTCATTTAAATGTGTTTTATAGAATTTAATAATGTATTATAATTTTAATTATTAATATTTTTTTGTGCTTTTTCTATCATAGGTTATGAAATATAGTATTATTTAGTAAATAATTAGATATTCGAATCTAAACATGTTATATTATCCTCCATTAAATAAATTATGTCCCCATAATTTTAATTTTTATTTAAAAAAATAGATTATCATTATGTAGTAATAATATCTCATTTATATTTTATGAATTTAATTATTTTTTGTCACATTATTAAAAAATATTGTTTCTTAAATATATATTTCTAAACCATGTAGGTATCAATAAAAGACGCATAAATTTAAAACAATTTGTAAAAGTATAACTAAATATTTTAGGGATATTATCCACATAAGAATCCTATGATTTTTCTTCCTATTACTTTATTTAATGATGTTTTTTACCATCTAATAATGAATATTATAAAATATCTATATTTGATATCACTCTACTCTATAATCATAGTTTATTATTTGGTTTTTTTCAATGTTTTCCATCTTTGATTCATCTCATATCATATATGAAAAATGACCATACGTATTATTTCTGCATGAATAACTAAAATAAACTTTTTATAGTTCATAATATTCATAAAATAGATTAAAAGTTATTCCACTTAAAATTAAATATTTACTAAAAATTGATTACCATAAGTACAAATAATTCCTAATGAAATACGAAAAATCATTCAAATGGTGAAATAATAAACTAATCTCCAAAACCTCAACCATAACACCCAAAGATAATCATAACCCATTCTACAAGAAATTATCCATAATACATTTCAATACATACCTAATCTAATTTGACCCCAAAATACTGAAAATACAAGATCAGATATCCTCCTAATATTAAGTTATTATTTATCTCTAAATAAACATAATTTGTCAAAATGTCTAATATTAAAATTAAAACTTCCATAACCATATATTATCTAATATATATGATTATTTTATAAAAATAAATAATTATCCATGATATAAAAAAATTAATGTAAAAAACACAAAAAAAAAATAGAATGATCCACCTTTTCATTATATTAAGTACTATCATTAAGGGACATCTACCCCTCAATAATGACCTATAAAATATGTAGCCTTGAAAATATTACATTAAAAAAACTAATTTTAATGTCAATCGATACCATATATTTTTTTTCAAATATTAATTAAATAATCTATACCACATGGACATAAAATCCCACATTTTCATATAATATTATGTTCACATTAGCACTAGAAATGTATAAAACAACATAATGAATTTAATCAAGAATAAAATGAATAAAATGGTCACATAATTAATTTTCTATACCTATGTTATTTTTTATATATTCTTAGTTTCATTATATTAAACATATGAATTTACTGAAACATTATTCATAAAATATAATTGATCTACTTCATGTTCTTTCCTCCTATGGAAATAATTTTAAAAATTACTATACTCTTGATATTTGAGGAACTCAATTACCATCCATTTTTTTAACTAAACTCTTAATCATTTCACTAAATTTTATTTCATTATTTCATCCTTTTCATCATATAAAAAATATTCTTATTTTTTTGAGTTGTTTACCATTGTTCTTATTTACAAATTCATTGAACATAAGATATCGTGTAAGTTCTCAATGATTGATGAGACAGATTTTCATTTATATTATTTCTCATCTCCATATTATTGGTTCATTTAATGTTTTCCCATGGTTAGGAAGTATTTAATAGTTCCCCATGATTTTGGGACATATTGAAAAAAGGAATATGAGGTCAGCCGATTTAGAGATCTAGGATGGTTCACTAATAGTAGTAATTGTAGGCTATAAACGTGCGATAGTCCAAAAGCGGGTAAACATTTAATAAAACTATGAATGTTGTGACAAGATACTACATGTATTGATATCCCATTGTATTGGGGGTAGTACAAAACCTCCGTACAACTTTTGAACCATTTGGGAGGACAGACAAACTATGCTACTTGGTTTCCTATTGGATAGGGGGAATCATAGGGATGGTGAAGGGTTTAGTTAAATGTGTGGACAAACCATGAATATATTTATTAGTTGGGAAATTTAAATTTCTCCCTCATATATTTAAATATATCTCCAACATTTTTTCATTTTATTTATCCTCCAATATAAAAGGGTTTGAACAATGATCTCCCCTTCCTCTAAGGATGTTACTCCATCAATTATAAGGAGTTTGGAGAGTTTTTTCATGTGATTTGAATCCATGGGTAAGTATATGACTATGAATTCTTCCATTATATGGATGTCGATTTATGTGGTAGTTCCTATCCTTCTGATTCTTATAACCCCTATCTTCCATGGTTCTCTTTATCATGATTTTTAGCCTATTTTTGATTAAATCATGATTTTTTAGATGATTGGTTGTGAACAAGCATGATTTAGGTTCTCTACAGGATCATTCTTGTAGTCTTTATTTTTTATATGTGTATGTGATTATTCAAATTCACATTCTTTTTTTGATTTTTCATCATTGACAAAGAAAATATAGTGGTAAATAAATTGTTGTTTGGACACCTCACATATCGCATTGGGTCGTTCTTTATTTATGTCAAGGCCTAGTGAATCCCATTGGATATTCCAATCCCTAGAATGTGATGAAATGAATATTTAAACCATGAAATAGAGAAATTATGAGGATGAATGGGTTGAAATTTTAAATTATATATAGTATGGTTAAAAAGGTTTTAATTTGAATTGGAGGAGAAGAATATTTATGACATTATGATATTAAATTGAGTTTTTTATTTAAAAATCATATTTAATATTCAACAGTTTTTTTCAAAATGGGTTAAATTGTATGTTCTGGATCCTGAACTGGTAGTGTTTTAATAAAATGATTAATATCATAACTATTCTGTTCTTCAAAATGAGGTGTAGACATAATGTAGATATTAAAGGATAATTTAAAATGGTTTTCAATCATTGATATGAAATGTGTCCTTTGTCTCCCCTTTCGATAAAAATCTTTTGATGACTCTTCTCATTGTTTTCATAGAAATTATGGTATTCGGAATTAGTTTTATTTTCAAAAGGGGGATCCACTGATTAAGGGGATCCATCCAAATTATTAAGGTGAATGTTTGTTTATGGTGTTTTATGATATATAAATAGATGTTTGTCATTTTTGAGGTATTTTTGGACTTAAATATCTATTGGGACATCGATAAATGATCAAATCATTAAAGGTACTAAATATTAATATATGATGGGATATAAATCGTATTTTTCATGAAATAATCGTTTTGGATATTGTAAATGAAATTCTTAATCCATGGTTTAGTTTTTGTACTAATTCTCTATGAACCAATAATATTTTATATTGATTAAAGTATTTTGTATTGATTATCTTATCCCTTGGATAAGAAAGAATGATAGTCTAGGTTCCTTGATGCACCAAATATTTTAGATGATGGGCTAATTAATCTAACTCATAAGTTATGGATATTTCATTACATATCAAGGTTGGGATGGTTGGATAGAATATTAGAATCACAATTGGATACATGAAATGGTACTCCTTGTTAATTGAAATTTGACCTATATATTAATTTATGTTTAATATGTTTTAGATTACCTATATTGGATTATGTTTTTTAATAGTTATGAATATCACATATAGAAAAAAATGTGGTCAATTTGAAAGCTATTATAGATTCAAAAAATTTTTATTTACAACTTTCATATTGGTAGATTACGTTTGTATAAACTTTCTAGTGAATGTTAATTAATTTTGACACTGTCGGGGATGGACAAATATGTTTTACTCACACCATTGTTGTCTCACTATGGAACTTGTGTACCTGTGTATGTGATACTTATTTCAGGTAAAGGTTCAAGTTTAGGACTTGGATCTCGGTTTTTTCAAGGGACGTTTTCTTAGGGACTTCAGATATTAGGTCCATGTTCGATCTCTTTTTAGTTTTCAAGGTTTGGTATAGTCTTTATGGATATTAATTTTTTAAATCCATATCATGTATTGTTTACATCAAACTTTAATCACCTATTTAACTTTTATTATTATTTATATTTTCATATGGTATTTATCATATAGATTATATTGATTGTGTCGTCTATTAGTGTTATTATGGTTTTTAGAATAATAGAAGTGGGTATAATTTTCCAAATATATTTTTATAATCGTGAAATTCTAGTCAGCATCCTCTTGTGTTTTCAACAGTGTACCAAAGGTTATGTGGTTCACTAAATAATGGGACCAATCTAGTAGTACCCAATCCAGGATATCACATGATGCATATTTTATTCACTCATCATCTTCATTACCCAAACATCCACGAAAAAATATTTTTTATCTTATTTAAATGTTTTTGAATTTATTTATGTCCATATTGTTAATCATAGAACAAAATAGTTTCTCATGAATAATCGTAATACGGTTTACTCATGATACTATACTATTTGTTTACTCATGAGGATATTCATTTCATTTATCATCACATTAATTGTTAAAATAATAATCCATGGATCTGTTAATTGATAAAAACCAAAAATCCAAGTGTGAGTGTCGAGAATATGTTATCATAGTGATCAATCCTATGAAAATTAAAAATAATTATGAAAATTTCCTAAATTATTGTACCTTCTTATTAACATATTCATCTCTAGGTTCATCATATATCAAAATTTTAATCATATGTTTTTATACGTTATTTCGACTCATTTCACATAACATAATCTCTAAAAATATCTAATCAAATATTTGATAACATGTGAGGTTACAATAGAATCTTTTATATTTATGTTACATCATATTATACAAATATTTGTTACATATCATAATGAAACTCATCTCAGTGATGTAAATTATTAGTGTCATTAGATATTATATATGAAATTATATTATTTCATTAATTAAATTTAACATCCCTCCATGTTTGTCTCATATAATACCCTTATTTAATATTTCACACTTACCACATTATTCATGACCAAGGTAAATGGAATCATAAGAAACTGTGAGATCATGTGTCGAGTAAGGGTAATGATGGGAAACATCAATCAATGATCATTAGTAAAAATATGATAAGATTAATGGTACGTGAACAATATCAAAACATAATATATTACACCTAATACATCATAAACTATAAAACATGATTCATGGAAAAAATAATTTTCAAAGAAAAAGTCATGATTCATATGTGAAATGAATCATAAGTAATTAAAAATAATCCATGCAAGGATATCATAAGCATAAATAATAAGTTACTAGCATTGAAATTTCATATATATATATGAATATAAATCTTATTTCAAGGAATATAACAATGAAATTCACACATAGTAGGCTTGGGGTCACCACCCATCTATATTTATAAAATTGGACAAATTTCATTTCTACCCTCAATGGATTTGGCTAATTACCCATTTACCCTTTCAGGAATTAGTTAATTACCCATGATATAATGACCGAGTATTATAAACATTTATATTACATATTTTTTGATGATTGTGTAGTATATAACATTACAATCCGTGATAATATCATAATGGTTTAGTTTATTTGTATAAAAGATACATGGAAATATTATTTTGGAATATTCTACAAAATCCCTTTGAAAGTTCTTCACATGTTTTATCCTTTTAAACTACCATATATAAAACCTTTCATCATAATCATGGGAAAGGAAACCTAATAAACTGTGACCTCAAAAGATTAGTAAGAGTAACGATTTGAGATATATATCAGTGATCATATGAAACAATAAGAAAATTATAAGAATATGAGATAATGAAATAACTTACAGAGATAATACCCATTATATCATAGATCATAATCATTTTTCATGGAATAAAAAATTTTCAACCCAAATTTCTATAAACATAAGAGTAGGAAAACATCATAAACCAATCATGAAATATTATTTCATATCATAATCATGTGAAACACATGTGACACCATCATAATTATATAAAAAATTTCCTATGTTATGTTTAACCACTAAGAAAATAAAATCCTGGAGGACTAATTAGAAGAAAATGTTTCTCATGTCTTGATGGATCATTAATTAAAACATATTTCATACCATGAATCAGGAATCCCGACCTATTTTCCATCATGAATAAAAAATATTGGATTTTTTCCTACAATAGATCAAAATCATAGTCCTATATCCCATAATTATATCATGATATATAATAATTTATAAAATGAATTAGTGGAATATAAATATCTAGTACCAAACATAACATTATGAAAACCATATATATGTGTGTGGAACAAGATCAGAAAACAATAATCATATCACGATGACCTAATATTTGGAATGGAAAAAAATGATAAACATATCAAGAAATCATCATATCATTATTAATTTGAAATAAAGGGGTTTCAAAAAAATCTTTTCATCATAATAATAAAATATCTAGATAATGAAAAAGGATGGTATAATTAGATCATTTACCAAGTGGAGTATAAATAATAGTATAGGATGTGATAATATATTAAAATTCCTTTAAAAGAACTGTATAATATTTCGGAGGAAAATTAAAATTTCAATTACAAATTAATTATATTTAATATAAAAAATTAAAAAATCTTATGGAAATAAATTATTTTTAAAAACCATTTATAATATTATGAGAAGATTAAAATCATTGATCAGCCATGATGTGGTGATATTGAATTAATTCCTTGTTTGTTTAACAAATATTCCTTTCCCATTTTGGTAATTAAAATAAAAATTTCCATTTTTGAAAAATAAAAAGAAGATTTCAATGAAAATGATTCATTAACAATGAAATATGGTTCAAAAAATCATTTACAAGTCATTGGATAATTATGAAAATCAATATTGTAACCATTTCAATGAATACATTGACATTGAATTAAATGTTTCATGGATGAATTGTAAAACATAATCCGTTTTATTTTTAGCCATTCATTAATTATATTGAGTAATTAAATTGCGTTTCATGAAATAAAAAAAATATAACTTGAAATAACCATATTATAAATAATTTGGATGGTATTTTTCATATAATTATCATAAAATATTATCAATGGATGATTAATATAGAGTATTTTTAAAATCATGTGATTGGGGCTGTTTCATTTAAAGGTGGAGAAACTTGTCCTACATGTGTAAAACCCATTTTTTATAACAAGGATCTCATAAAGTGTATTATTTTTTACATTAAAGGTGGATAAAAATTACCAAATTGTGTGGAATCCCTTTCGATCAATGCATTTTTCACATTGGGGTAACCATTTTTTTCCATCAATGTTGGAAAGTACTAATAGTTCCTACATCCATAATATGGATAAGACCCACTTTCCAAATGCAGGAAACTATTTTGTGTTTCAAATATAACGACACATAAAAACTCACATTGTTTTAGATGATGGGATATTTTTCTCCTCACATCCATTGGGGGGAATTATTCCCTTCTCCAGGACAGCCATGGTGATTTAAGATTTGTTTTTGAATATTTCCCAAATCCCAATACGAGACCGATTGCCGTATTAAAAAATTAGTGTATATATTACATATTCATGAAAATGAATGTTCTATTAAAAAAACCATCCATATGTATCAATTAATGTCCATCTGTTTCCCATTATTAATTTACCATTGTGTAATTCTTGTTCTCTTAATCCATATGAATATGCACTTTAGTGTTTACTACCTTTAGTAAGGAGATTTTTTATTTTAGTATTGAGCACTAAATATGTGAAGGAATCCTACAAATCTATATTATAATAATTATTAGTTCCTTTGTAGTTTTTTTATCTAACTTCTCATGGATGGGGATGTATAATACACACTTTTGAGAGTCATTTATCCGATTTTATCAATATAGGAATGCAATATGAACTGAAACTAAGGTGGATTCCCTTGTGAGGATGAATTTGTATCATGTTATTGAAATTGTATTACACATTAAGGTTCCCTAACATCGGAAAATTATATGAAGATAGTGATATGATATTTTAAAATTCTTATGCTCACATGAGTCATGCTCAGTGAGAGAACCAATAGATATCAATTAATTGAGTGCACTGCGTATACATGCGAGGTTTATGAATCGACAAAAAAATCCTTATGTAATATTTAACATAGAGAATACTAATAAGGAAGGTTTTCTAGGTCTAAAATTTATAATAGAAAATATAGTCCTCAAAGTTTAGTTATTCATCCAAATCAACTAATGCATAAGGAATAATAGTTGAACCATTGGTTGCGAGTCATAGAAATAGGAGTAATTGGAATACAAAGGGGATTACCCTGATGTGGATTCCCAGGAGATATTTCTAACCTATATCCTATGATGGATAGATTTTGGATACCAAGAGGGTTTATATATGAGTTATTTTATTGTATAATAATCCCTAAATTCAAATAATATATCATGGGTCCTTGACCATATTATTTATTATACATTTACTACATGAAGGGGAAATGCTCGACCTAAGTCTAATGGTAATGGGATGACTTATTTTGGTGATTCATATTCAATAATTCATACTTTAAATGTTTTAAATGTATTTGGTATTTGGACTAACACATATTGAGAGTAATGGATTATAATGATTGTGGGTTGTTGCATGATCTAGCTGACGTGGTCATGGGTTTCACATGAACCTTGATGATATTTCTAGTGTGTATATATAACATGGTTGACATATCCAAGCATCATTGAATGGTAAAATATATATATTTAAGGGGGGCTCACCAGATATGTATAATATAAACAAGATACTCCACATGATCGAAACTAACATTTCTCGGGCCTTTTTCATGAAATTGTATGACATGACAATGGAGTGGCGCATAAAACTATGATCATGATAAGGATTTTTCACATTATATAAATGACAATAATGACGTATTTTTATAATAATTATTAAATATCCATGGGTTTCTCATGAACTAAGCTCACATGACTATGGTATGTCACATGATCCAAGATGACATGTTCTGTTTTTCTTTGCATGATCAAATAACTAATCACATGAAGTCTGTATGTCATTTATTTGAGGAATTATGTTTTATCCATAAAATGATGATTCCTCCATTTTTATGATTCTTCTCACAAAACATTCCATTTTTGTTCTATAATTGTCCTACTAAGGAATCACATAAACAAGGTGAATTATAAAGTCCATTCACATGATCTAGCTAATGTAGAAGAGACCATTCATCTTCTCATTAAAATGATCACACAAAAATTCAATGAAATATTTTTAAAACCATAAGATAATCACTAAACTCTTTCATGGGATGAATACTGATTGTTGTAAAATCCTTCACACCAATATATTCATTCTCACCTCCACATATATGTCTATTTTTCAATGCTGAGGGGATATTTTATAGGTATCACCATCCAAAATAATTGACACATTCTATGGAACCTATCTATTATATCTCAGTTTGAGTTAATGGAGAGCTTCATATAATTGAACTCCTTCTCATCAGTTAGGTTTTCCTTATGAAATGTGATAAAACAACCGCATGATCACTTTATGATTTCCATCTTTCTTGATTCTATGTCTTACCAAATAGAATTCTAATAATGTATTCGAGATAAAATAACATATATCCCTCAAAAAAACCAAATTTCTGATAATATTTTCATTATTGATTATGTTTGAAAATGGTCTTTCCAAAAATAAGGTCACATGACTTTGGTATTCAGGAAATTAGGTGTCATGTCAAATGGAATTTCACATGACTCGGATAACTAATTTTATTCCCTTTGTGAGATAAGGTCATCATGTCAGTATACATTCACATGATTTATAGAGTGATCGTGCTATGTGGATAACCCCTTCACATGAAAAAAAGTATATCTCTATTATAATGAATAAATAATCTTTTTGAATGTTTTTATAAAACCTATGATGTTCTCCCATATGATTTCTATCAAGGCATCACATGATCAAAAAAACATTTTAAATAGTCTTTGTGATATAATGTCTCTTTTGAAAGATGCTTTCATAAGATCCAGGATTCTTATATGAAAGAATCTATGTTACCGTTAATAAATACATCTAATCACATAAAAATAATTTGTGAAAAGAATCCAATACCCTTTATCATGATTCTTATATCTCTTTTAGATTTATCTTTACAAAGCCTATGATATTTTCTAAAAGATTTTTTATTAGAGAATTCAATGATCAGAAATACATGTAAAATAGCCTTCAAAAGGTAAAGATAATTATTAAAGAATAATTAATGTGATCATGGAAGGATTATTTGAGTGGAATTATGTGTTTATTAATAGTCCACATAAAGTGATTGCAAATAATGTGTGAAAATCAATGTATCTTGTTTCATATGATTATTAAATGTGTTTATAATTTTATTTTACGAATAAAATAATTTTCTCCCATAATATGTTTATTATAGGGTGAAAATATTTAATATATTGTTTGAATATCCTTTGTGATATCATTTTACATGTCAAAGAGTATTTTTCATGATCAATGAAGTCATGTTTTTGGGGATTCAAGTGATTATTAATAGATCATTCTACATGCATGACCATGATTCATGAAAATAAATAAAACTCACTTTTATTCAAATTAATTAACCTAAACCATGGATTTTTATTTTAATACTCCATCATTAGACAATGTTCCTTAATTTTCATGAATCATGTTATTATCAATTGAACTAGATGGTTAGAAAAAAGAGATTCTATAAACCCAGTTGCTCAAAATAATGTTGCGGATTTAAATCTGGGCATTGATCAAGAGATGTTCATCTAGTCATCTCAGAAGTTGCTATCAAAATTGGTGCGGAAAATTATTATAAATTATCCTTAATTATAAATATTATATCCATATGATTTATACCTCAAAAATGACGCTCTTATCATGGTTCTCCATTTAAAGAACTTGCCTCCTTCATCAATATTGCAAACCCATATATCTTTTTAAAAGTTATCTATAATGTGATCCACAATATTTTATAGGAAAAATTCTATGATGAGTATATGTTAATGTTTCTGACAACATATATTGAAGTGGTTAATCTGGAAACTTATCCTTGAATTCAATTTTTTCATTCAATAATGAGGAAATATTCTATGAATCAGAATCATGGAAGGTTGTCTATTTGTGACCATCGATCTGGATATATCTTTAGAATGGACTGGTGATGGCCATTATAATTGAATCATAATAACACAAAATTAATTATTGATTTAAAGAGAATTGTAATGTATAAGGCCTCCTAAAACGTCCAAAACATGGGTCATTATAACAGAACCCAAATTGAGAAATTAATCATCTAATATATTTTAGGCACAAATACATTTCATATAACACATGGTTATGTTAGAATTAGTCTATAGTATAATGGGGAAATATGTGGCATGCTAATATTGGGATATATGAATAATGATTTTATCGATCCATCATCTTCATTTGAGTACATATAGAAGAACACCCTCATTTTTAGGGGCCTTGTCATGATATACATGAAGGCCCTTGAGAAGGGAATATCTTCATGGGAAGACACGGCTTTAAAGGAATGGGATTAATTCTTTACTAGGATTTATTTTTCATAATAATATATTTATAATATGATACCTTTAAAAACCAATTAATTATTGAGATGCATGGGGTGTACTAGAAAATAGATGAGGAAGGTTGATTTAATGATTGGGGGTTAAAGAATTTAGCTAAAATTCTCCAATATATTCCAATAGATAGCATTATGGTCATTCACATGAGTTTGTACATACTCCTGACCATAGAAAATGGTATATATTGGGCCTCCACATTCATGATGGAATAATACCTATAAGGGGGAATTCATGTTAGTTTGGCCAATTCTATGTTGGTCAGAATATATTACCTTATAAAAAAATTTATAATGGATGTAACTTTTATATTTTCATTGGAACATTTCAATTGTTATAGGGTTGTATTTGGACTCAAAGGGAAGATAAAAGTCTCTAAATGACAAGAATATTGATGGTCTCCATTTCATGCCCTTATTATAGTGAATTAGCTATGTATGGATAATCTTATTAAAGAACATATAAATCAAGAACCAAATTATTTTCAATGATCACTTCTCTTTAATTCCTTTTGTATCACCCACGGGTGCTATAATATAAAATGGTGATGGAATTTAAGGCTTGAGATTACGTGATTTACATTCATGATTGTGTCATATCAACCTAGATTGATGGTATAATTCTCTGCAAGTGGTATTAACCTTCTCAGTTTGGCTTCAATATCAATGCATTCAAATTAGGTTCCCTTATCCTATCTATGTTTGTTTTGAATTGAACTGAATAGTAGCTTTCCAATTTTGTTTGATGTTTACCTTGGCGGAAAATTAGACTCAAGTACAGTTCCCCCCAGTTAGCACATAAATTGGTTTTCCCCAATAATACGCCCATATTTGGATTTGTTAATACCCTAACATGCAGTTCTTGACCTTGGAACAAAACAACACAAATATTCCATCAACTATCGAGGCCAACATGAGTCCTCAGATGCATTCTTCTTCAAGTACTCCCATAACATAATAGATGTCTTAAAAGGATGTGAGGCATGTGAAATCAATTTTCTTATCATCCAATGTTCGAGCCAGGGAATCTATAATAGGCGAGGCACTCATAAGAAGATCCAAAACCAGACCAATGAATCCCACTATATGTTAGGGATGTGAAATATAGATAAAGGATAATCAAACTGCCTAAATCCTGGATTTTTTCATCATTTAGTTAAATAAATCGAGTAAACTAAATAATCCACCCTACCCATCCAATCATGCTATAGTATAAAGAAGTTAAGTGAAACAAGTCATGAATATAAATAAATCCAAAATACAAATAGAGAATAATGTTGAAGAAAAAATAGATACAAAAAATCCAAAATGAGAAACATGAAAATTATTAATAAAAAAGACAACAAGACACCATGTTACCCATCAACACCCATAAAACTAAACTCAAGGAAAAAAATAACACATTTGAAAATGAAACAGGGTGCCCTTAAATTTACATAGATGTTTCAATACAACATTCTACATTGTGAAATGGAAAAAATAGAATCTATGAAAAAATCACAATAGTCTACCACCACAGAAACTATAAAATGACTGATGTCTTGAATTTCAATATTCATTTTTAAAAAAACACTATTTGATAATGCACTTTTCATAAATCATAAACCTCAAGTAAATAGTTTTCTTATTTTTCATAATGGAATGTTAAATTTTCAAAGCATAAATATAATAATTTGATGTGATAAATCAAAAAACCATAACCATGATACATAAGGTACATATGTAAATACATAACCATTGAATCCCATCATGTGAGGTTGTGTGGTAAAATCTCATATAAAAACATATCTGATAAATCCATTGTAAAACCCCATCAGGCTATAAATGTTTGTAAATAACAGTGAACTATCCTGTTGGACTCCAAAAATGTGAGGGTACACATAAAAATGGAATTTTCAATACTCATTGAATAAATTAAGATCTTCAGAAATATCCCCAAAAATACATATGAGATAATTTTTCAAGTAATAATTCAAAAAAGAAGTTCAATTTGTGAAATAAAATTTCTAATGTATTTATAAATTCATTAAAGTGACCATGCAAAAAACTGTAAATAAATCTGTTTTTAAAATTTATTTTCAAAGAATTAATGAAATTTATTCAAATTGCTAATATTATAAAAAAATATTAGATGACATTTAATTAATTTTGATAAATATATTATGAAAATATTTATTAAAAAATTGACTGTACTTATTTTTTTAACTTATTTATATAAAAATACTTCACACACATAAAAAAAGTTTTCTAAAAAATATCTCTTTTTACCATCAAAAGAAATTATTTTAACTTTTTTTAAATATAAAGTCATTTTAGGAATTATTATTAATTAATGTTCATGAATAAAAATTTATTTTTAAAAAAAATTAATATTGTAAATATGATAAATTTAGATTTAGAATTTAACATGTATAATATATAATAAAATTAATGTTTTTAACAAATTCTTTTTGTTTATTTGGGAATAATTAAATAAAATTTAATTATCATTTTCTATCAATTCTATAGATGTAATTAATTGTTTTTAAAAATAATTATTATAATTTTATCTATAGAGTTTATTATTATCATTTTCTTAGATGTATTTCATTATCAAATAAACATAATTCATCAAAATTGTTTCTCTAAATTAGTCATATTTTCAAAAGTAAAATATTATTCATTTAAATCTATTTTATAGTATTTAATAATGTATTATAATTTGAATTATTCATATTTTTTTGGTTCTTGATCTATCATATGTTATCAAATATAGTATTATTTAATAAATAATTACATATTCGAATCTAATCATGATATATTATCCTCCATTAAATAAATTATATCCCCATAATTTTAATTTATTTTTACAAAAATAGATTATCATTATGTAGTAATAATATATCAGTTCTATTTTATGAATTTAATTATTTTTTCACATCTTTAAACCATATTGTTTAATAAATATATATTTCTAAACCATGTATATATCAATAAAAGATCCATAAATTTGAAACAATTTGTAAAAGTATAACTAAATATTTTAGGGATATTATCCACATATGAACCCTATGATTTTTCATCCTATTACATTATTTAATAAAGTTTTTTACCATCTAATAAGGAATATTATAAAATATATATATTTGATATCACTCTACTCTATAATCATAGTTTATTATTTGGTTTTTTTCGAAGTTTTTCATCTTTGTTTCATCTCATATACTATATGAAAAATAACCATACATATTATTTCTTCGTAAATAAATAAAATAAACTTTTTATAGGTCATAATATTAATAAAATAGATTAAATGTTCTTCCACATAAAATTAAATATTTTCTAAAAACATATTATAATAAGTAAATATAATTCCTAATGAAATACGAAAAATCTTTCAAATGATGAAATAATAAAATAATCTCCAAAACCTTAACCATAACACCCAAACATAATCATAACCCATTATACAAAAAATTATCCATAATACATTTCAATACATACCTAATCTAATTTGACCCCTAAATAGAGAAAATACATGATCACATTTCCTCCTAAAATTAAGTTATTATTTATCTCAAAATAAACATAATTAGTCAAAATGTCTAATATTAAAATTAAATCTTCCATAACCATATATTATCAAATATATATGATTATTTTATAAAATTAAATAATTATCCATGATATAAAAAAATGAAGTAAAAAACACAAAAAAAATAGAATGATCCACCATTTCATTATATTAAGAACTATCATTAAGGGACATCTACCCCTCAACAATGACAAATAAAATATGTAACCTTGAAAATATTACATTAAAAAAATGCAATTTTAATGTCAATCAATACCATATATATTTTTTCCAAATATTAATTAAATAATCTATACCACATGGACCTAAAATCCCACATTTTCTTATAATATTCGGTTCACATTAACACTAGAAATGTATAAAACAACATAATGAATATACTCAAGAATAAAATGAATAAAATGGTCACATAATTACTTTTCCATACATATGTTATTTATTATATATTCTTAGTTTCATTATATTCAACATATGACTTTACTGAAACATTATTCATAAAATATAATTGATCCACTTCATGTTCTTCCCTCCTATGGAAATAATTTTAAAAATTACTATACTCATGATATTTGAGGAACTCAATTACCATCCATTTTATTAACTAAACTCTTACTAATTTCACTGAATTTTATTTCATTATTCCATCCTTTTCCTCATATAAAAAATATTCGTATTTTTTAATTCATTTACCTTTGTTCTTATTTCCAAATTCATTGAACATAGGATGTTGTGTAAGTTCTAAATGATTGTTGAGAAACATTTTCATTTAAATATTTTCTCATCTCCATATTTTTGGTTCATTTAATGTTTTCCCATGGTTAGGAAGGTATTAATTGTTCCCCAGGATTTTGGGACATATAAAAAAAGAAATATGAGGTCAACCGATTTAGAGATATAGGATGGTTCACAATTAGTAGTAATTGTAGCCTATAAACGTGCGACATTCCAAAAGCGGGTAAACGTTTAAGAAAACTATGAATGTTGTAACAAGATACTATATGTATTCGTATCCCTTTGGATAGTGGGTAATACAAAACCTCTACACAACTTTTAAACCCATTTGGGTGGACAGAAAACTATGTTACTGGGTTTCCTATTGGATAGGGGATATCATAGGGATGGTGCATGGTTTAGTTAAATGTGTGGCCAAACCATGAATATATTTATTAGTAGGGGAATTTAAATTTCTCCCTCATATATTTAAATATATCTCCTACATTTTTTCATTCTATTTATCCTCCAATATAAAAGAGTTTGAACAATGATCTCCCCTTCCTCTAAGGATGTTACTCCTTCAATTATAAAGAGTTTGGAGAGTTTTTTAGTGTGATTTGAAGCCATGGGTAAGTATATGACTATGAATTCTTCCATTATATGGATGTGGATTTATGTGGTTGTTCCTATCCTTCTGATTCTTATAATCCCTATCTTCCATGGTTCTCTTTATCATGAATTTTGAGTCTATTTTTGATTAAATCAAGGTTTTTTAGATGACTGGTTATGAACAAGCATGAATTAGGTTCTCTACAAGATCATTCCTGTAGTATTTATTTTTTATATGTGTATGTGACTATTCAAATTCACATTCTTTTTTTGATTTTTCATCATTGACAAAGAAAATATAGTGGTAAATAAATTGTTGTGTGGACACCTCACAAATCGCATTGGGTCGTTCTTGATTTAAGTCTAGGCCTAGTGAATCCCATTGGATATTCCAATCCCTAGAATGTGATGAAATGAAAATTTAAACAATGAAATATAGAAATTATGAGGATGAATGGGTTGAAATTTTAATTTATATATAGTATGGTTAAAAAGGTTGTCATTTGAATTGGAGGAGAAGAATATTTATGACATGATGAAATTAAATTGAGTTTTTTATTTAAAAATAATTTTTAATATTCCATAGTTTTTTTTAAAATGGGTTAAATTGTATGTTCTAGATCCTGAACTGGTAGTGTTTTAATAAATAGATTAATATTTTAAGTGTTCTATTCTTCAAAATGATGTGTGGGCATCATGTAGATTTTAAAGGATAATTTAAAATGGTTTTCAATCATTGACATGAAATGTGTCCTTTGTCTCCTCTTTGGATAGAAATATTTGGATGACTCTTCTCATTGTTTTCATAGAAATTATGGTATTGGGAATTAGTTTTGTTTTCAAAAGGGGGATCATCAGATTAAGGGGAGCCATCAAAATTATTAAGGTGAATGTTTGTTTATGGTTTTTTATGATATATAAAAATATGTTGGTCATTGTTGAGGTATTTTTGGACTTAAATCTCTATTGGGACCTCGATAAAGGATCAAATGATTAAAGGTACTGAATATTAATATATGATGGTTTATAAATGGTATTTTTGATCAAATAATCGTTTTGGATACTGTAAATGGAATTTCTAATCCATGGTTTAGTTGTTGTACTAATTCTCTATGAACCAATAATATTTTATATAGATTATGGTATTTTGTATTGATTATCTTCTCCCTTGGATAAGAGAGAATGATAGTCTAGGTTCCATGATGCACCAAACATTTTAGATGATGGGATAATTAAACAAACACATAAGGTATGGATATTGCATTATATATCAAGGTTGGGATGGTTGGATAGAATATTAGAATCACAATTGGATACATGGAATGGTACTCCTTGTTAATTGAAATTTGACCTATATATTAATTAATGATAAATATGTTTTAGATTAACTATATTGGAATATGTTTTTTGATAGTTATGAATATCACATATAGAAAAAAATGTGGTGAATTTGAAAACTATTATAGATTGAAAATGTGTTTATTTACTGATTTCATATCGGTAGATTACATTTGTATACACTTTCTAGTGAATGTTTGTTAATTTTGACACTATTGGGGATTTCCAAATATGTTTTACTCACACCATTATTGTCTCACTATAGAACATGTGTACCTGTGTATATGCTACTTATTTCAAGTATAGGTTCAATTTAGGGACATGGATCTCGGTTTTTTCGAGGGAAGTTTTCTTAGGGCCTTCAGATATTAGGTCCATGTTGGAACTCTTTTTAGTTTTCATGGTTTGGTATAGTTTTTATTGATATTAATTTTTTAAATTCAAATCATTAATTGTTTACATCAAAATTTAGCCACATATTTTACTTTTATTATTATTTATATTTTCTTATGGTATTTATCTTATAGAATATATTGATTGTGTCATCTGTTAGTGTTATTATGGTTTTTAGAATAATAGAAGTGGGTATTATTTTCCTAATGTATTTTTATAATCCTGAAATTCTAGTCAGCATCATCTTGTGTTTTCATAGGTGTACCAAAGTTTATGTGGTTCACTAAATAATTGAACCAATCTAGTAGTACCCAATCCAGGATGTCACATGATGCATATTTTATTCACCCATCATCTTCCTTACCCAAACATCCACGAAATAATATTTTTATCTTATTTAAATTTTTTTAATTTATTTATTTCAATATTGTTAATCATAGAACAAAATAGTTTCTCATGAATAATCATAATATGTTTTACTCATGATCCTATACTATATGGTTCCTCATGAGGATATTCATTTCATTTCTCATCACATTAATTGTTAACATAATAATTCATGCCTCTGTTAATTGATGAAAACCAAAAATCCAAGTGTGATTGTCAAGAATATGTTATCATAGTGATCAATCCTATGAAAATTAAAAATCATTTCGAAGATTTCCTAAATTATTGTACCTCTTATTAACATATTCATCTTTAGGTTCATCATATATCAAATTTTTAATCATATGTTTTTATAGGTTATTTTGACTCATTTCACATAACATAATCTCTAAAAATATCTAATCAAATATTTGATAACATGTGAGGTTACACAAGAATCCCTTATATTAATGTTATATCGTATTATACAAATATTTGTTACACATCATAATGAAACTCATCTCAGAGATGTAAATTATTAGTGCCATTAGATATTATATATGAAATTATATTATTTCATTAAATAAATTTAACATCCCTCTATGTTTTTCTCACATAGTACCCTTATTAAATATTTCACACTTACCACATTATTCATGACCAAGTGAAATGGAATCATAAGAAATTGTGAGATTATGTGTTGAGTAAGGGTAATGATGGGAAATATCAATCAACGATCATTAGTGAGAATATGATACGATTAACGGTATGTGAACAATATCAAAACATAATAGATTACACCTAATACATCATAAACTATAAAACATGATTCATGGAAAAAATAATTTTCAAAGAAAAAGTCGTGAGTCATATGTGAAATGAATCATAAGTAATTAATAATGATCCATGCGAGGATATAATAAGCATAAATAATAAGTTAGTAGCATTGACATTTCATATAAACATATGAATATAAATCTTATGTCAAGGAATATAACAATGAAATTCACACATATTAGACTTGGGCTCACCACCAATCTATCTTTATAGGATTGTACAAACATCATGTCTACCCTAAATAGATTTGGCTAATTACCCATTTACCCTTTCAGGAATGAGTTAGTTACCCGTGATATAATGGCTGGCACATTATAAACATTTATATTAGATATTTTTCGATGATTGTGTAGTATATAACATTACAATCCATGATAATATCATAAAGGTTTAGTTTATTTGTATAAAAGATACATGGAAATATTATTTAGGTATATTCTACAAAATCCCTTAGAAAGTTCTTCACATGTTTTATCCTTTTAAACAACCTTATATAAAACCTTTCATCATAATCATGGGAAAGGAAACCTAATAAACTGTGACCTCAAAAGATTAATAACAATAATGATTTGAGATATCAATCAATGATCATATGAAACAATAAGAATATTATAATCATATGAGATCACGAAATAACTTACAGATATAATACCCTTTATATCATAGATCATAATCATTTTTCCTGGAATAAAAATTTATCAACCCAAATTTCCATAAACATAATAGTAGGAAAACATAATAAACCAATCATGAACTATTAGTTCATTTAATAATCATGTAAAACACATGTGAAACCATCATAAGTATATAAATAATTTCCTATGTTATGTTTAACCCCTAAGAACATAAAATCCTGGTGGATTAATTTGAAGAAAATGATTCTCATGTCTTGATGGATCATTAACTAAGACATATTTCATACCATGAATCAGGAATCCTGACCTATTTTCCATAATTAATAAAAAATATTGGATGTTTTCCTACAATAGATCAAACTCATCGACCTATATCCCATAATTATATCATGATATATAATAATATAGAAAATTAATTAGTGGAATATAAATATCTAGTACCAAACATAACATTATGAAAACCATATATATATGTCTGGAACATGATCAGAAAACATTCATCATATCACGATGACCTATCCTTTGGAATGGAAATAAATGATAAACATTTCAACAAATCATCATATCATAATTAATTTGAAATAAAGGGGTTTCAAAAACATCTCTTCATCATAATAATAAAATATATAGATAATGAAAAAGGATGGTATAATTATATCATATACCAAGTTGAGTATAAATAATAGTAGAGGATGTGATCATATATTATAATTCCTTTAAAAGAATAGTAAAATATTTCAGAGGAAAATTCAAATTTCAATTAGAAATTAATTATATATAATATGAAAAATTAGAAAATATTATGGAAATAAATTATTTTTAAAAACCATTTATAATTTTTTGAGAAGATTAAAATAATTGATCAGACATGATGTGGTGATATTTAATTAATTCCATGTATGTGTAATAAATATTCCTTTCCAATTTTGGTAATAAAAAAATTTCCATTTATGAAAAATAAAATGAAGATTTCAATGAAAATGATTCATTATCAATGAAATATGGTTCAAAAAATCATTTACAAGTCATTGGATAATTATGAAAATCAATATTGTAACAATTTTAATGAATAAATTGACATTAAATTAAATGTTTTCATGGATGAAATGTAAAACATAATCGGTTTTAGTTTTAGCCATTCATTAATTATATTGAGTAATTAAATTGGGTTTCATGAAAGGAAAAAATTTAACTTGAAATAAACATATTATAAATAATGTGGATGGTATTTTTCATATAATTGTTATAAAATATCTTCAATGAAAATTTAATATATAGTATTTTTAAAATCATGTGACTGGGGATGTTTCATTTAAAGGTGGAGAAACTGGTCCTACATGTGTAAAAACCGTTTTCTTATTACAAGGATCTCATAATGTTTAATATTTTTTACATTAAAGGGGGATAAAAATTACCAATGTGTGTAGAATCCCTTTCAATTATTGCATTTTTCACATTGGGGTAACCATTTTTTCCGTCAATGTTAGAATGTCCCAATAGCTCCTACATTTATAACGTGGATAAGACCCGCCTTCCAAATGCAGGAATCTATTTTGTGTTTCAAATATAATGACACATAAGAACTAACATTGTTTTAGATGATGGTATATTTTTCTCCTCACACCCATTGGGGGGAATTATTCCCTTCTCCAGGACAGCCATGGTGATTTAAGATTTGTTTTTGAATATTTCTCGTATCCCAATTCGAGGCCGATTGTCGTTATAAAAAATTAGTTTATATATTACATATTCATGAAAATGGATGTTCGATTAACAAAACCATCCATATATATCAATGGATGTCTATATGTTTCCCATTATTAATTAACCATTTTTTAATTCTTATTCTCTTTATCCATATTAATATGCACATTAGTGATTACTACCTTTAGGAATGAGATTGTTTATTTTAGTATTGAGCACTAAATATGTGAAGGAATCCTACAAATCCATTTTATGAAAATAATTAGTTCCTTCGTAGTTTTGTTTTTATCTATCTTCTCATGGGTGGGGATGTATAATAAACGCTCGTGAGAGTCATATACCCGATTTTATCAATATAGGAATGCAATAGGAACTGAAACTATGGTGGATTCCCTTGTGAGGAAGAATTTGTAACATGTTATTGAAATAGTATTACACATTAAGGTTCCCCAACGTCGAGAAATTATATGAAGATAGTGATATGATAGTTTAAAATCCTTATGATCAAATGAGTCATGCTCAGGGTGAGAACCAATAGATATCAACTAATTGAGTGCACTGCATATATATACGAGGTTTATGAATCGACAAGACAAAATTATAATATGATATTTATCATAGAGAATAGTAATAAGGAAGGTTTTCTAGGTCTAACATTTATAATAGAAATTATAGTCCTCATAGTTTAGTTATTCATCCAAATCAACTAATGCGTAAGGAATAATAGTTGATCCATTGGATACGTGTCATAGAAATAGGACTAATTGGAATACCAAGGGGATTACCCCGATGTGGATTCTCATGAGATATTTCCAACACCTATCCTCTGATAGATATATTTTGGATACCAAGAGGGTTTATATATGAGTTATTTTATTGTATAATAATTCCAAAATTCTAATAATATTTCATGAGTCCTTGAACATAATATTTATTATACATTTCCCATATGAAGAGGAAATGCATGACCAATGTCTAATGGTAATGGGATGACATAGTTTGGTGATTCATATTCAATAATTCATACTTTCAATGTTTGATATGTATTTGGTATTTTGACTAAAAGTTATTGAGAGTAATGGATTATAATGATTGTGGTTTGTTGCATGATCTAGCTAACGTGGTCATTTGTTTCACATGAACCTTGATAAAAATTTTAGTGTGTCTATATGACGTGGTTGACATATCCAATCATCATTGAATGGTAAAATATATATATTTAAGGGGGCCTCATTTGATAGGTATAATATAAACAAGATACTCCACATGATCAAAACTAACATTTCTTGGGCCTTTTCATGAATTTTAATGACCTGACAATGGAGTGTCTCATAAAACTATGATCATGAAAAGGATTTTTCACATTATATAAATGACACGAATGACATATTTTTATAATAATTATTAAATATCCATGGGTTTTCTCATGAACTAAGATCACATGACTTTGGTATGTCCCATGATCCAAGATGACATGTTTTGTTTTTCATTGCATGATCAAATAACTAATCACATTAAGTATGCATGTCATTTATTTGAGGAATTATATTTTATCCATAAAATGATGATTCCTCCATTTTATGATTATTCTCACAAAACATACCATTTTTATCTATAATTGTCCTATTAAGGCATCACAAAAACAAGGTGAATTATAAAGTCCATTCACATGATCTAGCAAATTTAGCAGAGACCATTCATATTCACATGAAAATGATCACACAAAATTCAATGAAATATTTTTAAAAACATAGGATACTCACTAAAATCTTTCATGGAATGAATATTGAGATAGTAAAATCCTTCACACCAATATATTCAATCTCACCTCCATATATATGTCTATTTTTCTATGCTTTGGGGATATTTTATAGGTATCACCATAAAAAATCATTGACACATTCTATGGAACTTATCTCTTATATCTCTATTTGAGTTAATGGAGTGCTTCATATAATTGAAATCCCTATCATCAGTTAGGTTTTCCTTATGAAATGTGATAAAACAGCCGCATGATAACTCTATGATTTCTTTCTTGATTCTAAGTCTTAGAAAATAGTATTCTAATAACATATTGGAGATAAAATAACATATATCCCACAAACAAATCCATATTTCTGATAATATTTTCATTATTGATTGTGTTTGAAAATGGTCTTTCCAAAAATAATGTCACATGCCTTTGGTATTCATGAAATTAAGTGTCATGTCAAATGGAATTTCACATGACTCAAATAACTCATTTTATTCCCTTTGTGAGATAAGGTCAGCATGTCAGTAGACATTCACATGATTTATAGACTGATCATGCTATGTGCATAACCACTTCACATGAAAAAAGTATATCTCTATTATCATGAATTAATAATATTTTTTAATGTTTTTATAATACCTATGATGTTCTCCCATATGATTTCTATCAAGGAATCACATGATCAAAAAAAACATTTTAAAAAGTCTTTGTGATATAAAGTCTCTTTTCAAAGATGCTTTCATAAGATCCGGGATTCTTATATGAATGAAATTATGTTACCGTTAATAAATCCCTCTAATCTCTTAACCATAATTTGTGAAAAGAAACCAATAACCTTTATCATGATTCTTATATCTCTTTTATATTTATCTTTAGAAAGCCTATGATATTTTCTAAACAATTTTCTATCAGAGAATTCAATGATCAGAAATACATGTAAAATAGCCTTCAAGATATAAAGATAATTAATAGAGAATAATTAATGTGAACATGTAAGGATTATTTGAGTGTAATTATGTGTTTATTTATAGTCCACATGAAGTGCTTTCAAATGATGTGTGAAAATCAATGTATCTTGTTTCATATGATTATTTAATGTTTTTCTACTTTTATTTTATGAATAAAATAATATTCTCCCATAATATGTCTATTATAGGGTGGAAATATTAAATAGATAGTTTGAATATCCTTTGTGATATCATTTTACATGTCAATGAGTATTTTTCATGATCAATGAAGTCATGTTTTCGGGGATTCATGTGATTATTAATAGATCATCCTACGTGCATGACCATGATTCATGAAAATAAATAAAACTCACCTTTTTCAAATTATTTCATCTAAACCATGGATTTTTATTTTAATAATCCATCATTAGACAATGTTACTTAATTTTCATGAATCATGTTGTTATCAATTGAACTAGATGGTTAGAAAAAAGAGATTCTATAAACCCAGTTGCTCAAAATAATGTTATGGATTTAAATCTGGGCATTGATCAAGAGATGTTCATCTAGTCATCTCAGATGTTTTTATCAAAATTGGTGTGGAAAATTATTATGAATTATCCTTAATTATAAATATTATATCCATATGAGTTATACCTCAAAAATTAAGCTCTTATCATGGTTCCCCATTAAAAAAACATGCCTCCTTCATCGATATTACAAACCCATATAACTTTTTAAAAGTTATCTATAATGTGTTCCACAATATTTAATAGAAAAAATGCTATGATGAGTATATGTTAATGTTTCTGAAAACATATATTGAAGTGGTTAATTAGGAAACTGATCATGGAATTCAATTTTGTCAATCAATAATGAGGAAATATTCTATGAATCAGAATCATGGAAGGTTGTCTATTTGTGACCATCGATCTGGATATAGATTTATAATGGACTGGTGATGGACATTATATTTGAATCATAATAACACAAAATTAATTAAAGATTTAAAGAGATTTTTAATTTATAAGGCCACCTAAAACATCCAAAACATGGGTCATTATAAAAGAACCCAAATTGAGAAATTAATCATATGATATATTTTAGGCACAAATACATTTCATCTAACACATAGTTATGTTATAATTAGTCTATAGTATAATGGGAAAATACGTGGCATGCTAATATCATGATATATGAATTATGATTTTTGTAACGCCCTGACCCCAGTTACCTAGAGTCGGTGCATTATTACATAACATTGGCATGATCACAAGAAAGATCAAATCTCAAAAGACCGATTGGTTTAGTAGCCTTGGAAACACTAGATATATTCATAAGTCATACATTACATCATAAAGTGAAAAACTACTACAACAACATATTGTCTCCATATTCCCCATTAATATCCCCACATAATATCCCTGTAGGTCATTCATAATTTACTTATTCATACCCTGGGAAAAATAAAACATAGAAAAGGGGTGAGCTCAAATGCTCAGTAAGGATAACAATATAGCGGAAACTTTCATAAATAAGAATAAACATTTAAGGCAATGTATAACTAAAACAAAAGCCTTTTAAACTTGAACTACAACATAGTATGGAAAAAGTAAAATGAAATAATGTCATTTACTTATTCACATTGATATTCTACTAATCGAATAATCACATGCAATATCAATAACCACTTTCATAATGATGGAATGAATAATGCCAGACTATCATAACCACATAGCCAAGGCCTCGTGCCAAGACTACAAATAAAAGTTTGCCAAGGCCTTGTGCCAAGACTCTAGTTTGTCTCATGAGACCTACTGATGCATCGAGGAGCTATAGCGGGCTCCACCCGTCACTTACTAAGTCCAACGCATTCCCATATGAAAAAGTTTAAACATAACATAAACATTCGTATTAAAACTAGCATACGAAATGTCAATACTTTCTCCATAAACCATGAATGGTATAAAAATAACACATCCATAGTCAAACATATCACAAAACCTTCAATACATTATGGAACTTTTGTATCATAATAAATCAACTTCATATAATCATATAATCCATCAAAGGATGTTGACATAGATGAAATCAAAACTATTTGAGAGAAATGTCTCCTTTTTTTGAAATCAATTAAAAGTCACACATTTATAAAGGAAGTAATTAAAAAGAGATTTTTGAATCAAAGTGTCCCATACCACTTTGAAAGTATTGAAAGGAATTAACATTTTAAAAACATTAATGTCCATATAAATAAATCCTTAAAAACCATTTTGAAGATATGGACATTAATTAAAAATATTTAGAATGATAAATCTTTAAAACATTTAAAATTCTGGTTTTGATAAAGAGTACCATTCTGAAATTCATAGAATATTTATTTTGAAATCATTTAAAAGTCACGTAATTATAAAATAAAACATTTACTTTGAAAATATCCTTGTAATATTTTAAGCTAAGCATGAAAATTTTATAACGGCGGTAAATAGCCGCACCAGCCGTATAAGTTAAAAAAAACATTCTTACCTTAATTTTGTCTAAAAGGTTAAAAAACACCTTGTTTGGAAAACGACGGAAAGATTCCTTTATAAACCTCTTATAAAAAGTCAAAAAAGGGTAAAAATGACTTTAACCCATATTCTAGTAAATAGTAAAAATGTTTTGAAATTCATTTTTATGAAACGTGGATGTGGATGATAAATAGATCCCAGTAGATAATTACGTATAAACAACCTCGGATAATGAAGAGATTGTGAAATAAACCCTTACCTTGTACTTTTCCTTGGTTGGGGTAGGTTAACCTCCTGTATAATGGTGAAATAATTGTTATTAAATTATAGAAGAATCATATACATTAATATGATATCATATATGATCTTTTAACATTGATTTGTTAATAATATCTTAGTATTATCGTTGTTTCGGGTGTTATCTTACTCATTTTCTTTTGTATGTTTTGTTACATAAGCCATATTTGTAATGGATAGGTTGTATCGTAATCATATCAAGAATGATATTATGTCCTTAAACATTATTTTTAAATCATCAAATGATAATTATTCTTGAATGGATATGATGGATAATGAATCTCGTCGCGTTCGTGGAGACGGTAGTCCGTACGTACGCACGAGCGACAATATCATTCTTTTGATATTAAAATAATATATAAATGGATGTTATATCATATATAAAGAATCATTAACATGTTATATTTATTATTTACATGAGTTATACATCATTATTATACCCATCCAAACAATAATATATTGAATATCAATTACACCACGACGTGGAGACGGTAAGCCGTACGTACGCACGTATGGTGACATGTTATTCAAAGGGTGGATAGAATACTGAATATGGTTGTACCATATTTATAATAACATCACAGTATATATAATATACTGTATTTAATATTTTAGACTGGTAATAACAAAGAAAGAAGAAGTGGAAGAAGAAAGGAACTTGGAAAAGGGTGGTGAAATCATTACCTCTTCTTCGAGTTCATCCTTTTGATTTGATCAAAAGGGATCCTTATGTTGTCTTTCTGATCAATCTAAGGCCTCTAGGTTGTATTGAGGGAAGTTGGGAGAGTATTTGGGCAGAGTTTGGCCGAACCAAAAGGCTTTGAAGGTGTGAAGAAATGAGAAGGAGGAGTGCCCTTTTATAAGAGGGGTGAGGGGCACCTTTGGAAAAGCTAGAAGTATTAAATCATAATAAATTCATATTCGGTTTCTAATGGCTCCAAAGTTGATTATTTAAATTTTAAGCTGGGGATGGGTCGAAAACAACTCAACAAATTGAATTTAGATAGGTTTGGGTACTTATATTAACCTTGTCTTTAAATATTAACTCTATGTTAATTAGTTTCACTTTTACAATGTCTCTTTGTATTTTTATATTATATGGTTAATAAACATACTATATACATCCAAGATACCCCCAAGTGGTACATTAATGATACACCTATCATGATATAAGTCTCATGGCCAAACCTTTGATTTTTAGGAATTTAATATCAATTAATAATATAATATTTGTTTTAAAAACTCTTTTATATCAATTTTGACACTATTCAATAGTTGATTTTTGTGAAACTCATAACAGAACGATTACTTCAAAAAACATTAATTAAATCATTCCTAACATGTCATATTAACATATAAAGTTAGTCTAATTCATAAAAAGTCTAAAATTATATTTATTTGTGTATTTATAATATTAATTATTTTAATTTTTCACTATTATGGTAATTACTGCATCATCATTGTGTCATAAATAAATTAAATTATTTAAAGTCTAAAAATTATAAATAAAATATAATTATGTAGGAAATAGTTTTATCTTTCTAATGAATATTTATAGTCGAAAATACAACATATATAGCCCTATGTAAAAATTTGTTTCCTAAAAGATATATGCTTGTGTCATTTTTGTATTCATTTTAACTTAATTAAAATAAAGTGTCCCTATCACCAACAAGTGGCTCCGTGGGGTCCAAAAATCGCCCCAAAGATTCCTATGGTCTAACATGTATCAACCAATAAGGTTAGGACACGTTTTAGGGTAATTTAGTATTATTATAATATTATTGTTTAACCCTTATTTACCGGATTTACCCTTAACCATGGTAAATAAAATATTTACCGCAGTAATTATTCAAAATGACTATAAATAAACGTTACATATTTAAAAAATTTGAACATCCTGATTCCAAATATGGAATCCATTTTTCCAAATTCAAAACACAGAAGTGGCAAAAATTAATTTAAAATTAATTCCCGTTGTTAAAACAAAAAGCATGTTTTTAAGAGATAATAACTATCAAAAGATTGATACTTGTTTATGTTCGGTTTAATTGTGAAATTATGTCCAATGACCAACATTGTATTAAATGGTAAAAATATATTCTAAATATACTTTAAAACCATTCAAATTCATAATTTATCACTATTAATTATTTCGATTAAAAACGTTTTTTTTATTAAAATTTAGTAATTTTCACTATTCATCAAAATATTAAAGTTATTCGAAAAGTACCAAAATTACACCTTAGGCTAAATTCGATATTCGTAATCCAAAAATGAAGTCCATTTTGAAATATAAAATATATATAATTTCAAAAAGTAGGTATTGCTATTTATAACGGCTAGTTTGATTGTTTGTGGTGTGTGTTAGAACTCGAAGTTGCGTACAACACACGCTACTGTATTATTCCAAGGAAAGCGTACTGTGGAAGCTTGGGATGTTTCATTTTAATTTTTTTATGTCCCCATTTAGTCAAAAAGTTTAAAATATTGTATTTAAAAAGGTTTCAGTATTAAAAGTTGATAAAAGTGAAATACTGAAAATGAATTTGTTCTTACATTATGTCTAAGAAACTCATAATATGGATTAAAAAATTATATGGATTATATAAAGTTTAAAATTTATTTAATACTATTCATAACTTCTTTTGAACGACTTGTTTGGTAAGTCATGGTGTGATTGAACTTGGTGTTGCGTGTAGTGCAAGTTATTGAATTATTTTGAAGAAATAACACACTATGAAATCTTGGGGTGTTACATTCTCCCCTCCTTCAATAAATTGCGTCCTCGCAATTTGAAATTGTTCATAGAAAATAAAAGGTTGAAAATAGAAAATATCTTTGTGGGAAAACCCACATCCAAAATTAGGATACTAAAATTTAGTCTTAATATGAGGAAAAGAGAAATGAAAGGGTCACCGCAAATTTATGATCTCTATTAGGAGAACATTGGTGGAAATTATAGACATATAATTGGAGGGAAAATGTAAATATTTATAGGTATTGATTGAGGTAATCAATCAAAAACAAGTGTAAAATTGAGGTCCTTAATTTCATCAGTCTATGATGATTTGAAATACCAACGGTTTAACAAAACATAGGGTATTAGGATAACACATTTTGGTTTTAGGATTCCTTAAATAAAGTATAAGAATTAATTTCATCATAGAATAAGAGAAGAAGAAAAATATATTCTTGACAAGTAGAGTTCCATCCTTTATCTAATTTATACCACAAAGTCATCTTTCACTCTAAAAGATAATATAACGAAAAAATATATTCTATTTATCCTATTCGTATAGGGTTCCAAAAAAACAAATTTATAATTCATATACCAGATCTTTTTAAAAAAACTACATTATTTAATCTCGGACATCACGTGGGTCAGTGGTAGGTGATACACCATTGTCGCCCTTCGGTTGTGGGTTCAAGTATCGCGGCCTTGCCGGACGCGACAGGTTACCGCCCGACCTCCGGGTTGTCCTTTTATGGCACTCCAAAATAATCCAAACTAGAACTATCCAAAATACTTTAGTCCAAAATTTTTAAGGAAGGTAAACATAATAAAATCCTTTTTTCCATGTAATAACATGTGAACACCTTTATGATGTATTCTTTTAAAACACTACAACATCCTGAATTACCATAAAACCTTATTGATTACATTCATGATCCCTTATTCCTAATAGAATAATAGATATACTCCTTCAATCCAAAAATGTTTTAAACCCCAACAATGATGGAATATACAAATCATTAATCAGTTTCAAGGTAGTCAAGAATATCCAATATAATTTATCCAAATCAATCATGTATTATTCCAAAATCACTACCTCGGTATCAGAACTATATTATGGTTTATCATTCTATGAACCATATATTTTTGAAATATTTATCCTGATATTGAGGCACTTTTCTTTGTTCCACACAATCTCAATTCCTTAATGAAACAGTACTGCAGTACAATCCTTATATACTCCATAATTTTTATAACAAGTACATTGTTGATACAACACTCAAATGACATAATCAACATAAGAACTCTAATCATTCCTCTTCATCTGTGGTAGTATCATAACATAATTATTATCCAATAGAATCATTTGCGGCATAGTCTGATGACTGGGACATAGGTTGGCGTAGTGTCCAATGTCCTTGCAAATGAATCATTGTACATTTGAAACCATTTTCTTACCCTTGTAGTGACGAACTTTGTGCCCTTTTCCTCCACACTTATAACAAACTCTCATTCCTTTCAGGCAAGTTCCAGGGTGTTTCTTCCCATAGTTATCACATATGGGAAAATTCTTCTTTTTCCTCTTCCCTTTATCCATCTTTCTCTCTTCCATCCATTTCTTCTCTTGCTTCCCTTCGAATCCATAGGACTCAGTAAACTCTTTACTTATCTTATCAACACATGATATTATTTCTTCATATGATGATAATACATGCGAGACTATTTCTCTTATAAATTATGGCTTAAGACCAAGAAATATATGATCCTTCTTTCTCTTTGTATCATGTGCATTGCTGGAGTTCTCATTCCTTCTACTGGGCGCCATTTCTAAACAATGGCATACACTATATTAGTTTATGAATAACTATTCCTAATCCCAAACTTGTGAAACACATAACATAAATTAAATAGTTTATGGATATAATCCATAATCATAAAAATGTCTTTTTTGAGGAAGTATATACTCATAAACCCTTAATAATGTTTTGTAAAGAAAATGAGAATTATCCTAAGCATATCCCCCGGGTGTGTCGTAACCAAGAGTGCAGCGAGGCCCGTTGTCGTGCACCAGTTCCCGTTCGAGTCTAGCTCAAAGCGGTGTTTTCGGGTTTTACCCCTAAGTACATCTGTGCAGAGCCGCCTCTACATGCTCGTATCCAGACAGGGATGTATTGCTCGGAAAACTCACAAAATCTATACAATACCAAAATTCTAGGAAGGTCTTCTATACTAATCCTCAAAGTTCATCTTAGGTCTATGTGCTCTAATCATAGTTTACCTAAATCTAGCTTCCAAGTTTTGTACTGAACTTCCTCTGATACCAACTGTAACGCCCCGACCCCAGCTACCCAGAGTCAGTGCACTATTATATAACATTGGCATGATAACAAGAATGATCACATCTCGAATGACTGATTGGTTTAGTATCCTTGGAAACACTAGATATATTCCTAAGTCTTACATTACATACTAAAGTGAAAAACTACTACAACAACATATTGTCTCCATATTCCCCACTCATATCCCCACATAATATCCCTGCAGGTCATTCATAATTTACTTATTTATACCCTGGGAAAAATAAAACATAGAAAAGGGGTGAGCTCAAATGCCCAGTAAGGATAACAATATAGCAGAAACTTTCATAAATTATAATAAACATTTAAGGCAATGTATAACTAAAACAAAAGCCTTTCAAACTTGAACTTCAACATAGTATGGAAAAAGTAATATGAAATAATGTCATTTACTTTTTCACATGGATATTCTACTAATCGAATAATCACATGAAATATCAATAACCACTTTCATAATGATGGAATGCATAATGCCAGACTATCATAAGCACATAGCCAAAGCCTCGTGCCAAGACTACAAATAAGATTTTTCCAAGGCCTTGTGCCAGGACACTAGTTTCTCTTATGAGACCTACCGATGCATCGAGGAGCTATAGCAGGCTCCACCCATCACTTACTATGTCCAATGCATTCCCATATGAAATGGTTTAAACATAACATAAACATTCGTATTAAAACTAGCATATGAAATGTCAATACTTTCTCCATAAACCATGAATGGTATAACAATAACACATCCACAGTCAAACATATCACAAAACCTTCAATACATTATGGAACTTTTGTATCATAATAAATAAACTTCATATAATCATATAATCCATCAAAGGATGTTGACATAGATGAAATCAAAACTATTTGAGAGAAATATCTCATTTTTTTAAACCATTTAAAAGTCATACATTTATAAAAGAAGTAATTAAAAATATATTTTTGAATCAAAGTGTCACATACCACTTTGAAACTTTTGAAATGAATTAAAATATTAAAAACTTTCATGTCCATATAAATAAATCCTTAATAAACATTTTGAAGACATGGACATTAATTAAAAAGATTTAGAAAGATAAATCTTTAAAACATTTAAAATTATGATTTTGATAAAGAGTACCTTTCCGAAATTCTTAGAATATTCATTTTGAAATCATTTAAAAGTCACATAATTATAAAATAAAACATTTACTTTGAAAATATCCTTTTAATCTTGTAATCTAAGCTTTACAATTTTATAACGGCGGTAAATAGCTGCACCCGGCGTATAAGTTAAAAAAACATTCTTACCTTAATTTTGTCGAAAAGGTTAAAAACACCTTATTTGGAATATGATGGGAAGATTCCTTTATAAACCTCTTATAAAAAGTCAAAAAATGGTATAAATGACTCTAACCCATATTCTAGTAAATAGTAAAAATGTTTTGCAATTCATTTTTAAGAAACGTGGATGTGGATGATAAATAGATCCCAGTAGATAATTACGTGTAAACAACCTCGGATAATGAAGAGATTGTGAAATAAAACCTTACCTTATACTTTTCCATGGTTGGGGTAGGTTAACCTCCTGTATAATGGTGAAATAATTGTTGTTAAATTATAAAAGAATCATATACATTAATATGATATCATATATGATCTTTTAATATTGATTTGTTAATAATATCTTAGTATTATCGTTGTTTCGGGTGTTAACTTACTCGTTTTCTTTTGTATGTTTTGTTACGTAAGCCATGTTTGTAATGGACAGGTTGTATCTTAATCATATCCAGAATTATATTAAGTCCTTAACCATTATTTTTAAATCATCAAATGATAATTATACTTGAATGGATATTATGGATAATGAATCTTGCCGCGTTCGTGGAGACGGTAGTCCGTACGTACGCACGAGCGACAATATCATTCTTTTGATATTAAAATAATATATAAATGGATGTTATATCATAAATACAGAATCATTAACATGTTATATTTATTATTTACATGAGTTACACATCATTATTATACCCATCCAAACAATAATATATTGAATAACAATTACACCACGATGTGGAGACGGTAAGCCGTACGTACGCACGTATGGTGACATGTTATTCAAAGGGTGGATAGAATACTAAATATGGTTGTACCATATTTATAATAACATCACAGTATATATAATATACTAGATTTATAATTTTATAATGTTAATAACAAAGAAAGAAGAAGTGGAGGAAGAAAGGAACTTGGAAAAGGGTGGTGAAATCATTACCTCTTCTTCGAGTTCTTCCGTTTGATTTGATCAAAAGGGCTCCATAGGTTGGCTTTATGATCAAACTAAGGCCTCTAGGTTGTATTGAGGGAAGTTAGGAGAGTATTTGGGCAGAGTTTGGCCGAACCAAAATGTTTTGAAGGTGTAAAGAAATGAGAAGGAGGAGTGCCCTTTTATAAGAGGGGTGAGGTGCACCTTTGGAAAAGCTAGAAATATTAATTTATAATAAATTAATTTTTGGTTTCTAATGGCTCCAAAGTTGATTATTTAAATTTTAAGGTGGTTATGGGTCGAAAACAACTCAACCAATAGAATTTATACAGGTTTGGTACTTATATTAACCTTATCTTTAAGTATTAACTCTATGTTTATTAGTTTCACTTTTACCATGTCTCTTTTTATTTTTATATTATATGGTTAATAAACGTACTATATACATCCAAGATACCCCCAAGTGGTCCATTAATGATACTCCTATCATGATATAAGTCTCTTGGACGATCTTTGGATTTTTTGGAATTTAATATCAATTAATAACATAATATTTGTTTTAAAAACTCTTTTATGTCAATTTTGACACTATTCAATAGTTGATTTTTGAGAAACTCATAACAGAATGATTACATCCAAAAAATTTAATTAAATCACTCCTAACATGTCATATAAACTTATAAAGTTAGTGTAATTTATAAAAAGTCTCAAATTATATTTATTTGTGTCTTTATAATATCAATTATTTTAATTTTTCACTATTATGGTAATTACTGCATCATCATTGTGTCATAAATAAATTAAATTATTTAAAGTCTAAAAATTATAAATAAACTATCCTTATGTAGGAAATCTTTTTAGCTTTCTAATGAATTTTTATAGTCGAAAATAAAACATATATAACCCTATGTAAAAATTTTTTTTCTAAAAGATATATGTTTGTGTCATTTTTGTATTCATTTAAACTTAATTAAATTAAAGTGTCCCTATCACCAACAAGTGGCTCCATGGGGTCAAAAAATCGACCCAAAGATGCCTATGGTCGAACATGTATCAACCAATAAGGTTAGTACACGTTTTAGGGTAATTTATTATTATTATAATATTATTTTTTAATCGTTATTTTCCGGATTTACCCTTAACCATGGTAAATAAAATATTTACCGCAGTAATTATTCAAAATGTCTAAAAATAAAAGTTATATATTTACACAATTTGAACATCCTGATTCTAAATATGGAATCCATTTTTCAAAATTCGAAACACATAAGTGGCAGAAATTAATTTAAAATTATTTCCCATTGTTAAAACAAAAAGCGTGTTTTTAAGAGATAATAACTATCAAAAGATTGATACTTGTTTATGTTTTTTTTAATTGTGAAATTATGTCCAATGACCAACATTGTATTAAATGGTAAAAATATATTCTAAATATACTTTAAAACCACTCAAATTTATAATTTATCACTATTAATTATTTTGATTAAAAAAGTTGTTTTTTATTAAAATTTAGTAATTTACATTATTCATCAAAATATTAAAGTTATCCGAAAAGTACCAAAATTTCAACGTCGGCTAAATTCGATATTCCTAATCCCAAAATGAAGTCTATTTAGAAATATAAAATATATATAGTTTCAAAAAGTAAGTATTACTATTCATAAAGGCTAGTTTGATTGGTTGTGGTGTGTGTTAGAACTCGAAGTTGCGTACAACACACACTACTGTATTATTCAAAAGAAAGCGTACCGTGGAAGCTTGGGATGTTTCATTTTAAATTTTTGATGTCCCCATTTAGTCAAAAAGTTTAAAATATTGTATTTAAAAAGGGTTCAGTATTAAAAGATGATAAAAGTGCAATACTGAAAATGAATTTGTTCTTAAATTATGTCTAAGAATCTCATAATATGGATTAAAAAATTATAAGGATTATATAAAGTATAAAATTTATTTAATACTATTCATAACCTCTTTTGAACGGCTTGTTTGGTAAGTCATGGTGCGATTGAACTCGGTGTTGCATGTAGTGCAAGTTATTGAATTATTTTGAAAAAATAACACACTATGAAATCTTGGGGTGTTACATTCTCCCCTCCTTCAATAAATTGCGTCCTCACAATTTGAAATTGTTCTTCGAAAATAAAATGTTGAAAATAGAAAATATCTTTGTGGGAAAACCCACATCCGAAATTAGGTTTCTAAAATTTAGTCTTAATATGTGGAAAAGATAAATGAAAGGGTCACCACCAATTTATGATCTCTATTAGGAGAACATTGGTGGAAATTAGAGACATATAATTAGAGGGAAAACGTAAATATTTATAGGTATTGATTGAGGTCATCAATCACAAACAAGTGTAAAATTTAGGTCCTTAAATTCATCAGTCTATGATGATTTGAAATACCATCGGTTCAACAAAACATAGGGTATTAGGATAACAAATTTTGGTTTTAGGATTCCTTAAATAAAGTATAAGAATTAATTTCTTCATAGAATAAGAGAAGAAGAAAAATATATTCTTGACAAGTAGAGTTCCATCCTTTAACTAATTTCTTCCACAAACTCATCTTTCACTCTAAGAGATAATATAACGAAAAAATATATTCTATTTATCCTATTCATATAGGGTTCCAAAAAAAAGAATTTATAATTCATATACCAGATATTTTAAAAAAAACTACATTATTTAATCTCAGACATCATGTGGGTCAGTGGTAGGTGATACACCATTGTCACCCCTCAGTTGTGGGTTCAAGTCTCGCGGCCTTGCCGGACGCGACGGTTTGCCGCCTGACCTCAGGGTTGTCCTTTTATGGAAATCCAAAATAATCCAAACTAGAACTATCCAAAATACATCAGTCCAAAATTTATAAGGAAGGTAAACATAATAAAGTTCCTTTTTTCCACGTAATAACATGTGAACACCTTTATGATGTATTCTTTTAAAACATTGCAACATCCTGAATTACCATAAAACCTTATTTCCTACATTCATGATCCCTTATTCCTAAAAGAATAATAGATATACTCCTTTAATCGAAAAATGTTTTAAACCCCAACAATGATGGAATATAAAAATCATTAATCAGTTTCAAGGTAGTCAAGAATATCCAATATAATTTATCCAAATCAATCATGTATTATTCCAAAATCACTACCTCGGTATCAGAACTATATTATGGTTTATCATTCTCTAAACCATATATTTTCCAAAAATTTATCCTGATATTGAGTCACTTTTCTTTGTTCCACACAATCTCAAGTCCTTAATGAAACAGTACTGCAGTACAATCCTTATATACTCCATAATTATTATAAAAAGTACATTGTTGATACAACACTCAAATGACATAATCAACATAAGAACTCTTATCATTCCTCTTCATCTATGGTAGTATCATAACATGATTATTATTCAATAGAATCATTTGCGTCATAGTCTGATGACTGGGACATAGGTTTGCATAGTGTCCAAACTCCTTGCAAATGAATCATTGTACATTTGAAACCATTTTCTTACCCTTGAAGTCACGTACTTTGTGCCCTTTTCATCCACACTTATAACAAACTCTCATTCCTTTCAGGCAAGTTCCAGGGTGTTTCTTCCCACAGTTATCACATATATGAAAATTCTTCTTTTTCTCTTCCCATTATCCATCTTTCTCTCTTCCATCCTTTTCTTCTCTTTCTTCGCTTCAAATCCATAGGACTCAGTAAACTCTTTACTTATCTTATCAACACATGATATTATTTCTTCATATGATGATAATACATGCGAGACTATTTCTCTTATAAATTCTGGAATAAGTGTAACATCCCAAGTAAGTAATGAATAATATATAATTTTATCTATGTTTATTAATGATTAAGATAGTGTTATAGAGGCTTAAAATGAAAATAAATACAATCTTATGCATGGAATACACTAATATTCTTAAAAGATTGTTTTACTGCCTTTTGATGGCAAACCAATTTTTCTATATTTTGACAATTTTATAAACTATGTTTGTCAAAATAAACTTATCCTTTATGATTGGGACATCAAAATTTACCTTGTGTGAATTTTTGGTATTTTTCTGACAATGTTCATTTTTTTAATGAATAGTGAAAAATACTGCATTTTACATCAAAACTACTTTTTAATCTAATTTATTTATATTATTAGATTATGTTTTGAATTGGTTTTGAAGTGAAATTAGAATATATTTTTACCATTTTATCCAATGGTGGTCATTGGAATAAATTTCACTTTGAAATTAGACTTAAAATGGTGTCAATCTTTTGATACTTATTGTTTTGTAAAAACACGCTATTTGCTCTGGCAGCGGGAATTAATTATTAAATTAATTAATGTGACTTATATGATTTGAATTTTGTAAAATAGACTTCATTTTTGAATTCGTAATATCAAATATAGCTTAGGGTGAATTTTTGGCAATTTTCTGAAAAACATCAATTTTTGATGAATAGTGAAACTAGTAAGTGGTAATCAAGCAAACTGATTTTTCATTTAAATGAAAGTTTACCTCTAATGTGTATTGAATTTTGAAAATCTGACATACATGGTTGTCATTAAGAAGTAAAATGTGGTTCAATGAGATTAAAATAATTTTTTTGGTGAATAGTAACTTTTTTTCATTAATCGCGATTAAAGGTAATTAGTGTAGTTTAAGGTAAAAATGGTATTATAAGAATGTAAAAACACCATGACACTTGTCCTACACCTATTGGGTGAGTCATGGCCGACCAATACAAGCCATGGGCCAACTTGGGGACCCCATGGAGCCACTTTAGTTGGAAAATGACCTTAATATATTTTTATTTAATGTTAAAGTGAAAATGACACTAACATAAAATGTTTTACTAAAACAATTTTTCAGTGGGGTTATACAAGTCATATTTTTGATTATAAATATTAATTGGAAAGCTAAAAGGATTTCCTACATCATAGTATTTTTTTTATAATTTTTATACATTAAATAAATTAACTTATTTATGACATAATAATGATGCAGCGATGACATCATTATTTGACGATTTAAATAAAATGGAAAGATAATGTAAACTCTATGAACTACACATGTCCAAAACTTATTGGATGAGTGGATTTCTAAGCCTTATCACCTTATCCACTAATTATATCAATGTGGGACCTTTTGAAACCGAAACACATTTTCAAATAAAATAATATTTCTTTACTTTCCAAAAGTGCCCCTCCTCTCCTCTTATAAAAGGCCCCCACCTCTACCTCATTTCACACACTACTCAAGGCTTTGGCTCGGCCAACCCCTGCCCATTTACTCTCTCCACTTCCTTCTCCTCATCCTAGAGGATTCCCTTTGGGCAGAATCCTTTCAAAGGAAGCCTTTTGGCTCAAATAAAAAGGAGTTACACTTTTAAAGGTAATTCATTCTCTCATGTTTATTTGTTTTATTTTTCTTCTCCAACCCCCTAAACTCTTTTTATTTACTTATTTTGTAACAACACCAGTATCTTAAATATTCAAGGATGTTGTTATAATATTTATTTGAGCTACAGTCTCACACAACTACATCAAATGGTTAAAGAACATACGGTTTCCGTGGATGGCGAAATTCTGCCTCCCGAAATGATGATTGTTCAATACTCATTTAACACCTTAAAAGGTGGCCATTATGATGTCAATATTTTTATATATGATATATAATATGTTTATGTTTTCCTTATGCTTCTTTTTTTTCATTTTGGGCATACGTTTATGGTTTCCATTATGGGTAAACATGATATCTTCAGTTTAGGAAGTGCGGACTACCGCCCCCTGAAAGTGATTTGATTCGTTAATACCATATGTGGGATGTCTAAAGGATAAAGTTAATGATATTATATATGTTATTATACTGGAATTATAATATACTCTTATATCATTATGATTCCATTCCAGAAAATAGGAAATAGAAATGGAAGTAGCGTTCATGCGTACGTACGGCTTACCGTCTCCATGAACGGTGCATTTCATTTCTTACCTCTAAATGTGATGTAATATTATAAATACATGTATATGATGAATATATATGATATATATTTTATCCAAATAATTAATATCATTCTGTATATAATGAACCTATGACCAAATTAACAACATGTAAGTGTAAGAAGTCTATTTTGACTTAAGAACCAAATACCGACAAAATGTACATTATTAACTTAAATGATTTCATGATGTTCATATCATGGTATAAAAGGAAAAATGAACTTGAAAAAGATTCTTAATCAAGTGGATATTAACTCAAGTTTATTATTCAAGAGATTAAAGAACGGTCAGGTCAAGTCGGATACGAGGTATGGGACTTCGTCTCAATCTCCTTTCGTTGAGGCATATTTTATTTTATACACAACTTTCTTTTATATGGTGTATAAACCCCTTTGACTTTTACGTTTATTCAAAAGGAATCTTTTTTATACGAAGCGTTTACTAAACGACAAAAGGGAATGTTTTTGTCGTACGTATGCGGCGACAATGACTTCTCCACCGTCGTGACCGTTATTTGAGTTTCGGCTTCCTCTACAAGCCATACCTTCTTTTTAAAAAAAAAAATATACCATGTTTTACTTTTCTTTTATTTTAGTATTGAAAATGGTTTTCATAATGTTTTTATATCAATGTGTTGTATTGATATCTCGTGATTGAAATGTGGAAATTTTATGTTTCCTTTATGCATGTTTTATGTGATATGATTATGTTATGGTTCTTGGGAATTATTATGAAGACGGGTGGTTCCGTGATAAACTAAGGGCGGGTGAGCCCGTTATGGCTCTCCAATGCATTGGGTAACGTGAAGGAGTGAAATGTTAGGGTTTCTTCGAAGAGATTTTAGGGAATTACTGTGATGGGTATTCCAAACGTAACCAAGATGGTTACTCCCTACGTAAGAATGTTATGAATGCCTCAAGTTACTTTTATGTCTTATGATTTCTATGATTTATTCATGATTTTATGAGGTATGTTAAAGTGCCTATGTTTTATGGGTAAAGTATGATTTCATTCTTATGTATATATGAACTCATGTTTCCTTTCCATGTTTTTTTTATAACCCATACTGAGTTTTTATGCTCATCCCAAGTTTTTGAAATGTTTTTCACAGGTCAAGGGAAAGGTACATGATAAGATGATAGAGTCAAGGATGTGTCAAGAAATAATCCATGTTTTATTTTAAATGTGTTTCCATTGATGGGAATGAAGAATACTATCTTTATGTAACCACTTTGTTTATATGTGGAATGTAATGCAAGTTTTATGATCTAATTCTCTAAAACTCTAAACCTGAAAAGATCCTAAATGTGTAATCTTGTAATAACTCAAGATTAAGTGTGGTTTAAGGATGGGGCCTTATAGTTGGTATCAAAGGTCGGTTTAGATAACTTTAGGAGTTATAATTCTATTAAATGATTATCCAAAAATATTTTTTTTTTCTAAATGATATATCATTTAAAGATTACCATGTTGCTTCATCTAAGACATGTTTGTTCAGAATGGTTTTCCGTAGAGGAAACAGGGAAGCAGTGCTAGGAAGGCATACAGAAGGAAATAACCTTCCGAATCAGCATCCTGAGATGGTCAGAATTGGAACTGAACAGTTTTTTACAGTAATGGCGCAGTTGACTCAAGCGATAAATGGCAGTGGTATCCATGCACGAGATCAGCCAGAACAACTGCAGAGGAACATGTCAGTGGTGGAACATTTCATGAGGCAAAATCCACCATCATTCAGAGGATCATCTGACCCTGTGCTAGCTGAAGGGTGGATTAAAGCACTGGAGAATATTTTTGATGTCATGGGGTGTTCAGACAATCAAAAGGTTAGTCTTGCTATTTATCGTTTGGAGGGTGAAGGAGATCAGTGGTGGTCTATGGTTAAAAATATCAGGGACGCCGATGAGATTGATGCTCTTGACTGGGATGAATTCAAAGGTATGTTTCTTGAGAAGTATTTTCCTAAGGCTGTTCGACTTAGGATGGAAAAGCAATTCTTGGAATTGAGGAAAGAAGAAGACTCAGTGGCTGCCTATGAGGAAAGGTTCACTCGATTGGCAAAGTATGCTCCAAATTTTATCCGAGACCTTGATAGTAAAATCAGTCGTTTTTACTCAGGATTAAAGCCAAAATATCGAAGGGCATTAGCTTCTCGTGAGTTCAAAAGTTATGAAAAGCTTGTTCGATGTGCTGAGAAGGTGGAAATGGAGTTTTCCGATGACCAAGTATTCTATAACAACCAGTAGAAGAAGAGACCGAGGTGGCAGGAGAAAGGTAAGAATTCTTCAAAAAAGTCTGATGGTAAGAGAACTAAGTTTCCAGTTTGGGATAAATGTGGCAAAAGACATGCTGGGGAATGTCTTCTGAATTCTGGGAAGTGCTACCGATGTGGTAAGATGGGACATAAGGCTCGTGATTTCACTGAAAAGGATCAAGGTGAAGGTAAGAACAAATTTGATTTACAGTTAGTGAAATGTTATAAGTGCAATGAGATGGGTCACTATGCAAACGAGTGTCCGACAAGGAGCTTGAGTGATGGGAAGCAGTTAGACTACAAGCAGAAAGGGGTGGTGAAATCCTTTGCAACTACTTCAGCAGATGTCGGGCCATCAAATGAAGTTGTATCAGGTACTTTGTTTGTTTTTTCAGATTATGCCAGTGTGTTGTTTGATTCGGGGTCTACACATTCTTTCATCTCTGAAACCTTTTCTAGTAAAATGGGAATACCATCTCAAGAAATGACTCCTGAACATTTGGTAAAAACACCTGGGGGAAATGTCGAGGAAAAAAGAATTTATAAGAATCTTCCTATCCTTATCTGTGGAAAGAACCTACTTGCAAACCTTATTGTTCTACCTCTAGTAGAGTTTGATGTTTACCTGGGTATGGATTGGCACTCTATTTACCATGCTAAGATTTACTGTAATGCTAAAGAAGTTTCTTTTCAGAAAGACTTTCAGTTTGTTTACAAGAATGAACCCTTACTTTTGATAACATATCAAGAGGCCGAGAAACTTGTAAAAGATGGAAATGAATGTTACCTTGCACACATCATTGAAAATAAAGGAACTGTTCAGATTAATGATGTGCCAGTGGTAAATGAGTATCCTGATGTTTTTCCTGATGAGTTTCCTGGAATAATACCAGATCAGGAAGTTGAGTTTACTGTTGACTTAGTTCCTGATGCTAAGCCTGTTTCAAAACCCCCTTATAGAATGGAACAAATTGAACTTTTAGAGTTGAAGGAGCAATTGCAAGATTTATTAGAGAAAGGTTTCATTAGACCTAGCACATCACCATGGGGTGCTCCTGTTTTATTTGTTAAAAAGAAAGATGGTTCAATGAGACTTTGCATTGATTATAGAGCCTTGAATAATATCACTGTTAAGAACAAATATCCTTTGCCTCATATCGATGATTTGTTTGATCAGCTCCAGGGAGCTCAGTTTTTCTCAAAGATTGACTTGAGATCGGGGTACCATCGGCTGAAGGTAAAGGAGGCAGATATTCCAAAGACCGCGTTCCGTACGAGATATGGCCATTATGAATTTGTAGTAATGCCTTTTGGGCTAACCAATGCACCTGCTGTATTCATGGACTTAATGAATAGAATTTTCCATGAGTTCTTGGATAAGTTTGTGGTGGTTTTCATTGATGATATTTTGGTGTTTTCTAAAAGTAAAGAGGAGCATGAAAAACATTTACGTGTTATCTTGCAAACCTTAAAAGAAAAGAAACTGTATGGGAAATTCAGCAAGTGTGAGTTTTGGTTGCAAAAAATTTCTTTCCTTGGTCACATTGTTTCTAAAGATGGAATAACTGTTGATCCTTCAAAAACAAAAGTTGTGGAAGAATGGACAAGACCCACAAATGTAACCGAGATTCGTAGCTTCCTTGGTTTTGAAGGCTATTACCGAAGGATTGTTAGAAATTTTTCACGGTTATCTATTCCAATGACTAAGCTAACTTGGAAGGGTGTTAAGTTTATCTGGACAAAAGAATGTGATGATTGTTTTCAGGAATTGAAAAGAAGATTGGTGAATGCTCCAGTTTTGGCACTACCTTCCAGGAATGGTGAGTTTGTTATATACAGTGATGCTTCATTGAAAGGACTTGGTTGCGTCCTAATGCATAATGATCAGGTAATTGCTTATGCTTTACGACAGTTGAAAACTCATGAGGTAAATTACCCTACACATGATTTGGAATTAGCTGATGTTGTTTTTGCTTTAAAAATTTGGAGGCATCATTTATACGGAGTAAAGTGTGAAATATATACCGATCACAAAAGTTTAAAGTATATATTCACTCAGAAAGAGTTAAACATGAGACAAAGGAGATGGCTGGAATTAATCAAGGATTATGATTGTACAATTCATTACCATCCGGGAAAAGCAAATAAATTGGCTGATGCTTTGAGTCGAAAAAGTAATGCTTCATTAACAATGTTGCGGTTGGAACGTGATCCTTTGGTTAACGATTTGATGAAATTTGACATAGAATTTGTTGGTGCAGGAAGTCCTTCTGTTTTGTTTCAGGTATCAGTGAGATCTTCTCTATCAGATAGAATCAAGCAGGCACAGAAGCAAGATAGTGAGTTGTAGAAAAAGGTAGAGCTGGTTCAGAAAGGTAACTTTCCTGAATTCAACATTGATAATGATTGCGTTTTGAGATTTGGGAAGAGATTGTGTGTGCCTTGTGATTCACAGTTGAAGAGAGATTTGTTATGTGAAGCTCATAGTTCTCCGTTTTCAGTTCATCCGGGCAGTACTAAGATGTATAGAGATCTGCAGGAGTATTACTGGTGGGATGGAATGAAAAGAGACATTGCTGATTTTACTGTGAAGTGTTTGACTTGTCAGCAGGTTAAAGCAGAGCGGCAGTTACCGAAAGGGATGCTTCAGCCTTTACCAGTGCCAGAGTGGTAATGGGAGAATATATCCATGGACTTTGTTGTTGGATTACCGAAGACATCTCGAGGTAATAATGCAATCTGGGTTATTGTTGATTGCTTGACCAAATATGCTCATTTCCTTGCTATACGAGATACTTTCTCTCTTGATCAACTTTCCCGTTTGTATCTTAAAGAGATAGTCAGGTTACATGGAGTTCCTCTCTCCATTGTATTGGATCGTGATCCCAGGTTTACTTCTAACTTTTGTAAAGGCCTTCAGAAGTCGTTGGGTACTGAATTAAATTTTAGTACAGCTTTTCATCCTCAATCAGATGGGCAGTCAGAACGAACAATTCAGACATTGGAGGATATGCTACGAGCATGTTCTATGGATTATCAGGGAAGTTGGGACCAACATCTTTCTTTGGTTGAGTTTTCATATAATAACAGTTTTCATTCCAGTATACAGATGGCACCATTTCAGGCATTATATGGGAAGCGGTGTCAAACTCCAGCTTTCTGGGATGAAGTGGGTGAAAGAAAGTTGATGGGACCAGAATTGGTAGAAGAGATGGCAGAAAAAGTTCAGCTGATTCAAAAACACATGAGAACAGCTCAGAGCAGGCAGAAGAGTTATGCGGATAACCGGAGGAAGGATCTATCTTTCGAGGTAGGTGATCATGTTTTTCTCAAGGTTTCTCCTTGAAAAAGTGTGATGAGATTTGGTAAGAAAGGAAAGTTGATTCCAAGGTTCATTGGACCATACGAAATTCTGGAGAGAGTTGGATCAGTTGCATACCGAGTGGCTTTACCTCCGAGTTTATCTCAGGTACACAATGTTTTTCACATTTCGATGTTGAGAAAGTATATGCCAGATCCATCTCATGTTTTGAGTCCAGATGTAGTTCAGCTAGAAGAGAACCTATCTTATGAGGAACAACTGGTCCAGATTCTTGACCACAGGGAGCAAGTGTTACGGAATAAGGTGATTCATCAGGTAAATGTTTTGTGTAAAAACCACATGATTGAAGAGGCAACATGGGAATCTGAAAATGCAATGAGGGATAAGTACCCCCATTTATTCGATAAGTAAATAAATTGCGGGGACGCAATTTTCTAAAGGGGGGAAGGATGTAACATCCCATGTAAGTAATGAATAATATATATTTTTATCTATGTTTATTAATGATTAAGATAGTGTTATAGAGGCTTAAAATGAAAATAAACACAATCTTATGCATGGAATACACTAATATTCTTAAAAGATTGTTTTACTGCCTTTTGGTGGAAAACCATTTTTCTATATTTTGACAATTTTATAAACTATGTTTGTCAAAATAAACTTATCCTTTATGATTGGGACATCAAAATTTACCATGTGTGAATTTTTGGTATTTTTCTAACAATGTTCATTTTTTTAATGAATAGTGAAAAATACTGCATTTTACATCAAAACTGCTTTTTAATCTAATTTATTTATAAGATTAGATTATGTTTTGAATTTGTTTTGAAGTGAAATTAGAATATATTTTTACCATTTTATCCAATGGTGGTCATTGGAATCAATTTCACTTTGAAATTAGACTTAAACTGGTGTCAATCGTTTGATACTTATTGTTTTGTAAAAACAAGCTATTTGCTCTGGCAGTGGGAATTAATTATTAAATTAATTAATTTGACTTATATGATTTTAATTTTGTAAAATAGACTTCATTTTTGAATTCAGAATATCAAATATATCTTAGGGGGAATTTTTGGTAATTTTCTGAAAAACTTCAATTTTTGATGAATAGTGAAACCACTAAGTGGTAATCAAGGAAACTGATTTTTCAGTAAAATGAAAGTTTACCACTAATGTGTAGTTAATTTTAAAAATCCGACATACATGGTTGTCATTAAGAAGTAAAATGTGGTTCAATGAGATTAAAATAATTTTTTTGGTGAATAGTAACTTTTTTTCATTAATCGCGATTAAAGGTAATTAGTGTAGTTTAAGGTAAAAATGGTATTATAAGAATGTGAAAACACCATGACACTTGTCCTACATCTATTGGGTGAGTCATGGCCGACCAAGAAAAGGCATGGGCCAACTTGGGGACCCCATGGAGCCACTTTAGCTGGAAAATGACATTAATATATTTTTATATAATGTTAAAGTGAAAATGACACTAACATAAACTGTTTTACTAAAACAATTTTTAAATGGCGTTATACAAGTCATATTTTTTATTATAAATATTCATTGGAAAGATAAAAATATTTCATACATCATAGTATTTTTTTATAATTTTTAGACATTAAATAAATTAAATTATTTATGACATAATAATGATGCAGCGATGACATCATTATTTGACGATTTAAATAAAATGGAAAGATAATGTAAAATCTATGAACTAAACATGTCCAAAACTTATTGGATGAGTGGATTTCGAAGCCTTATCACCTTATCCACGAATAATATCAATGTGGGACCTTTTGAAACCGAAACACATTTTCAAATAAAGTAATATTTCTTTACTTTCCAAAAGTGCCCCTCCTCTCCTCATATAAAAGGCCCCCACCTCTACCTCATTTCACACACTACTCAAGCCTTTGGCTCAGCCAAACCCTGCCCATTTAATCTCTCCACTTCCTTATCCTCATCCTAGAGGATTCCCTTTGGGCAGAATCCTTTCAAAGGAAGCCTTTAGGCTCAAATCAAAAGAAGTTACACTTTTAAAGGTAATTCATTCTCTCATGTTCATTTGTTTTATTTTTCTTCTCCAACCCCCTAAACTCTTTTTATTTACATATTTTGTAACTACACCAGTATATTCAATATAAAAGGATTTTGTTATAATATTTATTTGAGCTACACTCTCACACAACTACATCAAATGGTTAAAGAACATACGGTTTCCGTGGATGGCGAAATTCTGCCTCCCGAAACGATGATTGTTCAATACTCATTTAACACCTTAAAAGGTGGCCATTATGATGTCACTATTTTTATATATGATATATAATATGTTTATGTTTTCCTTAAGCTTCTGTTTTTTTCATTTTGGGCATACCTTTATGGTTTCCATTATGGGTAAACACGATATCTTCAGTTTAGGAAGTGCGGACTACCGCCCCGTGAAAGTGATTTGATTCGTTAATACCATATGTGGGATGTGTAAAGGATAAAGTTAATGATATTATATATGTTTTTATACTGTAATTATAATATACTCTTATATCATTATGTTTCCATTCCAGAAAATATGAAATAGAAATGGAAGTAGAGTTCATGCGTACGTACGGCTTACCGTCTCCATGAACGGTGCATTTCATTTATTACCTCTAAATGTGATGTAATATTATAAATACATGTATATGATGAATATATATGATATATATGTTATCCAAATCAGTAATATCATTCTGGATATAACAAACCTATGACCAAATTAACAACATGTAAGTGTAAGAAGTCTATTTTGACTTAAGAACCAAATACCGACAAAATGAACATTATTAACTTAAATGATTACATGATGTTCATAACATAGTATAAAAGGAATAATGAAATTGAAAAAGATTCTTAGGCAAATGGATATTAACTCAAGTTTATTATTCAGGAGATTAAAGAACGGTCAGGTCAAGTCGGATATGAGGTATGGGACTTCGTCTCAATCTCCTTTCGTTGAGGCATATTTTATTTTATACACAACTTTCTTTTATACGGTGTATAAACCCCTTTGACTTTTATGTTTATTAAAAAGGGATCTTTTTTATAAGAAGCGTTTACTAAATGACAAAAGGGAATGTTTTTGTCGTACGTATGCGGCGACAATGACTTCTCCGCCGTCGTGACCGTTATTTGAGTTTCGGCTTCCTCTACAAGCCATACCTTCTTTTTTAAAAGAAAAATAAATACCATGTTTTACTTTACTTTTATTTTAGTATTGAAAATGGTTTTCATAATGTTTTTATATCAATGTGTTGTATTGATATCTCGTGATTGAAATGTGGAAATTTTATGTTTCCTTTATGCATGTTTTATGTGATATGATTATGTTATGGTTCTTGGGCATTATTATGAAGACGGGTGGTTCCGTGATAAACTAAGGGCGGGTGAGACCGTTATAGCTCTCCAATGCATTGGGTAACGTGAAGGAGTGAAACGTTAGGGTTTCTCCGAAGCGATTTTAGGGAATATACTGTGATGGGTATTCCAAACGTAACCAAGAGGGTTACTCCCTACGTAAGAATGTTATGAATGCCTCAAGTTACCTTTATGTCTTATGATTTATATGATTTATTCATGATTTTATGAGGTATGTTAAAGTTCCTATGTTTTATGGGTAAAGTATGATTTCATTCTTATGTATATATGAACTCATGTTTCCTTTCCATGTTTTTTTTATAACCCATACTGAGTTTTTATGCTCATCCCAAGTTTTTGAAATGTTTTTCACAGGTCAAGGGAAAGGTACATGATAAGATGATAGAGTCAAGGATGTGTCAAGAAATAATCCATGTTTTATTTTAAATGTGTTTCCATTGATGGGAATGAAGAATACTATCTTTATGTAACCACTTTGTTTATATGTGTAATGTAATGCAAGTTTTATGATCTAATTTTCTAAAACTCTAAACCTGAAAAGATCCTCAACGTGTAATCTTGTAATAACTCAAGATTAAGTATGGTTTAAGGCTGGGGCCTTATATTAAGACCATGAAATATATGATCCTTCTTTCTCTTTGTATCATTTGCATTGTTGGAGTTCTCATTCCTTCTACTGGGCGCCATTTCTAAACAATGGCATACACTAGATTAGATTATGAATAACAATACCTAATCCCAAACTTGTGAAACACATAACATAAATTAAATAGGTTATGGATATAATCCATAATCATAAAAATGACTCTTTTGAGGAAGTATATATTCATAAACCCTTAATAATGTTTTGTAATGAAAATGAGAATTATCCTATGCATATCCCCTGGGAGTGTTGTAACCAAGAGTGCAGCAATGCCTGTTGTCGTGCACCAGTTCCCGTTCGAGTCTAGCTCAAAGTGGTGTTTTTGGGTTTTACCCCTACGTACATCTGTGCCAGAGCCGCCTCTACCTGCTCGTATCAAGACATGGATGTATTGCTCAAAAAACTCACAAAATCTCCACAATACCAAAATTCTAGGAAGTTCTTCTATACTAATCCTCAAAGTTTATCTTAGGTCTATGTGCTATAATCAGAGTTTATCTAAATCTAGTTTCCAAGGATTGTACTAAACATCATCTGATACCAACTGTAACGCCCTGACCCCAGTTACCGAGAGTCGGTGAATTATTACATAACATTGGCATGATCACAAGAAAGATCAAATCTCAAAATACTGATTGGTTTAGTAGCCTTGGAAACACTAGATATATATCTTACATTACATCATAAAGTGAAAAACTACTACAACAACATATTGTCTCCATATTCCCCACTCATATCCCCACACAATATCCCTGCAGGTCATTCATAATTTACTTCTTCATACCCTGGAAAAAATAAAACATAGAAAAGGGGTAAGCTCAAATGCCCCGTAAGGATAACAATATAGCGGAAACTTTCATAAATAAGAATAAACATTTAAGGCAATGTATAACTAAAACAAAAGCCTTTTAAACTTGATCTTCAACATAGTATGGCAAAAGTAAAATGAAATAATTTCATTTACTTATTTACATGGATATTCTACTAATCAAATAATCACATGCAATATCAATAACCACTTTCATAATGATGGAATGCATAATGCCAGACTATTATAACCACATAGCCAAGGCCTCGTGCCAAGACTACAAATAAGATTTTGCCAAGGCCTTGTGCCAAAACACTAGTTTTTCTCATGAGACCTACCGATGCATCGAGGATCTATAGTGGGCTCCACCCGTCACTTACTATGTCCAATGCATTACCATATGAAAAGGTTTAAACATAACATAAACATTCGTATTAAAACTAGCATACGAAATGTCAATACTTTCTCCATAAAACATGAATGGTATAAAAATAACACATCCACAGTCAAACATATCAAAAAACCTTCAATACATTATGGAACTTTTGTATCATAATAATTCAACTTCATATAATCATATAATCCATCAAAGGATGTTGACATAGATGAAATCAAAACTATTTGAGAGAAATATCTCCTTTTTTGAAATCATTTAAAAGTCACACATTTATAAAGGAAGTAATTAAAAAGAGATTTTTGAATCAAAGTTTCCCATACCACTTTGAAACTTTTGAAAGGAATTAACATTTTAAAAAAATTCATGTCCATATCAATAAATCCTTAAAACCCATTTTGAAGACATGGACATTAATTAAAAAGATTTAGAAAGATAAATCTTTAAAACATTTAAAATTCTGATTTTGATAAATTGTACCTTTCCGAAATTCTTAGAATATTCATTTTGAAATCATTTAAAAGTCACATAATTATAAAATAAAACAATTACTTAGAAAATATTCTTGTAATCTTGTAAGATAAGCTTGACAATTTTATAACGGCGGTAAATAGCCGCACCCGCCGTATAAGTTAAAAAAACATTCTTACCTTAATTTTGTCGAAAAGGTTAAAAACAACTTTTTTGAAAACGACGGAAAGATTCGTTTATAAACCTCTTATAAAAAGTCAAAAAATGGTATAAATGACTTTAACCCATATTCTAGTAAATATTAAAAATGTTTTGAAATTAATTTTTAAGAAACGTGGATGTGGATGATAAATAGATCTCAGTAGATAATTACGTATAAACAACCTCGGATAATTAAGAGATTGTGAAATAAACCCTTACCTTGTACTTTTCCTTGTTTGGGGAAGGTTAACCTCTTTTAAAATGTTGAAATAATTGTTATTAAATTATACAAGAATCATATTCATTAATATGATATCATATATGATCTTTTAACATTGATTTGTTAATAATATCTTAGTATTATCGTTGTTTCAGGTGTTAACTTACTCGTTTTCTTTTGTATGTTTTGTTACGTAAGCCATGTTTGTAATGGATAGGATGTATCTTAATAATATCCAGAATGATATTATGTCCTTAAAAATTATTTTTAAATCATAAAATGATAATTATATTGGAATGGATATGATGTAGAATGAATCTCGTCGCGTTCATGGAGAGGGTAGTCCGTACGTACGCACGAGCGACAATATCATTCTTTTGATATTAAAATAATATATAAATGGATGGTATATCATATATACAGAATCATTAACAAGTTATATTTATTATTTAAATGAGTTACACATCATTATTATACCCATCCAAACAATAATATATTGAATAACAATTACACCACGACGTGGAGACGGTAAGCCGTACGTACGCACGTATGGTGACATGTTATTCAAAGGGTGGATAGAATACTGAATATGGTTGTACCATATTTATAATAACATCAAATTATATATAATATACTTGAGTTATTATTTTAGAATGGTAATAACAAAGAAAGAAGAAGTGGAAGAAGAAAGGAACTTGGAAAAGGGTGGTGAAATCATTACCTCTTCTTCGAGTTCTTCCTTTTGATTTGATCAAAAGGGCTCCTTAGGTTGGATTTATGATCAAACTAAGGCCTCTAGGTTGTATTGAGTGAAGTTGGGAGAATATTTGGGCAGAGTTTGGCTGAACCAAAAGGCTTTGAATGTGTGAAGAAATGAGAAGGAAGAGTTCCCTTTTATAAGAGGGGTGAGGGGCACCTTTGGATAAGCTAGAAATATTAATTTATAATAAATTCATATTCAATTTCTAATGACTCCATAGTTTATTATTTAAATTTTAAGGTGGGGATGGGTCGAAAACAACTCAACCAATAGAATATAGACAGGTTTGGGTACTTATATGAACCTTATATTTAAGTATTAACTCTATGTTAATTAGTTTCACTTTTACAATGTCTCTTTGTATTTTGATATTATATGGTTAATAAACATACTATATACATCCAAGATACCCCCAAGTGGCCCATTAATGACACACCTATCATGATATAAGTCTCTTGGCCGAACCTTAGATTTTTAGAAATTTAATATCAATTAATAATATAATATTTGTTTTAAATGCTCTTTTATGTCAATTTTGACACTATTCAATAGATGATTTCTGTGAAACTCATAACAGAATGATTACTTCGAAAACATTTAATTAAATAATTCCTATAATGTCATATTAACTTATAAAGTTAGTGTAATTCATAAAAAGTCTCCAATTATATTTATTTGTGTATTTATAATATCAATTATTTTAATTTTTCACTATTATGGTAATTACTGCATCATCATTGTGTCATAAATAAATTAAATTATTTAAAGTATAAAAATTATAAGTAAACTATCATTATGTAGGAAATCGTTTTATCTTTATAATGAATATTTATTGTAGAAAATAAAACCTAATAACCCTATGTAAAATTTTTTTTTCTAAAAGATATATGCTTATGTCATTTTTGTATTCATTTTAACTTAATTAAAATAAAGTGTCTCTATCACCAACATGTGGCTCCATGGGGTCAAAAAATAGACCCAAAGATTACTATGGTCGAACATGTATCAACCAATAAGGTTAGGACACATTTTAGGGGAATTTAGTATTATTATAATATTATTTTTTAACCCTTATTTACCGGATTTACCCTTAACCATGGTAAATAAAATATTTACCCTAGTAATTATTCAAAATGTCTAAAAATAAAAGTTACCTATTTACACAATTTGAACATCCTGATTCCAAATATGGAATCCATTTTTTCAAATTCAAAACACAGAAGTGGCAGAAATTAATTTAAAATTAATTTCTGTTGTTAAAACAAAAAACGTGTTTTTAAGAGATAATAACTATCAAATGATTGATACTTGTTTATGTTCGGTTTAATTGTGAAATTATGTAAAATGACCAAAATTGTATTAAATGGTAAAAATATATTCTAAATATACTTTAAAACCACTCAAATTCATAATTTATCACTATTAATTATTTTGATTAAAAAAGTTGTTTTTAATTAAAATTTAGTAATTTTCACTATTCATCAAAATATTAAAGTTATCCGAAAAGTACCAAAATTTCACCTTAGTCTAAATTCGATATTCCTAATCCAAAAATGAAGTCCATTTTGAAATATAAAATATATATAATTTCAAAAAGTAGGTATTACTGTTCATAACGGCTAGTTTGATTGGTTGTGGTGTGTGTTAGAACTCGAAGTTGCGTACAACACACGCTACTGTATTATTCAAAGGAAAGCGTACCGTGGAAGCTTGGGATGTTTCATTTTAAATTTTTGATGTCCCCATTTATCAAAAAGTTTAAAATATTGTATTTAAAAAGGGTTCAGTATTAAAAGTTGATAAAAGTGCAATACTGAAAATGAATTTGTTCTTATATTATGTCTAAGAAAATCATAATATGGATTAAAAAAATTATAAGGATTATATAAAGTTTAAAATTTATTTAATACTATTCATAACCTCTTTTTAACGGCTTGTTTGGTATGTCATGGTGCGATTGAACTCGATGTTGCATGTAGTGCAAGTTATTTAATTATTTTGATGAAATAACACACTATGAAATCTTGGGGTGTTACAATTTTATCCATCCATCATCCTCATTTTAGTACATATAGAAGAACACCCTGATTTTTAGGGACCTTGTCATGATATCCATGAAGGCCCTTGAGAAGGGAATATCTTCAGGGGAAGACATGGCTTTAAAGGAATGGGATTAATTCATTACTAGGATGTATTTTTCATAATATTATATTTAGAATATGATACCTTTCAAAACCAATTAATATTAAGATGCATGGGGTGTACTAGAAAAAAGATGAGGATGGTTGATTTAATGATTGGGGGTTATAGAATGTATATAAAATTATCCAATATATTCTAATAGATAGCATTATGGTCATGCACATGAGTTGGTACATACTCCTGACCATAGAAAATGGTATATCTAGGGCCTCTACATTCATGATGGAATAATCCCTATAATGGGGAATGCATGTTAGTTTGGCCATTTCTATGTTGGTCAGAATATATTACCTTATAAAAAAAATTTATAATGGATGTAACTTTTATATATTCATTGGAACATTTCAAGTGTTATAGAGTTGTATTTGGACTCAAAGGGAAGATACAAGTGTCTAAATGAAAAGAATATTGATGGTCTCCATTTCATGCCCTTATTATAGTGAATTAGTTGAGTATAGATAATCTTATTAAAGAACATATAAATCAAGCACAAACTTATTTTCAATGATCACTTCTCTTTAATTTCTTATGTATCACCCACAAGTGCTATAATATAAAATGGTGATGGAATTTAAGGCATGAGATTATGTGATTTAGATTCATGATTATGTCATATCCATCTAGATTGATGGTATAATTCTCTGCAAGTGGTATTAAACTTCTCAGTTTTGGCTCCAATATCAATGCATTCGAATTAGGTTCCCTTATCATATCTATGTTCGTTTTGAATTGATGTGAATAGTTTCTTTCCAATTTTGTTTGATGTTTACCTTGGTGGATACATAGACTCAGGTATAGTTCCCCCCAATTAGCACATAAATTGGTTTTACCCAATAATATTCCCATATTTGGATTTGTTAATACCTGAACATGCAGTTCTTGACCTTGGTAGAAAACAACACAAATATTTCTTCAACTATCGAGGCCAACATGAGACCTCAGATGCATTCTTCTTCATGTATTCCCATAACATAATAGATCTCTCAAAAGTATGTGAGGCATGTGAAATCAATTTTCTTATCATCCAATGTTCTAGCCAGTTAATCTATAATAGGTGAGGCACTCATAAGAAGATCCAAAACCAGACCAATGATTCCCACTATATGTTAGGGATGTGAAATATAGATAAAGGATAATATAACTGCCTAAATCATGGATTATTTCACCATTTAGTGAAATAAATCGAGTAAACCAAATAATCCACCCTAGCCATCCTATCATGCTATGGTATAAAGAAGTTAAATGAAACACGTCAGGAATATAACTAAATCCAAAATACAAATAGAGGACAATGTTGAAGAAAAAATAGATACAACAAATCCAAAATGAGAAACTTTAAAATTATTAATAAAAAAGACAACAAGACACCATGTTATCCATCAGCACCCATAAAACTATACTCAAGGGAAAAATAACACATTTAAAAATGAAACAGAGTTCCCTTCAATTTACATAGATGATTCAATACAACATTCTACATTGTGAAATGAAAATAAAATGGGATCTATGAATAAATCCCAATAGTCTACCACCACAGAAACTATAAAAGGACTGATGTCTTGAATTTCAATGTTCATGATTAAAAAAAACTATTTGATAATTCAATTTTCATAAATCTTAAACCTCAAGTAAATAGTTTTCTTATTTTTTATAATGGAATTTTAAATTCTCAAAACATAAATATAATAATTTGACGTGATAAATAATAAAACCATACCCATGATACATACGGTACAATTGAAAATACAGAACCATGGAATCCCATCATGTGAGGTTGTATGGTACAATATCATATAAAAACATATATGATAAATCAATTTTAAAACTCCATCAGGCTATAAATGTGAGTAAATAACAGTGAACTATCCTGTTGGACTCCATTATTTGGGACAATATGTGTTAAACATATAATTAACATTGCATCCAAATAATATTAACTTCTATTAGAATCCATCAATTACCATAAACAACCCTTAGTAATTCCATACACACAAATGATGCAAACATATATTTCTCGACACCTCAATGGTTACCAATGTGCCATGGTTTTCAATTAAAATTTTAAAACAACTCTCAAAATTTTTAAAACATTGGTGTAGTCGTTATAATGAACATCAGAATTTAAAAATCCATTTCCAAATCACATCCAGAATTAAAATATTTTGACAAACACTTAGTCTCAAATATCGTCTATTAATTGATAAACCCTTTAAAAACAAGATTCCATTGCAAAAAAATCCATTGAAATAATATCAATTAAAAACAAAAGGTAATTGAAATTAATAATTAGGAAATAAATATATTATCGCTTTATATAGATACACCTACCTTTAATCCAATGAATCACAACACAGCTCACCTACAATTGGAAATGCCACCGAATAATGATGTCCTAGAAGATATAGGAACACAAACAGGAACCAATGTCTAGCAAAACAGAGATTAGATGCATCAGTCACATGATGATATATCAAAATATATATAGGAAATATTGGGGATATAAAAACGTTACAAGGGAGGAGATACGCAAACCCAAGATAGATCAATTGATATCAAGTCCACCTCTATCTATTGAGAAATTTGTTTTGATACAAAATAACTTTATGAGTGACCAAAAATTCAAAAAAATATATTTTTATGGTCATATTAAGTGAAAATAGATCCTAAACCAAGAATTTGGGATCTTTAAAATAAAATATTTGGAGCATTTGAGATCGTACACCTAGTTTTATTGCAAAGATCCCATGGTTAATAGTAAACATGACCCTTTACCATTCTCCTCCCATGAAATTAAATTTCATTGAATGGAAAGGCCACACGGTAAAAAACATGTCCTAAATATTTAAAAATAATATATCTATGGTTTTAATGTTTGGTAACGGTGGCCACACAGGTTTGGAAAACCTTGTTCTCCTTATAGTGGATCCAACTTATCCATACAGTTTACTGTTCAAATCCACATGGTTTTCCATGAAGATGATTTAACCACAAAAAGCTCTTTGAACATACAAAATTTTCTATATTTAACTTGAAATAAGTGAAAAATAACCATAACCAAATCATGATAAAAACATGGGTAATGAATAACAAAAACACGTAAGAGTATGTAATAATCTTCTCACCATAAAGGATTAAAATCCCAAGAATGTTCTAAAGAACCTTGATCTATAAATAGAGAATGTTGTTGTTTCCCCATTAATGATTCTCACTGCCACATATTGTGGATATCCTGTTTACATTTCCACTCCACCCAAACCAAGGGAAACATTATTCCACATGGTACCATATCATAGTGATCCATAATCTTAATAGGGTTAATAAAAACAATGGTATTGGGATCATGATCAACATCCTCTCATCCAATCTCATAGGAATAATAGTTTATATACCTCTTAAAAAATTAAACCAGAAACAATTCTGGAATTGAAGTCCAACCAGAGGAAAATTCCAAGTGATATTTTACCATACCAATTCATCCAATAATCTCAATGGGTCCCATAAAACTTATTATCAATATTTAGTGTTTTCCAAAAACAAAATTTCTTATGAAAGGTGAATCTTTAAGAAACATTATTTGAAGAACCTGAAACTCTAAAAACCAACACTGACAGTCTCCATAATTTTTTATGGATCTATTATAAAAACAAACAATTCTAGAACTACAATACATTTTATTTCATCTCTTAAAAGAGGATCATCCCAAAAAATGACAACCCTCCAAACTCATCCCTTCATAAAGGATAATTAAATAGACTCCCATTGAATTTTATAATGGGGACCATCTTTATCAAACCATAAAAACTATTTCAATAGTAAAATTTGACCAATGGAAAATTATTTTACAATGTTCCCCAAAAATCAAGCATGCATGACTGGAGAATATCCTAAAGAATCAATTTATCCCTATGTATATCTCTATATGTCTGTGGATGATAAGTCCTGATAAATTTCAATAGTGAACCCATTCCCACTAACAAAAAACTATTTAACATTGATGTTCAACTCCAATTCTTATCAAATATAGCCACATAAGAAACCCCATGATGTTTTAAAATCTCCTGGATGTTTATGTCCCCAAGTTGTTCCCTTATCGTGAACTCCTTAATATATTAAAAATGAAAAGATATTGTAATTCAATACATTATTTCCTAGATCGCATCTTTACCAATATAATTTCACGGAAAATCAATGATGAAGCCCATGTAAACTTTAACCCATTACAAAATGGTATGGGTAAAATTTGCATAGCCATATATGTATCTAGCACTAAACATTAATTTTCTAACAAGCGAGTCACCTTGAAATATAAATTTTAACTGACCACATCATCCCCATCCACTAATACAAATGACTCATGATAGGATGCATCTTGGTAGACACATGGAGATGTGACCAACAAGAATAGTTTCCAATTTTCATCAACTCATGCCTCATGGAAAATGGAACAACCAATATATTTTGAAAGAAAAAGGCCCCACTATGAGACCAAACCACTCACGTAAGGTATCCCCACTATAAATTGATTCATATAAGCATTGGTACTTAGTGTATGAATCCTTCTAAAATTTAACTCACTCTTAGATATATTATTTAACCTTTATCATATCTAATAACACATATTCACTAACATATTCTCTTCTTATCTCGTCACATTGAACAAACTCCTCACTGAACATTCTTTAATAGATTCACTTGTGGCTTCAGTCTGTAATTTTAAATTCAAATAATTGGTGAACACATTTCCTTTAATGAGTTTATTTAACAAATCAAAATAATGTATGTATATTTTAAACAAAACATCTATATCATAAGTTAAAATCCCTATGACTAAAAATATATGTTAGGATCATATGCTCTAGAAACATAGTAAACCTCTACCTAATGAGATATTGAGGCCATGTTTTTCAGTGAATTAAAAACAACTTCAAACACAAGATCATCAGTTTTGTATTTCATCTCATGAGAGAATAAATATCATGATCCAAAGAACACGACTTGTTTCCCCTACATGAAGACACATTGGAAACCTATTCCTGAAGCACCACAAAAAATGTCATAACCCACACCAAATTGAGGTGGAATAAAATATATGATTCTAATTCATAATCAGCTTCAACAACACAATATATCTACGGTGGTTATCATTACATTAAAACATTACACCCTTAAGAGCACATGTTTTTGTTGAAGATTCAGTCCTGTAAAAGTGCTGACCTATTCTCTTTTAGTAACTAGTCATACCCAAAAAACAATGATTCTCAAACAAATTCCTAGTATTATCCTATTTAATCATTTTATTTATCATTTCTAAAATAACATAAACTCCCCTCATATATATCATGTTCCCTATAAATTTCAATTCCCATATCCAATGATAACATTTTGATAGCTTACAATATAGACTATGTTCACTCAAGTTTTAGATATTGATATCCAAATTGAATATATACACCTATTCTATCATAGAGTACACTAAATTATCATCCCCATACACAACAAAAAAATGTAATAGAAACCAATTATTTATTTGGTTGAACAATTCCATAAATACTGCAACAAAATTAGTGAGAGTAATTGGAATAACCAAAAACATGAAATTCCCCATATAACTTCTAAATTATGTCTTTGGTATATCCTTATAATGGAATCTCATCTGTTGGTAACTTGACCGACGACAAATATTCAGAAACCAAGGGTTCCATCTACGTTGTTTACAAATTTTATCAATCCTAGGATTGTGATATTTTTTTCATATTAGTCACCTGAATCAAATTTTGATAATCAAAATAAATTTTGAGACTCCCTTAAGAATTAATAAATATGAGTGTATGTGAAGGCCATGATGAAATGATATGAAAAATAAATCCCTTAGTATTTAGTCCTTCAATAAAGGCCTTACTTTTCACCCAACCATAATGTCTCATTTGATTAGATTGCATATAAAGGGGAATCATACAAGGTAGAAGTTTAATAGTAAGCCTGAACTCTCTCTTTGGTGGTAAACCATAACAATATTTCTAAAAGTCCTCATGATATGCACACACCAATGTCGAAAGTTCATAACCCATAATTGGGAAAAAAAAGTCTAGAATCATCTGTGATTACTGACAAGATATTACTCCAACATATGTAAAAACATGCCCTTCCCTAACTAATATATAGTCACACCCACCATGAATGACATGATGGACACCATCAGAAGATAGAAATTTAACTAAATGATGACTACAATAAATCTATGATTTCATGATAATCATTTAACCCATGTCAAAAATAAACTCAATTATATCTATATCAATAATAAATAAATCCTATTTCACTTCACAATTAATTATCGTAACCTGATACGATGGACACATGAAATCAAGAACAGACCTATTTTCCAATTGTGTGGAATGATTTGAAAAGAATAGAAAATGATATTAATATAAACCCAACTCACCAACCAAAATTTATGATATAAAATAATGAATATCAACAGTGTCAAACATATCTAGTTCCATTGAATATGAAATAAAATCCATACATGTAAAATTAGTTGTCCCTCATTCAGATTCCACTTGTGTGTATTTTTCGCAATATGACATCAAATCATAATATCATGAATGTCCTAATTTTCTTGAGAATAATACCCACCATGCTTGGAAGAATTATTATAAACCATAAAACCATTGGTGAGATTTTATATTAGCTTACTACCCTCAAACATTATTTTATAGAAACTATTTAGATTACTAACTTACCAATAATGATGATAGGTCATAGCTGTCACACCCTGACCGTAGATGTCCTTATTTTCACTTCTTTTGTGGTCCCGGTTTAAATTATTTTTCAATGTTTAATTATGATGGCAGGTTTTGTATCGGTGCGCGGTTACCGCATCGTTAGTGGTGACCGTTCGTTCGGCCCGGGTAACAGTGTGTTCGCTCGGCGTTTTAAATATTAAATTTTTATTTTGATATTTTATTATTATTACTTTCTGAATTGTTGTTTTTATTTTTGAAGTTATTTTTGTTTATTGTATATATGTCTACATAAATGTGTATATATGTATATATATATGTGTGTATACATATGTGTATGTATGTATATGTATATATATATATATGTTTATATGCGTTTATAGAGAAGTGTACATGTTTATATGTCTATATATATATATATGTTTTTATATGTTTAAATAGACGTATATAGGTCTATATATATGTGTGGGGGTGCGCACACGCGCGCGCGCACGTTTATTTTCAAATGGTTTTAATATTCTATATTTTTGATTAAAAATAATTAATATTGTAATTTTCTAATTATTCCTATTATTATTATTATTATTTTTATAAAGATTTATTTCTATGATGTTTTATTTTTATTATTATGGTTTGATTTTTATTTATTTACTTATTCAATCTTATTATTATTATTATTATTATTATTTTTATTTTTATTATGTTGCTGTTATTATATATGTATATATATATATATATTGACAAAACCCTACCCGCTACCCAGTCACCGCACCCCTCCCCTTCCCCGTACTCTCCCTCTCCCTTACTCCCTACCTCTGCACACAAGAACACCCCGGCGGCCCCCCCGCTCTGTCCCGGCCCAGGCTTCCCACCGCCTTTCCCCTACCTCCTCCGCTAGCCCGACCGCCGGCCTCCCCTCCCTCCGGCGTCGTTCCCTTGCGCAGCACCCCCAGACCCCCACTGATCCCGGCCTCCGCGCGACATCCAGACACCGCCTCCGGTGACCGCGGCCCGCTCCCGGCCTTGCACGACCACCGGCACCGACCCCGCTCTCGACCGCCCCTCTCGCTCCAGCGCCGGTGTCCGGTGCCCACTCCCGTAACCCCCTGCCTCTGCCGCGTCCGACCCCCCAGTCCCGGCGGTGACACCCCCTGTCCGGCGACCTCCTGTATGGAGGCGACTCCCCCCCCCCCCCTGTCCGGCGGCGACCCCCCTGTCCAGTGGACCTTTCCGTTCAGACGATCCCCTCCGGCAGCTTCCCCCTTCGTCCAGCCCGGATCCCTTCGGCTTTGTTCCAGCCTTCCACACCTCCGGCGACCCCGATCCCGCTGGCCGCACTCTCCGGTGATCTCCCGCTCCGGCCAGTGGCCTCCGGCCTCCCCTTCGGTGTTCCCCAGCCCTGCCAGCACCCCGCTCTGCTCCGGTACCACCCTTTCGGCTCCCCCGACCCTTTCTGGTGCTCTGGTCGGCTCCGCCGCACCTTCGTCCAGCCGCATACCGGATTCTCGTAGCTCGACTAGATGTCGCCGCCTTGCGACGGACTGCGGCGCACCCGGTAATCGGTGCACGACCCCCGACGGTCTCCCTGCAATTGTTAGCCGGCTCTTTTGACTGGCGCGCGACCCCGTGTGTTGAGCGTGTCTCTGCGCCAAGGTAAGTTTTGTGTCATTTTTTTATTTATTTTTTATGTTATTTTTAAATCGTGTTTGGCTGTTTGGGTTGTGTGGTGTTGTTGCAGCACGTTGGCGGAATAATTCCGCAACACAGAGGTTTTCATCTTGTGTGCGCGTATGCGCCTGCGCGAGTTGTTTTTCGTCGTCGAGTTCGGTTTGTGAATCGAGGTGAGGTTTTCTTTGTTTCATACATAAACTATTTTATATCAACGTTTATATATATATGTTTATATATATGTATATATATATATGTTGTCTTTTTCTTTCTCTTTATTTTGAACTATTTTGAATCGGTGTTTACGTGATTTAGTCATTCTACTCTTGTTGCAGCGTTTCGCGAGGTACTTTTGCAATATCGAATTTTCCCGCTTGCGTTTTCTAGTGCGCAAGTCTGAGGCGTGTCGTGTCATCGCAAACTAGTTGCATGTCAAGGTAGGTCTCCCACTGCACTCACCTTTAAATTTATAAATTTATTTATTCCTTTTCATTTTGTTTTCTTTCAGTAAATTTAAAGTAGTATTAGAAAATTATTACCAGAATAGCGACTTGCTGAAATTGGAGACTGTTTATTCCTATATCGCACTGAAAATATCATTCTTGGATTTAATTGTGTGTATTTCATGTGTTGTTGCTAAATGAGTACTTTATGAAATGTGCAAGTCATACTGAACTGTGTTGTGAAATGATTTTGGTGTGTGTGAAATAGCAGGTGTATCATTTATAAAAGTGGTGATCTCTTGAAAACATGGATAGATGAAAAGCCGTTTGTCCTTTAAACTGGATTTTGGAATTTTTCAGTGGTGTTTTGGTTTTCCTTAAATGAGTTTCTATGTATATTTTTCTGGTTTTCAATGTGATGGCGTGTGTCATTTCTTTTGGAAATGCTTTGATATTAAATGGTCTAAATTTAAATGTTGTGGCGGCCCGGTTGGCACTTTATTGATTGTGAACTGACTAAATATAAATATACGTACTTATGGGGCATCTCTACAGAGGGAATTCCCTTCGAGGGTTGTCGTGTAGCTGTGTCCGTGTGAGGGGTTGGAAAGTGCGGTGAGATGAGTCACGCCTGTGAGGGCCTCCCACTAACATAGTATTATTAAAACTACTTTGGGTTCCTGGGCGTCTTTTGGAGAATCGAGTGATGGTTGCTGGATAACCCCGATTAGAAGGGTTAGTCCCCCCTTGGTAGGTAAGGCCTTGTGGGGCGTGCCACTGGTTGGCTGTTAGGGCGGCCAATTGGTTATTGACTATGGAGTACCATGTCGGCAGGTAGTCTGAACCCGAGTACGTCCAAGAGTTTTCTTGGGATGTTTAGGGCCACCCATGGTTACATGATTTTCCCTGCTTGTTTACTTTCAGTTGTTCTTTACAGCTTATATTGGATACTTTGTGAAAATGGATTTCAAATGAAAATGTGTTATTCTCTTTGTGTAAAATTTGAAAATTTAACGCTTCTTTGTCTTTTAGAATGAATTTTCCACCGATGAAAAGAAATTTAGCTTTTGAAAAAGAATAAGGGTAATGTCTCATGTTTTTATTTTCAGGTGAAACATTGTGAAATCTTACTTCTGTACATTGTAGTTCAAACCTGGAATTTGTAGATTCTTTATTTATGGTTAGTGCTTTGGGACTTGTTATTGGGCTCACCTTCTGAGTACCTTTTTGTGCTCACGCCTATATTTTACCATTTCAGTTGAAGGTTCCTTGGGTTCAGGTTTTCCTGGTTTGATTCGCTCAGTGATGGAGTGACACTGGTGTTTTGTTGGGTGGTGACCGCGAGGTCACTTGGAGGTATGGTTGTTGTGCATTTTTGTTTCAGTTGTTAGTGTTGTCTGTTTTTTCTCTTACAGATCCTGGTTTGTTTGGGAGAAATCATTCCAAACGATTAAAACGTGATGCCCGACACTAGTTTCCATCCAGGGGGGATCGGGAACGCCCCTCGGGACTTGCCGCAGACTGGCTCGGGTGACCGGTTCAGGGTCGACCCGGGCTGGTTCGTGAAAAAATGGTATTAGAGGAGGTTATTGTTATTTGGGTTGTCCGATAGGTGGAGATTTGGACTGTTGGGACTCGAGAGGTTGGTATGGGAAGGACATCATGAACCCTCTCTCATTCCGCACCTCGAGTCTCCAGGGGTAGTCCGGGAATTGTGTCCTTGTATCATTCTGGATTGTCTTGGAATGAGAGATGACAACGGAGGCAAGCCGACGTTACGTTGTGATTTCCCATGGAGTAGTGACCCATGTAGAACCTGAGTGCACAGTTTGAATTCCTCCTAGTGGTCGACACTTACTGGGGACATGGCTCACTACCATGTCACCAAGTTGAGCAAGACTACTAGTCCCTCACGCTAGTGGTTGATGCAAATTTGGGTGCCGCTTTTCATTTTGGTCGGTGTAAGTATGTTGTTGGAAATGAAAAAGGGTTTTTGAAAAAAAATTGGACTTGTTTCTTTTAAAAGACTTTAAATGTATGAAATTGGTTTTAAAACTGAAATCTCTTGAATTTCAAATTCGTTATTGCTTTGAATTAGTTAAGAATGGTTTGGAGTTGAAACCTCCGGTCCTCTTTATGAACATTTGCACATGTGTGAGAATGCATGGAATGTGCATGTTGGTGCGAGTATCAATGGAAAGTGGATGAAGAAGTGTGCAACATTTCATGGGATTACCTGGGTGTGTATTTTTAATTAAAGGATTGACCTTTTTTTATAAATTTGTTTAAAAGGGGAAATGGTTATGGAATGTTTTTGGTTTAAAAGTGAATTGGTATTTGGAAAGTGGTCCGGAAAAGGGTGGTTTTGAAATCTAAAATAAAATGGGGTTTTTTAAAAGGGACATTTGGGTAGTGTATGAAATTGATTAGTTCTGAGCTGGTTGTTTTGGACCAGGATGTTACTTTTAATCATGCTCTGATTTGATATTGGTATTGACCTTGTGTTATATATGTCGCTCAGAAAATGCCGCCCAGAAAAGTCTTTGAAGATTCTGATATGTCATGGCCAGTTTTTGGTCCTCCCTAGACTTTGACTCTTCTCCATGGTGATCGGGGTCTGTTAGAGGCAGTGGAATGGCTCGAGGAAGTGGTTTGTATGTAGAGACCCGAAGATTAATGTACATGAACATTACATTACTTTTGCAGAATACTTAGTACATAATAAAAAATACACACACAAGGATCGTAATAGTTTAGTGTCTTTGGAAACTCGGAACGTAATCTTCTAATCGTGGTGAATGATCTCCAATATCTCCCATAAAGATCTTCCCCTTTTTTTACCTAAAACATTTCTTTATATCCTGGGGAAAAGAAAACATAAAAGGGTGAGCTCAAATTCTCAGTAAGGGTAAACAAAAGAAATATAAATCTCATCGTATACACAAGCACATATCTTTTGGAAATCTTAACCTGCAAAAGAGATCATAATTTCATAACATGGGATAAATCATGGTAGTGAAATGTAATCACAATAATCAAAACATAAAACATTAAACTTTGTGTCATACACACATAATCATAGATAATCATTTCTTATTAGTCAAGACTCATTTCCAAGACTATCTTAGTGGACAAAGTCCCTTTCTGAACCGAGTCACCCTCGTTTCAGTCCTGTTTCACTGAACCGGTATAACCTACCATTCCAGCCATGTCTATCTCATGAGATATAAAATCTTTACCCAATTCATTGGAGGGAGATATAGGTCCCACCCATCTCATAATTATACCATTCTTATGTGTACCACAAAATCATAAACCATACATCATATCATAACCCATGTAATAAAAATTGGATTCTTAAACATTGTGACATCATAAAACAATTTATATAAGATAAAGGAATTCATAAAAAAAATAATTCCATCACAACATAATCAAATCAATTTAATAATAGGGATAAAAACCGAACCCTTTATTATCTTAGATAGAAAATAATTTTGATAAAACACTTGAACTCCATTCTTGAGGAAAATATCATTTCTACTTCAAAAACACTTTTCCTTTCTTAACATGTCATACAATTTTAAACTAAAAGTATTTGATTAAAAATAAACTTGAAATCTTTTAAAGGAAGATTCTTGGAAATAATGTTTTAAAATCCATTCATGTCGTATAAGTTAAAAGAAAACATTCTTCTCGGACTTTTGTCGGAAAAGTCAAAAAGTACCTCGTACGAAAAACGAAAAAATATTCCTTTCATATTCTTTACTAAAAACTCACCGAAGGGTAAAATTGGATTTAAACATTTGTAAGTGGATGGAAACAATATTACTTATTTAGGGAACATGGATTTGGATGATAAAATACACCCCAGTAAATTCCAAAGTAAAAACAATCTCGGATAAAAATGAGATTGTGATATTTACCTTACCTTAGGTCCGACTTGCTTTGTAAGTGTCCGAAACTCCTGTATAATGATTTAAATATTGTTATTGACTTATTCCAGAATAATATTCATTTTTATTATATCATATATGGTCCACTTATGACTTTATATTACCCGTTCTTTTGTAAATTCATGTTAAAGTAGCGTTTTGGGTAAAATCGTCTCATTTGTCGTTCGTGTTTTTAACATGTAATTATTAATATGATTACTTGGATCATTATTACTTATATCCATAATGTAAAACATGATTTATATATAATATATATTCAGAATATATATATATATATAATATATCGATAAATGGAATGAAATACATCGTTCATGGAGACGGTAGTCCGTACGTACGCATGAACGCTGTTTTCGTTTCCTTATTGAAGTGAATGGAATTAAGTAGATGACATACATATAAATTTACATAAATCCAGTATTATTATTATTTCATATATTTCATTATTACTTATTATATATACTCTATAATCATTCATGAATGGTTAATCATTGAGAATGAATCTCATCGCGTCATGGAGACGGTAGTCCGTACGTACGCACGAGCGATGATATCATTCCCATGGTCGTGGAATTGTGTTGAAGTGTATGTAGACTATTTCAGTATCAATATAACTTTATAATAATCATATATAGTTACTCATTACACCATTATACCCATCCTATTAAGGTGGTGGTGGAAAATAGATTACACCACGGCGTGGAGACGGTATTCCGTACGTACGCACGCGCGGTGATTTCATTTTTCCGTAGGATGGTTAGAATATGAATTATGGTTGTTTCATATTTATAATAACATATCAGTATGTAAGTAATAGTGATTTTTTTAATTTTTCATGAAACAACTAAATAAGAAGAAGTTGAAGAAGAAAGAAATTGAAAAGATCGGTAATGGATATTACCTCTTCTTTGAAACGCCTCTTTGAATCCTCCACTTAGGGAACAAAGATTGGTCTTTGGAGAAGACCAAGACCTATAGGATTATTCTAGGGAAGTGGAGAAGAGATTTTGTCAGGGGTTGGCCGTGCTGGAAGGCTCAAAGTTGTGTGTGGAAAAGAGGGAGGAGGTGTCCTTTTATAAGGGAGGAGAGGGGCACCTTTGGAATAACTGAAAATATTTTTTTTCTATAAAGTCATGTTCGGTTTTAAATAGCTCCAAAGTGATTTATTTAGAGTCTAAGGTGGGGATGGGTCTAAATCATCTCATCCAATAGAATTTAGATAAGTTTAGGTTCCTATTTTAACCTTATCATTTAGATTTAACATTAAGTTAAATAATTTTACTTTTACCGTGTCTTCTTGTGTTCTTACACTATAAGGTTAATAAAAATACTATAAGAACCCAAAAAAACCCCAAATTGTTTATTAATAATATATATAACCTTATATAAGTCATTTAGCCGAACCTTATATTTTTAGGAATAAAATAACAATTAATAATATAATATTTGTTTTAAAGACTATTTTATGTCAATTTTGACACTATTTAGTAATTGATTTTCGCGAAAATCATAACAGAATGATAAGTTCGAAAAAATTTAATTAAATCAATAATAACATGTCATATTAACCTATAAAATTAGTGTAATTTATAAAAAGTCTCAAATTATATTTATTTGGGTATTTATAACATCAATTATGTCAATATTTCATTAATAAGATAATTACTGCATCATCATTGTGTCATAAATAAATTAAATTATTTAATGTCTAAAAATTAAAAATAAAATACAATTATGTAGTAAATCTTTTTATATTTCTAATGAATATTTATAGTCGAATTTATCTTATGTATAACCCCATATTAAAAATGTTTTAGTAAATAAACATTGATTTTAACTCTTTTAACCCTTCTTTAAATAAATTAATAATAAATGTCCTAATCTAATCGAAGTGGTCCTAAATTGTCATATTTTATTCATATGTTTGTTTTCTTGGTCTAATTACACTTTTACAATATAATTAGGACATGTGTTAGGGTAATAATAATATCATTTCTACCCTTAATTACCCTATTTATTTTTAACCGTGGTAAAAAAAAGTAAAAAGTTACTATTCACCAAAAAATTATTTTCATCGCATTGAACCAAATTTTACTTACTGAAATCAACCGTGTCTCTAGGATTTTTGAAATTCCACTCACAGAAGTGGTAAAATTGAGTTTTATGAAAAAATCAGTTTTTTTAACTACCACTTAGTGGTTTCACTATTCATCAAAAATTGAAAGTTTTCATAAAAATACCAAAAATAAGGCCTAAGCTATATTTGATATTATGAACTCAAAAATAATGTCTATTTTACCAAATTCAAAACATATCAGTTGCATTAACTAATTTAAAAATTAATTCCCGTCGTCAAAACAAATAGCGTGTTTTTAAGAGATAATAACTATCAAAAGATTGACACTTGTTTATAACTCGTTTAAATGTGAAATTATATCCAATGACCATCATTGTATTAAATTGTAAAAATATATTCTAAATATACTTTAAAACCACTCAAATTAATAATTTATCACTATTAATTATTTCGATTGAAAAAGTTGTTTTTAATTATAATTTAGTAATCTTCACTATTCATCAAAATATGAAAGTTATCTGAAAATCTCCAAAATTTCAACCTAAGTTAATTTCGATATTACGAATCCAAAAATGAATTCAATTTTGAAAAATAAAATTTACAAAATTTCAAAAAAAGTTATTACTATTCATAATGGCTAGTTTTAATAATATTTTAATAGCATATTGTTGTTTAGTGAAAACTCGTTATTGCGTACTACACAGGCTATCGAGGAAGGTCGCGATTGTGTGTAATGCAAGGCAAGTCAGGGATGCATGTTGCGCAAGCTCCTTTTGGTGTAGCGTACAACACAAGACATTAGTGAAATTAAAAAGAATATTTTTCATAAAATCTTGGGCTGTTACATTCTACCCCCCTTAAAATGAATTTCGCTGTTGAAATTCGTCGAGGTTATAAATGGTTTAATACTCGAAAGTTTCTTTAATAAAAACACACATCGTAAAAAAGAATACCAAAACCAATCTTTAAAAAAAAGTGTGAAACGTAACGGTTACCAAAATAAACTAATCACTGGGTTTCCACATAGGTGAAAATATGGATATGGAAGAAAAATATAACCATCATGTTCTGATGGAGAGTGGTAGAGAACATGGCTATGGAAAATCCAACAATCACAAATCCATAAATTTGTGACGATCTAAGGTATCATTTGATTAATCAGATATAAGAGCACTAGGACAACATTTTTGGTTTTCAAAAGATCGTTTCCCTAAAGTTGAAGAATTTGAATTAGAATAAATACTTACTTTATTTTGGTACAGTCTCACTGTTGTTCATGCCTTGAACAATTTCCACTTCATCTCTTAAATAAATAAAGTTGAATTTGTTATTCGTGAAGTGTTAGCAGATCATGTGATAGAATGACGGGTCATTCCATCTGTCTCAAACAAAAGGTTAGCAAAAGTTATTAAATATACATAAGTCATTCTATAGTGAGATTAATCATATATGGTTCCTAAAATGAACTTACACTTCATATATCATACTGCTTAATATAATAAAACTAGTTTTTACTAAACAGGGACTTCCTGTAGGCCATTGGTAGGCGATAAAGGCCAGTCGTACTTCGGTTGTGGGTTCGATTCCCACATCCTTGTCTGACGCGATGGGCTGTCTCATGTCCTGCAGGTTTTCCTTTTTCTAAAACTACATTACTATAACATCCCATAAATAATATCGAAAATCTTTTATCCTTAAACAATACTAAATTATGTTCAACATAATCCATTCTAATCTTTAGGCTTATCCATAATACTGCAGTCCACTCTCATAATATAGTGAAAATGATTACCAGAGATTTAATACTGTCGTTGATCCCCATATATCATGAGATATGTCTTGTTGGTCACATTCCAAACATTCAAAGGCCTTAATCACGTATTCTCTTGAATACCCATTGAACCTTAGTGAAAACATGAATGCAGTTAAAAGTTAACTCTTTCCACATACCAAAATCCAAAAATTCTATATACTCAAACCATGATATAACCTTCTCCTTATATCAGTCATGAGCTCATGAATACAATCAAATACCTCATTATCTTATTATTCCTTCATTATGCGCATATCATCTACTTTACAAAAATATCTGAAACACATTGAATACCACATTAGACCAATACATAAATATTCCAATACTTTATTATACATCATTATTTTGGAATCCCGTTACATAAACACTTAATCATTCCACCACATCGTTGTCATATTCAACATCGCCAATAGTGATCGCATGTGACTTCCCTTTGTCCTTTTCCTTAAGCGGTTGCTCATTTCGATCATCACTAACCCTTGGATTAGGGAATTTATTATCATAATGCCCCCATTTCATTGCACTTAAAGCATTGAAGTGTTGGTGGTGCGTTCTCTGCAGTGTTTGCTTTATTCACATCATTAGAAACCCTTTTTCCATTACTTCGACACTCAGCTGCTCGAGGACCTTCTTTTCCACACTTAAATCATTTTCTAGTCCCTTCAATACAATCTCCACCATGCTTCTTTCCACACTTTGTGCATAAGAAAACACTCATCTTCTTTTCACCGTTATTTTTAGATTTCTCCTTGAACTCTATCTTTCGTTTCTTTTCAAAACCATGAGATGGATATGTAACACCAACATACATTTCTACCTTCATAGCACAATGCACAATTTCATCATAGCTACTGAAGTATCTTATAGCTAATGCCCTTCGAAGACTTGGTTTTAAGCCACTGAAAAATCGATCAACTTTACTTTCAGGTTGGATGATAATGCCAGATGCATACCTTGCAAGTCTTGTAAAATTCGCTTCATATATACCAACAGATTCATCATCCTTCTGCTTCAGCTCAAGAAGCTCCTTTTCCATCTTTGTTCGAAGAATACGAGGGATGTACATACTGAAAAACAATTCCTTGAACTCGTCCCATTCCATGGACTCAATTTCATCTCTTGGCCTCGTATTCTCGATAAGATTCCACCATTGATCAGCTTCACCTTCCAAATGATATACTGCTAAGATGACATTATCATGCTCAGAGCATTGAAAAACTGAAAATATCTTTTCAGTGGTACTGATCCATTGTTCAGCAACAAGTGGATCAGAAGACCCACTGAAAGAAAGTGGACGTTACCTCATGAAGGACTCAATAGAATATTGTTCCCTTCTCTGCTCATTTGGAAGTCCAGAATGATTCATATCTTGTGTAAGTATAGCAATAAGATTTTGCACTCCATCTCCCATAACATTTGTTTGTTCAGGAGGACAATCATTGCATTGTCCATTGCATTGATCAACACGGTTCCTTCGGGTTCCAACCATCGTCTAAAACCCAAAAAGAATAGTGTGAGAGGCAAAAATCATGCTAGGGAAAACAACATAATAAAGGGGGATTACCTTCAATATCTAACATCTTAGGTTTAATTCTATGATCGTTAGTGTAATTCTAGTACTATAACCTATACGTATACTTAACCTTAGGGACATCACTAGGCATAACTTAGAAATATCTCTAGGGATCTGACTAACGTGTTCGCATCCTAGTTTCCAAAGGTTGACTAAACCTTTCCTCTAATACCAACTGTAGAGACCCGAAACTTAACGTACATGAAAATTACATTACTTTTGCAGAATACTTAGCACATAACAAAAAATACACACACAAGGATCGTAATAGTTTAGTGTCTTTGGAAACTCGGAACGTAATCTTCTAATCGTGGTGAACGATCCCAATATCTTCCACAAAGATCTTCTCTTTTTTTACCTAAACCCATTCCTTATATCCTGGGAAAAATAAAACATAAAAGGGTGAGCTCAAATGCTCAGTAAAGGTAAACAAAAGAAATATAAATCTCATCATATACACAAGCACATAACTTTTGGAAATCTTAACCTGCAAAAGAGATCATAATTTCATAACATGGGATAAATCATGGAAGTGAAATGTAATCACAATAATCATAAATTAAAACATTATACTTTTTTTCATACACACATAATCATAGAGAATAATTTCTTATTAGTCAAGACTCATTGCCATGACTATCTTAGTGGACAAAGTCCCTTTCTGAACCGAGTCACCCTCGTTTCAGTCCTGTTTCACTAAACCGGTATAACCTACCATTCCAGCCATGTCTATCTCATGAGATATACAATCTTTACCCAATGCATTGGAGGTATATATAGTTCCCACCCATCTCATAATGATACCATTCTTATGTGTTCCACAAAATCATAAACCATACATCATAGCATAACCCATGTAATAAAAATGGGATTCTTAAACATTGTGACATCATAAAACAATTCATATAAGATAAAGGAATTCATAAAAAAATAATTCCATCACAACATAATCAAATCAATGTAATAATAGGGATAAAAGCAGAACCCTTTATTATCTTAGATGGAAAATAATTTTGATAAAACACTTGAACTCCATTCTTGAGGAAAATATCATTTCTACTTCAAAAACACTTTTCATTTCTTAATATGTCATACAATTTTAAAATAAAAGTAGTTGATTAAAAATAAACTTGAAAACATGTAAAGGAAGCTTCTTGGAAATAATGTTTTAAAAATCCATTCATGTCGTATAAGTTAAAAGAAAACATTCTTCTCGTACTTTTGTCGGAAAAGTCAAAAAGTACCTCGTACGAAAAACGACAAATGATTCCTTTCATATTCTCTACTAAAAACTCACAGAAGGGTAAAATTGGATATAAAATATTGTAAGTGGATGGAAACAATATTACATATTGAGGGAACATGGATGTGGATGATAAAATACACCCCAGTAAATGGCAAAGTAAAAACAATCTCGGATAAAAATGAGATTGTTATATTTCCCTTACCCTAGGTCCGACTTGCTTTGTAAGTGTCTGAACCTCCTGTATAATGATTTAAATCATGTTATTGACTTATTCCAGAATCATATTCATTGTTATTATATCATATATGGTCCACTTATGAATTTATATTACCCGTTCTTTTGTAAATTCATGTTAAAGTAGCATATTGGGTAAAATTGTCTCATTTGTCGTTCGTGTTTTTAACTTGTAATTATTAATATGATTACTTGGATCATTATTAATTATATCCCAAATGTAAAACATGATTTATATATACTATATATTCATAATATAAATAAATAAATAAATAAATATATATATATATATAATATATTGATAAATGGAATGAAATACACCGTTCATGGAGACGGTAGTCCGTACGTACGCATGAACGTTGTTTTCGTTTCCTTATTGAAGTGAATGGAATTAAGTAGATGACATACATATAAATTTACATAAATAAACTATCATTATTATGTCATATATTTCATTAGTACTTATTATATATACTTTATAATCATTCATGAATGGTTAATCATTGAGAATGAATCTCATCGCGTCGTGGAGACGGTAGTCCGTGTGTATGCACGAGCGATGATATCGTTCCCATGGTCGTGGAATTGTGTTTAAGTGTATGTAGACTATTTAAGTATCAATATAACTTTATAATAATCATATATAGTTACTCATTACACCATTATACCCATCCTATTAAGGTGGTGGTTGAAAATAGATTACACCACGGCGTGGAGACGGTATTCTGTACGTACGCACGCGCGGTGATTTCATTTTTCCGTAGGATGGATAGAATGTGAATTAGGGTTGTTTCATATTTATAATAACATATAAGTATGTAAGTAATACTGATGTTATTAATTTTTCATTAAACAACTAAAGAAGAAGATGTTGAAGAAGAAAGAAATTGAAAAGATCGGTAATGGATTTTACCTCTTCTTTGAAACTCCTCTTTGGATCCTCCACTTAGGGAACTAAGATTGGTCTTTGAATAAGACAAGGACCTATAGGATTATTCTAGGGAAGTGGAGAAGATATTTTTTCAGGGTTTTACCGAGCTTGAAGGCTCAAAGTTGTGTGAGGAAGAGAGGGAGGAGGTGTCCTTTTATAAGGGAGGAGAGGGGCACCTTTGGAATAACTAAAAATATTATTTTATTATAAAGTCAAGTTCTGTTTTAAATAGCTCCAAATTGATTTATTTAGAGGATAAGGTGGGGATGGGTCGAAATCCTCTCATAAAATAGAGTTTAGATAAGTTTAGGTTCCTATTTTAACCTTATCATTTAAATTTAACATTAAGTTAAATAATTTTACTTTTACCGTGTCTTCTTGTGTTCTTACACTATAAGGTTAATAAACATACTATAAGAACACAAAAGAACCCCAAATTTTTTATTATTAATATATATGACCTTATCTAATTCATTTGGCCGAACCTTAGATTTTTAGGAATAAAATAACAATTAATAATATAATATTTGTTTTAAAGACTATTTTATGTCAACTTTGACACTATTTAGTAATTGATTTTCGTGAAAATCATAACAGAATGATAAGTTAGAACAATGTCAATTAAATCAATAATAACATGTCATATTAACCTATAAAATTAGTGTAATTTATAAAAAGTCTCAAATTATATTTATTTGGGTATTTATAACATCAATTATGTCAATATTTCATTAATAAGATAATTACTACATCATCGTTGTCTCATAAATAAATTGAATTATATAATGTCTAAAAATTACAAATAAAATATCATTATGTATTAAATCTTCTTATATTTCTAATGAATATTTATAGTCGAATTTATAGTATGTATAACACCATATTAAAAATGTTTTAGTAAATAAATATTGATTTTAACTCTTTTAACCCTTCTATAAATAAATTAATAATAAATGTCCTAATCTAATCCAAGTGGGCCTAAATGGTCATATTTTATTCCTAAATTTGTTTTTGGTCGAATTACACATGTCCAATAGAATTAGGACATGTGTTATGGTAATAATAATATCATTTCTACCCTTAATTACCCTATTTACTTTTAACCGTGGTAAAAAAAGAAAAAAGTTACTATTCAACAAAAAAATTATTTTCATCTCATTGAACCACGTTTTACTTACTGACATCAACTGTGTCTCTCGGATTTTTGAAATTCCACTCACAGAAGCGGTAAAATTAAGTTTTATGAAAAATTCAGTTTTTTTAACTACCACTTAGTGGTTTAACTATTCATCAAAAATTGAAAGTTTTCAGAAAAATACCAAAAATTAGGCCTAAGCTATATTTGATATTATGAACTCAAAAATAATGTCTATTTTACAAAATTCAAAACATATCAGTTGCATTAACTAATTTAAAAATTAATTCCCGTCGTCAAAACAAATAGCGTGTTTTTAAGAGATAATAACTATCAAAACATTGAAACTTGTTTATAAGTGGTTTAAATGTGAAATTACATCCAATGACCATCATTGAATTAAATTGTAAAAATATATTCTAAATATACTTTAAAACCACTCAAATTAATAATTTATCACTCTTAATTATTTCGATTGAAAAAGTTGTTTTTAATTAAAATTTAGTAATCTTCACTATTCAACAAAATATGAAAGTTATCCGAAAATCACCAAAATTTCACCCTAAGATAATTTCGATATTACGAATCCAAAAATGAATTCCATTTTGAAAAATAGAATTTACCAAATTTCAAAAAGTGGTTATTACTATTCATAACGGCTAGTTTTAATAATATTTTAATACCATATTGTTGTTTAGTGAAACTCTTTATTGCGTACTACACATGCTATCGAGGTAGGTCGCGATTGCGTGTAATACAAGGCAAGTCAAGGATGCATGTTGTGCAAGCTCCTTTTGGTGTAGTGTACAAAACAAGACATTAGTGAAATTAAAAAGAATATTTTTCATAAAATCTTGGGTTGTTACAGTGTATCTTTAGAACATTGGGAACTCCAGATAATGTTAAGGTTTGTGAAATTATGGAGTTGTTTGAGGGTCCATATCTGAACCGGTGGAAGAGGGTAACCCCATCATCAACACAAGTTGGAATGATGTGGGATGTCTTTAAAATCATTTTCATCCAATGGTTTGTACCTGAGGAAGTGAAGCTGGAGAAAAAGAGAGAGCTTGTGCATATTCAACAAGGCCAAAAAATGGTGAAGGCATATGTTTACCATTTCAGGGAACTGGTTTCCTTTTCTCCAGAGGTAGCCATGCATGAGCTCATGAAGGCCTCTCTTTTCACTGGGGGTCTTCATCCAGAGATCATGGTACGAGTCCTCCCTTCTAAAGACCATTGTTTCGAGAAGCTTGTGGAGGAAGCATTTTCGGCTGAGTTGGTTTCCAGAACACAGTTGGTTAGTACTCCAGCATCCCCGGTTGTTCGTACGAGTTCCCCCTCTAGTGTGGAAAATACGACAGAGATACCTGTTCCTAAGGAGTTATCCCCTTTGGTCTCAGCTTCTAGTTCATCAGATCATTCAATGGTTTGCTATCAATGTGGTCGTTTCGGACATTTAAAGTCATCTTGTCGCAACCCTCCAAAGGCGTGTCATCGCTGCGGCTATCTGGGTCATCTGGAGAAGTTTTGCAGGAAGCGTCGCTTGAAGAGGACCCTGTGATTGGAGAATGTCAGCACCTGACTATGAGGCAGGAGAAGCATCAGTCATCAGAGCCCCAGCCACAGGTCTTGGGGTGAAGCTCACGCACAGTCTGGAGTTCCCAGGGATGTGAAGCTTTGGTCCAGGTTTTGTGCTCCTTGTTGACAGTGGAACAATGAATAAATTTTCATATTTGTTTCTTTTTTATTAATGTGTTAAAATCATTTTAAGAACATTTTTTTTCTATAAAGTAATGATGGACCTGTTCAATTATAATCCAAGTAGTCTGGTATGTGTGGATGTGATTTTATAAATCGTGTGTCTTTCTTAAAAGTGTTTTTGACCCTTCAGTGAGTTGACCTTGGTTTAGAAATGCTCCTCAGATGAGGTTTTGTTTCGTGGATTTCAGTGGGTCATGTTTCCGACTCGATGTCTGGGATAAGTCTTTTCGTGGGTTTCCCCTGGTATTGAAGGTTGTTGGCTTTGGTCGAGGGTTCAATGTTTCGAGGGAAGTGTTGTTTTAACCGTGCTATAAGAGTTGGTTTTCACTGGTTGGGAGTTCCCGCGTCAACCCCCCTATCCTAGAGTTTTCTATTTAGATGGTTAATTTTTCTGCACAAGTTGAGTTCCTTTGTTGGGGAGAACCCCTTCGTGTTCTCCCCTCAACCTCGGACTTCAGTTTCCTCATGAATCGATCGGGTGTGACCAGTGTAGAGTAAGGTCATTCCGATATTCTTAGTTCTCTTCGGTTCCTTTAGTTCTATTTGGGAATGGACTTGAATCTTGACTGACTTTTGGCTTGGTGACTTTCTGGGGGAAGAAAGTGTCTGTGGTGGGGAGAATTGTGACATCCCGACCGTAGATGTCCTTATTTTCACTTCTTTCATGGTCCTAGTTTAAATTTTTTTTTTTCAATGTTTAATTAAGTTCGCAGGTTTCGCATCAGTTCGCGGTTACCGCATCGTTAGCGGTGACCGTGGGTTCGGCCCGGCTAACCGTGTATCCGCCCGGGGTTTTAAATATAAAATTTTTATGTTGATATTTTATTATTATTACTTTCTAATTTGTCGTTGTTATTTTTGAAGTTATTTTTGTTTATTGTATATATGTCTACATACATGTTTATATATGTGTATATATATATGTGTATATATATATGTGTGTGTATATATATGTATATATATATGTGTGTGTGTTTATATGCGTTTATATAGAAGTGTACATGTTTATATGTGAATATATATATATGTTTGTATATGTTTAAATATATGTATATATGTCTATATATGTGTGTGTGTGTGCGAGCGCGCACACGTTTATTTTGAAATGGTTTTAATATTCCAAATTTTTGAATAAAAATAATTATTATTGTAATTTTCTAATTATTCCTATTATTATTATAATTATTTTTATAATGTTTTATTTCTATGATGTTTTATTTTTATTATTAAGGTTTGATTTTTATTTATTTACTTATTCAATATTATTATTATTATTATTATTACTATTATTATTATTATTATTTTATTAAGTTTTTGTTATTATATATATATATATATATATATTTACCAAAACCCTACCCTCTACCTAGCCGCCGCACCCCTCCCCTTCCATGTACTCTCCCTCTCCCTTTCTCCCTCCCTCTGCACACCAGCACACCCCGGCGGCCCCCCTGCTCCATCCCGGCCCCGGCTTCCCGCCGCCTTTCCCCTGCCTCCTCTGCCAACCCGACCGCCGGCCTCCCCTCCCTCCGGCGTTGTTCCCTCGCGCAGCACCCTCGGACCCCCGCTGAACCCGGCCTCCGCGTGACCTCCGGACACCGCCTCTGACGACCGTGGCCCACTCCCGGCCTTGCGCGACCACCGACGCCGACCCCGCTCCCGACCGCCCCTCCCACTCCTACTCCGGCGTCCGGTGCCCACTCCCGTAACCCCATCCCTCTACCGCGTCCGACCCCATGTCTCGGCGGTGACACCCCCTGTCCGGCGACCTCCTGTCCGGCGGCGACCCCCCTGTCCGGCGACCTGTTCGGCGGACCTTCCCCTTCAGATGATCCCCTCCGGCATCTTCCCCCTTTGTCCAGCCCGGCTCCCTCCGGCCTTGTTCTAGCCTTCCACACCTCTGGCGACCCCGCTCCCGCTGGCCGTACTCTCCAGTGATCCTCTGCTCCGGCCAACTGCCTTCGGCCTCCCCGTCTGTGTTCCCCAGCCCTGCCGGCACCCCGCTCTCCTTTGGTACCTCCCTGTCGGCGTCCCCCGACCCTTTCTGGTACTTTGGTCGGCTCTGTCGCACCTTCGTCCAGCTGCATACCGTATTTCCACGGCCCGACTAGCAGCCGCCGCCTTGCGACGGCATGCGGCGCACCCGGTAACCGGTGCGCGACCCCTGACGGTCTCCCTGCAAGTGTTAGCCACCTCTTTTGACTGGCGCGTGACCCCCTGTGTTGAGAGAATCTCTGCGCCAAGGTTTGTTTTGTGTCATTTTTTATTATTTATTATTTATGTTATTTTTATATCGTTTTTGGCTATTTGGGTTATGTGGTGTTGTTGCAGCACGTTGGTGGAATAATTCCGCAACGCTGAGGTTTTCATCTTGTGTGCGTGTATGTGCCTATGCGAGTTGTTTTGCGTCGTCGAGTTCGGTTTGCGAATCGAGGTGAGGTTTGCTTTGTTTCTTACATAAATTATTTTATATCAATGTATATATATATATATGTATATATATATATATTGTCTTTTGCGTTCTCTTTCTTTTGAACTATTTTGAATCGGTGTTTACGTTTTTTAGTCATTCTACTCTTGTTGCAGCATATCGCGAGGTAATTTCGCGTTATCGAATTTTCCCGCTTGGGTCTTCTAGTGCGCAAGTGTGAGGCGTGTCATTTCATCACAAACTATCTGCAAGTCAAGGTAGGTCTCCCACTGCACTCGCCTTTAAATTTATAAATTTATTTATTCCTTGTCATTTCATTGTCTTTCAGTAAATTTAAAGTAGTATTAGATAATTATTACTAGAATAGAGACTTCCTGAAATTGGAGGCTGTTTATTCCTACATCGCACTGAAAATATCTTTCTTGGATTTAAGTGTGTGGTTTTCTTGTGTTGTTGTTGAATGATTACTTTATGAAACGTGCAAGTCATACTGAACTGTGTTGTGAAATGATTTTTGTGTGTGTGAAATAGCAGGTGTATCGTTTATAAAAGTGTTGATCTCTTGAAAACATGGATAGATGAGATGCCATTTGTCCTTTAAACTATATTTTGGAATTTTTGAGTGGTGGTTTGGTTTTCCTTAAATGAGTTTCTAAGTATATTTTTTTGGTTTTCAATGTGATGGCATGTGTCATATCTTTTGGAAACGCTTTGATATTAAATGGTTTAAATTTAAATGATGTGGCGGCCCGGTTGGCACATTATTGATTGTGAAATGACTACATATAAATATACATACTTATGGGGAATCTCTACAGAGGGACTTCCCTTCGAGGGTTGTCATGTAGCGGTGTCTGTTTGAGGGGTTGGAAAGTGCGGTGAGATGAGTCATGCGTGCGAGGGCCTCCCACTTACAAAGTATTATTAAAACTACCGTGGGTTCCTGGGCGTTATTTAGTGAATCGAGTGACGGTTTCTTGCTACCCCCGATTAGACGGGTTAGTCCCCCCTTTGTAGGTAAGGCCTTGTGGGGCATGCCACTATTTGGATGTTAGGGCGGCAAGTTGTATATTGACTATGGAGTACCATGTCGGCAGGTAGTCTGAACCCGAGTATGTCCAGAGGTCTTCTAGGGATGTTTAGGACCACCCATGGTTACTTGATATTCCCTTCTTGTTTACTTTCAGTTGGTCTTTACAGCTTATACTGGTTACGTTGTGAAAATGTATTTCAAATGAAAATGTGTTATTCTCTTTGTGTAAAATTTGAAAATGTAATGCTTCTTTCTCTTTTAGAATGAATTTGGCACCAATGAAAAGAAATTTAACTTTTGAAAAAGAATAAGGGTAATGTCTCGTGTTTTTATATTCAGGTGAAACATTGTGAAATCTTACTTTAGTACATTGTAGTTCAAACCTGGAATTTTTAGATACTTTATTTACTGGCAGTGCTTTGGGACTTGTTGTTGGGCTCACCTATTGGGTACCTTTTTGTGCTCACGCCTACCTTTTACCATTTCAGTTGCAGGTTCTTTGTGTTTAGGTTTTCCTAGTTTGAGTCGCTCAGTGATGGAGCGACGCTGGTGTTTAGTTGGGTGGTGACCGCAAGGTCACATGGAGGTATGGTTGTTGTGCATTTTTGTTTCTATTTTTAGTGTTGTCTGTTTTTCTCTTACAGATCCTGGTTTGTTTGGGCTAAATCGTTCCCAACGATTAAAACATGATGCCCGACACTAGTTTCCATCCCAGGGGGATCGAGAACTCCCCTCGGGACTTTCCGTAGACCAGCTCGGGTGACCGGTTCAGGGTCGACCCGGGCTGGTTCGTGAAAATAGGATCCTCCATACAGTTAGGCCTTGTATGTCCACACTTTCTAAAATTGTAGAAAAAAATCCTAATTTTATCCAAATGAATCCCAGGAATATGATCATAATGTAAGATTCCCACTAGTTTTTATCCTTTTCGGGCTTGAAGAAACACCCTACCTAACAACTATACCAAATGAATCAAATACCTAAATATCATTCCAACTATTTCTACCTCATCCAAATATGCTATTTCAATCATCACTATAAATTTCATAAGGGAAATTAGAATCCCAATAGACCCAATAATTGGTCTCAATCTGAACTCAGACCTTTGATATGTTAGGCACACATTGGTGAATGATCTATTTCCAAGTGAAATACCTCAGAAAATTGGATGAAAAACTCTAGGGATGTTTTCAACCCTTACTATAAGGTACAATATTTGAAGTATTCACCACACTAAATTCCAATGGATAAAAATATAGGTTTAATATTTACATAAAATACATAAATGAATTATATTTTTACAATTTATCAATCACAATAGTTCCCCACAATCATCATCCATGTCCTTTGAGTATTTACATGGAATAACCCTACATAGTGTCTTTCGGAGTGTTCAATTAATTAATTATCCCCTCAATCTATTCCATACACTCTTCAAATTCATATCGAACTTTTTCAACATATAATATAGTTGGGTGTGTCATGGTGAATTCTGATCAATAATCCACTACTCATTATAGGATCCATACACCCACATGACATAGAGTATGAATGGAATAGATAGCCAAATAAACAGAAGAAGTGTCCACTATAGAATCCACCTGTGCAATCTATCTTATTGCTTCGCCTCTCAGAATTTGAAGAAATCCTCTCAGAGAAAGTGTATAATAAATGAAAGATAATAACTCATCCGTTTTTAAATTCAAATATCCAAGGACTAAATACATGAATACAAAAAAAAACTTTAAAACAATCTTAAGTTAATTTAATTATGATTTCTATCAACAAATGAAAACAATTTTAATAAGAAAAATTGTCCATTTGATTAAACCACACATATAGTTCAACAAAATGATCTCAACTATGTATCCCAAACAAAATAAAAAATCCTTAACCACCCACGACAACTCATGTTTAATCACTGGAGTAAGCTATCTTGGACCTTTTTCTATACTAATTATTCAAATTTTGATAGTTCTATCCCAAATCTCATCAATACATAGAATTAACCATGGGCAGTGTTAGAACATATTAGAATAAGCATCCCTTTGATTAAAAATTGTAATAAACTAACCCAAGTCAACTAAACAAGCCACCAGAACTAGCCCATCATGGTGAGGTGTAACATATATAAATGAAAACATTTTTTCAATATAACTAATGAAATAAATACAACCAAATAAAAATGATTAAGAAAAAAAAGATACATCCAAATCTATAAAGCAAAACCAATAGGCAAAAAATGAAAAATGTGAATTATACAAGACCACAAGTCCTTATGTGACCCATCTCTGCTTCCACACCAAACTGAAATGAAGGCAGAAGAAATAGTAGAAGACATCATATTACAAGATTCCCTTCACATTCCCTAGATCCTATAATAAAACATCTACAATTGAAAATATAAAATATTGTTTCTTGGAACAAATCATAGTCAGATACCACCATAGAATCTATACAATTTCTTATATAAATAACGTCACAGTTCTATATTTAAAAGTAAAATAATTTTTTCAATCCACATTTCATAAATCAAAACCTTCTTGAAAATAATATTTTTTATTTTCATAAAATAATTTTCTAATCTCAAACATGAAATATTAATAATAAAGGTGATACACCATAAATCTATATAGATACACCATAGGGTACCTAAGTAATCACTTATCCTTGAAATCCCAACATTTGAAACTATATGATATTATTACATATAAAAACAATGAGAAATAATACATGACAAGAACTGATCATGTGATAATTATCATGAAATGAAGAAGCATTGTCCTCTCAATATATAACCTATGAAAAAATACATAATAGAAATATAAATAAAATTTTATCCAACCAATATTGATTAAAATTATAGACCATCGATATCTCTAAAAACCCCTTAGTAGTGACTGACATACTAATGATCCTTATATCTCATTCCTAATGCTCCCAAGGTTTCAGATGTGAATATTTGTCAACTACATTTAAAAAACCATACTCAAAATTTAATTTTTCTTCCAAATCTAGTAAAATATTATATATATTTTGAAAATTTAATCCCAAATAAAAACAATTATTTATTCATTTAAACAAACACATTATGTGAAATATGATTTTCTGAAGAAAAAAACCCTTTAAAACTTGAATCCTTTCCAATAAAATCCATGTAAATAATTTATAACAAATATTAGATACACATTCCCAATTAATTTACAATAATAATTATAAAATCTATGGATTAAAAATATTTTATGATAGACCAACCTTTAAATTATTTAATCTAAATGAACAACACCCTCCATATGAAATTCCAATGGCGAAAATTGGAATAGGAGATTTAAAAACACAACGTAGAATAACTATCCAACCAAATGGAGTTTAGATTGATCATTCAAATGGTTTCATAACAATATATAATGATGAAAAAAGGAATGATCAAAATAAAATCCATGGAAGTAGATCCACTAACCTGAGAGAGATCGAATGAGATCAACACTAGCTCGATCTATCGATCAAAGGGTTTTAAAAGACCAAATCACTTCTTGAGAGCCTCCAAAACCAATGATATTACGTTAGGGTGAATGGGGTGGTTATGAATCTTAAATGGGTGTTTATTTATTTTTAAAATAAAAATATAGATATTTAAAATCTATGTGCATTGTTTTTAGGGTAAGGTTAGAGAGTTAGAAGTAACCGGGAGACTTAATCATGTGCCTCCCCTGAGATTCTGTTTTTCGGTGCACGGTTAGATAGCATGGTTACCTTAACCATTCCCCAACAGTTTATAACACCTCAATATAGGGGTTTATTGTTTTAATGATTTGGAAACATTGTTTGGAAAAACACCGAGCCCTATCTTGAGGATCCAACCTAGTGATGTGTTTTCTTTGGCCAAGGCACACAGTTTTCCCTAATCATGTGCAAACCATGAATAGCACCATAGCCCTCAAAATTATTCCAAAATCCACAAATAACATCCCAAAAAAAACCCAAACCAAGTCATGATGAGAAATTATGTATATTAATTCCAGAAACAACTAACATTATTTTACCAATCAGGTGATAATAGAATTGGAATTCTTTGAACACATTACTGGCCTAAAGGGTATCCCATTTAATGAAAATATTATAGAGATTGATTCATTACTTCAAGAATTATAAATTTTTGTTAAATGTACAAAAGGTAAATATATCTATTCAGATCATGTATAGTATGTGATGATTTCCATCATGATAGTGGTTTTTGTAAATTTGGTTTGATATCTTATCTCTAATGAAATGGTAATACTAACATTACAACTATCTTTAAATGACTACATTACCATACAAATAACGATGACACACACACATAGATACACACACACACATAAATAAATATATATATATATATATATATATATATATATCAATATATTTTATTTTAATGTGTTTGGATGGAATCTGAAGGGGACAAGTCACTCCACACATATTCATCATACTTCCCCAGGTTACATGTGTTAGGGTTAATCATGAAGTTGATTGGAATACTATAGAAAATGTATATTCAGGTCATATGGATCAATGAAATGTTGGTGGTTTCTGATATTTAGGTATCATGATCAGAACCTATATTTAATCCATCTTCATTTCTTTTTGTATTATCCCATTCCATGTATATTTCTTTAGAGAAGAGAAGAATACATTAGCACTCCAATACAATGAAGCATTGTCATCTAGAAGTGTAAAATTATTTTCAAAGCCTAATTATCCTTTCTAACCCATTTCAGTTACCTCTTCCAATATATCAATAGTTATAATTCCTCACTAAGCCCATGTTAAGGAAGAATCATATGTTCCTATGACTGATGGTGTTATTTATACTACTCTGGAAGAAATGTAAACACTGTTACTAGTCCATCAATGAGTTGAAATGGTCAAGGTGTTGGAATAGTTAAACCTTCTATTAATGCTTGAAGATATATTCAGTTTTCCGTTTGTCCTAACAGGGGAAGATAGACTTTTGGATAATGTTGATTCATATATTTATTATTCCACCAACTTAGTCCAAATGAAGGAATAATTAGCTCTGTGAAATTTCATCATTATAGATCAAACATATTTTCCCAATTGTATTATGTATCTCGCTATTTCATTACACTTATATCCTTAAAGTTGGTCTGAAGACTACTTTGATAGAGAAACATTAGTGGTATCACCGAGTCCCTCATCAATATATAGTGTTTCTTAATCCCTTGAATGTGTTATTGGGGTGATATATGTCCCCACTGATTAAAATGATGAATTTATGTTCTATTCCTTGATTTCAAACATTAACTATCTTACAACCAAATATTATGCTTATGTTGATTGATAATATTTTTTACCATTCCTTACATTACCTTCACCTTTGATATCCGATTCTTTGGCTGCTTATTATTTGTGATATCCCGAAAATGGGTTTACTAATTTGTAATTTTTTATATTAATCACATAAAATTATGTTGGAATGAGTCCTCCACTCATTGTCATTGTTTTAGACTATATCATTGTACATGGATTAAACATGATACAATTATCATAGTGAGCATCACTTCATCAAATGAAGTAGTGACATGTGTGGGGGATATATTTATGTAATGCCCCGACCCCAGTTACCCAAAGTTGGTGCATTATTACATAACATTTGCATGATCACAAGAACGATCAACTCTCAAAAGACCGATTAGTTTAGTATCCTTGAAATAACTAGATACATATGTAATGTTTACATTAAATCATAAAATGAAAACTACAAAAATATAGTCTCCATAGTCCACACTCTTCTCCCCTCATAATATCCTTGCAGTTCATTCATAAAATACTTCTTCACATCCTGGGAAAATAAAACATAGAATGGGGTGAGCTCAAATTCCCAGTATGGATAACAATATAGTGGAATCTTTCATAAGTAAGCATCAACATTTAAGGAAATGTATAACTAAAACAAAATCCTTTTCAACATGAACTTCATCATAATATGGAAGAAATAAAAACAAATAATTCCATATACTTATTCACATGGATATTCTATTAGTCAAATAATCACATGAAATATCAATAACCACTTTCATAATGATGTAATGCATAATTCCAGACTATCATAACCACATAGTCAAGGCCTCGTGCCAAGAATACAATTAATATTTTTTCAAGGCCTTGTTCCATGACACTATTTTCTCTCATGAAACCTACCGATGCATCGAGAAGCTATAGTGGGCTCCACCCGTCACTTATTAAGTCCAACTCATTCCTCATATGAACAGGTTTAAACATAACATAAACATTCGTATTAATACTAGCATACGAAATGTCAATACATTCTCCATAAACCACGAATGGTATAAAAATAACACATCCACAGTAAAAAATATCACAAAACCTTCAACACAATATTTTTGTTTTTTATCATAATAAATCAACTTCAAATAATCTTAAAATCCATCAAAGGATGTTGACATAGATGAAATCAAAACTATTTGATCGAAAGACCTTTTTTAAATCATTTAAAAGTAACATAATTATAAAAGAAACATTTAATTTGGAAATTTTCTTATAAACTTGTAACGGAAGCTTCGAAGATTTTATAATGGTGGAAAATAGCTGCACCTGCCGTATAAGTTAAAAAAGACATTAATTCCTTAATTCTGTCGAAAAGATTAATAAGGACATTGTTTGGAAAACGAAAAAAATATTATTTTATAAAAATCTTATAAAATGTAAAACAAGGGTATAAATGACTTTAACCCATATTTTGTAAAATAGTCATAATGTTTTGGAATACATTTTTAAGAAACATGGACGTGGATGATAAAGAAGTCCCAGTAGATTATTACGTATAAACAATCTCGGATAATGAAGAGATTGCGAAATAAACCATTTCCTTGTAATTTTACTTGGTTGGGGGTAGATTGACCTCCTGTATAATGGTGAAATAATTGTTATTAAATTATAAAATAATCATATACATTAATATGATATAATATATGATCTTTTAACATTGATTTGTTAATAATATCTTAGTATTATCATCGTTTCAGGTGTTAACGGATTCATTTTCCTCTATATTCTTTGTTATGTGAGCCATATTTGTTATGGAGGGAATGTATATTATTCATATCCAGAATTATATCATGTCTATAGAAATTATTTTTAATCATAAAATGAGAATTAGACTTGAATGGATACGATGGGGAATGAATCTCATCGCGTTCGTGGAGACGGTAGTCCGTACGTACGCACGAGCGACAATATCATTCCTTTGATATTAAAATGATATATAATTGGATTTTATATCATATATACAGAATACTTATCATGTTATATTTATTATTTACATGAATTACTCATCATTAGCATACACATCCAAATAATAATGTTTTTAATAACAATTACACCATGACATGGAGGCGGTAAACCGTACGTACAAACGTATGGTGACATGTAATTCAAAGGATGGATAAAATACTGAATATGGTTATACCATGTTTATAATAAAATAAATGTATATATAATATACTGGATTTATTATTTTATAATGGTAATAACAAAGAAAGAAGAAGTGGAAGAAGAAAGGAACTTGAAATAGTGTGGTGAAAACATTAACTCTTCTTCGGGTTCTTCCTACTGATTTGATCAAAAGGGCTCCATAGGTTGGCTTTTGGATCAAAATAAGGCCTCTAGTATGAATTTATGGAAGTTGAGGGAGTATTTGGATAGGGTTTGGCCGAGCAAAATGTCTTAGAATTTGTGAATTAGTGAGAAGGGGGAGTTCTCTTTTATAAGAGGGGTGAGGGGCACCTTTGGAAAAGATAGAAATATTATTTTATAATAAATTTATATTCGGTTTATAATGGATCCAAAGTGTATTATTTAAAGTTTAAGGTGGTGATAAGTCGAAAACCACTCACCCAATAGGTTTTAGACAAGTTTGGGTCACTATATTAACCTTATATTTTAGTTTTAACTCTTAGTTAATTAGTTTAACATTTACCATGTCACTTTGTATTTTTATATTATATAGTTAATAAACTTACTATATACATCCAATAGATACCCAAGTGTTCCATTAATGATACACCTATCATGATATAAGACTCTTGTATAAACCTTATATTTTTAGGAATTTAATATCAGCTAATAATATAATATTTGTTTTAAAAACTCTTTTATCTATATTTTGACACTATTCAATAATTGATTTCTGTTAAAGACATAAAAACTTTATTAATTCGAAAAAAAATCATTTAATCAATCCTATAATATCATATTAATCAATAAAATTCATGGATGTCATCCAAACGTTCAAATTATATTAATTTTGACATTTATAATACCAATTATTTGATTCTTTCATTAATAAGGAAAATACTGCATCATTATTATGTCATAAATAACATTCATTATTAAAAGTATAAAAATTATAAATATAATACCATTTTGTAGGAAATCATGGTATATTTATAATGAATATTTATAGTCAAAAATCCAACATATATAACCCTATCTAATTTTTTTTTCTAAATGATATATGCTTATGTCTTTTTTGTATTTATTTTAACTTAATTAATATAATGTGTCATTACCAATTACAAGTGGCTCCATGGGGTCCGAAAATCGACCCAAATATGTCCATGGTCGTACATGTATCATCCAGTAAGTTTAGGACACGTTTTAGAGTAATTAAATATTATTATAATATTATTTGTTTACCCTTATTTACCAGATTTACCCTTTAACCATGGTAAATAAAATATTTACCGAAGTCCTTATTCAAAATGTCTAAAAATAAAAGATACCTATATAAACAATTTGTAAATCCTGATTACAAATATGGAATCCATATTTCCAAATTGAAAACAAAGAAGTGGTAGAAATTAATTTAAAATTAATTCCCGTTGTTAGAACAAAAAGCGTGTTTTTAAGAGATAATAACTATCAAAAGATTGACACTTGTTCATGTTCGGTTTAATTGTGAAATAATGTTTACTGACCAACCTTGTATTAAATGGTAAAAATATATTATAAATATTTTTTAAAACCACTCAAATTCATAATTTATCACTATTAATTATTTCGATTAAAAAAGATATTTTTAATTGAAATCTAGTAATTTTCACTATTCATGAAAATATAAATGTTATCCGAAAAGATCCAAAATAGTACCCTATGCTAATTTCGATATTATGAATCCAAAAATTAAGTCCATTATGAGAGATAAAATTTATAAAATTTCAAAAAGTGGGTATGACTATTCATAACGGCTAGTTTGATTGGTTGTGGTGTGTGTTAGAACTCGAAGTTGCGTACAACACACGTTACTGTATTATTCAAAGAGAAGCATACCGTGGTAGAATGGGGATTTAAATTATCCACTCTTTCAAATAATTTCATCCTCGAAATTTCTAGAATATTACTGCATAAAAAGACGCAGGTGTTTCTTCATCATATGTTCCTCAGGTTCCCACGTTTCCTCTTCCATCTTATGGTTTCTCCATATAACTTTTATCAGACAAGTCGTCCAGTTTCTCTAGACGTGTTCTCTTGTATCAAGAATCCTGAAGGGCTCTAAGCAATAAGACATTTCGGGTTCCAGTTCTAATTCCTCATAGGTGAGTACATGTGTTGGGTCAGGAATTTATTTCCTCAACAAGTGATACGTGGAACACATCGTGAACTTTGGAGAGACTTGGTGGCATTGACAAATGGTAAGCTAGAGCCCCAATTCGTTCTAGGATTTCAAATGGTCCGATGTACCTGGAATCAATTTACCCTTTTATCCGAAATGTATAAATACCTTCCATGGAGATACCTTCAAGAAAACATGATCTCCTACCTGAAATTACAAATCCTTCCTTCGGTTGTCAGCATAGCTCTTCTTCCTACTTTTAGCTGCTTTGATGTGGTTTTGGATTACCTTCACCTTCTCCATCATTTCCTCCAGTAGTTCTCGTCCTACAAGTTTTCTTTCACCAACTTCATCCCAATAGGTTGGTGTGCGAAATCTCTTTCCGTATAATGCTTCATATGGATCCATTTGAATACTCGAATGGAAGATATTGTTATAGAAAAATTCTACCAGAGGTAAATATTGATCCCACATACCCTTAAAGTCAAGTGAGCAAGATATCAACATGTCTTCTATGGTTTGAATAGTCTGTTCTAATTGTCCATCTGTTTGAGGGTGGTGGGAAGTGCTCAAATGAAGTTCAGTATCCAAGCCCTTTGGAAGACTTTTCCCAAATCGTGAATTAAAATGGGGATCACGATCAGAAACAATCGATAGGGGTACTCCATGAAGTCTCACAACATCATTAATATATAGTCTTTCTAGACTTTCGAGTATTGAATCTTCTCTTATAGCAAGAAAATGTGTAGACTTGGTAAGATGATCAATAATGACCCATATTGCATCGTTTCTTTCTTACAGTCTTCAGTATCCCCATGACAAAGTCCATCGTAATATTATCCCATTTCCACTCAGGTATGGGAAGTGGTTGCAATACTCCACCAGGTTGTTGCCTTCCAGCTTTCACTTGTTGACAAACCATACATCTTGACACAAAATCAGCAATCTCCCTCCTCATGTTGTCCCACCAAATATGTTCCTTCAAATCTCTATACATTTTGGTGCTCCCAGGGTGTATAGAGAAATTGGGACTATGAGCATCGTCCAACAATTCCCTTTTTAGATCAGGTATATCGGGAACACAAAGTCTCTTGCAAAATTTCAAAATTTCATCTTCATACACAAAGTCTCTCAACCTCTCATCATTCACAGCTTTAATCTTCATTTGAAATTCATCATCATCGGTCTGAGAACTCTTAATCCTTTCTAGTAAAGATGGTTTCGCAACCATTTGAAAAAGCATTGATGTTTCACATTACACAATTTTTCCCATGTCCATATTCACTAGATCCTTGAAAATTGGATCCCTTTAAATTATCATATTGTTCAAAACTCCGTGATCTTTTCTGCTCAAAGCATCTTCCACCTTATTTTCCTTCCCTAGTTGGTAGTGTATCGTGAAATCATAATCCTTGAGTAGTTCAAGCCATATCCTTTGCCCCATGTTGAGTTCTTTCTGTGAGAAAATATAAATCAAACTTTTGTGATCAGTATAAATCTCACATTTTTCACCATCTAGATAATGTCTACATATCCATAAATCCAAGATCACAGCAGCTAACCTGAGATCATGATTAGGATAGTTTTTCTCATGAATTTTGAAATGCCGTGATGCATAGGCAATAACCCTATAATTCTGCATAAAGACACAACCACGTCCATTCTTCGATGCATCATTATAAATAATGAACCCATCATTCCCCGATGGTAGATTCAATATAAGAGCATTTAATAATCTTCAGTTCAGTTCTTCCAAATATTCTTCACACAATTTTGTCCAAACAAATTTAACCCCTTTGTGTGTGAGCTTTGTTAATGGGTTATCCAATCGGGTAAAATTCTGGATGAAATGTTGATAATACCCTGCTAAACCAATAAAACTGTGTACCTTAGTTATACTCGTAGGTGCTGGCCATTCTTGGAATTCCTTGGTCTTAGAATGATCAACATAGATTCCATCTTTAGAGATAATATGGCCAAGAAAAGAAATCTCATGAAGCCAGAATTCACACTTGCTAAACATCCCATATAACTCATGTGTTCTCAGAGTCTTCAGGATAATGCGCAAGTGATTTTTATGATCTTTGTATCATTTGGAGTATACCAATATTTCATCAATAAATACCACCAAAAATTCTTCTAGATATTCCTTGAGAACTCTATACATTAGATTCATGAATAAAGAGGGTGCATTAGTCAGCCCAAAAGGCATTACTGTAAACTCGTAATGCCCATACCTGGTTCGAAATAATGTCTTCAGAATGTCTTCCTTCTTCGCACACAATTGATGGTATCCAGATCGAAGGAAAATCTTTGAAAATTATTGAGCTCCATGTAGTTGGTCAAATAAATCATCAATGCGAGGTAGGGGATACTTCTTCTTTATTGTTATAGCATTGATCTCCTTGTAGTCGATACATAACCTCATAGATCCATCTTTCATTTTAAGAAAAAGAACATGGGATTCCCAAGGAGAAACACTAGGGAAAATAAATCCTTTATTACTCAATTCCTCTTGTTTATTCTTTAGTTCCACTAATTCTACAGTGGCCATTCTATAAGGGGTCATTGATATAGGCCTTGATCTAGGAATTAAATCGATGGAAAACTCAACATCTCGTTTTGGAGGATGTCCAAGTAAATATTCTGGAAACACATCTACATATTCTCTCACAATAGGTACATCCTCTCTTTGAACATTACTTTACTCACCCATAGTTATTTCATTATCTTCCTCCCGGATAATTGAATTTAGTTGAGCTACTAGGGGTGGATCTAGATAAGAATTATTTGGTGACGATTCTTCTCTAAAGATAAGGTGTTCCTTATCATCATCATCAAAAATCGTAACTTCCATCTTCTAACAAAAAATTGTCACATCATTTTTCAAAATCCAATCCATACCGAGGATTATATCAAACTCAATCATGGATATGCCGATGAGATTGGTGGATAAAAAAACATTTATGTGCTCTAATGGGTACTGATTCACAAAACATTGTTTTAGTGGTACTTCCCTTACGAGTTTTAACTGACAACTCCCTTATTAAATAAAATTGGAAATATCTAATTTTCATAGCAAACTGGGAAGATATGAAACAATGCGATGATCCAGAATCAAATAATGCATTTTCTAAACTTGAGGAAACCATTAAATTACCTACCACCACGTCTTTCAGAGATTCTACCTCAGCAGTAGTGATAGCATATGATAGGCCTTGATCCCTTGGCCTTTTCTAAGGTATGTTACCCTGACACATAGGACATTCATTTGCATAATGTGCAATCTCCCTGCAATTGTAGCATTGGACATCAGTTGCTTCCTTCTTCCCCTTGCAATTACGAGCTTGGTGGCCTTCTTCACTACACATGTAAAAAACTCCCATTCCTTTTAAGCAAGTACCGGGGTGTTTCTTCCCTCATTTACTGCAGGATGGATATTCAACTTTTCCCTTATTCCCCTTATTTCCACTCCAAGATTGATTAGCAGATCTTTTCTTCTCTTTCTTTTATTTAAAGTCATAAGACTTAGAGAATTCTTTTTTTGTCTCGATATCACATGAGACAATGTGTTCGTACGATGAGAAGGATTGTGAGACTAATGCTCGACGGATAAATGGTTTTAACCCATCAAAGAAATGATCAATTTTACATCTTTGGTTACGTATATAATCCCTCGCATACCTTGCTAACCTTGTAAATTTACCCTCATACTTTGTGACATTCTCATCATCCTTTTGCCTCAGACTCATAAATTTCATTTCCATATCTTCTCGATGGTCACGAAGAAATTATTTTTCTAAAAAAAGATCTTTGAACTCCCTCCATTCCATATTTTATACTTCATCATCTTCCTTAATGTTTTGAATCAATGACCACCATTGATCAACATCTCCAGTGAGGCAGTAAATTGCCATGATAACTTTTTCCCTTTCAATACTCCCCAAAGACTGAAATATTTTCTCTAGGGAATTTATCCATTGCTAAGATACTAAGGGATTTTTATTACCATTGAATGTTGGTGATTGTTTCCTCATGAAGTGATCAAACATTGATCCTCCACGATGCAGATCAGGTTGCTCCATACGGGTAAAGTTATTATTCATAACCTGAGTGAGTTTTCCCAGTATGGTGATTAGCTGATCAGCACCAGTTGCATCACCAGCTCCACTATAATTATCTTGAGCTTGAGTGAAATCCTTATATAGAGTGAGTTCATTGATATAGTTTCAATTTCTTCCACTAGGCGCCATTTATAAATAATGGCATAAACTAGATCAGTTTATGAATCAAAGTACATATTTCCATACTTATAAAACACATAACATAATTGAACTACTTATGGATATAATCCATAATCATAAAAATGCTTTCTTTGAGAAATTATATACTCATAAAACCTTCATAATGATTTGTAAAGAAAATGAGAGTTATCCTAAGCATATCCCCTGAGAGTTTCGTAACCAAGAGTGCAACAAGGCCTGTTGTCGTGCACCAATTCATGTTCGTGTCTAGCTCAAACCGGGGTTTTCAGGTTTTATCCCTACGTACATTTGTGCCAGATCCACCTCTACCTGCTCGTATCCAGACAGGGATGTATTTCTCAGAAAACTCTCAAAATCTCTACAATACCAAAATTTTAGGAAGTTATTCTATATTAATCCTCAAAGTCCATCTTAAGTCTATGTTCTCTAATCAGATTTTATCTAAATCTAGCTTCCAAGGTTTATACTAAACTTCTCTGATACCAACTGTAACGCCCCGACACTAGTTACCCAGATTCGGTGCATTATTACATAACATTGGCATGATCACAAGAAAGATCAAGTCTTGAAAGATCTATTAGTTTAGTAGCCATAGAATAACCAGATACATTCATAAAGTTTACATTACATAATAAAATGAAAACTACAACAATATAGTCTCCCTAGTCCACACTCATATCCCCTCATACTATCCCTGTAGGTAATTCATAAAATACTTCTTTACATCCTGGGAAAAATAAACATTGAAAGGGGTGAGCTCAAATTCCCAGTAAGGGTAACAATATAGCGGAAACTTTCATAAATAAGCATAAACATTTAAAGGAAATGTATAACTAAAATAAAAGTCTTTTAAAATTGAACTTCAGAATAATATTGCAGAAATAAAATGAAATAATTTGATATACATGTTCACATTGATATTTTAATAGTCAAATAATCACATGCAATATCAATAACCACTTTTATAATGATGCAATGCATAATGCCAGACTATCATAACCACATAGTCAATGCCTCGTACCAAGACTACAAAAAATATTTTGTCAAGGCCTTGTTCCAAGACACTAGATTGTCTCATGAGACCTACCGATGCATAGAGGAGCTATAGCGGGCTCCACCCATCACTTATTTTGTCCAGTGCATTCCTTATATGAACATGTTTAAACGTAACATAAACATTCGTATTAAAACTAGCATACAAAATGTCTATACATTCATTATAAACCATGAATGGTATAAAAAAACACATCCATAGTCAAAAATATCCCAAAACCTTCAATACAATATGGTTGTTTTGTATCATAAAAAATAAACTTCAAATAATCTTAAAATCCATCAAAGGATGTTGACATAGATAAAATCAAAACTATTTGATAAAAATATCAATTTTTTTAAATAAATTAAAAGTAACATAATTATAAAATAAAACATTTACATTGAAAATTTTCTTATAATCTCGTAAGGGAAGCTTCTAAGATTTTATAACTGCAGAAAATAGTCGCACCCTCCGTATAAGTTAAAAAATACATTCTTACCTTAATTCTGTCAAAAAGGTTTAAAAGGACCTTGTTTGGAAAAAGACGGAAATATTCCTTTATAAACATCTTATAAAAAGTCAAACAAAGGGTATAAATGACTATAACCCATATTATGTAAAATATTAAGAATGTTTTGAAATACATTTTTATGAAACATGGATGTAGAAGATAAAGAAGTCCCAGTAGATTATTACATATAAACAACCTCAGATAATGAAGAGATTGAGAAATAATCCCTTAACATGTACTATTACTTGGTTGGGGGTTGGTTAACCTCCTTTTTAATGGTGAAATAATTTTTATTAAATTATACAATAATCATATACATTAATATGATATCATATATGATCTTTTAACATTGATTTGTTAACAATATCTTAGTATTATCATCGTTTTGGGTGTTAATGGATTCGTTTTCCTTTATATTATTTGTTATGTGAGTCATAGGTTTTATGGATGGAATATATATTATTAATATCCAGAATGATATCATGTCTCTAAACATTATTTTTAATCATAAAATGAGAATTAGACTTGAATGGATATGATGGGGAATGAATCTCATCGCATTTGTGTAGACGGTAGTCCGTACGTACGCACGAGTGAAAATGTCATTATTTTGATATTAAAATAATATATAATTGGATTTTATATCATATATAAAGAATCATTATCATTTTATATTTATTATTTACATGAATTACACATCATTATTATACACATCCAAATAATAATGTTTTGAATAACAATTACACCACGACGTGGAGACGGTAAACCGTATGTACGCACGTATGGTGACATGTAATTCAAAGGATGGATAAAATACTGAATATGGTTTTATCATATTTATAATAACATAAATTTATATATAACATACTAGAGTTATTATTTTAGAATGGTAATAACAAAGAAAGAAGAAGTGGAAGAAGAAAGGAACTTGATAGAGGGTGGTGAAAACATTACATCTTCTTCGGGTTCTTCTTTATGATTTGATCAAAAGGGGTCCTTAGGTTGTCTTTCTGGTCAAACTAATTCCTCTAGGTTGAAGTGAGGGAAGTTGAGAGAGTATTTTGGTAGTGTTTGGCCGAGCCAAAATGTTTCGAATATGTGAATTAGTGAGAATGGGGAGTGCCCTTTTATAAGAGGGGTGAGAGGCACCTTTGGAAACGATAGAAATATTATTTCATAATAAATTTATATTTGTTTTCTAATAGCTCCAAAGTAAATTATTTAATGTTTAAGGAGGGTATTGGTTGAAAACCACTCATACAATAGGTTTTATACTGGTTTGGGTCACTATATTTACCATATCTTTTAGTTTTAACACTTAGTTAATTAGTTTAACATTTACCATGTCAATTTGTATTTTTATATTATATAGTTAATAAACATACTATATAAATCCAAGCGACACCCAAGTGGTCCATTAATAATAAAACTATCATGATATAAGTCTTTTGGTCGAATCATATATTGTTAGGAATTTAATATCAATTAATAATATAATATTTTTTTAAAAAACTCATTTATGTGAATTTTGACACTATTCAACAATTGATTTTTGTTAAAGTCATAAAAACTAAATTAATTTGAAAAAATATCATTTACGCAATAATATAATTTCATATTAAGAAATAAAATTCGTGGATGTTATCAAAACATTCAAATTAGATTAATTTTAACATTTATAATACCAATTATTTGATTCTTTCATTAATAAGGAAAATACTGCATCATTATTGTGTCATAAATAATATTAATAATTAAATTTCTAACAATTATAATAAAATACCATTATGTAGGAAATATTTTTATCTTTCTAATGAATATTTATAGTCGAAAATCCAACATATAAAACCCTATGTACAAATTGAATTTCAAAAAGATATATGCTTATGTCATTTTTGTATTTATTTTAACTTAATTAATATAAATTGTCATTATCACTTACAAGTGTCTCTATGGGGTCCCAAAATCGACCCAAAGATTCCCATGGTCGGACATTTTTCAACCAATAATGTTAGGACACGTTTTAGGGTAATTTATTTTTATTATAATATTAATTTTTTACCCTTATTTACCGGATTTACCCTTTACCCATGGTAAATAAAATATTTACCGAAGTGATTATTCAAAATATATAAAAATAAAAGTTACCTATTTACAAAATTTGGAAATCCTGATTCCAAATATGGAATCTATTTTTCGAAATTCAAAACACACAAGTGGAAGAAATTAATTTAAAATTAATTCTCATTGTTAAAACAAAAAGCCTGTTTTTAAGAGATAATAATTATCAAAAGATTGACACTTGTTCATGTCCAGTTTAATTTTGAATTATTTCCAATGACCAAAATTGTATTAAATTGTAAAAATATAATCTAAATATACTTTAAAATCACTCAAATTCATAATATATCACTATTAATTATTTCAATTAGAAACTTTTTTTTAAATAATATATATTAGTTTTCCCTTTTCATCGAAATATAAATGTTATTCGAAAAGTTCCAAAAATTTACCCTAGGATAATATAGATATTCCAAATCCAAAAATGATGTCCACTTTGAGAGATAAAATTTATAAAATTTCAAAAAGTGGGTATTACTCTTCATAACGGCTAGATTGATTGGTTGTGTTGTGTGTTAGAACTCGAAGTTGCGTACAAAACACGCTACTGTATTATTCAAAAAGAAGTGTACCATGGGAGGTTAGGGTGTTGCAATGTATCTGGATATCATTGGGGATTTCTAGGAGTGAAAAGATAGGCTGTTTTACCTCATATATATTTTTAACACTCTCTGTTATCTGGTCATTCACTATAATCTTCTACATGCCTATGGAAAAAATTATTTCTCTCATAGAACAAATTATGTCCCTTAAATTGAGGATTATTGTGGAAGTGGAATTATATTTTATAAAATGAAGATATGATGTTTGCTTGGACAAATCATCTCGATGTGTTATATTATTCATGACTCTATGAAACATGATAATTTTTTAGAGGTCTGAGTTTAGAAGACTAAAATTCAAAAGTGATCAGCCTTAGTAAGGCCTCCATTAGGTGTAGTATATGTTACAAACCATCATGAATTTTTTTTAGAAATAATAGATCCTTATCGTAGTAGATAATTCCAAACAATATGATTTTTTGGTGAAATTATTATAATGGGTTTCATGGGTGGAGAGATAATTAATTTTCAAAATTTCAATTTCATATCCCCCCATGTAACGAAAGATATAAGAGCTCAAATAAACCTCTGAAAAAAAAATTCAATATGAGCATACCTTTAAGATCCTCATTTGGATTGAGGATTCATGGGAGAAACTTTAAAATACAATGGTTACTATTTATTTTTTACATAATATATGATTGAACACATTGAAACATACACATTTCATTCATTATTCTTATCATTCACCATGTCTAGATAGGTACATTGATTCAAAATTAAATAATCTTTCCAAGACATGAATACATTTTACAATATAGAAAAAACCGCTATTTTTACAGAAAATTCTCATATATTAATAGAATTTTAATGAGAACTATATATAAATTATTAACAGGGTAAACAACCTCATTTATGTCTCTTTTCTAGTTCTTCCAAGATCATTTAGTCCAAAAGATATTTTGGTAAAAAATTCCTAAAAGGACAAGTGCTCTAAAATTTCCATATGTCAATGAAATTCGAGAGCATAAAACTATTTATTATAGTGATAAATAATTATCGATATATGTTTTTATATTTTTATTAAATATTTATCTAGATTTTTCCAATGTTTCATATTGGGAAATATCAGAGACTGTGGACTTTTATTTTTCTCAAGAATCACTACAAGAGTTTTGTTCCTGGAAAGTCGTGTCCTTTTTCTTCTTCATAAATGATCATTGTGTCTAGAATCACAAAAATATTTTTTCCAGAATATAGAAGCATGGATTATTACTATAGTGACTATTCTGGGGTTTCAACCTCAATAGCATTGTGTCTCATTCAATAAATTGTTCAAGGTATTACTATATAGGCCACTTATTATATTCCCTTAATTTTCTTCTTTCATGGACCTATTATTGGAATATTTTAGTTTCTTGTAGTTTGGAACTGTTGTTACTATAGTTTTAGGTATTCTAGCCTAAATATATTATTATTCTATTTGAGGTTCATCTAGTATAAACCTTATATTTATTTTTATTCCTAATAAATATAATTGATGAAGGATGAATATTCATTAAGTTTATGAGTACATTCAATACTTGTTTCGACAATGATGGATTAATATTGAAGAATGGTTTGGGAACCCTTCATCCTTAATAAGATAACTAATGTTGGGTATTTCTGAAGGGTTTGGACACTCTTCATCAAAACTATTATGATTAATGATGGGTATTCATTAAGGGTTTAGACACCCTGCATCTTTACTAAGATGAAGATATAAGGGTACTCATGAAAGGTTTTGAAACCATGTATCCTTACTGATATGATGAAAGATTTGTATTAATGAAGGGTTTAAACACTAACCATTCATACTAATATTTGTTTTTGTGTATGGTGGTGTAATGTTAATAATTATTAATCAACAAGGATGATTGGAATATAGGTTGTGTAAATCACATCTCTACTAAATTTAATTATGAATTATCAAATGAGAATATATATTGGGGATGATCACAACACACAATGATGTTCCATGTTACAATGCAATGTTAATAGAGAAGATGAGTATTATAGGTCCCTCACTAAAAGGATGAGATATATCTAGATGATATTCACAAGGAAATTATATTGATCTAACTCACTGATTTCCAAATATAGTGGTTCACTCTCTTTTTCATGGATCATGGTAGAATATAAGAGAATTGAATAATTAACAGTGGATTTTGGAAGAAGAAATGAATAAAAAGAGTTTAAGATCCATTAGGGTGATTTTATTTATTATTTTAAATCAGGGTCCCTTCCATACATGGTTTTGGGTCATTCAGTGTGGTCCAGAATAAGATTCAAAATTGGTGTTCCACATTCCTACATTGAGAATGCGTACAATAAACAATGAATTTCCTCCATAGTCATCGAATCTACATGAATTTTTTTCTATGATAATTCTAAATCATTTTCATAGAATACATTAGTCAATTGAAATAGAGGATAGTGGGTATATGGTCACCATTAGTGACGGTGAACACTAGTATCACATGTAGTCAGGAAAATATCTTATCGATTTAGGGGGATCCTTTCCTCCTCATCAAAAACATTCTCCAAGATCATGATCTGTTTTGTTTAATTAATCACTAATAAATCATAGTGGGTTACCTCAAAATTATTCACTCCAAATTATGAATACTCTACATGGAAGAAACAATATAAATAACTGAAGTCTTTGGGGTTCTATGAGATGTATTTTACCTCATTGACATTGTTTTTAGCTCATCCCTCATGGATATGAATGTGGTTTATTGAAAATATATTATTCATGAAGGGTTTTTAAATCATAAATGTTCTATTTTTGTAAGGTGAACACATTATATTGGTAATAATATTTGAATTTTTTTTAATATATCATCTTCCAAGACCATTGGGGGGATAGTGAAACTATATCAGATTTTACTAGTTCCACGAGATATTCCCCACACATATTATTCAATTTTAATTTATGCACCTAATTTTCCTAAATTATTTTGATAAATATTTTAGTGAGTGGAATAATGAATTTTTATTAGACCACTGTTTTCTTGTTCTCATCCTGACAATTTCTATATAACTTTCACTAGTAGTTTGGGGATTGAAATTTAAAGCATCACAGGGGGAAAATGGTAATATAGTATTGTTGAATGTTTATATGTTTTAATGTCATAATGAATGTGGACATAGTACCAGTGGAGTCTTACACATTATCATAATTTTAAATCCCAAGGTATGTAACACAACAACATCCAATTGTGTAGGATATGTGAGTGTTTTAAATAATTCACAAGGTTCCCCTTTAATAAGTAATGGTATGAGACAACAATGAAGAGTATGATCATGAATCAATATATTTTGAAAATTCACATTGTGATGCTATCAAGTAACACATGGGATAAAAAGACCCATTTGAAAGGAAAATACATGTTTATATAATAGTCCAGAGTCTCTTATAAAGGAACCGTGGGTATACATGCATAGACAAACAATGGGTCCCTTAGAGCCACGTATTCTTCTTCAAAGACCAAGAGAAATTGTCAATAAAACATTATTCATAAATAATGAAGTGTGATTTATTAATAAATGTTCTCATAATGTTGATAGAAGAACCTAGAACTATTTTACACTATGGTCAGGATCATGTGTTCCATTCATAAATAGAGAGGATAAAATATACTATATGTAGTTGAATTTTGTATAGTGGAGATTCATATACAGTGTAGTTTTACATCATGAAATAAGGATTTATTCCTTCTATTTTTTATCATGTGGTAATTTTATAAGAATCAATGTGAAATATAAAAATAAAATCATATGGAAACATTACACGGGTCATGAAAATTTTGATATGAGAGGCATATTTTTTCTTCGAATAATCTTATCAGTGGGTGATTATATTTTGGATACCATCCTTAAAAGTTCAATCAAATTTTAAATAAATTTAAATGAAGATATGAATAATTCATTGGTGAAGATTATTTTTTATCATTTTTCTATATTAATGTCTTGAAAGGTAGTATAGAGCTTAAAGGAAAAAATAATATATATATTATGTTTTCCCAAGATCCCCTATTCATCATTAAGGGTAAAAATAATACTACAGAATGCATTCCCAACTTGATTTCCACTAATATCAAACTCTCCTTTGGGGTGGGAAATTTTCATCAGATTGCACATAATATATGTTGTACTTACTCTAAAAAGATTCAAAAAACATTTAGGAAAGGGAGATTAAATATTTATCTTTGTTTAATGATTTCAAAAAGTTGAAAAATGACTACAAGGTTAAATAATAAGGTAATTGGGATCATTTTTTAAACTCTGGGTTAGCCTTGGAGATAGGTGGGCGGAGTTTCAATTTGAATCCCATAGGGAAATGAATCAAAACAGACATTGTTCTATTGAATCTAGAGGTATAATTATGATGTTATAATTCATATAAATGGGATAGGTGAATTTTTTTACATAAAAGGTATATCATACACAATCATTAACCACAAGATTCCTTGTTGTTGGTGAAATCATTTATGTGAAGGTCTCTCCTGTTTGGAGAGTCTTTATGTGGTGGGGGAAAATTATATTCCTATTAATATTGATCAAAAGATATTAATATCCCCTTTAAATAATATATATGCATCACTTTGTAAGATGACATGTTATGAATAAATATACTCATAGTTCATACGAAAGGGGAGTCCTTGTATAGATCTATATCATATATAGGGAGTGGGAATGTTTTCATATTCCATTAGGGGGAATGTCCATCATAGTTTTCTATAGGATTTAATATGCATATTAGGTGAGTATATGGTGAAATTAAATATCCATGTTTCTTTATAATATAGAGATGAAATATTCATTTATATCATAGATTTAATAATAGGATGATCCTCTTAAAGAAATTTTAGGTCTTGAAGAATAGACCATATATCATTCAGTTTAACATCATGTCACAAGGACGTTGTTGTCTAGATAAACATCAAGGCGTGAGGATGTATCAATGGATGTATTTACTAACAAAGGGAAAATTTTCATCATATAATATTTATAACATGGGATATAAGGGTACAAGAATATTATATTATAATATTCTTATTATTATTGGTATAAAGAAAATAGGTGTAGAATCAAGGGTGTTTAAATCCAAATAAATTGTTGGTTTTTTTAAGCGTAAATAATTACACAATGAATCAATGGGGAGTGGATAATAGAAGGTATATTTCATTCATTTGAAATGTGGTATATCCAATATCCAATGAAATCATGACAATAGCTCCTCGATTTAAGAGGGCCTCTCCTATGAGACCAAAACATCTACTAGGACGAAGCTCCAATGATTTGTCTTATTCATAAAAAAAGATTATTGGGTTCCCATTGGACTAAAAAATCCATACAACAATAATTATATTGGGTGAATCGCGATAATGGGAGCCAATGGTCAATGAGTTCTAAAATGTGTATGTGAACCTAATGAATTGGCTCGTATCAACTATGAGATCGAAGATATTGATCCCATTAATAGATATAGTAAAATTAATGAAGGGGTTGTGAATGCTAAAGGACACACCATTGTGTATTTAGAACATTTTGTGGGTAAAGGGAAGATACATTTCATTCATTATAATTCAATCATCGGAGGGATTGATAGGTTCAGTGTGAAGATCTATTATTGTGTAGTTTAACATCACGAGACAAGTATGTGGTTCCATATATTTTGATAGAATTTATTATTACATAACGTGAAAGTGTGAATTTCTATCCTCACTAAATTCACCAGAGTCATGATCGATGTGGTAAATAAGAGACAACTGAACAATCAATTGTTCCACTTGATAATGCATTAATGGTATTATCTGGAATCATTCACATATTGGTAAAAAAATGAATCACCACACCCCTTAATTTATAATCAAGGGTTCATGTGGGGATTAATGAGAATTAAAATATTGTACTAGAATAGTGGATTCCAACATCACTATATATCCCATCATATGAGAATCAAGTCAGACATAGTTCTTATTGGGAATATTTTGTGAACAACTGACACATACATAATGGAAGGGGAGTTATTTTTCTTTAAAAAGTGATCATGCCAAGGATTAGGAACCATGGTTTCAATAAATATATTATATGTTTAAGAATTAGTCTATATATAGTTCTTCAAAAGAAACATCCCTATATAGATAAGTATTTTTTTTATTGGTAAGGGTGTTCTATTACACTGTCGTGACCCACCTTCACCAAAAGGAGGGAAGGGTTAGCAAATTTCCAGGCCCTTCCTTCTTTATGTTGAAGGAGAGATAATGACCCCCGACACCCGCCATCAATAGGTCCCGGAGTAGAGACCAATACCAAGGGTATAAAATCACACACTAAATGGAAGGCATTTCTCTTTTTCTTTTAATAGGATCAGGAGATAAGATAGTAAATCCCACAACACCAAACTGAAAGTGAAAGTAAAGCCAAGAACCATTACCCATGCATGTTACATAAGTAAAATCCACAATGTATAAGCAGACTACAATGAAAAATACCAAAAGAAAGAACGACCTAAAATGTGATTATTTGTCACAAGGTCTGAGCTAGTATGGTCCAACACGATCCCTGAAGTCCTCCTGGAAACCTGAAAGTAGTTTTATATACCTGGGGTGAGAATACATGTATACTCAGTAGGGAAAAACCAAATACTCTTGTCCACATGTGGGGAGTCATACTAATTCCCTGTGATAAAAGAGATAATGCAGCACCTAACAAGGAAACTAACCACCCAAGACTCACCAAGGCACACTCCCCAAATAATGAAAGTCATGTAATGTATAGTAATAGCACATTGATGTTTGGGTACATTGTTCCACTTCCCACTGGTTATTGAAGACATCCTATGCATCGAACAAATCCCACCATTCTCATCGCAGTCCCACTGCCATACCCCGCCCGCACACACCTTGACCACAACCACACATCCCGCCTGCAATCATATGGGCCACAACTGTCACACATAACCATGCCTGTAAACACCTAGTCCAGAACAACCACTACCACACCTGAAGAAACCAGGGACTCATCCCGAATATACTTGGGAAACCACCTGACCGCACACACAAGGGACAACCACCACACTCCCCTTCCCAAAGATTCTTGGGCTAATAATGGACTTCAGGCCATCACAGCTTTCCCGATGAGTTGTGGGCTATTCGGGAATGGGAGAAAAAAAGGAGCTAACAACCACCCACTCAGAGGAGTGTTGGGAAAAACACCATCCCCAATGAAATTGGGGTGTTCGGAACTAAGTGTCAAACATGGGTGGGGTGTGAATAAGAAACAAAAAAACTACAAGTATAGGAATATGTAACAAGAACTCACCCAGTGTAATTTTTTCTTCAGACAGCCTAAAGAACGATATACTTACTATTTATTCATAATCGAAGAGAACATAACTCATGCCCAAGTCACAACTCACACCAAAACAAATCCCCATTTGTCCCATCCTTTTCTTCATGTTCAGAAATAATGTTTGAATAAGTTTCTGCACTACTGGAAAAATAATAGCATAAACACAAACCAAGGGAAAAAGTTATATCCAATTGAAATTTAAGCATTCACACCAGTTCTATTGTAAAGTTACAAAAACAAAGGGATATGGGAGATCCCTCGATGTATTGGAACCAAAGAAGACCCCAAGATACATCCCCATGTTCCCAAAAATCAAGAATCCAATAGTTTCTCAACAATAAGAGATCCAACCACAATTCGTGATACAAACAGAGGATCCCATCCTCACCCACATCACCCCCTAAAATCTATGACCCTATCCAAGAAAACCATAAGGTCATCCGTACATGGCCCGTGGAGGAAACAACCAAACCAATACCACCAACACAAGGCAGATTCAGTAGGTATTTTCAGATTTAAAAGATTTAACACACTCCTTGATTTCAATTCCACTCGTCTTAAATAGGGGTTATCATAGAAAAAGAGTTGATCATGGTTCTTCCAGTTTATTTAGTCGACTATACCTAATTAACCAATTTTCTTTACACAGCAAAAGTTTCACAACCAAAATATAATCCATTTAAACATCACAAGGGGGTAGGCATTTATTAGTGCACAGAGAAAGACCACCAACGTCCATGATTTTTAGTAGGCATAAGCCCGCACAATTCATAAATCATTAATCACGCAAGAGGATAAAGACAGAACAACATCATCGATCACACCCCTCCCCTTCATTATTTATAATCCTTTTATTATCTTCATTAAAGTTTGGTTCATCCAATTTCTACAGAAGTAGTAGCGTACCCACCCCGCAAGATACATGAAAAGGAGAGATGAAGGTGAAACCTCTACCTGACGATCAAGGATCGATGTTAAGCCCTCACATGGCAACTGGAAAATAAGAGTGGCAGGAACTCCACGGAACGCGAAAGGGAATCCTCGCAATAGGGGTATGGCTCATCGGGAGGAAGGGTACTATGAGTAGGATGATCGAGAAAAGAAATGTAGGGATAAGAATTTAGGTTATAAAGGATGATAAGGGATGACATAGAACACTCCCAGACGGTTAAGATAAAGAGAGAACCCGTGTAAGGAGCGGGATCGTTTGTTGACTACATGGCTAGGACACCCCACACGTCATTAAAGGGTCACCACCTTTAGGGCCGGTTTAAACTGTCGCATAGATCATGGTTTTTTTCATTTAAGGGGTACTTCACAAATCATTTAATTTAAATGGTCATTAATGGGATTTAAAATAGGATTTAAAAGGAGTCAAAACATGGATTAAACGCCAATTTGTGCAAAAAGATGCACCACTGAGAAAACCCGTGGTCACCAGTAGGCTAGGTCTACCGGTAGGCCGAGCCACCGGTATGCCGAGGCTACCGGTAGGCCAAGCTACTGGTTGGCATAAGCTACCAGTAGACCGAGTCACTGGTAAGACGCGGCTACGGGTAGGCCGAGCTACTGGTAGGCAGAGCTACCAGTAGGTCGTGGCTACCTGTAGGCCGAGCTACCGGTACACCGAGCTACTCGTAGCCCGAGCTAAAGGAAGGCTTTCTACCGATAGACCAAACTACCGGTAGACCAAGCTACCGGTAGACCGAGCTACCGGTAGGACGAGCTACTGGCAGACCGAGCTACCTGTAGACCGAGCTACCGGTAGACCGAGCTAGCGGTAGACCGAGCTTCCGGTAGACCGAGCTAGCGGTAGACAGAGCTACTGGTAGCCCGATGTACTAGTAGGCGTGCTACCAGTAGCCCGAGAAACTGGTAGACCGAGCTACCGGTAGTCCGAGCTACCGGTAGGCCAAGGCTACCGTTAATCTTCACTGAGAAGCTATGATACCTTCCCAGACTACCCCTAACACCTAAACATCACATTTTTACTAAGTAATAGACCCCAAAAACCTATCCCATTACATCAGATACTTCTCAAACTATTCTCATCCCCGAGAATATAAGAACAACCCAGAAAGATACTTTTCAGGGGAAAACCCCGAAGTTGTTCCAAATATGGAACAGAACCCCTCCTAAGTCCAAGAACACTAGCCCAAATTTCATCAACCACAGCGTTCACAAAAGCAAAAGGATCACGTTGTCCAACACATGAGTTAATGAGTCCCCTCCTACGTTTCAGGATATTATCCGCATTGGGTGGCACTGAATCACCTGATCGGGTTTAATTGCATCCACATTAATGCATCCTAATTAGCAGTCAGGTTTTCCCATCATTACACATTCGTACACACACACAGAGAACAGGTAATAGATAATCTAATAGCTAAGCAAAACAAGCACTCCATATATTAAAGTACAAGGTACAATATCTCAAGTATCGGAACAAAAACAACAAGTCAGAATAGCTCTGGGTACTGAACGCGTAACTAGGCCTCCCGCTCCCATGTGGTCTCTTCCAGGACACCATTCCTCCACAACACACGAACCAAGGGGAAGATTCATCCACGAATCACTTTCTCCTTACGATCCTGAATCTTGATTGGTCGTTATATGAAGGTCGCATCATCTTCGACATCTTACTCTCCCCAATCGATGACGTGGGAGACGTCATGTAGATATCGACGAAGCTGGGACACATGGAATACATCATGTATCCTCAGTAGCGGCGGTGGTAGAGCTAGCGGATAAGCTAGTTAACCTACCTGCCACAACACTTCGTAGGGTCCGATGAACTTAGGAGAAATCTTACTTCCCCTACCGAACCTCTGTTCTCCACGCTGTGGGGAGACCATCAAGAAAATAGGGTCCCCGACCTCTAACTCCAAGGGTCTCCTCCAATTATTGGCATATGAATTCTTCTGGTCCTGACCCGCCTTCATCCTTTCTCGTATAAGCTGAACCTTCTATGTCGTGTTCTGCACCACCTCCGGGCCAAGAACACATGCTTCTCCAACCTCAGTCTATCACACGGATGAGTGACACATCCTTCCATATAGGGCTTCAAAAGGAGCCATTCCAATGGTAGAATGATGGCTATTATTGTAGGTGAACTCTACCAGAGGTAAGTGTAGCACCCATGATCCCCCAAAGTCCATAATACATTCCCAAAACATGTACTCCAATGTCTGGATGGTGTGCTCTGTCTGCCCATATGACTGGGGGTGGAAAGCAGTGCTAAGATGTAGCTGGGTGCCAAAAGCATGCTGCAATCCCCTCTAGACTTGTAAGGTAAAACGTACATCTCTGTCCGAGACTATGGAACTCGAAACTCCATGCAACAACACCACCTCATCCACATACATCTATGCTAGAGATTCCACTCCACTCGACTCCTTAATCACTTGAAAGTGAGCTGACTTCGTCAAGCGGTCCACCACTACCTAGATGGAATCGCAAACCCCCTTGCAGGTTGGGTAGTACCATGACAAAATCCATCGAGATGTCATCCCACTTTCACTCGGGGACATATAATGGTTGCAACAATCCTCCTGGAACTTGGTGTTCAGACTTTACCTATTGACACACTAAGGACTTGGCCAAAAACTCTGCCACTTCTCGTTTTACTCTATGCCACCAAAGCTGTCTCCTCAGTCACTGGTACATCTTGAAAACTCCTAGGTGTACCGCTAGGTGTGAGTTGTGGAACTCACTAAGGACCTGGTCGTGCATTGCCTCTGGAACAAACAACTTTCCTTAGAAAATCATCTAGTTCTGAACATCCCCTGTCCACCCTTCCGGAGCATTACCCTAGTCAACTCGATCATGCATCACTTCGCAATCTGGGTCTCCCCAATGAGACTCCTACACTTACCATAAAAGAGAATACTGCATTGTCTTCTGATACAGGCATCCTCCACCTCTATCCATCCTCACATCTAGGTGCGAGGCAGCCAACTCCTCCATCGCCTTCCAAGAAACTGATGACTCTCAGACCGCATCCTTCAGCAACCTTCTACTAAAATCATCGGCCACTACATTCACTTTTCCTGAAGTGTATGAAATCTCAAAGTCATAATCCTAGAGGAACTCCATCCACCTTCACTGCCGTAAGTTTTGGTCCAGCTGGGAGTAGACATACCTCAAGCTTTTGTGATCCGTGAAGACCACAAATCCTTCTCCGATGTGGTAATTACTCCATAATGTCATCTAAAAAATGAGCGCTGCAAGTACCATATTGGTGGTGCAATAATTACACTCACAAGGGAATAGGTTCCTAGACTCCTTAGAGATCACCCCTTGTTGCGGAATCAACACACATCCAAGGCCTTTCCCTGAAGCATCATAGAACACCTCATATTCCGCCCCATCTTCCGGTAGTCTCAGCACTGGGGCACTAACCAATTTCTCCTTTAGATAGTTGAAGGCTGATTCACACTGCTCACTCCATAAAAAAACATTGTCCTTCTTCATCAAGGCTGTCAAAGGGGCTACAACTTGAGAGAAGTTGGGTGCGAACCTCCGATAGTAACCTGCCATCCCGAGGAAACTGCGAACCTCTACCACATTCTTGGGTGCTTCCCAAGAAACAACCGCCTCATCCTTTGAGGGGTCCACCGCTAACCCCTGTTCAGACACTACATTCCCAAGGAAGTGTACTTCTTGCATCCAAAACATGAATTTCGACAACTTCCCATAGAGCTGGTGCTATCAGAGGACCTCTAAAACCATCATCAGATGCTCTGCATAGTCCTCCTCTAATCTAGAATAGATCCGGATGTCATCGATGAACACAACTACGAATAGATCCAGGTGCACCTAGAAAATGGATTTCATAAGCCTAATGAACACAACCAGAGCATTCATAACACCGAAAGGCATGACTACAAACTCGAAGTGCCCAAATTTGCACCTGAAGGCCATCTTTGAGATTTCTCCCTTCTTCGCCCTCAACTGGTGATATCCAGACCGTAGGTCAATCTTCGAGAACCATCCAGCCCCTTTCTGTTTGTCAAAGAGATCGTCTATCCCTGGAAGAGTGTAGTGATTCTTGATCATTATTTGATTCAGCCTCTTGTAGTCTATGCACAACCTGAGACCACCATATTCCTTTTTTGCGAACAAGACTAGAGCACCCCACGGTGACGCACTCGGTCGAACAAAACCCTTCTCCATTAGATCGTCGATCTGATTCCACAACTCTCATAGCTCTGATGGCGCCATCCGGTAGGGAGCCATCGATATCAAACAAGCACCAGGCTGCAAGTATATCCCAAACTCGATATCACGTTGAGGGGGTATAGTCATTGCCTCCTCAGGGAAGACGTCCCTAAATCACTGACGATCTATGGTACTTCCACCATCTCAGCATCCACTGACTCTACTAAATTCTTAGCTAACAAGGAGAGGAGGGGTTCCTATCACTTGCTGCCCTTCTGGCCACTCTGCTCATCGGTGAAAGTAACACGTCGACTACCCAAGTTTGAGAACAAAACCCTTCCTCATAAGCATTCGATGATGGAACACAAAGAGAACAACCATTTGATGCCTAGGATGACATCTTATGGCTATATCGGTAGCATTAGAAGATCCCTGACTGACTAATGTGGCCCTATCATCAGCATGCATCCTCTACTAACATATAACAAGTCGGTCTGGCCTCCGACTAGTGTCCTCGGCACCAGGGGCAATATAAGTCTATCGGCATCTAGACCCAAATCTTAGCCTAGAATAGGCGAAACAAAGGACTGGGAAGCTTCGGTATCGAACAAGGCATATGCAAGGGTACTAAACAAACTAATCATACCGCAAACAACCTCTAGTCCCGCTAGAACGGATGCCTCTGCGGCGTGCAACTGTCCACGTCCAGCCCCTCTAACCCTCAGCTATTGGCCGCCTCCCCGACCACGCCCTGGTCGACTTCCCTGAGTAGCTCCTTGAGGTCGACCTCCCCCCTACAACGTCTTCCCTCGGAAGAGTGGGAGCTCACTACCCCTACTGAAGCTGTTGGAAAGGCCTAACTGGAAGCTGCTGCTGAAGCGGGCGTTGGGCATGTTTTCCACTACCGTGCTGAAATCGGTCTAGGCACTGATTCTGGAGTTGTACATGGCTCCCACAGACAATGCACCTCGGTCCAGGGCCCGAAGGGATTGGGTGAGGACCGAGGGATCAGAACTGTAACTGCTGCGGCCTACTCCCTGCTGGTCGGAACCTAGAGGGTCCTGATGCTGGAGGTCTGGTGCTCAAGGAATTATCCTTTAACAGGCCTATCTGAATCCCCTCCCATGACACATCTTCCAACGTGTGCATCTTCTATACCACATATGCCTTCTTCTGGATCCTCAGGTATGTTGGCAAGGTGAAGGGGGTAATGGCGCACTGGAGGGAGGGTCGGAGTGCCTCCTCTAAACGTCTCGCCCGAGACGCCTCATCTTGAAAGTGGTCTAGGGAAAAGCAAAGGAGGTCCTTGAACTTGATCCCCAACTCCCTTACCGACATACTCCCCTGCTGGAGGGAGATAAGCTCTTGCATCTTCTCTAACTTCATTGTAGAAGAGTGGAATTCTTCCCAGAACTCCTTCTAAAAATCAGCCCATGCCCCATAAGCCTCTCTCCTCTCCCCCAGGTAGAGCGTCAACCACTGGTCTGTTGTTCCCTGCATCTGGATGATGGATAGAGGAAACCATTACTCAGTCGGAGCCCAGATCAGACGAAGGCTATCACCAGCTCCTCTAGCCAGCCCTCCATCTTCATTTCAGAGGTGCTTCCCTCGTACTTCTCGAGGGTCAGTCGCTAGAAGGCTTGAAGCGACTTCTGCCACTGGTCGTCCTCCTCCTCTCGATCAGCCCTTTGCTGATCGGCCAAGTCAGCCTCCTGGGCCTTGATCACCCGTTCTACTCATGGTCGCCTTCTGGGTGCCATAGCTGCAAGGTAAACAAGGAAAATATTGTTCTTACGTTTTATTTGAGTTCTTTATTTATTTCTGAATCCCTAAAACACACAGAAACATGAGAACAGAAGTCATTATGATGCATGTACCTTTCCTAGGGTCTCTAACCTGCAATCAATGTAGCCTCACCTGGTCGTTAGATAGGACCAGAGTCCTTGCATCGGATCACTGGAGGACCTAAAATCACGTGTCCTAGCAGGTCCTCCCTGGCCAAATTCACGTACAAAGGTCACCCAACACCGTTTCCCTACCATCCCATGAAATACTCACTATTCCTACCTCCAAACTCCATCTTATCTCTCAAACACCCCCTCTGATACCATTCTATCATGACCCGCCTTCACCAAAAGGAGGGATGGGTCAGTAGATTGTCAGGCCCTTCCTTTATTAAGTTCAAGGAGAGATAATGTCCCCCGAAACCCGCGATCAATAGGTCTTAGAATGGTGACCAGCACCAAGGGTATATAATCACACACTAAATTGAAGGAATTACCCTTTTTCTTTTAATAGGATCGAGAGATAAGATATTAAATCCCACAAAACCAAACTGAAAGTGAATGTAAAGCCAAGAACCATTCCTCATGCATGTTACAAAAGTAAAATCCACAATTTATAATGAGACTACAAAGATAAATACCAAAAGAAAGAATGAAACCATCTACGATGATCTGTCACAAGGTCTGAGCTAGTACGGTCCAGTACGATCCCCTATGTCCTCTGGGAAACCTGAAAGATGTTTTATATATGTAGGGTGAGCATACAAGTATACAATGTAGGGAAAAACCAAAGACTCCCATTCACAAGTGGGGAGGAATACTGATTCCTTATGAGAAAAGAGATAACCCAGCACCTAACAAGGAAAATAACCACCCATGCCTCACCAAGGCACACTCCCCAAATAACACAAGTCAAGTAATTTATAGAAATATCACATCGATGTTTGGGTACCCCGTGCCACTTACCACTGGTTATTGAAGACATAATACACATCGAACCAATCCCGCCATTCTCATCACAGTCCAACTGCAGTACCCCACCCACACACACCTGGGACAAAACCACACATCCCACCCGCAAACACCTGGCGCACAACTGTCACATAAAACCATGCCTGCAAACACCTAGGCTAGAACAACCACTGCCACACCCGAAGACACCTGTGCCTCATCCAGAAGAAACTTGGGAAACCACCAGCCCGCACACACCTGGTCCAACCACCACACCACCCTACCCGAAGATTCATGGGCTAATAATGGACTTCAGGCCATTATATCCTACCCAATGAGTCTTGGGCTATTCGGTAAAGTGAGTAGAAAAGAATCTAATAACCATCCACTCATAGGAGTGTTGGTAAAAAGCCTCGCCCATGAAATGGGGGTGTTCGACACTAAGTGCCCAACTTGGGTAAGGCGTGAATAAGAAACACAAAAACTGCAACTATAGGTATATGTAACAAGCACTCACCCAATCTAGGTTTTTCTTCAGACGGCCTAAAGAACAATATTCTTACTATTAATTCATAATAGAAGAGAAAAACACCCAATCCCAAGTCACAACTCACACCAAACCAAATCCCGATTTGTCCCATCCTTGTCTTCATGTTTAGAAATATTGTTTGAATATGTTTCTACACTACTGGGAAACTAACAGCATAAGAACAAACAAAGGGAAAAAGTTACAGCCAACAACAATTTAAGCATTCACACCCAGTACTATTGCAAAGTCACAAAAACAAAGGGATAAGGGAGATCCCTCGAAGTACTAGAACAAAAAAACCCAAGATCCATCCCCATGATCCCAAAAATCCAGGAGCCAACGGTTTCTCAACAACATAGGATCTCACACCAATTCATGATACAAACAGAGGATCCCATCCTCACCCACATCACCCCCATCAATCTAGGTCCCTATCCAAGAAAACCATAAGGTCACCAATACTCAGCCCGTGGAGGAGTCAACCAAACCAATACCACCAACACAAGGCAAAATCAGCATGTATTTTCATATTTTAATGATTTAACACACTCCATGATTTCAATTCCACTAGGCTTAAACAAGGGTTATCAGAGAAAATGAGTTGATCTTGGTGCTTCCAATTTATTTAGACGAATATGCATAATTAATCAATTTCCTTTACACAGCAAAAGTTTCACAACCAAAATACACGCCATTTAGACATCACAATGGGGTAGGGGTTTATTAGTGCATAGTGAAAGACCAACAAACTTCCATGATTTTTAGTAGGCGTAAGCCCGCACAATTCAGAAATCAATAATCATGCAAGAGGATAATGATAGAACAACATCATTGATCACACCCCTCCCCTTCATTCTTTAGAATCCGTTTATTATCTTCATTAATGTTTGGTTCATCCAATTTCTATAGAAGAAGTAGCATACCCACCCTGCAAGATACACAGAATGGATAGGCAAAGTTTAAACCCCTACCTGATGATCAAGGATTGATGTTAAGTCCTCGCGTGGAAACTGGAAAACAGGAGTGGCAGGAACTCCATGGAATGCGAAAGGAAAACCTCACAATAAGGGTACGGCTCGTCGAGAGGAAGGGTACTCCGAGCAGGATGATCGAGAAAAGAAATGTGGGGATAAGACTTTTGGTTATAAAGGCTGATAAGGGCTGAGATACAACACTCCCAAATGGTTAAGATACAGAGTGAAACCACGTAAAGAGCGGGATCGTGGGTTGAACACGCGGCTGGGACACCCCAGACGACATTAAAGGGTCCCCGCCTTTAGGTTCGATTTAAACTAACCCACACCTCTTGGTTTTTTCTCATTTAAGGGGTACCTCACCAATCATTTAATTTAAATGAGCATTAATGGGCTTTAAAACGGGATTTAAAAGGGTTCAAAACACGGCTTAAAAGACAATTTGGGCAAAAAGAGGCGCCACTAGGAAAACACGTGGTCACCAGTAGGCTAGGTCTACTAGTAGGTCGAGCACCTGGTAAGCCGAGGCTACCGGTAGGCCAAGATACTGGTTGGCCAAAGCTAACGGTAGACCGAGACACCTGTAAGCTGCAGCTATCGGTAGGCCGAGCTACCGGTAGGCTGAGCTACATGTATGTCGAGCTACTGGATGGCCTGCTACTGGTAGACTGAGCTACCAGTTGACTGAGCTACCGGTAGACCGAGCTACTAGTAGACCGAGCAACTGGTAGACCAAGCAACCGGTAGACCGACCTACCGGTAGAACGAGAAACCGGTAGACCGAGTTACAGGTAGACTGAGCTACCGGTAGGCCGAGCTGCCGGTAGGCCGAGCTACTGGTAGGCCTACTACCGGTAGACCGAGCTACTGGTAGTCCAAGCTAGGGGTAGTCCGAGCTACCAGTAGGCCAAGGCTACCATTAATCTTCACCGAGAAGCTGTGATAGTTTACCAGTCTACCCCTAACACCTAAACATCACATTTTTACTATGTAATGGACCCCAAAAACCCGGGAAATTACATACACATTGTCATAGGCCTCTCATGTTCCAAATATTATATATTGATCTATTTCTCATATAGGGGATAATTCTTGGCTGAAAAAGATAGTGATATCCTGGAATCAATAATTTTTTCAAGGGAATGGGAATCTATTCATTCATAGTTTTTATATATTGAATCTATGGAGATATGATTTTTATATAAGCGCATGGATTTTTTATTTTATATTTTTTGTGGATTCTATATGGGACATGTATTAGAGAATCTGAATTTCATTATGAATCCTGTAAGATTAGGAATTGAATCTCATACAGTAATTTTATGAACAATTTCATATATAGATCATACCCATACATGGAGAGGGGAAATTTTCTACTTGTTTTTTAGATGGATCGAGGATTTTTTATTTTTGAGACACAATTATTCTTGTGATAATTTTAAATAAGACATACAATATTATGTGATTCAATACAGACATAGATTGATTGTGTAAATGATTAGTGTTCATTTACCATTTTTTCCTAGATAGACCCCATATTGGTCACCTGATCATCCCATTGTATCTTATGTTTACAAGAATTAATCCTCACATAGTTTATTAAAAGATAATTTCATACTCTAATTGAGTTCCTATGTGGGGAGATGAAATTTTTATCTTATTGTTCATTATCTTGGAAATAAGTTTTGATCATTACAACATATCCAATGGTAACTAGAATCATTCCATAAATAGTTTTAGAAAGGGTGTTTTATAATTTAGCGTCATGTTTCAAGGACATATGCATAAAGGCATAAATTATTGAGTCATTCCCAATCCATAGTTTATGTGCTAAAATGGGTGGATAAAAAATGAATCATATAATTAAATGTGTATATCATGGATAATTTTCTTCAATTTTGTGGGGTAAATAGCACACCATTAGAGAAATAACTCATGGGATTAAGGTGTCAATTTCCATTGTGAAAAAAATAACCCATCAGAATAAGTTCTTATGAATTTTTTCATTAACTACTGAGTCCTATTAGGGTACACATGGGAACAGATTATTCCCATAGGTACAATCTCTTAGGAGTTTTTTTATTCACCAGTTAATCATAGGGAGGTTACTTCGGATTGGTTAACCACTATAATCATTTTGAGAGAATATGTGCTCAAGTTAGCTGGTGATTTGTACATTAATATGGGGTATAATATTTTTTAGTGGAAAATGGGGTTTCCATATGAATTTGGAAGATCATGGAAGTTATGTATTCTTCTGGAATATATACAACAGAATTATTGGGTATTAGAATACAATATAATTGTCTTTCTTTGACAATGGGTGTGAAGCTAGGATGAATAACATATATGGTACCTTAATCGTCGTCTATAGTTGTGTTTTGGGGTGTGTAAATCATAAACCAAGGATATTTGAGTCAACATGAGGAGGTAATCAGTGGGTACATGTAAACCATAAATAATGGTAGAATCCCATATTCTACATTGTTAGGACAATAGCTCATAGTTTTATGGGGACGTATCTTCTAGGACCTAAACATCCACTAGGCACCATTTCTTTTAAATTATGTTATTGACGATTTAATTAAAGTGGATTCCTTTTGAATGACCAGTAACTATTACCAATATTCTCTTGGTTGATCCATGAGTAGAGGATCCCACGGACTATAGGTTTCCATGATAAGGTAATCAAATCAAGGAATTTGTTTGTATTAATTAAGATATAGAATATATAAATTTAGTTTATGTGGAACATAATATTCATGAATGGTATGAGCACACTAAAGGTTGTGATAACATGTTTTGAAAAAAATATATATTGAAAATGGATATAACATGAAATTCATGTGTAAACAATGATAATGAGGAAGATCTATTTTTCATGAAGTCATCATGTTGTTCAATTTAACATCATGAGACTGTAATATTTTTTAGAATTATATATTCATGTTACTATGATTTTTTCAGGTCGTTAAATGTCATTCTTATAATAAATGGTACCCTATCCATCACATGTCTTAATATCTATGATATGAACTTCTTTCTGAGTTCCCTAATCTCGCATGAGTCAACCTCGATGTGAGAAACATTAGGCAACTAGGCAGTCTATTGTGTTTTGTTATATTTAAAGATAGATAATGTGTTGGGGTGTTAATAATCTAATTTGGAAATTATCCTCTATAATGATCTAGTTCACATATAGGTATAGGATTCAGATTGGTGGAAAATCATGGTTGGTCAAAGAATAAATGACACAAGAATTACTATGTCCCTAGTAATGATAGAAATCAATACATATACTGTCCTTATATATAATCCCCTATGTAGTATGCCACATACATCAAAAAAGGGGATTTTTTTATGAACCAAGGATTTGAGATCTGGGTATCACTATATATCCTTTGGAAGAATGAATCATTCTACCTTTAGATTATTCAAGGTAAATTTATAACACTAATTACCTTCATATGTGGGGAGATGTAATTTTTATCATATTTTTTTTGTTCCAACGAAATGATGTTGTATATTTAGTACATATCACCTAATAATCGGAATCAAGTGACACTAAGTTCTTATTTGGAAAATTCCCTATGTTTGTTTGACCTATAAACAAAGAGGGGACATTTTTCTATTTATATTATTGATTGATGTTTTATTTTATATTCTAGTGTCACTGCATATCATATAATAATATGAATCAATAAATACATAGTTCATATGGAATATACCATCATATGTATAACCCATATATGGGGAGGGGTGATTTTTTTAAAAAATTGATGTCGGGACCAGGATTGGTGATTTGGACGTCACTAAATATATTTTGATAACATGGATCAAGGAATACATAGTTATTTTATAGAAAATACACCTTAATCATATCTCACTCTATCAATGGGGAATTCTCATTTTTTTCTCCAAATGGATTTAGGACATGTACAATCAATTCTTCATGAATCCACATCCCTAAATAGAAAAAAAGAATCCACTTCTGAATTATGCTTCATTGTTTAAACTAATAGGGGACACTCTTCCACTATGTGAAGTCATTGAGGGACACATGGTGAGAGTCGGTAGACCCTTATGCTAGAAAAACATTTCAAAAAGCTAGAATATATCTCATTAGAGTAGGTAGGTCTTTTAAGGGATCCCCATTTAATTTAGCTTTGATGTAGTGTGACCGGGAAAGTGATCAATGTAGACAAACATTATGTGGTGAGGATTTCCATCTGCAGTTTAAGAGTATTTGGTAAGGTGGTATTCAATGAAATCTAACATCATGAGATAAGAAAATATTCTATATATATTGACATAATATGGTATGAACATATTTTTTACACATTAACATTATGTCATATGGATATACTATTATATTTATTTTAAGTGTTTTCACTAGGAAACTGATTCAATGATAGACTCTATTTGAAGGACTTCTCAAGAATCCCCGCATTAGTGGGGGGTTATGTGTTCCCCATCCATCATGTAAAATGTTTAATATCTATAGGAATCTACCTTCTGTATGAGGTAAGGCCCTTCCCATATTGGATACAATATTACTGGGTGTTTACCTCATTTAATTGGGTTTTAGAGAGCCAATACAAATCATGGTTTGAGAAACGAGTGAATGATAATATTTTTATTTAAGGCTTGTGTGATCTGATTCCGATGCACATCAAAGTTGTGTACTATATTCTAGACTTTTTTATCAAATCATTATAACTCCTCCAACGAATTTTGTGATTTCTCTTTTCCTAGTTGTTTTTTAGAGATAGCTTGATGATTGAGGTAAACTATACTTCAATGGAAAACATTACCTCAGTCCCATAAAACAATGACTATGGGGTCACATGTGTTGTTGTGCGTGTTGTGGACATGTTGGATCACATTGCATGAGGGTGCTTATCCTGCCAATATTTAGTTTCCATGTCCACTATTTTCTAGAAGATATTTTAAAAGTAATTTTTATAGGCCTATATATGTACATTATTTTTAACATTATAGTGTGATAAATGGTTAGACGTGTGGTGAAATTCCTGGAATATTATCTTTAACCTAAAATAATAAAAGGTGGTGTTATTGTCTTTCAATATCATGTTAGGGTCATCAAATATGTTGGTAATATTTAATTTTAAGAATTTGATGATATTATTCAACCCCAAAAATATGATGTTTATGAAATTAGATCAGTTTTAATTGATGTTGGTAGTATTAAGGATGAATTTAAACTACATAGCTACAGTTGAGGGATATATCCATAGAATATCAATTCTATATATTTCAAAGAAGCCAAAATACTTACATGTATATAGAAAAAAGGGGATGATAGATAAAATTGTCTTAAAAATAAAATTCATGACACTTCCTCGTGAATTCTATATTGTGATTCATCATTTTCTTTATTAATAACCAAGTCTACAGATTTTGTGGGAAATTCTGATTCCAGATTGGTTTGTGTCATAGTATCCTTCATGGAATTCTCCATTAATGGAAAGAATATATCCATTGACAATTCATCAGGGGACGACACTGTTGGGACCCCTTTTAAATATGGATATCTTCTAGTATGGATAATACTAAAGGGTGAAGTAAACTTCTCCATATCGAATAGTTTCTATTTATCCACAATATGATTGATGGTTCCCATTTTGGTCGTAATATATTTTCGGATCCATCCATCTAGTTGTGGATATTATATTTTTATTCAGTGTTCAAGCATTGACATGATTTACTTTCCCAATGTTATATATAATTACTAGTGAGACTACCTTTCATTTAATAATGATGAAAAATACCTCTTCAGGATCAGGATTAGTCTATTAAGTGAAAAAATTATCCAATGATTCTATGTGAGAATTTTATTATTAAGGTAATAGATTTAGTGTTGGATAAAAATGTAACTCATTCGTAAATACTCTGACATAACCAATGATGGGAGATAATTCATCCATTATGATGGCATACTTTCTATTGATCTATTTCATAACTAGCTTTGAGAAGCCTTTGATACTCAGTTTTTCTATCTTCATATTCAATGATTGCTCTATATTTATGACAATGTAATGATATTCTAGATCGTTGTTATTTTCTCCATCGTATGGTGATAATGTAAATAGAAAATTATCTTTCTCAAGGAAAAAATATAATCCCTTAGATAAAATATTTATGCTTCATGTTTACCATCATTTTAACTAATAAGAATTTGAGAGTCATCATAGAAATTCATCTCATATATTTATAGTCTTTCAAGGGAATACAAAAATTCTTATTTATGTTTTTCAGTGTCCACTAGAATATTTTCTATGATATGATTTACCACAATGAAATTAGCAAGAGAATTTCCTTTAACATCCTTATGTTTCATGAATTTGATGTGATATAATTAGAAGACAGTAACCGATATGGATAGTCATCCAGTTACCATAGGGAATCCCTGAATGTACTTGAACAGATCAACATAAGAGACAAGGTGGAATTTATGAGGCTTCATGTAATGACTGGTCATTTTCACTACCATGATGAGCATGAAGTCACACTTATCTAAATTTCAATTTCATGTTTCTTTATCTATCATCATTCTTTTAATTTTGGACCGGTTTTTCAATTACCTATAGGTTTTTTATATTTGATTACAGAACCAAGCGATAATTACATTTATATGACATATTTGATAAGTGTATTTCCATCTAAATTTGACATAAATATTGGTGGACGTGATAGATAATTCATGATATTCATGAAGGCTTCCGGGAAGTCCTCATTCATTCGAAAGGTTAATCCCTTATTAATTAACTTAGTGAAGAGGATAGATTTTAAAAGCATAATGCCTATGAAACAGCAAATATAAGCATGGATCCCTTGGATACCACATTTTTCTTTCTGATTCTATTGGAGTGGAATTTCCATTATTTTACTATAATTTTATAGATTATATTGTTCCATATCACCAAGACAAATCAATTTCCATAACGTTACTCCGGAGGAACATTTCAGAGTTTTCATCATTAAACCTTGTTTTTTATTTGCTGAAGGATTTCTTATGGTTAGTTAGGTTGTCACCATGATGTTGATATTTTACCACTAACGCATCAATACAAAATTAATCTATCCATACAAAGAATGGTTTTACAATATGATGTATACAGCTTTGATATGTAGTGTTGGAATTATCTAATATAGAGGACATGACCTAATATGAAAATATCCATGAGGTTATTTAATGGAATTAATTTCTCATATTCAATGGACATATTTATATGATTATGTCATGAATAACCGTCTATTAGGAAAAGATCGTGGAATACAAAAGGTGCATCGATCAATGTAGATGATGATATTTCAATTATTTTTCCTAAATGGGGTGTTAGTGGAAATCCATTTTGGGTAAACACCTATAGTAAATAGAAAATTTTGATCAATTTCCCTTATTTTCATTATATATTAGTATCATGAGTGGGGTTTGTTCTCCTATCATCCTACTTAAAACTGTGATATTCATTCGAGAAGTGTAGGGTATGATTTTCACATCAATGTTCTACCCAACATTTTCTGAACGATTCCAAGAGAACACATATCGATGGTTCCAATTAAATGAAATATTCTTCTCCATTTTCTGAAGATGCATAGAGAAAATAAGCATCATATTTCACTTATCTTCTTCTATTCCCATATTCACCGACCTAATCTCAACAATGGAGGTAGAGGAACCTTCCCCAAAATGGGGAGGATCATTCCAGGGATTATATTCTTATTGTTATATATTTTGTTTGTGGGGGAGCTCTCAGACATGGAGAGTAATAGGGGTGATTTTATATCCCTATCAATATAAGTAAATCCCTGATAATAGATATCGAAATCCATAACATCTTGAGTAATTGAAGTGTTATTTTAGGATTCTTTTCTTCCTTTATACTTTTATGGGGTAGTTTAGGCATGGACATCCTGAGTAGTAAAGAATGTATTTAGGGTTGAATTAAATATTTTATAATGGAATGAATAAATTTTTATATATCAACAGAGCATTAGGATGACTTCCCTTGAATGAATCCACATTAATTGATTTGATTAATGTCAATTGGTTATGGGTGTGTGAATTTATTTGTCCGCAAAAGCTTCTTGGGATTGATATTGTAAATTCTTTGAGTTTATGGGAGTACATAGTCACTGGAAACCATGAATATGGTATTTGTAGGGGTATTTACCAATCCATTGGGAGAGAAATTGACATATCACTATACTAAAAAGGTTTTTTCCTTCCCTCTAATAGAAACATGCATCAACATATTGAAATTTTTATGACTCAAATGTTGATATATCACCATTTAATATACATAACTTTATATTTATGGGGTATCTATATAAATGTTTAAATCTATTAATACATGTTATTTCGAGTAGGATATTATATATTTTTTCTTTTTATATGACCATAAACACAAAATTATATGTTAGATCTCGAAATTAATCCTTAATAGTGATCATTCCTAGTATCTTATTCTAAATCTTTTCATATATATGAATGGATAGTTTTTTTATCCAAATACACCTTAGTATATCTAAGGAACCAAAGAGTCAAATCATGGATAATGTTGATCCAAGAACCATTTTCTTCTAGATTTAGTCATATTTCAATGTAATAATTTTTTTTGGAATATAAAGGGAGTGTTTTATGTCATTGGATAACATCTTTTGGGTCCTAATATTTAAATGAGATGTTGTTATAAAATTATATCGACGCAGTCTCTATTTAATAAACCTATTCTTAAGATACTATTATCTATTACTCTTATGGGCTCATACAGACTCAATGAGTTCCTTTATGTGTTATTTTGATAGTTTTAGAGAAACCTGTATTGAGTTATCTCTTAGAAATTTGCTATTTGTTTTAGGATTTTATAGTTTTTAATAGAGTTGCAATTCACAAGGTGGGGTTTCTCCTAAAAACAAGCCTTATGAGGTGTTTCTTTTTCTTATAAAAGCATAGTTCCTATGTTGATATCAAGGGAGAATTTGTTACAAATGTCCTAGGTTTCACTAGCCCAGCACTTTCTTTGGTATGATTAGAATTCCTCACCCCATTAAATAGGTCATTAAAAATGATTGAGTCTAAACAAATATTGAAGGGATTTTAGGAATCTCCATTATTACTTTTGTATTTAAGAAGAACTCAATCATTGTTATCTTTCGAATATTTTTCTTCTACTTTTATTTGACTAGAATTTTTTGTTTGTTTATTTCCACACCATCACCCATACCATTATCATCAACATCCTCAACCTTATATTCCTAGGCTCGGTATGGGGAACCCCTAATTAGGGTGTTCTCATCCTTGGGTAATGGATATGTCATGTGAACTATGTTGATATAACGAAAAACATTCTCCTCTTCTGATTTCAAGGGTTTCCTTTTGTGGGGTTGTATAGGTTATCCAAACAATAATGGAAAACAATATGTAAGATTTATTGTTTTTGTGAGGGATGAATATTAACATTTCTATTTTATATTTTACCAATTCTATATATTAATTATTCCTCTAAAAAGTGTTCACAAAGTATTTTTCCATGGTTATTGGATCATTCTAGGTTTCTGAATCTATTTTCTCAGAGTGGCATATGCTCAGTTGAATGTTTACTAAGCCATCCTGTAATAGATTTTTTTTTTCAAAACTAGCTGCAATTTCCATCTAATCAACATATTCATCTAGTTAGATGAAGGCCACACAATTTATCTATATTGGGGCCTTCACTAATATCACCTTTAAATAATGAACCATACAATTGAGGATGACTTTAAAGACAAATTAGTATTGGATGGTGTGACCGAGTCTCTTATTAAAAAGGATGCATTCGGAGTTTTTACTGATGTTGAGTCTAATTACCTAACAATAAAAAAATACATTATCTAGTTATTTCAAAACGTTAAATGGCTATATTTTCTTAATGATCATATTAAAATAGAGTTTTAGAAAATTAGTAAAAATATTTCAAATTAAACCTATACATTACAAGTGGACATATATAGTTAGTGTCCATTATTCTCTACAAATGATCGCCATTTTAAAATAAAATATGTTTTCATTTCAAGAAATATATTCACAATTCTCATATTTTCCTCATCCATATCCTCAATAATCCCACACCTTATGAGAAACATTTAAAAACATTGGATTATCACAAAAAGATCAGTATATTATATAAATAAAGGGAAAATGTTATCCTATATAAAATCCAAATTAATTTTCATAAAAATATACATTTTTATTCCATAAAAGTAACCAAAACCTTTAAAAGATAAACATACTAACTTTTTTTAAAAAATATATCTTCCTTAAAACTCAATGTCAATCATATAAAAAATAATTTGTAACTTGGGAACTCATTTTATATCTCACACATAAAAAACAATTATGGGATTACCCACCGCTATCTAGGATAGCCAATGTTAAGCTATTACGAGCTTACCAGCCACTATCTAGGCTTCACTATGTTAAACTAGATTGGTATTTCTTGGTGCTCTCTAGGCCACCTCGTGTTAAGATATAACGAGCATTCCTAACTCCATCTGGGCCTCACCATGTTATATTGTAACATGCATTATTGATGAAATTTGATTCATATAATGATTAATTATCATGTAAAATACGATGATTAAAACATATTTATTATTGAAATTTTTTAATAATTAATTTAAAAAATTCATTTAAACACATAATTAACTATCTTCACTATAAAAAACTATTCCCTTTAAAACATGAATTCTAAAATCAAACACAATGCATATCGTAAGAAAACAATTTTTGTTTCAAATTACAATCAATATTTATAAATTAATAGTCAAAAAATTATTTCATCATGAAGTAGGGTAATCCACTCCTATCATCTATGTTAAAAACAATCCTTCCAAATTTTTGATAGAAAATTCACAATGGACATCTTTCCAAAAATCAAAAATTAAGTATATCGAAATATTTCATAAAAACAAAAAAAATATGTGGAAATATCTTTAAAAATTCATATAAGATATTTAAATATAATTTTGGAAATAATTTTAGAAAAAATGGCCATTGATAAAAAAAGGAATTTTTTGGGAAATATTAACAAGATAATTTTTAAAATAATTTCCACTATAAATATAATATAATTAAAGTGGGAATTAATAAAAAGAATAAATTATATGTAACTATGATAAATCCAAATAAAAAAAATTATATACAGTATAACATATTCAAAAATATTTTCATAGAAAATCACAGAATTACATTTTCCGAAGTATATGATTATCATGAAAAATGAAATTTCAGTTATGAAATCCCATACCTCATATTATACATACTTCAATGATGTTAAATTATCCCATATAATGTTTTAGATAATGTTATAATATTCTGAAAAAATAAATTCATATTTAAAATACCTTATATGACCATTTAATAACATTTTACCATCCAATAATTAATAATATTTCATTATTTTTATTTTTTTGGTTCTATAGTTTCGTGGATTCATGGTCGATTCAAATGGGTAGAATTAGGAATGTTCTTATAAAATGGAATTACTACTATTGTAGTATAATGAAATAGTATTAATGAACATAAAAATGTTTTAATGGACCCATATATTATTTTTATTTCTTTTATGACAAGAACATATTTTATAAAAATATAGTGATAAATGTATTATTTCTATTGGATTATTTTTTCAAAACACCACAAAATAGGTCTACTATATTTAATATTATGGGTATATGTTTGTTAAAAAATATTAAATAAATTATAATATACCTATTAAAATAATATGTAACAATTATAATACTTTTATGACCATCCATGTATGCGGTAATGGAAAATGAAAAATCATTATTCATGGTGATAATTTGCCACCATAATTTGGGAAATATTTCTATTTCATAGAATAATATAAGATCATAAATGAAATGGATATGATATATTACATTAGACACATAATAATTATATATATTAATTATTATTCTGTTATCCTTCCTTGATAAATTATTGAGGTGAGGAGATAATATAATAATATAAGAAATTAAGAGCGGTGTTTTGAGAAAATAACCTCTTAAATATCACTCCTTGATAATCCCCTTGATGGGTGGTATTTTTACTTATTGATGGGTAGTTTTAAGTGACTAATAATTATTATCTTATATTTAAAGGAATCTACATTGGTATTTCATTAATTTCTCTGAATTTTAAAAATAAATAATTTTTTTATGTTTTTTAGGTTAAATAAATACCTTAACAACCCATTTATATTTATTTTTAAGGTATTTTAGTCTTTTAACTTATAAATTTAACTCATTTCCTTTCATTACCTATAATGTGGTAAATATTTTGTGTACCATTATAAGTTGATTGTTCATTAAAAAAATACATTACAACATAATTTCGACCTTATTATTCAGAATATTAAATTAATTCTAACACATTAATTTCACTTCATTTAGAAAATTATTTATAAAATTAATCCCAAAATGCAATGGGAATGTGGCGTTTTAATGTGATAATCATCAAAAAAATGTCAAATTTTTTTATATTCAATTTTAATGTAAAATTAATTCCAATTTAATAAATTGTATTTATTTATTTATAGTTGATGTAATTATTCCTTAAATCAAATTTAAAATATAATTTGACTACATATTTAAATTATATGACAAAGTAGTTTCCAATCAAAATTTTTTATTTTTTCACTATTTATCAAAATATAAATTTCTTATTAATATTACCAAAATTTAATCCTAAGTTAATTTTGATATTCAACATTCAAAAAATTTATTTATTTTTATAATAAAATTTTTAAAAAAATTATTTTGATCTCAAATAGGTGCGATTTTAAAAGGAAGCAACATTACCTTTTTGAAAAAAATATATGATTCTGCATAAAATTGGACTTATTATATGTAAAACCCCATTAAATATTATCAATGAATTAAAAACCATATTAATAAAAATATTACATATATATTTCATTAATATCATTAACTATTTTTTATTAATTTAATTTATTATGATAAAATTTCATTTTGGGTATAAAAATGGTTTGTTATAAAAACACATCATTTACATTCAATTCATTTTAATTTACCTTTATAATTAATTGGTAACCAATAAATTCATTTGATAATACCGTGATAAAAAAAATTTCATTGTTTACTTAAGATCAGTCATTCCTTCCATTCCAATGGCTAGGTGAAAACTATCAAATTTAAATGATAATATTTATTCATTTGTTTATGCTTGATGTGGCATGTAATGCCTAATATTGAACATGGTTTTTCATTTAAAATCATGGGATGTTACATTGAGATATTTGTTTTTCTTAATATATGGTATCTTGAAATAGTTATACTGTGTTGTTGTAATGAAAACAACTTAGAATCAATTCATTTTAGATGGAATACAATGTGTTAATCATTTCTTTACATCGTGTGTGACCCTGATCTCTCTTCATCTATAGTTGAAAACACCTTCCCTACTTTTTCAGTATTGTGGAAGGTGGAGAGTCATTTGAGGCCTACCTAGGTGCACAGATAACCATATTTAACAGTTCTAGGATAACATCAAAATTTTCTCTCCATTAGCTATCTTTTTTTATGTCATGGATGCAGATTTGGATTTGGCTAGAATTTAGTGAATGGAATCTTCTAGGAATTATTTTATTCCCCGAATATCAAGTAATCCTTCTGGATAATTCATCGTTTTTAATTATGTTCACATCTCATCTTTAGTATTATCAACATAATGTTCCTACATTTTCTATTTTGAGATTGGGATACTAAGTGAATATGTTAAACCACTCCATAAGGTTGTAAAGTCAGAAACCCTATAATTTTTACATTTCATAAAAATTTTGAAGTGTATAATATTTTTTCATAACATGGATCTATGTTCATAAATTAATTGATGATAAAGGTCCTCCTTACCCCTGATGAATCCTACTAGATGAAATATATACCAAATTAATTATGGACCTACCAGAGTCTATACAAAAAATCTCAGATATTTATCTTTTTTTTGGTCTTAAGGTACTATCAACAGGATGTATCAGGACAAAAAGTTCATGATATTTTTTGGATCTCCCATTCCATCAATAGTTTTGAAAATAGATTTTTAAAATTTTATCGATGAAAATTTTCATCAACCCATTCGGGATATGACTTCTTTTCTGGCGACACAAGTTTACATGGACCCTTCCTAGATTCCATTAGAGTGTCTTTGGATTCAATAATGATGAGGAGTTCATGATTTTCCATTATTCAGACCATATACCATCTATAGATTTTAGGTTAGGTTTGGTTCTTTTCCCCCACATTCATATCCTTCTAATTAATTATCCCAGTCTAGACTGGATGATCACCCAAATGGGAGAAAGAATGTCACCATAAAAAAGGAAGTTCATGATATTCCTCAACATACTCATTTCTATAGAATAGTTTCTTGGTTATAGAGACAGGTTGAAAATTAAATTATTCTCTAATAGGAGTACTTCATCGTTCATGATGGGCATGTGGAGTGACACTCATCTTTTCAAAGGCACCACTGAGTGGAATAATTTTTTCTATGTTCATTATAAATTATTTATCTAATGTTCCCTCTATCATTCTAATATTTCACTAGTCATTACATTATAGAGGGAATTTTTTCCTTCTTGGTGGAGAGTATTATTTTGAAAAAACTATACCTTTATCTATGAAAACAATTCATTGTGGATGTGGAAACCCATCATTTATATGATTTATATTTTTTTTCTTACCTAATTATATATACATGAAGGTTTAATTTTTGAACTCATATCTTCATCCTATTGAGGTTTAGTTTCCTCATTTTTTACTTCTATGTTTTCTTATTTTCCCATTTTTATTGATTGATTGATGGTTATTAAATTAACTAAGGAATACAATGTGATATTAGTCATCTAATTACTCTCCACATAATATGGTGGTTCTATATTACTTATTTATCCATTGAGGGTCGCATTAGTAATTTCATTATCCCATGGTTTTATTGTAATATCGTGGCTTATTAACCTTATAAGGCCTAATTTACCTTTTTTACACTAATCCTATTCTAGTATATGAATAGTGACATTAAGGGGGTTTTTATTCATACTATCCATGTAGAAACGAAATGAAAGAGATTCTTCTCAAGGAAGAAGGAATGGTTGGGGTTCTATCCCTCCATATTTACCATATATCCCTGGAAAGGTTGATTCCTTTTAGGGTGGGGAAAATGATAAAAATTCATCTATAAAGATGGTATAAGATTTATTTGAGGATATTATTTGATCATTATGATCCTTATATCGAGGACTAACGACTCCTCTAATGAAAATGTAGATATAAATAACCAAAAATTATTTTTGGGGTTTTAACTCAAATTTTCATTGATTTCTTCCAGAACCTCTTAGGGTGAGATTACTTTGGTAGTGGTTATTTAGATAAACATTATATAATCCCCAATGGTTGGTTTATCTGATGTATATATATATATCTTAGAAGCTACTACTACAATGTACCAGATTTGGGGAAATAGAGTTCATTCATGGGCTAGGTACAATAGTTTCTTTTAATGGCATTCACTTACTATGAGGATCTACCATGTAATTTGGGACATTAGATTCTCTGTTTTTGGTGAGTTTCAATTTTCTAAGGGTCCATGTATAGAATTATTTCCATGTCCTACTCTCACTATTAACAGTGTATTTACATCTTCAAAGTGATGGTGCTTCATTTTATTGACCAAATTACTTATTTGTTACTCGGTCAGTTGATCTCTCCAGTAGCTATGACATTACAGGATATCGTATATATATATATATTCTCATTCCAATGGATATGGTAATGTGAAATCCTATAAACATGGACAATTCCCAGATACAATCCCTTGATGATGTTTTAGAAATAAATCATTGGAGACTTGTCATGATGTAGAGGAAAACATGTCCTAGGATCTTTTTAATATCTTTTTATTTTAGGTCCTATTTCTTGGAGAATGTGGACACATCTCAATGACAATAGAGTGTATTGATAATATAAATATTCCCCTTATAATTTTAAAAAGGGGATCTCTATCCTTTTAATCACTGATGGTTTTCCCACATATTTTGGTATAATTAAAATTGAACTCCACAATTGGATCATTTGGGATCTCCTAGTCAGAAGTGGGGAATAGCCAGAACATGGTTAGAAGGTTGTTTTTTGTTATCTCCATCCACATATATATTTATGAAAGAATATTCATCATCAATGAAATATCCTTCAGAATTTTCAGACCATATAGGTCATTTATCTAGAACACCTTCTTCTCAATGCACGGTGTTAGTGACAGATGAAGAGGAATTAAATATGGATAACCATAGTGTTTATATTATCTCTATATATGATTTTTTCTAGTCATCTGGATTATCTTTTTTTTCTAAGCATGATATACAAATGGGGAGGTGATCCAAAATGGATATTAGGATAATATCCCATGTAATCCATCCTTATGTTATTTTTAGGGGTACTATTGAGGGATTTATCACCTTCAATATTTGAATAAGTGTTATAATACCCCTAAGGTGTGGAATATATGTATCACTCATCCTTAGGGACCCTGGATTTGAGAATATTAGAAATGTGTGAATCGTTTTGGGTCATGAATGAAATATGTCGACCTTCCTTTTGGGGCAGAGAAAGGATTTTATCCAACTACATGATGTTCTGTAATATGTATTGATTAGTATTTTTACTATAGAGATATGAGCCTGGTATGATGAAGTCACAAGAGTATGTCAATATTCTTCTATAACATCAGCAGGGTAATGGGTCAGCCATTAGGTGGTTTTCAAAATATTCAAGTCAACTATAGTTAATGTTGGTGTATGATCCCAATGGAAATATGAATTCACCATAAGAATATTCCAACAAATATTTGGAAAGTAAAAATGGATATATTCCACCACTTCTATAGATTTTGATTTATAAAACTGTTGTCTTTCACTACCGGGAGAATAGATTTCTTCCTGGATAAAATAGAATATTAAAATATTTCAAGTGGATTCATTTGTTGCAATATGATCCATCTTTGAGTTGATTGAAATATTGCGATGACTAAACTCAATTGGAGAAGGGGTATGATCTCAGTGGACTGCCTTTAGAATATGTCACCAGCTTTCTTCAGTAGGAATTTTCACCTACCCAGAGAAATTTACCAAACCAATATGGTGAGCCCAGTTGGACGGAGAATATAATATTAGTCTGGTGACTGATCCTTTATCAAAAAATGATGATAATCCACCTAGATGGGATATATATTTTTTCTTTCTCATAAAAATCCTCATTTTAATGTTGATCATAGTGATATGATACTCCGACTATATAGATTAAAATATAGTCCTTCCCTTCTTTCTATACAAATTCCAGAATAAGATATCTATAACCTTATATTGATTATACAATATGGAAATACTTTTAAATAGTAAGGGTAGGAATTTTGGATTGCATTATTTCATCCACCATGGTATTCTAGAATTGGAATTACATTGAATTTGATATATAAACCACCTCTCATTCCCCAAGGGCCATCAGAATATCTCGATGCAGATCATATGTGGGTGAGGATACATTATTTTACCACAGTTGTTGTCAAAATGTACACCAATACATGATCATGGTGAAGTGGAATATGAGAATAATCATTGAATATCTATAGAATATTCTAATGGGCTTCATCATTGGATTCAAGTATATGGGCCAACCTAGTTTGAAATGATTATTTTTTATCTACGATATATCTTCTTATAGATGAAACATGAGTGTCTATGGTAGTTTTCTATTAGAAATTTCACTCAGTTGATGAATGAGGGGAAATTGTGGAATGGATTTTATGAAAGGTATTGGTATGTTCGCTACTTTTTAGCTCTTGAGTTGATATGGATTAATGGTCGGCTCATTATTCCACATTCCTAAGTTATGTTAGGTGCTCATTTTCATAGTCTTGTGATCCAATTCTGAATCTCTTGGTAGTGGAGATATGATGAATTGGTTTCTATATATCTTTCAATATAAATGGTTGGATTTTAGACACTATCACCTAGTACCAATACATGTTCACTCTTTGTTTATGATTATATCATAGTATTGGTAAACTAGTACTATCATGTTTTCCACCGTATGTTGATGGCTTTAGGTGGGTGATGTTATTTTAAAACACCCAGTTAATGCATTATTTGATGATATAACAGGATATTTTTTTGATGATGATAGTATCTCAGGTCATGGTAATGTTTGGGAGAATATTATCTTCCATAAAAAATATAAGTGATAATATGGTCACTAATCAGTGTACCATCTCATGTATCAAATATGTTCAATGATCAATGTAGGATTAACACAATTTTTCATTCTTTTTATTGATTCATATGTTTTTATTTCATATAATGTTATTAAAAATTTAGAATGTTTAAATGGAACCCCATTTACATTTTATCATTTAATGATTTCACCTTGGGTTCACCATTTTTCATTCCATCAGCTGTGGAGTAAAATGGAATAACTTGGGTAAACCACCTTTTTATTATTTACGTGTTCTTTTCTAGTTCATTATTCTTCATTCTATTAATGTTGGTAATAAATTGACCAATTTTTGTAAAAAATATTTTTTTTATTCTAAGGATTACACCAGGTTCAACATTTTTTTTCCTTAAATGGTGGGGACTCCTAATAGTTTATTTATCTATAACAAAGAATATGTATAGTTTCTTAAGGCAAGTGTTTATTTGGGGTTTTAATCCCAATCCCACATGTGAACTCACACTAGTCTAGTGGATGGGAGGTGAGTCTCACTAAACCCTTTTGGGGGGTTGATTTCCTATAGTAGGACACACTTTTATGTTTAGGATATTTTTTAGAATCATTCCCAAATACTGATATTCATATGGTTATCCTAATATAAAAATCATGTGACTCTTACATGTACATGAAATAGGGTGTTTTAATAATGACCTCATATATATGTATCAATGTATTTCCACATTATGAAAATTATATGGTAACCATCTGGGACTTATTTCACTTTGAATACATTGGACTACACACTCTAGAGTACACTACCATCTAGTTAGGTGTTTGGTGTTTTGGGTCTAACATTGATAATTTGGAAATAATCCTACATATCATGTTTATAATTAGAATAATGTTATTAATTTTTGGTTTTTTATAAACCTTTTAATGAATGTGGAAAGGTAATTTACACTCGTGAGTCTCATTAATTCTAAAATATATTAATCTAATAATGTCTTAGGGACCCATACCAAGGTGGATTCCCAAATAAAGTGGCATTTGTATAATGTTATTCTCTAGGGAATACATCCTATATTTTCCTTATGTGTGGGAATTATATTATGATAGTAAAAAAAATATAGTAAAATACCTAATGTAACGTGATCCATGCATGGTGTGAGGAATAAGAGATAAAAAATTATTGTGAATGATGTATATATATATGTGTGCATAACTCATTCTTAATGAATTATCCCTAATGGAGTATTTTTATTAAATATCGGACCATAGAATGGAGTCTTACGAATCTTGTTTATAACATGATTAAAAATTTTCATAGATCAGTTATGTTTCCTAATCCATTGATGGATTAGGTGAAATGGTAGACCCACATGGTTTTTATTTAATTAGCTTAAGTAAATAGAATACCATGGGACTTTCCCTAAGGTGGATTCCAATGGAATATTTCTAACCCTTATCCCCTAAAAGAAAGAGAGTAAAGACCATGAGTGGTAAAATCATCATTTTGCAGTGAATGGGAATCACATAATACCAATATGATTTAATGTCCATAAACCTACTCCGTTATTGAAATTTCCCATATGAAAGGGGAATTCCATATATAATGCTCGGGGTTATAGGTTAATGTGGTCTTGGGGTATATATTCCAGAAATACAACCGAAAAATGTTTATAGATTTGGAGATGTGTGACTAACAAGTTCATTTAATTCCATGTGATCCTGAGTGAGAGCCTTCGAACAACAATCTGACTTACTCAGTGATTTTTTGTGAACTTGTTTGACATGAACATGGTGTCTGAAAGTTATGGTTTACATGTCTATGGGTATTTTCTTGGTCCAATATTTCATTATAGGGTTGATATGTGTATGATAATTCACATAATTGAACTCTACGTATCTAGGGCCATTTGCATGAACCTAGAAGGAATGAATATGGTGCATCAAATTAGTGTAGTAATATCACTTGGGGTGGGTCACATTATCCAACTAAAATGACATAGAGATTCACATGAAACTATTAACATGTGCTATAGCTATCACGTCTTCCTAGATGTCATGACTAGGGCATGATTCATCATCTTAGATAATGTTTCATTGTTTAAATCTCATGATCAAGGAACTGATCATGTGAATTGTGTAAGTCCTTCGTATAGAGAATATTTTTTCCATTATTTAAATAAATATTCTATCATTTTCAATATTCATCTGAAAAACAGCTCAATATTTTCAGGTCATTTTCTTATGGAAGAAACTGTAAATGATGTTGTCTTACCAAAGGCCTTTCACGCGATCCACCTAAAATCCCATAAACCCTTCACATAATCAAACATTTGATCAATTGATGTGAATAGACATGTCATGTAATCTCTTGAATCACTCATGTTATATTTGAATTCATCATAGGGTTTTGTGAAAAACATTGAACATATGATCACCCAATGATTACAACATTTCTTGGTCCCATAGTTATATAAACTACTTTCGTATGCTCCACATGGCATTCCAAAATAGTTTTTGTATAATAAAATCTATATAATATACATACTAAACATGATTGACTTGACATTACAAAGGTCCTTCACCAGATCTAGACACATGTTCTATGCATTGAAAAATGGAGCAACATGTCAATGGGTAGCTCATGTAATCAGGGTATATGGTATGGGGTCCTTTGTAAGATCATGATGGCATGTGAAAGAAAATTAAAATGGTGAATAAATTGACCACTTTTAGTGCCATGACCCATTCATATGAAAAATTATGTAACTCTCTTTTCTTGGATCTTTTTCCTGCATCATATTTTTTATAAGGCCTATAATGTTCTCCTTGAGGTTGTCTATCATGGAATTACATGATCAAAAAAAGATGTCAAATGGCCTTCACAAGATCAAGTAAATTGTGAAATATGATTTAACATGATAATAGATGGATTTTATAAGGGATTCATGTGTTCAGTATAAGATAAAATAATATACTTGAACATGGTGTTTAGTTTTTAGACATAAATCCATTCACCTGAATCATATATATTTTTCAACTATAACTATATAAGGCCAATTATATAAAACCATCAGTTGTCTATAATGGTGTCACATTTTTAAATCGTAATTATGAATATCCTTCATGTGATCGTTTAACTTTTCAAATGTTCCTAAATGTGATCATGAAATTATTCTCTAAGGGTAATCAAATGATCATTACCAAACACATGAAGTGAATATACATGTTTCATGAAAATAAATTGAACTCCCCTGACATTAAGATTCTATATTTTTATTTTTTATTTTATTAAAATCCCTCACAATATTTATCAGACTATGTTAATTGATATAACTGATTCCATTGATTTTAATGATTCATAAAAAGAAAAAAACATGAAAAGGACCGGTTATAAGATAAACATATTCACTGAAAAACATTCCTTGTCTTCCACTACAAGCATTTAAATTATGTTCTTTTAGAAACAATAGAAGCTATATAATTTATTTATGGGATCTAATATTATATTTGGGTAGATATTGGTTGATATATAAGGCACATGAACTGTGAATAATGAAGGAAATGAGATTCCCTTTTATATGTGAGTGGAGGGGAACTCTTGGAATTACCTAAAGTATTATATTAATATAAATTAATTTTCATTGAAAATTTTATATAATTAGAAGATAAAATTTTTATATGCCGAAATCTACTAATGTAATAAAATATGGAAATTTTTTTATGATTTTTACATTACCTCTTTGTTTAAACCCCACCCTCTCCTTTTCACCTTATGAAAATTACAAAAATATCATTATTTCATAAACATTAAGTGTTGTAAAGGTTATTAAAAATGAAAAATTGACACATAGTTGCGATATTGTTTATATTAACAACTATAAACCGTTCATTTTGATGATTATAGTACTTTAATGTATTTTAAGTCATTTAATATAATATTATTTATTATAAAATATTTTTAATATCATTTTGGTAACAATTCATTTAATGTTACATTAAAAACAACATGAAAGAAAATTAATTAGAATATAAACTGTCAAAATGTCTATAAAATGTTAAATTTATATAAAAATCACAGAACATGATAATTCCTCAAAATTTTATTACTTTATATATTTATTAATTGATTTTTAATTATTTGAATTTATTTTTTTCGGTGTTTTGTAACCATTTATGGTTTCTATTATCTCACTAAAAATAAAAAATAATGTATCTTAATAAAAGAATTTAATTTATTAACTAAATTTATCCTCCTTTATTCTTATTAATGAAAATGTATATATTCAAGTCAAGAGAGTTACATTTTTTACATTTTCTTTTATTAAATTAATATAAACGCCATATTTATGAAAATGAAAACAAGTGGCCAACAAATCATGAATTGGATGAAAATTGAAAAGCACAATCATCAACTAGTATAAATAAAAGTGTTTTAAGGAATTTAAATCATTATCACATTAGTTTTAACCATATCTAACCCATTTTATCATTTCACTATCAACAAAATTTAACTATGGTTACTATTCATATAGAAAAAAAATAAAGCGGACGTGTTTAAAATATTAATAAAATATAATTACATTTATGGAATCTACTTTTTAGGATGAATTTTCTATATGTTTAAATAAAATTAAAAACATTAAATCCAATAAAAATGTTGTTTCTAAAAAATCATTTTTAGGTATAATATTTTATTTCTGGCAAAGTGAAATATAATATTTATTACAAGAAACAAAAATGTATTACTCATAAGATTAAATACTAATTTTAGGTTGATTTTTTTTTAAAACAAAATTTAACTTCGTAAATACATGAATAACAATATAGTTTCCATTAAAAATAAATGATTTCATTATACCCTAGAAAAAACCATTTTTGAAAAAAATCCTAAAATATTTTCCTAAGATAACTTTTATATTTTGATTTATAATATGATATAATTTTACCAAATAAGTTTTTTAAATTTTCCAAAAAAAAATTCAAATATTAACTAAAAAACAATAAAATCATATTGTTGATGAATTCTTTTCTGAATAATAAAATGAGTACTAAAAATTGATTACTTATTCCCTTAAAATTATTTAATAAATTTATTTGATGTATGAACATTATATAAATATATCATAATGTTTTAATTCTTATTTATACCCTTCAATTTAGTGGTTAATCAATAAATATCATATTAAAGAATAATATATTAATAAATAATAATGTGGTTTGTTTAAACATGGTTTTACATGATTCTTATGAAATTAATGAAACAAAATTTATTTATTGAGAAACATATCATAAAATATTTACAAGAGAAATTATTCCTCTTTAAAATGATTTTTTCACTCACCATTTCATCACATAGTAATAAATAACTGATGAAATCTTTGTTTCATTATAGACTAAATTTCCCTTGTAACTTTCTCTAATATACGGGTTTTCCTGAAAACATTGACAAAGTGATTGACATTAACCATAGAACTATCAATCTAAAATTTCCAATATCCATTTATTATTTCACATAATAGATTTCATGCTCTAACAATATGGGCAATGAGTTCAGTACATGGAAAATACCAAATATTTAAGTCATCATGAGTGGTACATAGAACGAATAATGAACCTGAGGAAGATTTGGTGGATGTTTAGTATGATAATATAACATTTCAATTAGTTCAATAAATTAAAAAGTATTGATATATCTTTCTCTCACCATTCCCTTTTTTCCAAAATACATAACATTATTCCATGGAGATATTTTCATGAATACGTTTTCTCCTACCTCAAACGTGATATATCACTGAAAATTTTCATTATAACTTTTATGACATGATAGAGCTGCAATTTTATATTTCTGAATGGATTTAACTTTTTTGTTTATCCACAAATCAAATACAGGTCCCAATAGATTATTTTCTCTATCTTCACTACATCACTTATGATTTTGTCACTTTTTTCATAGAGGGATTCATAAGGAGACATCCAAATGCTCGATGGAAATATATTATCATAAGAAAGTTTGACTTGAGAAAGGATTTTATCCCATAATACATTTAAATAATAAAGAAAATATCTGTAAATATCCTATTGTTTTTTAATGTTTCCCTTAGACATACTATGTTTGTTGGGATGATATGTTGTATTGAAATTAAACTCTCTATCCACACACCGTTGAATTCCTCTCTAAAATTTCATGATGAGCCTCAAAACTCAATAAAATAAAATAAAATTTTGTACTCCTTAAAATATAAAAACTACTATGATTTATAATATGGAAATATTATCATGTTAGAAAACATATCTAATTCTAATAAAGTGTGTTGAATTTATATAGAATCCAACTACAACCTTGCAAACATTTTTTATATTTAATGATTTTTGGTATTTTGATAAAAAAATCCACTGTAATGTTTTTCTATATTCCTTCATGTATGTGTAATTGTTGTAACATAATCATATACTTCAGTATCTCAGTATTAAATTTATAACATACTAGGCATCAAGATAAATACCCTTAAATATCCTTATTCATGATCCCCGACCAGAAATATTATGTCAAATATATATACATCATCATACATCTTGGATTGATAAAGAATCGTGAACTATGGGATCCATCTAATATCTCCCTCTTCATTTCTGGTTTTTATGGGACACATGCATTGTTTATGAATATAATCATTCCATAAAAATAAATATTGAATACAATTAAATTTGCAACCTTATTTTATAGCTCTATATTTTCCTTGTGTTCCAAGATTATCATAAATTTGATTGATGGTTGGGTACTAATTTGTGTAATAGAATATTTCTCCCAATACATTAATAATTTTTTTCCAAATTTTTTAATTATATAATTTTATAATCTTTTATGATCCACATAATAGATAATTTAGTAGTATTATTTAAACTCAAAGCATTAACAACCTTGTTCATCTTCCTTGGGTGGTAATATAATAAGAAGTCATAATATGTAGTTAATTTCATAAATATTAACAAAATCATTTTCTACTTTTTCTATGTGAATATATAATTAAATATTTCAGGATCCATATATCTCATAAATCTCACAATAATGGTAATTCCTCTATATCATCAATGAAAAAATTACCACTTTAATTTCAAAATCATTAATCGTGTAATTTTCCCATTTAGTTTTAATTGGTGGGGGGAATATCATATCGTTGTATAATTACAAATGATGAAAAATCATAATAACACATTTTATGTATCATTGTATATCAAAAATTCTTCCCTGCAAATGGGTTTAGTGAGTGTTGTTTCACTGGTTTATCATATCTTCAATTTATAGAAATTCAATTGATGTTTAACTATCCACATGAACATAACCTCATTCCCAATCCACATGAAGAGTGTAATATATTTTCATGATAAATATATAAAAATGAATCAGTAATATACATCCAATTGAAGAAAACTATAAACATCATTTACCATGGTTTTTAGGAAATTGCTCAATTACTTATTTCATTTAAGGGCATGCTGATATTACTACACTTGTGATTATATTAACTAGATATGAAACCTTCCAAGTCAAAAAATTGAACATCGTAATTATTTTATTACAACATCTCCATACATAGGGTCTTCATCATAATTCTAAACTTTTCTTCACGTTATTCCATTATCAATGAATATATAATAATATCATCTATACAGACTACCCCAAACAGATTAAGGTAATCTCTATAGAATATATTTATTAAATATATGAAAGGAGTATTGTAATTAGTATGTCCAAATTGAATTAATATGAACATATTATTTAAAATCCTCATATATGGTGTTTCCATGGGTATTTCCTTCTATTTAACCCTCAATAGATAATATCATGAATGAAGGTCAATATTGAAAATTTTTTCACATCATCTAAATTGATCAAAAAATTCATTGATATGAGGTAGAGGATAATTAGTTTTGATAGTTATCATGTTAGATTCCCTATAATTAATGAAAATATTGATTAACCAATCATTATCATAAACCATAATAACATTTTCACCCCATGGTGACAAACAAGGGAGTTTAAATCCTCTATAAATATTCTCTTGGAGTTTTTTCTTAATTTCATAAAACTCAATTGAGGCCATATGATAAGGAGTCATTGAAATAGGTGTATCGCAAAGTATGATTTCAATTGAAATTTTGCCATCATTATTTAGAGTAATAGTATGAATTTATTCAATAAATACATCAAAAAACTGCCAAAAAATATTTTCATCCTCAATTTTTTGTTTCTTCGAAACCATATTGGCTACGTACCATTCATGTATATGGTTTTAGACCCAAAATATAGATTTAATTTCCATTTTACTTTTTTATTCATCATATCACCAAAAAATATTTATTGCATTATTTTTAATATGAAATAATACATCCCTTATTTGGAAATTGATATGGGATCCATATAAAGAATGACAATCCATTCCTAGAATTATGTAAATTCCAGTAGGGAAAACATCACAATATTTATAGGATGAACATTAAAAAAATTATGTTGTAGATGAATTAAGGACTTGGGATGAGAACATCATGACTTTTTTATTCTTCACTACTAACATACCATCTGATAATTTAGGTGGTAATTCAATAACCTTTATAAATCCTTTTTGTATAATATATAGTGTATATATAGACGTTAATATGATTTTAATTGTTCTAGAGTGGATGATAAGTGCACCTTTCACTAAGTCATTATCATATCCCACATCAACAATCATGAACACATGATATTTCACATTAATTCTAGGAATTAGTGGATGTTGCCACCGATCATCATCACAAAATTTTTGACTCATACACAAGAGGTATTATATCCATAATTTCTTGAATTTTAATCATTTGAGTGTCGGTGGTCCATTAATTGGTATATTAATTTCCTTAAATTATTTAATTGTATTATTTATGTATTTTCTACTTTCACAGTCTTCATGACCAGCCTTTCAAAATTTATATCACCCCAAATTCATTAATGATTTTTCATTAATTTTTTTTACCATATTTATATCATGTACAAGGATATGATTTTTTTCACAACGTGTTCAATTCATGATTTTTATAGGCACTATATTTCATTTCATATCAAAACTATACAAATGGTTGGAATATGTAATATTAATTTCTTATGTGGTTTAACATGAAATGATTTCTCCATAGATACTATATTCACATTTACCTAATTCCACATGATGTCTTTGTTTTATTCCAACAACTAATCAATCTATTTTTCATTCAATTTTGATATATAATATGCCATCATACATGGATCATCTGGCATTATTTCCCTCATAAGTACTAATGTAGTGATCTTCATTCTTTCTATTCTGAAGGAATTCCATCTATATTTTTCCCCTGAAATATGAGTGAATTACTTACGGAAAAATTTCCTCTTAAACTAATCCCATTACATGGAGTAAAACTATTCTTCTTTCCTCTTACTCTTAATTATGTTCCCCCATTTACATATTACTCTATAAATAGAAACTAGGAAAAAAAATTCATGATCATCGAATTGGGGATCAAAAAATATTTTTTCAATGGTGTTGAAGAGTTTCTCAAAAAAAAATCGATTTGAATTCCCAAAAAATTGATGATGATTCCCCATAAAATGATTAACTATACATATTTTCCATCATTTGGACTTTTGAAATAATATGATGATTCATGGAATATGATTTTATTGTGAGAATTGAAACATGATTCTATAGCTTAGCTTGTATAACATTTGGTATCTCAGGTGGATAATCATTTCCTTATATATCACATTCATTTTTACCTGATTTCTTATAATTAAAATCACTAACTAAAAGCAAAAAAGAAAAGTATTGGTGTATTGTTATAACAATGAGAGTAGTCTATCTTATAGTAATAAGGTATAATTAATAAGATGATTAAATTGTCACACATGATTTTCAACTGATACAAAGTAGATTTTAACCTTAGTTAACTGTGGTCATTTCCAAAATATTAGATTGTTATCCGATACATAGACTTATTCCCAGGGTTTTTTACAATGTTCATTAATGATAATATTTAAATATTGAGAAAACAAAAATTTAATAACAACAATAGTGACCCAATCATTTAATACTTATATATTACATCATATCATATAAATATTGAAAATAAAACATCGTAACTCATGCCACACCTATAATGGTTTTGGGACTTTTGATACAAAATAAAAAAACTTATTTTTAGGTACTATAAATAGCCTATTTTATTCCTTGTAATAATATTATATATTTATAAATATATTTTTTTGATTAAGACGCTATGATGGAATGTGATTCTGAGGCCCGGTTTGACAGAAATTAATTTTATAAAAATATTATTTCTATTTTATATTAAATATATTTTTTTTTAGAGAAATTAGGATATCTCTTAAATATAGTCTCATATTAAAAATACGAGTCCACTATTGATCCCAAAAAATGTGGTTTAACCAAGCCACTATTTAAAAGAGTTTGATTTGGGGCATTCAGATATCATGACCATTAGTGGCTGTGTTACATTTAAATTAATAAATAAATTTATTTTTTAAATAAATAACAATTTTTTATTCCTTTTTAAATATTCAGTTTTGGAAGGATATCATGTGTCATCTACATAGCACTGGGATCATTGAGATAATTTATCACCCTATCATTGGAAAATTGGTATTAGACAATAATGAATCTTTGGATCCTGGAAGATCTTGGTGAAACGAACACAAAAACTTGTCATATGAATTGGTGGATGAATTTTTCATTATAAAAGGATTAAATTTGAGTTAGGACACAACATTTATTGGATTCTTCCCCAAATAATTAAACATATTTATCATGATCATATTTTTTAACTAATCTATATTCGGATTAAGCCTTTACATGAATCCATGATTTGAATAAAATTTATTATTTAGTTTGTTCACTTTTCTCTCACCTCTTATATATATTTTTCATTATCCACGACCTCTTGGATAATTATTGTTTCCCAATTCTATCATGTGTATCTCCACCTATTTTCATAGAATTCTTTACTAATTTCAATATGGGGTATCGGTCTGACATTTTCAGGATGGGTCGAGATGGATTAGACCCATGGATTCATTATGGCTTCATGTCTGATGAATATATAAGAGATTAGAGACAAATTTGGGATTATTTTTTTATTGTGGTTGAATTAATTTTTGATATGGGATCCAAATCATAAATTGAGGTAATAAGAAACTCATTTGTGACATATGATGAACCCCAACAGAAAGATAGAACTAATATTAATCCATCAGACGGATAGTAATGACAAATGCTGGCTATTTCAATTGACTATGGGGTTTTAGTAGGTGATATCTAATGCAATGATAACATATCTATATCACAAATGTGAGAAAATAGCTTCATAGAAAATCATGATTATACAAAATTTACTATGGTGAACACACAATGTATATTTCCCTATTGGTTGTGGATCTATGGTTTTGTAAAAGTTGAGGATCACATATATGTGGTTTGGCCACACATCATGTGACTATTCTCGGTTAGTGTAACACCCATATGTTTTTATGAAATATTTTCATTAAATATTTTTTATTCATTAGTATCTTTCTTTGCACGGAATAGTGAGTTTAAACAAAAATTTTGACACCCATATTATTAAATCACCATTATAACCTATCTGTTAGGTTAGGGGGAATAATTATAACTTACTTATGAAAATAGAATTTTAATTCCTTAGTTATCTATTATTTATTAAAAGTATTAATCAATTTGATATTTTTATTTTAGAGTGAATTACTTTTGTTAATGAAATTAAGGATATATATATGTATTATATACTTAATGAAATATTTTTTATATTCATCCAATGGATATTTTAGTCATACTGTATGAAAAAACCATATTTGATGTATAAAAAACTATTTTAAAAAATTGATAATTTTACACCTTTGAATAAAGAAAAAATTATAAATTAATATTTTGACAGATTAATAATTTTTATACATAAACATAAAAATGTTATTTTAAATAGGGATATAAAAATGTACTTTGGATGAATTTATGATATTTTTTGAAATCATTCATGTTTTGATGAATATTAAAAACACACTAAATTTTAAGTGAAAGCATCTTCTTCCACCAATATAATTTATATTGTTCTATTGTAATATTGAATTATTTTAAAGTATAAATAAAATATAAATTTTCATTCAATTTAATAAATATAATTAGAATTCATTTTACATTGAACTCATATGTAAAAATAACTCAATCTTTTATAATGTTTATCTTTTAAAAATATTTTCTCTCATTCTGAAAATATAATTTATTTTAAAATAATTACTGCCACTTATGAGTTTTTATTTATAAAAATTGGCTAAATATATGGAATTATTATTCCAAATTATTCTAATAGACAAATTTTATTTTTAGGGAATTATCAATAATTACTTTGGTAATTATTTTTATTACCATGGTTAAATGTAAATTGTGTAATTAAATGTTAAAATAATATTATAAACGTATCATAACACCTGAAAAAATTCTATTAGATGAAAAAATTTGACCATTTTTCTATATTGTTCTAAAGGGAATAACTTAATTTCCACATACCTATGAATACGACTGGAATATAGTAAAATAAAATTAATCTAACAAAATATCACATTCTCATTTTATATAAGTATATTAATTTTAATATTTGGATAACTATAAGGTAATATCGACAACAGATATTACCTGAAAATATAAAAGAATTACCTACATCATATAAATCTATTTAAAAAAATTATATTTTAAATAGTTAGCATTAATGATGGATGAATTGTGTTGTAGTAATTATTTTATTAGTTGAAATAGGAAACAAATTGTTTTAAAAATATTAAAATAAATAACATTTTAACTAATTAATGTCTCTAAAAAAGTTTCTTGGTGACTATGACATGTTATGAGTGTATTATTTAATTTTTTTATAATTTATCTTCTATGTGGATTTTAATTAATTTCATATAAATGAATAGTTCCAGAATTGAAAATATTGATATTTTATAAAAATAACATTTTACTATATTATTAAAAAACATAAAAATATTTATAAAATTCAAAATTGATAAGTATAAGGTCTAAAATTTCATTATATATTTATTTATTCTCAATTAACAACATATAAGTAAATATGTATAAGCATTACATATTTAGAATGTTATTACCATAATTAAAATCAAATATAAAAATAAAGTGTAAATTTTAAATATATGGTTTAAATTGAAAAAAATAACATGTCCAGATTTTTTTAGTTGATGTAATTACAATCATATCTCATCTCATCTTCTAAATTGGGAATTTTTTTTAGGTTTTTGTGTATGGTTTGATTTTATTATAAATTTATATTTATGGAGTTTCTAGAAGTGCCCCTCACCTCAATTTTTAAAGGGCACATCATCCCTCACCTATTCACTTCATTTTGAGCCTTAATGCTCAAACATAACCTACAATATTTCATTAAAAATTTACTTATTTTCATTCTAGAGGTTATATTCATATTTATAGGCCAACTATAGTGCTCTAATAAGAGATTTATAGGAATCACTTTGAGGTAGATGTAATCTCTTCTTCCGATTATTTCAAATTTCATTCAAATTATATGCCTTCTTCATTAGTTTATTCATTATAAATTAATAAAATAAATATCAATACTCTAATTATATTTTATTATAAATTTTAAACAACCATATTTAAACTTCTATCCTACAAAAAATGACATCATTGCTTGAGTGTATGTTCGGCGTATCATCTCCACACCATTGTGTAATCTATTTTTCAACACTACCATACATTGATGCGTATAATGATGCAAATAATAAATATATATGGTTTTTATTAAATTAATGTAATTATGAAATATTATACATCATCCACTTCAATACAAATCAACAATTTTTGGAATGATATCATCATTTGTGCGTACGTATGACCTACCGTCTCCATGATGCGATGTGATTCATTCTACATGATCATCATTAACCCATGATTATATACATGAATTAAATAAATAAATTTGATATATATTATAATAATATCATTTATTAAATTATTTAAATATAATCTATTACGTGGAACATGAAATTATCTGGGAAACAAACATTAGAACATAAAGTAGTTAATATCCGAATAACGAGTGGAGATGAAAAGTTACTAACAAACGGATGATAATATAATCATATATGATATCAAAAAAATTATTACTATTCGAGAATAAGTCAATAACATTATTTAATTCATTATACAAGAGGTCACAATACATATGAAGGATATCAGATGTATGGTAAGGGATAATTTTGCAATGTCATTTTTATGTGAGATTGTTTAAAAAAAATTATTTACTGGGGTTATATTTCTCATCAATGTACATGTTTTTGAAAAATGTTTTCATAAAATTCATACTATTATTCTCTTTATTATTAAGGTCATTTTTACACATTATTTACTTTTACTACATGGTATAGAAGGAATCAATCTTTTTTACCATATAAGGTACATTTTGACATTTCCGGAAAAATTACCAGGATAATTTTTTTCAACATATACACCATGAAAGGATTTTTTTTTTTGTTTTCATGACTCTTTTTTTCTATGATGAATAATATAAATTATTTCAAAATTATTTTCAAGTAAATTCTATTATTTTAAAATTGTGTGGAATTTTGAGAAATGAAAATGTTTTTGAGTAAGAAATGATATTTTCCTCTGGAATTATGTTCATGTTTTTTATAAAAATTATTTTCCAAATAAGATTATATACGGTTTTTTTTATCCCAGTAATTAATTTTATTTTATTTTTTTATTATGGAATTATTGTTATGAATTCCATTTATTTGATTTGTATTATCAAGGAATGATGTTTAACAACTCCATTTTATTTCATGGGTTATGCTATGATGAATGATTTATGCTTTTGTGGAACATTTATGAATGGTTTCATAATGATATTTTTGGGACCTATATCTCCCTAAAATTAATTTGGTAAGGATTTATATCACATTATATTGGAGTGACTTGAATGAAAAATAAATCTGGTTCAGTAACATTTGGCTGGAACGATAAGAAAATCATGTTCAGTAAGGGAAATTATCCACTATAATTGTCTTAAAATGATCCTTGAATGGTAAGAAATTATTTTCTTTTGTTATATGTATCCCAAAAAAATTTCATGTCTTATGATTATCTTTTGGGATTATTTCCATTACTTTTTATGAAATTTTATATCGTGACAGGATATAATTATCTTTCATATATAGGATAAGACTTCCAAATGATATGCTCTTATGTATTATGATTGTGGGATGATTGATGTAATCCCTTTTTACCCTTAATAGACTTTTTACCTCAACCCTTTCATATTTTTCTTTTCCCCAAGTCACAAGGAAGGGTATTATGTATGATATTCTAAAAGGAGTCTAGTTATAAAGTAATAAACGTGAGATAATATAGATTTTTTATGAACTAGTTTTCTATGATTCCCAATTTCAAAAGGAATTATACAAATACAATAATTTCATGGCCTTGTTATATATTTTAATTAATATATTTCTATTTTTATGTAATATCAACGTATGTAATGTATAGGACTTTGTAGTTAGTATTAGTGGAATGTTATAGATATATTTTAGAAACTAGAATTTGAATGCCTGAGAGGAACCCTATAGATATGTATATATATATGATACAATCTAAGTGTTTTATAAATGACCATGAATAACATAAGAAAAAACCTAAATTGTCCAAAATTGAAATTTTATTCTTTATTTTTTGATTATTCGGTTATGATTAGAGTTTCTCACACTATGATTCTTGGTTTTAGTTAATGGTTTGAACCTGAAGGAACCATGTTAATGCTGAATGCAATGGGGATTTAATGACTGTCCCCCTAAGCTTCCAGATGTAATTTGAGCTGGAATTTATAATATTTTACCCATGACCACACACCTTTTTCAATATATAAGTAATTATATAATTAAAAATGAGAAAAAAAGGGAGAAATTTTTTGTTGAGTCCTTTATGAGGCAGCATCCACCTTAATTCACCAAGTCTTCTGATCCATTATTGGATGAACAATAGATCAGTACCAATAAAAATATATTTTCAATTATATAATGTTATGAACATGATAAATTCATCTTAGTAGCTTATTGTTTGGGTGGAAAAGCAGATCAATGGCAGAATCTAATGAATAATATGAGACAATGAGATGAAACTGATACCATGAAATGGGACAAGATCGTGAATATATATTTTAATAAGTATGTTCCCCATATTATTAGAACAATGTTGGAGAAATATTTCCTTAACTTAATAAAAAGGATGATGAATTTATTGGTACCTACAATGAAATGTTTACAAGACATACAAGGTATGATTTAGGAATTATTATCCAACCTAAATATAAAATTGATCTATTATTTTTTCATAAAACCATGTCTCCAAAGGGAATAATCCATAAGGGACATTAATAACTATGGGGAATTTTTTCAATGTTCTCTCAAGGATGATATTATGATATGAGAAACACATCAGTCATATGGGTTTGATAAGAAGTGAAAAATGGACTTCAATGAAATATTTAATGACCACACTAAAAAAGATGAGTTTCCCCTTATGCTCAATGTGTGTAATGAAACATGGTGGTTATTTTATTAAATGAACTATTAAATGTTTTACGTTTGGAAAATATGGTCATGAGGCTATTGAATGAGAATGTGAAGGAAAAAGTTTTTTCTTATGATGAAAACAAAGAAAAGGCTATAATGAATTAACCTCCTACACTTCATGGCTACAAGACAAACTAAATAGTGAATTATTCCAATAAATTACATATTCTGAGGGTTCTCGATGATGATCAATCTCAACAAACTATTAAGTCCAAAGGTAAAGTAAATTCACATTAAACCAATATCGGTGGCAAGGATTATGTTAATGAAGTGGTGAAAGGTACATTTACTGTCCACTATAAATAAAAAATGTATTATTATTTTTGGATCCACCCACTCATTTATTTTTAAATAATTATCTATGTTTATTGAATTATAACATAAACAATTAGATATTTAGATATCTTTGACAACTCCTAAGGGAATATATGTCGAATCAAATGTTTATAAATCTTCTCTAGTAGAATTTTGTGGGAATGTTATTCCTGCAAATCTTGTTACCCTTCCTATAGTGTAATTTAATTTGGTTCATTGCATGGATTTGATTTCTCTATATGGAGGTCATATCAATTTTCAAGGATGAGTACTTAAATTTCTTATTTTAGATCAATCAATGATCATCAATCAATGCCTGGATGAATTTAACCGTTCGGATGAAATTTATTCTATCTATGAGGTCATGATTCCTATAAATGATGGTTATTTATCTCAAATGGTTACGGAGAAACCTGTGATGAAAAATACATCCATTGTATAGGAGTTTGATGATGTATTTATAGAGGAATTTCTAGGTCTTCCACCTAATTGTGAAGTTGATTTTTCAATAGATTCTTTTCTTGGTGTTATACATATTTCAAAGAAACCTTATATAATGGCTCTAATTGAGTTCTAAGAATAGATGCAGCAACTCCAATATAATCTTGATAAGGGATTCATATTCCCTTCTGTGTCACCTTAGGTATAACCTATTCTATTTAGTATGAATAAATATGGATCAATGAGAAACTTCATTGACTATTTATTACATAACAAGATCACTATCAATAAAAATTTACCTTTACCATGCATTTATGAAATTTTCGACCAATTACACAGAGTTCAATTCTATTCCAATATTGATCTTCATTCTGGATATCATCAGATAAGGGTAAAAAGGGAGGATATACCATTGATGAAATTTAGTAAAAGGTATTGACACAATGTATTTATAGTGATGCCTTTTGGTCTTACTACTTCTCCTACCATGTTTATCGATATAATTAATAGAGTCTTTAGACATTATCATGTTCAGGTTTTGGTAGTCATTATAGAAAATATAATTTTATATTAGAAGAGTATGGAATAACATGAATACCACTTGATAATGGTACTAAATACCCTGAGAATATAGAATATTTATGAAATATTTAAAAAGTGTGAATTTTAGTTTCATATTGTTTCATTTTTTCATCACATAATATCAATATATAGGATATCTATGGATCCATCAAAAAAAGAAGTGATTAGAAGTAGGATGAGACCAAAAATTGTAACTAAGATCCAATGTTTTATTGTTTTAGCTGGATATTATCGACATTTTGTGAATGCTTTTTCATGATTATCTAATCCACTCACCATAACGACTCAGAAATGAGTTAAGTTCATTTATATGGTGTAATCTATATAGAATTTAAAATATCCAAAAATAAGTTTTTCCAGTGCACATGTTCTCGCACTTCCCATTAGTGGAGATAAATTTGTGATCTATAGTGATGAAATCAATAAGGGTTTGGGATGATTTATCATGAAAAATGGTATGGTGATAGCTTATAACTCACTGTTGTTGATAATCCATGAGAAAAATTACACAAATCATGATTTGGTGTTAGTGGCAGAAATCATTGAGATAATGATATGGAGGCATTTTCTTTATGCTAAAAGGTGAGATATTTATATTGATCATAAAAGTTTAATGTATATTTTCACAAAAAAGGAGATAAATATGTTGCAATGAATATGGTTTTATTTGATTAATGATTATGACTACTCATTACATTACAACCCTGGGAAAGCAGAAAATGTAGAATATGCTTTGAGTGGACAAGACCATTCTAGATTATCCATTTTGGGGATCACAAAAGAGGCAATATTTAAGGATTTCCAAAGAATGGATAATAAAATTTTAAAGGAAGGGGGAGTATTATCTGTCTCAAAATAATGTTCAACAATCAATATATGGTAAGAGTAAGGATCCATAGAGGAAAGGGGTAGAGCTAAAAAAGAATGAGAGAAATGATCTTGAATTCAACCTTGATTGCGATAAAACAATAAGGTTTAGGAACCGAGTTTGTGTTCCTCTCATAACATAACTAAATAAGAATCTATTGGATGAGGCTCATTGATCTTCCTTCTCTATTCACCCTGGAAGCACAAAGATGTAAGGGGACCTGAAATAGTACATATTGTGGGATGGCATAAAATGGGATATCACTGAATATGCCTCTCAATGTTCAGTTTGTGAGAAAGTAATGGTTGATAAACAGATGTCTAAGGGGATGTTAAAACTATTACCCATGTCATAATGGAAATGGGAAAACATTTCTATGGACTTTGTCATCAGAATTACCCAAACATACATACGTAATAATGTTATCTAGTTTATAGTTGATCACCTTACAAAGTAGACAGACATAATTTCTATTATATATGTTTTCTATCTTTATCATATTTCCATGAAATATTTAAATGAAGTGATATGATTGGATGGAGTACCACTTTAAAATATATCTGATCGGGTCCGCGGTTTACCTTGATGTTCTAGTGAAATATTCAGCATGATAAGGAAAAAAATTTATGTTTAAAAAATTCTTATCATCCTCATATATATGATTAGTCTGAGGGCACAATTCAAACAATGGAAGACATGTTGAGAGCCTTACCTTTTATTTCAACGGTGGTTGGGATCAACACCTACCTTTGGTGGAATTTTCATTCAACAATCGATTTCAATTTAGTATTCAGATGAAACCATATAAAGACCTCTAAGGAAATATGAGTATAACTACAACTTGATGGTATTAAATTGGGGAAGGATAGCTATTATTACATGATCTTGTTTATGAAATGGAAGAAAAGGTCAGATCAATTCAAAAGAAAATAAGAACATCTCAGAATCGACAAGAAAGTTACGCTTAAAAATGAAGATAAAAGATCTAGATTTTGAAGTCGGTGGTATGGTATTCTTATGATTATCTCCCAGGAAGAGAGAAATGAGATTTTGGAAGAAGGAAAAGTTGAGTTTTAGGTATATGAGTTCTTTTTAAATTGAATATCGTATTGGGAAGGTAGCTTATAGATTGGAACTTCCACCAAATCTCTCCCAAGTTCATGACGTGTTCCATGTATCTCTCCTGATAAAGTACATACCCAATAATTTATATGTACTAATCTCATAATCCATAACATAGGAGCAATAACTTTCTTATAAAGAACAACATATATAGATTCTCAATCATAGAAAAAAAGTTCTAAAAAACAAGACCACTCACTTGGTTAATGTTTTATGGAGGAACCACCAATTTGAAGAAGATATATGAGAACCTGATGATATGATAAGGGATATGTATCCTCATCTATTTTTTCCCATGTGACATATTTCAAGGGTGAAATTATGTTTAAGGGGGTAGAATGTAATACCTAGATATTTTTATGAATTATTTTTATTAATTAATTTTTATTCGTCAGTAGATTTATTTGCATGAAATCGTGAATTAAAATGAACCATGAGTTGCCCTTATTATAAAATTACCATTGTATCCATGCTATTAGGTTATTGGGAATAATTATAAAAAACTTAAGAAAATGAATTTTAAATTAATTTGATATCAATTATTTATGAAAAGTATAAATAGATTATATATTTGTATTTTGGAGTGAATTGATTTTGATAATGCAATTAATGAAATAAATATGTGTTATATACTTTATATAATATTTTTTTATTCAACCAATGGATATTTTAGTCATATGGTATGCATAAAACCCTATTCGATGTACAATAAACCATTTTTTAAAGGTTAATTTTGAACCACTGAATGGAGAAAAAAATTTAAATTAATATTTTGAAAAATAAAAAAAAATATGAATACATAAACATGTTATTCTAATGTAGTATATAATAATTTATTTTGGCTGAATTTTTAATATTTCATGATAACATTCATGTTTTAATGAATAGTAAAAACACACTTAATTTTAAGTTAATACCAGCTATTTCATCCAGATAATATATATGGTTAAATAATAATATTTAATTATTTTAAAATTTAAATAGAATATATTTTTATAATTCAATATAATTTTTTTCATTATAATTAATTTTACATTGAATTCATATGTAAAAAAATTTCAAAATTTTCTAATGTTTTAACTTTTAAAAACTTGTTCTCTCATTCTGACAACTGAATTGATTTTAAATTAATTTCTGAATCATTTGTGTTTTGAATATTTTAAAATTAACTCCACATTTGGAATCAATGGGTCCAAATTATGTTAATTTGATAATTTAATTTTTGGGAATTTTTAATAGTAACATTGTTAAAACATTTTATTATCACGGTTAATGATAAATAGAGTAATTAAAGGAAAAATTAATATTATAAAATTACCTTAGCAGCTATAAAAATAATAATAGATGACTAAATTATAACCTTATCATGTATTTTTCTATACGAAATTAATTAATGACCACATACCTATGAATATGAAATGAATATAATACAAACTATTGAATGTGACAAAATATCACAATAAAATTTTGTATAAGTACATTAACATTAATATATGGATAACTATGAGATAATATCGACTGTAGATAGTATATGGAAAAATAGAATAATTCCATAAATCATATAATTTTATTTAAAATTTTTAGATGTTAAATAATAACCATTAAAGATGACAAAATAGAGATGTAGAAATTATTTTAATAATAGAAATATCAAATAAATGGTTCTAAAAATATTAAAAGAAATATCATATGAACTAAAAAATATTCTCCATGAAATTTATAGGTGAAAATGAAATATTATAAGTATATAAAATATTTTTTTATAATTTAAATTTTGTGAGGATTTTATTTAATATCAAATAAATGAATTGTGTCCAAATTGAAAATATTGCTATTTTATAAAAATATCATTTTAATAAATTATTTGAAAACAATAAAAATATTAAAAATATAACAAAGTGTTAAATATAAGGTCTAAAATGTAATAAAATATCCATTTATATTCAATTAACAACATATAAGTAATTATTTATTACCATTAAATATTTATAATGTTATGACGACAATTAAAATAAAATAGAATAACTAAGTGTTAATAAAAAATATTTTGTTTAAATTGACCAAATAAATTTTCCAAAAATTATTGTTTAATGTGATTACAACCCTATGTCATCCTACTTTTAAATTGGTACATTTTAGAGGTATCTAGGTAAGGTTTTATTTTATTACACATTACTATTTATGGGGTTTCCAAAAGTACCCCTCACCACAATTATAAAACGGTACCTCCTCCCTCACCTATTCACTTCATTTTGTGCCTTTATGATTGGAAATACCCTCCCATTTTTCATTATAAACTTCCATATTTCTATTTATAGATCTCGGTCATCTTCAATGACCTTCTCTAGTTCTCTAAGAAGAGATTTATAGGAAGCACTTCGAGGAAGATGTAATCTCATCAAATAATTATTTGAAACATCATTCTTATTCAAATTCTTCTTCATTGATTGTTTCATTTTAATGTTATAAAATTAGTATCAATAATATTCTGAAATTTTATTATAAATATTAAAAAACCATATTTCACCTTCTTTCCATGCTATAGAAAATTAAATTACCGCATGTGCGTACATAGGACTTACCATATCGACCTTGTGGTGTAGTCTGTCATTCACCACCACCTTACATGGATGGGTATAATGATAGAAAGAATAAGTACACATTATTATTATAATATTATAATAATTACTTAATATTATACACCATTCATTTCAAAACCATTCCAAGAATTTGTGAATTATATAATCGTTCATGGTGTTGTACGGCCTACCATCTCCGCGATGCAATAGGATTCATTCTACATGATATTCATTGAACCAATATTATATAGATGAATTTAATGATTAAATATGATATATATTATCCAAATATAACTCAATAAATGATTTAACTATGACCTAATAAGTGGAACATAAAATTATCTTACAAATCTTGCATAAGATGATGAAGTAGTTAATATATGAATAACAAGTGACAATGAAATGTTTCTAATAAAAGAATGATAATATAATGATATATGTTATCCTAATAATAATTATGAAATTTTAATAAGTCAATAACATTATTTAAATAAGTATTCATGAGTTTTGGAAATATATGAATGATATCAGACCTTAGGTAAGAAATAATTTTTCAATCTCATTTTTATACGAGAATTTTTATACATAAGTATTTACTGGTTTTATTTTTTCCATCCATGTCCATGTTTTAAAAAACTATATTAAAAACATGTTCACTATTATTATATATATATATTTAAAGTCATTTTTACCCATTATTTAATTTTACGACATGGTATGGAAAGAATTATTCTTTTATATACTATTCGAGGTACATTTTGACTTTTCCAGGAAAAGTATGAGGAGAATGTTTTTTAACTTTTACAAAATGAAATGAATTATTATGGTTTTATGAAACCTTATTATCATGATTCTAATTATACTATATTTCAATATTATTTTTAATTAATTTCTTTTCTTTACAAATTTTATTTCATTTTTAGAAAAGATAATTTTTTTGAAAATGAAAATATATTTTCCTTAGGAATTAAGTTCTACTGTATTACAAAATTATTTTCCATCAAAGATAACATTGGGTTATATTTATATCCCAATTATTAGGTGGATTTTATTGTGTTTATGATGGAATTATTATTATGAAATCCATTTATTTTATATGGATTATGATGGAATGATGATTATAAACCCATTTTATTTCATTGGTTATGCAATGATGAACGATTTATGATTTTTTTGAAAATGTATGAAGGATTTCATTATGAGATGTGTGGGAATTATATCTCTATCCAATTCATTGAGTAAGAATTTATATCTCATGATATAGACATTAATTGAATGACAAGTAAATAAGATTTAGTAAAATCAGGCTGTAATGGCATGTAAAGTTGGTTTAGTAATAAAATTTCTCCGATATGATGTTCTTGGAAATGATCCTTGACTACTATGAATGAATTTTATATTCTAATGTGTATTCCATAAAATATATTATCTTATGTTTTTCTTTTGGGACTATATAAATAAATTTTTATGAACTTCAATCCCATGACATGTTATCACAATCATTCACATGCAGGATAAGACATCCAAATGTTATGTTCTTATGTATCTTGATTGAGATATGATTGATATCCTCCATTATTTACCTTTAATGAGCATCTAAGCTCACCATTTTCATATTATTCGTTTCCCCTGGTCTTGATGAATGGTATAATGTATGATATTCCAACAAAGGTCTAGTTATCAACAAATAAATGGGAGAAAATATAGACGTGTTATGAACTAGTTTTTTGGGATTCCCATTATCTAAAGACACTCTACTTATACAGTCTAATCATGGATTTGTATTATTTTTTAATGAATATACATCAATTTTGAAGTAATATAATTGTATTTAAAGTTTGGGTATATATAGATATATAGGTCATGTGACATATTAAATGATTTGGACCCCATGCAGGAGGACACACCTTGTACCAAAATACATTAACATGGGAAGATTTACATTGGCACGACTAGGAGGAAGGGAATGACCTTAGGTGGTTGAGGCATAATGTTTAGTCTAACTACAAATCATGTTATGCAACATGGTCAGTGAGTAACATACTAGAAGGGACATGCCCATGTCGTATAGAGAGACCATATACTATTTGGGTTGCCATACTTATCATCTACCCTTTTACTCCTTCTGAGAAAACTTCTATCTCTCATATATCATTCATTTAAAATATTATTCTTGCCTATGAGTAGTATATCATGATTTTTTATCTGAATAGAACATGATGGTATGCTCTTCAATAGATATTTTGATATGTGTGAGATACTTTGAGTGTGATTATTCTTTGGGTGATTCTTGATAAGGGCATTGATTAGTCATGATCACCAGAGAAACTAGGGTGGAAACCCCCTATGGGATATGTCTTGGGTCCTTAATATACTATAAGAGTGGAACCATCCTTTGTGTATGGGTATAGATCTTATATCTACTAATCATAGTGGAACCCTCATGTGGTATCAGTGTATCGGTATTCAACCACTAGTTATGAACCCTTATGCTAGGTAGGAAATGATTACTCTATAGACTATTGAGTGGAACCCTCATACTGGGTAAGGATGTGTCCACTATTGAATATTGAGTGGAACCATCCTACTAGGTTGGGAATGGGTCCTCTATTGACTACTATATGGCACACTCCCACTGAGTTAGAGTATGGGGACTTGATGATTTGAGTGAAATCCTCAAGTTAGGAAGGGCATGGGTCATATAGTTAACTATCTATGTGCAACCTTCCTACTATGTAGAGAATGGGTACTCAATTGACCATTTGAGTGGAACCCACCTTTCGTAATGGGGTAGTTTCACTCTATCTATCAATCAAGGCAGTAACTTCTTGGGGACTCTGGGAATAGATACACTATCTATCTATTAATATAAACCCTCTAACAGTACAATGGTACTGGTCCCCTACCCAGGTAACACTCCCTTAGATCATGTGGAACATTTTCAAGGTGTTTCATAGCTAGGATGTATCTTTAGATAGACATGCATGATTTTTGGCATAGAAAAAGAAAATTTTGGTACCACTAGATCACATTCTAGGGCTAGTCTAGGTGATGATGATCCCATTTCTATATTGTTTTTACTTCTATTTTTTCAGAATATATATATATATATAATTATGTCATTTATTTTCATACTCTCTTTCTTTTGGATGGGAGATTTATATTTTTCAATTTTTTCTCTTACTGATCCCCCTTCATCTTTTCAGGCATTATACTATGTATGTATATGAGAACCCTTATATGGAATTTTCAATGAATTTTCATGTATTATGTAGATGAAGAATATGTTGGCAACAATTATATTTTATCATAAGGGTACTAAGTGAATTTGGTATCATTAAGGGATAGATATTTTATATTTGGGGTCGGGATCTCTCAGTGATTAATTTCCATTTTTTCATCTTGGGACATCTATCTTGTTCGGAATGTATTTACTTTATTTACATTACTATTTTCACTATCTCCCCCTTGTACCATCGATATGTTTTACATGCATGATTTTTTCTCCTGTTGTTGCATCATTTTGTTTTTATTTATCTTCATATTATAATTGAGTTCGATGGGTGTATTTATGTAGGTAGGCTAGAAAAATTCCTACCATATAATTTATGCCTTTAGTCTATTGTTTCAAACCCTATTATACCGAGATGGGATTGGGGTTGTTTCATTTTAATCTTCTTATGTTATGAAATGACTGATTGGTTTCATAAGATTTAATTTTGTGGGATGTTTTTTTGGAGTATTCCACATTTAAGGATTTGTTTTGGAAATGGGGAAGTAGTTCCAATATGTATCAAGTGTTGATTTTAGGCAAGGTAACATAGTAATGGTGTGGGGATATGCCATCTCCATTAACTAGGACCTCGACCACATACTTGTAGACTGGTCATACCAAGAAATTGGTTATAGGGATCAACGGTAGATGAAATATATAGTATTTATTCATTGACTTCCCATATGATTGTGGTATTTGTTTACTAAATTTTCAAGATTCCTTGTGAACAATATCCACTTAGGTTATTGATTTCGAACCATGATGATGATGTAATGAATAATTAGGCCTTTATTAAGGGTCCATCACAAGAGGTTCTTCCATTATGTGCATAGGAATCATCACCCCCACCTATTGAGTTTATGATTATTCCATCAATGTAGTTTGATGAAGCAGATAGTTTTAGTGCACTATGTGAGATCTAGAGGTAGAGGTCGTTGAGGTATCCTGGTGATCCAGATTCCTAGGATGCAGGGGATTAGACTGGGTTAGTAGGTAATGTTTTATATAAAATCTATATTACGACTGATTAGGTTACTGTGATAGTAGCTACCATTTTTTATTGAGGATCTGGGAACTATTTGAGTCCACATACATTTACGGAAGATGATTTAACACTCTCAAAACCCAACATCCATCAGTTGTTTCATGAGGATTATTGAACAACAATTTTTTCATTCAATTCATATTTAGGAGTTCTTTGAGCATCAGTAGGATGGGATGACATTGGTGGAGTATGTTGTGAGGTTCAAATACCTTACATAGTAATCCGTAGACATTATTTAGGATCGCTACGTCTTGGCACAAATGTTTTATTAGGGTATTTGTAGAGATGTATATGTCAATGTAGCTCATTTTTCATTACTGCAAATGTCAGGGTGTTACAATGGTTGTGGGTTATGGAAATGTTCACGTCATAGGGATGTCTAGTAGCAGGATCATGTAGTGGGAATTACAGGGTTGAGTAATATAAAGCAGCTAGAAGGTGCAAAGCGACATGATAGTTGCATATGATATTTTCCCAGGATCAGACTCGAGCATATAGTTAAGAGAAGAAAGAGTATTAGGTAAACCTGGATAAGGGAGGTGCTTTACATGTGTCAGGAGAAGTCACATGGTGTATGATTTCCTAACTCATTGTACTAAGTAGCATACATAGATTACTGATGAAACACCATTCTAGAGTTAGTGTTGTGATCAAGATTCTCCTAGGTGAAAATAGAGAGGCCCCTGGTGAGGTAGATAATGTAGAGGTGGTGGGTCATCATGAGGAGGGATTGTGTGTGGTGGAAGATTCTATAATATCATTCCCCCACAAACACTAGGCAGACCACATTATCCTCTATGAGCTGGTTTTCTAGGCAACAGATAGCTACAATCTATGGATGTGAATGACGCATTGCTGGAATTATTTATTAGGTGTACGATCTATTTTTATTATTCAAATTATTCAGTATTTTTAGACATATTTTCTATTCATTATTTCATCTCTTTACTTCATGTGCAAGGTCTATAGTTCATGATTAAGGATTTATCCTATATGCTTTATCTTGGGATTCTCATAGGGAATACTAATTATTTAGTTTTTATATTTTTGAATTGTGTTCTATCACTAAATGGAGAGAGGCTAACAAGTGAATACTTAATTTTCATTATGTATCCCTATAACATAATAATAGGTATGGTTTGGTTTTCCATATTTTGAGACTAGACTAACTACCACTGAATAAGGGTTATATGACTTCCCATTAATGGAATGAGATTATTGTATATGGGTCAGAAAGTTCTCAAGGTGGGATGAGTTGGTTTTGGAATTAGGAAGATTTAACCCATTACCCATCAGTGAAAGAGTGTTTCCCTTGGTGTAGTAGGCTCTGATATCAGCTGGATTCCTCCAGTAATGGAATATTTTATGGAAATCATTCCTGGGGATGTTTTGGGACTATCTCCAAGGTGGGAGATGGAGTTTTCATCGAATATCATCCCAATACCACTTTAAAAACTTCTGAGGGAAATTGGATGACTAATATTCAGGAATAAGAGCTATGGTTTCTGTTGAAAGATATTTTAGATAAGTTTTTTAACAGACCCATCATGCCCCCTAGTTAACACATGTGTTTTTTCATTAAAAAGGTGGATATGATATTACTAAATTCCTGGACTATCATCTACCAAACTATGACATGGTATATAATGAATACCACTTTACAAGGATTGATGGCCTCCTTTCAGTTTTCTAGGTGAGAGTGGGAACTCAAAGATCAATATCAAGTATAGAATCCTCCATTTAAGTGTTTGAGAGGGTGATATTATAAACCTATCATTCAGTTATCTCTACAAAAACTATGAGTTACTATATATTTCTTTAGGTATGATGAATTTCAATGTTGTGTTTAATGATTAGATGAAAAAAATCTGTCATCCATACATTTACCAATTCATTGTTTTATTCATTAATGATCTACTCATATACTCTATGTCAAAGGATAATCGTGTGAATCAGTTGTAGATAGTCTTATATTTTATTCCATATCACCTTATGTATAGTAATCCATTATATTTATAGCACTAGATCCATGAGTTTTATTTTTAGGGGAAAATTATTTCTGGTCATTAATTATCTTTTGGACCCATTGAAGATCAATTCAGTGCTTGCATGGGATCCACCCAAGTGTGTGCCAGTGATTTGGTGTTTTCTTGTCTCTGTGGGAAACTAATGTATCATTGTAGGATACTTCTCACATACGGTATACTCTTTGACCACTCTAATGAGAATAGGGAAGTCATTTACATAAACTAAGCAGAGGAATATATCCTTTAAGGAATTGATGTTGGGAATTTGAGTGCTCATATTTTGAGAATACATAAAGAGGGAATATAGAATGTTCTTTATTTTTAGGCCTCATGAGTTGGGCTCAGCTGCATGTTGAGGTAGCAGTAGGATGTTTTCCATATCGTTCGTTGCATCTGGGACCTCAGGAGAAAAATTATGTGACTAAAAACATACACATGGCTATGATAATCTTCACCAAAGTATGTGGAGGCCCAATATTTTAGGAGAGAACACTATTGTTTCATCAGACCATCAGAGTCTTAAGTATGTGTACATGTAGAGAGCCCTAAACATGAATTAGATGCATTGGTTGGGGTTGTTGTTTGTCTATGTTTTGGAGATATTATATAATATTATGATGGGAAACAAGTTAGCATATTACCTTAGCCATAATTCCTATGATTCTTTTGTATATAAGGAATTTTATTCGTTAGCTTCCTTTCAGATGACCTTGTTTGAGAAGGAGGGTGCATCATTTTCTTCAGTTTGTGGTAATGAGTTATCCACTTCATTAGTGTGTAAGAGATTCCCAATTGGGATACATTAATTGTGAAGACATATGTTACTAGATATCCCTTCATATTATCAATATGTATTTTTTGATGGATGGAATTATGTCATCCTTTTCCTGTGATGGATGGTTGTCTGAGTCAACATTTGATAGGAGGTGATGAGAGAGTTTCACACATAACAATTTTATAGACAAACCAGTGTAGGGAAGATGTATAGTGACATTTATAAATAGTTTTTTGACCCTACATGAGATGGATCTTGGATGAATTTATCTCATGGTGTCAAACATTTTAATTTTAGAAGGCTCACCATGAGTGTTTGTTGGGTTTTTTACATCCGCATGAGATCTGGATCTGAAAATGGGACATCATATTCATGGAAATTATGATAGAGAATCCATAGATACTAAGACTCCATGTCCTCAAATGTGTAATTGTTGACCAAATTCAGATGTTTTTGTGCTTCCTTTTTATTAAGAAGCAGAGTTCGAAGAAGTGTTTGGGGAACTTGTTTATATGAGAGATGTTTCTCCTTCATGGGGTTTTTTCAACCATTTTCTATATCTGTGATTCATTATTTATATCATAATTGTGTAGAGGTTTGTCGGAGGAGTTATGGACTCAGATGATGATCAGTACAACCTTCCACTCATAGATATATGGGAAGACTAAGAACATTAAATATGTGTTGGATGATATATAGAGGTCATTCATTTTACAATTAAACTGGAGTTGGGAGGAAAAAGTTTCTTCGGTAGAGGTTAAAAATAATAATATATAGCACTCTAATATCAACAATCAATCTTCGGTGGCCATCTATGAGTGACCCTGCAGGTCACCATAATTCTAGGCATAGATCAATCAGGCAACACTTGTGGGTTAATATATGGTTCCAGTGGAGATGGAGAAGGTTTAGGTCATCCATGAATGAATGAGGACAACCACTAGGACGGATAAATCATACGAGTATATACATCGCATGCCCTTGGAAATCGATCAATGATAACACATTTTCTGATAATCTCTAAACAATAAGGATTATGGATTTTTGGCTAGGGAGGAATGATATCCTAAGTTTCATTATGCTATTCAAGATCATGGATAGGGTTGAAGAGGATTATTACCAAAATTCACTACCCCTGTACATTGCAGTGATGCATGAAATCTTCCACATGTTGCAGATGAGGATGTATTTATAATACCATATGGACATAAATAACTAGTAAATATTATCATCAAGGATCGAGCCACATTTTCATATAACCTATTGGTGATCAACGATCAACAGGATATGACCAAGTGCTAATAGACCATCCCTCTGCTTCATGTGATGTGTTAGAAAATTAGAATATCAGAGATTTACTGGGATAAAGAGATCCAAACGTAGGCTTGGTATCTTGAGGTTTTTGTTGATTTTTTTTCCTCGGAGAGATGAAAATTTCGAATGAGGTAATAATGTACATATCATATTTTTTCCTTGTAAAAATTTGGGTTATATCTAAAAATATTTTATGATCTAGGAATTGATAATGTCTGTTACTCTAAAGCCAGGTGTTTTTATAAGTAATTTTATAATAGTATTAAATATATTTATGTTTACCCATTTAATATTTCTCAAATAAAATTGGTTATCACTTAAACAGAGTCCCAAATCGACAATCTAAGAATGTTGTTGAGTAAAATATGTGAGGTTTACACAAGTAAATAACTAAAATAGGTCATAGTGGGATGTATAGATATTACAACAATTCGGGTGAGATTAAATAAAATAAATTTATTTATTTATTTAAAAAATGAATGTTTTTTTATTCCACTTTCAATATGTTGTTATTTATGGATATATAGGGTTAACTACACAATCGTGTGGTCATTGAGATAAGATATCTCACACTCTCATAGGATAATTAAAATCTGATGACAATGAAACCATGGATCTAGGAAGATATAGTCACAATGAACCAAATGAAACCACTTATTCAATGGAATGTTTTTTTCTTCATCGAACAATCTAATTTGAGGAATGAGTCATCATTGTTTAGATTCTTACCAAATTGATTGTTATAATATTATAAGAATTCTTTAACAATGATTATTTGTCACACCCCGACCGCGGACGTCCGAAATTTTTCTCCTTTCTTGGTCCCGGTTTAAATTTTTCGAAGATTAATTGCGGTTGGTGGTTTCGCGCCGGTGCGCGGTCACCACATCGCTAGAAATTACCATGCATTCAGCTCGGGTGACTATGTGCTCACCCGGCGTTTTAAATACAAAAGTCTTTGCGTTGACATTTTACTACTCTCACCATTTGAATTGTGTTATCATTATTGTGGTGTTCTTATATATGTTTATATATGTGTGTAGTACTGTATATATATATATATGTCTATATATGTATATATATATATATATATATATTCTTATACAAGATTATGTCTATATATATGTTTATATATAAATGTTTATTGTATTTATGTTTATATATATATATATCTCTCTATATGTACAAATATATATATGCGTGTTTTTTTTAAAATGATTTTATTATTTTAAATATTTGATCAGAATAATTATTATTTTAATTAACTAATTTTTAATTATGCCCGGCACTTGTTGCCATCCCGGGGGGATCGGGAACGCCCCTCGGGACTTGCCGCGGACCGGCTCAGGTGACCGGTTCAGGGTCGACCCGGGCTGGTTCGTGACATTATTAGATAATTTTTTCTTATTCTTTTCCCCCTATGATATTTGTGTTCATGGCCGATTTGACAATAGGGTTTCGATTAGACATTTATTAGAAGGAATGTGACCGATCAGATGCTAGATTCATTATGGTTTCACGTTTGATCAACTAATAAAAATTAGAGGATATATTTGTGATGATTTTTGAGTTTTAGGTGAATGATGTTTTTTTCTATGATCCTAATGAGTTATAGTAGTAATGTGAGATACAGAAAATAAAAATAGTGAAGACCCATGGGTTGATGTAACTAATTTCCAACCACTGAATGGCTATAAATGATGAAAAGAGGCCATTTCCTTCAATTTCAAGACATTTGGAGTTGATATATAAAACATTAGGTTCAGATCTATAATTTTAGTGTATTTATCCAAATTTCTAGATAAATCCATGTTTAATTGGTTTGTACTACAGAAAACATGTGCCATGTAGTACCCCTTTAACTATGGTGCTAGGGTTTGGGAATATTTAAGGATTAGATGTTGTGTGGCAAGGTCACACACATTATGAACCTCCAAATGTAGAGAAGTTGTGCAGAGAAACACACCGGTAAGACCCTGTGTAAGAAGTCAAGCTATGTAGTAAAGTACATAGACACAGAAAAATTTATGAAGATAAATCTAGGAGCACGAGAATAACCACTGATTGATGAGGCACACTGTATAGTCCAATAACACTTATTATAATCCTACATGATCAATGTGACATGAAAATGGAGGGACGTGTATTTTTAGTAGAGTGGGGCCACATGTCGTGTTGTTCCCCTTACAAGCCTTCTACAAACCATATTCCTTCTAAGGAAATATCAACCTCTTGTATATCATTGATTTGCAATCAAATTTTTTTTCCACGAGTATCATATCGTATGTTGTTTCACATATAAAATGATATTATCCTTCCTAGTTTATTTTGAGATATGATGTGTAATGATATTAGTGTTAATCCACATTAAGTGATGTTTAATTCCATTAGTTATCTGGAATGATCAATAGTGACGCTAGAGTGGCACTCTCATATGGGAAAGGGAATGGGTCTTATATCTACACTTAGAGAGGAACTTTCGAACATGGTAGGTAATGGGACCTCTATTTGATATTTCAGTGGAACCCCCTTTTAGTATAAGTTTATGGGTCTTATGGCACTATAGTATCACCATTCTACTTGGAATGGCATAGGTCCCATAAATACAATTGAGTGGAACGCTCCTGCTAAGATGGTAATGGGTCATATATTGACTATTTATTGGAACTCTCATACTGGGTAGGGAATGTTTAAACTATCGACAATTGGGTGTTACCATACTACATATTATTGGTATGGGTCCTCAACCATTAGAGTGGCACCCTCATGTCAGGACAAAGCATGCATCCTCTGGCTATCTGAGTGGAAACCTCCTACTATAGAGGGAATGGGTACTCGATCGATAGTTAATGTGGCACACACCTGTTATGACAGGTTGTGTGTAATATGTCAATCTATCCATCTAGAACCCTCCTGTGGACTTAAGGCATGGGTAATCTATATATATAATGTGTGTAACCCTTTTATTATACCAGTTCTTTGGCCTTGAACCTATAAATGTTTTCCCTCGACATCATGGAACAATTAAGAGGTTTGTCTAGAATTATATGTCTCTATAAACAGGAATTGGAGATATTGGACATTTTTTATAGACCTTTGAGAATGTGTGGAACTCCATCCTAGCCTGGGCTTGGAGAAAAAGAACCCATTTTTCTATCATGTCTGATTATTTTTTAGAATATATATATATATATATCTAATTGAAAATTTTAATCTCTTTCATTGGGAAGCACTATTTTTATTTTCATATTTCTTCTCCAACAACTCCCCCTTCAGCTCTTGGGGTGTCTTAATGATTATGTATATACTCACCCCTGTATAGTATTTAAATCATGTGGCATGTCTTGTGAAATGATAGATAGAAAGATGGAAATTACATAGGTGCATAGAGATACATGGTTCACAGCGTTGTATATGGTGGTCAGATCATAGAGATTTAAATATTCGGTCCCTTAGTATTTAATTTCCATTCATAAGATTTGGTAAATTTTTCTTGTTGGGAGTGTATTTTCCCCTTTACTTTTTAGTTTACACTGTCATATACATTTACACCCTATAGGTTTTACATGAATGTATTGTTCTCTAGTTGTTGAATCAATTTATTGTTATTACTCTTCACTTATATAAGGTTACACTTGGGTCTATTCTTATGCGTAGACTATGATAAGGCCTACCATAATATTTATTCGTTTGTGAGCTTGTCACCACCCCCTTGCCTCTATAGATGGTCTTGTGGTAGTTGCGGATTGAGCCCCATATGGTAGGGTGATTATAGGTACATTCTTCTACATCTCTAATCATGTGATTATCACTTTATACAATTCATGAAATACCATACTTAAAAAATTTCCTCATAACATTGGGAATGGAAACATAAGAATGTGTGAGCTTAAGTTCTCATTAAGGGTAAATCTGGGTGATATCAATTGATGATCATATGAAATTATATGATATAGATAATTAAATTCAATGATGAGCATTATGTATAAATTCATATCCAATATATCAAAAATCATAAACACGAGTCATGACATAAAAAATAAATCATTTCAAAAGACATGAAACATATGGGTTGGAAACATCATTAAAAAACAATAATCCATAAGTGAATATCTTAATCATGTGACAAAATTGTGTCACCATCAAAGATACAAAATATATTTCTTATGTCATGGTTAATTACAATGATAACCTAATCATAGTAGATACATCATAATCTCAAATTTCCCATATATGAATTGATTATAAATCTTAAAATATTTCCCATTATGGATCATTAATCCCTACCTATCTATTATAATGTATCATGAATGTCTAGTTGTTTCCCCAAATAGACCAAGAATATAATATTATCTACAATAATTGAATCCTTAAATATAAAACAATACAAAATTAAATCGATGGTTAAATAATTATAGGCCCACCAATTCTATAATGAATTCTATACATATGTGTGACTTGATATCAGAAAAAATTTACTATATCATCTTAATATAACCCATGAAAATAAAACTAGTTTCATAAACTTTTTATCACTTCATCATAGAATAACCCATGGTAAAATTAGAGGATTCAAAAAAATTAAATCATCATAATCAATAACAATATAGTGAAAGAATAAGAATGGTATGATTTAATTTTATCCCCTATAAATTAAAATTGATATCAGTGGATGTTATCATAGATAAAATTAATTTTAAATACCATCTAAATATATCATGATAAAAATACTATTTACATTATCAATAAAAATTAAACTGATAAATTTCAAATATATAATCGAAAAAACGTCCTTGAATATAACCATGGAATACGATAATGTATGAACAAGATCATAGATTGGCCATGATGGGGGAAATTACGTTCATGCCAAGTATGTTAAAACCAATTTTCATTTACCATATTTGAAAATAAAATCAAAATTACCACATTCTAAAAATGAAACCAATATTATATTGAATTTTTTTTATAAAAATTAAAATATGGGTTAAAATAAATTTAACAATAATGGTAGAATAGTAAATATAATTCACCAAATGGTATTTATTGAAAACATGAACATGTAGGGAAATTATTTTATACTGAATAGTAAAACACAGTTTGTTTTCTTTAAAAAATTCCATATGTTGCAGGAATTATTAAATTATGGAATATAAATGGAGTGAATGGATTAATAAAAAATAACTGTAGTAGAATATTAATTAAATGGTTTTATCATATATATATATATATTATTTCATAGATGGAAATCCAAGAATAAGAAATCCCAAATAAATTGTCATTGAGACATAAAATCCATTATCATATGTTTTATGTTACCTTTTTACTCTTTCAAACCTTATATATGATTTATGTTTATTTCATATAAATTTATTATAGATCCATACTCATACATATAATACCATATTCTATTTATTTTTTAACATCTTATCACCAGTTTATTAACAATTTTTTATTAAATTCAATGTTCTGGGTGACCACTACTTCTTTTTTCATGTATATTTTTATTCGGTAGTCTATTCCCTTATTATTTTATTATGGATATATCATATAAGAAATTATAACCATGATATAGATATCATATATATCCATTTTATATAAACATTCATAAAAGGTAGTTATATAAAAATTAATGACACTAATAATCATGATGGTTTGACATATGAATCAAAGAATATTGTTTCCATTTTTGACGAATGGAAAGAAAGAAAGGTAAATAATAAATTAACTTCAATAAATTATTATATCATATATCATATTTATATGTCAATATAGTTTTATCATTATTATCATCCATATAAAATGGAAGTGAAAACCAACTCAAATCACTTCATCGTGGTGGTATTCCACAAGTACAATGAGTCATGATATCGTTTTCTAATAAAGTGGGAGAAGGATGAAAATTGTATTTATATAATTTTAAAAAATTTATATATATTAAATATATTAAAGTCATTTTTAGATTTTACAGAATATATTTGAATTATTTATAACAATAAATAAAATTTCAAACTTTTGGTTATGGGTTATACCTTTTCATTGAGAAATCATATTTAGATTATACATTATTCCTTAAATGTTTGGTCATTAAGTAAAACTAGAAGCTATATGTTATGAATAAGTATTATATAATGATTTTATAGAATGTATTTTATATTCTATAAGTAAAAAATATACATAATGAAGGATATGAGGTTCCCTTTTATATGTTATTAGAGGGGAACTATGGGATTTAATTAATGTATTAAATTTATATAAATATATTTTCTTGGGAAAATGAATAAAAATTAATCTAATTTAAATATAGGATTTCTTAGAGTAAAAATTGTATCATATAAAAAATTTGAACTATTTAAGGTTATTTATTTAACCATTCCTCTTTTTTTACCCCTCGTTACCCCTTTGGACAATTACTGAAATATCAATGTTTTCATGTATTTAATTATTATGAATGGCACAGTAAAAAGAAAAATGACATAAAGGAACCATGGATTATATTTTAAACCTTGAAATATTTAAATTCCCAGCTTTATTATTTTATTAATTCTAATTATTTTTAAATATATTATTTATTTAAAATATCATTAATTTCATTTATGGAAGTATTCATTTAATTTGACTATGATAAAAACATGATGATAAAGGAATTAAAATATAAACCTTAGAAACATCTATAAAATTTCAAAGTTATCATAATATTTTGGAAATCATAATAATTTATTTAAATTTTATTAATTTTATTCTTTTTAAAATCAATTAATTTATATCTCTATATAATGGAAAATATGATTTCATTATTGAGAAAGAATTTATGGTATGTATTCAGTCACTAAAATTTACAAATAAATCAACATAAAAAATAAATTAATATTTTAAATAAAAATTTAGAACCAAAGTTACCTACTTTTTATCCCTTTTATAAAATTTAATATATATTTAAGTCATTAAAGGCACGTTTTGTATTTATTTATTCATAAATTAATATTAATATAATGGTAATAATTAATGTAAAATGTACCCAAGTGTCTTTATCATCTATATTTTTATTTAAATGGGTAAAATACTATATAATATGATAATGTTCTTTATTTTAATTAATTTAATGACTTTTAATATTAGCTTTAACCCTAATTAACCCATTTACCCAGGTGAGGTAAAAAAATTACTATGTATAATATCATTATTGGAACTAAATTAATTGGACATAATTAGTAAATTTTTATTTTATTATTCCAAATAATGAATTAGTATTTTATTAATCAATTCCTAGAAGTGGAAGATGTTACTTTAATATAATAAAGATAAACACCCCAAAAATAGTTTTCCCAGAAGATTCCTTTTATGTTTAAACTTTTTTCATACTAACTTCGATCATAAAATTGATTGGAATAAGAATAACTTGGCTATTCATAATATAATATAAATAGTTTTATTGGAAACATATTTAAAACATGATCATTAATGGTTGGTACGTAAATACATTTTTTAATTAATATCATTATTTTCAACAATTTAGAAAAAAAATCAATATTTGTCCTAAGAACACCCATAATTTCAACATATGGTAATTTTTTTATTTAAAAATTATATAATTTTGAATAAATAAAATTTCCATAAAATAAAAAATTTATTTATACTAATCTCTCAAGAAAATAAGTGAAACTAAATTTGAAGAAAATGTATTTTTTAAGAACATAATTGCGTTACTAATAACTCAGATCTTATTTTGTGAGAATTAATTAAAAAAAATTATTTGGTAAAATCTTTGTATATATTTCATTATATGGTTAATTCTATTCATATCCCCCAATTAAATGGATATGTTATAACCACTGAATTCATAACTAATTTTTCAAAATTATGAAACTATTTTTTTAACTTAGATTTTCATGTAAATTAGTCTATCAACAAGAAAATATTTATTTATAGGGAACTAAATTATAATGAATTAGGGTTTTACATGTGTACCCCCCTTGAGTTTGGAAAAATTACTAGTGTTCCCTCCAAGGTATCAGATCGCCTCCAACATACCGTTTTGGGATCATGAGATATGAAACATTAACCAGTTCATTTGAAAGATATAACATACCCACCAATAATAATGTAATAATCAATTAGTATATTTTCAACAAGAAAATTCATGTTTTCTTCATTATTAATATTATGAATAATGTGTAATATATAAATTAATTTCATGAAATTTTATTAAAGTATTATTAATATTAAAAATCAAGAGAAGTGCATGGAGTCCAAGTATAATATCTCCAATGAACAATAACAATATATATGGAATGTTGTAAAATTTTAAATAGGTTTTATCAAAAACATTAGAATGCATCATCAAAATAATAATAATAATAAATACCCTTTATTTAATGTAAAATTAAAAACAATTATTTTAGATATGTAAATCATATCTTCTCTTTAAAACCATTTAACCCATTATATGAATTTTTATAATAAATAATAAAAATTATGTTGGGGAGATATATATACATTCATTAATCATTTATGAATATTTTTCTCACAATGATGTAGAAAAATATATATATAATGTAGGGAAAAATTAAACTAATTATAATTAAAAAATAAAAGAATTAAAAATAGTTTAAAATTAATTGAGACATTATTGGAATATATAAAGTAACATTATTAAAATCATCTTAAATAATTTGGTTATGGGAGAATTTTTTTTCAAACCAATAAACAGTAATAAGTTAAATTTATTCAAAAGAAAATTCTATTGATATTTTCAAATAATAATAAGGGAGAAAATTAAATGAATACCAATGAAACTAAAAATAAAAGGATATTAATAAATTATTTTGGATTTATTATAGAAATATTATATCATTTCTGATAATGGAAATTAAAATAATATGCCATCCTGATAAAATTCGAGATTATATTATGAACACTTACATCTTCGTAACCATTGAATTGAAACCTCATAAAAGTGAAAATTTTATATGGATTTGTAAATCCCAATATATTTTATTAGATTCATATATTATTTATTTTTGGATATTATATTCACCGTGAAAATGAAAAAATAAAACTAATATAGGAAACATATCATGGAAGTAAATCTTAGATGAGGACACCCTTACAGTATTGGCATATATTCAACCAAAATCTGGTGAGTGACACAAATATAGATGGATTTTTAAATAAACAAAATATCCTGATATTATGATTAAATTTGACATGGTTCATTATATAAAAACAGAAGATAATAAAATTGGTGAATATGGAAAATGAATCAATTAAATAAAATTGAGATCAGAGAAAACACACAGCATTTGTAGAATGTCATTCAAAAATAAATTCAGAAAAAATTAAATGAAACATTATATACCATGAATAAATATAAAATCCCAATATAAAACACAAAATTGTTACAAAATAAAACATATAAACAAAAATCATACAATAAATCACAGCTTCTCTCAACATATGGAATTTCTGAAAAAATCCTTTTCTCACGTCTAGAATTGATTCATACACACAATAAAATCATGTATAATTAATTTTTACATATTATAAATATATATAATAACTATATTAATATTTAAATTACTATATATAAATCCCATATAATTTTTAATTTAATATTTTCCAATAATTATTTATTAAAATCGGTATTCATGTCTTAAATGGTATGTTTTCCAGGTGTGTTTGGGTTTAGTGATTATAAACCTTACACTTTTTTCTTGGTTTCAACATCTCAAATATATTAACCATGAATAAAATATAATATTTATTAATTATTTAATCTTTTATAACCATTCATCTAAGGTGATGATGAAAATTGAATTACATCACTTTGTAGAGGTGGTGGTTAGTATGTTTGTATGGGCGATGTATTGAATTTTCATTGCTTGTAAATAAATAAAAGTAAAAAATAGAATATATTTATATAATATATATTTTATAAATCCATATAGATAACCATCCATGTTATATGAGTATGGATAATAAATCCAATCACCTCAAAGAGGTGGTATTATGAATGTACACAAGAGCAACATCTTTATTTTCCATTAGATATAACGATAATATAAAATGGATCCAAAATAAATATAAAACCAAATTAGTGTATTAAATATACTAATTTCATTAGGATAATATGGTTATAGAATATATTTGGGTGGTTTGTGAATAAATAACCATAAAAAAGTTCAGTTAAGACAAATACATCATATTTGAGTTTCTTCAATTATCATACATTTTAATCCTTCTAATTATGGCCTATCTATTAGAATAATACCTTTAGGATATGTATAGTGGAGTTATTAATGACTTTATATAGGTATTGGTTAAGATAATGTGAAATAAATTTGGTTCTAATGGGAAGGGAAGAAAGTATTTATAGTTGAATAGAGGGTTGTTATGTTGTTTAAATATTGATTATTTTATAATTTAGGCCTATGAAATTTAAGGTGTTTTTATTAATACAAAATTTATATTGTACTATTATTACCATTCTATAACTTATTATAATCATTAACCACTTCATTAATTATAATAAATCCATAATTATTTTATATATATATTAAATATAACTTAGGATTCCAAATTTAAAAAATTGGTACATTATTTAAAACAATAATTTCAAAATTAGTTATTTTACTCCATAAATAAATATATTTTTTACAAAACTTTTTTATAATTTTTTTTCCATTTCAACAACATATTGAGGTCATAAATGTTGTGGTATATGTAAACACATTATTTTTTACTCTTCACAAAAACAAATATACTTCATCACAAAAACCTCAAATTTTATCGCCAAGATAATAATTACCTAATGATTTAAAAAATGAAATTTATTTTATCAAAAAATAATTTTTATGGTGGTAGAAAATAATTCTAATATCTATGCACACGTTGCAAAAGAAAATTTTTTAGATAAATAATGAATTTTGGAAGCAAAAAATGGATTTTTTTTCTCATTCCTTTACTAATAACAACCATTATAATATTTTAAATAAATTTGATTAAATATATGAATTTTAAAATATATAATAATTATTTATCACAAGTTATTGACTTAATTTATTTAAATACAAATACAGTGCCATCTTATATACAATATTCTAAAAAATATCTATTTTCCATCAAATGATTTAATCTACATTTCCAAAAAAAGCATATCAATGTAGGAATGATTAATCAACGTTTATATTGTATAAAACTATTTTTAAAATAAATTAAATTATTAAAACAAAAGATTATTTTTATTTCAAATAAAACAAATATAATAAAAAAACTAATGATTTTTAAGAAATATTTTGTTAATTAATAATTAAATTAAAATACATTATTATTGTTTAATGATTATTTTGATTTTATTAATTATTTTAACGATTATTATTTAAATTTTATCAATAAATTTTATTGATACAATTTCTATAATATTATTAAATTTATCAATAATACATAATTTATAAAAATATTTTGAATAAACATACTGGTATTTTCGAAAGAAAAATAGAACCCCATTAATTGTTTGAAGTACAATATTTTATCAATTATATTTCATTTATAAATATTATAATTTAATTAAATTATATTCTTTTATATCAATATTCACATATGTTTGGAGTTTCATGTAATAAAAATATCAATCATAGTATTTTTTAAAAGGATAATTTCATATCGAAATATTGGGGTGCTACAAGGATCCCAAAAATTAAGTGACATAATATAATGGATTTAAATATAAATGGTATGAGTGGATATGAATAATTAAAAATATTAAAATTGATTTAAAATCATTTTCTGTGGTAATCAGATTTGTTTTTTGAAGTTAAATATTCCACAAATTCATTTTGAATGATAACTTGATTTTTGAATTGAAAAAATTTGATTGGACTTATTTGAAACACATTTGAGATTTTAAAATATAGATGGGTCATGTGATAAATAAAATTATTTTGTTTAAAATTACATAGGAAATATTATAAATAAATTAATGTCCATGTTATCAAATTATTCTTCCATTCCATAACATTAAAATATTCTCCTAATGGTTTCAGCTATTAATTTTTTTTTGTTATGGATTATATGGAATTAGGTCAATAAATTTTTCAAACAAAATGCGTAGAAAAAATTAAAAAACATTTATGATGTGTCCTCCCAAATAATGCAGATAATGCAAGAGGAGTAATTTTTTTCATAAATATGGAATTATGAGCCAACATATCTCTTCAATAATGAATTATAAACTTTTTATGTGAACTAGTTTTCCATAACATTATTGGATTTATATGTGAATAGGTGGGTACGAATAATGTTATTCACTATCTATAAAATAAAAAAAATTAAAATATAAAGAATTATTAAATTTGATCTAGTGAACATGTGATATTCTTTACTGTAATGTTGATATTTATCCTAAAATATAAGCATGGTTTATGAATCGGGGAGTGATTAAATAAAAATATTGATATGTTCTTCGTATTATATATTTCTTGTTTGAATTTATTTCATTCTCAAAAACCATCCACGAATTGTGTTTCACAAATTTTCAGGTTTTATACATTGATTTTTATAGGAATATTGTCTATTACTTAGTTTGGGAGGAATATGGAATAAAATTAAGCCATTAATTTTTAATAAAAAATTTATTACCCGAATATGTTTTTTGAGATATATATATATATATATATTGTATTATAATTATTATATTTTAATTTATTCATAATTTAGATTTATTGTTTAATTATTTTATTGGTATGAAATTTGGACTTATTAATTTAATTCTATATATCTTTAGTGAAAATCAGATGAGGAATATAGAACATGTGTAAGATTTAATATTACTTAGTACATATTATATGAGAATAAAAAGTGGATCCCATATGTAAATTATTTTAAAATTTTAATGTGTTTTAAGAGTACCTTAGTGGTTGTGATTCAGTCGCTGGTCAGATCACTAATGTAGTGTTATAGTATATCTAAAAATGACTCTGTCAATATGAAATATTGGATTGCCATTATAATCTCATGTCAATATTGGATAATGAATATTTCATAATAGCGGGTTAGGGTACAAACCCATTATTCTTTTTCAATTGAATAATGAATTATCATGTAAATGATCCAGAATACACTGTGAGGAAAATATATAATTATAGAAATACAAAAAAAAATTATCATAAAAAACTACCCTATAAAGCTACCTAACATATCATTTCCATATAGATATAGACCTTTAGAAGAACATCCTCCTATATCACATTACTAAAAAATACTATAAACCCAGAACACATTATTAATTTCATCCTAAAATCTATTAATTGTATGGTTTTGTATTTTTGAAATTAGGACTATCACACTGAACTATCCTAGGATGATCCAACACACCCTCAAGAAAGACAAATACATTATATCTAACTCAAAAGATATTTTTAAAACTAAATGGTTTCATGATATTATTTTTTCATAAAAATTGATTAAATCTCTATATTCCATCAACAACCACACATAACACTTCATCTTGTCCATATATTACACTCGTTGATCAATTTAATCTATCTCGGTCAATATTTTTTACTATAATCATAGATTCATTATCTGAATCCTCCTAAATTTACCTTAAATACCATTTAAAGGAAATAAATATAATATCGTAATATTTTTTGATATAATTATCATTAATTACATAAATAGCATACTCTTTATGCAACACCAAGCCTATAAAAACTACAATATAATATTAATATATTATTAATTAATATAAAAATAATTTCATTACCATTGGATTGATGAGTATGAATAGGACTAACAAGATTACCCAATTTGTTTTTTCTAGGCATAAATAAGAAAAAATTCAATTTTTTTCAGAAAAATTCATGTTTCTAAAAAAGGAATTTTGTTTTGTTTACCAAGATCGTTTGAACTATATTTATAACATTTATTGTAAATTAATCATTTATAATGGATTCCATTTTTTGAATCATTTTAATTATTATAATTCAATATTTTGAACATAAGTTTTGTTCAAAATAAATTGTATATATATTAAATTTTTGTTTCCACAGTTATAGTAAAAATGGTTTAATGGGGGAGGGATAACATAATAGATAATGATTATAATATCAAAAAAATTTATCAAATTTTATTCCAGGATTTTATTACTAAACTATCATTATTATCTTTGAATATTTGGATTTTTTAATCACTTTACTTCATAAATTAATTAATATATTTGAATTGTTTGAAAAATTATATGTATGTCATGTGCCTACCTTATAAAAAGTTTCACTTATGCCCTATTACTCACAAATAAGGAGGAATATATGGTTATAAATCCATGATCTAATACATTCCAAAATTTACTCCTCATATTTTTGAAGTCCTAGTTTGGTCATAGTACCATCATATTTATGCTTACAGTGTATGCCAAAGGGGGATTCTCAATGAGGTAGTGTGACTCTTAACCAAGAACAGTAAAATTTGTTTTTCTTATTTCACCATATCTAAATTTATGTTGACAATTAAAAAATAACTAATTCTGAATAATCAATATTTGATACTTTTTTTATAATGGGTGAACATTTTCCACCTTATTTTCCTTTAATTAAAATATATGTTTTCCTATTATGTACTTGTGGATTTCCACATCCCTTGAGCATTTTGTTTCATTTTCATTCACCATCATAAATGGTTACTTATTATGATAAATTTAATGTTAAAATATTTTATTTATCAAATAATTATAAATCTATATTTATAATATCTTATATACCTTTTAATATTTTTATTCATTAGAAATAGATATCACAACACATGTGTATGTGTGGGATTCCACCTCCACTAAGAGATGTGAATCATTTTTTATTTAAAATTGACAAGGATGATTATAAGGATATATTTAAGGTATATAAATTATACCTATGATATAAAACTGACTTGCTAATGTGTAATTATTATTTACCATTATTTCATTTACAACCTCAAAATTTGGAAGCATCACTTGTGTATATATACAGACTTTCATCTCCATAAAGTTATATAATAAATTTTTCATCACCCATTTATATGAATAATAATAAATGTGTATGTGACAATAAAATATCATAAATATATATATAATAAATATAATGTAGGAAATAAATTGTTAGACATGTAAATTATAGGACATTTCCCACTATGATATTCTCGAGAGTGACACATGATTAATATTGTTATTTTCAATGCTTATGTGTATGCCAAAATCAAAGGGATTATAAATAATATATTCTCTCATGGATTGTAAATGATTATTTATGATTCCACACATTTATGTATTATTCCTATTTATTGACAAACCCATATCTATGATTCAGGATTAAAGATATGTAATTAATTGGGTTTGATTATTGTAAGTTATAATTTTATTCTGAATCATATATTTTTAACTTCATTACACAAATAATCATTGATTTATACCTCCTTTATTTACACATAATAAACATATTTAATCAACCAGTGATTCGTTTCATTTTCCTAGGTTATAAAAATACTATTTAAACAGGTTATGTCTAAGAAGTGTATTATATATAAAGATAATTGAGGGTTATGTTGAAAATAATTCGTGAAATATGATTCTTGAGTATATAGTCTTGAAATATTATACCCCATTATAATCATCAGGTTTCAGTTATTGTTAACCGTAATGAATATTCATCTAAAATGATGTAATATTAATAAATGAAATTTTTATATCACCTAATTTGGAATCATATTACGATTCATTTATTTTTTTAAATTTGGATTTTTTAGACATTTAAAACCATGGAGATATTTCAAATAATGTAAAACATTCTGTTTCTTTAGAAAAGTAAAACATTTTGTGGTTTTCCATTAAAAGAATCCCATTATTGACACTAGAATGTGCATATATCTATTCCATAGTTAGGCATTGGGGTCATAACTATGGTAGGTCATAGTGAGTATTAGGTAGATCATCACTAGTATAGGATGGGAGGTCCTAAGACTATACAATTGTCTATACACACTCAGTGTACATTATTGGGATAATTTAAATAATATTTTTGAACCATTATAATGTATATGAATATATTATGATCATTAATAGAAAATTATAAAAAATATTCATATATTGAAAACAATATTCCTTGATTTAGACATCTTATGAATTATTTTTCCTATATATAGAATTAATCACTATGATTATTGTTTCTCAGACCGTGCTATTTTAATTTGTCAATGGTTGGAACCAAAATTAATCTTGATAATGTTGAATGTGATATGTAATGAAATGACCATCATCATGGGAAACAAAATTAAATGATATATAGAAAGAGAAATAATTTTTCTATAATCTCTGAACTATTAAAAATGATGAACAGTAACCTAAATAATGGTAAACATCAAAATGGGAAAGGGATAGAACAATTCAATATTGTGTATTTTATATGGACATTTCCACCATCCTTCTGTTCTTCTCCTAGTATAATAATTTCCAAGAAACTTAATTATACTGCTTAAAATATATTTTCCACCTTCCATTGTTTATATCATGAATAATTTATCATAGTATTATTTGTTTTGCAAGGTGAAGAGGATCAATGGAGGAACATGATCATGAATTTAAGGAAAGAGGGGGAAATAGACTCCATGGAATGTGATGAGTTCAATAATTCATTTATTAGTAAATATTGTCCCCCAAATCTTCACATGAAAAATGAAATTGAATCCCTGTAACTAAACTAGAATTATAATGAATCTATTAGTTCATTTGAGGAAATTTTCAGCATTCTATCTTGGTATGCTTCGAAAGATATCATTATCAAGAAAGAAAATGTGGAATTTTATTTTTTAGCATCAGGTTGAGACTCTAAAAAACATTGGATATAAAATAATTTTATAGATATAATGAAATTACATGATGTTCTCCCATGTTTTAAATGAAAATTGAAGACTCTTTGGGTTCTAATGTATTTGGTTATAGTTAGATATATATTATTTTTAAGAAATTATAATAATTAAACCCATGGAGTTAATAAAATTAATAATCCTTCATGTTGGAACTCTTGAAGGAAACATTGATGATGAATCCTTATGGGGTCATTTTAGTACAATATTTTTGTTAATGATGTTCATCATGAAAAATAATGATTATGTGATGTGAATAAAAACATTCAATGAAAGGAATATTGAAAAAACACCATTAAATGCTGCACCAACACTCCAATTATATTATTTCATGTTGATTTGATATTATTCCAATAAATTAATGAATATATTTGATAATTAAGACTATTGGTATTATCAACATCCCATTCCAAGAGAAAAAGGGAAAGCTCATTTAACCACAACTATTGTACTAGGTTATAAGAACAATGTTTGAAAAAGTACATATACCTCCCACTCTATAAATGAAATGGTTTTATTTGATTCTAGATATAAAAATGTGTTAATATTATCAGAATTTTATAATGGTATAATGTTACCAAAATGATTATTAGTAATTGAGTTAGATGTAAAAACACATAATGGCACAGTAATCATATCTCCAGTCTATAGTTCCCCTATTATAGTTTTCTTTGGTAATGTGATTCCTAAAAATATAATTATTCTACAAATATTTGAATATATTTTTGATTTAGTCATTTATTTTATCTCTCTATAGAGATTCAATATTCATTTATAAAGAAAGTAATTGACATTTTATATCATAATCAATGTTATGGTCATCTTTTAGTGTTTGGATGATTATGAACAAGAAAAAAGAAGTTTCTCCCTTTACATAGGTCTTAATAACTATTCATGAGGGGTATTTATATCAAGTGGTTTACAAGATAATATATATGGAATATATGTATATATTTTTTTAAATATAATGATATATTTCTAATGAATATCCTTCTCCTACCTTCAATCAGGAATTTATATTTTCAATATAACTCATACATGGTGTTATACATATTTCAAGGACTCTATAAATATTTAAATTACTAGGTTACAATTATTGAAGAAAAAACTCTAGGAGAATGTTGATAATTGATTAAAAAATACTATTGAATCTCCACGGGGTTCACTTATACATTAGACCTTTATAATTTTTTATATGTTTCGGAAGGTAATGTAATTATGTATTTGAAGAGTAAGGAGGAACATGAGGAATATTTTACGATTCTATTGAATTATATAAGGATAGAGAAATTTTATTATACATTAATAAAGTATGAATATTTGATGTAGAAGATGAGTTTTGCGTTTTATAATCTCAAGTGAGGGTATACTACTAGATCTTTCATAGATGTAAGTTATTGAAAAATGGACTAGACAAGAAACAATAACCATGATCCATAGTTTTCTTAGGTTAGTAGAATGCTACCATCACTTAATGATAGATTTATCATGATTTTATAATCCAATATATAGATAAAATTTTAATAGATATATATTCCTTTGTATAGATATATTTGAGTACACTATCATGTGGGAGAAAATAAGGTTGTTTAGTGAACCTATTCTTACACTACCGTGTAATAGTTACGGGGTTGTGATAATTAGTTATGCATTAAATAAGGTATTTTAATGTTTGTTAATATATAATGGAAATTTTATATCATATTCTTAATTATAATTGAAACATAATTAGTAAAATTACCTCACAGATTATTTGGAGTTAGAAGAATTGTATTTCTTAGTACAAATATTATGCTACTGTTTTTATGGTGAAAGGTGTGACATTTATATAGAACATAAAATATTAGGGATTATATTCTTGCAAAAATAGTTTACTATGAACAGAATCATGTTGTTTTATATTACCCTAGGACGTAGGGGAAGGTGTTTAATCCATTAAGTAGGAAATACAATCCTTTTTTATTAATTATGATAATTGAATGAGATCAAATATTAATGAATTGGTTGACAACGGATCATGAAAACATAATAAAAGGGGGAAATATCTTTTCTAGATGAATGTTCAAGCATCCATAAATTGGAGGATAAAAGAGTCATAGAAGTGGGTGAGGAACAATAAAATCATATGATAAATTTTCCCTTCATAAACCATGATTCTGATTAAATGATATAGTTTATAAACGGAATTATTTTATAATAAATACATGACTTGAATAAGGATCAGTTCATGATGTTTGACATTAATCATTATCTATTCTTCATATATGTATGAAGATGTATAGAAATATGAATGAGTATTTTTTCTGGTAAAAAAGAAAAAAGATATTGTGGAGTATATATCTTGATGCATGGTATGTTATAATGTTATGATTGAGTGACATAATTATAAGTTGGTGTTATAATGATTACTGATACCATAATGAAAAAGGTAATGAATTATCATAGATATCATCCTTTGACTCCCCAAAATAGATAAATGTAATACATATAGATTATATAGTTGAACTTTTTATAAAATCATTATGTTTCGTTAAAATTATAAAATAGTTCACTCTAGATCGTCATTCTATGATATTTATTAAGGAATTGGTAAGTCTTCATGGAGTACCACATTATGTTTTATGTGATATGGATTCCTGGTTTACATAAATGTTTTATATAATTATACTACATGGACTTGATACATCGTTTATTGTCCATAATACATATTATACATATAAATATTGTTAGTCTTATATGTCCATTAAAACACGAGAAGACATATTGAGACATTGCTCTATGGATTTTAAATGTGATTGGGAACATCACATTCCACTAGAATAATAGTCTTATAATTGTATCTTTCAATAAAAAATACCTAAGGATGTTTATTATTCCCACTATAATATGAATTTTAAAACTCCAATATTCTATGATGATGTAGGATAATGAAATTTACTGGGACATGGTCTAGATAAAGAAATGGTAGAGAAATTTAATGTTATTATTTAGTACATATGTGAATATTATAGTACGAAAAAATATATTCTAATAATCAATAATGATATAAAGTGTATGAATTTGGAGGAAATTTATTCCTACGAATGTATTCTTAGAATAAGGTTTTGAAATTTTGAGATAAATCAATATTGATTAGTAGATGTATAAGACCCATTAAACATTTTGATATTACAAGGATGGTTCTTTATCACATGGTGATTCCAATGAATATCATTCAATTTCATGATGTGCTCCATGTATCCCTATACAGGAATTACAATACTGATCCTTCACATGTGTTGAAAATTGATTCCATACCAAAAGAGCATGATCTATCGTATTAGGAACAACTGGTGTAGATTCTATAATGAAGAAAGAATGTGTTTTAAAAAATACCACACACGTGGTCGATGATTTTTTATGAAACCATAAATTTGATAACACTATGTAGGAACCTGAAGATGTGATGATGTTGATTTATCTTAAAATCCTCGTATTTTAGTGATAGATTCTCATGGTTTAAATTGTTATCTATGTCTGGAATATAACACCCTTACATTTTATGGTACATTTATCTTCAATACTGGTGTTATATTTCTCTACACACAACACTGCTTTTATAAAAAATCATATATGTACTTTTAAAATATTTTTATGTTGGGTAACAATGATCACCTATAAATTGGACTAGATTCTATGAACATGATTGAAAAAACTTATGGAAAATTATCATTTTAACATTTATAAAATTAATATATTGGTTATCAACTGGTTATACATGAATATAACATAATACAATGGTATATATATATATATTTCCAATAAAATATGTTTCATGTGCATCATATTTTTTATCATAATAAAATAAGTTAATATATATTTATGAACGATTTTAATAACATTTATAGATCATATATTTAATTAAATTTTTATAAATTTCTCGATGATTTTTTAGGAATGGAATATGAATAAATTTATATTATGTTTAAAAATTCATTATTTAAAAAAACTGTTTCCTTTTTCACACATATTATAAACTGAATTTTTAACAGTTATTTAATCATTTATAATGGATTCAATATTTTAAAATTAAATAATAAATAAAATTTACTTAGCCAACCTTAATTGTTTTCTTAATGATTTGTAAAAAGAGAAAACATTTCGCCATAGTTAGGGTTTAAGTGTTCTTTCTGGAAGGTTATCCAAAGAGATAAGGTAATAAAAACTCCATTAAATGGGATTGATTTATTATATTTCTATATTTCTATACATATATTCAATTAATTAGAATTTTTTTTCTACTATATATTTTTATAACATTAAAATATATAATTTATTTCAAAATCGTATTGTTTTTCCTCTTAATTATTTATAAAGGGATACAATTTATACACTCTTTATCACACTTCCAAAACATTATATCCTATCCAAAACTTAATATAATAGCTTTATAAAATTCCACCTCTCATCAAAGTGGTTTTTTGAATCATTATATCGTCCCTTCAAGGATTATGTTATATTAAAAAAGTAGATTATCAACAATGAGTTAGGAATCTTAAATGAGTACAATAAAGTTTATTTAATTTTATACATGTTATAAATACATTGTATCCACAATTCAATATTTAATTTATAGTCTTATATATAATTAATTTTTATTATGATGATGAATCAAACAATTCAACCTCGTTTTCAATTATTGTTAAATGAAATATATATTCGAATGTATGTTTGGACTACTATCTCCACATAGATATATGATTAATTATTCATCAGGATCTTTTATATACAATTATTATGTTGTATTGAATTTTAATATATTATCTTTATGAAATTATTATTCATTTTAAATTATAATATCATATTTAACTCTTTAATTTTACATCTATTGGAAAGTCATAATGATTCTTGTGTGTATGTGTTGAGTAAAAAACCCACAAAGCGATGAGATTGTTGTTGAAAATAAATTTACACGGATCGTAATACTGAAGAATATAATTAAATAATATTATATATATGATATAAACTATTTAATTATTATGTTTTCAGTAAACTATTATGTGGCTTTCTTTCATTCCGACCATCAAAAAGTGGAAACCTCAATCATGTGTGCATACAAACCAACATGTCCATGAGGTTATTTAAATAAAATTATATCACCTATTTATATAAATAGTTATAATAGTATATATTATTAGTATATTTTATAAATATTTCATGATTATGATTTTGGATATGATTAAACCATTAACAATGTGTAATTAGAAGAACTATCATAGAAAAAAATCATGGAAATTTGAAAAGATTTCACACCACTATTTCTTTTATTAAAGGAATTTTTAATAAAAGGATAATTTGAAAGAATAAAGAATAATATATATTAATTTCCATAACAATATGATTCTATAATATATTTAATATAAATATATTTTTATTATATTTTATATTTTAATGTCTCTGATGCAAAATGGGACTTGAGGTATGGGGTTAATTTTACTGTATCATTTCTGTTTGAGATTTCAAATGTTAAAATTATGTTAAGGGAAATTATACGGAACATATCCTATAAACCCTATATATTTAATTATTAGTTGACTATTTTTATAAAATTTATGTATTATTTTCATTTTACTATCATTTTAATTTAAATTATTTGTAAAATGTTTTTAAAGAGTAATCAGACTTATTTTCTATTTGGTCTATGAAGTTTTCATCCATCTATGTACTCATCAAAATGGTTTTATAAATATTATTGCAGATAATTTAAATAGTTTAAAATATATATTTCATCTTCATTAGACATTATTTAAAATGGTTTATAAAGGATTCGTTTCAGGTAATTCTGTTTCTAAACAAATAAATTTTTCCATTTTATAATGGTGTAAATGAATTGATTTCATTTAACATATACAAAATAATTCGACATTCCCACTATGATCATCACTCTAAGATTTAAATATTAAATTATAAGTTTCTTTGGTTAATATTAATGAAAATTGTTATCTCAATATTCTAGGAATTTTTAGTACATATGTTTTCAAAATAAAAATATACTTTTCATGTTTTTAAAGAATGTTTTGAATGATATTTTGAATATATTATTGTCTCCCTCTATAATTGGGGATGATCTCATTGATTTAAGATTCAAACATTCCAAGTGGATTCTAACGGGTTTGATCATTGAACCGGAAACATCCAATGATTCCATATCAATTTGAACCTACTTTCCAAAGGTAGAAGCACATTAGTTGTGGACTAATGAGGCTTAGGAATTTTCATTGGTTGAGAGGTTAGGAGGTCGGACTCATCACACCTTTTTAGAGGAATTATTGTCTATTCCGGGACTCCCTTTATAGATTTAAGTTATATTCGTGAATCCTTGTTACATTACCACGTATAAAATGATCTTTTCTTTAGATCTGACAATAAATGATTAAATATGTAGTAAATTTATAGAATATTTTATATGTATTTTAGGTTCTTCATCGATAGAGAATCATCTGTATTTTTTAGAGATTCTTATTCAATGGTATCCTTTAATCTGTGAAAGTCTCTTGGTTATTATGATGATTATACTTGTATTAAAGCCGCTTAGTGGGGAACTTGAAGTTTAATATCATTCATAAGGAAATGGATTATTTATGAATTGGGATCGTACCCGCAGATGTGCTACCTACATATCCTTTATTTAGAAAAAGAATATAAACCCACATAGTTTGAGTAAGGTAGTATGCTGTTTAGGCATGGTTGATGGATCAAAGAAAGATGTCCTGATTACTTTTACACTCCAAGCTCACATGAGTCATTCTCAGTGTGAGAAACAAGAGGGATTGGTGAAACCAGACAATTTTTCCACAAAAGATGCAATGATGTGGGGCTTACGTATGTATGACTACCCAAAATAGATGAATATTTGGTTTTACATCAGAGAAGAAACCCAGGAACAAGGTCCATAAAGGTATATGTACTTCATAGAGATTTGGGTACTCTAACTTGGGGATTACACCTGATAAAGATGCCCAAATTAAGAGGGGACTCATTATTGGGTTTTACTCTTGAGAAGGAATCCCAGATCAAAAGTAAATTAAGACTGGTTAAGAGAAGTTAAGACTGGGGCTTACTCCTGAGAAGGATGCCCAGGCTAAGGGACTTGTGGCATACTCTTAAGGAGGATGCCCATATTTGTAGATTTTTAGACTAGGGATTATTCTTGAAGAGGAATCCTAGGTTATGATAACCATGGTTTGGGATTACTCTTGAGGATTATGCCCATATTTAGGAACATTAAGATTGGGGCTTACTCCTGAGAAGGAAGCCTAGGTTAAAGGAATTATGATTGGGGATTACTTCTAAGGAGGATGCCCAAATTTGGGGACTTGGGGCTTACTCCTAAGGAGGAAGCCAAAATTAATTAGAATTTTCACTGGGGCTTACTCCTGAAAAGGAGGCCCATGAATAGGGTTATCTCATCTTAAAGGATAATGTTGAATGAATGAAATCTCTAACTTTAGTGACATAAAGATATGTAAATCACTAGGTTTTGCGAGATGTTCCACGGAATTCCTTTCAGATAAGGAAGTTAATCAAGAAAACATGCCATAAATGGCTTTGAAGATGTCTTAAAGACTGAATCTTGAATAGGAATGGTGGAATGGCATAAGAGAAGTGAAATAGGTAGGAAGGGAACCCAAAAATAGTGGTGTGCACAAGTCCTGGGGGGTCACGCAAGTACTGCATGGGCGCGCAAGTCTTGGTCGCACAACTATACTTGTGTGACACATATATAATTCGGCGATCCTTGACTCGTAGAGTAACACATGGGAGATCTTTGACCAAATCCTTTATAATTATCCCGAGGTACTTCCAGAAGAGTGGAACGCATGTTTCAATGAGTAGGTAAGGAGGCGCGCAAGTGTGTCCATTTCCCTTAAGGGTAAAACACTTAGCCATGCAAGTTTTAGTTCATTCTAACAGTTAGAACTTATTCCTCTTGTTTAGACCTTCCATTCTAGGTAAAGAATTACCATAGAAGTGTTCGGAAGACATGAAGAAGAGACTTGGGCGTTCAGAGCTCTGTATCTGAATTCTGAAAAAATCCCCCCGAAATGGGGGGCCCACCGGGGGTATTTATAGCCTAGAGAAGACCCTGGGAGATTTTCAAAGAGGGCGCGCAAGTCACCTGCATGACCATTTGGGCGGCACACAAGTATACTTGAGTGACCATGATAGAACTTGTGCGACCTATGGGCAATGTTTTCCTTGTTCATCCCTTTCTCTTTTTTTGATGTTTATTCAAAGGATTAATCTTTTTTGTTTGAGGTATATCCCTATTCATTTAATTTAGACTCTGTAACAAAGAAGGAGGGTAAAAAAAATCCCCCCTCAAAGTTGGATCCAAAAAAGGAATGAGGATTTGACTCTGAGGAAAATGAGAAACAAAAAGAAATTAAGGCGCGCAGGGTATGGCGCGCAAATGGTGTTCAGGTGTGCAGGGATCGGCGCACAGGGGTACGGCCTCCTCTATAAATAGATGGCCTCACTTTGCGGAAAGCACCTGGATCCCACTTGTTTTTTTCTCTCGGCGCACAAGTTGACTCCCAGATTTCTCTTGTCCACGCTTCTTGTTTCTTGCATCGTGCTTATGTTAAGGTATTTGGACTTGCGTGGTGATATATGCACGCCCAATACTTGCGTGATCGAAGGAGACTTGCGTGCCAACTATGGGACTTGCACACCTAAATGCCTTACCCAATTTTTCAAATTCCTTTACAAATTTTATGAAAAAATAACTTACTTTAAGAGTTAATTATTTAACATTTTTGCAGATCCAATGGCTCTCATGAGAATTGGAACGGATGATGAACTGGCAAGCAAAAGAATTGATGATATGATAGACAACGTTGGCCTTGATTACTATTCCCCTTGTGAATGTACTCTCCCAGAATTATCCATGTACTTGAAGAAGCATCATATTAGTTTCCCTCACATCATCTATCTGCCTCTATTTGGCCATGGTCATCTGCAAGATTTCAATATTCCAGAGGCAAAGAACTATCTCCCACATTACTGGTTTCAGTCATATACCAACTTTTCTTCAGAAAATTTCTCAATCATAGAAAAATTTTGTAATGATTGAACAGTAAAGAAAGCCTATATAATGCATCATAGCTCGTGTGCACCAGATCTAAAACCTCACAAACCAGAGCTGCAACCACATTGTAATCCCTCAATATTTCGAAATTCATAGATGGATGAATCCAAAGGATGGAAGGATAAATGGGAATTCCGTTCTGGAGGAGGGGTGAAGACAACTTGTATGTGAGATTATTGGGTGCGAAAAACTTGTAATGATTTTTTTGAGGATCTAACGGGAGCTGAAATTTATGAAGCTGTCTGGGCTGGGCAGACGTATGTTTATAGGAATGATAATTTTTCACCGGAGTTTCTTATCCGCTGGAGCCCAGAAACTAATTCTTTCCATCTGACCCATGTAGAAGTAGGCATTAGTTTATGGGATGTCTACAAGATCTCAAGGGTTCCAATTTTGGGTGATATGTATGACGAATTCATCCCTCCAAAGGCAACCGTGAATGATCCAGAGAGGACTCTGGATTTGGTTAAGAATTATTGAAGATTTATCACAAGATCAAAATCTCAAAGACTTCAAAGAGTCATTCTAGAAGGGATATTTTCCAGCTGAATGGATGGATGTGTTTCTCAAGAAGAAGAGGGAAAGGGGGCCCACCTGTACTCATCCTACAAGTTTCCCTAGAGTGGATAAGAGAGGTGCTCCTGGCACATTCTGACCGACTTTGGAAGCAGGAGAGTTTGAGAAATGGGGGTATTAATTGAATCATAAAATTTTGGAGAAGACTTGAATCGCATGATTTTTATCCTTATTGCTCAATTTCTACCTTTTTCCAGTCACAGATTCGAAAGGAGGTGTCAGGCCAGGGACCTCCGTTATTGAAGCCATGTTGGCTGAGAGGAAGATGGTGGGGTTGGGTACCCAGGTTTTGGAAATGATTCACTGAAGATTACTCCATGTCTATATGGGTAAGTCTTCGTTGATATTAGTGAGACCATTCCATGTTTTATGGGGATGGATCACCACTCACATCCGGACATATGCTGTTCAGATCGGAATACAGATTCCTAGACGTACTTTCAGGTCATCTGTTCAGGCATTTTCTGCAGTTTTTCCTTTGTCCCTCAATGCCAATGATATTAGGCCAAGGATGGGTATGCATAAGGAATTCCACTTCTTTCCCTATTGAAATCTGCCAACAGGGCGATTTGTTGACGATGGATCAGCCAGCTTGGAACAGAGGTCTTACATGCTGGCCTGTAGAGATGGTGTACTGGCTACCAGAATTTATGGGGAAATTATATGTGAGTCATATGCTCCATATTGATTTATACGCCAATTCAAGTGTCTGCAGACAACTGTTGTATCTCTTCCATTGCCCGTCAGGTCAAAGCAGCATCCAATGGTTGCCTGACAACTATGTATGCAAATGGCTATGGAAAGGAATGGGTGGTTTTTGACTTACTAGATGCTGAAGTGGTAAGAAATTTGTCCATATGGTATGCTGAAAACTGGGTATCATCATATCCTGATGCAATATTTAATAAACCTATTTCTCGGGTGGGTAAGAAGAAGAGAACCATTGAGAAAAAAACAATTCAGGTGGCAGGTGATTCTTCCACTCCTGAAGCTAGTTCACCGAGTTCTTCAAATGAGGTTGATTTATCATATTCTCAAGAGATAAAACATGTGTCAAAGCGGTCACGTGCTGTATATAATCCTCCTGTCTGAATCAAGAGAGCCACTCCATCAACTCCTAGTAAGTTACTTTAATGAGGCAATTTAATTGCTAGTAATTTTATAGAGTAACAGGTTTTCATTCTCTTTTTATAGTTGCAAGAGCTAGAAATAAATTAAAATCCACGGTTGTAGGACCCTCTTCGCAACCTTCTAGTACACCATCATATCTATGACCAGAGGCCATCCAAACATGGTAGGATGTGTACTGCGATAATGAAACTATCTGGCTAGAGCTATGTGAAGGGCTACATCTTCCTAGAATAGGGACTCTTCAGGATCCTATATATTTTCATTTCAAGGATAAACCTGATGAAGTAAGAGCCTATGTCAAATAGTTGAGGACCTATATACATGCCACCTATGATTCTATCCATATCTCTAAGAGGGTGATGGAAATGATGGATCATGACAACACTGATGAGGAGTGGCATGAGTATGTGGCTTATGAAGATGTAAGTTTTCTTTCCTTATTAAATTTGCACCTCGATTTCAGTCAAAGCATTTTTACTCAAGGAAATTACTTTTTTTATCCTACAGCTTGCATGGAAAGGAACTACTGACGTTTCTTCACCGCAGTATAGCCATGGTGGTACTGCCATCAGGGCTGCTGTTGAATCTCCTCCTGAGTCGGGTGATATATCTCCAGGCCAGTAGGTCATGGATGAGGAGTTGGATGTGGCTTTCCATTCTCCGATTTAGGTACCTATAAGGGAGACTACCGACATGCCGAAAAATCCAAAGGGACAAAGGCGTTGGAGGAAGAAGAATACAACTAAATGTTTCATCAGTAGAGGTAAGTCTTTCAGATAACAATGGGTCTTAAACCATGAAATGATTTCTCATTTTCCTTGGGATTATAGGGGCTTCTTCAATTTCCCCTCTGAGGGAGAGGATTGATCCTCCTTTGGGGACCATAGAGTGTGCTGTGGAACAAATGCAAATTCAGGTTAACTTGGCTACTTCTGAAAAAGAGTCAACATCTATTCCCAGTATTGCTTCTACTGCTTCTACAAGTAGAGAAGAACATTATTCTGGTAATTTAACAATGATTTATACAATGATTCATTAAATTTTGAATGAAAACATCAACTAACTTCTGTTCTGTGATATTTTGGGTATAAAAACTGCACCAGAATCATTGGTGGTCGTGGAAACGGAATCATCTATCCTTCCTGAAGAAGCTTTCCAGGGTCAGGGGATGCAGAATGAGGGTCACCAAAAAGACACATCAAATTCTCCCACTGGTGAGACTATCCAAGATTTTCAAATATCATTGGATGAAATGATGAACCTTGGCATGTCTTTCAAATAATTTTTTGATCATGCTATGTTATCATGTGATTTAGAAGATCTTGGGCCTGAGTGTTATCCTTTGTCTGGTAAATTTTCTAATAATTTACACTTCTAATCGTGAATGAAAATAATATACAGTACCATCAAAATAAGCTGATGAACTGCCAATTCCTGAAGATGGTGTGGACATTTATGTCAACCCTAACATTGTAGAAATATTAACTCAAGTGGAGCTAAACCCAGTAAACCCTTCGAAGACCCATCTTAGAGATCCTGTTGAAACTGGGAATGATGGGGAGGAGTCTTCTAAAGCTTTTTATCTACTGTTAGGTAATGATTGTACATATTTTTAAAGATAGAAAACCAAATTTCATTGTTCTATGAAACTAGCCATACTATTAATTAATCAAATAGTGACATCAATTTCAATGGATTGATCTAGAGGTGAAGTCTCAACTTCTGCCCAAACAGTAGTTGAAGGCGAATCAACCAGGGTTAGGGGGAAGGATTAGAACATCGCACTTCCTTAAGTGAATTAATCCCAGATTACATGCCCTTTGTGACGATGATGTCGAATCAGACCTGGGGGAGCTTAAGGTGCTTATTTTTTCACAACGCAAGGCATGGAACAACATATGGAAAATCATATCTGATGTTCCTCTTGAAGAGATGCCATCAAAGATTACCCGATTGTTGTCCCTGTTCATCATGCTATGACTTGGTGGTTTTGGATATCAAGAGATCCATAAAATGGTGAAACAGGTCATCTTAATAAGGGAGTAGAAGCAAATGTGTCGTGAAGATCTGACCATGGTGAATTTGTCAGTCAATATTAGTGAATTTGGGGTTGTGGTATCCCGAGATAAGGCTGACTATGCTGCCAAGATGAAGTAGATGAAGTATAAGATCAAAGATAATGTTGTCCAAAAGATGCACCTCCATTAATAGTTAGATCCTGTTACTGGAGAACTTGACTAACTCAATAATTCGCTGGAGGGAGCTCAAACGAATGGGATGAAAGCCATCACGGATTCTAATGAAGCTCTCCACCATGATGAAATGAGTAAAGTTGGTCGATTTCATGAGCTTCATGTGGCTTTTGATGAATCTCGGGATATTGTACATCAAATTAAGACTTTTGTTGATAGCCTCTTTTAATTTCCTGAAAAAGAGAAGTGACTCCAATCTATGGATGTTCTTCTAATCCCGTGTGCCTAAATGAAAAAAAACTATCATCTTCAATCATTTGTTCATGTATTTTCCTACTACCTTCTTTAATAAATTTTTTTACCTAAGGCAATGGGCCTAGTAAGCATAGTTTGATTTTTACTAGGATTATTATAAATAACCGTAAAAACTTTGAATCTTTTAATTTCTCAATATTACCTAAATCATAAAAAATGTTTTTTTAGTGAGCTAGAACTTTACTTTTATTTAGAGTTCCCTTGTCTTTTGTGTGTGGTTTAAATTCATGCATGTCGGACATAAAGAGGATAATGTTTAAGGTCGAAATAGCTTTGACCGAATGGGTTAAAATTGACTCAATTCCTTGACAAATTATCTGAAATTTTTTTACCACACTCAAGTATGAAAGAAAAACATGTAAACTATGACATAAGAAATTTTGAATACGAGGAATGATACAAAAAAGAGATAAAAGGCAATAGAAGAAGTAGTTCCCAAAAATGAAGCTACCATTATTTTACAAACCCATTATGGGGTTGAATTATACATGGCTACCTAAGGTCATTGGCGGCATAGTCAAATAATAGTATCTTTTGGCTGACAAGTCTATTATGTATAATTTTTATGCAAGGCCGCCTAAGGACACATGCTGCAGAGTTAGGCAAAAGAACCCTCAGAAATTTACATTTTCTATTACTAAAAAGCTAGTGGGAGTTTATGGAGAATAAAATTTTCCAATTCATAGAGTTTTCTGTATAGAAAGTGGTACCTGAATATGGAGAAGATATTTCCAAGAATGATTATCGAATAACTGGATGAATATCACTCTTATGATGGTCTGACCCAAATGTATGGAAGGAAAATATAATCCATAGATTAGAATACTTTCTGAACATAAAAAATGATATGGGACAAATATGTTATGGATGGCTATTTTTGCGGATCCCTACATATTTTCATTAAGAAAAATATGGAAAAAAGTTTTTCCTCTCAAGAATGAAGTTACCACTATTTAACAAACCCATTAGGGGTTTTAATTATGTGGGGCTGCCTAAGAGCATTGGCTGCATAGTCAAATAATAGCATCTGTTGGCTGACAGGTCCGTTATGTAGACTACTTATGCAAGGCTGCCTAAGGGCATGTGCTGCATAGTCAGAGAAAAGAACTCTCAGAAATTGGACATTTTTTACTAGATGTCAAGAAAAGGGTTATGAAGATCTAAAAATATTTAAGATTAGGATTATGACACAAATAAAATGGGTATTGTCCAATGTATGTAGAGATACATAGATCAATGCTAACAATAATCATGTTGTGGCTGGGTCCTGAATTGAAATAATGGACTTAACTACGTATCTCATAGGGATTGGAATCAAGACATACGTAGTTCTTTAAATACAATTTAACATTGTGTGGGTCGAAAGAATGAGTGATCCTAGTTTACGGTCATAGAGATCAATCCATTATAAGAAATACACAGTGTGTTTTTTCATGTGGACTTTTTAGCCAGGGGACTGAAAGTGGAATTTGGGGTTAGGACCAAAAGACATGGGGCTGGACTCGAGGGACACTCAAATGTTCCTACATATCCCACAAGGATGGGAATCAAGCCCACGTAGTTCTAGAAATACCTTCTGTTTGAATTTGGTTCGTACATGTGAAGGGTGAAAGGGGACTTTAGTGAAATGATGGTTTAATCCAAGATATAAAGTTTATGTATTTCCATGTATGCACAAAGTTTTTGTAATATAACATGATTGAAAATCAATGTAAATAACGATTCCCTCTCAGGTGAGGGTATCAAAAAATATTGTAGTTTATTGTCGTACAAGACAAAAGTGTTGTTCATTTTAATGTCGTATAGCAAGGACGAAGCTGAACCAATGTAAAGATATTGATTCTGGGAGTGGAACATGAATCAACATCATATGAGATGGAGGTGAACCGATGTGAAGATATTGGTTTTGGGCTTGATCCTTGGGAGGTTGCCTACATACCTATCCTGGAAGGCAAGGATCAAAGTCCGCGTAGTTCAATTAAAGAATGAATTAGTGATTAAGTTGTTTTGGGGGACAATGACCTAAAAAAAGTTGGGACTTACGCATGGTTAGAGGACCAGAGAGGGTGTTATGGTTGAAATTTGCTCTAAGCTCACGTGAGTCATACTATGTGTGAGAAACAATAGGTAACAACAACCTTAACGATGCATAGTTTAATGTCATGTAGGACATATGAAGGGACTATGCAGTTTAAAGTCTTACAGTTAGGACTATTGGTGCTGTATAGTTTAGTGTCATGTACCAGGGACAAAAATACAATTTAACGTCATGTAGGACATATTACAGGATTTTTGTACATTTTAGCATCATGTAGTTAGAACGATGGGGAAAATTCTATTTAATGTCATGTTTAGACAAAAAATGGGGACTGTACAGTTTTATGTCATGCAATAATGACAAAAGAGGACACAGTTTAACATCATCATGGATGTATTAGGGACATTTTCATAGTTTAACGTCATGTTGGATAAAAAAAGGACGATACAGTTTAGCATCATGTTGGACGATAGTGAGAATAGATTAAGGTCATATGCATGGACCATTGGTTATGCAGTTTAACGTCTTCAGAAATATGGAATTGGTTGGAGTAGTGATGAGTTCTCCATGCATTGAGATTAAATAATAAGCTCCATTGTAATAGAACTTATGTATTGAATAAGGCCCTTTCCACTATGGTTATAAAATAAGAGGTTTCTTTCCTGGTATCATTGGTGTTCTGAGAACTAATACCAATTCTCCCTGAAGAAATGAACGAAGATGAACTTTTTTTTAATGCTTGTGCTATTCGATTCTGATAGACTTCCAAGTGGTGCAGAATGCACAATCTTTTCTCATCTAACCGTTGCAATTTAGTCAATCTTTTTTGAGATTTTTCATCTGTAGATGATTGATCACAAATGGCTACTCTGAGCGAAGATAATTGAACATCAATGGGAATGACAACTTCTGTTCCATATACCAGTGAATATGGAGTTGACCACATTACAGTGCGGGTGGTGGTCCGATAATCCCATAAAGAATGAAATAATTTATCAGGCAATGACCTCTTATCTTTATCCACCATATTTTGTAGTATATTTGACAGAGTATTTTTGAAGGCTTCTATCTGGCCATTGGCCGCTTCTTGATACTAAGATGAATTATTGGATTTGATGTTGTATTCTTGATACAACTTCTTTACCTTGGATGAAGAGAATTTGGTTCCATTGTCCATCAATATGGTATGAGGGACACCAAATCTGGTATTTATTTTAGACTTGATGAAGATAATAATGCTTTTAGAACTAACTTCTTTTAGAGGTATTTCCTCTTCCCATTTGGAAAAGACATCAGTAGCAGTAAGAATATACTTAAACTTCTTGGCCGTATTTGAAGGGTAAGGTCCCACCACATCCATTCCCCATGTGGAAAATGGCCACGAGTATTTAGATATATGAAGCAACTCTAGGAGTTAATGAATGAAGTTTTCATGTACATGGAATTAATGACACTTCTCTATGAAATCAACACAATCTTGTATCATTGAAGGTCAAAAGTATCCAAGCCTTCAAATCTGATTAGACAATCTATGTCCAGACTGGTGGGCACCACAGAATCATGCATGCACTTCTTTCATCGAAGCCATTGTCTCTTAACCATCAATTCATCTAAAGATAACTCCATCAAAACCACGCTTTTAGAGAATTTTCTCTAGGTGATATGGACTATCATAAAGGGTAAAATTCACCACATGTCACCGGATTTGTTCTTTCCCAACTCTATCAGGTGGAAGTGTTCCATTTTTAATGTATTCCCTGATAGGTGTCATCCATCCCGTAGTGTGACCGTATGGTTAAGAGATGGGACTAATTTCATTGATTTCCTTTGTTCTGGCTTGAACATAAGGTGAAATTGTATGACAGTGGGCAATACTGAGTGTTGTCTCGTCCCTATTTGGATCTGCCAGAGCTGTGGCTATATTAGCCAGTGCATCAGCTTGAGAATTTTGTGATCTTGGGACATAAGAAAATGTTGGTTCCGAAGGGAATTCCGCCATTAACTCTCTGAGGTAATAATACAAAAGGATTAGTTATTCTTTTCTGATTGCATAATCCCCATTAACATGTTTTATTACTAGGTCTGAATCACCTTTCACCTGTAAGTGATGCACTTGTGTTTGAAGAACCAATTCTAAGCCTGCGATGAGAGCTTGGTATTCTTCTTCATTATTTGTACCACCTCCCAACAATGATAAGGAATAGGGTAACACTGCCTTTTCTAGAGAAATGAGCACAATTCCCAAGAAAACTTTGTTGAATTTAGGATTTTCCATTTGCCTTCCTGTTGGACTTCTGGAAGCACCATCAAAGTACATTTCCCATGTTTGAAGACTTTATTGAATAGAGAAGAAATCCTCATCAGGGAGTTCAATATATGAAGATGTGTCTTCCACTGAAGGGTGTTAAGCAAGTAAATCAGCCAGACCTTGGCCCTTTATTGCCTTCTGAGACACATACTGAATGTCAAATTGCAGCAAGATAACTACCCACCATTCCAGACATCCTGTAAGCATTGGACGACTAAGGATGGATTTGAGAGGGTTATTGCACAATACCAATTGGACCTCATGATGTTAAAGGTAGTGTCTCAACTTCTGAAATGAAAATATTAAATCTAGGCAGCACTTCTCAATACTTCAATATCTGGTTTCTGCTTCAAGCATAGTCCGACAGAGATAGTTGGGGCTGTTTTCATTCCCATCATCATTCTTTTGAGCACGAAAGGCACCCAATGATCGCTCTGGAGCTGTTACATAGACGATAAGTGGTCCTCCTTCAATAGATTGCATTAAAACCAGTGGACTCAAGAGATATTTCCTGAGAATATCGAATACCTCTTAAAATTCTTCAGTCCACTGGTAAGTGACTCCCTTCTTCATCAATTTGGTGAAGGGTAAACTTTTTCCTACCAAATTGTTGACGAAACATCGAATATAGGATAAGTTTCCTTGAAATCCTCTTAATTCTTTCAAATTTCTAGGAGGTGACATACTAAGGATTGACTTGGTCTTCTCAGGATTGACTTCAATACCATGATGGCGTACAACAACGCCGAGAAATTTTTCTGAGGTTACCCCAAAACCATATTTTAAGGGGTTCATCTTCAAATTATGTTGTCAAATCTTGCGGAATATGACTTCCAAATCAGCCTAGTGAATAGAACATTGTTTGGATTTGACCACCAAATCATCCAAATAACATTCAACAGACTTCCCAAAAAGGGGTTTGAAGATATGATGCATGGCACGCTGATATGTTGTGCCTACATTCTTTAAGCCAAAGGGAATTACCCGATAGAAAAACAAAACCAGAGGGGCTCTGAAGGCTGTAGATTCTTCATCTTTTGGAGCCATTCAGATTTTATTATACCCAAAATATCCATCCATGAAGGAAAGTGCTTCATAGCCAGCTGTTGCATTGATTAAATGTTCTAATATTGGAACTGGAAAATCATCCTTAGGACAATGCCAATTAAGATCTCTGAAATCAATGCAAAATCTAATTTGTTGATTATTTTTCTTCACAGGAAAAATATTAGCCAACCACATGGGATATTGAACTTCTTTGACGAAGTTAGATTTCATAGGATTATCCACTTCAGCTTCGATTTTGGAAGCATATGTTTGGTGTGTTCTTCTTGTGGCTTTCTTAAATCCTCTATGTTCTTCTGGTAAACCCAAATGATGAGTAGCAATATCAGTATCAAGCTCGGGCATCTCTGTATAGTTCCAAGAAAATATGTCTCGATTTTTCTTTAAAAAGGAAATATACATCTTTTGTTCATCAAGAGTCAAGTCCACACTGATTAAAGTGGGGCGTGGATCTTCTTTTGTACCCAGATAGATTTCTTTGAGTTCATCCACAGTAGTAGAGATACCCTCTTCAAATGCTGGAGTAGCATATCTGAGATCTTTTTCTTCTTCTTTAACATGTGTAACTTCTTCTATTTCTACTTGCATAGTAGATGATGAAGTAGAATTTCCATGATCAGAAGAGATGTTAAAATTTTCACATTTTGAAGAAGAAGATTCCATTTCCAACCCAATTAATGATGAAGGGTCTTCTTTGGGTAATAAATAGGAGATAATGGATTGAAAATTTACATCATCGTTAACCTATAACATTGCTATAACGTCTTCTGGTCTGGTTGGTGAAGTATAGACTTTCTAGATTTCAGCATATGAAATGAAGTCATCTCCATTTGAGCTTTCATCATTGCTTGGTGGATCACCACTTTCTCTCATGTTGTCTGGATTGATTTCTGTGATTGGCAATATGGAGGTTTCCATCAGATATTTTGATTTGGGTTTTCTTGGCAATTTGAATGATATGCAACAAATAACCTGTACTCAGATGTGATAATGGGTTTACATGAATCTTTTCCAAACCATACAGAGTATTAACTTTGGTAATCTCCTTTGTTGTGGATTCCTCATTTCCATTCATGTGGTAGAATTCCACCTCAATGTATTGAGATTCACATGACTTGAACGGGGACTTATCACCATATAATGTCCCAACATGACCATCAAAACAATACTTGAGAAATTGATAGTAAGATGAAGGGATAGACACATGTTGATGTAGTCAAGGTCTTTCAAGAAAGATGTTTAAGGCTGAGTATTGATCAACAACCATGAAATCTGAATTGGACACAAGATCTCCAAATTGAGTTCTGAGTGTAATTTCACCCATTGGTTCTTGTTCATTTTTATCATATCCTTGAAACATCATAGTTGAAGGATATAAATCAGATTCCATGAGGCCCAATCAACAAAGTGTATGAATGGGCATGAGGATGACTCCTGAACCATTATCAATGAAAGCTCTTGGGATGTCTACACCATTAACCGTTCCAGATAAGTACAACGGTCTAATATGTCGATGCACGACATCATATTTATCTTCATAAGTAAAAGATATTACGGCATGGAATTCTGCAGGATTATTCTCTACATGGTAGACTTCAGCTGTAGTAATTTCAGTATCAAAATCCTGAGGACTTGAAAAATCCTCGATGAGTGCCTCCTAAAGATTCTTTGATAAATTCAAGGCATAGAGAATTTATAACATGGCCGATACTTTGGCTAGGTGTTTCAATATATCATAATTTTTATCCAAAGGTCTGTGTTTCCCAACAGGAACATGTGGGTTTGCAGGTGCCTTCGAAGTTGATGCTTTGGAATTTGATGCATCTTGTACCTGGATAGGAGTTGGTAATACTCCTGGATTAGGAAGATTAGACGGTGTAGGTCTATTTACATGTAGATAGGAAGAAGATGGAACCTTCAGCCGATCTTCGAGAATAATTATGCCAGGACTGAGTCTACCTTGTGTGGAAGAACATGATTATTCTTGTTGAGCTCGTTGAAGGTCTCTACCACGAGTTTCTACCGCATACACAATTCTAGTAGGGGTAGAAGTGGAATAGTGGCCTCTGAAAGATCCACGTTTCCCCTTTATCCTGAGCCTCTGGAACATCCTCTGATTCCTCTATTTGATATAGGGAATTCGGGCTCATCAAAATCGAAACCGAAACTGGCATATGGATCTGTTAATTGAATCATATTAATAGAACCGAAGATAAACACTTTCTCTAATGAAGACTCTGCCTGATTAGCCTATTTAGGATGTTCCATTTGGTGGGGCGGTGCCCTTTGCTTTGAAGTTGATGGCATAAAATCTTCCATATTCAAAGACAACATAGGCTTTGACACATACTCATCTTCTTCTGACTATTCCCCTTTCATGGAATTGTGCCGTTTCGTTGAGGATTTTCCCTCTGATGAAGTGGGTTTTGCTACGACATTCATGGTAGAAGGCACAATTGGTTTCTTAAATTGTGTTCGCAAAATATAATGAGATAGGTTGATTATCTTTCTTACCATCCAATCATCATATTTTTCACATTTTTGTTCATAACATGTTGCCACTTTCCTTCCTCCTCTGGAACTGTAGCAGTAACACATGCTACCAGAGCTGAAGAACTTTTCTGTTTGACTTGTCCCAAATAAACCATTTTTTGTAGGAGGTCCTTGAAAACAAAACACTATTGAATGGGATACCCCAACAATTGATGAAATGGGAAATAGTTGGGACGGTCTTCATCTCCGTCCTTGTTTGGCCTCTTGGGCCTTGGCAGTTGAACCAAATTATTTTCCAGAGCAGAAATAAAATAACCAGGAACTTGTTCATTTCGAAAAGAGTAAAATACCCCTTTAAAATCCTCAAATTGTTTTCATCTTTGATCTCTTTGATCATCATGAAGAAATGGCCTCTGTTGTTGGTGCTTAGGAGTTGGAGCCCTTCGAGAAGATGAAGGTTTTGAAGTTGAAGCAGGTATAGGTGTTTGTTTAAGCACAACTGTTGCAGTTTCTACTTTACCCATTCTCCTTCCTAGAGCTGATGGAATTATAGGATAATTTTCCTTATTCTTGATAAGAGAATCTTCAATCTATTGAGAGATTGATGTAAGGTCTCGAAACCCTCCGGTGTATTTCACAGAGGTCAACGACATGCGTAATTCATCACGTAGATTTTCCACACATATTGGAAACAGTTATTCTTGAGGGAGTGTTATCCTTAGGGAATATGTAAATCCCATTCAGCGAGCAATGAAATCTACAACCCTTTCATTCTCCACTTGCTTAAAGCTTGTAAGATCAAAAACATTTGTCCTTGGAAAAGTTGAGCTGAACTGAATTAGGAATTTTTTAAGGAGATCTTCCCATCCAGTAATTGACCGGGATTGCAAGCTTGTATACTAAACAAAAGCTGGTTCTTGCAAGGTTCGCACGAAGCATCTGATTTTCAGTGCTTCTTACTGTTTTGGAGTTCATAGGATCGCAACAAGACACATAATGCATCAAATGCTATTCAAGATCACCCGATCCATTGAAAATAGGGAATAAAGGGTTCCCAAAACATGATGGGGGAGGGATTGCATCTACCCATTCAGGTTAAGTTCTCTTTTTTGGTTGAACCTGTGCATGCTTACCTTCCATTGTCTCTAATCAATATGTTAATGACTCAATTGTAGTTATTAACTTTTGAGAAACATACGGTTGAACATGGACTTGGTCAAGTGCAATAATTGGAGTCTGGACAGGAATGGTGGCTGGTATTACACCTGATGGTAGCACCACTTGACACATAGGATTAGACGTGTGAGGGTGTACTGATAGATGAGGAAATTATTGATCCGTCTCAGTAAATGCAACAAACTCCCTTGGCTGACTGACTGCAGCACGCTTAAGAGGAAGACTACCCTGAAGTAGTTCTTCATTCAACCTCCTCAATTCCTTCATTTCTTCCACTTGTTGTGCAAATCTTTGCTCTAGTGAGAGCGATTGGCCTTCTCCAGAGGAAGGGTATGTAACCTGGTTCTTTTCTTTCCCCTTATTGGACACCTTTCAGAGAGGGGGAAGTGGGTCACTTGAATGATTACTTAGGTTCTATGTAAGCCTTTGTTTTAGTGTACGCACACCTTCTTCATTTGTGTCTGTGCGTACAACTTCTTGAGATGGAAACTCTTCATCTGAGTCCCCTGAGTGAGCCTCATGTTCTAGAGGATCATAAACAATGGAATTAATGACATTAATTGATGCATAACGCATCGCATCCCTTCTATTAGCATTTCTGTGATATTGTATTCTACCATGCCCCTGACGAGACATTGCCTTTTATTGATTTGATCTCTCAAAAACTTCTTGGAGATCCATAATTTGGAGAGAATATCCTAATAATTTGTCTCTTAGTTCTTCTTGTGGCTTCTTCCCCAATCGAGAGAAGACTGAGTTTCATTGAGGAGGGGATTGATGATTTAAAAAAGTATCATGTCTAGTGGGCTGGGGCAGTTCCTGCTGTCTTTGCTCAACTCTTTGAATCTTATTTCATGATTATTAGGGCTGAGTTAAAAGAGTCCCTAGTCAGGCATGCTGGGGTGGCTCTTGACATGCTATATCTGAGACTTTTTTTAAGCTCTTATGATCTTGAAGAACATAGTCTGGAAATTAGCTGGATGCATCAACCTGCATCCACTTTTATCAGCCGGATCAAAAGAACGTTGGTTGATTTCTGACACTTCTGCCACTTGGTGATGTGCTTGCTCCAAACGAGAGGCATGTTCAATATTATCATTGTCCTGATGTAGGAGTAATTCAAAATCCTGTTCTCTTTATTCTTGATTTTGAGAAGAACTAGTTGAGGCCTGTTCTTGGGAAAGCTTTTGATTACAAACAAATCCCATTGACTGTGGCCGGTCATTGGCAATAACATTGCATGATACCATTTTCAGTGGTCTTTTTTGACTAGAGAGTACAGTGAAATGTAGTGATCCATTAACACACCATCCCCTGATATGAATACCAGATGGGGAATTAAAAATTAATTGGCGCAATATTCTTAGTGCGCCTAGGCATGAACGCTGAAGGGCTCTCTACTGATTTTCAGCCTTAGGATATCGAGAGACTGATAGAGATGCCAAGTCAATTTGGAATTGTAACCCTTCTATTATCTTATCATGATTTTCTTATTCATTATAAGATAATACTTTTTTTCAATTGAAAAAGTGTTTTCCATATGTTGAGATGAATATCATGAATTCCATCTTCCTTTAACATCTCTGGAATGTCATACTGAGAGTCAGCTAGAGGCCAAACCATGACTGGCACTTCACCTTTCGCCAGTTGTTTTCTCATGTTCAACATTTCCACTTTATCATTTAATGAATATTCTTCTACCTGTTTAGACCAAAGCTGGTTCTTTCTTGTTGCTTCATCAGATTCAACAAGACTGATAGAGAATTCACTGATCAAACTAAAAGGTGAACGACCCAGGGGTGGTTTGTAGAATAACCTAAACCCTAGTCTATCAATAGATTGATAATGTGTTTCACTTGATAATGGTAAAGCATCATACATGACTAGATTTAATTTTGCATGTGCCTCAAGATAAGAGGGCTTTCTCGTCACTGAATTATCTTCTGAATAATTTTCCATACAAGGCAAATCACTACTGCGGAGAGGACTTTCGCAGCTAAATTCATCATCATGGGGAGGACCACCATGGTGGGTTACAACAAAAATGATACATTTTTCTCCTTGGTCTTTTGGCCACACAGAGCGTTCTTGTGGCTCTCTTCTAAAAATGAAACTTCGAGATCGACCGAATTTTCATGAAGCAATCCTTCATGAGGAAGTATCTGATGCCAACATTCAGAATTAATGTACTCACTATTGGGAACTGAGGGAGTAGAATCTTGAGTTGCAGCCAATAGTTTTCTGAGTGCATCAAGAACTCCAGCACCGAGTAAGGCCTTTTCACAGACGGGTCTTCGATTTCATGACTGTTTTGGGTGGGTCTTTTTCATAGATGCCTTCTTACTCAATTTGAAAGGTGTATGTGCCAGCTCAAGAGAAATTATCGGGTTAGGCTGATTATCTCCGCTCAAAATAGGTGTATGTGACTGACTTGGTTGTCGGTATAATATGGGGGAGTACTTCCCACAACATTCTTGGACTAGAAAAAATGTGTGTGTCTGTTCTGGAATGAATTGTTGATGTCTCACTCCACTGGTAGGGATTGATTTATGTGTCTTTCCCTGAGATACTGCTGATGGTGTTATAATATCCTGGTAAGCATCCAGAATATGAAAAATGATTTGTTTATGCTCTTTCACCATTGACAGAATGTTCGTGGTGACATCAGCAGCTAGAACGGGGATATACGTCCATTCCGTCCTTGGAGTTGGTGTATGTGCATGCTCATGTCCTCCTTTTCCTATCAGTGAATCATGACAGTACCCATGTGTGGGGGCAGAGAGTTGAGTCTTCCTCCTTTTTGTCATCGGAGCTTTCCGACTAACTTCTCCATGTGCTACCTAACGAGACTATTGGTAATATTGATCAATATTAGAAGGTGTATGTGCCTACGTATAACACTTTTCTGAACGTGGTTGATGAGTTCCATCATATGTAGTCAGATGAGCCTGCTGACTAGCTGATGATTTATAAATAGGAGTATGTTTTTGTCTATAGTACTCCACCGGAATTGCCTGGCAGGATTGGCGTGATGCTGCCAGACGAGTCTGCTGGATAGTGGAATTAAAATGGATGCGTGTGTGTGCCTGATCGTTAATTTCCACCAATTTAGGTTGGTGGACTTCTCTGGAAATGACATAGATAAGAACCTACTCACTGTTAACCGGTTGTCGCCTCTGGTGGTTCATCTTGCCTACTCGGGTTCGAGGAACCAGAGCTGAACACCTGGAGTAGATACCCTCATCATGTTGAGGGCGCATTGCCGCACGAGTCTGGTGGAGATTGTTGGTGGGATCCCTCTAGAAGGACTCTTGTTTCCTTAAATTAAGGCCCTGAGGGACCTGCTCATTCACCTCCTCAGAATACGGGAGTGAATGAATGTTGTGTTCCGGGGATAACGACCTGAAACAGTTGGAGACGGTGGTTAGCACCGCCTGGTTCATGATCACTGGTTGTCGCTATTCGGATGACCAGGTTGAATTATTGACTTCGAGGGCTTGTCGAGCGGCCTCTAGAGTCGGAATAGTACCGTTTTGATGGTACTCCTTAACCATCAAATTTGATACCCAGTGTTGAAGACGCTGAGTAGGTGATGTCGTCATCAGAGTGGATAACGATCCAGCAGGAGTAGCAGCAGTGGCATTCGCAGCAGAGGTTTTCACAGCAGAGGTATTCACAGATTTGAACTTAAGAAAATCCATTCTCTTAATGCAGAAGATATTGGGAAACAGTGCATGTTTGATATAAAAGACATAATCAAGATAAGTCTGGCCACTACATCTTTTGGATGAGGAAATATGTTATTGATTGATTTGTTGGCCCTCTCGTTGAGTTTAAATAGGGTCCTAACAAATAAGAAAAGAATCATTTTAACTTGGTTAAGGATTCACGTCGGGTTCACCATATTTATTTCCCTCTGGAATTGGGGATGATCTCATTGATTTAAGACTCAAACATTCCAAGTGGTTTCTAACGGGTTTGTTCATAGAACCGAAATCATCCAATGATTCCATATCCATTTGAACCTACATTCCAAAGGTAGGCGTTCATTAGTGGAGGACAAATGAGGCTTAGGAATTTTCATTGGTCAAGAGGATGGGAGGTCGGACTCATCACACTTTTTGAGGGGAATTATTGTCTATTCGAGGACTCTCTTTATAGATTTAAGTTATGTTTGTGAATCCTTATTACATTAACATGTATTAAATGGGATTTTCATTAGATCTGAAAATCAATGATTAAATATATAGTAAATTTAGAGAATCGTTTATATGTATTTGAGGTTATTCATCAATAGAGAATCATCTGTATTTGTTAGATATTATTTTTCAAATGTATCCTTTAATACATAAAAGTCTCTTTTTCATTATGATGAACATACTGGTTTTAAACCCACTTAGTGGGGCACTTGATGTTTATTGTCGTTCAGAAGGACATGGATTATTTTAGAATTGGGATCGTACCCACAGATGGTCTACCTACATATCCTTTATTTATAAAAGGAATCAGAACCCACATAGTTTGAGTAAGGTAGTATGATTTTTATCCATGATTGATGGCTCAAAGAAAAATGTCATGATTACATTTACACTCTAAGCTCACGTGAGTCATGATCGGTGTGAGAAACAAGAGGTATTGGTGAAACCAGAAAATTGTGCCATGAAAGATGGAATGATGTGGGGCTTATGTATGTATGACTACCCAAAATAGATGAATATTGGGTTTTACTTTAGAGAAGAAACCCAGGAACAAGGTCCATAAACATATATGTACTTCATGGAGATTTGGGTACTCTAACTTGGGGCTTACACCAGAGGAAGATGCCCAAACTATGAGGGGACTCATGATTTTGTTTTAAACCTGAGAAAGAAGCCCATATCAAAAGTAAATTAAGACTGGTTAAGAGAATTTAAGACTGGGGCTTACTGCTGAGAAGGAAGCCCAGGTTAAGGGACTTGGGGCTTACTCCTAAAGAGGATGCCCATATTTATAGATTTTTAGACTGGGGATTATTCATGAAGAGGAAACCCAGCTTAAGAGAACCATGGTTGGGGCTTACTCCTGAGGAGGATGCCGATATTTGAGATCATTAAGACAACATAATAATCCTGAGATGGAAGCCCAGGTTAAGGTAATTATGACTGGGGCTTACTTCTTAGGAGGATGCCCAAATTATGGGACTTGAGGATTACTCCTATGGCGGATGCCCAAATTAATGAAAATTTGGACTGGGGCTTACTCCTGAAAGGAGGCCCGGGTTAAGGGAAATTATGACTGGGGCTTACTCCTGAAAATTAGGCCCATGAATACGGTTCTCTCTTCTTAAGGAATGGGATTGAATGAATGAAATCTCTAACATTAGTGACATAAAGATTTGTAAATCACTAGGTTTTGAGAGATGTTCCACAAAATTCATTTTAGATAAGGAAATAAATAAAGAAAACATTCCATAAATGGCTTTTAAGAGTATATTTAATACTAAATCTTGAATAGGAAAGGTGGAATGGTATAAAAGAGGTGAAATAGGCAGGAAGGGCACCCAAAAATAGAGGGGCGCACAAGTCCTGTGGGGTCACACAAGTACTGCATGGGCGTGCAAGTCTTGGTCGTGCAAGTATAATTGTGTGACACATATATACTTGGTCAATCCTTGACCATTAGAGTAATACTTGGGCGATATTTTACAAAAGACTTTAGAATTATCCCGAGTTACATCAAGAAGAGTGGCGCACAAGTTTCAAGGAGTAGGTAAGGAGACACGCAAGTGTGTCCATTTCCCTTAAGGTTAAAACACTTAGGCGCGCAAGTGTTAGTGAATTATAACACATAGACCTTATTCCTATTTTTTAGACCATCCATTCTAGGTAATGAATTAACTTATAAGTGTTAATAAGACTTGAAGAAAAGACTTGGGTGTTCAGAGCTCTGTATCTGAATTCTGGAAAAATCCCCCTGAAATGCGGGGCCCACCGGGGGAATTTATAGCCCAGAGAAGACCCTGGGAGATTTTAAAAGAGGGCACGCAAGTAACCTGTGCAACCATTTGGGCGGTGCACAATTATACTTGTGCGACCATGCTGGAACATGCTCTATCTATGGGCAATTTATTCGTTGTTCATCCCTTTCTATTTTTTGATGTTTATTAAGAGGATGAATCTTTATTGTTTGAGGTATTTCCCTTTTCATATCGTTTAGACTCTCTGATGAAAAAGGAGCGTCAACAATTATTAATATATGTAAATATGAATTTAGGATTTTTATACTAAATAGGTTATATGATATTATTATACCATCAAACTTCTTTATTTGGATAGATTATGATGATGATAATTAAAGGATTATTCTTTGAGACTCGTTTCTATATCATTGCTTAATTATGTTGTTATGAAACCTTTATGAAGCCCACTTCTGTTACATGGGTTATGATATGTTGTAATGATAAATTATATATGAAACATGTTTCCATTACATTGGTTATGATATGATTATATAATAAATGTTTTGTGAACTTGTGCAACATAAAAGTATGAGTTTCATTATGTAACTTGAGGGACAAGAACTACTTAACCCTCCAATGAATTTATTGATGATGATGTTGTTGATAATATCATAATATATGTTGGATATAATAAAATCCTAGGATATTATGGAGATAACATGATAGAAGTAACTCTTAAAAGAATATTGTAAATTACAATGTAGGAATTTTTCTTATTGGTCTTTTCCAACAATGATAGTCCTTATTGTGAATCATGGATAACGAAGTAATTTTATATTCTTATGTTTATGAAAAAAAGTTATGAATTATTCTTAGGATATGTTTTCATTTATCATGATTTACTATTCATGATTCCACACACATGTGTACTATTGTATTTTAATGAAAACCCATACACAATGATTCATCATTAAAAATGATTAATGTATTAGGAAAGATAATCGAATTTTATGATCATTTTCTCATACCCTTACACTTATTATATACAGACATATAATTTTTCATTAGTATCTCATATGTTTACCCATACCAATCATTTTTCTTAACCCTTCCATGTGTATCATTTACCTAGGTTATGAACAAAGGTTTTATATAGCATATGACTATGAATTTTAATATGTGATATGTTCTTTGGGTGATAAATTGATAATCATTCAATAATTAAGATGATCATGTATCTAGTCTCCAAATACACTAATCCTTTATAGCCCATGGAATTTATTATTATAAAATGTAATCAATATTCACTTAAAATGTTTCAACATTAATGTAAAAATTGTTTTCATGACCTCATTAAATATATAAAATTTTAGAAATAATCCATGGAATAGGATTAATACCCCTAAATATTGATAAATTACACATTACACATTGAATACACGCACAAGGAATGGGGACTGAAATCATATCCCTTAAATAAATTTAACAGAATTGTGTAAAATAGATAATAAATAATGATCATGAAATATTATAATAGAGAGTGTATAAATCATGAAATCATATATTATTGAAGAAAAATTAAATTAAAAATTAGTCCATGACCTATATTGAAGAATATCATGTATAATCTACTGATATGAATAAGTGTCATATGAGGAAAATATATAATTCCTATGGTACATACTTATATGTGGAGGAATTAGGAACAAAGAAATAACATTTCATCTTCAATGAGACAATATAGTGCTTCTTCTATTGTAGGATTGAATCATAATAAAGGATATTTCCGTGACTGATTCATGTTAGATAAGCACCGTACTAGTTAGGGGATCTCACCAGAGTCTACACTAACAGGGATCATTCATATCTCATTATATGTATTTTTATATATAACTATGTTTTTATTAAGATATTCTTAATGAATATATGGGAGTTAATTAATAAATTTATATTTATATAATTTACTATGAGTTTTCACTATGTAAACTTGTATAATATTTATAATAATTGTTCAGATGGAAAATGAATGGGTAATATGCGAGTTTAAGTTATGTAGTAATAGTAAAACATCAAAATATCATTTTTGTATCCGTACAACTACTTATATGGTGAGTTATAAGAAATTTTTGGAACAAAATAGAGTAAAAAAATTAAATAGAAGAATAAAATTATCTTATATATGATAACATATAGTGAATCTTTAATGAACCAGAAATTCATTAATGAAAATTACTCAAGGTATATTTAAATGTATTTTTATAGTTATGTAAAAAATATACACTTATTTGGTTTTATGTTTTCGATTTTAAAATATCATTATTAATTATGATTGTTGCTAATATAGCTGTTGAATAGTGATCACATGATCAGTATTAATATAGGGCTTTTATAAATCCAATTTCCACAGACAACGGAAGCGACAACCTCATCTAGTAGACTTTCCCCGTATGAATCCCATTTTTCAGAGATTGGAAAGGAGATGATGTCATTGGGCTTCACACTTGAGGAATCCCAAGTCAAGCTTCATCATGTGAAGCTTGAACGAAACCTCCTACATGAGAAGTGAACATTGATAAATATTACCACCCAAGTGATGTTATCCAAGCCACCCCAAGAGTTTTTCACCATTTCATACCTTACCCTAAGTTCATATTCAAGTGTTAATAGGGGTTATGTAACAAGACCTTAGCACTGTTATTATGTGCATTATTTTTTTATATAATAAATAATATACATTCATTTTATTATTATTACATTGTAAATAGTTTTTAAATCACATATAGAATTTTCAGTTAATATTCATCTAAGAAATCTATTTTGATAAATTAATGGATTGTTTAGTTAAAAAATATTTTAATAAAATAGTATTATTTTTAAATAAATTTTATTATGTATAAATGAATGTATAGTTTTTATGAATAAAATTTTAATTTTTATTATGGTTTTGAAAGCAATTTTTGTCAAACCCCATGAATTTTTGATAAATATATGTTTTTTAAAGTAAAAATTCACATATTTAGAAAATTATTTAGATGAAATGAATATTATATTTGGAATTAAGACATAGAAGTTATCCAATTGTGAGTTTTTCTTACTTTTCCGAGACAGTTGAATTTTTGGGTAAAAATTAAATACCATTAAAATATATAATGTCTTTTATGACATCATAATGACACAATAGTGATGTAATAAAATACTATAAACTTTATGTTCTACCTATATATGTCTTACGATTAAAATAATGTTATTTTATGTTTGCTTTATTTATTTTACAAAGAATTAGTGGATCCTCTAGGACTTATAAAATAGTTTAGCTATTTAAATTGATTTCCATGAGAGTGTGACTCACCTCCATATATAAAAACCTATTATTTCAAAAACAATTGGCCATTAGACTTATAAAATATTTTTTTCCACCCCCCTTTGAAAAAAAACATATTTTGGATTGTCGTTTTGATTAGTATAATGTGTGGTTTCCCAACCCTAAATAATGAATAATTCTCCCTCATTTCCTATATAAACCCACCCAAGATCCCACTACCTATTCACTCAAATCCCTTAGATTTCATCCAAATTCATACCTTAAATTTATATAATCCTCCCATGGTGTCCCAAGCTCCCATGAAGCCTCTCTCAAGACACTCCCAAGCCTTTGGGATCACACTTCCCACGTAAGGGGTCCCTTCCTTTCTTATTTAAGCCATGTTTTTTTAATGTTGTTATATATTATTATATTCAATTGTAAATGTTGGGGTATGATTTGTCAACTCCCCAATAATTTCCTCCTTAATTTTTAATGATGGGATACCCCTTTCTCTCTCATTAATGTCATCCATGTACACATGTTACTATGCCAAAATTCTGTTAGGAATTTCCCTCTTCATATTTTAATTCAAGAATTTTTTTTGTATGAAAAATCCAATTTCCATTACATATGTTGGGAAATGTATCTATATGACACCCATTTACAGTCCATTTTGGGTAAATATGATGAGTAACCCCTTTCTCTCTCATCATCAATTTTTATGAATTCTTACGTCATGCCGTTACGGTGCCGAAATTGCATCGATTTTCCAAGACAATGTCATTGTGCAGTAAATAGCTTCCAAATTTCTATGTCAAAGGTATTACACTTTTTGCACATTTTCATATTCATAATAAAGCTTCATGTATGTATTCTACATCCCTTTATCGGGGAGTAAATGATTATGATTTATTCCATGCAGTATGATCCATGTGACACACTTATGCATGAATTGAAATTCTTAATAAGTGTGTGCCCTGATAGCGCTCTAATGGATTGGGTAATGTATAGTATCATGATAAATCATTTGAAATGGGTATTTACTAATTCTAAATCAAGTGCATAAAGGGTTTTCTAATACTTCATGTGCAATGAAGGGTTACATATGCTCCATGTTAAATGATACTTTTCTCATTTTAATTACATGTTTTGTGTTGTTTCCACATTTCCATGTCATGATAATCATTATATATCATTAATTTGTGTTCATTTAGTTTTCTGATCCATTGATATGGATATTTCATATCATTTATTGTATTCTTAATGTTATTCCTTTTTTACTCCCTTACTGGTTTTAAAGTTCACCCATTTCTTATGTATCTCCTTAGGTTATCCCATGCAATGCTAAGTACGAGGGAATGTAGTGGTCATGTAAAAGAAGATTTCAGTAAGATGTTATATTTCATGTATTAAGTTGTTATGTAATGTTCATAAACCCCAAAGATAGTAGACCTCATTATATCGTACGTTGTATTAAGTGAAGGTTTTATATAATAAATCATGTCTAAGTGTGTCATATAAAGAATGGTTGTCATAGTTGGTATCAAAGGACATGATTAGTTTTTTTGGGATTAGGATTAGAAACCCCTAGTGATGTCTTAGATACTAGGATACGTATAAATAAAAAATCCCTATGTTTAGGTGAGTATTTAGTAAGTGGTTTATAAATAAAATACATCCCTGTCTGCATATGAGTAGGTAGAGGCGGCTCTGACACAGATGTACCTAGGAGTGAAAACTATGAAAAGGAGTTTCAGCATGACTTGGGTTATCCTGGTACACAGAAATGGGGATTTTTTCACACTTGGTTATGACACTCTCTAGGGATATGCTTTGGTAACATAACAAGCATAGTTTGAACCATTATTAAGGGATTTTAAAAAATTCATTTAAGAATACTTGTTATAAAGTATATCATGGATAACATTGATTGAATCTTATTTATTTATAAGTTACGAACAGGAAATAAATTTATATGTCATATATTTTTTCCTTGTAATAACCATTATGTGTTACCCATTACATTACTTAAATTCTATCCAATGTCTGGTAATTAGAGGAATCTATATAAAAACAGATGTGAAGATCAATGCGATTACTGTTCGAATGAGATCCCCAATCCAATGGGAGTGGGAATTGTGAACTTTGTCACAATAATCTCTAAGTTAACTCAATCATTTAATAGAAACATGGGTCAAGAGGAACATTAACCCCCCCAACAAAGAAAAATTCACTATCGAAATATGCATGAGACAATGGCTTCCTACCTTTAATGGATCATCAGATCCCTCAATTGTCGAACAATGGATCAACTCTATTAAAGAGATCATCCCATCCATCAATGTTCCGAAAAACAGAAGGTTCTTCTGGTTTATTAATGTATGGAGGTTGTGCTTGATCAATGGTGGACATTGATCAAATATGTGAATCCTTTGGAGGAGATTGAGCTATTGGAATGGATGGATTTTCAAAAAATGTTTTTATATAAATAATTTATGTGCACCCTCCGGATTAAGATGCAAAAGGAGTTCATTAACATCAAGAAAAATATTTTTAATCTATTAGAGAATACGAGGAAAAAATCACAAGTCTTGGATGACACAACATCGTCTATGCCGTTACCCTCGAATGCAAGGTTGACCTCTTCTTTGGTGGTTTTAAACCTATTTGGAAAAATGCATGGGAATTCCATGACTATGACAGCCATGATGAAATTGTCTGACGTGCCCTCAAAGTCGAATTGGAGATTATAAAATCTCAGGGGTATCCTGGGGATAAAAGGGTAAAGGGGACTTCAATTCTGGTAGATCGATGGATAAATCCAATGGTCCTAAGCTAATCCAGAACTCCACATGCCAATGGTGTGGAGAGAATCGTCCCAGAAAGTGCCTGAAGGGGATAAGGAAATGCTTTAGGTGTGTAAGAGAATGGAACCTAGCTTTAAACTGCTGAAAAGAAAAAACTGTGACTATGACAAAGGAGAGGATTTCCCTTTTTAATCCTCAGCATGTCTTTCATTGCATCATCTACAAAGAACTAGGGGACCTTGTAAATATATTCCTTAAGCCAAGTGTTTTCAGAGGAAACCAACAACCTCTAATGCATCAAGGGAGAGATTTTTGCATCACTACCACCGAAGTGAACCCCGATAACAAAGTGGTGATATGTAAACTAGTTATTCATTCCAAAATAGTGAATGTACTTTTTGATTCTAGTTTTACACATTATTTTATATCCTGAAAGATTATTAGAAAAATCCCAACACCACCATGAATCATGAATGTAATGATGTCAGTGAGTACGGTAAATGGGGAAATCATTGAATCCCATGAATATAACTCCTCCCCTTTCATAATTTGTGGATTGAACTTTGGAGATAATCTCATCATACTCCATGTGGTAGCATTTTAAGCAATTATCAGCATGGATTGCCTTTCCTTATATAAAGCCAACAAATTTTTCTGAGTGGGAAATCACTCTTCATGTAGAGAATCGACCCCCAATTCTGTACATGTGCAACAAGGAGGATTAGACTTATTTAGTTACATAATATAAAGCATTGATATTTCTACCCTATGAGCATGCCTATCTTTCATAGATGATTGAGTCCAAGGAGGAAACCATCCTTGATGACATGCCTATTGTGAGGGAATTTGCTGAAGTGTTTCTCGAGGAATTGACTTGTCTTATTCCAAGAAGAGATTTTGAATTCTCAATTGACCTTATACCTTTGGAATTTCCAATATCCAAGACTTTCTATAGAATGGATGTTGTGGAGCTTGATGAGATGAAGAAACAACTATAGGAGAATCTTGATAAACGGTTTATACACCCATGTGCTTCACCATAGGGTGAACCAGCCCTCTTCATGAAGAAGAAGTATGGGTCAATGTGCCTTTGAATTGATTAATGTGGGATCCAAAAAATCATGGTAAACAAAAAGAATCCTCTTCCACAAATTGACAACTTGTTAGATCATCTGCATGGAGCACAATACATCTCCAAGGTAGATTTATGGTCGGGATATTATCAATTAAGGGTGAAGAGGGAATATATCCCCTATACTACTTTTTGAACAAGATATGGGCAGTTAGAATTCAATTTAATTCCTTTTGGACTCACTAATTCTTCAGAAATCATCATGGACATGATGAATAGAGTATTTAGAGATTACCTAGAAAATTTGATGTAGTCTTTATAGATGATATTGTAATATACTACAAAAACATAGAGGATCATGAGGATCTTCTATGAACTATACAAGACACCTTGTGGAAGGAGAATCTCTATGAAAACATCAACAAGTGTGGGTTCTAGTTGAAGGAGGTCTCATTCATGGGGCATATATTGACAAGCAATGGGATATAAGTGGATCCCTCCAAGACAACTCTAATTGAGGGATGTACGAGGTCGTCATTGGAAACGGATATCCGTAGCTTCTTGGGATTAGGTGGATATTATCTACGATTTCTAAGAAATTTCTCATGATTTTACAACACTCTTACCAAACTAACTCGGACGGGAGTAATTATTTCTTGGAGTCATGAATTCAAAGAGAGATTCAAAGAGTTGAAAAGGAGGCTTATCACTCCTCCTGTGCTCACATTACCCTCGAGTGGAGAACTTTTTGTGGTATTTAGTGATGAATTGTATAAGGTCCTTGGTTGTGTGTTTATGAAGAATGATAATGTGATAGCCAACTTCTCAAGGCAACTGAAAATAAATGAGAAAAACTATCCCACGCATGATCTAGTGTTGGTGGTAGTGATCTTTGAATTGAATATCTGGAGGCATTATATCTATCGGGAGAAGAGTGAGATTTGTACTAATCATAAGAGAAACAAATATATATTCACATAGAAATAGATTAATATAAGCCAATGAAGATGGATAAAAGTCATCATTGATTATGAATTCCCAATCCATTACCACCTTAGTAATGCGAACGAGGTGACATATGCTCTATGTAGAAAAGATCCAATGATTCTTTCATTGATGTGATTTGAGAGGGATCCAATATTCTTAGATTTGTAGAGGATGGACATGGGAATCACTATGATGGGAACATAATGAATCCTTTCTAAATTTTTTTCTCAACCATCCCTCTAGGATAATAAAAAGGATGCTCAAATAATGGATGTGGAAATTCTGAAAAGGGTGGAATCTATCAGAAATGGGAACTCCTTAGAGTTCATGGTTGACAAGGATGGAAATGTGAGATTTCGGTCAAGATTATGGGTAAAATCCATAAAAAGATAAAGAATGATCTTCTGAATGATGAACATAGATCAACCTTCTCTATTCACCAAGGGATCACTAAGATGCATCAAGATCTCTGACAAAACATTAGGTGGGACAATATGAAAAGAGATATTTCTTAATATACGTCAATCTTCCTGGTATGTCAGAAAGTGAAAGATAAGAGAAACAATTCTTTGGGGATGATGAAACCACTACCTATACCAACATGGAAGTGGGAAAACATTACCTTGGACTTTTTTCACTTGACTTCCAAGGACAACAAGAGGAAACAATGTTATATGGGCCATTGTGGATCGTCTCAAAAAGAAATCTCACTTTACCATGATTGGAAAGGAATTCTCTTTAGGTCAACTTTCACATATTTACATCTAAGATGTTTTAAGGCTGCATGGAGTACCAAAATATATTGTATCTGATCATGATTTGAGATTCAACCCGACATTATAGAAAACTCTCCAACATGTTCAATGAACTAAACAAAACGTTAGTATGGCCAATCATCCTCAAATGGATGGACAATCTGAGTGAACTATTCAGACACTGGATGATATGTTATGATCATGTTCTATGGACATCAAAAAAGGATGGGACCAACATCCTCTACATGGTGAATTTTCCTACAATAACAGTTTCCACTTGAGCATCTAAATCGCACCATATGAAGACCATTAATGGAAAAGGAGCATAACACTGGCATGTTGAATTGAAGTCAGTTAGTGTAAGCTACTAGAACCTAAAATGGTCGAAGAAATGGTGGATAATCAAAAAAACATTCAGTAGCATATCAAGGAATCCCAATGTCGATAGAAGGGTTATGAAGATAACTGTCAAATAGAACTTGAGTTCAAAGATGTAAACATAGTGTTTCTATACATATCTCCATGGAAAATGTGATGAGGTTTGGAAAGAATGGGAAGTTAAGTCTTAGGTACATTGGACCCTTCGAGATTCTTGATCATGTTGGGGATGTGGCCAAAGTGCATGATGTCTTCCATGTAGACCGCTTATGAAAGTACATACCAGAAACTCCAAAAATATTCTCTAAAGAGGTATTACATCTAGAGGATGATCGTTCTTACAAGGAGAAAACACTGAAGATATTAGACTATAGAGAAAAAGTTCTATTAAATAAGACAATGCCCAAATTTAAGTTTTTTTTGAAAAGCCACATGTTTGAAAATGTGATGAGGGTATCAGATGAAGTGATGAAGTAGAGTTACCCAAAACTTGTTTAGTGTGGGAAATGAAAATTCTGAGGGAGAAATTTTTTAAGGTAGGAAGATAGTAACGACCAAAAAATGATTAATCAAAATTCCTCTTGGTCTATTTAAATATCTACTTATGGTTCTGTAAAACATATACACATATTTGGTTTTTGATTTGGATTTTAAAATACCATTATGAATTGTGATTGTTGAAAATATAGATATTGAACAATGATCACATGACTAGTATTCATATTGGTCTTTAAAAAATACTATTTACTCAAATAAAGGAAGTTATGGCCTCATCCATTCGACTTTCCCCGTATGAAGCCCATTTTTCAGAGATCGAAAAGGATATGGGGACACTGGGCTTCGCTCTTGAACAATCCCAAGTCGACCATCAACATGTGTAGCTTGAATGGAACCACCTATTTGATAAGAAGAAGTTGATAGAGATTACAATCTGAGCAATGTTATCCGAGCCACCCCAAGAGTCTGTCACCATCACACACCTTGGATTAATGTCTTATGCGGGTGTTATAAGGGGTTATGTGAAAATACATTAGAACGATGATTTGTTTTATTATTTCTTGAATATAATAATGAATATAAATTCATTTTATTGTTAGTTAATTGTAAATAGTTTTTAAATCATAAATAGTATTTTTAATTAATATTCATCTAAGAATTCTATTTTGATAAATTAATTGATTTTTAAATTAAATAATATTTTAATAAAATATTATTATTATTAAATTTCTTTTATTAAGAACAAATGATCATATAATTTTTATGAATACATTTTTAATTTTTATTATGTATTGAAATCCATTTTTTGTCAAAACCAATGAATTTTCGATAAATATTGGTTGTTATTTTAAAATTAAAAAATTACATATTTAGAAAATTATTTAGAAAAAATAATATTATTTTTGGAATCAGGACTTCTAATATATCCAATGGTGAATGTTTCATAATTCTCTGAGAGAGATGAATTTTTGGGTAAAAATTAAATATCTTTTAAATGTATAATGTGTTTTATGATGTCATAAAGACCCAAGACTGATGTAATAAAATACTATAAAAATTATTTTCTTCTCATATAGGTTTTACCATTAAAATAATGTTATTTTATATTTGTTTTAATTATTTGAAAATGCTTTAGTGAACCCTCCAAAACATATAAAACATTTTCTTTTGGAAATTGATTTCCTTAAGAGTGTCACTCACCTCCACATAAGAAACCCTATTGTTTTAATATTGTTCAGCCATTGAACATATAATATATTTTTTCACTACCCTTTGGAAAAAAACTTGGGAAAAGACCAAGAGCTGGTTTGTGGTATTGATTAGTTTAATGTGTGGTGTCCCAAACCTAAACAATAAAGAATTCCTCCACCATTACTATATAAACCCACACAAGATCCATCTTTCTCTTCAATTCATAGCAGTATGGTTCGTACAAATTCATCCCTCTTCTCTCTATAATCCTTACAAGGCTCCCCAATCTTCCATGAAGCCTCACCCTAGCCTCTCTCAAGCCTTTAGGATCAGACTTTCGTGTAACGGATTCCTTCCTTTCTAATTTCAGTGATTTTTCATAATATTATTATGTCCTTTTATTATAAATTATAAAAATTGCGGTATGAATTTTTTCCTTTACAATATAGACTTATATATGTTTGAATGATGGGAGACTTATTTATCTCTCATTAATGCCTTTAATTTACACCCGTTACTATGCTGAAATTCTGTAAGGAATTTCCCTCTCCTCATTTTCATTCAAGTATTTAATTTGTATTCTGAATCTAAATACAATTACATATGTTGGGAAATGTATATATATAACCCCTTACAGTCCATTTCGTGTAAATATGATGAGATTCCCCTTGGACTCTCATTATCCATTTTTATTAATTCTTATGTCACGATGTTACACTGCTGAAATTGCACTTATTTTCCATGAAAATGTCATTGTGTAGCGAATACCATACCCATTTCTCAATCAAGGGTATTCACCTTAATACACATTTACTTATTGATGATAAAGCTTCTTTTCTATATTCTGAATCCCTTTACTGTGGGATAAATGGTGATGATTTATTCCATGTTGTATGATCCATGTGGCACACTTATGCGTTAAATGAACTATTTATAAAAGGTTCGCCCTAATAGTGCTCTAATGCATTAGGTAAAGTATAGTATCGTGATACGTCATGTGCAATGGGAGTTTACTGATTATAATTCATGTAAAATGAGGGATTACTTGTGATTCATGTGTAATGATGGTTTACTCATACTCCATGTGCAATGATACCTATCTCATGCCAATTCCATGTCAATTGTTTTTTCGACATTTACATGTTATGATAATCATGTTATATCATGACTTTATGTTCATGTTCTTTTATTATCTATTGATATTCCTATTGAAGAAAATGTATTGTATTCTGCATTTTATGCCTTGTGTACTTCCTTTCTGGGCTTTATAGCGCACCCCTTTATTATGTATGTCTTTTGGTTATCCCATGCAATGTTAAGTATGAGGTAATATAGTGGTCAAGTGAAGGAAGTTTTCAATAAGATGTTGTGTTTCATGTTTTATGTTTTTATGTAATGTTCCTAATCTTCAAAGACAATAGACCTATTCATCTTCTATTATGTATTAAGTGAAGGTTTTATGTAATAAATCATGTCTACATGAGTAATAAAAAGAAGGGTTTTCATAGAATCCCACAAAAATATTATCAACGTGACCATAAGTAAAAGCATTAAAACACCATTTTGAGCCAAAACATAGGGAGATATTTGTAGAACAATTCATAAAATGAAAATGAATTACTATTAGTAATAAGAGTGTTATAGTTTTATAGCTACATATTTATGTTAAATGACAGTTTAAGATCATCTCAAACTGAGTGTCTCTAGGTAATCAATAATGGTTAATCATTACAGTTTCATGTCTAGTTGGTTGGTATAGGAAATATTATTTGAGATTTTTCAACCCTTAAAAGTTATTTTCAAACATATTTAATGTAAATTGCATGGTTCTAAAATATTTTTAAGTTCTTTTCTAGTCCAATTTTCCACTTATCTATACACACATCACTCCCACTATAATTTTTTTTCTTTTTAGTAAAAACTCCCAACTGATTAAACTAGTAATAAATTTTCCTACTTTTGATCATAAAACAATGGAATAAATATATTTTTTCATGAATTTATGTTCAAAAATATTAATATAAAAGGGTTCATGAAACATAATTATCCAGAATGTCTATATAGTATGAAATCAAATCAAATCAATAATACTCTCATGTATGAAGGAACATATGTTCCTCATACCACAAATGTGTCTTTGTGATCAGTATATAATCATTCTACTCTGATGGTCATATGAGGTTTCTCTATACAACAAACAATAATTTTTCAAAACACTATATGGTTGACATTTAAATATCTATGTTGTTTTGATTCTTGATAATAAGACCCCCAAACAACATTGTAGCTTTTTTGAGTTGTTTTTAAACATTATCATTGACCACCATCCACATTAGTTTTATTAAGAGATAAAATATATAATAATCTCTAAATTTTTATAGCATCATTAATTTGTTTCATTAATTTCAAATTTATTCTCACATTTCAGAAATTCAAAGGTATGTTATGTAAATTAAGATAGAGATGCTAGGAATTTCATAAATTTATCTCTTTATATTTTTAGAAAACATAAATATTATTTATGTGATTAAAAATATATTATCAATTTATATTTAAGTGATTTATAAGAATATACTTTTTGAATAATTATTTTGTTTTTAAAATACTTTTCAAAAAATTATTAAAATAGGACACAAAACCCTATAACTATTCTCAAAATTCATATATCATATTTCCAAAATTCCAAAAGAATCACATTCACATAAACATGTATATTATGATATAGAATTTTTTTCCTAATTCATAAGTTTTGGTTATTAAATTAAAACTAATTATTTCTTTCGAATAAAACTTTTCTCTATGATATATCATATTCCATATGTATGATTTACTATATTATCATACCATTATAGCCATATTGAAAATTATATCAAAGAATATATATCATCAAATTAATAAAATTTAATTTAATAATATAATTATATAATATTAAAGAATCTATTTTTTTAAATGGATATATGGGAATCAAGTAATCATACTTTATAGGCATTGATACATCAATCTCTTAAAAGGATTCCTTCCTCTGGTATAAGCCACTATGCAAGAGAATTATCTAAACCCTAACCTCATCTTATATTCCTAAAAAAATTTGTTTAGGTTGTGGTAATTGAATCAAATATTATTTTATTAATTTTCATATTCCTTTAAAAATTCTCTAAACTTATTGTACACAATAATAAAAAGATCAGTAAATTACTAAAAATTATCCTGAAGGAAAAATTACATTTCAAAATCATAAGACTAGTATATTAAATAATATAATATTAAATTAAGGAGGAAGTCACTAAATTACCCTTTTATAGAAAAATCGGATTTCCTTAAAAAACCTAATGTTGAATTTAACTCAACCACAATATTAATCATTTAGTTGAAATCCATGACAATAAATTTAATCAAATTAAAATAAATGTTTACATTTATATATTTACATATAGAGTCTTATTTAAATATATATTATTATATCCCCCATATATTTAATAATTTATTCATTAAAAAACATCCAAAAAACATAGATCAATAAATTCACCCCTCAAAACATTCATTTTAGATAGAAGAAAATATTAATAATCCTGAAAAGTAAATACATATATATATATCCATATCTAGAGCTATTCTTTTGGTTATTCTCACACAATCATGTAAATTAAAGAACACATTCATCTATAATCAATGTGTAAGGTCAAAAATACTCATATTTACCGCATTATGGACATCACTATACAGAAGTGTAACACATTCTCTATATTTGCTTTAATATCTCAATAAAATTTATCATCCATCATTAGTGAGAGAATCATAATATATACCATTAATAGAATTAATAAGGTTATTACATATATAAATTTTATTATTATGAATCACTTTCTCGATCATTTCTCTATAATCACAAAACATCTCATGAAACAATAAATTGATAATGCCAAACCCGGTATAGCCATGTTGTATCAAATACAAAAAATTTACCAGGTTTACCTGACAAAATCCCATAAAAAGAAACCCAATATATTTTGAATGAGTTTTCCAATAATTAAATTTTATAATATGATAAAAATGGGTTTTATTCATATCTATTTACCTTTAAATCCCCTCCTAAAACAATAATTTATAATAAAATAATCATCCACATCCATAACCGTTACATAATATTTTTTAAAGATGATAGTTTGAATTTAATTCACTTTAAGGATATTTTCAGGTTTAGAGCATTAGAGAATTAGGCCATAACATATACAAGACGACATGATTATTACAAATTAAATTCTTATAATCTATCCAATATTTTTCACAATAATAAAAATCCTTATGTAAAACAAGAATTCCTTTCTTGATAAAATTATTCTTGAATTTTTACTTTCCCTTACCCGTCCTAATACCCCATGAAAAATATTTAAAAAATAGTAAGAGTTGGTGTTTTAGAACCAAATGATTGTACAACGATTACATAGATATTTAATGTATTTATATATTAGACATATTATTTCATATTCTTCATTGTTCTGAATGATTTTGATGTAATAATTTCCTTGAGTATTTTTTGCATTGATAAAGTCATTGTAGTTCCCCGCTATGATAAGCACCATGAAATGATATAATAATATTCTTAAATATAGTTCGGTGGATGGATGGCATACATTGATGGGACACATAATAATGAATACCGACATGTGTCTCTACTCATAAGAAGATGACACTTCCCCTCATGAATTTCACACTTGGTAATCTCTAATATTTTAAATTATGAGAACGGACCTGGTAGTAGGAATTCTGCATATTTTGGTGTCATCGGGTATTTATATTTGTGAGAGTGTGTAATGATCCTTAGACATTAATATAAAAATTAATACATTTCATGACTTGCACAATTTGATTTATAGATGAAAACTTTCAGATATATATTTGGCAAGAAGTAGGGTATGTTGGGTGTGTCATGAGTTACATTTTATTAATTGATAATTTGAGGAAGGATTTTTCCCTTCCATTTATGGAATTTGATATCTCATCCCATTTATTAAAATATAATCTTTACGCAAAATTCTATTGTCATGGTGTAACGATGAGTATATTTCTTGTTGTTAATGAAAGAATTATCAAGCATAAATGTTGATGACAACATCATGAAACCTACTTGATGAGATATTATGACAAATGGATTGTATTACACTATGGTAATTCTTATGTGGATGTTATTGTTTCATCTTGATGTAATTTCTCAAGGGTTCCTTGACCCGTTGCTATACAGTACTCTTGGATATTAAGGAAACCTTCCTAATTCCAACATGATTTAATTCTATATGGTCAAAAATAAGTGATTCTGGTAGTCTCGGTTAAATTATATTTGAATTTGATTAAAAAATATTAATCTCAAGACAATTTAATTATTTTATTCAAGTTAAAATTATTAAATACATTAAATTAATATTTATTCATCGGATTGAGGGAAAAATATATTTATTTATTTTGTTTAACATTAAAAAAATATTTATTCATTATTTATCAATAAAATATTTCTTTAATGGATAATTTATTTATTTATTTATTTGGTTGTTCAATTAATAGATGTGGTGTTTGAGAGGACGAAGGCCAGTCTGGTAGTAAAATAATTATTAAAAAGATGATAAATAATAGTTTAACTAGTTGGCACAAATTAAAATAATGCTGCTATTATTTTGTGACAGGAAATTTTATTTATAATTCTGTTTTTCACAATTTTTCACACCATAAATAATCACACGGTATTATTATTAATAACATGGATTTTCTATAAATTATTAATGTATTTAATTATTGTTACACAATTAATTACTGTTACTAAATCCCCATATCAATAAATAGAGACCTAGGTCTATTGTTCCATGTACCGAACCACAAACCCGGTCAATTGAGAATTGTTGAGCTAAAAAATTTCTCTCTTAAATCCTCTTCCCGCCCCTCTCAAGAATGAGAGACATTCATCAAGGCCGAAGAACATGTGGTCAAGAATAACTGTTACAAGACACTTGTTACACCATGCTTGCATCCTGAGAATGAGAAGTGTCAATAGGAGGCCATTGGAACACCTGTTGACCACTGTTAGAGGGATTCAAGTTAGGATCCCTACAATCTCAACAATATTATCTAGAATGGTATTCTAGATGATAAACATCATTAATGAAGATAATACCAATGATCCATCTATTGTTTTCTTTATTAAATTAATTAAATTATTTATTAACATGATGTGAAGGATCTTCTTTAAAGGTTTCAGGTCTCTTCTTTCTTTATCAAAATATTTTATTTTATTCCATGGAGACTGGTGTTCATCATTGTATTGATCCCGGAATAATCATTGAGCATGGTAAAAATCAATGTTTGGTTTTGGACCAACCACGCTTACATTGTTCCCGGAACCTTCAAGCTGTATCATAGCGGTTACATCATAGTTTATAATTATTTAAATATTTCATTTCTGGTTTACTAATTTAATAATTTTGTTGTTTTAATTCCTGGAAATAATTCTACAAATCTAAATCTCACGATATTTTACCACTCTTTGTTTCATTCTAACCATACAGAAATTATCTTTTCATTTATTTTTTTTATTAAAATAAAATAGATGATCTCCTCTGAAGGTGCCAAAGGATCATGGTCGTACAACACCAGAACACAAAACATGTATTCGATTGTAAATGTTGTACAGCTAAGGTTCAATGCATCGGGTCTAGTCTTCCAAACCAGACCGTGTCATTGGATTTTTTCTAAGTCTTAATGACTCCTTGTATTGACTAGGAATAAGTGACACATGGTTTCTGAATTACATGTTGTGTGGCCCATTAGAAATGAAATGTACTCCCTTGAGGTTAATGATAGAACGTATACCCCATACATGACTTTCTTGGATAGCGACCAGGTAATGAGGAACTACACGGTGTGTGACCCACTAGACACACCATGTTCTCCAATGATTTCCAATGTACACTCACACAATGTTTCCCTGGGTGTCTACATTTTATGGATGGTGAAAAATAGTACACACCATGTAGTTGTAACTACACACCGTTTAATCATCAATATTATATTTATTGATTAAAATTTAGTATTATATTATAAAAACCCTTGAGACGTGTACCATCGTGCGTGTGTAAAGCTGATGACCAACATGTGATATGTGTTATATAAATATGTGTTTAATTTAACATATTTGTAATTTTCATTTCTACTCATTGGGTAGTTATAAATAGGAATCAATTGGGTTTCTTCCAAGGTACAAGTTACAAACAGAAATAATTTTAAATGAATTTATTTGTTTAAAATTATGATGAATGAAAATCATAGATTAATTTAGAAAATTTATTCTGATAAAAGAATTGATTAATTAAAGAAGATAATTAATTGATTTGAATGTGATTTCTCTTAAAAGATAAATATTATATAATTGAATTCTAGTTTTATAGATTTCTAAATATCGTTGAATGTATGTATGATCAAGAGATAGACCATGTCCTTTATATGTGGATGGTTTCTATTAATTTATTTATTTAAATTAAATTTTTTGGAAACTGAGCCTTCTCCTCATTAATATGTAGGGCATGTGTGCCCGAGGTTTCTTTTATGTAAAACCCCGTTTTACCTCTCACATGAATGTGATTTAAGAAAATGGAAAATTTATTGGATGGAACTCCCATGGTAGAAAAGTCGTTTCAAGCTGGAGACGAGGCGAAACCAATCCTAGGAGATACAGAGGTAGACAGGTGGAAGGCTATTAACATGAACCCAATAAGTTCAATATGTTTATCTCCTAGTATAGGGTTAGTTTATCAACTGCTAGATAAATTAACCATTATAAAAGATCACGATCATGCCCTTTACATTATTTTATTTCTGTTAGTTTATTGGTTAATCATTTTGGATGTGTTTTCATCATATATAATTAACGAATTAAACAAGAAATGCAGGATGGAAATAAAATAATCTAGGCTTATGATTAAATATTATCAAGACATGGTTCATCACTTAAGTAAGATCCACTTAATATTTACAATCATGTGATATTGATAATAATAAATTCACGTATAAGAGATAAAAATCCCTCAATTAAAATATAAAGTCTTACGATTACTTATATTATATGATTAAGGGAAACATTCAATAAAAATATGTGTTTAATAAACCCTTTTGGGGATAGTTGCCTATATATAGGATTCCCTTATGAAAGCATTCGAGTTGAATTTAACATATTACATGAAGGAAAGTATCCCTTGTGATACTTGGTGTAATATTTGATGTCGGAGTTTAGGAAATCCAAAGCCATGATTTCAAGATTGTGGAGTACACTCAATAGATTAAGGAGTTGAAAGACCACAGTTGGAAAAGACATTCCTACCTAAATATCTTATAATATCTTGACCAACGCTTATTGGGTTTATGTGAAGGGGAATATGGATCCTTTCCACTATAATGTCATTGAAACTGGACATTCCGATCTTAATGGTGAGGGACATTAGGACTTGATAAAAAAGTGGGAGACTTAATAAAATTAATTATTTCTCATAATATGTAATCAAGAATGTACAAATGATCACTACTTTTAATTGTAGAATAAAAATGACAAACTCGGCAAACAAACTATGCCTGCAATCAATTATAGATAATGAAAAAATCATCACTGGCAGTAAATTCTAGGAATGGTTAGGAAGCCTTCGGTTTATCCAATGCCATGAACTATAGTCTCAAATACTGGAGTCCACATTATCTGATCCACCGGCCAATGTGGTGAGTGATAAGTATTTCCTAGTCTATGATTTATCTATGAACGATGTGGTGGACATTCAATGTTTGATGTTATCATCAATATCTAGTTACCTCTTAAAGACTCATGAAGACATAAATATTTATAGCATGCTCAGGAACCACCGTGGACTTTACCAGGAGAGAGAAATATAGAAAAGTCTTGAGGTCTCTAAAGCACTCTTTCAGAGTATTCTTGGAGAAGGTTCCCCAGATGTGATTCATGTAGTCAAGCTCATTGTCAACATATAGTGCCTGGGAGGTTCTAGGGTTTAAACTCCCAAAAGAAATGGGCACTAATCTCATTCTTGCATCACTCCCTCAGAGCTTCTATATCTTTGTTGTCAGTTTCAATATGAAAAGAATTAAGAAGTCTCCATCTGATCTCTTTATCCACATTCTCAAGTGGATAAGGATATGAAGCATGAAAATACATCTATCCTTATGGTTAATAAGAGGAAAGTGAAGGTGAATAGCTTTAAGAAAAAATATTCTTCATGGTCATACATGAAAAATAAGATCAATGGGGAAGCAAAGGACTATGAGGTTGTTTGTTTTTCGTATGGAATGAAGGGCCATTAGAAGGACAACTACAGACAACCTAGGAAGCAAGGTGAAGCGTTAAGTGTGTTTTAATTGAATGAAATCTATCTGTTTCTAAAAATTGGTTATTAGATATTTCTTGTGGTGATCACATATGTATCCAAATATAAGGACCAAGTATATTCAAGATGATTGACTGAGGGGATGTAGATCTATAATAAAACAATAGTGCCAGACTTGTTGTTGTAGCTGTCGGGGACTACCACTTCATGATGCCATCTAGGATGATATTGGTGTTAAAAGGGAGGTTATTAAGTGTCGTATGGTACTAAAATCATTATTTTTGTATCCATATTAGATACATATTTATTTTTTTCATGTTTGGAAATGAATTTTTGATCATTTACAAATATTAAATTTTTGTTGGTAGGGAACATTTATTCAATGGTCATTACATTTTGGATTATACAAACAATGTAATGGAAATCAATAACAAAGATACATCACAAGACTCATACCACAACCAATCTTGGAATCACCGGCTAGGTGATGTATATGATAAATTCATGAAAAATTTACATCAAGATCGATAGTTAGATTCTTTCGAACTAAAATAACACTGCATATGTCATGCATGTTTACAAGGAAAAATGTCCAAAAACCCATTTTGTGGGAAAGTTGAAAGGGATAAAGAACATCTTGAATAGGTTCATACCGACGTATGTGGACCATTTAATGTTGAAGATAGGGAGTAAATAAACATCCTAACCTTTAATGTTGATTTTTTTATATATGGATATATCTAATTAATGAGTTAAAATTCATATTATTTTGATATGTTCAAATAATATAATAGTATAGTTGAGAACCGTCTTGGTAAGAAGATTAGGAAACTCTGCTCAAAACGAGGTGGAGAATATCTTAATCATAATATCATTGATTACTTACAAGAGTTTGGGATCCTATCCCAACTAACTTCTATGTACACGTTCTAGTGGAATGGTGTGAGTGAAAGGTGGAACCTCACCATGTTGTACATTGTGAGATCACTGATGAATCACACAAGTTTTCTATTATTCTATTGGGGATATGTGTTACAAATAGCAGTGCACAAACAATACCAAGTACCATATAAATTGTTAAATGGTATTCCATATGGGTTCTAGAGTGTAAATAAATTATATATTATCACATTTACATGTGTGGTAGTGCGATGTGTTTGTTAATGCCTCTTCAGGTAACAAACTTGTACCCCGAGGTAGAAAGTGAACCTTTATAGGATACCCAAAGGAAACTAGAAGATATTTCCTATTAAACCCCTCAGAAAAATGTTATAGGGGAAGTACATTACATATTCCTTGAGAGATATCATATTTATAAAAGAGATAGTGGGAGAGAGATAAACATTGATGAAGCTAAGGATGAAGGTACAAAAGAGTTGGTACATGAAAAGATTCCACAATGACCTGAAGAATAATGAACTATTCCAGAGACACAAGAGCTTCATATTAGTACAAGTGATGTTAGAGAACATGAAAAATATGATTTTATAGTTACCTAGGATGGTGAATCATTATTAGTTAATAATAATGATCATCTAACCAACAAGGAAGCAGTAAGTGGCACAGATGTTGCCTAGTGGAATGAAGCCTTGAATTCTAAAATGGATTCCATGTACCCAAACCAAGTATCGATTTTGGTAAATCCTCTAGTTGATTTTAATATTGATTGTTGAAAATCGGTATTTAAGAAGAAACTAGTCATAGAAGGACATGTCAGTAACTATAAGGCACGAGTGGTTGAAAAATGGTTCAAACAACATCAAGGAATCATTTGCACTAATTGCAATGTTAAAATCCATCAGAATTCTATTTTCCATTTCTGTATACTATGACTATGCAATTTGGAAAATGGATGTAAAAACAGACTTCATTAACATGATCCATTAGGAAGATGTCTACATGACACAACCTAAAAGGTTTTATGACACCAAAGGTTTCCAATAAATTATGCATGTTTTATGAATCCATTTATGGGTTAAAGAAAGAGTCTAGGTCATGGAACATTTATTTTGTTGAATCCATAACGAAATATGGTTTTATCAAAAATGAATGTTGGCCTTGTGTCTAAAATCAGTTTAGTGGGAGTGCAATTGATTTCTTAATAGTATTTTTTGATAACATATTACTTATTGGAAATGAGATAATAGTCATATAGTCTATTAAGGCATGGTTGAATCAACGCTTCTCTATGAAAAACATGGTCGAGGTAGCTTATATTATTGGGATCAAGATCCATCGTGATAAATCCAATATATTTTTGAGCCTATGTCAAAGTACATGGATTGATAAGATACTAAAGAGATTCATTAAGGAACAATCCTAGAGGGAATTGTTGCATGAATCACATGAATTAATCTTTCCTAGAAAATATGACCTCAGAAAATTGAGGATGGAAAGATAATTTCAATGACTCTATATGAATCAGTGATTGGGTAAGTCATGTATGAAATGATCTGTAGTAGGCTGGATCTTGCCTATGCATTGAGTGTGGTAAGAATATATCAAAATTACCTAGATGACTTCCATTGGATGATAGTCAAGACTATCCTAATGTATCTGAGGCATACTTTGGATATGTTTCTAGTTTATAGGGGATGTGAGGAACTAGTCATCTAAGGATATGTAGATTTCTATTTCTAGACTGATCATGATGACATAAAGTTGCAAACATGATACACCATCACTTTTAATGGAGGTGCATTGAGCCGTAAGAGCTCAAAGAAGAGTGTGGTCGAAGATTCTACAGTAGATTGTGAGTATATCACAACTTCTAAAGCAGTTAAATAAGTATTTTGGATGCGAAGCATTATCCATGAGCTAGATTTCATAACTAGTAGTAATGATCCCATCAACATGTAATGTTATAATACTACAGTAGTGGATCTCTCAAAAGAGCCTAGGGCATATTACAAGAAGAAACACATACATTGGGAGTATCATCTCTTAAGGGATTTTTCTCAGAGAGTTGATGTTACAGGAGAAGCTCATTCATGGAAGACAACGTGGTGGACCCTTTGACTAAAGCTTTGACTCAGTAGAAGCATGATCACCAAGTGAGGTCTTCCAGACTGCATGTTATAGGCAGTTGGCTCTAGTCCAAGTGGGATTATGTAGGATTTGGTGTAGTATAACCAATATATTATACTTCGATTACAGCGATATATAATGTATTTAAATATAATTCATATTATTACATGTTTTTCATTGTTCTACATGACATTGATCTAATAATGTCCATGTGTATTTGTTACATTGACAAGGTCATGTCAGTTCCTCGCTAGGATATGAACCATGAAATGCTATAACAATATTCTTAAATATAGTTCTATGGTTTTATTACATACTATGATTGGAAACATAGCATGCCTGCTATCATGTGTGATTACTCGTAAGAAGATGAGAAAACCTCTCAAGAAGTTCACACTTGGTAATCTCAAAGATATGAGATTATGAGAACAGACCCACCAGTACGAATTCTACATGTTTTTGTGTCATCTGATATTTCTAACTATTATCATGTGTAATGTTTGTTATAATTTAATATTATCATCAATATATTTCATGACTTGAACACTTTGATTTACTGACAGAAACTATCATGCTTAAATTTGTTGGGAAGTAGTGTACGTTGGTTTCATCACTAGTGGTAGGTTATTAATGTATAATTCAAGGAAGGATTTGCCTCTTATATTTAATGAAGTTGATATCTCTGCCCTTTGATTAATGTAAAACCATCGTGTGAAATTCAATGGATATGGTGTAATGGCAGGTTTATTTCAGGTAGTCAAAGAATGACATATCAATCATATAATTTGATTAAACTATCACAAAACCTACTTGATATGATATTGAGACAAAGGGAATAGATTACACAGTGAGCTTTCATATGTGGATGTCATTATTGCGACGTTATTTTTTTCTCTTGGGTTCCTTTACCCATTGATAGACAGTGCTCATGGACTTTAGGAATGCCCGCCTAATGCCATCAATAAAGAAACCTAGAGGGTAACACACAAAGTGTTTCTGGTGGTCTCAGTTAAATTCTATTCAAATTTAACTAACAAATATTATTCTCAAGACAACAGAATAATTTTATTCAAGTTATAATGATAGAATAAATTAAACAAATATTTATTCATTGGATTGTGGGTAAAATATATTTATTTATTTTATTGATCATTTAATAAATATTTAATTAAGAATTTGTAAATAAAACATTTATATAAGAGAATAATTTATATATTTATTTATTTTTGTGTTCAATAAATATAAGTGGATTGTGAGAGGATTAATGATTTTAAAATAGTAAAATAATTATTTGCAAGATGATAAATAATTATTTAACTAGTTGGCACGAAATAAAATAACGGTTCTATTATTTTGTGACGTATAATTTTATTTCTAATTCCGTTTAACACATGTTTTCACATCATAAATAATTACATAGTGTTATTATTAATATCATGGGTGTTTATTTAAGGTTATGAATGTATTTATTGTTTGTTATGCAGTTAAATATTGTAATAGAAGCCCCATGTCAATAAATAGATTTATATGTATATTGTGCCATGTACCAAACCACACACCAGGTGAATTGAGAAATGTTGAGCCAAACAATTTCACTCTCGAATCCTCTTCCAACCCCTATCAAGAATGACAGACATTATTCAAGGACAACGAACAAGAGATCATGAATGACCAACCCAAGACACTTGTTTCTCCGTGCTAGCAACTGGACAATGAGCAGTGTTGACTGGACGCCATCAGAGCACATGTGGATCACCACTAGAGGGATTCTAGTTTTGATCCCTGCAAGCACAATAAGATAATCTGGAAGTTTCATTATAGATGATCAACATCATCAACAAAGAGAATACCGATTATCTAGGTATTATTTTCTTTATGAAGTTAATTAAATTAATTATAAACTTGATGTGAAAGATCATCTCTAAAGCTTTCAAGCATCTTATTCATTATAAATATCATTGATCCTATTCTATGGAGATTGTCATTCATCTTTGTATTGATCTCGGAATAATCATTGATCATGGTAAAAATAGGTGCCGACCCAACCACACTTCTGTTGGACCTAGAACCATAAAAAACATGGGATTATCACAAAAATTATTAGTAAGGGGTATTAGATAAATAAAAATCATAACTCCATCAATACATACAAATAATTGAAATCATATTTTCATCTCATAAAAATTAAGCTCTTTAACGTACCTTATGAAATAATAAGATTTATGAATAACTCATAGAAATCATAAATAATAAAGTTAACAAGTCACATCTATAACATACTTACATTTTAGTTTTCATAGATATATATAGAGTAACCTCAACTGTCACGTTTGGAACACACACCATAGTATATTCCCAAAATCTTTGGGGAGTAACCTTAATGTTTACCTTTTTCATGTTACAAAATTCATTGGAGAGATATCACAGCTCACTCGCACTTGGATTATCAGAGATCCACCCCTATACTTATGAAATACCCATGAACCATAAAATATTCATAAAACATGAACAAGAATAAATTAAAAAGAACATTTCCAAATTTCAATCAGAATACATAATTTTTAGATTGTGATATAATCAATCCATTCTCAAAACTATTTTCAATTAATAAATAACTAAAAAAGAAATTTGTAATTTAATTTTCCTTTTAAAAACATTACATATTGTAAATGAATCCAAATATCAAAAAATTCTCAAGGAGGTAGAAAGGTCGTTGTCGCCACGTACGTCAAGAAAATCATTCATTTTATCATTTACTAAAATTATTTGTAGAAAAATATTCCTTTTTAAAACAGTTGAATGATATAAATATTCATGTGGGAAATTTATATAGCGTATAAAACAATCACGAATATAAATAAAAATACACCTTAATGAATTGAGATTGAGACGAAGTCCCATAAACATGAGAAAATACATGAATACATATAATTAAAGAACAACATTAAAACAAATATTAGGAATATAAAAAGATTCATGATTAAATACGTTAAAGGTATATATATATACCATATAAATGATAAGTTGTTCATAATAACAAATAAGTCTCAATGGAATATAAATTGAGACAAAATCTCTTATGAAGATCATATCATTAGATTAAAGACAAAACAATGACATAATTATATGTGAAAAATATAAATAAACCCAATATAATTGTATATTTAATGTAAAACAATCTTAGTACATTCAAACATATATATGGAAAAACAAAATCAATGATATTGATATTTATCGTAAATAAATGAGATTGAGTTAAGATTTCCCAAACAAAGATCATATAAATGTTGTAATAGTTCATAAAATGGATTGATTATGTGTAGAAATATTATATCAACACAAAGGGATGTGTAAATTACAACATAAAAAATATAATGTTATTTCAAATATAATATTGGAATTATATACTCAATGATGTTTTCATAAACCACAATGAGTGGAATTTGAGTTTAGAAATTACCTTACACAAAATATTTTTTTAATATAATATATCCATTATTTATATTATCTATAAATAAATATAAATTGAGTATAATTACTATATTGGATATCAAACGTTATTTCTCAAATAATAATAGCACGACATAATCAACAAGTATACGATTAACCCAAAGAAAGGAAATTGGGGTAAGAATATCCCATACCATGAGTCAGACTCTTCACGTATAATTGTTATATTCCTAAATAATAAAATATGGTAAAATTATACTTACTTGAGAACAATTTTAATGTTTATTATTCCTTTAATATCAATTATTACCTTCTTATAAAAATTTCATCACCATTTCTGTTCATATCAGATTTTGTGTCGATAGTCAATACTTGAGTCGAAAATGAACTTTTTTTTATGTAATTTTCCATGTAGTCAAAATCAAATCATATACAGAATATTATGAACGACATACATATAATATAAATCTAGTAAATATTTATTCATAATTTCCATAATATTTGGATATAGGAAATGAAATAAATCGTTCATGGAGATGGTAGGTCATACGTACACATGGACATTACTTTTGTTTCATTGTCTTAATAAAAAATAATAATAATCAATTGACATAAAAGTATATTATAAAAAAGTTTTATATTTACTTTATGTATGTCACATGAGTTTACTAATATAATCCTTTATATGTTCCATGTATATCAGAAATGAGTCACATCTCTTTGATGGGGCGGTAGTCCACACTAACTCAAACAAAATTATCATATTTACACAACATGGGAATCATAAAGGTATGTCCTAAATAAAAACTACAGATGAATAAAGACAATATAAATTTAATATATATATATATATATTATAAATTTTGTCCCTCATACTAGCCATCGTGAGAGGTGGTATGTGAAAATTGAACAATCGTCGTTTCGTGAGGCTGTAGTTCATCTTACATTGAAACAATATGTTTGTTTCCATTAGATGATGGTGTGTGTTAGTGTAGTTATAAAAAATCTATAAAAACATACTATTATATTTTTTATACATTTATTTCTATGAAATAATATAATAAAAAGATCATAGGGGGTGAATAATGGAAAAAAATAATGGAACTTTAGAGAAGAAATTATCTCTAAAACATGTAACTCCTTTTTCTTTTATAAAAAAACATTATTGAATTTTCGTCTACCCATGTTATGGAATCTAGAGTTAAGTTAGTGATGTTGGGAGATAATTTGAGCATAATTGGGATGAGACAAGGGGATTTAAAGTAGTGAGTAATTGGGTAGAGGTTGTGTCCTTTTATAAGAGGGATTATGGGCAATTTAGGAAAGTCTTGAAATATTATTTTATTTTAAATTGATTTTATCATTATTCTAGTTAAAAAGTGATATATTTATATTCCATGATGATAATGTGTCTAAATAATACCAAAAATATGTTTTAGACAATTTTAGGTCACAATATTAACCTTATCTTTTAGCTTTAATCCTTAATTATAAACATTAACTCTTACAATGTCTTCGTATATTTTTATAATATATTGTTAATATATTTAATATAAATTTTCAAGAGAATAAAAAGTATATAATTTATGAAATTTGTAACATTTTATATTTTAGTTTACATTATCTTATATTTTTAGTACAATTATATCACTTAATAAAATAGTATTTTTTTAAAATCCCATTTATATCAACTATAACACTATTTGGTAATTGATTTCTGTTGAAGTCATAACAACGTGATTACTTCAAACAAATGGAATTTATTCAAATATAATGTATCATAATCATCAATAATTTTTTTTATGGAATCAAAATTTTCAAATTAAATAAATTTAAATGTTTATAAAATAATTTATTTAAATATTTCATTAATAAGGTAACAATTGCATCCCCATTGTGTCATATATATATTTATTTATATAATGTAAAAAAATTATAAATAAAATAAAATGATGTGGGAATTGTTTTTATATCAAAAATTAATCTTTATGTTCTAATATATCATTTATATAAATTAAATTAAATTTCTTCTAGTTATGGGATATATGTTTAGGTTATGTTTCACTTTCCTTTAAATAAAAAATTATAAAAGGTGAAAATCACAGCCAAGTTGATCCATGATATCCTAAAAACTAACCAAGGCTTGAAATGGTCTTCAATATTTCATAAAATTGTATTAGGAAACGTGTTAGGTTAGTTTTAAATTATTATAATATATTTTTACTCTTATTTAATTAATTTTCATTTTAACCATGTTAAATAAAAAATTTTATTAGAGTTACGATTTATAATGTTAAAAAATAAAAGGAACTTATTTACACAATTTGGATATTCTATTTCCAAATATGGAATTCATTTTTCCAAATTAGAAATAATTAATTGGATAAAATTAAATTAAAAAAATTTCTTGTTGTCAAAACCAAAAAAAATAATTTTATGAAGTTAAAACTACTAAAAAATTAACATCTGTTTATGTCTAATTTAAAAGTGAAATTATATAAAATGACCAAAATTGAATTAAATAAAAAAATCAATCAAATAAAAATTTAAAACAAATTAAAATGACATTTTTACTATATAAATAAATTATATGAAAATGCAATTTCGAATTAAAATGCAGTATTTTTCACTATTAATAAAAAATTAACATTATCATAAAATTTCAAAAAAAAATTCCAAATTAACTTTTGATGTCCTAATTCTATATAATATGTTTATTTAGTCAAATATAACATATAAATGTGATAAACACTATATTTTTGAAAAGGGTTTTCTTTCAAAAGTTGGTAAAACTACCTTTTAAAAATATTTGAGTATTTTAAGCCTAAAAATGGATTCATTGTCATTTTAAGACTCAAAATTATATTAGAAAAATGTAAAAACATTTTGAAATATGTAAAATAGTAATATAGTTAATTTTGTTCATTTATTCCCATACAACGACCTGGCGTTAATTACCATTAAAAATAATAATTTTATTAATTTATTATATTTCGAAATAACTCAATGTTGTATACAGTATAAGATTTCAGAGAAACTGTTTTATGTGTGTCATGTATGAAATCATAAATGGTGTCCTATTTAACATAAATTTAATATATTATTCATAAATAATAATATATCTGAAATCTAATTATTCTATAAATACCTAGGTCGTTACATCATTCCCCCCTTTTATTTGTTGCATCCTAAAAATTTTAAAATTGGGCTAGGAAACTTCATTTAAAATCCCTCAGTGGATAATGAGTAAATAAAATTATCACATTAAAAGGAATAAAAATATGTAAAAAGGTCCCCCAATATAATATATACTAGAGTTCCTTGTAGAAAAACATGTATATAGAATAATAAATAACCATATAGTTATAATGGAGAGTGATATTAAATATGATCAAGAGGTTGTTAACAATCTGAACAACACAAACTTGTTATGGGTTAACAAGTCATTGATTCCCCAATAGGAAAATTAAATGGAAAATGTTTTAATTTTAATGTATTTTTCATAAAGTTGATTAAATTATAAATGATCTTGAATAAGATCATAAGGAAACATACTTACATGTCTTTTAGAGTTTTATCCTTTAATAAATATCCACAAAAAACTCATATTTTCTCCAAACGAGGTGTTTTCAAGATGTCTTGGTCACACTTAATTCTCTAGAATCAACTTATAGATAATCTAACAATCCCAAAAATATGATCTATATATTTCCAATGTCTTTAGACATTAATCCAAACCAATATGGTTAGGTTAAGAGTACATAATCAACAAAAGGATAATACTTTATAAGAATAAATACTACTCTTAATGTCCAAATTTCAACAAAAAATACCCAAAGATCAATAAAGACCATTAAATAAAAAATTGCCCTTAAAATTAATCATACTAATCCAACTGATATATAAACTGAATAGTCCAATTTATTTGATCACGTTTTTTTCTATGATAACTGTTAACATTTATATCCAAAAAACATCAACCACTCTTAAAGTCTCATACCAAAAAGTAATTAACCTAATCCCATTTTCTCCATGATAAGTTATCCATTTCTACATATAACCCAAATCACCATATGTCCAAAATAAAAACATAGATTCTTCTAAAATAATATTCAACCATTTCCCCTCAAATTAAATCTCGTAGTATTCTATTTTCCTTAGGCATATAGTATTCCTAAAAGAGAGAACGTCTTCCAAAATAAAATTTATCACTTAATCACCTAATAACATTTTACGAAGGATATCCATTTGACAAAATAGATGTTCAAAAAATAAAATTATACTTTATCCATAAAATAAATTTACTAAAATGAATAATTTATACTAATAAGTGAAATCTTATGGGATATTGGTTGTTTATTCACCCTTATCGCCATTTAGTTGTGGGATCGATTCCAACTACCTATCCAGATGCGATGCATTAATACACATCATGTAGTTTGTTCCTACTACAAAACTCAAAATAAACCTAACATATTTTAGCTTCAATGGTTTTATTTTACCTCTCATTTTCATCCAATCTCATAAATACTTGAACATCTTAATTTTTGAAGAAATATATATATTGACATTTTTTCACCAAAATAAGATAAAATAAAACTACTCCCAATAGAAAGAACACCAATACTAGATCATGGTCCCCTCCTGTTTTCATCATTATCTTGTTCAAGTATATATAAGGTCCATGCATAGAAAAAATTATTATGAGATTATTCAAAATCAATTTCTTCATTTCTCAAAATACACCTTTTAAAACATTGGTCACATGGGTGTTAACTGAAAAATAATTTTAGAAAGTAATCATGAATGAAAAAAAAAATTCAATAGATTTGATAAAACATTATTTTTATAAAATAGTTGAACTAATTTTGAGTTAATAATTTCAGTGAATGGTCCTTTTAAAATAGCATAAGTATGTGTTGAAAGAATTTCTTTTACAATAAAATATAAGTAGGTCACATAAGGGTCTCCTTATTTAGAACATTTTTTAAAATCATTATAAGATTCAAAATCTTCTTGATAAGATAAAAAAATTAAAATTCCTTGAATATATTTACCATTCATTATAATTTAAGAATATTGAGAAAATGGTATTTGATTAAATACAACTCATGATTCATGATGGTATCAAGGTATAGTAGAGATGTTTTATATATCCAATAAATTGTTTCAAGTTAGTTATATGATAGAAAAAGTTTAAAAACCATCCATACATAAAATTGCAAAAAATATTTCATGAAATTAATCTAGAAGAGATGAGATAGTGTCTTGACATTAACCTCCTTCCATTTTTATCCAACATTCCATGGTCTAAAAAAGTAAAATAACAAGGATTTTACCAAAATAATAGACATAGAATGTTAATATATGTTAAACCAGAACTCATTGTACATAAATATTCTAAAACCTTCTTATAATAACAAATATAAGTCCACAAACATAAGCATTAAATAATCATGAGTTAAGTCGATAATTTGACATTATTTCACTTCAAAAATCTTTTCAGGTTTAGAGATTTAGAAAATTGGGCTAGAACACATACATAACAACATGATTATTACAAAAAGACACTTATACTCTAACCAATATTTATCACATTAATAAAAATCCATAAATAAAATAATAATTCTTTTCTTGATAAAAATACTCTTGAATACTTACTTTCTTTTACCCTTCCTTATACTCTGGGAAAAATTTTAAAAAACATGGGACGAGAAAAAAATGCTCAGTAAGGGATATAATATAAGGAATGAGAACATTAGTCCATGAATACAAAAAAATCAATGATATCATACATTTTACTCATAAAACATAACCTCTTAAAACAAAACTTTTGAAATCATAATAATTATTAATTACTCATAGAAATCACAAATCATTAAGGTAACTTGTGGCATCCATAACATACTTACATTGTAGAATTCACGGCTATATAAGGTGTAACCTTCATAGTTAGCTTTGGAATACCCATCATAGTATATTCACAAAATATATTAGGTGAAACCTTAAAATATAACTATGTCATGTTACCCAATGCATTGAAGAGCTACCATGGGATCACCCACCATCAGTTTATCACAAACCCATCTGTATACAAAAGAAATATCCAAGAACCATGACATCATCATATAACATGATTTGGTGTAATGGAAAAAAAAATTCTACATTGATGTCATAAGTCAAAATTTCAGGATATCGATATAATCAATCCATTATCAGAACCATTTTAAACTCAAAAATTCCTAAAAAAAGAATTATTATTTTTTATTTTATTTTTAAATACATTATGTGTAATGACCAGGAAAATTTCTCGATTTTTTTTTTCATAAATACATGGGAATTTTAGGAGTCCGTAATTATTTATGGCACATTATTCCAAGGCCTGGGGTTCCATGAATCATTTTATGTAATTTTGTTCGGGTACGTTCAGTAAACATATGAGTTGATTTTTATAACTTTTGAACCAGTGCTCGGAATTGAAATCTGAGGGCACAATTAAACTCACAGCACAGGTTTTTGCTTAAGGAGACTTCTACTTTGATGGTAGTGAGTCAAGAAGATAAGTTAGTTTTTGGGTTTTCTTGGAGTATACTAAAATAAAGTGAGCTTCACTTTATTTTTATTTGAGCCACCAAGTGGGTGTTTGGAAGTGGTACCTACTAGATCTATAACCTCTTTGTGAAGGTTGGAAGATGGAGGTGGGACAACCATTCCTTAACCTCTCATGAGAGGTTATGGTGGTGGGGCCCACCGGATCTTAACCTCCTGTGAGAGGTTATGACGTGGGGACCACATAAGACTAAACTCTCCTATTAATGGCTGGAGAGGAAAACCACTCAACTCCCCTCATTATTGAGGGAGAGTCTCCCTACACTCACCCTCCTTTATTGGTGCCAACCCCCTTAATAAAATTATTCCAATCCCCCTTATTAAATTAATTTGTTACAACACTCATGAATTAATTAAGGGGGGATCCAAGATAATTAATTAACTATTTTGAATTATGTTCCAACAAAATAATAGATAACTCAATATACTGTTATTTTGGTTGGCAATTCTCATTTCGTGGAAAATTGGTGATAGGAGAGCTTGGTAGGATTATAATTCTCTAACTAAGAACCCCATCTCCCAACGAAGAATGAAGAACAAAGAATGAAGAACACATTCTTCCATTGAAGAACACCAGCAACGATACTCTTCCAACTTCTTCCCTGGACACCTGCCGTTGTGGAGTGTCTTCCACATCCGACGCAACATGGGATTGGAAGTGTGTGGAGGATGCGACGAATGACAATCATCTTCATCTACTTTCCGTGACTTCATCGTCATACAACTGTCAATGGATGGGGGTTTATTACAAGTTTATTCTTTCCTAGAATCTTTTCCTTCAGTTGGAAAAGAATTGTTGCAGATGATTTTTTGTTCATTGTACATCTATCTTGAGGAACCAATTGTTACTACCTTAAAAGCGGAGGGTGTGGGCCAAACATACATGGCCCAACCACTCCTCCGTTTTTGTTTGTGATAATATTTGGCATGGCGATGAGGTAACAGAACGATGATGGTGGCGACAACAAAGGTCGCGCTACTTGTGGCCTCTCCAGACCATGCCACCCCTGTGGCGCTCTGGTGCTCTGGGCTGAACTGTGGCCCTCCGATAGAACCACCTCGGCCGCACCGCCGCCGGTCCAAGTCACTCGGCTCCAGGCTGCCACCGGCCTCCCATGCGCCCCAAATGAACCCCACCAGCCTACCTAGCACCTTGCCCGGCCACACGTCATTCTACTTTCTAGCCTACCATGCTGCCTCTCGGCCTGCCCGACTGCCATTCGTGTGCTTGACCGAAATTCGCCGGCCCACACTCCCCGCGTGCCTCGTGCCGCCCGTGGCCCCCTCGTGATTCCATAGCCAAACCGGCTAGGCCGCACCCTTTGGGCTAAGCCATGATGGGTTGCGCCCTCTAGGCAGAGATGTGCCAGGCCACTACCTTGAGATGCTCTAGGACAAACCGGCCTAGAGCCTAGGCCGAACCACCCACGTGGCCAGCTGGGCCAGGCCTAACGTGCCAGGCCGAACCTAATAGGTTGTCCCACCCAATTGGTTGGGCCATACCCAACATGACTGACCGGGTCGAACCAGACCGGGGTGGACCAAAATGGGTCGGACCAGGTCAGTTCGACTGGGTCAGACCAGACCTGGGCCCACTATCGACCCTAAACTTTATTTTGGCCATATCTTTGGCATCAGACGTTCGTTTGATGAACCGTCAGCAATTCGGGTATTCTTGGAGTGTGAAGGTACCTTGTGTATACCCCACCAATGATTTGGGTATAGTTGAGATATGGTAATATTGGATTGAGCACAAATCCAACTAGGCCCCTGGACATAATGGCTAATAACTCACAGATAGGGCGTCTGATTGACGCTTCGTCTATTGCGTTGAGACCTCTATGATGTGGAAGACCTTTTAGATACTTATTCATGTCACTTTATGATATTTGGAGTATCGACCAGTAGCTCTTGAAGCAGATCATCCCGAAAACGAGCATGCATAGTGTGGAGACCTAGTAGTTGGATGAGACATGATGACTGCTGACCGTTTAGACTCGGAGTTCCTCTACTAGTCCAGTGGGGAGAGTCATAGTGTCATAAAATACCCACATTTAGGAGCACCTTAGTTTTATATTAGGTCCATGTTACTCGACAAGAAAATTACCTCAGTAGGCTATGAGGGGGTTCACCTTGGTGACATGGCAGGATCATGGTGGGGAGAGCCTGGGTGACATAGCAGACCCATGGTACTCGACATGAGGAGTACCTAAGTATTCCAAGGTTAATTGTAAGTGCCCTAGTTTCGCGGTAGGACCTCTGTACTCAACATAGGAGGAGTTCTCCAGCAGTCTTGGTTTCATTAATGTGAATAAAAATCATGGATGACCTGATTCAGTAACTTTTGTGATTATCTCATGATTGAGATGGATTACATGATAACTTACGTATATGTTTGGGAATATACCTAAGTGGAGTTATCTATTGAATATATACATTTTGGTTATCATTGTTGGATTTTGTGAGACCATGAGGGTCTCGGGGTCCCTACTGACTATCGTTATACTCACCCCTACACAGGTTATGTCTGCACCTCATTATGTTGAATGCAGAAGATAGTCAACGCTAATGGAGGCTGAGTATACCTGGACTAGGTAGTACTCGGAGGTCGACCATGTAGCGTGACGTTACACAGATGAGATGGACAGACGTGGAGTTTTGTGGAGGCTATCGTTACCTACCATTCAGGTAAAAATTTCTGGTGGATGATCCAGTAGCTGTTTACCTTTCTTCAGTTTTATTTTTTCAGTTATACTTGTACATTTATATTGGGCTTGTATTCCGGTCCCATTACCTTTCAGCACTCTATGTATACAGTTTTACTTAGTGTATTTCTTCCTACTCATACTCTATTGTGTGGGTTTATAGGTTATAACGGAAATGCATTCTAGGTTTTAGGGAATTATGCCTTTGGTTCTAGTCCCCAGCACCAGGCCTCTGGAAGGTGGGCTTGGGGTATTCACGGCATAGGCCCCTGGGGATGGTTCGTTATAAATTAGTATCAGAGGATTTGGTTCTACTGCAGAACATAGGACTCATATATTTTCTAATAAGTAGTAGAGTTAAGGGTACTGATTGTTGTTTTAAGTTCAGCGAGTCCAATATTGGTGTGGCGGCCGATGTATCCATACACCAGGACCCTGACTACTGATTTCCAACTCATTTCATGAAAACACTGATTGCGTGTGTGTTTTCAAAAGTTTTTTTAATGTCAACTCAACCAGGTCAGCTCACCAGGTATAATATTTTGACCATGTCACATCGGTTTCATTTAAGATGCCACCCTGCGGACAACCATTTAGAGTCCCGAGAGTTGTACACATAGATATCCCACCAAGCGACGAGGCCTCGGTACAGGGCCATTTACCAGCCGAGGCACTAGTAGAACCACTTCCTCTTGGGACACCGATTACACCAACCCTAGCATCAGACTATGTACACCTCTTGAGCGAGTTGCAAGTGTTCCAGAACTAGTTTCCACCTAGGTTCAGGGGAGAGATGGACCCTCAGGCAGTAGAAAATTGGCTTGAGGCTGTGGTGAGAGTTTTCCGACTAGTAGGGACACCAGCCCACTTCATGGTGATTCTTGATGTCGGCCTTCTATAGAAACAGTGGGAAGATGGTGGAGCCTGATTCTCCTTGTCCATGATGAGATGACACTACTCTGGGAAGACTTCGAGAGCCTGTTTCGGGCATAGTTTTTCTCAGACACCCTACATGCGGTATGGATACAAGAGCTACTTAACCTACATTCAGGCAGCATGACGGTGGCACAGTACTCGGAATGGTTCACCATCCTCTCACCCTAATCCAATGATATAGTACGAGACACATTCTTCAGGGCCCAGACCATCGATCTTGGGCTCAGGCGAGAGATTCGGGCTTCGATGATCTCACTCAGCATCCTGACGCAGGTGGGGTTGCTAGAGAGAGCCCTTTTAGTTATGATTTTCTTTACTGATCAGTCTCCAGCAACGAGACCCACCACTATCCGACATGCAGTGGATTCTTCTGTATCTAGTAGTAGATAGATGTTGTAGAGGTCCAAGTGGACCAGACCTATAGTTTGAAGACCGCATGACTCAGGATCAGTTGTGCTGGGAACCCGGAGCAGAGACATACATTCTAGGAGCGGGAAATGTTTCTCATGCAGTGGGTAGGGTCACATTGCTGAGGATTATCTGACTATCTGTTCCGATGATCAGCAGATGGTCGAAGGACTACCTAGAATGAGACAGATATTTGATTGAGGTGGTCTGCAGAGCACAGGTAGATGTGGCGGAGGATCTGGTCGAGCATCTGGTGATCAGCGATGTTCTGAGGTGTTACTGCCACCACCACTAGGAGGTCCACCCCGACCACAGGGAATTGGTGGATAGGTGAGAGATCCTCTTAAGGTAGCTGAATCATATGATCCTGGTTCTTCAGAGATTATTTGAGGTACGATCTGTGTCTACTCCACCTTAGTTGTAGTACTTATAGACATAGGTTCCAGTCACTCTGTCACTGTCACTTCCCTCATTCGGTGCACAGAGATTTCGATGGATCTATAGGTTCGTTCATTATGGCTAGATACTTTTACAAGATTAGACTCGAAGATTATGCATTGGTTACAGCAGTGCGAGCTTACTTTTGGAGGTGATAGAATTGGCTGGGAGCTCCTCGTTGCGCCATCGAGGCCTTAGGACGCCATCTTGGGTATGGACTAGTTATCTACAGTCCATGTTATGATCGACTGTATTATGCACAAAGTGATGTGTTTCTGCACAGATGGGACCAGGTTTAACTTCACCAGTGAGAAGTGAACCTTTTCAGTACAAGACATACTTACTCGAAGGAGGGTTCATCTGATCACTCATTAGTTGCCTGCCTTACCCTCAGATTAGTAGATGTGGAGAGTCCGAACTATCCTATAGTGGTGGACCAGTATGCAGATGTTTTTCCTGATGCCGTCCCAGTTATACCTGCTCATAGAGATATGGACTTCTACATTGACCTGTACCCCGGGACGACACTGATATCTACGCCAGAATATCAGATGGCTCCCCACTGAGCTTCGTGAGCTGCAGGTACAGCTGGAGGACATGTAGGGGAAGGGATTCATTTAGCCTAGTGTTTCTACAGGGTCAGCACTGATTCTATTTTCCAAGAAGGCGGATGGAAGAATCAGTATTTGTGTATACTACCATTTCCTGAAAAAGGTGACCATGAAGAACAAGTACCCACTTTCGAGGATTGACTATCTCTTTGATCAGTTGAAGGGAGCACTGTGGTTCTTTAAGATAGACCTCATATCAGCATATCACCAGCTCAGAGTTCGAGATGAGGATGTGAATAAGACGACCTTCAGATGTTGGTATGGCCACTATGAGTTCCGGGTTTTTCCATTCGATATAACCAACAATCCAGCAGTGTTCATGGGACTCATGAACAAGATCTTCCACCCAAACCTCGATCACTTTTTCATAGACTTCATCGATGACTTTCTGATCTACTCAACTACTAAGGAGGGGCATGGCTACCATTTGCAGGTAATACTAGACACACTCTGAGAGCACCACATTTATGGTAAGCTCTTGAAGTGCTAGTTTTGGATCTGAGAGGTTCACTTTTTGGGACACATCATCTCAGAGGATGGAGATTTATTGGATACACTGATTATTGAGGAATTACTTTCTTTGGAGCCACCTAGGAGTGTAAAGAAGGTATGAAGATTCTTTTGTTTGGCTGGTTACTATTAGAGGTTCAATCCAGACATTACCAATGGTACAGCACCACTCTCAACCATGAAAAAGAAGGTGAAACTCTTGTGTCGTCAGATAGATTCCATCTATGCTTTTAGGAGCTGAGGAAGAGGAAAACTAGTGCCCCTGTATTGAGGCTTCCAGAGGAAGGCGTATGGAACGTAGTCTATTGCGATGAATCAAGGACCAGACTCGGGTGTGTCTTGATGCATGAGCGAGTAGTGATCGCATATGGTTCTTGAATGCTGAGACAACACGAGTAAAACTACACTACCCATGACCTGGAGTTAGCATTAGTGGTCTTCGCCATGAATATGTGGCAACACTATCTGAGGGGCGAACATTTTACCATATAATATTATCACGAGTGTCTCAGGTATATCATCTCTCATAATGACACGATCATTAGATAGCAGTGATGGCTTGAGTTCCTCCAGGACTATGACTTCGAGAAAGACTATACTCCAGGAAAAGGGAATGTTTTAGTAGATGCACCCTGTAAAAGATCTGGTATTTAGATACTAAGTGAGGTGACATACCAGTTGGATTCTATACAGATATCCTTTATGGATTGATTTAGAGAATCTTCCCTTAAGTACCTTACATTCACTCCCCCGATTTTTCAGTGAGTCAGGGAGGCACAACAAGGGGATGCTGACTGCGAGTCACGACATGCTCATATATCCATAGGGCAGTCACCTGATGGAATTTCTGATGCTGGGGAGCACGTCATCCTCTTCAGAGGATGCACTATGGAACCAGTGTCAGTTCAGGAGGAAGTTTTGAGGGAGTTCCACACATCCCCACTAGTGGTACATCCAGGAGTGGTGAAAATGTACTAAGACCTTCGATGACTTCACTGGTGGCCAGGTCTGAAGAGAGAAGTAGCAAATTTTGCCTCTCTATACCTCACTTGTCAGCATGTGAAGGCAGAGAAACTGGTACCTGTAGGATTGGTTCAGGCTTTAATGGTCCCATAGTGGAGGTGGGATGCATATCCATGGACTTTGTGACGGTTATTCCATGTGCATCCAGGGGTCACGAATCAATTTGGGTGATAATTGGCCGACTCACCATGCCCACCCACATCATACCAATCAGAGAGCAGGGCTCAACAAAGATCTTAGGACACCTTTATTACTAGGAGATTGTGCGGCTACATGGAGTAACTTCATCTATCGTCTTTGATAGTGACGCACAGTTTTGATCCCGGCTATGGAAGGCGTTGTAGGAGGCTTTCGGGACACAGCTTCATCTGAGCACCGCCTTCCATCCATAGATTGATGGCTAGACTGGGAGGACCATTCAAACCCTCGAGGACATTCTATGTGCATGTTTTCTCGACTTTGGTACCAATTGGGAGGAACACTTACCTTTGAAAGAGTTTGTATACAATAAAAAATATCACTCCACCATAGGGATGGAACCTTCTGAGGTGTTATATGGGCGACCTTGTAGATCACCTTTATTTTGGACTGACCCTTGGTAGTCAGCACTAGGGGGACTAGAGACGGTACGATCTACCATGGAGAAGGTGAACCTCATCCAGGAGCATATGAAGACTGCACAGAGCAGGTAGAAGTCATATACTAATAGGAGACGGAGACCTCTGGTGTTTGAGTATGACGACCACATCTTCTTACGGGTCTCACATCGACAAGGTCTATGGAGATTTGGCCATGGTGGAAATTTATCTTCTAGGTACATTGGACCTTTCCAGGTCCTCAACAGAGTTGTCGAGGTGTCTTACCGCTTTTCTCTTCCACCTCAGTTGCACCGTGTGCACAAAATCTTCTACATATCTCAGCTGGGGAGATAAGTGAACGGCCCTTATCACAAGATCGACCATGGAGAGTTAGAAATTTATGATAACATGACTTTTATGGAGGTTCCAGTGGATATTGAGGATCGATAGGAGCAGATCCTACATGGAAGGTCGATACCTCTGGTGCACATTTGCTGTTAGCATGGGAACCTCCAAGAGTGCACATGGGAGCGGGAGGTTCAGAAGCATTCTTAGTACCCCCACTTGTTCTTTTAGTTTGAGTTATAGATTACTGTGATGTAAAGCCTTGAAGTGGGGAGAATGTAAAGACCCAGAAATTTCATCAGAATGTTTTTTCTTAAATACAAATAATGTTATGAGTCAGTGATTTTTGATGGCGCATGATTCTAAGGCCTGGTGTGTCCGGAATCATTTTTTTGTGTTTTTGTTCGGGTATGTTCAGTAAATGTATGAGCGGGGTTTTATAACATTTGAACTAGTGCTCAGAATTGAAATCCAAGGGTACTGTTGAACTCGCAGTGCCAGTTTTTCCTTAAGGAGTCTTAAATTTGATGGTAGTGAGTTGGGATGATAAGTTAGTTTTTGGGTTTCCGTGGAGAATAATAAAATAAAGTGTGCTTCACTTTATTTTTATTTGATCCGCCATGTGGGTGTTTGGAGGTGGGTCCCACTAGATCTATAACCTTCTTGTAGAGGATGGATGTTGGAGGTGGGACCACCATGCCTTAACCTACCATGAGAGGTCATGGTGGTGGGGCCCACCTGAACCAAAACTCCCATGAGAGGTTATGACGTGGGGACCACACGAGACTAAACTCCCTTATTAATGTTTGGAGAGTAAAACCTCTCAACTCCCTTCATTAATGAGGGAGAGTCTCTCCACACTCACCACCCTTTATTGGTGAGTACTCCCCTAAATAAATTATGCCAATCATCCTCATTAAATTAATTTCTTCCAACACTCATGAATTAATTAGGGGGGGCCAATTTAATTAATTCATCGTTTTTAATTCTGTGCCAATGAAATAATTGATAACTCAATCTATTATTATTTTGTTTGGCATTGCTCATTTGGTGGAATATTGGGGAGAGGAGAGCTTGAGAGGATTAGAATTCTCCAATGAAGAACCACATCTCCCATCGAAGAACGAAGAACGAAGAATGAAGAATCTGTTCTTCCTATGAAGAATGCCAGAAAATATCCTCTTCAAACATCTACCCCAGACAACTACCGACATGGAGTATCTTCCACAACTGACGTAAGATGGGATTGGAAGTGTCTGGCGGACGCGACGAACGATGATCATCTTCATCTACTTTTTGCAACTTCATCGTCAAACAACGATCAAAGGTAGGGGGTTTATTACATTTTGATGCTTTCCATGAATCTTCTTCTTCAGTTGGAAAGGAATTGTAGGTGGTTAGTTAGTGTTCATCATACTTCTATCATGATGAACCAATTGTTACTATCCTAAACATGTAGGGTGAGGGACAAACAAACATGGCCCGACCCCTCTGTCGTTCTTTTTTGTGATAATCTTCGGCATAGATATGAGGAGATGGAATGAAGAATGTGGTGACAAAAAAGGACATCCAACCCTCTGAATCCACAAAACGGTGCCACCCCCGCAGCACTCCGGTGCTCCGGGCCGAACCACAGCCCTCTGGCCGAACCAGCCTGGCCGCACCACCACCTGCCCGCACCACCTTTCTCCAGGCAATTTCTGGCTCGCGCCACCCATCTCTCAGCCATATACGGCCTTCCATGGGTCCAAACCAAACCTCAAAGGCCCACGCTGGCCTGGGCTGCGCCCCACCGGCCTGCCCAGCTGCCTGCCCAACCGCCCTCCGGCCCGCCTAGCGCCCGGCCTGGCCACTGGCCGGTCTTGCCGTGACCTGTCCGGGTGCCTCCTGTGTGCCCGGCCGAACCTCACTGGCCCACGTGCCTCACATGCCTTGTGCGAACCTCGTCCCCTCTCATCGCTCCCTAGCCTAACTATCCCATCCACGCCCTCTAGGCCAAGCTGCGCTAGGTCGTTCCCTTGCAATGCTCCGGGCCGAAACGACCCCGAGCCCAAGCCGAACAACCCACGCAGCTAGCTGGGCGGGGCCCAGTGAGCTGAGCCGAAGCTAACAGGATGGCCCGCCCAATGGGATGGGCCAGACCTAACAGGTCATACCGGTTCAACCCATACCGGGTTGACCCCGATCGGGTTCGACTCGACCATGGACCACTACTGACACTTTACTTTCTTTTGGCTATATCATTGGCATCAGACGTCTGTTTGATGAACCGTCAACGGTGCTGGTATTTTTAGAGCATGACAGTAAATTGAATATTCCCACCAAAGTATTGGGTATAGTTGATATACAGTAAAGTTGGATTGAGCACGAATCCAACCAGGCCCCCGGGACAAAAATGAAAATAACTCGCAGACCGGGTGAACTATTGACGCGCCGTCTGTTGGGTTGAGACCACTATGACAGGGTGGACCTTTACAGTAATTCATTGTGGTACTTCATGACAGTCCTAGTATCGACCAGTAACTCATGGAGTAGATCCTCCCGTAGATGAGCTTGCGTAGTGCAGAGACCTAGTAGCTGGCTGAGACCTGATTACTACTGACCATTTAGACTCAGAGTGACTGTACTAGCCCAGCAGGGAGTGCCATGGTGTCGCGAAAGAACCACAGTGGGGAGATCCTTGGTGTCGTGGAAGACCCACGATACTCTATAGTAGGAGTACCTCATTAGGATATGAGGGGGAGCACCTTGGTGAAGGGGGAGACCCACAGTGGGGAGCGCCTTGGTTACACAGCAGACCCACGGTACTCAAATGGAGTAGTACCTCAACAGTTCAAAGTTAGTGGGAAGTGCCTTGGTGTCATGGTAGGCCCATTGTACCTGACAGAGGATTATCTCTCGAGTAGCTGTGGTTTCGTTAATGTGAATAAAAATCCTGGTTGAGATGAGTTAGTAACTTTTCCGTTTACCTCATGATTGATATGTATTACTTGATAACATAGGTATATATATGGGAATATACCTAAGTAGAGTTATTCATTGAATTAATATTCTGTGGTTTATCCTTATTGTATTTTGTGAGACCTTGAGGGTCTTAGGGTCCCTACTGAGTAACGTTATACTCACCCCTGCATGGGCTATGCCAACACCTCGTTTTATTGGATGTAGATGATGGACATCGCTGACCAAGGCTGAGTGTACCAGAAATGGACGGTACCTAGAGGTGGAACATGCGGCGTGACGGTACATGGAAAAAATGGAATAACGTGGAGTGTTGTGGCGGATATATGTACCTACCCTTCATGTAGGACTTCATGGTGGACGATCCAGCAGTGTTTTACCTTTCTTCTGTAGTACTTGTTTTTCAGTTATACTTGTACATTTGTTTTGGGCTTGTATTCCGTCCCCTATACTTTTTAGCACTTGATGTATATATTTTTACTTAGGGTTTTGCTTCCAGATTGTACTCTGTTGGGTGCCTTTATAGTTTATTATGGAAATGCATTCCCAGTTTTAGGGAATTATGCCTTTGGTGCTAGTCTCTAGCCCTGGCCTATGGAAGGTGGGTTTGGTGTAGTCACAGAACATGCCTTGGGGGATGAGTCAAGACATTGTGGCTTTTAAAGAAGACAAATATCAAATAATTCTTGCGGCATCAGAAAGGACGTTGTCACCACATATGTCAAAAACATTCTTTTTGACTTTCAGTAAAATTATTCATAGAAAAATATTCATTTTGAAAACTGTAGAATGAAATTAGAAGCCAAAGGTTATAAGTATACCTCGTATAAAAGAATCTTGTATATAAATCAAAATATACCTCAATGAAGGGAGATTGAGATAAAGTCCCTTACCACTTGAGGAACTAACGAATAAAAATAATTAATGAAAAAATTTAAAAATACATAAAATATCTTGAAAATAAAGAGATTCATGATATAATATGTCAAATGGAAGTAAATACATTATATAAATGTGAATAGGCTCATAACAGAATATAGGACTCAGAGGAATGTATATTGAGACGAAATCTTTTAAGAATATCTTATTATTTGATTAAGGATAAATAAATGAAATAATTATGTGTGTAAAAATTAAATACACCAATATAATTAAATATTTAGTGTAAAAAAATTAGAGGACATTAACACATGTTCTTGGAAAATCAAAACCAATGTCTTGGATATATAACCCAATGAAATGAGATTTAGTTAATATTTCACAAAATAAACATTCGTATAACGAAAGTAAAAAATTATCAAATGGTTTGATTATGTGTAGAAATAGTAAATCAACATAAAGGGAAGTGGAAATTACAACATAAATATATAAAAAGAGATTCCAAAAATAATCATTTCTTAATATAATCAACAAAGAATTCGTAAAACCCAATTAGTGGAAATTATGTTTTGAAATTCCATTACAATGAAATTTTTTTCCATAAAATAGAATGATTATATGTATTCAAAATAAATAAACATAAGTAGTTTATAAATAAAATAATGGATATCAAAATTTCTTTTTCATATAATTATAGTACGACATAATCATGAAGTAGAAGATTTACCCAAACAATGATAATTGGGTTAAGAAGTTCCCTTACCTTGAGTCTGACTCGTCACATACAATCATTATGTTACTGAATAAAAAAAATTGTTTAATTTATATTTTATTGAGAAATTTTTTCATTTTTATTATTCCTTTTATATCACTTATTACTATGTAATTAATATTACATGATTATTTATTTTTATATTATACATTTTGCCGATATTCGGTACTTGAGTCGAAAATGGACTTGTTTTGATGTAATTTTTCCCTATAGTCAAAATTCCATAATCTTCCAAATATTATTCATGATTCAAATATCATAAATTACCTATTATATATTTATTTATAATATCCACAATAATTGTAGATAATAAATGAAACCCACCGTTCATGGAGACAGTAGGTTGTACGTATTGATGAACACTATATTCATTTATTTGACATATTTATAGAATAATAATCATATGATATAAAAGTATATTATTATACCATTATTATATTTATTTATGAAATTTATCATCAGTTTAATACAACCATCCTTTATAAATTCCATGAATAGAGTAAACGAGTCATGTTTCTTTGAGGTTGCGGTAGTCCACAATTCCACAAAAAAAATTATTGTATTTCCAGAACATGGAAATCATAAAGGTATGTTATATATAAATATTATAGAATAATATAAACAACATATATATAATATAAATCAAATAGAAATATGGTTCCATCATAATGGACACCATGAGTGGTGTTTGGAGAATATTGAACAATCATCATTTTGTGATGCAGTAGTTCACCGTACCCAGAAACAATATGTTTGTATCCATTAGATGGAGGTATGTATATTTGAATTTAAAATAATGCACATAAAAATTATTTTATATTGAGTAAACTGATGTTGTTATGTGATCATATAATAATATGAGCATCGGGGGTGAAGAAGGAAAATAAATGAAATGAACTTTCTAGAAGACGCTACCTCTCAAATGGGTAACTCCTTCTAATTTGATCAAAAATGCATTCTTCAACTATCTTATTCTCATTTTATGGATAATATGAGTAATTGAGGGATGTTGGGAGATTATTTGAGTATAATATGGATGTTTCATGGGGCCTGAGAGGTTAGATTATGTGGGTTGAGGTGGTGGCCTTTTATAAGAGGGAAGAGGGGAACTTTAGAAACATCTTGATATATTATTCTTTATAAATTTATTTTTGAATTATAATAGTTCAGAAGTGATGTATTTAATATATAATATAATAATGGGTCTAAAACATCTCCCACTATAGGTTTTATAAATTTTTAGGTCACAAAAATAACCTTACCTTTTAGCTTAAACACTTAGTCGAAATCATTAACTCTCACTATGTCTTCATATATTTTCAAAATATATGTTTACTATAGTTACTATAAAATTAAAAGATAAAAAAATTTAGAACATTAATAATATTATTAACATTATATTGTCCTTTTTATGAATCGTGTATTTTTATTACCATTATCTCACTTTATAAAATAGTCTATGTTTTTAAAAATCATTTTTTTTCAAATTTGACAATATTTAGTAATTGATTTTTAATAAAGTTATAACAACATTATTTCTTCAAAAAAATGAATTGACTCAAATATTATATGTGATAATAACCAATAAAGATCATGGATGGAATCAAAATTACCATATTAAATTTATTTTATTTTTTATGACATCATTTTTTTGAATATTTCATTAATAAGGTAATCACTACATTATCATTATGTGTTGAATAAATTTTTTTATTTAATGTCTAAAAATAATAAATAAAACCCCATGATTTATTAAATCATTTTACCTTTCTAATGAATATATATAGTCTAAAATTTAATTTATATAATCCAAATTAAAAAAAAAATAGTTAGGAGATATATTGGACTCTTATATTTCCCTTTTCATTAAATTAAAAAATTTTATAGGTGACTATCACTCCCAAGTGGATCCATAGGATCCTATAATTGACCCGTGTATGTCCATGTTATGCCAAATGACATAAAATAAGATTAGTATTGGTTTTAGGGTAGATTTATATTATTATTTTATTATTTTTTAACCTTATTTACTGTATTTACCCATTAACCATGGGAAATAAAAATAATTACTCAAGTTAATATGCATAATGTCCAAAAATAAAAGCATACTATTTAGACGATTCATGAATTATGATTCAAAATATGGGATCCATTTTTCCAAATTCAAAACATGGAATTTGGAGAAATTAATTTAAGATAAATTTCAATTGTCAAAACCAAAAAACATGTTTTAAGAACTAAAAACTATCAAAAGATTTACATGTGTTTATGTAAAATTTAAAAGTGAGATTACATAAAATGAAAAAAGTGGATTAAAAGATAAAAACATAATATAATAAGCATTTAGAGACAATTAAAATGACAATCTGTCTCTATAAATAAATTAAATAAAAAGGAAGTTCTCAATTAAAATGTTGTATTCTTCACTATTAATAAAAAATGAACATTATCAGAAAATTACAAAAAATTTATCAAAAGTAAATTTTGATGTCCTCCTTCTATATAACATGGTTATTTTTTCAGATATAAAATATAAAAATGACAAATATAGATTTAAAAAGGGATTACCTTCAAAAGATGTTAATACTACCTTTTACAAAAATCAGATTATTTTATGCTTAAAATTGGATTCGTTCTAATTTTAAGAAGCTAAATTAAATTGAAAATATTTAAAAATATTTAAAAAATATGTCAAATCATAATATATTTAATTAGGTTACATACCACCAATATAATTATTTTTAATTAAATACAATTAATGATAATGAAAATATTATCATATTATTATTCATTATAACTCAACGTTGGGTGCAACGTAAGATTTTAGAGAAACCAGATGTTGTGAGATGGGTACACTATCAGAGAAATTACCTACTTTAACATAAAATTAATATCTTATTCATATATATAAATTCATATGAAAATTTGTTATTATATAAATACACAAATCGTTACATCATTACTGGCTTTTACAAAATTGTGTCCGTGAAATATTAAAATTGGGCTCAGATACATCATTGAAAATCCCACTTTAGAGAATTGTAAATAAAAAATAACATTAAAATAATGAAAATGAAGTTAAAAGGTAACCCATGATAACACATATTGGGTTTTCAGGTAGGATAACATGGATATGGAATAAAAACTAACCATTTTGTTCTAATGAAGAGTGATAGAAAACATCATGAGGAGAATGTTAATGATCTGAAAACCACAAAATTGTGATGGGTTAAACAATATTTGCTTTTTTAGTAGGAAAAGTAAACGGAATATATTTTGGTTTTAAGGTCCATTTCAAAATGTTGAGGAATTTATTTATGATCTTGACTAAGAACATAATGAAACATATTAACATGTCTAGAATGGTTTAATAATTTAATGAATATCTACAACAAAATCATTTTTTCTCTAAACAATGAGTAATCAAGATTTCTTGGTCATGAATAATGCACTAAAATCAACATCTATAGAATCACATAATCCAAAAAATATAAACTATATATTTCCCCTATATTTTTACACTAATCAAAGCCAGAATGGTTTGGACAAGATTAGATAATCCAAAAAATTATAATCCTTTATAAAAAATAAAACTCTTATAATCAATAATTCAACAAAAAATTCCCAATATTCAATAAAGTCCATTAAATAAAGAGTCTTCCATAAAATTCATCCAAATAATCCAAAATTTATTGAAACCCAAAACTTATAGGGAATTGATCACATGGTTTTCTAGGATAATTTTTAACATTTATATCTAAATAACATAAACCACTAAAAATTTTTCATACCAAAATGTACATAATAAAATAATATTTTTTCCAAGATAGTTTAATAATTTCCATAAATAAAATAATCACTATATGTCCACAATAAAAACATATATTCTTAAAAATTAAAATTTATCCATTACTCATCAAATTAAATCATATAGTATTCTATATTCCATAGGAATATAGTGTTCTGAAATTAGAGATCATCTTCCAAAATAAAATTTATCACTAAATCAATAAATCATTTTAATATTCTAAGGAAAATCATTTCAAAAAACCAATGTTCCAAAAAACAACTTATTCTTGATCCATAAAATCATTCAACTAACATGAATAAGTCATACTAAATAGATAATTCATTTTGGATATTGGTAGACAATGTGCCCTTATCTCCCTTCAGTTGTGGGATCGATTATCCCATCCTTTCCGGACGTGATGGGTTGTCACCCATTTTGCGGGTATTCCCTTCTTTAAAACACTAAAATAGTCCTAAAATATTTAAACCTCAAAGGTTGTCATATACCTCTCATTTTCTTTTAAACTCATAAATACGTCAACATCATAATCCATTCTTTCTTATATATGTTGAAATTGTTTTACATCCATATGGTAAAATAAAACCAGTCCTAATAGAAAGAACATCATATCTTGATCTAAGTGTCCACCTAGTTTAATCACCATCTTCTTCACATAGATATAAGTTCCATGAATTGACACAATGATTTAGAGATTCTTAAAAATCATTTTACTTCTTTATCCAAATAAACATTTTACAACATGGGTCATATGGGTGTTCATAGAAAAAAATGCTTTAAAAAATATTCACGTATGATATATAATATCAAATTAAATTGAAAAACATTATTTTTATAAATTAGTCAGACTATGTTTGAGTTGAAACATTTAATCAATTTTACTTTTAAAATATCATATGTATGTTCTAAAATACTATAATTTAAAAGAATCTATAAATAGGTTGTGCAAGGGTCACCTTCTTCAACAGCTTTTTAAAAAATAAAAAAAAGCTTTAAATATTTTTGATAAGGTAAAATATTTTAAAATTATATGATAAAATTTACCTTTCTAGAAAATATGAGAATATTTCGAAAATAATATTTGATTAAATGCAACCCTTTATCCATAATGGTATCAAGGTATATCGGTGGTTTTTGATATCTCAAACAATTTCTTACAAATGTGTTGTATGTTTGAAAATGTTTCAGAATCATCCTAACATGACATTGAAATAATTATTTCAAGAAATTCATCTAAAAGATAGAATAATGTGTCTTGAGATCCTCTTCCTTCCATTTAAAACCGAATTTCCTTGATCTGGTAATGTTTAAAACCAGGATTTATTTAAAATAACAAAAATATAATGTTACTATATTTCTAACCAAAACACATAATCCCTAATGTTGTCTAGAACGTTCATCTAATACTAACTATAAGTCCCAATCCTTTAAAATTACAAAATCATGACTTAAGTCAATAATTTTAGGTTAATTCACTTCTAGGATCCTTTCATGTTTAGAGATTTTCAGAATTTGGCCTTAACTTATACATAAGAACCAGATCATTACAAAGAAGACACTTATACTCTAACTAATATTTTTTCACAATATTAATAATACATAAACAAAATAAGAATTATTTTTATTATAAAAAAATTCTTGAATTCTTCCTCAATCATACCCTTCCTTATACACTACGAATAAAATTTGAAAAACATGGGATAGGCATTAAAAGCTCATTAAGGGATATAATGTAAGGAATGAAAACATTAGTCATAGAATACATACAAATCAAGGAAATCATAATTTTCACTCAAAAAACATTTTATATTTAACATACATTTTTAAATCGTAAGATTTATGAATAACTCATTGAAATATGAAATAATGAAGGTAACTTGTGGCATCAATATAATATTTACATTATAGCATTCACAGCTTCATCAGGAGTTACCATCATGGTAAAATTTATAATTCCCATCATAGTATATTCTCTAAATATCTTAGGATAAACCATAACATTAACTTTTTTTCTGTTACCCAATGCATTGGAAAGATATCATGGCCTCACACACCCACAGTTTATCACGGAACCACCCATATACATAATAAATTCCCCAAAACCCTAACATAATCATAAAATGTAAACAACAATAAAGGAAAAAATAACACATCCACATTGAAATCATGATACATAATTTCAATATATTGATATAATCAATCAATTATGAAATCTATTATCAATAAAATTATACCTAAAAAATAAATTTGGTATTTTATTTTCTTTTATATAATATTTTGTCTTGAAAAAGAACCCAAATATCAAATAATGATCATGTCGTCGGTAATGTCATTATCACCACATGTGTCAGAAAAACATTCCTTGTGCCACTTAGTAAAATTATTCATACAAAAATATTCCTTTAAAAAACCATTCAATGAAATTAAAAGTCAAACGGTATAATTATAAACCATATTAAAGAATCTCGTATATAAATCACAATATGCCTCCATGAAAACAGATTGAGATGATGTCCTTTACCAATTGTGAAGTTACTTGAATAAATATTATTTATGAAGAACATCAAAAAGACATAGAACATCAAAAAAATGAAGAGAATCATGATATAATATGTTAAATGGAATTATACACACCATATAAAAGTTAATCAGTGCATAATAGAAAATAAGTCTCATTGGAATGTAAATTTAGAAAAAATTTATTTTGAAGACCATATATTTAGATTAAGGATAAATAAATGACATAATTATGTGTGAAAAATATAATTTAACACAATAAAAGTATATATTTAGTGCTAAACAATCCATGTCTATTCACACATATTCTTGGAAAAAACCCAATGACATGGATACTTAACTCAATGAAATGAGATTGATTTATGATTTCCCAAAAAAAGTTCATATAAATGAAATAAAAATCTATCCAAAGAGTTCTTTATGTATATAAATAGTATATCAAAAAATGGGAAGTGTACATTAAAAAATAAATAAATAAAAATTGATTCCATTTATAATCTTTCCATAATATAATCAATGACGTATGCATAAAACCAAATGAGAGGAAATTGAGTTTAGAAATTACTCTATTGAGAAAATTTTGTTAATAAAATAGATCAATTAAGTGTTTTAAATATAAATAAACACAAATAATTTATAAATAAAATATAATATATAAATAGTTATTTCACCCATAATCATATAATGACTTAATGAAGAAGTCGATGATTAACTATTGAATTGAAATTTGATTAAGAAGTCACCTTACCTTGAGTTAGAATCGTCACGTAAAATAATTATGTTCTTGAATAAAAAACATTGGTCAATTTATAATATCTTTAGAAACTTTTCCAATATTATTATTTCTTTTATATAACATATTACCATATTATTAAAATTAGATAATTATTTATGCTTATATCAGACATTTTTCGATAATCGGTACTTATGTCGAAAATGAACTTTTTTTGATGTAATTTTTCAATGTAATCAAAAGTCCATCTTCTCAAAAATATTTTTTATGATTTAAATATAAAATATATTCAGTATATCTTTATTTATAATATCCATAATATTTTGAGATATGAAATAAAATGTACTATTCTTGGAGACAATAGGTCATATATATGCATTAACACTACTTTCATTTCATGGTCATTTTAAGAGAATAAAGATCAAATTATATAAAAATATATCATAATACTGGTATTATATTTATTTCATTTATTTATCAAATGTTTAATCAAACCATCCTTTATATGTTCTATGTATAGCAGAAAAAAAATCCACATCTCTTTGAGTGGCTGGTAGTCGAGACATTCTAAAACGAAATTATCGTATTTACCCCACACAGAAAGCATAAAGGTATGTTATAAACATAAATTATAGAAAAATATAGACAATATTAATAAAATAACTATCATATATTAATATAGATCTATAAAAATGTCCCCCATGAGGGGTTTTAGTAGAAAATTGAGCAATCATCATTTTGTGAGGTGGTAGTTCACCATATACAAAATCATTATGTTCATATCCATTAGATGAAGGTGTGTTTAAGTGTTTTTATAATACATATAATAAAAAAATCCTAGTGTATCTGGGATAAAGTTGTTTTTATTTAATCATAAAATTATAATAGTATTGGGAGTGAATAAGGAAAATAAAGGAAAGGATCTTTAGAGAAGTTGTTGCATCTAAAACAGGTTAATCCTTTTTATTTGATCAAAACGGCTTTCATAATTGAATTATTCCAAAGATAAGGCTTATAGGATCAAGTGAATAATGTTGGATGATTATTTGAGTATAATATGTAAGATTCAAGTGGCTTGAGAGATGTGAGTAAGTTGGTATAGGTGGTTGTTTTTTATAAGAGGGAGGAGGGGATCCATAGGAATGTCTTGAAATATTATTTTAATATTAATTTATTTTAGAATTATAGTAGTTAAAAGGAGATATATTTCTAGGATAAGATGATAACGGGTCTAAATACTGTCAACCAATAGGTTTTAGACAAGTTCTGTACTATAAATTAACCTTATCTTTTATCTTTAACACTTAGTTAAAAACATTAACTTCTACCAAGTCTTCTTGTATTCCGATAATATATGGACACTGTAGTTACTATAAAATTCCAAGAGAAAATAATTTGGATACTTAATGTCATTTTTAACATTATATAAGTAATTTAGATGAATATAATATTTTTAAGAGTATTATATCACTTAATAATGGAGTATATGTTTTATAAACTCATTTATGACAATTTGGAAACTATTAAGTAATATATATTTTTTGAATTCAAAACAACATTATTTCTTCAAACCAAAGGCATAAACTCAAATATAATATCTAATCATCATCCATAAATTTTTTGGATGGCATAAAAATTTTCAAATATATTCTATTTTAACATTTATAATATAATTTATTTGAATATTTCATTATTATGGTAATCACTACATCATCATTCTGTCATAAATAAATTTATTTCTATAATGTCTAAAAATTATAAATAAAATAACATGATATAGGAAATCGTTTTTTATTTATAATTAATATTTATTGTTGAGCTGATCATTTATATAATCCAAATTAATATTGTTTTTTTAGGAGATATATGTTAATGTTATATTTCTATTTCATTTAAATTAAATTTATAAAAGGTCACTATCACACCCACGTGTATCCATGGGATCCTAAAATCAATACAAGGATGACAATGGTAGGCCATATGTCATAAAATAGATTATTATATATTTTATTGTAGTTTTTTTAAAATAATATTATTTTTACCCTTATTTACCAGATTTACCTTTTAACTATGGTAAATAATATATAATTACTGAATTTACTATTCATATTATCCATAATTAAATGTTACATATTTACAAAATTTGGACATTATGATTAAAAAAATGGAATAAATTTTCCAAAATTCAAAACACATAATTTTCTAAAATTAATTTGAAATTAATTATTAATGTCCAAATACAAAAAATATTTGTTTATAATGTTTGATCTTTGAAAATATAAATATGTGTTTATGTCCAATTTCAAAGTGAAATTACCCAAAATGACCAAAAGTGTATTAAATGATAAAAACATAATCCAATAATATTCATAAAAAATGAAAATTAAAATCTAAATATATTATATAATTATATGAAAAGTTAGTTTTGAAATAAAATCTAGTATTTTTTGTTAATCATTAAAAATGATATTTATAAAAAAATTACCAAAATTTTAACCGAAGTAAATATTGATATCCAAATTCTATAGAAGAGGTTTACATTTTAAAAATAGAACACATAAAAGTGACACAAACTATATTTAAAAATATTTCTCTATAAAAAGGTGGTAAAACAATCTTTTAAAAATATTATATATTTTCTGATTAAAATTGGATTAATTCTTTTTTTAAGGCTCTATAATTTATTAGATAAATTTAAAAAATTAAAAAAATGTGTCAAATCATAATATAGTTAATTGTCTTCATTAACACCAATATTATGTCATGACGTAAACAACCATTTGAAATAATTATAATATTATTTTATTATTTTTCAGTATATCTCAATGTTTTGTGCAACGTAATATTTTTGAGAAACTAGTAGTTGTGTATCAAGTAAACTATCAGAAAATTTTTCGTATTTAACATAAAATTAATATTTTATTAATAATTATTAATAGATATGAAAATTTATTATTCTATAAATACATGGTTCATTACAAAAATACTCACATATAAGGTAAAGTTCCTCGAAGAATCAAAATTAATATTCAGTTTTTAATGGGACCTGAAAATAAGGCTTAATTGGATAGTTGGTTTATAATTCCTCTAAAACAACTACAAATAGACCCAAAACTATAATAATTCATTATTATTATTAAATGATTAAAGGAAAACCTTATAAATCTCTCTTTATATATTTTTCCATTAATATTAATTGAATCAATTTACCCATTTGATATGTCAATTGTAAAAACCACATTCAAAGACATTACATAGGATAAACTCGGACAACTTATATTCCCTCTATTATTATAATAAAAATCACCAATTAATTCCCCATAAAATCATTTTATATTCTTTCTTTGTATTAAATTTAATATTTTATTAATAGAATCAATAAAAGTATTTTTTAAATTTATAAAATTAAATGGTATGACTTTCATCACATTATTATTGAAACTACTATCAAGAAGATCTTGTATATATATCCTACGTCCATCAACCATTGTCTAAAATTATTAAAATTTTTATGAAGACTCATATAACCATATTTTATATGGATACCCTTTTCTATATATATAAAAACACATGTGATATATTCTATATCATAAAATGATACCTGAAAAGATTAAAATTATTCTAATAATGATATCAAATGATTTGGAAGTCATAAATTTATGATCTATATAATAATCCTCAATGTAATTTCATTATAATTGTATAAAAAATATCAACTTTCAATATGTGCTGGAATGAGAAGTGTCACAGAAAATCCTCATGTCGAGTCCCATTATTTGAAAACTAATGATAAATGTACTTCTGATTTCTCTTTCAAATTTATTTACGTCTGTTAACCATGAGAAAACACATTTTGAAAATAAATTATTCTGAATCTATAAATCATTATGAAAATGTTTCTTTATTAAACTATAACCCAATTACATTTCTCTATCAATTATTATTTTCACTATAATAGGTGAAAAATAAAGGGTGAAACTCTAGAATTCATAGTGAATTCCTTTGATTCTCAATTATAATTCATGAAATATTTAAAAAATTCAATAAATTCATCTCATACAGATGTAAATTTATAATTAATTTGTGAATTACTCTACTATAAAATTGAAAATTGATACCACCATGTATCAAGAAAATTATCTAAACATTCTCAAGAAATATATTAATCTTCATCTCATACTAGATGATGTTGTTGTTAATTCTCCCTCTTGTATGAATCGTATATATTATATGTGAAATAAATTCAATAAACCTTAAAATCATAAAATCAAAATGTGAATATATCTAATTCATGTTCCCCTAAGTCAATATCATAGTTCAAATAACAAAATCTAAATACTCGGTAATAAATAAGACACATTCATAGAGATATATCAGTTTCACATAACCTTGGAATTTCATATATATGTTTTACACAAATGGAGTTCCTAGGTAAAAATTAACCAAAAATTTGTAATTTATCCCATATATGATACTAAATCTGTGCTCTATTTTATCAATTTGATACTGATATATCATATCTTAAAATACCGATATGTAAAATCCCCAATACCCCTTTAATGGGGCTAAGAGTAATTGAATAGTGTCAATGTATCTTCTCTAATGATAGTAGTTATTATCTCTATTTGAAAATTTATTCTTCTATAATTTATCATAATCCATGGTGAAATAAATTAATAAAAAACTATAAAATATAAAACATGAATATATATATAAAATATATATCATGAATATATTTTAAAATAATAAAAAGAATCATTAAATAATCTTTATAAATCAATAGTAAATGTAATGAAGATTATTGATTAATCAAATTTTATTATCATGAATAATGCACCATTTAAAATAGTAAAATGAAAATAATTAATTTACAAACTCTAATATGGTCTTATAATAATGATAATGTATATGCATAGACATAGTGTGTAAAAATAATTAGTGAAAAAATAATCGTAAGAAATAATATAGAGTATTGTCATTCCATATTGTGAGAAGAACCCATAAACATATTTTTATTTATGAATTAATAATAATGAAACTATAGATATGGTGATTTCACAAGAATTTATAATCAATCTAAATAATACCCATGATCAATACTTAGAATTATTCTCAAATCTCTATATGGTATACATGTTAAAAAAACATTTATTATTCTCTCATAGATTAATCTAATATCTCGTACATTAGAGAGGATAGCCTAGATAAAACCCTAACTATCCATTCATTCCCTAATATGGGGTACAATACTCATCCACCCCAAATGTAAATGGTAGACATGAAATTGATATATCATCCAAAAATAGAAAAATTCTCTTACAACTATTAAAATATTTATTTGTTAATAATACCTCCTCAATGTACAATCCTATATGTCATATGGAATAAATGGCTCCACAAATATAAGAGATTCTGGAGGAAATAAATATCTGTAGAGGATAAATAATATATTTAGATATTGTAAGAAATTCACATATCTATGTTTTTAGTAAAATATATAAATTCTAGAGAAAATACCCAACCTTATATATACTAATATATATATAATTATACTGATCATGATTTTATGGATAAGATAAGGGATAATTTCAAGTCCATCACTATCCACCTCAATCCATATATTATGGGATAGAAAGAGTCTAAAATATTTAGTGATTTATCATCAATTTTATTCCAGTATCATGGATTATAGAGGCATTACCGACCTATACATATCTCATACTAGAGAATCTATAGTAATTACACATATCCATCAATCTTTTATTGTGTATCAAATATTCATCCACCTAGAGCGATGGGTTAGTGGGAACAAATACCCATATGAATCATTTTAAATCCCTACTCATATTTTGAGAAGTTGGGGTAATTGAAATCATTATAGAACTCTAACCTTAGACAGTGAGTAAGAGTAAGGGAATTCTCAATAATATCCAAACGTAATCCATACAGTTAAAATTAACATTATTTATTAATTTTCACATAATTGTGGTATATTCATTCAGCACCATTAATTTCATCATGATGATTGATAATCATTAAAATGGTAGATTATTATCATTGTAAAACACATTATTTCGTTATTTTATTAATTTCATCAATATAATTCATCCCTTAATGATTCTACTAATTCACCGTTATAAACCACACATATTAGATTCAAAAAATTCAATGACTTGATATGTATTTAAATATAATCCAATTTAAAGTATATAGTTTAATACATGACAAAAAATGTGTTCATTAGTTTATCTGTAACAGTTAATTTCCATTAATGTGATGAATATTAATTATAAAATGATCATCATAATCAGAAACCTAATGATAATCCATCTCTATTTGACAATCACATAATGTTCCTTTATTACTAATGGATTTTATGATATCCCCTAGCGTTTTATAAATATCCCTATGGAAAATCATTAAAAAATAAAATTATTTCATTACATTAATTATTTAATTTAATTTAAGAAATATTTAAGTCGCTATTTTTATAGTTTTATTTTCAATATACCTTGGATATTAATTATTTTCTTTTATTAGTCTCCTAACCTTATTTAACTCTAATAATATCTTATTATATTTTATTATTATAATTTAATAAAATTATCATGATTAAATTTCATAAAGTTAATTAAATATCTAGAGTAGTAATTTCAAATTACATATGGGTAATTTTTATAATCAAATGTAATTATTAATTATTTGAATTAATCATTGATATCTTCACATTGTTCATCCATATCCCAAATATTATTTTTTTTAGATTTACATAATGAACAACAGTTTATTTCATATTCAAAAAATATAAAATGTAAATAAAATATGTTCTATTAGGCCATGGGTGTTATGAGAAGTAAAATATAATTTCATGTTTCTGAAAAACACTCTTACATTCCATTATACACCTCTAGATCAACCATCCAATAAGGCGATTCCATGTGGTATAAGACAACCACTCTAACGACTTGTCTCTCACAAACCATCTTAATTTTTAATTTATCTTAATATATACCATATGATCATATAAAGCATAAGAATTTTAACCCTTCAATAACATGTGTTAATCCGCCATGTCACATTCTAATGTAGCCATGTGGGATTTAACCCATCATTTTTATCAAATAGTCCTATTTTAGTGGGCCTATAGTCCATATATATCCATCATTGACATGAGGATTTCCATATGATTGAATAAATAATAAAAATTTTGTAAAGGGGGATATATAACGTGTGTTTTTTTCATTTCCATATAGTTCTCCCCCCTTTGAGATGGTATGATGTCCATTAGATGTGTGCATAGTATGTTATGGTTTAATGGTCCAATATCGACTAGGGATAATAAGAAACCCTCTATTGGGATAGAGAGGTTTTATGGTGTTCTAAATAATCTCTTGGTGTAAAAAGAAGTTAGTTTATCTTGATGAATGTTTTTAATTAAAGGACTCTTTTATTTTTTCAAAATTATTTAATTAACACTGGTGAAAACCTAAAACACATAATGTTGTTGAGTTATAAAATTGATCAGATAGAGACCATTGGATAATGTATAATTAAACGAGTTAAATGACATGATTGAATTATTATGAACTCATCAGATATATTATAATGAAAAATGTTAATCCACATAATTTTTTATGTTTCTTTAGATTACATTATTAGTTATGTTGAAAATAGAAATGCATTACTAATCCAAATCATCAAAACATCTTTATTAATTGAAGATCTCATAATAAAAAATTGTGTACAAAGGAGGAGTATGTGGTTTGTCTATTTCTTATTTTATTATAGGTGGTTTGTAAGATGTATATTATAATGATGTTATTAGAAAAATAATAGGCTATGAAAAGATCAAGGATTGGGATTTTATGAACTCATCCAATCAGAGGAATAATTTTTTATGTTTCCAATATTTAATGAACATATATATATTGGATAAGGAGTAGTATGATGTCTACCAAATGTACTTTAAAAAATATATTTATATAAAATGATTATTTTGGGTATAACATTGATCCGATGAATGATGTAAAATTACATTGGATAAAATGGTCGGTGTAGATGCATAAGATTCTTAATATCCAATTCATTGGATCAACTTTACCAGATGAACCTTTTGAAATTTCATTATGAAGATAAATTGTTTTGTGTGATCAATATAGAATGGAGTTAAATAGATATCCATGATGATAATATAAACAAATTCCTAAAATAAGTTCATCAGATAGAGGCATTATTATGATTGAAATTTTCTTGATTTTCTGAAGTAGTTCGTTGATTTAATAAAGTGTTTGGTGAAATAGTTTTTGTATATTCTTATGCTGTTTTTTAGGAACATTGGTTAGAGTATCATCTATGATAATAATGTTGTGAAGCTGTAACTGATAGAATATTTAATGGCCTTTATGAAATATTCAAAAAGTTTTTTAACGTGATGATGGTGAGAAAATTGATCAATACTCTATTAATTTTGGGGGATGTTTGTGATCCACAATGAGTGTTTTAGAATATTGAAGTAGCTAAGCCATAATAATTCTTATGGAAAATGATTTTTTTGGAGGATTGAATGAAGTCAGTGGAAGATTAAATAATTTTGTTTTGATCTCTAAAAATGATACTTTAATGTGTAGTTCATGTTATACCCTTAAATTGTGGAGAAAAAATTCCTATTTTAAGGGGGTTGGGGAATTGATTATTTTTCTGGGAAATATTTATTGCTATTTTTAATGTTGTATTAGTGTAGTGATTGTAGGAAAAATTATGTTAAGTGGAAATGGTATGATGGTTATCAGAAAGAGATTCATCTAAGTTGATACCAAATTAATGGTGTGAGTAAGTTATAGGTCAAACAGATTGAAGTGGAAGATGAAGAATAAAAATAATATGGAATTATTCAATTAAATGTGATCAAAAAAACATATATGATCATATGAATGAGTAATCCCCTTGAGTTTTATCAAAATGAATATATCATATGGATAATTTATTCGATGGAATTTTTCCTAAATGTATTATTATTCATGATATTGAATAGGAAAAATAATTATTTCTATAAATGGAAGGTGCATATAAATTGTAAGTAGAATAGTTTCAATGTATCAAATCCAATTTTTGATGATTCTTAAGGTTTTTATAAAATATTTTTATATCATTTTTCTCTATAATAAGAACATTCCATCTCAATGGAAAATAATTCTATGAATTTGGAAAGATAATATTTTCATGTTTTGACCACTATATAGATTGTTTTCAAGTAGTTTTTGGAAATGTATTATTTCAAAACCATGTTAATGACTAGTGAATCATATTGAGTAGTGAACCTTGTAAATAACTTTAACCCCATGGATGTAATTATTCATTGTTTTTCAGAAGGGAATATTCTCAATATTTAGAGGAAAAGTTTGTTTTATAAGAAGACATAATATATAAGTTTTTTATTCACCCCTATCCATCTTAGTGACCACACATATCCTGAATGGTTATTAAATTTCCTATATGAGTTATTGTTTACATAATTTATTATTTACTAATGATTGATGAAAAAATATTACATTCTTGGATGTATAGAACACTATGAAATATAAGGGGGTTCCAATATTCGATATGATGAACACTAATATATCGAAAAATGTTATATTATCATATATCTATATGGTCAGAAGTTCATGGAGTTAATAAAAATGGTTTACTTCCACTTTTAGAGAGTTTTCCATGGAAATATTCTAATAAGAAGAATTTATTGATTAATAGGTCTAATAGAAATGTAATACTTTCCTCACACTAAGAAATAGAATTTCTTGTAGTCAATTTTATTATATTACCAAAAAGAAACTGGTATAATTTTAGTAAATAAGTATTTGAATACTAATATGAAGAACGTGAATCTACAAATTTATAGATTAAAGTATTAAGATTTCAAAATGGGTGAAGATGAATTGGTCAGCGATATATTTATAGTAGATAAGAATTATGTAAGAACCATAATATGTTTCTGAGATAATTTAAAATATGATATATTGTTGAAAAGATTCAATTGATTTACACTAACCACATTAATTATAAGGTACCATATTTAGAAGGCAGAGAAACTCAATCTATTTCTCAGGATGTTCTTCATTGTATTCTCATCAATTATAAAGGGATATAAGAAATGTTTAAAATAAAAAAATATTGATTTAGAAATTTCTTTCAATGATTATAAGAAATAAAAATCTAAGGAATTTATCAAGGATGAAGTCACTGAATCATACACTTAATATGAGGTATGTAAAAACATTTGATAAATTTTTGTCTTCTTTTTCTAGAACGGTGAAAAGGTCACAAATATGTACAATGAAAATTTACCACTGAAATACGTTAGATGTAGAGAAATTAGAAATTTCATTAAAATATTCTATGTTCATAGGAATAATATGTTAGGGATGAATAACATAGAATGAAAAAAAAATATTAAAAAAATTTGAAAAATATATGTCATATTCAAAATGAATATATGTGAAATTAAATAAATAAATAATTTAAAAAAAATTCACTATATATGAGGAAGAGGATGTTGATTCCATAATAGATGTTGAAAATGAATATGATTGTGCTTAGTAACAATTACTTATTGAAAACCCTAAAGATGAAATTTTCACCAGTGATGATATAATTATATTTGAAAAAGACTAAGAATTATAAAAAAATAAGATGGATTTAATTATTAGGAGAAATTTTAAAGGATGTATTTCAAATATTGTTAGACATTAAAAGGATAAAACGTGGTTGAAAATTGGAATCATTAATATTATTATTAGAAAGGTTTTCTTGAAAAAAATATAAATTTTAAAAAATTATTTGTGATTTGATGATGTTTCTTGATGGTCAACAATTATCCAAATCCACCATGTAGATAATATTAAGACAAATCATAAAGATACATTTTTTCAATAAAAACATATTGTAGATGACAATGGATTAAAAAAATTCCAAAACACTATTTTCAGACATGGGGAACGTTCTAGGAAACCTCCACCTAAAATTTATCCATAGAAATAATCCTCAATAATTATCGGAATGGTTGAAGATTCTTAGTGAAAAGTAAAAATAGCAAGATAATTTGTATTTCCAAAATAACTTGATGTTCAAATACTAAAATTTATGAAGATTCAAAATATGAATAAAAAACATCTACTTCATGAGGTATTTCTATGAATAAGATTAATATTCATGGGGTTACCAAGAAATTGGTACAAAAAAATGTTCCATGTGGGATGATAAGATATATGATGTAATGTAGACACATCATTATGAACACCCTACAATTTATAATGGAAAAAATACCATATATGTATATTACTGATACTATAGTGGATTTTGGGAATATGATGAATATTTTTTTTGTTCAATAATAATTACTTCAAATATTCCAAGATTTACTAGTGCTTAATATGTGGGGGATTGAACAAAATAATTTAAGATTACATGATAATGTCTGTTTTTATATGAAATATAGAATCCACCCTTTAGATACTATTTTGGAAAGATGTGACTATCTTGATCATCTAGAAAAATGATGTATTGTTATGTTACTAGGGAAATAATGTTTATATTATTAACCTCAAAAATGCCTAGGAGAATGAGGAAAAATTAAAGTATGTGGCCTTATTTGATGAAATTATATTCAAAGCTACTAAATGGTATATATCTTAGTATCCAGATAGTTGGTTTTCTTCACATATTATGCGCTATATCATTTTATCTAATAATGTGAAATATTAAAAATAAGGTATTGTTTCATTTGGAAATAATGAGTCCCAAAAAATAAAAGGAATTGGATTGAATATCATTGAAAAAAATATAAAAGAGGATTATTTTTAAAATGATTGAAAAAAAAATTTTAATTATTTCAGAACTCTTTGAAAAATGAAACAAATTTTTGTTCAGAATATATGTATTTTATCAAAATCTATGAAGATTTGAATGTTTTTCTAAGAGGGGAAACCCCATTGGAAGAATTTCTCAAGTCAGTGATGGATAGATTAAATGTTATTTGAGTATAATGGAATAAAATAAAAAAAGATTAAGAGGTTGGGAAATATATGAAATATGAATATGAAAAAGAAAATAATAATTAAATTATTTGTCATATTACTTTCATGAATAGAAGAAGATGTATGTGTTGTTCCATTTTCTATAAAAGGATATTTACAAACTCATTAAATTAGAAATTTGAGATATGTTTAGCACATCCCTTGGAAGTGATACAATCTACTATATGTGGGCCTATAAGATAAAAATAATCTAATGTATATAATAACATTACTTATTTTATAAATATTTTATTTTTATTAAATGTAACATGTTTCTATAAAATTTATATATTTTGAAAATGATTAACATTTTTAGGAGTCATATGGGAAAAATGTGTATATTCTATGAAAAATAAAATAAATAATCATGGATAAGAATATATAATTCTAATTATTAGATATTATCTTCAAAATCATATCATTATACAAGAATTATGGGCACCATACACTCCAAAATAGAACAATAATTCCCAAAAAAGAAAAATAAAAATTTCATGGAGATGGAAAAAATTATATAATATGAAATTGATACTTATATCTTATTTTTAAGGCTATATATTATTATAGTAATTGATATTCACAGTTAATGTTTATATATTTAGAATAAAACAAAACCTATATAAAATATGTATCTCAAATATACCCCGTGTTTCAATTAAATAAAGTCTTTTATGACTCCTTGAATAATTAAATTCAATGGTGAGAATGTTGGGATTTTATATCAAAGAGGTGTTGATGGTATCATAATTATCATAAATGTATCTCAAAAAATAATAAATGTTTCCTATCTCTAGTGTAGTATGCTAAGAAATTTTTAAATAAATTTTTTATGGTATATTCTAAGATGGTTTCCACTCTAATTTTAATTGGAATAATCATGTAAAAAGATAGAAAATGAAAGGTGGTTAATCGAAAAGAGTTTAGAAAGATGGTTATATTAGTTTTATATCTAATGCCATCAGTGATTGACATTGTATACACGGATAAATTTTTTATATTTATCAAATTGTACCAAATGAATTTCATACCATTGTTGGAAAAATTTATAAAATATATTATAGGAAAAAATAATTTTGGGACGAAATTTATTATCTGATGCTATATTGATCTATTTTGATACATATATAATGATTTAAAAATGCTATTTCTATGAAGGAAAATCCAAAAATTGTTGAATTAACCTTTTATAAATATATTATGTTAGAATAAATAAAATAAAATAATTTTAATATCTATCATTATAGTAGATGATGAGTATGTATGCACCCCTCATGATGAAACGTTGTTGATATGGATAAAGATATAGTTGGATTTTTTTGATTGATGTGTTTATTACAATATTTGTGTTTTTTACTCAAATTTCTATAATTCAATTAAATAATCCATTTTAAAATTATACATCCAAGAACATTGATATTACATATCAACTCAAGAAAAATCATGTGCAGTGAAATAAGATAAAATAATATTTTCTTCAAAAAGTGAAAGGTGATTATGTTTTCTCTAGACAAATATTGTAGGAAACATTTTATATGCTGAGGTTGATTATGGGAGTACTATATAACAGGAAAATATGAACCAGGAAAAAGCTTGGTCCCGTAAATTTATTGAATGAAAAGTGCAAGTAAATGTGGTAGAAAATATAAAAATTGCATTACATCAAAACCATACCCATCCCATTCCCCATCATTAGATAACTCATCACTAGGATCAGCTGACTCCCATTCAGATGACTCGTACTTCCGCATCATCTCAAGATACATGTTTTTCTTTTAAAGTATTTCCGCAGACATTTTCTCCTTGAGTAGCCATTTCCCATTTGGTCCTTTGTCCATCTTAGGGGACCCTCCCCCTCACTTGTCATCGTTCCCATTTGGAAAGGAAGTTTCTTGTGTCCCAACATTCTTTTATGAAAACCTTGTCACCATTGATTTGGGAAGGTCGCTATAGTCCCTCCGTGGCTTCTTCCTGCTTTGAACTTTTTTTCCACTTCCTTGCTCAGTTCTCATGATTTCCATTCTTAACAGCATCACTGTAGGATGTTTTGTGACTGTGGAGCTCTTCTTCACAATCAGATCTATCCCCCCTCTTCTTTTTATGGGCTATAGGAGGGTTGACACTGCCATCCTTCCCACCCTCCAGTTGAGGTTTCTTAGTTGATTACCATCTGTAATCTCATATTTTCTATGGATAGTGTTGTTATTCGGGGTGAAAAGATGTTATATAAATCTATCTATATGTATGTAAATTATGTTTTACGAAAAATAATGTTTGTATTGGGTGTTTTTAAAAGGGTTAAACCTTTTTTTCTATGATTAGAAACTATTTTCACAATTTTTCACATAGATTTAAGATTTATTTTTTTTAGTTTGGATGTGATATGTGGATAAAAATATGTTTTAGATGATCCTTATAATGATGTGAAACTCAAAAATGTTTGGAAGATTTTATAAAATTGATTCTTGATGATATTATAGTATATTTTAATTATTATTGTTTCCTCTATAGATCTTTAAAAAATATGTTTAAAATAGTTGGACATGTGATCACTTTCTCATGTTCAATGTTTTAGTGATTTATTTTCTTTGGTTAATAAGAATCCAAAGGGGGAATTATGGAGAAAATTTGGTTTTATTGTGATTTGAAAAACCAGAGGTGTGAGGATAATGATTTCCTGGATTGAAAAAGAAATATTCCAGAGTTATCTTTTATTGTTCAATGTAATGTAAATAACATTCTTCAGAACATATATCACTTATCATTTTTTAGTTGAAAGTATGATAATTTTGAGGCCAGGGGATAATGTATAATGGATCGAGTCTAACAGTAAGAGTGTATTGGTATAAATTCATCATATAGGTTCTTCCAAAAAGTCACTACCCATGGATGATCACATGTTAAATCATATATAATTTTCATTATAGTTGAAACCAGTGAAACCTTACTGATTCGAAAATTCCCAATAACCTGAGTACAAAAATGTCCCTTGAATTAAACTTTTGTACGTGGTATAAATTTAAAGTATGTATATAATAAGTTCATGATATAATATTTTTATAAAGATTTCCAGACTGATATTATCAATAATTGTTTTGACCAATAAAATATTAGTGTTTTATTTATTATTATGTCTTCCCATAAAAAGAATAAATTTTTTTTTGATGTTTTATTGAAAAATGTTGAATGGGACATAGAGTTGTATAAATCCTACAGAATAGACTAATATAAAAATCATGGCATAAACTATATAAGTTTTTATATATGATGCTGAGATGATAAAACATGTGTAAATATATCAGAATAAAGGTTGTTTATAAGAACAGAGAAAGGGAATCCAATATTCATCAGATCTAGTTTAGTAGATGATCATTTTACAATTTTTTCACACAATTAAATGTTTTCAGAATATGAAGATTAAGAATAGATTTATATAGATTCATGAATTAATAAAAATATTAATGAATAAATAACATTAGTTAGAATATTCCTTTTGATGGAAACAGTTGATTTTCACCAATGAAGGAATTTGGTTAAAGGGATTACAATGTGATAGAATTCCCATTTATTCCTAAATTTTTGTATATGAACACCTATTAGAGTTTCTTATATTGAATGAATTTTATTAAGAATTATCATATGTAATATTCAAGGAATTTATGAAATTTTCATAACTTTTTAAATTGGATTATGTTAAGATGACTGGTCATATTCAAACAACCCTGGTGGAAGATCATGATTCTGAAGGAGTTTTTAGGATATTTGATGGAGATTATTAATGTCAGATCCTATGGGAATATATTAATAATTATGAGCTTTTAATGGAGTAAAATGATGTTTTATGTGGGTTGTTTCAATATTTAATTGATGTATTAGAATTTTAATTCCATTATCTACAATTTAATTATATAGTAGAAATTTCTATATAAAGAGGGTTAATATATTGTGAATATGGATGATGAATTTATATAGCTATGATAAGGATGAAAACAAATAGATGATTAGAAAACTAGTTTTAAGAGGAATTGTTATAATGTTTTATAAGAAAATGTTTCCAATTAGGTGATACTGGATGAATTCTATGATTATTAGATTGGTTGAATGGGATGAATGATGTAGCATGTGAAAAATAATAAAATGTGATTATTAAAATATGATTAATCAACCAAAAAGAGTTGATCAGACTAATAGGTTATCACACCATGTTTTTTTAGTATAAGTATATTTGATGGAGATAATGTATGGTGGAAAATTTTTTATTGAATTCTACAAAGAAGATCATTATCATTGATCTACAAGAATGTACTGAGTTTCTAAAAACATTCACTTCCCAATGAGGTGATAGATAGTACTAAGGGGTAAAAATATAATTTTAATCATTGAATGTGTAGATAATTTTCAAGCAGCGTAGTGAAAATGTATCAAATTCTACAAGTGAAGGTTCTTATAGTGGTTACAAAACACTGTTATATCGCTTATATGTGTGAATAGAACATAGTATTTTAAATAACTATAGTGTTATGTACATGAATGGATATTATATTATTTATATTCCCACTAAACGGATTGTTTATTTGTGATTTTTGTAGTTTTGGGTTACTTGCATACTATTCCAAGGACTAGCTACTCCAATTTAGTAGTGAGCATTATAAATACCTATGTTCATATGGCTATTATTCTTTGATATTATTAAAAAATATAGTATCTCACTAATCATAGGGATGGTTTTTTCTTAAGTAGGTATATATATATATAATATAATATAATAAATTTTACCCAACCACTGTCATTGATCACACATATACTAATTTCTTAATTCACCCACTGGGTGATCATAAATCCTTATTATAAATTTTTAATCTATTGCATTATCTCCAAAAGTCCAACATAATTGACTACCACTCACCATCTACAATGATTTTTTTTTGGAAGAGATAAAATTTATTTTTATCACTATATTCCACCAATACTATCTTCTAAATCAAACAATTCAGAATATAGATTCACTTTTATAAAATTCATCTATTTGGTTGTATAATTAAAATATATATATTAAAAATGATTTAAATGTATCTATATATTCTCTATAATATATTATGTCCAATCTATGTGATATTAAATCCATTATGTACCTCTTTTTAGTAGATATCATGGGATATACTATCGGCCTCATATATATTTAATTTGATTGGGTTACAAAACAAATTATCAAAAATGGAACAATGTATTGTCTATAAGCGTTATAAAATTACCTAAATATTTTTTTAAAAAAAATTATTTTCATAATTGTAGTTTCAGGATATACAAAAATATTATGAGTGGGTTCTACAATATTCGTAAATTATCATTTTTTAATTAAAGTGATAATTTTTAACCATTAAAATTCTTTCTATAATATCTCAAAATCTGTAAATATAATTTATGAAATTATTATCACAATAGGTAACAATTGAAAATTAGAAAGACATAATTTAATTTTATACTATTATTTTATAATTCTTAAATTGAGTAATAAGAGATAGTTAATAATTCTATCATTATGAAAATGGTTGTTCAAAATCAAATAATAATAATAACTTATCCATGACAATCCATAATTATCTAGTACGGATTTTTCCCTCTCTGAGAGGCGTAAATATCAAAACTCTCCATATTTTCTATTCCCCTAAAATTAGTTTAAATTGAGGAAATTATATTATTATTTATCTTCTATAAATTCCCACCACTATCATTACCCCATCATGATAGTGTTTCCAAATAAAAAATATTTTATCCCAAAGTAAACATATCATTCCATAACCATTTTAAATGTTTCTTTATCAATCCACTATTCTATAATAACCGAAGTTTATAATTTTCATTTTGTAATAAAAATTAAATATTTCTTCCTAAAAATTATCAGGTTTTTTAACTAATCCTCTATGACACATCATTAAATTAAAGTGATTACTAATAAATTTAATGAAACTGAAATATTTGTAAAATCACATTTTTAGTAAAACACATTCTCATATGAAAACCTATAATCTTACCATTTTAATATAAATAGTTAATGAAAATTTTTATTTATAATAAATGAATAAATACTACTTGAAATTTTTTAAATTGGATTTCTAGGTGAGTAAGACTATTTAATTATTGTAATATAACTTTCACATTATTTCATTGTAAATATCAAACAGATTATGGAATAACAATACGGAATACATTAAATAATATTTCAAGTGATGAATATTTTTCATTCAAAGTGTCGAGTGGATATAATATTGTAGGTGAAATTAAAATATCATATATTTAAATAATTATTGACATATAGGATACATGTAAAATCATTATTAGATTTCTCATACATAAATTATCACATTTTACATAAAATATCATTTTTTTTGATTTTGACATATTTGGATATTTTATATTTAAATTAACCCTCATTTAATGAAATATTAAATATTTAATTAAATCATATCATTTTTATAATATAAATACCGTGTATTTAATTAATATAATTTATTATTCTTCTTATATATATTTTTTATGAAACAGTCACATTTTTCAGGCTAAATAAATAAAATTCTTAATTAATTAATTATTATTAAATATTCATGGAACCCATATTTAGGTAATTAGTTCATTTTCAGAATAATTTTTATCAAGTAAAATTCATTTTTAATAATCATTAACACTATTAAAGTACATAAAAAATAGTTGTATCTATCAAAACATCACTATTGGACAATCTATTAAAGAGATAAATATTATACTATCCTCTATAGAGGAATTATATCATTACTTACCTTCACTTTGGAAACATTAATCTTATAGAAATGATCAATTAATCCATGAATATCTTTTATCATTGTTTATTGATTTCATCATTTGATTTAATATAATATAATCTCATCCTATGAATCAATCATTTAATAGTTATGTACATTCATGAACTCACATTGTTTGCAGTCAAGAGTTCATGGTAATTCATATCTTTTTTCATGATTACTAAAATACTAAATCAATCCATGCAAAAGAAAACACTAGAATGATGAAGGGATGAAGTCAATGTTTGAAAAATTATAAATAATTAACTCTTATAAACTCAAAATATATAACCTATTATAAGAATCATTTCGTGAAAAATTAGTTAATCTTATTAAAATACAATTTTTATTTAAAAAACTAATAATTTTAGTTTAAGTAGTTAGATAATGTTATTTATTAGTGATTTTTGAATTTAAATATATTTACATACTCAAAATGAATTATACCTATCATAATAATCCTTTTAATGGAAATCATCAAATTTTTATTTCTGGTAAACATTTATTCCGTGGAATTGTTATAATTAGATATTTCATTAAATCCATTTTTATAATAAATTAATGCTAAATGTATTTTTTCAACATTCATTATTTGATATATTTTTCATAGAACATATTTAAAAGAAATGTTTTTTGGTTATTTTTTCAAAACTATCGATGTTCATTGGTTAGTTTTTCAATTTTAAATACCATATTTAAATATATTTATTAATGTCATTTTATAAAAAAATAGCTTAATGGAGGATTATAGATGTAAAATATCAAAATTTTAGCTATTTTGGATTTACTTAGATTTAATAAATTTACATTGGGATTCAAGTGGGTCATAAAAGGATTTCTATGACATAAACACCAACATAACCACTAGTTGCTTCCACCGGATTTATAGTGTAGTAGAATCAAATTTTCAATGAGTATCCCAAAAAATAGTAATAAACATGATGTTTTATTCTAAAAGGAAGGTAGGATTTTCAATTTTTATTTAATTTTTTTAAAAACCACACAAACATCCTTTTCCTCGTTTTTGAACTATTTTGAGTACAAATATCACTAACATCCATCATATTTTCCCTATCCACTATCACCCATTTTAACAATTAATTCATAGAAAATTAGATAGTTATTCAGGGAACTGGTTTCTGGTGATTAAGACCAAGATAATCCTCATAGTTAATAATAATTCTTCAGGATTTTATTATTTTTTATATAAAACACCCATATTCATAGTATATTAAGTGTTCTCATTGAAATTATTCATTTCATATTTGGTCTATCATAGACTAATTTAAAAGAGATTCTATGAATAATTATATATCTAAAACATAAAGGGTTTTATATGATCTAACTATGTGTGTGTGTGTGTGTGAGTGTTTTAGTGTTTATAGGTTTGTTATTATTTGTGTATGTATTTTTGTGGGGTTGGATAACTATGCACATCAAACCCAAAATGAAATCCTTAACTCATCATTTTAATGGATACATTACATATAAATTATTATATATTTAATAATAGTCTACACAACCCCAAATTATATATTTCTTGTTTCATATTTACTATATAAAACTTAAATGGAATAAAATGGAATATTTATATTTTTTGTGACATTTTATATAATATAGAGGGCAGAATAGTAGAAATTGTTTTTATTTGTTAAAATAAAGATTTAATGGAAAAACTAATAAATTATTTAGAATTATTAATGATTAAAGATAATTGAATTTGTTTTATGATTATTTAATTATTGAAAACATTGATGATAGAAATCATTTTTCTATAATTTTACGTATTACCTAAATAGTACTAATCAAAAAAAATAAGATGGTGATTATAAAATCTATATATCTATATTAAGTGAGATGATAAAAATTTTATAAAGGTTTATTTTTCATTATTTTAAATGTTTTAAAGAAGAACATAAAAATAAAAAAGTACCCAGAACCAAAATATTAATTTTACTTATTTATAGGCTACATAACTATGTTTTTTTAATCATAATGCATATATTTTAACAAAAAAATGTATTAAACATGATTCCATTAAATAATTTAATATTTAATATTCTTCTTCCTTACCTATGGAAACTACTTGTTAGTTACTTGGGTATCAATTTTTTTGAATTAATTAATTTCTAAAAACATCGATTCAAAATGTAGATTGTCTCCACAGTGAAGTATTTGTTCACTGCGTGTGCTTTCGTGTCAGGTACTGGGACTTTTGGGATTCCAAAAATTATTTCATGAGACATGGTATCCATCATATAATGTCTCACTAGAAAATTATATTGATCATCATTATCATTTATATGAATATATCAAATCATATGAATCACTTATCCCTTAATGTTCATGGGGATATTAATTATCCATAGCAAAGTGATTCATATTCAGTCCAAAGCCACATGGTGAAAGGGAAAATATAATTGTATTTTTAAGACTAAATAATTAAAAATCTTATCCTAATTGATATATGTGTTAATGACTACTCATTTTTTATTAATTATTTGATGTGGTGATATAATAGTGTTATTTTTATGTGGAAGAGAATTCCTTCATTATGAAGGCCTAAACATTGGTTTTCAAATTTTACATCTAAAACATTTATAATATCTTTTTTAATACAAGAATTATATTCATATATCTTAATTAAATTTATGTTTAACCTTTACCCAGTCCATTGGTCTATTTATTAATTTTTTAGGGTATCAAAATTCTAGAGTTTGAGGGACATTGTGGATCTTCACAATGGTCATGATTGTAAAAGGATAACGGATATTATAGATTCAATATGAAACCCCGGTATAGCTATCTATGTGTTCAATAACATGAATAACATCCACTAGATTATAGTAAAATTATTCACAAAATTCGATCAGACTCTACAAGTTGATACCTCAATGAACTCATCCATTGAGGTTTTTAAAATTTAATAGTTTTTTATCTGTGATATTCAATGAAATAATCATATAAATGTGTAATAGAAAACTCATCATTATATCAAATAATTTTGACGAAAATAAACATGTATGAAATGAAACTATTAATGTAAAAAACCATAAGAACTATTCATAAGGAATTATAGATTATTTATAAATAACATAATAAAATACTCAAACTATAAAATGGTAATCATTAAATAAAAAAAAATTCAATGGATCATTAATGTTGAATCAATAATCATGGATCATAGTGAAATAAATTAGGAATGTGTCACATGAATATGAATAGAAAATCATAACATAATTCATAGATATATTCTAATATAATCATAATGATACAGACAAAGATAATTATATCATTACCATTAACAAAATAGTACACTTACGTAACCAATAATGTGATATATAATTTCACACTAAGATAACTTACCAAATTCCAAAACATAATATCTGATGTGATATAATATTTACACAACAGGCTGTATGAATATATAATTCTAATAAAATTCCTCGTATAATGATATAAGTATACTACAAATTGGGGTTATTAGGGAACCATGTTATAATGATAGACTCATACACTAGAACATAGGGTGAGAATTCAGCCTCACTCAAGAATTATTGGTAATAGGGTTTAGTATGGGATTATTTAATAACTACCCCTCAAAATCAATTCATTTTATTCCCAAATTCATTGAATTTATTTAGACTAGGTAGGAGAGAAGAGAGGAATTTTCTTATAGGATTTAATTGGGATATTTATAAGGCACAATATGGGAATTTCCCCATTAATTGTACATAAAATATCATATTCTATCCAATAATATCTATGTATAACACAATGGGAAATGGGTAATGCATCTAGAAAAAGAATAAGGAATTATTTGGGGATAATAGAAACAAGGCTCGTAACACATTATGTAATGAACCAGAACCTAATAGCCCAAATATTCCAATTACTATATCTAATTGACCTATTATACATGAAATTTCATCTCAAATGACTAACTCTTTTACTAGTGTTGTAAAACTATATAAATTCATGAGTCATGCATTATAGTTTATGACATAAAATTAAATCATATTGAATATAAATATTTTACATCCTCGAACTCATTTAAATATTCCATCTTCATATCATGTGGAGTAACAACTCTATCCCAGGTAGCCCAATGTCGATGCCTTAATTTATAATAATGGAATAGATACAATGGGTCAAATCCTAATATAATAGTCAAGATATTATTTTTTTAGAACCAGATACATACATGTTGACCATTTTATATTGGTAAAAGAAAACAAATAATAAAACATAACGACAATAAATAAATAGTATATTTGAAAACTATTTCAATGTTCTCTTATTCATATCTTATTGAAATTATACAAAATAAAGGCGAGATCAATGGTTTTATATGTATTTTTTCAGGAGTACATATAATGAATCAATAATGAATAAAAATGGGAAGTAATTTGATTAAAACACCTTACAGTTAATTGATAACTTAATCATAATATGGGAGGAATAATAGATGATCAAATAAATATAGATAAATAATAACATGAGACTAAAACATGACCATGTATACTCTAACTAATAAAACAATCTTGTTAAATATAAATTATAATGGAATGCATAATGTTGTACCTCTGAACTATCAATTGTTATCCTCAAGATTGTCACTATCATGATATATCTTGAAGTTAGTTTACGTATGTGGGTAGAAACCCATCTGATTTGGAAATTGATTCATCCCATGAGACTACAAATGAATTGATAAGGTTATATTAATAATTCATTGACCTATGTACTATAGGTCTAAATCAATCCTCATTGATTGAATTATATATCTAATTTACAAAAAAGTGTTCCTTATCAAATATCCATATTTATTAAAGGATACAGAATTATCAGTATTTACCTAATTAATCAAACAACATAATATTTAAACACAGTATGAGAAAATGGTATTTGGTTTAGGAAAAAATCATAGAAATCATAGATTAATATGGAGATTTATGATATATATAATTTCCCTATAAAAATTATTACAATAAAGTGATTGTTTCATTATAAAATTAACAATCCTAAAAGAAAGTAATATTTCACAATAACTCCCACCATGTTGTACATTTCAATTAAAATTAAAGCATAATATACTGTAAATAATGAATAATTAATGATATTTCATGTCATGGTGGCAGTGCATACATAACATGAAAGTTAATTGGTTTATAATAACAAATAATTATCAATGGAATTTAACATTATATCAAATCCCTTACCTCATGATCCATTTTATTACATATTATTTAACATTATATATAGTGTTTTCAAACATGTTATTAACATATAAAATAACCATTATCAATTTTATAATATAATATAATATCTACCTATAAAATTTTAATAAATTTTTGTTAATAATATTTCAATATTTTTGTTGTTTCTTGTGTTCATTGCATTATATTATTTTTTGTTATTTGTTTTGAAATTTCCAACTGATTTTTATATTATATTGTTAAATAAAATCCCTAATAATCATCATGAACGATTTACCACATTAATATATCCATTATAATTTTAAAACCTATCATGAATGATGGTTATATACAATGTAGTATGTTACAATCATGGAGATGGTGGGTTTTACCAATGCATGATTAACGATCCTATTTATAAATAATCAATATCAAAAGGAGAAAAGTAAGATGTTACCTTTAGATTATGATAATAATATTATATATACTATATTATATACTAATATACATTATCCATGTAGAGTGGTAGTGAAAATATTGTCTCATCGCTTTGTGAATGTGGTAGTCCATACGTAAAAAAAATTACGTTATCAACTTTACGTTTGTCATGACCCGTCCCTTAGGGCTCATGCTGAGTCTACCCCAAGCACACCTTCTATTTCTAGGGGTTTTTTGACTAGCAACAGAAATGAAATTTCCCTATAATTGGATGGAATTGACTCAATACGAGTACACACATAGACTTGGTAAACTATGCACAAGTAAAACACAATAGAATAAGAAAGGTGAAACCACAACTAAAAAATATCATAGAGTGTAAAATAAATTATAGAATTAAAGGATCTAGAAAGCAAGCCCTACTGAAATGTAAATACAAGAAAAAGGGAAAATATCTTCTGAGGTCATTTCTGAGGATCCTACTGAATGGGTGGGTACTGCTCGTCACTGCATCTCTCCATGCCAACCAGTCACCTCTGTATGCCGTCAAGTCCTGGCTCCTAGAGACTTGGTCAAAGCTGCTCATCATCTTCACATGACACAACATGGTGCAGGCGAAGCCAATGTAGAAGTCATTATAACAATACCCTATAGGGACCCGGAGAACCCTGAATGTCTCTTAGAACTGCACAAAGGAAAACCACAAACCATTATCTCAATCACAAAGCACAAAGAAAAATCAGCTCACACCAGGTTTAACATAAGTGCAGAATTACATATATTTAGACATAAATATACATAATATTATTATTTTATAAGGCTCTACTACTGACCCACATAGGATCTCTCGGTGATGATCCACACAGGATAACTTGGTGCTGATCCACACAGGATCTCTCGTTGTGGATCCACATAGGATCGATCGGTTCTGATCTACATTGGATTGTGATTCATTCTTCAAATGTCATCTAGACACTGCATTCCCTCAACATGCATGCTTGATTCTAGGTGGATACACTCCTCAAGCTATTGGTTGTATTTATACCACTATGAAGTCCCATAAAGAAGTAACCCAATAAACCACCATGTTATAAGGGTTCCAACGTAACAGACAATGCATCAACTGAACACCTTGTCTGCATGTTTTATGCATATTAGATGCAAGGGACCTATTTCATTTAGGGTTGATCCAACCCGGCCATTCACCGAATTTCTCCAAAACTGGTATGGAGTATTTCAAAAGGCCCACTTTGTCCTAAGGGTTTTGTCATCGTAGACAGTTCGTCAATTTAACATTCGGTTAGTAGATATGCCCATTTAAGCGTAACTGGGACAAAAAGTGTCCAGGTCTAGTCTGACCCTATCAGATCAACCTGACCCAACCTCCTGTCCAGGCTTGACAGTCCGCTCCGCTTATCGAATGGCCGATCCATTCGGGATTTTAATGTGGCAGTGCCGAATTGAGCCTCACCACCTGGCTGGTTCGCTCGGACTGGTCACTGTGGGACCCACAGGGTGCGGGTCCGCCCACCAACGCCGCTCAAAATTGTTTCCTTCCTCAACAGTGCACTACCACAGTGCGTCACCTGTTGATGATGCAGTAGGAAATGGTCAGCCAACCCTTCCATTTTTTGTGCCTTGGAGCTACGACCCTCCTTCAGGGTGCGCTGATGTTTTCAATGTGGCCTGCATCAACCAACCTCCATTTTCTATCGTGGATCTTTTGGGTGCCACCTCTTATTTGATGTTGGTGGGTGTAGGCCACTGCCTTCTTCAATCTTCAGTGACTCAATGCTTTAGAATCATCTGTAGGCCTCCAATGAAGCTCCGGATGTTCGTATCCTCTAACTACTGCTCCTTCGTGCCACCCGAGACACTACCATCACTGCATGGCTCTCGGTTTGGCCTACCTGCATTGTTGTCCGATTGTCCACAAATAAACACTACCAAACCAAGAACGGTGGATCATCTGGGCCTTGTTCATTCAGCACAAGACCTCTTCAATAGCATTGTAACATGGGAATTATTATTTAATCATAAAAACACCCATCAAAACCTCGTATTATCCTCTCACATTAAAGAACGAAATGCGGATCATCCCATTGGACTATTGATCCATGTTTTTCATAGTATTCAAGAATGAGGATAAATGGATGAATTAATCCCATAACCCCCTACCTTGAGCTTATTATAAGTGATTGTGCCCGAGGTAGGAGTGTCCATGTCTGAGGGTGTTGCAGACGAAAGAGATGGTTCACGTCCTTTTGCACTTGTCATCAAATACTCAAACTGTCATCGAAGTTGTGTTCTAAGTTAGTTGAAGACAACCCAACACTTCGTTAGAGGATACTCTCTTGATTTCCAAAAACCCATGCATGGTCTTCGTTTAAAAAGACGAAAGTGAGGATCAACGCACCACACAATTAAAGATGTGCAATAATGAAATAGATAAATGAACCTATTAATTCTCCCAATGGTGTGGTTACAAAACATTGTGTAACCATCCATTTAATCATCTGAAAACCCAGCAATCCTTACATCGCCCATAAACTATTACAATAAAGAATAAAATAAATCTTTTAGTTATTTTATTATTATTTTTAGAAATTACAAAAATTAACATTTTCATCTGACCCATGCTGGTCAAAGTTAAGCTTCTCTTAAGAGAATCCAGGTGCTGCGAATTCAATAGTGCCATTGGTTTTTTAATCCGAGTAGCTATTCAAATGATAAAAATTAGTTCCCACGCATTTACTGAACTTATCTTAAAAAATGTTCAAAATTTATTAATAGCCAACCTCTACCCGCGTCGATCAATGTTATGCTCTACCTATGGGAAACACAGACACATGAGTTCAAACGTACACTCAGTTTTGCAATCCGAGTTACCCTTAACAAGTTAATGAATTTAAAAATGAGATAATTATTATTTAATTATATTATTTATGGCCAAAAACTAACTTAAATTGTTGGCCCATGTCAGCCATGTTTATTATCTGAATATGGAAATAATTCCATCATGAGATCATCGGTGGTCTCAGATTTTTAATGTAAGTCACCATTCGTAAATAATATGAATTTAAAAAATAAAATAATTTTATTTAATTACTTTATTTATGGTTATACTATTTTTAGGTTTTCTTATTGGATTCCTACACTGACTAAACATAAGTCTCGCCTAGGGAAAACCTTCCATCAAAAAATAAAAGGTTCCCTTTGATTTCTGATTTGGGTACCCGTTTATGAGTTATTCCAATTTTTCAGGAAAACGTCTCACACGTGCTATTTAAGGAATAAAACATTTTTTGATAGATCATTCTGGGAACTCCAGGGATCATAATCACGTGTCGTCAATTCTTTTAAAGAATCATAATAATTCAATTTAATTAGAAAAATTACATGGAATATCTGGGTCATTACATTCTTCCCAAATTATTGATTTTTATTCTTGAAAGTTACAACAAATGCTAGGGATAAAATGGGGGTACTGAGCACGTATATGAGCCTCCCGCTCCCATGTGCTCACCAGGAGGTTCCAGTGCTGTCACCGAACTCGCACCAGAGGAATCAACCACCCATGAAGGACCCTCTCATTTTAATCCTCTATCTCCATCGGGAACTCCATGAATGTCTCCAATCATAAATGTCCAGCATGCCCCAGTCGATAAACTGCGATGTATCATGCACATGCCTCCTCAACTATGACACATGAAAACAATTATACACCAGGTGAATATGTGGGCGAAGATCTATATGGTACTCCACCTCTCTAACATAGCTATGAATCTGAAAAGTTATGATGAACCTCGTAGATAGTTAGCCACCCAAGCCAAATGTCAGCAATCCTCGTCCGGGTGAAATCCATAAGAATGCATGTTCTCCCACCTAGAACTCCAAGTTACTATGTCTCCTATCTTCATAAGACTTCAACCGGCTCTATGCGGACTTCATCCACTCCTGGATGATCGGAAGCTTCCTAGTGGTATCTTGTTCCACCTTTGGACCTGTAAGTGTTGACTAACCTGGTTCTATCTAGTATAGAGTTCATCAGCACAGTTTCACATACAGGCCCATAAATGTTGTCATTCTGATGGTGGGGTGATAAATATTGTTTTATGTGAAGTCCACAATGGATAGGTGGTCATCCCAAATGCGGAAAAAATCAAGGATGCAAGAATGAAGCATATCCTCGAACATTTGTATGGTCTACTCTGTCTGAACATACTTCTAGAGATGAAAGGCCATAATGAAGTGTATTTGAGTCCCGATTTCCTCCTATAATATCATCCATAACCGAGATGTAATATGAGCATCACAATCGGAAACGATCATTGATGAAACCCTATGAATCCGTACAATCTCGTATATGTAGAGGCATGTCAATCCCTCTAATGATCTCTGCAGTCAGATGGGTAGGAATTGGGCCAAATTGGTGAGTCGGCCAACAATCACCCAGATGGAATCATGGTCCTTGCATGTACATGGTATCCCTTTTGCGATGTCCATAGAGAACCCATCCCACTTCCATTCTAGTACCTCAAGTGGATGAGTCATGCCTGCTAGTACCTAGTCCTCAGCCTTTACTTAAAAACAAGTGAGGCATTGTGAAATGAACTACTCCACTACTTTCTTCATCACTGTCCACTAGTACTGATGCTGAAAGTCCCGATACATCTTCACCAAAGCAGGATGTACCACCAAAGGGGATGTGTGGAACTCCCTCAACACCTGACCATGTAGGGTCACTGCCACTATAATATGTCTTCTGAAATGGATGACGTGCTCCCCACCTTCAGAAAATCCTTCTGAAGCATGTCTTGAGGATATACGATCCTGTTTAGTCTTGAAGAAAATGTCCCCAAGTTGGTCCTCCTGGACTCGCTGAAGAAGTGGGGGAGTGATTGTAAAAAACTAGAGTTATGTTGCTTAGTCATTATTCATGAAGGATAACAACAATAGAGATAATTTCTCTGTCGCCTTAGTTAGTATGCGTTGACCACACCTCCTGCTAAGTCTGTTTGGTACTACATTTTCCCTTCCCAGGTTTGCAGACCATCTCAAACACATAGTCATAGAGGAACTCTACCTATCACTGTTGTCTCAGGTTCAGGCCCTTTTGTATAAATATATACCTGATACTCTTACGATCACGGAATATAGTAAACCGTTCTTACAAATATACTCTCAGGTTCTGGATCTCCATGGGAGCCATCCGATATGAATTTGTAGATATTGTCTATATCCATGGGTACAAGAAAATAAAGAAGTCTCTATCATTACAGGTAGGTAGTCCTAGAAACATCTTTTGAAAGGATGTTCTTGAACTCTGCCACTACTGTTGGTAAAGAAAAACTCAATACACCTGCTGCCACGGGGGTATGGCTGGCCGGCTCAAGAGTGATCAGTTGCACCTTCATATACATGAGTGTATCCCATGATTCCTAGGTTTCCTTTTTCACGGGCCAAGGATAATCCCATTCCAACATTATAGACATACCCCAACCTTTTTGGTTAAAACAATCAATCTGAGAATGAACTGTGGATAACTAGTCCATACTAAAACAAACATTGTAAGGCCTCAACATAGCCACCAAGAGCTTCCAACCGAAACTCTCACCTCAAGGGTCATATCACACCATTTCAATACGTGTGATTATTATGTCTAATTTCAATGTTATCTCTATATGTAAGGGGCATGTCATTGGTTTTACTAAAAACTCTAGGTCTTGATCAAGATTTATGACAAGAGGGAATGATTAGTACCTATGTCTATTAATTACAGTAGCTTATAGTATTCATAGACTATACCATGATTCATTCACTAAGCCCTTAAGTCACACTCCTAGACCGCATGTAGCTACTCCCTTCCCTTGTCCTCTATATCCATAAGCCTAATGGGGACCACATTATGGTGGTTTTTATAACAAGGCGAAATGTATAAAACTTATTACTGCTCTCCTAGCTACCATTCCACATCTTCTACCTAAAGATACATCTATCCCTATCTCTCCCTCTTCTCAAAACATTTTACATGTCTAATTTTCTGTGATTGCATTCGGTTTCCTACATTATCAATATTGACATTCACTAGATGCATCTACTCACACAAGGAATTTTCAATCACAATGTTACACTCTAGCACCATAACATACGATATAATGCATCCAAGAATAGTTATGTCTTGAATTTCCCTAAACACGTCTCACTCGACGGTCCGAGACATGAATTACTGGTTGTATTGTATCTATTGAGTTCTTTAAATGGTCGGTTGACCTCGAGAAATACTCAATTAATGACATGTCATCCTGTCAAAACTATAGAAGCTATTGGGAACACAAACCCCTTATCTTTTCATGGTAAGAGACCCCCTTCTTTGATGAAGCTTCTTAGGATATGTCCATGAAAAAAGTCACCTCATTAATAGATATGGGTAATCTAAACCCTTCCATCTCCCTATTGGGCCAAAAATAATGTTCACAGACGAGACCACCATCTGATCTAATGGTGCCCTGGCTAGATAGAAACTCGGTCACCATCTCAAGCCATTCCTTAGATTTATCTGATTTAGGATTGTCTCGAATCATGAGGTGAATCTGTCACCAAAACTATTGTAAGGAATGGAGACTATATTTTTCTTCTACTAGTAGCACTGGTAGTAAATACAGACCAACATGAAGTTGTATCATTGGGACACCGTCCGAAGGTACCTTCTCTAGCAAAGGTCCTAGTAGAGAAACCTCTTCACACTACAGACTATCCTCATGGTCCCAAATTGGAATCCTGGATGGATATCTGCATAATGGTATATTGAAAGATAATCCAGATGAACTATAGTCAATAAGTTATACTTGTTGAGATGACTCAAACAGATCAAAAGTGAAAAGACATTTTCAAAACACACGCTACAGGTTATTTTGTGTACCGTGTCGGGAATCAGAATTTAGGGTCCTGGTGTATGGATACATCATCCACAACACCAACACTATACTCCCAGAACTGAATCCCAAACTCGTGATAGAAAACAATATTACTCCATTGAAATCATAGACTCTTATAAATTCTAGTAGAGACGACTGCCATTGATACCACTTTGTCACGACCTATCAACCGGGGCCTGTGCCGTTACTACCCCATTCCCACCTTCTATAGGATAGAGGTTGGTGAAAAGAACCTAAAGGGCATCTCCTGAAGTTAGGAAGTCATTGCCTCAAAACTAGCACACACACATATTGCGTAAAATGCGCACATGTAAAACACTACGGAAGAAGAAAGGTCCAACCCAAACAAAAAACAACCACAGAATGTAAAAGTAAAAACCGAAGTAAAGGATATAGAATACAAGACCCAATTAAATGGAAATAAACAAAAAATAAAAAATAGCTCATGAGGTTGTCTACTAAGGATCCAACCTGAAGGGTAGGTACAATTCTTCACTGTGGCTCCCCATGCAAACTGGTCACATCCATACACCGTTAAGTGTTGGCTTCTCAAGACTCGGTCAAAGGAGAATTTCATGTGCACAAGACACAACAAGGTTCTGGTAAAGCCCATGCAAGGGTGTGTATAACAATACCTAAGAGGGACACCAAGACCCCTTAAGGTCTTCTAGAATTCCACAAGGGAAAAACCAAAAAACATGATCTCAATCACAATGAACAATGCAAAAGGCAGCTCACTTCAAGATTAACTTAACTACAAAAGTACAATTGTTTAGTCATAATTCTAGATAATCTTATTCGGTCATGATGCTCTGCTACAGACCAACATAGGATCGGTCAGTTCTGATCCATACATGTTCGCTCGGTTCTGATCCACATTGTATCTCTCACTGCTGATCCAAATAGGATTTCTTAGTTCTTATCCACATAGGATCGCTATTCATTCTTCACTTCTCAGTCATCCATTGCATTTTTTCACAAATAACGGATGATTCTAAGAGAATCTGATCCTCAAACCATTAATCTTATTTCTACCAACATTAATTCCTATTTATATGTTACCCAATGCACTTCCATTTCATAAGGGTACCAATGCAACATACATTGCATTAATCCAACGCCCAGTCTGTGAGTTATATGCATTTTAGTACAGAGGGCCTGGTTGGATTTGGGGTCAATCCTACATAGCTATTCTCCTAAATTCTTTAAAACATATGTGGATTATCAAAAATGTGCCTCTTAGTACTAAGGGTTTCATCACCATAGACGGTTCATCAAACAGACATTCGGTTTAGTAGATACACCCATTTAAGCGTAACTAACCCAAAAATGGTGCTGGTCCGGTCAGACCCGGTCGGATCGACCCGACCAAGCCCGTTTTCTGGATGCGGGGGGACACTCCCATTCCCGAATGGCCATGATATTTGGGTTTTTAATGTGGCAGCACTGCCTGGCACAACACCACCTGGATGGTCTGCTCAGACCAATCACCCATGGGACTAGCGGGGCGTGTGTCTGCCATCCTCCATGGCTTGAAGCCGCGACCTTCCTATACAACATGATTCCTTGGAATGCCGCTTGGTGAGAATATGGATGGTGATGGCCAGTTGCCTTCTCCTATCTGCCGCAGCTCAGAGTTGTGGCCCACCTCCGCGCTTCACCGCAGTTGTCAACGCGGCCAGTGTCGGTCGACCACCCTTATCCATCATGGCCCCTTTGGGTGCCACCTCTTCTTTGAGGATGGCAGGTGTCAGCCATCAACTTCTCTGGTCGCATGTGCCACCGTGACAAAAAAGCTTCTACATGCCTCTGGTGAAGGTCTCGAGGTCCATTTCTTCTACCGAATGCACTTATGGGCCACCCCAGACACTGCCATCACTGTGTTGACCTCAGTTTGTCCTTGCCATGTTGTTACTCGGTTTCCCATGAAGAAACACAACCAATCCAAAATGGCGGAGGGTTTGGGCCTTGTTTGTTAGGCCTTCTCCCTCCACGTTAGCATTATAACATGGGAATGATTATTTATTCATAAAAACTCTCCTAAAAAACCTCATATTATGCTCCCACATTAAATAACAAAAAGAAGAACAACCCAATGGTCGGTTGATCTGTGTTTTTCAAAATAATCTAGAATTAAGAAAAAGGTAGGAATTAAGCACAAAACCCCCACCTCAAGCTTGTTATAAGTCACAGCGGATGAAGAAGGAGTGTCCACATCTGAGGGTGTTGCGGATGAAGGAGAATGTTCACATCATTTTCTGCCCATCATCAAATCCTCCAATATTTATTGAAGACTCTTTCTAGGTTGGTGGTTGACACTGCACCACTTCGTTAGAGGTTCATCACTTAAGTGAAAAAAAAACCCATGCATAATCTGCATTTGAATAGACAAAATAGCTGATGAACGCACTGCACAATTAAAGAGATCCATTAATTAATTAATTTAATGAACCTATTAATTATCACAATAGTACGGTTACATAACCAAGTGTAACAATCCATTTAATAGTCTAAATATACAGTGGTCCTGCCACCTCTGGTGAACAGTTACAAGAATTAATAAAATAACTCGTTGGGTTATTTTTTTTGTAAAGTCCAAAAATTATCATCTTCCTCCATCCCTTTTTGGTCGTAGTTATGGTTAATTTATGTGAATCCCAATGCTACTAATTCAACAGTGCCCTAAAAATTTTAATCTGATCATCATTTCAAAAGATTGAAATCGTCGCCCACATGTTTAATTAACTTACCTTAAAAAATCCATAATTTAATAACAGTCACCCTTGTTCCCCGTCGTTCGAGGTTAGGCTATCCCTGAGGGAAACACGTCCTCACGAGCTCAACAGTACTCTCATATTTTCTATCCGAGTTACCTTTTTGTGTTAAAGAATTTAACAATAAATTAATTGTTACTTAATTATTTTATTGATGGAAAAAAACTAACTTCCCATGTTATCCCATGCTGACGAAGGTTAGAATCTGCCTAAAAAAATTATACCCTCACGAGCTCAGTAGTGGTCTCAAATTTTAAATCTGAGTCATTGTTCATGAGTTATATGCATTTTAAAAATAAAATAAATTTACTTAATTATATTATTTATGATTATGAATTTTTTTTAATAATGGAGGCATGCACTGACTAAACATAAGTCATCCCTAGGGTAAACCAACTATCTTGAATACAACGATATCCTCCTAATTTTGATACGAGCACCCATTTATGATTTATTCCAATTTCTCTGGAAAATTGGTCACACACACTATTTAAAGCATAACACATTTTCTACGGTTCATTCTGGGCACTCTGGGGCTCGGATTCACATGCCGTTAATTTTGGAAGGCATGTAATAAATACATATATTTAAAAAAATTACATAGAATTACCAAGTCTTTACAACGTTATTCAAATGGTATTAATAGAAATGATATATATAATCATTAAATAATTATAAATATTTCATTAATATCATTAATACATCATTTCTTCCATATATAATCATTAAATTCACCCTTATCAACTTCCATGTAATACGTTAGTGAAAGATGAATAACATCTCTTCACGAGATGGTAGTCCACCTTACAAATAAGCGATGATAATGTGTCTCCTCTAGAAAGGAATATAATAATTTAAATATTTTTTCATGAATCCAAAGTTAAAATTATTGTTTAACAATCATATATATATTGTATTAACACTGTAATATATAACCTTGGTTGAGGAAATTGAAAAATGAATGACATATGTTCGAGATATGGTAGTTTTTTGTACACACGAATGATGATTCTAACCCATTTGATAGATATTGAGATATTTATTTGTAAATAAAATATAATAAAAAATTTACTACATGGATGATAGTGAGTTTATTATATCAACTGGGTTTTACAATAATTTAATTATGTGGTGAAATAAATAAAATAATTACACTTGATGATGAACATTTCTTCATCATCTAGTATCCTTTTTAGGTTTTCACTAATTCTTTTCTATGATGGATTTTTGATCGAAATATGTACTCAAGGATGAGGGGAGTGAATTTTTGAAGTGATTTTGTTAGGTCTTTATTGTTCCATAGAGGAATAAAGGTGTGAATAGTTTAGGGGATTGAGTTCACCTTTATAATTGAGGAGGATGGGTATTTTTTATATATCCAAATATATTAACTATTAGTATTTATCCAACACCTAAAATGAATAAAAGAATTTATTAATAATGGATGGGAGGGTATACATAATCTATAAACATGGCCAAAACTCATAAATAAAAACATTTTTATCAGGTTTTTTATTTTGCTTTATGTTTACTCAATTTTTCACTTTTAGATTATTTACCACGAAAACTTGTATCTTTTTATTTAAATAGGTAATTTTACATTAAATAAAAAAAATTAAAATTGGTTTTATTTGATAATGAATCATATTTACTCATAATGTGGAATTATTTTAATTTAATAAAAATCATATGTTTATGTAGAATTATTTTTAATAAAATGAATGTAATGCTTAAAAACACCATTTTAACATTCATCACGGGAATTAATTTTATCTTTTTCACTAATCATTCAGTTAAAAATTTTGTTAATCACATTATATAATATATATTACTATTATTCCAAATATTTAATATATTCTTTCAATATTAAACTCACATTATATTCATAAATAAATTTAAAATAAATCCCATAGATCCGATGAGAAAATATCTTTCTAATGTGAAATTGGTCAAAAGTATGAATTTTTTTAATATAAAAATTCAATATAAAATCGATGTAAATTATATATATATATATTTAAAATATGTGAATTTTAGCTTATTTTAAATAAAATCCAATTTAAAATAAATATTACCGATATAAATTATTTATAATAAAAAAACATCCAATTAATTTTTTTTATTTTTTACTATCTAACAAAAAATGAATTTTCTCCTAAAAATACTAAATATTAACCCAATGTTAAATTTTATTTTACAATATAAAATTTGATTTTTTTATATAAATTTTTTAAATTTCAAAATAATTAATTTTAAATTATTTGTGCAAAACAAGATTTAACTGCCTTTTAGAAATAAATACTTTTTTTAGAAAACATTTCATTTTCATTATAATAATTATTATGTTATTTATAAAAAATTGATATATAATAATATTGTGTATATTATATATTTCCATAATTAATATATCCTATTAATACAATCTGTTCTAATTTGTAGTTGAAAATTTTTATTTATTAATGATATATTATTGATTGGTTAAAATCAGACTTCGTGTAATGAAAACTAAACTAAATGTTGAGTGTAAGGAATGATAAACACAATATTCATTATTATTAAATATATTAAAGATATTAAATTTATTTAAAATATATATACTATATTAGAATTTTTTTATATTCTCTTATATGTCTGGTGTTATGGATTAGACTCACTATCAAATACAATGTTCTTCTTTTTGAATTTCATATTGTTAAATTCTCCTATAATTTAATAAATTATTCACACAAAATTTAATCTTGTTCTTGATAATCAAAGACTTGATATTTGAAAAATAAATTATTGGAAAGATGACATTATAAAAGTGTTAATAAAATATTCTCTTAATAAAAATAAAAGTTATTTACCACAGTCAAATAGAATAACAAAAAAATATGTTTCCATGTAGAAGAATGTAAGAGGGAAATGAAAACATGAGCATAGAAGAAAATATTGAAGAGATATGGAGATTGATTTAAGAACTGATCACAGGTGTTGGTCAGTGTAGGACTCTCAAGAAGGGGATAAATTGAGTTCCTATCAATTTTTTTTATAAAAAAAACCTTATTTGAAAAATCCAAAAATTTAAAATCTATATAGCATAGTTAAATAAAAATGTTTATTTATAACAGTTTGAATGTTCAATTAATTTCTCAACATATAGATTAATTCTCTTTTACAATAATTTTCATGATTTATATAACTTTCGAATTTAATTTAATAATTCCAAAACTATTATAAGAAAAAAAATAAGATTAACTATCAAAGAAATATTAAATTTTCTAAAATATGTGTGAAAATAGAGAAAAATAGATATTAACAACACAATGGATAGAGACGAGAGTTTCAGTCTGAAGTAGAGACCTAGTACTCTCCACTTGGGGATCAACTACCACAACGATGTTCATATAATCTTGATCTACACCCATTTTCGGGATTCACAATAGCACACAATGCTATATAGGTCAACTAGACCTCTATAATTTTTATTATTGGGAAAAAATAACTCGGTCACAGAAGGACCTCTTCCATAGGTATATGTGGGTGAAAATGGTGTAGAAATATGAGTGAATGAGGATATATTTTATCCTCCATATTAGCTTAAAAGATAATATGTGTTTGTGATACAGACCTACATACTACTCTAAAGAATTGTAAGAATGTAAAAAATATAGAATAAATAGTAAAAAATGGTTTTGATATCTCTATGTGATGCAGTTAATGCTTCTGGACTTCATAAGTGTAGAAGATGTGAAGCTTGAGTTCACTTCTAGAAAGAGACACCAAAACAGAGTGTCGTGGAATCTTTATGTTCTGGTTACCCATGAATTGTGATGCTTCTAAAAGGTTATATTCACTAGGTTTTGTTACTACCATCATGTTTTTATTTTTAGATCACAGTGAATGCTTCATTGTTCACAGTAACTTGATCATGTTTCGTTCATTGTCGAGCTATTTTTTTACACCATGATACTCACTATATGTCATGTTTCCTTATGGTCAGGTTATTTATATACATACTATAGAGGTTTAGAATAGGCATGATACTCAACATTATTGTTTTCTCGTACCTCATACTAATATATAAAAGTGTCTAAAATATTCAAATAAGGTCATTAATATAATAAAAAGTACTATGTTTCATAAATTTGACTACTAGATTTAACATTGAATTTATGAGTAATGAAAATTTTCAATGTTTTGATTGGTAGATCATTCTATAGGTATGTACTTATTTTAGTTGGTAAGAAAATTAAATGGTCTTTCAATTAGAATGTTGGACTTTTGATAGGTCCTTATATCAATAGTTAGGTCTCTCAGTAGTTCCTTCTATTAGTAGGTAAGTCCTTCTATCGAAAATTCATTCTGTCAGTAGGTAGGAAGGTCGGTATGTCCTTCTTTTGATAAGTCTTATCAGTAGGTTGGTTTGTTGGTAGGTCCTTCTATCAGTAGGTCCTTCTATTTTTAGGCACTTCTATAGATATGTAGGTTGGTCAATAGGCCCCTCTGTCAGTAGATTGATGTGTCGGTGAGTTAAACTTCTATTAGTGAATCAACTTCATTGAGTGAGTTGTGATATCGGTTTCTCATACATTGCCTTTTTTGTCCATTTCTCTTTATTATATTATAAACATTAACAGAAGTTTTTAATATTGTAGTTTAACATAGGTAAATATAACTACACATATATTAACATTAATCATATGACCTTATTATACATGATTTTACAAGATTTGTGAGAATTAAAGCTAGAGAGGCCCAACCCCCACCCCCCCATTTTGATGATCACAACACATTTAATTGTAAAGAATAATTTTTGATTCATATTGATTCAAGTAGTCATTAGACATACTATCTCCACATTAATTTTTTTCTAAAAATAAATTGAATGATCACGCACCCCATATCATGTTTCCAAATTTTCTAAAGTTAAATGATTTTTTTGAATAATTCTTTCTCCCCCATTTGAGATTATGAAAAAGAGTAAATGGTATCAATGAGTACAGATTAAAGAACCATAGAAACAAAAAGAGCACACTTAATGGAATGAAGTGATATTGAAATTCATAATCATGTGAAATTACATTTGAGAAAAATATTACAGAAGTAAAAAATGTCATCCCTACAAAACAAGTGATCCATACAAATTATTATTAATATTGGGGATCATCACTACCTTTAACTTATAAAAGGATGTATGGGTAGAATTAGTATAGGTGGAGGTAGTGGATGGGGGATCAAAGTTAATTCTAAGAGAAGGAATAGGGACTCCATAAAGCATAGAAGGGGATAAGCTTGGGCTAGAGTAGGTGAGAAGGATAGTAATCTCTATTAAAATGACACGATAGATCTACATGGAAGCTTGAGTTCGATATAGTTCCTCATATGGGAAGGATAGAGTTAGAGAAGTCACAAATTGGATAGCTAGTATGAGAGGTGAGCTATGTGGGAGAACAAACAACCTACTATGAACATCTATATAAGGAATTATAAGGTTGATGAAGTCCATGATAACATACTCTCCATATACCATATCTTTAATGAAATATTCCTTTCTTTCCTGAACATATCAAGGGTAGGAGTAAATTCCAAAAGTAGTGTCACATGATATCTAGAAGCCTATGTCAGTGGATGAAGTTATATATTCTAAACTAAGTACTAGAAGTGGATAGTGAGTTGATGGTTACACTAAATTATCTTTAAATAATTATCCACTTTCTTGATTATTTATTCTTATGAATGTGTATCACCTTTAGAGTAGAATATTACAATGTAATCTATATGATCACAGTTTTGCATTATTTGGGAGATTCTTTATTGATTAGTTCCACCCATCATTGTTTTGAGCTCTTCCTTGATCTAATTCCCGACCATCTCAATATCTGTATGGTGTGAAACGTGAGCTTCTATGATAAATTCACCTTTTTATACAACTATAATTTCATTTATCAACTTATTAATATCAATATCATGGGTCTGAGGTTGAGTAGCGGCATTTCTAGAAATTGCATACTCACAATCCTTTAACAATTTATCCAAGGATGTAAGGTAATAAATATACTATATTTGTATGGTAGAGACCATTTTAGTGAACACATTTATCATTCTTTGGTTATCCATTAAAATAGTTTCAAAGACTAATACCAGCCTAGGTTTTACTTCAGTATGAATTCTTGATATCAAAGCAGAAATATCTCTTTCTCATATAGTAGATGTAGGAAAATTTTGGGGTTGATATAAATTTTCTATAATAGATTTCATATTTCCCTTAAATATTTATATATTATATTGGTGACATAGTCACTGTTTACAGGTGCAAGAGTAGAGAAAAATACAACTACTGGAGGTTTTTCTGAATGAACAGGTTACTCAACTACACTTCTCCTTGGATCAACTACACCAACCTCAACATATGAATCTGAGTAATACATACCGAGAGCAATATAACCAGGATGTTTTTCCCATTCATAAATCACACTAAAATCAAAATGAGTGAGTGTATCAACTCTCACATTCTTTGATTGAGTCTCCCCCTAAATCTGTGCTCTCCTTCTAAAATAAACTAATCATGGTATAGGGGATACTGTTGATTCTACATCACCAAGAATTCAACTACTTGTGCTTAAACATCATCATGTTTTTTAAATTTTATCCCTTCATTAGCACTGGATTCATGAGGTTCTACAACATGTTCCCCATCCAGAGTACCATCAGGTTTTTCATTAACACCTTGATCATCACCTGGATGATCTGAACATCAATCACTTCCACCACATTCCTACTCAAATTCATTTATTATATCATCCACTTTTTATCACTATATTTTTCATCCTCGTCTTCATTATCAGTTCATTCAGCATCACTATATGTTTACTCTTCAATACTATTTTTGTTTTCTTTTTAAATTTTTTCATCTCTACCATTAGATTGGATTTTATACTGGATCATGCCAGATTCCACAGTCTCATCATCATCAACCTGAGTAAGAATAGGTTTTTTGTATGATAAAGACAAAGGTGGACTAGTTGGTTAAAAAGTTGTGCCCAAAGGACATTCACTAATATCGGGGTCACTTCTATCATCTATAGGATACCTAGCTTCAATTGTTTTTTCAACTACTACCACTTCATCAGAATAAGAATCATCAGCATCATGTGCCAGACTAGGATAAACTACATATGTTGGCCTAGAAGGATGGTCAATATAGTTAAAATTATCCTATAATTTTTCATTATATATAAACCTCTCCCTCTTCCATGTATTCTAATTTATTCTCATTCACTTGAAAATATATATTCTTAGGAAATACCACCATAATAATAGAGGTTCCTTTTATTTTCACTTACTTATCATTTGTCTTTTGACATGGAAGATATCATTCTTGAATAAAATAGATTATTTGTCTTGCAAGTAGGTTTTATAATTTGACATATATGAACTATAAAATAACCACATAGATCGACCATATGCCCTTTCTTCAGTAGGTATAACAGATATACATCTTGATACATGAGTGAAGAAAAGTCGTCTTCCCTAGGAATCATCTGGTGTTGGGTGAACATGAATAACAACATGATTTCACCATCCAACTAAGTAGAAATTGATCTTCTATTCTCTGCATGACATGTTAGCTCAGCCAACTCTATCTCATATCAAAATAAATCATTTGTGGCAGAGATAATCCACTAATAGTCCTCATAAATACGTTAATTTGGTACTTTAAGGCATTCTTCCCAATTTCATGAAGAAAATGATACTCTTCATTTGTTTACCACATATTTGATCCAATAAATGTCACTGAATTATAGAATAAACTCAGAATGAATATAAAATTCATATACCTCTCTAGGGTAATATGTTTTTTCATTAATTTAGAACCATTACAACCATCCTTTCATCCACAACAAATTTTAAAAACTATAAATATTTTTTAATAACCATTCTGAGTGAACTTCACTTTCATGCGTTACCACATGGTTATCAAGTATTATATGAATAGAAATTCTAGATTATCCTTTCAATCTATTTTCAGGTTGTGATTCATCTCCACATCATTCTGATTATCATTTTACTCTAACCATTTAGAGGGATTAGTTTACAGTAGAAAGATGAAATCGCCTAAGGTAGAAGTAGCTTAATGGTTAGAGTGCCTCAGTATAAGACCAAGAGTAATAATTAAGTAGGATAGACTCGGTGTTTATCATTTAGGTTTTTAAAAGCTGTAAATAATGTAATATGTATCAAATAAAAGAAAATAGTAAAACAATGTTGTTTGGAAGGAAAATAAAAATAGCATATGAGTTCTATAAGTGAGTGGCCATCGGCGAGACCTCATGAATGTCAGTAACACATTGTCGATGTGACACTGTCAGCATAACCCTATCTATGTCAGTATGACACAAAATTACATTGTTAGTTTTGAAATGAAATAGCATGACACTTTCACTGTCAACATGACACAACCTGACACTGTCTGTGTTGGCATGACACAATCTGTGTCCTATCTGTGATTCAGCCATGCTATGTTTTATCAAAGGGTTAACAACATTAGGTCCTCAAAAACTATTCATCCATAATTCATGATTGATGTAACTCAACATTTTAGAGTTTAATGTCTAGTAAATATATCAGTTATCTGATGTTCTATGCGAATAAATTTGTATAGACCTGTAAATTTCAAGGAATTTTTTTTTTTAATTTTCATTGGAATTTTACAAGAGCGCATCTTCTGACGACACCTGATTCCGAGGCCCGGTATGCCCAGAATCATTTTCTGAAGTTTGGATCGGGTACGTTCAGTGAACGAATGTGTGGGTTTTTCTAACTTTTGAACCGGTTCCCGGAATCAAATTCCGAGGGCACCGATGGGATCGCAGCGCCGATATTTTCTTAGAAACGCCTCTTCCGGAGTTGCGTTTTCCCTGGTGTGGTTTTTAATTTTTGGGTTTTAAGTTATGAAATAAAATAAAATTGTGCGACAATTTTATTTTTCATTTTCACTTGAAGCCGCTTGAAGCCACTTAAAAGCGACATAAACTGAGTTGAACTAGATAGGATACTATCCAGAAATATCATACCCTCTTTGTAGGATATTTCTGAGGTGGGGCCCGCACGAGCCCTGCTGTTTTTTTCCGCTAAGTAACGCACCCGCGAAAACCCGTCATTATGAAAGTCAACTGATGTGTTTTCTTAATTTCTTAACAGACCATTTAATTGGGCGGTTTATTTTCGTAAATTAAACGAGCTGTTTTTTCGTTGAATTAATTCAACGAATTGATGGGTCGTTACTTACCCCCCCCCCCCCTTCGTGTGTTGGCATAATAATAAAATAAGACCAACCTATCTTTTTTTGGAGGATTTCTCGTTGAGACAGAATCCTTGTATCTTCTTCCTCCTTCGCGAAGAACGCAAAGAACGCGAAGAACGCGAAGAACGCCGAACTCGGAAATCGACGACGCGACGCCGTGATCCGCGACGCCGACAACGTTCTTCTGCGACATCTCTTCCTCCGCAACGGGTCTTCGATCGGCTGCTTGAGGTAAGAGTCTCGGACCTTCCTTTTTATCTCCTTCGTGGTTCTTAACCAAAACACGGATTTAATTAATTAAAATTAAATCTGATGTTTCATGGTGTGTTGAGTTCGCCAACTCAACGCCGTGTTCCGCGACGACGCGACGCCTTCCCGCGATGATGCGACGATCCCCCCTCTTCCGCGACAAACAATTCCGCGAAGAACGCTCACGCGCGACCCCTCCGAGGGAGGGATTTTATAATTTTGAAATACCCCTCTTTATATTCCCATGAACGTTCTTTAAAAATTAAAGAACCGGTTTCAAATTAACCATTTTATTTTATTAAAATTGTCGGTTCATGCGTTGAACAATTTCTCCCGTTGTTTTTATCTAACGCGGAGGGTGCGGGTCAAACGAACACGGCCCGACAACCCTCCGCCGTTCTTCGTGTTTTGCGGATTTGGCGGGAGACGACGGAACGTGCCGCAACAGATGTTTGATGATCCCGCAGTGAAGAACGGAACCCGGGAGGAACAACGGCGCAGAAGGGAAGGAAAACGGGCCACCGGAGCGACTCCGGCGGCCCGCGGAAGCCGGTGGTGGCGCGGGTCGCCGGCGCGGCGGCGCCGGCGGCCGTAGGCGGCGACACCCCGCGGGTGTCCAGGGCGACACCCCGCGGGTGTCCAGGGCGACACCGCGCGGGTGTCGCGGGGTTGTCACGGGGCACCCCGCGGGTGTCCAGGGCGACACCCCGCGGGTGTCCAGGGCGGCACCCCGCGGGTACCGCGGGGTTGTCACGCGGCGCGTCCGGCTGTCTGGCCGACACCCCGCGGGTGCCGCGGGGGTGTCACGCGGGGCGGCGGCTTTCCCCCGCGTCGGCCGCTCAGCCGATCCAAGCCGGACCGGCCCTGGCCGGGCGGGGCCGGGCCAACCGGGTCGGACTCGACCAGGTTCGGGCCAACCGGGGGGGGTTTCGGGCCGGGTCGGCCCGGGCCCGGACCCCCGTCTTCGGACGACTTTCGTTCAAACGCCCGTAACATGAGCTACGGGACTCCAAACGACTTGCCGTCAGCGGCAACACAATCCTTGGAGCAAGACGGTTGTTTCGGTTTATCGCACTCACGGTTTCGGAATACTATGGGATCGGCCGGGTTAGTTCGTACACGAAACCAACCGGGCCCTCGGAGCGGAAACACTCAAATCTTGAGCTACGGATGTCCAATTGACGCGCCGTTAGCTTTGTTAGTTTCCTCTTAGTGAGACGGATCTTTTGGCTCACTCCGCCCGAGGTTTGGATGCAAGTGGAGTACGATCGGGTTGGTTTTTCCTTAAAAACCAACCGGACCCCTGGGACGAAAAAGCCAATAACTCTCAGACCGGGCGTCCGATTGACGCGCCGTCTGTTGCGTTGAGTTCCTGTTGACGATACGGAACTTTTGACATCCTTCGCCCAAGTTTTGGATACAGTTGGTAGTGGCCGGGTTGGATCACACCCGAAATCCAATCGGGCCTCTGGAACAGAAAAGCTGATATCTTTCAGACAGGATGTCCGTTTGACGAACCATCAGCGGCATTGACGATCAAGTTGAGAAACGGTCCCTATGAGTATACCCTATGAGAGCTCGGGGTACAGTTGAGATACGGCTGGGTTTGGTTCGCTCACGAAACCAACCGGGCCCCTGGGACAAAAAGGCTAATAACTCACAGACCGGGCGTCCGATCGACGCGCCGTCTGTTGCGTTGAGACCCCTGTGACGAGGCGGTCCTTTGAGCTATTTTTTCGTGGGACCTTGAGATACTTGGATTATCGACTTGCAGCTCATGGAGCGGACCCTCCCAGAGTCGAGCGTGCGGAGTACGGAGACCGTGTAGCCGACTGAGACCTGACGACTGCTTGACCGACTCGACTTGGAGTGAGTCGACTAGCCCAGTGGACAGAGCACTACTTTGTTTGGGTGAAGACCCATGGCGGACGTAGCACTACTTGTTTGATAGTGCAGACTCGCGGTACTCGTCCGGAGAGTACCTCAGCAGGCTACTAGGGGGTGTGCACTACTGTGTTTGGGTGACATACCTCGGCAGGAAGCACAACTGTGTTTGGGTGACTGGCCCGCGGTACTCGACAGGAGGAGTACCTCAGCAGTCTTAGGTTAGTGAGCAGTACCTCGGAGTCGTGATAGGACCACTGTACACTCTAGAGACGGAGCTCTTCAGTAGTTACAGTTTCGATAATGAAAATCCTGGTTTGAGCTGAGACTTTTGAGCTGAGACTTTTGACCTTTGTGTTTCCTCATGATTGAGATGGGTTACTTGATAACTTAGGTATATGTATGGGCATATACCTAAGTAGAGGTTATCTGTTGAGATCTTCTTTGTGGTTATACTTGTTGGATTTAGTGAGACCATGAGGTTCTCGGGGTCCCTACTGAGTATCGTTATACTCACCCCTGCACGGGCTATGCCCGCACCTCGTTGTGTTGGTTTCAGACGACAGGCAGTGCTGACGGAGGCCGAGTGTTCGGGGACTGGACGGTACCCGGAGGTGGACTACACGACAAGTCAGTGTCCGGAGGTGGACTTCAAGGCGAGACGACACTCGGTGGAGGTTGACGGACGAGAGCACTGTGGAGGCTATCTGTACCTACCCTTCAGGTAGGATTCGTGGTGGACGATCCAGGAGTTGCGCCATCTGTACCTACCCTTCAGGTAGGATCCGAGGAGGACGACCCAGGAGCTGCTTCCATCCCTCCAGCTGTTGTCTTTTTCTATTATACATTGTTCAGTTGTAGTTGTACTTTCTTTTGGATTTGTATTCTGGCCCATTTACTTTTCAGCACTTCTTTTTGTACTTAGTGTTTTACTTCTGCTTGCACTCTGTGGTGTTTTGTTACTTTTATAAAGGCAATGCCTTCCCAGTTATCGGGATTTACTCCTTTGGTGCTAGTCGCCATCCCCTGGCCTATGGAAGGCGGCCTTGGGGTAGTCACGGCACGGGCCCCGAGGACGGGTCGTGACAAATTGGTATCATAGGTGGTCGGTTCTACCGCAGACTCTAATCATTCTTTCTGTGAAGCAATAGTGTTAAGGGTACCGAGTGTGGTTTTCAGTTCAGGGAGTCCAGTATTGGTGCGGGCGGCCGACGTATCCATACACCAAGACCCTGGCAACTGATTTTCGACTTTGTGCACGAAAACACTGTTTGTGTGTGTGTTTTCAAAGGCTTCCCCTAAAAACAGCTCAAACTAGGTCAGCTCACCAGGTATAATCGTTTGACTGTGTTATGTTGTTTCTTTCAGGATGCCTTTTCTCGGATGACCAGCTAGAGCCCAGAGGGATGTGCGTGCTGACAGCCTGTCGAGTGACGAGGCTTCGGTACAGGGCCCTCTTGTAGTTGAGGCACTAGCGGAGGCGCCAGCGGTACTACCATACGTTGGGCCACCGATGCCACCAGCCCCAGCAGTAGGCGATGCCTGCTACTTGAGCACACTGCATGAGTTCCAGCGCCAGAGGCCACCCAGGTTCAGGAGAGAGACGGACCCGCAGGCGGCTGAGGATTGGCTGGAGGCTGTGGTGGGAGTCTTCAGGCTAGTGGGGACGCCATCAGACTTCATGGTGACCTTTGCTTCTAGCCTTCTTCAGGCAGCAGCAGGCAGATGGTGGAGCCACTTGTTCCAGTTTTGCGATGGGATGGCTTTCACATGGGAAGACTTCGAGACCTTATTCAGGGTGGAGTTTGTGCCAGTATCTCTACACCCCGAGCGTGTTCAGGAGCTGCTGCCTTTGCCACGTGTTTTTCGATCAGAAGCCAAGTCATCTGTGGGCAGTAGACAGATGATGCAGAGGTCCAGGAGGACCAGACTAGCAGTTGGGCGATCTCGGGTTTTAGGACCGGTGGTGCGGGACACCCGGGGTGGGGTCAGAGCCAGGCGTGCCAAAAGCAGACTGTGTTACTCGTTCGGTGGAAAGGGGCACCTGGCACGTGACTTTCCGACTCCTCGTACAGGTGATCCATAGGCTTTTGAGGAGACACTGAGGCAGAGGCAGTGACGAATTCTTGAGAAACAGTAGAGCAGTGGAAAAGGCAGTAGAGCTCCTGGAGCAGGTGGACAGGAGCGGAACTAGTGGATACATCTCTTGTACTTCTAGTTCCATGTTGATGTTGTTTTTGTGTCTTTGTACCATGAGCTGCAATAAAATAAAGACACTTATCTTGTGATGTTTTCTTTCCAGTCCTCTTTTGTGATGTAACTAAGTGGTCCTGGTTAAGACTGTTGACTTGACCATCACTTTCGAAATTCCTACTGGAGGAGACCCAGTGACCTCACACTGATGCCGATAGTGTGACTCGACCCTTGGAGGTGAGAGTGACAGTCGGATCTCTTAGTAGTTACGTCGAGGCCTTACAACGTCATCCATGGCATGAATGCATCCTTCATGCCAGGATTGACTGTATTAGGAAATGGGCGTGGTTCATCTAGAGAGGGGATGAGACCAGGTTTCTCTTTTCGGCAAAGGAGAAATTTTAGTAGCTCTTCCAGATCGTATGCAAAGGAGGTGCAGTTCATCCAGGAGCGGATGAAGACTGCACAGTGCAGTAAGAAACAAGAAACCAGTGTCAGTCTTAGAGACTCGGGTGTGTTAAATGTTTCAAGAAGAGGAAGCTTAATGGAGAGATGATTCTACAAAGCAGAAGACGTGGAGGCACAGCTAGGAGAGCAGCATGAGGTGGTGTACATCCTAACATGGTACAACCACCCGCCTTAGTTATTCCCGCCAGGCTCCGGGAGCTGGAGGGTGGTGGATGAATGCGGCTGCATGCGGTCAAGGAGTGTGACTCAATGGCTCTAGAAATGATTCAAGGGATAGTCTGTGTCCACTACTAGCTGTTGTAGTAATAGACGTTGATATGAATCATTCCTCACTTTCACGAATCTTGTTCCAGACCTAGAGTTTCCGGTAAGCCGTGGACTTGACCCTCAGGTCCGGAGATACCTTGAGAGGAGACTCGATAATCACATTTACGCCGACGGTGTGGTCAGACCCTCGAGGCGAGAGTTCTGGTTGGAATATCTCGTGGTAGAAGTCGTTTTGAGTTTCAGTTCCAGCAAGAATTGGAGACCTCTGGAGTACGAGGATGACGATCGCGTCCTTATACGGGTCTCACCTCGACGAGGGTTACGGAGATGTGGCCAAGGCGACAAGTTATCTCCGAGGTTCAACGGACCTTTCTAGGTCCTCAGCTGGGTAGGCGGGATGGTTTACCACTTGGTCCATCCACCTTAGTTGCACTAGGTGCACGACGTTTCCACGTATCTCAGCGGAGGAGATACGTGCACGACCCGACACAAATCATTGACCATAGGGATCTGGTCTTTGGTGATGAGGTGACTTTTATGGAGTTTCCTGTGGGGATCGAGGATCGACAGGAGCAGATCCTAGGAGGACGGTCGATTCCTCTTGTGCACTTTCTTTGGCAGCTCGGGGACCTCCAGGAGAGCACATGGGAGTGGAAGGCTCAGATGCGTGCTCAGTACCGCCTTTGTTTCCCTAAGTTTGTGTTGGAGCGTTACGGGGACGTAAAGCTCTGTGGTGGGAGTAATGTAAAGACCCGTAAATTTCAAGGAATTTTTTTTCTTAATTTTCTTTGGAATTTTACAAGAGCGCAGCTTCTGACGGCACCTGATTCCGAGGCCCGGTGTGCCCGAAATCATTTTCTGAAGTTTGGATCGGGTACGTCCAGTGAACAAACGTGCGGGTTTTTCTAACTTTTGAACCGGTGCCCAGAATCGAATTCTGAGGGCACCGATGGGATCACAACGCCGATATTTGCTTAGAAACGCCTCTTCCGGAGTTGCATTTTCCCTGGTTTGGTTTTTAATTTTTGGGTTTTAAGTTATGAAATAAAATAAAATTATGCGACAATTTTATTTTTCATTTCACTTGAAGCCGCTTGAAGCCACTTAAAAGCGGCTTAAACTGAGTTGAACCGGATAGGATACTATCCCGAAATATCCTACCCTCTTGGTAGGATATTTGTGAGGTGGGGCCCGCACGAGCCCCGCCGTTTCTTTCCGCTAAGTAACGCACCCGCGAAAACCCGTCATTATGAAAGTCAACTGATGCATTTTCTTAATTTCTTAACAGACCATTTAATTGGGCGGTTTATTTTCGTAAATTAAACGAGTTGTTTCTTTCGTTGAATTAATTCAACGAATTGATGGGTCGTTACTTACCCCCCCCCCCCCTTTCATGTGTTGGCATAATAATAAAATAAGACCAACCTATCTTTTTTTGGAGGATTTCTCGTTGAGACAGAATCCTTGTATCTTATTCCTCCTTTGCGAAGAACGCGAAGAATGCGAAGAACGCGAAGAACGCCGAACCTGGAAATCGACGACGCGACGCCGTGATCCGCGACACCGACAATGTTCTTTTGCGACGTCTCTTCCTCCGCGACGGGTCTTCGATCGGCTGCTTGAGGTAAGAGTCTCGGACCTTCCTTTTTATCTCCTTCGTGGTTCTTAACCAAAACACGGATTTAATTAATTAAAATTAAATCTGCAGTTTCATGGTGTGTTGAGTTCGCCGACTCAACGCCGTGTTCCGCGACGACGCGACGCCTTCCCGCGACGACGCGACAATCCCCCATATTCCGCAACAAACAATTCCGCGAAAAACGCTCACGCACGACGACTCTGAGGTAGGGATTTTATAATTTTGAAATACCCCTCTTTATATTCCCGTGAACGTTCTTTAAAAATTAAAGAACCGATTTCAAATGAACAATTTTATTTTATTAAAATTGTGGGTTCATGCATTGAACAATTTCTCCCGTTGTTTTTATCTAACGCGGAGGAGGCGGGTCAAACGAACACGGCCCGACAACCCTCTGTCATTCTTCGTGTTTTGCGGATTTGGCGGGCGACGACGGAACGTGCCGCAACAGATGTTTGATGATCCCGCAGTGAAGAACAGAACCCGGAAGGAACAACGGCGCAGACGGGAAGCAAAACGGGCCACCGGAGCGACTCCGGCGGCCCGCGGAAGCCGGTGGTGGCGCGGGTCGCCGGCGCGGCGGCGCCGACGGCCGGAGGCGGCGGCACCCCGCGGGTGTCCAGGGCGACACCGCGCGGGTGCCGCGGGTGTCCAGGGAGACACCGCGCGGGTGCCGCGGGGTTGTCACGGGGCACCCCGCGGGTGTCCAGGGCGACACCCCGTGGGTGCCGCGGGGTTGTCACGCGGCACCCCGCGGGTGTCCAGGGCGGCACCCCGCGGGTACCGCGAGGTTGTCACGCTGCGCGTCCGGCTGTCTGGCCGACACCCCGCGGGTGCCGCGGGGGTGTCACGCAGGGCGGCGGCTTTCCCCCGCGTCGGCCGCTCGGCCGATCCGAGCCGGACCGGCCCTGGCCGGGCGGGGCCGGGCCAACCGGGTCGGACCCGACCCGGTTCGGGCCAACCGGGGGGAATGTCGGGCCGGGTCGGCCCGGGCCCGGACCCCCGTCTTCGAACGAATTTCGTTCAAACGCCCATAACATGAGCTACGGGCCTCCAAACGACTCGCCGTTAGCGGAAACACAATCCTTGGAGCAAGACGGTCGTTTCGGTTTATCGCACTCACGGTTTCGGAATACTATGGGATCGGCCGGGTTGGTTCGTACACGAAACCAATCGGGCCCTCAGAGCGGAAACGCTCAAATCTTGAGCTACGGACATCTGATTGACGCGCCATTAGCTTTGTTAGTTTCCTCTTAGTGAGACGGATCTTTTGGCTCACTCCGCCCAAGGTTTGGACGCAAGTGGAGTACGATCGGGTTGGTTTTTCCTTAAAAACCAACCGGGCCCCTAGGACGAAAAAGCCAATAACTCTCAGACCGGGCGTCCGATTGACGCGCCGTCTGTTGCGTTGAGTTCCTGTTGACGATACGGAACTTTTGACATCCTTCGCCCGAGTTTTGGATACAGTTGGTAGTGGCCGGGTTGGATCGCACCCGAAATCCAACCGGGCCCCTGGAACAGAAAAGCTGATATCTTTCAGACAGGACGTCCGTTTGACGAACCGTCAGCGGCGTTGATGATCACGTTGAGAAACGGTCCCTATGAGTATACCCTATGAGAGCTCGGGGTACAGTTGAGATACGGCTGGGTTTGGTTCGCTCACGAAACCAACCGGGCCCCTGGGACGAAAAGGCTAATAACTCACAGACCGGGCGTCCGATCGACGCGTCGTCTATTGCGTTGTGACCCCTGTGACGAGGAGGTCCTTTGAGCTACTTCTTAGTGGGACCTTTATATACTTGGAGTATCGACTTGCAGCTCATGGAGCGGACCCTCCCAGACTCGAGCGTGCGGAGTACGGAGACCGTGTAGCCGACTGAGACCTGACGACTGCTTGACCGACTCGACTTGGAGTGAGTCGACTAGCCCTGTGGACGGAGCACTACTTTGTTTGGGTGCAGACACATGGCGGATGGAGCACTACCTGTGTGATAGTGCAGACATGTGGTACTCGTCCGGAGAGTACCTCAGCAGGCTACTAGGGGGTGTGCACTACTGTGTTTGGGTGACATACCTCGGCGGGAATCACAACTGTGTTTGGGTGGCTAGCCTGCGGTACTCGACAGGAGGAGTACCTCAGCAGTCTTAGGTTAGTGAGCAGTACCTCGGAGTCGTGAAAGGACCACTGTACAGTCTAGAGATGGAGCTCTTCAGTAGTTACGGTTTCGATAATGAAAATCCTGGTTTAAGCTGAGACTTTTGAGCTGAGTCTTTTGACCTTTGTGTTTCCTCATGATTGAGATGGGTTACTTGATAACATAGGTATATGTATGGGCATATACCTAAGTAGAGGTTATCTGTTGAGATCTTCTTTATGGTTATCCTTGTTGGATTTAGTGAGACCTTGAGGGTCTCGGGGTCCCTACTGAGTATCGTTATACTCACCCCTGCACGGGCTATGCCCACACCTCGTTGTGTTGGTTGCAGACGACAGGCAGTGCTGACGGAGGCCGAGTGTTCGAGGACTGGACGGTACCCGGAGGTGGACTACACGACAAGTCAGTGTCCGGAGGTGGACTTCACGGCGAGACGACACTCGAAGGAGGTTGACGGACGAGAGCACTGTGGAGGCTATCTATACCTACCCTTCAGGTAGGATTCGTGGTGAACGATCCAGGAGTTGCGCCATCTGTACCTACCCTTCAGGTAGGATCCGAGGAGGACGACCCAGGAGCCGCTTCCGTCCCTCCAGCTGTTGTCTTTTTCTGTTGTACTTTGTTCAGTTGTAGTTGTACTTTCTTTTGGGTTTGTATTCTGGCCCATTTACTTTTCAGCACTTCTTTTTGTACTTAGTGTTTTACTTCCGCTTGTACTCTGTGGTGTTTTGTTACTTTTATAAAGGCAATGCCTTCCCAGTTATCGGGATTTACGCCTTTGGTGCTAGTCGCCAGCCCCTGGCCTATGGAAGGCGGGCTTGGGGTAGTCACGGCACGGGCCCTGAGGATGGGTCATGACAAAATTCAAGTGTTATATCACCTTTTTTATAATGAATTATCAATAAGTGATGTCTTACTTCAATATGACTTGTTCTAGAGTGGGAAATATAATTATTTTATATATTAATAGAACTTGTATTTTCATAGTTTATAGAGAAATGTCTAAAATGATATAAATAATATTGAAAAGTGTGTTTTAGCCACAAATATGATCACAATAACTAATAGTAGTTATGTATTCATCCTAAACAGTAGATGATGCATCCAAGTTTTTCGTTTTTACTATAGCGTGATACAAGATACATTCTTAAAAAGTGACATGTTCCTTAGGGAGTCTTCTCTCTAACATACAACCACCAAATCAACATCTAAATAACTAACTAAATCAAATTATTTTCTTCTAGTGTAGAACAATCTATTGATGGTAGTATACTTGAAATATTTTACTATTCTTTTAACAACATTTAAATTATATTTTTTGGGGGGTTTTCTAGAAAATGTGCTCACATACATACACCAAATTTTAATATTAGTAAAACTAGAATTCATGTAATGTAGATGTCCAATAATCCTTCTCTAATTGGTTTGGACAAAAGATTTACCATTTTCATCAAGGTCCAACTTACATGAGGTACTCATTATATTTTCACTATGTTGTGCACTATTAATTCCTATCCTTTTTAAAATATCAACAGAATATTTACATTGAATTAGAACAATTATTTATTTATTATGAATGATCTGAATTCAAAGAAATAATTTGTCTTCTCCCATTAAAATCATTTAAAATTCAATTTGCATCATTTTTTAAAAATTAATACATATTTAATTTTTGAAGATCCAAAATTAAATACTTCAATTTAAATTTTAACAGAAAAATCATCTTTAGAAATTAATTTTATAAATAAATTAAGATTAGTTATTCCTTTTAACTAAATTATAAATACAAAAAGTATTAAGTCTATCGTACCATGCTCTTGGATTTGTTTTATACCATATAAATCCATTGTTAACATAAAAACATTATTTGGAAAAATTGTATTTAAAACCCGAGGGTTGTTCATAAAAAATATACTCAACTATATAATCATTTAAGAAAGCACTTTTAACATCAATTTGATATATTTTAAAACTGAGATGGTATACATATGCTAGAATGATTCTAATGGATTAAAATATATCAATTGGTGAAAAGGTTTCTTGAAAGTCAATACCTTAGTCTTGACTATATCCTTGTGCATCCATTCTGGCCTTATTTCCCACTGTGTCTCCTGGTTCATCTAATTTTTTTCAATAAACCCATTTAGTTCATATAGTCATTGTTTCTTTAGGTCTATCCACTACTTTAGGTACATTATTTATTTTAAATTTATTCAACTCTTCTTGCATATCCATCACCCAAAATTCATCATTGACCATATCATTAATTTTTTTATGTTCCATCTGGGATAAGAAAGACTGGTGTGCAAAAAAGATCTTAATAAAAACTCTAGTGTGTGTACCATTATCTATGTATCTAAATACAAAATCTATTTTATGGATCTCAATTTTCTTAAAGGATCTAGAAAATAAAGGTCTAGTTCTTTTTGGATCATCTGTAGGATTAGGTTCACTATTATTTGAGTATTGAGATATTCTAGAACACGAGTATTTATCATATTGCTTAAACGTACAATCAGGGGGTCTATAATTTATGTTTATAATAGAAAATTAATCCTTAATTTTTTTATTGGGGGTTTTAGGTTCATGTGCATCTATTTCATAAAACTTATTATTTACAAAATCTTCCACCCATTTGGTTATTTCATTAAAAACAATATAGGATTTACTAGCGGTTGAATAACCTAGTAAATTACCATCATCACATTTTGATGAAATGTTTTCAAGTTTTTCATTTGTATTGAGAATATAAAAACTACAACAAATACATTAAGGTAGCTAACGTTGTGTTTTCTATTACACCATATATCATAGAGAGTTTTCATAAGAATCGGTCTAATTAAGAATCTATTAGTTACATAACAAGATGTATTGAAAACCTCATCCCAAAACTAAATAGGTAAGTCATAAACAATAATCATTTTCTATGATATTTCTTAAAAGGTTCTATTCTTATTTCTAGATCGATATACTACTTTGGTGTCCTAGGAGTATAGAAGCTTTTAATATAGCAATTTTTCTTGAATAATGATCCAAACTGGTGGTGATCAAATTCACATCTATTGACAACTCTTAAGGATTTAATTCTAAGACCACTTAGGTTCTCTATAGATATAGAATCCTTGGTAAATTAATAACACCCTCACTCTTGTGATCTAAAAAGAAGGTCCAAGTATAACTATAAAAGTCATTTACAAGAAAGTTGAAATATTATTTCACATTAGTACATTAAACACTAGATGGTCCAAAAAATCTATTTAAAGCAACTCAAGTGGTTGTGAAGTTTAATATTCTTTCATTGGTTTGAAATATATTTTGTGATGATTTTCTTTTTGACATGGGTTGAAAACTTTATTGTTTACAAATTTTAGATTGGTTAAATCATTGACTAACACTATACATGAATGTTTTTATGTGATTGATTGTTATAGTGTCCTAATATCCTATTCAAAAGTGATGATTATTTATGGAGTACACTTAAACAAGAATAATTTTTAGAAAATAATGAATCCATGTTTACAACCTAAAAATTCTCATTTCCAAAAGCTGTAAATACTAAATTATTTTTAGAATTATCATCATTACATGAAACATTTTAAAATTTAACTATAAAACAATAATTACATAAATTAGATACACATAGAATATGGTACTTTAATCCATCATAAAAAAGTACATTGGAAATTAAAATTTATTTTGTTTTACCAATTTTTCCAAGACCAATTATTTTACATTTAGCATTGCCACATAAAGTGACATGACAACTATTAATCTTTATAATATTTTTGATTATTTATTAGTACCATATAACGTGTCTTGAAAAAACAATATACAAGCACCATAATATTTTATTGGATCTCTTCAATCATGATTCCTAAAAATACAATTCAAAAAAGAAAATATTTTGGTACCCATACATGCATGGGTCCCGAAATATTACTAATTAATGTTTTGGGAACCCATAATTGCTTCATGGGTTTCCTATAGATAGTTTGTAATGTATTAGTAAAATAATCCATATATGGTCTAGAAAAACTAGAGGCAGAAAATGATTTTCCACTGCTGGAAGTTCTAGAATATCATTCATATCTTGGCACGAAGACAAATTTTCCAAATTTTTTTTCAAATTTATTTTTAACAAAGTTTGTTTCTCTTGGTTGATAACATATAACAGTAGTATATTTTTGTGAAACATGTTTAAATATAATTTTATTGAGAGTTCTATTTTCATTTTTGAACATTTCTAAGTCTATTTTCAACTTTTATTTGATAACATAAGATCATTATTTTCTTTTATCAATTATGCATTTTTCACTTTCTGTGCAGTAATCTCATATGCAATAGTATAGGTGAGATTATTTTGTTTCTTCAAAACATTATATTTATATTTTGATTCATTGCATGTTTCATAAATAATTTTGATGTACTCTAGCATTTCTTCATTAGACATGTTTTCAGAATTAGATTCATCTTTAGAATAATAGGAATTTTGTACAGAAGATTCAACAGTTACCTCAATAAGTCTTTTTCATAATGAACATGTTAGATTTTCCACCTTTCTCATCATTTAAGGGTGTTAACTCACTTGATCTATCATCATAAGCACTCAAGGTGTATTTAATTGTCTTCTTATATCTTTTATATTTTTCCTCAATTTTTTTTCTTATAATTTATCTTTGGAATGATATCCATTACATTTCTATTTCCTCTTCATTTACATTCATAACAGACTATCTCCTTTTTGTTATCACCTCTCTTCCAGTCCTTTTTCGTATTTCCATTGTAGTCATACATTTGTTTGTATCTAGGATTCCTAATGAAATTATTCCTTATTTAATTATTTTTAAACCTTCTGGATAATTGATCCACTTCTTCATTACTATCAGATAATGATTATTTATTTCATTAATGATCAATATGAGTTTGTGACTTCTATTTTTTTTATTTTTGAAGATGTGGTCTTGAAATCCACTATCATTCTTTTTACTTCATCGTCCAAATTTTTTTTAACTTAAATTATTTCTCATACATCACCATATTACAAATAATATCCATTACTAGAAATTTGATAAATTCACATGATTCCCTTATTGACACTAATGTTCTTCTCCAACTATCAGGTGGACATCTAAGGATTCACATGATTTTTTCATTAGTTACAACATCCTTTCACAGAGAGATCATAGTATTTAAAATTTCATGAAACCTAATATATATATCAGAGATAGGTTCATCATGCTTCATTTTGAAGTTATCATATTTAATAGTATATTTATTGAGTCTCATTTCGATAATCTTAGTGGTTATTTTATATGAAATATCTAGATTATCCTAAATTTCATGGGTTGTTTGACATGACTAAATTTAATTGAATTATTCATCACATAAGTCATAATATAGGAAATTCATTACTTTGTAGCTATAATTATAAACCTTTTTAGTTGGGTCATCCCTTGTAGTTCGGCCAGCAATAGGAATCTTATATTCATCTACAATTAAAGAGAAAATTTCAAAACCCATACTTCTAAATGCATTTGAATCTTATTTTTCCTTTGAGAATAATTAGTTACATAAAAAAATGTAGGTCTATTGGTTGTAGAACCTTCCAAACATTTATCCATAATAACAAATAAAGAATAGTTTTTTAAGAATAAAAAATGCATATCTAATATATATTTATAGATCATTAGACAAAACTAAAATCAAACATAAAATATTTCAAAATGCCTTTAAATAGAACCATTAAAACAATAATATGATTCCAAGTGTTGGTTGGAGTATGAAACTCAATAGGAGTGAATTTAGTTTATACCAATATTACTCTTTAAAAACATTATTTGAATATTCCCAAAATTTATAATCTTATTATCCCAGTAAAAAAAACTAGAATATTTATAATAGTTTTGAATGTTCAATTAATCTATCTTACTATTAATTAATTATCAGTTATAACAATTTTCAAGATTGATTTAAATTTTCAACGTAATTTAATACCTCAAAAATATTTATAAATACTATCTAATATTAAATATTATTGAAATATTTAGTTTTCTGATATATGTGTGAAAAAATAGTATAATAGATTTAGAAGAAATATAAAATAAAAAAAAAGGTCCAGTCTCAAGTTTAGAACTATCCCTCTCCACATGGTGATCACATGACACTAAGCGGTTTATTTGAACCTTATCCACACCTTGGACCATCGTTCACAATAGTGAACATGGCTATCTAGTTCATCAAAACCACTACCACTATTATTTATGGGAATAAAAATACTACAGAGTCAAACATGGACCACTTATAGAGTTATATGTTGGTGAAAGTGGTGTAGAAAAATGGGTGAGTGTGTAAATCATTTATCTTCCATATTAGCTTAGGAGATAGTATGTGTTTTCGATAAAAAATCATATACTTCATGTATTAATAGTAAAGTATTAAAACACATATCATAAATAGTAAGAAAAGGTTTAAAATAATTTGTGTGATGCACTTGATGCTTCTGGACTTCTTTAGTGTAGAAGATGTGACGTTCTAGTCCACTTCTTGAAAAAGACACGAAAATAAACCGTAATAGAATATTTATGTTCTAGTTTCCATTATGTTGTGATTATCCTCAATTCTGATCTTCAATAGGGTTTTTTCCTTCATGAATTTTTGGATTTTAAAATCATAGTGAATCCTTCCCTATTCACTGTATCTTGATCGAGTCTATTTCACAATTGAGAATACTTTTATACACCAGGATCCTTTATGTATGTTCTATTGCAATAATCTTATGTGATTTATTTATATATAGAAGAGGTCAAAAATGTGCATCATCCTCAATGTGATGGTTTCATCCTACCTTTTATCGGTCTCAAAAAATGTCTAAAAATAGATAGAAAATTATATTAATATAATAGATAGTAATATGTTTCATAAATATGACAGTTATAATTAATTTTGAATTTAAGAGAAAAGAAAGGTTTCTATGTGTTGATCAGTAGATCATTCTGTCAATAGGTCCTTCTATCGGTATGTAAGTTGGTTGGTAGGTCTGTCTATCTGTAGGTAGGTCATTCAGTAGGTCCTTATGTCAATATGTAGCTATGTTGGTAGGCCCTTCTGATGGTAGGTAGGTCTGCCGATAGGTCCTTTTGATTGTAATTACTTTTGTCGGTAGGTAGGTATATCGGTAGGTCATTCTATATATAGGTCCTTATATCGGTAAGTCCCTCCATTAGTAATTAGGTCTATAGATAGGTCCTTCTGTTGGTTGGTAGGTTTGTCGGTAGGTAGGTATGTCGGTAGGTCCTTCCTTCGGTATGTGCTTCTGTCTATTGCTAGGTTTTTTGGTAGTTCCATATGTTGGTAGGTTGATGTGTCAGTGAGTCAAACATGTATTAGTGACTCAACTACTATCTATGAGTTGTGATATCAGTTACTCAGATATGTCCATTTTTGTATGTCTTCATGTATTATATTATAAACATTAACTGAGTATATTATTCTTGTAGTTTAACATAGATAATCATAATTGGACATATATGAACATAAATCATAAGACATGATTAAACATGATTTGACATTATTTGGGGGAATTAAAACTATTTCGGTACAACAATAAAAAGTTAACAATCAATGGAAATTTAACTTCTACAATCCATAAATATATGATGATCTGAAATAATGTATCATTTATCAAATATGTATGTAATTGGGAAGCATATTGTTTCAATATATCATTCCTGATGATGAGGAATTATTTGAATATCAATATACACATGGAAATATTATTCCATTATATGTTTCTAATTTATAATAAAAATTTCATCATTTGGTTTTGCATTGATCAATTTCCCATTCATACCTTTCACAAAGAAATGAATTTGTGAAGAATAGTTTTTTCCCAAATAATTAAGATTCACTTTTAACGGATTAAACAATACATTAAAGAGAGAAAATATATTCCTATGGTAATTACTAAAAAGGGGTACATAATTATATCCAAAACCACATAAAGCTCACCTTAATCCATTCCAAAAAATAGTTGACCATAAAGATCATCAAAAATAATTCTCTCCAAATTTAGTAGGATGGTTACAAAACAAACATTATATTCCCCAAAAAAAATAAACTGGATCATTATTTTCACATACCAAACATGTAAATACCTTTATCTTATATTCTATTGAAACAACGTAAAGACAATAATTAATATAGTACTATATTGAAAAAACCCAATCTTCGTTATTATATAAATAAAACTATGATTATTATATTTATTCTTTATATCAGTTTTTTTAATAACATCAATGAAAACATGAATAACTTCATCAACAAATAATTAATCAATTCCATGTTAGTCAGTGCTATCCAATTTAATTTATCTATATCAATAATCTCTTTATCCCAACATCATTTTCTAAACATCTTGAACATATTAAGGGTGACCTTTACTTATATCATTATTTCTCCAAGAAGTATTACTTCTGACTAGGTCATTTTTCATGTTCATTGATACAGTTTGACATATACGTTCAAATATTTTTTGAAAAAGTAGTATAATATAGTTAATATATATTTCATAAATTGTATGATGAAAATATCATCAAAAAAATATTTTACAACATATTTTATGGATCCAGATACACAATAATAGTAATCATGCAACTATAGTTATATTAATAGTATAAGTTGTTTATTTTCTTAGTGGCATATTCCATGGTTGATTTCCTAGATTCTTGGTGATTTTGATTGAATTCTAACCTGTCTCCTTCTAATTTAAATAATTAATTGTTCTATTTTTATTATTTACATTGAATTAATTTTTTCATTGAACATTTTCTCCTAACATATAAAAATATTACAATCCCTTCAATCATTTCACATGTTTATTCTTTCCCGTGTTATCACAATATGAAACATTCATATTTCCCTTCTTCTTTTTATCATTATTTTCCTCATTCATCCCATTCTTATGACTCTCCCATTAGAGTCCAAAATACATATATAATTATTTATCAATATTTTTATTACATTATAACATTTCTTTATATAATTATATTGTTTAACAGACTATCTCTCCATGTAATATTTACTTAATCCTGTCATAGAAACGATCATTCTATGTATTGGGATTTTGTGCATTGATACACACTACTGTAATCGTTACCTATACCCACAATTCAAAACTGCACTCATTTCCCAGAATACCTTGTGAATATGTTCCACTGAAAGTTCCATGATCTTTGGGCGATTAAGCAAACGGGATAGACCTATAACCACAGTTTGACCTAATTCTTGGTATAAACCACCTATACCAATGGTTCTCAAACCATTGGATTATAAAAATGCCATTGAAAGACCTGTTACTATAGTTTTTTCCAACTCTCGGTATAATTCCTCTGTTAAAAAAATTCCACCACTACAATTAATCCTAGCACCATCCATCTATATTCCAATTACATTACCACTATCCTAAAACATATTGTGTTTTATTTTAATAATAATATATATATGAATGTATATATATATATATATATATTTATATTATAGTAACTTTGATGGAAAAATAAAGGTTCATCATATACCCTCATTTTGGTTAAACCATGGGTATATAGTATTAATTAAAAAAAATCCACTACTAGGAATTGATCTTAGCACCATCCAATTATTATACATTGAATTTAACAATATCCCACAATTTTTTTTTATTCTAACCAATATATATATATATATATATATTCATTTTAATTAATTTGTTTTTTATTATTTTGATTATTAACGAAAGATAATGGGATAACATATACCCACAGTTTGTTCAAAACATGGGTACTAGTGACATATACCAACAGTTCACCCAAACCATTGGTATATGTTCCCAGAAACCTTACTAACACCCATGGTTTGGTAATACTGTGGATATAGGATTTCCCATGGACTTATCGTGAATTTTTTCCCAAATGAATCCAATTTTTATGATTTAAAAAAACTATGGGTTTAGGGGTGACCTAAACACACAAGTTTTGGAAAACTATGGGTATACATCATTCCCATGAAACAGTTTTCCCCATGGAGATAAGTGTGACTTATAGCCATGGTTTTGGTAAAACCCATTGGTATAGACTTGTTTTCAAGTATAGAGTGATCCCATTCCTTCTTTAAGGTACCATTTCTAAATGATGGAATAAACTAGATGAGATTATTCCATAATGAAACATAATGTATAATCCAAAACATGTGAAATTATTTACAATAGTTGAAATTTATATGCATAAATAATCCCATAATCATATACATGGAATCTTTGATAATATATTTATTTTCAAATACATCACAATTGTATGTAAATAAAATTTCAATTATCCTTTGAATATCCCCTGGGAGTGTCAAACTAGGTGTGTAGTTAGGCCTGATGTCATGCACCATATGATTATTGGCTAATCCCTAATGTCCCCATTTTAGTGGATTTACCCTTAGTAACATTTGTTTGAAAATGATTTCTAGTTGTAGTATCTAGAAATTGATTTATTTCTCCGAAAATTCACTAAATATATTCATTACCAACTAATTTGGATGTTATTCTATACATTTCATCAAATTCCATCATAGGGTAATGTTTCCTAATCTATGTTTTATAAAATATATTTCCCCACGATTTAATAAAACATTCTATATTACCTATTGTAATGACCCCGAATCTAATTTCCCGAATATGGTACCTTAATTTATTACATAGACATAGTTAAAATGGTTCAAATATGAACATATCAATTTGTTTAGTAGTTTTGGACAATGTGATGCATACATGATACCAATTTTAAATTAAGAAATAAAATAAATCACAATACATAACTAAAATAATGAAAATATATCCTTGAAAACTCATTTAGAGATATCTTCATCAAATCCTTAGGAAAGGCAATGAAATAAGGGTAAGATCAAATTCTTAGTAAGGTTTATTTATGTCAGAAGATATGATGAATTAATAAAAATAATAATCATTTCAAGGTAAATTACTAAGACATGTTCCAATTAATATATTAATTGAGTATAATATGGAATAAATAAAATATGATCAACTAATGAAACATAAATAATCATATTATCTTGAAACCTGACCATGGATAATATATCTAATAAAATACAAACCATGAATATTAATAATGATGGAATTAAAAATTATATACATTATAACTACACTGATATGATCTCATTAAATTAACTATGAAGATCTATCCTTAATAATGCTTAATTTTGTGGGTATAAACCAATCTAATTTAGCAAAATAATATGTCTACTGATACTACTAACACATCTAAGGGCCCATATTAACTAGTCCCAATCCTGTGTACTAAATTCAAAAATCATTCCCCAAATATGTACCAATAAATTTTATTTATAATGATTAATCATTATCAAATATCTGTATTGAGTAAACGATTTATATTTATAAATATTTCCATAGTAATTCAAACAACAGTAAATGTAATCACCATATGTAATAATGATATAATGTTCATAAAATAGGCATAACCATCACACAATAATTTGGATATTTAAAATAAATTTAAGGTCCAATGAAAAATTATTACAATAGGTTAAAAAGGAATGTGAGCTATTGAGCCTTTACCCATGTGGTAGACAGTTCTACATGGCATCCAAAATACCCAGGATCAAATCCAGGAAGAGGAGAAATTCCCAATTACTATAGTGGCACTATTTCATGGTATTGTAGTAGTAATTTAGTAGTGAAAAAATGTAGTTTTGGAGGGTATTGTTCTAGGAACTATAGCGGCGGAGGTACAGTAGCATGTAATGTAGCATCCTGTATACTGTTGCAGTACTATTCACTAAGGGTCCATTCGGGGAAAAAATTGGATCTTGGGCCTTTTATTCAGAACACATGGACATCGTCTTTCGGGATATATAATGGGTCTCCCTTTACCCATTCTAAAATCGGTCATTACATTAATTATAAAAAATGAATCTACAACCAACCATTTAATAAAAATTAAAAATAATGTGAAATTTCAAAAATTACTATTTCTATTTTTTAATTTTCAATTCAATTCCCAATGAAAAAATTTAGTTACATTTAAAATTATGATTACATGAATAATTGGGTATTTGATATATTACATTTTAAATAGGTAGTATATACACCATATATAACTGAATTAAATAATAATAAAATTTAATTCCCAATATATTGTAATTTGTTATGAAATCACTTAACTCATGTTTCTTTTAGGTTTAATGTCATTTAGATTACTATTGAGTTTTTTTAAATGTGTTATTATTCTATACCAGATCTGTAATACCCTGACCCCAGAATCCCAATGCGAGTGCATTATTTAAATAAATTGGCTTGATTACAAGGAATCAATTCCTGAAGGACTGATTAGTTTAGTAGTTTTGGAAAACCAGTTACACACAGAGGTTCAAAATTACAACTTTAAAGGAAATACAAAATAACCATTTTATTGTGTAAATAAAAAACTCTATGTTTATCCCTATGAGTCATTCATAATAATATTATTCATGTATTTTGAAAACGAAACATAAGAAAGGGGTGGTTTCAGATGCTCAGTAAGGGTAATGAATATAGTGGAAGATAAAATTAACAAAAACATAAGGAATGGTGAATGATTAAAACACATGCCTTTAAAAATAAAAATGAACATATTATGACACAAAGAATACCTAAATAAATATTTCCATAACAAAACATAATCATAATTATTGTACTAGTTAAATAACAACATGAACTATCAATAATATTTTCATAATGAGGTAAATTCATATTCAAGACATCATAACCATAATGTCAAGGCCACATTCCATGAACAAAAATAACAATTTTGTTATGGCCTCATTCCATGACCTAGTTTTTATGATAAGACCTTCCAATGCATCGATGGGATATAGCAGGCCCCACCTATCACATAATATGTCCAATGCATTCCTATTATGAATGGGGATAAACATAAACAAAATATATATTCATTTTGAAAATAACATATGAAATGTAAATAACATTCCATAGTTAGTAAACATAATCACTAGCCATTCAAAGTAATATGGTGAATGGTATCAAGATAGATCATCTACATTCAAACTTATTAGAAACCCTTAAAAACCATATTTTTTAGATGATATAATAGGACATTAATCCATATGAAATATAAGATTAATAGAATGATTTTTGACATAAAAAATATACTGATAAATTAGAACATTGACTAATTCTTGAGGAAATGATCCTTAGACATTCCAAAGAGTCCCATACCACCATGAAACATTCAAATAATAATCCCTGAGAATATCATGTGACTAAAGAGATTCTTGATATGATATACCAATGGGATGTACATATTCTAAATGTAAAAAGTAAGTGGTGAACAAGGAATATATCTTACAAAAGTTAATTTGAGATGAGAGAAATCCTTTTTACTTCACAAAGAAGAGTTCTTTTGGAAAATCATTTGTTATTGTCAGAAATTAGATTTTAAACATGAATATCATTGTAAATAAATAGGATTTTCAAAGAAATTATATTTTATGCTTAGATAAAGTCTTATTGATCGGAAATCGTTTAAAAATATTTTTTAATTAAGTTTTTGAAATAAAACTTTTTAGTTTGGGTTAAGGAATTATTTAAAGAGATTTTAAAGAGAAAAGGATTGTTTTCTTTCATAAAACAAGAAATGAACCAAAATATCATTTTCACAAAATATTTTTTTGATTATATAATGATAAATATGTATTAAAATAGATTATATAGTTATCCCAAAAATAGGTATGAATCCGAGAAGTTCCTTCAATTGAGTTTGTATTTTAGGAAGAATTTTTGAATGATCCTCTTAAAACATATAACTACCCATAAGTTAAAGTACAATTCGAGTTGTACCAATATATATAACATTCACAGAAAATTTAATAGGAGTACATAAAAATAAATAATAATATCATAAAGGTGAGTAGAGAATAAGAGCAAACAGATTGAAGATGGATGTTCAGGTAGAAAATAATTTAAACTTTGTAATCAATTGAATCATATGCCCCCAAAATAATAATCATAAATGATACATTTATTATCATGAAAATAAATAGATTAATTATATGAAACATCAATGATATTTATACATACACCATACACAAGTAGTATTAGTGAATATTGAATATCTCACAAAAATGGGAGTGAGATGATGAAACCCCTTAACTTATATTTCATGGTGTTCTTTACATAGTAATATTGTCGTGGATAATAAAATAAAAATATTTATATAATATTCATATAACCTGTTACTCATTTAATTTATTTATTATAACCTTATTATGAAAATTCTTGTCTAATTTGATGGGTTAAGAGGTTCAATTTCATTATTCAGGTATGTTTGTTTCAAGATCGGTATGCATATATACATGAATGAAGAATCATCATAAATGAGGATTGTATTCTAGAAATGATGCTATATGTTATTATTGAACATATAAAAGGTTACATGGATGTAAGATGAATCATTATATAAATTGATTAATGATAATTCTTTGGGTTAATTGGTGGGATTTTTACACCACGGACTCATTTTGCTTTATAAATCAAATGCATGTTTAAAAAAAGATTATATAACCATATAGGAGACACAATAAATAGATTATTTTTTTTATCAAACTATAATAATGGTTTTGTGACCAGAATTGATGACAGTAATCAAAATTTAAAACCCATCATCCTTGAATGTGGTAAATTTTTTCATCTCAAATGGTGTTTTCATTTATAGTATTAAAAATGAGAAATGAGAGATGATGACAAATTATTATTTAACCATGAAAAGATTACATTACATGTAATATATTGGATTCATCTCAAAATTTCTATGAAAGATGGTAAGGATATAAATATAAAGGAACTCTAAATAAATGAAAAGCAGAGAAATACCTTTTGTATAATTTAGAAGCCGAACGACTTCACTGAAAAATAATACATTTATTTTAACATAATATTGATAGTAATGGGGGATATGGAAAGAAATATCCCATCATAATATAAATGTAATTAAAAAGAATAACATAAAATGCTATCTTGGAAAAGAGAAGGGTGTTAGGTTCACTTCCCTTGTAGTGTAACAACTAAAGCATGAATAATGGGACCTTGGGGGCATGAGGACACCTAGGGAGGATTCTTAAAGAGGTAAAACTACTCATGTTTTGAGGTTCATGTGTTCGGAATGAATGGAAACTATATAATGAGTGAGTAATTATTGTAAATGAGAGGTAGTTTTTTATTAATTTCATGGGACACCTCGTTAGTGGTTTTTGAAAACCCATGGGCTTGCCCATGGTATTTTACTACAGTATTAGACACTCATATAACTCATCTCATATATTTATTTACACAAGTTGACCACAATTTTATATCAATTATCACATCACTCAGATTTCATTAAACATACTGAAAGCTCAAAACAATATTTTTAAAATTAATAAAAATTCATGTATTTTAGTAAAATCCAAATAAATCACTCCAAAACATTTTCAACTTATAGAATTAAAAAAAATAATACATTTTTTTAAAAATAATTTTATACATATTTTTTATCTTATTATTAAATTAATTCAATTTTTTTCAAAAAACAACATTCAAACTAAAAATCATTTTATAACACCTTTAGAAATTAATCAAGGTCCCATAAAACTATCATATAACCATAAAAAACGTAAAAATTTATGATTAAATTTTATGAAATTAAATATCCATATTAAATTATTAATTAATCACAATATTTTAATAAATATAATGATGACATACAAAAAAACCAAGACTTATACAATGATTGGTTTTCACTTACAACATGTCTAAATTATATTTTTACAATCATGGGTGATGTTTCTATTTTTTTACAAATTACTATTCATTAATATTCATTACTATTCATAATGGGTATTTAATTATTCATAAATTTATTTTACATCTCATAAGGGTATGTTACTATTCATCAAAAAAAATATGTTTTTCTTATGAGACTCTTAATATCATACTGAACGCGACAGTGTATGTCAGTTTTTCAAAATTCAAATTATAGAAGTGGAATGATTATGTTTATTGGTTAGGTTATAATAAAGCGTTGTTTTTTAGAGGATTTTTGTACCAAGAATTCTATATTAAATCTATTTGTAAATTATGGGGCTATTACATTAATCTCTACTTACCAAAAATTCTTCCTCAAAATTATAAATTTAGATTTGAATGTTAATGGTTGATACGTTAAAATTCAATTATGCGAGAAACACATAAGGAATAAGGTTAAAATATCTTCTTAAAAAGAAGAAAGGGAAATTCATTAATATCATTAAAAAATAATAATAGGAAAACATTTTTTATTTAATAATCCATTCCTAGAGTTGATGAATTATTCTACTCTATAAGATTATAAATATTCATTTCAATTTCATAAAAAATATTATCCTTTATTTGTTTGTTGAACTCTATATACATCATCTCTTCGAAAAGGTTGCTTCATGTAGTAGAAATAAACTCTAAAACCTCATACAATTATCAAATTAGACCATTTAAAAAATGATTTATCGTTATAAAATATCATGAACCAATACTTTAGAATCATTCCCATATCCATCATTACAAGATATATGTACACAGGGTCCTTGGAAATCCTCATTTTGTTTAGAAATCTATGATCTCTTCTGATTAATGAATATTATTTTTATTTTCCATTAATCAACCTGAAGTAGACCTAAATTTTCACATTCCAGACATGTTAATATATTCATCATGTGTCCTATTGAAATATAGTAATAACTGAAATTTACATAACACATTATTGTAAACATGCAATCAACCTTATATAATTTATTGGATATATTCCTTATATCCAAATATGTTGTGAACTCCATAAATGATAACATAGAAAAATTGTCAAAAAATCAATAATCAGTTCTGAGGTTGTCAGTAATTATATGAATAAATCATTTAATCATCATTATCTCAACATCAGATATATATTAAGGGTTCTATTTCCGTCATCCATATACTTTCCCAAGATATTAGCTTTGTACTAAATATCTTTTATTGGTGCCATTAAACTTATGGCTTCAAATACTGAATGAAAATGTATTATAGTACAATCCTCATATATTCCATAATTCTTATAACCAATACATTTCTGAAAAAATGTTCAAATGACACAATTCTTTACTAGGTATATCAATAATTCTTCTTTATATTCAGTAGTATCATAACTTGATCATTATCGAAAATCAACAATTGTGGAATATTTCTGTGATGCATGGGACATTGATTCAACTTTTGTCTCATATCCTTGTAGTTGAAGCATTGTATATTAGAGTCCTTTTTCATAACATTATAATCATGAACTTCATGTTCTTTTTATCGACATTTATAACGAACATTCATTCCAATCAAGAATTTACCAGGGTGATTCATTCCACAATTATCACATTTGGGAGAACCCTTCTTTCCCTTTTTCTATTTATCCATATTCTCCATTACCATCCTCTTGTAATTTTTCATCCCTTCAATGCCATATCACTCATAGAATTTTTAACAAGCCTTTTTAACACATGATACTATCTATTCATATGACAAGGATACTTGGGAGACTATCTTCCTTCAAAGTAATGGCTTGAGACCATTAGAGATATGATCCCTCTTACTCATTGTATAATGTGCATTGGTTATGTTATAATTCCATCTTCTAGGATCCATTTCTAATCAATTCTATATAATATATTATCTCACAAAATAATGAACTCTCTATGACTCTAAACATGGTATTTCACATAGCATAATTTTATACATAATAAATCCAAGAACAATATACTTTGGTTAATTTGGGGGCATAAATCATTTATAATGGATTGTAAATAAAATTTGAATTATCCTAATAATATCCCCCCCAGGAGTGTCAAACCAGGTGAACACTAAGGCTATTTGTCGTGTACGAAGACACGATGGGTTATGCTGGGAACACTTTTTCTAAGTTTTCACTTCTAGGTACATCTGTATGAGAACCATACCTACTTATAGTATCCAGTCATGGATGTATTTGATAGGAATATCCACATAATCTTGTTTCTACCATTATAGTAGAATGTTCATATATGTTTATCCTAAAATATTATCTTAGGTATTTTTTCCCTAATATAAATTTTCTAAATCTAGTTTCCATGATTTCTACTAAACATCTTTTGATACCAATTATAACCCCTACCTTAGATGCCCAGATCTGGTATATTATTTTAATAAATTGGAATGATTAGAAGGAATCACATCTTGAATGAATGGGTAGATTAGTATTTTTGGAAAACAAGATAAAAACACTAGTTCAACATTACAACTTGAAATTAAAAACAACAATAATGTTTTATTTGGAACAACCACAACTATATGCTTATCCATACGGGTCATTCCTAATAAACTTCTTCAGGTCTTGATAAAATTAAACATAATAAATGGGTGAGCACAAATTCCATGTAAGGGTAAGAAATGGAGTAGAAAATAATATAAACATAAAAATTATGCATGATAAAAATCTAAAACACATTCCTTTAAAAATAATCATGAACTCGTTGTAGGAGTAATAAGAGCTGAATAAATAATGCCATTATAGAACATAATCATGGGTATTATAATTGTCAAATAACCATGTGAACTGTCAAAATGATTATCATAATGAGGTAAATTCATTTGTTAGACTTCATAACTAAACCATTAAGGCCTCGTGTCAAGACTATAAATAACCATGTTTTCAAGGCCTCATTACATAACCTAGTTTGTCTCATCAGACCTACCAATGAATCTATGGGTTATAGCTGGACCCACCTATCACATAGTAAGTCCAGTGAATTACTATTATAGATGTGGATACTTATAATTAACATATACAGTCATATTGAAACTAACATATGATTTGTAAATAATATTCCCCATTAATTAAACATAATCACTAACCATTCAGAGTAATATGGTAAATGGTATCAAGATATAACATTCACATTCGAACTAATCATAAAACCATAAACAAAATATTTTGTAGATGATATCATAGGAGATAAATCTCTATGAATTAAAATATTAATCAAAGTATGTTGACATGAATAAAGATACATTTAAATTAGACCATTGAAAAATTCTTGAGGAAATAATTATTAAATAATCCAAAGTGTCCTATACCAACAAGAAACATTAAAATCACAAGAACATAGAATATAATGTGAATAAGAAGGATCTTTATATGATATACCAAAGGGTATTACAAGAACCAAAATTAATATGTAAGTGGTGAACAAGTAATATATTTCATTAATGATAATGTTAGTTGAGAAAAATCATTTTATACTTTGGGAAAAACAGGTTGTTTGGGAAAATAATTTGTAATTGTCATGAAATCATATTATAATAAACTATATAATAGTAAAAAAATTGATAAGGTAATTGAAATTATATTTGAGGCATTAATAAAGTCTTAATGAGGTTAAATCCTTTAAAAATAGTTTTTATTGAAGCTTTAGATACAAAATATTTTAGTGCAGTTTAAGAAATTCTTTAGAGAGACTGTAAATGATAATAGGCTTGTTTGATTTCATAAAATAAGATATGAACCAAAATATAATTTTCAATTCAAAATTTATGATTTTAGAAACATAAATATGGCTTAAAAAATATTATATAGTGAACTTAAAAAAAGGTAATAATCCATGTTATTTGAATTGAGCTCGTATTTCGGGAAGAATTTTTGAAAATACCATTTAAAACATATAACTACCCAAGAATGAAAGTATTATACAGGTTGGTAAAAATATATAAAACATTGAAAAACATTTTAAGAGGAATATATAGAAAAAATTAAGAATATTATTTAAGTGATTATAATATAAGATCAACATGAATGAAAATGGAGGTTTGGGAAGAAAATTATTAAAATAGTGTAATCAATTGAATCGTATACCCAAAAATAAATAATCATCAATAATACATTTTTTATAATTAAAATTAATATATTCATGATATGAAACATCAATGGGATGTATACATACACCATATACAAGTAGTTGTAGTGAATACAGTATATCTCAAAAAAATGGGAGTGAGATGAATAAACCCCATACCCTATGTCTGATGGTTTTCTTCCCATGGTCTTAGTATCCAAGAAAACCAAATAAAATTAATTAATTAATATTTACAAAATATCTAATACATGTAATTGAGTTATTATAACATTATTAAATTCTTTCATGGAGTTTTTGATGGGTTAAGAGTTTCAATTTCATTTTTCAGGTCTGTTTATTTCATGATCGGTTTACATATATACATGAATAAAGAGTCATGTGAAATGATTATTTCTTTCTTGAACTGATGTTATATGTTATTAGTTAAATTCTATAAGGTTAAATTGTTACATATTTCATTTATTTTCTTTTTGTAATGATGAATAATTATATAAATTATTTAATGGCAACTGTTTGGGTCAATTGGTTGTTTTTGAACACCAAGAAATCATTTTGATTTATAAATCAAAACCATGTGTCCAAAAATATTCCAGAAACATAAATGAGACATTATAAATATATTATAGTCTTCTTACACCATAATAATAGTTTCATGTCTATAATTGAAGACGTGAATTGAAATTGAAAACCCAACGTCCTTGAATGTGGTAATTTAATGCATCTCTGTTGGTGTTTTCATTTTGAGTATAAAATAATGGGAAAGGAGATATGATGAAAAATTATTCATTTATCATGGAAAAATTTCAATTCATGTATTAAATAAGTGTCTTCAATTTTTTTTATAAATGTTGGTTAAGAAAGATAAATAAAGGAGCACAAAATAAATGAAAAGTTGAGAAATACCATACGAAAAATTCGGCGGCCTAACGACATCGCTTAAAAATTAATAAATCATTTTAATGAGAGAAAAAGGGATATCTCATCATTACGAGATAATATGGATAGTAAGGGATATTTAATTACATATCCCATCATAATAAAAAATAAATTAAAAATAATAACATAAAACAAAAACATGAAAAGGAGACGTGTGGTAGATTCCCTTACCTTGTAGTGTATCTTCTAAAACCTGATGGTCGGGACCTTGGGTGATTGAGTACACCTTTGGAGGACTCAGAGTGTGTTATAGCTTCTATATCATCAAGGATGAAATGTTTGGAAGGAATAAAAATGATGGAATCAGTGGGAATTTGTAGTAAATTAGAGGGATTGTTTTATTAATTTCAAGGGACACCTCATTAGTGGATTTTACAAAACCATGGTCTTGGCCCTGGTATTTTCTGATGGTATTAGCCACATGGGACACCTCATGTCAAATTTATTTTACACATATCGAACTGTGTTTTATATTAATTATTACACCATTACGATGTCATTAAACATACCGAAAACTCGTAACTGTATTTTTACTATTCATAAAAATTCATGTATTTTAAGAAAAATCCTCAAAATTCACCCCAAGGATTTTTTGATAGGTAGAATTCATATATGAAATCCTTTTTTTGAAAATAATTTCCTCCAAATTTTAATTTTAATTTTATTTTAAGTAAAAAAAATCCAATAAAACAACGTTAAAACTATAACTCATTTTATAACTCCTTGAGAAATTAATCATGGTTCCATAAAATTATCTTATAACCATAAGATAGTAAATTTAAAATTAATTATTAAATTTATTAAAATAAATTTCTATTTTAAATTATTAAATTTATAATAAAATTTTAATCAAAATATTAATGACATAGAAAAATATAAATACTTATATTGTGATCATTTTTTCACTTATAAGTTGTCTAAGTATTGTTTCATCATTAATTGTTGATGTTTTTGTATTTTGGTCAAATTTACTATTAATTACTATTAATTACGATTAATTACTATTAATAAGGGTATGTTGCTATTCATAAGGGTATGTAACTACTCATAAAAAATAGGTTTGTCTTATCAAAAGATATATGTAACACCCAAGATTTTATGAGAAATATTTTGTTTTTATGTATTATGTTATACGCAACACCAAAATAACCATTCATTACACACAACACTATCATGGCTTGCATTACAAGAAATCGTGACCTTCCATGATAGCGTGTGTTGTACGCAATACTGAGTTTCACTAAACAACGATATGTTATTATTAAAAATAGCCGTTATGAATTTTAATACCCACTTTTTGAAATTTTATATATTTTATAATTCAAAATGGACTTCACTTTTGGATTCAAAATATCGATATTAGCCTAAGGTGATTTTCTTGTATGTTTCTGAATACTTTAAATTTTTTATGAATAGTGAAAAACCATGAGTTATAGTTTAAAACCAAAATTTTTAAATATTTATTTAATTTTTTTAAATTTATTATAGGTCAAAATAGATACATAATAACTATATAAGTTCAATTTAATTCGTTGTAGTTATTTTATAATATTATAGATATATAAAAATTTTATTGAACTTTTTGACCGTCTTTTACCCACCTCCTAGGAGCATTTGTAATTGTACATAAAACTTAATTTTACTGCTTCTGTGAGTTGAATTTAGAAAATCGGAGAGACACAGTTAATATCAAGGAGTAAAATTTTGTTCAATAAGATAAAAATATTTTTTGGTGAATAGTATCTTTTAACTTTTATTTAGCACAATTATAAGAAAATAGGGTAATTAACGGTAAAAATGATATTATTATTACCCTAACACATGTCCTAATTCTATTGGATAAGTATAATTAGACCAAAAACAAACTTATGGATAAAATATTACCCTTTAGGTCCACTTGTGTTAGATTAGGACATTTATTATTATTTTATTTAAAGAAGCGTTAAATGAGTTAAAATCAATGTTTAATAACTAAAACATTTTTAATATAGGGTTACACATAAGGTAAATATGATTATAAATATTCATTAGAAAGATAAAAATATTTACTACATAATGTTATTTTATTTATAATTTTATAATTTATATAAGTTAATATATATATATATATGACACATTGATAATGTATTAATTACCTTATTAATGAAATATTAACATAATTGATTTTATAAATACCCAAATTAATGTAATTTGAGTCTTTTTATGAATTACACTAATTCTATAGGATAATATGACATGTTAGTATTTATGTATTTAACGTTTTTTCGATCTAATCATGTTGTTATGATTTTAACAAAAATCAAATGCCAAATAATGTCAAAATTGACATAAAATAGTTTTTAAAACAAATATTATATTATTAATTGTTATTCTCTTCCTCAAAATCTAAGGTTCGGCCAAATGACTTATATAAGGTTATATATATATATATATAATGATCCACTTGGGGTTCTTTTGTCTTGTTATAGTAAGTTTATTAACCATATAGTGTAAGAAAAAAAGATGACATGATAAAAGATAAATTATTTAACATAGAGTTAAATCTAAATGATAAGTTTAAAATAATAACCTAAACTTGTCTAAAACCTATTGGTTGAGTTTATTTCGACCCATACACACGTTATCTTCGAAATAAGTCACTTTTGAGGTATTAAAACCCGAATATTACTTTATTATAAAATAATATTTTATGTTTTTCCTAAGGTGCCCCTATCCTCCCTTATAAAAGGGAATATGCTCCCTCTCCACTTTACACAACATTGAGCTTTCATGATCGGCCAAACCCTGCACTTTTCCCTTCTCAAATTCCCTAGAAACACTCTAGAGGTTCTTTTTATTCTTCAAATAACAATTTTAGTGCCCTAAGAGGAGGTTTTAAAGAGGCGTGTCGAAGAAGAGGTAATATCTGTTACTGATTCTTTCAAATTTATTTCTTATTCTACATCATCATCTATAGTTTTCTAATTATTAATTAATAACATCAGTATCAATAATATACTGATATGTTATTATAAATATGAAACAACCCTATTTCACCATTTATCAATCCTAGGGAAAATGAAATCACCGCGCGTGCGTACGTACGGAATACTGTCTCCACGCCATGGTGTAATCTTTTTTCAAACACCACCTTACTTGGATGGGTATAATAGTTTAAATAATAACAATATATGATTATTGTAAAGTTATATTGATTCTGAAATAGTATACATACACTTCAATTCAATTCCACGATCATGGGAACAATATCATCGCTTGTGCGTACGTACGACCTACCGTCTCCACGATGTGATGCGACTCATTCTACATGATATTAATTGAATAATTATTATATAAATGAATTTAATGAATAAATATGATATATATTACACTAACAAAATTCAGTAAATGAGGTATTTATACCCTAAATATAAAAATAAGAAATTATTCGACAAAACATGCATAAGAACATAAAGCAATGAACACCCGAATAACAAGTACAAATGGAATATTATTAATAAGAAGATAATAATATGACCATATATGATATCATAACAATGAATATGATTCTATAATAAGTCAATGAAATTATTTAAATCATTATACTAGAGGTTTGGATACGTACGAATCAAATCAGACTTAAGGTAAGAGAAAATCTCACAATCTCATTTTTATTCGAGATTGTTTATACTTCATAATTTACTTGGGAATATTTATCATCCAAATCAATTTTTCATAAATATGTAATATTATTTATATCCTCCTACAATTTTTTAAATCCAATTTTACCCATTGGTGAGTTTTCAGTAAAATATTTGAAAGGAATATTTTGTCATTTTTAGTACGAGGTACTTTTTGACTTTTCAATCCAAAGTACAAGAATAATGTTTTTTTAACTTATAAGAAATGAATTAATTTTAATGATTGCATAGAAAATTATTTGTATGAATCTTCCTTTACATGTTTTCAGGTTTATTTTTAATCCACTCTTTTAGTTTAATGTCTTATGACATGTTAAGAAAGGAAAAATGTTTTTGAAGTAGAATGGATATTTTCATCAAGAATGGAGTTCAAGTGTTTTACCAAGATTATTTTCCATCTATGATAATATAGGGTTCTGTTTCTATCCCTATTTTTTCATTTATTTGATTATGTTATGATGGAATTAATTTTATGATGTACTTTTTTCTTATATGGATTATGTTATGATGGCATGATGTTTATGAATCCTATTTTTATTACATGGGTTATGCTATGATTTGTGATTTTGTGGCACACATAAGAATGGTTTAATTTTGATATGGGTGGGGCCTATATCTCCCATCAATGCATGGGGTAATTATTTATATCTCATGATATAAACATGGCAGGAACAGAATGTTAATCCAGTTCAGTGATACAGGACTGTAACGAGGAGTGAACAAGGTTCAGTAATGGAATTTGTCCGGTATGATGGTCTTGGAAATGAGCCTTGACTAATATGAAATGATTTTCTATGATTATGTGTGTATGCCACAAAGTTGCGGGTTTTAATTTATGATTATTGGGATTACATTTCACTATTATGATTTATCCCATGTTATGATATTGGGATCTCTTTTTCAGGTAATATTTTCAAAATGTTATGTTCTTATGAATATGATATGATTGATATTTCTTTTGTTTACCCTTACTGAGCATTTAATCTCACCCTTTTGTTTTTTTCTTTTCCCCGGGTTAGGAAGAAGGGTATTAAGTAGGATAATCCAAAAGGGACTCTTGATATGATGAAATAAATGGGACACAATGTAGATGATTTATGAGCCAGTTGTTTATGTTTCTCAGTTTCTAAAGACACTATAAATATATGGTACTATCATGGTTTTGATATATGTTGTAATAAGTATGCTTCAATTCTGATGTAATAACCATGTATATAAAGAATGGGTTGTTATAGTTGGTATTAGAGGAAATGTATCGTCAACCTTTGGAAACTAGGATGTGAAAGCCTTAGTAAGAGATCTAAGGATATGTCTAAACATAGAACACAATATTAGTGTTTTAAAAATGGCCATGAACAACCTATTATAAGACCTAAGGTGTTAAATTTTATTTCTGATTTTGTTGCTTTCATGTTATAATTAGTTTTTCACACTATTTTTCTTGATTTTAGTCAATGGCAGGAACCTGAAGGAACCGTGTTAATGCGGAATGTGTTGGGAAATGAAATGATTTTCTCCCTGAGCAACCAAATTTTATGGGAGATGGAATGAAAAATCATGTATCCATGCTCACACAACTTTTTCAAGCTATGAATCATGCAGTTCTTCCAAACAAGCGAAGGAATGAGCAACATTCTGTTGAATCCTTCAGGAGGCAGCATCCACCCTCATTCAGTGGATTAGTAACACTGAAAATATATTTTCAGTTCTACAATGTTCTGAACATGATAAAGTCATCTTAGCAGTATATCATTTGGAAGGTGAAGCTGATCAATGGTGTAATCTTATTAAGAATAAGAGGCAAAGGGATAAAACTGAGTCCATGGAATGGGACGAGTTCATGAACTTATTTTTTAATAAGTACTTACCTCGTATTCTTCAAACAAAGATAGAGAAGGAGTTTCTTGAACTGAAGCAAAAGGATGATGAATCTATTGTTACCTATAAAGCAAATTTTACAAGACATGCAAGGTACGCTTTCAGAATTATTATCCAACCTGAGAGTAAAATTTATTTATTCTTTTGTGTCATAAAACTAAGTCATCTAAGGGAATTATCCATAAGTGACTTCAATAGCTACAAAGATATTTTCCGATGTTCTCTCAAGGTTGAGATAGAGATTGCATTTACCCATAAATCATATGGGTTTGATAAGAAGAGGAAAATGGAATTCAAAGGAAAATATAAAGACAAAACTGAAAAGAAGATGAGTTTTCCCTTATGCTCAAAGTGTGGAATGAAACATGGAGGGAATTGTTTTAATGGTACAAGTAAATGTTCTGCGTGTGGAAAAAAAGGTCATCGGGAAGTTGAATGTCAAAATAATTTGAAAAGAAGTCTAATGATGCGAACAAAGAAAGGGATACACAGAATGCACATCCTACACTTTAATGTTTCAAGTGAAAGGTAATGGGGAATTATTCCAATCAATTCCTTAATACAAGGGTTGTTGATGATGATTGATCTAAATAAACTCTTAAGGCCGAAGACAAAGGAATGTCACATGCAATTTCTATCGGCGATGTAGAGTATAATAACAAAGTGGTGAAAGGTACACTAACCATCCACTCTAAAGTAGAAAATGTTTTATTTGATTCTGGATCCTCCCAATCTTTTATTTCTGATGAATTTTGTAAGGGTATCTTCATATTACCTCAACAGTTAGATTTTGAGTTAGTTGTGACAACCCCTAATGGCACAATAGTCGCATAAAAAGGTTACAATTCTTCTCTGATTGAATTTTGTGGTAAAGTGCATCCTCTAAATCTTGTGATCCTTCCTATAGTGGAATTTGATGTGATTCTTGGCATGGATTGACTTTCCTTATATGTATCTCATATCAATTGCCAATGAAGGGCAGTAACATTTCATATTCCAGATCAATCTACGATCGTCTATCGATGCAAGGATGAACATAACCCTCCAGTGGATATTTCTTCCATATTATGGGTCTTTATTCCACTAAATGAAGGTTATTTATATCAAATGGTTGGAGAGAAACTCACGATTAAGAATATTCCCATTATAAGGGAGTTTGATGATGTCTTTTCGGAGGAATTGCCAAGTCTACCACCAAATCATGAAATTGAGTTTTCAATAGAACTCGTACCGTGTGCTTTACCAATTTCAAAGACACCATATAGAATGGCCTCAATTGAGTTGCAAGAATTTAAAAAGCGACTCCAAGAGATTCTTGATAAGGGATTCATACGCCCTAGTGCATCACCTTGGGGAACACTGTTTTTTTTTTGTTAAGAATAATGATGGATCAATGAGACTCTGCATTGATTATTGAGAACATAACAATATAACTATGAAGAAAAAATATCCTCTCCCATGAATTGAGGACTTATTTGACCAACTACGCGGAGCTTGACACTTTTCTAAGATTGATCTTCATTCATAGTATCATCAATTATGGGTCAAAATGGAGGATATACCAAAGACAACTTTCCGTACAAGCTATGGACACTATGAATTTATTTTGATGACCTTTGGTCTTACTAATTCCCCTTCTATCATCATAGATCTAATTAATAGAGTCTTTGGAGACCATCTTGATCAGTTTTTGGTAGTCTTTATATATGATATTCTTGTCTATTGAAAGAGTAATGAATAACATGAAGATCACTTGAGAATTGTATTGAAGACCCTGAGAAAGGAAAATCTTTATGCCAAATTTACTAAGTGTGAAATTTTGCTTCAAAAAGATTCATTTTTGGGTCACATAATCTCAAAAGAGGGGATATCTATGGATCCAGTAAAAACAGAGGTTATTGAAAGATGGTCGAGACCAACAACAGTAACTGAGATCTGATGTTTTCATGGTTTATATGGGTACTATAGATGTTTTGTAAAAGATTTTTCTAGACTATCTAACCCACTCAAAAAATTTAATCGGAAATGAGTTAAGTTTGTTTGGATAGAGGAATGTGAAGATAATTTCAATGAGTTAAAAAGAACATTATCTAGTGCAACTGTGCTCACACTGCCTTGTAGTAGAGAAAGGTTTGTGATCTACAGTGATGCATCCATGAAGGGTCTGGGGTTTCTTCTCATGATAAATGATATGGTGATAGCTTATGCCTCACGAGAGTTAAAAATCAATGAGAAAAATTACCCAAATCATGATTTGGAGTTATCTACGGTAATATTTTCATTAAATATTTGGTGGCATTATATTTATGGTGAAAGGTGTAATATTTATACTGATCATAAAAGTTTAAAGAATATTTTCACACAAAAGGTGTTAAATATGCGCCAATGAAGATTGTTGGAGTTGATTAAGGACTACGACTGCTCAATTCATTATCACCCTAGGAAACCAAACAAGGTGGAAGATGCATTAAGTTGATAAGACCTTGCTAGATTATCCATGATGAGGATCACAAAAGATCTAATATTTATGGATTTACAAAGGATGGATCTTGGAATTATAATGGAAGGGGAAAAATCATATCTTTCTCAAATGAATGTTCAACCATCTATACATGTAATGATTAAAGAGGCACAGAAAGAAGATGTAGAGTTACAAAAGAAGGTGATAAATTTTCCTGAATTCAACCTTGATTGTTATGGGATAATAAGGATCAGGAATTAGATTTGTGATCCTCCCACAACATAATTAAAGAAGGAGTTGCGGGATGAGGCTCATAGTTCATCATTCTCTATTCATCCTGGAAGGTCCAACATGTATAGGGACATGAAAGAGTACTTCTGGTGGGGTGGCATGAAAAGAGATGTTGCTGAATATGTCTCTTAATGCTTGGTTTGTTAGCAAGTTAATGCTGAGGGAGACAAGTTTAAGGGGATGTTAAAACCATTACCCATACCTGAATGGAAATGGGAAAACATCACTATAGACATTGTCACTGGACTTCCTAAAACATCCAAATGCAATAATGCTATCCGGTTCATAGTTGATTGCCTTATGAAGTTGGCACACATCATTACTATTAGAGAGGATTTCTCTCTTGATCAGCTTTCTAGGATATATGTAAAGGAAGTGGTAAGATTGCATGGAGTACCACTTTCCATTATATCTGATCAGGATCTGAGGTTTACATCGATGTTTTGGAAAAGTCTTCACCATACTCTAGATACAGAGTTGATTTTTACCACTGCTTATCATCCTCATATAGAGGGTCAGTCTGAGAGGACAATTAAAACTCTAAAAGTCAAGTTGAGAGCTTGATCAATGGATTTCAAAGGTGGTTGGGATCAACACCACCTTTAGTGGAATTTTCTTATAATAATAGCTTTGAATCTAGTATTCAGATGGATACTTATGAAGCTCTCTATGGAAAGAAATGCAGGACTCCAACTTACTAGGATGAAGTTGGGGAAAGAATGCCATTAGGACCTAATCTTGTTGATGAGATGTCAGAAAAGGTTAGATCTATTCAACAACACATAAGAGTAGCTCAGAGTCAACAAAAATGTTATTCTGACAACTGAAGAAAAGATCTAGTGTTTGAAGTGGGTGATAAAGTGTTCTTAGGAATATCTCCTTGGAAGAGAGTGATGATATTTGGAAAGAAGGGAAAGCTGAACCCAAGGTATATTGGCCCTTTTGAAATACTGGATCGTGTTGGGAAGGTACCTTACTAATTGGCGCTTCCACAGAATCTCTCTTAAGATCATGATGTGTTCCATGTATCTCTCCTGAGAAAGTACATACCTGATCCATCACATGTACTAAGCTCATAAGTTGTATAGTTGGAGCAAGGTCATTCTTATGAAGAACATCAGATAGAGATTTTGGATCGTAGAGAAAAATCCCAGCGGAACAAGACCACTCTCTAGGTGAAAGTTTTATGGAGGAACCACCCATTAGAAGAAGCTACAGGGGAACATGAGGATATGATGAGGGAGATGTATCCTCATCTGTTTGTTACAAAGTGACAAATTTTGAGAGAGAAATTCATTTTAAGGGGGGTAGAATGTAACACCCGAGATTTTATGAGAAATATTTTGTTTTTAAGTATTATGTTATACGAAACATCAAAGGAAACATTCACTATACAAAAAATTGTCTTGTTTTTCATTATAAGCTATCGTGACCTTCCACGATAGCGTGTGTTGAATGCAATACCGAGTTTCACTAAACAACGATATGTTATTATTAAAACTTGCCGTTATGAATAGTAATACACACTTTTTGAAATATTATAAATTTTATCTTTCAAAATGGACTTAATTTTTGGATTTGGAATATCTAATTTAGCCTTGGGTGAATTTTTTTTTCAGAATAATTTCAATTTATGATGAATAGTGAAAAACACTATGTTATAGTTTAAAACACAATTTCTATTTAAATAATTATGTATTTTATTTAAATTTATTTTAGGTAAAAATAGATACATAATACCTATATAAGTTCAATGTAATTAATTGGAGTCATTTTATAATAATATAGATATATAAAAATATTATTGACCTTTATGACCGTCTTTTACCCACCTCCTAGGAGAATTTGTAATTGTACATAAAACCTAATTTAAATGCTTCTGTGAGATGAATTTCAAAAATCTTGGAGATGCAGTTAATATGAAGGAGTAAAATTTTGTAACGCCCCGACCCCAGTTACCCAGAGTCGGTGCATTATTACATAACATTGGCATGATAACAAGAAAGATCAAATCTCGAAAGACTGGTTGGTTCAGTAGCCTTGGAAGCACTAGATATATTCATAAATTTTTACATTACATCATGATGTTAAAAACTACTACAACAACATATTTTCTCCATAATCCACACTATTATCCCCTCATATTATCCCTGCAGGTCATTCATAATTTACTTCTTCACATCCTGTGAAAAATAAAACATAGAAAAGGGGTGAGCTCAAATGCCCAGTAAGGATAACAATATAGCGAAAACATTCATAAATAATAATAAACATTTAAGGCAATGTATACCTAAAAAAATCCTTTTAATCTTGAACTTAAACATTGTATGGAAAAAATAAAATGAAACAATGCCATTTACTTATTCACATGGATATTATACTAATCGAATAATGACATGCAATATCAATAACCACTTTCATAATGATGGAATGCATAATGCCAGACTATCATAACCACATAGCCAAGGCCTCGTGCCAAGATTACAAATAAGATTTTTTCAAGGCCTTGTGTCAAGACACTAGTTTGTCTCATGAGACCTACCGATGCATCGAGAAGCTATAGAAGGCTCCACCCATCACATATTAAGTCCAATGCATTCCCATATGAAAAGGTTTAAACATAACATAAACATTCGTACTAAAAATAGCATACGAAATGTCTATACTTTCACTATAAACTATGAATGGTATAAAAATAGCACATCCACAGTACAACATATCACAAAACCTTCAATACAATATAGAAGTTTTGTATCATAATAAATCAACTTCAAATAATCGTAAAATCCATCAAAGGATGTTAACATAGATGAAATCAATATTCTTTTTAAAGAAATATCTCATTCTATTTTGAAATCATTTAAGAGTCATATATTTATAAAATAGAAAATTTTCTTTGAAAATATTCTTATAAGCTTGTAAGGGATGTTTCGAAGATTTTATAACGGCGAAAAATAGATGCACCCACCGTATAAGTTAAAAAAACATTCTTACCTTAATTTTGTCTAAAAGGTTAAAAAGCACCTTGTTTGGAAAATGAAAGAAAGATTCCTTTATAAACCTCTTAAAAAAGTCAAACAAGGGTATAAATGACTTTAAACCATATTCTTGTAAATAGTAAAAATGTTTTGAAATACATTTTTAAGAAACATGGATGTGGATGATAAAGAGATCCCAGTAGATTATTACGTATAAGAAACCTCGGATAATGAAGAGATTGTGAAATAAACCCTTAACATGTACTTTTACTTGGCTGGGGTAGGTTAACCTCCTGTATAATTATGGAATAATTGTTATTAAATTATACAAAAATCATATACATTAATATGATATCATATATGATCTTTTAACATTGATTTGTTAATAATATCTTAGTATTATCGTTGTTTCGGGTGTCAACTTACTCGTTTTCTTTTATATGTTTTGTTACATAAGCCATGTTTTTAATGGATATGTTGTATATTATTCATATCCAGAATTATATCAAGTCCTTAAACATCATTTTTAAATCATCAAATGATAATTATACTTGAATGGATACTATAGAGAATGAATCTCATCGCGTTCGTGGAGACGGTAGTCCGTACGTACGCACGAGCGACAATATCATTCTTTTGATATTAAAATAATATATAAATTGATGTTATATCATATATAAAGAATAATTAACATGTTATATTTATTATTTACATGAGTTTCACATCATTATTATACCCATCCAAATAATAATATATTGAATAACAATTACACCACGATGTGGAGACGGTAAGCCGTACGTACGCACGTATGGTGACATGTTATTCAAAGGGTGGATAGAATACTGAATATGGTTGTACCATATTTATAATAACATCACAGTATATATATGATACTGGAGTTATTTTTTTAGAATGGTAATAACAAAGGAAGAAGAAGTGGAAGAAGAAAGGAACATGGAAAAGGGTGGTGAAAACATTACCTCTTCTTCGGGTTCTTCCTTTTGATTTGATCAAAAGGGATCCTTAGGATGGCTTTCTGATCAAAATAAGGCCTATAGGTTGTAGTGAGGGAAGTTGGGAGAGTATTTGGGCAGATTTTGGCTGAACCAAAAGGATTTGAATGTGTGAATAAATGAGAAGGAGGACCTCCCTTTTATAAGAGGGGTGAGGGCACCTTTGGAAAAGCTAGAAATATTAATTTATAATAAATTCATATTCGGTTTCTAATGGCTCAAAAGTTGATTATTTAAATTTTTAGGTGGGGATAGTTCGAAAACCATTCATCCAACAGAATTTAGACAGGTTTGGGTTACTATACTAACCTTATCTTTAAGTATTAACTCTTAGTTATTTAGTTTGACATTTACTATGTCACTTTGTATTTTTATATTATATAGTTAATAAAATTACTATATACAACCAATAGATCTCCAAGTGGTCCATTAATAATACAAATATCATGATATAAGTCTCTTTAATGAACCATAGATTTTTAGGTATTTAATATCAATTAATAATATAATATTTGTTTGAAAAACTCTTTTATGTCAATTTTGACACTATTCAATAGTTGATTTTTGTGAGACTTATAACAGAATGATTACTTCGAAAAAAGTTAATTAAATCAATCCTAATATGTCATATTATCCTAGAAAATTATTTCAATTCATTAAAAGTCTAAATTTTTTTTATTTGGTTATTTATAATATCAATTATTTTAATTTTTTCACTATTATGGTAATTACTACATCATCATTGTGTCATAAATAAATTAAATTATTTAATGTCTAAAAATTATAAATAAAATATCATTATGTATTATATCTTTTTATCTTTCTAATGAATATTTATAGTCTAAAATCCAACATATATAACCCTATGTAAAATTGTTTTGCTAAAAGATATATGCTTGTGTCATTTTTGTATTCATTTTAACATAATTAAAATAAAGTGTCCCTATCACCTACAAGTGGCTCCATGGGGTCCCAAAATCGACCCAAAGATTCCTATGGTCGAACATGTATCAACCAATAAGGGTAGGACACGTTTTAGGGTAATTTAGTATTATTATAATATTATTTTTTAACCCTTATTTACCGGATTTACCCTTAACCATGGTAAATAAAATATTTACCGAAGTAATTATTCAAAATGACTAAAAATAAAAGTTACCTATTTACATAATTTGAAAATCCTGATTTCAAATATGGAATCCATTTTTCCAAATTCAAAACACATAAGTGGTATAAATTAATTTAAAATTAATTCCCGTTGTTAAAACAAAAAGCGTGTTTTTAAGAGATAATAACTATCAAAATATTGACGCTTGTTTATATCCAGTTTAATTGTAAAATTATGTCCAATGACCAAAATTATATTAAATGGTAAAAATATATTCTAAATATACTTTAAAACCACTCAAATTCATAATTTATCACTATTAATTATTATTTTTTTTAAAAGTTGTTTTAATTAAAATTTAGTAGTTTTCACTATTCATCAAAATATTAAAGTTATCCAAAAAGTACCAAAATTTCACCTTAGGATAAATTGGATATTCCGAATCCAAAAATGAAGTCCATTTTGAAATATAAAATATATATAATTTCAAAAAGTAGGTATTACTATTCATAACGGCTAGTTTGATTGGTTATGGTGTGTTATGACTCGGTGTTGCGTACAACACACGCTATCACATTATTCAAAGAGAAGCGTACCGTGGAAGCTTGGGGTGTTACATTCTCCCCTCCTTCAAATAATTTCATCCTCAAAATTTCTAGAATATTATCACATGAAAATACTCGGGTGGTTCTTCATCATAAGTTCCTTGGGTTCCCACGTTGCCTCTTCCATCTTATGGTTTCTCCACAAAACATTTACCAGACGTGTCGTCCGGTTTCTCAGTACTTATTCTATCGTATCAAGAATCCTGACGGGTTCTTCGCAATAAGACAGATCGGGTTTTAGTTCTAATTCCTGATAAGTGATTACATGCATTGGGTCAGGCATGTATTTCCTCAACAGAGATATGTGGAACACATCGTGAACTTTGGAGAGACTTGGCGGCATTGCCAATCGGTAAGCTACAGCCCCAGTTCGTTCTAGAATTTCGAAAGGTCTGATGTAACCGGGACTCAATTTACCTTTCTTACCAAAACGTATGACTCCATTCCATGGAGATACCTTCAGGAAAACATGATCACCGACTTGAAATTCCAAATCCTTATTTCGATTATCGGTATAGCTCTTCTGCCTACTTTGAGCTACTTTGATGTGATTTTGGATTACCTTCACCTTTTCCATCATTTCCTCCACTTGTTCTAGACCTATAAGTTTTCTCTCACCAATGTCTTCCCAACAGGTTGGTGTGCGACATCTCTTTCAGTATAACACTCCATATGGTGCCATCTGAATACTCGAATGGAAGCTATTGTTATAGTAAAATTCTACCAGAGGTAAATACTGATCCCACATACCCTGAAAGACAAGTGAGAAAGATCTCAACATGTCTTCTAAGGTTTGAATAGTCCGTTCTAATTGTCTATCTGTCTGAGGGTGGTAAGCAGTTCCCAAATGAAGTTCAGTATCCAGGTATTTCTGAAGAATTTTCAAGAATCTTGAAGTAAAACGGGGATCACGATCAGAAACAATCGAAAGGGGTACTCCATGAAGTCTCACAACTTCATTAATATATAGTCTTGCTAGACATTCCAGGGGTAGATATTCTATTATAGCAAGAAAATGTGCTGACTTGGTAAGACGATCAACAATAACCCCTATTTCATCGTTCCTTCTAGGAGTCTTTGGTAGTCCCATGACAAAGTCCATCATAATATTGTCCCATTTCCACTCCGGTATGGGAAGAGGTTGCATGACTCCTCCAGGATATTGCCTTCCAGCTTTAACTTGTTGACAAACCATACATCTTGACACAAAATCAGCAATATCCCTCTTCATGTTATCCCACCAAAAATGTTCCTTCAAATCTCTATACATTTTGGTGCTCCCATGATGTATAGAGAAATTGGAACTATGAGCATCATCCAGCAATTCCATTTTTAGATCAGGTATATCGGGAACACAAAGTCTCTTCGCAAATTTCAAAATTCCATCTTCATACACAAAGTCTCTCAATCTCCCATCATTCACAGCTTTAATATTCTTTTGAAATTCTTCATCATCGGTATGAGAACTCTTAATCCTTTCTAGTAAAGATGGTTTGGAAACCATTTGAAAAGGCATTGATGTTTCACCTTCTCTGGTTATTCCCATGTCCATCTTCACTAGATCCATGAAAATTGGATCCCTTTCAATTCTCATATTGTTCAAAACTCCATGATCTTTTCTGCTCAAAGCATCTGCCACCTAGTATGCCTTCCCCGGGTGGTAGTGTATCATGCAATCATAATCCGTGAGTAATTCAAGCGATCTCCTTTTCCTCATGTTGAGTTCTTTTTGTGAGAAAATATACTTCAAACTCTTGTGATCAGTATAAATCTCACATTTTTCACCATAGAGTTACTGCCTCTATATCTTCAAAGCAAAGATCACAGCTGCTAACTCGAGATCATGAGTAGGATAGTTTTGTCCGTGAATTTTCAACAGTCGTGATGCATAGGCAATAACCCTATCATTCTGCATAAGGACACTACCATGTCCTTTCTTCGATGCATCACTATAAATAACGAACCCATAATTCCCCGATGGTAGAGTCAATATAGGAGCATTGACTAATCTTCTCTTCAGTTCTTCGAAACATTCTTCACACTCTTTCTTCCAAACAAATTTAACCCCTTTACGTGTGAGCTTCGTTAATGGGTTAGCCAATCGGGAAAAATTCTGGACGAAACGTCGATAATAACTTACTAAACCAATAAAACTACGTACCTTAGTTATACTCGTCAGTGATGGCCATTCTTGGATTGACTTAGTCTTAGAAGGATCAACAGAGATTCCATCTTTAGAGACAATATGGCCAAGAAAATAAATCTCCTGAAGCCAGAATTCACACTTGCTAAACTTCCCATATAAATCATGTCTTCTCAGAGACTTCAAGATAATGCACAAGTTCTTTTCATGATCTTAGTAGATTTTTGAGTATACCAAGATATCATTAATAAATACCACCATAAATTCAATGAGACACTCCTTGAAAACACTATTAATCAGATCCATGAATACAGAGGGTGCATTAGTGAATCCAAAAGGCATTACAGTAAACTCGTAATGTCTGTACCTGGTTCGAAATGTTGTCTTCAGAATGTCTTCCTTCTTCACACACAACTGATGGTATCGAGATTGAAGGTCAATCATTGAAAATTATTGAGATCCATGAAGTTGGTCAAATAAATCATCAATTCGAGGTAGGGGATACTTTTTATTTATTGTTATAGAATTGATCTCCCTGTAGTCGACACATAACCTCATAGATCCATCATTCTTTTTAACAAAATGAACAGGGGATCCACATGGAGAAACACTAGGGAGAATAAATCCATTATTACTCAATTCCTCTAGTTGTTTCTTTAGTTCAACTAATTCTATATTGGCCATTCTATAAGGGGTCTTCGATATAGGCCTTGATCTAGGAATTAAATCAATGGAAAACTTAACTTCTCGTTCTAGAGGATGTCCAGGTAAATATTCCGGAAATACATCTACATATTCTTTCACAATAGTTACATCCTCTATTTGAACATTCCATTCCTCACCCACGGTTATTTCATCCTCTTCCTCCACAATAATTGAATTTTGTTGATCTACTGGGGGTGGATCTAGATAAGAATTAGGTGGTGACGATTCTTCTCTAAAGATAAGGTGTTCCTTATCATCATCATCAAGAATCGTAACCTCTTTCTTCTTACAATAAATCTTCGCATCATAGTTCGAAAGCCAGTCCATAAAGAGGATTATATCGAACTCAATCATAGGTATGGCGATGAGATCAGTAGATAAAGAACGTTTATGTGCTCTAATGGGGACTGATTCACAAAACATTGTTGCAATGATACTTCCCTTAGGATTTTTAACTGACAACTCCCTTGTTAAATCAAATTGGAAATATCTAATTTTCTTAGCAAACTGGGAAAATATGAAACAATGCGATGATCCAGAATAAAATAATGCATTTGCTAAACATGATGAAACCATTAAATTTCCTGCCAGTACGTATTTCGGATCTTCTACCTCAGCAGTAGTGATAGAATAAGCTTGGCCTTGATCCCTTGGACTTTTCTTAGGTACGTTCTCCTGACGGTTAGGACATTCATTTTCATAATGTCCCATCTACCTGAAATTGTAGCACTGAACATTGGTAGCTTCCTTCTTCCCCTTGCAATCACGAGCTTGGTGGCCTTTTCCACCACACTTGTAACAGACTCACATTCCCTTCAAGAAAGTACCGGGGTGTTTCTTCCCACATTTACCACAGGATGGATATTCAACATTTCCCTTCTTCCCCTTATTCCCATTCCCAAATTGATCAGCAGGTCTCTTCTTATCTTGCTTTGCTTTAAAGTCATAGGACTTATAGAATTCCTTTTCGGTCTTGATAGCACATGAGACAATGTCTTCGTACGATGAAAAGGATTGTGAGACTAATGCTCAACGGAGAAATGGTTTTAACCCATCAAAGAAATGATCAATATTTCTTCTTGGGTTATGTATATAATATCCATCATACCTTGCTAACCTTGTAAAGTTAGCCTCATACTTTGCGACATTCTCATCCTCCTTCTGTCTCAGAGTCAGAAATTGACTTTCCATATCTGCTCGATGGTCGCGAGGAAAGTATTTTTCTAAAATCGGATCTTTGAACTCCCTCCATTCCATATTTGATACTTCATCATCTTCCTTCGTGTTTTTAATCAATGACGACCATTGATCAGCATCTCCAGTGAGTCGGTAAACTGACATGATAAATTATTCCCTTTCACTACTCCCCAAAGCCCGAAATATTTTCTCTAGGGGATTTATCCATTACATAGATACTAAGGGATTTGTACTCCCATTGAACGTTGGTGGTTGTTGCCTCTTGAATCGATCTAATATTGATCCTCCACGCTGTGGATCAGGGTGCTCCATATGGGTAAAGTTATTATTCATAACCTGAGTATGTTGTCCCAGTATGGTGATTAGCTGATCGGCACCAGTTGCATCACCAGCTCCACTAAAATTATCTTGAGAAGGAGGGAAATCCCTACATGGAGTTCGTGCATTGACACGGTTTCCATTTCTTCCACTAGGAGCCATTTCTAAACAATGGTATAAACTATATTAGTTAATGAATCAAAATACATAATCCCATACTTACAAAACACTTAACATAAATTGAACTATTTATGGATATAATCCATAATCATAAGAATTTTTTCTTTGAGGAAGTATATTCTCATAAACCCTTAATTATGATTTTTAAAGAAAATGAGAGTTATCCTAAGCATATCCCCCGGGAGTGTCATAACCAAGAGTGCAACAAGGCCCGTTGTCGTGCACTAGTTCCCGTTCGAGTCTAGCTCAAAGCGGTGTTTTCGGGTTTTACCCCTAGGTACATTTGTGCCAGAGCCGCCTCTACCTACTCATATCCAGAAAGGGATGTATTGCTCGGAAAACTCAAAAAATCTCTACAATACGAAAATTCTAGGAATTTCTTCTATACTAATCCTCAAAGTTTATCTTAGGTCTATGTGCTCTAATCAGAGTTTATCTAAATATAGCTTCCAAGGATTCTACTAAACTTCCTCTGATACCAACTGTAACGCCCCGACCCCAGTTACCCAGAGTCGGTGCATTATTACATAACATTGGCATGATCACAAGAAAGATCAAATCTCAAAATACCGATTGGTTTAGTAGCCTTGGAAACACTAGATATCTTCATAAATTTTTACATTACACCATGAAGTGAAACACTACTACAACAAAATATTGTCTCCATAATCCACACTTTTATCCCCTCATAATATCCCTACAGGTCATTCATAATTTACTTCTTCACATCCTGGGAAAAATAAAACATAGAAAAGGGGTGAGCTCAAATGCCCAGTAAGGATAACAATATAGTGGAAACTTTCATAAATAAGAATAAACAATTAAGGCAATGTATAACTAAAACAAAAGCCTTTTAAACTATAACATCAACATTGTATGGCAAAAATAAAATGAAATAATTCCATTTACTTATTCACATGGATATTCTACTAATCTAATAATCACATGCAATACCAATAACCACTTTCATAATGATGGAATTCATAATGCCAGACTATCATAAACACATAGCCAAGGCCTCGTACCAAGACTACAAATAAGATTTTGCCAAGGCCTTTTGCCAAGACACTAGTTTGTCTCATGAGACCTACCGATGCATTGAGGAGCTATAGCGGGCTCCACCCGTCACATATTAAGTCCAATGCATTCCCATATGAAAAGGTTTAAACATAACATAAACATTCATATTAAAACTAGCATACGAAATGTCAATACATTCACCGTAAACTATGAATGGTATAAAAATAGCACATCCACAGTCAAACATATCACAAAACCTTCAATACAATATAGAAGTTTTGTGTCATAATAAATCAACTTCAAATACGTGTAAAATCCATCAAAGGATGTTGACATAGATGAAATCAAAATACTTTTCAATGAAATATCTCATTCTATTTTGAAATCATTTAAGAGTCATATATTTATAAAATAAGACATATTATTTGAAAATATTTTTATAATCTTGTAAGGGAAGCTTCAAAATAACATCGAAAAATAGCCACACCCGCCGTATAAGTTTAAAAAACATTCTTACCTTAATTCTGTCGAAAAGGATAAAAAGTACCTTGTTTGGAAAACGACGGAAAGACTCCTTTATAAACCGCTTATAAAAAGTCAAACAAGGGTATAAATGACTTTAAACCATATTCTTGTAAATAGTAAAAATGTTTTGAAATACATTTTTAAGAAACATGAATGTGGATGATAAAGAGATCCCAGTAGATTATTACGTATAAGCAACCTCAGATAATGAAGAGATTGTGAAATAAACCTTTACCTTGTACTTTTACTTGGTTGGGGTAGGTCAACCTCCTGTATAATGGTGAAATAATTGTTATTAAATTATAAAAGAATCATATGCATTAATATGATATCATATATGATCTTTTAACATTGATTTGTTAACAATATCTTAGTATTATCGTTGTTTTGGGTGTTAACTTACTCATTTTCTTTTATATGTTTTGTTACGTAAGCCATGTTTGCAATAGATAGGTTGTATATTATTCATATCCAGAATGATATCAATTCCATAAACATCATTTTTAAATCATCAAATGATAATTATACTTGAATGGATATGATGGAGAATGAATCTCATCGCGTTCGTGGACACGGTAGACCGTACGTACGCACGAGCGACAATATCATTTGTTTGATATTAAAATAATATATAAATGGATGTTATATCATATATAAAGATTCATTAACATGTTATATTTATTATTTACATGAGTTACACATCATTATTATACCCATCCAAATAATAATATATTGAATAACAATTACACCACGACGTGGAGACAGCAAGTCGTACGTACGCACGTATGGTGACATGTTATTCAAAGGGAGGATAGCATATTGAATATAGTTGTACCATATTTATAATAACATCAAAGCATATATATGATACTGGAGTTATTATTTTAGAATGGTAATACCAAAGGAAGAAGAAGTGGAAGAAGAAAGGAACATGGAAAAGGGTGGTGAAAACATTACCTCTTCTTCGGGTTCTTCCTTTTGATTTGATCAAAATGGCTCCTTAGGTTGGATTTTTGATCAAACTAAGGCCTCTAGGTTGTAGTGAGGTAAGTTGGGAGAGTATGTGGGAAGAGTTTTGCCGATCCAAAAGTCTTTTAAGGTGTGATGAAATGAGAAGGTGGAGTGACCTTTTATAAGAGGGGTGAGGGGCACCTTTGGAAAAGCTAGAAATATTAATTTATAATAAATTCATATTCGGTTTATAATGGCTCAAAAGTTGATTATTTAAATGTTAAGGTGGGTATAGGTCAAAAGGAATTCAACCAATAGAATTTAGTCATGTTTGGGTTACTATATTAACCTTATCATTAAGTATTAACTCTTAGTTAATAAGTTTGACATTTACCATGTCACTGTGTATTTTTATATTATATAGTTAATAAAATTACAATATACATCCAATCGACCCCCAAGTGGTCCTTTAATTATACAAATATAATGATATAAGTCTCTTGGCCGAACCTTAGATTTTTAGGTATTTAATATCAATTAATAATATAATATTTGTTTTAAAAACTCTTTTATGTCAATTTTGACACTATTCAATAGTTGATTTTTGTGAAACTCATAACAGAATGATTACTACGAAAAACGTTAATTAAATCAATCCTAATAAGTCATAGTATCCTAGAAAATTAGTTTAATTAATTAAAAGTTTCAAATTATATTTATATATGTATTTATAATATCAATTATTTTAATTTTTTCACTATTATTGTAATTACTGCATCATCATTGTGTCATAAATAAATTAAATTATATAATGTCTAAAAATTATAAATAAAATATCATTATGTATGAAATCATTTTATATTTCTAATTAATATTTATAGTCTAAAATCCAACATATATAACCCTATGTAAAAATTGTTTTTCTAAAAGATATATGCTTGTGTCATTTTTGTATTCATTTTAACTTAATTAAAATAAAGTGTCCCAATCACCTACAAGTGGCTCCATGGGGTCCCAAAATAGACCCAAAGATGCCTATGGTCGAACATGTATCAACCAATAAGTCTAAGACACATTTTAGGGTAATTTGTATTATTATAATATTATTTTTTAACCATTATTTACCGGATTTACCCTTAACCATGGTAAAAAAAATATTTACCAAAGTAATTATTCAAAATGTCTAAAAATAAAAGATACCAATATAAACAATTTTAACATCCTTATTCAAAATATGGAATCCATTATTCAAAATTCAAAACACAGAAGTGGCAGAAATTAATTTAAAATTAATTTCCATTGTTAAAACAAAAAGCGTGTTTTTAAGAGATAATAACTATCAAAAGATTGAAACTTGTTTATGTCAGGTTTAATTGTAAAATTATGTCCAATGACCAACATTATATTAAATGGTAAAAATATATACTAAATATACTTTAAAACCACTCAAATTCATAATTTATAACTATTAATTATTTTGATTAAAAAAGTTGTTTTTAATTAAAATTTAGTAATTTTCATTATTCATCAAAATGTTAAAGTTATCCGAAAAGTACCAAAATTTCACCTTTGGCTAAATTCGATATTCTGAGTCCAAAAATGAAGTCCATTTTGAAATATAAAATATATATAATTTCAAAAAGTATGAATTACTATTCATAACGGCTAGATTGATTGGTTATGGTGTGTTAGAACTCGGTGTTGCATACAACACACGCTATCACATTATTCAAAGAGAAGCGTACCATGGAATATTGGGGTGTTACAAATGTGGTTCAATAAGATAAAAATAATTTTTGGAGAATAGTAACTTTTTACTTTTATTTACCACAGTTAAAAGTAAATATGGTAATTAAAGGTAAAAATGATATTATTATTACCCAAACACATGTCATATTTCTATTGTATAAGTGTAATTCGACCAAAAACAACCTTATGGATAAAATATTACCCTTTAGGTCCACTTGGATTAGATTAGGACATTCATTATTATTTTATTTAAAAAAGAGTTAAAAGAGTTAAAATCAAAGTTTAATAACTAAAACATTTTTAATATAGGGTTATACATAAGATAAATTTGACTATAAATATTAATTAGAAATATAAAAATATTTCCAACATAATGGTATTTTATTTATAATTTTTATACATTAAATATGTTAATATATTTATGACACAATGATCAGGCAGTAATTACCTTATTAATGAAATATTAACATAATTGATATTATAAATACCCAAATAAATGTAATTTGAGTCTTTTAATGAATTACAATAATTTTATAGGTTAATATGACATGTTATTATTGATTTAAATAACTATTTTCTAACTAATAATACTGTTATGATTTTCACAAAAATCAATTACCAAATAGTGTCAAAATTGACATAATATAGTTTTTAAAACAGATATTATATTACTAATTGTTATTCTATTCCTAAAAGTATATGGTTCGAAAAAATGACTTATATATGGTTATATATATTAATAATGAACCACTTGGGGTTTGGTTTTCTTGTTTTAGTTTGTTTATTAATCATATAGTGTAAGAAAACAAGAAGACACAGTAAAAGTTAAATTATTTAACTTAGAGGAAAATCTAAATGATAAGGTTAAAATAGTAACATAAAATTGTATAAAACCTATTGGTTGAGAGTATTTCGTCCAATACCAACAATATCTTATAAATATGTCACTTTGGAGATATTAAAAAACGTATATGACTTTATTATAAAATAATATCTTATGTTTTTCCTAAGGTGCCCCTCTCCTCTCTTATTAAAGGGCACCTCCTCCCTCTCCTCTTTACACAACATTGAGCTTTAAAGATTGGACAAAACCTGTCCATTTACCTTATCAACTTCACTAGAAACATACTAGAGGTCCAGGTATTCTTCAAAGACCAATTTTAGTGCCCTATGAGGATATTTCCAAGAGGCGTGTCAATGAAGATGTAATATTTGTTACCTATTCTTTCAAATGTATTTCTTCTTCTACTTCCTCTTATTTAGTTGTTTAATTATTAAGTAATAACATCAGTATCACTAATATACTTATATGTTATTATAAATAGGAAACAAACCTATTTCACCTTCTATCCATCCTACGGAAAATGAAATCACCACGCGTGCGTACGTACGGAATACCGTCTCCACGCCGTGTGTAATCTGTTTCCACCACCACCATACATGGATGTCATAATGGTGTAAAGAATAACTATATATGATTATTGTAAATTGAAATTGATTCTGAAATAGTATACATACACTTCAATACAATTCCACGATCGTGGGAACGATATCATCGCTCGTGCGTATGTACGACCTACCATCTCTATGATGTGATGCGACTCGTTCTACATGATAATCATTGAATAATGATTATATAAATGAATTGAATGAAAAAATATGATATATAATACACTAATACTACTCTGGAAATGAGTTATTTATAACCTAAAAAGAATAATATGAATTTATTCGACAAAACATGCATAAGAACATAAAGCAATGAACACCCGAATAACAAGTAGAAATGAAATATTATTAATAAGAATATAAGAATATGAACATATATGATATCATAACAATGAATATGATTCTGTAATAAGACAATAACATTATTTAAATCATTATACTGGATGTTTAGATACATACGAAGCAAATCGAACCTAAGGTAGGGGAAAATCTCACAATCTCATTTTTATTCGAGATTGTTTATACTTCAGAATTTACTGGGGAATATTTCTCATCCACATCCATGTTTCTTCAATATTTAATATTATTTCTATCCTTTTACAATTTTTTAAATCCAATTTTACCCATCAGTGAGATTTTAGTAAAAGATATGAAAGGAATATTTTGTCATTTTTAGTACGATGTACTTATTGACTTTTCCGACCAAAGTACGTGAAGAATGTTTTTTAAACTTATATGACATGAATGAATTTTTATGATTTCATAGAACATTATTTCCATGATTCATCCTTTAGAAGTTCTCAAGTATATTTTTAATCAACTTCTTTTTGTTTAAAATTATATGACATGTTAAGAAAGGAAAAAAATTGAAGTAGAAAGGATATTTTCCTCAAGAATGGAGTTAAAGTGTTTTATCAAAATTATTTTCCATCTAAGATAATATAGGGTTCTATTTATATCCCTATTTTTACATTGATTTGATTATTTTATGATGGAATTAATTTTAGGATGTCCTTTTATCTTATATGGATTATGTTATGAGGGCATGATGTTTTTGAATCCCATTTTTATTACATGGGTTATGATATGATTTATGATTTTGTGGCACACATAAGAATGGTTTCATTATGAGATGTGTGGGACCTATATCTCCCTCCTATGAATCGGGTAAAGATTTAAATCTAATGAGATAGACATGGTTGGAATGACAAGTTAATCTGGTTCAGTGATACAGGAATGGAATGAGGAGTGAACTCGATTCAGTAATGGAATTCTTCCGTTATGACGGTCTTGGAATTGAGACATGACTAATAGGAAATAATTTTCATTGATTATGTGTGTATGCCACAAAGTTGCGGGTTTAATGTTATTATTATTGGGATTACATTTCACTACTATGATTTAGCCCATGTTATGATATTATGATCTCTTTTACAGGTAAGATTTTCAAAATTTTATGTTCTTATGAATATGTTATGATTGATAATTTTTTTTACCCTTACTGAGAATTTGAACTCACCCATTTGTATGTTTTCTTTTCCCCAGTTCTGGAAGAAGGTTATTAAGTAGGACATGCAAAAAGGGACTCTAGATATGATGAAATAAACGAGAGACAATGTAGATGATTTATGAACCAGTTTTTTATGTTTCCCAGTATCTAAAGACACTATACATATATGGTCCCATCATGGTTTTGATATATGTTGAAATAAGTATGATTCAATTTTGAAGTAATAACCATGTATGTAAAGTATGGGTCGTTATATTAGGTATCAGAGGAAAGTTACAGTCAACCTTTGGAAACTAGGATGTGAAAGCCTTAGTAAGTGATCTAAGGATATGTCTAAACATAGAACACAATATTACTATTTTAGAAATGGCCATGAAAACCCTATGATAAGACCTAAAGTGTGATATTTTATTACTGATTATGTTGTTTTCCTGTTATAATTAAGGTTTCTCACACTATTCTTCTTGGTTTTAGTCAATAGATGGAACCTAAAGGAACCATGTTAGTGTAGAATGCGATGGGAAATGAAATCATTGTCCCAATGAGAAACCAAATGTTATGGGAGATGGAATGAAAAATCGTTTATCCATTCTCACACAACTTTATCAATCTATGAATCATAAAGGACTTCCAAACGAGCAAAGTAAAGATCAACATTCTGTTGAATCCTTTATGAGGCAGCGTCCAGCCTCATTCAGTGGGACTACTGATCAATTAGTGGCTGAACAGTGGATCAGTACCACTAAAAAGATATTTTTAGTTCTACAATGTTCTGAACATGATAAAGTCATCTTAGAATTATATCATTTGGAAGGTGAATCTGATCAATGGTGGAATCTTATTAAGAATACCAGACAAAGGGTTGAAATTGAGTCCATGGAATGGGATGAGTTCGAGAACATATTTTTCAATTATTACTTCCCTCGTATTCTTCGAACAATGATGGAGAATGAGTTTCTTGAACTGAAGAAAAAGGATGATGAATCTTTTGGTGCCTATGATGAAAATTTTACAAGACATTCAAGGTACGCGTCTAGAATTATTATCCTACCTGAGAGTAAAATCGATCGATTCTTTAGTGGCTAAAAACCAAGTCTTCGAAGGGCGTTAGCCATAAGGGACATCAATAGCTATGAATAAATTGTTAGATGTGCTCTCAAGGTTGAGATGGAGATTGGGGTAACCCATCAATCATAGGGGTTTGATAAAAGGGGGAAAATGGAATTCAAAGGAAAATCTAAAGACCAGAGTGAAAAGAAGATTAGATTTCCCTTATGCTCAATGTGTGCAAAGAAACATGGAGGGAATATTCTTGAAGGGACAAGTAAATGTTTTAAGTGTGGAAAAGAAGGTCATCAGGCAGTTGAATGTCAAAATAATTGGAAGAAGGTGTCTATTGATGTGAATAATGAAAGGGATACACAGAATGAACCACCTACACATCAATGCTTCAATCATAAGGAAATGGGGAATTGTGCCAATCAATGCCCTAATCCAAGGGTTGTTGATGATGATCAACATCAACGAAATCATAAAGCCAATGTCAAAGGAATGTCCCATGCAATTTCTATCGGCAATGTGGAGTACGATAAAAAAGTGGTGAAAGGTACACTTACCATCCACTCTAAAGTAAAAAATGTTTTATTTGATTCTGGATCCACCCACTCTTTTATTTCTGAAGAATTTTCTATGGGTATCTCCATATTACCTCAGCAGTTAGATATTGAGTTAGCTGTGACAAACCCTAATGGCACAATAGTCGCATCAAAAGTTTACAATTCTTCTCTGATTGATGTTTGTGGGAAAGTGCTTCCTGCAAATCATGTGATCCTTCATAAAGTGGAATTTGATGTGATTATTGTAATGGATTGGATTTCCTTATATGGAGCTCATATCAATTGCCAAAGAAGGGAAGTCACATTTCATATTCCAGATCAATCTATGATCTTCTATCAATGCATGGATGAACATAATCTTCCAGTGGAAATTTATTCCATCTTTTGGGTCATGATTACACTAAATGAAGGTTATTTTTCTCACATGGTTGGAGAGAAACTCACGATTAAGAATATTCCCATTGTATGGGAGTTTGATGATGTATTTATGGAGTAATATCCTAGTCCTCCACCAAATCGTGAAGTTGAGTTTTCAATAGAACTCGTACATGGTGCATTACCTATTTAAAAGAGACCTTATAGAATAGCCACAATTGAGTTTCAAGAATTGAATAAGCAACTCCAAGATAATCTTGATAGGGGATTCATACGCCCTAGTGTATCACCTTGGGGAGCAGCTATTCTGTTTATTATTAAGAATGATGTATCAATGAGACTATAATTTGATTATCAAGAACATAACAAGATCACTATCAAGAACAAATATCCTCTCCCATGCATCGATGACTTATTTGAACAACTACACGGAGCTCAATACTTTTCCAAGATTGATCTTCGATCAGGGTATCATCAATTAATGGTCAAAAGGGAGGCTATACCATATATGGATTTCTGTACAAGGTATGGACACTAGGAATTTATAGATATTCCATTTGGTCTTAATAATTCCCATTCTATCTTAATGGATCTAATGAATAGAGTCTTTAGAGACTATCTTGATCAGTTTGTGGTATTCTTTATAGATGATATTCTTGTCTATTCAAAGAGAACGGATTAACATGAAGATCAATTGAAAATTTTATTGAAGACCCTGAGAATGGATATGTTTTATGCCAAATTTACCATGTGTGAATTTGGCTTCAAAAAGTTTCATTTTTGGGTCACATAATCTCAAAAGAGTAGATATCTGTGGATCCAAAAAAACAGAGGTTATTGGAAGATGGTCGAGACCAACAATAGCAACTAAGATCTGAAGTTTTCTTGGTTTAGCAGGGTACTATCGACGTTTTGTGAATGTATTTTCAAGATTACCTAACCAACTCACCAAATTGACTCATAAAGAAGTTAAGTTTGTTTAGATAGAGGAATTTGAAGAGAATTTCAAGGAGTTAAAAAGAAAATTATCCAGTTCACATATGCTCACACTGAATTGTAGTGGAGAGAGGTTTTTGATCTAAAGTGATGCATCCATGAAGGGGCTGAGGTGTGTTCTCATGAAAAATCATATATTGATAGCTTATGCCTCACAACAGTTGAAAATCCATGAGAAAAAATACCCAACTCATGATTTGGAATTAGCTGCGTTAATCTTTGAATTAAATATTTGGAGGCATTATCTTTTTGGTGAAAGGTGTTATATTTATGCTGATCATAAAAGATTAAAATATATTTTCACACAAAAGGAACTGAATATGCGCCAAAGAAGATGGTGGGAGTTGATTAAGGACTATGACTTCTCAATTCATTATCCCCATTGGGAAGAAAACAAGGTGGGAGATGCATTAAGTCGAAAAGACCATGTTACCTTATCCATGATGAGGATCACAAAAGATCCAATATTTATGGATTTACAAAGGTTAGATCTTGGGAATATAATGGAAGGGGAAAAATCATATCTTTCTCAAATTAATGTTCAACCATATATACATGTGATGATTAAAGAGGTAGAGAAAGAAGATGTAGACTTACAAAAGAAGGTGAGAAATGTTCCTGAATTCAACTTTGATTGTGATTTGATGATAATGTTCCGGAATTGGGTTTGTGTTCCTTGCATCCCAGAATTAAAGAAGGAGCTGTTGGATGAGGCTCATAGTTCTTCATTCTCTATTCATCTTGGAATCATGAAGATGTATAGGGGCCTGAAAGTGTACTTCTGGTGGGATGGCATGAAAAGAGATGTTTCTGAATATGTCTCTCGATGCTGGGTTTTTCATCAAGTTAAAGTTGAGAGATAGAAGTATAAGGGGATGTTACAACTATTACCCATACCCAAATGGAAATGGGAAAACATCACTATAGACTTTGTCACCAGACTTCCTAAAACATCCAATAGTAATAATTCTATATGGGTCATAGTTTATCGTCATATGAAGTTGGCTAACTTCATTTCTATTAGAGAGGATTTCTCTCTTGATTAGCTTGCCAGGATATATGTAAATGAAGTGGTAAGATTGCATAGAGTACCACTTTCCATTATATCTGATCGGGATATGAGGTTTACCTCGATGATTTGGAAAATTCTTCAGTATACTCTCGATAAGGAGTTGAGTTTTAGCACTGATTATCATCCTCAGACAGATGGTCAATCTGAGAGAAAAAATCAAACTCTAGAAGGAATTTTGAGAGCTTGTTCTATGGATTTCAAACGTTTTGGGGATCACCAACTACCTTTGGTGTAATTTTCTTATAATAATATCCTTCACTCTAGTATTCTGATGGCTCCTTAAGATTCCCTATATGGAATGAAATGCAGGACTCCATCTTGCTGGGATGAAGTTGGGGAAAGAATGCTATTTGGACCAGATCTTGTTGATGAGATGGAATAAAAGGTCGGATATATTGAAAAACACATAAGAGAAACTCAAGGCCGAAAAAAAATTTATTCCGACAACCGAAGAAAAGACCTAGAGTTGGAATTGGGTGATAAAGTGTTCTTAGGAATATCTCATTGGAAGAGAGTGATGAGATTTGGAAAGAAGGGAAAGTTGAGCCCTAGGTATATTGGCCATTTTGAAATACTAGAATGTGTTGGGAAGGTAGCGTTCTGATTGGAAAATCCACCGAATCTCTCTCAAGTTCATGATGTGTTCCATGTATCTCTCTTGAAAATGTATAAACCTGATCCATCACATGTACAAAGCTCAGAAGTTGTACCGCTGGAGAAAGATCTTTCTTATAAAGAACAGCCGATAGAGATTCTAGATCATAGCGAAAAAGACCAACGGAAGAAGACCACTCGCTTGGTGAATGTTTGATGGAGGAACCACCAATTTGAATAAGCTACATGGGAACTTCAAGATAAGATGAGGGAGAGGTATCCTCATCTGTTTGTTACAAAGTGACGAATTTCGAGGGCGAAATTCATTTTAAGGGGGGTAGAATGTAACACCCGATATTTTATGAGAAATATTTTGTTTTTATTTATTATTTTATACACATCACCAATTAAATAATTAACTCCACAAAACACTATCTTGGCTTGCATTAAAATCATTGCGACCTTCCACGATAGCGTGTGTTGTACGAAATACTGATTTTCACTAAACAACGATATTTTATTATTAAAACTAGCCATTATGAATAGTAATACCCACTTTTTGAAATTTTAAAAAATTTATCTTTCAAAATGGACTTCATTTTTCGATTTGGAATATCGAAATTTCCTTAGGGTGAATTTTTGGTATTTTTCCGAATACGTTCAATTTTTGATGAATAGTGAAAAACACTCTGTTATAGTTTAAAAATGAATATTTATTTAAATGAATATTTATTTTATTTCAATTTATTTTAGGTAAAAATAGATACATAATACCTATATATGTTCAATGTAATTAATTGGAGTCATTTTTTAAAAATATAGTTATATAAAAATTTTATTGAACTTTTTGACCGTCTTTTACCCACCTCCTAGGAGCATTTGTAATTATACATAAAACATATTTTTACCACTTCTGTGAGTTGAATTTTGAAAATCCGAGACACATGTTTAATATAAAAAAGGAAAATATGGTTCAATAATATAATAGTATTTTTTTGGTGAATAGTAACTTTTTACTTTTAATTACCATGGTTAAAAGTAAATAGGTTACTTAAGAGTAAAAATGATATTATTATTACCCTAACACATGTCCTAATTCTATTGGATATGTTTAATTCAACCAAAAACAATATTAGGGATAAAATATTACCCTTTAGGTCCACATGTATTAGATTAGGACATTTATTATTGTTTTATTTAAAGAAGAGTTAAAAGAGTTAAAATCAAAGTTTAATAAATAAATAATTTTTAATAAAGGGTTATAAATAAGTTAAATTCGATAATAAATTTCCATTAGAAATATAATAAAATTTCATACATAATGGTATTTTATTTTCAATTTTTAGAAATTAAATATGTTAATATATTTATGACACAATCATGATGTAGTAATAACCTTATTAATGAAATATTAACATAATTGATATTATAAATACCCAAATAAATTTAATTTGAGACTTTTTATGAATTAAAAAAAAATTATAGCATAATATGACATGTTATTATTGATTTAAGTTACTTTTATAGAACTAATCATGTTGTTATGATTTTCAAAAAAAATCAATTACCAAATAGTGTCAAAATTTACATAAAATAGTTTTTAAAAAAAATCTTATATTATTAATTGTTATTCTATTCATAAAAAACTAAGGTTATGCCAAATGACTTATATAAGGTTAGATATATTAATAATGAACCACTAATGTTTCGTTTGGCTTGTTATAGTATGTTTATTAACCATATAGTGTAAGAAAACAAGAAGACATGGTAAAAGTTATATTATTTAACTTAGAGTTAAATATAAATGATAATGTTCCAATAGTATCCAAAACTTCTCTAAAACCTATTAGTTGAGATTATTTGGACCCATACGCACATTAGCTTAGAAATAAATCACATTGGTGCTATTCAAAACTGAATATCACTTTATTATAAAAAATATTTTAAGTTTTTCCTAAGGTGCCCCTCTCCTCTCTTATAAAAGGGAACCACATCCCTCTCCTCTTTACCCAGCATTAAGCTTTCAATCTTGTCCAAACCCTTCCTATTTACATTCTAAACTTCCTTAGAAATATACTAGAGGTCTTTGTCTTCTTTAAAGTCCAATTTCAGTGCCCTAAGAGGAGGTTTCAAGACGGCGGGTCGAAGAAGTGGTAATATCTGTTACCGATTCGTTCAAATTTATTTCTATTTCTACTTACAATTCTTTAGTTGTCTCATTATGAATAAATAATTTTTTTTAACTCATATACTGATATGTTTTTATAAATATGAAACAACCATATTTCACCTTCTATCCATCCTACGGAAAATGAAATCACCGCGCGTGTGTACATATGGAATACCGTCTCCACACCGTAGTGTAATCTGTTTTCCACCACCACCTTACTTGGATGGGTATAATGGTTTAAATAACTACTATATATGATTATTGTAAAGTGATATTGATTCTGAAATAGTATAAATACACTTCAATAAAATTCCACGATCAGGGGAACAATATTATCACTCGTGCGTATGTACGGCCTACCGTCTCAACGATTTGATGTGAGTCGTTCCACATGATCTTCATTGAATAATGATTATATAAATTTATTTAATGAATTAATATGATAAATATTAAACTAATACCATTATGGAAATTATTTATCCATAACCTAAAAATAAAAATAATAATTTCTTCGACAGAACATGCATAAGAACATAAAGCAATGAACACCCGAATAACAAGTAACAATGTAATATTATTAATAAGAAGATAAAAATATGACCATATATGATATCATAACAATTAATATGATTAATTAATAAGTCATTAAAATTATTTAAATCATTATATTGGAGGTTCATATACATACGAAGAAAATCAGACCTAATGTAAGTGAAAATCTCACAATCTCATTTTTTTCGAGATTGTTTATACTTCAGAATTTACTGGGGAATATTTATCATCCACATCCATGTTTACTCAATATGTAATGTTATTTATATCCTCCTAAAATTTTTTAAATCAAATTTTACCCTTTTGTGAGTTTTATTAAAAGATATGAAAGGAATCTTTTTTCGTTTTAAGTACGAGGTACATTTTGACTTTTCTAGTCAAAGTACGAGAAGAATGTTTTTTTAACTTATACGGCATGAATAAATTTTTATAATTTCATAGAACATTATTTACATGAAGCTTCATTTAAAAGATTTAATGTTTATTTTTTATCAACTTATTTTAGTTTAAAATTTTATGGCATGTTAAGGAATGAAAAATGTTTTTGAAGTAGAAAGGATATTTTCCTCAACAATGGAGTTCAAGTGTTTTATCAAAATTGTTTTACATGTAAGATAATATAGGGTTTTGTTTCTATCTCTATTTTTACATTGAATTGATTAATTTATTATGGAATTTATTTTATGATGTTCTTTTATCTTATATGGATTATGTTAGGATGACATGATGTTTAAGAATCCCATTTTTATTACTTGGGTTATGCTATGATTTATGATTTTGTGGCACACAAAAGAATGGCTTAACTATGAGATGGGTGGGACTTATATCTCCCTCAAATTAATTTGGTAATGATTTATATCTCATGATATAGACATGAATAAAATGGAAATTTAATCTGGTTCAGTGATACAGGACTGGAACGAGGAGTGAACTCGGTTCAGTAATGGACTTTGTCCGCTATGGTGGTCTTGGAAAAGAGCCTTGACTAATATGAAAGTATTTTCTATGATTATGTGTTAATGACACAAAGTTACAGGTTTTAAGTTATGATTATTGGGATTATATTTCACTACTATGATTTATCCCATGTTATGATATTATGATCTCTTTTGCAGGTAATATTTTCAAAATGTTATGTTCTTATGAATATGATATGATTGATATTTCTTTTGTTTACCCTTACTGAGCTTTTGAGCTCACCCTTTTGTATGTTTTATTTTCCCTAGGTCAGGAAGAAGGGTATTAAGTAGGATATACCAAAATGGAATCTAGATATGATGAAATAAATGGGAGACAATGTTGATGATTTATGAACCAGTTGTTTATGTTTCCCAGTTTCTAAAGACACTATACCTATACAGTCCTATCATGGTTTTGTTATATGTTGTAATAAGTATGCTTCAATTATAAATTAATAACCATGTATGTAAAGTATGGGTCGTTATAATAGATACCTTACTAAATGAGACCAAGTATTTCAGTTTTTTTGAAATTCGAATTATAGAAGTGGAAAATTTATGTTTATTGGTTATGTTATAATAAAGTGTTGTTTCATATAGACTCGATGTTTCATGAATTCAATGTTAAATATATTTTTAAATTAATTGGATTTTATAAGACCCATAAAAATATATATAGTAACATAATTGACCCTTTTAAAATATTTTATCACCATTTTTTCAATAATATTTCATTATTTTGATTTCTGAAGGTGTAAATTACATTGTTTTCTCATCCACGCTTTGTTTGGAATGTTTTAGTTATTTTATATACTATATAGTTCCATTACATAGATAATTATAACAATAATTAAATAATTATAAATTTTATACATCATTTTTACATTTATAATCAATCATGAATGATAGTTGTGAGAAATGATAAATGTTATAATCATGGAGATGGTACGTCATATGTTTATGAGTAACATTTATATTTTTCAATGATCGTTATGAAAAGGAGGTAAGTGTTATTTTACCATTCCATAATGATCATAATATCGTATTAACCATTTTATATACTTATATATATATATCATTCAAGTGATGTGGTGACTAAAAGAGAGTGACATCACTTTGTGAAGGATGCAGCCCACATGAACATGAACATTGTTATCATCCTTACATGAGTGAAAATAAAAGAAATTAAATGGTATATATTATATTTATATAATGATAAATATGAATTTTATATAATAAATATTTTTTTATATCACATATAAACTCTATAATTACCCTTATCACCTTCCGTGTAAAGTGTCAGTGAAAGAAGTATCACATCGCTACATGAGGCGGTAGTCCATCACATGCACGAGCGATGTTATCATGTCTCCCAAAAAATAGAATATATTTAAATATATGTGATATATTGATAAAATTTTTATAATTATTTTATAAGTACCATATATATACATTATATCTATCATAATACCCATCCTATAGAGGTGAAAATGGAAAATCGAATGACATCTGTCCATGAGGTTTTAGTTTGTCGTATATAAGAATGATTATTTCATAACCCATTTAATGGTAGGTTAGATGTTTAATGGTCATGAAATTTAACTAAAATATATTATTATATTAACAAAATATGTCTATTATTTTTTATTTTTAAAAGACAATTGCAAGAGGTCATTAAATAAATACAACATAGACTCTAGTTGAAGGATGTTACCTCTTCTATGGGTATCCTCCTTTGGATTGAACTAAATCCTTTTTATGATTGTTTTATTAAAAAATATAAGGAATTTAGTATTTGGGGAAGTAAATATAAATGTTATTGGGTATTTATTGTATGAATTAATGTGGTTTTCTCGTATGACTATGTAATGGGAGTGAGTGCCATTTTATAATTTGAGATGAGTGGCATTTTTCTAAATACCTAGAAGCATCAAAATTTCTGGATATCTCCCATAAATAAAGTACCTCTAAAACTAGTAAATTATTTATGAGAGGGTTTTTATATTATATAAAAACCTAAAAAATACCAAAAAAAGAACATTTTATCATGTTATTCCTTAGTCCTTATCTTTTCTCAATTTTCACTTTTTATTTTTTAACACGGTAACTTTTATCTTCTTATTTAGATAGGAAAATAATTATTTAAGAATAAAATTAAAATTAGATTTATTATATAATTTATTCATTATTATTCTGAAATTTAAATCTATATTTTTGAATAAAAAACTTATTTGTGTGTAAAATAAATTTTAACAAAAAATATTATATATGCATAAAAACATGATTTTTACATTAATAACATAAATATATTTCTCATGTTTCACTAATAATTTGGTAAAAAAATTAAGTTTAACATATTAGGTAATAAAAATTATTATTATTATTCAAAATATTGAATCTATTTTTTCACATTAATCCCATAGAAGTGGTGGAATTTAATATGAAATTTATCTCGCATATGCGATAAGAATGTGAGGTTTTAAAGTGAAAATATTCAAAATTCTGATATGTTTCTATATATAGATTCAATATTAAATTGAACAATTTGATATATATTGGATTAATTTATGTAAAATATAATAATTTATACATTATAAAAAATTGAAAACATAATTTAACATTATAAATTACTTAAATAAAAATGTAGTTTTCAATTAATATATTGTATTTTTGTGATTCATCAAAAAATAAAACATCTTAGAAAAATACCAAAATATCTCCCCAATATAATTTCAATATAATTATTTAAAAAATTAATTATAAATCAACATATATTCTTTCTAATAGTAGTAAAAACTAATTTCTAATTAAGTGTGGAAATCATGATTAAATAGTCCTTTAGAAAAAAGATTTTTTTTTGAGAAAATTTCTTTTTTATTTTAAATGATTATTATTTTATTTTATTAAGGTTATCACTAATAAAAGTGTGTGAATAATATATTTTCAAAATTTATTCAATCCTATTATTACATTACAATCCATTGACTATGATATAATTATAACATATTATTAGTGTCTTGTTGTTCAGTAAAACTCACTCTTTCTTGTAATATTTAATAACCTAAATACAATATATATCCAAATGTAAAATTAGTGTTATATATAATGTAAGCTATTAAATAGATTTAATTTATTAAAAAAATATATATATCATAATATAATAGTTTTTTATATTCTATTATAATCATTCTCATTCCTATCATAGATTATATCGAATACAATGATCTTCTTTTATAATTTCGTGGTGTTGCAACTGGAAAATGAAAATATTGTGGTGGAATAAAATTCTTAGTAAGGGACGAACTCATCCGAATCAATATTATGTAAAGAATGTATAATAAATACGTTATTTTTTAAAACATAAAACACTTGTATTTTAATCAACAATAATGGAATGAAGAATAATCTATTGGAATTAATGATGATAAAGTAATGTTATATAGATCATTACATAAACATATAAAATATCCAGTGATCTAATAACTATTCAAATAATCGCATACACATAAATAATTAATCTCATAATTTTTTAATTCATAATGTTAGAAAACATAAACTTATCATCAACACCCAATTCCAAGACTTATTAAACAAATTGGTAAGGCCTAAACCAAATACAATAACATTTTTATCTCAGAAGATCAACCGATGTAACAATGGGATATTGTGGGCTAAACCCTTCAATTACGATGTCTAATGTTTTCATCATATAAAAGTTTGGAATAAAAATTTAATACATAATAAATGTGAACATTGGTATTATAAAACTACTATAAAAATTTTAAATGTGACATATTCAAATGGAGAAACCATACAAAGAATGAATAATGATTAAATTATTACAAAATATCCATTAGAGAGTATACATAAATTTAATGAGAATTGTAAATGATGTATATAATTACAATAAAAATATCACCATAAAATCTAGGGGAAGATACCCCGTTAAATTAATAATCCATTTTGAAAGATAAAAAATTCTAGAATATTAGGAGAAATATTATAATGTAAAATAAAGATGATCCTTTAAAAGGATATTTAACTAAGTCTGTGGTTATGTTGGATGGAAATTACATTCCTGAAAAGTATGTTAAAACAAATATTCCATTTAAATTTTTGGATAAAATGCTAAAAATTCACCATGTTTGGAAAATTACAATAATATTTTTATTAGACCATTATGTAAAAAATAAAACATGCATAAAAACTTCATTATTTAATAATTACTAAATATAAAAAATATTCTCTAAAACATTTTAATGAAAATATGGACATTAATGAAAAAATATATGATAAGATATAAAAAATGTAGGTTTTAATTAAAAATATTCTTTCGATCACTTGATTATTTAAAATAGAAAAATGATATTTAATCTTATAATTTTGATAAATTACCATTTTTAAAAAGAAATTGTGTTTATGATATAAATATAAATTAATACTCTTAGCCGAAACATGAACATAAATAGTCTTGAATATTGATGAGGAAATAAAATGGACCCTTAACACATTAGTAGCTTTTTAATATTATTTCTCATGAAATGATAAAAAAATTGTATCTTAAATAACATGAACATTAGGATAATAAAAACATAACATATCAAAGGGGAACTATATACACAATATAGAAGAAAATATAATCACAAAAAAAAAATTATCTCAACGATGGAGAATTGAGTCTAAATACCTTACCAAATGGTAAATTTCATATCCAATAAATATGGTTGAAATAATTTAAATTTAAACTAATCATTAAATTTTGTAATTATGTAATTTTAATTGACTATGAAAAAAAATTACATCCTTTCCTGGAGTTAATCATCTACGCGTATGCACGATTGATGTTATCATTTTTAAAGGATAGGGAAGGTAGGAACTTATTTCATAAATTAAATTATCATAATGATAAATATTTCATGAATATCATATATATACGTATATGTATGTATGTATACAGTAAATCCATCACCACCACCAAAGGATAGATGGGGAGATTTATAATGAATTATACCTATTCTTAAGCTAGTAATCTACCATATACACAGATGATGGATTTGTTTCCCATTTCATGGAAGAGGATGTGAATTTATTTATTCAAAAATATAAAAAATATTAAAATATTAAGGATAGTATTATAATTAATTTACTATGATTGAAAATGTTTTGAATGTGGTGGAAATTGAAATAAAACTAAAACATTCAGTTAAAATCAATACCACTTCTTCAGAAAATCTCTTTTACATTAAATTTTAATCCCTTCATAGTTAGTTTTCTAATAAAAATTAGGCCCATAAAAATGGGTAGGTATGTAAGAAAGGTATTTATATATGTCTTTATTTAGGAATTTCTTTAGAAGTAGATAAAAAAGAGTACATGGGGTACCCTTTTATAAGATATAACAGGGACACTCTGGAATTTCTTAAAGTATTAAATTAATATAAACTACTTTTCTTATTAAAATGTACCCAAATTGATTATATTATAAGATAATATGTGGAAGAGACTAAATAATATAATACAATACAAATTGTTGAATTTTATTTGATTTTTTCAGACCTAGAAATTTGTTTTCGCCAGTGTTAACCCAATTTAAAAACAACCTTGATAACACTGTTTTTACCCTTTATGGGACAATATATTTACTAAAAAGAGAAAAATTGATCCATACATGGATTTTATATTATATTTATAGAAAATATTCAATCAAATAGAAAAATATATTATTTTTATCTAATAATTTAATTTAATTTTGAGAAAAACGTAACAGTAATTGAAATTAAATATATTCATTAAAAGTGAGTAATGTTCATATTTATGAAGAAAAATTATGGAAAATAATAAATCATCAAAATTATATAAATTTTAATATCATCAAATTCATTTATTTTATTTTTCCACTAATTGAATAAATATCGTTTTATTGTTTTTAAAGAATTCAATGCAATTATTTCATTAGTAAAAATTTTAAACAAATTTCCATTAAAATTGTTTTTAATTTCATTGGGAAAGTTAAAAAAAATAGTTTTTATTTATCCATTTCTCAAAAATTTAATGATAATAAAATAATGGAAATTACATTTTTTACTTTCTTTATACAATGTTTAATAAAGTACATCGTCATCATCATATAGAAAAAGGCATATAGTAAAATGTTAGATGACTATGGATGAAATATACTATTCCAAAATATTAAAGTGATGTTTTATAAAGAATATTTAATCCTTATGAACTTATTTTTACCAAAAATTTAACCATTTTATATTGATCAAGGAAAACAATATTTAATATGGTTACTATTTGTAAATAGAAAAAAGGGAATAATTTACCATTTGTTGATCTCTTTATCCAAAATATAGAATAAATTTTATTTGATAAAAACACAAAATTCCAGGGATAAAATTTCAATTTATACAGACTAAACGTTATGAGAAGATTTTCTTTCGGAAAATTCAATTTTCAAGGAAGAAATGATCTTAATTTAATTATATGACAAGAAATCATCTTTATATGAATTTAAATTTATATAAATATATACATAATATATAAATATCATTTAAACATTACCATATTTTGGGTAATTTTATTTAACTAAAATAAATTAACATTATGCACTGAAATTGGTTTTATGAAAATTGCATTTTAATGAAAAAAATTAACATATATCAAAATTATAAATATTAGAGAGTCGATTAAAATTAATTATATTACTCCAAATAAAATGTTCCTAGAATAAAATTATGACCAAATCCCTGAAATAATGGAACTTATAGAATACGTTGTTTAATTTATATATATGTATGAGAAAATATTTTAAATCAATAATGATCACTATTCACTGAAAATCAATCCTGTCAAAAAAATTCCATAAATTAAACCTATATATACAAAATTAAATTCACTTTATAAAAAAATATTTCCAATTGTAATTGAAATTATATTATTATATTTTCATAGTAAAATGATAAAAATCATTTTTTAGGAAAACTTATTTTTGAAGAATAAAATGACATTAAATAAAATTTTCTAATTATGTATTATGAATTTATCAATATAATTATATTAAGAATCGTATTTTTATATATTTATTAAATTATTTAATACTATTCATACCATCTAGTTTAACAACTAGGTTATAATTATCAACTTTAAATAATAATATCAAATGGTTTGTTTAGGTTTAGCATTACAAGTAGTTTATATTATTGAGCACAATATTCTATTATGAAATTAGGTTTTTACATTATCCCCAAAATAAAAAAAATTATTCCTTTATATTTTAACATATTCATATAAATCATGGGGTTGACCATTGATAATTAGTGTTTTTTTGGAAAACCAACAATGTAAAAGGTGTAATAAAACGTCATCCTAAAAAGTGTGAAAGGGAGATACGTAGGTTATCTATAATAACACATAAATAGGTTTTAGGATAAATAATATTACTGAAAAATAAAAATATGGACATAGAATATAAATTTAGTGTCCAAAAAATTAAGTATATTGACTGAAATCATTAATAACACTAAATATAATGATTTAGAAAGAGTTAATGGTCATAATTCAAGGAGGTGTGAAAAAGTAAAAATAATTCATTAAAAATGAAGGTAAATTTGTAACATTATAATATCCAGAATTATTTTCTAATTTTTAGGTATTCGTTTAATTTTATGACAAATAACACTGTAAAATAAACTAACATGATATATTGTAATATCACATATAAAATTTAATCCTTTGGTTGTGCTTCAAAAAATTTAAACTTTATTTCATATCCCAAGAATTGAATATCCAAGATAAATTTACTTAATCATTAACCACTGAAATTAACATTCAAGATATATAATAATCTAGAAAACTGATAAGAATATATATTCTTTAAACCTTTAAATAATATATATACATTATAATACCTCACCATTGGAGATGAAAGTGGAAAACAAGGGATAACAATATGTGATATGGTAGTTTTTCATACACACAAATGATGATTTCTATCCCCATTGATAGAGGTGTAGATGATTTTTTTCATTAAAATAGCATAAAAAACAATTCAGATAAAATATTTAGATTATTATATCATAATTGGTATACAATAATTGAATGATGTGGAGAAACAAATAATATAAAGACTCTTGTTTAAGAACATTTCCTCCTCTTAGAGGGAACTATTACCTTCCTAAGTTAGATATTTGATCAAAATATAGATTCAATGATGAGGGTGGGGAATTTGGGAAGTTATTTTGTGAGTTCTTAGTTGATCCATAGAATGCTCTAGGGGTTAATAAATGAAAGGATTTAGTGCCTTTTTATAATTGAAATGCAGGGTCATTATTTAATATCAAAATCTATTAATTATTGGGAGATATCCCATACCTAAAATGACAAAAAAATTACTAATAATGTATAGGGATGTTTATATGGTCGATAAATGTCCAAAAAACAAAAATAAGAACTTTTGTATCATGTTTTTCTTTACTCTTTATGTTTACTCAATTTTACCCTTTATATTTTTATCATGGAAACATAGATCTTTATGTTTAAATAGATAATTTTTATTTTAATAGAAAAATTAAAATTTGATTTATTATATAATAAAACCAACTTATTCTTAAAATAGAAGGGTTTTTATTAAATAAAAAATATATGTTTGTTTAAAATTTATTTTAATAAAATGAATGTAATGCATAAAAATCCATTTTAACCTTAATTATGATAATTAATTATTACTCTTCCCCTAATCATTACATTAAAAATAATGTTCAACACATTAAATAATATATATTATTTTGATTCTGAATATGTAAACCATTCATCCATATTAAACATACAAAATATTCATAATTTATTTTAAAATAATTCATGTATACAACATGAGATAACTAGTTTCTATTCTGAAAATTATCAAATGTTTGAAATCTTTTAATATCCAAATTCAATAAAAATTTTATCAAAATATTAAAAATTAGATTAAAAATGTAATATTTAAATAGTATTACATTAAATGAAATTCAAGATAAAATTTAGCGATATATGTTATTTATAAAAAATTATGTTTTCAATTAAAATATAGTAGTATTCATTATTTATAAAAAAAAGAAACTTCTAAAAAAATATCAAATATTCACCCTATTTAAATTTATGTTTTCCAAATTTAAAATTTATTTTTTAATAATTGTTTTTTAAACTTTTTAGTACTTAATATAAATTATGTGTGCAAATCATTATTAAACCTTATTTTAGAAAAAATGAAACATTTTAGAATTCATTTTTTCCTTTTTCAAAATTCTTATTTCATTTATAATAAATAGATATCTTATAAAACTATGTATATAATATATTTTCATAATTTATTTCGACTTATTCATACCTTCCATTCCAAAGTCTTTGTGGAAAAAATTAATATGTTAATAATATATTAATTGTCAGTAAAACTCATACTTGCTTATAATGAAAACTAAACACAATGTTGTGCGAAACACATGATAAAGGTAGTATTTATTAGAATTAAATATATGTAAGAGATTAAATTTAATTAAAATTAAATATAATATTTTTATTAGATTTTAATAATATTTTTTATCTTTAGTGTTAGGGGTTATACACTATATAAAATGCAATATTCTTCATTTAGAATTTTAGAGTGTCACATTCTCCAAACATTAGATAAATTATTCCCTCAAAATTTAAACTTGATCTTGATAATAATTATTTGATATTTGAAAATAAAATAATTGAAAATCACACGTCGTAAAATATTTCATAAAATATTCTTTTATTACCATAGAACGTTATGTACCATGGTTATATAGAAAAAATGCATAACTAGGTTTCTGAGTAGGACAACATAAGAGGGAAATTAATACTTGATAAGGGAAGTAAATATTAAATAGTTTTAGATATTTCTTTAATAAATTAATAAAATTAATGTTAAAAATTAATGTATTGTTTAGGTCCACATATCAATAAGTCTATGATAATGTAAAATGCTATTAGATTTATCAAATATTAATATAATAGGAAAGCATAATGTTTGATGTCTTTTTTTCTGAAGTTGATGAATTATTTTACTATATAGGGATATATTGAAAAATAATTACATTATATGTTTCTAAATTAAAAAAAAAATTACATCCTTTGGTTTTTCATTGATTAATTTCCCATTCATCCCTTACATAATGAATTGAAAATGGAAAAATTATTTTTTATGCCCAAATCACTAAGATTAACATTTAATGGATGGTAAGATACATAAAGGAGTGGTAATATATTCCAAATATCATTACTAAAACCAAAAAGTGTAGAATATTTTATTCAAAACCACATAAAGTTCAACAAAATACTTTCCAATAATAGTTAACCATAAATTACATAAAAAAATATTCTTAAACAAATTTAGTAGGTAGGATAAGAAACAACATTATATTATTCAAAAAAATAATCTTGCTCATAATCATCACATTCCAAACACGTGAATACCTTCACTATTAACAATTTTGATACATTATAATGACCAGAATTAATATAAAACTACATTTAAAACTTGGAATCATCATTATTATATAAATAAAAAACAATTTATTGGATGTATTCATTAGTTACAAAATTATTATTAACCACATCATTGGGAGCATTAAAAACAACATAATTAAATTATTAATCTATTCCATGGTATTCAATACTATAAAAGTTAATTTATCCCTAACAATCATCTATTTATCCCAAAATTTTGAACATAGTAAAGGTTATCATTCCCTAATATATGGGTTTTTCATGATGGTCATCTTCTGAAAGGGTCATTTTTCTTGGTCATCGATACAGTTCAACATATACTCTCAAATTCTTAAGTAACTGGTAGTATTGTACAACTCTTATAAATTTCAGAAATTATATGATGATAATATCATCAATATAAAACATTAACAACATATTTTATGGATCTAATTACACAATAATAGTAATCATAACACTACGTTTGTGTCAATGGTATAAGAGTGGTCTTTGCCTCTTAGCCTTTTCTGTGTTTGATTTCATGGATTCTAGGTGCATTTGTTTTCATACTTCCATATCTTCTTCTAAGTGAAAAAATGAATAGGATTGTTTTATTCCTTTACATTGAATTATTTTTCTTAATGACCCATTTATCCAAACATATAACAATTACCCAATACCTTCAATCAATTCACATGGTGATTTTCCCTAATTATCACATGTGGGAAAGTCTTTCTTTTCATGATTGCTTTATCTATCTATTTTTTCATCTATCAATTTCTTCACATGATTCCCTTAGAATACATAATATATATAGAATTCTTTATCTATATTTTTATAATAGGATAAAATATCCCCATATAATGATAACATTTTGGAGACTATTTCCCTTTAAAATATTGGCTTAATCTCATCAATGAAAATATTGTTATCTCTATTTGGATTTCATTCAATTATAAACACTAACAGAATGTTTATGGATACCCAAAGTTAAAAACAGTGAGTATAGCCCATAAAACCATTATAATGGGGTATACTCACAGTTCTATGAACATCGGGTTCTTAATCAAATATGATAGACCTACAACCGGGGTATGACCAAACTTTTGGCATAAACAAACTATATCCATGGATCTTGAACCATTGGTGTAGAAAATATCATTTAAAATACCAATACCTATGGTTTTATCAAACCATGGATACAATTAATTTAATTAAAAAAAATAAATTATGGAAAATTGACCTCAGTACCTTCCATCTATACTCTAATTACTTTACAAAAATCCTACAACACATTTCGTGATCCGGTATTAATATATTTGTATATATATTCATTAATTTATCTTTATTAATGTAATTAGTATTGGTTTTATTATTATGAAAAAATAGTGGGCTATCATATACCCCTGGATTGGTTAAACTATGGGTATTGGTTTTTATTAAAAAACCAAAGGCTTATAATTGATCCCAGCACTATTCAATTATAATCTAATGAAATTACCACTATCCCTCAATTTTTTTTGCTTATAACCTATATATATTTATTTAATAAAGTATTTTTTATTATTTTTATTATAATTTAAAGATAATGGGCCATCCTATACCCAATGTTTTGTCAGACCATGAGAATATGTGGCCTATACTAATAGTTCACCCAAACCATTGGTAAAGGTTCCCTGAAACATTAACTATAACCATGGATTGGTAGTACTATGGGTATAATATTTCCTAAAAATTTCAAGAGGAAAATTTTCCCTTATGAATCATATTTTCATGGTTTAAAAAAACTATGCCTATAGGGGTGACTTATAAACATAGGTTTTGGAGAACTGTGGGTATAAGTACCCCCCTTGAATATTTTTTCATATTGGATATAGGGGTGACTTATAAGAATTGTTTCTGTAAAACCCATGGGTATTGATCTATATTCAAGTAGAGAGAGTTCTCATTCCATCTTAAAAGTAACATTTCTAAAGAGTGGAATACCCAGAATTAGATTATTTCATTATGAAATAAATTGTACGATCTTAAAACATGTGAAATAAGTTACATAAATTTAAAATTTTATGCATTTCTAATCTAATAATAAAATGCATGTATTCATCGGAAATATCATTATTTTCAAATCATTCCTAGTGGTGGGTAAATAAAATGTAAATTATAATAATAATATCTCATGTGAGAGTCAGATTAGGTGTGTAGTATGGCATGATGGTGTGCACCAGGTTATTATTGGATAATTCCATTTGTTCCCTTTTTGGTGTAATTACCCATAGGTACACCTGCTTCAGAACCAATTTAACTTGTAATATCTACACATTGATTCATTTCTAGGAAACCCCACTAAATTTATTCATTATAAAATCCTTAAGAAGTTATTATATAGATATCCTCAATGTCAATCATAGGGTTTTCCCCTATTTTATTTTTTTAAATCTATTTCCATTGGTTTTAAATAAACATTCTCTAATACATGTTATAACAACCCCAACCATAATAGCCAAAATCTAGTGCTTCACTTTATTAAATTTTCATAAATACAATGGTAAAAATATCAAGGCATTGATCAGTTTAGTAGTTTTAGACTACGTGATACATACATGGAACCCATTTTTCATTAAGAAATAAAATACTACACAATACATAACGACTAAAAAAATTTCTTCCTTGGAAACATATTTAAAGACATCTTCTTTAAATCCTCAAGAAAGGAAACAAAAAAAGTGAGATCAAAATCATAGAAATGTTTCTGTACGATATAATATATCATGAATCAATAAAAAATAATCATCATTTCAAGGTATATTATTAAGGAATATGACAATTAATCAATTACATGAGTATAATATGGAAAGAATAAAAGATGAACAAATAACGACATATAGATAATCACATTATCTTGAAACATGACTACAGATACAATATCTAACAGAATAAAAACCAGGAATATCAATAATGATATAATTAATAATGTCATACATTTTAAATATAAAGATATATCCTCATGAATGTTGCTATAATGATCTATCCTCGTGAATGTTTATGTTTGTGGGTAGAAAACAATCTAATTTGGCCAACTGATTAGTTTCGTGAGACTTCCAATGAATCTAGGGGATTATATGAACTAATACCAATCTCATGTACTGTATTTTTAAATAATTCCCTATATATGTAAATATCAATTTCATTCATAATGAGTGGGCTATATCATATATCTATGTTCGGTAAATGATATATATTTTTCAATCTTTCCCAAGTTAATCAAATAAAATTAAAAGTTAGGATCATATGTTAAAATGTTATAATATTTATGATATAGAAATATCCATGACCAAATAATTCGTTTATTTAATATAAATATACATTCTAATGAAAATATATTACAATAATGTGATTTTTTATGTTAAAGTTAACAATTAAAAAAGAATGTGAGATTTCACAATAACTCTTTCCATTTGGTAATTTTCAAGTCATATAACCTAAGAGGAGATAAGTAATATCTAAAATTATAATAACATGAATAATGTTGTATTCATGATATTACATGTAAAAGGGGTAGTATATACACCCCATAAAATTGAATTGGAGCATAATAAAAAAATGTCCCAATGTAATTTAATTTGAGACGAAATCCCTTAACTCATGATTCCATTTTGTTGAATTTTATTTATCCTTCTTGATAGCGTGTTTAAGAAATATATTAATCTATACTATATCCATACACAAATTTATAATAACAAAATTAATCCTTTTATAACATTTTACCACCTATTTGTCAATAATATTTCATTGTTTTCATTTTTCAGGTGTTAATTTCCTGGTTTTCTCATTCATGATTTTTTAGGAATGTTTCAATTATATTAGATATTATATAGATCCATCACCTCCAGAATAATAATAATTAATTACTTTTAAAAAGTTAAATCAGTGTTAAAATTATAATCATTCATGAATGATGGTTATAAAAATGATGTATGTTGCAATCACAAAGATGATTGGTCGCAAATATACACGATTAATATTTCAATTTTTCAATGATCATTATACGAAGATGGTAAGTATTATTTTACCCTTAAATAATTATCATAATATTATACTAACCATATTACATACTTATATATATAATCATTATGGTGTGGGGATTAAAAAAAATAGCATCGCTTCGTTAAGGATATAGTCCACACTTACAAAAATGATGTTGGCATCCTTACGTGAGTATAAATGATAGAAAGTAATTGAATATTTTATCTTAATATAATGATAGATATTTATTCCATATAATAATTATTGATTTTATATAATCAATAATCATTAAATTTAACCATATCACCTTCCATGTAATGAGTTAGTGAATGAAGTACCATATCGTTTCGCGAGGCGGTAGTCCACCACACACAAGTGTGATGTTATCAAGTATCCTATAGAATGTAAGATTATAACATATATATTATATATTGAAAATAATGATAAAAGTTTTTATAATTTCCATATATATACTTTATAGCAATCATAATACCAATCCTTTAGTAGTGAAAATGGAAAAATGAATGACATCAGTTTTTGAGGATGTCTTCTGTCATACACGTGAATGATTATTTCAAAAATAATTTGGTGGAAGATTATATAGTTTTATGGGATTTCATTAAAATAAAAAATAAATATATTTAGTACACTAAATTTATTATATTGTATTTTTTTAATAATAACTGATGGAGGTGGAGAATTAAATACAATAAATACTCTCATTGAAAAATATTCACTCTTCATCCCGTATACTCCTTAAGATTACATTAATTCATTCCTATGATTGTAATACCCCAACCACAGTTACCTAGAGTCGGTGCATTATTTTAATAAATTTTCATGATTATGTGGAATCATTTCCTGAAAGACTGATCAGTTTAGTAGTCTTGGAAAATTGATTTTATACATGAACATTACATTACATTATAAAATGAAAAACAAGAACAACATTGTATTCATTGACCATATTCATATCCGTTAGACTATCCCTAAAGATTAGCCATAATATACTTTTCGCATCCTGGGAAAAATAAAACATAGAAAGGGGTGATCTCAGATGCTCAGTATGGATAACTATATAGCGGAAACATTCATAAATTAGAATAAACATTTATCGCAATGTGTAAATAAAAAAATTCCCCTTCAACAAAACATTCAGAATAATATGGAAAATGTAAATCAAAGAATTAAATTTACATATTCACATGGATATTATACTTAATGAATAACCACATTTAATATCAATAGCTAATTTCATAATGATGGAATTAATATTTTAAGACATCATAATCATATAGTCAAGGCCTCGTGCCAAGACTATAAAATTGATTTTGTTAAGGACATATTCCAATACACTAGTTTTTTCAATGATACCTACTGATGCATTAATGATCTATTGAAGGCTACACCGGTCACTTTCTAAATCCAATGCATTCCCCAAAAGAAATGTTTGAAACATAACATAAACATTCATATTAAAAATAGCATACGAAATTCTAATACATTAACAATAAACCATGAATGGTGTAATAATAACACATCCATAATCAAACATATCAAAAAACATTCAATACAGTTTGGAAGATTTGTATCATAATAAATAAACTTCAAACAAGTATAAAATCCATTAAAGGATGTTGACAAATATGAAATAAAAACTACTTGATACAAATATATCCTTCTATTTTGAAATAATTTAAATGTCATGTAATTATAAAAGAAAACATTTATTTTTGAAATATTCTTATAAAATATTAAGGGAAACATCAAAGGTGTTATAATTGTGGATAATAGCCACACCACCGTATAAGTTAAAAAAACATTCATACCATTATTTGTCAAAAAGGTCATAAAGTACCTTATTTTGAAAATGACGGAAATATTCCTTTCAATATATTTTATAAAAAGTAAAACAAGGGTATATATTAATTTAACCCATATTAAAGTAAATATTAAAAATGTTTTGAAATACGTTTTTATGAAACACCTATGTGGATGAAGAAGAGGTCCCAGTAGATACTTACATAAAAACAACCTCGAAAAAAAAGAGATTGTAGAATCACATCTTACCTTCTAAATTTCCTTGATCGAGGGTATTTTAATGTCCTTTATAATATTTAAACCATTGGTAATAAATTATTAATTAACCATATACACAACAATGATATCACATATTATCTTCTAATATTTATTTGTTAATAATATTTTAGTTGTATCATTGTTTCGTGTGTTAACTGATTCATTTTCCTTTGTATGTTTTGTTACATAAGACATGTTAGTTATCTATAGAAAATATTCGATTAATATCTTGAATTATATTATGTTCATACTGATTTTTTTAATCATTAAATTAAAATTATTCTTTAATGATTACGATGGGGAATGAATATCATTACATTTGTGGAGATGGTAATTCGTACGTATGCACGAATGAAAATTCCATTTCATTTTTTTTATATTAAAAAATAATTAAAACCAAATAATAAATAGGTATATTATTATTCTATTATAGTATTTTATATACATTATGTAATTTCATTAATAATATCCTTTATAAGTTCCTTGTATGGTATGAACGAGTCATATCACGTTGAAGGGGTGGTAATACGCACTTCCTAAAATGAAATTATCGTATATAGACAACATGAAAAGAATAAAGGTATGTTATAAAAGAGAATTAAATATGATTATAGATAAAATAAATATCATAAATATCATATATAATTAAATTTTCATCATAATTTCTACCATAGGAGGTGGTAGTAAGAGATTGAAAAATCATCGTTTCATGAGGAAGTAATTCACCGTCCATAGAAACATTATGTTCTATACCCATTAGATTGATGTGTGTGTCAGTGTAGTTCAAATAAATCTCGTAAAAAAACTAGTATATTGAGGATACTGGAACTATTAAAAAATAATTTAATAATGAGTGTTTAGGGGGATGGAGAAGTAAAATAAAAGAAAAGTACTTAAGAGGAGATGTTACCTTTAAATTGGTTAACTCCAGTTGGTTTGAACCAAAAGGAATTCTTGCATTTCCTTCTCCATTATGTAAGGATTATAAGAGGAATAGGGGTACATATGGAGCTTAATTTTATAGTGTTTTGATTATCCATGGGTCTTGATCATTGAGCGATATGGGTTAGATGTGAAAGCTTTTTTAGGGGGAGGGGGGGCTCTTTATGAATGTTTGAAAATATTATTTTATTATATAATTATATTCGTCTTATAAATGTCCAAAACTCCTTAATTTAAAATATGAGATGACTCATGTTCTAAATAAAATCATCTAATATGAATTGGATAGTATTTGGATATTATTTTAATTTTAATAACATCATCTATTTAAATAATTCTTTAATGAGGTAAACACTGCATCCTAATTATGTCATAAATAATTTTATTTCTATGATGTCTAAAATTTTTATAAAAACTTATATTATATAGAAAATCCATTTACCTTTTAAATGAATATTTATAGTCTAAAATATAACATATATAGCCTCTTGTAAAAAGTTTTTTACTATAAGATATATGTTTATGTCATTTTTGTAATTACATTAAATTAATTAATATAAAGTGTCACTATCACCCTCAAGTGGCTCCCTGGGGTCAGAAAATTTACCCAAAGATTCACATAGTTGGGAATTTTTCAGCCAATAAGAATAGGACATATGTTAGGGTAAATTAATATAATAATAATAATATTTTTTACCCTAATTTGCTAAATTTACCCTTTAACAATGGCAATTAATATATTTACCGAAGTAAATATTCATAATGTCTAAAAATAAAAGTAACTTATTTAAAAAAATTGGAACACCTGATTACAAATATAGAATCCATTTTTCCAAATTCAAAACACATAAGTGGTAGAAATTAATTTAAAATTAATTCTCACAGTCAAAACACAAACTGTGTTTTTAAGAAATAATAAATATCTAATGATTGACACTTGTTTAGGTCCTGTTAAAATTTGAAATAACATAAAATGACCGAAATTATTTTAAATGATGAAAATAAAATCTAATTATAATTTAAACCCACTAATTTTTTTAATTTAACACTATAAATTAATTTGATTAAAAAGATGATTTTATTTAAAATTTATTATTTATAACTATTCATCAAAAATTGAAATATTCAGAAAAGTACCAAAAATTCACCATAAGCTAATTTTGATATTATAAATCCAAAATTGAAGTCCATTTTCAAAAATAAATTTTATAAAATTTCAAAAAAATGGGTATTACTATTCATAATGGCCAGTTTGATTGGTCGTGGTGTGTTAGAATCTCGAAGTTGTGTGCAACAAAATCTATTTCATTATTCAATGGGAAACCTACCATGGTAGCTTGGGGTGTTACATTAATCCCTCCTTCAAATAATTTCTTCCTCTAAATTTCAATAATACTACTACATAAAAAGATTCGAGTTGTTCTTCGTCATAGGATCTTTGGGTTCCCACGTTGCCTCTTTAATTTTATGATATCTCTATAGAACATTTACCTGATGAGTTGTTCAGTTTTTCTACACTTTTTCTCTTGTATCAAGAATCTTGACAGGCTCTTCATAATAAAAAGGGTCATGTTATAGTTCTATTTCTTCATAGGTGAGTACATGTGTTCGGTCTGGCATGTATTCTCTCAAATGTGATACATGTAACACATCAGGAACTCTAGAGAGACTTGGATGCATTTCCAAAAGATAAGCTACAACTCTAATTCGTTGTAGAATTTGAAAAGGTCTAATCTTCTTAGGACTCAATTTAAACTTCATAATGAAATGTATAACAACCTTATATTGAGATACCTTCAATAAAACATGATCACCTATATGAAAATCCAAATCCTTCATTTGATTATCGGCATAACTCTTTTTCTTACACTGTGCTGCTTTGATGTGGGTTTGGATAATCTTTACCTTTTCATTATTTCCTCAACATGTTTGGGGCCTACAAGTATTCATTCACCAATATCATACCAACAAGTTGGTGTGCGACATCGCTTCCCATATAATAGTTCATATGGTTCCATCAGAATACATGAATGAAAGCTATTGTTATAGGAAAATTCTACCATAGGTAAATACTGATCCTACATACCTTGAAAGTCACATGAGAATGATCTAAATATGTCTTCTAAGTTATCAATAGTCTATCCTGATTGTCCATCTATTAGAGGGTGGTAGGTTGTTCTCAAATGATGTTTTGTATCCAAGGACTTATAAATAATTTTCTAGAATCATGATGTAAAATAGGGATCACAATCAGAAAAAATAGATAGGGGTACTCCATGAAGTCCTACAACTTCATTCATATATATTTTTTTGGACGTTCAAGTGGTAAATCTCCTCTTTTATCATGAAAATGAGCTGACATGGTAAGACGATCAATAATGACCCATATTGCATCATTTCTTCTAAGAGTCATTGTAGCCCCACGACAAAGTCCATCATAATATCATCCCATTTCCACTCAGGTGTGGGAAGAGGTTAAATGAATCCTCTAGGATATTGTCTTCCAGCATTCACTTGTTGACAGAACATACATCTTGACCCATAATTAGCAATCTATCTCTTCATGTAGTCCCAAAAAAATGTGGCTTCAAATATCTATACATCTTAATGTAACCAAGTTGTATAGGGAAATTGCATCTATGAGTATCATCCGAAAATTCCCTTTTTAGTTAAAGAATGTTAGGAAAAAAAGTCTCTTCTCATATTTTAAAATCCCATAATCATATACATAGTCAATTAATTTCCCATCATTGACAACTTTAATTTTCTTTTGAATCTTCTCATCATTAGTTTGAGAACATGTGATCCTTTATAGTAATGATCATTTAGCAACCATTTGAAAAAGTATTGATGTTTCACCTTGCATGATTATTCCCATATCCATCATTACTAGATCCATAAACACAGGATCCCTTTCAACTCATATATTATTCAAAAATCTATGATACTTTCTACTCAATGCATCTGAAACCTTATTTTTCTTCCCCGAGTGGTAGTGTATGGCGTAATCATAATCCTTGTGTAGTTTGAGCCATATCTTTTACCTCATGTGGAGTTCTTTGTGTGAGAAAATATACTTCAAAGTCTTGTGATCTGTATAAATATCAAATTTTTCACCATAGCAATAGTGTCTGTATATATTCAGAGAAAATATTACAGATTCTAACTAAAGAACATGAGTGGGATAGTTTTTTTCAGGAATTTCTAGCTGTCATGATGCATAGGTTGTAACCCTATCATTATGAATAAGGAAACAACCATGTCCTTACTTACAATAATAACTATAAATAACAAACCCATCATTCCCCGATGGTAGGGTCAATAAAGGATAATTGACTAATCGAATCTTTATTTAATCAAAACATTCTTAAAAATATTTTTTCCATACCAATTTAACCCATTTAAGTGTGAGCTTGATTTATGGGTTATCAAATTGGGAAAAAGTTTGGATGAAATGCCGATGATAACCTGCTAAACTAAAAAAACTGTGTACCTCAATTATAATTTTTAGTGTTTTCCATTCTAGGATTTCCTTGGTATTTGAAGGATATATAGAGATTCCATCCTTAAAGACAATATGGCTAAGAAATGAAATCTCTTGAAGCCAGAATTCATACTTGCTGAACTTCTATTATATTTACTTTCATTTAAGAGTCTTTAGAATAGTTCGCAAATGATTTTCATGAATATCGTTGTTTTTTGGAGTATACCAAGATATAATCAATAAATACCATTAAAATGTAATCGATATATTCCTAGAAAACTCTGTTTATTAGATCCATGAAGACAAAGGGTGCATTAGTCAGTCCAAAAGGAATTACAGTAAACTCATAATGCCAGTACCTAGTTAAAAATGTTGTCTTTGGAATGTCTCCCTTCTTTACACACAACAAATGAAATCTAGATACAAGGTCCATATTAGAAAAATATGGAGATCCATGAAGTTGATCAAATAAATCATCAATGTGAGTTACGAGATACTTGTTATTTATATTTATTGCAATGATCTCCTTGTAGTCCCTAAATAGCCTCAAAGATCCATTTTTTTCTTAAAAAAAGAACAGGGTCTCCCCATGGGGAAACACTAGGGTGAATAAATCTTTTATTACTCAATTCCTTTAGTTGTTTCTTTATCTCAACTAATTAGAAAGTGGCCATTCTATAAGGTGTTTTCTATATGGGCCTTAAACAAGGAATTAAATCAATGTAAAAATAAATTTCTCATTCTATAGGATGTCCATGTAAATCCACTAGAAATACAACAACATATTCTTGTACAATAGGTACATACTCTATGTGAACATTTTATTCATCACCCATAGTTACATCACACTATCCCCCCCCCCAGTAATTGAATTTATTAGAGCTACTGGGGGTGGATCTAGATAAGAATCATATGGTGATGTTTCTTCTCTAAAGAGAAGGTATTCCTTGTCATCATAAAACATTATAACCATGTTATTCTTATAATAAATTTTCACATCATGGTATGAAATCAAATCCATACCGAGGATTATATAAAATACAATAATGGGTAAGATGATGAAATTAGCAGATAATGAACATTTATATGCCCTATTGGGGAAGGAATAACACACCATTGTTGCAATGATACTTCCCTTATGAGTTTTTACTGATAAATCCCTTGTTAAATCAAATTGAAAATATCTAATTTTCTTTAATAACTCTGAAGATATGAAACCATGTGATGATCCAGAATCAAATAAAGCAATGGATAGACTTGAGGAAACCATAAAATTACCTACCCCCACATCTTTTGGAGCTTCATCCTTAGCATTAGTGATCACATAATCATGGAATTGATCCCTTGTCCTTTATTAGGTATATTTCCCTAACTATTCAGACATTCATTTGAAAAATTCCCTATTTCATTACAAATTTAACATTCAACTTTTAAAACTTCTTTCATTCCCTCACAATCATGAGTTTGGTGGCCTTTTTTACCACACATGCAATAGACTCACATTCCCTTCAGACAATTATCATGGTGTTTCTTCCCATATTTACTGTAGGATGGATATTAAACTTTTTCCTTCTTCTTATTATTTCCATTTCCAGAGTGTTCAGCCAATATCTTATTCTATTGCTTTCTTTTAAAGTCATAAGACACATAGAATTCCTTTTATGTCTTGATAGTACATGAGACAATATCTTTGTATGATGAGAAGGATTTTGAGACTAATGCTAGACATAGAAATGGTTATAACCCATCAATTAATCGATCAATATTACTCCTCGAGTTACATATATAATTTTCTGCATTCCTTGCTATCCATGTAATATAAGCCTCATACTTTGTGACATCCTCACCTCCTTTTTCCTCCGACATAGAAATTATATTTCCATATCCGCTCGATGGTCAAGAGGAAATTATTTTTCTCAAGAAAATATCTTTATACTCCATCAATTCCATATTTGATACTTCTTCATCTTCTTTTGTGTTTTGAATTAATGACCTCTATTGATATGCATCTCTCATGAGGTGATAAACTACCATGACAACTTTTTCCATTTCACTACACCCAAAAGAATGAAATATTTTCTCTAAGGAACTATCCATTTCTCAGCTACAAATATATTTTTAGTCCCATTTAATATTGGTGGTTACTGTCTCTTGATTCATTATAACATTGATCCTCTGCGTTGTGGATCATGGTGCTCCATACAGGTATGTTTTTTAATCGTAACCTGAGTGAGTTGTACCAATATGATGATAAGAGAATAAGCACCAATTGCATCACCTGCTCCACTATAATTATCTTTAGTAGGAGGGAAATCCCTACATGGATTATGTGTATTGATACGATTCCCATTCCTTCCACTAGGCACAATTTCAAAACAATAGAATACACTAGATTAGTTTATGAATTTCTATACATAATTCAAAAATTTTAAAACATTTGAAATAAAATAAATATTTTATAGATATTATCCATAATCATAAAAAAGTGTTCTTTGGGAAGGAATATACTCATAAATCCTTCATTATGGTTTTTAAATAAAATTTCAATTATCCTAAGTATATCCACTAGGATTATTGTAACCAAGAGTATAGCAAGGCCTCTGGTCGTGTACCAGGATATCCCGGGTCAAGCCCGAAACTCCTTGTCATATTTTTCCCTCATAGTTACATAAGTTTCAAAGTTTCCTCTACTTTCTCATATCCATACAATGATGTATTCCTAGTAAAAGTCACAAAATTTCTACATTACCAAAATTATAGTAAATTCTTCTCTACTAATCCTCAATGTCTATCTTAGACTAATGTTCTCTAATCAGAGTTTTTCTAAATCTAGCTTCCAAAGGTTGTAGTAAATGTCCTCCGATACAAACTGTGACACCACTACCTTATTTACCTAGAGTCAGTTCAATATTTTAATACATTGGCATGATTATAAGGAATCATGTCCTGATGGACCGATTAGTTTAGTAGTCTTGGAAAATAGATTACATACATGAACGTTACATTACATTATAAAATGAAAAAAAAACAATGACATTGTGTCCATTGACTACATTCATATACATTAGACTATCCCTTCAGGTCAGTCATAATATACTTTTTCGCATGATTGGAAAATAAAACATTGAAAGGGGTGTGCTTGGATTCTTAGTAACGATAACAATATACAGAAAACTTTCATAAACAGGCATAAAAGTTTAAGGCAATGTATAAAACTAAAACAAAAGTCTTTTAAACACAAAATTCAGAAAAATATGGATAAAATAATTCAAATACTTCCATTTATTAATTTATTTGGATATTATACTAGTCGATTAATAACATGTAATATCAACAGCTAATTTCATAAGGATAGAATGCATAATTCTGGACATCATAAGCACATAGTTAAGGCCTCGTTCCAAGACTACAAATAATATTTTGTCATGACCTTATGCCAATATAGTAGTTTTTTTCATGAGACCTACTAATGCGTTGAGGGGATATAGAGGGATCAACTGTTACTTAATAATTTCAATGCATTCCTCATATGAAAAGGTTGAAATATAACATAAAAATTATTATTAAAAATATCATACAAAATGAAAACACATTAATCGTAAAACATGAATGGTATAAAAACAAAACATCCACAGTCAGACATATCACAAAACTTTCAATAAAATATGGAAGATTTTTATCATAATAAATCAACTACAAAAGTATAAAATCCATTAAAGGATTTTGACATAGATAAAATCAAAACTATTTGAGAGAAATATATATTTCTATTTAAAAATCATTTAAAAGTCTTATAATTATAATAGAAAACATTTATTTTTAAAATATTATTACTAATATGTAATGTAATCTTAAAAGGTGTTATAATAGTGGAGAATAACCACACCTTCTGTATAAGTGAAAAAAATTTGTTAACATAATTTGTTGAAAGGGTCATAAAGTACCTTATTTGGAATACAATGTAAGGATTTTTTTCAATTCATTTTTATGAAAAGTAAGACAAGGGTATAAATTAATTTAACTCATAGTCTAGTAAAAAGTAGAAATGTTTTAAAGTACCTTTTTAAGAAACATAGATGTGGTTGATAAAGAGGCCTCAGTAAAACAACCACTGATAATAAAGAGATTGTAGAATTAACCCATATATTAAGGTTTTCCTTGATCAAGGGAATGCTAACATTTTATATACTATTTAAATCATTTTCATTAAAATATACAAGAACCATATAAAATAATATGATATCATATATGATCTTGTAGTATTTCATTATTAATAATATTTTAATTGTATTATTGTTTTAGGTGTGAACTGGTTCTTTTTACATTATATGTTTTGTTATGTAAGTCATGTTAGTTATGGATATGACGTATTTGATTCATATACAGAATAATATTAAGTTATTAAACATTATTTTTAATTATAATTTGAAAATTGTTCTTGAAGAATTACAATAGGGAATGAATCTCATCACGTTCGTAGAGACAGTAATCCGTACGTATGCACGAATTCTACATTTATTTAGTTTTTCATTTTAAAAGGAATGAAGGCCAAATGATACATAGGTATTTTATTATTCTAGTATAATATTTTATATACATTATGTATGTTCATTAACTCCATCCTTTATATGTTCCATGTATATTGTTAACGAGTCATATAACTTTGAGGGGGCAATAGTATGCACCTCCTCAAATGAAATTATCGTATATATACATCATGAAATGAATAATAGTATGACATAAAAGATAATTACAGAATATTATAGATAAAATAAAAATCATAAAAATCATATATAATTATAGTTCTATCATAATGGCCACCATAAGAGGTGGTAGTAAGAGATTTAACAATCATCGTTTCGTGAGGTAGTAGTTCACCGTCCATAGAAACATTATATTCTATACCCTTTAGATGGAGGTGTGTGTAAGTGTAGTTCGAATAAATCTAATAATAAAAACTGATTATATTGAGGATAATTTTTTTGTTATAAAATAAACAATGAAAAGAGTTTAGGTGGTTGGATAAGTAAAATAAAAGAAATGAACTAAAGAGGATATGTTACATTTAAATCGAGTAAATCATTGTGGTTTAAACTAAAAGGCTTCCTTGATGTGCCGTATGACAAAGGAAAGGAATCTAAGAGAAGATAGGGATGTAGGGAGATTAATTGGGTAGAGGTTAGATGAGTCAAGAGGCTTGAGAATTGTGAGAAATGGGTTAGAGTTGAGGGATTTTTATAAGTGGGAGAAGGGGATCTTTACAAATGTTTGAAAATATTATTTTATTATATAATGATTTCAAGTTTCTAAGGGTCCAAAAATCATTAAAGTAGAATATAAGATGACTCATGTTTTAAATAAAACCATCCAATAAAAATTGGAAATTTATAGTATTTTTTTTATTTTTATAATCTCATTTATTTAAATCATTCTTTAATGAGGTAAACACTGCATCATTATTGTGTCATAAATATTTTTATTTATAGGATATAATAAATTATAAAAAAAATTAAATGATTTTGTAAGTATTTTTATCTTTAAAATTAATATTTATAGTTGAAAATGTAACTTATATTTCCCTCTGTAGAAATTATTTTACTAAAAAATATATGTTTATGTCATATTTGTCTTTACATTTAATTATTTATTATAATGTGTCATTATCACTCTCAAGTAGATCCATGGGGTCCCAAAATCAATTCAAGGATTCCCATGGTTAGATATGTTTTTAAAATAGTAATATGACATATTTTTGGGTAATTTAATAGTATAATAATAGTATTTGTTTACCACTATTTACCAGATTTACCTTTTAACCATGGTAAATATAATAATTACCAATGTAAATATTCATAATGTCTAAAAATTAAAGTTACATATTTAAAAAAGTTGGAGCTCCAGATTCCAAATATGTAATCCATTTTCACAACATCAAAATACAGAAGTTGTAGAAATTATTTTAAAATTACTTCCCATTGTCAAAACAAAAAGCCTGTTTTTAAGAAATAATAACTATAAAAAGATTGGCACTTATTTATGTTCAGTTTAATTATGAAATTAAATATAATGACCTAAATTATTTTAAATGAAAAATATATAATCTAAATATACATTAAAAAATCTCAAAAGTATAATTAAAAACAATAAATTATTTCGATAAAAATGTTGTTTTAAAAAACATTAATATTTTTCACTATTCATCAAAAATAGAATGTTTTCAGAAAATTACAAAAAATCACCCTAAGGTAATTTTGATATTATAAATATAAAAATTATGTAAATCTTGAAAAATAAAATTTATATATTTTCAAAATGTGGGTATTACTATTCACAACGGCTTGTTTGATTGGTCTTAGTGATTTAGAATCTCGAAGTTGTGTATAGTGCAAGCTATTGCATTATTCAATGGAAAACGTATCATGGAATATTGGGGTTTTTAAATGATGGATTTATTTAAAAAATATGGATTATTGGATGATGGGGTGTTTTTTATATTATCTTATATTTATTTTAGGAACCAATGTGATTTGATAGTGTGAAGAAGAAAGGGGAGTGAGTGCCATTTTATAGTTCAAGATGAGTGGACATTTTGTAAATTCCAACAAGTTCTCACTATTATGAGTTCTCCATACAAATAGTGGCTCAAAATTAGTAAATAATTAATGGGAGGGTTTATTTATTATATCAAAAATCTCAAAATTTCAAATAAATATAATTTTTATCAGGTTATTCGTTAGTCATTATGTTCACTCAATTTTATCCTTGTAGTTTTTTCCATGGTAATTTGAAAATGTTATTTGCTATGTAATAAATAATTTACGAATAAAATTAAAATGAGGATTATTTACTGATATATGAATTATTTTTCTCAATATTAAATTAATTTTTTTTATCTAAGAATAATATTTTTTGGTAGAATAATTTTTATCGAAACACATGTATTGCCTTAAAATACGATTTTAACTATAATCACATTTATAAATTTTAACTGCTTCAATAATAACTGTGGTAAAAATTATGTTAACCTTATTAGATAATTGAAATTATTATTTTTCTCAACACTGAATCCCTTTTTCTATATTAAACCCATATAATTGGTAGAATTTAATTTAAAATAAATCTCCCTAATACAGTAAGAAAGTGTTATTTAAAAGGGAAAATGTACAAATGTTTGAAATGTTTTTATATACAGATTCAAAATAAATATGATAAAAGTGACCTAAATTAGATTCATTTTTCAAAAATTTAACTATTAAATATTTTATAAAAATTAAAAAATATATTTTACCATTATAAATTACTTAAATAAAATGTAGTTTTTAATTAAAATACTGTATTTTTTACTATTTATAGAAAAATATAACATCTCAAAAGAATCCAAAAAAATAAACTTAATATAATATTGATATAATTGTTTAAAAATTTAGTCATAATTCACCAATAAATATTTCTGAAATTTGTAAAAAATAATTTTAAATTAATTATCAAAATCATGATTAAATCATCTTTTAAAAAAAGACTATTTTCAGAAAACATTTCTTATTTAATTATTTTTATTTTATTTTAATAAATAGATTACTAATAAAATATTTTTAATATTATATTTTCAAAATTTATTTAATCACATTCTAACCTTCCAATCCATTTGCTAGGAGATAATTTCTATATATTAATAATATATCTATGTTATGTAAAACTAACCCTTTCATGTATTACAGGATAAACCCAATACTAAATGTAATGCAATATAAAAATAGAGTTCTATATAATGATAAATATTGAATAGATTTAATTAATTTAAAAAATTGTATCATTATTTAATGTTTTTTATATTCTATTTTGTTCATGGTGATTCTTGCCACACATGCTATCGAATAAAATGTCCTTTTTCAAAAATATTGAGGTGTTACATCTAGAATGGTAAAAAAACATGGTGGGATAATATTCTCAGTATGACTTAATCATATTCTCATCAATAATTAGTAAGTAATGTATAATCAATACATTAATATGTAGAATATAAAACACATGTCTTTTAATCAGTAACTTGTGTATGAAGAATAATCTGGAAGAAAAAAATGATAAACATATAATATCATATAGATAGTCACATGAACATAAAACATATCCATGGACATAATAACGATTCAAATAATCACATGACCTTAATTAACTTATCTCATATTTATGTAATACATAATTATAAACATCATAACCATATTATCTCAGACTTATTCAATGGAATATTACTTAAATGATAAGGCCTCATCCAAGCACAAATGTTTTTTATCTCAAATGATCAACTTTTTTATCAATGTGATATCATGGGCCCTACCCATCAATTACTATTTCCAATGAATTAATCCTAGAAAATGGGGGAATATAAATTCAATACATAATAATGATAGACATTTGTATTATAAATCAACCATTCAAAATGTTAAAATTTCCCCAATCAAACTGATAATCCATCTAAAGAAATAATAATGACAAAATCAATAAAAAATATAAACTAGAGAGTATATGTAAAATAAGGGGTAATATTCATTGAGGTGTATAATTACAATATTAATATCACTAAATGATAGAAGAGAATATACCCCCTTTAACATTATTTTCAAATTTGAAAACGTTAAAATTCAATAATTTTAGGATAATTTTATTCATTTAAATTAAAAATGAAATTTTAATGCGATCCTAAAATAGTTGAGAAGTCTTGATGGATTGAAATTACATTCATGAAAATAATTTTAGAAATAGATATTCCATTTAAATTTTTTGTAAAATGGTATAAAAAAACCATATTAAAATATTATAATTAGATTCCTATTAAATTATTTTATTAAAATTACTATATGGGTAACGATATATTTAATTAATTATTAATTAATAGTAAAAACATTATCTGAAACATATTAATGAAAATATGGTCATCAATAAAAAATATTCTTGAAAGCCTAGAAAAACAATGTTCATTTTCAATAAAAATATTATTTTGATCACATGAGTATTTAAAATGGGAAAATAATATTTAATATTCTAATATTTATTAATTACCATTTGAGTATAAAATATAATGAATTGGTGATGGAAATATCATATAATTACCCCACGGGATATGTGAATATAAATAATCATGAATAATTATGAGATTGTGAAAAATACCCTTACCAAATTGGTGGCCTTTTAATCATAATTGGGATGAAATGATAAAATAAATTAAAACACCAAAACACATTAAAATAAGGTGAATCAAGATATAACATGTTAGAGGGAGACTATATAAACAATATATAAAAAATAGATTAATAAAAATAATATATATCCCAACGATTGAGAATTGAGACTAAATCACTTACCACATGGTAAATTTCTTGTCTAATAAATTTAGATAAATTAATAAAAATTTAAATTAAAAAACAATTAATTATTATGTCATGTGATGTGTCTATAATAAGAATATTACGCAATTTCATGGAGGTCATAATATACATGTGTGCACGCTTGATTATAGAATTTTAAAATGATTAGAATTGAGAGAAATTATTTGATATATTAAATGATCAAAATGATAAATATTTCATGAATATAATATATATATGTATATAGTAAACCCATCACAACCATATATAATAGGAGGAGATGAAATATTAAATATATCTGTTTGTGAGGAAGTAGTCTGCCGAATAGACAAATGATGGTTTCATTTTCTTTTTCATGGAATAGGATATGGATATATCTTATTCAAAAAACTAAAAACTAAAAATATATAAAATATACTAGTTTCATTAATTCACCATGTTTAAATATGATTTGAATGAGGTGAAAAAAAAAATTAGAACATTTAGTTAAAATCAATATCTCTTCTTTAGTCTAAGTCCTTTACATTACATCTTAAACATTTCATGGTTTTTATCTAATCAAAAAAAGACTACTCAAAATTTGTTAGGGAAGTAATTAATTTCATATTATATGGTTTGGCTGAAGAAAAATGTTTTTTATGTGGATAAAAAAGAGTACACGATGTACCCTTTTATAAGATAGAGGAGGGCGCTCTTGAATTTGATAAAGTATTAAATAAACACAAACTAATTTTTATATTTAAATGTCCCCAAATTGATATGATTATAATATAATATTTATTTAAGATGAAATAATATCATACAATACAAATTTTATAATTTTATAGGATTTTTTCACTCTATCCATTTTATTTTAACCCATGTTAATCTTTTTTTAAAATTGATTTGATAACAACGTTTGAACTATATAGGAAAATATAATTAATATAATGGAATTTTTTCCATAAATGGATAATATAAATCTTTATAAAACAATTTCATTCACTTGACCAAATATACTATTTTTATGAATTTATAATAATTTTGTAATATAATATTGATTTTAAAATATCATTACTGTCAATTTTGGAGCTATTCATTTAATTTGATTTTGAAAAATAACTTAACAACAATGGATTCAAATATATACCATAAAAACTAACTAATATTTATATTTATAAATAAAATATTTGAACAAAATAATTCATCAAAATTATATTAAATTTAATATCATGAAAATATTTTATTTAATTTTTCTTTGAATTGAATAAATATCATGTTAGTGTTTCTAAATAATTTTAGATAATTACATTGTCAAAAAAATTATAAAAAAATTTCAAGAATAATAAATTCATTTTTATTTCATGAGAAAAAATAGAGCCACAAATACATTCTTTTTATCCCAATCTCAAAAATTTAAAAATAATGAAATAAAAAAATTACATTTTTGACATTACATAATATATAGTTTTATAAAGTTCATTGTCATAGACATATGGAAAAGGGTCATATATTAAAAGTTTAGATTATTATGGATGAAATATACTCATACAATATAATAAAGTGATGCTTTATGAATACGTTTTAAGCCTTATCAAATTATTTTTAACCTTAATTGAAACCTTTTTATCATGACAATGAAATTTTTTTTACTATGGTTACAATTTGTAATTAAAAAATGGAAAATTTACCAAATTTGGGTATCCTTATCCAAAATATAGAATAAATTTTATTTCCTTAAAAACACCCAATTCCAAGTATAAAATTTAAAATTATACACACATAACTTTATTAAAAGTGCTTCCTACGGAAAATTCCTTTTTCTAGGTATAGATGATAATACATTAATTATACAACATAAAATATTTATATGAATTTAGATTGATTTAAATATATACATATTTATTATATATATATATCATTTAAATATTTATTTTTTAGGGGATATTTTATTTAATTTTAATGAATAAAAATTATTGACATAAAATAGTTTTAAGAAAACTATTTTTCTATGAAATAATATACTTATACAAAAATCATGAAAACTGTGGATTCAATTAAAATTATTTATATTATTCTAAATAAAATTGTCCATGTATAAATTTAAGACCAAATCCATGACATAATATAACTTATAAGATAATTTATTTAATGACTATATATATATATATATAACAACATTGGTGAAATTGGTTGTTATCAATTTTCACATAAAAATAAATCAATTCTAAAAAATTTAAAAATTCTAACCTAAGTTAATTTTGTATGATTATTTCAAAAATAATTGTCACTTTATAAAATAATATTTCAATATTTTCCAGAATCTATATTAATATATTTTCTCATGAAAAACAATAAAAAAATTTCTCGAATAAAACATATTTGGATGATTAAAATGACTTTAAATAAAATTGGGTGATTGTGTATTATGAATTCATAAATATATTTATTTTATGTAATAACTTTTTATATATTTCATTAATTATTTAATCATATAAACACAACTAAATTTAACAACAATGTTAAAATGGTCATATTTAAATAATAATATCAAAACGTTAATTTAGTCTTAGCATTAGGTGTTACGTGTAGTATTGATCATTATATTATTTTCAAATATTAGGTTTTCATATTATCCTTATAATAAAAAAATAAATTCCTTGAAATTTTAAATTATTCATAAAAATTACAGGCTTGCCATTTAATTTTTTTTTGAAAACACACAATATAAAAGGGAAATTAGAACTTAATCATAATATAGGGAAAGGGATGTAAGAAGATCATATATAATAACACATTTCTAGATTTCAAAATAGAATAAAATTAGTGAAAAATGAAAATATGGTCATAGAGGATAAATTTAATGTCCAAATAATGATAGAGATTGACTAAGATCATCAATCACATGAAATTGAATGATCAAGAATAATATAATGATCCTTAATTAATGAGGAATAAAAATATACAACAAATTCATTAAAAAGAATGGTAATTTATATCATTTTAATTTTGATAAGTATTTCATAATTTTTTTAGTATTTCATCAATATTATGATAGATAACACAATAAAATAAACATACATGATATATTTTATTTCACGTGAAAAATTGAATCCCTTCGTTGTTCTTCGATCAACTTCCACTTCATTTATTACCCCAAGATAAGAATATCGAAGTTGAATTTATATATTAATTAATCACGATAATAAACTTTCAATGTATCTTATAATCTAAAAAATGATAACAATACATTCTTTTTATCATCATTTATTAACCAAAAATAAAATGGTAACCATATGTTACGACAATAAAAAATGGTATAATCCTTCTTATGAATAAATAAAACATTTTACTACCAAATTTACAAAATCACACAAAATGTACATTCAATATTTTTTCACAAATAAATAACCCAATATCCTAATTAACCTCAGTAAACAAAACATTATATAATCTACTAATCACCTAGTGTGTGTAATTTATATCATATTATACTCATAAAAATGATTCATTATTCTTTCTATATAGTAATTTATGTTAAAAATAATGGTTATATATACAGAATACAAAACAAAAAATCACCTAATATTTCATTAATCACATCAAAATCCCCAAAAAATATTTGATCATAAAACAATATTCCCAAAATAAAGATACAATTTATTGATAATAATTTTTCATATTAACCAGGACATCATATGCGCCAGTGGTAGGTGATGCACCCTTTTCACCCTAAAAATTTGGGTTTAATAACTATGGCATTTTCAGATGCGATGGGTGGATGCCTCACATACAAGTTTCACATTTTATAAATATATATTGTCATAATTCCAATAAAAAATAAAAAAATGGTCAAAATCATAAAAAATAAGACTAATCATCAAACATATTTTCAATATCAAATTTATCTATTTGATAAAACAAATGTTCCCAAAATTTAAAAAACAATATTTTCCACATCATCAAATATCAAATAAACCATAACTGTTTTCAAAACCATTAAACATATTTTGATACAATAAAAAACATTATTCCTTAAATAATTGTTACAATAAAACATATTATAAAACAAGGGGTTCTATTCCCATAAAATTATCCCAAAATATACATATTAATTTAAAATTACCATAAAAGTAAATCTATAAAGAGGAATATATGCCATTAAACATACGATCAAAATTCCAGTTATCTACCCATTAAATTTAAGATTTATCCAATATCACTATAACATATCATAGGATTCTATATGATCTATTATCTTATTTATCATAGTGGTTCATAGACAATATGGGAATCAACCCATGATTATCCCACATGTGTGTCCACGATGGTTTGTAGTACGAATACACTAATCATTCAATTGATTGATGGATAAGACATAGTAGATAAACTATTTTGAGGTCTTCAGACTAGATGAATATATACATCAACTATATCTACATGTATTATCTATCCAGGGATATATTTCTAGGAAAATCACAATATCACTTCAATAAAAATATTTTGGGTTTAATCCAATAAATAGAATTATACTCAAAGTCGATCAAAAGATTTTTTTCCTAATTTATTTTTTTCAAATTCAATTTTAAATGTTTTTTAATATAATTACTTTGACACTAAATATTTGGTCTCTATCCCTATTAACTAATAGAATGTGGTTAATTTATTACATTGGCATAACAGACTATAAATCAGATCTCCGAGCACCGAATAGTTTTATTGTCTTTGAAAAAATGGATACAAATTCAAATATCTCATAACATTTGAAGATATAAAATTACAACACAATGAAATTAAATATTATATATCCTTGAACTCATTCAAATACCCAAAATTTATTTCATGGGAAAAATTTATTTGTGAGATCAAATGTTTAGTAAGGGTAATGTATAATGAAATCATTTATAGGTAAAAAAGGTATAATCAAGAAGGAAAGGTAAATAACTAATGACACATGGAATTTCACAACTAACATGATCATGAGGAATAATTTGTAAAGAATCAATATTAATCAAATAATTTAAAAAATAGTCACATAAAATTGAATCTTATTTAAGGATATCCTAACTATTACAATAATATTATTAACATCGGTAACTACTATCATAATGATGAAATGCATAATTTCGGAGATCATACACCTACGATTAAGGCCCCATGACACAAAATATTACATAAATGTGTATTCCGTAAAAAAATAGCCAAACGATTTTGTTTTATAAGGCATGTTGATATATTATGGGGACATTGTTGGCCCACCAGTCACATACTACATCTAATGTTTTCAACATATTGAATGTGAGGATAAAAATTCAATACATAAAAAACGTAAATATTTTTATTGTAAAAATAGAATATGAAATGTTAATAATTCATAAGTAAAAAAAATAAACCACCCAAATAAATAATAAAGATGGTATTATTGAAATATATCCCAACTAGATTATATAGAAAATAAATGGTTATTTTCATTGATTAATATAAATACAATTAAAATCATTAAAAAAATTCATTAGGATGATACCATTTTTTCTTTTAAAATAACCTTTCATAAATAAAAATTTCATGACTAATAAAAAAACATTTTCTTTGAATAGGACCATGGAAACTAATAAAATAAGCTCCAGACCATTGATCGATCATGAAAGTAAGAAATTATCTTCATGTCTTGTATGATAAAATCAAGATTTCATTCACAATATCACTAAAAAGACAAAAAGTCCCACATTCAAAAAAATTTAATCAAGAAAATTTTAAACCATTGTGTAAGAAGTAAAACATGGTTAAAAATTTATTTAATAAATAATTTTTGAATACTAAAAACATTTTATGGAATATATGGTCTTGGGTGAAAAATATTACAGATTGAGTATAAAATCAAATTTAGTTTTCCTTAAAAAAATTCTTTACAACACTACAATAATTTAAATTGGAGAATTAATGGAAAGATTATAATTATTAGAAATTAACACTAGATATGAAAATAGATAGAGTATAATATTGATATATCAATTAATACTCTTACAGGAGACTTATGTAAAAAAATATAATTAATCATAAAATATCTTGAATATAAAGAGAACGATCATATAGAATTTACAATGGGATTAATATACACCTATTAAATAATTAAAGTGCATAAAAATAAAATATTTCACAAATAATGAAAATTGATAATAAATCTCATATCACTTTGTAACATTTAAGTCAAATACCCATAGATAAAATAATTTAAAATGAAACTTAAAAAACCATGTAGTTTTATATTAATTATTTAATTCCATAATAATCCCTTTATATTATATTAACCATTTCTTTTATTTATTTATTATTTGATATTTAATTATTTAATCAATGAACATCATGTGAGGTGTTTTGATGATATTTGGTTCAAATAACCAAAATAAATTTGGTTGGTTGAAAATGGTAAAAGTGCTCCTTATTAAATAATATATAGAATAATATTAGTTTAGTAATTATCATTAATATTTATAAATTATACTTTTAAAAAATATGCTTATGAAAAATGAATTATTTTACAATCACATAAATCATATGCCTTACTTAATAATGAGTAATGTTTCAATTTTTCAATGAACATGATCAAAATAACATAATTATTACATTAACATAATTTAATGATAATTATAACACAAATATCATATTATTTTTTAAAAAAACACATATATATCATTCATGTGGTGTTGGTTTTCAAAATGATTTGCATCACTTCACGGAGTTATTAATCCACAAGTATACATGAACAACATTTTCATTTTTAAATGAGTTAATGGATAAGAATTTATATGATATTTTATCTTTCTAGAATTCTAAATATTTCTTGAATTATATATATATATATATATATAAATTAAATCTATCATTCCCACCATCTATTCAAAGAATGATTATTTACTTTCCCATTTTGTAGAAGGGGACAAGTATATATGTCATTACATTGATTTAAAAATATCTCAGTATATAAAAGTTAACAGTTTATTATTTCAGCATGGTTGAAGATGATATAAAGGAGGTGTTAGAGGATATAACACTAATACATTTAGTTAAATGGAATACTTATTCATCTAAAAACCTCCATTTCCTTAAACCATATGATCTTTAAGGTTGGTTATCTGATTTAAAAAATGAATATACAATGTAGAGGGGGTTTATGTTTGTATTTTGTGAACAAATATTTTTTTGAAGAAATAGACGATGAGGTTCCCTTTTTTATAATAGATGGGAGGAGCACTCATGGAATATCTATAATAATAAATTAATATAAATTAATTCCTAGTCAGAACAGTACCAAATAAAAAATATATCAATATAAAATGTGGAAGAGTCAGAATAATCACATTTTAAATAATGTTTATATGTTTATGTGATTATTTAATGCTTATCCTATTGTTTTAGCATGTGTTATCCATGTTTTTAAATTATAGTGATATAAAGTAATTTATTATTTAGGGGTCAACAATGTTTCAATAAGTTCAATAGTTATCCATAAATGGAATATAAAATATCAATTTAAATTAAATAAAATTATGTTCCTAACGATTAGTTTTTAAGGAATTTCTAATAATATAATAAAATATTATTTTTATAAGATATCTTTAATATAAATTTTAGAACTATTCAATTAATTTGTCATTGAAAACAACATGATTTCTAAGGAATTATAATATATTCCATTATAATCACTATAATATGATATATTTATATAAAAAATCATGGAACACAATAATACATAAAAATAATATTAATTTTAATATCAATCAATTCATTTATTTTTTTCTATTAATTTAATAAATATTTTTCTACTATTTCATATGTATTTAAGGATACTATTTATTTACACAAAATTATAATAAAAATTAATTAAATAATTTTCCACTAAATTAAACATTAATAATAGATCATACCAACTTTTCAACCATAATTCAGGATGTTAATAATAATAAAACAATGAAAATGGCATCTTTTTTTACTTTACTTTAGATAATGTATTATAAATTTCACAATCATATATATATATATATAACAAAAAAGGAAATATATTAGCTATTTTGATAATTATAGATGAAATATAATAATCGAAAAAATCCATTCAAGTGTTTCTGTTACTTTTTAGCCATTTTAAAATTACTTTTTTCCTTGATTTTTCAATTTTACATTTATCATGGAAACAAATATTTACATCGATTACTATTTATAATGGTAAAAAATAAATAAACCTATTTAAAATTTTTTTACTAATGGAATCAAAATTTGGTATAAACATTCATGATTCAAATCATATATGTCTAATAATTTCATTTAAATTATTCCCACAAAACATGATAATATGTTGTTCTTCAAGAAAACACATTTTTCAATTAATAGATAATATTTTTTAAAAGAATGGTGGTGTTGAAGCCTCATGAGGTGGTATATTAGTTAATTAAAATGGAAAATATTATGTACATAAGAATAACATTAAGAAAAATCTTTTTTAAGCATAAAAAAATAATACCAAAATAATAAATATCATGAATAAAAATAAATTTAATTATATTATTATAAATAAAATGGTTCATATTTCAATTTCATTCCAAATATTAAATATAACCTCACATTAAAATAAATTTATTAAATGAAATAAAATGAAATTATTTTTGAAATTTCTAATCATCAACATTCACTAAAAAATAAATCCGTTCATAAAAATTTAAAACTATCACCCTATGTTATTCTCGATATTATTTTATAAAAAATAAATTTTCAATAATACAATTTATAAATCATAATAAATTAATTACAATACATTATAATAAAAATAATACAAATATTTTTTTTAAGAAAATGTATTTTTGAATAATAAAATGAATTTACTAAAAAATGAGTGGTTATTTAGTAAGAATTTATAAATATATTCATACTAAGTAATAACATTATATATATTCTAGTAATATATTTATCTTATCATATCCAATAATTTAATGACTTTTTTATATGTCATATTTAAATAATAATATTTCAGGTTTCGTTTGGTTTTTGTGTTCTGTATCGTTTACATTGTCGAGTATTATCTAATTTTAAAATATCATGCCCCTACACATTTTAACATCAATTCCTAAATGGGTTATTTTTCTCCACAATATACTATTCTGTATCGACAAACATTAATATCAGCCTTTGATGAATTTACTCCAAATTATTAAATAACAAATTGATGTCTTTTTATCGATTCTATTTATAGTATAGAATTAAGGAGAATAAATTTGGAATTGGCATGATTTCCCTTGACTGAAAATTTTAATTTATAATTATATATATTTATTTTTGGAGGATTCAATGTTTCCCTTAATCAATTCTTGATCGTATGTTCTTATAGGAAAAATAGCATGGGGCACTTGGTTGAATGGAATCATATACAGTAGATGATCCCAAAAACATAAGTAAGGCTACTAATAGGACCATTCCTACAAAAAAAAATTATAATAGAATAATAAATACCATACTAATATATTCTCATATTATTTCCTTATAAAGACTTTTATATAATAATTAGGTCACTACCTCGAGCTTCTCTTACTAGAATACATTGAGAATCAGATTAGAGGATACCCATAATTCAATGATTGAAAATAAATATATCAAGATAGCAAAAAGAAGGTGATATATAAATGATATAAAATAGTCATATATGATTAATAGTTTAGATATATAAAAAGTATTATATAATTATATCAATAATATGAATTCAATAACATATTTGTATTTTTTTCATAAAAGCACTGATACCAGTTACATTCAAAATAATTTTAGAAGGGTGAGAGAAATAATTTTAAAAAAAGATAAACAACCTCTTAATGTATTAATTAAAATAAATTAAGGAATATTTTATGAAACATTCAGATTATATTATAAAATTGTATAAGAATTTATAATACTATGTTTTTTAAATTTTTATAATGTTTTCAAATTACCCACTATATCAATCATAATTTTTTTATTGGAGAAATGTGATAGTAAATTAATGATATAATTCATGATTCTATAATGTATTATATACCCAAAACATCACCATAAAAAAATTATAATAATCCATGGGGTCCAATGCAATAAAACACTTTAATGGATATTTTAAATCATCCATATAACTTATTGATTTCGTACAATATTACTTTCATACCTACCGTGATGGGTTATTTTAACCTGAGTTGATATATTTTTTCACTATATCGAATATTATACCATAAAATAATTATCATGTGATATTTTTTGCATAAATTATACAATAAATAAGCAGTAGTTTCCAATATCATCAGAGATATAACATGAAATCTATAGAGTGTGATGGTGTTTAATAGATCATGAGATATATCAATATCAAGATTATGATTACTGTAATTAGTGGTGTAGAATAAAATATAAGTCCAACTTTTATAATAAGAAAAAAATACCTTTTTTATATTAGTAAATTATCCTTTAAGAAAAATAATTAATGTAGAGGGTGTAAATTACATTTTACAAAATCAATTTTTTATTTAAGAAAAATAAGAAACATTTGTTAAGAAGGTTTAATTTTATAAGAATTAAGGATAAATTATAATATGGATTGAAAATATGTATAATATATCAATCATATGATAAAATATTCAAATGTGAAAGAGTGACACTCAATGAAAGTATATTTAGTGATGAAAAACTCCTAAGAACATTAGTAATTATGAATAAAAATACAATTAAAAAGGGAGCATAAATGGAATTTTTAATCCAATGAGGCAATTACAAATTAGGCTAATATATTTCAATGGGATTATTATTTATATTATATAATGGAAAATAACTGGATAATTTGGATCATGACTTAATAGATATAAATAGATATGAGAAACCATTACCTTCTATTTACTATTTCATAAACATTCTCTATCTCTTTGTATAATCTTTTTAGTATTATTATTAATTTTATCATGACCTTATTTATGTTTATTTTACATAATATAATTAATTTATTTTCTTTATTTATTTATTGTTATTATATGAATTACAGAACAAAAAATGGAAAAACTGTAATCCGGAATAATGATTTATACGGTTTGGGGAAACTTTCGTTCACACACTTTGTTGAGACCAAATCCACCTTTATAGTGGAATGTTAGAGAACAAATTATATAGTATAACAACAAATATCCCAATAGATATGTATATTTCTATTGATAAAAAGCAACATTTCACAAATTTTTTAGTTGGATATTCCTTCCATTTAAAATAAATATCCATATTTTATGTATACATATTATTACGAAACAATTGAATTCTATATATTTAGGTGTGTCCATAATGAAAAATTTATATCAATATCCCCACAAGTGGACTAGGTGATATTTATACTAGAAATGAAATGTGTACCTGATTTTATATTTCAAAAATACATTTAGGGCCAATGACTTATAGACCCTCAACCATATATAAAGGGGGTATTACAACCCCCTAATCCATTGTGGCCTTAGAACCAAGGTGGAATAATAGTGGTGGGGCATGGTGTACATATTATACTACAACAAATCAATCTCTACATGTCATCTAGAACCATTTTTGTGTGTTTTAATTTTTTTCAATGGTTTTCAATGAATATTGAATAAAAAATTTTATTGATATCGATATTGAAGAATTAACATAATGGAATTTCGATTAAAATCCCAATCATATTGACGATAAAAGAAATACCATGAATTTTTTCATACATATTATGTTTATGAAAACAAGAAAATACATTTTGTGATTATTGTTTAGAAACTTGTATAATTATTTATAAAAAAATAAATGTTCATTCCATTCATGTTTATGGTGAAACATTTATATTGAATGTAAAATCTATTTTAGGTGTTTGAAGTAATTTTTATATGTTTTAGAGGTGCTCTAAATAAATTATTTGGATTATGAAGAAATATATGATTCCTGTAATTTTTCTTAAATTTGATATGTATGATTTCAGATGGGTCATCTTGTGCTTTTAATGAGTAACGATGGACATTGGATGAGTATGTTTTCATTTTGGGTTTGTAACTCAAAAAATTGGATGATTGAATTGAATTTTTATATTTTTCAATAATCATATTATATATCTGAATCATATGTTTTAATATGTTTTCCAAGAGTTTTAAATAGTCATTGGGGGCCCCATATCAAAATATTTCAACTTCAGATGAGTTATTTAGTACATCAAAAATAATAAAATTTGGAATGAATTTAACAAAGTGTCAAAATAATCATTGGAAATATAATCAGTGAACATGATTTTATATTTTTGATTATAAAAACATTTGATGGATATCAAATAACAAATAAGGTGATTCATTTTGAGTTATTATTCATGTAAATAAAAAAACATAGTTAAATATTATGATTCTAGCAGTTATTCAATAATTTAATTCAATATATGTATTAGTTATAAAATTTTATCCCAAAATTATATTATAATTTTGAAATTTAAATTCACGATAAATATTCTCTTGTTGATTTTTTTGAAAAATATAATTTATAACAAGAAGATTAATGTTATGAGTAATTCATCTAAACGAACATTAGGATTAATAATTAATTAACTATTTTGTTAGTGGAAGATAAATATTATTTTAAAAGAGTTTGTTAATGTCTTTAAGAGTTTCTAAGGTAATTTAAATTGATCTATGTTGATTTGAATGAATTATGAAATTTAATATTATAAATTTGACAAAACACTATTAGTATGTAATGGTAACGTCAAATTTCTTTTTGGACTATTTATAAAATTCATCAATCTATTTTATAGGCTAATCACTACGGTAATGGTCACTAATTTAAGGTCACTAAATCAATATTAAGAATTATCCATCACGATCATTGATGTTTTTAATCATGGAATAATAATTTTCATTGATTTCCATAAAATTTTGAATACGGAATGATCATAATTATAATCTACATCTATATATGAATACATAAATATCTACCCATGTGTCATAGAAAATTGAGAAGAAGATGAGAATATAAAATTTATTCTAACGATGAATCCACATAATAGTTACTATATTTGTATGTGCAGTGTCAAACTATTGTGAATTGAAATATTTTTTATTACAAGATTAAACTTATTCTAGGAAAGACAATATTCAATGAAATAATTATCATTATCTATTTATAATGATTCAATAAAATTTAAAAAAACTATGAAAGAAAATATTATATTATTTATTATATATAGAACATTTACATTTTTTTGACTGAAATGTTTTTAAAATATTTGTGTTTTCATAATAGTTAATGGTCTATGATTCAATAGTATGTTATTCGAGGATAATTTTAGAGATTTGAATTCAAAATATTTACATAGAACTATAAATATTGGAATTAATTAGATATATGTAACCATGTATTATAATCCAACAATACAAATAATAATATATATATATATATATTTCATGACAATGATTGAAAAATATAGTTTTCAGAGTATATTATCTGAATGTATGAGTGTTCAGGAATAAAATTTAAAGACATTAGTGATTAACTGTTAATCTTCAAAGAATAAGTATAAAAAGGACAAAATAATGAAGGAATATAATGATTCTTATTCCATCCACTTCACATAGAATAATATTGTGTTATTATAGAATTAAAATAAAGAAGAATGTAGGGATATATATTTAAAAAAATTGTGTTTCACTGATGTTGATGAATAATATGTAGAAATATGATGTAAATGGTACATTGCATTTAAATATTAATGGAAATATGACTATAAAGTATTGTCATTTTATATTTTTTATTTTTATGAAGAAGAGAGATTATGTTTCTTTGACAGACTATATAAAAAATTATGGTGATGTTTTTAAAATTTAATGATAATTTAATCGAAAAATAGTAAAAATATGAATGAAACACAACAATAACTATTATAAGTATAAATTATTAAGGAATATTTCAATTTTTATCTAGATCGTATATCATTATATGTTATGGTGTGAACTTGTGTGTGATATAGAAATAAACAGTATTTTGGATGCACAAACATGAGTTTCATGTATAATATTTTTTTTGTTCCTCTTTTATTGATACATATAGATTGTGTGTTCTTGGAAAATTTTATACAATACAGTATAATTAATATTCATTTTAAAGTTTATCCCTGTAAATTTATTTTACAATTTTGTATGATTTCTCAAACTTTTTTCATAAAATAATTATAGATCGAATATATAAAAATATCACAATTCAACTAAAAAATTCATATAGGTTATATGAAAATGGATAAAAGAATATGTTAGATTAATAGTCAAGAATCATAATCCCCCCTCTAGTATTGTATGCATCGATAATCTATCCAATAAATTTTTCATAGTTCTCTATTAACCTTAGATGGGATTAATTTATTAAATTTTTTCTCCTTTGAGGATGATGTTCTCATCGTGAGTTACTAATGATGTGTTTTTTTATTGAAAAATTATTTATCTTAGATAAAACATATTTCTCAAAAAAAATTATTATGATTAAGAAAAAAAACTGAAGAAAGATTGAAGAACACTTCCATTATGTGAATACTTGAAGAAATTTTATATTCTTAGAAAAATTAGAGACATTTATAGTTAAAGGAGAAGAATTGGTTGTTCCTTCAACCACTAAAATAGTTGAAAAACATTATGCCTCATATTTGTTTTGAAGCCCAATTTATTTTGATGTATGGTTAAATTATTACGAAAACTTGTTTCCTAAATATCATTTCACCAATATTAATATTCATATATAAATTTATATTTCCCAGGATGTTTTAAAAGACATGATTTTTTGTTTTTTAGAAGAAAAAGCTTCATGTATTTGGGTAATTTTTGAAATCGTGTATGGATAAATCACTCAAAATGAAAATGTGTCGATATTAGTGGGTAAAAAATTGGGAAATTAATTTTAATGATATAAAAATTTCTCATAGTATATTACATCCATAAAAAAATTAATATAGATATAGAAGATACAAGATCCAAGTATGAAAATTATTGTCTCAAATAATTTCACCGAAATAATGAGATCAATAAGTTTCTTGTATAGAAGGTAAATGGAATGGAATAAAATTAGAAAAAAAATATCATTGATGTTCTGTACACTCAACTGGATGTTATATCTAAAAGGATTATGAATATGAACACATTATAACAATAGAATGAAAAAAAACATGATGAAAAAGTTTTAAGGAGAAGAAAATATTTTGAAGAGTGTTTTTTATTTATTTAAGATTACAATAACTCACTAAATATGAAGTGTTTTGAATTAAAATTAAAAAACATCCATCCTTTTAATGACATATATTGATTCTACACAATTTAAAGATAAAGGAGACTCTTCCACATGTTATTATAAGGGGAATTTTAGTTTAAAAATCATTTATTATATCTTAAAGAGATTATTATATCATATGACTATCATCCTCAAGAATCATCAATGAAAAAAAATTCTCCATAACTAATTACATATTTTATAAAAAATATTTTCACAAAAATGATATTTTTTAAAATTGAAATTATTTAAATATGTGGATGAAAAAAGTGATGAGAATCATTCCACCATGTCAAAATATCATATAATATGGTATATCGGACGTGGTTCCCCAAAATATTCTCAAATGGGTTTTTGAATGATCCTAAAAAAATTAAACACTTATTTTGAAAAAGACTAGATTTTTTTTTATAAAATGAATAAAATCATGTTTTCATGGAATATTTTGGTATAAAAAGAATTGGGAATAGAGAATTGGATTTTTATCATAATCCATCAAATGCTTATGTCCAAAAGAATCAAATTTCAATGGAAAAAAGATTGAGAAGACAATGGATCCCCAGGTTAAGAATGAATATAATTATTCTAAAAAATATTTTAAATTCATAAAAAGAACGAAGATAAATAAAAAATTATGTGGTTATAGGAGTTTTTCAGAATCATTTAAAAATATATGAAAATTCAATGGATAAACGAGATAAAAAAATTTAGAAAAAAGAAAATACAACCATTCTAATGAACAAAAATATGATATTTATCAGAAATATCCAAATAAGATATAAAAAACATTTAAGATAATATTGTTTAACAATAATATAAATTTAAATAAGAATTACTCATTTGAAAAAGTCTAATTTATAAAAATAATCAATCATAATCCATTTGGAGGACTCAAAATGGATGCTAATATACCCAATGATTCTTTATTCATTTGGCCAAAAAAATAGATGATGTAAGGGAAATAGAGAAATAAAAAAGGAAAATATTATTCCAAATTAATAAAAGAAAATCCACATTAAGAATCAAAACATCATTATAATTTTTCTATAAAAATCAACCTAAGAGGAAGATAAGAACAATATAAGATGTTCAAAAAAAATTAAACACTAGTAATGATTCCTTTTGAAGAATTACAAAACAAGAAAAATTTCTAATGAAGATAAATATTTCAATTGGTGATGACTTTGGTCACCAGGATAAATAAAATAATAGTGATCCACATAAATGAGTTTAAGTTATGACGAGTTCTATACTACTTAAAAAAGAAATAGATTAAAATTATTGTTTTGTAATAATGAATTCAAGAGTAAGACATAAAACATAGTTGAGATAATAATATCATCCTTCTTGTTCACATTGATGGTCAATAAGGTCTACTTTATTTTCTTACCATCATGTATTGTATATGGGTTTCCAATAAAGATAACTAATATTTATGTGTATTAATTTTCGTAAAACAAAAAAATTACTGTAATCTATTGTAATTATATTTATTAAGTAAGTTGAAAATATAATATATTTATCTATAAGTTATATTATAATGAAAACAATGATGGAATATCACATTCAATGATGTTAAATAATACTATCAAAATAATGAATAATTGTAAAAATTCTATTCCTTTAAAAAATATCTTCATAAATAAATAGTAATCTATATATGGAAGAGATCCACCACGATGAAAATGTTGTGAAGTGTCTCCTTGCGATGTAAACAATTAAATAAAGATACATAAAATACTCAATAATTATAATTTCAAAAAATATGGATATTCAAGAAGGTGCTTGATCAACATTCATTGAAAAGTTATTTTTTCATTATCTCTAAACATTGGAAATAAAGTTATATCTTAACAAAACTGGTGATAAATTTAATTTAATATATAAAATAAATAAAAATTATAGAATAAGAATAAATTCTACTTTATAATGTTTAAATCCAAATACTTTTTTACTTGAATGTTGTTTACTATGGTTATAATGTTAGTGGAGGAATTAAATTTGATATATTTCATGAGAAATTTGTATTATAATTGGTATATCAACTAGTATTATTAATTATATAATAGTAAAATTTGTTTGAAAACTCTTGGAAATTTAATGGGTTTCAAACTTTTACTAGTTTCAATATCAACTAATAATGAACATATTTTTTTTAAATAAATCACAATTATTTTCTGTATAATGCATTGAAAAAGACTATATTGAGTGGAATGATTGATGTTGCATTGCATGAGTATGAATTGATACCAATATATCATGTATATTTTATGTATTCACAATTATTTGGGTGTAAGTGAAATTAATATTTAATGATGATGAGGGAAAGAATAAAAGGATAATATTATAGACATGAATGGTACACATATTTTCATAAAACATAAGTGAGTATTGAAAATAAATAATTATTAGAATATTTTTTATCCAATTCAATATTTGTTGTATTTGTTTTCAATGGTTTTCAAAAAATATATTCCTCTAATAATTATTGATTTAAATATGGAAGAAATAATATAATATTTGTTTTGAGAGGAAAAAAATCTTATTGATGAAAAAAATGATCCCAAGAATTAATTCACATTTATTATGTGTATAAAAATTATAATCAACCTATTATAAATTTATTTTTTGAATTTTATTGTAATTGCCTATATGATAAATAAAAATTTCTGTCCTGTATATTTTTTTGGGATCAATTTATATTGAAATACAAAATTTGAGGTATTTGATGAAGTTTTGAATTTCAATACTATTGTGTTGGATTAATTTTGTGATTGAAAAAGATTCATATAATTCATTTGTTTTATTTAAATTAAATTAGTATTATATCATATGTGTCGTATTTTACTTTGGATAAGTAATGATGAACGTCATATGAGTAAGTAGTAGTTTTTTAATTAGTAACTCAAATGTTGAGAAGAGTAAATTGGATGCTCGGATGAATCAATCATCACAAAATATGTATAAATCCAGAGTTCATATGAGTCATTGGGGAATTTGGAAAAATCAATGGGATCATTAGAATATTAATATTTTAATTTTAGTTGTGTTTTTTGAGACATTTGAAAATATTTAACATTAATAATATTTAAATTTTTTGACCAAATAAATTCTGGTAATTTTAGTGGTGACTTTTATTATTTATAATATATCATAAAATAATTGGAAGGAATATAATATGATTAATTAAGAAATTAATTATGGACTTTTCTAATGGAAATTAATATTTCAATTAATTTTTAAGATTATCACTGTTACGATATTATTTATTCTAGATCATGCAATATTTCTAATTATATACCCCCACATTATCCTATTATTTTTAATGATAATATTCATGATGAATATCTATAAGAAGATCGTTTCAATAATCTTTTGATAAAATTGGATGTGATAAGTAATAAATATTCCAACAAAATTATCATCAACATCTATAATTATAGAACTATTTTATAGTGGAATTTTAATGATGTTTCAAAATTGATTGAGATTGTATTGAGATTATTTTTAGGTTATTGAAAATGATTTGAGAATATTTTATGGAGATATGATATTCTATAGATAATATCTATAAAAGTAGATTGGTTTATAAAGGTAACTCCATATTTCAATTTTTTGGTAATGGTAATTTAGATATTTTACTATGTATGTTATGAAAACTCCAAAGATATACATTCTACATAATGGTAACAAATACATTAATAAAGGTTACTCTATATTTATCTATTATATGTAATACTCATTTGTGATATTTTTAAACATAGGTGATCTCCTAATAAAGAGGGTAGAATCATTAGTTCCTATTTACATTATCTTTTATCTTGATGTTATCCTATATGACTTGTTAATTCATCAATCTGAAAAAGTAAAAATGTATTCCCACATATATGTAATAAATTAAATGAACACCTATATACATGTATTACTTTAAAAGAATAATCCACAATATTTGAATCCAATACTTACTATGACATCTCTTTTCACGAGACATTAATTTTCAACTATTATTTTTTTTTCAAATTCAATGAGTTGGGAATAGATTATCATTTAACACAAAGTGCATCCCACATTAATGACTCCACAAAAAACTAAATTTGGTTTCTACCAGTTAAAAATATGAATAATTTCGTGAGACTTATAAATAGTGGGACATAGATTCTATTAAAATGTTTTCTGTATTGACTCATCTATAAAAAAATAACATGGAATTTTTTTTATGTTTTCATAGAGTTCATATCATAAGATCGTTGTTTCAACTTTTCACCATATAATTTCCCCAATATATCTTATATTATTTGGTCTAATTAATCTCTTGTGACATGCTGATCGTTCTTATTAAAACAAAATCATCTCACATGAATAATAAAAAATAACATCAATAGTAACATTGAATGGATCTCAAACCAATTACATTACTCATCTTCCTTCTATAAGAGTTGAAAAACTATTGCACACCAATTTAAATTTCATATCATCTATAATTATTTAGTCAATTACCATTAATAATCTTATTTAATCTTAGGTTTTAGATTCATAAAAAATATGCAAAACTAAACATTAAAAATATTAAACACTTACACAGTACATGTATTTAATAAAAAATTCACATCCATTAGTATTATACATAGAATGTCCAGATAGTCACTGTTATACTATATATGAATTCACAATGTCTACTTGATGTTTCTTGGACTCATACAATGGACATAATTTATTTGACTTCACTCATCAGCTTCTGATTGACAAATTATATAATCCCTTTAGAACTATAACTTCTTCTATGGATATCAAATCCATTTAATTCATGGATTTATTATAGTTTTTGTCACCAAAATCTGGATCCCTCAACATCCATCATCATTTTTCATTCATTCATCGACATTACTTTTGATCAAAATATTCACAAACTATGATCTAATTTATTTAATCATCAATCTGATACTCTGATGATGAAAATAAAATCTTCTATATATATTATTATTTCATATATAGGTAAATCTATAACTCTCTAATAATTTATTGAATTTTGGTTATTTTGACTTCATGTCCTAATCATGATTAGTCTTTGTATAACATCAATATCTTCATAAAAAGTCATTTTTCCACTAAATAATCATATCACTATAATTAATTCACTTTAGTTATATTAATATCCCATATTATTTAGTTCTTTGGATATAATAGATTCATTTTCACATAATAGTAATAAAATTATTCTATCCTGAGTTAATAAAACATTCATTCATAAACTATTCAAAATAGATACAACACCATCACCAACCTATGGGAACTACAATCTCCCCACTTTTTATTCTACATAAAACTAAAAAACATTCACACATTATAACTAAAACACATCTTTCACAATGTAAAAAATATTATCACGACACATCTAAACCAAGTAATGTTTCTAATAAAATTCCATCCCTTAGGGACAAGAAAATATTTTATTATACATTCAATCTACCCATTCTAAATTATCAATACTCTCACAAAACATAATAATGATATTTTCATGTGTTATATGATTTGGTTTTATCTTATTTTCATATTAAAACAAAATCTAATCCATAGTTGGATTTACAAATATTTTCAATTATGTCTGATGGGAGAATTCAACATGAAGTTTCAACCTTAGATTTAGAATTTTTTTTGGGGGAATAGCCTTACTGAATTAATCAATAGTTTTATCATCTATTGAAATATTCTCCAATTTTATTTCACTAAAAGATTCATTTTATTTAATGATTTTATATCACATATCTATATTTATTGATATTTAATTATGGACATGATTATTAAATAACATGAGTATACCTTTATTATCGCAAGTAATCATAAGTGGAGCTTGTATATTCACTCTAATATCATACAACTAAGCATTAATACACCTCATTTGAGTAAAATCATATATAGAAACAATTTACTAAGACTGAGTTTTAGTTAGTGTTCTGTAGTGTTCTTTTTTATTATTCATGAAACTCTAATTTTATCTTATGAAAAATTTTCCTCTAGATTTGGATATAAAATCATTAAAAAACTAAAAAAATATGTATATATAATCCCATCTTAGTTAATCTAAACACATTTTTGTATTGAAATCAAAACCATTAAGAGATAATATTATATCATAAGATTTTTTTTTCTTGGATACAAATGGGATTATTTTGGATCAAACTGATGTCATGTATACATAGTCATTGAATACATAATTTAGGGATGATATGTTGTGAGATAAATTAAACATCTGATTAACATAAAAAAGTATGTCTAGTTTATATTTATTTGGGTAGAATCATTTTATATTATCTCTAATATAAAAAGGTTTGGTTAATTCTTTTGAATCACTCATTACAATTTTTATCAATAATTCATTTTCATGCTTTTTACCTTATAGATATGTGGTTCATGTTATAGTTAAGGGTTCTTCCTATAAATCTTTTACAACTCTACAACATCAAATTTTTTGATTCATAAACATAAAACTACTCATATGGGTGAAATAATCAATTACCATAATAAATTACTTATCACTATTTCTATATTGATTCCTTGTAGGTCCACACAAATTAATATATATGATTCCATTTGGATGAGTATAATTATTTTCTAACCTATTGGTCATTCTTCAACTCTATTTTTCTTCCATAAAATATCATAAATTGTGAAAATATATTTTTTCAATAATGGTATATCTCTAACTGCTCCAACATTTAAAATAATCCACATGTTATTTTGACTCAAATATATAAATCATATGTTCTATAACCCATTTATTTACTTCAAAATCAAACTACATTAGCCACATGGCGCACCAATATGAAATAATTTAGTTATGTTTTTTACTCCTTCCCTTAAAAGTTTTCCATTATATACACACCAGATAATATGCACATTATTCAAGAAGTTGACTTAATTTCATAAAATTATTAAATTTCTCATTTTTTAAGTGAATTTAAATTATCTACATTCACTAAATGAATATTTAGATGGAACTTTTCTTTAGTACCACATGAGCTTCCCTATGATGGGTGAACCACTGGGAAGGGGGTTCTGAAACATCTCATTCCTCTGTAAACATCCATTATCTTGATGTTAACCTATGAATTTATAAGGTCACAGTCACAAAAAAAGTCCTTCCCACATATCTATAGTAAATTAAACAAGAGTGTGAGGAATATTGACTATATTTAAGGAACAATCTTAATGTCTGAACATATAATTTTTTGTGTTTAGTTTTTTTCCCAAGGCATAAACATAGCACTAAAATTTTAAATTAAAGTATATGGTTTTAAAAGGAATTATAATCTAAAAATGTGCATCCCACACATATGTCTCCCAAAAATTGATATTGGTTCCCACCATCGACAAAGACGAATATTCTTTGAGACTTTATAACTTTTTCACATTTCTTATTGTCAAAAGCTTCTTGGATTGTGATTTCCAGAACTATAATCACATTAAATTATTGATTCTGGTTTCCTAGTTAGAAAACCATCAGATGTTTTTCACCAATTGTTACTTCAAAATTTCTATATAATTCATTCCCTTACTTTCCCTAATCAATTATTTATGACTTGTAGGTCATGATTCATAGGTCAAACATGACTAAAATAAATTTTAAAAATATTAACATCAATAAAATCATTAAAAATTCATCACTCACATTTTATAAATAGTATACCTATGATAAAAATTGGGGAAGAACATACATAAGATTGACCTACCTTCCAATTCCAATTCTCCAGTCAACAACCATTGATTTTTTTCTCAAGATAACTAGTTTTGAATATATTACAACTATCATAAAAATCATCCTAAAAATTATGAACTCTTCCAAAACACGATGATTGATACATGAATTTAAACTCAATTAATATAAAACTTTTAATATACATTATAGAATCATAATAATGTTTATAATAGGACAATTTTGATTTATCATTACTCAAAAACATTTGGGGGAAAAATCTCTATAAGTTTCACTTATTAATTTGAAATCAACCTCTAAAAAAATTACTTCAACTCCACAAATTAATTAATTAATCTTATATTTAAGGAAAAAACAATTTTCATATTATTTTTTCACATTATTATAAAGTCTTCATTATTTACCTTTTTTAAATTTATTTTATTTACCTTACTTTTGGTATTACCTTCTTAAACAATGAACTACATTACCTAATCCTGATGATAATACATTGGGGATTGACATTGCATCATGGGAATATACTTATGAATAGTCCTTTGATAATAATCCAACTCTCCATGATATTAATAGACATTTTAGAACATTAATTTTCTCATAAATGGATAATTTTTTCATTGAACTAATTATCAGAACATACATTGTTCCTTTTGGTGAAATTTGTTATACAGTGGGAATCATTTATGTGAAAATAGTACCATCAATGTCAGTTTAAAAAAAATCTTTTTTCACCGAAATTTTTTAAAAAAATTTCATAATATGTTCCAAAAAATGAAACATATTCAATAATCTAGGGTATCTTGAAACTAAGATCTATTTAAATTTAACTCTGAAAAGAACTACCAGTATAAGGGTCATTTGAACCATCATACGAGTTATCTGGAGTCTGTGTAAGGTGATCCTAGGGTATAAATCATGATAATCTAGTGATTTCAATCATTACACATGGGACATTAAAAAATTTACTACAAAAAGTTTTGAGTAAATTTAATTTAAAAATGATTATTCTTGTAAAAATAATCATTGATTTAAATACGATAAGTTGTCTATATTAATTATTAAAAGTGACTAAGATCAAGCAATCATTTTTAGAGGGGTTTATATGGGTAATTAAGGATTCATGATCACAATTTTTGTAATGATGAATTTCTATTTACTTTTATATGGGATAATTTTTCATTGAAATAAGGAAATGACATCAATAATTGTGAATTGTTTTGAATGAAAAATCTTGATTATATTTTATACATTTTAAAAAGATATTTTAAATACTTATGAAGAGAAATTTATGTTTAATAAGAATTAAATTGGATCCATGTAATCTGAATATAAAATAAATAACTACCATGATCTATTTATAATGACCATTTAAGGATTTATTAGAGGAAAAATGCATGTGATGATATTCTTGAATTTTTGTATGTAGTTTATAAAGTGTTTTTGAAAAGATGTTGTTTTTTAAAATTTAAGAAATTATCACAACAAAATAAATATTATTATTTCTAGTTTTTTGGATGGTAATTTTGGATGTTTGAATTAATTATATTTATATGGTACTATAAATAATATTATTATGGGGAAGAAGGTTATCAAAGATTATTAAGAGATACTAAAACAGATAATTTTCATATATATAAATATTATGGGTTGAATATAAAATAATATATTTTCAAAAAGTATATTCCCTGATGATATAAATTTCAGTGAAGAAAAGTGATGCTAAAGCATTATAGATATAAATTTTTAATGAATAAAAAATAAAAAAAAAATAAAGTGGGAAGAATAATATTTTTGTGTAGTAAATTAAATGATAAATAAATAAATTTATTAGAGTAATAAAAAAAGATAGATAAGAGATAGAAAATTATTGATAATCTCATGTGGCACTGAAGTAGATTAATTATAAGGAAATAAAGTAGAGGATTTAGTGTATTATATTTTTCACTGAATGAGTATAAAGAAGATGTGTCATTATATGTTTACTGATATGATGAATAAGAGGATGTCTATGTGCGATGTTTTTCATGTAATAGAATAAGAACCGATTTCAAATTCATGAGTATATAATTGAAAGGGAGTAAAACGACCTTGGTATAATTTCAATATCTTCTATAAGAATAAATTTCTGACATGATATATTGACATAAGTACACGATGCGCTGATTTACTATTTTGAGATGTGAAAATATTAACTTCAAGGAATATACTTATTTGATTATAGATCGTAACAAGATTCAAGTAGGTCATGTGATCTTGTTCAATTATACATAACACCAATAATAATACTTTGATCATGAAAGATAATCCTTAGAAGTGTATGTGAATAATTTTTTGGGTGTAACATCACATGATTTTTTTATAATTTGACATAAAATTATTATTTTATTAATAGAATGTTTCACCTATAACACAAAACTAAAACCCATCATGTTATATTAATATGATTATTTATAAATGTAAAATGTGATTTATACAATGTAACCATTTAATTTAAAAGTATAAATATTTCTAAATATATTCTAAAATCAATATAAGAAATTTAGAAAAATAAATCCATGTAGTATACTTTTTCCATATGAGGGGCAGGTGTTTGAGAATGGAAGGCAGGTTTCATCACTATAGTTATCCTTTATCCCAAACTAAGTTGTAATAAATGATTATTACATTGAGAAAAATATTTTGTGGGTTAATTTCAAGAACATGAAAATTTAGTATGAGATACGTGCTTGCTGAATTTCCTCCTAGGATAATCATTGTAGCATCTCATTCATAGTTCATACATTAATATTTTTAGGGGTTATGTAAGTAGATATTAGGATGATGTAAACATTTATTTATCAATGTAATAAATTATATATATACCATATTATTTTATTCCATTTTTTTATACTTTTAATGATAATTTAATTTTTTTGTTTGATTAAAATGTATTTTATACACCTAAATAACTAATAAAATTATTTATCACATAAAAATGTATTTTACAGAAAAAAATTGCATTTTATGTGTTATGGATTACATTTAAATTAAAATAAATAAATTATTATTAAATAATTATTTTAATAAAATCTATTATTGATATCTATAAAATATTTTCCCTCATTTAACTATTAATTCATATGAAATTATAATACGAATTGTAATTACATAAAAATTAAATCATCAAAAATGAAAAAAAAATTGTATATATCATATCTTTTAAATTAAAACCTAATTTTTCTTATTTTGAAATTTATTTACATAAAATTTTGTCAAATATAAAATTAATAGAATTTAAATTTTTTATTAGGGATCATCATATATTTTTATTAAAAAAAATATTCAAGGATAAACATTTAGTCAATGTTAATGTGTAAAATGGGGGTAATATACAATGGATAAAATTTTGATAAATAATCCAAATACTTAATCTTTAAAGAAGATCTTTTTTGTGGAAATCTCTTCCCACAAGTATCAATAGTGTTTCCTCACAAAGCCCACTAAAATTTCATATGGGACCATATTTACCCTTTACCAAACATTAGTCTCTACGGAAATTCATTATTTTTCACCTATCAATGAATCCCATTTCCAGCCACATGAGGAATCACATATACTTGGAAATTCCACAAAACCTATACCCATTTTACTTACCCTATATCCCGATTTAACATTTTTTCTCTTAGATATGAAAAATTATCCCAATTAATCAATTTTTGAATTATATTTTAAAAAAACATTCAAGTCCCCAATGAGGATAGAGCATGCTCATCCAATATAGAATTCAAGGATATGTGTTTTTGTAAACTCAACTCCCATTTATTGAGTAATAAATTTTATAACATTACATATTTCATTTATGACTAATTAATATAATCCCATGATTATATTATATTATATTATCTCCTTCTAATTAATGGAATAGAAACATTCACATCACATAATTCATCTTGGATGGATTTTCGTCCTCATAAATTTATAAAGTTGTTAAGAATAATTCCATTCCGTTATAGGAGATATTATCTACCAAAATATGTATTATTTATATTCAAAAATATTTGTTTTTCTAATTTCAAATATATATATATATATATATTTTATTGTTTGATAAGATGGGACCACCTAAGGCATGAATTCAAAAAAATGAAGTGATGATGGTCCATTGGAAATTTTGAATGTGGGAGAATGTTCGTGAATAAACCTATATACCAATGTTTGCAACTTGAAATATGAACCAATTAAAAATTACAAAATCGTTACACTCTCCTTATCAACAACTAAGTCAAGACCAAATAAAATCAAATGAAATAAGATAACAAGAAAAGGGAAAAAAATAGATTATATAGTTCATTATAGATCCCTAATTCTATTAGAAATTTTGTATTTATTTTACTCTATGATGAATAGAGGATTATTACAATGATTAGTGCATTGATTAAAGATGATAAACCCTCTATAAATAGTAGTTTCTATAAAATTCTTCTAGTTATCTTCTCAGTATCATTTTTATAAGATTAATTCCATGTTAACTAATATTAATGAGTGATCCTCAATTTGGTTATGTATCTCCACCACCCAAAATTTCCCTCTTATTGAATTGTGATGGCTTATAGAGATGTTGTGATAACCCATATATTTATGACCATCATTTATAAATAATAATATAATATTTTATCTCCCAATAATTATATATAGATATATATTTATTCCTCTCGTCATTTAGAAGTCATAATTTTCTATTATCAGTCCATCATACCAATAAACTTATAGAAATTAATCCTTATGATTTTACAATTTCATTAAACAAATTAAATTAACCTTAAAATGGAATCTAAAATTTCCCAATTTCCTCCCACATGGAAATCATTTTTTACATGTTTGATAACAAACCCTTCCTTCATCAGTCAATAAATTTTATTGATTCTATTAAATTCTACTAAGATGACACATGGTATCCCACTATATCACCTAGTAAAACTAGTGTGATGGGTCTCCGTCATTACCTCATGAATTCTTTAGCAACAACCATTTTCAGTAAGTCTTATAGACTTTATGTCTCTTCATACCTTAGTAAATATGCACCCCATTCTAAAATAGCATCCAGCTAATGTTAAAAATCAATTTAATTTTACTCATCTAATAAAGTAATTTTAATTTTTTCATTGTAAATTGCACCTTGTGAATCAAAAAATATTCTTGGAACACTTTTCCTCATTACAAGATCCTGAAGGAAACCCTTTATCCAAATAATTATCTTTCTTATTTCCATTAAATAAATGTTATTTTATTCAAATGGTTATTGAACAAACACTAGATGATTTTTGGACATCCAAATAACAATTATTATACTAAATATAAAAATTTATCTAGATAATCTAATCAATGATTTTGAATCTACCCCCAAGAAAGATTCAATTAAATGAAAAATATACATTGAATAAATTATGTAACCTTTCTTATGGAACACTTCATATGCAGTATAATCCATCTCACCAAATCCTAGTGTCTCTTTTTAGGGATAAACATGTATCTATTATCAAATAGTACTACCATTGTAATGTTTTGGCAAGTCCACACCATAGAAAATAACAAACATTCAAAACAAATGCCGAGGGATCATTTTACATGGACCCAAATTTGAAAAACAATTAAGGTGACCTATCTTTACCAATATTTAAATGTTCAGTTATGTGCTTGTCCCATAGTTTCAATCAAATAATTATATATAATTATTTCCCTATATTATTGTATTCTTACAAATTTTTCTATAAAGTATCGGAATATAGGTCTCTTATAATCTATATCTCAAAAAACAATTATTAACTAATGTCCCGTCAGTACCCCTCCACACAAAGTGTACCCCTTCTGGGCCGGCAATGTGAAAAGGGAGATAATGGCCCCTAATTCCTACCTCCAGTAGGCCCTAGGTAAGTGACTGGAACCAAGGGTATAGTATACACAAAAATAGGAGGAATTACCCTCTATGTGAACACATGCGGAAGAGAAAGAAAAGATAGACACCAACCAAATCCAACTCAACCAGTAAGATAAAGGAAATACCAAGTACCCATATGAAATTTCATGCAAAATTACTGGAAATGGAAGGTGAAAACTACAAGTACCCAATAGAAAGTGAAAAAATATCAACAACATGCCCGAACAGCTCCTACAACCCCAAGATAGTAGAAACCATCTTGATCTCTAACCTCCTCCAACTGACCTGAAAAAAAAAACAGTTTATATATACATAGGGTGCATATAATAGTATATTCAGTAGGATCCTCCCAGAAGCCTCTCGTGCAAATGTAAAGAAATCATGCTATAGCACAGTGAATAATAAGTGAAACTAAATCATCACCTAAATAGGTATACCAAGTTCCCAGCATCACCATGGCTTATCTCACCAAGTAACGCATACAAGAATATATCATATAACAAAGAATATCAAGGGTACCCCACTAATACATTCCATTTTTTTCTAATTTTCCACAACTTCACATGTCCTGAGCATCTCTCTCCAAAAAAGAATTTCCCCCAGACACTTGGGAGAAGCAGCACAACATGTACCTCGTGCAATAAAACCACCACATCCATTTAAGAAAAGTAACTATGTATTTTATGGAACCCACCACAACTCGTATAACGTGTATCATACATTAGGTATTGTACCTCAAGCCATTACAGCCCATAAACCGAGTAAGGATCCTTAATCTGCAATCCTATAAAAGTTTGACTTAAAATAGTCTATAGAAAAATATATACCGAATATATGTCGTTGAATAACCACAAACCATTACATCCCTCTACACACAAATATGGGAAAACCTAACCAATGTGCCTTCCAGCACAAGTAACTTCCAAGAGAAAAGAGCGGGGTAAATGGGGGTATTCGGCCATTCATCCTCCCACCGGAGTGTTGGGGAAAACCATCCTAGGGCTCAGAATCTCCAGGGTGTCAGTTTCCCTTACTTAAAGGGTGGAGTAGCATATATAAAAAGAAATATTAAAGGATATACAATATCTTAGAACCACACTATTGTCATAACCTTGTATAAGACACAACTACATCTAACATCTCTCAAACTCAAGGATTCTACTTTATTACTAGGTATCCTATTAGAACACAACCACTTAAAGATATACAATAAATTATTTCATTACCTTTTTATTAGTTTCACATTACATTAATTAATTATTTAAATATTAATTAACCAATGACAATTCCACATTAAATTTCATCTGAATCACACCCAAAGTCCACTATCCCTTTTAAATTTCAACCTCATAATTATGTTAAAGAAATCTCCAACCCCATGTGTTAACATCATTTATTCAATTATTCATTACAGAACTACTTCCCCATATTCCATGGCATTCTAGAAAAACATTCTATGATACTAAATAGAATGTTCTATCCGTTGAGTTTTTGCTTCATATATCAAGAGTAAATGAATAATAAATATAAAAACATTCTATGATACTAAATATAATGTACTATCCGTTGAGAAAAACATTCTATGATTCTATGTGAGTAAATGTACTATCCGTTGAGTTTTTGCTGCATATATCAAGAGTGTAGGCACATCCTCTCTTTAGAAGGTAAACATAGTAAGCACATGGAATACCCCATGGATCTTCACCTATTTTAGAAGATGGGTAAGTAAGACCATCTACCTTGAGCAGTGGAGAAAATTAAAGTAGATAATCAACCAATAATAAACAGAAAGCATCAAACAATCACATTCATCTATTCCATTATCCTCAGTGTCCTCCCCGACACCCACATGCATAAACCAATTCATCTCACCACTCTAGGTGTCAAATGCTTCCACAACCAATAAAACTCCAAACCTTCACATATCACCACATCCATTCAGGATCACATCACACCACAAGCAGTAGTAAAACAAACATATTAACAATTTGGGCTTTTGGACCTTGAATAAAAAAGAGGGTAACTTAGAACCCTACCTAAAATTATCCATTATCAAACCACCAGTTCTATAATACATCATGGTTTTAAAGATTCATTATTCAAAGGTTTTAAATTAGAGAAACCTAATTAGTAAGCAATAAAAAATAATTAAACATGGTTAATGCGCCAATTTTATTAACATCAAATTACAATAAGAACCATATTCCTTTACATGCCTCTATATTTATCCAAACAATTATCAATTAATTCCATTTTATGTTATTTAACGATTTCCATCAAGAACGAATAGCTAATCAAATCAAGCATAGATATCACAATATCTATCAAAACATGCGGAGATTAATAATGATCGATAAAAATTTATTTATCAAGTTCAAATGTTTATTGCTTCAATTCCATTGTCATCCAATGGGATAAAATATTCTAATGATACTGTTACACATAAGATAAGAGAGAAGCAACAAATCCACTACCTCAAACAGTTCTTGACGTTTTTATCCACACAACGGGTCGTGATCCTCCTCTCGCAACAACTGCATCCACCCGAGGATGCCACGGTATGACTGCACCAACCGAACCCCAATAAAAAACAATTAGGACCAAGGAGATTACATGCTAAAATATGTAAAGGAGAAATAGGAGAAGATAAACCCCAAAATAACAATGATAAAACATAACTTATATTGAAGATTGATGGATACTGGTCGGTAGCATCAAAACAGAGCGGAAACAATCATAGGAGGAATGTTTGATTGGGCCACTCCTACGGGTTGGAATGAGATATTTGAGTATCTCATAAACGACATCAAGGATAAATAATCAGGGAGGATGATATCCCGACCATATAGAATATTTAACAGAGCAGTAGTTTAAGGTATGTCATATTTCCCATTAAAAGCAGATCACATTAAACCACGCGTTTTGACAAAGTAAAAACATCCTGATCCTTTGGAATAATTAATTTAGGAGTTATGTCCTTTGAATCAGCCTTATAGTCCTTAAAATAAGGATTTAAATGTATATTAAATCAAAGTAAATGTCAAAGGGGCAAAACTGTAGGAAGCTACAAACACTATTCACATACTCAAAATTTGGAAAAGGAAAAACACTGTTCATGAACCTCACCGTTAGGACCTCCCCATTCTGGAAATATTATTCATGAACTCAAAATTTGGAAATGGAAATATAGGTTACAGATAGAGGTTACCATTAGAGGTTATCAAAAGAGGTTATAGATAGAGGTTTCTGATAGACCTCACCGTTCTGGAAACACTTTACCCCTACCATTCTGGAAACTCTGTACACCTACCGTTTTGGAAATGTTGTAAACCTAACATTAGAGGTTACCAATAGAGAGTACTGTTAGACCTCACCACTATGGAAACACTATAAACCTACTATTATAGAAACATTTTACACCTACGGTTAGAGGTTACCGATAAAGGTTACCATTAGACCTCACCATTCGGGAAACACTATACACCTACCATTCGAGAAACATTGTACACCTACAGTAAGAGGTTACTGATAGAGGATACCATTAGACCTCACTATTCTAGAAATAATATACACCTACCATTAGAGGATACCGATAGAGGTCACCAATATACCTCACTATTCTGGAAACACTGTACACCTACAGTTATAGAAACACTGTTCGTAGAACTCAAAATTTATCAAAGGAAAGGAAAGGCCACCGTTAGAACCTCACCATTCTGGAAACACTATCAGAGAACTAAAAAATTTGTAGGTAATAGTAAGAGGTTACTAATAGAATTGTTCACTAAATGAACTATTCACATAATTCGAAATTTGGAAAAGGTAAGGGAGGATACTGTTAGAGGTTACCAAAAGAACTGTTCAACGATGGAACTATTCACAGAATTAAAAATTTGGAAAATGAGAGGTTACCATTAGAGGTTACCGATAGAATTGTTCAATGATGTAACTATTCACAAAATTGGAAATTTGGAAATGGAAAGAGAGGTTACCATTATAGGTTACTGATAGAACTATTCACCAAGGGTCACCGATTCCACTGTTCATATAAAGGGAAAAAATTGACAATGTGTTGGGGATAATCACCTTGACCTCCCCTAACACCTAAAACACCATATTTTCATAAAGTAATAGACAAAAGAGGTCCATGACATTACATCAAATACATCTCAAAACATTCTCATTCCCGAGAATTCATAACCCACCTCAAGTGAAAATGAAACAAGTTCCAAACAACCACCTATCGAGATACCTCTCAATACAGAGAAAACCCCGAGAAGCAACAAAAGAAATCCATATTATAAACATAAAAGGTCTAAAAATACAAAGGGGACATCGATACATGATAAAAAAATGTTAAAAATCAAACAAATCTTAGTACTGAGCTCATATCTGTGACTTATGTTCCCTGGTACGCTCTTCCATACCACTGTGTTTCCACAAGACACGAACCAAGGCGATAGAATGCATGCGCAACACCTTCTATTTGCATTCATGGATCTCCATAGGTCTCTCTTGAAAGGTCGCATCATCATCAACATCGATCACTCCCTAATTGATGATGTGAGAGTCATCATGAAGATAACGATGGATCTATGATGCATGGAAAACATCATGTATCCAAATCATCTACGGGGGATGTGCAACTCAATACACCACATCTGGAACATGAGATAACACCTCTAAAGGCCCAACAAAGCGGGGAGAAAGCATACTCACATGACCAAACCTTCACTGCCCACGATTGGGAGTCACCATCAGAAATATATGATCCCCAACATTAAACTCTAAAGGTCTCCTTGTTTGATAAACATATGATTTCTGATGATCTTGTGGTGTATTTACACTCTCATAAAGCTCCTAAAAAATATTGGTTGTATTTTTCAATAGTTCCCATCCAAGAATTGATGACTCTCCAACCCCAGTCCAGCACAACGGAGAGGGGCACAGTCGGCCATAAGAGGCTTCAAAAGGCACCATTCTAATGGAGGAGTGAAAACTACTATTGTAAGCAAACTTCACCAAGGGTATGTGCCTTATTTACGATCCTCCAAAAACCAGAACACAACATCGTAACATGTCTTCATGAGTTTGGATGGTTCGCTCTGTCTGACCATCCATTTGAGGATGAAAAGCAGTACTAAAGCATGGGTGAGAACCGAAATCATTCTCGAGACCTCTCCACACCCTATACATAAAGCGAAGATCTCAATCAGAAATTAACATCCTATGGACTCTATGAAGTCTCCCCACCTCCTATAGATATAGATTTGGAAAAACATCCACTGAGCTCAACTCATTGATTGTTATGAAGTGGGATGATTTTGTTAAACAATCCACTACCACCCAAATAGCATCATGCCCTTTTAGAGATTGAGGTAATCTAGTAACAAAGTTCATTGAGATGTCATCCCACTTCCACTAAGTAATATCTAATGGATGGAGAAGACCACCAGGAACACGGTGTTTGACTTTCACCTTCGGGAAGACCAAGCATCGAGACAGAAACTCTACAACTGCACGCTTCATCCCTGGCCACCAAAATCGACTCCTAAGTCTCAGTACATCTTTGTCACACTAGGATGTACCGCTAAAGGAGAACTATGGAATTCTATGAGAACCATATCTCAAGTCCTCAAAGAAACAAAAGGCACTCTATGATACAACATTAGGTGTTGTTCATCCTCAAAACACCCATCAGAGGCATCGCCACAAACAACTCGGTCTCTCCAGACCTCCACCTCTAGATCACCCAACTGGGAATCTTTTACTTGCTTCATGAGAGATGATTGCAGCATCATATGAAAAAGAAAACCATTGCCCCCAAATTCTCCCATATTAAGATGTAGTGATGAAAGTTATTCTATTACCCTCCATGAATCACTATATTCACGCACAACATCAGTACGTGACTTTCGTCTCAGTGCATCAGATACAACATTCCAATTTCAAGGTGTGTATTATATTTCAAAGTCATATTCCTGTAAGAACTCCATCCACTGATGCGGTCATAAGTTCAAGTCATGCTAGGAGAAAAAATACCTCAAACTCTTATGATTGTTGAAAACCAGAAAGCCCTCACCAATGATGTAATGTCTCCACAACTTCAGATAAAACACCATAGATTCCAACTCATGATCATGAGTGGCATAGTTATGATCAAGGGTACGCAACTGTCGAGACCCATACAGAACAAATGATCTTTCCAATATCAGAACACAGCAACCCCAGATGCGAAGCATCGCAAAAAACAACAAATTGAACTCCCTCGGCTGGATGAAAAAGAACTAGAGCACTTACTAACTTCTCATTTAGATACTCAAAAGCTTACTAACACTGATCAGTCCATATTAATGCCTTATCCATCGTGTTCAAAGCTTTTAGAGGAGTCACAATTTGTGAGAATTTGTCTATGAACCTCCTATAGTAGCCTGGAAGATCAAGGAAACTTCTCACCTCTGACATAGTCTTGGGGGATTCCAATGACACAACTGCTTCTATCATCGATGGATCCACAACTACTCTCTGATGGGACACAACATTCCCCAAGAAAGAGACTTTTCGAGCCCAAAACTGACACTTTTAAAACATCCCAAACAACTTATGTTATCAAATAACTCCCAAAACGGCGTGTTGATGCATTGCATTCTCCTCCTCAGATGTGGAGTACACAAGGATTTCATTAATGAAAACTACAAATAACATGTTTGGGAACTGACGAAACATAGCCTTCATCAATCCCACGAACACAACTAGATCCATTGTCACACCGAACGACATTACAACAAACTCATAATGCCCATGACGACAACAGAATTCAGTCATTGGGATATCCTCTTTCTTCACACACATTTGATGATATTCTGACCGCAAGTATATCTTTGAGAACCAACTTTCACCCTTTAGTTGATCGAATAAATCATCAATTAGTCAAAGAGGACATTTATTCTTTATTGTCACTTTGTTCAAGTGATGATAATAAACACACAAACTTAAATGATTGTCAGCCTTCTTCACAAACAAAACTGGTGCACCCCATGGTGACACACTTGGCCGAACAAAACCACACTGTAACAGACTATCAAGATATATACACAACTCTCGTAACTAATAAGGGTCCATCCTATATGGATCCATTGATATAGGATACACTCCTAGTTCTAAGTCGATCCCAATATCAATCTCTCGTTGAGGGGGTAAGGCTACAACCTCTTATGGAAAGTTATCAGGGTACTCTTCTACGTCCATAGGAAACACCAACTGCTAAACCATTAAAGAACTCAACTTGGTATCAACCATCATGGATGATAAAGAAGAAACACTCCTATGAACCATCCTAGGGTCACGATTGGAAATGAAAACCATCATCTCTTCATCCGCTTCGAATAACAAAACTTGCCTCCTGATACAATCCATGATAGCCGGCACCGAATACAACAAATCTATTACAAGGATGACATCATAATTCTGTATTTGTATACATAAGAAATCTCCCCAAGTGCGGTGATGCCTCAAAACTCGCACACAGTTTTTATATACTTTAAACATGTCAGCTCGACCATCAACTGGCGTATTCAACACCAAGGGAACTAGAAGTCTCTCTACCTCAAGTCCCAAATCATGGAAAAGGGTAGGTGATATTAAGGAGTGTGTCACTCCTGAATCAAACAAGGCATACACAAAGGTAGAAAACAAGAAAAGGGTACCCCGAACGATGTCTGGATCGCCTGAAGCTGGAAACGCTAGATCATGAAGCTATCCACGACCTTCTCCTTGACCTATCTGATCCTGATGTCGAAAACCACCATGTCCACGCTCTACTCTCGGAGAAAAAGGAGATTCACGGGTCTGTCCTCTACCATCACCATCCACCCTCTACTGATCTAAAGCCGGTGTGACCAACTATTGCTTCCTCGGCTGGAACTGCCTCAACGGAGGAACCTGGAGTGGAGAACCTGGTGCAAGATGACTGCTCTAAATGGTCAGGCACTCCCACTAATAATGACCTTGAGCACCACAAGAAAAAAAGTGCCTGATCACATAGCATAGGCCTAACAGTTGCTGCCTTCGGAAAAATGAGATGTGAAGGGCTGGGACCTACCCCCAGCTAAACGAAAACTCTTCTGCACTGAAAACCAGGAACCCCGGACCACAGCTCTACATCGTGAGAAATCATTATGACTAACCTCTCATGATGAATTGATTTTGGAAAATGTCCTCTCGACAACCTCTACCCTCACCAGCACCTCAAGATATGTCTTCAGGATAAATGGTTTGACCTGGCGTTGGATCTCTGGATGCTAAGCCTCCTCGAAATGCCTCGCCCTAGGCTCCTCATCTAGTAACATGTCCAAAGAATATTGTAAAAGGATCTTGAAACGGATTCCAAATTCTCGCACACTGGAGCTCCCCTGTCGAAGGATATGAAGCTCTTAGTGACTGGATGCCTTTGCAGTCGAAGAAATAATTTCAACACTAAACTTGTCTTTGAAATCCTCCCATGAGATTGCTGAATCCTCGCGATCCCCAAGGAACAAGAACCACCAGTACCTCGATTCTCCGTGAAGCATCGTCGCAACCGTGGACACCCAGTGCTCCTTCCGATAACAGATCAAACTAAATCCTATCTCGAACGCCTCCAACCTATCTTTATTGACTGTATCTCAAACGGATCCCTAATAATTCTGTAGCCTCTGGCACTGAAACTCTCAGAGTGTCCTCCAACTGTTTTCATCATCTACTTCTAACCAGTGACGATCTTCTGGCATAGCCTGCTAGACTTCGTCTGCACAAACCTGATGAGGACGTCAACCTGGATCCACACCGATAAAATAAAAAATTAGTTGGGCTTCTAAACCTGGAATATGTAAGACTCATTAATTATTCAATTAACTATGTTCTTTCATTGATTCTATGTAAACCTATCCCATGGTCTACCCATTCAAACACATGCACAAAGAATAATGATACATGATCCTTTCCTAGGACTCTACCCTTCAACTAGTATCTCTTTGTAAAGTAGCCATTATAAACGTTAAGGTCTATACATCATATCATAGTGGGCCCTAAATGATTATGTCATAGCTGGTCTCCAGTGTTTATATCACTTGATAAACATGAATGATTTTGCTTCCCAACCAACCCATGCAACCTCACATGTGCCTAACTCCAAACTACATCATATCCCTCAACCAGACCTTTGATACCTCTCTGTCACAACCCCCTCCCCACAAAGTGTACCCCTCCTGGGATGGAAATGTGAGAAGGGAGATAATGACCCCCGAGTCCCACTTCCATTAGGCCCTAGATTGGAGACATTCACTGATGGTATAGTAAACACACAAATGAGAGGAATTAACCTCTAAGAGAACACATGTGAACACTAGATACAGGATATATACCATCCAACTCCAACTCATTCAGTAAGATAAAATAAATCCCAAGTACACAAATGAAATTTCATGAAAAATTACTGGAACTCGAAGGGGAAATCTACAGGTACCCAAAAGAAAGTGAAACCACATCAACCCCAAGCTAGTAGAAACCAACATTATCTACAACCTGATCCATGTGACCCGAAAAAATAGCTTATATATACATAGGGTGAGTATAATAGTATACTCAGTAGGATCCTCCCCAAAGCCTCTCGTGCAAAAGTTAAGAAAGCATGCTAAAGCACAGTGAACATCAAGTGAAACCGACTCGTCACTTAAACAAGTATACTAAGTTCCCAGCCACACCATCGATACTATCACAATGTAATGCATACAAGAATATATCATATAATAAATATTATCAAGGGTACACCGCTACTACTTCCCCACTTGTTTGCCTCTTTTACCCAACGTCGCATGTCTTGAGCATCTCCCTCCAAAAAGGCTTGCCCTCAGACACCTGGGAGAAGCACCACAACATGTACCTTGTGCAACAAAACCACCATGTCCATGTAAGAAAAGTAACCATGTAGTTTCTAGGAACCACCATAGCTCGTGTAACGTGTATTTTACATCGGGTATTATACCTCAAGCCCTTACAACCCATACACTAAGTAAGAATCCTCAAGACATCACAACCTATACACGTTAGACCTAAAGTAGTCCATAGAAAACTATATCCAGAGTATATGTGTGTGATTAACCAAAATCCATTAAACCCCTCTACACATATATATGGGGAAAACTAACCAATCTACTTTCCAGCAAAAGTAACTACTAAGAGAAGAGATCTTGGTCAAAGGGGGTAGTCCGCCATTCTTCCTACCACTAAGATGTGGAGAAAACACCCCCAGGGCTCAGAATCCACGGGGTGTGAGTTTCCCTTACTGACAGGGTGGAGTACTGTATAGAAACACTAAAATTACTGGATATACTATACCTCATAACCACACTATGGGAATAATATATTAATAGACACAACTACAACTAACTTCTCTCAGACTCCGGGCTGCTACTTCTAAGACTATGTATCCTATAAGCACACAACCACATAAAGAGCATTAATAAATTATGTCATTAAATATTTATTAGTTCCACTTTACGTTAATTAATTCATTAAACATTAATTATCAAATGACAATTCCACATTAAATTTCATTAGCATTACACCCAAAGTCCATTATCCCTTTAAAATTATAACCACATCATTATGTTCTAGAAAACTCCAACACCATGGGTTAACATTATTTATTCAATTATTCATTACCGATTTACTATCCAATATTCCTAGGCATTCTAGAAAAACATTATATGTTACTAAACATAAGGGGGGTCAAGACGGTCTGTAAATGTACTACTCATCGAGTCTTTTCCACTAATAGCAAGAGAGTAGGACCATCCTCCCTTGAGAATCTAAACACAAAAAGCACATGCATACCCCGCGCGTCGTTGCCTCTTTCGGAAGAAGGGTAAGTAAGACCAGTTTCCATGAGCAGTGGGGAAGAGTAAAGTAGATAATCAACCAATAAAAAATAGAAGCATCTAACAATCACATTCATTCATTCTATCACCCCCGGTGTCCTCCCTAGCACCCACATGCATAAAATGATGCATCTCTCCACTCTAGGCATCAACTGATGCCACAACCAATAGGCTTCCTTGCCTCCACATATCACCTCATCCATTCAGGCTCACATCACACCACAAGCAGCAGTAAAAAAACATCATAACAATTTGTCTCTTAGCACTTTAACAAAAAAGAGGGTAACTCAGAACCCTACAAGAAATTATCTTTTACTAAACCACAAGTTCTTTAATCCATCATGGATTAAACGATTCCTTATTCGTACGTTACAAATTTGGGAAACCTAATCAGTAAGCTATCACAAATAATTAATCATGATTACTGCGCCAGTTTGATTAACATAAAATTAAAACAAGAACCAGATTCTTTAACATGCCTATTTATCTTTAGCCAAATAGTTAACAATTATTCCCAATTTACATTCTTTATCAATTTCCATCATAAATGAAAAACTAATCAATAAAATCATAGATATCGCACTAGCTAGAAAAACAAGAGGCAATAACATACGATCAATATCAATTTATTTATCCAGTTCAAATATTTATTATGTCAATTCCATTGTCATCTAGTGGGAGAAAACAAGATAATGATACAGTTGGACATAAAATAACAGAGAACCAATGAATCCTCTGCCTCAAATAGTTCTTGACATTCTTTATCCACACAATGGGTCACGATCCTCATCTCGCGACAACTGCATCCACCCAGGGATGCCACGGTACGACCGCACCAACCGAACCCCAAGAAAAATCTATTAGGATCATGGATTTTACATGTGATAATATGTAATGGAGAAACAAGAGAAGATGAACCCCAAAAGAACGGCGATAAAACATACCTTATATTAAAGATTGATGGATACTGCTTGGTTGGATCAAAATAGAGGAGAAACAATCCTAGAAGGAATGTTTGGTTATGCAACTCCTACGGGATGGAATGAGATGATCTAGAATCTCACAGCCGATAACAGGGAGAATGAATCAAGTAGGAAGATATCCCATCTCTTTAAAAGATTTAACAGAGCAGTGGTTTAAGATACGCCTGATTTCCCATTAAAAGAAGATCGCATTAAACCATGCATTTTGACCAAGTAAAAACATCCCAAGCATTATGAATAATTAATTTAGGAGTTATGTCCTTTTAATTGGCCTTATATTGCATTAAAAAATTCTTTAAAATATATTACGTCAAAGGAAATGTCAAAGGGGGGAAACTGTTGGAAGTTGGAAACACTGTTCACATACTCAAAATTTGGCAAAGGTAAAACACTATTTATAAACCTCACCATTCTAGAAACATTATTCATTAACTAATAATTTGTAAATGGAAATAGAGGTTATCGATATAAGTTACCATTAGAGGTTACTGATTGAGGTTACTGATAGAGGTTACCAATAGACCTCACCATTCTAGAAACACAGTACACCTACCATTCTGGAAACACTATACACCTACCAGTCTAGAAACATTGTACACCTATTATTAGAGGTTACTAATATAGGTTACCGTTAGACCTCACAGTTCTGGAAACACTGTAAAACTACCATTCTGGAATCATTGTACACCTAGCGTTAGAAGTTACTGATTGAGGTTACCGTTACACCTAACTATTTTGGAAACAATATACACCTACCATTCTAGAAACACTATACACCTACCATTAGAGGTTGCTGATAGAGGTTTATATTAGACCTCACCGTTATGGAAACACTATACACCTACCAATAGAGGTTACTGATAAATGTTACTGATAGACCTCACCATTCTGGAAACACTGCACACCCTCCGTTCTGAAAACACTATTCACAAAACTCAAAACATGGAAAAGGAAACAAAAGGTCACCGTTGGAGCCTCACCGTCATGGAAACACTGTTCACAAAACTCATAATTTGGAAAAGGAAAGATAGGTTTCCGTTAGAGGTTACCGATAGAACTGTTCACCGATGGAACTGTTCAAAAAATTAGAAATTTTGAAATGTATGGAGAGGTTATCAATAGGGGTTACTGATAGTTCTGTTCACCAATGAAACGGTTCACATAATTGGAAATTTGGAAAAGGAGAGGTTACCATTAGATGTTACAGATAGAATTTTTCATCAATTGAACTGTTCATTGTATTAGAAATTTGAAAATGGTAAAATAGGTTAACATTATAGTTTACTGATAGAACAATTCATCATGGTTATCAGATTCCACTACTCACATAAAGGGAAAAAATTGGAAATGTGTTGGGGATAAGTCACATTGACCTCCCAGAACACCTAGAACACCACACTTTCACAAAGGAATGGACCGAAGTGGTCCCAGCCATTACATGTCGTAAATTTCTTAACTTATGGATTAATTATCATTTTTCACATCATCTTATTCTTTAACTAGACCAACTATAATATTTTCTTCCACATAAATTATAAGGACAATGAATATAATTTAATTAAACTCTTTAGAGTAACAACAATGATGTTAATTTATCTATGTAAAATTATATTCCATACTGAAATGATTTATCTTTTGAATAATTTTATTGGAATGTGATTCAAAATGTAAAAGATATTTCTTAGCTTGAATAAAATATTTGGGTTTCAATGTTCCCAAAAACCCTTGAGCTTTTTAAGAAATATTTATTCTTTTAAATCCCCATGAATGGATTTTTTCTCAAATACATCTTCTCTAGATACAATACTTTGAATTAAACAATTTTTAGCACCGCTCAGACAGTTCTATTCTTAAATACAAGAGCATAAATTATTGAGAAATCAACTACATTAATTTTTTTAAATCCCATCAAAACTATCTGGGAATTGTATTCCACATTATATCTTTCTCATCATATTGTAAAAAAACCTTCCACATAAAATTCTTAACATCAATTCGTTCTATGATCACCTATTCATTGGGCATATATAATTAAAAAATTCATCCTTAAAAGCCATCTCTCGATACTTCTGTTCATCCGAACTCCTTGCCTCATCCAGTATCTTAGTTTATATTTCTTATACTAGAATAAAATATTTCAAATTATATTTATAAAATTTCATCATATTCCTTTACTTTGTTGACATCTTTTATTTTTCTTATGTTTGAGTTTATTCTTGTTCTGTAAAATCCATTGTGTGGACTTAGTCTACTCAAGCATCAGTCAACCATGAAGTATACAGTGCATCAATTAAGAAAAAAACTATTATAATCTTACCTCATTATATATACTTCTTCTTTTGGTATGGTTTTCCTATAATTATCATCATTTCATATATTTTTAGAGCATTCATTACCTTTTTATTTCCATTTAGTGGAACCAATGCTTCTGATGATAATTTTTGTCTCTAAATTTTCATTCATTACATTGGTCCACCCATAGAATCTATTTATTAAATATCACATTCTATACTATAATGACCATCCATATATAATTATCTTTTATTTTAAAATTAATTCCTTCATCCAACTAATTTACAATTAATCATTCTTGAGACTAATCTTGTAGCGTTTCTCATTCCATGGTATTATCATGGACATAATCTATCCCACTAAAAACAATAAGATGATTGAAGATGAACAACTCTTAATAATATTAGGATTATCTTATTTTCTACTCAATTGGTGATGTTTTAATATAATTGAAAATGTGGGAATTATAGACTACAATATCTACTCAAAATTGTTTAAGAAACCCCAAATGATTTCACATGTTTCTAGATTTTTTCACAAAATTTTGATTACTTATTTCCATAACTATATTATTATGTTTATTATTTATAATTTTATCCTCATAACAAAACCCCTTCAGCCATTAAATTAATTACAACTCATATATTTCTTACTCATTGCCATTGTTCATCTTTAAGTATATTTACTTATATTTGATCTACTTTTCCACTATAGCCCTATTTCAGATTGTTTCTCTAAAAACTAAGGCTTGTTCCCTTGTAAGTGTTCCCACAAATTTTATGTGAGTCATTAATGAAGGTAGTGTAAAATAATTAACCCTTATTATATTACCTCAGATTCATTCTATTAACATTCATGTTATCCAATTCCAAATTATGATTCTTTGGTTTCTTCCATTCTATTTTGATGGACATGTCTTTTTTCATCCAAAAGATGGTATTGTTTCATTTTCTAAATTTCATACGTTATAAATTTATAAATCATCAGTTAATAAGGATCTTCATCCACCTATCATTATTAGGAACCAAATTTTCATGTTAGAACATAGTAGATTTTATTTCTATATCATGATGTATAACATTAAATCTATATATAAGGTAAAAAAACTTCATCCATCACTCAATTTTCAATAATTGTAGAGCCATGTGAAATCCTATACAAACTATCTATAATAACAATAAAGAATCATATATCATTGTGTTTCCCAATGGAAATATGGTTCTTTATAAGTCTTCGATTGTTCTCTATGTCCTTCAAATCTAGAATTATTTCATTCATTATTCAAATTGAAAGAACCCCTTTACCTATAATTTGGAGAGCCTTATCATCAATATGATAATCCTTATTAAGTCTTAATAAAGACTAATTTCTCATATTCCATATTCATTGTTGTGTAGAGTGAGGAGATAAATCTTATAAACTAATTCCCTAATTATACAGCATTAGTTAAGTGAAAAATACACATATATTCTATTATAGGATTCCAATATCATCTTTGGAATGTTCAAAATCCGGATACCTCTCTTTTTTCACTATAATATTTCCGCATGTGTACCTTTTATATACAATTACAGCACTATGGATCACCATATTTTGAGATACTCTTGTTACAGATCCCCTTACATATTCCCTTCTTATGAATATTCCTTGTGGTTTCCCGTGATATTCCTTTTCTGATACATTTAATTATAAAATTTTTCTTATATCACCTTCTTGTTAATAACTTTTACTAATATTGATCCATGAACATCTATGAAAATGGATTCATATTCTTCATTATAATTACTCATAGTGACCACCATCACATCTAATGACTATAGAAGTAAAGAGATATAAAAAAGATCCCAAATCAGATCTCTAAATTTACCTTCACAAACTCGAACTAACGTTGAATCACATTGAAGTCATAAATATTATTTTCTACAGATATATCTAATGATTTATTCATACCAAAAACTCTTTATTATGGACACATTGTTCATCGATATGGAAATATCATACATTTATTGAAATGTATTTATAATTTTTGAGGATGTTTTCACATCCCATATGTTAAACACCATGTTCTAAGAAAGTAATATTCATGTTGATACAATTTATTTCTTATTGGGCCTCCATTATTCAATAATATCCACAACTTATGGCTTATCTCAAATAAACATAATTTCAAGATCTTTCTGTAGTGAGAAATGCTCTATCTGTACAATCTTGAATCCAAAATATCATTCATTGATGTTATGAAGACCCAAACCCAGATACTCCCAGGCTTGTGTTTGGTACTATTATATTTCCATGATTAAACTGAATCAAATCCTAAAGGATAGATATTTCAGTATTCTTGGTAAACTAGATATATAAATGATACTTGTATTATAAATTAATATAATAAATATGGAATATATTTTTCCTCGATAACAACATCAAGGATAACACTAATCTATGTAGTAAATCCATGTATATCTTTCAAATTAAACATTTTGGATTCTTATGAAGAGAAACATTACAAGGGTGATCTCAAATGTATAGTAAAGGAAGAATATAATTGTAGTAATATTGAATCAATGAGAATAGTCGATATGGAATGGTAAATAACTGAACACACATTCCATGTAATCAATATACTTAATGGATGTGTGTAAAAATATGAAAAGGTGGTAACTAAATACACATGCTATATAATAAAAATCATAAAAGGAATCATGTAAACAATATGTTAAAATAATAATTGGAACAACATTCCATCAAAATAATAGGAAATAAAATGTGTCCATAAGTATCTTGATGCCAAATCTCATGGATGAATAATCACTGAAACTAAATGATTTAAATTATCTCTTAATGGATGACATATCTGAGGCACATGAAAACATATACAATCAAGTAATTTCATAAGACAATTAAAACTATGTATAGAAACCCATATATACTATTGGGTAAAAACATGAATGGTTTGTTTTCAAACTAATTTTGTCTCAGTAGATTATCAAAGCATTGAGGGGATTTTAATAACCAGTCCCTAACTTGTAGAGCTTGCACTAATTGTTCTCTAACCCCTAGGTATTTCATTCACCAGTCCCAAAATCATAATGTGCTTGTCCAAATCATTTAAATAAACAAAGTTTCTTATAAGATATATGTATTGAGTAAAGGATATGGGTTTATTAATATTTCCAAAAATAATCAAATAACATTCATTGACAACACCATATGAAAAATGGTATACTAATGAAAAAATACTCATATCAATGAAAAATGATATTGTTAGTGAAGGAAAAATACATTTCAAATGATTATAGAAAACATAATAATTGAAGTGGATTAAAATAAATCATTGATTTGAATTTGAATAATATATTTGTCCAAATCTATCATAAACCATCATGATTATGAAATATGATGGTATCATTACAACATATCCCATGCAACGTAAACTAAAGTGTTATTTTTGAAGATGAATAGAGGTACAATAAACATAACTTTTAATACTATTCTTGATGAATGTATCATTTTGTTTTGAAAACACATTTTAGAATCCATGTATCTTAAAATCACTTTTGAATTTTTTTTAATGTAACCTTCTTATAGATGCAATGGAATCTTCAAATAAATGATGATGGGTAAATCTATATAATTCATGCTACGTAAAAAAGAACATTCCATGTACACAGTTAAAGGTTAGAAATATTCTCTAGCCAAAAAGAGACAAAATGATTCCTTTGGAAAAAAATTGTAAGACATAAAGGGTAAAAATTTCTTCACCAAATCAGTTTATAAAATTGAAAACATTTCAATAAAATATTGTTTTAGAATTAAACAGGTTCTCCGACTAATAAGATAATCAATTTTAGAATTTTATAAAAACATTTCCTTAATCATTTTGTGTATAATAGAGTGGAAAATGGTACAAATACATGGAAATAGTAATGAATAATCTGAGAATAATGACATGTTTTATTTGAAAAATATTAAATAATTTACTCAAATATAAATTACATTCAAGTATCCTTAATAATTGTCTTCAGGAAAATAATCTTAAACATCCCATAGTTTCCCATACCACATTGAAAAATTATAAATAATAATCCTCATAAAGGAATAATATTTAATGAATGTTTTAAATATCATGATGATAAAATAATTCATGATTTAATATATCAAAATGGGAAGTATATACACCACATAAATGATGTAAATGGTGAAGATGAAATTTATGTCATGGATGAATAAAAGTTAGATGATAATCTATTACCTTGCATTTCATTTGGGTTCAACTTCTTTTAACGTCTTTTATAAGAAACTTATGTAAAATTCCCACATGCATGAGGAAATTTAATTTTTTATAAATAATTTTATTTAACATAATACTATGTTTTTTACAAATGCTTAAATAATTATGTTTATGTCAACTTTTTTGGCCAAATTTAGTTTATATGTCAAAATTTACATTGGTAGGTCAACTATGGTCAAAGGGGTCAATATAAAAAATCTCCAGAATACTAATTATGACATAATTATCATATTTATACATTAATAATGAATTTAAAAAAATCATCAAATATGGTTGTGAAAAAATTATCAATATTTTGTAAATAGAGATGGAAGGTCGTACTACGCATTAGTAACGTTTCCATTTTTCAATAATCATTATGAAAAAAAGATAATTAACAACATATCATTCCATAATAATCATTATATCATAAATACCATGTTATTTAATAATATATACTTATATATATATATATATAATACTTGTGATGTTAATGGAATCACATCAGGGCGAGTAGGCGGCAGTCCACACGTCCACGAATGACTTTATTACTTTTTTTTAGTTTCTGAAAGGCTATTAATGATAATGAAATATATATATATATGGTATATTTATAGAAATGTAATTATGTAATTAATATCATAAATAGGTTATATATGGCACATATTTTTAATTAAATCAATCCATTATATGTTCCATGAATTATTTTAATGAATTGCATCACTTTGAGTTTGTGGTAGTCTACACTTTTTCAATAGATGTTATCGTATTTATGTAAAATAGAATTTATCAATGGTATATGTAATAATATAATTAAATAAGTATAATGAAATAATAAATATCATATATATCATATATCAATAGATTTTATATCATAATGGCCACCAAGAGAGGTGGTAAAATTAAAAATAACAATCATCGTTCACAAGGTTGTAGTTTTCCATACATAGAAACATTATGTTTTTCACCCATTAGATGAAAATGTGTGTAATTTTAGGTTAAAAAATGAAAATAAAAAAATTCTAGTATATTTATGATACTTTATTTGTTATAAAATCATATAATAAAAATAGTTTAGGGGTTGTATAATGGAAATAAAACTAAAAATCTTAATGAAATATATTACCTCTAAATTGGGTAACTCATTTTGGTTTGAACCAAAATCTTCTTTGGATTACGATATACCAAAGGGGGGCTCATTATATGAAATAAAGGGATGTTGATTAACTATTTTGGTAGTGTTTGGTCAAGACCAAGTGTCTTGAGATATGTGATGAAGTGGGATTAGAGGATGTCCTTTTATAATTGATGAGGAGTGGCACTCTAGTAATATTTTTCCAATGGAATTACATTTACATTTTTCAGGTCACATGTAGACATACTAATAATAAAATTTATATCCATGATAATATATGGTCAAAATATGTACAGTTAATAGGTCCTAGACATGTGTATATGCCATTTTGGGCCTCCATGTGATGTTTTTGTCCCTTGACAACCTTAATTTAACCTTAATCATTGTCAATAATTTCAGTCACTTTCACTAATATTTTTGAAAAAAATATAAAAAAATTTCTATTATATGAAATTTTAAATTATTCTAATTCAAAAAATGGAATCTATTTTTCAACATTTAAATTATTTATGTGGAAGAAATTTATTAAAATTTAATCTCACTGGCAGTATAATAATGTGGGGTTTTAATGTAAAAATATCTGAAAATTATATATGTTTTTATAATTTATTTCAATGTAAAATTGGTTCCAATGAAATAAATTATTTTAATTTATTAAAATTTTTTCTAATTAGACATTAAAAAAGTAAAAAATATAATTTAACCTTATAAATAAATGATATTAAAAGTTATTTTGGAATAAAATTGAGGATTTTTAACTATTCAGTTAATAAAGAAATGTTTCAGAAAAATAGGATAAATTCACCCCAACCTAATTAATTTGTTTATATAAATATTTGTTTTTATGTTTTAGATATAGTTTTTTCTTATCTTATGTTTTTCAAAACTACTCTATGAAAGTCAAATATAACACCATGAACCGAGTAGCTCGAAGATAGTGAATAATTTTATTACATTTGCATGATTACAAGGAATCAGATACAGAATGACCAAATAGTTTTGTAGTCTTTGAATACCATAATACATTCATGATACCCATTATATATTGGGAAAATAACATGACACACTAGAAAATAAAATAAATTGTGTCCTTGAAAGTTTATACAATGATTTCTTCTTCATAAACTAGAAAAAAGAAACATAAGAAAGTGGTTAGCTCAGATTATATGTAAGGGTAAGAAATGAAATGTAAGATATCATAAACATATTCACTAGGATCGGTTAATAAATTAAAGTACACATTCTATTAAAAATAATCATGAACACAATGTGCTTGGAATTAGACCTGAATAAATAATCCCATAATAAATCATAATCTTGGGTGTTCTACTAGTCGAATAACGTCATTTACTATCAAATAAAAGCATCATAATTTGGGGTTACATAATTGTATAAATCGAAACCATACCATAAAGGCCTTTTTCTAATACCATAAATAACTATATTGTCAATGCCTCATGCCAATACTCTAGTTTGTCTCATGAGACCTACCAATGTATGAATGGGATATAGTGGGTCCTAACAATCAGTTACTAAGTGCAATGAATTCCTCATATGAATAGTGTGAACATAATCAGAACATTAATTAAGTTTGAAACTAATATATGAAATGAAAATAACTTTTCCCAACCATTAAAAATAAACAAAATCCATTCAGAGTAATGTGGTGAATGGTATCAAGATAGCACATCCTTATTCAAACTAATCAAAAACCATTAAACAATTTAAACTATATCATAACATATTATCCTCAATGAATTAAAATATTCAACAAAGGTAAGTACATACCCCTCATTCAAGTAATAATTTATGAACTGGTTAAATATCTCATAAATTTTAAGGTGAGATGAGAGAAATATGTTTTACTTAAGAAAAAAGATAACTTTTTGAAAATAATTTTTATTTTCCATTAAATAATATTGAAAACATGTATATTCTAGAAAATAAAATGGAATGAAAATGAAATTATTTTTGAGGCATAAATTTTTTCCCACGAAATTGAAATCATGTAAAAAAAGTTTTTGAAGAATCTTTTGAAATATAATATGTTTGTGTTGTTTAAGGAAAATATTATTGAGATTTTAATGCGGAAAGACATGTGTCTTTTCAAAAAACCAAAAATTAACCATGAATTATTTTAATGATACAATGTAAAATTCTAGAAAAAAATATAGATTTAGGAAAATTATATATTTCCCTTAAATATATTTAAGATTTCGAGAAGTTCCCTTAAATTGGGCTTCTATTTTAGGAACAATTTTTGAAATATTCTTTTAAAACTTGTAAATCCAATAAAATAAAGATAGAAAATGATTGTTTAAAATATATAGAAGATTCAGATAAAATTTATGAGGAGTATATAATATTAAATATTAATTTCATTGAGTTATGTAGATAATAAGAGTAACCCGAATGAAAATGGATGTTTAGGTAGAAAATACATACCACATTGTAATCAATCAAATTATACACCCAAAAATTAATAATCATAAAATTATACATTAAAATAAATAAGAATAAATAGTTTCATGATGTTATACAACAATAGGTTTTATAAATACACCATACTCAACTAATATTAGTTTATAAGTAACATCTCAGAAAAATGGAAGTGAGATGAGGAAACCCATAACTTTTGTACGAATGTATTCTGCACTTGATATTAATGTCCATAATAATAAAATTAGATTAATTAATAATAATAATATAACCTTATAAACATGTTATTCATTTATTATATGTGTATTATGTTCATTTATGGCCTTTTAGATGTGTTAATAGATTCAATTTCAGCATTTGGGAGTGCACATTTTAATAGTTTTCAGGATCGATTAGCTTGTATAATAGTTTTATATTTAATATAAAATGGAAATTCAAATACTGAATTGAATTTATGACTTATTATTGATCATCCATTAGTTTTAGATTATTATATAAATCCTTTGTTTATTTTGGTAGAAGATGAATCATTAGATAAAATGGTAATGATAACTCTTCGGTTAATTTGGTGGTTTTTCGATCAAGAGAAGTAATTTTTTTATAATTTAATACCATGGGTATAAATTGTTTCGAGAAAATTAAATAGGATATATGACATATATTAATTTTTTTTCAACCATCAATATGGTTTCAAGAACATTATTTAATATGGTAATAGAAATTGAATACCCGTCGTCCTTTAGTGTGAAAAATTAACACATCTCAGAAGGTGTTTTCATTTTTAGTATAAGAGGAGGGGGAAATGGATATGATGAAAAAATATTACTTTATCATAATATAATTTATGTACAATTATGATAATTTAATTATCATATAATTTGGATGAAGGGAGTTGAGGAGAGAGAAACAATAGAATAGAACTTGTAAATTAAATTGAAAGAAAAAGGAAGAAAGGTTTACCTCTCAAGTACTCCTCCTTGAGAAACATCTTAAGGCCTTTTGTTTTGGACTTTTGGTGAGACCATCAGGTATATTAATTGATGAAGGGGCTTGGGAAGTTTATTTTGTAAAGAATATTCAAGTAAAAAATTAATCATTTACCATTTATCATAAATTAATATATTTTAACTATTCACAAAAAAAATCATCTATTTCAGAAAAATCCCAAAATTTCACCCTAACCAATTTTTATGTATAAAATCCAAAAATGAACACATTTTATGAATGTTTTTTTCTAAATATGGGACATTTAATTTTTAATTTCAATCACCATTTACTCAAAAAATATAGTATCATAATTATAACTATTTTTATAATACCCTAAAATTTACTAAGGTATCAATAAATTATCCCAAAATAATAGGACAATAATATATAGATTTATGAATAATTTTAAGAAAAATAAAATATATTCTATATTAATTTATTATTTATAGAATTTTAATTAAATATTTATTTCTCATAAAAATACCCCCACATAATTATTACTTTTTGAAATATTTACTTTCTTTATAAGGTGCCAAATTTATATTTATACATAAATGGGTGAATTTACTATTCATAATAGAACATTACTATTCATATTGGGCATGTTACTCTTCATAAGGGTACATTAATATTCCTAAGTGTCAAGTTACTATTCACAAAAAAAATCAGTTGATTCTTTTAGACTCTAAATATCTTACTGAATGGAACCATGTATGTTCATTTTTTCAAATTCAAAACACAAAAATGGAAAAATTAAGTTTAACATCTAGGATAACACAATTTAAATGTGTTGTTTCAATCATGACTCGGTGTTTGGACCATATAGGCTATCTAATGAATTGAAATTATTTATAAAGAAACATACCATATAATCTTGATGTGTCACAATAATAGTGAATATATTCATAACATAATTTAGTATTATTAGAAACAATTATAATAGTCAACATATATACTATTATCTATTGATAGAAATGAATTTTCTAATAATTTAATACACATAATCATATTATTATATTATATTACACAAAATAATATTGTATGATATTATTTGTTTTTAATATTAATTTGAAAGAAATTTTTATAAAAAAAGTATTATTAAGTAAAACACTTAATTTTAAATTATTATTTTCCATAACTTAATGTACTTAATATTATAAAACAAATTACATGGGTGTTAAATCATTCCCATATTAATATAAATTTATCCTCACAATTCAAAACTCCACTTTGAATGATAAATATTGACATTTCAAAATTCTCTTATGTGAAACCTGCATCAGAAACAGGGCTAACACAATATTCTATAAATAAGGGTGACAGTGAAATTCCCATGTTACCACAAATCAACACATTCAAATATGATAAAAAAATTTATAACTAAAAATGTGGACATGGAAGAATAATCCAAACATATTTTTCTTATAGAACGTGATAGCTAACGTGTTCATATGAATGCTGAATACTAGAAAACCCTAAACTACAATTATGAAAAACATCATTGATTTCATTAAAATTTTTGATAATAGGGAACAATTTTATTTACGACCCTTTTCATAGAGTTGAGGAATTATTCCACTATATAAGTGTATAAATATACTCTAACTTATCCCTTTATTGAACCTTGAAGTATTTATACATCATCACTTAGCACATCTTGTACCATGTGGTGAAGTAGTACATTAACCTCTAAAAGCACATAAAATGATCAATATAACCCATTCATAAATGGTTAAACCTTCCATAATGATTCAACAAATTAGAAAGAAGGTCTTGGAATTTCCAAAATGAACATTTCAATAGCCCTTAATCAACATGGAGTATCTCTAAATTTTATCATTCCAAACTTGTTAATAACTTAATCATGTATCACTTTAAATTATTTTTATAACTCTAATTTACAAAAAACATATTGGAATCATTCACTCTTCCATGTTACATTTGTAAGATTAGTGTTATTGGATTTATTCTATAAATCCAAAAGTGTTTTAAATTCCTTTGATGATAGTATAGACCACTTGTCGAAAAGCTAATAATCCATTCTGAGGTAGTCATCCCTAATCCAAATCAATAATTTCATCATAATTATCTCAACAACATGAATATATTTTGGGTTTTCTTTCTAATATTCCTTCATTTTTCAAAAAAAATTAAATTTACACTGAATATCATTTGTTCGTACCATTCAACTTATGGTTTCCAATCCTTAATGAAAATGTACTACTGTAAAATCCTTTTATATTCCACAATTCATATAACTATTACATTAATCATAAAATATTCTAATGACATGATTCTTGACTAGTCATATTAATCATTCTACATCATCTTTGGTAGAATAATTGCATAATAATTATCATGTAACATCATTTTGGGTATATTTCATTGAAACATGGGACATTGTTTTGCATAGTGTCCCATCTCCTTACAGTTGAAGCATTTACATGGGAAAAAAATTTCTTACCCTTATAATAACGAACATGGTGTCCATTTTGTCCATAGTTATAACAATCTACCATTCCCTTCAAGAATATACCAGGGTGATTCATTCTATAGTTATCACATGTTGGAAAACCCTTCTTACCTTTCATCCCTTTATCTGTAATTTTCTCCCCCTTCCTATGCTTCTTTTTCTTCCCTTCAAAGCCATATGACTCAAATAACTTTTTATATTCTTTTTTAACACATGAAACTATTTCCACATATTTTTAAGATACATTGGATATAATCATACATTGAAATGATAACTTAAGACCATAGGAGATATTTCCTTCTTACTCATTTCAACATGTGCATTGGTGTAGTTCTCACTCTTTCTACTAGGTTTAATTTCTAAACAATTCCATATACTATGTTAGATTATAATATTATGAACTATCTATAACTATTAATAGGGTATAGAACATAATATAAATTTATGGATTAAAAATCCTAGAACAATATACTTTGGTCACTTTGGGGTATAAATCATTCATAATGGCTTGTAACAAAAATTCTAAATATCATAGGCATATAACCTTGGAGTTTCAAACTAGGCACATAGAAATGCCTTTTTCCATATACCAGGTTGCCGCCGGTTATGCTAAGAAAACCAAGTCGAAGTTGTAACTCCTATGTAAATTTGTTTTAGAACCACGTCCACATCTAGTATCTAGATATGGATGTATTTTCTTGGAAGATACAAATAATCTATATAATATCAATATTTTAATATGTTTATTTATTCTTATCATCGATGTCTATCGTAGGCTATTGTTCACTAATCTACATTTTAAAAATCTAGTTTCCATGTTTTCAACTAAACATCCTCTAATATCAATTATTACTCCATAAACCCTATATCCCTAAGTCGGCACATTATTTTATTACATTTTCATGATTATAGAAATTCAAATCTCAAAGGAATGAATATTTTTGAAATATTAGCTGACCATATTATATTCCTAGTACCCATAATACATTGGAAAAAGAACATTATAAAATATAAATTAAAATAATTTTCATCCATGAAATATTATATAATTAATTCTACTTTATAATTTAGTGAAAATAAATATAAGAAAGGGGTGAGCTCAGATAGTCAATAAGGTCATGAAATATAGTGGAAGATAAAATAATAATAATCACTAGGCATGGTGAATAAATAAAATTATAAACTCTATAAAAAATAATCCTGAACATAATATGGAATGAAAAAGAGCTAAATAAATAATTACACAATAATACCTAAACATGGGTATTCTACAATATGAAAAACCACGTGGACTATCAACTTCTATCATCATAATTTGGTATTGAATAATGTCGGAAATCATAAATAAACTATCAATAAATCGAGGCATGATATTAAATAACCATACTGTCAAGGCCTCCTTCCAAGAATCTATTTTCTCCCATGAGACCTACCAGTGCATCTAGGGGATATAGTGGGCCTCACCCATCACATACTAAGTATAATTAATTCCCCCATATTGATGTTTTTAACATAATAAACATATAAATTCATATTGAAACTAACATATGAACTGTATATAACTTTCCCCTATCATCTACCATAAACACTAACCATTCAGAGTGATGTGGTGAAGGGAATCAAGATAGCACATTCGTGTTTAAAATAATCAGAAACCCTTCAAAAAAAATTCTATGATAACATAAAAGATAATACTAAATGAAGTATAGTATTCAAAAAATTATGTTGATATAGATAAATTCACTTATAAATGATACCATTGAAAATTTCTTGAAAAATAATCCTTAAACATTCCAAAGTGTAGCATACCACCATGAAACATTCAAATCATAATCCATTAGAATATCATGAGAACAAGGATACTCTTTATATGATATACCAATGGGTAGTACATAAACCACATCAAATTAATAAGTGGTGAACATGGCATATATCTCATTAAATTTAAAGTGAGATGAGAAAAATCCTTTTTTACTTCAGAATACATAGTTCTTCTGGAAAATTATTTGTATTTTTCCTGAAATATTATTTTAAACATTTATATCCAATAAGATAAATGTGATGAAAATTGAAATTATATTTCAAAAATAAATATTTCCCACCAAATTTAACACATTTAAACAATTTTTTTGAAGAAGCTTTAGAAATAACATTTTAGGGTGGTTTAAGGAAAATATTAAAGAGATTTTAATGCAGAAAGGCATGTTTGGATTCATAAAACCAGAAATGAACAGAATAGTTTCTGATGATATTATTTATGATTTTATGAAAATATTTATGATTTAAAATAGATTATATATTTCCAATATATTAAGGTAATAATTTGATAAGTTCCATTAAATCGATATTGTATTTCGGGAAAAAAATTATAATATTCTTTTAAAACATGTAAATAAGATAAAATAAAGAAGTTTTATGATTGGTACCCATATATAAAACATTGAAATATATTTTATGATGATTATATAAGAATAAATAATTATTTTATATAGGTATGTAGATAATTGGAGTAACCCAAAAAAATGGATGTTCGGGTGGAAAATCCATAACAATTTATAATCAATCGATTCATATGACCCAAAATTTACAATGAAAAAATTATACATTTAAAACAATTAAAATAAACATTTTCAAGATATTATACATAAATGGATAGAATATATACACCATAATCAAATAATATTTATTAATAATGAATATATCACAAAAATGGAAGGGAGATTAGAAAACCCTTACCTTATGTTTGAATGTACTCAACACTGGATCATATTATCCTAAATAATCATATTAGATTCATAAAATAGAAATCCATGAACCCTATATATGTTTAATTGATTGAGTGTATATTTATTATGTTTATTTATTTACTTTTATATTGGTTAAGAGATTCAATTTCATCATTTGGGTGTGCCCATTTTCATAGTTTTTATGATCAGTTCGCTTGTATTAGAGTATGGATATTCATGTAAAATGGTAATTAAATTCCAGAATAGATATTATGCGTTATTATTGATCATTAAAAATGTTAAATGATGATATAAATTATTTTTTTATTTTTTTATAGGATGAATAATTAGATAAACATTTAATGACGAACACTTGGATTAATTTGGTTGTTTTCTGATACCCACAAAATCATTTTGTTTTATAATTTAATACCATTGGTAGAAAGTTGTTAAAAAAATTAAATAGGTTATAATTAATATATTATTATCTAGTTCAATCATAAAAATGGTTTAATGACCATAATTGAAGATAGTAATCGAAATTGAAATCCTGCTGTCCTTGAGTGTGATAAATTAACACATCATAGAGAGTGTTTTCTTTTTCTGTATAAGATGAGAAGAAAGAGAGATGATTATAAAATATACCCTTACAATAATGTCATTGTAGTACATGTATTGTAATGAAAATAAAATATCATTTGGATGTGGTGAGTTGAGGATAGAGAAACAATATAATATAATTCATAATTAAAATTGAATGAAAAAAGGAAGAGAGGCTTACCTCTTTAGTACTCCTCATTGAAAACATCCTTAATGCCATCGTTTTGTGCCTTTTAGTGAAACCAAAAGGACAGGTACATGAGTAATGGTCTTGGTAAAAGTATCTAGAACATATTATGAATGGCTCAAAGCTTGAGTGGTGTGATAGAAAGATGGGGTGAGGGGTAGTTTTTATAGTGGACGAGGGGAGGGTTTTTCCATTTTTTAACCATTATTTAAATATTTTCCCTCAAGACTATGAATAGTCTTGATTATTGGGACTAAAAAAAGTAATAATTTCATGTGATTTCAAACTATGGGTGATTACATCATCCTTAAAACACCTATGACTCAATAAATCTTGTATTTATCATTTATCCTAAATTAAGGTATTTTCACTATTCACAAAAAACATGTATTTCAAAAAAAATCCAAAATTTCACCCAAATTGTTTTTTAATTTGTAGATTACAAAAATTAACACCATTTTGTGGAAATAAGTTTCTACATATGGTAAATTTAATTTATATTCAAAATCACAATTTACTCGAAAAATAATGTTTTTAAAGTAATTAATATTTTTTTAATACCATAAAAATTTGACTATGGTCTCATAAAGTTATCCCAAAATCTGATGTTAAAAAAATATTGATTTATGAATAAATTTTATTAAAAATTATTTATTATTTAAATTAATATTATTAATTATGAAATTTTCATTATATATTTATTTCCCAAAAAATATCCCCACTTAATTATTAATGTTTAAAATACACATATCAGTTAATAAGGTGACTAAATTTTATTTATACATACATGGATGAGGTTACTATTTATGAGGGTACATTTCTATTCATATAGGTCATGTTAATATTCATAATAGAGCATTACTATTCATAAGGGTCAAGTTAATATTCCCCAAAAATTAAGATGATTCTATCGGACTCTAAATATCTTACTGTACGTAACCATGTATATCCATTTTTCAAAAATCAATGAAAGTATGTTGAAAAAGTTAAGTTTAACGTGTTGGTTATAACTATAAAAAGTTTTTTTCATAGTGACTTAGTGTTATGTGCATATAAAATATATAATTAATTGAAATTATATATAAAGAAACACACCATAAGATCTTGGTGTATCATAACAATATTAAATATATTCAAAACATTATCTAGTATTTATCCAAATAATTATTATAGCGAACAGATATAATAATTTATTGATAAAATATATTTTTAGAATAATCAAATACACATATTCATGTTAAATTTTTTTTATAAAAAATAATATTTTAATGTATTATTTGATTTTATAATTAATTTGGAAGTTATATATTGGAAATATATGTATTACTAATAAAAACACTTATTTTTAAATTAATATTTTCCATATCATTATATATGTAAAATTATAAAAAAAATTACTAGATTGTAACATTATAAATATTTTAATGAATATAATATATATATATATATTAATGTCACTCACTAGTGGTAATTAATTTAATCAATTAGTGTAAAAAACATTTTTCCATATAAATAGTCACTTTATTTTCAATCGCTTCTGATATTAATTTATAATTATTTTTAACCAATTAATTCATTCCATAATTTTATAAACCATGATTTTTATAATTTCATTATTACTATTCATAACAACTAACATAATGGCATGTTTATCTCCCATTATATTTTACAAATATATTATTGTTCTATAAAAATGTTACTTTTGTGTACTGCATCACATCGATAAAGGTCACTCTTTCATGTAACACACACTAACTCAATGTTTCATGAATTGAATTATATATAATCTATTTTAAATAGTAAATATATTATAAATTATCTGATTTTTCTATTACCTTAAACACTTTGTGTTGTATTTCAGACATGTTATCGCATATAAGGTTCTTGCTTTTAATTATTAGGACATCATATACTCCCAATATTATATAAATTATGTCCTTGCAATTTAATCTCGATAATTGTGATATATTAATTGATACTTACTATGTTTGTAATCCCACATAGCGAGAAGGGTTCAAAATTCATCCTCTATAAAAGAGAGAATGGGAAGTATAATGGTAACATGGACTACCATGTAACTATGTCTTTACGTGGGATAACGACAGTGGAATGTGGAGATATGTACATATAGTAAATCCTAAATAATTATAAGGAGTGAATGAGATCATCAATCACAAATTAATGTATTATAGAACAACAAGTTCAAAAGAAATTAATGTATTACGACAACATCATATTTTGATTTCATTTTCCTAATGTTGGGTAATTATTTTACTACTAAATAATATAATGAAATATTTCAATGTGTTAAATTTCAATTTCATATGAAATATCCTTACTTTTGGCTTTGATTCCTTAAAATTATAATTCATTCCTTTAATACCAAAAAATATTTACCAATAAGGAATTATTATTGTTCATGGTGTGTAACACCCCGAGATTTTATGAAAAATATTATTTTTAATTTCATTAATGTCTTGTGTTGTACACTACACCAAAAGGAGCTTGCACAACACGCATCCTTGACTTGCCTTGCATTACACGCAATCACGACCTTCCTCGATAGCGTGTGTAGTACGCAATACCGAGTTTCACTAAACAACGATATGCAATTAAAATATTATTAAAACTAGCCTTTATGAATAGTAATAAACCCTTTTTGAAATTTTGTAAATTTTATTTTTCAAAATGGACTTCATTTCTGGATTCGGAATATCGAAATTAGCTTAGGGTGAAATTTTGTTACTTTTCGGATAACTTTCATTTTCTGATGAATAGTGAAAATTACTAAATTTTAATTAAAAACAACCTTTTTAATAGAAATAATTAATAGTGATAAATTATTAATTTGATTGGTTTTAAAGTATATTTAGAATATGTTTTTAAAATTTAATACAATTTTGGTTATTGGATGTAATTTCACATTTAAACCAGCCATAAACAACTGTCAATCTTTTGATAGTTATTATTTCTCAAGAACACGCTATTTGTTTTGACGACTGGAATTAATTTTTAAATTAATTAATGCAACTGATATGTTTTTAATTTGTTAAAATAGATAGCATTTTTGAATTCATAATATCAAATATAGCTTAGGCCTAATTGTTGGTATTTTTCTGGAAACTTTCATTTTTTGATGAATAGTGAAACCACTAAGTGGTAGTTAAAAAAAATGAATTTTTCGTAAAACTTAATTTTACCACTTCTGTGAGTGGAATTTCAAAAATCCAAGAGACACGGTTGATGTCAGTAAGTAAAATGTGGTTCAATGAGATGAAAATAATTTTTGGTGAATAGTAACTTTTTACTTTTTTTTACCACTGTTAAAAGTAAATAGATTAATTAAGGGTAAAAATGACATTACTATTACCCTAACACATGTTCTAATTCTATTGGACAAGTTTAATTCGACCAAAAACAACCTTAGGAATAAAATATGACCATTTAGGCCAAGTTAGATTAGATTAGGACATTTATTATTAATTTATTTAAAGAAGGGTTAAAATAGTTAAAATCAAATTTTAATAAGTAAATAATTTTTAATATGGGGATATAAATTAGATAAATTAGACTATAAATATTCATTAGAAAGCTAAAAATATTTCATACATAATGGAATTTTATTTTTAATTTTTATACATTAAATAATTTAATTTATTTATGACACAACGATGATGAAGTAATTATCTTGTTAATGAAATAATGGCAAAATTGATGTTATAAATACACAAATAAATGTAATTTGAGACTTCTTATGAATTACAATAATTTTATAGGTTAATATGACATGTTAATATTGATTTAATTAACATGGTTCAAGCTAATAAATCTTTTATAATTTTCACAAAAATCAATTACTAAATAGTGTCAAAATTGACATAAAATAGTATTTAAAACAAATATTATATTATTAATTGTTATTTTATTCTTAAAAATCTACGGTTCGTACAAATGACTTAGATAAGGTTATATATATTAATAATAGACAACTTGGGGTTCGTTGGGCTTGATATAGTAAGTTTATTACCCTTATAGTGTAAGAAAACAAGAAGAAACGGTGAAAGTTAAATTATCTAACTTAAAGTTAAATCTAAATGATAAGGTTTCAATTGATACCTAAACTTGTCTAAATTCTATTGGATGAGAGTATTTAGACCCCTACCCACCTTATCTTAGAGATATATCAATTTGGAGCTATTAAAACTCGAATTTGACTTTATAATAAAATAATATTTTTAGTTATTCCAAAGGTGCCCCTCTCCTCCCTTATAAGAGGGCACCTCATCCCCCTCTTCCTCACACCAATTTGAGACTTCAAGCTCATCCAAACCCTGCCAAATTATCTTCTCCACTTCCCTAGAAACATCCTAGAGGTACTTTTCTTTTTCAAAGACCAATATTAGTTCCCTAAGAGGAGGTCTCAAAGAGGCGCTTCAAAGAAGAGGTAATTTCTGTTACCGATTCTTTCACCATTATGTCTTCTTCCACTTCTTCTTCATTAGTTGTTTCATTATGAAGTAATAACATCAGTATCACTCATATACTGATATGTTATTATAAGTATGACACAACCCTATTTCACCATCTATCCATCCTATGGAAAAAGAAATCACCGCGCGTGCGTACGTACGGAATACCGTCTCCACGCCGTGGTGTAATCTGTTTTTCCACCAACACCTTATATGGATGGGTATAATGGTGTAAAGAATAACTATACATAGTTATTATAACATCATACTGATTCTGATATATTGTATCATCCACTCCAATTCAATTCAATAATTATGGAAACGATATCATCGCTCGTGCGTACGTACGGACTACCGTCTCCACGACGTGATGAGATTCATTCTCCATGTTAACCATTTAAGAATGATTATAAAGTATATATAAGCAATAATAATGAAATATATGACATTATAAAGCTTCTGTATTTATGTATATATGTATGTCATCTACTTAATTCCATTCAACTAAATAAGGAAATGAAAACAGCGTTCATGCGTACGTACGGCCTACCGTCTCCATGAACGGTGTATTTCATTCCATTTACTGATCTATTATATATATGTATATTCTGAATATATATTATATATAAATCTTGTTTTATATTCCGGAATTAAGTAATCATGATCTAAGTAATCATATGAATAATTTCAAGTCAAAACATGGACGAAAAATGAAACGATTTTACCCAAAACACTCTTTAACATGGAATTTACAAAAGAACGGTTAATATAAAGTCATAAGTGAACCATATATGATATCATAATAATGCGTATGATTCTTTAATAAGCCAATGACATTATTTAAATCATTATACAGGAGGTTCGGACACTTACGAAGCAAATCGGATCTAAGGTAAGGGAAATATCACAATCTCATTTTTATCCGAGATTGTTTATACTTTAGTATTTACTGGGGTGTATTTTATCATCCATATCCACGTTTCCTCAATATCTAATATTATTTCCATACACCTACAATTGTTTAAATCCAATTTTACCCTTCGGTGAGTTTTTAGTAAAGGATATGAAAGGAATCTTTTTTCGTTTTTCGTATGAGGTATTTTTTGACTTTTCCAACAAAAGTACAAAGAATGTTTTTTTAACTTATACGGCATGAATGTATTTTTAAAACATTATTTCCAAGAAGATTCCTTTACAAGTTTACAAGTTTATTTTTAATCAACTTCTTTTAGTTAAAATTGTATGACATGTTAAGACAGGAAAAATGTTTTTGAAGTAGAAAGGATATTTTCCTCAAGAATGGAGTTCAAGTGTTTTATCAAAATTATTTTCCATCAAGATAATGTAGGGTTATGATTCTATCCCTACCATTACATTGATTTGATTATGTTGTGATGGAATTATTTTTATGAATTCATTTATCTTATATGAATTGTTTTATGATGTCACGATGTTTAAGAATTCCATTTTTATTACATGGGTTATGCAATGATGTATGATTTAGGATTTTGTGGCACACATAAGAATGGTATCATTATGATATGGGTGGGGCCTATATCTCCCTCCAATGCATTGGGTAAAGATTTTATATCTCATGAGATAGACATGGATGAAATGGTAGGTTATACCGGTTCAGTGAAACAGGACTGAAACGAGGAGTGAACTCGGTTCAGAAAGGGACTTTATCCACTAAGATAGTCTTGGCAATGAGTCTTGAATAATAAGAAATGATTATCTATGATTATGTGTGTATTCCACAAAGTTTCATGTTTTAAGTTATGATTATTGGGATTAAATTTCACTACTATGATTTATCCCATGTTATGAAATTATGATCTCTCTTACAGGTTAAGATTTCCAAAAGATATGTTCTTATGAATATGACATGATTGATATTTCTTTTGTTTACCCTTACTGAGCATTTGAGATCACCCTTTTATGTTTTCTTTTCCCCAGGACATAAATAAAGGATTTAGGTTTCGAAAAAAAGAAGATCTTTATGGGAGATGTTGAAGATCTTTCACCACGATTAGAAGATTATATTCCGAGTTTCCAAAGACACTAAACTATTACGGTGCTTATGTGTGTGTTTTTGTTATATACTAAGTATTCCTCAAAAGTAATGTAATGTCCATGTACGTCATGCTTCGGGTCTCTACAGTTGGTATCAGAGGAAAAGTTTAGTCAACCTTTGGAAACTAGGATGCGAAAACGTTAGTGAGATCCCTAGAGATATTTCTAAGGTATGTCTAGGGATGTCCCTAAGGATAAGTATACGTATAGGATATAGTCCTAGAACTGTGTTAATGATATTATATTAAACCAAAGATGTTAGATATTGAAGTTACTCCCCCTTTATTATGATTTTTGCCTCTCACACGATTCTTTTTTGATTTTAGAAAATGGCTGGAAACAAGATGATTCCCGATAATGGAGGATATGATGGACAATGGAATGATATTCTTCATGAGAAACCAAATGAAATGGGATTTGGAAGTCCAAACATCATTATTATGCTGAATCAGCAATCTCATGATATGATCAATAAAATAAAATTTTGTAAGTTTCCTGACTCGGCTAATAAGAGAAAGATGGAGTTTCATGATGATCATAGAGGAACGAAAGTTCAATTTCCCCTATGTAAATCATGTGCGAAGAGGCATCAAGGAGAATGTTTCAAAGGAACTGGAAGATGCTTTGGGTGTGGAAAAGAAGAACACAAAGCCAGTAAGTGCAAAGGAAAAGGTTCAGTTAACACCAGGGATGAGGATAATTGTATTTCTATGACATCAACAATGGTTAAATGTTTTAAATGTGGAATGTACGGGCATTATTAAAACCAATGCCCTAAGGTAAAGTCTCATGAAGAGAATTAGTATGGTCGTATGGGTAGTATTTATGTGGATGATGATGAAGAGACTACAAATTATATGTGAGATGAAAGAATTGTGGAAGCTTGGTTAATTTTTTAAGAATGTAGTGGAATGATTACATGTTTATCATGTGTAATGTTGTATAAGTAATCTCATGGTACTATGGAATAAAGAGACATCTAAGGATTGTTACACTGTTGTCTTTCCTTGAGTTTTGAAAGTGTATGATTAATGTTACCAGTATCCATGAAAGGTTATTCAGATATTTTTGGAATGTTGATGATATGCGCATAATGAAGGGATAAGGAGAAAATTAAATGTTTGATAGTATTCATGAGCTCATGACTGATATAATGAGGAGGTTATATCATGGTTTGAGTATATAGAATTTTTGGATTTTGGTATGTGTAAAGAGTAAACTTTTGACAGCATTCATGTTTTCACTAAGGTTTAATGGGTATTCATTTTTCAAGAGAATACGTCATTACAATATTCACATGATTGGAATGTGACCAACAAGCTATATGGCGGATAAATGATGGTATTCATATGCTTGGTTGATGACATTTCAAGTAATCTTTTTATTTATACTATGAGCTTGGACCGAAGTATTTTAGATAAGACTAAAGATTGGAATGGATTATTTTAACCATAAGTTAGTATTGTTTAAGGATAGAACTTTTTTTGATATTATTTATGTGATGTTATAGTAATGTAGTTTTAGAAAAAGGAAAACCTGCAGGACGGGCGACAGCCCATCGTGTCGGACAAGGCTGTGCGAATCGAACCCACAACCGAAGTGTGACTGGCCTTTATCGCCTACCACTGGCCTACAGGAAGTCCCTGTTTATTAGATAATAGTTTTATTATATTAAGCAGTATGATATATGAAGTATAAGTCCATTTTAGGAACTATATATGATTAATCTCACTATATATGGACATATGTATTTTTTTGATAACTTTTCTAACATTTTGTTTGAGACAGATGGAATAACCCATCATTCTATCACATGATTTTCTAACACATCACGAATGACAAATTCAACTTCATTTCTTTAAGAGATGAAGTAGAAATTTTCCAAAGAACGACAAACGATGAGACTATACCAAAATCACGAAAGTATTTCTTCTAATTCCAATTTCATCAACTTTAGGGAAATGATCTTGAAAACCAAAAATGTTTTCCTAGTGCTCTTATATCTGATGAATCAGACGGTACCTTAGATCGTCACAAATTTATGGCTTTGTGATTTCGGTCTTTTCCATAGCCATGTTATCTACCACTCTCCATCAGAACATGATGGTTAGATTTCTCTTCCATATCCATATTTTCAACTATGTGGAAACCCAGTGATTAGTTTATTTGGGTAACCCTTACGTTTCATACATTTATTTTTAAAGATTTTTTTTGGTATACCTTTTTACGATGTGGGTTTCTATTAAGAAACTTTCGAATAGTAAACCATTTATAACCCCGACAAATTTCGAGGGAGAAATTCATTTTAAGGGGGGTAGAATGTAACACCCCGAGATTTTATGAGAAATATTCTTTTTAATTTCATTAATGTCTTGTGTTGTACGCTACACCAAAAGGATCTTGCACAACACGCATCCTTGACTTGCCTTGCATTACACGCAATCGCGACCTTCCTCGATAGCGTGTGTAGTACGCAATACCGAGTTTCACTAAACAACGATATGCTATTAAAATATTATTAAAATTAGCCTTTATGAATAGTAATAACAAATTTTTGAAATTTTGTAAATTTTATTTTTCAAAATGGACTTCATTTCTAGATTCGGAATATCGAAATTAGCTTAGGGTGAAATTTTGGTACTTTTCGGATAAATTTCATTTTCTGATGAATAGTGAAAATTACTAAATTTTAATTAAAAACAACCTTTTTAAAAGAAATAATTAATAGTGATAAATTATTAATTTTATTGGTTTTAATGTATATTTAGAATATATTTTTACAATTTAATACAATTCTGGTGATTGGATGTAATTTCACATTTAAACCAGACATAAACAACTGTCAATCTTTTGATAGTTATTATCTCTTTAGAACACGCTATTTGTTTTGACGATGGAAATTAATTTTTAAATTAATTAATTCAAATGATATTTTTTGAATATTGTAAAATAGAAATCATTTTTGAATTCATAATATCAAATATAGATTAGGCCTAATTTTGATATTTTTCTGGAAACATCCATTTTTTGATGAATAGTGGAACCACTAAGTGGTAGTTAAAAAAATTGAATTTTTCATAAAACTTAATTTTACCGCTTCTATGAGTGGAATTTCAAAAATCCAAGAGATATTGTTGATGTCAGTATGTAAAATGTTGTTCAATGAGATTAAAATAATTTTTGGTGAATTGTAACATTTTACTTTTTTTTACCACGGTTAAAAGTAAATAGGGTAATTAAGGGTAAAAATGCTATTACTATTACCCTAACACATGTCCTAATTCTATTGTACAAGTGTAATTCGACCAAAAACAACCTTAGGAATAAAATATGACCATTTAGGCCCACTTGGATTAGATTAGGACATTTATTATTAATTTATTTAAAGAAGGGTTAAAATAGTTAAAATCAAAGTTTAATAAGTAAATAATTTTTAATATGGGGTTATACATAAGATAAATTAGACTATAAATATTCTTTAGAAAGATAAAAATATTTCCTACATAATTATATTTTATTTTTAATTTTTAGACATTAAATAATGTAATTTATTTATGACACAACGATGATGCAGTAATTATCTTATTAATAAAATATTGAAATAATTGATGATATAAATACCCAAATAAATGTAATTTGAGCCTTTTTATGAATTAAACTAATTTTATAGGTTAAAATAACATGTTATTATTGATTTAATTAATTTTTTTTGAGCTAATAATTCTGTTATGATTTTCACAAAAACCAATTACTAAATAGTGTCAAAATTGACATAAAATAGTTTTTAAAAAACATATTATATTATTAATTGTTATTTTATTCCTAAAAATATAAGTTTCGGCCAAATGACTTAGATAAGGTTATATATATTAATAATAAACAACTTGGGGTTCGTTTGGCTTGATATAGTACGTTTATTAACCTTATAGTGTAAGAAAAAAAGAAGACACGGTGAAAGTTAAATTATCTAACTTAAAGTTAAATCTAAATGATAAGGTTAAAATTGATACCTAAACTTGTCTACATTATATTTTATTAGAGTATTTATACCCCTACCCACCTTATCTTAGAGATATATCAATTTGGATCTATTAAAAACCGAATTTGACTTTATAATAAAATAATATTTGTAGTTATTCCAAAGGTGCCCCTCTCCTCCCTTATAAAAGGGAACCTCCTCCCCCTCTTCCTCACACCAATTTGAGCCTTAATTCTCCGCCAAACCCTGCCAAATTATCTTCTCCACTTCCCTAGAAACATCCTAGAGGTCCTGGTCTTTTTCAAAGACCAATTTTAGTGCCCTAACAGGAGGTCTCAAAGAGGCGCTTCAAAGAAGAGGTAATTTTCGTTAGCGATTCTTTCACCTTTATTTCTTCTTCAACTTCTTCTTCATTAGTTGTTTCATTATGAAGTAATAACATCAGTATCACTCATATACGGATATGTTATTATAAGTATTAAACAACCCTATTTCACCATCTATCCATCCTACGGAAAAATAAATCACCGTGCGTGCGTACGTACGGAATACCGTCTCCACGCCGTGGTGTAATCTGTTTTTCCACCAACACCTTATATGGATGGGTATAATGGTGTAAAGAATAACTATAGATAGTTATTATAACATCATTCTGATTATGATATATTGTATCATCCACCCCAACTCAATTCAATAATTATGGAAACGATATCATCACTCGTGCGTACGTACGGACTACCGTCTCCACGACGCGATGAGATTCATTCTCCATGTTAACCATTTAAGAATCATTATAAAGTATATATAGGAAATAATAATGAAATATATGACATTATAAAGCTACTGGATTTATGTATATATGTATTTCATCTACTTAATTCCATTCAACTCAATAAGGAAACAAAAACAGCGTTCATGCGTACGTAAGGCCTACCGTCTCCATGAACGGTGTATTTCTTTCCATTTACTGATCTATTATATATATATGTATATTCTGAATATATATTATATATAAATCATTTTTTATATTCTAGAATTAAGTAATCATGATCTATGTAATCATATGAATAATTACAAGTCAAAACACGGACGAAAAATGAAACGATTTTACCAAAAACACTCTTTAACATGGAATTTACAAAAGAACGGTTAATATAAAGTAATAAGTGAACCATATATGACATCATAACAATGAGTATGATTCTGTAATAAGCCAATGACATTATTTAAATCATTATACAGGAGGTTCGGACACTTACGAAGAAAATCAAATCTAAGGTAAGGGAAATATCACAATCTCATTTTTATCCGAGATTGTTTATACTTTAGTATTTAATGGGGTGTATTTTATCATCCACATCCATGATTCCTAAATATTTAATATTATTTCCATCCACCTACAATTGGTTAAATCCAATTTTACCCTTTGGTGAGTTTTTAGTAAAGGATATGAAAGGAATCGTTTTTCATTTTTCGTACGAGGTACTTTTTGACTTTTCCCACAAAAGTACAAAGAATGTTTTTATAAAATTATACGGGATGAATGGATTTTTAAAACATTATTTCCAAGAAGATTACTTTAAAAGTTTTTCAAGTTTATTTTTAATCAACTTCTTTTAGTTTAAAATTGTATGACATGTTATGAAAGGAAAAATGTTTTTGATGTAGAAAGGATAGTTTCCTCAAGAATTGAGTTCAAGTGTTTTATCAAAATTATTTTCCGTCTAAGATAATGTAGGGTTCTGATTCTGTCCCTACCATTACATTGATTTTATTATGTTGTGATGGAATTATTTTTATGAATTCATTTATCTTATATGAATTGTTTTATGATGTCACGATGTTTAGGAATTACATTTTTATTACATGGGTTATGCAATGAAGTATGATTTATGATTTTGTGGCACACAAAAGAATGGTATCATTATGAGATTGGTGGGACCTATATCTCCCTCCAATGCATTGGGTAATGATTTTATATCTCATGAGATAGACATGGCTGGAACGGTAGGTTATACCGGTTCAGTAAAACAGGACTGAAATGAGGAGTGAACTCGGTTCAGAAAGGGACTTTTTCCACTAAGATAGTCTTGGCAATGAGTCTTGACTAATAAGAAATGATTCTCTATGATTATGTGTCTATTCCACAAAGTTTCATGTTTTAAGATATGATTATTGGGATTACATTTCACTACTATTATTTATCCCATGTTATTAAATTATGATCTCTCTTACAGGTTAAGATTTCCAAATGATATGTTCTTATGAATATGACGTGATTGATATTTCTTATGTTTACCCTTACTGAGCATTTGATCTCACCCTTTTATGTTTTCTTTTCCCCAGGATGTAAAGAAAGGATTTAGGTTTAGAAAAAAAGAAGATCTTTATGAGAGATGTTGAAGATCTTTCACCACGATTAGAAGATAATATTCCAAGTTTCCAAAGACACTAAACTATTACGGTCCTTGTGTGTGTGTTTTTGTTATGTACTATGTATTCCGCAAAAGTAATGTAATTTCCATGTACGTCAAGCTTCGGGTCTCTACATGGTGCACTAAAATAAACATATAAAGGGTTTTAAATTTGATTAATCGCTTAGTTTCCATTTAACTATTATTTTAAATATAACCACAATAAATAAATACTTCATCTATTTTAATTTAACAAATGTGTTTCCATGGTCTAATGATTATCTATACTATAATTTCTATGATTTCTTAACTAGAGCCCCTTATCGTCAATATAAAACACCTGAGTAATAACCTAGGTTTTTCATTTTCATTATCTATTCAAATAAATCATAATCATTTCAAAAGAAAATATTAATTGTCCTAAGTGTATAACATGGGTGTTTAAAAGAAGGAGCACATTAAATTTAGTTTTCACGTACAAGGTTACCCCGAAATAGGCTCAAAACAACATGTTTGAGTTATTACTCCTAGCCACATTTATTCCAGAACCACATCCACTTGTAATATTCAGAGAGCGATGTATTCCTCTAAAAACCAAAATAATCAATAATTTTCCAAAATTATTTGGATTTCTTCTACACTTATACTCAAATTCATCCACATGGTTATGTTTTCTAACAGATGTCTTCCTAAATTATGTACCAAGGGTTTCTACTAAACCAACCTCTAATAACAACCCTACTAACATAACCATAAAATGATGGAAGCTAGTGTCTGGTGCTATTATATTGGTATGATTACAAGGAATAAAATCTATAATGATCAAGATCTTAGTAGTCTTGGTAAACTATATACATAAATGATACTTGTATTAAAAATAATGAAACTAATCACAAATAATATATTTTATTGATAATAACATCATGGATAACTCTAATCTATCAAATAATACATTTTATTCCATTAATAGTACACTCTATGTATTCATAGGAAAAAACATAACTAGGATGAGATAAAATACTCAATAAGAGAAAAATATTTCTCATGAAAAAAATGAATCATTGAGAATAGTCAATATGGAAATGTAAATTATTGATCACAAAGTCCATGTAATAAATAAATAGAATAGATGTTCATAAAAATATTGAATGTTAATAACAGAAAAAACATTCCATGTAAACAACAAACTAAATATAAGTGTGTAAATCACAAGGTAAGGTAATAGCTGGAACCACATTCCATCTAAAAAACTAAAAATGTAATTTACTTATTGATACATATACACAAAATTTCTTGGATGAATATTAACTAAATCTAATTGAGGTAAAAACTTTTATAATGGAGTTTATGTTTGATGGACATGAAAATCAATACTGTCAATACCATTCAACATATGGTATAAATTATGGGTAGAAATTCATCTATACTACTAGGAAACAAACTTATAGTGTTATTTTCCTTCTAATTCCATCCCATGAGACTGTTGATTCATCTAGTGGATTTAATTTACTAGTCCCCATCCTATAGTGACTTCACTAACTGGTCATTAACTTGTAGGGATTACATTTACCAGTCCCCAACCAATATAGTGTGTGTTAAAATCATTTAAATATACCAAGTTCCTCAAAATGTCTGTATTTATTATAGGATATGGGTTTATTAAAATTTCCACAAATAATCAAATAATTTTCCAATTAAACATTATATTATTAATGGAATACGGTTGAGGAAATAATTGTATAAATGAAAATTGATATAGATATTTAGTACAAATTCAATGTCAAAAGATCAAAGGAATATGAATATTTCACTAGGATTAAAATAAATAAAGGAATATTATGTGAATATTATCCTTTTCCAAGTCAATCCTAAACCATATTGTGGAGGAAATATGTTGGTATCAATAAAACAAATCCCAAGTAACAATAAATAACAATTTGTAGTTGATTATGAATAGAGATGATATAAAAATAACATTTCACAATATTATTGAGAAAATTTTATTTTTTTTGAAAGAACATTTGAAAACCCATTTAATTGGAAATAACATTAAAAAATATTTTTCTTAAAAAGTAACCCTTAAATTGAGAAAAGTAAAAATCAATGAAATAAAGATGGGTAGTTATGTACAATCTGTACGAGGTGAAAAGGACTATCATTTTTCATTACTAAGGGATAAAAAATGAATATTCTGAATCAGACAAAACGATTACATTGAAAATATTTGGAAAAGGAAAAATGGGACAGTATTTCATTACCAAATAACTTTAAAAACATTTTTTAACAAATTTTAATAAAGCATGGTTTAACAAGAATATAAGTTCTATATTGTAAGAGTGAAACAATGTTTGGTTTTCCAAAAAATATTTCCTAAAACATTTTTGAGTACCAATGAGTGGGAAAATGGTACTAATACTTGAAAATGTTCATTAAGAACAAGATATAAATGAATTGGTTTATTGAAAAATCTTTTTTATAGTTTCCTTGAATGTAAATTTCATTAAAAGGTTATTTATATTAGTTTTTAGGAACATAATCCTTAAACATCCCAATGTTTCCCATAACACATTGAATCATTTTAAATCATAAGCCTCATGAAGGAATATTATTGAATGATTGTTTTATAAACGATGAAGATAAAACAATTCATGATATAATATATCAAAATGAGAAATTAATACAAAACAAAAAAATATTAATGGTGAATGTGAAGTTTATCTCATGGATGTAAAAAGTTATATGAGAATACCTTACCTTGTGTTTCCATTCAGGTGAACATACATTAACTATCACAAACTGTCCCCCAGGGCCCATGTCGTGACTAACCCATGCCCTCCTTCTATAGGCCAGGGGTTGGCGACTAGCACTGGAAAAGAATATCCCTAAAATGGGAAGACATTGCCTCATAACCTATACACACACAGACATGGAACACTACGCACAAGAAAAACACAATGGAAGAAGAATGGTACAACCAAAAATAAAAACAACCACTGAGTGTACAAGTTAGTATAGAAAGTAAAGGGTCTAGAATACAAGACCAACTGAAATTGAAATACAACTAAAAGGAAAAAAGAACTCCTGAGGTGGTTTTCCAAAGATCATACCTGAAGGGTAGGTACATCTCATCACTATGAGTCTCCATGTCAACTGGACACCTCCATGCTCTGTCTGTCAATAACCTGCAAGAACTGTCTTGCCCTGACTCCTCAAGACTGAGTCAGGTTGGCTATCATTTGAAGAATACCTTACAAGGTGCAGGCAAAGCCAATGCAGGGTTGAGTATAACAATACTTAGTACGGACACTGAGTCTCCCAAAAGTATCTTAGAATACCACAATGGAGAAATCACTAAAATTATCTCAATTGCAAAGAACATAGAAAAATATAGCTCGCACAATGTATAATTTAATTAAAAAAGTATAGATGATTAGTCGTAATGTTATATCATCTTATATTTTCAAGAGGATCTGCTACTAACCCACACATGGTCGCTCAGTGCTGACCCCCACAGGAATGCTAGGTGCTGACCCACACAGGATCGTTTGGTGTTGGCCCACACAAGATCAGTCGGTGCTGACCCATGGAGGATCCCTAGGGGATATCCCACACAGGATCACATGGTGATGACAAACACATGATCGTCTAGTGCTAACCCATAGTGGATCACCCAGTGCTGAACCAAACAGGATCGCTCGGTGGTGACCCACACAAGATCACCCAGTGCTAAACCACATAGGATAACGCGATGCTAACCCACACAGGATCGCTATGGATTATTCACGTCCATGCTATCCACTGGATTGCTGAAAAATGCATGCTTGATTCTGGGGGGATCCACTCCGGAATTCATTGGTCTTATTTCAACTAGCATGAAGTCCCATGAAGAAGTAAACAAATGAACTTCCATGTCATAAGGGTTCTAATGCAATAGAAAGTACTTCAATCGTATTCTAGGTCGGAATGTTGTTGTCATTTTAGTGTTGAGGTCACAATTATATTCGGATTTGATCTAACCCGGTCATACTCCTACATTTTCCAAAACACAAGTGAAGTATCTCATAAGTACCACCTCATCCTAAGGGTTCCAATGTTGTAGATGGTTCGTCAAACAGATTTCTGGTTTAGGATATAAGCCCATTTAAGAAAAACATGGCAAAAAATGGTCTGGGTCTGGTCCGACCTGGTCGGGCTGGGCTTATTCGGGTTCTCATAGACCTGGTCTGGCCTACTGGGCCATAGGCTCGGCCCACTGGGTCATGGGAAAGGGGAGCGGGTTTGGCCCAGCCCATCCGACCATTGGCTGGTCATGGGGGTCTGTTCCCCTACCAAAGAAAAATATGTCCATTATGTTTCAAAGCAGTAGTTCCAATCAGTGGCCACCACATGGCTGGTCCCGCTGGACCGGTCATTTGAAAAACCTGTGAATCACAGGTCCGCCCTCCACTACGGCTCAAAGCCATGGCCTTTCACTCTGGCGTGCTTCCATAGTGCACCGTCCTGGTCTGATGCGTCTGAAAAATGGCATCCATCCCTTTGTCTAATGCGGTTCCTTTTGGCAGTGCTACCTTCTCGCGGCTGGTGGTAGACGACCCCGCCTTCTCTAGTTGTCGGTACTACCATGCCCTTGATGCTACCACGGGACACCAGCAAAGCTCTTGTGGTCTGAATCCTTTATCTTCTACACATACAGGCCTCTCGAGATGTTTCCTACACCATGAGGCCAAAATTTTCACCTTTCCTCAATATTTCTGGGTCATCCATGAAGAACGCCACCAACCAAAGATCTTTGGAGGGTCCGGGCCTTTTTCGGCTCAGCCCATGCCCTTCGCGTTAGCGTATAACATGGGAAGGATTATTTAATCATAAAAATGCCTATAAAGAAACCTCACATTATCCTCCCACATTAATGAACGAAATGTAGATCAACCCATTTGATTTTTGATCTGTGTTTTTCATAATTTTAAGAATGGAAAAATAGGGGGAATTAAGCACATTACCCCTACGTCGAATACATTGGTAGATGGTGCAGATGAGGAAGATGGTACTGCATTCAAAGCGTGTTTTTCGGAGTTCATCGATCACTATTTTGAATCTTCTATGGTGTCGATGCTTATTTATACATTGGAGAAAGTCGTCGGCAGCACATTATCAGATGTTCCACTCGTGAGTGCCCAAGAACCATGCCCAAACAATGTTTAAATAGATGTGAGGAACCATCCACATTGTATAACATTAATGTGGTTCACTAATGATCCTCATTTAGTGTTACATTATAACAAAAAACGTCGAGGTTATGCATCCCAAGGGTCACTTAAATGATGATATATTAACTCTATGGTTCCTCCATGCCACTCAATGTTTTCAAAAAAAGAGAAAAAATAACTCATTGAGTAATTTTATTATTATTTTTAATGTCCAAAAATTAACATTTGTGGCTGACCCTTTCGGTTGAAGTTAAAATTCATCTAAGTAAATATTGAAGCTTCAAATAAAATGGTGCCCATAGATTTTTAGTCTGATCGCTGGTTCAAAATATTGAAATTATCGCCCCCCATGTTTACTGAACGTACCATAAACAAAGGTAAAAAAAATATTACCATTCCCCCTTCACCCACATCGATAGATGTTATGCTCTACCTAAGGTAAATTCTCCCCCACGAGCTCAAAGGTACTCTCTTATTTGCAATCCAAGTTAATATTTAGGAGTTAAATATTTTTGAAATAAATTAATTGTAACTTAATTAAATTATTTATGGCCAATAACTAACTTCCACTGTTGGCCCGCGTCGACCAAGGGTAGAATCTTCCTAATAAATCACACCATCACGAGCTCAATGGTAGTCTTATATTATCAATCCATGTCACTATTCATGAGTTATAAGAATTATAAAAATAAAATAATTCTATTTCATTATTTTATTAATGGTTATACCACTTTTGGTTCTTCTCATTGGAGGCTTGCGCTGACTGAACTAAAGTCACCCCTAGTGTGAACCTGCTATTCCGAATGGAATTATTCCCTTATATTTTTTATTCAAGATCCAATTTATGTGTTATTTGACTTTTTCAGAAAAACTGCTCACGCACGCTCTTTAAATCATATCATTTTTTTTCGACGGATCATTTTAGGCACATTGAGCCTTGGAATCACGTGGTGTTAATTTTTTCATTCCCATAGTAATCTCACATAAATAAAAAATATATATATGGATGTCCCGAGACATAAAATTCTCCCCACCGTAGGGATTTACATCCCCATAATCCAAAAAAAATGAAAATCAAACAAATGAGGGTACTGGGCACGAATCAGAGCCTCCCACTCCCATGTACTCACTTGCAGGTTATCGTGCTGCCACTGAACTCACACTAGAGGGACAGACCATCCATGAAGGACTTAGTCATGTCGATCCTCAATCTCCAAAGGGAAATCTGTAAAATTTTCCCCATCGTCAAAGTCCAACTTTCCCAAGTCGATAATGTGTGATGGATCATGCATTCATCTCCTCAGTTATGACTAATGGAAAATATTATGCACTTGGTGCATCTATGAGGTAAGAGATAAGGGATACTCCACCTCGCAAACTCTGCTATGAATCTAGAAACCCAAGATGAACCATTATGATAGCCTGTCACCTGGCCGAATCTCTACAATCTACTTCAACGGGAGACATGTAGAATAGCATGGTATCCCTCCTTAAACTATAAGGGTCACTGTCTCTTCTCGTCATAGGACATCTTCCTACTCTGTGTAGTCTTCATCCTCTCATGGATGATCTAAATTTTCTCAATGGTAGCTCATACCAACTCTTTACGGATAAATGTTGACTCCTCTAGGCCTATTCAACATATAGGTGATCAACACAGTTCCTCGTACAAGGCCTTCAATAGTGCCATGCTGATGGTAGTGTGATAACTATTGTAGTATGTTAATTCCACCAGTAGAAGGTGGTCCTCCCAAATATGGCCAAAATCAAGGACGTAAGAAAAAATCATATCCTCAGGTGTCTTTATGGTCAGGTCCATCTCACCATCTATACGAGGATGGAAGGTGATGCTAAATCATAGTTGATTCTTGAATAGATCCTGTAATCCCTTCCTTCAACGGGATTTAAAATTATTATCATTATCTGAGAAGATAATTGATGGAACCCTGTGAATCCGCACAGTCTCTTATACTTAGAGGCATCCTAAGAACTCTACTGATCCCTTCTCTCTAATGGGTAGGTAGTGGGGCAACATGGTGAGTCATTCAACAATCACCTAGATGGAATCATGGCCCCTGGATGTACGTGCTTGTCCTGTAATGATTCCCATGGGGATACCATCCCTCATTCATTCTCGCATCTCATGTGGTTGTGCTAAACCTACTGGAACTTGATGCCCGACCTTCAATTTTAGACTAGTAAGGAATCGTGAAACTATATCAGCCACTTATTTCTACATCCTTATCCACCATTACTGATTTCAGAGGTCCTGATACATATTCTTCACTCTAGGAAGTACCGCTGAAGAGGATGTATGGAACTCCCTCAATCACCTCCCCTCTTAGTTTCTATGATACCATGATGCATCCTTTGAAAGGGATGATGTGCTCACACCTTCAAAAAAATCTTTCAGGAGCATGTCATGAGCATATATGAAAATATCGGGTCTCACAGTCCGTGTCCCCAAGTTGTGCCTCCCAAACTCCATAATGGAGTGGGGGTGTGATAGTTATAGAATTTAGTTAAGCTGCTCAATCACGATCCATTAACGATATCTGCAATGCATCTACATGCTTTGTCAGCATACTCAACAACGATAGACCAGACATCCTACTAAGTATGTCTTCCCACATGCCACCCATCCCAAAAGTATAGACTATCTCAAAGTTATAGTTTATATGGATAACCAACCATTTTCGTTGTATAATCTACTAAAAACCTACTGGATGATTTCAAAACACGTGAAAGGATACCCCTTATAACATATTGGTGTGACATTAACCCTCTTGTAGTGGGTAATCATTCTCCATGGCCACTTGGTTAATGTTCTTGTAATCCACACATAACCTCAAACACTCAGTCTTATAAATACCTTCATATACAAGTCTCCCAAATATACTCTTAGCTTTCAATGCTCTGTGGGGGCCATTGGATATGCAGTTGTAGATATTGTAGTCTTCCCTAGGTACAAGCCAATGAAAAAATCCCTCTCCCTACGTGGAGTTAATCTTGGAAACATATTTTAAAAGGATATTCCCGCACTCTGCCACTACTACTAGGAACTAAAAACTCAAAACTCTTTTTTCCATAATGGTAAGGCTGGCTGACTTGAGAGTGACCGGAAGAACCCTCCTATATATGAGTTTATCCTATGCTATCTGGGTTTCCTTTTTCTATGTCCAAGGAAAACCTTATTCCATTGCTATAGATATACCACATCGTTTTTTCATAAAATAGAAAATCTAAGAATGAACATTATATAAACATTCTATAGTAAACCTAATATAATATATCCTTGAATCATCCACCAAGTGGTTCCAACTGAAACAATCGCCTGAAGGGATTGATCACACCATCAAAAAAAGTGTGATTATCGTGTCTCCTCTCATAGGTTTCTCTAGAAGTAAGGGTCAAGTCAATGGTTTGACCATGAACTCTTAGTCATGAATAAGATTCATGACAAGATAGAATGATTAGTGTCGGTGTCTATTAATTATGATAATTAGCTGTATACATATACCATACCATGAATCATTCATGGATCCTTTCGGTCATATTCTTTGACCACATGCAGCTACTCCCATCTCTTGTCCCACATCTCCTTATCCCTGATAAGGGCCAATTTGGTTTGGTGTTTATAACATGTATAAATGAATGCCATCTTCTGCTGCTCTCTTTGCCCCCCTTCCATGTCTACTACCATGAAGATTCATCTATCCCTATCACTTCCTCTTCTCAAAACATTTTACACATCTAAATAACTAAGACTAACATCAATTTCCTACATTCCCACTAGAATCATCTACTAAGACAATAAATTTCTATCCACAATGGTTCTCTATATAACTATAACATAAGAAGGAATGCACATGTAAATACTTCTTGCCTTGATATCCAAAAAATATGTCTTGCTTGGAGTTTCGAGCCCTGAAGAACTACTCTTATCATATTCATTGAGTACCTGGAATGGTCGGTAAACCTCAATGAATACTCAATTAATGAGATGTTTTCCTGTCAAAACTGAGAAGCTCTTGGGAACAAACCCCTTATAGTTTTTCATGGAAATAGAACCTCTAAATTATGAAAGGTTCTCAACCTCTATCCATGAAAAAATTCACCTTTTTGTAAGATAGGGGTAATCTAAACCCATCTATCACCCTACTGAGCCACATAGAATTCTCACTATTATGACCACCATTAGATCTAATGGTGCACTGGCTAGATGGAAACTCAGTCACCACCTCATGCCAGTCCTTAGCCACCTATGAGTAAGGCTCACCTTGTATCCTGGGGGTATCTGTCACTAAAACACGTGTATGGAACTGAACCTATATGTGTCTTCATCTAGTATCGTCGGTATTAAGTGTTGACTAATGTACAGGGGTATCATTGGGACACCACCAGAACGTACCATCTCGGGAAACAATCCTTGTACCGAAGCCTCATCACACCGTGGCTCATCCCCATGGTCACGCATTGGAATCATGGATTTTTATGTGCATGGAGGAATATTGAAATAGAATCAAGATAAACTATGGTCAATATGTTATATTGGGTGATCTGACTTAAAGGAGATCAAAAGAAAAAAATCAAAAACACTGGCAATCAATGTTTTCATGTAACGAGTCAGAAAACAGAATCTGGGGTCATAGTGTATGGATTGGTCAGCTGATGCACCTACACTTGACTCTCGAGACTAAAATCCAAACTCAAGACACTTAACAATATTGATCCATTAAAAACATATTCTCTTAGTTTATCTCTTAGAACTGAAACCATCTGACTCCACTTTGTATCTATGTGTCTCCCAGGGCCCGTTCCGTGACTACCTTAATCCCTCCATCCACAGTCCAGTGGTTGGTGACTAGCACAAGAATAAAATATCCCTAAAATGGGAATTCCTTTCCTCAAAACATGTACATACACAAACAGGGCACACTGCACATAAGAAAAACACAAAGGAAGAAGAATGGTACATCCATAACTAATAACCTTTACTGAGTGTAAAGTATGTAATGAAAGTAAAGGGTCCATAATACAAGCCCAATTGAAATGTAAGTATAGAAAAAAAAGAATAATAGCTCCCAAGGTCTTTTTCCAAGGATCCTACCAGAAGGGTAGGTACATGTCATCACTACGGCTCTCTAAATCAACCTGTCAACTCTAAGAAATATATGTTAATACCCTTTGAGAATCGTCTAGGCCTGACTCCTTAAGACTCAGTCAAGTTGTCTGTCAAATGCACAATACAAAACAATGTGCAGGAAAATCTTGTGCAGTTATGAGTATAACAATATTCAGTAGGGTCCCTGAGACCCCTGAAGGTCTCTCAAAACTCCAAAAAGGAAAAACAGAAAATAATGATCTTAATAACAATGTACAAAAAAATATATCCCACACTAGTTATAACATCAATACAAAAGTACAAATGATTAGTCATAAAGCTAAACCATCTTATTCTTTCAAGAGGCTCTTCTACTGACCCACACAGGATTTATTGCTACTAACCCACACATGATCGATAGGTACTGAGCCACACATGATCACTCAGTGCTGGCCCATTCATGATTTCTATGTTCTGGCCCACATAATATCGTAATGTCCTGACTCATAGAAGATCACTCAGTGCTAACCCACAGTGGATTGCTAGGTGCTAACACACACAGGATCGATGGGTGCTGACCCACAGAGGATTTCTCAGTGGTGACCCACAAAGGATCCCTCGGTGTTTACCCACACCATATCGCTTGTTGTTGTCCATATAGGATCGCTCAGTGCAGACCCATATTGGATCACTCGATACTGACCAGCTTAGTATTTCTATTCATTCTTCATGTCACAACCAACCACATGATTCCCACACAAATCACGCTTGATTCCGAAAGGATTCTGTCCTCAAGCCGTTGTTTTTATTTCAATCAGCACGAAGTCCCATGAAGAATTAACCCAATTAACCAACATGTCATAAGGGTTCCAAGGAATCAGATGGTGCCTCAACCAGACTCTCGGTTTGTATGTTATATACATTTTAGTGTTGACAACTCGGTTGGATTCATATTCTATCCAACCCAGCCATAGTTAGAACTTCTACAATACTCAAGTGGAGTATACCATAAGAACCAACACATCCTAAGGGTTCTAGTGCCATTAATGTTTTGTCAAACGGATGTATGGTTTAGAAGATATGCCCATTTAACCATAACTAGGCCAAACGGTTCTGGGTACAGTCCGAACAGGACGGAACGGCCGGACCCGGCCCACTGGGCCTGGCTTGAATGGGGCTGAGCTCTGTCAGGTTCGCCGATTAATGGTTTAGCCTGCTGGACCTTGGGTTTGTCCCTCTAGAAGAAGGCTATGCCGGATGGGCCGTAGGTTCAGCCAGGCCCACCCGGATGGGCGCTGCCCGCTTGGCTATGCAATCATCGGGCCTACAGGCCCGGCACAAGGGTCTGCTCCCCTCCTGAATAGACAGAAGTCTGTATGGTTTCATAGTAGCTGTACTAGTTAGTGTTTCACCACCTACTTGTTCCCGCTGGAATGGTCACCTGGAGAACCAGCGAACAATGGGTCCACCCTCTGTCATGGCTTGATGTCACTGCCTTCTTATACAGTGGCTCGAAGCCGCGACCTTCCTCCACTTTGGCTTGTAGTCACCACCCTCCAACCTTCTCTGATGTGGCCAGAAAAGTTCAGCCACCCCTTGGTCTTCTATGGTTCCTTCAGGAACCTCCAACCTCTCGCGGCCAGCTGTAGCTGACAACCACCTCCTATGGTTGTCGGCACCACCTCACCGACGATGCTTCTATGGGCCACTATTGAAGCTCACATGGTCCAATTTCATTCATTCCTACACCTACAGCCCTCTTGGGACAATTCTTAAACCATATGACCTGATGTTTTGTATCTCCGCCATATTTTTCTATCTCCCACAAAGAACACCGCCTACCCAAGATCGGTGGAGGGTTTGACCATTGTTTGGCTTGGCACGCTCCCTCCGTGTAAGCATTATAACATGGTAAGGATTATTTAATCTTAAAAACTCCCATAAAGAAAACCCACATTATCCTTCCACATTAATGAACAAAACATAGATGAACTTGTTGGATGATTGACCTGTGTTTTTCATAATAATCAACCAGGGGGGAAAGTGATAAATTAAGCACATAAGCCCCTACCTCGATTTTGTTGGTGTACATTACAGGTGAGGATGACGGGACCACATTCAAGGAGTGTTTGTTGGAATTCAATGATGTTTTTTTCAAATCCTCTAAGGCATCGAAGCTCTGTTCTACATTGGAGGAAGTCATCGTCAACACTTTTTCAGAGGTTACTCTCGTGAGTGTAGAGGAACCATGTCCAAGATTTGTATAAATAAATGTGAGGAGCCAACCACGTTGCATAACATTAATGTAGTTCAATAATGAACTCCATTTAGTGTTACATTAAAACAACCAATGTCAAGGTTATGCAACCCAAGTGTCAAGTCATTGAATAACCTATTAACACCTCAGTTCTACCATGTCACTAAACCGTCACAAAAAGAGATAAAATAACTCATGGATATATTTTATTATTTTTAAAAAACTCCAAAAATTAACATTTTCATCTGAACCTTTCTGGTCGATGTTATGCTTCGCCTAATCGAATCTCAGAACATTGAATTCAACAGTGCCCTAAGATTTTTAATCTAAGATATGGTTCAAAAGATAGAAATTTACACTCGCATATTTATGGATCATACCTTAGAAAAAGTTAAAAAAAATTACTTACAGTCAACCTCAACTTGCACCAGTCGAGGTTTGACAATGCCTAAGGGTAAAATGCCCCTGAGATCTCAACTGTACTCTCAGATTTCCAATCCAAGTTACTATTTAGGAATTAATTAATTTGACAATAAAATAATTGATACTTAATTATTTTATTTATTTCCAAAAACTATCTTCCACTTTTGGCCCGCGCTGGCCATGGATATGATCTTCCGAAGGAAATCATATCACCATGACCTCAATGGTGGACTCGAATTTTCAATCCAAGTGACAGTTCATTAGTTATAAGAATTTTAAAAATAAAATAATTTATTTTAAATAATTTTATTTATGGGTAGGATATTTTTGGTTTTTCTCAATGGAGGCATGCACCGACTAAACATAAGTAGGACCTCGGGTAAACCTACAATCTTAAATGCAATGGTGCCCTCATATTTCAAATATGGGCACCTCTTTAAGAGTTATTTCACTTTTTCAAAAAAATAGCTCACCCCCTCTATTTAAAGATTAAATTGGTTTTTGACGGTTAATTATGGGCACTCCAGGCCTCAGAATCACGTACCGTCAATTTTCTTAGTCTCGTAATAATCTTATATAATTAAAAAAATTATACATAAATTCTAGGACATTACATTAATATCCAGTATGATAAAATTATGTTATTTTTATAATTAATTCATATCATTTTTCATGATTATCATTATTTTTATTTCACTTTTTACTATGTTGTATAAAATTATACAAATAATTAGTTATACATTGGGTGTTTTGACCAAAATTAGATTATATTTCAAAAGATACTTTGGTAGGTTAACTATGGTCAAATGGTCTAATATATAACATCCACATCATAATAATCATGACGTATTTATCATATTTATACATTAAACTACTTTTAATATCAATCATTAAATATTATTTTGAAAAAATGAATCGATGTTACGATCATGGAGATGGAAGGTCTTACGTATGAATGAGTAATGTTACCATATTTCAATGATCACTATGGAAAGAATCTAAGTGACAACAAATATTTCTAGAATCACCATCACATCATAAAGAACATTTTATTTAATCATGTATACTTATATATATATTAATGAAAAAGGGATCCAATCATGTCGAAGAGGTGATAGCCTACACTTCCATGAATGACAATATCACTTTTTAAGTGTGTGACTGTGTAATAATGAAAATTATTTATATAAATATATATAGTAATTTTATAGAAAGTTAATTATTTAATTCATATAATGTATAATTGTTTTTATGTCACATATGTTTAATTGAACCAATGTTTATATTTTCCTTGTATAGTGTGAATGAATCACATTACATCATGGGGGTTGTAGTCCACACTTCATGAAATGATGATATCATATAAATCTAAAATGGAAAGTATTAATGGTACATGTAACTAAATGATTGAATAAGTATAAATAAATAATAAATATCATCTATATCATACATAATAAAAGTTCCCATTTTAATAGACACCATGATATAGGGTATTAGAAAAATGAACAATCATCATTTCGTGAGGCTGTAGTCCATCGTACAAAGAAACAATGTGATCGTCACCCATTACATAGATTTTTGTGTATGTGTTGGTATAAAAAAATTCATAATAACATCATAGTATATTTAAGACACAATTTTTTTATAAAATAATAGAATAAGAAGATTTTAGGGGTTCAAGAATGGAAATAATACTAAAAAAATAAGGAAATATATTACCTCTTAATATGGTAAGTCCGTTTAGTTTGAACCGAAATCTTCCATGGATTTATTTCTTCCCAAGTGAGGATTTTTAGATTAGGGTAGGTATGTTGAGGATATATTTTTTCCTAAATTATTCTAGAAAAATAGTCTTGTGAGGTGTGACGATGTGGTAGGAGATGAAGTCATTTAATATAGGTGGAGGAGTGACACTCTTGTAATAATTTTACAATGGAATTCCATGCACGTTATCCATGTTTCATATGGATCCAATAATGGTCCCATTTTGAGAAAAGAGAGTATGAGGTCTAAATATGGCCATCCAATATATCTTATATATGTTTATAGGTCATTTTGGGCCTTAAGTATGTGGTTTATACCCTTAATAAGCATAATTTATCCTCAATTGATGTAATTAATTTAAATTAATTTTACAACTATTTTTCATCAAAAACAACGTTTTTATAATTAGAAATTATAAATTATAATGATTCTAAATATGGAATCAATTTATCCAATTTAAAATCATCTATGTGTGAGAAATTGATGTTTATTTTATCCCATAGGTGGTATGATTGTGCATGTATTTTAAGTAAAAACATCTGAATATTTTCTAGGTTTTTATAACCAATTTCAAATTTACATTTTTTCTGATGACATATATAGTGTTAATTTATAAAAATATTATATAATTAATCTTTAAAACCAAATAAACTTTTAATTTAACCTAATAAATAAATTAGATACAATTTTTTTGAATAAAATCCATTATTTTAACTATTCATTAAAAATGAAATGTTTCATAAAAATATAATAAATTCACTCTATCGTAATTGTTATTTTTCTAATTAAAATATGAAGTTAATTTTCAAATGTTAAATGAATATATATTTAAAAATTCATATATATAATGGGTTATCAATTAAAATGGGGTAAAAAATCCTTTATAGAAATATTTGGTTTTATATGTCAAATAAAAATTGATCTTATCTTATAGTTAACAAAACTAATCGATTAATATAAAAAATATTTTATTGAATAGAATATATATATATATATATTAATGTCACTCAATATTTATAATTAATTTAATCTAATAGTCTTAAATAACATTATTACAATAAAATATATTTTTATTAAAATATTCACTTTATATTCAAGTAATTATTATATTCATTTCAAATAAATTTGTAACCAATTAATTCATTAAATAATTATATAAACCAGAAAATTAATAATTTATTTATTAATATTCATAATTAATAATTTATCAACATGTTTTTATCTCATTATATTTTAATAATATGTTATTGTTTGAAAAAACTTGGTCTTCCGTGTAATGAAAGCGATCAAAGAAGGTACCTGTTACGTTTAATTCATGATACCATAGTTTTGAATGATTTAAAATATATAGAATCTATTTTGAATAGTAATTATATTATAATTTTGGTAGATAATATATTACCATAAACAGTTGGTTTTTGTGTCATACATGTTATGGAATATATGGTTCTTACATTAGATTTTTGGGGTGTCACATATATTCTCCATGATACATTAATCTAAACTAATTATATTACTCAAAAATAATAAAACGGCCACTAATATAAAAGAAATTTAATAGGAAAATATATCAGAAACTATTTACTAAATTTATCTTATAAAAATGAGGGATTAATTTTTCCATCTATCCAATCTTTGAAACTCCGCAATCATGGCTTGACAATTTCAATCACTACATCAATAATCAATGATACATATTTTTGGGTAAACATGAGTCTTGATTATGATAAAATAATAAGTTGTAGCACCACTGGAACTTCTGAATGAATAATAATTTTCTAATATTATCTTATGTTCCTCCATTCATGACATGAAATATGAACCACTATGAAATTACCATTTTGGTAAAATAACATTCAACAAAATGGAAACAAGGTGAATCAAAAAAAAACAAATGAATAGAAAATATAATAGAAGAAAAAAATAATTATTTCATTCACGATTTCACCCTAATTTATAAGAAAATTATACTCCTATTTTAATTAGATAACCATTTTAGAAAATTTCAATTCTTAATGCATCGATCACAAGGGACCAACCACCCTTAATTTGGAGTGAATGTCCACTTTTTCTGATTATTGACAAAATCCAATTTTAATGGGATGAAGTACACTTAAAAATTATTCATAGGGGATCCTATATTTGTTAGGATATATCTACCACCTCTACATTATATGTTGGTGAAAAATAACAGGTTTTAAATGACTCATGATTAATTTACATTTCCTATACATCCACAAGAATGTATCTTTTGATAGTTTTAATTAATATAAAATCATATAATTCTATGTCTATTTTACCTAGAATATAGTAATATTAATATTTTTTTCCAATCCATCATACCATCATAATTTTAAATATTCATCCTCTAAATTCTCTACTTTCATTCGACAAATTACATAAACCTAAGAAATTATTTCATCACTTTACACAAAGTTATATTGATTTTTATTTTCACCGATTTACAAATGAATTTTTTTTACCATTTTTATTATGTGGGTTTAAGTAATGTTATTAGAAAATATTAATAGAATTTATTTCATCCATGGTAATATATTTTTACTTCTTCTACTTTTTTCTTTTTGAAAACCATTATTTTATTTTCAAGGGACCATTATTGATATTTCATTCTAAATGATGTTTCAAAACGTGTTCACATCAAGTAGACAAAAAATTTCTTTTCAATAATATATATGAGAACCATATATTAATAATAATGTTACAAATTTTTTTATTATGATTCCTTTTATATTTTTGTTCTTTCAACATTGAATTCAAAATATCGACCTCCACTGTTATTTTTTTCCTGAATTAGAAATTAAATTCCCTTATAAAATTCCTATTATGGGAGATTTAATATTTGTATCAATATATATAACTCTTATATAAATTTTATGTGAATCTATTTTATAATATACATTAAACCAGTGTTCATTCCTTATTTTATTTGTGATATTCGGTTTTAATGATTTCATATGACACATATATGTATTGATTATCATTATATAATGATTTTATCCTATATAAAACTCAAATGCAATATGTTAATGCTTTGGATATTAGTATATAATAATCTTCATCATGATCATTGTTATAATGTTCAAAAAATATAGTGTAAAGCACATTAAATGGTTCACAATGTTATTCTGCATCCATGTTAAAATTTAAAAAAATGTTTTGTCTGAAAATTGTTACAATTTTTACAGAGGTTTTCTTGAACCATAATATAATTTTCACAATATTGTTAGGGAACATTTTTATAGTCCTCATAATGCAAAGTGTGATTATTTTAAAAATGTTTATAACCATTTTGTTGAGATTATTTCATTTAGTTCTATTCAAAATTTTACGTTTAAATCTGATTTTTATACAACAATCTTATGTTATATCTAATAAAAAACAATTAATGTAACATATACATATAGAATAGATAATTATGATCATAACACATTCATACTCCTTGATATTTTTCCACTAATAGAGCATTTCAGATCTCACCTTATTTTGTTTCCTATTTATTAGGGGAATTATTTGTAGAACTATATCTATAGGGAAGAATTATAGAGAATTTTTGTGTGTGAATCTTGAGAAATTATGAGAAATAATATTTTTATATAGATAATATACAATATCTTCAATGTTTGGGGTTCTGCGATTGCAAAATTATTTTGAAATGCAATGTTTAAATTATAGGTATATATGTATTTTAGACTTTATATATGTCACATGGTATCATATATAGTAATTAAATTATTTATTTCTTCATAGATTCTAATACTCAATGTTTAACGTTTTTTGGTTGTTATTAGAGTAGGGTATAGTTATTTTTGGGATTACAACAACAAACAATTAGTGAAAACAATTCAAATAATCATAAATTTAGCTAAAATTATAAAATTTGGGTGATGTATAGAGGGTGTAGTCTCCTAGGTATGAAATATAACTATAGATATAAACAAGTGGAAACCATATTTATAACTGAATCACATAGGTTTATTAACGTTGAATTTTTTTGATTTGGTATTAGCTCGATCATCACATGGTGCATAACAAAATGGACTAGCTACCCATATAGTTTAAACTTCTATGGTGAGATGATTTTTTTGATTCAAATGATCTTTACAAAAAAAATATATTATATTTGTATATATATATATAGATGAAAGGGTATAATATATATAATACCGTAGATATACTACTTTCCAAAAAATATAATTTTAGTTTATTATAAATTATTTCATTTATATGTTATTTATTGTAATTTAAAAAGTAACCATTCTTAATATCATTAAATTTTATTATTATCATAATTTATTTTATATTATTGTAATGGATAGACTGTGGAGAAATTAATATAAAAGAGGATGTGATGAAAGGTAATGTGATTTCATAAATGAGAACCAAATAAGATTAGTTAGAAAAAACCCATGGAAATTCTCACTCAAATCTCGATAACAATGAAAAATTATGTGAACTATATATATGTCCCATCACACAAAGGAAAGAGACAAATTCAATATCATCATCTGTGTGCTAATTCAAATCCTACATTAGTGATTATTCCAATCCACTAATTTCTAATTGAGGGATCAATAATATAGAGATTATATTTATTCTATATTTTCTCACCCATGAGAAGGTTTTCTTATCTATTTATCATTTTTACGGTATGTATGAAAAATTGTGGACCCTAATTATGATTACAAAACAAAATATAAAACATAAATATATAAAATTGGAGGAGTTTTAGAAACTTTTCTTTGCTAAAACAATTACCTAATCGATATGAAAAAATATGGAGTGATAATTCCTTGAGCTAAAACAAGAGGATAAATCCAATGGTACATGGGAAGAAAACATCATGAGACTTACAAAAAAACAACTATAAATTCATTATTAAACCTCAATGAATTATAAAATGGTAATTTAAGGCCTTAAAACTCGGTATTCAAAAGGTATTAGCAATTAGAGATTTTGGTATCTATAAATAAATTTTTTGGTGTGTACTTAAGGTGTAAATGAAGACTATATATTCTCATTATTATCATGGTATTGGTTATGATAAATAGAAAATTTATTCTTATAAAATATTGAATGAAATATAATAGGGATTGAAGAAAAATTATTAGCCAAAATGATAATAAGTGAAAAACAATTCACCCAAGGTATCGTTCAAATTGAACGATGTTATTCTTTATGAGGGGAATAATTGACCATAATGTTCATTTTTTCCATGGAGAGATGAAGAATTCATTAAATAAAATGGTTGATAAGATGTCCCCATCTAATTCACCACCCACACATCCATGCTTAATATCCAAGGAATTTAGGAATTTAAATAATAAATGCCACAACATCAGGGGAAATTAGTTAAATTAACCCCAACAACCTCTATTACTATGTTAAAAAGGTATAGCATAGGAAATAAAAAAAGTTAAAGTGGATCATGATAATTAATTTGTAAAAGGATAAAAATTTCGCTAACCTATATCTGAAAATGACTTTTATTATTCTCATTTTTTACATTGTTTCATATATTACCAATTTTGTAAAAAATGAGTCACTACATCAAATTTTGATTAATAAATTATTGGTGAAACACCCTAGTATAAAAACTATTTCATCAAATGTATAAAATACTTTTCTTATTTCATTTTTTGATAAAATAATTCTATAAAATATTGTTCTTATTCCATGGGTATAATTAAATATAATATTAATAATGGAGAGGAAAACACTATATAGAGATCATATTAGTTTTTGGTTGATAGATATATCATTTTATATACTTAATTATTTAGTTATTAAATATAAATTCAAATATTATTATAAATCCATTTGTAATAAACCCCCTTAATAAGGGTCTTTATACCTAAAAATGTTGGTTATTTCACTCAACGAGTTGGGGATGAAGTCATCATCAATTGCATGCTTATTGTATAAGAGAAGATCAATGTGTTTCTGGATGGATTTCCTAGTCTCTCCCCAAAGTGTTAGTATGAATTTTAAATTTATTTTATATCTAGGCCAATTAATAAATGTAATAGTTAATTTATAACATATACAATTTAATTTGAATAATTAAGGAAGAAACTTTTGTAAAATTTAAGAAAAAATATTAATACGCCCTAGTGCTTCACAATGGGGTGAATTATTCCTCCTTTTCATGAATAGATTCATATCAAAAAACCTTTTCATAGATTTTCCTGAACATAATTAGATCATGATTAATAAATATTATCATATTTCCTATATTTAAGATTTTATCAATAAAATTAGAGCAGTTTCATATTTAATATGATTGATATTCTATCAAGATATCATCAAATAAGGGTAAAGAGAGATGTTATACATAAGAAAAAATCCTTCAGAATATATAGAAACTATTCATTCTTATTAATGTCTTTTATACATAAATAATCCTCGATAATATTTATGGACCTGATTAATAGAGTCTTTAGATATAACCTTGACATATCTATAGTAGTCATTATTGATGATATTAATATATATTCATAAAGAATAGAAGACAACAAAGATCATGTTATGATAGTATTGAATACGTTGAAAAAGGGATACCATATTTAAAATTTATAATGTCAAAATTATATTTATGGAATGTGTATTTTATTGGTCATGTAATCTCGGTGCATGGTATATTTGTGGATCCTTTAATGTAGAAATTCTTTGAGTAATGAACCATACCAAAAACAATAAATAATAAATATTTTTCTTGGGTATAATGATTAAAATTGATTCTATGTGAAAACATTCTTGTTGATATAAAATTTACCAACCTAGTAATTTTTGAGGGGGCTTATGATTATTTAAATAGAGCGATGAAAAGGGATTCAAGGATCCGAAAATGAGGTTATTCATCGCACTAGTACTTTCATTACCCTATAAAGTGGAAGGGTTTGATATATATATTTATTATTTAATAATGGGATTGACATATTTCCTTATATAAAATAATAATTCATTTTCTTATAAATCACATAAATTTAAATTTCCATGAAAAAATAGTAAATGTAAGTTCTTCAGTTGATGGCTGTAATCATTCCACATATGATTTAGTGAAATCATCACTAGAGTGGGAAGCGGGATATTTATATAGACAATGAGTTCTGAAATTATATATTCCCAAAAAAAAATTGAACATGTTACAATATAGGTTGTTGGAATTTATAAAATTTTATTATTCCTCAACAAATTAGCACCATGGGATGGAAAACATGGTGTCTGATGCCCTAAGATGAAATTATCATGATGTACTATCATTGATTGGTATTGTAAGGGATACAATATTATTAGAATTTCAATGTATGATTATTGATATCTTATATTAAGGGATTAAATCTAGTATTTCTCAACTAATTGGTTAATCAACCATCTATATAAATATTTAAGAGAAAAAAAAGGTAATATGTAGTTATAAAAAATAATTGATGTATCAGGAAGTTAGACATGAATATTGGTGTAGTTATAAGATTAAAATGAAAAATTGATGTCCCTTAAAAAAAACTTGAAGAAGGATCGTATCGAGGACAAACATGGGTCATCCTTATCTATTCAATATAAAATCACCAAAATTTATAGAAGTCTTAAGAAAAATATCTTATGAAAAAAATGTGAAATGGGATACTATGGGTTATGTTTTACATGATGGTTATATTAGTAAGAAAACAAATAAATACTGAAATCTAAAGGTTTAATGAAGACATTACATATTCCATTATAAAAATTACAGAATACCACCATGAATTTCTTCAATGCTCATCGTAATAATTCGAAACAATTTAACTCCATCTCGATCATGATGGGTATAAATACATTCTCTATAGAAGTCGTTGCTATTTAGTAAGACTACTCACTTGATTTTATTGTTTTATTGTACATAAATTAATTATTACGAATTTGTGGAAAATTACATCCAATTGAATGTGATCGAGATCCATGATTTATATAAAATTATTGGTGGAGTATTCTAAATGAATTAGATAAAGATCTTAATTTTATCGCAGATTTTAATCCTCAAGAAGGTGGTCGATCTTGAAGGACCATTCAGAAAATAGAGGAAATTATAGGATCCTTCATTATATATGTCAAAGTATGTTGGGATTAATATATTTCTTTTTATGTGTTCTCATGTAACAATATTTTGCACCATGACATCAAAATGAATCACTATGGGGATTTTTATGGATGTATATGTATAACTATAAAATGTTATGATGAAGTTATAGAATGTAATCTTTTATGACCCAATATTGTACAAGATATTATGTAAAATGTTGAAACTATTTAGTGGAATATAAATGGGTCCATAATTATGGAAAATAGTAAAGTTGAAAGCGTTAAAGAGATATGAAGTTTTATGTATCTGAAAATTTATTTCCTCAAAAATATTCACATTTGTGGGTTACAATAGTTTATAAGAAAGGATTTATGTTTAATGAAAACATTACATTCATTGATATTCTTGATTGTGTTGTTGCTATAACTTGTCACATAGCTCTCCAAAATCATCTCTTGTAGGTACCTTGTATATTCCATGTATCACTTTAAATGATGTGAAACCCAAATACATTACAAATACTAAAATTATATATTTTTTAGTTAAAAAAATCTATCTTTTGTAGAACATTCTACATAGATTTCGGATCTAAGAGCTAATGTTCAGCGAAACAAGACCACAACCTTGGTAAATGTTTTATGGTGATATATATGGGGGGTGCTATATAGGAACCATACTATGAGATTAGACAAAAGAACCATTTTTTCCATTTTCAAAAATAAATTTCAGATAGTAAAATATTCTATGAGGGTAGAATGTAACATCCATCAATTTTTATATATTTGTTTATTTAAATAATTTTTTCTAACTAATACTTTTTCTCACAAATATCAATATAATAAAATGAACCATTTTATAGTAATGATACAATTTATAAAGGTTAAATATGAAAATTATTACACATTCATTGAGGTTACAGTTGTAAATTAACGAATCTACATTACAAAACTAATAAGTAAAAGAGATGAATTGAATCTTATCGTAAACTTATAATTTATATGTTTCAATTTTCTAGGGATATATGGTAGGTAGTGTTAAATAGGATTTATCTTTATTAATCCCAATACACACTCTAAAATGTGATTCTTGAGAAAAAATCTTAACAGGATATATAAATGGATGCAGATATCACTACAAGATCTGTTCTAGTTAAATCAACATTAGTGAAAACCATTATTAATGATCTCATTCTTAGTCCTTATGTAGATATTTTAAGGGTTCTGTTAATTGAATATTGGAAAATATATAAATGTGTTTATCATTATAATAAATATATATATATATATCACGTATATTTTTATTTATCTCTCATTTCTACTTTTAAATAAAATTATTAGTTTTTAATACAGATATATTTGTTGTGGAAAAAATTAATATAATATTTTTATGTGTAAAAAGATATTTTATAAAAATATTTTTTTAATTCCTTGAGAGTTTTATTTTAAGGAAATAAATATGTCTCAGTTAAATATAAATTCTAGCAAAATATATTTCTTATATGGATAGAATAATTACTCTAATTTCAATATTAATTTATAGGAAATAAGAATATGAAGAGTTGATATTTTAAAATTAATAATTCTCCAAGTGTCATTTTTTATATATCTAATTTATTAATTTAATATATATTTTTTTCATATTTATAAGTTTTCTTATATTAAAAAAAGTCCACCAAAGGATTCATAGAATAATAATATCTTAATAGGGTTTATTTTATATCATAAAAAATTTAATTGTCATATTTAATATTTAATCAAGGTTAATGAGTAAAAATTTTGTAATATACCACCAATAATGTTTAAAAAATCAACTTAAACGTTAAAACATCATGGATATATTTATTTAGAGGTAAATTCATACCCACATGTCTCACCAATATTTTTATCAACCTACACCTATGTAGTTCCATCATACCCCTCACCAAAAAATAGTTTCAAAATAACAGTCACTCATTTTGCACCTATAAAAGGTGACCACTTCCTCCCACATCAAGTGACAGATCAATATAGAAAATATTGTTACCATATTCCCATTATACACTTATAGATCCCTCTATGACATTTTTCCTACCTAGGAAAAATTAATTTCTCCCTATTTACCAATTACAAATAATTTAATCAATATAATATTAAAACCCTCAATAAGGGTAGAGTGTTTTTGAATGTGGGAGAATTTATGATAATGTTTTTTGTTAAATCAACTCTATTTTATTGAGCTGTAATATTTATTGATAAACAAATTTCTTCTAAGATTGTTTTATTCTATATTTGGATGGTATTATACTATATTAACTCTTTCTTCTATATGTTATTTATATTTGAAGATCAAATAATTCTTCATTTATTGTTTTCCTTCTTTATAAAAGTATGATGTTTTTATAAATAATTTTCTTCGATACAAATGTCGTATATTCAACTATATCAATGTTATTTATTTTCATAATTTTTTTCTTTCTTTATTTTTAATTCCAAATATGTATTCCATCATATTATCATTATATTTCACATCAAAATTTTCAAAAAAATAATCTTTTTACCCATTCTTAAATGTGGAATTCTATATATACTATGAAATATTAAAAATTATTTTTCTATTCATGATCATTTATATTAATCTCCACTATAATTTTACTTTTTTTTAAACCTTATGTTTTCCTAAATAATTTATCATTCATAACTCATTATAATTAATGTTATAACAATACTTTATGAATACTATTAAAAATTAATATTTTTTAAGGTAAAACATAACTAAAAAATTTTATGATAGTTTAAGGAATTTTTTTCCAAAATAACATTTTGTACCTCTCATTTTCATCTTTAACCCCAAAATATCTATCTCCTTTTTAGAAATGTTTTAATAATCATCCTATAAGTTCCTTTACAAAATATTCATTTTTAGTAGTTGAATTTTGGTATCAACTTATATAACTCGTGTTTTTACGTTATGAAATACCATTTTAAAATATATATGAAATCGATTTTCATTACATTGGTTTTTCATGATTTTTTATGTGAATCATTTAATATTTAACCCATGGTTATGTATTATCATTATTGTATTGGTGAGTCCTATACAACAATCCAATACACAACGTAATGTATTATATCACATGAGATAATGATTTTATGTATGAAGAATATTATTACATTCATGTATTCATGTGTGAAAATTTTGACAATGTTCAAAATTGTTTTAATGAAATTTTTTTACAATGTTTCTAATGTTGAGTGTGAGCCTTTTTATAATGATTGCATTGTTGTTTTTGAACTATGTAATAATGTTTAATGTATTTTTAATGAACCTTGTTATAATGTTCACTCTGTCAAGTGAGGGCCTTCTTAAAACATTTACACCCCATTGTGTGGACATTATTATGGTTAGTAATGTTCATAATGTTAATATTACCTATGATTTCTGGTATACCACATGAAAATGTTATTCCATATAAATCATGTTTATTATAGCATATTATTTTGGATTTTTTAATTTATGATCATTTGTGGATATATTATTTATTAGAATTCCTTATGGAGTAATCATAAAGTACCAGGGTTATTTTTATCATATATTTCTCCCATTATCTTCTTCTTTAACATCCTTATGAACAAACACTTTTAGAATCATTAATATGTTTTTCCCTCACGAATTTTTTTATTAGGACTCTTCTTATGTTTCAATTTTCCCTAGGGAATTATATGATAAAATTTGATTATACGGAAAACTTATAATGGTATAGTTTTGGAGATATTGAAGCTATTACTAGAAATAATTTTTTTATATGTATAATCACTAAAGACAATGAACCTTGATGTTATTAGATTGTGTGATTGTTATGAGTTATAATGTATGAATTATTGAAAATTATGTAATTCTTACTTGAGTCATCTCATAATCTATTAAATATGGTATTTAATGTATGTATTTTACGCTTTAGATCTTGGAGTACTGGTCTGTGGTATCGTTTTCGTTGTGTTTGGATGAGTTTTTTAGGAGAAATAAGGTTAGAAGAGAGACCGAAATAATTATTCACCTTAATAATTGAATTAGTTAATTTAGTAAATTGATAACAAATATAAATTAGATTAAAAGTTACCAAAGTTTATTAAACTCCCCTATCAAATTTTTATACATATTTAACCATCCCCATCATATATAGTTATACTATAGTTTAGAGACTATTTCAAGATATAACCTCAAACAAAAATTTTATCCTCTAATAGTCTATGTTCTCTTTTTATCGATTCCAATTCATCATCTCAGATGTCTAACTATGAAACTGCAATGCCTAAATTTCTCAATAATGATAAAATTTACCATTATTAAAAAAAATATTAAAGATTTCTTGAATCACTATTATGTTCATAGATCTATACTTTAATAATCTACTGAAGAACTGATATTTTTGGCTAAATATGATTTATCCTGTAGTGGAATACAAAAATACTCATAAGATGTTTCATATTATATATATCGAAATACAAAAAATAATTCCCATATCTAAAAACATTATCAAAATCTGTATATGTACCATATACATTATTTATATAGTAATAGGAACATATTGTTCCTTTATAGTAAAAATTTTCATTATCATTCTTACATATGAAAACATACAAATAGTTTTACCTCTACAAGAATAGACAAATCCAACAGTAGCCTTGTTATAATAAACATCTCCACCCAATTATATTTCAACATATCCCTATAAATTAATACCTTCATTGGTAATAAAATACATATCACTTCTCCCCTTCATATATTATAGAACCAACTTCAAAACATCACAATAAAATCATCAATGATTTTACATGTATCTACACACAGCACTGATTTCTTGTTGTATGTTAGTTCGAGTGAAAAAAATGTAATAAATCAGAATCCCTACTACTTATGCATAAGATATTTTTTTCTATAGGGTCACATTCATATTCAATAATTAGTTATTACTCCTTTAGTAACACGAACTAACTTGCATGAGGTATAGAAACTAATTTTCCCTCTATCTTGATGATGCTACTAAAAATCCTCTCCACATGAGTTGTTTTTGATAAATTCAATGTTCCGATGACATGATCTCATATGGACCTCACCATAAAATTTATTATTCTCTCACAAATATACCTTTTTCAAATTCATTGCATAGTTTCATCTTTAATACATTGATGATTTTATTAATAGACCCTATATTGATAATAACAAAAATATAAAATCAATTTACGATATTGAAATTAATAAAAAATTTAAATAGGATGACTGATCCAAAAAATATATATTTCAATTTTATTCAATTTTAATTAATCTAATTTATGATTCCTCTAACTTTGTTAATACTGCATCCCATATAGACTCTATTAATGTTATCAAAAGGCATCCTCTATTCAAGATTCAAAAAAACCTACTAGTAACTCCATGTAGACATGATCCACTAAATTTTAAAGAAAGACGGTAGTCTTCCCATTCATATTCTCAACTTATAATTCCTTTATAGATATAATTCCCATAATTATGCTAATTGTGGTATTTATATGAATATGAGGAAAAATATTAAAATTGAACACTATATTATTAGAATACCTTTACAACAACCATTCAATATACCATATGCTACTATAATGTTTCTTGTGGACATATTTTGATCATTTTCTGTACAATGAATTCCTCTCTTATAGTAAATTATCATGTTCTTATGTCTTATTAGAATGCAATGATGAGATTTTACAACTCACTCATAGCTCTTAGATTCTAGAATTATTCACATTCAATAATTCATTTTAAAACAATGGTTATCCACTGACAATGTAAGCTCCCACCAAGGAATCAATTGATCATTTCCATAACTTGGTTGGCCACTCCACCATAACATCACCACCCCATATTCAATAGGATGTCAACAAGTAGTAGGGTCTATTGTGAATGTGTGGGGAGACTATTCCCTCAAATGTTAGGTTGTATTGCAATGGTAAAATATTTGATTTAAATAGATCAATCACTAGTACATGAAAAATAGTTGGAAATAGTATACCAATTAGATAAATAATCAGTCTGATACTAAAAAATAGCAGATAAAAAATGATAAATATGATCATGACATGTACCAATACCAAAATGTGTCGACGGGATTCATGGGAAACAATAGTATAAAAATGGTAAAGAAGACAAAAATAATGACAACTAGAATAATGACAATATGATTAATCCTTTTTCCATATTCTCAATCCTTATAATAAAACCAAGAATCAGAAGCTGGTTAGTTCCCTTTATCTACACCTGTAGTCATGAAGTCTGCTTAGGTGCCAAGGCAGCCTGTATATGGAATGAGATAAACATTCTATGCCACCGATAATGGTTTCTATTAAAATCTAATAGATAAATAAATTGAATATTTTGACAATAATAATAAATAAAAAGTGTTAAATAAATTAATCAATACATCAGATTTGGTTTCTTTTGGGGTACCCAACAAAAACATCATACATTATCCAATGATTGGTTTCTTAGAATAAACGAGAGTTGGGCACATATGGTATAAAGTATAGAGTCCATCACAAGTAAATAATCATTATATATACCTTTACCAATCATGTGATTTTCTGTTGTCGATGGGTCCTTTAATTGAATGAATTTACTTACCTGAGATTATATAAAGGGTGTGCCTTGAAATTACATTAGTGGAATCCTAGGCCCATCCAAGGGGAACCATATAATGGAATCCATGTATTGAATAATGAGTGAAATAAGTAGTAAACGCTATATAAGTATGCCCAAGGAAATCAATAAATGGATTCTATTATATCACCCAAAGAATGGTGTAATTATAATAAACTCTAATTACATCCCTCGAATCTCATGTAGGGGACCAAGTACTGCTCGTAGCGCTGTATAACCATCTAGCCAATGAGGCAGTCCAACATGACTCCCCTTCGGAACCAGTATCACTCATTTTTCTGTAGAGAGTATTCATGGTGAGACTATCCAAGGATACCAAGTACAATTCTTTATTTATATGTAACTAATTCACAACCATTACTTATAGAGCTCAATGAGTCCTTCCAAGGAGATCTATAAATTCAACTCTTTGTATCTCCCTCAACTATGTATGGATGCACGAATTAGAATAAATTATTTGATTAGTATAGAAATACATAAAATTTATGATATTTTAGTCAAATTAGTGAAATTATTTTTCCAAGAAAATTCAATTATGAATTGATATGTAGTGGCCTAACTTATAGCCAGCAAATTTTTATAATTGAAAAGGCATTTAAAATATTCACATTTTATACAAGAAAATACACACCTTAATAGGTGGGTAAAAAATTATAAGAAAATTTAATGAGAGGTTTTAAGGTACAACACATCCATAGGGGTGGCATATTCCAATGCTGATAACCAACGACAATAACTCATAGGTAGTAATGGTCATATTTCCATTGGGAAAAATATTTAATTTAATTAATTTAAATCAATGGAGGTATCCTTCGACGGTCTGGTGGTAATCACTATGGTACATGATATAAATTTAAATATAATTGATGGAATATAACTAGACCACATACCATATGTATAAAATGCCCTCGTCATCCAATGATGGCACTTGAATCGAGCTATAAATAGAGAAATCAGAACAATCAGCTCAATTCCCTGAAAATATTTAAATGATCTTGCACAAAAATAGTGCAATAGTGGGAAAGATAAATGAGGAACATTAGTATTTTGATCACATATTTTAAAATTTGGAATCAAATGAACCCTATGATGAAAGATGTAGATATCATATGAGGAATTTATTAAAATTAATATGTGGAGAATATAAGGATGTCCCAACATGATAGAATGTGGAGGTTTTTACCATTGGATAAAAAAGATAATAGAGTTTATAATTCCAAATAAATTAATAGAAAATTTTTAAAACAATCCTCAAAATTATTTTCGAATGGAATTTCTACATTTCTGTCTAAATCGTTCACCAACCATGTCGTACCCATTCTTAAGAACACCCCTCACAGAGTCTAGGGACACACTTTGACAGACCATGTAACATCTATTCCAAAACCCACTATCAATAAGGTATAAAAATCTACAAGAGAATGTGTCCAAGCATGGATAGTTGCAAAAAAATAGTGTGGCCTCCCCTATACATTGGGGGACTCACACATCTGAGTCATAGGATTAGAACTAATAGTGTGCTAACCATACTGGTCAGTCTACCACCTCAAAATATGAAACTGCAGGATCTGAAAAAATCTTAAACATTCCCAAACCTCACTATAGAATTTATAATCTATTCTAATCATAAAAATTTTAGTTTTTAATATTAATATAAGATTCTGTACCTCTATAAAATGTCTCGATTTTACAATCTGTCTAAAAAAGATAAATAGTGGATTCAAATATTTCTACTTTCTTATACACACTTTTTTACCTCCCGATGTATATTTATGTTTCTAGGTTATATAAATAATTCTATAACTTCTTAATGTCAATTGTTTGTATTCATTTAGGCTCAAACTACCCACAAAAGAATGGATCCATTCTCCCACATTCATATTAACAAAAAATATATCCTGATAGAGAACATGTTTAGAGAATAATGCATTCCTTTTTATAATGTTATTTCTATTTTCATAATCCAAAAAGTGGTAACCAATTATTTGTTTTATATATCTATTGGAAAAAATATTTTTGGGACTCAAAATTCAATAAATCACTTGAATTAGATTCAACCTGAACATATGATAGCCAACCAAATACCATAAAATTTTAAATATTTACACTATTTTTTGTCTATACATCCAATGTAATTTATTCATTGAATCTTATATATGAGATAAAATATATAAGTCATGATTAAATGTTAATATCATCCCCAAGAAAAATATTTAATCCATCATGTAGATACCTTTTCCTAACATGCTCAACAAAATATCGATTAATTTATTCCATGATAGGATTTTTTTTGTTTTTTTAGGAATCAGCTTATCAATACCAAATACATGTTTTTCAGAACAACTTGAACTCATAATAATCATACACCCCAAAATTTTTTGATCTCAAAAAAATCACCTTCAATCCTATTTCATTTTATACAAACCTTTTACATTTATAGAATGTTTGAAAAATATCAAACATATTTTTCAAAAACTAAACCCATTACATTAGAGTGCGGTTATCAATGAATTTATTGTTATAATTACATCCACTGATAGAATTGATAGGTGAATTTCAAGATATATTGGAGTATATGAACAAAAGGATTAATTCCTTTAGTAATCTACTCACTTTTTAAGGGAAATATTCCTTTTATTTTAGATAATAAATTCCATTCATAATTCAATGTAAACTAATTTCATATCTATTAGTAGTCCATTATCAACAATAATTTTCATTCCTTTCATACTCATATGACATAATATATAATTCAAGGCTATGGAATATATTTAATTATTGAAAAAAATATTACCAACAGATTAAAATAATAATCTATTTCTTGTTTTCTATTCTTCCCTACTCATTCTAAAATAATAGACCATATTGTGAATTTCTAGGTTCTTTTCCCAAATGTATCTCAATATACATTATTATAAATAAGTATAGTGGATATTATATTTATTCAATGTCTAGTAATATATCTTATATTATTAAACATCAAAAAAAATTATTTTGGTTGTAATTTAACAATCAATTATTATAACAATATTAAGAGGTTGATCATCGCCATTATGTACCTTTCCATTTAATTTTTAAGCAAGAATAAATTCATATAATCATTTAATTAGAATATCAAAGGCTCTATTGAACTTATAAAACTATATACCTTTACATCATAAACACATTGAGAAGTTGAATTCACCATCTCAATACTAAAATCCATTTACCTCTTTTTCCAATCCTTTATTACATGTCCCATCTTCTCATAACTCCAACATATTATACCATATCATTCAAAATTATAATGGATCTATTTAATTTAATATTTACTACCTCTTAATTTCCATCTATTAATTTATATAGCCTTTCTTTCATCAGTTTTCTCATTTCAAGAGAATATTACCAATAAGCTTTTATAAATATCACCAAAGAGGATTATTTCAAAAAAATTATTTAATTTTAATTTAGAAATTCTACATAATCTAATAACTATTATGAACAATTAAATCACAATATTTCTTGTTGTGGACCATTGATTTTATCAATGAATTCAAATTTAATAAAAGACAACTGGGATAAAATAATATTAAATTATTCGATAAGGTATGTGATTGACATACCTAATCTAATATTTAGGTTTAATATTTTATGCATGATGAAAACTTTTTTGAGGAAAAAGGATTCATGTATATGTTCTGAAAATCCTTAATTAGACTAACAATTATTCTCTTTACATTTAAATTGAATGGAACATATAATTCCATGGATATTTGATAAAATAATAGTTTTTTCTATATGACTTTTCTCAACCCATATCTATTATCATTATTGTTTTCCACCATTATTAGAAGAATCTACTTTGTCAACCTCACCTATTTTGATAATCCCAATTATGCTTTCACATACTATGATAATCCCAAATAATGTGTATCTGTATATTAATTATTTCAATCTATGATCAAGTTGATAATTATATTAGAATACTCCTTGAAATATGTTAATCAATGTTTATCTATGTTTATATGATTTTTGAAATAATTCTAACTCAATCGGATATGTTTTGCATAAAATAGATAATTGTTAAGTCACTAATATGCCTATATCCACTGATATAGACAAACATCTCTTCCGGTACTTTGTCTACCAATAGGCATAGTCACTCATAAGAAAAGGTCACCAATACATAGAGCTACTAGTATGTATAAGTCCACCGGTAAGAACACACCACTGATAGATCTTCTATAGATAGAAGCTGAGAAACTGATAGAACAAGTCTAGCAGTATGTATAAGTCTACAAATATACACTTCACTGGTACAGAATGGAGAAACCGATAAAGACTGTTACAGATAGAACAAATCTACCGATTGAACAAGGCTACCGACACAAAGTCTACTAATAAGTGTGGTTTCCGATATATAGTCATTGATAAAAACAAGACCTACCTATAGACCAAGAGCTACCAATAGAAAGAGTCACTGGTATATAGAGCTACTGATACATAGAGTAACAGCTACAGATACAAGGATATACTGGTACAAGATCAAAGAGCTACCGATAGGAGCTCGCTGCTATACAAAGTCCACTGTTACTCTTATACGGACAGAGACTGACCAGTCAAGCATATACTCTCAATATTATTTAATTATTAAGCAATGGTATTATTTGATGTTTTTAATGAAATTAATGTTATTTAATGATAGTTTTTGGAATGTCAGGGAACCGTACCTAGTACCCATGATAAGGTAATCATTCCCATTTGCCGGAGCTAAAATCTATAAAAGGATGGACAAAGACCGGGCACAAAAAGTGAAGTGAAAAGAGTGTAGAAAAGAAGTTGCACGAAGAGTACATACAACGGGAAAAAATAATTCTTAAAGGTGGTGAATACAAGAATACTATTTCTATACTCAAAGATCACTGAGCATACACAATGAAATTCTTCCTGAAAGAGAACACAAGCTGCAGCTTAGTCAAGGAGTGAAGAACTACAAAAAAATCTCTTTATGCACTCAAACTGATCAAACTAAACTCGAAGAAAACAACCATCGTTTTTTCAGACAAAAAATCAGAGAAGGACTCAGAGCATCATTTACATCAATCCAAGGAGTCCATAGCTTCACTTACAACACATAGAGTACTCTAAACTCATCTTTATCTATTTAGATCTATTGTGTTTTATTCATTTAATTTTTGAGTAGTGCATTTACACACTAACTCCTAGACTAAACTGGAGGACACTAAATCCTCACTCCAAATATCTTACACATTACTATATACCACTTTGAATGGTGGAAGAAGTCAAGTGTGACCTGGATATCATGTGTGCTATTGTTTTTGTTCCCTCATAGAACTATGGTAAAGGTCTCAGTACCTGGACAGTCTTTGCACTATTGTTTACCCCAATCCAGGGTGTGGATAAAATTTATATAAATTGTTTGAGGGGATGAAGTCTCGGATTGAGGCTGAACCTCTTGGTTATATCTGTTGTGCATCTTTGATTAATATTAAATTATACTATATTTTTTATATTCTTCTTCTAATTACTTTGAAATACAGTTTGTTTGTAAGTTACATTGATAGGTAAATTGGAAAGTGTTTATACTTATTGTGAACCAGTAAGTTATTTTCAAAAGTTAATTTAATCTCATGATTAAATCAACTGAGACCTAATCAGTCTTTGAGAAACTAATTGAACCTTTACAATTTATATAAACTCACTATAGTTTAACTTGTTTTTAAATTGGGGGATTTTTTAGAGAATAATTTTTAACAGAAAATTTAATGGGAACTCAATTCACCTCCCTCTTGAGTATCCACTCTGACCAACATTTGGTATTAGAGGAAGGTTTTTTTTTGTCTTGGTTTTTCGAAACACACTATTTTTCCACTGTGATTTTAGTTATATCTTAAAAATCTTAATTTTCTGTCAGTTTTAAATTTTATATCGTTAAATATTTTTTCTGATAAAATCTCTCTATGGACAATAGATTAGAAGGTGTTGCTACCAACAGGCCAACCTTCATTAATTGTACAAATTATGCTCAGTGGATGCTTAAAATTAAAATTCATTTAGAATGTGTGGGATTTGATATCTGGGCCGCCATAGAAACTCAATATAAGATTCCAGATACTGTTATATCTACATGGGATGTACCTACTAAAACATATTACAATAATAATTATAAAGCTATGAATTCCTTTTATTGTTCTCTTGGAGATGAAGAATTTAACTGAATATCATCCTGTAAAAATGCTTATGAAATTTGGGGCACTTTGGTTATTTCCCATGAGGGAACAACCAATGTGAATGAAATGAAGCTATATACTTATATGATTAAATATTATATCTTTAAAATTAATCCTGATGAACCCATTTCTGAAATATACCTCAGGTTCAATGAGATTGTCAACACCATGAGCTCTCTTGGTAAAGTTGTTCCTACGAAAGAACAGATCATGAGAATATTAAGATGTCTGCGAGAAATATGGAGAGGGACATCTGTTTCCATTAGAGAATTGTGCAACATCAGCGCACTGCCTGTTAAAGAATTAATCAGCGCCCTGCCTATTAATGAATTTCTAACCATTCAAGACCCAAGAAGATCTGGGTACCAAACTAATTTCCCATCTAAACCTGTTTTGTAGGAAACCTGTTTGAAGAGTTCTCATAAGAAGGTATCTTACTTGGATAGTGGATGTTCAAGGCATCTGAATGGGGATTAATCATGCTTTAAGAGTTTAATCAATTTTGATAGAGTTCATGTCACCTTTGGTGATAACTCTAAAGGAAAGATCATCGGCCTAGGCCAGATTTGTAACACTGACTCAGTTTTAATTTCCAATGTTTTATTTTTTGATGGGCATAAATATAATTTTCTAAGTATTTATCAGTTATGTGATGATGGTTTTATTGTTAAATTAGAAAATGATTCTTGTAATGTTTTTAATTCCAAAAATGTTTTAATATTTTATACATTGAGAAATGAAAATGTTTATGGTGTTGATTTAAATTCTTTAGCTAAATAAAATTTTACCTGTTTAAATGCTATTCATAAAGAATCTTGGATGTGGCATAGAAGATTAGGACACTAAAACGTTCATTCACTATGAAAATTGACTAGGAATAACTTATTTAGAGACCTACACAAACTAGAATTCCTATCAGACAAAGCTTGTAATCCCTGTCAAAAGGGAAAGCAGCCTAAAGTTTCTTTTAAATCAAAGAAACAAGTCTCCACATCTCAACCTCTTGATTTGGTTCATAGGGACTTGTTTGGACCTTCTAGAGTTTCTAGATTAAATGGAAATCACTATTTCTATGTCTTAGTAAATTAATTTTCTAGATATACTTGGGTATACTTCTTAGTTCATAAAAGTGAAGCTTGTTCTTACATTATTAAATACTCCATGTCTGTAGAGAACCTTAGTTGACTTAAGATTAAGACCCTGAGAAGTGATCATGGCTATGAGTTTGAAAATCATGAGTTTGAATCTTATTGCTCACACAATGGCTATAGTCACAACTTTTCTACCCCTAGGACACCTCAGCTGATTGGTGTAGTAGAAAGAAGAAATAGAACCCTTCAAGAGATTGCAAGAACTATGCTTAATGAGTATGACCTTCCAACTTATTTTTGGTTTGAAGCTATTAATACAAATTGTTATATTATTAATAGAGTCTTAATTAGACATGTTTTTAAGAATACCCCTTATGATTTGTGGAATAATAGGAATCCTAAGGTTAATTATTTCAGAGTTTTTGGTTGCAAAGTCTTTATTCTTAATACCAACGATAATCTTGAAAAAATTTCCTCTAAAAGTGATGAAGGAATCTTTTTAGGATATTATATATCTAGAGAAGACTATAGATTCATAAATAAAAGAACCAAATGTGTTGAAGAATCTGCTCATGTTAAGTTTGATGAAACTGGTCCACATGAACCTATGTCCTCTTTCGAAAATCGTGAAGAATGTTTGATTGTTCTGGACCTTAATGATAAAACTAAAGAACCTGTTGTAAAGACATCTAGTTCTGGACATATTCCAGAATATGTTTCTATAGATCCTGAACATAGAGAAGATCCTGAAATTTATATTCCTACCTTTACTAGATAAAATAGGATTCTATGGAATCATCCTTTAGATGTTCTTGTTGGTAATCTTCATAGAGGGTCACAGACTGGAGCTTCTTTATGAAATAAGGTTTAACATTATGAATTTCTTTCACAGATAGAACCTAAAAATATCAATGATGAAATAAATGATGAATTTTGGGTAATGTATATGAAAGAAGAGCTTAATAAATTTGAAAGAAACAGGGTCTAGGAATTAGTTGACAGACCTAAGGACACTATGACAATAGGTACTAAATGGTTTTTTAGAAACAAAGTTCATGAATCAAAAAATATAGTTAGATACAAAACTAGGTTAGTTTCACAAGGATATAGTCAAGAGGAAGGTATAGACTACGTGGAAACCTTTTCTTCTGTAGCTAGATTAGAGGCTATTAGGATTCTACTTGCCTATACTGCCCATTTGAATTTCATGTTATATCAAATGGATATCAAAAGTACATTTCTAAATGGGTGTATAATTGACGATATTATTTTTGAAGAACCACATGGATTTAATAATCCTCATTTTCAAATAAAGTTTTCAAACTATCTAAAGCTTTATATGGTTTAAAACAAGCTCCAAGATCTTGGTATGATAGATTCAGTAATTTTCTTATTTGAAAAGTTTTTACTAAAGGGATTGTTGATCCAACTCTTTCTATTAGAAGAATTTCTAAAGAAGTTTTGATAGTACAAATCTATGTTGATGATATTATTTTTGGATCTTCTAATCATTATTTATCTACTGGTATTTCAAAAAGTATGCAAAATGAATTTGAAATGAGTATATTGGGAGAACTCAAATATTTTCATGGATTTCAAGTTCTTAAAAATTAAAATGGTATTGAATTGAATCAATGTAAATATAAAAAGGATCAATTAAAACCTTTTGGCTTGGATAGTATTAAGGAAAGTTATACTTCTATGAGAACTGTCTATAAATTGGATGCAAATGAAACTGGGAAACCAGTGGATCAAACCAATTACAGAGGTATGATTTGAAGGTTACTTTATCTTACTTCTAGTTGAATAGATATTATGTTTAGTGTATGTATGTGTGGAACATTTCAAGCTAATCCTAAATAATCACACTCGAATGCTATTAAAATAATTTTTTAGTATCTTAAACATACTGTAAATTTGGGTTTTTTTATCCAAAACGGCAATCTTTTGAATTAATGAGTTATTCAGATGATGAATTTTCTGGTTACAAGTTAGATAGAAAAAGAACATATGGAACATGTCATTTATTGGGAAAATCCGTAGTATCATTGTGTAATAAGAAACAGAATTTTGTAGCTCTATCTACTACCGAAGCAGAGTATATTGCTGCTGGTAGCTACTGTGCACAATTTCAGTGGATGAAACACACTCTTTTGGACTATGGATATGATTTTAATCATGTTTCTATTAACTGTGATAACACTAGTGAAATTAACATATCAAAGAATCCTGTGTCTCACTCTAAGACCAAACACATTGATGTAAGGCACCATTTCTTAAGAGATCATTAACAAAAAGGTGATATTACTCTTGAATTCATATGTACTGAACATCAGTTAGCTGACATATTTTCACCCAAACATTGTGTTCAGATCAGTTAAATTACATTATACAATAGTTATGACAGATAAACCTCACCGATGTAATTCCTCAATGATAAACCTCACCGATGTAATACCTCACTGATAAACCTCACAGATGTGATACCTCATCGATGGACCTCACTGATAGATAAACCTCACTATTAGGAATTATCACCAATATACCCTACCGATGTGCACTATTTTAATCTTTTTCGTCTGAATAGTTTATACTTATGATATTTTAATTATTTATTTTATGATTCCTACATGATAAAACTAAGTCCTAATTACTTCTCAATCCATTGATCCTTTACTTTACCCTCAAACCGTATCTCACGAATTTCTCAAAAAACATATGTTCCTCAAACCAGAGATGGCAAAAACCAAACTCCCTACTATTAGAGATGACATTAATGAGACAAATGTGAAAAAGCATAAGACTGATCCCGAAGCAAGTGGTAGTGTTGGTAGAACAAGGTTGGGAAAGTGACTAGTGAACCCTCATTTATAGAAAAGAGTTATTGTGATCGAAAATGATTTATGCTTGGAATGGTTGGTGTCTGGTAATACATTAGTTCTAGAGGTGCTGGAATATCAGAAGTGGGTAGAATGATTTTCGAACAACAATGGCCCCTACTATCTGAAGCTAGTGAAACAGTTCTATGAGTTTATAAGCTTTGAGAAATCAGAATATGAGAACCGAATGATTTCCTTTGTCAATGGAAAGGAGATATCTTTTTCATCTATTGAGTGGACTGAATTCTTGAAGGTTCCACACGAAGGTGTTCATAGATATTTCTCAATATCAGTACCACCTACAAGTGAGATATTTGATTGTGAGGGTGCTTTAGAGGAGTTCACTGGTAGTGGAAAGGAGAGACAATTGCTGGCTGCTGAAATGGATGGAGAGAATAGATTGTTGTTCATGTTTTTATAGTATTTTTTAATTCCATGAAGAGGGGACTTTACGAATTTAAGAGATCAAGATATCTATTTGTTACATCATTTGAGACATGGTGTGAAAGTGAATCTCTGTAGGTTGTTGATGATTCAAATGGAGGATATGATTAGACCAAAGTAAAAAACAAATGCCTTATTCTTTGCCAAGATGATCTCAGTGATGATCAAAGTGAAAGGGGTAGCTGAGTCTCAGGATGAGACAGTGGTAGTAAATAATAATTTTTGTATCGCAAGCACTGTTTGCAAATACATGAAAATAAACTGGAATCTATGGAGAAGAGAGTGGGTTAATGATGAAAAGAAGCTATATGATAAGTTCAATCCTATGGATCATCCTTCAAGGCCTAAGGATGTGAAGGATCTAGGACTAGGACCTGATGTAGAAGAACCTGAGTACAATTATGAGTCTGATGAAGAGGAGACTTCTATTGCTGATAGAAGCGATCTGAACTTTCCCCCAAGTCCTATTGCTGAAATTATATCTTCAGGAAAGGAATATTTGTAAGAAGAAGAAACACCTATTGATGAGGAAGATCAGACAAACCCTAATGTTGATGAAGAAAGAGAGAATGAATATGAAGCCTCAGATTATGACTCCCTAAGTCTGAGTCCATTGATTGGAAGATCAGTTGTGCCTGTTAAGGATATAGTGGGTGAGATGGAAGGACTTGTTCCTAATCTAGAGGAACCTCTTGATATTGCATAGATGGAGTTGATTGTAGAATATTCTTCTGAGGAAGAAAGACCTGATGAGAATGTTGTTGCTGTACAAGAGAATGTACCAGTTGAGGGGGATAATCCAATTTGGTTTGGCAATGTTTTAGTGGCAGTTGAAATTGATGATTGGACAGAAGACCCAGGTTTTCTGGTTTGTGGTTTAGAATATCTAGATTCTGATAATGAGACATCCCTCAATAGACCAAAAATCAATTATGATATTAATACTTAGTTGTTACCTAAAGATGTGGTCAGAATGCATGATCTGGAAAAGCTAAAGTTTGATCCCAAAATCAGGTTTGTGGAAGAAATATGGAAAATGGAAGCTTCACTAGTTTCATCCATTCAATTGATTATGAATGACTTAGTAGCCAATATAGTATCTGAAAGAGAACCTGTTATGTTTTCACCTGATGTTGTACCTGAAAATATGATCACCAGAGCTGATCTGGAATCCATAAATAATGAGATGAAAGAGTCTTTTAGTTATTCAATTGCCTAATTGAAGCAATGCTTTTTTGAAGATATGAGAAATTAGGAAAAGTCTTTTGAACTCTTTCTTGGCTATAATGTCTCTACATTTGAGGCAAAAATAGTACATGATGTTACAACTTGCCAGAATCATGTATCTTGACTGGGAGAAGATGTTGAAATTCTATAGAAATCTGTTATCTCTTTAGAATCGTATATGAGTTCTAGACCTCAAGCAGAAAAGGATTCAGCTTATGTCAAAAGTGTTGTGAGCCAGATGGTATCAGTCTTTAAAGGATATAAACCCTCCATGAAAGATAATGTCAGCACCCAGGATTCCCAAGTGAAAAATCTTATCAGTGGGTTGACCAAAAACTTCATGTAAATAGTAACCTTTTCTATAGTTTCTCTTGCCTCTAGACATTCAATGGATTTGGATCAGATTAGAGTTGTGATGGAGGAGGAGCTTTGTTCATCATCAACCAGTGGCTCTATGGACTCATCCGATCAGGCCAAATTGGTGACTTCTACTAGAGATTCAGCTAGAGAAATAATGAAGATAGTCTAAGACAATATGAGAGAATCTTTTGCCTCTCAGAAAGAGGTGAAATACAAGGTACATTATTACTTCCAAAGAGTTTATACTAAGAATAATCTCAATAATAATTTCAATCTTATGTTATAGAACATAAAGCTTCCTCCTATCAATCAAGAATTCATAGAACATTTCATCAAGCTCAGAGAGTTGACCCCTGCACTAGACAAATTTATAGAGAACAAGGATGATTTCAAATCATCAATAGAGAGAGGAGGAAGAATCATTATGGATTTTAGAAATATTTTGTTTCCTTTCCTTCATGTTGATGTTAGGCTAGTGATTATACCTCTATCTTTACCTATATCTGCCTCTACTATATCTCATGTTCAGATCAATCCAGTTTAAACTATTAGAATCCTAACTCATATGATCACTCAGAGAGCTATATAGTAGAGACCAAGAACAGTTTCAGTAGCTCAGCCTCTCGTGATCATTTCTGGAATTCCTAAGATTTCACCTACATCCACCTCACCTGAATCTTCTTCTGATCCCAATGTGAAATCTCATACTGAGGATGTGGATTGATCACTAACTAGAGTTTTTTGATAGGAATCACTTGGATTTCTTTTTGTTTCATTTCTATTTCTCTTTTTAATCTGTTTGCTCCAAGGAATATATGTGATCGTCCTTTCTTTCACCATCTGTTACTTCACTTTTCGTGTGTTTTTCCTTCCTGTCCCACTTTTTGAATATCACAAAGGGGGAGAAATAATATTGTCTAAGGGAAACATATTTGGGCATAATAACTTTTATGAGAAAGGGGGTGAAATTTATGAGTTTATTTCATTTCTCTCTGATACATTTTTTTCCTATTTTATCTTTGATATATATGTTTTATAATATATATTTTTCTGATACAATTCGATCTAATGAACTATCCTTTGATTCATTATTAATTATTGGGACTATAATATCATAAGTTGTGATTATCAAAAAGGGGGAGATTTTTTACCTCACCTGTTTTGATAATCCCAACTTGGCTTTCACATACTTTGATAATCCCAAATAATGTGTATCTATATATTAATTCTTTAAATCTATGACCAAGTTGATAATTATATTAAAATACTCCTTGAAATATGTTAATAAATGTTTATATAAGTTTATATTACTTTTGAAATAATTCTATCTCAATCGGATATGTCTTGCATAAAACAGATAAGTGTTAAGTCACTGATATGCCTATAGACACTGATATAGAAAATCATATCTACCGGTACTTAGTCTACCGATAGACATAGTCACTAATAAGCAAATTTCACTGATACTCAGAGCTACCGGTTTGTATAAGTCCACCGGTAAGCACATGCCACTGATAGATCATCCACATATAGAAGTTGAGCTACCGATAGAACAATTATACCGATACGAATAAGTCTACCAATATACACTTCATTGATACAGAACGGAGCAACCAATACAGAAAACTACTGATAGAAAAAATCTACCGATAGAACAAGGATACTAACCCAAAGTCTACCTATATGTGTGGTTTCCGATACAGAGTCACCGAGACAAACAAGAGCTACCGATAGACCAAGAGCTACCGATAGAAGGAGTCACCGGTAAATAGAGCAACTGATACACAGAGTAACAGCTACCGATACAAGGAGATACCAGTACAAGATCAAAGAGATACCAATAGGAACTAAATGCTATATAAAGTCCATCACTACTCTTATACCGATAGAGACTGACCAGTCAAACTCTATACTCTCAGTATTATTTATTTATTAAGCAATGGTATTATTTGATGTTTTAATTCAATTAAAGTTATTTAATGATAGTTTTTGGCATGTCAGGGAACCGTACCTACTACCCATGAAAAGGTAATCATTCCCATTTCCAGAGCTGAAATCTATAATAGGAAGGACAAAGACTGGGCACAAAAAGTGAAGTGAAAAGAGTGTAGAAAAGCAGTTGCATGAAGAGTACATACAACTGGAAGAAAGAATGCTGAAAGGTGGTTCATACAGAAAGACTACATCCATACTCGAAGATCACTGAACATACACAAAGCCATTCTTCTTGATGGAGAACACAAGATTCACCTTAGTCAAGGAGTATAGAACTACAACGAATGCTCTTTATGCACTAAAACTGATCAAACTAAACTCGAAGAAAACGGCCCTAATTTTTTTAGACAAAAAATCAGAGAAGGACTCAGAGCTTCATTTACATCAATCCAAGGAGTAGATAGCTTCAATCACAACATATAGAGCACTCTAAACTCATATCTATCTATTTAGATCTATTGTGTTTTATTCTTTTAAATTTTGAGTGGTATATTTACTCACTGAATCCTGGACTAAACTAGAGGATACCAAATCCTCACTCCAAACATCTTACACATTACTATATCCTACTGTGAATTGTGTAAGTGGTTAAGTGTGACCTGGATAGCCCGTGTTCTATTGTTTTTGTTCCCACATAATAGTTTGGTAGAGATCTTAGTACCTGGAGAGTCTTTTCACTATTGTTTACACCAATCCAGGGTGTGGATCAAATTTATATAAATTTTTTGAGAGGATTAAGTCTCATCTTGAGATTGAACCTCTTTGTTATATCTTCTATGCATCTTTGAATAAGTTTAATGTATACTATATTTTTTCTATTCCACTGCTAATTACTTTGAAATACAATTTGTTTCAATGTTACTTTGATAGTTAAATTGGAATGTGTTTATACTTATTGTGAACCAGTAAGTTAGTTTCTAAAGTTAATTTAATCTCCTGATTAAATTAACTGAGACCTAATCAATCTTTGAGAAACTAATTGAACCTTTACAATCTGTATAAATTCACTACAGTTTAACATGTTTTTAAATTGGGGGATTTTTTCAGAGAAATTTTTTTAATAGAAATTTTAATTGGAACTTAATTCATCCCCCTCTTGAGTATCCACTCAGACCAACAAACTTCTTTCTGACACAAAATTTTCTTAATATATATATAATAGAATTCGTGTCCATTAAAATTAAAACCAATTATTTTAACAATTAAATAATATAATTCTATTTTCTTAAATAATTACTATCCCTCAAACATATAACCATACTCTGATATTACTTTTACGGAAATTAAAAAACAAAAACAAAAAATATAAATATTTCAGACAAGATGTTTAAATGTTTCGAAAAAAATACCACATTACCATAGATGCAGTAATAATTCATTATTTTATGGGAGAGATACATTTATCCTCAATTAAATTGAACAATAATCATTCTAAAAAATAACTAAATTTTAAATTAGAATAAAATAATTCCATAATTATTTGAATTGAAACTTCATACCATGTGGAATAAATTCTCTACTCCGCATACACATCAATGTGAACTATTTGACCTTTATGTTCTAGGTGCATGCCAAAATAAATATTTATTTTTTAGAACCAAAGGAAATCCCTAAGAAATTATAAATATTGATTTTAAATCCCATGTGGACCTTTCTGGAAATTTTAAATAGTGAATCTACTTGTAACCTCATATTATATTCCAAAAAATATATATGTTAAAGCCTTCGAACCCTAAACCCCCATCCTTTCGGGTATCGGAACCTGCCTTGCAACAACCCCCAATGACCTCATTATCATGCTTAGAAAATAGTGTAGGATATTTTTATATAGATTGAACAACATAAAATAAGTCTCCATATATATAAATAATTATTAATCCTTCCTGGTTAATATTTATCATTATGTGTTCATTGTTCCCTTTTTTCTACAATTACATTTGTATAGGGGTTTCAATAACATATCTTTTATCATGTGTTCAAACCCTCATGAATTATAATGAAAATTTTAAAGATATGTTTTATATATTTCTGTATTATTATAAATGTTTCAAGGATATTATGATAATGGTTCATAATGAATGGTTATAAAATTTTCCTTTTTTGGTTTTATTGAATAAATTCTAAAAATTAATTTATATTAGTAAAAAAGATAAAAATTTAAAATATAAAATTTGATAAATAAATAAAATAAATAATCTATACAATATATTTTTATTAATTTTTTTCTTAATCATTCTTGATAAAAATTTTACATTTTAGATCATGTTTTTATTTTAACAAACCCAATCAAGAGCATTTTATAATTAATGAATCACTAACAATAGGTTTATTATTATTAATATATATATTTTATAAAATAATATTGATGAAAAATAAATATTATTAATGTGATAAATAAAATACATGAATTACTCTATAAATAAGAAAATGATAATTACTACAAAAATGTAAAATAGTTATATTGAAGAGTATAATATTACCTTAAAACATTGAAAGAAATAATTGATTTGGGACACCTTCGTGTTACTGAAATCTATCAAAAATAATAGAGGGATATTAGGGACTTAAATTTGGTAGATATAAGATAATGAAATGAATTAAAACTGTGTTTTTTATTACTAATATTGGGTTTATTGTTTACTATTGTAATTAATATGTAACATCATATTTTGTTTTACAAAAATATGAAATCGAATTTATTTAATAAATTAAAAATTATAATTAAAAATATGAAATCCTTTATATTAAAATTTTTAGAATTCATAATAATTAATATTTAAGTGAATATGCATGAAATATAAAAAAATTGATAAAATTATTTTATTAAAAAAATTTAAAAATTATTGACATTTCATATCAATTTAAAATTAATCCATGAATTTTGATACATTGGTGTGTAAATATATATATAGGTATCAATAATATATTTTTATTTAAATCCCCACTTTTGTTTGATAAGTATAACATTTCTATAAAAATTTATAATATATTAATAATAAAATTAAATAAAAAATATTTTTTAGAATGTGTAAATAAATTTTTGTTAATTATAAGTAATTAATAATTTCAAAATTGTTATTCATTTATTTTATGAATGTTACTTTCATTTTATTATTCCTTTTTTAAATTCTTTATTTATCATTCATAAATTTTATAAAAATGAATAACATATGAAAATAATTTATATAGAACAGTGATGATTTCATAAATGAATTAGTAATATCTTATTAGATTCTAATTTTATTTTTTTCATGTCAATTACATTTGTGAAAAAATTTTATGTTGTAGATTCTTATTCATAACCAAAAACTAAAATTTATTTATAATAACTGATATCGTTAATTTCAACCTAATATAATATTTTTCAGGTTTAATATCCAATGGAAGTATAAAATTCAAATTTAACATTCTCCATTCCTGAATATAACCCTATAGACTTGTATAAAAATATTGAATATATTAAATCATTTCACTATAAAATTTGCTTTTGAAGTTTTATTTATTTACATATTTTTCAAAATTTATAATCTGTTCTGTAATTTCCTATCACTTCTTTGAAGTATTTTATTACCAATGTTATGATAGTTGTTTAGTTAGGATTCATTTAAGACTTCGTCATATGAAATTATGAAATTTTTGGAGTTATAAGTGGTTATGAAAATATGGGACATTGTTAAGGAAGACAAAGTAGTTTGGCCTAGGAAATCGTGTAGTTATGTTAGAACCACTCGAAGGGGCGCATGGTTTGTCCAAACCATGCAAAAACCTCTTCTAAACTATACAACCAAATATATAATTATCTTTAATGGTTGGTGAATGAATAAAATATCCATGCATCCTAGTCGTTCACCCCAAGAAATTTCCTGGAGAGCCACATGAATATAATGCACAATTACTCTTAATCATGCTATCTTACCAATAAATCATGTGTGTGGTTTTTTAAGATTTTAAATTTTATATTAAAATGACTTAACCATAATATAATATTCTAAATCACATCATTCAATCCTAAAATTATTTTTTGGGTATTAGAAACTCCCATGAAGTGATTATTTCTCTTCATACCCCTTTTTTGGATGATTAAAGTGGAGTTTATCTCGTTTAATCTCTCTTAGGTAAGTGGATCTCATTCCATGCAATTTCTATATATCAATCTTTATTTAAAACTTATATATTGATATATAATCATTTAAATAATGGATTCTACCTCCATTTTTGTATCATGAATCTAGATCGTGTTCTTAGATCTTTTCTGCCTTCGATTGTTGTTGGAATTTCTTATGGTTTCTTTTTTCCATTTTGATTCCTTTGTTTAATGGTAGGTGTCTCTATATAAATGGTTAATCCCGTTATTTTCAAACATAACATATAAATTACATTATTTTTTCCATTTTATGTAAACTTTAAATGGTTTCTATGGATTGTTTTTATAAATGATGCATGTTTTTAAGGGATTTTCAATAAAAATAATTTTTAACACCGAGTCATTTCTTAAATGATTGAATGGTGGATTTTATTTGGAAATGAATTTTAAAAAAGAAATGACTATTATATTGGGTTTGAAATGCTATATAAATTGTGAGAATCGTTTTTTATAATTAATTGAAAATCTTGGCACATCTGTAATATTGGGTATGTTAAGAAAGGGACATAGGAATCCTTACTATTTGTGGAACTAATAATGGTTGTTTAAAGATTTCAATGGACTTTTAAAGAACTCGATTTTGGTTTGATACATATTTATTCATATATCTAGTATGAATATTCTCATATGATATATCCAAACTAGATACTTATTTGTTATTTATAGATATTTATCACCTGATTTTTTTTTATCATGGGTTTTTTCTTATAAGTTTTAATATGAGATTTCATCACATGGCTTCAAATGATAGGATTTTATTGATATATATTCACATGGGTACCATATGTTGTATGGATATTATTTCATGATTTTACAATTCTATATTTAAAATTTTTCATTTTAGAATAGAACATAATTTATCAAAAGAAAGATGAAAAAATTATTTTACAGGTAGTTTGGGATTTATAAAATGTTATATATAAATATGATTTCTTTTTAAAGCTAGAAAGAAAGTGTTCTTGATATTATACCCTATATATATTATTCTCTCGAATCATATTGCGATTTTATATCACAATTTTTTTTAATTTAGATTGTTTTACATTTGGAATTATAGGATCAATGAAATAGAAAGAGTGTCTTATTGTATTCTAGCATCTCTTGTTGTTGTTTCTTGTGTTTTAGTTTCATTTGGAGGTGAAAATAGGCCACATGGAGATTTTTTTTCATATTATTCATAATTTATTGACTTATCATGTTTTTATGTATCTTTGTATTTGTTTGCATCTATTTTTTCTATTTCATTGTGATCTGGTCACATGTTATGATTCAATTATATCAAGACATGTTAGATTTATCTTTTCTTATAGCTCACTATAATTGGCCGGCTTTAGTGGAATTTTTTTTGAATTGAGTTAGTTTGTTACAATATTTATCAAATCTGTTCTCATCCTTATGTTTATTCGAACTTCCTGGGTTTGATTCACTATATTTTTTTGTCATGAGCTAAGACCATTGGAATTTAGATAGTAAGTTCAGAATAGGGTCCTAGATAACTAAATATCATAACTCGACCAGAGTTAATTTTTGGGGTCCTAGAAATTATACCACATTTGAGACATATAGATGAGGAAATTTGAATTGACTATATGGGATATTCATTAAAATATAATTGTTCCTACTTAATATTTTAATCATTCATTGATGGAATTCAAATTTTCATTAAATATTTATTATATTTAATGAATTTATTGAATTATTGAATTTTTCTATAAGATAATTTTATTTAATCATGTTTGATTGGTTTTTTTATTGCATTTTTTAGAAAATTATTATGAGAAGTTATCTTATAAATCTGAGAGTGGAAGGTGTGATATAGGTTTCATATGAGAGTCATCCACTCGACCCTTATTTGTTTGATGCTTTAATCTGTTCCATTCGTATTCTAGTTTAGGTGGGTGTCGACAACCAATGATATGTAGTGGGTAATGGCTCTAGATTCTCCAAGAAACATACACCCGTATTCAGTGGGGAAAAGATCCATAATAATATGATGAATTGTGGTTTGTAGAATGTTAGGAACATAAATTTCTTGTAGACTCTTGAAGACAGAAAGGTAGGTTTCACCATATATATTCTCTACGGACTAGGGAAAATATCATGGGGATATATTATGTTTCTTGTGTTTCAAGTGGATATTAACTGGATGTCTTCATTTAAAATTATCAAACGTCAATTTTATCCAGATACTTTTTCTATTATGAATACCAAAGAGGTTATATCCCTTTAGAAAGGGTAGAATATTTTCTAAGAGTATTCCACCTATTTTTCTATGTTAGTTCACATAGAAAAAGAGTTAATCACCAATGACTAACTAATGTATCAAATGATTGAGTTTGTATTGAGACCATATATTCATTCATTGTTTATTCTCATAAGTCTTACAAAATTTTTTGAGGTTGTTGAAATTGTATCTTTGGATGAGATTTACATATCTCGAAAGATAGGTTTGTGTAGAGAATTATTTTGAATAGTTATTAGCCATAGTGTTTCTTCTAGATAGAAAATTTAGCATAACGGTTATCAGTTTTCTTCAGGACTAGTTTCAGGTGCTTCTTTAGAATATCAATAAGTTATTTCCTACATGTGTAGGAACTTTTGTCATACCAAGCCCAACTCTATGGAGGCTCCTAAGAATTCTCATCAATATAGGCATGTTTTTATCTAATGTGTCTTTGTGAACAGATATTCTAGGGTATTAATGTGGGATCCACTCACACCAATTGTTCATAGGTTCATATTTATTATTCTAATGGTTGTGGGGTTTATTATCATTCAATGGGAGAAGTTTAGGTTGGTAATATATGATGTATTTAAGAGGATGATTAGGAATTATTTGAATCTAAAGTGAGGCCATATACTATTAAAGGTACTATGTTTATTTCATTTTATATAGTGACTGATTTTTTGGATATAGGTGATACTGATTATTTTATATAATTAATGTTTTTTGACATGTTGGGTTTACAATCCGAACATATTTAGTTATTTTTTGGAAATTTACAATCCATTGGGAAAGAGGTCCAAACAAGGTCTCAAGGGTCTATTGTTTCATGTGGTGATATATGATATTTCACAGATCATAGTCTAGATATCATTGAAATTATAATCATAATTTATAAGATGATTAGTTTTAAATTCAGTAATAATTGTTACCATCATCGATTTGAGGTTATATGTTTTGATTAGTTCAATGATATCTTTCAGGTTGAGAAGGAGTATAGATCTAGGTGGGAAGATCCTTTTGTTACATATGATGGGGTAGTCATTTGTGATTTATTAGTGTTATTTCTATATATGTTTGTCCCAAGTTGGGGAAATATGATTCCTGCATATATGTGAGTATTCCTTGAGATTTTATAGTGCATTTATCTAGTTTACTTCCAAATAGATAGATCGAGTTTATTTTTCAACTACTACATGTGATTATGACTATTTCTATGTCATTTTTCAAATGGGAACTATTGAGATAGTATACCATATGATCCAGCTCAAGGACCTAGAGGCTAAGGGATTTATTCATCCAAGAATGTCACTGTGTGATCCACTCATTCTATTTTTTAGAAATCATACATATGTCTTATAATTTATGTGGATTATCGGTAGTTGAAACTGGTGACTGTTTAGAACTGATCTTCCAATCCTAGGATTGATGATCACTTTGGCTGACATAGAGAGGCTATTTATATTTCAAATATTGACATAAGGGAAGAAATGACTAGTTTAGAGTACACAAAGAGGACATACCTATTAAAGAATTTAGGAGCCGGTATGTGAATTCTGAGTTTATGGTTCTTTAATTTGGTTTCACTATGGTTCAGGTGTTATTTATAGAATTCATGGACTGATTCATTCATCAATACATGGAATATATTGTTTTTTTCATATAAATCATTCGATGGAAGAGAATATTGACTATTTTATACCATTAATCAAACCTGAAAGGAACATTATTTATATGGTATGCTTTCCATATGTAAATTTTGGAACTAGGAATAGAAAATTCAAGGACATGTGATATTTGGGAGTGAAATCTTAGTGGATTCGAAAATGATACCGGTAGTTATTTCTTGAAATCATACTAGAAATATATTTGAGATTTGATGGTTCATGGACTTGGATTGTTATTATAGTTATTTTGTTGATGAATTCTCCAAATTGTGTATTTAATGAGATATTTAACTCATAAAGTTATATTGTTTGAATTGGATAATAAGTTTGTGAGATATTTAGAGCAATCCAATTTGATGTTGACTTCACACGCATTTTTATTCTTCTAGAACTTTTTTTTTATTATTTTTTATTCAATGCTTCAGGTATGGATTTATGATGTTTCTTAATGATGGTGGGAATAGGGGTGACTTATCTATCATGTTAGTTATTCCCTCATGAGAAAAAGTACCCATCCTACGATCTTGGCATGGTAGCAGTTATGACTCCACTCAGAATTTGTTTTCACTAAATCTTTTGGAAGTAGTTTACAGTTTATTCCTATCAAAATAGCCTAAAATATATTTTCACTCAGAGGGATCTAAACCCATTATAGAGATGTCGAGTTTCATATCATAATACCTTTTATTAGGTACATTCCATATAGTTCCCAGAAAGGAAAATTTTTTCATTGATTATTTGAGAAAAAAATTACTGACTCAAGATCGGAAAGAATTACTCAATAAATACTGTATGATGAGTTTATTAGTTGAAATGAGATTGGGGGTAGAATGGTTGGTGGATATTTTTTCTTATATTTTATGAAGGATAAATCGTCTTTTGATGAGCGATTTTGGATGGAGAAGGTGACAGACACTGAGTGGAAATGCTTTCGGACACAATTTTATTATCGGGAGACTTTGGGTGGGTGGTCCGGATCTCTAAATAGAGCCTTGAACATTCATAGATGGTTTTATAATTTATTTTCCCTGAATAATGTTATTATGGATAATGGACATTGGTTATGGGGGTTCATAAACCCTATTGAATAAAATATGTATCATGACAAGAGACTTAGGTATTGGTGGCTGATGATGATGTAGCTAGTTATATTATTTATTTCATGGTATCTAACTTCTAAATAAATGAAAGCAGAACAATAAATACCTAAAAGATTTATAAAAATTTTACCCACTCTAGTGAGAAAGTTGGATAATATTTCTACATAAATAGTCAATGGTTTTCCATGAAATCCTTGTGTTAAGGATGCAATTTTGGTGATAATTTATTGAATTTCAAAATCGACTCATGTATTACTTGTCAAGGATATTATAAATAAGAAGCAATTTGGTGACTTGTATATCAAAGAGATTTTGAGACATCATGGGGTTCCTTCAATGGTAATATATAAAAGGTAATGATTTTCACATATGGATTCTAGAAATGTTAAAAAAGGAAATGGGATTCTAGTTGAAACTAAGAATTGCATATCATATGCTATTTTACGGACATACAAAGAATGTTATCAAGGATCCTGAGGATATTCTCATGGCGTGAGTGCTTGATTTTAGAGAAACATATTAAAATAATTTACCTTTGGTAAAATTTTCCATTACTAATAGTTATCAGGCTTCAATAAGATGGATCCCTTTGAATAATTGTATTGGATTCCATATAGATGTCCCTCATGATGGATAATGCTTAGAAAGTGGTCCTTTATTTGGATATGTCTTGGTTACGAGATTACTGAAATAGCGTGGTTGATCCAAAAGAGGTTTTTTATAGAATAGATCATTAAAAAAATGTTAAATAGATCATTTACATTGGAAATTAGAGTTTGAGGTTGATTATTGACTTTTTCTTATAGTTTCACCTTTCATGGGAGACCATTGGTTGGGTAAATTAGGTTAGTTTTCCCTGTGGTTTGTGGGACTATTTGATATTTTTGGATGACTAGGGAAAGTGGCCTAACAATTAGACATTACATAGAATTTTACTTCTATCCTTGAGGTGTATTATTTTTACAAATTGACTATTTTTATAACAAATCCTTCCCATGTGATTGGATTGGGGGATTTTGGGCTTGAGCCTGATACCACCATTGTTGAGAATCAAATTCAGATTATGGATCACTAGGATAAGGTGTTTTAAGAAAAAAAATTTCTCTTGTTATGGGTGTTGTGGTATTATGGAAAAAATACCTATGATATTTGGTAGATGGAATCATTAGTGACGTAGTAGTGGTCGTATCTATTTGTGCATCCAATATATTGAAAACATTATTGGGATAGAAAAGAAATATGGTTGGTGGATTGTAGAATCCCATTACATATTTCATGTATTATATTAACAATTTTTGGATCATAAATTGGGTAGGGTTTATTTAAAATTCTTTTGGATTATATTTTGGAAAGTTTTGGAAGCCAATGTGATTGTTTGTGGTTGGTTCATGGTTAAGAAAAACCATTTTGTTTGGCCCAGAAAATGGTGTGGAAATATTAGAGATACTGGAAGGGGTTCCTAGTTTATTCAAACCATACAAAAACCTATTCCAAACATTTCACCCTTATATGGAGGTTATATTCATTTTATAACCATATTTATTTTATCTGTGTTACCTCACCATACACCCGAAACAAAATCTGAAGGGAGGCACATGGTTATGGCACAAAATTACTCATAAACATGTAGCCTAACCTAGAAAATTTTGTTCAATGTGTTTAAAGATGATAATATATGTAATAAAATACCAATACCCCAATTTAATATTAATAATCACCTCATTAGACTCTAAAATGATTTTATTGGGTTTTTAGGCTCTGAAGAAGTTATTTTGCCTCATCAAACCCTTTTTTGGAAGATCACATGGTGTCAGTCACATTCTATATCTCTTGGCTAAGTGTATCTCATCCCATGTGATTTATTTTGAACTCTCCCTATTTTATAAATATTGTTTTATCGATAATAATATAATTTATGCTTGTAAAATACATTTTTAATCTAGAATATCAGTTTTTTCCTATATCTTTTGTACCTTCATTATTCATTGTTATTTCGCATGGTAGTTGTTATACATTTTGATTTTTTTAGTTTGAAGGTAGTAATGCACTTACTAGGGGTTAATCCATATATTTTTAATTTATAATTTTAAATTATAATGGATTTATTATATAATTATGGTGATAAATTGTTTAAATTGGTTTTTATAGAAATGAGTCATGTTTTTAAATGAATTTTTATTCAAACCCAAATTTTCACATCAATTATTTGCCTAAATTAATAAATGATGGTTCTGATTTAAAAATCGATTTTCAATCTCTGAGGTGGATAGTTCTATACTAAAAAATTTATATAAAATATTATCATTGTGTCTTAAATGTAATTAATAATATAAGCCCACGGAGAAACATGGGTGTGTTGGGAAATAAAAATAACCATATTTAGTATGTGTGGAACTAATAAGGGTTGATTAGGGATATCAATGGACCATTTAACGACTGGATATTGGTGGGATACAATTTTCCTTATATTTTTAGTATTCATTGTTTCGTATTCAGGATCCAAGATGGAAAGTAATTTTTTCTTTACCCATATTTTCCATATAATGGGATTTTTTCATGGATTGATTCTCATAGGGTTTTATCTAAGATTGTATCAAATAGCTTGACATCATAGGATTTCCTGGATATTGGTTTACTTGTGTACTTTATGGTGTATTTATATGATTTTACACTATATCACTTCTAATTTTCATATTTATAGTTTGATAATTTGGATGTCTATTATAAAAATGAAAGGAAAAATTTATTTACACATTGTTTTTGAATTTATGAAATGTTATTTTTTAAAAGATATTTTGTTTTTAATGTCATAACAAGAATGTGTTTATTTTAGAGCTTGTTTATATTCTGTGGTGGTATCGTAATGGTATTTTTTCCACACCCTACTTTTTACCATTGGGTGGTTGTACATGTTTTATTCCAGTATCAAGTTCAAGGTAAGGACATATTCTGGTATATTGGATTCTCTTGTTTTTACTAACTTCAGTTCAATTCTGTTTGGATGTGTTGACGGGTCACCTAGAGTCTCATTGTCTTTTTGGAATCATAATTTTTAGATGTATAATGTTGGATTAGTTTTATGGATCCATTTGTATCTCTTTTTTTAATATATTTTATTCCCTAGTTGTATTTCCAATTCCACATTTACTGAAGATGATTTTCAATTATCTTTGTTATACCTCACCATTACGGGCTAACTCAGGTGCATGTTTAGTTTACTCAAGTTGGTTCATTACATGTTAAATATTCTACATATGAGATTTTAATGATAAATACTTGAAGGTTATAATTTTTTTAAATTAGGGAAATATACATATATTATTTTTCATAACAATATTTCATATATAATTATGGAAATATCATGGTCAATCCCATCTATTATTTTAATAGTTTACCTTAATAAAATAATGTATTTTTTATCATAACTTAATATTTCTTATGAATTATTTTTAAATGGTTATAATTAAATAATAAGTAATAAAATATATATTTCATAATGATAAATGTATAATATTGGGAAAGGAAATGGATAATAAAATATACAATATTACAATATTCCCATATTTATAATTTTATCGCTTAATAGTTAATCGTAACTCATAAATTAAAAAACTATAGAATGTATCTATAAAATAAGAATCACCGAGGGTAAATTTTATATTAACAACTCAAATTCACTATCCGGGGAATTAATAAGAAACTCATCATTTTTCTTAAAATAAAAATCTATTAAGAGTATTATTTTTCTCAATAATTTATTCAAATAATAATTGTATATTTGGAAGAATAATTATTATTTTAAATGAGTTACCTGAGAGATAACTAAAATGTTTTCCCCTTGAAATATCTAATAGATGTATCCTGATTTTGTATAATCATAATTATTTATTTAACAATTTTAGGTTGATTGTATGAGAAAAAAATTTATCAATAAATATCTCTTTAAAATAATCTGATTCCAAAGGGTTAATTTCATTTTTTTTATTTTTTATTTTAATAATTATCCTCTATTAAAAAACTTCAAATTCCTAAAAATTGATGACTAGGAAGATCTTTCCATGCTGGATGCCCAACTAAAGGTTAATGTCTATCATTTTAGAATAGAATCAAAGAAATTATGACCTCTTAATTTCAACCATTTACAAAATGTAATTTCTTAGTGTGAGTAATTAAAAATTCTATTAAATTTAAATTAAATAATCATATAAATATTAAAAATTAATCTGACATAGTATTATCCAATGAAACAATCATTTCAACGTATGATTCATTCTCTTCAATGACGATTAGTTTATATTTTCAAAATTAAATCCCAAAAAGTACCTAAACATTACTCTAATATCAATTAATATGATGTAAATATAAGATAAATATATTTTGTAATATTTTAAATACTTTTGTATAAAAACCCATATTTAAAATAATGTTTCATATGCCTATGGTTTAGAGTTAGTTGATATAATCATTATTATAATCGTATTTAACAATATATAACAAACTAATTTAATATAATTTCTCCACACATGATTTGATTCAACATATATAATATCTAATTTTATTCTAAATTACCCATGGAGAAGAAAAAAATAAGATAAGTGTGTTGTAGTATTCTCAATATGAAAAAATTTATATCAATGATCCATATAGAAATTATCATTAAGACATAAAAATGATAAGAACATCAATGATGGATAAATCATTTGATTAATGAATAATATCAAGGTTTAAAAAGAGGTTATCCTAAAGTATAATATCAAAATAATAGAACTTTTAATCAAATAATTTCACCATAACATATGATCAAGGAAGTGTACATATACCAAGGAATAATAATATGGAATCAATAATAATTAACCCTTCTAATAAAACTTTGGAATGTGGAACATTCATAAATACAGATTATAATAACATATGTAATGGATCACTACCAATAACCTCATAAAAATATAATCATGTTAACGACATAATTTACATTCATAAATTAGTAGAAATAGATAAACTCGCTTGAACAATAACACAATGTACTAATATAACCTCTCATTCCCCAAAATATAATATTACATGAGATATATGCTTTACCTAATTATTTATTTTAATATATAATATATGTCCCACAAATAAAATAATGATATATATATTTATGCTTATATATTGCACATGAAATAAATCATATTTCATTAATTTAATAACCCATGGAAAAAAATGGTTTATAATACATTTTCATTCGGTTTCATATAACTAGTCATTGAGAAATTGATTAGATTATACATAAAATTCAATACCAAGAAATAAACATATAATGATATTATTTCTATAGTGATACATGAATAATATTAAACACTCATAAATAATTGGTCATCTAAAAAAAGAAAGGAAATAGAATGAAAAATAACTAATATGGTTTTTTTATATTTCAGAAACATTTTCATATGTTTAAAGATATAAATTACCATCCAAATAATTTTAAAAATGTTTTAAATAGACATTTAAAACAAAATAAAAAACCCAATAATAGATCCTTAAAAATAAATAATGTACAAGATTCATTGCGATAAAACTTGAAAATGGTATCAAAATTTAAGGAATAACATTATCCATTTTCAGAATTCATTATGATAACCCAAATTGAAGAAATAAATAAAAAAATAATATAAAAAATATCACGTGTTATATGAAATTTCTAGAATAAAATACTTAATTAAATTAAAAAAATAACGAATAAGGTATTATTGTAATAAATTATAATTAAATTAAAGGAAAATATACAAATTAAGATGATTCTAACTTAATGAAATTATATCAAATTATGAAAAACCATTACAAGATTTGTAATATAAGAATAAAATGTCATTTAAAAATACTAAATAATGTGCAATTTAAAATAAAATTAAGAAAATTTAAATTAGGATAATAAATATATATATTTTATTTTATATTCATAATATAAAAAATGTGTGGATAAAAAGAAATAAGTGTCAAAAAAAAGAAATTAACAGGAGGTACAATTGCCTTAGTGTTTCGATTTCTCAATCGGACTCCAACTACTTTTATAATAAATTAAATTTATTATTCATCTATATAGTTTTTTAAAAAATTTATCTTAATATTTTTTTAATCAATCACTTTTAATTTTAATTTTTTTTAATTTTTAATAATTGAGTTTGTTCCTTGCTGGCTTGGGTAAGATTATTTTAATCCTTTCAACTATGTTAGGTGTTCAAAACCATTAGAATCTTTAGGGATATGATATATATAAGATTGGAATTTTTTTAATTCCTATGATTCTTTTTGGGATTTTATGGTAATATATTGTAATGAATGTTTATATATTACCCCATATATTATTATTATTGAATCAATTAAATGAATATTTTTTAATAAAAATAATTATATATATTAAAAATCTATAAATAAAATAAAAACATAAATTAATCATTAATACAAAATATTTTGATTATTTTATTTTCATTTAGAATTAAATATGAAAAAGATATATCCTTATTTTTTTTGGTGATTAAACCCACCCAAACAAGAAATTTTTATAATGAATGAATGATTAAGAATGTGTTGTTGTATTATTGTCATATCATTTTCTTAAATACTAATAATGTCGAATAATTTTTTTGAAATGGAAAAAGTGAGTAAATGAAAGTTTTAAAGAATATAATAGACATTATTAAGGAAAGTTTCATATACTTGATAAAGATTAAAATCATACATTAATGTGAATTTTTTAATCAAAGTAATTTTTATTATTCTTTATGAGAATAAAATCACCAACATAAGTTGGGTTTATTATAATGTAGAATTAGGAAGATATGTTAGAGGAGACTAAATTAACCTTATTTATAAAAGAGTAATGATGGGGTCCTTTTATTGGTGTTTTTTTATATAATACTAGAAAATACCAATTCCAAAATGTCAAAGGAATGTAGTTATACAAGGAAATTACTTCCAAAAATGTAGAAAATGTGAATATTGGTCACGAGTTCACTCAAAAACACATTTCTCTAAATAGAATATATATATATATTATCACATTATACCACATTCTAGAGTTTTTATCTATTATAACATTTAGAGTAATAACATATTTCTACACTGATAACAAAATAATATTTTTAAAAATAATCCCAAGTTAAAAAAATATATTAAATTTTAAATTCATATAATGAATTCTAATTTACTAAAATCTATATACATAATTTATAATAATACAATCACATAACATGTAAGAAAAATGTTTTTGAAAAATATCTTTTAAAACATTAAATAAATTTATTAATAATCTGTTCTAGTCAGTTATCATTAAATAAATTTAATATTATTATTATAAAAAAATAAATTATATGTTTATGATAATTCAACATCTATGTGTGGGAAAATAGTCATTTAAAAAAACATGAAATTTTTAATTAAACTAATGTTTTGTAAAAAATCATATATCATTTTGCATTAATAATTATATTTCTATTTATTATAATTCATTAATTATATAATTAAATATATTTTTTTTATTTTATAAAATATTAATTTAGTTATATTATTCCGTTATATTAAAATCTCTCTTTAAATGTAGTAAATTTAATTATCTTTAAATTTTATAAAAATAATGTTTTTTAAATAATGATATTTTCATGTATTAAATATTATTTTCCATTTTATTCAAAATTTATATTATATATGTTAGATACAAGATAAATATAGTATTTATCATTATAATATTTACCTTTTATATATACATTCTTTTTATTTATAATAACATGGTTAGTAATTGCAAACAAATAATGCATTTATGAGTGTATAATCTAATTACTATATAATTATCCAATATCAATTTTTCAATATAATATTATACCTTACTGATTGTCTACAAACATCAATCACATATATTATATAATTTTCCCCATTTCGGTCATGTTTTTGTTATTTCCATTCATTCAATAATCATCATTCATGGCATAGTCAACATGGACGATCAAGATAATGAATATATGAAGACTATATAATTTTTTTTGTTTAAAATTATATTCCTATTTTAGTTTTCATAATTATATTCATTAAATGTTTATTAAAATAATAATATTCATTTCATATATTATTTTAAAATTTTACATTGATGAAATAACATATTCTTAATGTCATTTGGGTATTTTGTGTACTTAATTTTATTTTTTTTAATTTGATAAAAAAATTATATTATATATCAAGGGATGTATAAAATATGAAAATAAAATGGGCTCTAAAATTTTACATATTACAGAAAGTATCTCATAAATATAACATCTCGATTTTGAAAATGGTATAAAACATGTTTGAAGATAATTGTTGACATGGTATATAGATTAGTATAATGTTATTTACCATAGTTTTAAGGAAATTTTAAAGGAATGGCTGAAATATATATAGTGTTGTATTTACTCAAAAAGTACATAAATGTTTACATTATATATTACACCTTTGGATATATCGCTTACATGGTTTAGCAAACACTTCCTTATTGTATTTTTTATAAGTTGAGAAAGTTTTCCAAAAATTCATTGTCGTATCAACATGATCTAAAATTTATTATAATGGTTATGTGTGTTGATATATTATTATACTTAAGGGATGGTTTATCACTTTATTATGTGGGGTTTTTTAGTATATTTTATCTTTTACATCATTTTTTCAAAAACTACGTTTTTTACCATCATCTGAATTTATGTATGGATGGATTCTTCAAACCTGATTTAATTTTTAGTGGCTAAGATTTTATATTGAATGTTCATTACATTTTCATATTCTAGTAACTAATATCATCCTATAATATGTTTAATTCCCTATAAGTTGATTTAAGGAGTTTCAAATTCCATTTACTGGTACCTTCCACTATACAGTGTGATATACTATAATGGGTTGTGGGTATTCAACTAATTTAAACATAACCTCATTTTGGTATGGTACCTATATTATGAATGATGTATCCTTTGGTGGATAATATTTTGGCCCTATAGACAATATTTTTACTATTTTTCTCTAACATAATATTATTTTAATATTTATTTGGAGAGTATTTTTGTTATGGGGGGAATGAGACTATATTATATGGATCTAATCAATGGAATATAATGTATTATGAGGAATTATACCATGTATTAAGTATAATGTTATTTATTTCATATATAATATATTCGGCAATAGATGTTTTAATACAAGGGATAAATATACTATGTAGTTTTACACATCCTTATAAATAAAAATTTATAGTGAAATAAATTCAGTCATGTTTATCTTCTTATAAGACTTTATAGGGACTGGTTATAATATTGAATATAATTATCCATAGAGGTAGATTTTGACTCATGGTTTTAGTTGTCTCGTTATTTTTTACCATATTTTAGGATTTACATCATTTTCAAATTATTAGATTACTCAGAATGCTTTCTTTAGTGGGTATTTTCATATAAATCATTTTTTTTGATTCATTGAATTATGTTCAGGAGATATCTAGTGTTCTAATATTATATTTTTATGTTGATCAAAATATATTTTAGGTAAAATGTCTCCCAATATTTTCTATTAGCCAATTTTGTATAATTTCATAACCTGAAACCTATAGGATGAGTGTTTGTAGTGGAACCCCGGTATTTTTATCAACCCAATAGGGGTTTTTATAGGGTCTATTCTAATCAATATACCCTTCCAAGGGAGGGAGTTACCGATTTTTGATAACATACCAAAAATTCTTTGAAGATACAAATGAACTTATTATTACCATTTAAACATTGTAATTAATACTAAATGATGGTCTAGTAAATCACCATAATGTCTTAGTAAATCATAGAGGTTTAGTTATGTGTATGTAAATTAGTCCCATAAGTTAATTTTTATATGATTTATATGATATGATTCATATCAAATTCCTTTTTATATTGGGTAAAATTTACATCATTAAATTTCCAACATTAATTGGGAATCAAAATTAATGATTGTACCCTGGAAGTTGTTCAGGGATCTTGGTTGATTCCTATTATGTTACACATAATCACCCTCTATATTTCATTGTGTATGTATAAACATTTTTCATTGGTTCAATTAAGGAAAAAAACTCGGTATTTTGTAATATATGGTTCTTAAATAGAGATTTAACAAATGGTGATGGATTACAATTGAGAGTTATGGATATATTTTGGTGGATCATGTATTTTTAAGTATTTTTTCCTTTTTATATCATTCCATTGTATATATGGTATTCCATGTGGGGGATCTCCCTATTTCATCATTTTTTGTTAATAAATACATGTTATAAGGTTTTGTGGGAACTTGTACAATCCTACGACATGATTCCAACACACCAAAATTCTATAATTTTACATAATGAAATCAATGTGGGTAATGTTGTAAAAAAATAAAATTAAAATATTTATGATGCAACACAAGACCTTGATCTATGAGTATATATATGAAATTTAAAATAAAATTTATAAATATCAAGCTATATTTTTAGATAAATATTTTTTTAATTACATATATACATCTTTTGATGGATTTTTAGTACTGCATTATTTTACTCATAATTATATCACCCAATAAATTTATTATGTGTTTTATACATGAAGTATATGATATAATTAATTGAATATTACACATAAAAATCCTAACTATAATAAATCCTAATAAATTTTATTGAGATAAAAATATTATTATGGAAGATAAATAAATTATGAGAATGAAATATGAATCATCCTTAAGAAAAATTACAACTGAAAAAACCTAATGTAAATAAAAAATCTTGCACAAAAATACATTACCTATATATTTTTCTATGTAAAGTTTCACCTTGATTTGATACAATAGAACTATTTACAAGAATTAGAAATATAATAGACATAATTATAGATAACGAAATAAATACGATGAATGGTTTTACAAATTAATGTAAGGTTTTATATTAGAATATATATAGTTGGTGTCCATATTAGGTCATGGGGATTATATTGACATTGGGATTATAAAGAAGTTGTTCTTATATAGATATTAATTTATAAATATATTGATATTATCACTAGATATATGAATAATTAATTATATATATTATTAAAATGAGACCATTATAAAATAGTTTTTGAATTATCATTTATAAAAAAAAGTAAAAAAATTAAGAAATCTATATTGAAAGGATAAGTAGTGGAAAAAATAGTATAAATATTCCTTAAGATGATAATTTTTCTAATCCTCAATAGTAGGTAACATCACTATATTTTTTCCTACACCAAGATATAGATAATCATTGATAAATATATCTTGGGAGACAGCATATGTGATATAATTTCATGCTCATGGAAATCAAAATGAGATTCATGCTACATGAATGAACACTCACAACTACAACCATTTCCTCTCTTACACATTATTAACATAAGAATAATATCATTATATATCTATAATAATTATATTATAAAAAATATCTTTCATAGTGATACATGAAAAATATATTTTATCATGTTCTTCATTATCTCGATTTATCCACCTTCATCACCGATGTTAATGGCATAAATTTCTATTAGGGATTACTTAAAAACATAAGAACTGGTAATATACTATATTATTTAATATATAATTATTTATTTGATTATATAATATTAATATTAATATTTAAATAAATATTAATATACCATCATTTATTCCTTAAAATTTACTAAAACATGATCTTGATTGATACCACATCTTTGATTCATACAAAAACAGCAATGGAATGTACATAAAATTTAACAACTCATTATATCCAATATATTAAAATTTCATAATCTTTGTAGAAATTATTAAATCATGAACTTGGAATGATTTCTTAAAATAAATCTGAAAAAATAACAGATAGTAATAAACAAAAACAGCTAGTGATCAATATAAAATATAAATTAGATATAACTATGAAATAAATTAATATATAAAATTAATATAAAAGGTAAATTAATTTTATAGTATTTTTCTAAAATTGATGATTAATGATTAAATGACTATTATACTAGAGCTTGGAGTTCATCCAACAATGAAGAAAACCAAGGTAAGGGTTCTGTTTATTCAAATTATTTATCATCAGTTCATAATCACTTTACCTTTATTACATTCTTCTAATCTTATTATATGACCAAATATTTTTATCTCGTGTAATATTACCTTTTTCTCTATAGGGAAATCCAATTTTCATTTAGATATTCTTCCTTGGCATATTTCTTTCTTTATCAAAAATTATATAAAGAATAATTCTCTCCTTTCTAATGGCTCTTTCTCCACCAGGATCATATCTCTTCATTGAAAAAATGTTTTTCTCTATTATTTTGAATTATAAATCACAGTATCCTATATAATATTAGTATTTATCTTTATATGTTTTAAAAATAATGTTTCATTAGTTATTAAAAGGCTTCGGTTTTTCTCCAAAAATACATATAAATAAAAACAGCATTTTATTTCATTTTTGTCATTTCTGTCTCTTCTATATTATATATCATATCACAAACTCTATTTCAATTCATGGATCCATTATTGGTGATTATTTAAAAAAAATTCAAATAGTTATCTTCTGAAATTCTTGAAGAGGATTCTTAAATAGTACCCATAACTTCATCTTTCTATGATAATGTTTGATTTTTTTGTAAATATATTTTTATGATTTCATTTTCATTTTCCATTATTTTTTCAAATGTTCTATATTTATTAATGTAATATTTATGATAATAATCAATATGGTTTTATGATATACTCTAGTTGGGATATTATTTTATCAGAATAAATTGATTTAACTCTTTATTTCATATTATTCCATAACATTTTAATATTTTTTGAAAATGGGTTTTATTTACATGGGTATTTACAACATATAGTGTCTGTTTGATTTTATATGGAATAAATTATCATGGTTTATCATTATGTGACTGGTTGGATCCCATATATAACACCAATGTATTAGTTGATGTTTTATATATTTTTATATATTAATATTAATGTGTGGTCATGATTGGATTTTCTTAAAACATTCTACACAGAAATAGTTGGGTTTGTTATAACTTATTTTGGGGGAAACTTGGGATTCCCCAAAACATAATGCATAAACATGATTATATTTTTTCACATCATAAAGTGTGTGAATTATTGGGTTTTATCAAAATGTTAGTATATCTTATGCTTATTCTTGTGAATAATATCATTATTATATGCTTATTTTATGCTCCATGGATAATGATTATTGTATTTTTATTCTACTCTCTTACACTATGTTATAGGTTTTATTATTTGAGGTAATATTCCCCGCTATCATGATTTTATGGATAAATATTGTGGTTTCACTATCCTTTTAATCATATATTTCCCTCATGATCATTTTTTCTCATTCATAAGATCCTACCCAGTATGACCAATATATAATTTACCCATTATTAATTGTTTGAGATCAAACATTAATTTTTTCCACTTCCTCATGTAAATATATATAGTACTATGTCTAGAAGGACTTTTTATAAGATATTTGTTTTCTATAGATGATGGATAAATGATTTGAAATATTTTATTTACATATGTGATCTCTAAAGAGACAAATCCTTTGCGCTCTAGGAGTTTGTAAATTTTTTTGATGTAATTTTTAAATTAAGGAAATTATGTGTACAAACATATAGGTTGTGTTTAGGTTTTATCAGTTTGAATCATAGCCAGGTTTAGATATTTTGGTATATTAGATTATGATGTATTACATAATTTACCATAAATAAATATATGTTAAAATAATAGTATGATAGGATAAAATAAATATGTCTTAGATTAAGATTTTTTTAGTTTAATATTTCACCAAGTTAAATTTTTTTATTAATATTTTTTATTTCCCCATTTGGATTAATTTTATGTTATATCTCAATGAAATAATTCTAATAATATTTTTGATAGACACTATGGTGATTGTACAAAAAAAACCGAAGAATAGAAGAGTTTTTGTGTACACTTTTATGTTCATTCCCACTAAAATTATCTAACTGATGAACAATATCAAAAATGATGTGAATCACATGAACATGATAAGGAATTATAAAATATCTATTGAATCATTCCTGCTGAAATGTCCCACCTCCCTTAGAAAGAGTTCATTTAACCAGTACTTGGAACATCAATTTTTTTTTGCTAATTTTAATCAATAATATGACATTAACTAGTGGTGTAATATAATTAACAATACATGGAAAAAATCAAAAGAAAATATATGTAATTAGAGGTGTTTAATAAAATATTTTTCTCCAAATATTTTCCCTAAAACATTCTTATAAAATTGATAGAGAGTTCCAGGTGTTGAGAAAAAATGGGGGAGAGTTTATGGGTACTTATGAATCAAACATCACAAGACCCACAATGTAATCTTCCAGTTATATTTTGACCCATCAATAAATATTCATCATTTCTTCAATTGCGTGAAATTAATTTGTTGATGTGAATAAACTATAATATAGTTTGGTTACAATGAAGATGTTTTTTCATTTATGCTTATAGATGAAATAGAAACTTGAGACTAACATTCTTCTCATTTAGTTGGTCATGTTTTTTGTAAATATGATTTATAAATCACATGGTTGAATGATATTTAATCTTCTTAAATTCAAAAAAAGTAGGGGGAATAACTGAGGAATATCCATCAATGTATCAAGAAAATTTTTACATCTGATAAGGTTGTTCCCCAATAATATAATTTTCTATGAAATACGAAGAGGCCAATTGACACATTTGTGGAGGATGAGGTCCCAAATAATTTTCCAACAATACGTAAATTCTTAAACAGAAAAGGATTTATTAATTATGAAAATAAATACATCATTATATGGGAAAACAAGGATGATATGCATTTGAAGCGTCCAAGACTAATGGAAAAAAGGAAGACCATATGAAATCCCTTCTATAAAATAGGATCATGAAAATTAAGTATTAAAAAGGTAAGTTACTCTTAACTCTAAATCTATAAATTTCTTGTTAGATTCTCATTACATTCATACTTTTATATTATAATAGTTTTTTAATAATTTTAATTCATTTAATAACTCATTAATTGTTACATTATATGTAATATTTTTGTGATGTGATGATTAAATCCATGGTAAAGAACTTATATCCAATAAAGGGTTGTGGGATGATACTACCTACACATCTAATTAATCTTTCATCGGTGGAAATCAATGAGATATTGGGAGTTTATAAAATCTCCATACAAAGATCATATATCAATTTTCATTTTAATAAAATTTCATTTTAAACACCAATACATCTCACTATTATATATAAAATAATCGATGGTTATGAATTGTCATTAGAATAAAAATAATTAATATTGGAATTTATATCCTTTAATGATGGATACTTGAATTAAATATTTAGAGAGGAACACTAAATTAATGAAATTCCATTTACACAAGATAATATTGATATATATATTAAATAGCTACATGTTTTTCCATAAAAACATGTGGCTGAGTATTTAAATGAACTAAATAAAGTTCCCTCATTCCTTACCTCATGAGAGACTGAACCAGTGAAATGGGTTGTAGATTTATTAGACTATAGGTGTGCCTACCTATACGGAAAATGCTATTGAATAAAATCAATTTTCTATTAGGTGATATTATAAAGAATATTCTTTTAGGTAAAATAATGATTAAAAATTATAGTAATGTGGATGTAATAAATCAAAAAAATTATTGTATTTTGTATAATTGGATTAAAAAAATCATTCATTGTATAGAAAATTAATCTACTGGTCCTGAAAGACATAAGTAAGTAAATAAGATATCCTATTGGACAATAAAATATTTTCATGATAAAAATATCCCAATATTTCACTAGCATTGCACCGAGGTACCAACAGGTCTATCATCTAAAATCCATTAGTTCAGTCTTATAAATCCTTCACACACCCATACTCACTGAACTCTAATCCTTGAATTCGATCACTTTCCTATAATCAAAAACGTAATGTTTTCATGCAACCCAATGGGCTCATGACTGTTGTGAGTATGAAAAAAGTACTGTTAAACCATTGCTGACCTAGATTATATCAATACATATACCCGTGTATGAAAAAATGTGATGAAATGGAAATCGATACACATCATATGACCCTCCAAACTTGTGCTCATTAACAATAAGAGTACCTTTACCTAGCTTGGTTAATTCTTGTTGGGGGAAATACCTCCATGATATTTCATAACAATGCATCCCTGGTTCTTTTATCAATTATAATACCACAGTACATCATACAAAAACTATTACAACATACCACATAACCACATTTTTCATTTTTTCCAAATAACCAGTTCATGTAAACATGATGCCTTGAATTAATTTCCAAAAAAATGTCACAATCCCTTCATCCATCCACTTCTTCGACCACCATCATCTTAGATGATCGAAATCCTTATGTATAGTGATTCATTTCTTTCTATAGTCCTGGTTTAGAAAACTAAATATATTGGGCTTCCAAAAACCCCATATGATAGTCTCACACACCATAAATCATTGTCTTCTTCAGTGAGCACCACTTCTGAATTTATTTCTAACACCATCCACATTATTTTTTGATCTATGGAGGCAATATTCCACAATGTGTGGTCAACATAACCAAACTACACCCTATTAAATGTGAACGAGACCCTAATGGAATCATTGACTAATCCCAGTGGGATGAAAGAATTAGTAATCCAATTTCACAACTCTAGTAAACCACTATAGCCACTAGCCAACCACTTCACACAAATATATAATTGTTCTTCACCATACACCTCATCATTTCTATCCATTTATCCTAACTTCGGGTATAAGGCCCCAACCTTAAAAATTACTTAATCATAAGTTATTTCAATAATACATGTTGAGGATCTTTTCAGGTTTAGAGTTTTAGAGAATTAGATCATAAATCATGCATTACACTCCACATTTAAACAAAGTGTCTACAGAAAAGATAGTATTCATTTTTCCCATCATCGGAAACATATTTAAAACAAAACATAGATTCTTTCTTGACAGTTCCTTGACACTATCATCACGTCATGTACCTTTCCCTTGACCTGTGAAAACATTTCAAAAACGTGGGATGAGCATAAAAAGCATTGCAAGGGATATAAAAGTGAAAAATGAAAAGATTAGTCCATGTATGAAATCATACATTACTCTTAAAACAAAAGAATTTTAACATACCTTATAAAATAATGAATAAATCATAGAAATCATAAGACATAAAGGTAACTTGAGGCATTTATAACATTCTTAAGTAGGGAGTAACCCTCATGGTTACGTTTGGAATACCCATCACAGTATATTCCCTAAATCACTTTGGAGAAACCTTAACGGTTAACCCCTTCTCGTTACCCAATGCATTGGAGAGCTATATCGGGCTCACCCGCCCTTAGTTTATCACGGAACCACCCGTCTTCATCAATAATGCCGAAGATACATAACATAATCGTGTCACATAAAACATGCATAAAGGAAACATAACATTTCCACATTTCAATCACAAGATATCAATAACACGTTGATATAATTAAAACATTATCAAAAACATTTTCAATACCAAAATAAAAGAAAAGTAAAACATGGTTTTTATTTTTCATTTAAAAAAAAGTTATGGCTTGTAGAGGAAGCCGAAACTCAAATAATGGTCACGGCGGCGGAGAAGTCGTTGTCACCGCATATGTCCAACAAAAAAACATTCCCTTTTGTCATTTAGTAAAGGCTTCATATAAAAATATTATTTTTGAATAAATGTAAAATTCAAATGGGTTTATACACCGTATAAAATAAAGTTGTGTATAAAACCAAATATACCTCAATGAAAGGAGATTGAGATGAAGTCCCTTACCTCGTATCCCACTAGACTCGATAGTTGTTTAATCTCTTGAATAATAAACATGAGTTAATTTCTACTTGATTAAAAACCTTTTTCAAGTTCATTATTCCTTTTATATCACTTATTACCATGTCATGAACACTATGTAATTATTTAAGTTATTAACGGTCGTTTTAACGATCATTGGTACTTGAGTCAAAAATAAACTCTTTATATTTATAAGTTGTTCATGTATAAATTATATCCAAGTTATATTCATGATTTAGATTTCATATATATCATATATATTCAGTATATACATGCATTTATAATATTACATAACATTTAGTGGTAAGAAATGAAATGCTCCATTCATGGAGACGGTTAGCCGTACGTACGCATGAACACTACTTTCACTTCTATTTCATATTTTATGTAATGGAATCATAATAATATAAAGGTATATTATAATTCTGGTATAATATCATATATAATATCATTAAATCCATCCTTTATACGTCCCACATATGGCATTAACGAATCAAATCACTTTAAGGGGGTGGTAGTTCGCACTTCCTAAAATGAAGATATTGCGTTTACCCATAATGGAAACCATAAAGGTATGCAAGAAATGAAAAGTACAGATGCTTAAGGATAACATAAACATATCATATATCATATATAAATATATTTTCATCTTAATGGTGACCTCTGAAGGTGTTAGAAGAATATTGAACAAGCATCGGTTCATGAGGCAGAAATTCTCCATCCCCAGAAACAGTATGCTCTTTAACCATTAGATGAAGGTGTGTGTAAGTGTAGCTCGAATCCTTATTATAAAAACATCCTATTATATTGAATATACTGGTTTTGTTACAAAATAAATGAATAAAATGAGTTTAGGGGGTTGGATAAGCAAAATAATACAAAAGAACATTATAGAAGACTTTACCTTTAAATGGGGTAACTCTTCTTGGTTTGAACCAAAAGGGTTTCATGAAGAGCTTTATTCCAAAGGTAATACTTCTAGGATGAAGAGAGGGATCTGGAGAGAAAAAAAGAGTAGATCTTGGCCGATCCAAAGGCTTCAGAGGTGTGGGTAAGGAGGTAGAGGTGGGGGCTTTTATAAGAGGAGAGGAGGCACTACAACAAAAGCCGGTCCTAGCGGCGGTTTTTTTCCTGTTTAGCGGCGGTTTAAACCGCCTCTATATTGTGTGGCAGCGGTTTACAAAAACCGCTGCTAAGTTTGGCGTCGGCAATCTATTAGCGGCGGTTTTTTCGATTCCGCGGCGGTTTTAGAAATGTGTCGTAGATCCGTCATTTAGCGGCGGTTTCTCTTCATTTAGCGGCGGTTATATGGGTATCCGAAATTTTTTTATTCGCGGCGGTTTTAACCGCCGCTAAATTCAGGCGTTTGATGCGCCTATTCTGCGGCGGTGAACACCGCCGCTAAATATCAACATAATATATTTAGCGGAGGTTAAAACCGCCGCGAAATGCTGCCCAGTTCATCATTTAGCGGCGGTTTTAACCGCCGCTAAATGCTCACAGGTATGGCATTAGCGGCGGTTAAAACCGCCACTAAATGTTGAACTGGAAAAAAAAAATGTTGGATCTGCTCCACCACTGCCCTAAATTTTCCAAAACCACAGCCAATGATACTTGAATGATTTAAACACAATATAGTGACACTGTGGGTGTCACAAAATCTTCACAATCTATCTTTATCCCAATAACATTCACAATAAACATTAATAGGGTTATAAGATAACCAAAACAACCAAAACATAAAGACTTTTGTTGGACACTCAACCTAAACCTCAACAAAAAGATCCAACATTGAAAATAAACAAAAACAAAAGAAAACTGTGGTCGGGGTGTGACATTCTCAGATCTAAAAAAAGCTCATATCTTGGAATTAATTTTGATTTTTTTCATAGAGGACACATCCATGATTTGTTAATTTCTTCCTTTAAGTGTGTTAACCTCATAAAGAAATTGACAATTAGTGGTAACATTGTCTTGAAGATTGACATAAAAAAATCCTTCGACACTATAGATTAGGGCTTCATGTGTAATGTTATTTCATGTTTTGGATTCAATGAAAAGTTTATTAGCTAGATCAAAACTCTTCTTGGGTAATACCCTATTTATATCTTAATCAATGAATACCTAGAGGTTTATTTTTGGTTCTCATGAGGGGAAATACAAGGAGACCCCCACCCAAAAATCATTTTTACCATTATAGAAGACCATCTCAGCCATATTTTATTCCATATGGTTGATACTTGTGACTTGAAACCCATCAAGGTATCACGAGGTTCTTCAGAACCATGTCATCTCATTTTTGTTGAAAACATTATAATTTTTTCTTAGGGAGTTATGAGGAATATCAAAAACATCATGAAGGCCCTTCTTCATTAAGATTGTTTCTTAAGACAAAAAATAAGTTGGGGAATTAGTTCATATACATTAACAAGAATATCTCAAATCCTAAAAAATAATATTGATAGATGATGTGGGTATTAGGGATGGATTTTTACCTTTTACATATCTTGGAGTTTCCATGTTTTGGGGAAGAACACACGCCTCCTACTTTATCAATATTCTCAGTCAAATTTAAAGAACCCTGGCATCTTGGAAAGAAATATCACTCTAAATGGATAGAATAGATTTCATTTTTAAAGCATGTTGAAATATAAAAAATGGTATAATCCTTCATGGTTTACTCATGGACCACCTTGGTCATTAAAACCATTAATTCATTGATAAAAGAAATTATTTGGAGTGGGATTATATTAGAGATAAATACTATTAAATTTTCATGCAAACAATGTTGTATGACCTATGCTCTCAGGGGCCTTGGGATCACGAATATGACCCTCTTTAATCAGTCTCTTCAAACTAAATTTATTTTTAAATTAATCAAATCCAATTTTGAAGCCTTGGATTTTCTCATATCAAGGATTTTTTAAGAACTAAAAAAAAGTACAATTATGCTACATGGAATCCTTAATATGGCCTGGTCTTATGGTAATATTTCACAAGATCTTATAGAATTCTCATTAGATGGTCAGTGTTAACTCTTCTTCAAATTCTAGACTACCAATTGGAATGGAATCCCACTCATGGATATGATTAATACCATGGCTCAAAATATTTATTATAACATATCCCTTAAAGATAAAATGGATAATCTTAACAATCTTCTACATGAGATTTTACATTTTTTCTCAAATTGGTATTCCTAAACTAAAAACAAATTGGTATTCCTGGACCCATTGGAGTGGTGTAAAAATTTTAAGGCCATGACATAGCCTTTTATCATTAACCTTTCATGCCTTAGCCATTTATGGTCATGGGATTGGTCTTTTAGTGTGATACATATTGGATATGGATCCAATAGGGGTATGAATATGGGTTACATATATGGTATTCTCATTGGATGTTGTATCATCACATGCATATTGCATTAAAAATCTTTTTCTCAACACATGAGGAATCCAGAACACAGTAAATAAAATGCATAGAAGGAAACATGAGAAATCAAGAAAATGTTAGGACATGGAAATGTTTAGTGGAAAATATGTGCCATAAATGTTACATATACAAACCAAATGTTATCATACTTGTTCAACACATCAACAATACTACTACTCATCATCTGATGCTGCATCGTCACCCTATCCACCTTCATCTCCACCACCTGCTGCCACCTGTAAGAACATTATATTGAAAATTAAATATTGTTGCATATTTATAATAAAAATTAAAACCAATAAAAGTTTTCAAACTAAATGGTTTTGATTTTTTTGTGATTTACCTGCTCACCACTACCCGATGCACTACCACCGGGGGCATATCTGCTCATATGCTAACGTATTTCAAGAAACTCTTTCTGAAAATCAGATATCTGATTCCCCTGCTAGTGAACTGTGTTTCGTAGAGCAGACATCTCCCTCTGAGCATCTCCAGGTATGAAATGACTATAACCAGGAGTAGATGAGGCTGAAATCCCTGATGGCATGCGAAAGACCTCAGATGGTACGGGTCCCAAACCCATCCCGCGCACTCAACCAGGATGCTCCTTCCCAAGGACTTGACCAACAGGGTCATCCTGGGAGACTGAGTAGGATTGCCCAGGATTGGCATCCCATATTTATTTAATTTTTACCTATAAATCAAATATCAATATATATTAACACAGTAAAAACTGATATTAAGTTATTATAATAAATAATTGACTTCATACCCCAACTTCCCTGGCAGGTTCATTAACAAAACTTCCATCTGTTTTTTTATGAACATCCAACCCCAGTTCTGTTCGGGATGCTTCATGCCCTAAACTCTGTGACTGCATTAAACAAAGATAAATCATCAATCAAATATTTTAAATAGATAATATTATCTTATAAATATTTAAACTAATTAAAAGATTACCAATGACATTCGGCTTCTTGAAAAGCTTTTTGAACCAGCAGTGTGCAGGATTACCTGCTTCGCCCGGTTTGAAGCATTCTTTCTTGAGAGATCCTGAAATAAATAAAATTCAATTTAACAGTATTGTATTCAATGTCTATCTCCTCTTAATGTACATGTATAAATGTAAATTGAGGATAATATAATAATATATATTTCAATACCATCCGCTTCTCATCACGATGTCTATCGACAAAAACCTTCCACTGTTCTTTCGGTACCCCACTGGGTATCTTCTCATACATCTGCTGCATGGTCAACGAAGAATCATTGACATCACACCACAACCTCCATTTGACATCTTTCCATTTTTTTTCCAAGATTTTTCAATGTCCACTTCCGTGCTATCACATCAGCAACGGTAAAGTGGAAGAACATCTGTATACAGAAATTCATTTTGAATATATTAGTAAAATGACATTAAATTAAACCCTAAAGTAATAAAATTACCTTTATCTGAGAATCATAAACTTCATTTTTCCAGTTTGGAGGCATATGCCTCCAATCATCATACGAAATAGGCAGGGAAACGGGCTCCGCTGCCAGCTGACCTATAATCTGACCAAGTAAACCTGCGGCGTCATCCGTCGGGACCCCATAAGAATCAAATGGCACCACTATCTTCTTGCCATGCATGTTCCAAACATCAGAACTTTTTATGTCTCTTTCCACGGTTTCATTGTCTTCATCTGCAATGAGCAAACAATTACTATAAACAAACTGCAATAAATTTATTTAATTAAAATTTGTACCTATGACTGCGACCCTCCAGAATGTCCGTGATGAACTGGAGGGGGCGTGTCGCTGCCCCACTGCTGAAGCTCCTGTAGGGGGAGGCGATGACTCATCCTCTAATGAGGCATCCACTGATGGTGTCAGAGATGGTGCAGGGGGAGATGATGCCGTGGGGACAGACCGATCGTCATATATCGTAGAAGAAGAAGGAATAGTGTACCGATTCTTCCTTGGAATTCCTGTTATTTAATCAAATCAAATTAAGTTCAGAATATATATTTCAAAAAATTTATGCAGAAAAAAAATTAAAAATGATAATAGATGCCCAGTATTAACAAACAAAATATATATAACAATGATAATGAATGACTACAGAAATGAAACAAGTAGTTGCTGAATGAATAAATAATTTTACATACAATCATTTTACCCTTCAATCATGCCGGTTTCCTGCTCCATTGCTTCATCCACTTCATTCATCCTTGCTAGACCAATATTTTCAATATCATGATGGACAAATAATTCTGCTTCCTGTTGTTGATGAAATTCAATTGCAGAGGTCAAATCTTCCACTTCATCACCCATATCATACAAATCTCTTTGTATTACGTGAGTAACTACACTCCACCCTTCATCCACAACATCATTCACATAATATACCATTTTTGCCTGCGATGCTAAGATATATGGATCATGCAGTTCACGATCAACAACATCCATCAAGTGAGAGAAGTTTACAGAAGTAAATTGTAAGGAATCTCTTTTAACACCTCTGATAAAATCGACCCATTTTCATTTGAATAAAACAACAGAAAAATGCCCGTGGTAGTTTAATTCAATAATATCATGCAGCTTTCCATTGTATTCCACTTCAGCAAATGTAAAAATACCACTATTCTGTGTTTTCAAACCCACTTCTCGATCGACTGTACGAAATCTAAAACCATTCACATTATAAGCGTTGAACTTTCTAACTTGTTTTATAGGACCTCTAGCAAGAAACTTCAAATCTTCTGAAAAGTCAGCTCGAGTATCAGTATTCATGATCTAAAAAAAAAATTAATAGATTTGAAAATTGTATGTGTCAAAGTAATATTCGTATTTATTGCAATATTTATAAACTTACACGTCGTGCAAACCATTCTACCATCTCTTTATTCACAGCTTTCATTATATCTTTTTCATTTCATGTTCGGCTTCTCATTCATCTCTTTGTTTGTATCCTCAACTCTTCAATAAATGGATCTGCAATTTCACTATTCAGAAGCACATATCTATGTGCCTGTAATAATTCCAATTCTGTTAGTGTCGCGTATGAGGTCCTCCCAACTGATCGGCCAATAGCAGGAAATATTTTTGATTTCTGATGCATTTGAGATTGAGTTGATGTGTCGTCAACACGTCCAACTCGAGTAAATCTTGTCTCAATATCATCCAAATATCTGGAACAAAAGGTGAGACACTCCTCGGCCAAATAGCCTTCAGCAATAGAGCCTTCTGGTTGAGCTTTATTTCTCACGTATGCTTTCAAATGCCCAAGATATCTGTGAAAAAAAAATAATATTATGCATTTATTTAAATGCCAAAAAATGTTTACTTAACTGGAAACATATAAATAAAATACCTCTCAATTGGATACATCCATCGATAATGAACGGGGCCTCCTAATTTAGCTTAGTCAACCAAATTCACAGTTAAATGCATCATGACAGTAAAAAACGATGGAGGGAAGATCATCTCCATTGCACAACGGGTCAATACAAACCTCTCCTGTAGGTTGTCAAGCTGAAATGGATGTAGAGCTTTCTCACATAACTGTCTGAAAAATGTGCAGAAATGGAGTACAACAGCAGTAACTTTTTCAGGTAATAATGTACGCAATGTCAATGGTAGTAACTGTTGTAACAAAACATGTGAATCGTGACTTTTCAATCCATATAATTTACAATTCTTCAAGTCAACACACCTCGAGATGTTACTCGAATACCCATCAGATACCTTCACATTCTTTAAAATTTGAAGGAACGTATCTTTATCCCTATTTTTCAATGAAAAAATGGCCGGAGCATACTTTTCATTCTCATCTGGCCAGAGATCACGTTTTATGTTCATTACTTGTAAGTCTTTGCGAGCATTGAGATGATCCTTCGACTTTCCATGCTCATTAAGTAATGTGAAAATCAAATTATCACATAAATTCTTCTCAATATGCATCACATCAAGATTGTGGCGCAAAGAATTAAATTCCCAATACGAAAGTTTGAAGAATATACTTTTTTTCTTCCATTGTTGCGTTCTGATTTCACTTAACGATGCACTTCGCACTCGTTTTCCGCTATCATTCAAATGATGAACCTTCCCAAATTCTGTTTTACCATTTTCAAGTTGTGTCAATATTTCAGAACCGGTTAACAACTTTGGAGGTGTTCTACGATCAATGCAACCATTAAATTTTGATTTGTTCAGCCGAAATCTATGAGATGCATCAAGAAATCTTCGATGGCACAAGAACCACCATTTTCTACTGTGAGGTAGCCGTTTGGGCTCGAAATCAAAGTTACAAATGGGACAAGCCAAACCCGTATAAGTGTTCCAACCAAATAAATTCCCAAGCCCAGGGAAGTCACTAATGGTCCACATTAAAGCAGCATGCATTTTAAACATTGTTTTAGAAGAAACATCAAATGTCTCAACACCGTTGCTCCATAACTCCTGCAATTCTTCAATCAAAGGATGCAGGTATACATCAATATCATTTCCATGCATTTGTTTTCCAGGAATAATCATCGAAATGATAAAAGATGTTTGTTGCATACACATCCACGGAGGCAGATTATAAGGGATCAAAACAACTGGCCAAATGCTATAACTCGTACTCAAAGTCCCAAATGGGTTGAATCCATCGGCAGCCAATCCCAATCGAACATTCCTAGGATCAGCTGAGAAATCTGGATGTAATGAATCAAATGTCTTCTACGATTGGGAATCTCATGGATGTCTCATTAACCCATCATTGTTATTATCTACAGCATGCCACTTCATGTGTTCGGCGGTTTTTGATGACATGAATAATCTTTGCAATCGAGGCTTCAAAGGAAAGTAACGCAAAACTTTTGCAGGTGTGTTCCTTTTCTTCGTCTCCGTGAAATTATGTTCAGTCATACTTCCAACATCACCCTTTGACTGCCATCTAGAAGAAGAACATTTCTTACAATTCTGTCTACTTGAATCCTCTCCCCAGTAAAGCATACAATCATTGGAACACACATGTATTTTTGTATAATTCAGACCAAGCTTGTTAACAACTTTTTTCATATCATAAAACGATTCTGGGATTTTTGCTTCAGGAAATGCATCACGAATCAATTCCAATAACATGGACATTGCCTTATTTGTAATTCCACATAGACATTTGATATGGTACAACTTCAGTAGAAATGAATGCTTTGAATATTTCAAACACCCACTATACAACTCTTGATTTCCATCGTCAACTAAATCATGAAATGCATTTTCCTCACTGAAGTTCTCCCTTAAATTTGGCTCCAAAGAATAAAGAGGATCCAATGATATGTTACAATCTTGATCTGCATGTGTTACAGTCTCAGAAACATCACATGTCACGTTGCAATTTGTAGCACCCTCTTCTGGTTGTTCTGATATGTTTTGATTCTCATAGTGGTGTCTTGCAGTGCCGAATGCATCATTTATGAGGTTTTTCATTTCATTTTCCATTGTCGAAGAACTTGGGACCTCATTCTGTGGATTAACATCAGTCCTCAATCTTTCTGTATTGTTTGATTCTCCATTCCAAATCCAACACAAATATTGCTCAGGGAATTGCTTCAGTATTAAATGTTCATAAACTTCATCTCTCTTCGACCATGTTCTGAATTTACATTTAGGACATGGACATCTTATTCTCCCTTCAACGGATCGAATAGAAATTGCAAAATCTAAAAACCCATTCAAACCCTTAACATATTGAGATGTGTTCCTCGGTAATGTGATCCAGCTTTTATCCATGTATATCACAATGTCCCTACACAAAATATACGATAGTGTAAGATTATAGAAACATAATATAATAAAGATGAACCATTGACCATAAAGTATGCATAATATAATAAAGATGATTCATTGACCACATTTACCATTTCAGACCAACTGAACAAGTCTGGTCCATAGGAGACAGCGTCAACACCTCATTGAGGAGCAATAAGAATATCGGGATACACACTTATCATAACACCATTGATCACACATTTATGTTGCCTCAAACAACACCCCTTTGATGTGTGATCGAAACTGATCATAATGCATTTTAAATCAAGTTAACTACATTCACTGAAACCATTTTCACAATGGGTAATGTTTGTTTTATTGTTCTAGGGAAATCTAAGTGGCCACATTTAAGTTTTGGGGTTCATCTTGTGATGGAAGCATGAGACATGGTGTTTGAATTTCATGAATAAATTAGTGATAATGACCCTCCTAAGGCGGAGAGAATTATGTTAGTGATGGAAATGTGGAGAAAACTATAGAGTGGATGTGGAGGAATCAAGGTTCCAAATAGAAACCTATAAGGGACATGTTTGGGGGTTCTTAGGGAAGGCCGGGTGGAACTTCGATATGGTGTGTGTAGGTTATGGAGGTATACCTTAAGTGAGAAGGCTTCGTGCTTGGGTAGAGGGGTGACATGCCAATAGGGGAAGTTGGGAACCAACGGAGTGAGTTAGCAGGAATGGAAAGACATAGTTGGATATAAAGGGAATGGATGTGGTGGGCTGCGAGGCACCTCAAGTTAATGTTGAATTGATAAGTTTATCCTAGTAATGTGAATGAGTTTTGAAGAAGAACCCAGTAGTACTTGGTTGAGATATAGAAGGTGAAAGTGTGACAAATCTGGGTAGTTTTGGCAGAAATAATGAATGCTAGAATTGGGTGGAGTTTTCATGGATGTTGTGAGTTGGAAAACATGTTAGGGAAGTTTTGAAGGTTGAGTTGAGGTTCTGTTGACCTCTTTTATGATGAGTGAAGTTCTCAAAACTAGAAAATTGTGGTGACGAAGTAAGTAATATGGTGTTGAGAACCATGGAAGGAAGGTAATCGATTAATGGTGTGGCTAGAGTTTCAAGTTGGATGGTCTCAGGTAGGAACCATATTAGTGTATTAGTTTTGGTGATGGGTATTGGATCAGGTTTTGGATGGTTGAATACCTTGAGATGAAGGTTATGCTTGGGTTCTGCTTTGGATGTTTGAAATGGAGTGAGGTTGTTGGGCCTTGAGTTCTGGATTGATGTAGGTCAGAGAATGTGGTTGGAATCTATGTATCCCTTCAGCGACAATGAGTTTGTGTCACCATTATAATTTTGGTAACTTGGTGAGGTGGTGCTAAGAATTTTGGGCCATGAGTTGTGGAGAGGATTGGAACAAAGGTGTTCCGATTGGCTCTCCACAGGGTAGTGTAGTGCCTTATCGATATCCTCTTGTGCGGTGGTATAGTAACATTACCTAAACCTTTAATTTTCATTTGATGTTGATAATAAATAGTTGAGAGATGAAATTTAGTCATTTTTATTAAAAATACACACTATAAACCTATCAATTATCCTTGAGAGATGAACTAGGGTATTAACTAGACCATAAACCAACTTTAAAGATATAATCAATTTGACGTGTCATGACAATGTGGTCAGTTCCTATTGGCGAAACCAAGGGGATCGACACTACAATGTAGATTAGGAAACCCTAAGAGTGGGAGAATCCACAATGGGAGATTTCGGAACCATCCTCACAATAAAATACACAAATCAATCACCATTTTCCATGATTAAAATTTCATTTATTCACTTAAAATAGGGAGTTAAATTACCTATATGTTGTTGTCGGTGCTTCCCATCATTAAATATCTTAATCACTATTCTATGATAGAATGTTGACTCAATTTATTTACTTTATTTTATTTTTAGATTAATTATTTGGGAAAAACACCTCACCCTATTCATTTGAATGGTCATGGAATAAAATCCCAACCATGAAAACTATAAAAAATTACCCCATTAAATCATCATATAATCATTCTATAATCACTGATTAATCATAACACCACTTGTTCACACCAGGCATCCCCACACTATTGAAATTCTATCACATCAATGTCTATACTTGTACCCACCAAAATGAAGTGTGAGCTGATCACTAGATGAATTTACCCCCACCCTCTTACATGTTTCTCCATAATTTCTAGATCTCCCACAATATCTCACCCTAGTGGATTTTTATAGACCACTTTACAAGGTCAAGATGAAATTTCCCTTGATTTCAACCCCATATGAACACTCTTACCACATTGATATTTTATTATTATCCCATTATATTATGATATACATATGAATTAAGATCCAAATCAACCAACCTTATCACCTATTTACAAAATCACCACCTTAAATCATTAGTACGAGTGTATCCATTTCCTAGAATTCTTTCCTTACACCCCATCTGTGAATCACCTTGAAAAGGTTTCCTTTTCCCAAAAACCCATTAATATTGAATGTATTTATATTTTTTACTCATATCTTAGTGTATAATTTAGTTATCAAGACTTCCATGCATTCCAACCATGCTTCTAAAAACTTACAATCATCCTAATTTCCTTATGAGTAAAATAATTATGCTAACATGAAATCCCTATCTCAAATGAATGATAAGTATCTTATCAAAGGTCACTTTTTCTTAGATTAACTAACCTTTATAAGGATTATTATTTATAACTATCCAATTATTATTTCACCTGGATGAATCATTTTTCCACATTATCCAAATCATCCCAAGACAAGGCTGAATATGATATTACCTTGGAACCCCAAATCAATATCCCTATTTTTCAACATCTGAGAATAAATACATATTGAATCAAACCCAAGTCAAGTACCAAATCCCTTAAAAATCCTGTAAAATTAAAAAACACAAATCATCCTAGACATATCATAAGTCCTCACCCCTATCATAGAACTAACCTTCAGTGATAATAACACCCTCACCATAGGTTTCACCAGATGGCCGGGTCTATGGGTATGATTCATGGATCATAAACTTGGTCATTATATCTAGTAAAACCTATAATAAAACTTGAAATACATTTAACTTTTATATAAAAATCACAATCAGTCACCCCCATCAATATAAAATAATACCACAAGGATAGTCACACTTATATACATCGCATATCTAGTATATTATGAAGTAAAACTCTTAGATCTTGCCCAACTAAGATATCAATGATCAACCTCTTAATTCATTATCAAGTGATCATTGGTGATGTTTAATCCAACTAACATAACCCTAATCTATAATTTACCCTAGTCTATTAATTAACTTTACTCCAATTAATCATTTAATTCCAAATTAATTACTAACCAATAACTTTTAATTAATCCAAGATTGTTCTCATTTTCATTTAAAAACACTATCGTATCATCATAAAAATAATGCATCAACATTGTATCCACACAAATAATTTTCTCATTATGAAATTTTATATGGTTTATGAATAATCACATGAGTATGTCAAGCAGTAGACATAGAGAAAACTCACTTTGGGGCCGAGGTCGAAGTGAGAAAGGTCGTCGGGAGAAGGGTGTCGCGGGTTGTCGGTCGCAGGCACCGCCGGAGGAGGTCGCGGGGTCACTGGAGGAGGTCGCAGGGTCGCCGGAGGAGGTCGCGGGATCGCTGGGGGGTCGCGGGGGGTTGCGGGCGAGGGTTGCAGGGAAGGGTCGTGGGGGGCTGCGGGCGAGGGTTGCAGGGAAACGGGGGTCCGGGTAGGGAAGGGTCGGGGTTTTTAAAAAAAACAAAGGTTTAGCGGCGGTTTATTAAAAACCGCCGCAAAACGTATTTCGGAAAACGTTTAGCGGCGGTTTTGTGAACCGCCGCCACAAAACCGCCGCTAAACACTGTTTATTTTGTAGTGAGGGCACTCTTGGAAAGTTACAAAATGATACTTTATATTGAAATGTGTTTCAGATTTAAAAGGTCCCACATTGATTTATTTTGAGGATAAGGTGATAAGGGTTCTAAATAAACTCATCCAATAGTTCTTTGACAAGTGTAAGTCTTATATTTTACAAAATCTTTTCATTTTATTTAAATAGTTCATTAATGAGGTAATCGCTACATCATCATGATGTCATAAATAATTCAATTTATTTAATGATTAAAATTTATAAAAAAACTATGATGTTGGAAATCTTTCTAGATTTCCAATGACTATTTATAGTCTAATAGATCATTTATGAAGACAAAATTAAAAATGTATTACTCAGGTGATACATTCTTTGTTATATTTAACTTTCTTTAAAAATAAAAAGATAAAAAGTCATTACCACACAAAAGTGATTCCATATGGTCCCCAAGCCAAGCAAAAGGCATAAAATAGTCATCCATGACACAACTAGTAGCATTAGGACACGTTTTGGGGTAATTTGTTTTTATTATGATATTATTTTATTATCCTTAACTACCTGATTACTCATTAATCAAGATAATTAAAGATAATTATCGTCGTTACTAAACATAATGTCCAAAAACAAAAGAGTATTACATAGATAATTTGGACCATCTAATTCCAAATATGGAATCCATTTTACCAAATTCCAAACATAAAAATTGCAATAATTAATTTAAAAATAATTCCCGTTGTCAAAACAAAGAGTGGGTTTTTTGAAAACAATATCTATGAAAAGATTGGCAATTGTTTATGCCCAATTACAAAGTGAAATTAATTATAATGACCACCATTGGATTAGATGGTAAAAATATATTCTATTTAAACATTAAAACCAATTAATAAGATAATATAAAAATATAATTATATTAGATGAAAAAGCAGTTTTGGTGTAAAATGAGGTATTTTTCACTATTCATTAAAAATGAACATGGTCAGAAAAATACCAAAAATTTACCCAAGGTAATTTTAAATGTCCCAATCATAAAGAATAAGTTTATTTGGACAAATATAGATTATAAAATTGTCAAAATATAGATTTAAAAAATTGTTCTCCATCAAAAGGTAGTAAAACAATCATTTAAAAAGATTAGTGTATTCCATGCTTAAGATTTAATTTATTCTCATTTTAACTCTAAAACACTATCTAATTCATAAATAGACATTGATAAAAATATCTATTATTCATTACTTACTTGGGATGTTACATCCATCCCCCTTTAGAAAATTGTGTCCCCACAATTTATTTACCTAACGTATAAGTGGGGGTATTTATCCCTCATTGCATTTTCAGATTCCCATGATGCCTCTTCAATCATGTGGTTTTTTTCAAAAAACCTTTACCTAATGAATCACCTTATTTCACAAAACTTGTTCCCTCTGGTCAAGAATCTGGACAGGTTCTTCCTCATAAGATAAGTTCTCTTTCAACTGAACTACCTCTGGACTCAAAACATGATATGGATCTTGCATGTACTTCCTTAACATTGAAACATGAAAAACATTGTGTACCTGAGATAAAATGAGAGGTAAAGCCACGTGGTATGCAATTGATCCAACTCTCTCTAAAATTTCATATGGTCCAATGAACCTTGGACTCAACTTTCCTTTCTTACCAAATCGCATCACACTTTTCAATGGTGATACTTTGAGTATGACATCATCACCTACATCAAAAGAGAGATCCTTCCTCTTGTTGTCTGCATAACTCTTTTGCCTACTCTGAGCTATTCTCATGTGTTTCTGTATCAACTGAACTTTTTCTACCAACTCTTCTACCAATTCTGGTACCATCAACTTCCTTTCACCTGCTTCATCCCATAAAGCTAGAGTTCGACACCGCATCCCATATAATGCCTCAAATGGTGCCATTTGAATACTAGAATGAAAACCGTTATTATATGAAAACTCAAGCAAAGAATGATGATGGTCCCAACTTCCCTGATAATCCATCAAACAAGCACGTAGCATATCCTCCAAAGTATGAATCATTCATTATGACTGCCTGTCTGATTGAGGATGAAAATCCATACTAAAATTTAATTCAGTGCCCAATGACTTCTGAAGGCCTTTCCAAATGTTAGAAGTGAACCTTTGATCATGGTCAGGTAAAATGGAGAGAGGAACTCCATGTAACCTGACTATCTCTTTAAGATATAAACGGGAATTTTGATCTAGAAAAAATGTATCTTGTATAGCAAGGAAGTGAGCAGATTTAGTCAAGCGATCAATAATAACCTAGATTGTATTATTACCTCGAGGTGTCTTTGGAAATACCACAACGAAGTCCATGGATATATTCTCCCATTTCCAATCTGGTACTGGTAAAGGCTGAATCATCCCTTTCAGTAACATCCGCTCTACTTTAACCTGTTGACAAGTTAATCACTTCACAGTAAAATCAGCAGTATCTCTTTTCATTCCATCCCACCTGTAGTACTCCCGAAGATCTCTATACATCTTGGTATTTCTAGGATAAACTCAAAATGGAGAACTATGAGCTTCACATAACAACTCTCTCTTCAAATGTGAATCTCAAGGCACACACAATATCTTCCCAAATCTCAAAACACAATCATTATCAATGTTTAATTCATGAAACATGCCCTTCTGAACCAGCTCTACCTTTTTCTGCAACTCACTATCTTTCTTCTGTGTGTGCTTAATTCTGTATGATAGAGAAGATTTCACTGATACCTGAAAAAAAACAGAAGGACATCTTGCCCCAACAACTTCTATGCGAAAGTTCATCAAATACTTAACCAAAGTATCACGTTCCAAATTCAACATTGTTAATAAAGCATTAATTTTTTGACTCAAAGCATCTGCCTCTTTATTTTCTTTTCCCGGATGGTAATGTATTGTACAATCATCGTCCTTGATTAATTCCAGCCATCTTTTCTGTCTCATGTTCAGTTCTTTCTGAGTAGATATATACTTTAAACTTTTGTGATCAGTATATATTTCACACTATACTCCATAAAAATGATGCCTCTGAATTTTTAAAGCGAAAACAACAGCAGCTAATTCCAAATCATGTGTAGGGTAATTTACCTCATGTGTTTTAAACTGATGTGAAGCAAAAGAAATTACCTGGTCATTTTGTATTAGTTCGCAACCAAGTCCTTTCATTGAAGCATCACTGTAGATAACAAACTCACCATTCCAGGAATGTACTGCCAAAACTAGAGCATTCACCAATATTCTTTTCAATTCCTGAAAACAAGAATCACATTCTTTTTTCCATATAAACATAACACCCTTCTGAGTTAGCTTAGTCATTGCACTAGATAACTGTGAAAAATTTCTAACAAACCTTCGGTAATAGCCTGCCAAACCAAGGAAGCTATGAATCTCTGTTACATTTGTGGGTCTTTCCCATTCTTCAACAACCTTTGTTTTTACAGGATCAACATTTGTCCCATCTTTAGAAACAATGTGACCAAGGAAAAAAATTTGTTCCATCCAAAACTTATAATTGCTTAATTTCAGATACAATTTCATTTTATGTAAGGTTTGAAGAATAACACGTAAATGTCTTTCATTCTCCTCTTTACTTTTATAAAACAACAAAATATTATCAATGAAAACAACCACAAACTTATCCAAGAACTCATGGAAAATTATATTCATAAGGTCCATGAATACAACAGGTGCATTGGTTAGCCCAAAAGGCATAACTTCAAATTCATAATGGCCATATCTTATACGAAACGCGGTCTTCGAAATATCTGCTTCCCTTACCATCAACTAATGGTACCCCGATCTCAGGTCAATTATTGAAAAATACTGAGCTCCCTGGAGCTGATCAAACAAATTATCGATATGAGGAAAAGGATATTTGTTCTTAACAGTGTTTTTATTGAAGGCTCTATAATCAATGGTAAGTCTCATTGAACCATCTTTCTTTTTAACAAATCAAACAGGAGCACCCCATGGTGATGTTCTAGGTCAAATGAAACCTTTCTCTAATAAATCTTGCAATTGCTCCTTCAACTCTATAAGTTCTATTTGAGCCATTCGATAAGGGGGTTTTGAAATTGTCTTAGCATCAAGAAATAAGTCAACAGTAAATTCAACTTCCCGATCTGGTATTATTCCAGGCAACTCATTGGGAAAAAAATCAGGATACTCATTTACCACTGGCACATCATTAATCTGAACAGTTCCCTTGTTTTCAACGATATGTGCAAGGTAACATTTATTTCCATATTTTACAAGGTTTTCAGCCTCTATATATGTTATCAACAGTAAGGGTTCATTCTTGTACACAAACTGAAATTCTTTCTGAAATGAAACATCTTTAGCTCTACAGGCAATCTTAGCATGGTAAATAGAGATCCAATCCATACCCAGGATAACATCAAACTCTACTAGATATAAAACAATAAGTTTTTCAAGTAGGTTCTTTCCACGAATAAGGATATAAAGATTCTTATAAATTCATTTCGCCTCAACATTTCGCCCATGTGTTTTTACCACAAGTTTAGGAGTCATTTCTTGATATGGTATTCCCATTTTACTAGAAATGTTTTAAGATATGAAATAATGTGTAGACCCTGAATCAAACAACACAGTGGAATAATATGAAAAAACAAACAAACTACCTGATACCACTTCATTTGATGGCCCAACATCTGCTGAAGTAGTTGCGAAGGATTTCACCACCCCTTTCTGCTTGTAGTCTAACTGCTTTCCATCACTCAATCTCTTTTTCGGACACTCGTTTGCATTGTAACCCATCTCATTGAACTTGAAACATTTCACTAACGGTAAATCAAATTTGGTTTTACCATCACCCTAATCTTTTTCAGTGCAATCACGAGCCTTATATCCCATCTTACCACATCGGTAGCACTAAAAATAATTTAGAAGAAATTCCCCAGCATGAATTTTACCACATTTATCACAAATTGGAAACATAGTTTGCTTACTGTCAGAACTTTTTAAATGATTCTTACCTTTCTCTTGCCACCTTGGTCTCTTCTTCTACTGGTTGTTATAGAACACTTGATCATCGAAAAACTCTATTTCCACCTTCTCAGCACATTGAAAAAGCATTTTATAACTCTTGAACTCATGAGAAGCTAAAGCCTTTAGATTTTTTGGCTTTAATCCTAAGTAAAAACGATTGATTTTACTATCAAGGTATCAAATAAAATTTGGAGCATACCATGCCAATCGAGTGAACCTCTCTTCATAAGGAGACACTGAGCCGTCCTCTTGCCTCAATTACAAGGATTGTTATTCCATCCTAAGTTGAAAATCCTTAGGAAAATACTTCTCAGGAAGCATACCTTTGAATTCATCCTAGTTGAGAGCATCAATCTCATCAGCGTCCCTGATATTTTTAACCATCGACCACCACTGATCTGCTTCACCCTCCAAATGGTAAATAGAAAGACTATGCTTTTTATTGTCTGAACACCCCATGGCATCAAAAATCTTCTCCAGTTCTTTAATCCACCCTTCAGCTAGCACAGGGTCAGATGATCCTCTGAATGATGGGGGATGTTTCCTCATGAAATGTTCCACCGCTGACATGTTCCTCTGCGGTTCATCGGGCTGATCTCATGCATGGATACCACCACCATTTATCGCTGGATTCAACTGCGCCATTACTGTAACAAACTGTTCAGTTCCAATTCCGACCATATCAAGATGCTGATTTGGAAGGTTATTTCCTTATGTATGCCTTCCTAGCACTGCTTCCCTCTTTCCTCTATTGAAAACCATTCTGAACAAACAAGTCTTAGATAAAGCAACATTGTAATATTCAAATGCTATATCATTCCAATTTTACCATTAAAAAATATTTTTGGATAATCATTTAATATAATTATAACTCTTAAAGTTATCTAAACTAACCTCTGATACAAACTATTAGGCCCCGACCTTAAAAATTACTTAATCTTGAGTTATTTCAAGAATACACGTTGATGATCATTTCAGGTTTAGATTTTTAGATAATTACATAATAAATCATGAATTACAGTCCACATTTAAACAAAGTGGTTACATAAAAGATAGTACTCATTTTTCCCATCATTAGAAACATATTTAAAATTAAACATAGATTCTTTATTGAAAATTCCTTGACACTATCATCACATCATGTAACTTTCCCTTGACTTGTGAAAACATTTCAAAAACATGGGGTGAGAATAAAAAGATTAGCATGGAATATAAAAGTGTGAAATGAAAACATTATTCCATGCATTAAATCATAATTTACTCATAAAACATACGAATTTTAACATACCTTATCAAATCATGAATAAATCATAGAAATCATAATACATAAAGGTAACTTGAGGCATTCATAACATTCTCCCATAGGGAGTAACCCTCATGGTTACGTTTGGAATACCCATCACAGTATATTCCCTAAATCTCTTTCGAGAAACCTTAACGATTAACCCCTTCACATTACCCAATGCATTGAAGAGCTATATCAGACTCACCCGCCCTTAGTTTATCACAGAACCACCCATCTCCATAAATAATGCCCAAGAACCATAACATAATCGTATCACATAAAACATGCATAAAGGAAAGATAACATTTACAAATTTCAATCACAAGATATCAATAACAGATTGATATAATAAAAACATTATCAAAACCATTTTCAATGCCAAAATAAAAGAAAAGTAAAACATTGTTTTTATTTTTCATTTAAAAAAAAGTTATGGCTTGTAGAGGAAGCTGAAACTCAAATAATGGTCACAGTGGCGGATAAGTCGTTGTCGCCGCATACGTACAACAAAAAGCATTCCATTTTGTCATTTAGTAAATGCTTCGTATAAAAATATTCGATTTCAATGAACTTAAAAGTCAAAGGGGTTTATACACCGTATATAAGAAAGTTTTGTATAAAACAAAATATGCCTCAATGAAAGGAGATTGAGATGAAGTCCCTTACCTCGTATTCGACTTGACTCGATCGTTCTTTAATCTCCTGAGTAATAAACATTAGTTAATTTATAATTTCTTAAGAACCTTTTTCATGTTCATTATTCCTTTTATATCACTTATTACTATGTCATGAACAATATGTAATTATTTATGTTAATAACGGTCTTTTTAACGATCATTGGTTCTTCAATCAAAAATGAACTCATTAAAATTAAAAGTTGTTCATGTATACATTATATCCAGAGTTATATTCATGATTTATATATCATATATATCCATTACATACATCAATTTATAATATTACATAACATTTAGAGGTAATAAATGAAATGAACCGTTCATGGAGACGGTAAGCCGTACGTACGCGTGAACGCTACTTTCATTTCTATTTCATATTTTATGGAATTAGAACATTATGATATAAAGGTATATTATAATTCCAGTATAATATAATATACAATATCATTAACTTCATCCTTTATACGTCCCACATATGGCATTAATGAATCAAATCACTTTGAGGGGCGGTAGTCCGCACTTCCTAAAATGAAGATATCACGTTTACCCATAATGGAAACCATAAAGACATGCCAAAAATGAAAATTACAGAAGATTAAGGAAACCATAAACATATTATATATCATATATAAATATAGTGTCATCTTAATGGCGACCTTTGAAGGTGTTAGAAGAATATTGAACAATCATTGTTTCGTGAGGCAGAAATTCGCCATCCACGGAAATAGTATGCTCTTTAACCATTATATGAAGGTGTGTGTAAGTGTAGCTAGAATCCTTTTTATAAAAACATCATAGTATATTGAATATACGTGTTTTATTACAAAATAAATGAATAAAAAGTTTTTAGGGGTTGGAGAAGAAAAATAAAACAAAAGAACATTAGAGAAGACTTTACCTTTAAATAGGGAAACCCTTCTTGGTTTGAACCAAAAGGGTTTCTTGAAAAGATTTATACGTAAATTAATGTTTCTAGGATGTAGAGAGGAATTTGGAATGACAAAATTAGCAGATATTGGCCGAGACAAAGGCTTGAGAGGTGTGGGTAATGAGGTAGAGGTGGGGGCCTTTTATAAGAGGAGAAGAGGGAACTCTAAGAACGTTACAGAATGTAACTTTATATTGAAATGTGTTTCAGATTTAAAAGGTCCCACATTGATGTATTTCTAGGATAAGGTTATAAGGGTTCGAAATATACTCATCCAATAGGTATTTTACAAGTTTAAGTCTTACATTTTACTTTATCGTTTCATTTTATTTAAATCGTTCATTAATGAGGTAATCGCTACATCCTCATGATGTCATAAATAATTTAAATTATTTAATGTATAAAAATTATAAAAAAAATACTATGATGTTGGAAAACTTTTTATATTTCCAATGACTATTTATAGTCCAATATATCATTTATGTAGACAAAATTAAAAATGTTTTACTTAGGTGATACATTCTTTGTTATATTTAACTTTCTTTAAAAATAATAAGATAAAAAGTCATTATCACACAAAAGTGATTCTATGGGGTCCCCAAGTTTGGAACAAGGCATAACATGGTCTTCAATGATAGAACCAGTAGAATTAGAAAACATTTTGGGGTCATTTTTTATTATTATTATTTTATTTTATTATCCTTAACTACCCAATTACTAATTAATCAAGATAATTAAAGATAATTATCGTCGTTACTATTCATAATGTCTAAAAACAAAAGAGTCTTACTTAGCTAATTTGGAACTTCTGATTCTAAAAATTTAATCCATTTTACCAAATTCCAATCATATAAATTGAAATAATAAATTTAAAAATAATTCTTGCTGTCAAAACAAATAGCGTGTTTTTTTGAAACAATATCTATGAAAAGTATGGAACATGTTTATGCCCAATTCCAAAATGAAATTAATTATAATAACCAACATTGTATTAGATGGCAAAAATATATTATATTTACACTTTAAAACCAATTAATAATATAATTTAACCATATAATTATATTATATGAAAAAGCAGTTTTGATGTAAAATGCAGTATTTTTCACTATTCATAAAAAATTAACATGGTCAGAAAAATACCAAAATTTACCCAAGGTAAATTTAAATGTCCCAATAATCATTAATATTTTTATTTTGACATATAGAGATTATAAAAATTTCAAAAGATATTTTTAAAAATTGTTCTCCATCAAAAGGCGGTAAAACCAGCTTTTAAAAATATTAGTGTATTTTATTCTTAAGATTGGATTTATTCTCATTTTAAGCCTCTAAAAAACTATATAGTTCATAAATAGACATAGATAAAAATATCTATTATACATTACTTACTTGGGATGTTACATTGGGTGATTAGAATCACCGAAATTCAAATGGGTCATTCCCAATGCATTCCTACTGAATAGACATTATAACGACCTATCTTTTATAAATTTCTATAATCATCATATTCATTCCAAACCAACCATGGGACAAGATAACACACCTTATTTGATATAAGAGGCTCAATTGTACCATTTCACACATGATAATACCCTCCATTATCTCCCATGAATAATATATACGAAAATTAAAACAAAATTGGATTCACTCGGACCACCCAACACATGGATAATAAAAATGAATTACATAGCACATATATTAGGAAGATTAAATCTAGTCACTAATCGCCTTATGATTACCGGAACTTACTATTTGAATATCAAACTACGATTTTATTTTAATTAAATAAATTGGTGGACCAAATAAAAACCCTACAAAATAGGGCACAATAGACATAAATTATGTAACACCTCAACTGGGCTGGGGAAATAATATATGAAAGGACACCGGGTGTAAGCCTTAACCAAGGATAAATACATCAATAAATGGAACCAGGAAATGGTTTGAAATGATTGAGATACACACATGGATCCTTATAGAGAAGAGGGATAATTTTTCTATTTACTGATTTTAACGGTCACCCCCTTACACTTTTTGTATTTAAATAACACATTTTCTTGATTGGAATTCATCATGGCATGATCTCACATTTCATTCAATGATTTATTAGGAAATGGTATACTACCTATATCTATAAATTTCATATCTTTACCCATGTTTCAAAATTGTTAATGGATAATGCCTTTAAAATTTTCAGATTTTAACTTGTTTGATTCACCAAAAACATTCTTTAGGTAACACAAAAAACAAAAACACATAAAAAAAGTTACAAAATATTTTTTAGAAAACATTAAGTATATCATTGCCTCTGAGGAAGTACATTATTTTATAATATATCCACTATATAATATCTTATCCTTGTTCTATTAAACCAATATCTAACCCAAAACCTCTTCCAAATTTTGTTTCTCACTCTCTAAATTTCCAAATGATGAGATGATATTGAACACAATAGCCTCTTTTGCAACATCTCGGACTACCTAGGATAATCACTCAATAGGTTGATCTATTCCATGCCACTCTCTATATTTGGAATCACTAACCCAGTCACTTCTTGGTTAATTTACCAACATCTCTATGGATCCACACTAACCATATTTTTGAAATAAACACATTTTAACCGACATACACCATCAGTTCCACATACTACTTGATGACCATCTCAAAAACACATAAAACATTGCTCCCCTAATGTCATCAGAAAATAATGATGCTTCCAAAAAACTTGTATCATATACTTCTCTCATATTAGAGACACATCAAATAATATTACAATGAATTTATGCATCATATCTATTTCCCACATAAGTCATGCACCACACATGATTCTCACAAAGGTTTTCTGATGTAAATACATCACCTATTATCATTCACGACTATTTAATTTATTATATTAACCATCACATGGTTAATTTACTTATAATATATTCACCTAATGAATTATTTAATGTCATAATAAACAAAAAATACTATACACCCTCATAGAGTACCTTTAACTATCCTTAACTCATTGAGACGCTCTAAATCTGTCATCTCACCTGCATACTATTTTCCCACATCCTAACTAACTATTAAATTTCCACAATTTGGAGTTGTACTATGTACTATACACTATCTCCATTTCTCTTTATTTCTCTCCCTTACACCCCATACATGTGTTGAAGTATCCCAACTACTACATCGAGTAAATTCTCCATATAATAAATCAGGTTTCTGAGTTTCACCTAGTTCTAGACTCCCATATTTCTTTTATGTTTTTTTCTGGGAAAAACACTCCAAATTACATATCTAAATACAAAACAAGACCACCTTTAGTGTAAAATAATACATATTATAAATGTGTTCTATTTTTCTACACATAAAACATATCATTGATGATGCAATCCATAGTGGCCTCCATGATTCATTGGTATGACTACCCTACTAGGTCTATTCATAGCCTTGTATTTTATTATATAGAGATAAATTTACTTTATCAAAAAACACATTTTTATTTCTATATATAGTCCCATCTGTCATGTTACACTTGTCTATCAATTATTGATTTACTACCCATAATAAGGATTTCAATCTGAAGATGTTTACTTGTACCTCGATAGCAGGACATAAACTATCGTTGAATAATTACACCATAATGAATCCATATATTTACATCGTTTGTGAGAAGAAAAGTTTTATGGAAGTCCCAATATAATCCATGACTAAGGTATCTCCCTACATCAAGTGAAAAAAAACTCATGGGATAAATCTACCTGATGTAGCATTGTCGTGCACACTCTCAAAAATATTTATACTAAGTGCAGCACAGTGGCTGACCTAGGTCGATCTCTTGAGGAGCCTTTTGCAGTCAATCACTCTCTACTTCTAATTCACTATCTATATATAAACTAAAATGACCAGAAATGATATTTGAGAATTAAAAATACAAAACTAAAAGTAAATATGCAGATGCAATGCAGACAGAATGAATGCAAACAGAATGATGTTAAGACAGAAAGGAGACATTCCCGAGAGCATCACCCAGAGTGAACCTTCATCGTCTCATTATTAGTTTCGAATTTACTTAATGAACATGCTCCATCGTATGCATGAACATCCCCTTCTTCCTATGGTTGTGAACATATGGTACTCTCAACGATTGCCGAGAGACCACACATCCACCTCCTCGATCGAGGGAAAATATTGCAGAAGTGAAAGCTAAACCTCGGGTGGCAAGTGGAGACACAAAGGCGCCTTACCCACTAAGATCCCCCTGGGTATAACTCTAAGAAAATAAGAAACATTAAGACATTAATTTTCAAAGACTTGGGTTCATCACTGGATTACTCCCCCAGGAACTTCCCCGGGTTAGCTACACATGATCACGAGTATAAGAGTTCATAGTGAAAAGAAAACGGGGGGAGAAAAACAAAAGAGAGAAAGAATAAGAGTGAAAGGAGAACACTTGAATAAAAATATTAAATGCTATTACATAATGAAAGTAAAAGAAAATACAAAGCTAAACTACATATAATTTCCAACAAAGGCTATTCCTAAGTTGTCAACCCTTTGAAATGAAAAATACACACTCTTTTATAGGGAGAGTGTGTGAAAATTTGTATCCAAAAATATTTCTCCGTAAGAATGCGCATTTATGAAATTCATAATGACCGAATGTTGAAATTGGTACTTATGGAAAGTTGTTGCAATACTTCTCCTCTTTCGACCCACGAAATTGCAGCTTTATTGGACATGGAATGAAGAAGTTATGGCCGCCTCACGCATAGTAATTAATTCTGTCTAGGTGACTCTTCGTATTCCAATACACCGAGTTCCAACGCATTAATGGCCCTGAAACTGAAATAATCATGCGCGGCATTCTTAATCCAAGTTCTTCATCCGGATGTTTTCTAGCTCCATGTAAACTTTCAGCTCCATTGGTTCTGTCATTTATGATATATGGTCCCCACAATAACATTATGCAGTTCTGTACACAGTTTTCGAGGCCTGGTTTGTGAGCTGGATTTGAGCTTCCAAATGATGGATTGAGCTTTTGGTCCAGAAGGATAAAATGAATACCATCGATCATATAAACCTGTAAAAGAAGAAGTTTTCAATTTGGATCATTTTGGAAAATTTTATGGCCTAAACATTATAATAAATGAAAACTGTTTAAATACAAAATAAGCCATTTTTCCAATTAAGATCAAAAATACTCCTAAAACATAAATTGTGACAATTGGCCCTTAAATAACACATTGGTGGGATTAAAAACATTGAAATTCAGAATAAAATAATTGAAAATATTTGTTCTATCAATTCGCCCACACTTAAACATTTCACTCCTGGGTAATCATCTTATACCAAGTTCAAAAACAAACTTCTCAAAGCATAAATGAAAACATAGCTCAATTATCATATCAAAGAAAATATCATGCCTCATACATGGACAAAAATTTCAGAACTTCTCAAAAATCATATGAATCCATTCAATCTCATGTTAATCCTCACATGCATGTCGTACCTACCTCCCCGGAAAATTATTTCTCTCTTCACTCAAGGATATTTAATGTGGAGTTTTTCTCATTCCCAAGAACATGTGTGATTTCCATAGGCTTGTTATACTCCTAGTATCTCCACTTCACAGAGTCACAAATGTGTCAATCATGAGGTCTTTTTCATGGGTTGTTCTGAAGCTGAGGGTTGGCAGGTTTAAAATGTAAAAACATCTGAGGCAGAATGAGGAGGGTTAAGCTCTAAAGTGAAGTAAATGCATGAAAACAGTTTTGCTCAAGAATGGTGTGCTCCTCAATCATCTCAAAAACGAATCACCTCCAAACACCTCTTCTTTCGGGAAGTTCACACTTAGAATTTCAGCATCAATGATTTTCATCCCTCTTTTACCCATTTGTAGCATTGTTTCAGCTTGAATTCAGATCTGGATTTCTCTTCAGAATCATGTTTTGGAGGAAAAGAGAGGCAGATTTTGATCTTCAAAAATTGGTGAACACCCAGCCCATATGTGATGATATTTTGGGCCACCCATACATCTTCCCATCATTACATTTCTTCCACCCAAGCAGCAATAAATATGGCAACACTTTCAATTCATCTCAAAAATATTCTTCAGGAAAGAAAAAGAAAGCACATCTTCTCCCTCCCCCACACTTGAGTTCAACAATAATCATGCATTTAAATTCTAGAGAAGGTTGGAAAGGGATAAATGGCATGTAATGTGGCTGCCTAACAAGGTATTTCATGGCTACTAGGGGCTTAAAGAAGGTCATATGAAAAGGTAGGCCAAAATAAGAGTTTAATGCAAAAGGGGGCTTTCAAAGTGATGCCTCAATCATACTTAACACATTCCATGAACTCTAACAGCTTTGAAAAAGAGAAAAATAGAAAGTTATGGATCACACAACATGTCTCAAGACACTCAAGAAAAAGAGAAATGTAAGGATATGTCAAACAGATTTAGAAACCTCTCGGGTTAGGCATGATTTTCAATTTGGACAGCACTAGTGCACATGAGTTTCACAATCAATCAAACATCATCAAATGAAAAGATCAGAAATCAGAAACAAAATCCATTCAGCAATTATTTAAATCCTAAAATAATCAAATCAAGCAATGGGCCAAAAATACGAAGATGGTTTGAATTTTCCCAAGTATTCGATTCAGCTCAAGATTCCTAAAAACACACCCAAAAAAATGAAAAAGGAAAATAAGAAAATTTCAAAAACATCAACATGAAAAATGAAATGAAATCACAATCAAAAGAAATGACAACTCATAAGAAAAATAAATAAAAAGAAAGATAAAAAGGAATAGAAAAGGGATAATGCTTGGTTTGACTCCCCAAGAGGATGCTAGGTTTTTACTGCCCCTAGTCAGGCAGTTGCAGCAGATTATCCCCAATCAGATGGTGGATGTGGTTTTTTTGAGATAAACCACCACATGTGACTTTTCCCAGTGTCCATCAATAGACACTAATATTGGATAACCCCAAAGAAAATAAGAACGTTCCCAACCCCCAGGAAAGAAGAAATATATAATTTGAGATCCAGAGTGGGAGGGAATAGAATATAGGGGTGCTCCTTGTGAACATATGTGGTGTCCTCCTCCAAATGGTATGAAATTTGTTGTAGAGGAGGCAGTCGCACCACCTCTAGATTCTCTACCTTTTCTTCCTTGATCACCACCACTTGAGTGGTATACTTCATATCATCCAAGTCCTGATCCATTTTTATTGTATCAGAAATTTCAGGAAAGGAGATGTCAGAAAACAATTCAGTTTGAATAAAATTAAAACAAGACGAATCAATTAAGAAATCTTCCCTTTCAAGTAAGTCAGCTTGAAAATTGATCTCTTCAGGTAGGACCATTGGCATCTCCATCTAAGCAAGTGCATATTCTTCATCATCCTCCAAGGAAAAAGAGAGTTTTAAAGGTTCTGATTGTTTAATATCAAGCATGGGAAGATCAAGTTTCAAATTATCTTCAACAAAGTGATTCCATGATTCTCCCAAAAATTGTTGATCACCCATAAGTGCATCAGCTGGAATATGTAAATTAGGGACCTCCTTGAGCAATGGTTGAGTTCGGGATGATATAATTAATTCTTTTAGAAGCTCCTTCTCACCCTCCTGAGGTTCTTTGACATAAAAAATAATCAGTGTAATCTCTTCCACCACTCGTTTGGGTTCAGGTTCAGGTTCTGGTTCAGGTTCGGGTTGTTCCATAAGTGAACGAAAATATTCATCAAACCTTTTTTCAGTTCTCTTTAGTTTTTGAATCTCTTCATGAAGTTCTTGCATTTTGGATTCGTAATCATTTTTAACTTCTTCATGCACCTGTGATTGATCAGTCCATGCATAATAATTTGAATTAAAATTCATGATGAACAAATATTTTTTTTTGTTTTTGAAATTTATGATTTTTTGTGTTTTTTTAATGAATGGAAGAAAAATAATTTACAATAAGTGAATAAAAATAATGAGTGAAGACTACTTGGCTCCCCGGAAACGGTGCCAATTTGATGTAGCGTTGTCGTGCACACTCTCAAAAATATTTATACTAAGTGCAGCACAGTGGCTGACCTAGGTCGATCTCTTGAGGAGCCTTTTGCAGTCAATCACTCACTACTTCTAATTCACTATCTATATATAAACTAAAATGACCAGAAATGATATTTGAGAATTAAAAATACAAAACTAAAAGTAAATATGCAGATGCAATGCAGACAGAATGAATGCAAACAGAATGATGTTAAGACAGAAAGGAGACATTCCCGAGAGCATCACCAAGAGTGAACCTTCATCGTCTCATTATTAGTTTCGAATTTACTTAATGAACATGATACATCGTATGCATGAACATCCCCTTCTGCATATGGTTGTGAACATATGGTACTCTCAACGATCGCTGAGAGACCACACATCCACCTCCTCGATCGAGGGAAAATATTACAGAAGTGAAAGCTAAACCTCGGGTGGCAAGTGGAGACACAAAGGCGCCTTACTCACTAAGATCCCCCTCGGTATAACTCTAAGAAAATAAGAAACATTAAGACATTAATTTTCAAAGACTTGGGTTCATCACTGGATTACTCCCCCAGGAACTTTCTCGGGTTAGCTACTCATGATCACGAGCATAAGAGTTCACAGTGAAAAGAAAACGGGGGGAGAAAAACAAAAGAGAGAAAGAATAAGAGTGAAAGGAGAACACTTGAATAAAAATATTAAATTCTATTACATAATGAAAGTAAAAGAAAATACAAAGCTAAACTGCATATAATGGCCAACAAAGGCTATTCCTAATTTGCCAACCCTTTGAAATGAAAAAGACACACTCTTTTATAGGGAGAGTGTGTGAAAATTTGGATCCAAAAATATTTCTCCGTAAGAATGCGCATTTATGACATTCTTAATGACAGAATTTTGAAATTGTTACTTCTGTAACGTTGTTCCAATACTTCTCCTCTGTAGACCCACGAAATGTCAGCTTTATTGGACATGGAATGAAGATGTTATGGCCGCCTCACGCATAGTATTTAATTCTGTCCAGGTGACTCTTCGTATTCCAATACACCGAGTTCAAACGCATTAATGGCCTTGACAATGAAAGAATCATGCGCGGAATTCTTAATGAAAGTTCTTCATCCGGATGTTTTCTAGCTCCATGTAAACTTTCAGCTCCATTGGTTCTGTCATTTATGATATATGGTCCCCACAATAACATTATGCAGTTCTGTACACAGTTTTCGAGGCCTGGTTTGTGAGCTGGATTTGAGCTTCCAAATGATGGATTGAGCTTTTGGTCCAGAAGGATAAAATGAATCCCATCGAACATATAAACCTGTAAAAGAAGAAGTTTGCAATTTGGATCAGTTTGAAAAATGTTATGGCCTAAACATTATAATAAATGAAAACTGTTTAAATACAAAATAAGCCATTTTTCCAATTAAGCTCAAAAATACTCCTAAAACATAAATTGTGACAATTGACCCTTAAATAACACATTGGTGGGATTAAAAACATTGAAATTAAGAATAAAATAAATGAAAATATTTGTTCTATCACTACCCTCAGGGTGTTGAGGAAGTAAATATTGAAGAACAATATATCTATGTCCTTACACATTAGTCCCCCAAGACTACCCACATGTACTTATACATCCCACCATTCCAATTTTTTTCCCTAATAATGTTTGTTTCATACGTTTCCCTTTATCCTTGGGGTGTCTAAATATGATCAAAAATTGTCTGGAAATACTATATCCCAAACCATACTATATGTGGTCTTCTAAATCCCTAGAAAAAAGGAAACTATTTTCACTGAAACTACCATGTATACTATATAATAGACGGGTCAACACCCAGATCACCCAAGTCAATGATCTACATATCCCACACCATTCTTACTCTGAGATACACATCCAACCATGTCCCAAAATCCATTACTCGTTATAGCCCAATATCCTCTAATTATTGTGGTTTTTCTTCTACCCTAATGTGTACACCTATGAATTATGATCTCTACTAACCTCAAGGTACTCATCCCAAAAACACCCTAGTGGATCATATTATTCACCCTCTATATTCACTAATGATATTCATATTTGTGTAATCACACTTAGAACTAGATAAAATGATTAACACAAATAAAATTATACAAATATGAAAAATCTAGAAAGTTATCATCAGTAACACATCTCACTACCCTTTCGCTGTTGTACTATATAAATATCTCATATCGTCTAGCCTCATTCTCCACTGTCTATTCATAATAGATTTAGGAACCACATACACCATATAATAATAAGATCACAAACCCACCACATTATGAATCACATTCCTGGTATAGATGAGTATAATTCCACCAAGATAATATACAAGAAAATGATTCTTTTTATATAATAAACTCTTTAAAAATAATAACTCTTTTCCATTATAAAACCACTAACTTTTCGTAGGATATACTTGGATAATAAAATTAAGTGAATACATGAAAAAATGTATTATATTATGGACACATTAAACAACTCACCCCTTTATTTTATTCTAGTTTTTGTGAAACAATCATAGACACATATATATGTCATCCTATCCTATGTTCTTATTAGAAAGTATGATTACTCCATATTTTATCTCAGAAAAAAATATCAAATTAATTGTTATTATCAAATACAATTTTATTTTAATAGAATAAGTCATCATTAAAATAGAAAATTATAAAAACAATCTCATTTTAGTTATTGACGTGGAGTTTAGTTCATATAGATGTTGTATGGACACTATAAATAACCAGCATCCCATGTTACACGAAATCCTAGGTTCTACTCTACCATAACCCAAATAAGAAATCAATTTCCATTGTTCCTCAATTTACACCACCTAAAAATTGGTAAAATTTTATCACCACTTTTCAGTCAATGTCCACTAATACTACCACGTAACACCTAAAATATTATATGCTTGAAGGTAAAATCATTAGTTCTTATAATACCACATGTTCACACGCCTCTACAAGTGGAATTGAACCTATTATCTAGTATAGAGGCTCATTTAACCTTTGGAATGATTCCTCTTACATCAAGGAATCTTGACATCTAGTTAGGTCATATTGGGATATTGTGGGTTGAATATATCCTTTGGTGATAATAATGAAATCTATAGTAATTGTTTTGCAAAAGATATAAATAAAAAATGGTGGAATCAATTTAAAAAATATTAACAAAAATATAAAATACCCCTTATATGTATACTATATAGTTTCTACTTATCAATCCAATAATATATAAGACAACTATATTTTTCTTGGGGCGATCGTATATGTTCATGAGAAAAATTATCAAAATATTCACCATCATGGAAGTGATGAAATGCCTAATTTTTATACAAAAACCCATTCCATCAGTCTTTTCCACCCTTGACAAACCCATTATCACTAAACACTACATCTCAAGCTCGATCCCTTTTCTGTACATAGAACTAGAGATTCTGTATGCGTCCCGAGGGTTCTGTGCTAGATGTAAGTGAGAAATTTTTAGGTCGCTACCATCATTGTCCCTAGATTTCTTTCATACATATACCTATATATGAAACAAAAATAAATGAAAACATATCACAAATAATGATTTACTTGTGGTAAGTGGACTTAAGAGATACATTACCAACCTCGTCCAATGTTGGAGTAGAATGATGCATCCATGTTATATCATACCTATAGATCCCTTAGTCTTCCATAATTTCCTATACCACACAAATAATCATTATATCTATCAAAATAGACCACATGATGATACTTTCATTTTTTATTAAAAACCACCTCAATCTATCCTAATTCCCAAAAGGAACCACTAAAAGTATTTTCATAGGACCCTTATAATTTCTTTTAATTCACCACCATCTTCTCAGTACCCCAATTTCATATTTCATAGTGATTCCCCACTTTCCATTGTCCTATACCATCTTCCCCAAGAGAGTAATATTCTTCAAACCCTATTCGATAGTCTCAAAAATCAACAATTATGGCCTCTTATAGTGAGGAGCTCCTCAGTATTAATGTTCAAAACCATACCATTTCTCCTTAGATATATAGAGACCTCTAACCATAATTAGTGGTCAAAACCATCTAACCTGGCATTTTCATGTGATCAAATGTACACTAAAAACACTATCATACAATCCAGGTGAGTTAAATTACCAATAATAATAGTTCATACCTCCAAAGAACCATTATCTCAACTTGTGAACCACATCTCCCAAAGGAAGCATTATTCATTACCATACACCACATCCTAATAAACCACATCACCTCAAATATTGGGATCAAAAGTTCCTATAGTAATATTAGTTATGAAATAAACATTCCCATAGTGCTAACTCAACTATAAAATCTCTTTTATAAATTTCCATAATTGGTTCTGGCATACCAATCTAACCCTGAAACCCCATTCTACACCTATAATTCCAAATGTGGATTAATATCATCATTTTACACATGATTCTACCATCTCGTATCTCCCAAGAATAGAAGAAACTAATATCTATTTATAATTGGTCTCATCTTCTCTACCCCACTCATTCTCATTTATCACGCATTATATAGAACATATATTATTTATATTACATATATGAAAAAACTTCCCTTTTAATGAATATGTAGACACACCAAATTTACACCTCTGATTTGATCTCAATTGATCGAAATCAGAGAAACATATAAAATTACTAAAAATAGCAGTACAATAGATATAAAATTAGTCACACCACAAATCAATATGGGTTATCAAGGAAGAAGGGAGAAATATTATTATCCTACCCACTGGATAAATGTTATGATGAGTGGTGCCATGAACTATCATGAAATGGATGATATATATACATGTAATCCCTGAGAGGAGATGGAGTGATGAAATTTTATAACTTGGACAATTGACCCCCTTCCCCTTTTAGTTATTTTTTGTTACAAAATTATTTCATTTATTACAGTATGTTAAAATGTGATATAATGGGGCATGTTATGATTTTTTCAGATAGGGTTACTTACACAAGTCTAGTACATTCACTCCATGAAATATAGTTTCACTACATGAATGTCTTCATTTTTCAAAAATTTCAACTGCAGACTAGTCCAATTAACCCAAAATATTCCTTAAGCTACTCCTGACCCCCAATGAAAATAAAAAGTAAAAAGATATTTTTTTAAAAAAAATATTTAATAGATACATATCTTTGACATGGTTTTGGGTTCTACATGATTCTATACATATTTCAAATATTCCCTATTGAATCTCCCATTGAATTGTGAGTATTAAATTAACAACTTCAACTAAATATGGATAGGGGATCTTACAACCAATTTCTTAATAGTGGGTTTAACCTATCCCCTTTTTTAAAAATAAGTATGGATCAATGGACTGTTTCATTGTTAATCATGGACATAAAAAATCTATATCATTAATAAATATCACTTAATGCTTATTGATGATTCTTTATCAACATAGAGGGGATCATGATTTATTAAATGTGAATCCTAAATTTGATTTCCATCATTTAATGATGAATATAGAGGATATAACCAATATAGCTTTCCACATAACATATACACATTATGAATTAATATTAATTCTATTAAAAAGAAAATATTCCCACAAAATATTACAGATCTAATTAATAGACATTTAACGATTACCTTGATAATAATTTTTTTTGTCATTATTGGTTATATCCTCATATATTAGAGGATCCAATAATAACAACAATAGAAATTTATGATTGTGCTAAAGACTATATAAAAGGATATAATGTATTCAAACATAAAAATTATGGGAATTTTTTGTATAAATAGTATCCCTCTTGAGTCATATAATCACAAGAAAAGGTATATCAATGTATCATTAATTTATAGAGTTGATTAAAAAATATCCCATACAAACTGATCTTAAAAATATTCATAGTTTTATTTAATTTTCTGGATACTATTAATATTTTTTTGAAATTTATCATGAATATTTTATAATATAAAAAATTTACCATAGAAGGTGTTGATGTTTATATATATGGAAAATTTTGAATATAACATCAATTATCTTATGAGGATGTTAGTCACAACACATGTAATTAAACTACCATATAGTATATAAGGGTCTTTCATATACAATGATACTTCAAAAATAGTGCATGCTATGTGTTCATATAAAAAATGATAAGTTGTTATCTTATGTTTCATTTAGATTGATAATATCTAAGAAAAATTACCTTCCACATAACTGGTATCTAGTATTAGTAAAACATTCATTAAATATTTGGTGTAATTAAATATATGGGTAAATGTTTTAAAGGTATATAATGAACATAAGAGTTTAAAGTACATATTTACATAAAACGAGATGGCCATTTTCTATAGGAGATTGTAATAATTGATCAAATACTAGGTTTTATCAATACAATACCATCATAGGATGGAAAATAAGATGACATGTTCTCTAGGATGAAATGATCATTCTACCCAATGACTTATTAAGATTTAATATGACCCAATATTAATGGATATTCAATGGAAATATATGGAAATAAAAAAGGAATCGATCAAATTGCACCTAACCCAAATAATTGATATGATAACTATATACTAAATGATCAAGGAGGCCTAAATAGTTGAGATGGAGTTATATAAAAGTTTAGGTACTATTTTGTAGTTCATATTTGTATGTAACGGTGTTATATGGTTCAAGAAACAAATATTCATCCCTTTAACACCATAAGTGAAGAAGGAGAATGTTTATGATTATCATATCTCATATTTCTCTACTCACCCAGGAATAATAAATATGTTTAGAGATACTAAATAGAAATTATGATAGGAAAACATGAATAAATATATTTTTAATTATGAATATGAATTCCTGGTATTACCGTAAGGAAATGCTAAAAACCTTAAATCTAAATTGATGAGAGAACAAATACTTATACCAGTATCAAAATGGGAGAACATCACAATGGTTTTAAGTAGTCTTTCTAAGACATATAAATGATGTAGTTACAAATGGGTATTGGTGAATAAAATTACATGGCCCATAAAATTTAGTATTATTCAAGTGTCTTTTCCACTTGATCAAATTTTGAAGCAATGTCTAATGGAAGTGTAAAGGATTTGTTGAGTACTACTTTCAACTATATCTGATCAGGATCATAAGTTCAGAATATTTTTTTGATAAACCTTAATTATGAATCTGATACATATTTGATCATTATAACATGTTTTCATCATATAAATAATGGTCATAAAATTAGGGAAATTTAGGTATTGGGTGATTTATTAATATTCTACTCAACAAAAAAATCAAGGGATGTTGGGATCAATAACATACTCTTGTTTTACTATCATATTAAAATAGTTCCAACTATTTCATCTCAATGGATCTATATAATGAATTATATAGGAATATATATTCAAATTATACCTATTGGGATGATGTCAAGGTTTGGAATCTATAGGAGAAGATTTATTGCTAAAAATAATGAAAAACTTTCAATCAATTCAATAATGTATCGATGCATCAAAAAGCGGATAGAATATACTTATTTCTAATAGTCAATTAAATATAGAGATAGAATTTAGTGATAAGGAATTCATTTAGAAACCACATTGTAATATTTTAATGTAATATATGAATAAGGGAAACATAATCCCTAGATACATTAATCCCATCGAGACTCTTGATTTCTTAGGGAATACAACATAACACTTATCAGTCCCACAAAAACTCTATTTGGTACATGATGTGTTACACATATCACTTTTGAAATAATTATATACAGGATCCTTAAAATTTACTATAATCATCTTTTTCGAAATAGGAACATGATCCCTCTTCTGAGAAACAACTACTATACTTCTTCGATCAAGGAGAAAAAGATACCTGAAACAAGATATCCCACCCGATCAATATTTTTGGATTAAATCATGTGCTCAAGGAAGATACCTACAAAAATAGAGATATAATTAGAATAATAAAAACTCATTTATTTTCATTTGAGTAATAAAATTTTGATGGAGAAATTACTTCAAGGGGTATCATGTAACACCCCATGATTTTCAAATATATTTTTTCAGTTAATATATACTATCTTGAATATCTTAATAAATAATAAACTATAAACTAAAAACCCATGATACATTTTATTGATATTGAAATATAATAACCATGAAAAATATTGTTGAACCCTCTGGAATTAATTTTCTTTATTGTGTTTTGATAATCCCAACCATTCTTTATTTATATCTTGATTATGGAATATACATTCCAAATATACTTTAATATATGTTGTTGCTTTCATTATGCTTAAATTAAGTCTTTTGAATTATCAGATATATGTTTACTATGACTTAACTCTTTCTGCCAAGTGAATGCTCAAACAGTTTTTTAGCTACCGTTACAAACTAGCTACCGATACAGAGTAGAGCAACTGTTAGACAATAGCTACCATCAGAAAAAAATATCTACCGTTAAAAGCTAGCAACCGTTACAGCTCCCAGCGACCGATACAATGAAGTCGACAGTTAACGCTACAGTAAAGTTGACAGCTACCAATATGCTGAAGTCCACCGCTATGAAAAGGCTACCGATAGAGAGCTACCACTACCGTTACAAGGAAGAGCCACCGCTACTATTACAATTCCACCTCTACCGATACATCGAGTCTACCGAAAGACAAGACTAAAGTTACAGATGTCTCATCGATGCTGATCTAATGAGTCACTGAAGATGTCTCACCGATGCTGATCGAATGAGTCACCGAAGATGTCTCACCGATGCTGATCGAATGGGTCACTGAAGATGTCTCACCGATGCTGATGACCCACCGATCACTTGACACACTGATACTCATAAACAGATGTTTGGATTTCTTTATCTTTATTTAATCTAACCAACGGTCATATTAGGAATATTTTAAATTCTCTGACATTTATTTAATGTGTGCTGTTAGATGTCAGGGAACCGTACCTCGTACCTGCAAAAAGGAAATCATATCTTTTGCCGGAGCTCGTGCTTTAAAAGCAGGATGCTGTTGTCGAGCTCAAAAAAAAGGAGACACACACGCGTGTATACACACAAATAGATAATAGAGTTGAACACATGTTGTGAAAAGGTTGCAGCCGCACTGAACAAGTGAAGAACACTCAAGCTGGTGTACATGAAGAGAGACGTCTGAGCTTACAATAAGATCACTTAAAATCGTGTGTACCAGAGAAGAGCTGAGAACAAAAAGAGAACATCAACTCAACAGCTTCTTCAACATTCTCTGAACCTGGAAGTGAAGGAAATAGATGATACTCTGTTTTTCAGAAAAAAAGCAGAAGAGGACTCAGAGCGAATTCTGATCAATCAAAGGAGTCCAGAACTGCACGACAAATCACTAGAGCCATTTCTAAACTCTAAATATTTGCTCTGTGATTTATCTTTTTACATATTGAGCAGTGTGTGTTATATGATGTATTTTTCACACACGATGTCTCATGTACTTTAACTGGAGGATTTGTAAATCCTCACTCAACACTCTTATATATTTTATTTCCCATTGGGATAGTGGTAGAGGTTGTGTGACCTGGACACCTGGTTGCTGTTGTTCCTGTTCCCACGGATAACAGTGGTAGAGGTCTTGGACCTGGACAGTTTTATACTGTTGTAATCCCCGATCCAGGGTGTGGATCACTTTTATATAAAGCTTTTGAGAGGACTAAGTCTCGTCTTGAGACTGAACCTCTTGGTTATATTTTCTATGCTATATCTTTCAATGTTATTCTTATTCCGCTGCTAATTTCTTTAAAACCAAAACTGTTTTAAAGTCACTTTGATAATTAAACTCACAAGTGTTTATATTAGTTGTAAATCAGTAAGTTTGTTTCAAAAGTTAATCAACCCTTCTGTTTTGATTAACTGGGAAATAATCAATCCCTTGAGAGCCAAACTGAACCCTTACTTTGATATAAATTCACTACAGTTTAATTTAGTATTTTATTAGGGGGATTTTAAGACAATGTTTTAAAACAGAAATTTTAATTGGAACTCAATTCACCCCCTCTTGAGTGTCCACTTTGACCAACATTTGATATCAGAGGAAGAAAAAGGAAAAATCTTTTTAAAGTACTCTGTTTTTCAACTGTGATTTTAGTTGTATGTTAAAGTTCTTAAAATTTCAGTTATTTCTAAATTTTTATCTCTTTAAAATCTTTGCCTTATGTAAGCTATCATGGATAATAGAGTTGAAGGTGTTGCTACAAATAGACCACCATTTGTCAATGGCACTATCTATGCTTAGTGGAAAATCAATATGAAAATTCATTTAGAGAGCATGGGCTTTGATATTTGGACTGCTATAGAATCAGAATATAAAATTCCTACTACTGTTAGAACTACTTGGAATGAAGCGACTAAGACAGCCTACAATAATAATTGTAAAGCTATGAATGCTTTGTACTGTGCTCTAGGAGATGAGGAATTTAATAGAATATCTGCCTGTAAAACTGCTTATGAAATTTGGGATACCTTAGCTGTTTCTCATGAAGGAACAACTAAGGTTAAGGAAATGAGATTGAACACCTATGCTATTAAGTATGATAATTTTAAGATGAAGCCTGATGAACCCATTTCTGACATGTATCTCAGGTTCAATGAAATTTTCAACACAATGACATCCCTGGGAAAGGATGTTCCAGCAAAGGAACAAATCATGAGAATTTTGAGATGTCTACCTGAAAGATGGAGAGGAACCTCTATCTCGATTAGAGAATCGTGTGACATTGGAGAACTGCCAGTCAAGGAACTAATTGGAAAGATGATGATGTATGAAGAAGAACTCAAGGTTAACAAAGAAGAAGATGATGAACCTAGAAGAAAATTTGTTGCCTTCAAAACTACAACCTCAAAGAATATGGATAAAGAAAAGCTTCAAGATATCAATGAATGTTCAAGCTGTGAAGACAGTGAGAGTGATTCTGATAGTGATGCTGAGATGGATCACATTGCAAGAAGGTTTAAGAAATTTTATAGGAAGAATAATTTTTTCAGAAAGTCCAACTACAAAGGTAAGTATGACAACAAAGGACATTGGAAAAAGGATTGGAAGAAATATGACAAATCAGATGAAGTTTTTTGTTACGAATGCAAAAGGAAAGGACACATAAAAGCAGACTGTCCAAAGCTGAAATAAAAGAAGAAGTATGAATACAAGGATAACAAGTATAAGAAATCCATGAAGGCTACTTGAAGTGATTCTGAGGACAGTTCTAGTGAATCTGAAGTTTCTGAAACTGAACACAGAAACAAGGAAAACATGTGTTTTATGACAAACGCTTCTGAGGTAACTTCAGAAACTCCTGCTTTTAATTCATATTATTATGGAGATGATTCTTAATGTGATAACATGTCTAAATCTGAACTGTTGGAATATTGTGATATGTTAGAAGAAACCTGTAATGAGTTGAAAGACAAATACAAAGGTTTAAAGAAACAGTATGCTTTAACTGTTAAACATAAATCTGATCTAGATATTGAAGTAGAAAAGAATGCTCAGTTGCTTAAAGAGAACACTGAACTAAAACTATCCAATGAGCAACTCAATAAAGACTTAGAGAAATTTACAAATTGTAAAGATACTTTTAATCAGATATTGGTATGCAAATAGCACCTAGATACACTACTGGTATAGGATACCAATCTGGACAAAGGAAGATTACCAAAACTAGATTCATTCCTAAATCTGGACAGAATGTATCTAGCTCTGGAACTTCATATGCTTCAACTAGTTATATTCATAGTTATGGATCTAATAAGGTTTATCTTTCAAAATCTTTTGATTCTAGAAATTTTTTGAGACCCATTAGACAAATCTGGGTACCTAAAGTATTATTGGCTAACCATTCTGGACCCATGAAAATTTGGGTACCAAAATCATTTCCTATCTAAATCTGTTTTGTAGGAAACCTGCTTAAAGAGATCGTGTAAAAAGACCTGGTACTTGGATAGTGGATGTTCAAGACATATGTCAGGAGACTTCTCATGCTTTAAAATCTTAGTCAGAGTTGATAGAGGTTTTGTCACCTTTGGTGATAATTCTAAAGGGAAAATCATCGGCTTAGGCCAGAATGGTAACACTGACTCAGTATTAATTTCTAATGTTTTATTTTTTGACGGACTTAAATACAATTTTTTAAGTATTTCTCAGTTGTGTGATGATGGTTTTTATGTTAAATTTGAAAATGATTCTTGCAATGTTTTCAATTCTAAAAATGTTTTAGTGTTTTCTTCTTTGAGAAATGAAAATGTTTATGCTGTTGATTTAAATTCTTTAGCTAACCAAAATATTACTTGTTTAAATGATTTTCATAAAGAGTCTTGGATTTGGAACATAAGATTAGGACACTGCAATGTGCATTCACTTAGAAAACTTTCTAGTAAGAACTTAGTGAGACACCTACCCAAACTTGAATTTCCAGCAGACAAAGTTTGTAGTCCCTGTCAAAAGAGAAATCAACAAAAAGTTTCTTGTAAATCAAAGAAAGAAGTGTCAACTTCTCAACCTCTCGATTTGGTTCACATGGATTTGTTTGGACCCTCTAGAGTTTCTAGTTTAAATGGGAAGCATTATTTCTATGTTCTTGTAGATTACTTTTCTAGATATACTTGGGTATATTTTCTAGCTCACAAAAGTGAAGCCTGTTCTTGCTTTGTAAAATACTACAAGTCTGTAGAAAACATTAGTGGACTTAAGATTAAAACCCTGAGAAGTGATCATGGCCGTGAGTTTGAAAATCATGAGTTTGAATCTTACTTCTCACACAATGGCTATAGTCACAATTTCTCTTCCCCTAGGACACCCCATCGGAATGGTGTAGTAGAAAGGAGGAATAGAACCCTGCAAGAAATTGCTAGAACTATGCTTAATGAGTATGACCTACCCATTTACTTTTGGGCTGAAGCTGTAAATACAGATTTTTATGTTATTAATAGAGTCTTGATTAGACCTATTCTTAATAGTACCCCTTATGAGTTGTGGAACCATAGGAATCCTAAGGTTAACTACTTCAATGTTTTTGGCTGCAAAGTCTTTATTCTTAACACTAAAGATAATCTTGATAAGTTTGCATACAAGAATGATGAAGGAATTTTTTCTAGGTTACTCAACTTCCAGTAAAACCTATAGAGTTTTCAATAAGAGAACCAAATGTGTGGAAGAATCTGTTCACATCAAGTTTGATGAAACTGATCCACATGAACCTAAGACCTCTCTTGAAAATCTTGAAGATGATCTCTCTGGTTTGAACCGTAATGATAAAAACAGTGGACCTGTAGTTAAAACATCCAGTTCTGGAAATTTTCCGGACCCTGATTCTGTTGAACCTCAACCTGTAGATGAACCTGAAATCTCGAGCCCTACCTTTTCTAGACCAACTAGAATTCTGAATAATCATCCTTTAGATGCTGTTGTAGGAAATCTTGATAGAGGGACACAGACTAGAGCTTCTCTTAAAAATCAGGTTGAACATCAAGCCTTCTTGTCACAGCTTGAACCTAAAAATATCAATGATGCTATCAATGATGAATTCTGGGTAATGGATATGCAAGATGAACTAAATCAATTTGAAAGAAACAAAGTCTGGAAATTAGTAGAAAGACCTAAGGACACAATCACCATAGGCACAAAATGGGTGTTTAGAATCAAAGTTGATGAATCTGGAAACATCATTAGAAACAAAGCTAGGCTAGTTGCACAAGGTTACAATCAAGAAGAAGGAATTGACTATGAGGAAACCTTTGCACCTGTAGCTAGATTAGAGTCTATTAGGATCTTACTTGCTTATGAATCACATCTTAATTTCAAGTTATATCAAATGGATGTGAAAAGTGATTTTCTAAATGGTTTTATTGTTGAAGATGTTTTTGTAGAACAACCACCTAGTTTTTCAAATCCTCATTTTCAAAATCATGTCTTTAAACTTTCTAAAGCTTTATATGGTTTAAAACAAGCTCCAAGAGCTTGGTACGAAAGACATTCAAACATTCTTATTTCAAAAGGATTTACAAAAGGAATAGTTGATCCCACTCTTTTTATAAAAAGGATTTCAAAAGATTTATTAATAGTACAAATCTATGTTGGTGATATTATTTTTGGATCTTCAAAAAATTCTTTATGTACTGATTTTTTAGAAGTTATGCAAAATGAATTTGAAATGAGCTTAATGGGAGAGATTAAGTATTTTCTTGGTTTTGAAATCTTTCAAACTAAAGATGGAATTATTTTAAATTAAAGTAAATATACTAATGATTTGTTAAAACTTTTTGGTTTGAATAGTATTAAGGAAAGTGATATACCTATGAGTACCACCTGTAAATTGGATGTTGATGAATCTGGGAAACCAGTTGATAATACTAATTACAGAGGCATGATTGGGAGTTTACTTTATCTTACTGCTAGTCGACCAGATATTATGTTCAGTGTATGTATGTGTGCTAGATTTCAAGCTAATCCTAAAGAATCACACTTTCTGGCTGTTAAAAGAATTTTTAAAATATCTTAAGCGTACTATGAATTTTGGTTTGTTTTATCCAAAAGGACAATCATTTAACTTAACAAGTTATTCAGATGCTAATTTTGCTGGCTGTAAGTTAGATAGGAAGAGAACATCTGGAACATGTCACTTACTTGGAAAATAGTAAGAAACAGAACTCAGTTGCATTGTCTACTGCTGAAGCAGAATACATCGCTGCTGGTAGTTTCTGTGCACAGATTCTATGGATGAAACAAACACTACTGGATTATGGATTTGACTTTAAACATGTTTCAATCAACTGTGACAACACCAGTGCGATCAACATATCTAATAACCCTGTGTCTCACTCTAGAACTAAACATATTGATGTTAGACACCATTTTATAAGAGGTCATTATCAAAGATGTGATATAACACTTGAGTTCATAGGCAATGAACTTCAATTAGCTAATATTTTCACTAAGCCTTTAAGTTCAGAAAGATTAAGTTTCATTAGACACGAATTAGGAATGATAAGTTATCCTTAAACCGTTAGAAAATCCTCACCGTTGGAAAATCCTCACCATTAGAAAATCCTCACCATTAGAAAATCCTCACTGTTAGAGAATCCTCACCGTTAAAGAGATCCTCACCGTTAGAAAATCCTCACTGTTAGAGAATCCTCACCATTAAAGAGATCCTCACCGTTAGAAAATCCTCACTGTTAGAAAATCCTCACCGTTAGAAAATCCTCACTGTTAGAGAATGCTCACCGTTAGAGAAATCCTCACCGTTAGAAAATACTCACCGTCAGAGAATCCTCACCATTAGAGAAATCCTCACCATTAGAAAATCCTCACCGGTAGAGAAATCCTCACCGTTAGAGAAATCGTCACCGTTAGAAAATCCTCACCGTTAGAAAATCCTCACCGTTAGAGAATCCTCACCGTTAGAGAAATCCTCACCGTTAGAAAATCCTCACCGTTAGAAAATCCTCACCGTTAGAAAACCTCACCGTTAGAAAATCCTCACCGTTAGAAAACCTCACCCTTATAAAATCCTCACCGTTAGAAAACCTCACCGTTAGAATCCTCACCATTAGAAAACCTCACCGTTAGAAAACCTCGCCATTAGAAGACCTCACCGTTAAAAGACTTTACCGGTACATCTCGCGCTGTTTTAAAATTCTGTAAAGCCGAGTCATTGAACTTTTGTTTATTTTATTTTATGATTTATGTGATTTATGAATCCTAAATGATATTAAAACTCAAACTATACTCACTCAATCTCACCGCGAACCTGTCTTCTCGAATTCTCCTAAACCTAATCCTCTCGATCTTCGGAACCCTAGTCTCCAATCCGTAATGGCCCGCATCAAAAGACCCCAAGTCACAGATGGGAGTGATGAGTCGCAAGAGAAACGACAGAAAGTATCGAATTCCAGTGGAATTGGCAGTGGAAGTGTAGCTCAGAGAAGACCAGTAAACCCACACCTATCGAAGCGTGAAATTGTTGTTGAAAAATAGGTGTGTGCATAATGGCTTATGGAAAGCAAATCGTTAGTTCTTAAGGTTTTACAAGAACAAGGTTGGATAGAATTATTCGCGAACAACAACGGACCTTATTATCCAACACTGGTGAAATAGTTCTATGAATTCGTTCGTTTTGAAAAGTATGAAGAAGAAAGAAAAATGGTTTCATATGTGAATGGTCAGGAAGTATCATTTACTTCAGAGGAATGGGCTGAGAACCTAAGAGTCCCTCATGAGGGAGATTTTTCTTATTATTCCAAGTCTGTACCTTCGACCAGTGACGTGTTTCAATATGAAGATGCTTTGCTGGAACTCACAGGGAATGGGACCCCTAGAAAGGTGATTTCTGCAGAGATGGTAGGAGAAGACAAACTGTTGTTTAAGTTTATTCAGCATGTTGTTAGTCCGAGAAGAGGAGACTTTTCCACTTTGAGATTCCAAGACATATATCTGTTACATTTTCTAAAGCACAGTGTGAGAATCAATCTATGTATATTGATTATGGTTCAAGTTTAAGAGATGACTAGACCGAAGTCAAAATCAAATGCCTTGTTTTTCTCAAAGCTAATTTCTGTGATGCTGAAAGTGAAGGAGATAGCTGGACCTCATGATGAGATGGTAGTGGTTAAGGATAACTTCTGTATTACAAGAACTACTGTAAATACATGAAAGTCAGCTGGAATCCTTGGATGAAATCTTGGGTAAATGATGATGGAAAAATATATGAGATGTTTACTCCTGTGGATCATTCGTCTAAACCAAAGGATGTGAGAGATCCTGGTCTTGGACCAGATGAGCTAGAACCAGTCTACAGTGATGATGGAGCTGGGGAGGAAGAGACTTTAGTTGAGGAAGGAGGAGATCCAGACTTACCCCCTAGTCCTGTGCATCAAGTTATTTCTTATGGAACAGCTAGCCCTCCAAAAGAACTACCAAAGAGAGAAACTGTCTTGAACGACAATGATTCAGAGACTACAGAAGATGGAGAAGAATTATGCCAATATGTTGTCAAGGACACCTCTGAGGAGGATGAGACAACCGAATCTAATCATAGAGAAAATGAGGCTGATGATGAAGCAGATGATGAGGACAATGTTGAAAAAGAGCTCAGTTTGAGTCCTCTAATAGTCAGTACAGTCAGGATAGTGCCTGATCAGGAAGACAAGGCAGGGGAACCTGTTGAAGAGAGAGTCAGTAATGACTCAGAACAAATGGCTACTGAATCTACTGTAATTGAAGATTAAATTGCAGAATTACCTCAGGAAGAAGAGTTTGAAGAGATACCTAAGGAAATTGTTCCAAGTGAGGGAGAAATCTTGGCTCAGTATCATTATAATATGACATTGAAGGTTGGACATCAGATCCCTGATATATGATTCCTGGACATTCTTATGAAAATTCTGATGAGGAAGACCAACCCCAAAAGGAATCAGTTACCTTACCCTCTATGGCTGACAATGTGGAAACCAAGGAGGACCTTAAGTATTTAAAAGCCGAATTGATAAAAGTAATAAGAGAATCAGTGGCAGATATGAAGAACAGTATGGTTGAAGAGATGAAAATCGTGGAGAAATACCTCGAGATATCCATTGGATGTAGTGTGTCCAGTCCTGTGAAAGAAATGATGGATGGATTTAAGGTGTGCCACACTCAGATTGAGAGTTGTATAGGAGATGTAATTGCTCTTAGACAATAAATTTCTTCATTGACTGCTTTGAACAGTTCTCAAACCCAAGTGCACACTGACATTAGATATATCAAAGAAGTGGTCAAACAGTTTGTGGAAGTTTTTGAGGCCTTTATGAAGTCAGTCAAAGAACATCTGAACAGTTAGGATGAACTTGATCAGAAGGTAGTTAGTAGTCTGACTCAATCTTTCAACGAAACAGTGGCCTTCTCAATGAAAACTCTTCCCTCAACTAGCTCCAGTGTGAACCTTGACCAGATCCTCACTGTTATTCAGGAATAATTGGCTAAGGGAAGTCCCAGTGGTGCATCAGATACTCAGATTCTTGCTACCACTAGGGAAGTTAGTAGTTTTTTTCGTGATCACCTGCGGTCAGCTACTGCTTCTCAAGAGGCAATAAAAAATAAGGTGGATTCTTATTTTGAAATGGTTTATACTAAGCACCAAATGACAAACCATTTCAAGCTTTTGATTGAGAATATGAAGTTACCTCCGGTTACCCAAGCCTTCAGAGAACAGGTTAGTAAGCTCAGGGAGCTCACTCCTGCTTTAGATAAGTTTATTGAGAACAGAGATGATTTTGTGTCTGCAATGGAGAGAGGAGGAAGCATTATAATGGAATTCTGAAACCTGTTGTTGCCCTTCCTGCATGTGGATGCCAGACCAGGGATTGTACCTCCTGCACTTCTTGCTTCTTCCTCTGGGAGTACTCCTCGCCTGACTCCAGTTCAAGCCATCAGGAGCTTGACACCTATGATCACTCAGAGGAGCACAGAATTCAGATCTGGTACTGTATTAGTTGCTGATCCACCAGTGGTTCTTTCCGGAATTCCCAAGCCTGCTGACTCCACCTCTGCACCCTCTGCTAATCCCAAGGGAAAGACACATGTTCACGAGGATGATTGAGTGCTTATAGCCATTTTATTTTGATGAGATTCATTGTATTTTTGTACTTTTCTGATTTTCTCAAATGTATCTTTTTCTTATCAATCAAATACTTCATTCCTCTCTTCACTATCTATCTTACACTGTATATTTTCTTTCCTAGTCCTTCTCTTTTCTCTGATACCCTCCTTTTTGTTAATCATAAAGGAGGAGAAATTATTGGAAACCTATACCCAGAGAGAGAGAAAGAGAATGTTGTTCACTAAAGGGGACAAAGGGGGAGAAAATCACTACTTTGGAGGAGAATCCTATAGTTAAATTGATAGGGGGAGGAATATGAAAACCAAATAATCTTTCTTGTGCTTTCCTCTGATATTACATTATTTCTTGATATATTCCTGTTTTCATATTTTTTTTCTCTCTCCTCTGATATTTTTTTATATCAATTCCTGAGATTTTTTTTTCTCTCTGATACTATACTATAGATATCATACATTGATTTTTTTTCTTTCTTTAATATTACTTTATTTTGGCATAAGTTGTGATTATCAAAAATGGGGAGATTGTTGAACCCTCTGGAATTAAGTTGCTTTATTGTGTTTTGATAATCCCAACCATTCTTTCTTTATATCTTGATTATGGCATATACATTCCAAATATACTTTAATATATGTTGTTGCTTTCGTTATGCTTAAATTAAGTCTTTTGAATTTTCAGATATATGTTTACTATGACTTGACTCTTTCTGCCAAGTGAATGCTCAAACAGTTTTTTAGATACCATTACAAACTAGCTACCGATACTGAGTAGATCAACCGTTAGACAGTAGCTACCGTCAGAAAAAAATAGCTACCGTTACAAGCTAGCAACCGTTACAACTCACAGCGACCGATACAATGAAGTCGACAGTTACCGCTACAGCAACGTTGACAGCTACCGATATGCTGAAGTCCACCGTTATGCAAAGGCTACTGATAGAGAGCTACCGCTACCATTACAAGGTAGAGCCACCGCTACTATTACAAGTCCACCGCTACCGATACATCAAGTCTACCGAAATACAAGACTACCGTTACAGATGTCTCACCGATGATGATCGAATGAGTCACCGAAGATGTCTCACCGATGCTGATCGAATGAGTCACCGAAGATGTCTCACCGATGCTGATCGAATGAGTCACTGAAGATGTCTCACCGATGCTGATGACCCACCGATCACTTGACGCACTGATAGTCATAAACAGCTGTTTGAATTTCTTTATCTTTATTTAATGTAACCAATGGTCATATTAGGAATATTTTAAATGATCTGAAATTTATTTAATGTGTGTTGTTGGATGTCAGGGAACCATACCTCGTACCTGCAAAAAGGAAATCATATCTTTTGCCAGATCTCGTGCTTTAAAAGCAGGATGCTGTTGTCGATCTCAAAAAAAGGAGACACACACGCGCATATACACACGAATAGATAAGAGAGTTGAACACGTGTTGTGAAGAGGTTGCAGCCGCACTGAACAAGTGAAGAACACCCAAGCTGATGTACATGAAGAGAGACGTTTTAGCTTACAAGAAGATCACCTAAAATTGTGCATACTGGAAAAGAGCTGAGACCAAAAAGAGAACATCAACTCAACAGCTTCTTCAACATTCTCTGAACCTGAAAGTGAAGGAAACAGACGATACTCTGTTTTCCAGAAAAAAAACCAGAAGAGGACTCAGAGTAGATTCTGATCAATCAAAGGAGTCCAGAACTGCATGACAAATCACTAGAGACATTTCTAATCTCTAAATATTTGCTCTGTGATTTCTCTTTTTACATATTGAGCAGTGTGTGTTATATGCTATATTTTTCACACACGCTGTCTCATGTACTTTCACTGGAGGATTTTTAAATCCTCACTCAACACTCTTATATCTTTTATTTCCCACTGGGATAGTGGTAGAGGTCGTGTGACCTGGACAGCTGGTTTCTATTGTTCCTGCTCCCACGGATAACAGTGGTAGAGGTCTTGGACCTGGACAGTTGTATACTGTTGTAATCCCCGATCCAGGGTGTGGATCACTTTTATATAAATCTTTTGAGAGTACTAAGTCTCAGCTTGAGACTGAACCTCTTGGTTATATTTGTTGTGCTATATATTTCAAAGTTATTTTTATTCCGCTGCTAATTTCATTAAAACCAAAACTGTTTTAAAGTCACTTTGATAATTAAACTCGCAAGTGTTTATATTAGTTGTAAATCAATAAGTTTGTTTCAAAAGTTAATCAACCCTTCTGTTTTGATTAACTGGGAAATAATCAATCCCTTGAGAACCCAACCGAACCCTTACTTTGATATAAATTCACTACAGTTTAATTTAGTATTTTATTAGGGGGATTTTAAGACAAAGTTTTAAAACAAAAATTTTAATTGGAACTCAATTAACCCCCCTCTTGAGTTTCCACTCCGACAAACAAATATATTATGACAATATAATATGAATCAATATTACCAAAAGTATTAATGTATTATATCTGAATGTAAATAAAAATACCACCAGAATACAATCATTATACTTTGATTTTTTAATGAAGATTATGATCTAGATCTAAAATATAGAGGTGAGGTAAAAAATATATAAATATAATAAACATTTTTAGATAGGTGTAGATGAATTGGATGATTGGTTTTACTAGTTATTGTAGGGTTATATATTGGAATATAGATAGTCATTGGGAATATACAGTCCTTGGTAATATTTGATAGTTTGGCTTATATATCTATTTGTTTTTTATCACTGAGATCTTATAGTCATCGAGATTATTCATATATATTTACATTAACTAAAAATTAGCGTAATAAAAAATATATATTATAAAAAAAATTATCATCAGAAAATAGTTATAGAATTAACATTTGTAAATAGATGTAACCACATTATGAAAATTATATATAAAGGAAATGAAACAGATGCAAGTAGTAAAAGAAATCTGTATAAGGTTAAATTATATACTCATGAAAAAGTGTAAATTTTACATGGATTCTCTCTAATCAAATACAAATATCTACAATAATAAGTATGTTTTGAGTTAAATCTTCTATATGATAATTTAATTCTTCTGGAAGTCCCAACAAGATTTGTGCAAGCTGAATCACCACCTACGATTGTAACTATTTTTATCCAATACATATGTATTATGAAAATTTTTTAAGTTTTTTTTAACTATAATTGAAAATGAAAAAACATTTAACTATAATGAAATAAGAGAAATATACTTTCATTATAACGATTCATTCCGTACATTAAGCATTTTTGAAAGAATATTCTTTTATAAATGAATCAAATGAAAAGAAAAAGGGAAATATAAATAAATATTTTGTAACAATATCTTAAAATTAAATTAATAAGAAGAATTTTAATTCAGTGGAATAAGAATAAATTATTTTTATTCTTATAAATTTACATTTTTGTGAAAAAAATATTTATAATGCATTATATGTTTTTATATTAAAGTTAATGTTCATCATTTTTAGAAATTATAAAGCAAAATTATTAAATATTTTAAATCTGAAAAATTCACACTATGGAAATAATTAAATTTAAATTTTAAGAATATAAATATGTTAATAAGGTAAATGTTAGCTACCAAGGTAATGCTAATGGGTTATTTTAAATTACTTTTTTAAAAATATTTTTTAATTTTTATCTAAATAAAATAAATTCATCCATTTACAAATAATGAAAAAAAACTTAAACTAAAATATAAAAATTAAATATTAAAAATTATATTATTTTTAATTGAATAAAAATAAAAATAATAACACATAATGCTTAAGGATCAATTTATATATGAAATATATATATATATATATATTCTAATTTAATAAAATTATATGATAAAAATTAAAAATTAAATTAGACTAAATAAATTCTAAATTTTTTAATCTTATTTTTTTATTTTGTAGCAGGTGTTGTATACAAATTTTAGTAAAATATAATTAATATGGTATATATTAATACAAGGTAAAAGTGGATAAAATGTGTCGGAATAAAGTCGCTCAAATTTTTTTACATGAAATAATATATACTATTCGTAGAAGAATTTTTTTGTTCAAGGAGTAAATCCCATATATCTTCCCAAAATTTCATTACCCACCTCAAAATACATCAATGTGATTATATCATTACCCTTCACCGAACTCATGATTTCAGGTAAATGTCATAATTTTCACCTTTATAATGATCTCACATCCACACTTCTAGTTAGAATTTCCATTTAACAACGACCCATTTATCCTCTCCTAAATTCTTATTTCCCATTTAGTATCCTATGGTAAAAATATTATTCCTATATATCTTTTATTTCTAAGAGGAGGTTCAATGAATATTCAAGCCTTTAACATATGTTTAACCAACTCCCAAATCATTTATTCATTATCATAATCTTCCACCTCTTTAGACAACACGATTCATATCATTAGTAACATATTAATTATATCACTATTTTTATATTATATTGATATTATAATGAAAATATTACTTACATAACCATTCTCATCCATATATTATACCATGTTCCTCTTTAAATCAGTTTAACCACCTACATGAATGACAATATATATATATATATATATATATATTATGGCTATGGAAAATTAATTAATATTAATAATTTTATGGATTATATAATCATTTTTTCTATTGGGATTATAATATTAATATTCCACTTTTTGTTAATATTTATTCTTTTATTTATTACATGTTATTGAAATAAGATCATGATATATTATATCTTTATGCATCCAACCAAATAAGTCCCTTAGAATGAATATATATGTTCATGAATCATTATATAATTTATATCATATTACGTTAACCATTTTTGTAGATGAAGAAATTATGAACTTTGAATAGAAAAAAGAACCGTGATACCGAAATAAATGAGAGATAGTTATAATCGATAATAATCGATTATCAATATTATCTAAAAGTAAGTAATATATATAAAATCAATCGACTTATAAATAATTATAAAATTATAGAAAAATATTTATAAAGTTATTAAATTGATTATCAATTAATCTATGACTATTGTATAGTAGTTTAAAGAACATCTAACAAAGAAGATATTGACTAAAAGTGTTTGGTTGACTCAATTTTAATATCATTCGATCATAATATCTTTACCATCATTACATTGATCAATGTATATTATATTTAATTTATTAATTTCATATGTATTTTCCTCTTCTTATTTTTTAAAATAATGTTTTAAGTCAAATGTTTATTCTTAATGATTTATTCTCTTCATAAAAAATGTTGTAAACTATAATTCATGAAAAATATAATAGTTTTTTCTCTTCTATGACCCAATTATTTCATTAAAACAATTATTTCCCCTTATAGTTTTAATGATAAATATGTATTATATTGTATAATCTTCATAATTTTATTTATGTATTATTTAAAAAATTTATTACCTCTTCATCAATGATGGTTTTGTAATTAAAAACCAAAAATGATTGAAAAGGCTATTTTTTGGGAAAATCCCTCAATGTGTTATCTAGGTATTTTTGGGTTGATTGACTTTGTTAAAAAATCCATATAACCATGTTTTAATATGATTGGTGTTTTCTATGTAGATGTGTTTAAGGTGTCATAGTTTTCCAGGGTTTTCCAAATTCTTAGGCCTCAAAATCGATATTTGTTTTCTAAAAAGGGATAGATTTATTTATAGAATTTTTGGTGAATCACATATCATCTAAAGAAGATCATTGATCATAGTTTATAGACCAAAGATCATAGAGATCACAATCCAAATAGTAGTGTAGTTTTGGCATATGTACTGTAATGGAGGAATACGAAATGGAGAAGGAAAATCAAAAAATGTAATATTTTTGTAGAAAAGTGCTATGAGGACCACATAAGACACTATGTGAAATGCAAAGGTGTTTGAAATTTTTTGTATTAGTTTTTTTATTTAATGTTGTCACATAGGGTTATGCACTATGTGAACATTATAGTGGGATAAATTCATAGGAGGCATGTTCTTTGTTCAAATCAATGATTTGAGGGGGACCACAAATGATTAAATATGATATGAAGACAGAATATAAATTTATTTGTGAAGGATATAAAATTAATTTTTTTCACATTAATAAATATTAGTGGGGATTCTATATCTATTTTCAAATATAAATACCCCTGATGAAAAAATTAGCACGAGAGAGAATTTTATTATACAAGATCATCGTTGGAGAATTCAGGAAAGCATGATGTAGTTCATGATGGAGGATTCCACAAATGATAAAGAGTTTTAAAGGATTAAATACCATTAAGTTTGTATTTTTTATTCTAGTTTGAAAAAAATTTCACATAATGGGTTTTAAATTCCCTATAACTCACAATGGAAAAGAATATGCAAAGAAGAGGTGGTCCGTGAAGCATCAGATTTTCAAAAATTAGAGGCATCACACGATGAGTCTGCTATTCTAGTGGCATCATCCATCCATGAAATAGAGGCTTCCCACAAATAATACATTTTCCATAATTCACTAACACAATGTGGTGAAAGATAGTTTATATAGGTTTCTAGAAATTATGAAAAGGGACTAAAATAAATTTCAAAATAAATTCCTACAAACTAATAGTATGTGAAAAAGTGGATCACATCTACCATTTGAAAACAATACATCTTGGAAAAATCATATATGTGTGTGAAAAAATTATGAGGTGATTTATAATGTTAATAGATTCATATAGTGGAATATTGAGCACTCTATAGTTGTGATATTAGTGAGATTTAATATTTTTATTTTCTCTAAACCAGGTGGGAAAATTAGTCCACCCAAAATTTTTAAATGAATTGAGCCTATTTGTTTATGTTATCAATCCAAAAACTTATTTTGGAATTTTTTTTATTAGATTTTGTACAAAGGAAACTTTTCCTTGGTTTCCCCTTAGATGCAGATGGGTGAGGGTAGACCAATTGAAATTTTTTTCCCTCATGCATGCTTTCATTTATAATCATACATTGATATAGAAAAGGGGGATAAAACTTTCTTTTCAATGATGAAACATGTTATTAAGGGGATGTTGTTTTAATATATAATATAATTATTCATCCACCGCCATCTTTGGGTATTTAACTGTGTGGGTCTAAAAATTTATATTAGTGGAAAATATAATTACAATGTTTAATTCTTAGGGGATTCAAAGGTGGATATAAATCATAAATGGATTCTAATATTCGATGAATTTTTTTTATTTTGGAAGAATGTTATGATGAATTCTTTAAATCATTATCTATTTCTGCATGTAGATCTTTAATGTATGGTATACCTCTATCATGGACAATAGTGTTTTATCAGAAAGTTAATATAGTGAATTGGATGATGATTCCAAAGGAATCAATGCTTTAGGAGGATCCATATGCACTACAATATATACAAAGATAATTTTTTTTAAAAAAATCACACTATTTGTGGGAAAAGTTTCTAAATATTTCTGAATGTGAATGAAATGTTAGAGAAGAAAAATTATAGGTTCTAGGTAATTGGTATATGGATTTTAGATTATGCTCTGATGAGTCTATTTATTAATTCTATGACTGGGTGAATTTTTTTGAGAATACATGTGTGGTCTTGAAGAAATTATTAAAGAGGTTTTTATTATTAATCATATCTTCACAATTCCTCCACCTTAGTTAAATACAGAAGTTTCTGTATAGGAAGATAAAGATCCAAATAAATAGTAATTGGATAGATTGAACATTACTCTTGCTTTATATAAGATGAAAAATGATGATAATGATTTTGTGGAAAAGGGGAAGTATAAATAAGTGGTATTCAAAAATGAAGAAAATCACTGTTGAATATGAGTATGAAGAAGAAGATACAGATGAATTCATATATTCCTTTAATTAAAATTAAAAATAGGAAAAATAATGAATATTGGGAAAATCCACTTTCATGAATTTTATGTGAAAATGTTATACATATTATAGTGAGATGCCCCCAAGAAGTTTCAAGAGGATGATGGGGATGACATAAAAACTCCCATGAATAAGTATTCATTATATATGAATGATAGGATAAATTTTAAAGGAAAATTATTCAAAAAATATATTATTTCAAAAAAATGAATTCAACATAAAATTTTATGTTTAAATGATTGAAAATAAAAATTATCTTGGAAAAAAGTGTATGGTGGAATTTGTAGGGAGCTCTTTGAAAATTCCTGAATGTGAAAATGATGATGAAGAAGTCAAAGGGAGAGTTGATCTTATAGATGAATTATAAGGATATATATATATATGGAATGATAAAATATTAATGAAAAAAAAGTGTTTGATGATTCCAAATACCTTATATAGAACCAGGAAGAAGAGAAGTCTATGATGAGGGATGAACTTTAATGCCTGAAATCCTTAATTACAAAAAACTTAGAAATGATCAATGAGTACAATATCAAATTTGATGAACTGAAATGGGTGATTAATGGGTTAAATGACACAGTGAGAGATCAAGAAAATTCCTTTAAAATCATAAGGAAGTGGTGTTCAACATATGAGTGAATGAGAAATATCAATAGAAACTCATAAAACCTATAAAGAAGGTCACAAAGGAAGTACAAAATTAAAAGGTTGAGTTCAAAGTTATTGTGAATTATTAAACGAAATGTGTGGGGAAGAAAATGATATATCTTTTGTGGGGCTTGATTGAGAATATAAATTAATCAAGGATTATTTCATATCATAATAATATACTCTAAGATTAAATATTAATTTGGTTATGAATAAGAACAAAAATAAATAGAGAACCCAATTGAAAACCAGTAGTTTTTTTGTGAAAAACAAGAATGCACCATGAATTTGATGATATTATTGTAGAATGACATGGAAATATAAAGATGAATGTTCCATAGCCAAGAGGTACAGAAGGTAACATGACCGACATACAAAATCATACGGGCCTCAATATTCTAGGATATAATTTAATGGTGTGTGATTTTGGTGTTGTGGATTTGGACACAAGGGAAGATATTTCTCATCAACAATGAAGATAACTGTGTCAAAGAGGACTAAATGTGGATATAAGCAGGAACTAAATGTATCTTCAAATCATATTAAAACATAAAACGTATGTGTAACTCGACAAGATGACGTTATCCCATCACAATTGTAGGAAGATAAACATTTTCAATCAGTACCTATTATTAATTCAAAACATGGATCAAGAAGAAAATAGTTCATAAGGGAGTGGTTGTAGATATTTCTATTAAAGCTGTAAATCATTCTCGTGTATGGAAACATTATATGTGATGAACATCTGATATGATAAGTAATAATTATCTTGTTAGAGGAATAAAATATAACAATTTTTTTTCAAATTTTGAAATTATAAAGGCCTAAATATTATTGGATTGAGAAGACCATGATTTAGGAAAAATAAATGGTTTGTTCTAATTTCACAGTTGATGAATTTCTCATTCACAACATTTTTAGTGTTTCTCAAGTATGTGACTCATGGATGTAATATGATTTATTAAGAAGATTTTTATTGTCAAATGAAGATATTTTTTTGTTGTTCTATAGAAAACAACAATGAAGGGAAATCTCTACCTTGTAATTGGAGAGGGAGGTGTGTTATTTTTATCCACTGTGGAAGAAAATAGGTTTTTTCATAAATGATTTAGCCATCCATGCTAACATTATCATAATGATTTGGTCAAATGATATACATCTTGATATCTCACTAAGCTATCACATAATCATACTAATAAATGTGGTTCTTTTAAAAAAGGTAATATTAATATAAATACATATAAGGGAAAATAAAAATTTTCAACAAGAGTTATTGAATGGGTTCATGTAGATGTATGTGGAACCGTCTAACCATAATCTATTGATGTGAATATGTATTAAATTCATTTCATTGATGATTTCATAAGGATAGCATGGTTGTTGGTCATTTACCACATGAATGGTGTCTTCAATTTAATAAAAAAGTATCAAAGGTAATATAAAAGGATGATTGGATAGAAGATTCTGAATTTTCATAATGATAATGGTATAGATTTCACAAATATTAAAGTGGAATATTATATTTAGAAACAAAAGACGAGGAATCGTGTTTTAGTAGTGATAACTCCTTCAAAAAAATGGAGTGGTTTAGAGAAGAAATCGGATCAAAAAAGACATTTATAGAACAATTCTTGTTGAAAAGGATATACTATAGACATTCTAGAAGGAATTAGTCTTGAAATTAGTCTAAATATCTAATAGGGATATGTTATATCTGAAATAATAAAAGTCTCTAAATGAGTTGTGGTATAGAAAGAATCCAATAATTAAACACTTTTAAATCTTGTGGAATAATTATTTTATTCAAAATAAGGAGAAACAGAATGATGATTAATGATGTGAAGATGATAGGATATATCATGAATATTTAGGAAAAAACAAAACATAAAAACTATTTAATAAGATGGTTGTAATAGTGGATAAAGGATATGATGTCAGTATAGTATAGAATGAATAGAATCTTCAACAACATAGTTAATAGTTCCCCGCAAAAATTAATGAGGAGGTAAGAACCTTAAAGGGATTTAAGGTGAAAATTTAAATTTAAAAGAAGATATTAATGATCATTAGAGGATAGTCAAATATATATCTCCATGAAACTAGAATAGTCTTGCAAAAATTTATAGATGGAACATTATTGGTGGTCATCTGGTGCTAGTTTAAACATGAAAAATGATTTCATGAAAGAAGGCATCCTACCAATATCATATAGAACATAAATATTTTTAGGAAGCAACTAGAGAAGCGAACTAGGATTAGGTTATGAATTAATATCTTGAACAAGTTGAAAATAATCAGGCATCATGATTTTTTTGACCAAATGATAATAATTTCATTGGGACAAAATGGGTCTTTTGCAATAAGATGAATTAATGTGTAATATTGATTAAAAACATTATTTCTAGGAAAATGGCACTCCTAGATAGAGGTTATTTATTTTGTTGAATATTTTTCACATATTTTAAGGATATATCATATCATATTATTCTTGTTAATAGTAGTGAAAAAAAGAACCAATGTTTTTCATATTGATGTCATGTCAATGTTTCTCAATGGTTTTTTGGAAGAAGAAGTGTATATAAATCATCCATCTGGTTTTCTCATTCATGAAGATGATAATATTGTTTTATTTATGTGAAATTAACTACCTAGTTTGAATAAATAATTGTGATCATGGTATTCAATACTGGATTATTTTTTGAATATTCATTGGTTTTAACATGGTGGAGTGGACTGCAATATCTATGTCAACAATTACAGTAATCAAAGGATGATGGTTTTGGTTTATGTATGTGATATAATTTATTATGGATCCGATGAATTGTAATGTATGAGGTATGTGAAATTCAGTAAAATTTTGTTTGAAATGTTAATGTTTGGTAAAATTACCTTTTCCCTTGGTTTACTGGTGACACAATAAATGACTCTCACGTTTATCTAATAATAAAATTATTCCAAGGAGGTTTTGAAAAGTTTTGGAATAGATAATTCCAAGGAGATGATAAATTTTATAACTATCCTAATGAAACTAATAAGATATGATGAAGTAAAAGCGGTTAATTTCCTAGAATAATGGTATATTATTAGAATTGTTTGTTATGTAAAAGTGAAAAGATCAAATTTTATTTCTTTCACATGCTAAGACACATGGAAGCACTGAAATCTCAAAGAAATGCACATAATCAAAGTAAAAAATAAATCATTGGAATATCAAGGGGATAATGGATTTAAGATTGAGGTAAAAAGAATCTTAGTAATATTTATGGGACTTCGTAGATGATTATTGAAAAAGTTCGTCAAATTACAGAAAATAAGCATCATTTGGTGAGTTTTGAAATTTAAGTTTGTGCATTTCACCCCTAATCGTTAGAGAATATTTCATTTCATTGTGCATCGCAGAAGATGAATATTTTCTGGCCACTCAATCCTGCACACAGTTATTCTTGTTAAAGAAGAAGCATGATGATATTGGAGTTCTAGGGAATTCTCCAATCAAAATTCATTGTGAGAATTAAAGGGATATAAATAATATCAAATCTATATTATTTTACTCATGGATATAGAACATTTAAATAAAGTATCATTTTATCAACAAGAATATTAGGAAAGGACATGTGATGTTGGGGTATGTACCAACATACCTATAAGTTTCAAAAATTATGTTGAAGGCCTTACCTTATGCGGTGTTTAAAATGCATTGACTATCTCTTTGGGTAAATTTGACTCCCCTCACCTGAAAAACAGTGGATATAAAACACCATCTCCTAGAGGTATGATGTATTATTCCATAATGTGATAATACACTTTCTTACAATTTGGCATCCATATTAGAGTGACCATTTGGTTTGGTAATAGGGTTTTCTTGATCATTATAGGGGAAGAAGCTTATATGGGGAGTATGGGAGTAGGGGGTGTCTTTTAATAAGATGATCATAAATTAGTTTTTTCATAGTATATATAACACAAAAAATGATATTTTTTATAAAATATGATGATTCATTTTGGAAATAATCGATTTGTTGATAAAAAATTAGGCTACTATTGTTTTTCATGTTGAACATGGACCGTGTGGTCAAAGAGTGCATTTTGGGTAAATCATTGGTCACTTATCAAAGCGTTAAAGTGTTGTTATCAATGTCAAAAGAGAATATTGTTGAGAAAGAATCCCTTAAGGTTCCATCTAGGTGTTTTGGGGGTAATTTTGTTTGTTGAAAAAGTTCTAAGACCATGTTTTATCAATATTGGTTTCTCAAAATCAGATGTGTTTACAGTGGCACAGATTTCTAGTGTGTTCCATATTTTTTGACCCCAAAATTGGGATTTGTTTTATGGAAAATTATTGATTTGCACAAAAAATTGGAAAACTATATATTATCTAAAGAAGTTCATAAAAATTAGTTCACATACCTTAAATCATGGAGTTATTAGACAACATAGTACTATATCTACACTATGTGGACACCAAAAGAGGTACGCAGAATAGAGAATAAAAATTTTAAAATAAAATACTACTATGTAGAAGAACTTTATAGACCACAGAGCACACTACTGGAATCAAAAATAGTATTTAATTTTTTTGGATGAGGGTATAAATTCTTGAACCCATGCTTATAGATTCAATTCATAAAATTGAAATATAATTTTTTTTATAAAATTAAACTAAACAATTACAGAACCGTAAACACAATTTAGGACCTTTTCGGTCAATATTATTGGGAATTAAACAATAATTAGCTATTTTTCTTATTTAAATGATAAATAAAAAAATATCTACTTATATACGCATGAACAAACTCCTCAACCATCCTCATCCATCTTATAAATTTAATGATAAATGTGAAAATAATTTCAAAACATGGGATGATCATTCAATTTCATAGTAAAGTGTTTTAAAACTAGTTTAAACAATTTGAAAAAAATCATAAAAAATATTTTTAAATACTTAAAATCAATTATCAATATTTGATATATATAAATTCTTTAAAAAAATATTTATTTTTAGAATTATTTTCAAAAATTCATCATTGAAAAATTCAATTAAATTTAGAAAATACTTTTCTTAATAAAACAGTATTTTGATTTATCAAAAAATATTAAGGAAGCTTTGGAAAAAACCACGAGGCCACTTGAATAATTTATGGTTTTCTTGGGCCAACCCACTCACTGAGGGATGTGTTCACTCCATAATTTCAAACCATCTTGACAATGTTTATGTTCCAAATTTTATGAAATCTTTTTAATCATTCATTAAATATACAACCATTTTCACCTACATTTTTTCATTAAAAAAATCGAACATCATATATAATATATATATATATATATAAATCTAGGTTTTTTGTGTCAGTATATATGTTCTTCCATAAGAACTCCTCTTTCAGACATAGGTCATCAAAATCTATTGAAAATTTGACATTACATGGTTAGGTATTGAAATATTAATTGTCATCTATATAAAACATTCTTTTAAAGTAATTATAATAAAAGAATTATTTATTCTAACACATAAATTTAAACTAGTATACATATGTCATGAGTTAAGATGTTGGATATATCATATATTTCAAATGAAATATGTAATTTTATATGCACATTGTACACATGACATGATAGTTTTAATTTTTTTAAACATACATTAAATAAAAATAAATAAAATGGTAATAATATTTAAATAATTACTAATATTATTTTTAATATAAACATATAGATATTGAAAAAAAAACCCTTTATCGAATTAAAAATTGAACAATAACAAGCAAGGATTTATTGTTAATTTATATCATATTTTAAAAATAAAAATGATTTAAATAATGTATATTCCATTATAAATTAGTGAATTATTTCCTATAAATGTAATATGGGTCCAAATAAAACTCGTACTAATCATCATAAGTTAATATGAAAATATAATTTCAAAATCAAAAAATTTAATATCAATATCGTACACATATTTCATGAAAAATAAATACATGTTATCTGATAATAAAATAATGAGTATCCTAATAAATAAAATATGAATGAATTAAAATATTCAAAAATTATGTTAAACCATCCCTTATTAATTTTTTTCATAAACATATTCCTCTTTTTGGTCAGGTTTTCTCTCTTTCCCCCCTTAACAGAATTTATGGGAAGCAGCTACGGACCCTTTCTCCCAAAATGACACCACACTACCTTTTTTATACACTCACTAATAAAAATATGTATATATATTTAACATCAACTTGAATATGGTATTTAATTCATATATATATATAATCTTATTTTTTGGATCCTTTATTCTAAAGAAATCATAAATTTACAAATAAATCAGTTTTTGAGACATTGAGATCTAATAAATCATGTAAAAATTTCGAATATATATATATATATGTGTGTGTGTGTGTGTGTAACATGTCGCTGATAATTTTTTATTTATAAAACAATCATGTCAATGAATGTAATTTCAAAAACAGTATATTCTCCTGATTAAATTATTCAAGATTCTCATTGAAGCTTCCAATAAAAGGGATGCCTAAAGATATCAATGAAAAAAAAAGATAATACCATTTTCAGATTTTAATAGCATAGATTACAATGGGCATGAATATGATGAAGTTCAATGATAAAATGAAAAGAAAATTTGGAATAAAATGGTTAGTAGAAGAAAATCTCAAATCATGACAATTGAGTATCTAATAGACAATGAAATCTTCAAAAGATAGAACTTTTAAGGAATTAGATAGCTAAAAAATAAAACACCATGCACTAACTAGAATATCATAACAACGCAAGGTGATCTCCAAATTTGAATGTCGTTTCCCCTAAATAGAGACTGAAACCTTAACACAACTTATACCAATTGTTCGAATCCGACTCACGGTGGACTTCAAAATTCAATTTGATCTCAAACATCATCCTTTTGGCCGAATCTCCCACATGAACTTTACTTTTTCAAACATTCCTCCTTTACCGAGCTCAGATATCCTTCTTCTCGGCTCAAACTATTCCTAAAATTTCTTCCGGGATCGACATCCAACTCTTCTAATTGTACTTGTGCATCATGGAAAACCTGAAGCTAAAACCCGATCTAATCATGAAACACCATAAAAAAATTTAATTTTATCAATTCATTTTTTAATTATCATTTATCGGTTATTCTTATTATTATTTATGTAATTATATTTTCATCATTATATATATTTCTTTATATATATATATATTCCATTTTTAAAAAAAATTTAAACATAAATGAATTTTTTACTAATTATAATAAATTCTATATTTATTCTCTAAATATATATTTTATATTTACCCCAATATTCATTATATAATTTTTAAAATATTATTTTTTAATATTTTTGTAATTACATAAAAATATAGTTTATAATTAAATTTTAATAATACATTATATTTAAAAATTATAATGATTAGAATTTATAATTTTTAAACAAAATTAAACCTTTTATAGTATTTGTAATTTTTTATTCACTTAATAATTTTTATTATAATTCATAAATCAAGATATTTTCTATTCTAGATTTTCATTAATAGTTATAATTTTTATAAATTATAGAATTTCATTTATTATTATATATATAAGGAATATATAGTAATCTAAATTTAAAATTATAAGCATATTCATACTATACAATTCAAATAATCATTAAATTTTATTGTAAATTAATATAAATTATGCATTAAATTATTCTTCTAAAATTACATTTTAAAATAAATTCATAATTATTAGAAGAGTTAGGTTCATTTTCATAATGATAAATTTATATGTACAAAATTAAAATTTAACTACTACCAATGTTATTTATATTTTTCTATATTTCATAAATTATTATTCATTACTATTTTGTGTTATTAATATTATACTAATATTTATTTTATAATAAATAATAATAATAATTAATCATGAGATGTTACAATACCCCTGAATGAATTGTACACTCACAATTCATTTTTCGGACATAAATTTTTTTATTTAATTTGTTCTGAATTATTAAGTACTAAAATTTATATGGGCACCTGATTGTCTAATAAAATTATATCATAAATATTTTATTTTCCTCAAAGTACAACATCCAATCCCTAAATTTTTCTAGATCGTTGCTCTGATACTAATTATAAACACTGAACACTCACTTCCACATTCATTGTATTGATTTTTTTTGTAATTTCTTTATGAATGATAAAAGAATAATTACAAAACACTAAACACAATCCAGTTCCTTTTTCTAGTCCAGGTTCAAGATAAATAGACAATAAATTACGTATTTTTCAGAATTGAATGAGAAGAAAATAAAATATCTACTTCAATATGTGTGTGATAACTCCTTAAGCACATTTATCAATAATAGAACTTATAAGATACCATTAAAAATATTTCCAAAACAAGGGATGATCTCTCCATTTCCCAGTAAGGGGTTTTCAAACCAATTTAAAACTATTATAAGAACCTATAAACATTATTTTAAAATAAATTATATCAATTATAAATCATTGATATATATAAAACCTTTCAAAAAAACTTATTTTAAAACTTATTTTCTAAAACACTTCTTTTAAAAACTCCTTCAATTTTAAAAATACCTTGCTTAAGAAAACAATCTATTGACTTATCATAAATTATTAGGCAATATTTGGGAAACAAAACTGTGAGCCCACTTAATAAATTTAAGTTTGTCTCGGGATTACCCACTTTTTGGGGAATGGTTCACTTCCCAATAACCTGCAATATTTACAACATTCAAATGTCATATTTTATAAATTCATTTTAATATTTAAATACATGTTTTTACATATTTCAAAAAAAATTTACATAAAAAAGAAAAACAAAATTTCTAATATATATGTATATATGTCTATGTGTGTTTGTGTGTGATTACATTAACAAGAACTCTTTTTAAAAGGCTTGGATCATAAAAATCTCTTGATAATTTTATTTATATGTTTTTTTAATGAATGATTAATTTTCATCCATATAAAATATTCATTGAAATTAATTCCTATAAATTAATTATTTATTCAAAAAACATATGAACTAGTGATGAAATATCATTTGTTAAGATAATGAACATATCATAGATTGAAAATGGCATCCATTATTTTATAAGAAAATTACACACATAACATGATTGTATTAATTATTTAAAAATGAATTTAAATAATAAAAAACAAATGATAATAACTTTTAAATAATGCATTATATTATTTGAAATAGAAAAATATAGATTTTTATTAAATCAGATCCCTTGTGTATTTAAAAAATTAATATTAAAAGGAAATGATTTTTTGTTGTTTTATATCATAGTTTAAAACTAGATATTATTTAAAGAATATAAAATCTTTTATAATTAATGTTTTCCTATAAAAAAAATATGGGACCAAAAACAAATCATACTTATCATCATAAGTAAATATGAAAACATAATTTAAGAATCCTTAAATTTGATATTAATATCAAATACATATTTTTTGAAAAATAAATACCGCTCATATGATAATTAAAGAAATGGTATCATTAAAAATAAAATTTGAATGAATGAAAATATTTTAAATTAAAGCCATAAAATCCATTAGTAATTTTTATTTAAAAAATTTCTTCTTCTTCATGGTCGCACTATCTATCATTCCTCTATGATGAAAACTAAGTGAAGTGGTTATGGCCCCTTTATCATAGAACCTCACCGCAGACCCTTCTTTATAGATTCAGGAAAACAAATATCTATATATATTTAATATCCAATTGAATAATGTGTTTAATATATATATATATAATATTATCCCACTACATCATTTATTCCTAAGAAATCAAAAATTAACCAAACAATCGGTGTTTGAGACACTATGATCTAGAAATGTAGATGATGAAATTTAATATATATATATATATATATAATGTTGATGCAGATTTGTTTTACCAAAAAAGAATCATGTCATTGAAATACATTTAATAAATATTAGATTGGCCATATTTAATTATTCATGATTCTCTATAAAGCATCGAATAACCGGTTGCCTAAAAATATTATTGACAATCAATGCATGTATTGTTTCTAATTGTAATAGCATATTAAATGATGGACATGAATATGATGATGATTAATGATAAAAACAAATAGACTACTATGATGAAAAGGGGTGGAAGGATTATATTCCTTTTCATGAAATTATATATTTAATATACAATATAATATTCAATAGATGGATCTATTAAGGACTAAGATAGATAAAAAAATAAAATTTCAACCACCTACATGAAAATTTGAACACCATAAGAATATCTTCAATCTGAAGTACATTTTCCTCCAAATTGAGTTTGAAATATCAATTTATCTTATATTTTCTGTTGAAGTCTGATTCATGATGGACATTAGACTCATTTTGACCTCAAAATTCATCTCGGTTGTCGAATCTCACAATCTAACATGAGTCTCTTGGCCTTATCTCCTTGGTCGAGCTTGGATATCCTTCTTCCCAACTCAAACTGTACATGAAGATCATCTGAGTTCAAGATCCCTCTATACTAACTATACTCAACCATCTAGGAATACCCAAAGATGAACCCTAATATAATATCTTAGGTAAATAAAGAAATAATACATTATCATTTTAGTTAATATTTTGTGAATTAAATATTTATTTTACATTAAAGGGGTTTCTATGTTCGATGGCGTACACGATACACAAAACAGGTTTCATTAAAATCTAATGTTTCCCAATAATAATATTATATTATTATTTTAAATGGTAGTTAATATATAGTTGTTGTATTGGCTGGAATGAACATAACTAACTACAATATTATTATACATGTTTGTTAAATGTTTTTACGTTTATCCAATAAAATTTAGATGCTTAAAATGTGAATGAATCTAATTTTTTGCATAATTTACATTAAAAGGTTGATTTACCGCGTTTTGATGGAGAACCCTCTTTAAATATATTATTTCCACTTTTATATTTTCTATTTGACCAAATGAAATTATTCTTTATAATTGGGACATCAAAATTCACTTTGGATTAAATTTTGGTATTTTTCTGATAAAATTCAATTTTTGAAGAATAGTTTAAAATAATATATTTTAATTCAAAACATCATTTTAATTTAATTTATTTATATGAATATATTTTATATATAATTTATTTTAAATTATAATTAGATTATATTTTTACCATTTAATCAAATGTTGGTCATTGAAATTAATATAACTTTGAAATTAGACATAAATAAGTGTCAATCTTTGATAGTTAATATTTTATAAAAACACACTTTTTGTTTTGACAATAGGAATTAATTTTAAATTAATGATTCCAACTTCTATATTTTGAATTTTCTAAAATAGACATCATTTTTGACTTCGGAATATAAAATATAGATTAGGCTGAATTTTTGATATTTTTCTAAAAAACATCAACTTTTGATGAATATTGAAACAACTATTTAGTAGTTAAAAACTGACTATTTCATATATATAAAATTTTACCACTTCTGTGATTTTAATTTCAAAAATCTCAAAAACTTTGTTTTTATTTTTAGGTAAAATTTGGTTCAATAAGATGAAAATAATTTTTTGTGAATAGTAACTTTTGATTTTTATTTACTACGGTTAAAGTTAAATTAAGTATTTTAAGATAAAAAGAAATTCATAATAATCAAAGTTACCTTAACACCTATACAAACCTTATTGGATGAGTCATGACTGACCATGGGCATCCTGGGGTCTAATTTGGGCCCCCATTGAGCCACTAAAGAGTGATAATGACACTTTATGTTAATTAACATACTGTTAAGGAAAAAATGACATAAAAAAATTATTGGTCGGAGTGGATACTCAAGAGGGGGTGAATTGAGTATCAATTCAAATTATTTGTTTAATATATTTGTATTAAGATCCCCCAATTCATAAAATAAGTTAAATTGTAGTGAATTTATAAATATTGTAAATGTTCAATCAGTTTCTCAAAGATTGATTACTTATCTATTAACTCAATCTGATGATTATATAAACTTTTTAACCTAACATACATGTTCACAATAATTATAAACACTTGATAGTTCAACTATCAAATTTACTTTAAAATAGATTTATATTTAAAGTACTTAGCAACGGAATATTCAAAATAGTTTTATCAAAGGAAAAATGCACATCTGTTTTAAAATAAGATGTTCAGTCTCAAGCTGATACATAGTCCACTGAAGCAGTTTATATAAACATTGATCCACACCCTAGATCGAGGATTACAATAGTACTTAGACTGTCCAGGTCCTCAGACATCTACCACAGTTCTACGTGGGTAAACAATAACAATAGCACTCAGGTTTCCCAGGTCATAGTTGACCTCTTCCACAATTCACAGTGGGATATAATAAGATAAAAAGAGTTTTGTGTGAGGATTTAGTATCCTCTAGTTCATTCTGAGAGTCAGTGTGTGTCTAAATAGATATATGCACACACACTGCTCAAAATGTTAATCAAATAAATACAACAGAGGAAATAAATGGATAATCGGTTTATATTACTATGAGTGATTGCAGAAGAGCTCTGGAATCATTTGGATGTTGCATATGTTATTTGAATCCTTTCTTGTGATAATGACACAAATACAGAGTTTCATTGTTCTTCCCATCTACAGTTATTCATACTTGTGCATATGATGTTCAGTAAGGTACAATAACTCATATTCAGTGTTTGTTCCGGGTGAATGATCATCTTGATGCTCTCTGGTTTTCATAGGTGTTCTTCAAATTCTTCTTTTGTATCATGGGACTTCGAACACACACATACGCTTTACTTCACCTTGTGTATCTCTGTCTCTGTATATGTCTATTTATCACTGCAGGTTGATCTTCCTTTTTATTCCTTGAGACCTCACAAAGGGAATGATTACATCTTGACAGGTACGAGGAATGGTTACCTTACATCCTGCAACCAAAATTATTTAATAAAAAGTGCATTAAACTAAGAAAATATGACTGTTGGAATTAAAAAAGAGTTAATAAAAATTCAAACAGTTTTCATGACTATCAGTGAGTCATGATATCAGTAGGTCATTGAATTTTTATCGGTATCGGTAGGTCATTTGATCAGCATCATCATCGGAAGGTCATTTTATTACCATCAGTTTCAGTATGTCATTTGATTAGCCTATTTTTCAGTGAGTCAGGTGATCCACATCGTTTTTGGTGAGTCATTTGATCAGCATCAGTTTTAGTAAGTCATTTGATCAGCATTATTTTCGGTAGGTCATTTGATCGACATCTGTTTTGGTAGGTCATTTGATCATCATTGGATTCGTTAGGCCAGTTGATAATCATTATTTTTGTTAGGTCATTTGATCATCATTGGTTTTGGTAGGTCATTTGATCAGCATTGGTTTCGTTAGGTCAGTTGATAAGCATCGGTTTCGGTAGGTTAATTGATCATCATCGGCTTTGGTAGGTCATTTGATCCACATCGGCTTCAGTGGGTCATTTGATCAGCATCTTCTTCGGTGGGTCATTTGATCAGCATTGGTTTCGTTAGGTCAGTTGATCAGCATCGGTTAGATAGTTGAATCATCGGTGTGACCGTTGTCATCAGTGAGACCGTTTTCATTGGTGTGACCATTGTCATCGGTGAGACATTTTTCATCGATGAGACCGTTGTCATCAGTGTTACCATTGTCATTGGTTTGACACATCAGTGTCTCTTTCCATTAACTATCGGTGACTCAAGAGTATAACTATCGGTGAGTCAAAAACATAAAATTCTCAAAAAGTGTCTGTTTAATTCAGAATACATCCTGGTGAATATTATACCATAAATAATCATAGATAAACATATGTAGACATGATTAAACATATATAAAAATATTTAGAATAGATTGAATAATTGACTAAATTGACTTATAAAAGAAAAATAACTGTGATTTATTATCATTAAAATAACTATCGCATAGAGGGTTAAACAATCTACCCCTTTTTGATAATCACAAATCTATGGAATAAATGAATAGGGAAGATGGTTTAATACTATGTATGCCTCCCCCTATGTAAAAATAAAATATCACTAAAGGTAAAACATGGCATCAGAACGTGGCATCAGATCATAAACAATGTTAGAGTATATAAACATAGCATTAGATCTAGAAAACATGACATCAGAGTTAAGAATAAATCAAAGCTATATGACTATTGGAGCTTATATAATCTATATTATAACAATAGAGCATAAAGCCTATTTAGAGCTTATATATTTTTCTCTCCTTTAGATATTTCTTATATTATATATACTTTGATCCCCCTTAGAAATATATTTATACTTTTTTCCCCATTTGACATATATATATACTATTCTCCCCCTTTGGGATTATAAAAAATAAAAAGAGATAGCATAAAGAGAAAAAGAAGAAGGTTTCATTGAAATAACAGCTGAAAAGACACAAGAAAAATACACTCCATAAAAAATTATAGACACGGCTATTTCGGGGGGTGTAGAGGGGCTTTCCATTTAGAAAAGGGAGGAATGGATAGCCCAGAAGGTGGTTTTGTGGAAGATTGATTTGGTTGGATAGAGAGAAGAGGAAAGACAACTATGGATTGAAGCAGAGTGGGTGCCATGGTTTCTTGATGGTGAAATGAATATTATCAAAAATGTTGCTGCTGAATGACTGGATGAATATCTGATAAAGCTTGAGAGACTCATATCTAACTAGGAGCAACACTGGATGGACTGAGGGGCTCAGCAGTAAGAAGAAAAATTACCTTTTCTTGCATATGAAGAAATGGTTTGAGCAGGTTAATAAAATCCTGAATTACTTCACCATCATATTGCATGGACTTCTCAAAAATATCTTTGTACTGCAAGAAACTCTCTAGAGTGGGAGTAAAATCATTCAACTATTGGACCTAAGACTTAAAGGCTTTGGTGAGTGGAGGTAGCTTCAAATTCTCTGCCAGAACATTAATCTGATGGTTCAACTCATTATTGGTATAAATTTTAGAAAAATAGTGATCCACTTTTTCTTTGATCTCTTTCTCAGCTTTGTTAGCATCATCTGAATACAGATTCACCATCTTTTGAATATGATAACTATTTTCTTTCATATTTTTCAAAGAGACAAAGTCCATAATCTATCAAATAGCTCCTAACTCTTCTTTTATAAAATCGTTTAATGCATTAATCTCATGTCCAGTGATCTTGGTCACTTTGGAGGAGCTAGCCTAAGCAACAAGCTGAGTTATCACCGACTTTAATATTCTCAAATAATATTTCATCAGGTGCTCTATCATGTTTCTCAAAACATCCATCATACCAGTTATGGTTGATCTAAATTCTCCTGATAGAGATAGCAAGTCACTGGTCAAATCCTTGAGCGCTTGATTTAGAGAGTAAATGTTCCTGCCAATTGTCTCACCAGTATTGGACTAGTCTGGCTTAATAATATTTTCCACTCTTTGATCTATTTCATCCATAGCATCCTCAGTTAGATTCACAAGAGTAGGATCAGGAGCATTAAATAATTCCTCTTTCATTGTTTCTATAACTACGTGGAGAAACTCATCTTTAATCTTTTCAAAATCATATTGTTAAATAGTATAACTAGGTCTTTCTGTAGTCACTTGCACTTCCTCATCAACTGGTCCTGCATGAAATTGATGGTTTACTCGTGGGATATTCACTTCTTCTATATCATCCTCTGAAAAATCCAAACCTAGAACCGCAATACCTAGGTGGTCTTCCCATTCATATTTACAAGAGGTATACAAAGGCTTTACATAATCAGCTTTACCAACATTTTCAAGAGAGTCTTCCCAATCTACATCAATCACAGTCTGCACTGTCCTTTCAGCCATAGGAACAGTTTCTTGATCAACTGATTGTGGTTGTGGATCAGCTTGAATCATATTGTGACCATCCACTGGTTGAGTATCTGCATCATCATCCTCACCATCATTATTTCCATTATTGTTTTTGGAAGTGTCATTGGTAAATTCATTATTACATGATTCATACTAGTCAAAATTTGATACTTCAGTGTCACTTTATTCTTCATCACCTAGAAGGGGTTCTGACTCATGTAACATAAGAGGTGGACTTACTGGTCAAAATTCCATTCTTTTCTTAGGACATACTATATCAGGGTCACTGCCATCGTCCGGTGGTGACTCGGGTTCCTTTTCTGTTTCGACATCATCATCAGCTTCACCTTCCCCTATTTCTTTCCTACTGGACTCTCCAGTTTCTTTAGTAACTTCTGTTTCTTCTTCCTCATCCGAATAGACAACTTCCTCATGAGGTTTTAAACTGGGATCTCTCATAACCCTTTGGCTTCTATGAGTAGTCAGTAGGATTAAAGGATTCATACAAACTATCTTCATCAGTAACCCATTTCTTCTTCCATGGATTTCAATTAATTTTTATTCTTTGGAAGATATCCTTGAAAATACAAAAATCACTACAAGATTTGATACAATCATCTCCATATTCAACATAGTTGAAAAACATTATCATGGTAGTGGCTTTCATAGAATAGAATAAGGTTGTAGCATTCATGCATGGATTTTTGATCTCAGCCATATGAACAGTAATGTATCTACACAAGTTGATCTTGTCATAATTTCGCAATAAGAATAACCATAACACATATTGATACTTTACAGAAGAAAAATCACCCTTTCAGGGACAAATTTGATGCTGAAAAAACTTAAACAAGATTCTAATTTCTCCATCAAACTCAGCAGTTGTTGTTCTTCAGGATTCAGATTTTTCAGTCAACATCTCTAGAGCATACTCATGCGAAAAATATTCAGTGGTATGATGAATATTACTAGTTTAATCCACATATTTACCTGTATGTGGTACCCCCAAACACTCATCCCATTAATTAGATGAAAAATTTATCTTTTTTCAGTTGATCACTGAAGATAATCTTGAATCTTCATCTCCATCCAATGAAATACTCAGATTCATATAAAACTCATGCACTAGATTTGGGTAGTAGACTTAGTTATTATTACAGAACTAGTCTTTCCATCCATGAATCTCTAATAATTTTAAAAGCATAGACCTAATGGATAACACCCACTCAGAACTTACTTCCTTTTCTATGGTGACCACCCAAGTCTCCAATTTCAGGTTTACAGACTTTTGAGTCATGCTACTCGATTCTCCTTGAACATGTTTCCAAGGTGAGGAGTTTTTAGATTTCTTGCCTTAATGATTTTGATTTTCCATTTGAAGGTTAGAGAGTTTTGAGAGGTTGTAATGTTTTGGATTCAGAATATGTAGAGTTCAGTAGGATATGGAAGGTCAATAGTTCATTGGAATTGAAATAGTTGTGGGTCAGTAATTTTATCATTTAGGGTTACTATATTATATATAACATCTATTAAGAAAAACAACATCGTTTTGATAAACACTAGTGGTTTCATATACTGTATAACCCAATCGGTAGTAGATATTGGTTTAGCTGATCAGTTTAACCAATCAGATTCACTAACCAGTTTCACTGATCGGTTTCACTGATCGGTTTCACTGATCGGTTTCACTGATCGGTTTCACTAATCGGTTTCAGTGATCGGATTCAATGATCGGTTTCACTAATCGATTTCACTGATCGGTTTCACTAATTGATCATACCTAACTCTTATTTAATAAAATATAACCTTTCAGAGCTTAAATCCTTGGTGAAAATATCAGCCAATTGATGTTCAGAGTCAATAAATTCTAGAGAAATATCACCCTTTTGATAATGTTCTCTCAAAAAGTGATATCTGACAACAATGTGCTTAGTCTTAGAGTGATACACATGATTATTAGAGATGTTAATTGAAATATTGTTATCACAATTTATAGGAACATGTCTAAAATGATATCCATAGTCCAATAATGTGACTTTCATGCATAGAATCTATGTACAACAACTACCATATGAAATGTATATAGCTTTAGCAATAGATAATGCAACTGCAATATGTTTCTTACTACTCCAAGATACCAGGGACTTTCTCAATATATGACATGTTCTAGATGTGCTCTTCCTATCTAACTTGAAACTAGTAAAGTTAGCCTCTGAATAACTATTTAAGTCAAATGATTTTCCTATTGAATAAAATAATCCTAAATTGGTAGTATGTTTAAGATATTAGAAAATACTTTTAACACCAAGAAAATGAGGTTCTTTAGAATTATCTTTAAATCTTGCACACTTGAATACAAAAAACATGATATCTGGTTGACTAGAAGGATGTTAAAGTAAGCATCAAATCATACCTCTATAATTTTTTTGATCAACTGGTTTCCTAATTTCATCATCATCCAATATACTAGTGGTACTCATAGGTGTATCACTTCCCTTATTACTATCCAAAAAAAACATTTTAAAAAAACCTTTCTATATTTACTTTGAATTAAAATAATACTATCTTTCTTTTGAAAATTTTGAAACCCAAGAAAATACTTGAGTTATCCCATTAAACTCATTTCAAATTCATTTTGCATAATCTTTGAAAAATCAGTACATAAATAATTTTTAGAAGATCCAAAGATATTTTCATCAACATAGATTTTTACAAACAAAAATCTATAAAAATTATTTTAATAAAAAGAGTGGGATCTGCAATATCTTTAGTAAAACCTTTAGAAATAAGAAAAATGTGTCAGTCTCTCATACAATTCTCTTGGAGCCTATATTAAACCATATAAAGCTTTAGATATTTTAAAAACATGATTTTGAAAATGGGTGTTTGTAAATCCATGTGGTTGTTCAACAAAAACATCTTCAATTATAAAACCATTTAGAAAATCACTTTTGACATCCATTTGAAATAACATGAAATTCAGATGAGATGCATAAGAAAGTAAGATCCTAATGGCTTCTAATATTTCTGCAGGTGAAAATTTTTCTTAATAGTAGATTCCTTCTTCTTGATTATAACCCTGTGCAACTAACCAAGCTTTGTTTCTAATGATGTTTCCATATTCATCAATTTTATTCCTAAAACCCCATTTAGTAGCTATGGTCATAGTGTCCTTAGGTCTTTCTACTTAATCCCAGAAATTGTTTCGTTCAAATTTATTTAACTCTTCTTGCATAGCCATTACCGAAAATTCATCATTGATAGCATCATTAATATTTTTAGGTTATAACTATGAAATAAAGGCTTGATGTTCAACCTGATTTTTCATGGAAGCTCCAGTATTTGTTTTTCTATCCAGGTTACCTACAACTCCATCTAATGGATGGTTATTTAGATTACTAATTGATTTATTAAAGGTATGACTAGAAATTTCAACATTTTCACTAGGTTTTGGTTCAACAGATGTAGGTTTTGGTGTATTTCTAGAACTTTTTGTCTTTAAAACAGGTCCACTATTTGTATTATTAAGATTTAGAACATACAAGTCTCCTTTAGGATTTTCAACAGCAGGTTTAGGTTCATGTGGATCAGTTTCATCAAATTTGATGTGAACAGATTCTTCCTCAGATTTGGTTCTCTTATTAAAAACTAAATAGGATTTTCTAGTAGTTGAATATCCTAAAAATATTCCTTCATCACTCTTGGATGAGAAATTGTCTAGGTTATCTTTAGAATTGATAATAATGACTTTTCAACCAAAAACATTGAAGTAACTAGGTTTAGGTTTCCAAGTATTCTAAAGATCATAAGGGGTTTTCATAAGAATAGGTCAAATAAAGAATCTATTTAAAATATAACAATCTATATTGACTATTTCATCCCAAAAATAAATAGGTATGTTATATTCATTTATCATTGTTCTTGAAATTTCCTAAAGGGTTCTATTTCTTCTTTCTACTACACCATTCTGTTGAGGTGTCCTGGGTGAAAAAAAAGTTTTGATAATAGCCATTATGTGAGAAGTGATATTCAAACTCATGATTTTCAAACTCGCGACCATGATCACTTCTCAAGGTTTTAATCTTAAGTCCAGTAAGATTTTCTACAGATGTGGATTATTTAATAAAGTAAGAGCAATATTCACTTTTGTGAGCTAAAACGTATACCCAAGTATATCTAGAAAAGTCGTCTACTTGAACATAAATATAGTTCTTCTAATTTAAACTAGAAACTCTAGAAGTTCCAAACATGCCCATGTGATTAACCTTGAGTGGTTGAGAAGTTGAATTTTATTTTTTTGATTTAAAAGAATCTTTATGTTTCATTCCCTTTTGACAGGGATTACAAATATTGTCAGCTAGGAATTCAATTTTAGGTAGGTCTCTAACTAAGTTCTTCCTAGCTAGTTTTCTAAGTGAATGTATATTACAGTGTCCTAATCTTATATTCCAAAGCCAAGATTGTTTATGAAAGGAATTTAAACAGGTAACATTCTGTTTAGCTAAATTACTCAAATATACAGCATATACATTTTCATTTCTTAAGGATGAAAATACTAAAAGAAATTATAATTAAAAACATTACAAGTATCATTTTCAAATTTAACATTAAATCCATCATTAAATATCTGAGAAATAAATAACAATTTATTTTAATCCATATACAAATAGAACTTTAGAGATTAAAATTGAATCTATGTTACCAATTTTACCTAGGCCGATGATTTTCCCTTTACAGTTATCACCAAAGGTGACATGTCCTCCATCAATCTTGATTAAGCTTTTGAATCATGAAAATTCTCCTGTCATGTGTCTTGAACATCCACTATCCATATACCATGTCTTCCTACAAGAACTTTTCAATCCAGTTTCCTAAAAAATAATTTTTGATAGAAAATTATTTTGGTACCCAAATTTTCTTGGGTCCATACCGGTTAGCAAGCAAAACATTCAGTACCCATATTTTCCTAATGGGTCTCATATAAATAAACAAATCAAGATATTTTGATAGATAAACCTTGTTTTATCTATAATCATTTGAATATCTAGTTGAGGCATTGGAATTTTCAGAACTAGAACCAATGGCATACTGTCCCGATTTAGGAATAAATTTATTTCTTTAATTTGTCTTTGTCCAGGATGATAACCTAAACCAGTATACTTTGGTTCAACTTTTTTTCTAGAATTTGTGTATGTGTGTCCATTCCATTGGTAAAATTTTCCATATCTTTCCTGAGTTACTCATTATAAAATTTCAGTTCAGTATTCTCTTTGAGTAGTTGAGTATTATTTTATTTTTCTACTTCTGGTGCAGATTTGACAGTCCTAGTTAATGAATACAACTTCCTTATGTCTTTATACTTATCCTTAAACTCATTACAGGTATCTTCTAGCATGTTACAGTACTCAAATAAATCTTCACTGGACATGTTTCCAGAATCAGAATTATCTCCAGAATAATATTAATTTAATGCAGGAGTATCCAATGTTACCTCAGATGTGTTTTTCATGAAACACATACTAGATTTTTGAGATTTCTCATCCAGATTATAATCATAATCACTTGAACTATCTTTTTAAGAACTCTAGGTTTCTTTCATATATTTCTTCTATTTTATGTCCGTATAGTCATATTTCTTTTTGAACATTAATTTAGGATAATCATATTTGACATTCCCTTTCCTTTTTCATTCATAGTAGACTATGTGATCATTCTTATCAGTCCTACTCCAATCTTTCATCTAATGTCTTTTTTTGTCATACATTCCCCTATAGTTTGATTTTCTAAAAAACTTATTCTTCCAATAAAATTTTTTAAATCCTCAATCTATCTGAGCCATTTCAGCATCACTGTTTGATGCACTTTTTTCATAGCTTGAGCAATGTTTTACAGTTTGAATTTTCCCTTTGTACTTATGTTCTGAAGTAGAATCCTTGAAAGCTACATACTTCTTCCTTGGTTCATCATCTTCTTCCTTGTTTACTTTCAGTTCTTCCTCATACATCATTAATATAACAATGATTTCCTTGATAGGAAAAGCACCAATGTCACAAGATTCTGTAATTGAAACTGATGTACCTCTCCATATTTCTGGAAGGCATCTGAGTAATCTCATTATCATCTTCTTAGATGGAACAACCGTTCAAAGTGAGCTCATTATATTTACAATTTCGTTGATCCTGAGATACATGTTAGAAATATGTTCATCAGGCACTATTTTAAAATTATCATACATAATTGTGTAGGTATTCAATCTCATTTCCTTATAATTAGTTGTTCCTTCATGGAAAACAGCTAAAGTATCCCAAATTTCAATGGAAGTCTTACAAGAAGATATTTGATTAAACTAATCATCTCTTAAATCATAATACAGGGCATTCATTTCATTAAATTTATTATTGTAAGCAGCTTTTGTAGCTTCATCCCAAGTAGATCTAACAGTTTTGGAATCTTATTCTGAGTTTCTATAGCATTCCAGATGACAAATCCAATACTCTCTAGATGAATTTTCATTTTGATTTTCCATTGGGCATAATTACAACCAATAAATAAGGGTGTCATGTAGGTATCTATACCTTCTAATCTGTTATCCATAATTCCCAAGATTCAAAACGATATACAAAGTTATAAAAATTTAGAATAAATAGAAATTTTGTGATCTTTATGATATAAATAAAATCCTAGTTGAAAACATTTTACAAACATAGAGTTTTTAAAAACACTTATAACAACCATCCATTGATACCAAATTTTGGTCGGAGTGGATACTCAAGAGGGGGTGAACTGAGTATCAATTAAAAATTTATATTTAAACGGTTTTTTTCAAAAATCCCCCCATTCATAAAACAAGTTATACTGTAGTGAATTTATAAGGATTGTAAATGTTCAATCAGTTTCTCAAATATTAATTACTTCTCAGTTAACTTAATCTGATGATTAAGTTAGCTTTTGATACTTACTTACTTTTTCACAATAATCAAAAACACATGATAGTTCAACTATCAAATTCACCTTAAAACTGATTTATATTTAATGTAATTAGCAGTGTAATATTCAAAATAGTTTTAACAAAGGCAAAATGAACAGGAGTTTTAAAATAAGAGGTTCAGCCTAAAGCTGAGACTTAGTCCTCTCAAACAGTTTATATAAACTATGATCCACACCCTGGATAGAGGTTTACAATAGTACTTAGATTGTCCAGGTCCTTAGACATCTACCACAATTCTATGTGGGTAATCCATAACAACAACACTCAAGCTGCCCAGGTAACACTTGACCACTTCCACAATTCATAGTGGGATACAATAATGTAAAAAGATTTTGGTGTGATAATTTAGTGTCCTCCAGTTCAGCCCCGGAGTTAGTGTGTTTCTAAATATAAAGATGCACACACACTGCTCAAAATGATAACCAAAGGTTTAAAATAGAGGAAATAAATGGATAATGAGTTTAGAAATCTCTGAGTGATTGCAGATGAGATCTGGACTCATATGGATGTTGCAGATGTTATTTGGGTCCTTTCTGGTGAGAATGACACAAAAACAGAGTGCCATTGTTCTTCCCAAATACAGTTATTCTGCTATGTGCATATGATTTTCAATAAGTCACAACAACTCGGCTTCATTGTTTGTTCTAGGTGAATGATATTCTTGAAGGTCTCTGGTTTTTCATGTTCTTTTATTTCGTGGGCCTTCACACACAGGTACTCAATACTTGACCTTGTGTATCTCTATCGTGGTATATGTCTGTCTATCACTGCAGGTCAATCTTCCTTTTTATTCCTTGAGATCTAACAATGGGAATGATTACATCTTGATAGGTACGAGGTATGGTTCGCTGAGATCCAGCAACCAACATTAATTAATAGTAGGTGCATTAAACTAAGAAAATATGACTGTAGGAATTAAATAAGAGTTAATAAAAATTCAAATAGTTTTCATGACTATCGTTTTGTCATGATATTGGTAGGTCATTCGAATTTGCATCGGTATTGGTAGGGAAATTGATCAGCATTAGCTTCGGTTGGTCATTTTATCAGCATCGGTTTTGGTAGGTCATTTGATCAGCATCGGTTTTGGTGAGTTATGTGATCTGCATTGGTTTCAGTTAGTCATATGATCGGCATCGGTTTTGGTAGGTCATTTGATCAGCATTGGTTTCGATAAGTCATTTTATTAGCATTTTTTTAGGTAGGTAATTTGATTATCATTGGTTTTAGTAGGACAGTTGATCAGCATCGGTTTCAGTATGTCATTTGATCAGCATTGGTTTCAATAGGTCAATTGATCATCATAGGTTTCGGTAGGTCAGTTGTTCAACATCAGTTTCAGTAGGTCAATTGATCAGCATCAGCTATGGTAGGTCATTTCATCAGCATCTTCTTCGGTGGGTCATTTGATCAGCATCGACTTCGGTGGGCTATTTGATCAGCATTGGTTCTGGTAGGTCAGTTGATCAGCATTGGTTAGACAGTTGAATTATCAGTGTGAACATTTCCATCGGTGAAACTATTGTCATTGGTTCGACCATTGTAATCAGTGAGACCATTTTCATCAGAGAGATTATTGTCATCGGTTCAACCGTTGTCATATATTTGACACATCATTGTCTCATTCCTTTAACTATCTGTGACTCAAGAATATAACTATCGGTGAGTCAAAAACATAAAATTCTCACAAAGGGTCTGTTTAATCAAGAATACTTCCAGGTCAATAGTAAGTCATAAATAATCACAGATAAACATATTTAGACACGATTAAACATATATAAACATATTTAGAAGAGATTGAATAATTGACTAAATTGACTTATAAAATAAAAAAAACAATGATTTGTGATTATTAAAATAACTATCGCACATAGGGTTCAACCTAAATATCATTTAGACATGATTATACATATTAATTTTTATTGGATGATTTTATTTTTACCATGATACATATTATATTCAACTTTAATTAGTTTTTGACATTTAAAAATAGAAAATCATTATATAATAAAATAATATTTTCACACTTTCTAAAAGATCCCCTCCTCCCCCTCATAAAAGGCCCTCACATCTAACCCATTCGTCACAACTCTCAAGCCCATTTGCTTGTCAAAACACTTACCAATAAAGTTCCCTACATCTGTATCCTCCTCTTAGAATCCTTACCTTAGGCAGAAGGCACTTCATGAAATCCTTTTGGTTCCAACCAAAGGGAGTTACTCGAATTAAATTTAACAGTTTTTATATTAAATTCTTTTCTTTTATTTTACTTATCTAACCCCAAAAATATTTTTATTATATTAATTTATAAAAAATATAGTATCCTAAATATACTTTGATGTTGTTTTGATAAGTATTCTAACTACATATACACACACCTTTATCTAATGGGTTAAGAACATACTATTTCTGTGGATGACTAACTAATGCCTCATGAAACGATGATTGTTCAATATTCTCCTACAACCACTTATGATATCTATTATGATGGAAATGTATTTATATGTGATATATGTTATATTTATAGTTTTTCTATTCTTTTTTATTTTTAATTTATAAAATAAATTTATGGATTCCATAGTAGGTAAATGTGATAACTTCATTTGAGGAAGGGCAGACCACCGCCCCCACAAAGTGATATGACTCGTTCATGCCATATGTAAAAAATATAATTAATGGAGTTTATAAGATTATATATGTATTTTTATACTATAATTAAAATATATCTTTGTATCATTCTGTTTTAATTCCATTAAAACAATAAATAGAAATTAAAATTACATTCATGCGTACGTACGACTTACCGTCTCCATGAACGGTGAATTTCATTTATTACCTCCAAATTTTATGTACAGTTACAAATAAATATATATACTATATATATAATATATATATGATATCTAAATAATTAATATAATAGTAGAGATAATGAAATTTTGACTACAGAGACAACTTGTAAATATAAGAAGTTCATTTTTGACTCAAGTACCAAATATCAAAAAAATGAACGTTATTAACTTAAATAATTACCCTATGTTTATAACATGGAAATATGTGATATAAAAAAATAATAAAATAGAAAAAGTTTCTTAAGAAATTATTAATTAACATTAGTTTATTATCCATGTGATTAAAGAACGAACGAGTCAAGTCGGACACGAGGTAAGGGACTTCGTCGCAATCACCATTCATGGAGGCATATTTTGTTTTAATACAAGACTTTCTTTTATATGTTTTGTAAAAACCATTGAAATTTTATTTTATTTAAAGGGAATATTTTTCTACGAAGTGCTTTACTATGCTACAAAAAATAATGTTTCTTTTTAACATAAGTGGTGACAACAACCTTTCCGTCTCCGCGTGTATTACTTGATCTTTGGCTTCCATAACAAGCCATAGTGGTTTATGAAAGGGAAATAAATACAATATATCATTTTTATGTATTTTCTTATTGAATATGGTTTTCAAAAAGAATTTTTTATTTTAATATCTTGAAATGATATATTGTGATTGAAATGTGAAATTTTTATCTTTCCATTATGCTTGTTTTATGTGTTATTGTTCTTGGGCCCGAATGGCCCGAATGCCTTCAATTTTTATTGATTTTTGATAATACCCCTTTCGAGGGATGAGGGGGAACCCTTACAGGGCCTGTAGGCTCAGATATTTAAAGGCCCATAGGCTTAGGATATTACATGGCCCAAAGGTCTTAGGTAATTCAACTAGACTATCTACAAGGAACTGCCCCTCCCCAGCATCTGCGTCATTATAGTAGCTCTCCACATTTTCATGGCTTTCTTGTTAGGCTTCCTGTTCAAGTACAGGCTGGTACCGATGGAATGTCCATACCCTCTCATTCTGACAATCCATTTGGTTCTTCTCTGGTAAGTGCACCTGCTCTAAATCCTCTTCTGGGGTTGTTCCATTTTTGTAGTGTGTCTCGGGAAACTGCATGTGGCCCGAAGGCCTTGATGTGGCACGAGGGCCTTAAAGGTGTCCTGAAAGCCTTAAGGACTCCAATCCCAAACCGATGGCTCAAGGTGAATAGTTTCAAATGCTACAGTATCGAATAGTACATGATACAGTAACTGCTATAGTTCCTGCTACAGTACCCGCACAGTGTATAGTTCTACTATAGTACATGTACATTGTACAGTTCAGCTACAGTACTGCACAGTGTATAGTGCTACTACAGTTCCACTACAATTCCTGCTACAGTACCCAAAAATATTCATCTACCCAGTTTTAAACCTAGGTCTTGTTGATGCACTTAAGGATACCTCACCAACTAGGCTGAGGTTCATGTGCTATGGTTCGTAGGAATTGTTTACGTATACGGGTGGTTTTATGATAAACATAGGGTATGTGGTCCCAAGATAGCTCTCTAATGCATTGGGTAATGTGATAGAGGTAAACGTGAATTTTTCTCCTATGATATTTAGGGAATATACTATTATGGGTATTTCAAATTTAACTCCCTATGTAACTGTGATAGCTACAATGTATGTATGATATAAATTCCATATGTTACCTTTATGATTTATGTTTTCTATGTTTGATTCATAAGTCTTATTATTTCATGATGTAGGTTAAGGATCTTATGTTATGTATGTAATGATGAACTAATGTTTTCTTTCTTTGTTTTATAACCCTTAACAGTGCTATTTATGGTCATCCCATGTTTTGAAATGTTTTTCATAGTACATAAAAATGAATAGGGCCAAGGATGTGATCATGGAAAAGTCATGTTGTCTAAAACATAGAAATAGACATGAATCTCTTTTTTAAGAGTTTTTATTTTTTGAATAAAATGGTAACTAAGTAGAAGTTTCTAATTTTTATCTTATGATATGTAACATAATAGTTATGCCCTAATTTTATAATACTCTAAACTAGAAAATATCTTCAATGTGAATTATTAATTTAATTCAAGATTATGTAATGTTTTAACAACAATTTCTTATAGTTGGTAATTGAGATCAGTTTAGATAACTTTAGAAGATAGGATGTTATTAAATTAATTTCCATAAATTAATTTATGGTAATATTGAAGTTATATAGAATTTACAGATTACCATGATGCTTCGCCTATGATATTTGTGTGTTCGGAATTGTTTTCCATAGAGGAAAAAAGGTAGCTATAATGGGACGACATCAGGAGAAAGACAACCTTCCAAATCAAAAACCTGAGACGGTCAGAATCAGAAATTAATAGTTTTTTGTAGTGACAACATAGTTAACAAAGGCTAGAAATGTTGGTGGTATCCTTGCTCGAGATCATCCAGATCAACCATAGAGGAACATGTCATTAGTGGAGCATTTTGTGAGGCAACATCCCTCATCTTTCAGAGGATCATTTGACTATGTGCTAGCAGAATGGAGTATTCAAGTACTGGAGAATATTTTTTATGCTATGGTTTGTTTAAAACATCAAAAGGTTAGTCTCACTATTTACCACTTTGAAGGTGAAGCTAATTAGTGGTTGTCAATGTTGAAAAATATGAGGGATAGTGAACAGTTTGATGCACTTGATTAGGATGAATTCAAAGGTATATTTCTTGAGAAATATTTTCCTAAGGAGGTTCCACTTAGGATTGAAAAACAATTCTAGAAATTGAGGTAGGAGTATGACATAATGGGTACTTATGAAGAAAAATTCACTTGACTGGAAAGGCATGATCCAAATTTTATACGAGATCTTAATTGAAAAAATAAACCCTTTTTACTCAAGAATAATAGAAAATTATCAAAGAGCCTTAGATTCTTGTGAGTAAAAAAGTTATGAATAACATGTTTGATGTGCAGAGAACATTGAAATTGAATTTTTTGATGATAAAGTCTTCATTTATAAACAAAAAAAATAAGAGGTTGGGGTGGTAGGAAAAAGGAAATAACTCTTCAAAAAAGTCTGATGGTATGATACTTAAGTTTATAGTTTGTGATAGTTGTGGTAAAAATCATGCTGGGGAATATATTTTTAATTCTGGTAAGTGCTACCGATGTAGAAAAATGGGGCATAAGGATCATAATTGCACTGAAAATAATCAGGGTAATAGTAAGAAAAAATATGATTTAATGTCTATAAATTTTTTTTAAGTGTAATAAAATGGGTCATTATGAGAATGAGTATCCAATGAAGTACTCAACTAAGGGAAAGCATCCAAACTACAAGAAGAAAGGGGTGGTGAAATACATTGAAACTACTTAATTAGATGTTGGTCCAAATAAAAATGTCATATCAGGTACACTGTTTGTTTGTTCAGATTATGCCAATTTTTTGTTTGATTCGGTATCTACACATTCATTCATTTCTGATATGTTTTCTAGTAAATTGGGAATTAAATATCAAGATATGAATCCTGAACTTATAGTAATAACACAAGGGGGAAATGTGGAGACAAAAATAAATTATATGAACCTTCATGTCCTTGTGTGTGGAAAGAATCTACATGTAAACATTATTATTATGACTCTAGTAGAGATTGATGTTATTTTGGGTATGTATTGTCTTTATGTTTATCATGCTAAGATTGAATGCAGAGATAAAGTGGTTTATTTTCAGAAATATTTTCATTTTGTGTATGAGAATGATCCTTTACTTTTGATAACATTTTAGGAAGCTGAGAAACTAGTAAATGATGGAAATGAATGTTACATTGCACATAATGTTGAAAAAAAAGAACTGTTTAGATAAATGGTGTGCCAGTTGTAAATGAGTAATTTGATGTTTTTTCAGATGAGTTCCCTGGTATTATACCTGATCAAGATGTTTAATTTTCTATTGACTTAGTTCCTGATGTTAAGCCAATTTCAAAACCCCCTTATCAAATGGCTCAAATTGAAATTTCAGAGATAAGATGAAATTACAGGAGTTATTAGACAAAGGATTCATTTGACCTAGCACATCACCATGGGGTGTTCCTGTAATATTTATTAAATAGAAATGTGGTTCAATGAGACTTTTCATTGATTATAGAGAATTTAAAAACATCACTATTGAGAATAAGTATTCATTGCCTCTTATTGATGGTTTATTTCATTAGATCCAGGGATATCATTGGTTTTCGTAGATTGATTTGAGTTTGGGGTACCATAAATTGAATGTAAATGAAGCAGACAATCCCAAGACTAAATTTTGTACTAGATATAGTCATTATGAATTTTTAGTAATGCCTTTTGGGTTAACCAATGCACCTGTGGTATTCATGGATCTTATGAATAGAATTTCCGGTGAGTACATGGATAAGTTTTTGGTTTTGTTCATTGATGATATTTTTTTTATTCTAAAATTAAAGAGTAGCGTGAAAGAAATTTTAGGGTCGTCTTGCAAACCTTAAAATAAAAGAAACTATTTGGGAAATTTAGTAAGTGTGTGTTTTGGTTATAGCAAATTTCATTCATTGGACACATTGTATCAAAAAATGGCACAACTGTTGATCCATCTAAAAATATTTGATGAAAAATGGTGAAGACCCAAAAATATAACCATGATTCACAGTTTTCTTGGTTTGGCAGGTTATTACCATAGGTTTGGTGTAAATTTTTCTTGGTTATCTAGCCCACTGACTAAGTTAACTTTAATAGGTATTAAGTTCTTTTGGAAAAAAAATGTGATGATTGTTTTCAAGAATTGAAAAAATGATTGGAAAATGATCCAGTTTTGGCACTACCATCCAAAAATGGTGAGTTTGTTATTTACAGCGATGCTTCATTTAAAAGACATGGTTGTGTTCTTATACAGAATGATCAGTTAATTGTATATTCTTCACTTCAGTTTACTCCTCATGTTTTAAATTACCCTACACATGATTTGGAATTAGCTACTATTGTTTTTTATTTAAAAATTTGGTGGAATTATTTGTATGGAGTAAAATGAGAAATATATTCTGAACACAAAAGTTTGTAATATATAATCACTCTGAAAGAATTTAACATGATATAGAGAAGATGGTTGAAATTAATCAAGGGTTATGATTACACGATCCTTTACCCTCTGGTAAAATAAAATAAAGTGGCTGATTCTTTGAGTAAGAAAATTAACGCTTCATTAACCATGATATATTTGGAACGAGATCCTTTGGTTTTTGATTTGATAAAAATTGGATTAGAAGTTGTTGTTACAGGAAATTCTTCTATTTTGTATCAGGTGCCAGTGAAATCATCTCTATCAGACAGAATAATGCAAGAGAATAATGAAGATAGCGAGTTATAGAAAAATGTAGGGTTGGCTCAGAAGCATGTGTTCCCTGAATTTAACATTGATAATGATTTTGTTTTGATATTTGGAAAGAGACAATGTTTGGATTTTGATTTATTATTGAATAATGAGTTGTTATGTGAAGCTCATAGTTCCCCATTTTCAGTTCATCCTGATAGTACTAATATGTATAGAGATCTCCTGAGGTATTACTATTGGGATAGAATGAAAAGAGATATTGCTGATTATATATTGAAGAGATTGAGTTGTCAGCAGGTTAATGTAGAGCAGCAGTTACCAAAAGGATGCTTCAGTCTTTACCAGTGCCAGAGTGGAAATTGGAAAAATATATCCATGGAATTCAATGTGGGATTACCAAAGAAATCTCGAGGTAATAATGTTATATGTGTTATTGTTGATCCATTGACTATATCTGCTCATTTCCTTCCTATTTGAGATACATTGTCTCTAGATCAACTTTCTCGGTTGTATGTAAAAGAGATATTCTGGTAGCACGATGTTCCCCTTTCAATTATATCAGATCGTGATCTCAGGTTTAGTTATAACTTTTGGAAATTACTTCATAAGTCGTTGGGTACTGAATTTAATTTTATTACAGTTTTTCATCCTCAATTAGATGGGCAGTCAGAATGAACAATTCAGTCCTTGGAGGATATGCTACAATCTTGTTCACTAGATTACTAGGGAATTTGGGACCAAAATATTTCTTTTATTTAATTTTCGTATAATAACATTTTTCATTCCAGTATATAGATGGCTCCATTTAAGGCATTATATAGAAAGAATTGTTGATGTCCAGCTTTTTGGGATGATGTAGGAGAAAGGAAGCTAATGGGACCAGAATTGGTAGAAGAGAAGGTAGAAAAGGTTCATTTGATTCAAAATCATATTTGAACAACTCATATTAGGCAGAAATGTTATGTGGATAACAAGAAGAAGGATCTCTCTTTTGAGGTGGGTAATCATGTCATTCTCAATGTTTCTCTATCGAAAAGATTGATGAGTTTTTGTAACAACTGAAAGATGAGTCCAAGGATCATTGGGCCTTATGAAATACTATATAAAGTTAGATCAGTTGAATATAGAGGGTGTTTACATCCGATTTTTTCCCAGGTACACAGTGTTTTCCATGTTTCAATGTTGAGAAAGTATATACCAGATAAATCTCATGTTCGAAGTCCAAAGGTAGTTCAGTTGGGAGAGAATCCCTCTAATGAGGAACAACATGTCCAAATTTTTGACTAAAGAGAGAAAGTATTGTAGAATTAAGAAATTCTCCAGGTAATGGTTTTGTGAAAAAACCATATGTTTGAAGAGGAAATGTGGGAATATGAAACTGCTATTAGGGAAAAATACCCCCATTTATTTGATTAGTGAATAAAATTTTCAGGATGCAATTTACAAACGAGGGGAAGGATGTAACATCATATGTTAATAAAGAAATAATACATTTTCATTTTAATTAATATTTTGTGAATTAAATATTAATTTTACTTTAAAGTGGTTGCTATGTGTGATGGCATACCCAATACGTAACAGCAGGTTTATTTGAAATCTTATGTTGCACAATAATAATATATTATTATTATTTTAAATGGTAGTTTACACTTAGAAATTGTATTGGAGGGATTGAAAAAAACTATTTAAAATATTATTATACTAGTTTTTTAAATGTTTCTACATTAATCCAAAAAAGTTAGAGGCTTAAAATGTGAATGAATCAAATTTTAAGCATAATTTACATTAAAAGGTTGATTTACTACCTTTTGATAAAGAACCATCTTCAAATCTAGTTTTGGTCACATTTATATGTACTATTTGACCAAATAAAATTCTTGTTAAGAATCAAGATATCAAAATTCACTTTGGGTAAAATTTTGGTATTTTTCTGATAAAATTCAACTTTTTGATGAATAGTGGAAAATACTGTATTTTAATTCAAAACTACATTTTAATATAATTTATTAATATAGTGAGATTATCTTTTTTTAATTGGTTTTAAAGTGTTATTAGAATATATTTCTACCATTTAATCAATTTTTGGTCCTTGGAATTAATTTCACTATGAAATTGGACATAAACAAGTGTCAATCTTTTGAGAGTTAATATTTCATAAAAACAAACTTTTTTTTGATAATGGGATTTAATTTTAAATTAATTAATCTAACTTATATGTTTTTAATTAGTTAAAATAGACATCAATTTTTAATTCATAATTTCAAATATATCGTAAGCTGAATTTTTTGTGTTTTTCTGAAAAACAAAAAAAATTTATGAATAGTGAAACCACTAAGTAGTAGTTAAAAACTATCTTTTTCATTTAAATGAAATTTTACAACTTATGTGAATTGAATTTTTAAAATTAGACAAACATGTATATTGTTAGTATGTAAAATGGGATTTAATAAGATGGAATGAATTATTGATGAATAGTAACATTTGACTTTTATTTACCGCCTTTAAAGTAAAATAGGGTAATTCAAGGTAAAAATAATATCATAATAATACAAAATTAATTTAACACCAATCATAACCATATGTTTTGAGTCATAGGATAACACAGGCATCCATGGGTGTATTTTTGGATACCATAGATCCACTTAAGATTGATAATGACACATTATTTTAATTAACATAAGGTAATGGAAAAAATGACATAAACAAATATCTTTAAGTAAATTAATTTTTACATATGGTTATAGAATTTATATCTTTGACTATAAATATAAATTTTAAATATAAAAATATTTCCTACATCATCATATTTTTTATAACTTTTATACATCAAATAAATAAAATTATTTATGACACAACAATGATGCAGTGTTTACCTCATTAATAAATGATTTAAATAAATAATAATATACACATTAAAACAATATCCAAAACATGTCCAATTATTATTGGATGATTTTATTTCGAACATGAGTCATTTTATATTCGTCTTTAATTAGTTTTTGACCTTTATAAACCAAAAACCATTACATAATAAAATAAAAGATTCACACTTTCCTAAAGAGACCCACCTCCCGCTTATAAAAATCCCTCACCATAACCCATTCCTCACACATCTCAAGTCCTTTGGATCATCCAAAATCTTCCTACATAAGCTCAAAACATCCCAATACTCTTCTTATAAGCATTACCTTATGAAAAAGTCACTTCAAGATGTCCTTTTGGTTCAAACCCAAGGGAGTTACCCGAATTAAAGGTAACAGTTTCTCTTAAATTATTTTATTTTATATTACTTATCCAACCTCTAAAATCTTTTTATTATTTTCATTTATAACATAAACAATTTCCTCAATATACTATAATGTTTTTACGAGAATAATTCAATATTCACTTATACACATGTCCATTTAATTGGTAAAGAACATACTGTTTATGTGGACGAAAAACTAACGCCTCACTAAATGATGATTGTTCAATCTCCTCCTACCACCTATTATGGTACCATTATAATGGAACTGTATTTATATGTGATATATATTATATTTATATTGTTTATATTCTTCTAAAATTTTCATTTATAGAATACCTTTATGTATTCCATAGTAGGTAATCACAATAATTTCATTTGAGGAAGTGTGGACTATCGCCCCCTAAAAGTGATATGGACTGTTCATTCCATATGTTGAATGTATAAAGGATGGAGTTACTGAGATTATATATATAATATTATAATATAATTATAATATACATATGTATAATTATGTTTTTATTCCATTAAAACAATAAACAGTAATCAAAGTACCGTTCATGCGTACGTACGACTTACCGTCTCCATGAACGGTGCATTTCATTTATTATCTCCAAATGTTTTGTAGTACTATATATACATATATATACTGGATATATAAGATATATTTGATATCTAAATCATTAATATCATTCTAAATATAATGTAATTTTTACCACATAGACAACTTGTAAATATAAGGAGTTCATTTTTGACTCAAGTACCAAATATCAACAAAAACTAACATTATTAACATAAATGGTTACATAATTTTTCATTCATGGTAAAATGTGATATAAAAGGAATAATAAACATTAAAAATGTTTTTAGGAAATTATAAATTAACATTTGTTTATTATTTAGGAGATTAAAGAACGAACGATTCACATCGGACATGAGGTAAGGGACTTCATCTCAATCTCCTTTCATTGAGGCATATTTTGTTTTAATACACGACTTTATTTTATACACTATATAAACACATTTATCCTTTCATTGCATTCAAATGGAATATTTTTCACAGAAGATATTTACAAAATGATCAAAAATAATGTTTCTTTTTAACGTAATCAGTGACAACAATATTTCTATCACCGTGAGTATTATTTGATCTTTGGAATCCTTAACAAGACATAGTGTTTTTTAATAGAAAATAAATACTATATAAAATTTTTATGTATTTTGGTGTTGAAAATGGTTTAGATAAAGAATTGGTTATTTCATTATCATGAAATTATATATTGTGACTGAAATGTGGAAATGTTATCTTTTCCATTATGATTGATTTTTTTGTTATGGTTCTTTGGAATTGTTTACGTGTATGGGTAGTTTTATGATAAACCTAAGGTAGGTGATCCTGATATATCTCTCCAATGCATTGGGTAACAAGACGGAGGTAAAAATTAATGTTTCTACAAATATATTTAGGGAATATATTGTGATGGGTATTCCAAATATAACTCCCTTCGTAGCTATGATAGCTACAATGTAAGTATGATATGGATTACACAAGATACCAATATGATTTATGGTTTCTATGTTTGATTCATAAATCTAATGATTTTATGAGGGATGTTAAAGTGATTTATGTTAGGTATGTAATGACGAACTAATTTTTTCATTCTATTTTTATAAACCTTACTGAGGTTTTTATTCTCATCCCATGTTTTGAAATTTTTTTCACAGGACATAAAGATGAATTGGGTCAGGGATGGGATCAAGGAAAATTCATGATGTCTAAAACATGGAACTATACATGACTTTATTTTTAAGAGTTTTTATTTTGTGAAAAAAATGGGATATTAGTAGAAGGTTCTAATTTTTAACTTTTGAGATGTAATGTAATATTTATGACCTAATTCTCTAAAACTATAACCCTGAAAAGATCCTCAATGTGAATTATTCATTTAATTCAATAATATTTAATGTTTTGAGGATGGTTCTTTATACCTAATGTAATAATAAAACCCCTTATCTGAATTTCATTTGATGATTTTATTTTTAAATATCATTTTTTTCTTTTTATTGTTTAATTAATAAAATTTTACTCATAATTCATATATATCCATTCCTTTTTTTCAAAACTGATAAATGTAATTTAATATTATATTAATTATATAAAATTTTAAATTCATTATTTAAATGTATATTTTATATTTACTTATATATTTGTAACAATTATTTCTCAAATATTTATTTTACTATCATAATTTAACAAAAACGATGTTTATAATTAAATTTTCATAGCACAACAAATTTTTGAAATTGTCAAGAATAGTATTTAAAATTTATTAACAATTATAAAACCTTCCATGATAGTTATAATTTTATATTCCCATAATTATTTTCTTTATAATTAAGAATTCAATATATTGGTCATTCTAAATTTTTTTAATAGTCATAATATTCTTTAATTATAGAAATTCATTTATTTTATTTATTATATATATGTTTATATATATTTAATTTATATATATATATATTACACTAAATTCAAAATTAGATAATATACATAAGCATATTCATCATTTAAAAGTCAAATAATCATTAATTTTTATTGTATGTTAATATAAATTTTGTATAAAATTACTTTTTAAAATTTTGTTTTTTTAAAAAATTTATTAATTATTAATTTTTATTGAGATTCATTAATATTATGAATGTTAATTTAATTTTTATAAAATTAATATTTAGCTATTAAAAATCTTATTTATTCACATCTTTATAACTAAATCGTGATTCATTAGTATTCTATTATATTAATATCATAATAAAATTTATTTAAAAATGAAATGAAATAATTATAACATGGGATGTAACATATAAATGTTATTTGAATTCTCCACATAGGGGTATGCACTACGCAAACGACATATTGTTATTATTCCACAAGAGGCATGTCATTTGCAGACTTCTATGATTTAAGGGGCGCTGGGAATGAATAAATATACTCTACAGTCCTCATAGAAATCTTATAGTGGATGTTATGCCACAAATGAGTGTTTTTTAATTATGATTAATGAATATTTTGAGTCAATTTTCCTATATAATTACCCCTATTCACATCATTAGAGATATAAAACATCATTGGAAAATATCATTGCTCGAAGAATTTGGGTAAGTCTGAATTTGTTCATGAGGGAGGACTTAACAATGGAGAAAAAGGTATGTGAGGTATAATTTCAGAGAAAGAGATATTTTGTGAATAAATTTATGAATATTGTTCACAAAAAATGATTGTGGGTATTTTTAATTTACATTGGAAAATGGTCTTTAAATAATATGCAGTATTCAAAGAATTAGAGGATCGCAAGGTAAAGGAATTACATAAATACACTATGATCTATGAGAGATCATTCATCCTCAATGTATATGTTTTCTATGAATAAAATGTTTTTAATAAAGAAATCACACTTCACTGTGCAAGGAAGTACGTGAAAGGACTCAAAAAAGTTCGTGAATGAAATTTCTACAAACTAGTAGTACACTGATAACTAGATTACATCTATCTAGTGAAAACTGGAATTCAGGGCATAATCATTTATGTGCAAATCAATTCATAGTTTATTAGAAACAATATGATATAATTCTAGGTACATAGAGACCAAAAATTGGTTGAGAGAGTAGTGACATTTTAAATTTTAATTTGTTGTAAACTATAAGGGAAAAAGACTCTAATATATAATTTTTATACGTAGTGGGCATGGGAATATAAGTGATATGTCTTGAACCTTGTTTTCGTACTGATCAATAGTGGATTTGGTACTTCATCACATTGCTATTTTTTACTCCTTGGACGTAGACCATTGAGTGTAAAAAATTAAAAATTATTCTGTCCCATTCATGTTTTAATTATATTTCATACATTTCTATAGTAAATGAAGAAAATATTGTTTTCATTAATGATGAAACAATATTTGAAGGGAAATCTGCTTTCATCTATCTTACCCTTATACACCCCTCCCACTCTCATTGTATTTAACATAAATTGGCTAAGATAATTTCATTTTATATTAATTAAATTGTTGTATAGCTCTTAATATTTCCTAACCTGAAATTTATATATGTTCATGGTTTTTTTATTAAATAAAATATAAAAATAATATTTTGAGAATTTCAATTTCTCACATTCATAAAAAGTATTTTAAAAATTTACTAATAACATCATCTTCTTAGGATAATGATGAAAATATATTATGAAATATATTTTTATAAATATTTAAATTTCCATATCTATCTCAAAATGATATATATTTTATGGTGTAATGGTTATGATCATCCTTTATGTTTTTTATGATATACTTCTTATGAGAGATTTATTCTTTGGTATCAAGTATTTTAACTATTAATGTAATTTTTTGAAATACCATTTTAAAATGTTTTGAAACCCTATTTTCATTTCATTAGTACTAACATAATATGATTTATATTTAAATTCATTTGGTACACATAAGTGTTTACTATCATTATGTGATGGATGGGGTCAAATATAAACCTCATATTTGTTTATTAATTTTTTATATCTCTTGAGATAATGATATTAAGGTAACAACATGTTTGGGTCTTCTCAAAGATTGACATGTGGAAGGTATTTTCTTGGTTTATAACTTTTTGTGATGTATTGATTTGTTTTGACCACAACACAATGTTTGGACGTGGTTGAGTTTGATTAAAAATCAATTCATCATTATGATTGTGTATTATAAATATGTTATAAATTTATATAATTATTATAATGATATATTTATATGTTATATTCCTATGATATCATCCTTTTATCATAATTATTGTACCTCGATTTTTAACACATACAACATAAAATGGGTTTGACCATTTGATGTTATATATATATCTATCATGATTTAATTGAAAACTATTAGGGTTTCATTTTCCTTTTAATCGTATATTTCTCTTATGAATATTATAAAATCCATTATGATGCATTGATAATTGTCCCTTAATGAGCATTGGAGATAACTCTTTCATTATTTTTCCATTTCCTGGTATACTTATATATTGGATTTTATATAGAAGATAGTATTATGTAGAGATTTTAGGGGGGAATTTTAAGTAATAATGTGTAATAAGATATTATGTTATTCAATATAGAAATAGACTAATCCTATGGGTACTGGGATTCAGTGATTATTTATGAGTTCTAATTGTTAAATTATGGTAATTATGTCAAATATATTTATGTTATGTTTATGTTTTCTCAATAACATGGTTTTATTTATTTGCTAAAATATTTTTACTTATTTTAATTAATTATATACGAGAATATGGATATTTCTTTATTATTTTAATTGTGTTTAGTAAATAGTGGAACTAGTTATAGGATCATTAAAATATGAGAGGATTAATATTAATATGTACGGATAGTATAATTATATTATAATCTCATTTATATTTCTTAGTTTTATAATTAGTCGAATTGTAGATTTTTTTATTATGGGATTAGTGATTGAAAAAATATATTTATTTTGAAAAAAAGTCATTTTATTTTGGACCAGTAAAGGTGGTGATTTGTTGTGATTCAAGAATTTTATTGTGTGACATATGGAAAAACACATGTGCTTACATTTTTATATATGTGCTTGAATTGTGCAATGTGATTTATAATTTTGTTATAGAGTGAAATGAGTCCCAAATCAATTATTTCACTAATAAATATTTAATATCTTCTTAATATTCAAATGTGTAGTCTTTATTGACAGTATATAATTATGTGTTAGTTATTTTTTTTAAATAAACATGAAAATATTGTATATATGTGTCACTGTTATTTGGGAGGATATTTTAGAAATTTTTCATGAAATGTTTTAGTTAAGAAAAATTGAAAAATACAGTATTAAATTGAGAAAATCAATTTTTATGATTGTTTAAAAATGTTTAACAGCTATGGAGGTGAATTTATGTTAAAATGATACTTAGGTAGACAATATCTAATAATTCAAAATGATTAATTTGTTATTAGAATGTAAATATGTATGAATGATTATGATTTTTTAAGTAATATTATGTTTTTACGAATATAAAAGTGATGTTTTGTTAGGAAATGAAAAATAGATGTCAAACTTACGAGAAATTGAGAGATAATAATAAAAAAAATTATTTTGGAAAAGAGGATGAATTTTTAAATTAAATCATTCAATATTTGAATGAATACTAGAATGAAAATTTAAAAAAATCTAATACTTATGAAATAGGTGGATAGTCAGCAGTATACCAGATTTTCAATGAATGAAATTATGCATTCCTTAATAGATTCTTAAAAGTTATTTATTATCTAAAAATCATAAAAATGAATAAGAATGTTGATATGTTTAATGAAACAAACATGACTATTACTATTTTATTGTGTGTCTATTGATTAATAATTATCTAATTTTCATACCATGAATTACATGAAATGACTATTTTATATATATTTTATGTTATTTGGTGATTATTTTATTATGTGGTAAAATGTGACACATTAAATAATACTTAAAAACCACCAATGATTGTTTTCTAATAAATTAACTTTTCTTCCAATAGTGAGATAATTGTCTAATATAAATTTTGGATTGATAAATGATACATAATTATATAAACAAAACTTCTAAAAGAAATGATATTATGTCATTAAAATTTTCTTATTTATTAGTATAAGGGTTGAAAATAAATTTTTTTGAATAAACATATTTGTTAAAATATTGTGATATTATTTATTAATTATTGGAAGAATGGATTACAAGAAACCAAACACAAGGGGTCATGAATCATCCCTTAAAAATGGAATACAAAGATCCCACATGACCTATTTTATTATAATATATATACCAAAACCCATGATTCAATGTGAATTTAGAACTTGGGCAGTCTAAAGGTCCCTTGGATTGTTGGATCAGTTTCCAGAGGAATAAATAAATGGTTTCCCCTTATAATAGAATAACATAACTGTTAATTCTCTATTTATTAAATATATTGACCCCATTTAAATTTTATTTCACCAGTTTTATAAATAATGAGTGGTGTGTCCCCATACCAAATACACTGCATCATGGAGGATAGATGAATTGTGATAGAGAACCCATATATCCCACAATTATGTGTGTTAGGAAGGCTGAATGATAAGTTCCATCACACTTATCTATTTATCAATATGTACATATGATCATGCATTTTTAGTGACCAAATAACCTTCCAACCTATTTCTCAACCCTATCATACTAGTCATATTGTACTAAGAGTCTCTTTGAAGGGAACACATCCATCCCACATCAAAGGATAGACGAGTGGTTGATCATATTCAACACACTCATCCCTCAACAAACGTCGAAAAATATAATGAACATTTGTGCCTTCATGATTTTATTTCATACTTGATTAATCAAACTATACCAGAGTACCACCATATTCAAGGTTTACCAATTATTGATGGACCATTTCCCCAAATGAAAGGCCCAGAGGCCCAATTATCCTAATGTCCTAATAAATGGTCTGAAATATGACTAATGAATCATGAAATGGTTATTGTAGTACTACTTTGAATGCTACTATGGTGTTTATATATTAACTATATTCATTAGGGGTTAGAACCTTAACCAACTGGACTCCAAGAAGGATATTTTAAAGGGTGAGTATTGTTCAATTAATCTTAGAGAATTTAAAAATATTTAAAATATGTGGGTGTTGTGTATTTAATGGTTCTCCTTATTGGTTTTCAATGTTTAAAGGACGAGTATTGTCTAGTTGATCTTATAAAATGTATCGAATGTAATGACAAATTTAAAATAGGACTCGGTTTTGGTCATTTTTTGTTTATGTGATTTACTTATTTTAATATGAATTGATGGAATTTAATATTTTATTATAAAATTCACCGGTGGATGATTGATGTAATGGGTTGATGGACATATATGAGTCTCTATCTTGTATATATAATGTTACCATATATATGAATATTACGTCAATTCAAATAAAGGAATTAGTAACTCATTTACCATTCAATTCTAAATATATAATTTTTTTAAAAATTATATTTTAGATTATAAATAGTCCCATTGAAACATTATTGATGAGGTATTATGTATCTTATTGATTTTCTCTCTTTATTACAAGTAAATAGATAGAAGGTAGTCATTTTCTCTAAGGGTTCATTTCGTTGGAGTATAGATGGTTCTTGTTTTATGACATTACAAATAAAATCATGGAATTTAGAGATTTGATAATTTCTAAAAAATGGTGATCAGCAATGTAGTCTAGTTTTTACAGATGGTTATCATTTTTAGGTATGGGATATCTAGATATTTTATTTTTTCCCTCCTTAGTATTGAAATGTATTTATTTCTATATTTTAGAGGTGGTTTCAATTTTGTAGTGTATTATTATTTTTATGGGTGTAAATTTAATTATTAATATAGGTTGTGTATTGTACAATAGAAGGAATCAAACATTGGGTTAGATTCTTAATCTAGAATTTATGGAATCTCTTAAAAGTTCACTAAAAATTATGTAAGTCTATGTTCTTCATTGGTTTGAACACCAAATTATTTGAGTATTTTGGGAAATGACAAGTGTTCGAGTGGTAGTTTTTAGTGAGTAATTATATTATGAGTTTTCCATAACTATATTTTTAGTAGGTTTTTGGAATTCTTGTATACTAGAAAATATATTTTCCTTTTCATTTTTTCATATTCCATAGAATGGATTTTTTATTATTACTGAGATAGTAGAGGAAGGAAAATTTGTGATCTCAAATCATGGTTCTAGAGGATGTTGCATGTTATTAAGTTCTTTTATGATTTCTATATAGAAGATCAGTAGGATTGGTTTATAGAATGTAAATTTGGGTTGGATGGGATGTTCAAATTCTATTTTATAATAATTTTTATTTTTAATAAATTGATTGTGATAGTGTTTGATTCAATTTATTTTATTTAATATGATTGTTTATATATAATATTTTTTATTCTAGTAGTTATGATGGGTAGTGACCTGACTACATGTTTTGGTGTGTGATTCTTTGAAACCCATCTATTGGATACATAGGATAATTCTTTCTAAACAAGTTTCACATTGTAAATGGTGATATTAATTATCTGACTGTTAGTTATAGTGATGGATATATTATAATTATATTTAAAATTTTTACATGATGTTTATTATTAAATTGATATATAGTTCAAGTTGATGTTTTATGGATCGTGTATTTATCATTTCAAAAGGTGATTTCTCGGGTATGGGATCTGTATGGTGTCATTTGGATGATGTAGTGTTGAATTGATGTATATGGTAGTTTTTTCCTATGATTTTTGATTTTATATTTTATTCCTCATATTTTTTATTCACATATTACTACTAGTGTGATCATTAAAATATCATGTAACTAGCTCTTTCTAATTTTATTATATCCATGGAATGTGGTATTGAGATATAAAAGTGTTGGGGATATTTATTAGCACATCCCATTATGTTTAGGTATTATGGGTTACCATTTTTTTGAACATAATACATTAATTACATGGTACAGCATTTAATAACATAGATGATATTTTTAGAATTGGTTTCGTAAAAATTTTGTACTCAATACATGAAAAACAATAAATTAATTCTAATCCACTTTAATAGATTCTTCATAGAATCATCATTGATTAATTTTATAGCAACTCATATCCTAGGGACATGAATCAAAATAAAACATATGAGCATAATTATTAGTAAATGAATAAAAAATAACATATTTAGAAAGTGATCATTAGAATAACAATATTGAATTATTATCTGAACATGAGGCATGTCCTAATAGAAATTTTATGAGGTAAAACAAGGAATTGTGGATATAATGAAAAATGATACATTAATGATAATAACATCCTGGTTTATCACCAAGGTTTCATGAAACATAATTTCCTTTGTTATTTATAACGATATAATAAAACATGACATATTTACAAATTAATTCATTACTCTATGAATGTGAGAAATATTGGGGTTCACCTTTAATCTATGAAAATTAACTTGTTCCACATACCTTATATCAGAAATATTTTTAGAAAAAACAAATGGGAAATAATGAATGTGCTTAATGTAATGTCATTGACAGAATATATTATTTCACATATGACCTTACATCATTTTGAACACATGAAAAGGGAATTTTTGATTCATAAGGAAATATCTGATCAATAAATTATTTTTATATATAGGTGAATACCATGGATAATGAAGAGGGTTATGCATTCAAAACATACCAATATTTCATGTAGAAAGGTAAATTAATGAAATTATTTTAGTAGGATGAAAGGTATAAAATATGCATTAAGTGAAGGGAATAATGAGGGGGGAATGTATCATTATTTAAGAATTTCTTTAGTGGTAATGGGATAATTTTAACAGTATAAAACTAAACTAATTCATCATTTAGATGGAATTCCATAAAATAGGTAATTTAATGGAAAATATAAAGTGTATAGTTCCCTTACCTGGAAGAATTGATTCCTCAAACATCAGGATGGCACCGTAAGACCTTAATGAATCCATAGAGTGACTCATTGGGATTTAAAATTACGAGATCATTTTTCCTAACCATCCATATTCAAGATAAGGAAATTGATGGAGAATTGGCATGGCCTTCATTATTCAAGATGAAAAAGAGATAATGACCCCTAAGTCCCAACATCAATAGGACCCATGATTGCAACCTGCAGCAAGGGTATTCAATATCACAAAATAGGAGGCGTTTCCCTTGTTATAGTAACCATAGATGGGATATAATATATATCAACCACAAAAACAACTCCAAAGAATATATATATATATATATATTATAGAATCCCAAACCCATCCCTCATTCATGAATAATTTAAAACTACAAGAAATAAAATGAATGTCCCCAATGTAAATACCAAAATAAAACAAAGCAGTGACACAAAAACTCCATAATATCTGAGCTACTAATGTCCAGCAAGGCCTGAATAATATCCTTAGAAACCTGAAAATAGTTGTATATATATAGGCTGAGAAAACCTATATACATCATTGGGAAATCCAAACTCACTCATGCACAAGTCAAAGAAGAATACCAACGATCCCATCTGAAAATGGTAGAAACTCAAAATAACCTAACAAGGTATATTATCCACACAAAAAACTCACCAAAGAAATCACACCATATAATGCAAGGCAAGTATAGTATAGTAGTAATCACATCAACATTTGGGTTCACCACACCACTTCCCACTAGTAATCTATTTTTCCTAATGGATAATGTATAGATGATACCACGCTCTTCCACAATCCCCACTATTAGAACCTTCCAGTACACACCTGGGCCCTAAAATAAATCACATTCCTACCTGCACACACCTATGACACAAACCAGACCATGTTCCTACCTGTAGACACCTGGTCTTCATCCCGAAGACACCTGGGAATGAACACCTTTCCCACACACACTTGGGCCGCACAACTGTACCACGACATATTCGAAAAGTCTTGGGATACGAATTCCTAGAATAGAGATCATTGAAAAGTCAATAACATCCATTCGTCCTCCCATCAGGATATTAGAAAAGAAAACCATCCCCCATAAAAATGGGGGTGTTCGACATATAGTGATCATCACGGGTGGTGTTCCCATATAAATCATAAAGAACTACATGTATATATATATATAGTTATCAAACACTCATCCCAAATTAATGGTATTCAAAACAAACTACCATCCCAAACAAAACATACCTTACTTCCAACACTATATGAATACATAGCCATGATGGACAGTCACATATGTAATGATAAAATGGAAACCAACTAACATTTAATCACGTGATTCTATTTATTATTTACCAGTTATTCTATCCCTGCCTGGGAAACTACCAGACACACCACACCACATGTTACATCAAAACCCACACACACTTCACAAAAGTCTCTATAACCCCCGGGGGAAAGTCTCATTCAAGTTAAGACCATCCTTATTCAAAATTATCCATCCTAATCCATCCCTAACTTTACCACTATAGTAAATTAATCACATCCATCAATACCAAAAAAACTCAACCAGCTTGTAGTCACACTACACACTTCCCTTTCATGAACACTCGTTCAACCACTGCAACCATTATTCTTCAAATTAATGATTTAATGTCCTTCCTCTCGTCAATTAGACCCAAAGAAAACTATTCACAATCACTCTCGGCATCCTTGATGCATAACAACTCAACACCAAGTAACATAAACAAAGAATGACTCAAAACTGTAGCCACACTGCCCAACCACATCCCATATACTATCTCACTACAAAAAAAGATCATCAATTCCACAATTAATCAATCCCTCAACCTATGATTCCATCACAAAACCCTTACAACCCCATACTCATAGTCAAACTTCCATGCACAGCACCACGCAACCAGAAAAAAAACAGAAAGTTGAACAGATCCAAACACTATACAGAACAACACCAAATAGCATGGAGTATTTAGATTTACCATCACTTGTTCTTTAATAACACATTCATTTTTCAAGGGTAATCAATGAATAAGTTTGATCATGGGGAGTCCATATTTTTTTTGAATATACATGATTAAAAGAAATTTCATATTTTATCCATTGAATAATGGAACATCAACAAATAGTCACAAGTCATGTATGTGCACAAATAGAGGCCTCCAACAACCATGATTTTTAGAAGGCATACAACCCTTACAAAATAGGACATGGATCAATGATGAAATAAAATATTGATTGATCATCATCATCGTCATCCCAGAACCTCATTTATTACTTATTATTATCATCATTAAATTTGTTTCATCTATAACCACGTGAATAAATCATTAAACCCACCCCACATAATACAAAAATAAAATATAGTCGAAGGGATCACATCTTCGAAGAATAGACGATTAGAAACTCCTCATTGCACTAAAAATTGGTGGTCACACAAGATGTTGGAAACTCAAAGGAAGGATAAATCTGAACTCTATACCACAACACATTACTATGTGGGGAATAGAGGCTCTAGGGGCACCAGGAAAAGTAGAAAACGTACTGGTATGGTAATATCTCGTCCTTGAATAACCAGATCCTATATCATTGGAAGGGAAATGGTTTCAACGGCCATCAAAGTCACATCGTGGTCAAGACCACATAGTTTGACTATTTAGAAGCCCCTAGATTATTAGGATATCATATATATAATTAATATCCTTTGATACGCCTTTATAAATTATCAAAATATTATTTAAACTCGATTTATGTCAAATCAAATGTATGATGGGTGAAATTTGAAAAACTAAAAAAAATTGGAAATGAATCATCGATGGGTGAGTCCCCGAAGCGAGTCACCAACAATGACACACTAATAGTGAGTCACAGACATGACCCACTGATAGCGAGTTAGAAATGTGATCCACCGACACATGACCCACTGATGCGAGTAACTAACGCCCGACCTACCGACGCCCGACCTACCAACACCAGACATACCGATGTTCAACATACTGATTCATGACCTACCGATGTTGATCCACCAACTCTAACCTACCGACATGATATACTATAACTAGATATAGATACAACCTACTGATACAACCTACTAATGCCGAGGCACAAATAAAAAACTAGAATTTTGGAAAACTCTTGAAATAAGCTACTGTTACCTCCCAGAACACCTCAAGCACCGGATTTTGACAAAGTAATGGATCAGGGAGGTCCATTATATGAAATCATATAACTCTCAAAATATTCTCTCCCTCAATAATTCTAAACCAAACCTAGAAAAACGAGGGGTCTAAAAAATTACACTATAAGATACCACTCAAGGATAAACCAAATGTGTTTTTTGAAAGTTGGACTGCAACCTCAACAACCTGGAACACCTCCTCCCTCATCTGATAAAATAAACTTCCAAAAGATACCCCATACCAGCACCGACTATCTAGACACACAAATGAGGGAATCCCTTCCTCTATGTCAAGATATTATCTTCTATGGGCGGCACTGACTTGCCTATACAGGTTTAATCGCATCTCAATTAGTGTGTCTTGATTAGGAATCTGGTCTTTCAATTTTCAAATGCTAGGACATAGTCACACATAGTGGAATACGGAATAAAAACATCTCATAACAAATAATGTCTATGAACTACATCATAACAAAGAACACAAGGAATACTCAAAACAACTTCGGGTACTGGGCAGTCATCGACGCCTCCCTTTCCTGTGTACTCTCCTCTAAGGCACCATGCCTCTACAATAGACGAACCAAATGAATGTTCCATCCATGCTGCACCATCTCATGACGATCCAAGATATCCATTAGGTTCTACAAAAATTTTCCACCATTCTTGATATTGAACTCTCCCCCATCAAAGATGTGGGAGCCATCATGGAGATTCCATGAAAGTTGAGAGATGAAAAAGATGGCATGGATCTTTTCTATATTTGGTGGCAACTCCAACTGGTATTCCAACTCTCTAACTTGCCCTAATGCCTAGAAAGGTTCGATGAACCTGGGATAAAGTTTTCTCCCGATAACGATCCTCTGATTCCCACGTCGTGGAGAAACCATGAAGAACACATAGTCTCTGACCTAAAAATTTAAGGACCTCCTCCCACAGTCTGCATAAAACATCATCCAATATTTTTATATCTTAATCCTCTCATGGAAAATTTCCAACTTCTTCCTCATACTCTACACCACATCTAGAACATGAATATATTCCTCCCTAAATTTTGTCCAGCCAAAAGTTGAATGACACAGTCTCCTGTATAATTCTTCAAATAGATCAATATGAATGGAATATTGGTTTCTATTATTATAAAAAAACTCTTCCAAAGGTAATTAACACACCTAATTCCCACCAAAGTCTAAAATACATTCTCATAGAATTTCCTCACATGTAATTATGGTCATCTCTCTCTACCCATCAGTCTATGGTGGAAAGTAGTTTTGTCACAATACTCAGTGCCCAAAGAATTATGTAACCCTTCCAGACTCACGAGGTAAAACATGTGTCCCAATCTGAGATAAGGGATCTAAATACTCCATGTATCCACACAACCTCATCGACAAACCACATTGCTAAAGCATCCACTATGCTCTACCCTTAATCAATAATTAGGGAGCCTATTTCTTCAGCCAATCCACTACTACCCAGATTGCATTGTACCCTCCATAATCCCTGGGTATCCCTATGATTAAATCCATATAGATGTTATCCCACTTCAACTCACGCATATTTAAGGGATACAAAAAACTATTGGGAACACAGTGCTTAGCCTTCACTTGTTGGAATACAAATAAATTTTCCATAAACGCTGCCACAACCCTCCTCATCCTAAGCCACCAAAACAACTCTCTCAAGCTCTCATACATCTTGGAAACACCTTGGTGTACTGATAAGGGTGAGCTATAAAAATCATGGAGGATCCCCTCACACATCGGCACTGGAACAAATAGAATCTCACGAAATAGCATCTGATTCACACCATCCTCTGACAATCCATCCAGATCATTGCAATGAACAATGAAATATTACATCACCTCTACCACCGGGTCTTTCAACTATCATTCCTCCACCTTCTACGATAAATATGACTACACCATAATCTGAAATAGATGTCCTATTCCTCCATCCATTCCTACATCTAATTGAAAATATCCAAACTCTTCCATCACCATTCAAGAATCCATAGATTCAAAACAAACACTCATTCTATTCATTTATTCTCAAATAATCAGCTATAATGTTACCATTTCTGGTGGTGTATGAGATATGAAAATCACAGTCCAAAAGATACTCTATCCACCTTTGTTGTGGTAATTTCAGATATCACTACGAAAAGATATACCTCATGTTCTAGTGATTCATAAAGACTATAAAGCACTCCCCAATGAGGTAATGCCTTCAAAAAATTAGCACAAACATGACCAATATTAGAATAATATGATGGGGGGAATATTTATTTTCATGGGTACATAACTTCCTAGACCCATAAGTGACCACTACTTGTTGCTACATCAGTACACACCACAAGCCTAGACGAGAAGCATCGCAAAACACCTTGAACATCACCCTTCCTCTAGAAACTTGATGATTGGAGAACTGACCAAAATTCCCTTTGGATATTTAAGCACTTCCCTGCATTGCTCGATCCATAAAAAATCTTGAAATTTTCTTATTAGATCTATCAAAGAAGATACTACTTGAGAAGAATTTTGTTACGAATTTCTACTTTGAGCTTCCCAGACCAAAAAATTGTGAACCTCTAAAAAATTATTTGGTGATACCAAAGAAAAAAAGGCCTTAACCTACAACGAATCCACTAAAACACCCTATTAACACACCAAATTTACAAGGAAGTGGACCTCTTATGTCCAAAACATGAAATTTGAAAACATTTTCTAGACATGGTGGCATTAAACGACTTCCATGATAGTATAAAGATTCTTGTTATGCTCCTCCTATAACATCAAGTGGATCAGAATTTCATTGATGAACATGTTGATAAAATGGTCTAGGAACTCATGAATTATAGAGTTCATGAGCCCCATTAACACGGATAGTGCATTCATAACATCAAATGGAATAACCATGAACTCGATGTTCTGATACATTCATCTGAAAGCATTCTTCATAATATCATCCTCCATCACCCTCAATTCAATATATTAGGTCTATTGATTGATATTCAAGTATCAACAAACACCCCTCAGATGGCCAAAAATATCATCTATCCTCATTAGAGGGTAATGGTTCTTGACTGTTATATGATTCAACCTCTGGTAGTCTATACATTGACTTTTACCAACATCTTCCTTCTTCACAAATAAAACCAGAGCACCCCATGGAGACAAAGTGAGCCAGATAAATCCATTCTACATCAGATCGTCAATATGAATCCTTTTCTCCCATTGATCAAGAGGTTCCATCTGATATGGAGCCATAGAAATCCGAGAATCACCATGATGTATGTCTATCCTAAACTCAACACACATAGAGGGGGTATAGTCACAACCTCCTCATGAAAAACATTAATGAACTCTACAACAACTTTGGGAACCCCCACAATCTCCCCATCAACTAATTCCACATATAGTCCCAGAAACAATGAATGAAGAGGCTTTACATGTCGACTTCCCACCAGACAAATCCGCTCGCCAAAGAAATCAACACATTACTGATCTATTTTTAAAAACTTGAATCATCTATAGAATCAATTGATAACTGAATCCAAAGAGTACCACTAGTTAACGCCAAGGATAAAACGGTATGGCTGTATCTGTAGTAGAAACAGGCCCCCACAGGACTGATGTGACCCCAACATCAATATACATCCCCAAAAAAACATTAAGAAAGATAGTTTGGCCTCTGGCTGATTTACTCAACAGCAAGGGAACATAAATCACTCCACATCTAGTCCTATATAATTATCAATACTAGGTTAAATAAAGGGGTTTGAATATCCTAAATCAAAAAAAGAAAAATCTATAGTACTAATCAAGTATATTGTACCTTGAACAATCTCTTGCCCAACTAGAATTGTTGCATCTATAATGTGAAAATGACCACGCCCAAATCCTCTTCCTCTCTTTTGTCAACCGCCTCCCTGACCACACCTAGTTCGAGGTCCCTATGGAATTACCTAAGGTTAGAATCTTCATGATTCGTCTCCCCTTGTTGGAGCATGAGCTTGTTGTCCCCGCTGATAAAACGGGTCGGCTGACAACTACTGCTGAGTCGGGGCGTTGAACTTACTCCTTCACCAAACTAGTCTCAAACTGGGAACTGACTCTAAAGGTTCTTGTGACCGCCACAAGAGAAACACCTCAGCCCCAAGACTATGGGAAAATCATGTGGATAATGTGGTTGAAACTAAAACTCTTAAGGTTGACTCCCCGCTAGAAAGACCTCATTGTCCCTGATGCTAAATACCTGCTGCTAAAATCCTTTCCTCTTGTGGAACACTAGTGACCCCCTCTCATTATAGAATGCATAATGAGTGAATCCTATCAACAAATTATTCCTTATTCTGTACCCCTATATATTCAAGAAATGTGAAGGCAGTAATTGTGTACTAGAAGGTAGGACAGAGTGCCTCCTCTAAACATCATTCCTGAGACACCTTATCCAGAATGAGATCCAGATCAAATCAAAGAAGATCCTTAAAATTTATCAACAAATCCAACACAAAAATACACCCATGTTGAAGGGAGAGTAGCATCTATCTCTTCTCATCCTTCACGGTTGAACAATAGAATTCCACCGTGGGCGCATTCTCTAAATCAACCCATAAAACATTGGTCTCCTTCCTATACCCTAGAAACATCATCCACAATTGATGTGCAACTACCCTTATCTGCTAACTGCCAATGGAACCAAGTACTCCATCAAAGCATGCATTAATCTATAAGTGATCACCATCCTCTCAAGACAACTCTCTGTCTCTATATTTGAAACACAGCCTTAGTACATTCCTAGTGCCTAACACAAGAAATAACGAAGTGTCTTATACAATAGGTTTCCCACCTCTTTTAGACTATCCCTCAACTAATCAACTGGATCAGCCTACTCAACCTCCACTTCTTTACCACATGAAGATGAAGACAGGGTGCCATAGAAGAAAAGTATACAGGGAACTACTAATCCCAGGAAATATGGAATTTAATTTAGGATTCATTTTAAATCATTATTTATTTTATTTTTCTAGAACATCACAAAACAAACAAGGAAAATATTCATCATGATTCATGTACCATCCCTACTGTCTTTGCCCCAAAATTCTTGTAGCCTCCCTTGGTCGTTCGGTAATCCAAGAGTCCTTTATTTGGATCACGGGGGGGTGATAAAATCCCATGTCCAAGCTAGTCTTTCCTAGCCTATGTCACTCACCAAGATCACCTGATATGTTTTACCAACCAAGCCAGAAAAACTTCATTGTTCTTAACTCAAAACTCCATCTTATATGTCAACAATCACCTCTGATACCAATCTGTCATGACCCTCCTTCTTCAAGATTATATAAGGGAAAGTAAAGTGTCGTGAACTTCTTTATTCACTATGAAAAGGTGATAACAAAGACCAGGTATCACATACAATATTCCCTTGGGTGGTGAGGAACAATAAGTGTATTCAATCTTATGAAATGAGAGGCAGTGACCTTTTTGTTGTACCCAAGATCGGGATATAAGGTGAATAAAATTCAAAAAAACTACAAGACATATATATATATATTCATATTAGAGAAGCCAAAATCCATCCCACATGAATTTTTAAAGTACAGATTCTAGAAATATAATTATAATATTCAATGTAAATACCAAAATAAAACTAAGAAGCAACATTTCAAGTCCCAACGTCTGAGCTGGTAATGTCCAATGTTGTCACGACCCTCCTTCTTCATGACGAGGGAAGGGATGGAAGATTTTTGTGACCATCCTTATTCATGATGAACAAATAGATAATCTCATCCATGTCCTGCATGCAATGGGTCCTTTTTGGATTCCAGCACCAATAGTATTCAATCTCACAAAATGGGAGACATTACCATTTTATAGTAACTAAAATCGGGAGATAAGATGTATCAAACTCAATAAAAAACTCCCATACATATATATAAGAGAAGAAGAAATCCATCTTTTATGAATTTTTATAGTAAAACTGCAATAAATAAAAGAAAAATCAGTGAAGTAAATAATAAAATAAAACTAAGAAGCAACATTGTAAATCCCCGAAGTCCAATCTATTAAGGTCTTTCTTGACCCATGTAATCTCCATGGAAACCTGAAATCTATTTTATATACGTAGGGTAAGCATACAACTATAATTAGTGGAAAAATTAAAATTTACTCATGCACATGTTGGTGAAGCATACTAATTCCCCTTTGAGAAAATGGTAGAAAATCAAAATCACATAACATGGTATATAATCCACCCCAAACTCACCAGGGAATGTTCACCAACTAATGCAAGTCAAGTAAAGTAATGTAGTCGGCACATTGAAATTTTGGCACACCACACAACTTACCAATAATTAACTACACATCCCTAATGGCGAAAATCTTGATGCAACAATTCTCTTCCACAATCCCCACTATCACAACCAACCCGCACATACCTGGACCACCTAGCACACCACATTCCTACCCGCAAACACCTAGGCCTCATCCCAAAGACACATGGGAAACCAAACCTCTCCCACACACACCTGGGAAATAAAACTGCACCAAAACCAACAAAATGAATTTTTTCGACCAATACCTAGAAGAGGGAGAAGAGGAGATCCAATAACCATTCATACATCGTCATGTTGGGATGTTAGGAAATAACACCCACTCCATAATAATTGGGGTGTTATCCATCTGCTTTCCAACATGTGTGGGGTTCACCTATAAATCATAATGAACAACAAGTATATATATATATATATGTATCAAACACTTATCCCAACCAATGGGTTTTCAGAACAAACAAAAAACCCACATAAAACTACCCTTGATTCCAACCCTACATGCACGCATCACCCTGAACGATGGTTAATTAAATAATAATAAAAATAAAACCACCTAAAATTCAATCACTTGATTCTATTAAGCATTTACCATTTAATCGGCCCAAAATTGGGAAACTACCATACACCCCACATAACCTAAAATATCATAACCCACACTCACTTCACAAAAGTATCTATAACACCTAGAAAATGGATTTTGAAAGGTAACAAAATTTTTATTCAATGTTATCCCTCATAAAAATGCTCAAAACCCCCTCTATAAGAAATGAACCAGAACCAACAAAACAAAAAAATCAACTAGCTTGCAGTCGCACTGCACACTCCCCATTCTTGAACACCCTTTCTACTAGTACCACCATCATTATTCAATGTAATCCCTCCCTATCCTTCCACTCAAAAAGTAAACCCTCAACACATCTCATAAAAACCACACTCGGCCGCCCCGCTGCATAACAGCACCACAACTAGTAACATAAACATTACATGAACAAAACAACTTCCCTACTTCCCAACCACATCTCAAATACATTCCCACTTCATAACAAGTTCACACATTCCAAAATCAAAAAATATATCATCCAGACATACCATCACACCACCATTACCACCCCATAATCACATCCACACAATCATCCATAGCACCACATGAACTAAATAATTACAAGTTTAATACATCCAAACAGAGCACACAGCCACACAAAACATGAATGATTATTTAAATTTAGCAACACTCATTATTTAATTCCACTTTCATTTTCCAGGGGGGATCACAGAACAAGTTTGACCATAATTCATCCATATATTTAACCAAATATAAATGTTTAACCAAATTTCCAAACATCACATATTTAACAAGGAAACAGTGAAAAATATTCCCTGTTCATGCATGTGTTCCAAGAGAGGACACAAATGGCCATGATTTTTAGAAGGCATATAGCCCTTACAAAATCTGACATGGATCAGGAATAATATATAAAACAGATTGATCATACTATTCTTCTTCATAGTCCATCATTTATGACTTCTTACTATCATTTTTAAATTTGATTCACCTGTAACTATAAGAGGAAATCAGTACACCCAACCCGCATGATACAAAAAGAAAATACAAATAAAGGGATCCATACATTGATGAACATATGATCATCAAATCCTTTTTGCACCAAAAATAGAAGTCACGCAAGTTGGAGGAAACTCTAAGGAAGGATGAATCCAAATTCCAAAGCACGACACATGACTAAGCAGGGAAGAACGACTCTTAGTGCACCAAGAGAAAAAAACACACTAGAAAGTTAAGATCTCTGCTTAGAAGACCAATATACTATATCAACAGAAGGGAAATGGTTTCAAGGTCCATTAATGGTAAACCCTTGTAAAAAACATGCGATTTGACATTATCTAATACCATGATCCTTGAAACATTAATAATATAATTATTATTCCATGAGACGACTTTACAAATTCTCATACTGCGTTTTAAAAATGATTTATATTTAAAAAACATAACATGGGAGAATCTGGAAAAATATGAAAAAGCTGGAAATGACTCATCCCTGGGTGAGTCACTGATTGGGACTCACCGACAGTTAGTCACCAATGTGACTTACCAACCATGAGTCACTTATTTGACCCACCAATTCAGGACTCATCGATGTGATTCACCCATTACCATATGGAAAAACATCAATTATGGAAAACACTTAAAATGTGATATTGTTACATCGTATAACACCCCAAACACTAGATGTTCATATGCAAAGGAATGGGTAGGTTTGGGAAATTAAATTAGATACCTCTCAAACTATTCTCACCATCGATAATTAAAAACAAAACCCAAAAGAAAGAGGGGTTCAAATAGCCACCCCATTAGATACCTCTCATAGAAATACCACCCTTGTTGTTTGAAAGCTGGTGTGAAACCTCAACATACAAGAACACCTCCTCCAACATCATCTTACACAAACATTCACAAGGTACCCCCACACAAGAACAAACATTATGGAGACATGAATTATGTAATTACTTACAAAATGTCAAGATATTATCCGCTCTAGGTGCAACTGACTCCCCCGGATAGGTTTAATCGCAACTCAATTAATAAATATTGATAAGTAATCGAGTATCCCCTTTTTCACATGTTAGGACTTCTCCACACACTATAGAACAAGGATTCAACACATCTCGTAATAAAACCTGGTCCAAGAACTACATATAATAAAATAACATAAGAAAAACTCAGAACAACTATGGGTACTGGGCATGCATCTGCACCTCGCTATCCCAAATACTCTTCCCAAGGCCACCATGCCTCCACAACACATGAGAAAAAGGATTGGTCCGTCCATAAAGCACCTTCTCCCAAAGATCATTGATCTCAACTGGCTTCTCCAGGAATGTATCATCATGTTCAATATCCAACTCTCCCCAGCCAATGATGTGGGAGTCATCATGTGGATATCGAAGAAATTGAGAGACCTTAAATACATCATAGATCCTCTCAAATTACAGTTGAAAAACAAACTGGTATGCCACCTCGTTTGCTCACCCCAACACCTCCAATGGTCCGATGAACCTAGGAGAAATATTTCTCCCTCTATTGAACTTCTATTGCATGTTCCGAGGGGAAACCATCAATAAAACATGGTATCCTACCATAAACACTAATGGCCTCCTCATGTGACCAGCATACGAATTCTGCTGGTTATGTGCTGCCTTCATCCTCTCACTGACAAGCTGCACCTCCTCGTCCTAGTCTACACTATGTCTGAAAAAAGAATAGATGGCTCCCTAACTTCTGTACTTCACAAAGGTGAATGACAAAGTCTCTCATTCATGTCATCGAACAAAGTCATGTCAATTGAATTGTTATAGATATTATTGTATGAAAACACTACCAAATGAAACAGTCTTACACAGGACCCACCAAAGTCCAAGACGCATGCTCATAGCTTATCCTACATTGTCTTGATGTTCATCTATATCTGCCCATCTGTTTGAGGGTGGAAAGTAGTTATGAGGTGTAATTGAGTTTCATAATCATTTTTTAATCCCCTTAAGACTCACAAGGGTCAAATGTGTATCCTGATATGAGATGATGCATCTAAGAATCCCATGCACCCACACCACCTCATTCAAACACCTTTATGTTAAAGCATCCACTACAGTCAACTCCTTAATCGCTAATAAGTGAGCCTAATTCTTCATCGAATCTACTACTTCCTATATTACATCCCAAACATCTTGAGTATTGGGTAGCCCCATGATGAAATTCATTGAGATGTCATCCCACTTCCACTTGCGGATATCTAAGGGTTGAAACTATCCACCAAGAACACGGTTCTCATTATATATCTTCTTGCACACCAAGCAGTTTCGAAAAACGCTGTCAAAACCATCTTCATCCCAGGCTACAAAAAAATTCTCTCTCAAGTCGTGGTACATCATGGAAACTCATGGGTGTACCCCTAGGAGTGATCAATGAAAATCGTAGTGAACTCCTGCACACATAACTAATAGAACAAAAATCTTCTCATGAAAAAACATCTGATTTTGACTATCCTCTGAACATCCATCCTGAGAATCGCCTTGGTCAATGCGATCACGTATCAACTCTGCCTCTAACTCTACCAACTAAGACTCATCCACCAGTTTCCTTAGATATGACTACACCATCATCTAAAATAGAAAGACTCTTCCATTATCCATTCTCACATATATGTTCAAGGCATCCAACTCCTCCATCTCCTTCCAAGTGTTCATAGATTCTCAAATAACCTCTGTATGTTACTTGTTGCTCAAATCATCAGCTATAACGCTCCCCTTTCCAGAGGTGTAGGATATCCCAAAATCATATTCCTAATGAAAATCTTTCCACCTCTAATGTCTTAACATTAGATCTCACTATGAAAAGATATATGTCATGATCTTGTGATCTGTGAAGACCACAAAGAACTCCCCATTATTGAAATGTCACCACAACTCTGGACCAAAAATGAATGATGATAGCTCCAGGTCAAGTGTGTAATAGTTATGTTCATTGGGAAGTATCTTCCTAGACCCATAATAGATCATTGCTAATTTCTCTATCGAAACACAACCCAAGATTATAAAGTAATCATCACAAAATATCTTGAAAATAACCCCTTCCTATGGAAGCAAAAGAAATCGAGCACTGAACAACATCCCCTTTAGATAGTCAAATTCTACCAGGAACATCATTCTCCACACAAATACTTGGCCTTTCTAGTTATATACTACAATAGAGCTACTACACAAGATATATCTAGTACGATTATCTAGTAATAACCTTCCAGATCATGAAAACTATTATCCTCTACCAAATTCATGGGTGCTTCCCAAGAATTAACTAACTCTAACTATGATGGATCCACAACTATACCCTATTGATACAAAACATTTCAAAGGAATTGGAACTCTTATGTCCAAAACATTCACTTGGAATCATTTTGTATAGCTTGTGGATTTGAAGGGCTTCCAAAACAATCTTGAGATGCTTGGTATGATCACCCTCTGACACTGAGTAGATTAAACTGCCATCAATGAACACGATGAAAAACCCATTCAAGAACTCGTGAATGATAGAGTAAATAATCCCTATGAAGGAAGTTGGTTTGTTATTAACACATAATGGAATAACCATGAACTGAAACTGCCCATATTTTTACCTGAAAGCACTCTTCAAGATATCATTATCCTTCACCCTAAAATGGTGATATCAAAACCACATATCAATGATATAAAACAAACATACTCTCTGAAGCAAGTTGAATAGATTGTCTATCTTTGAGATAGGGTAACAGCTCACTAATGATACCATATTCAACCTTTAGAAGTCTACACACAGCCACATACCAAAATCTACCTTATTCACAAACAAGAGTGGAGAACCTCTTGGCTACACACTAGGACAAATAAAGACCTTCATCATATCGACAATCGTAATCCATACCTCCCAAATCATAGAAGATTTCCTTAAAAAAATCCACTGAAATTGGAGAAGCATAGGGCTACAGGTCCATCCAAAACTCAATATCACATCGAGGGGGTAGAGTCAAAACCTCCTCAGGAAAAACATCCAAGAAATCTCTAACAAATATGGGAACCCAACCATCCTATCATCCACCAATTCGCCTGACTGTATGCTCACTGGTCAAATCCACCCATTGTCCATCAACATTGGAAAACATGAATCATATCTAGAAGTATTCAATAAAATAATGAATGTAGTACAACCAGTCGATGCCGAGGATACCATCGTATGGCTGCATCTAGAGTAGAAAGAGGTCCCCACAGTATTGATGTGCCCCCAACATCAGTCTACATACCTGAAAAACATTGATCAAACTGGTCTGACCTCCCATTAGTGTACTCAACACTAATGGAGTGGAATGTTATCAAAGTTTAATCCCTGATCATGGTCTAGACTGGGATCAATAAAGTAGTCAAAAGATAATGATCCAAAAAAACATGAGTACAAAATAAGTGATTGTACATCGAATGATTTCTATCCCTATTGGAATTTCTATCTCTACAGCTTTAAACTGACCACACTCATCTCATTTTACCCTCTACTGTCAACCACCTCCCTAGCCATTGTCAGGATGAGTTCCATAAGGAGCGCCCTGAGGTTGGCCTCTGCCTGCTCTATCTCCCCTCGGTGGAGTAGGAGCAAAGTGACCCTAATACTAAAAACGACTGACCAAAAACTACTACTGATGTAAGCACTGAACCTACCCATCTACACCATACTGGTCCCAAACTATGAACTGAATCTAAATTTTCCTAAAGCCTCCATAATTGAAACACCTCAGTCCCAAGCCTACTGGAAATTCATATGTTCAAGAAGGTCGAAACTGAAACTACAGGGGTCGGCTCCTCGTTGTCTGATTCCTGGAAGGTCTCAATGCTGAAGACCATCTTATTGAAACATTTTTATTCATATAAACCTTCTTGATTCCCTCTCATGGTATACATCATTGAGAGTGCCTCATCTCAACCATTTATGCCTTCTTTTTTACCTCTAGATATGTCGGAAAGGATAAAGGAGTAACTGTGTACTGGAGGGTAGGACGAAGTGACTTCTATATGCATCATTCATGAGACTCCTATTCCAGGAATAGATCAACATAATAGAAAAGGATATCCTTAAAATGGATCCCCAACTACCATACCGACATACTCCCCTGCTGGAGGGAAAGTATTTGTTGTCACTTCACATCCATCATTGTCGATGAATGGAATTCCTCCTAGAAATCATTCTCAAAATCAACACATAGAACATCAATATCTGTCCTCTCCCCTAGATATTGTGTCCACCATTAACATGAATCTCACCATATCCGACTAATTTCATATAGAATCTAGTACTTCTTCGGATCCTGGATCAAGATAAAAGTGATCACCAGCTCCTCAAGCCAAATCTCGGTCTAAATATCCAAAATGTTTCCTTCATTAAATCTCAGAGTCTACTAATGTAAATCATGAAGAATCTTATGCCATTGGTTTCGCTCATCCTCTAGATTATCCCTTCTCCGAGAAGTCAAATCAACATGTTGACCCTCCACTTATCGTATAACATGTGGACGATGATCGAGTTCCCCCGTTGTAAATTAAATAGTGAACTTCTAATCCCATGTATTATAGAATTTTATTTAGGATTCATTTAAACACACTATTTATTTGAATTTCCCAGAAACACCAGAAAACAAAAACGAACAAAATTCATAATGATGAATGTACCTTCCCTAGGGTCTCTACCCCGCAAATGGGGTAGCCTCACATGGTCATTAAATAACCATAGAATCCTAGCTTCAGATCATGGGTGGCCCTAAAATCCCATGTCCTAGCCAGTCTTCCCTGGATTATGTCACACAATATGATCACCTAAAACTATTTCCCTACCAACCCATGCAACCCTAAAGTGCGTAACTCCAAATTCCAGAATATCTATCAACTAAAACCTCTAAAACCATTCTGTCAAGACCCTTAATCTCAAAGATGAGGGAAGGAAGGGAGAAGTGTCATCGACTTCATTCTCCAAGATGAAAAGTAGATAATGACCCCCTGGTTCCTTCTTCCAATAGGCCCAAGTGTGGAAACCAACCCCAACAACATTCAATCTCACGAATTGGTAATCCTCAGCCTTTTTTTAGAAACCAATATCGAGATATAAGATGTGTCAAACTCAAAACAATATCAAGTCATATATTTATATAACATAAGCCAAAATCCATCCCATATGAATTTTTAATTTAAAACTGCTAGAAATAAAATGAGAAGCTCCAAATTAAATACCAAAATAAAATTATGTACTGAAACATAAACTCCCCAAAGTCCAAGATAGTTAGGTACATCAGGGCTCTTGTAATCTCCCTGGAAACATGAAAATAGTTTTATTTTAATAAGGTGAGCATACAAGTATACTCAGTAGGAAAATCCAAAGTCAACCATGCACAAGTGGGAGAACACCACTCATTCACCTATTCAAAAATTATATAAACTCAATAGAACCTTGAATGATATACTATCCTCTCAAATCTCACCATGGAATGCTCACCAAATAATATATGTCAAGTAATATAAAGCAATAATCAAATTGATATTTGGGTACCCTCAACAACTTCTAACTAGTAAATTGATCATCCCTAATAGCTAATGTCCGGAAGCAACCACACTCTTCCACAAGGCCTCCTATGACAACCTACCCACAAACACCTAGGCCACAAACGACACCACATTAAATCTAGCACACACCTAGGCCACAAACCATGCCACATTTTGGCTCGTAGATGCTTAGGCCTTATCCCAATGTCTCGAGTGAAAACACATCTTTCTCACACACACCGGGATGGAAAACTAGACCACAACCTACCCAAAGGGTCTCAGGTTACTAGTGCATTAATTAGGGATCAATGAAAATCCAATAACCATCCATCCATCTTCCCACTAGGATGTTGGGAAAGAACACCCTACCACATAACAATGGAGGTGATCCGCACGTAGTTCCCAATACAGTTGGGGTGCACATAGAAATCACAAGGAACCAAATTGTATAAATATAGATATCAAACACTCATTTAAACCATTCAGTTTTTAAAAAAAACCTAGACACACAAAACTGACCTTGTTGAAAATCATACATGCACAGATCACCACGATCAATGCTCACTTCCCTAATGATAAAAAGTAAACCGCCTATCATTTAATCACTTGATGTTATTTAGAATTTACCAGTTATTCCTCCCTACCCAGGTAACTACCAAACACACCAGACCACATGTAACATCATAACCCACACTCACTTCACCAATGTATCTGGAAACCTTGGATGAAAGGCCCATGAAAAATAACACCATCCTTCTTCAAAATTATCCTACGTTAACCATCCTCGATATCCCTACTACTCGAAAAGCACTACATCCAGCAAAACAAAAACAACTCAGCTAGCTTGCAGTCCCATTTCACACTTCCCTTTCTGGAACACTCATTCAACCACTGCCACCATCAGTATTCAATGTAAATCCACAATTCCCTTCCTCTTAATAATTAAATCCCCAATACACATCATCACAACAACACTCAGTAGCCGCACTACATAACCACACCACACCCTATAATATAAACATAGCACAACCCAAAAATTGTAGCCTCACTTCCCAACCACCTCCCAGATATTGTCCTAATACATAAAAATTTCATCCATTCCACAATCAGTCAATCTCTCAACCAGAGATATCATCACACCACCCTTACCACCACATACTCACATGCACACTCCCATCCACAACACCACATGACCAACAAAAACAAAAGTTCAAAAAGATCCCTACATATCACACTACCACACCAAAAATCTAGGAGTATTCATATTTAGTAGCACTCATTTATTAATTACACATTCATTATTATGGGGTGATCACACAACATGTATGATCCTAGGGAATCTCTATATATAATAAAATATACATGATTAATCAAATTTCCATGTTTTAGCAATTCAGAAAGGCCAAAATGAAAAATATTGACAAGTTGTGTTGGTGTGTAAAAAGAGGCCAAAAATGACCATGATTATCAGAAGGCATACAACCCTAAAAACCTGACAAGGATCATGGATGACATATAAAATAGACTGATAATCAATTTCATCTTCCCAGACCCAAATTTATTACTTCTTATTATCATTATTAAAATGATTTCAACCATAACCAAAAGAAGACTTCATTACACCCACCATGCATGATACAAAAATAAAATAGAGATGAAGGGATCATACATCGATGAACATATGATCTGAAACTCCTTGGGCCAAAAATAGGGGTTCATGCAAGTAGCTGGAGACTACAAGGAAAGATGAATATGAATGCTACAACACAACACTTGACATCATGTGTAACAAAGACTCTATGCAAACCAAGAGAAATTGAAGACACACTATAAAGAGAATATATTGTCTTAGAAGAGAAAGATCATATATCAATGGAAGGAAAATTGTTTCGAGGGACATTAATGTCGGATCATGTTCAAGAGCATAATGTTATAGTATTCAAAAATCATTCAAAGTGTTAGGATATTAATGATATAAATAATATCAATTAAAATTCATCTAGAAATGGTCAAGTTAGGTTTTAAACATGATTTACATAAAATAAAATTTAAGTGGGTGAAAATGGAAAAACTAGAAAAACATGTAAATGAATCATCGATAGATGAGTCACTGATGAGAGTTACCATCATTGAATCACCAATAGCAATTCCCTGACATGACCCACCGACTACGAACCACCGAGGTGTCCCACCGATGCGTGACTAGCAATCATGATTCACTGATTCCCGAACCACCGATGCCCGACCTGCTGATGCTAATCAATCGATGGAAAAACTAGAATTTTGGAAAAATCTTGAAATGAGCTAATGATACAACCCCGAACACCCCATACAAAAACTTTTGAAAATTTAATTGACTAGGGAGGTCTAAACCATTAAAATCACATCCCATGTTATCTCTCTAGTAAATTGAAATGGTTTAATATACATAGGGTGATCAAACATTTATACTAAGTATGAAAATCAAAATCCACTCATGCACAAGTGGGGGAAGAATACTAATTCAACTACGAGGAAATAAAAGATACTCAAAAGATCCTAACAAGGTATACTATCCAACACAACCTCACTAAGGCATGTACACAAAATAACTCAATCCAAGTAATGTAAAGTAGTAAGAAAATCGATATTTGGGTACCCCGCAGCACTTACCACTAGTTAACTAGTCATCCCTAGTGGAGAACTATCTGATGCTACCATGCTCTTCTACAAGCCCCACTATAACAACTTACCTGCAAAAACCTATGACACAAACCACACCACATTTCTACCTGCACACACTTATTCCACAAACTGCACCACAATCCTTCTCATAGACACCTAGGCCTCATCCTAATGACACATATGAAAGAACACCTCACCTGCACACACATGGGCCTTGCTACAACACCACAACCTGCCTAAAGAGTCTTGGGCTACCAATTCCTAGAATAATAAGTAGTGAAGAGCCAATAACCATCCTTCCATCCTCCCAGCAGGATATTGGGAAATAACACCCTCCCCCATAATAATGGTGGTGTTTGAAACACAGTGTTCAACATGGGTGGATTCCACATATAAATCATGAGGAACTAAAAGTATATATATATATATATATATATTTGTGTGTGTGTGTGTTGAAAAAAATCATGTGAAATCAAACAACCAGCCCACCAAAAACCACCCCTTCTACCGACCCCACAAGCACACATTACCATGATCAAATTTCACATTTGTAATGATAAAAAGGAAACTAACTTAAAACTAATCACCTGATGTTATTATGTATTTACCAATTATTCCACCCCTTCCCGGGAAACTACAAAACACACCACACAACAAGAAACATCATAACCCACTCTCACTTCAAAAAAGAATCTCAAACCCCCAGGAGGAAGGCCAATACAAGGTTACACCATACTTCCTCAAAATAATTCTTCCAAAACCATACTCGGAAGACTTGATGAATTAAAATAACCACATCTAGAAAAAACAATCAACCAGCTTTCATTCCCACTGCACAATCCACTTTCTTGAACACTCGTTCGACCACTACCACCTCCATTCTTAAAGGTAATATCACTATATCCATCCACCCAACAAGTAAACTTCCAACACACATTGTAACTTCTACACTCGTCGTCCCTATTGAATATCAACACCACACCCAGTAACATAAACATAACACCACCCAAAACTGCATCCCCACTGCCCAACCATAATGAAAATATAGTCCCATTACATTATACATTAATCCATTCCAAAATCAATAAGTTTATCATCCTAAGATACCATCACACCACACTTACCACCCCATACTCCCAGACACACTCCTAGCCTTAGCAACACAGTAATATCTCAAACACAATTTCAAATAGTGCAATATACAACACACAACCACACCAAACAATATGGAGTATTCAGATTTAGCATCACTCATTCTTTAATTCCACATTCATTATTCTGGGGTGATCAGAGAACAATTTTGATCCTAGGGAATCCATATATTTTATTGAATATAAGTGATTAATAAATATTACATATTTTAGTTGTTCAATAAGAAAATAATAAAAAATACTCATAATTCATGTAGGTGTGAAAACTGAGGTGACCAACTGTCATGATTTTCAAAAGACATATTACCCTTAGAAAATAGAACATGGATCAAGGATAACATATAAAATAGAGTGACCATCATCATCATCTTCCCAACCCCTCATTTATTACTTCTTCTTATCATTGTTAAATTGGTTTCAACCATAACCACATGAATACATCAGTACACCCACCCTACATGATACACAAATAGAAGAGAGACCAATGGATCCCTACTTTAATTAATAGATGATGAAAAAATCCTATTTATTCCAAAAATAGGGGGTGTCACACAAGAAGAAGAAGATTCCCGGGATGGATGAATACAAAAACCACAGCACAACACATGAAACCATGGAGAAAAACAGCTCTGGGAGAACCAATAGTAAAAAACATACTGGAATGAGAAAATATTTTTTAAATAGAATTATATACTATATAATTGGGAAGAAAATAGTTTCAAGGGACCTTAAATTCATATCATGGTCAATACCATGTGGTTTGACTATTTTAAATCCCTCGAGGGTTAGGATGTTAATGTTATAATTATTATACTTTGAAATGCCTTTATAAATCCTCAAACATGTTTTTTAACTAGATTAATGTCAAAAATATCTTAAGAGGGGAAATTGGAGGAATTGGAAAAAATTAGAAGTCACTCATCGATGGGTGAGTCACCAAAAATGACTCACAGGCTGTGAGTCACCAACACAACCCACCAATAATGGGTCACTGATGTGACACACCGATGCATGACTCACCAACATGTGTCACTGATACCTAACCTACCGAGACCGTACTATCATTACACGACCTACCAATACCCAACCGATCAACACCCGACCTACTGGAACCCGACCTATTGATGCCTATCCTACTGATATTGAGCCACTAACACAGAACTATCGATGTGAGCTACCAACATGAGCTATCAATACAAACTACCTATATGACCCACTGATACTGATCCACCGATGAAACGACTATAATTTTGGAAAACTCTTTGAATGAGGTACTGTTACCTCCCAAAACACCCAAAACACTGGATTTTGATGAAGAAATGGACCAGGGAGGTTTAGGTCATTACATAATTGTGGGTAAATGATATTGAGTATAGAGGAATGAGATCGTGCATATATAATTATTATAAAATGGTTGGAACTGTTTACATATTTCAAAATAAAGGCATTAGAATTCTATGTAGTAGAAAATGAATTACCATTTGATTAGCCATGGTTCTGAAAATTTATGTCATTTGTTATAATATTTTATTTCATTACAACAAAAACAAAATTTCATTAATTCTTTCCCATAGAAATTTAAATTTTCCACAGAATATTGTTTTTGAAATATAAATGTTCCTTTTTGGCATTGGAAAGTCGATTATTTTCATAGTAATTAATTTAATTTCGCTAAAAGTCATGGTATTAATAAAATAATATATATTTTACCATGAATTTAGTTTTTTATACTATTAAAAATTATTATATTTTTATCAGGTTATAATGCATACTAAAAAATTTAGAACATTATTTTTACAATTCAATTAAAAACTATGTCTTCTAAAAATTTATAGAAATATCACCCAAACTTAATTGCAATGTGATGATTTAAAATAAATTGATTATTTTATAAATTTAATTTCATAAAGAATATGATATTAACCTTAAAAGAAATAATCATTATTTATTTAAAAATATTAGTCTTTGCAACATTGTTATATATTTTAATCTTCTGAAAATTTCAAATTGAATTTTAAAAACAAGTTATCTTTATTAATTAATTTAATACTTTTTATATGACTATTTCATAAAAATAAATTTTATTAATAGTATATAAATTTATTATATTTTTTTATTAATTTTTTGGAGAATTAAATTATGTTTTATTAGTATTAAAAACTATATTTCAAATTCATCTTATTTTTATGTTTATTTTATTAAATAAAATGAAAATGGGATTCGAATAAAATAAATATTTCATATTTAAATATTAAATTACACATTTATTATACTCAGTTCAAGATACATAACCCCTAATTACACCCTCGTGAATAATAATTTTATAGTGTGTGATGGTGGTAGTTTCATGAGGTTGTTCAGCTAACAATGACCTAGTAGTGATATCTACTAACTAGAGCTTCTTCCATAGTGAACTCCACATAATTTTTACCTACTTTATCTATACCAGGTAATGTTGAAGGGTTAATCATAGTAACACTACATCCCCCAATAGTTTTCATAAATGTAATTTAAATTGAATGATCTTAGTTTTTGGGGTCACCATTTCTCCCTTCTACATACATTATCATTTTTAAGGAACTTTTTCAACACAGAGTATGATGAAAAAATAATGAACACTAGTCATAATTCAAAGAAATATTATTAAAAATAGTCATATTAACTGACAATTATGTAATATTTATATAACAATAATTTTTTACATCTAATATAAATATAATAAAAAATCAACATTTACTAGTTTATTCAATTATATTTTTACGAATCAAATGATAATGAGAATCATATTCATAACAGTTATTTTTATTGTAACTGTTTTCATGAAAGGTGTAATCTTACTAGTAGAGTTTGATCATACGGATTATAACATTGCATGGCCTCTATAAATTAATTTTTATATCTATATACATTTATTAGTTATATTAATCTGTATTATTACAATACATTAATATTCTTTTTTGTACAATATATTTATTTAATTCTATTATTATATATAATTAAATATAAATTATGAAAATAATAGTTTTTTAAAAAAATTAAATTTTAGGTCATTACACCCCCTCAAGAAATTCCACCCTCCAAATTTATTTCCAAAATAACAAATGGGTGTATTTTTTCTCCATCACTTATTTAATTTCCCTTATAGAATGTTTAAACATGTGATTTATCCACAATAATTTCACTAGTTGTATTGTCTTGTCCCTAAATACTACTTCCCTTCTATCAACAATTCGGATTAGATACACATCCTATAAAAGTTTAGGTTCTATTTCCACACCATTTATATCATGTTTATGGGTTGGATAAGATATATATTTCCTCAATAGATACACATGGAAGTCATCATGGTCATTAGATATATTTGATGATAGTTATAATAAATAGAAAGCTACTCTGACATTCTACATAATCTCAAATGGTCTAAGTTACCTTGGAATAATTTTTTCGTTCTCTCTGAAAATTGTAACCCATTTTCATAGTGATATTCAAGGAAATAAATTTTCCCCAACTTGAAATTATAATTCCTTCCTTTTTTGTTAAAAATATATTTTTATCAATGATAATTCTCTTTGTTTTGTTTCTATGTAACATTTATCTTTTCTTTTGTATCCTTGAAAATGTAGAGTCCAAAACATTTACCTTCTCCATATTCATTCCAACATGCTGGTCTTATAAAAATATTTACATAGAGAGTTTAAAGTGGTTACATTGGATTAATATGATGAAAAATATTGTCATATTTGAATTCAATAAGTGAAAAATGTTATTCAGAACTCCCTTGAAAATAAATTTATCTCAACCTTATCATGTCTTCCAATGTATAAATTTCAATTAGAAACTACCTATCTGGTTTAGGATGATATGTTTATCTCTGGGTTACATTTTTATTCATAAAATCTTAATGGATAACCCAAAAAATAAAAGTATGTCATGTTTAGGTTTCTCAAAAATTGATAGTGGTACACCATAGAGCCTCACTAGATCATGAATATAGAGGAAAACTTGGAGCTCTAGAGATAAATCCACTCTTTTGGAAGTGAAATGGGTATACATTTTGATTCTATCAATTATTATACATATAACATTGTTTCCATTATATTTCTTTAGTAGTTTATTAAAAAAGTCTACAGTGATGTTTTTCAACTTCTATTTAAGAAAGGGTACTGTTTTCAATAGCCCTGTAGGGATTTTCCACTCTTACTTCACTTATTTATGCACCAAGAACCTTAAAATTTGATCACAAATACCCATTTTTTTATTATCCATCCAATAAGGACTAAGAGGTTCCCTAAATATTCTATTTCTTCTATGATGAGTAAGTAATATACAGTTATGAGCCACATCCATCGGATTTTTCTTTGTCATTGGGATATAGGAGATACATAGCCTTGTAACTACTTTTAGTGCACATTTTTATCAATGTTTATGTTAAGAAACGTCATATTTTCCACATCCCATATATTATTTTTCATCAAAGCATAATATATTTTAGATATAATTATCTTTTATAATGATGATGGTTGAGAAATTATTTGGGATCGGATTGATGATATACCTTCCATTATGATTCTTATGTCCATACATATTTGGTCAATGATCAATGAATCTCCTTCAATCCTTATTATTGTAATAAAAATGTAAATTTTTTACTCAATTCATATATGCCTTTAATTTTCTCTTTTGGGGTGATAATAAATTGAAAATTTACAGTCTTTTTTATGATATAACCATCTCCTTTATACCTAGTTCGGTTCCTTTTTTCATGAATATATAATTCATTAATTTTTTGGCTATGAATATAGAAATTTTTTTACCATAATTAAATTTTTTCTATATCATTAGAGAAAAAATCATTATAGCTAACTCTTTTCAGGAGTTAGATTATTCGAATAATAAGGATTTAATAATCTAAATTCATAGGTGATCTGTTTTTATTTTTTTCCCTAGGACACATCCATGCCCTTATATAGATACATCTCTATTTATAACAAATCCTCATCAAATAGTGAGTAAGGTTATCATTTTTTAACTAACTAACCTCTTCATAAGTTCTTTGAAACAATATTTATACCCCTTTATATAGATGAAAATACCTTATTTTTGAGTTATATTGGTCAATTGAGTTGAAAGATGTGGAAAAAAAATTGATAAAAAATCTACAATATCCTTCTAGACTAATGAAACAATTAATAATTGTTTATGTTGTTGGAGGTGGCCAATTATCATTGGCCTTTATCTTTATTGGGTCTACTAATATTCCTTCACTAGTAATGATGTACATAAATAATGAAACATAGTGTATCTTGAACTGACATTTATAATTTTTTTTTAAAGTTCATTCCTCATAGTTTTTATAATAACCCTAAAATGATACTCAATTTCCTTGATACTTTTATAATATATTAAAATATCAACAAAAAATTCCCCAATTTTTTTTCTATGATATACCTATATATTCCATTTATAAAATCATTACATCTTGTAAGATTATTAGTTTGGAAAAAGGTAATAAAAAAATTCATAATGAGTATATCTTTTTCTGATGGAATTATTTGGGTTATCTTATTTCATCACCCTAAATTGATGATACCCCAATCAAAGAACAATAATCAAGATTAATTAACCCCATGAATCTAGTTGAATATATCATCAATCATTAGGAAATATGATTATTTTTCTTATTATAATACCAATGTTCTCTCTATAGTAAATCCATATCTAAATTAATCTATATTTCTTTTTCTCAAAGTACAAACTTTCTCCCCAAGGATAGAAACAATTATGAATAAATAATTTTTTCTATAGGACTTCTGGTTTCTTTTCAAATTCCTCTAACTCATTGTATTCTATTTTATAATAAGTTTTTGATATTTTTTGTGATCCATCTATGAGTTCAAATATGATCTCTTTGTACCGTACGGGGGATTTCTAGGTTACTCTTCAGGTAATAAATAAATTTATTCCCAAAAATAGGGACATTTTCAAAATTCATTATTTTATACTCTTATTCATATCCTACAATTATATCCATAATGAAGGCTATTGAATGTTCTTCTAGAAAATTCACCAGTTGGGATATTTATCCTTTGAGAATAAATATAGTTTCCTTTTAATATTACTATATTTTACATTCTTATACTTTTGATCACAGAATTATACATTGATTGAAAATCTATCCCTAGTATAGTGTGTAATTCCTCCATGTGAATGACTACAAGATTTTTCATTATATGTTACTCACCAAGGTTGATACTAGAATTTAAGAAACCATTTATTCTTGGATAACACATCCATGTATGTTAACTTATAACTCTACTTTAATTAATCCTGGGATTTATTTTACATTGTTTTAAATTCATGGATAAAATAAAGGAATTAAAGGATATATATTCAAACCAATTAATTTATAGCTTTGATATAACAATGAGTTTACATCTTTCCACATCATTTGGAGCCTCAACCACATATATAATTATTTTCAATTAATGGACATTATCCCTTATTATATGCAGACCATGATAGTAGTAACCCACTATTATCCTATAATTTGTAAAATTATTTAAAAATATCCAAGTCCTTCCACACATGGAGAATTAAACATTAGGTTATTATTTTACCATATTCCATTAATCATTTTAATTAGGATTTTTTGGATTCATATCACCTTGAATGTTCGGATCTATATAGATATCTCTTCCACACTTATATCAATTGCTACTTCTATTAAATTATATCCCTGAATGTTTCTTTCCATGTGTTTTTCTGATGGGAATTTTGTTGATTATTTCCTTCAGATTTATAATAAAAATTATTCATTGAGGTTGTATCCATTGGTATATTATTTTCATTGATCCTATACTTCCATTAGTTATGTCCAAACTCCATTTCATCCTTCATAGCACAATGTATTATTTCTTCATAGCTTTCATTATCTCGCTTTTATAGATTCCTCTTCATATGGGATCTCTGTCTTCCAAATAACCTATCAAAAATTATATATTGATATAAAAAAATTCTAAAGGTTTATTAATAAAGTATTTTAAACACCACTCCATATCTTCCCACCAATTCAATTTCATTTTGATTTATCTCTATGACACCCTTATCCATTTTATCACATAAAATGGTGAAAATACTCTATGAATATGATTCTCTTGTACTCATACCATTATATATAATTAATGTTCATTTTGGATTCATTTTTTAAATATATTTCCACAACTTGTCATATTTTCCTTGTAAGAGGTGTACAACCAATGAAATATTCTATAGCTCTGAACAGCAGACTAATGAAAATACCATATCTTAAGAGGTATTCAATTATTCTTCAATTAAAGGACCATCATATCCATTTAAATAAGGTGGTCATTAATACATTGTATAATCAACTAAATTTTGTTCCCATTGAGGTGAATTTTAGTGATCAACATGATTTACTTTACTTTTTATACGCTACGATAGTTAATTTGTTATCCTGATGAATATTTCCATCTTAAATTTCATCCTATTAAGATTTTATGTTGTACATCATCTGTTATACTCATCATTTATGAGATAGCTCAAATTTACGACTATTTTTCAAATAATAATACCTTGGAGTGACACCTATGGATTGTAGTTATATGTTAAATTTAAAGGGATTTTTTATCATAAAACAACATTATTTAAAGTTATTAATCATTAATCTCTTCTAATATCATAGAATTTGGTTATATATCATGTATAAATTTTTATAAAAATAATGTGATTAACCATTAATATCTATTAAGGGTGTCAAACTAGTTTTTTAGAAAGGTCTCATTTTCTTTCACCAGTTTAAGATCAAGTTAATACCAATAACACACTTCTCATGTTTACAACCCCAAGAAACAACTATATAATATCCACATCCACTATAATACCTATACATGGATTTAATTTCATGAAAAATACTCAAGTTATACATTAAAAAATTTGAATATGATTTCCAATATTTATATATATCCACATGGTTCTTACTTTTTTTATTAATAGTTTACAAATATAGATTTACTTTACTTTTATACTGTCTATTATTTCCCAACACTTTAATATATAAAATTGTTCTTACATTTTAACACATTTAATGACACATAGGATCTTTGGTGGTTTGTATTATTTAAAGTTAGGAATATAATACAATAATAACATAAAATTCCATGAACTAAAAATGATAGTATTCTTCCTAGATTCATACTATGTTACCTTTGCTTGATATAAAAAATGTAGGGCATGAATCAAATGAAATAGATGACTATAAATCATAGTATGGTAATAGAAATGAAATATTTATCATTATATCACTAGGTATAAAAATGGGGAATGATAGTAATAATAAATGAAATATCATAATATAAATATCATTAAAAGTATAATCTAAATGTGGTTACAACATAAAAATGAGCCATATGTAAGCATATCAATAAGGATTTTCACTATGGTTTCAAAAAGCATAATTTCCATGGTTATTTGAAAAGGTATTTTAAAACATGTTGTCTATAGTAATTAATTATTTACCTAATGAATTTGAGTTCTATCAGTTCATATCCTAAATATTTTGAATTTAATGTGTTTCATGGGGATCATTTGTATGAAATAATTTTATAAACATTCTGTTGGAAAAAATAAATGGGTTTCATGTATTTTCATTGATTTTATATATTATATCATTCATGAAAATGTATAATTTTTAATCCATAAAAATATAATGTGGTTTTCATACATGAAAGAACTTAACAAATAAATTATGTTAACATAAATGTAAATACTCTTGGATAAAAAGTGGTTTAGGTATTCACAATATAATAATATTTCATGAAATGAGTGAAATTCATAAAATTAATTCGACAACATGATTGGAATTAAATATATATTAAAGAATTGAAAAAAATGATAGGGAAAACATCACCTAATGATAAAACAATATTTTTTATGAAATAGGGGATTGATCCTGTAGTCTCTTGGCTCTTTCCAAATGAATGAGAGAGGTTCTTAATGTGCTCAAGAACAAGGACAAATGGGTGATTGGTAGAGATGACATATGATATTGGAAAGAAAAATGGGCCGGCTACAAACTCTTCTTCCCAGGGTGTCTTGTGCCAAATATTGCTTTCAAACATGCCTGGCTTCATCTGACCTTCTCATATAGAACATTGGTTGTAAAAAAAGGGACCTTTCCAAAATCAATACCCCTTATAATTAACCGGACATGTTTATATTTTCAGATTCTAAATCTGTATATTTATGAACCTGATCTTTCATTGAATCCATCCACCCCAAATAGGGAGGGGATAAATGGGTGAGTCACCTATGGAAAAAAAGGATCCCAACAAATATGAAATTTTTGTTCTGGAGGATCCACAATATATCCATCTCGATGGATGAGAACATTAAGAAGAAAGGTATTCATATTTACTCATGATGCATGTGTTGGACTAACCCAACTGCAGAGTCAACATGGAACCTTTTTTTATAGCTACTGGGATAAATTTTCATGGGACTTGGTAGGAAAATGGATGGGAGTGAATGGGAATCATTCCAGTGAACCAAACATCTTTTCCAGGTGGTTTTTGGGAATTGAGAACAAACATAGGGCACACAATCTTCGTGACATGGTGTGTTATTCGATCTGCTGGCTCATTTATGATATGAGGAACAAAAAACGTGGAGGCAGTCGTATGTCATATACATTTCTCAAGGTTCACATTCATGACATGATGGAAGATCATAGTTATCTTTTTCAAAGAGTGATGTTTTTTATTCCTCTATCCCTAAAAGGACCTAGAATAGGGTAAGGGAGGTGGGTTAACTGGTAACCTCCTAGATATAGCCTAAAGATTAACGTGGATGGATCCTTTAAACAAAAAATTATAATATGAGTTGGGCTAGTCTGAGACACTAGTGGATCTATGGTCATTTATTTTATCACCTACGATGGTTTGAGCACCCCTGTTGAAGCTGAATAGAGATCCATGCTCAGTGGCCTATCCATCTGCCATGAACACCACATCCTCATCTCTTGATTTGAATCAGACTTATGCCTCCTGGTCAACTTCCTACACAAGAGAGTTAGGCCCCCATGGTACTTATGTTACATAATCATGAAATGAAAACTCATGCAGTAGCATGACACTGAAATTACTCACTCGTGGAGGGAGGGAAACTTTGTTACTGATTATCTTTCTAGAAATGGAAGCCCTAACAATCATTGTATTATTTATGATAGCCTTAGGTCTCTTCCTAGTTCCTATAAACTCTTTTTAAGCAATGATCCATTTGGATTGCACCACTTTATCCCCCCTTGACTCTCGGGGATCTTTAATAAAAATTCATTTTCAGTCAGATGATATACCACAAAAACATACATGAATAGAAATGAAGAAGATAAGAGTTCTCATACCTCAAATACTTACTTACAAAAACTAGAGGATGCCACCTTATGGCCATAAGAAAACCATATAGGGACACTTTGGGAGGCAAAATGACTAGAAATTAATGGATAAAGGATTCTAAGTGGAGTGTAATGTGAGAATGGGTGGGTATTTAATGTAAAATATATTGAACTATTTACTAATTTTTAAATAAAGACATAGGAATTATAGGTTGTAGAAAATGAAAAACCATTGGATTTCCCAAGGTTTTTTCGCATGATTTTATATATTAAAAAAATATTTTTTAATATTATAATCTCTTATAACTAAAATCAATTTCTGTAATAAATCATTATATATGGGAAAATATATTTTCTAAAAAATATTGTTTTTAAAAACATAATTTCTATTTATGAATTTGGAATGTCATTTAGAGGTTTTGAAATTGGTTTAAATCTAATAAAATACACAATATAAATAAAATATTCTATTTTGGTCCAAGGATTATTATTTATCATTTATTATATCATTAGTTCATATTTATAAAGTCAATAAACGTATGAGAAAAATTTTACATTTTTTATTCACCTAAAATATTTTATTTTAAATAATTATCATATTTTATCCCAAACCTAATGTTAAAATACTTATTTCAATTATAATTCTCATTTTATGAAAATAGTTACCTAAATATGAAAAAAATTACTTTTATATAAATAATTTTTATTTATTGTAATGTCAAATTATTTAGAACATTGTTAACTTTCAGCCACATAAAATTCCTTAGGACATTAAAATATTATATTATCATTAATATTTTTGTAGATAATGTTATATAAGAAAAATTCCTAAAAATATGTTTTATTTAAAGTATCTTAATTTTTTATAAATTTGTATATATTTTCTGAATATACAGTTATGTTTTATCTGTATCCAAAACCCTATTTTTTAATTTTTTCTTATCTTCATGTGTATTTCATTAAATAAAATAATAATGGGATTTGAGGAAAATAAATATTGTAGATATATATAGGAAATTAAAAATTGATGATACTAAAGTATAGAAACTTAACTACTTTTTACATTGGAATACTCCCTTAAGGTCATAGTGTTTTGTGGTAGTAGTTTTAATGGATGGTTTAGTAAACTTTGAACTAAATATGACCTCTACTAACATTTAAATCACCTATAGTTGATTCTGTATAAGCCTTACTTGTTGAAGTCCTATCATGGATTGGTCAAGGGATAACACTAGCAATGCTACATCCCTCTCATGTTCTGATAAATGGGATTCAAATTGAATGATCCTAATGGTTCTAGATAACATATCTACCTTTTGCATCAAATATCATTTTTCATTACCCTTTACCAACACTAATTCTATTGGATTCATAATTTATAATAATAATAAATTTTATACATTCTTATTGACCAATGGTATGATTAAAATACGGACATGTAGTGGTAATATAATATTAATTTCCTAATCATCACATTTCTGATTATATCTTATAAATATACAACCAAACATAAAAATTTACAACTTCATTTTCAATTATATTCTCAATTTCATGGATAATGATATCTTATTCCTAATGTTTCTATTTCTTATAATAGTTTACATGGGACGTGGAATCTTCTAGAAATTATTTACCCTATATATTATAACTTTTTGTGGTCGTCATTCTTTGAAATATATATCCATGTACTAGTATTAGTTATATGAATCTGTTTCTTTACTTGATATGTAATATTATTTTTTAATATCCTTTCGATGTAATTCCATTATAAAATATTTTAAAAATTTTATTATGAAAAAATGATTCTTTTATTAATTAAAAAATTAATTTTCATGTCATAACAGGCATAAATCATGGATATTAGATATTATTCTACAAGAACATGAGCATTAAGAACTACCCCTACCCAATAAGATGGAAACATTACATGTATTAATGTGATTTACCAGTGATGGGGGATTGGTTTTCGTACCCACAACTAAATGTTGAGGCATAATATGTTTCCCTAAGATGTTCCTATGTTAGATATGTCATGATATGAAATCTTAATTATGGTGTCATAGTTTGTGATTCATGGTAGAATATATCCCTTTTATGTTATGTTATCTGATAAATGATTTATCACTATTTTCTATTTGAATCTCCATCGATGTATGTGAAAAATGCATGTTTCCTATCATCCTGGGAGATTAGGGGTCATTGAGAAATCCAAATGAGTAAACATTGAATCTTATCCTCAATTATGGATCTTTTTTATTAATTTAATGGAAATTTATATGTTCGTATTAATAGTAGGTTTGTAGGTAGGACATCCTACATTGTGGTCAATCTACTAGTGTAGTGGTATTAATTTGCAGGAGCCCTTATTAAATTTTTTCTGGTATATTGAGTTAATATATATTTATACCATTATAAATTTTTTTGTGGGTTTATTTTGAGATATACATTATATTTATTTCACATTATTGGGTGTCGATGTATCAACATGGGTTTCCCATTATTAGTTTTTGATATTTTATGGATTCTTTTTGAGTCCATGATCTAATATGGTGTCAAATTCAAAAGACATGTGCGCTCGGATAAAATCACTACTGGAAATTTGGGCTATAGCCACAGTTCTAAACTGTGGCTATAGGCCCTCAAACCGTGGCTATAGTTAATAGCCACGGTTTGAGGAACCGTGGCTATAGGTAATAGCCATGGTTTGAGGAACCGTGCCTATGTTTGGCGTGGCTATAGGCCCAGACCTATAGCCACGGTTCAAACCGTGGCTGTATACTTAATGCCACGGTTTCAACCGTGGCTATATTAGATACCGGACAGGCTTTATAGCCATGGTTGGAAACCGTGGAGTTAGGTCTATAGCCACGGTTAAAAACCGTGTCTATAGGGTGTGCACATACATAAAAAAAATACCCCCCAACCCCCTGGACACCCCTGGGACACCCCACTGGACACCCCCCTGGAACCCCCCTGGACACCCTCCTAACACCCCCTGACACCCCCCTGACACCCCCTGGACACTCCCCTGGACACCCCCCTAGACACCCCCTGGACACCCCCTGGACACCCCCCTGGACACCCCCCTGGACACCCCCTGGACACCCCCTGGAAACCCCCAGGGACACCCCCTGGACACCCCTAGACAGCCCCCTGAACACATCCTACACCCCTCCCCTATGCCTTGCAGACCCCCCCTGCCCTCCTCCCCACTGCCTTGCAGACACCCCCCTGCCAGTCCCCCTGCCCCCTGCCACCCCCCTGCCAGTCCCCCTGCTTGTCCCCCTGCCCCCTGCCAGTCCCCCCTGCCCCCTGCCACACCCATGCTAGTCCCCCTCTACCACCCCTCTGTCAGTCCCCCTGCCCCCTACCACCCACCTGCTTGTCCCCCTACTTGTCCCCCTGCCAGCCCCCCCTTCCCCCTGCTAGTCCCCCCTGCCCCTTTCTAGTCCCCACCTGCCACCCCCTGCCAGCCCCCCCCCCCCCCCTGCCCCCTGCCCCCTGCTAGTCCCCCCCCTGCCACTCCCCTGCTTGTCCCCCCCTGCCCCCTGCCCCCTGCCACCCCCCTGCCAGCCACCCTGCTTGTCCCCCTGCCAGACCACCCCCTTCCTCCTGCCAGTCCCCCCCTTCCCCCCCCCCCCCCCAGCACCCTGCTAGTCCCCCCTTCCACCCCTGCCAGTCCCCCCTACCCCCTGCAACCCCCCAGCCCACCTGCACCACCCCCCCCCCACAGCCCATCTGCACCAGCCCCCAACCCCAGCCCCCAGCCCCCAGCTGCACTAGTCCACCCCCAGCCCAGCTGCACCAGTCTCCCCCACCATCCCCATCCCCCCAACCCACCTCCACCCCCCCCCCCCCCCCCCGCAGCCCACCTGCACCATCCCCCAACCCCAACCCCTAGCTGCACCACCCCCCCCCCAGCCCCCTGCCACCCCCCAGCCCACCAGCACCAGTCCCCCCCCCCCCCCCCCCCCGCAGCCCACCTGCACCAGCCCCCAACCCCAGCCCCCTGCTACCCCAGCCCACCTGCACTTGTCCCCCTCCCCAGACCCCCCTGCACTGTCCCAAGGATCCTACATTGTTTCACCAAGGGGATACATGGTTTAGAATTGGCTATGCGCAACTCATGCTACAAAATTGTGTGCAATTCAAAATGAACTTAAAATTATCCTCATGAAGGGAGGTCATACTATTTTCCTCAAACCATGCACCTTAACCATGAAGAGTATGGAAACCTCAAGAATTTCTATGTTCTGGCCTGAAACTCCATGGAGATAAAAACCAAAACTCTACTTAACCAAAAAACAATAAAAGAACTATGCAGTGACATTGGGGCTATCATAAACTCCCCACCACGCTACTTTTCCTCCTAGAATTTCCTTGGTCAAAACTAGAGACAAAGGAAAAGAGATGCAAAGGAAAACAGAACTATCACACTGTGACCAGAATTTTTCTAGTACATTGTATCTTTTACTGGCTCTCTCAATGTCTCCCAACATTGTGAGTCTTACCACTTCCGATCTACGTATTCACGTTACACATTAGGGGGTGAAACAAGATAAAACAGAACTAGCACAGTAAACTGCAAATAAGTGAAATCTTGGTGTGAAGTGATGTAAAAGTAAAAAATCTCACATTGTTATGCCTTATGACACCCACTAGACCCCCTGGACACCCCCTAGACCCCCCTGGATACCCCCTAGACCCCCCCTGGACACCTTCCACTAGACACCTCCACCCTTGGACACCTTCCACTAGACACCCCTTGCCCCCTGCTAGTTCCCCCCTGCCACCCCCTGCTTGCCCCCCCTCCCAGCCAGCCCCCCCTGCCAGCCCCTGCCACCCCCCTGCTTGTCCCCCTGCCTTCCCCCCTGCCCCATGCTAGTCCCCCCCTGCCACCCCCCTTCCATCCCCCCTGCCCCCTACCCCCTTCTAGTTCCCCCCTGCCGACCCCCTACTTTCCCCCCTGCCAGCCAGCCCCCCTGCCACCCCCCTGATTAATGAAATTTCATTTTTATAAAATTATTAATTTTTTTTATTTTCCAAACAAGTCACCTTTTGGAATATTCTCAAATAGTGGGAATAAAATATATTGTTCATTACTTACAAAGAATGAATTGAAATTACCATGATCCTAAAAAATTAAATTTATTGAATATTTCTCTGAATCATTCCATAGTTTTGATTATTATGTAATTATTAAAGTTTCTAGACAGGTTATTTTCCTTGGTTAGTAGTTGCATGGAAATTCTACAGAGCTGTTGTTCACTACATGGTACTTGGCTGGGTGAATGTTGTTGTTCATCCCTACACCGAACCACAACACCCCCATGCCCCTGCCCAGTCCCCTCCCCCCTGCTACTTTCCCCCCCTCCCCCTACTAGTTCCCCCCTCTCCCCTGCCAGTCATGCCCCCCCCAAACCCCCCAGGACAGACCCCCCCAAACCCTGGACACCCCCCCAACTGCCATACCCCCCACCCAGGACAGACCCCCCCAGACCCTGGACACCCCCACCCAACTTCACTCCCCCATTCACCCTTGTACACCATCATGCCCCCCAACTTCGGCCTACCCCCTCCCCCCTATTGGACACCCCTCCCCCTGCTGGACAGCCCCCCCCCCCTACTGGACAGCCCTCCCCCCTGCTGGACAGCCCTCCCCCCTGCCGGACAGCCCCCCCCCCCTACCGGACACCCTCCCCCCACACCTCCCCCCTGCTGGACAGACCTCCCTTCTGCTGGACATCCCCCCTGCACCCCCCCTTCCCCCTTCCCCCCTCCACCCTCCCCCCTGCCCCTGCCCCGTTCCCCCTACACTCCTGCCCCCTGCACCCCTCACCCCTTCCCCCATTCCCCCTGCACCCCCCAACACCCCACCCCCTGCACCCCCCTGACCTTGCCCCCATCCCCCCTTCCCCCATCCCCCCTGACCCCCTCCCTCAAGCACCCCGAAACCTGCACCCCCTGCAGTACATATACATGACTAGGGATTTGGCTCCCTCTCACTCAAGCCAGGTGCAGTACATATACATCACTGGGATCGGAAATTCAACCCATATGAAATTGGAAAGACCTCAGTTCAGGTATGGGTTAAAATCTATGGCTTAAACTGGGTTTTATGGCATCCTAGAATTCTATATGACATTGCATTAGCTGTTGGAGTTCTAGTTATGATGGATCGAGAAACTAAAATTACTCGATTTGGCCATTATGCAAGATGTCTAATTGAAATAGACCTTTTCTCCACATTAGTAGACAAAGTTTGTTTATCTACTGATGAGAAGGAGCTGGAACTTAGTGGAATTTGAGAACATACCAAAATTTTGCCCAGATTGTATGTTCATTGATCATGAGGTTAAAACTGCAGAAGATCTGTTATTTTCACCCTTTGTTCTCAATGAGTAAATGATCATAAATCATGTTCCAACTTTGATTTGGAGAGGAAAACAATACAAATCAATAAATCTTGCACCTCTGGTTTTGACAACCCTGTTAATAGGCAGTTTGTTGAGCCTGTTAATCAAGGGATGGTTGTTTATGACTCCAAGAATGATAATGAGAAGGTCTGTATGCCCAGCCATAAAACATGGGCTGACATTGTGGAAGAAGTTGTGGATCCTGCACCTGTTCTCCCTATTACTACTACTGTCCATTCCTATGCTCAAGTGGTTTCTCAAAGCAAGGAACCAAGGCCCCCTTCACTGTGTCAATCTGATTCTGCTCAGATTGAAACTAGTAAGGAGGTTTCCTCCTTGGCTGGTGTGGCCAATGAAAGTCTCATGGAACAATATTTACTTTTTGCTGCCTCTAGTGATGCCTCTAGTGCACAGTTAAACATAAATCTGAAGGAAGATGGACAAGACACAGTGAAGGAGGCGGATATTGTTAATAAAAAACCAGCCTGCCTCTATTTCTCATTTTTTTGAATCTGGGAAAGTGTAGTGTGGGATTCCTACTTCTGCTGACCATTTTGTTGATGAAAAAGTTGTTACACATGGTTCTGAAGAAGTATGTATACTTCTAGGGGAGCCTTCTCATGATCAGACTACTTCTTCTAGTGTGCAGGTGGTGTCAAAATCAAAGACAACAAAACAGATTGATGAACAAACCCACCCCCTGCCGGACACCCCTCCCCACTACCGGATAGCCTGCCCCCTGCCTGACAGCCCGCCCCCCTACCGGACAGCCCGCCCCCCTGCAGGACAGCCCCTCCGCCTGCCTGGACACCCCTCCCCCCTGCTGGACACCCCTCCCCCTGCTGGACACCACTCCCCCCTGCTGGACACCCCTCCCCCCTGCTGGACAGCCCTCCCCCCTACTGGGCAGCCCCTCCCCCCTGCTGGACATCCCGCCCCCCCTACCGGACACCCCTCCCCCCTGCCGGACACCCCTCCCCCCTTCTGGACACCCCTCCCCCCTGCTGGACAGCCCTCCCCCTGCTGGACAGCCCCTCCCCCTGCCTGCACAGCCCCTCCCCTACACTCAGCCCTATATCCAGCCCCCACCCCCTACACCCACCCCTATATCCATCCCCCCCCCACTGGACCCCCTAGACAACAGATGGATGTCATGGTCTATTGCTAAAAGACCGAATCCGGCTGCTGAAATCAGCAGTATGTAAGAAGAGGTAAATGAAGAAAAATGAATAAAATTTTCCCAATATACTTGGGGGAAATCCTGAAGGAAACTAAGTTGGACTGTATTTTAAGTAGGATGCTCTTGTTTTTTTGAAGTGGCAGGGCTGATTGGGTTTAAAATAAGTGATTTGGAACAGGAATTTAGATGAGGGCTTCAAATGTTAAGGGGTCTGGTTTAATTGGTTAGAATTGGGTGAGGTTTGGAATGGTTTTAAAGTGGGATGCCTGGTGGAAAATGTAGGGTTGGTGTCTTAGAAGTTGAGAGGTGGGTAGGCCTGATTGGTGGTCAAGTTGTGGATGGGTTTCCTAGGTGGATTGAAAAATGGTGGGGGACTGGAAAGGAGTTCATAGTGGCGAAATTGAAGTGTGAGGTTGGAATTGTAGTAGGGCCTGAGTTTGGATTTTTTTAGTGAGAGTGGAAATGGCCCTGGAATAGCTGGTTTGATTTTGGTGGGTTGGCCATGGTATTTTTATAGTGCATCGAAAAAAGTCACTAGCAGGGCTTGGTTTGGTGTGAAAATCAGTCAAACGGTTGTGGGAACCATCATGGAAGCAACTACCAAATATAGACCAGAGATAGTCTCCTCTACAGTGAAGACCCTTCATGGAAACTCTTCAAGAAAACCAGGTCTCCAGTTGCATCTTTGTCCATAACAAACAAGCCCTATTTGCATAGGCCCAAACAGACCTCCCTTTGTCAGCTTGTGGGGGAAATGTGGGAACTCCAGCATGAAATAGGCCCTCAGAATAGAACAGCCTCTTTGGAATTGCATCAAACATATTGTTTGTAGCCTTTAAAACTCAACTTGGCAGTGATCATCCTCCTCCAATGAGTGATACATGAGATTAGGGAATTATGGAAGGAATTTCATCTAAAACAGCCAAAAGCAAACATTGAATTTCCATCACAACAGGCTGATCGTTTAGACGACATGTGCAGAGGATGAGGATGATCTGGTTCGGAAAACATGTGAAGAGGATGAGGAAAAAGAAGAATTACCAAACAAATATTATGTGATACATGTACAATAAAATATGGCAGACAATTCCAAACCAATGTTTTCAGTTGAATTGAGCCTTTGTACCACCTGCTATGCACATTTTGTGGAACGATGGATGAGAGGTAGCGCTGAGAGGAGATATAGTTTAGGAATGAGGAAATACAAAAAATTATAGAGCTAACCATTCAATGTTTCTCTAAAGAGGAGTAACCACCGCAGGGTGTCATCCTGGAGTAGGGCCAAATCACGGTGTGACCACGGCGTGACCGCGGCGTGACCGTGGCGTGACCGCAGCGTGACTGCGGCGTGACTACGGCGTGACCGCAGCGTGACAACAACGTGTTGGCTCGGTCTAGCGACACCCCCTGTCTGAACACACCTCCCCCCAATCTGGACACCCCCTCCCCTGTCTGGACACCCCCTACTATCCCAAATCTAGAATCCCACTTACCCTAAAATACAAGAGAGACCCCAAAAAGAGATTTAAACTGAACTCAAAAAATGAGAAAATTCAATCTAGTACATAACATCGATCATTCTATCTATTCAAATAATAATGTCAAATACCTCCAGATCATGCACTAAGAGATCCCACACCACTTCAAAGTTGGAAACCATCACATAACACACATAAAATTTAAAACATTACATGGACCTCTTTACTAAAGGCATGTATGGATCCAACAAGAATTATACAGTATTTGGATTTAAGAACTACATTTCAACTAAAATTGATGATATAAAAGAATGAGTAACTTCAATACCAATTAACTCTAACAACATAGAGATAAAAAATAAACACCATACCTTTATAGTAGCTGGACATGGTATAGATTATTTTAGTGCATACTCTACAATATAATGAAATTTAGTATTAGCTCCCCCTCATCACTCTTGCACCAGCCCCCCCCCCCCCCCCGACCCCCTGCTACCCCAGCCCCTCTCACCACCCCCTGCTACCCCAGGCCCCATGCCACCCCCCTGCCACCCCCCAGCCCACCTCCACCCCCCCCCCCCCCGCAGCCCACCTGCACCAGCCCCCAACCCCAACCCCTAGCTGCACCAGCCCCCCCCCCCAGCCCCCTGCCACCCCCCATCCCACCAGCACCAGTCCCCCCCCCCCCCCCGCAGCCCACCTACAGTAGCCCCTTCAAACATGTGTCTATTTTTAATATTTAATATTTAACCATTTTTAGATAAGTAAGAAAATTTATTTGGTCTATCTCGAACAATTTCAATGCCTAAGGTTTTATTAGCTATGACTAAGTCTTTCACTTCAAACTTACCATTATTTTGTGATTTTACAATAATTATGAGGCTCATGTTCTTACAAATTGTAATCATGTCATCAACATAAATCATCAGATTTCATGTAGTACTTCATTAAAAAAACATTGGAATTATGATTTTAAATAGAGTTACCAGATTTTATAGCACCGTGCTCACTATCTATAGGTGGTGAAATAGTCATACCTGGTGCCTGTGAAGTATCTGTGGGATGTTTTATGATATTTTCCAGATCTGGACAGCACTGCATTTTCTCTATAGAGACATTCATAACCTTCATGGGCTTAGGTTCCTGGACAGCCCTCTTGCACCCCCTTGCAACCCCCTGGACAGCCCCCTTGAACACCCCCTGCACCCCCCATGCCCCCCTTAGTCCCCCATTCTCCCCCCTGCACCCCACTGGACAGCACCCATGCCCCAACTGGACAACCCCACTAGACAGCCCCACTGGACACCCCCTGGACAGCCCTCCCCCCTGCCGGACACCCCTCCCCCCTGCTTGTACAGCCCCTCCCCCTGCTGGACACCCCTCCCCATGCTGGACACCCCTGCCCCCTGCACCCTGCCCCCTTCACCCCACTGGACAGCCCCCATGCCCCAACTGGACAGCCCCACTGGACACCCCCTGTACCCCCTGGACACCCCTCCCCCCTGCTGGACACCCCCCCTACCGGACACCCCTCCACCTGGCCCTTTCTACACCCCCTGGAATGTGTTTCTATTGATATAAATGATCATCTTATTGAGGTATGTTTTGTATTAGAAAACGTACCAAAGTACAATGAGCATTCCAGGATGATAGGCCATGCCACTAATAAGTGCAGAATTATACATAAATTCTGCAAACCATCCTCTATTAATAATTCTTTGAAAGATGCTCTGAAAGGGAAAAATATTAATACCACGGCGTGACCGCAGCATGACCACAGCGTGTTGACCCGATCCAGTGACATATGCGGGGTAGCATCTTCTGACTAGGAGCGAAGGAAGCAGGAGGAGGCTGGAATGCTGGTGGAAGGGGGCTGGTTGTAGGTGTTGGGGGGATGGTGCGGGCAGATTCGAAGGTCGTAGGGGGGATGTTTTGGGCTAGAATGTCGATGGCAGCGGGCTGAAATGAAGGTGGAAGGGGGCTGGTGTGGGCTGGATGTGGCTGGAGCAGGGCCAAATCACGGCATGACTACGGCGTGACAGCAGCGTGACTGTGGCGTGACTGCGGCGTGACCGCGGAGTGACCGCGGCGTGACCGCGGCGTGACCGCGGCGTGACCGCGGCGTGACCGCGTCGTGACCGCGTCGTGACCGCAGCGTGTTGGCCTGATCCAGCGACATCCGCGGGGCAGCATCTTCCGGCCAGGAGCGAAGGGAGCGGGAGGAGGCTGGAATGCGGGTGGAAGGGGGCTAGTTGCAGGTGTTGGGGGGATGGTGCGGGCAGATTCGAAGGTGGAAGGGGGGCTGTTGCAGGCTGGAATGCCGATGGCAGCAGGCTGAAATGAAGGTGGAAGGGGGCTGGTGTGGGCTGGATGTGGCTGGAGCAGGGACAAATCACGGCGTGACTGCGGCGTGACTGTGGCGTGATCGCGGCGTGAACGTGGCGTGTCCACGGCGTGACCGCGTCATGACCACGGAATGACCGTGGCATGACCGCGGCGTGACCGTGGCGTGACCGCGGCGTGACCGCATCATATTGGCCCGATCCAGCGACATCCGCGGGGCAGCATCTTCCGGCCAGGAGTGAAGGGAGCGGGAGGAGGCTGGAATGCAGTGGAAGGGTGATGGTTGCAGGTGTTGTGGGGATGGTGCGGGCTGATTCGAAGGTGGTGGGGGGGGGGGCTGTTGCGGGCTAGAATGATGGTGGCAGCGGGCTGAAATGAAGGTGGAAGGGGGATAGTGTGGGCTGGATGTGGATGGAGCAGGGCCAAATCATGGCGTGACCGCGGCGTGACCGTAGTGTGACCGTGGCGTGACCGCGGCGTGACAGCGGCGTGACCGCGGCGTGACGGCGGCATGAACGCGGCGTGACCACGGCGTGACCGCGGCATGACCGCGGCGTGACTGTAGGGTGGGTGTTGCGGGCAGGGGGGATGTTCAGACATAAATACACCGAACGAGATGCTCGGATAAACCAAAACTCCATTGCTTGGATAGAGGCGATCTAGCAATACTTCCGCAAGCAGTAACTATCAGAAGGTTATAATCATAGATGAAATGGTTCAAGATAACCAGACACAGTATGAGAATTTTAATGTAAAACAACCAAATTAAGGGGTCGTGAAATGACACGAATGGGCAGAGTGAGAATATCATATTGATCGTCAGATGGAGTACACTGCAATCAGAGAAAAGAATATGCGATGTGAGAATACAATATGCAATGGAGGATCATCGGATGGTCCAATAAAATTGTACGCTAAGTAGACACCCTATGATCAGACGATTCAGGTATAACATACCTGGTAGTAGAAAAGTTGAAAGACTATGATATGAATCTACATACACAAGAGTTGGAGCACCAAAAAAAATGCAACTACTGATGATCATGTGATAATAATACAATCGAGCTGAGTAATAAATACAATAATGAAGCTAATAATCATATAACACCCTTGAAAGTATAGAGAATAGTTTATGTTCAATGTATAAAGAATGATATGTTAGATTTGGATGCATGGAGAAATTAAATTGCATAATATAAAATTATATTTTTCATTAAGAGAATATTTTGAAAAGAACATTTACAATTTTGTAATTTGAATAAAGAATTCAGAGTACATAAAACAAAAAGCATGATGGAATAAGTTATTACATACCGTTAGGTACAATGATGACATTGATATAGTACCCGAGTCAGTTGTTTGGGATCTTGCACCAGAAGAAGCACCCTATAAGCAGATAAACGGTAATGTCAAATTGAATGACTACTCATATATTGAACATAGGTGGCTGAAAAAATAAAAATGGAATAAACCTTACCCAAATCCTGAACTCATTGTCTTCGATGGTGGTGGATAGAACTGGTCTTATCATAAGAAACCACCTATAAGAAAATAGTGGGAAAAGAAATGAGATATAACAACTTCTTATATATATGTGATCAATGTGTCAACTGTAGACAGAAAAAAAGGTCACATTTTACATGATTTAGGTAATTATACAAATTTTCAAAAGATTAAATCATCTTAAAAAATGAAGAAAAATTGATTCTTGAAGCTACTAGATTGAACAACCTTCAATTACAGGACATACCTGACTATAGAGACTTTGAGAGAGCTTCCCAAGCAGGATATTCAGCATGAAAAAATAATAGGGACCATCCTCAATCAGGATCATTCCTAAAACCGATTAAGAGTGTAGCCCTTAACTTCTGCAATACCATAAACTACTTAATAACTAGACAATTCATAACTAAATATTAGAATAATACATGAATGATTGAAGAAAGTGATAGAAAAAACAGGCATAAACACTTACATAAAACTGTATGGTTCCAAGTGTAGAAGTAAAGAAAATAGATGACACGAGAACTCATCCATCCATTCAGAAATTTGGATCATTGGCATGAATGATAAACCATCATTATCATCTTCTGAGCAGCTATCTGTAACAATGCTCAAATGAAACAGAAGTTTTCTTCTCCATGTAAAAGCACATATATCGTGTTTTTTTATGAAAGCTAGTTCTTACATTGGAAAATATGGAACCAATAAATTTCATGGTTGCCAATGTTTTAGGAGGATAATTGGGATCCATACCAAGTAAGGAATTGGATAATGAAATTGTCAAGAGATCAATGTATGCATCAGCAACAACAGAATCATCTAACTTTGCATAAGAATTAGACAAGGAAGAGAAGAAATATGATCTCCCAAAAAAAGCACCTCATGTTACATGAGTTTTCAACTAGTGATTGGTTGTAATATATGAGAAGCTACATGGCTACGATTTCCAATGTATGGTTTTAAAATAAAATGAAAAACTCATTTCACTCTTAGATAATTGAATATGGAAGATGTATTAGTTGGTGCTTATACATGGAAGTGACAGATTATTTATATATTAACTCTGAATGTGTGAATATATTATAGAGGAGATCCAAACCTAGAAATATTGATTTAAATATTGACATCTCTAAAGATTTTTACACTCTTAGTTAGGATTTCACTTTTTATGTACTTGACAGTTTTGGTTCCTCAACCATATTTATTAAGCTTATTCAAGAAATTATCTACAAATCAAGACTCTCTTTCATTATTAATGGGTCTCACAAAAGATACTTCGGTCATACCCAATGGGTGAGATAGGGGGATCCTCCCCCAACTTTTTTATTTGGAATTATCAGGGATTAATATATGAAATGCATCCTAAAATCTACAGATTATAGGGCTTTATCACCAGTTAAGGCCACTAGAAAGATAAGAGCACCCACCCACTTGTTTTATGTTGATGAAATTATCATTTTTTGTCAAAATTATGACCGATCTCTTTCTTTCATCAAGGGGATTTTCAAGAATTATGAATCTCTCTCAAGACAAGCCATTATTTGGAGGAAATCTAAGCTTTATTGTAGAAAGGACATGCATGTTTCCAGCCCCCAGCCCCCAGCCCCCTGGCCCCTGCCCCCCTCCACCCTGCCCCCTGCCCCCCCTCCACCCTGCCCTCTCCGCCCTGCAAGAACGCTTATTCTCCCCATTGAAGTTCACTTGAATCTACACAAGATACATAGGGAGAAGAGAAATCAAAATCATACACAAAAAATCACAATAATATAAAAGAAAAGCTTGTTCAATTAAATAAAAAACTTCATTAATTTGGTCATCTTGCTCTTTTTAAAGAAAAAACAGTGATCCTAGGAGTGTTTCTAAGTTAGAAGTGGTTTATTCAACCTCCTCCAACCTCTTATCAAAACAAAAATCCTCAATTTTATAATTTTTCAAAGTAAAGGAAAGGGTATCTTTAATCGGTTCATCATCTTATGATTTCACAAGAATTTTGAAAGGATTATCAGGAATATCCCACTACTAAAAGACCACCTTGGAGAGGTGGGTTACATTCCTTCTATTTTTCCTTTGACATATTCATAGACCTAGTCCCCATTGGTATAGAAAAATATGAGTAATCCCTTTTATCTTTCTAGTTGACCCTTCCTATCTTACTCTTCTCATACATGGATAAATTTAATCCTGAACCTCGTCCTCTAAATGACCTAAAAAGTGGAAAGAACATTGGACACCCCTCTCCCCTACAGCCCCCCACCCCCTGTAAAGCCCCCCTAGACAGCCCCCCCCCCTGCAGCCCCCTTCCCCCTGGACACTAGACACCCCCCTGAACACTGGACTCCCCCTTGGACACCTCCCCCCTGCCTAGACAGCCCCCCCCCCCCCCTCCTAGACACCCCCCTGCATGGACACCCCTCCCCCCTGCCTGGACAGCCCCCCCCCCCCCCCTGCCTGGACATCACCCCCCTGCTAGACACCCCTCCCCCCTGCCTGGACAGCCCCCCCCTGCCTGGACAGCACCCCCCTGCTGGACACCCCTCCCCCCTACCTGGACAGAACCCCCCTGCAGGACATTGTTATCATACCACTAGATTTATCTCATATGATCATTGATGAATTTATTTCACAATATCAAAGTCATGGTGGTCTTCTGAGTACACATGATAATCTGAATATTTAGAGTTATGCTTTCATGGACTATGACATCATCATATGGAAGGAAAACTAGATTGGACAATTTAATACTAGAGTTCACTACAGGATGCAATGAAACAGCCCAAATAGACCACCAAAATAGCTTATAGACTTTAGATCACCATTCATACATTTATCCAAATTTTTTATTCTCTATAAAATATGAAAAAATCAAATTGCAACTCATGATTAGCATAAAAAATCAGGGTCGCATATTGTATCTGGTTGATCTATTTACTTCCAGGATATAGAAAATGATCAATACTTATTTTTGAGATATAACTTTGCCCAGAAACTATAGGAATATGCTGGATTTCTATTTGGGATGTCATTTAACACTCACCTATTGGTACCCATGTTGCTTGAGCAGGTCTCCAAGGCTAGATGCAGCGAGCAGATATAGAATCTTCTTCTAGAAATAGTGGAATCATTTTTTTATTGTGTGTACTACAAGGAATTAAAGGCTGTTCAATAATCAAGAACTAATTTCTCACCTCAGCATGATAGAGCTGCTTATGGATTGAGTCTGACTCAGAAATTGCTTCCAAGACTTTGTAATCAATATCATGGAATGTCCCATAGAGGTTTATTACTCATTGGATCGAATATCTCAAGAATATCACTCGACTCAATCTAGTTATTTCACCTGAAGAGGTGAATTTCACAAGCATTCTCAACTTTAGGAATCAAAGTGATAAATTGGGCATTGAAACCATGGGGATGCACCCCTGAGGTGAAGAAAGAAGAGACTATCTTACAAACTTCCACTTTAATATCCTCCCAATACTTTAAATAAAAAGAATTGCCAAATCCATCCAGACTAGGGGAACTACCAGCATTGAAACTGAAGACCACATCCTTAATCTCAAATTCTTGGGGGGTTCTTGTGAGAAAAAGATTATCCTCATCAGAAACCATCGAAGGAACAATACCATCCATTAAGGTCCCCTCCATTCCAGGTCCATTGAAAAGCTTAGTGAAATAGTCAACAATATGTTCAGCGATTGCTTCCTTGTTATGCAAGATGCATTATCCAGTTCTAAGAAAAGATAAAGGCCAGTTGGCCCTTCGAATTCATTAAAGAGAGTTGAAGAATTTTGTGTTCCTGCCCCCATCCTGTATCCATTTGATTCTGAAAGTTTCCTTTTGAACACCTTCCCTCTTTGTAATAAGAGAGTTCATCCTGGATATAACACCCAATTCTATTGAAATGTCCTAACTAAAATCAGAATTAGTAGCTTCATCATGAATCTGTTGCAGAGTCGACTCGAGAGTGAGGATCTCTTTATCCAACCCACTCTAATTGTCCTTGCTCCAAATTCTCAGTTGGGACTTTAGTAACCTCAACTTGTAAGAGAAGGCTGATTCGCCCCAGCTACAATTCATGCTGAACCAGAAACTTTTAATAAGATTGTCACATTCAGTCTGAAAAGACCAAGCATTATTGAATCAAAAAGGATGAGGCATTTGTTTCTCTTTACTCTTGAAACTAACCAGAATTGGATGGTGATCTGAAGAAAATTTAGGAAGAGAAACGCTGGAAATTGAATCACATACATTCAGGAGATAATCTGCTCATCAATGGAAATAACTTCAACCTTTCCGAATGAATAATGAGAAAAAAACCCATAAAAGATTCCCCTAACTAGTGCAACCACTAGAAGCAACCAAATTAAAACAAAATTTATTAAGTCCAGCAAAGCCTAATGAAAAATATGCTTTAGGTTCAGAAATTTCAAGAAGCTTGGGCTTGTGAACCTGAATGTCCCTGTGCAAAGCATTGACTGTCATATAAATTCCTCACATTCAGACTTTTTATTTTCTCTCTTGTTGTGCCAGTCCCCCCACCCTCCCCACCCCCCAGCCCACCTGCACCAGCACCCCCCCCCCCCCCTCGCAGCCCACCTGCACCAACCCCCAACCCCATCCCCTAGCCCCTAGCTGCACTAGTCCACCCCCAGCCCAGCTGCACCAGTCTCCCCCACCCTCCCCAGCCCCCTGCACCAGCCCCCCCCCCCAGCCACCTACTACCCCCAGCCCCCCTGCCACCCCCCAGCCCACCTCCACCCCCCCCCCCCCCCCGCAGCCCACCTGCACCAGCCCCCAACCCCAACCCCTAGCTGCACCAGCCCCCCCCCCCCCACCCCAGCCCCCAGCCACCCCCCATCCCACCAGCACCAGTCCCCCCCCCCCCCCCCGCAGCCCACCTGTACCATCCCCCAACCCCAGCCCCCAGCTGCACCAGCCCCCCCCCCCCCAGCCCCCTGGTACCCCAGCCCACCTGCACATGTCCCCCTATCCAGCCCCCCCTGCACTGGCCCAAGGATCCTACATTGATTCACCAAGTGGCTACATGGTTTAGACTTGGCTATGCACAAGTCATGCTAAAAAATTGTGTGCAATTCAAAATGAACTTAAAATTATCCTCATGAAGGGAGGTCATACTATTTTCCTCAAACCATGCAGCTTAACCATGAAGAGTATGGAAACCTCAAAAATTTCCATGTTCTGCCCTAGAACTCCATGGAGATAAAAACCAAAACTCTACTTAACCAAATAACAATAAAAGAATTATGCAGTGACATAGGGGCTATCACAAACTCCCCGCCATGCTACTTTTCCTCCTAGAATTTCCTTGGTCAAAACTAGAGACAAAGGAAAAGAGATGCCAAGGAAAATAGAACTAGCACACTGTGACCAGAATTTTTCTAGTACATTGTATCTTTTACTGCCTCTCTCAATGTCTCCCAACATTGTGAAAGTCTTACCACTTCTGATCTATGTATTCACGTTACACATTAGGGGGTGAAACAAGATAAAACAGAACTAGCATAGTAAACTGCAAATAATTGAAATCTTGGTGTGAAGTGATGTAAAAGTAAAAAATCTCACATTGTTGTGCCCTATGACACCCCCTAGAAAATGGTGCATGGGATTATAGTATCTTCTCCTCAATACAAAAACACGTCATCAGTTTTTATGATGGATATGTGGCATGGATTTCATTACCTATTAGAGGAGTTATTTTTGGAATTGTATACACTATCTACTAATTTGTATGAAAGGGGAAAATAAAAGCCCCCTGGACAGACCCTGGACACCCCCCACTGCCCTCCTGCACCAGTTGAGAATCACTGCATTGCACTGCATCCTGTTGAGACGTAGTGTAAAAATGTTTAACAAACTCAAGTGAAACTGGAAATGCAAATTCTTGGAGAGAACTACAAATAATTCAACGAATATATGAGGAAACACCTGTTGCGAATCACTGCATTGCACTGCATCCTGCAAATTTCAACATTATAAGAAAGAGCCCATATGATAACCTCCTCCCTCATCCCTAAATATTTATAAATGATAAAACTAATTAATGGAACAAAATAGAAAAATATATATTATATATGATATTAACGGACATAAAATAATGAGATGAATCCATCAATGCTTGATAAAATAAAAAACCTCATAAAACTAAAACAATGACCCTACATAAATTACATATGGTTCCCTAGATCTATATAAAACTATTAAACCATCCCTTTAGTGCCTTTAAATCCACCACATACTGACCTCCTAGATAATTTATATATCCCACTCTACTAGAAATCACTAACTGTGCTTACAATTCCTTTGTAAAAGTAAAATTATAACCGCCACTCCAACCATAATGAAAAATCATTAGAAGATGGCCCATATCTACATGAGTGATAATTCCTATGGTCAAAATGGAAAACCATCTGAGTGTGTATATTTATTCCACATATAAAAAATGAATCCTTTGACTCTAGAAGAAGGGAATGATAAAGTCTTTACCTAACCAATTGATCATCATCCACAACTTGTAGAATAATCTCATTTCCTATTCTTACTTCTACTAGATCATTATGATCCTGTTATCTCCTAATTATTCACCTCAAGTTCAATTTAAATAAAAAGATGCATTTTATATCCTTCATAATTAGGAAGAAAATGTGATAAACCTTTGAAAGTATGTCTAACATCAACCCATACTCAAACCGATGATACATAGAATGCTCATCACCTCCCAAGGTTAGAGAAAATTTCTGCAACTCCGTGAACTAGGTAGAATATTATATAATTCATATGCTTACATACATAAAAACTTGCCTCGGCGTCGAAAGAGAGGAGTCGGGGAGGAGGCGTCCGAGAGGAGGGTCGTGGTGAGGAGGAGGGTCGCGGCGAGGAGCCGTCGGAAGAGCTGAGTTGAGGAGTAGGGTCACTGCGATGAGGCGTCGGGGGGGAGGAGGGAGGGTCGCGTCGGGAAGGAGGGATGCGGCGAGGAGCCGTCGGGGAGGAGGGCGCGGCGAGGAGGCATCGGGGAGAAGGAGGGCGCGGTGAGGAGTCGTCAGGAAGGAGGAGGGTGCGGCGAGGAGGCGTCGGGGAGGAGGAGGGCGCGGCGAGAGGGCAGAGGAGGCGCCCGATGATAATTGGGAGAAAAAAAACGGGTTATGATTTAGCCACGGAGAGGGATATGAATCGTGGCGGTAGAAGAGATATAGCCACGGACCTATAAAACCGTGGCTATAGGTCCGTGGCTATAGCCCAGATTTGTAGTAGTGAATTTTTGAAATATAAAAAATATATTAATCTGTATGATTGCATATTTTTATAGAAAAATTGAAATACATTCAAAATGGGGGGACCATATTAGAAATACCATGGAAACACTATGTTCATAATGTTTGTTTTACCTTAGGCACTAGATAACATTTTTATTATTGGTAGTTTGTAGAAAAATAATCACAGATGAAAAAATGAAAAAATAAAAATAAAAAAAAATTATTTTTTTATTAAGAGAGTAGATTAATTTCTCTATAAGTAATCTATTAAGATGTTATTATTGGGTTTTTCGTAGAACATTGGAAAAATTCGAGAGAGAGTTGAAGGATCACTCTTAGAAGAATAACTACTGAATCGTAGTTTGATGATTGGTGTGAAATTTTTTTTTACAGATCTCTCCAAAGAAAACATCACACCTTTATTCATCATTAGTAATAAATCCTCATCGAGGTAGGATGACGTTTTGATTGATTTATTTCCCCATAAGATATTTATATAATGAACATAAATCATTTGACCAACTAATTGATTCATAGATCATTTATATTGCATGTATGGGATAATTGAAATGTGGGTATTGGAATCTCTTTTTTATTTTCCTTATAATCATTAATTATTCCAACTAAAATGAATCAAGGTACACATGAATTTCAAACAAGGTCCATTTCTCATGGTTATTTTTTCTTCTCATTTTCTATTTACTCATTCATCATCATGGTTTATTATTCTAGACAATTTTACCAAAATACTAAGGAATCAATGATTTCATAGTGATTATGTGGCACATAATTTTATATCACCGACCCGGACTCGATATAGTAGGGGGATTGAGTTTAGACATTAGCTGAAACTGGATTTGGTCTAGATTATGAATACATAGGGGGTTCGTGGATAAAGAGTGACAGTGGTGGTTCTGGATGATTCCTGAAAATACCATGCCACCAAAAATCATACATCTGATGATGAACGTCATCGAGTGTCCTTGATCCACAATCCATAGTTGTAATTCATGGATGTGGAAGCAGATCTATGAACCAAAAGGGTGGATGAAAATGAAGTGGAGAAACCGAAGGAATCAATGAAATTCCATGTTACACGGTGGGTATTCTATAGGAGCACTCCGTATGGGGCCCCTGTGCGGAACCTAGGGTTTTTTGAGGTGGAGTTATGTATCACATAGAGTATGACCCTGTCACATAGAATGTGACCCTCCCCTGGAAACTCAGCATGTAACTAGGATGGTACAGAGACATGGCCAAGAGTACACGACCATGGGAATGCGATGAACTTCAACATACATATAGAAACTCCTAATGTTCATGGTTATTTCCATGTATTGGGACATAGGAAAAAGTACATGAGTATGGGAACATTGGGTAAATTTATATGGACATGGATGTAAGTTTTTTACAAGGGAAGAAATTTTTGTCGAAGTTACACATTTTCTACTACAAAAACATGTTGTATTCCAATTGAATTGAGAATTTATGGCCTTTTCCTTGGATTTGTGGACAAGTTACATTATAGAAAAATTTACTATATCATTTTCCAATGGGTTAGCTTGGAATTGTGTTTTACACATTGGGTAGTGATCCCTTCAGCAATACATCTAGGATAGTGATTTGGGAATCATTACATGATTCTCAGAGTGAGATCATCCATCATCCTTTTGAACTAGGAGGAGATCTTGGTATCATTGTATCCAAAATTTCAAGGGAAGTGATCCTATACTTAGCTAGAAATTATAGATTGAGTTTTTGGCATACCTCAGGGCCTTTAGTGTGATCCTCGTATGTGTATTGTTGTCAAAAAACATCAACTGTATACATCTAATGGTGATACCCTACGAGCATTATATCTCTGATGGATGTCATACGTGTTGTCATAATTGTGTTCTATGTTTTTCCAAATGAGTGTTATGTGGTTCCTTCAAGTAGGAATCATAATCAAGAGTTATGGATGTGGATTACATTTAGGTTTTTTGTATTTATTGAATATATGAGGATATTATTTTAATATGTTCTATAGAAATATACTTAAGTATAACTTTATTTTTTAATTGTTGTTATATGATTTGTGGATTAATGTAGTCTTATATGGTATTGTTATACTCACTTCAACATTGTCATTTCCCACACATTTCATGTCTTGTGTATAAGATCGACCTTTAGATAGAGTCCTAATAGGACCAGTACCATGTCGAACATAGTGATACAAGAAGATAGAGGTTTCTTTTCTATGGCTATATTGACAATAGTCCTCTTATTTACATTTAGGTGGGACAAATTTTCATATTATTTTTGATGGGCTGGTATTTAAAATTTTTTATTTCTATTTCAATTTTTTGTACTCTCGTTTTAGGATTTAGATGTATTTGTGCATGGTTTATATTTTTATACATTTTGTCATTTTATTAGGCTTGGATATATTTGTGTGCATTTACATAGACTAAGGTATCCAATATTAATATTATGCCTACTCAACACTAGTCCCCATCCATTTGCTTATTAGTGGTGGGCATGGGGATTCATAGAATAGGCCTCAATGGGATGTGTCTTGAAAAAGTGGTATCAGATCATGGGTTCAACATTAGGATCATAGTGAGTGAGACCAGTTTGGGGGAAAATGTTAAATGTTTTGATTTCGGCATTTAGGCCATGGACTCCAATTTTGGTGAAGCTTCCAATGTATATATACACTAGGACTCTGATCGCCTACTTTTGGACTCAATACGTGAGGGAAATAGTTACATTAAAAATAATGGTAAATGAATCATATGGAAATGGATTGTGGTTTCCATGTCCTTCCTGACTCAGTTATCCAGATATACTCATTGACCATGATACATATTATATACTTCTACGATGCCTCCACATAATTTTTTATCTTGGATTAAACATCAGGATCATGAGGATGGTTTCCTTAGTGATGAGGCATCAATATAGAATCATGTTATACAGGTGATTCCTCCTAGGGGGGAACTAACTATACAAAAAACTATTTAGCATCATATAGTAATTTAAATACCAACAGATTATGTGCAAAGACTGGGAGAACTTCATGAGTTTTAGCAATATTCAATTATCAAATTCTAAGGAGAACCTGACCTATGGGTGGTTGAGGAATGTCTTGAGGCGGTGAAATGATTTTTCCATCTTGATAGGACACTAGAAGATCAGATGTTGGTCTTATTAGTGAGACCTCTCAATGGCCTAGCAGGATTGTGGTGGGTTTTAGTGACCAAGTCATACAACAAGGTGACTCTTGCATGGTCATAGTTTGTGATCCATTTCAGAGTGGAGTTCTATCCAACTACTCTAATTTTTGTACACATCTAGGAGATTCTCCATCTCCAAAATGGAAATATGATAGTATTAGAATATTCATCAAGGTTCACCAAACACTCATGTTACTAAATGGATAAGGATTATGATCATTTCATCCAGGATCAGACCTTCATGTGAGGATTGTGTAGAGACATCAGATCCATCATTATTAAAATATTAATTCTTATATATTATGGGTTTCCAAAGAAAATGTTAGTTGAATAGGTTTTTCTGGGTAAGAAGACATTGAAAATGGTTTCTAGTAGTGGGAACACTAGAGAAGATACTTTTTCATCATGGTTTAGATGTTAGTCACAAAGACCTGGACATGTTATCCATTTAAGGAGGAGGTACTAGGACAGAGTTTATATTATTCAAGGCTCATAGCATGGGTTTAATCATATTAGGGAGAGACCTTTCTACTCTAATAAAGACATTAGATATTAGGAATGAGATTGTCCAACCTGCCATGTCAATGATAGAGAGATAGTGGATGGAACAATAAGGCAAAGGTAGTGGCAGGAGGAGACAATTATTTTGGGTGAAGGAAATGGAATATATGATAAGAGATAATCTATTGTTTTAGATTCATAGAATTCATACCCCCACCAACCTCAGGTGGTCCATGCTAGGCTCAAAAAGCTGGATGATAGGGGTGGAGGAATTGCTGGCGATTGGGGTGTACAACCAAGAGGCATCAGGAATGATATGAGGATTTATTTTTGTCTTTTCTTCATATGGTACATAACTAAAAGAGATAGATTATAGTAATTATTTTTATTTAACATATCTAGTTTGAGACATATAGATTATGGTTTATCCCGTGGCTCAACTGTTTCCCTTGGAAACTTCTATGGGTGATGACTTAGTGATCACACACATGTGTTGATGGTGTGACCAGCATCTTATAAGGGATATTTTATGTTGTTATATCATTGTAGATAGAATTATTCATTGAGATTTCATATTAGGTATAAACTACTTATCCATAGTTTATTCGAATATTAACTATTTAAGGGGATGGATATGGTGTGTCCCTAGTGATGGGATATGGTTTTCCATTATGGATTAAAAGGTAACCTGTGATGCATTGGATGGACTCATCCATAGGAGGCTACAACTAATTACTCATTATTTGGGTAGAATGGCCCTTGTGGTAGTAAATGTTATGTTTTTTAGTTCATTGTAGTGGTGGATGAGTATGAATAATACGTCCCTAAGAATTTTTACATATTAATTTTTCACCTAGATATTGATTTTTCCATTGATGTACACCCCTGGACAATACTGATATCGATGCCAAAATATTAGATGGCTCCCATATAATTTTTCATGATAAAGGTGTGGTTTGAGTAACTATAGAGGAAGATATTTTCTAGGCATAGTGCTTCACTGAAGGAATCCCTAATTTTGTTTACTAAGAAGGAAAATATGAGCATAAGTTTTTATGTGGAATACCAAAGATGGAGCCAGATGACTGTGATGAACAAGTATCCACTACCAATGATAGATGACATCTTTTACCAGTTGATATGGTCATGATGTTTATCAAAGATTGACCGTAGACCAGTCTATCACTATTTGTGAGTATTGGAATTGCATATACCAAAGAAATCATTCATATATCACTATACTGACTATTTATACAAGGTGATTACCTTTGGCATGATGAATTCCACAATTGTTTTCATGGGACTCATGAACTATCCATTTCAACCTTTGATTGACTGGTATGTGGTATTATTTATCTATGATATTCATATGTACTCAATATCTGAGGAGGACCATATGATACACTTGAGGATTGTTTTGGACATACTGTGATAGAAAAATCTTGATAGGAATCACTCTTTGTGCTATGTATTAATTCAGAAAGGCCGCTTTTAGGGAATTCTTATCTTAGCATATAATGTGGAATTGGGCTTAGAAAAGGTCAAGGAAATGTTATGATTTGGAGCCACCCAAAAGTGTGAAGGATTCAAGGAGAATCCTTAGGTTGGAAAGCTATTATTTGAGATTCATACCTAACTTCTCTAGAATATCACCCACGAATACATCTTAGAATTGAAAGAAGAAGAATTTTGTGTTGATGGAGAGGTCGTAAAATGATTTTTGGAGTTAATATGGAGGTTCATTAGGGATCCCATCATGATATTTATATATGAGGGTGTATAATAAATTGTGTTATGTGATGTATCCAGAACTAGGAATGGTTGTGTTCGAGTGTAGAGGAAGGATATGATTGCCTATGTTCATTGTTAGTTGAGACCATGTGAGCAGAACAATGTAACCCTCAAAATTGAGTAATTAATGATAGTCTTCATAATAATTTTATGGTGACAATAGCTAATTTTCGAGTGTTTTATCATCTATTTATACCACAAGACTGTCAAGAATATCTTCTCTCAAAAGGATCTCAATTTGAGATATAGGTGATAATTATTGTTACAAACAAATTATGATGTTGATATTATCTATACTCCATGGAAGGGGGAATTACTAACAGATTCTATCTATAGGAGATATTTTTTGTGGTTTCTGAATGAGGGTTTGGGCTTGTTGTCCCCATTGAAGTAATACTTTATATATGGGAATAACACAACTTACCTCCAGTAGATGGTTGTTACCCCAACTATTTTATAAAGAGTAAGGGATTTATAGTGTGGTTATACAGACTATGAGACCCTATGTACACATATATCCATTGGACATGCTCCTGATAGATTTTATTAGGGTAGGGAGATGTCTTTGTTTTAAAAGGATTCATTATGGTAACAATGATGTTGCAAGAGAAGGTTATAAGTGGGTTTCTTACATCTACCCAAGAGGAACATTTAGTTGTGGAAAAGATGTCACATAACCTTTGACATTAGTTTTGTTGGACATTGATGAAGAATGGAGTATCAAATTTTTCTCTCGATACATTATCTATTAGTAAGTGATGGTTCGGAACAATGTTATAGTAAGTTTAACTAAACCCATTTAGGTTCTAGAGTGGATGTGTGAAGGGATATTCATGGAAGTTTTGAAAGGGTTATCACATACTTATAGATTATGAAATTCCATCTAGTTGATCATAGACCAAATCACCAAGTTGACCCACTTACTAGCTATCTTAGAGTAGAGTTAAGTAGAGAGTGTGAGATTCCTCTACATGTTAGAGATATTCCTACTCTATATAATTCCCTTGATGATCATTTTTAGGACATGATGCTCAGAAAAATTCATGGTTATAGAAGGATGTTTGGGATGCTATTTGGACTCATTTTTTCTTGGGAACAATGTTCAACCGCCAAACTCAGTGCCAGATTGAGCGGACCATTTAGGTTCGAGAGGGCATGTTGTGATCTTTCATGTTGGACTTTGGTCATAGTATAGAGGATCACCTAACACTAGTGGATTTTCAATATAACAATATATACCATTTCACCATTGGTATGATGCCATTATAGTATTTTTATGGGTGACCCAGTAGTTCACCACTTTGTTGGATTAACCCAAGAGAGTTAGCACTCATGGTACAAGAGTTGGTGAGAGAAACTATGGAGATGGTACATATCATCTAGGATCAGATGAGGATTTTACAAGGATGTTAAAAATCTTATGTAGATATATGGATGATGCCTTTGGAGTTTAATGAGGGAGACCATGTGTGCATACAAGTTTCTCCTCTATGTGGATTATGAGTATTTGGCTGGGGAGAAAATATATCTCTAAGATATATCATCCCTTTCTAGATACTACATGGAGTTGTAAAGGATTCGTACCACTTACCTCTACTGTTGTACTAAGACTGGGTACACGATTTTATCCACGTGTTCTAGATGAGAAGGTATGTGCATGACGCATAACATGTTATCATCCAGGGAAAGTTTAAATAAAGGATAGAATTACATTTGTTGAGTACCTAGTATAGATCAAGGATTCATAGGATAGGATCCTTCTTGGGTGACAGATTCCTTTAGTGTGTTTCCAATGGAAGCACGCGAGTATTTTGGAGAGCACCTAGGAGTGGGAGTCTCAAATGTGAACTCGGTACCCACATATTTTTTATATCCACTTATTATTTATTTTTGGGATGTAATCCCCCCAGTTTGGGAGAACATAGTGACTCCATGTTTACATATATTACTTTTGGATATTTTTTGGATTATTTCCAAGACCAGAAACTAAGACGACATGTGATTATTAGGCTCAGTTTCATCAGCATAATAATTTTTTATATATTAAATATATTAATTAGAGTAGATATACAAGTTTATAAAAAAATAACATCACAATGGGGCCCAAATTAGAAATCTAATGGAATTGTTTAGTTCAAAATGAGTTATTTACCTTAGGTGCGACATAACATTTGTCGGTGTGTGGATATTGTGGAAAATTAATTTTGGGTGTAAAATTAATAAAATTGTAAAAATTAATTATTTATTTATTTGATTGAAACAGTGACCTAATTACATCTATAAGTTATCTATTATGATAGAATTCTATGGTAAGCTACATAACCCTAGAACCGTAACTGATAGATTTAGAGGATCTCTCTCAGATGGTTTATAATAAGATTAGAGTTCGATGATTGGGTAAAAGTGGATTCAAGGATCTCACTAATTAAAAAAACACAAATTCATTCATTATAGTGATAAATCAATAATGAGGTTGACACTAGCATTATGTGAGTTTTTTTTCTCATGGGTCTGGTCTATTGTTTCCCATTCACATTTCTTTATTCATCGTCATATTTTTTTCCAATGGTTAACCTCAATACCATGGATTAAAACACTTCACATCCATTCATCGGTGTAATGATTTCACATCAATGATCTGAATAAGGTACGATACAGGAATCATGTTGTGATGGTAGTGGTTAGATGTACTAGACATAATTGAGAATGAGCATGTAAGGGTATTGGATGCATGATGATAGTGGATGTTTGGAATGACTCTTGAAAAAAATGAGGATTTCAAAAACATATATTTTATGACGGTTAGCCTCAGTTTACCCATATCAACACTCCATGAGATTAATAAATAGAAGTTTTTGATGATTTCGGAATCAAAAGGGTGGATGAAAACATAGAGGAGAAACATGTGAGGTCATCAAAATACCTTGTTACAAGGTGTGTGTTCCACAAGAGAATGTATTATATGGCCCTCATGTGGGAGCTATGTTTTTGCAATATAGTTATGTATCACATGGAATTTGACCCAATCACACAACTTGAGATCCTTCCCTAGAAACCCAACATGTACCTGGAATGGTACACAGACTTTTCTAGGAGTACATGTGAATGAGAACACCTTGTACTACCACATGGACATGTCCATGCATTGTGTATGTGAGAATTGTCATGTATCAGGCCACTAGAATTATTTCACATCCATGGGAACACCATGTATTTTAAAATACACCAACATGGTATTGTTACATGGGTAGAACACCGAGTTGAAAGAACATGATATTTACTACTAGTACATGCCATGTACTTCTTCAATGATGTCTTGAATCACTTTTCATTTATGTATTTCACATGCTTCGTTAAGTGTGAATTCCATAAATACATTCAATGAGGTTTTTCATGGAATCAATTCCTACACATAGGATAGTGATCCATTCATCCTGAATTCTTCGATGGATTTGTTGGAATCCTTTAGTGAGGCCTAAAGTGAGCTCCTCTATCATCATTCTATCCTATATGGTGTTATTGTTAACATTGTGACTAACACTTTGTGTGTATCCATCCTATACAGAGAAGGTTATTCCATTTTGAGTTGTTGGTATACTCCACAACATTGGTTTCAATCCTCATTTATGAATTATTCTCTTTATAATTAAATAATATACTTATAGTGGTGAGACCCACTGATAATTACCTACTGTAAATATGCTATTAGTGCTATCAAACATGTGGAGTGTGTTCTCCCAGATGAGTGTTATGTGGAACCCCCATGTGGGCATCCTAGGATGCAATTAAAATTTTCCTTACATCAATAATGTGTGTCTTGGTAGAGTATATGTAGATAATATTATTATATTTATTTTGTAATATATAACTTTATAGAGTTATATATTTTGATTTTTTATATTATTTCTGCTTTTGGGGTGTCCTACTAGGTATTTTTATACTCCTGGCTAGATGGGATTTCCTATACATGTTGTTCCTTTTGTAGATGGTCAACCTATTGATAGAGTCGAAGAGGGGCCTATACCTAGTAGTTCTTAGTTATATGAACAAACCAAGTTCGGTTCTTGGGGATGTTTTGATAGAGGTCCCCATATGTTTTTTAGGTTTTACTTCATTTCATACTCTTTTTTGTGGGATTTTATTTAACAGAGTTTACTTTCCATTTCTTGTATCCGTACTCTATTTGTGGGATTTAGATGTATGCATTCATTATTTATGATTTGTTTTACATTTTATAATTTTATTGGTCTTGGGTGTGTGTGTGTTTGTGTGTGTGTTTAAGAACTTAGTCTATGGCCTCCCATGCTATTGATATACCTACTCAATTCTAGTTGCCATCCCTTGGCTTATTGAAGGTGGGAATAGGGAGTCAACGCATGGGCCCCACTGGGAGGAGGCGTGATAATGGGTAGATTTCTATTTTATATTTTACAATAATAAATGTGATAGTTTTATAAGATGACATTGGTAATTTTTTATGATATAATATCAACCTATAGGGGTATTATTATTTACATACCTGATTTATATATAATTTTCAGATAATCAAGAGCACGTAAGTGGCCATGTCAAGTAATGTAAGCTTAGTAGGAGGTTGACATGTATAGAAATAATTTCCATATATGATTGTGGAGGTTAACTAGGGTTTTTGGGTGTACTTGTTTAATTTTTTTTAATGGTTGTATTATTCTACTGATAGATGTTTCATTTATAAATTTATGCATAACAATACACATAATGATGATATGAATGACAAATAATTTAATGATTTCATTATTCTAAAGTTTTTTCGTAAATTTATAATAATTTATAATCTAACCATGGATTATTGAGTATATTGTCACACAAATAGGATTTTAATACCCTTTATTTATAAAATCAATCCTTTTGAATTATAGATGGAGTTGGTGCGTCACACAAATTTCAGATAGTTTCCTTGTTTGAGGTACCCAGTTGAATCAAGTCAAGAAAGACTTTTATTAATGATGGATTTTTATATTGGAGATTTTATTAAGAACATGTGAAAATTTATTGGATTTTATGTAAATAATATGATTAATCATGGTATGATATATAGTCCATGGAAACTGAGTTATGGACATAGAGGGGCCTGATGATCCTATGTAAGGAAAATCATCACTTACTAATCATCACCTAGGTATAGGATGCTATCTATCGTATTTGTTTAGGACATAAAGAATTTAGGTATATCCCATGAATACCATTTTTCATAGATTCATGATAGATTAAAAGGGGTATAATAGAATATTAAAATATATATATTATAATTTCATTAAAATAATTTTTTATTATGTCTTGATTTCAATTGATATTCTGCAAATTTCCCCATATAGTTTTTTCTGAGATTAAGATTTGTAGCAGCATGATCCAACATAGAATGGATTGAAATTATTCTTCCTATTAAGAATGAGGCTTGGATTGAATCATTGATTTTTTTTCAATGATATGATTTACAAAAATATGATAGAATTTACTTATCTAATTAGATTATTTACTGTATAGATTTGGGTGATATATAATTTCTATTTATTTGGGAAGTGATGAAGTATCATATGTCATCGCTGGTTCACTTTTTTATGGGAACACCTCCAAAACAATTTTTTTTGTTTTGTATATATTCTAAATTTTAGGTTAAAGTAATAAACCCATATTATAGAATGCATATCCTAAAAACTATCTCAATATAGAAACAAAGAAAAGAATCCTCATATATATATATCAAATATGAATATATATATATATATATATTATAAAAAATATGCCTCAGGTTAAAATGGTAGAAGCCTAAATCCAATTATGATGTATTAAAACAAGAGAATAAAATGAAATTGTTATCATCTCCTACTGAGCTACCATCAACATATATCCACCACCATCCCTCGGTGACTCTAACCTTATAACTAACAAACACATGTTTCCCTATCCTCATACACATGCTAACCCACCATAAGGCACTGCATGAATTCTCAATAGACATCGGCATGAGAAACCTCTAAGGGAATCAACATTTGAATTAGGAATGATTACTCTTAAATATTTAAAAACATAATTTAGTTTGGAACATGGTCTGACTAGTCCATATATTTCTAGAATAACCAATATTAAATAAAAACTTCTGAAATAAGGAAAATCCAAATAGGGAATAACATGATAAACAACTTGAAAAATAAACAAACATAAATAAAACCCAATATAATATAAGAACCAGCATTTATATAAATATAAATATTATATATAACATAAAAAAATAGAAAATGAAGGTTGGAGTATTTGGAAATATAAAAAGGTAAAATACATGTGTGTACCAAAAATATATATCCAAAATTTGAGCTAATAATTACCTAATACTACCCATATCCTTATGAAAAGTGAACATCCCCACTTGAAATACCTTTCATGATCAATCAATACAATTGAATTTATGCCAACTCATACCAACGCCTATTATATAAAGTGCCAAGTGGATCATAAATGTATAGGGAGAGGTGGTTAATTAGGGTACATAACTTTTATAGATTTATTTTCATTCACATTTACCCGTATTAAATTTAATCCTCTACATAGGTTAGGATGAATTGATCATCCTTCCAAACAAATTAAATTTTACCACATGCAATACATAATGTAAATAAACAACAAAAGATATTGTTTTTACAAGGCCCACACCCAATATAGGGGAATATGTCCTTGATATGATTGGAATTATCCAAGACACATACAATCCACATGAAAATTAATAAAAAAAATTCAAGTGGGTTATTCAGGTGTAATACTAAAACAATGATGGTTTGGTATTAACCATTTACTAAATTATAATGTTATCCCCCCATTTTTAATTATATTGGAATACAAAAAAAATTATACTAGAATCCCACTCATGTTATTTATGATGGAATCCCACAAATGTTCAAAAACACCACACCAACACAAATTTAAAGGCCTAAAAACATCAAACAATCTCTACAAAACAAGAGTAATCTTCCTCTTCAATCCACTAAGATAAGATTATTCTTCACTTTGATAGTTTTACCGAATGTGCCTGAAATCCATTAAATTAAATCAACAACCCTTTATGCAAGACAGATCAATATATTTTTCTAAATAAGTAAAATATTTCACATCCGCTACATCTCACTTTGATATTAGAGTGAACAATAAAAGATTCCTCAATCACACCAAGTTGTCTTCTTTCCCACAAGACTGAAAAATATATATTCACCTCCAAAAAATGACTAGAAGAGTTTTATCAATCATTATATATGTGAACATCCTATGTTATTCATAAATTTATGATTGAAATTATAATTTTATTTTAATATCATTACAAGAACATCATACTCATCATCATCCAAATATTCTATTTTCTTCTCTATTTCATATCACTAAAAGTGAAATGTCATTGTTTTTATGCACACCCACTTATAGTAATAACGATAATCTTCTACAACTCTAAAAACTATAGTTTAAATAATATTTTCACTCTGCTTCATACATGAACATTATCATATGCATGATCTGCAATATTTTTCAAATACTCGCAAATACATTATATTATTCTTCTTGAAACACTACCATTGGTCATGTATAAACTTTATGCTATTCTTACATAACATAGAATGTGAGTTTTATAACTATTCACACAATTTGGTGGAATCTGATACCTTCATGACATAAAAATATACATTGAATTTTACTTCATGAGTATATATGTACCATGGAACTCCATTTTATCCAAGAATAAGGTTTTGAATGTGGAACTTTTTTAAATTGTCACATAACTATATATGGGGCACAATATTTTCTCAAATAAAAGTAATGTGAATGGATTAATTGACAAATTAATGTACATTCATTGAAAAAACATGATATTTTAGAACTTAAAATACATCATGTGGTTTAGAAGGATTATAAAATCTTATAAAAATGCATAGAAACATCTGCATGAGGAGTAGTGCACATTTACCCTCTATTTCATCTTCTATCTCTCTCTCTCTCTCTCTCTCTATCAGGTTGTATAGTTAGATTAAATTTATCTCATACATCAAAAAGAAAATATTTTGGGTATTTATAGATGTATATAACTAAATCACCCACTTCGTCATCTATTCAGGTGCATCACCTATAATTTGTGCACACCAACTTACCTCACCTATGTGCACCACCATAGCTAACACGCTTCAAAACACACATAAATCACCATATTCATATATAAAGATTTCTATATTCAAACACATAATTATTTTGTTTTAATAGTGGGTTCTCATGTATAAAAACAAATATTCACACATGAATTCGGTCTTGTTAAAATATCATGGAAACTGGATACTCAACCACATCATCAGAACACACAATAAGTAAAACATTAATCTATAGAGAAGACTTGGGTATACATATATACAAGACGATGTTGTGGGAATGATAAAATATCAAGGATAAAACTAATTATATTTTCCAAATTTAATTTTTAACTATTTATTTATTGATGAACAATCCACTGCAATCTCTAATCCAACATTGAAGCGTCTTTCGGTCTTCCACTCCATAATAATTCATCATGATTCATTGACCGCTTGAGCTTGCACTAGGGTCAACACCTAGTTACACTACACAAAAATTAAATGTTTTGGGCCACCCTAACCTACCCTATGCTCCCTCTCACACTTCCTATGAGCATTATGTGCACTAACAACCCTATGCATTTCCACATTCTAGATGCTCTATGATTTGGATTTCCCTAGTGGTTGAGGTCTCCAACTGCATATATATGGTTGACCAAGTTCATATTATTATGGGTTGTTGGAATGTTTTTTAGTAATAGAAGTAAAATCTTTACGTAGTTATAACTATTTTAAAGTCACCAAATAGTATACATTCCATAAAATAAGCCATTAAATAATTCTTCATATCCCCATTCATTTAACTTGTCACCACAAGAAGGTTCTATCTCGAACATTATATATCCTATGTAAAATAATTATTGGAAAACATCATCAAAATATAATATTAAAATTTTATAGACAATGTTAATTTTTTTAGTTCCATTGGAAACATGTTTTGGACATTAAGAACATCTATGAAATCATCAAATTTAATGTTTCTTTATTTAATGAAATAACTCTTGAATACAAAACATCCTAGAAAATTTATGTATAATTCAAAAGAATAATTAAATGGAAGGACATCTATAATTAAATCTCTATCACATTGAATTTTCATAATATATTAACATTGAAACCAAATAAAACACAATTATTACCTTAATAAATTTGGGTTCATCAATATCCAACATTGGATTTGTTGTCAATAACCATTTTTTATAGTCAATATATTCTTCACCCCATTATTGAAAATAAAATAAGGGAAATAAGTGTGCAAATGAATTCGACTCATCTCATTTTGTGAAAACCAAATTTTCACCTTCTCTCCTTTAACCATCATATTTCATAATCAATGAAACTTACGTGAAATTTAAATTAATCTCCTTCAGTGAGTTTTGGTATCACATTTATTAAAGAAATGAGTCACTATTTAATCAACTATAAGTACGTATTGGTTAACATAGTGTTGAAAACAAGAGTGCACATTCAGGATAAAGTAGATTTCAATAATGTTTTCAAAAATTTGATACCAATGTTCATACCTCCATTAAATTTATCTTCAAATAGTTTTAAACTAATCTCATACATTCATATAAAAAATAGGTTATAAACATTCAACAATAAAAATGTACTTCCACCTTATCAATAAAATTTAATTTTTTCACCAAATTATTTCCTTCTCCCATTTAAATTAAAAATTATTTTTAATATATAGATATTAGAACAAACCTCTATAATGAAAATATTTAATTTCCATAATTTTATATCCTCGTTTTTTACTCGTACCAAAACATAAAATATTCTTGTGATTCCAATAGAGATATTCAAATTTGATAAAAAAAATATCTAAATAGTGGGGTGAATATCATCCATATTCTTCATTATGGTTGGATTTATTAATAAATGAATTCCAAGATGAATTTTGAAATCAAATAATGTTTTTTATTTGAAAAAATGTCACCAATTAAAGTTAATAACATTATTGTGGATACCATCCTAGATATTGTATTATTTTTCATAGTATTCATTTCATTATGAAAAACCTTGAATATATTTCTCACCCTTAATTCTCTAGAAATAGATAAAAAAACACAAAATATATATTTTATTAATTTTCCTCTTCAATTAATTTCTATTAGACCATTGGGGATGAGACTTTTCTCTCAACCAAGAAAAATCTCTCAATTCAGCTCCAGATTTTAGAAATCTATTTATACTTACTACATCATTAAATTTATGGATTTAATAATTTAATGTAATAATGTAATTATTTATATCTTCATATTTCATCTTATATGGTATTGGTTTTTTCACATTAACAAGAAGTTCACTTTCATTCTTCTATAGTGTCACCAAATTCTTGTCCAATTCCAACTGCAATAGACATATGACTCGGAATTATTTTGGTACATGCTTTGTATTATAATTTTCTATTTACTACTTCTTCATAATAGAATTTATAAAAAATACCTTTGCTCAATCCCTTTGTTATTTTCTAATTCTTTCTTATTCATGAAACCTTGTCTTGAATTTGTAAGAAATATACCAATACATTCTACAACTTCTACAAAAATATCCAAAATCAATAGAGTTATCTATTTTAAAAACCACTCTTAAAATTAAAATTATATATATTATATTTCATGAACCAGATCGAACCATTTATTTTTATCACTATTGATTCTTTTTACTACAATATCGTGCATCAACTAACACTAGTGTTTATGGGATGTTTGAAAAATCAATGTTATGAAATCTTCTTCCACTGTAGAAGCACATGTTCTTTGGTGTATCATCCTTTTCCCCATTAATCTTGTGTGTATCATGTTTAATTGATTTTTTGACTATCTTATTCTATTTATACCCTAAGGATGACTTTTTTCCATTTTCTCTTTTCCTATAAATTCTTTGGACTTTTATTCCTAACTGTATATTCATAGTACATGGTTGGTACATGAATTCACTCATCATAATTTTTACCACTCCTATTGTAAATATCATATAAGTCTTCGAGACCCTAAAAATATTTTTCATATAGACATGTTCTTCTTAATCAGTGAATTCTGATTCAATTTATTCTGATTTCTCTTTAAATACTATTATCTAGCCCTTAATAATGGTATTTTATAATTATCATGAATTAGAAAATGATGAAAATAGTTAATAGACAAATAATCAAATTTAAAACATAAAAAAACCAAAAAAATGATTTCTTTATTTGTGGTGAAATATGGATGGATTTGGAATCCTATTAGTTTTGGATAACATGGTTCTTCATTTGAGTTTTTTACAGTGAATAAGAAGTAAAAATATTTTTAACATCTAAATTTAATGACATATTGGACTTTTTATGTTTTATCTTCTCCCATGTTTTATTGTAATTCCTTTTATAACCTACACCGATTGGTGAAATAGTATTAGAATAGACCTAAAATTTTAGAACAACGGTTTCCTATTTAAATGAACTTGAAGGTTATTTTCCTCCAGATAATTTCAAGATCTTTTTTAAACATGATTCACTATCATGAGGAGTATGTAACATTATATAATTAAACATAGAATCCTTTATAAGATCAATTTTTATGGAGATTCATCTTTTATATTCTTCTAATTTCTGATTTTTTCCTCCAACTCAGGACATTTAACATTTAAAATGTTATTATAGACATTAAGTGACTTCACAATATCTTCACATTATTTTGGTTAAGTATTTAATTGTATATACTATATTTTTATCAAATTGAATTAAATTTGAAGAAACTTCGGGTTGATGAAAATTTTCTCATCCCCAAGAACTTTTACTCTATATTCTTATTGAATTTTCATCTTTTGAATCTGATCATCATGAATTTGATATTACTCTTATAAAAAATTTATTAAAGGAATTAATTCTCTTATTCTTGACCACTAGCTCGAATTATTAATCATTATTATAAGTTCTTTCTAGTTTCTTTCATTCATGGATCATTTTTGGGTAATCATTCTCGGTAAAATTCTTCTCAAAAGTAGCTATCTGTAATTCATCTTCCACCAATATGAATCTTTCATTGAAATTTCATACAAAAGTTTCTTTTTTTCTTTTTTTTCTAGGATGAATATATCATCCATTCATTTTATTTCTAACAAAGTGTTCATAATACTCATCATATATTTATGAAACACCATTAGTTAATGAATCGTATTAGTAAATAACATATCAGTTACAAATTTCTCATAAAATTTTGATGGTAACTCTACTTCAATAAAAAAGATATGTTCATTGAAATTTTATATAGATTTTTATTTTCCATCAATAATATTTTTGATAAGTTTACATATTTTTTATTATCATATCCAATTATTTCTCTATATCCTAATATTCCAATTCAAGATATGATTTCTAATCATATTGTACCTTTTCAAATGAAAATATACATGTGAAAAACTAATTATAATCCTTCTTCAGATAATCATTGACTTCAAAAAAGGCAAGTGATTAAATAAACATTTCATCATCACTTCTTCATATAGAATCATAAAAAGGTCACTCTAATCAAATATATTCAACCACATTTTTTAGAATGATTCGTTCAATAAAGGTTTTTTGAAATTATTTAAACTTATTTGGATATTGGAACATACTATATAATCAATTAAATCTTCTCCACATTGTCTTTTATGAACTAATATTTGATATCAATATGTTTTGAATGAGAATATTGCACAAGATTTTTGGTGAGATTGATTGTGCTTTGATTTTCCCAACCCAATAGAAAAATTAACATCACATCAACAAGTAAATAATCCAATTGTATTTTTATCCATATAAGTTGAGTAGTGGATTGATTAGTTTCCACATACTTATCTTTTTTCATAGTGATAGTTACTGAATTGTTTTTATTTTAATGAAAATTAACACAATTTTCCCTAGAAGTAATAAACCACATGATGTGGATCTTCGATCATCATCATTTCCTGCCCAATATGCATCTAAATACCAAAAAAATCAACACAATTTGATCAATCATATTTGATTCCAATTTTTGTTGTTTCTTTTATGTATCTGAGAATTCATTTTCAAGTAAGTAAATCTGGTTCTTTTAGAGAACAATTAAATCTTTCACATAAGGTAACAACTTACACAATGCTTTGTCTTGAGGCAGTCAAATTCAATATACTTTCAACCAGCTTCCTTTAATATTTTTGATCTACTTTATTTACTTATCTGTCTTTACTCATCTTTATTCCCACTCAAATGGGTATGGAAATATGTTTTGAATTTTCCATGTCAAACCTTTAAAGAATTTATTTTGAATACTTTTCTTGGTAGAGTAGAATGCATTCTTTCTTTTACTGGATTTATGTTCCAAGAAAGTATTTAAGTTTTCCTAGCATATAAATTTCAAATAAATTCTTCCATTATTTAGAAATTCTATCACATCATCCTTCGTCAATCCCAGCAATGATAATAACATCAACATAAACAATTAAAATGAGGGAATACTATTTTCTTTCGATAATGTAAATATTATTATCAAATCTTTATTTGTTAAAATTAATCTTCTTTAAGCATGTATCCAATTTGGAATACCGTTCCGTTGGATCTTTTTTAGGCCATATAATTCCTTTTTCACTCTAAACACATAACCTTCATCTTTTCAAATAAAAAATCCACAAGGATGTTCAGTATAAACCTCTTCCTAAAGATCACCAGTTAGGAATAAAGATTTAATATCCATTTAAATAATCTTGTAGCCTCATTGTAAGGAAATAGAAAGAGAGATTCTAATTGCTTCAGGTCTATCTACTATATGAACAGTTTCTCCAAAATCAATAACCTCAATAAATGAATACACATTTCAAACCAATAATTCTTTTTTTCTTATTACTTTTCCTATTTCATTCAGGTTGTTCTGGAAAACCCATTTTCTGAAATGGTTTTTTTGTTTTTAGTCTTTTTTGTGAGTTCCCATGTATTATTCTTTTTAATCTAATACAATTCTTCATTTATGGCTTCAACCCATTCAGGATTCTCAAAAGCATATTTCACATCATTAGGTTCCACATTTGAATAAAGAGTAGTACGTGTAATGTAGTTTGTTGTTCGTCATGTTTGAATCTTCTGATGTTGATGACTAATTATTATTTTTTCATCCACATGTTTCATTAGCCTTTGATAAGATTTTCGATTTTCCTCTTCATCATTGGAAATTTCTAAGTCTGATTCATCTTTTTTATTAGGATTACAATAATTTGTATCCTTATTCAAATTATTATCTACAACTTTTTCAACTTCATTGTCATCTTGGACTTGTTTATCATTCATGGAGAGTTCAATAAGTTTTAAATAAATTGTATCCATATTTCTTCATGTTTCATTGTTGAAAATTTTATATCCTCTTTATTTCAGGGAATATCCATGAAATATTCCATATTCACCTCTCTACTAAAACATACCATAGTTTCCACCTATCTTATTTATAATAAATGCACTCCTAAAAGCCCTCAAGTTTTTCAAAGTTGTTTTTTATATAAAACAATTCATATTGATTTATACCTAATTGTTGCATGTAGAATCAATGGTTTACAATGTAATCAATAGTACCCATGTTTTGTCTCCAAAAGTGATGAGAAATTCCATGTTCAAGTAACATGGTTCTTCCCATATCAACCAGGATTCTATTTTTTCTTTTAGAAACCCCATTTTGTTGGGGATTGTATTGGGAACTGTGTTCATGCTGAATCTCAGGCTTCTCAAGACAATATTTGAACTCTTTATTTTTATATTCACCGCCATTATCTGTTAGAAACTTCTTCATGGAACACTCACATTACTTATCTAGTTTTATTCTAAAAAATTTATACATTTTTAAAGCTTCTGATTTTTGTTTCATATACTTTAAACAAGTAATATGAGTAAATTCATCAATGAAAGTAATGAAAAACTTATCTCTATTTGTTGATTTCCATTCTCATTGGCCCACATATATCAGAGTGTACCAGCTTCATGGGTTTTTTTAACAAATATCAACTTTACAATGCACAACCTTTATAATATTTCCATTCTGGATGATAGTAAAACACCATTATCTTTTTCTTCGAAAATTAGGAATGTCTCGAACATTTTCTCTTTTAGATAGAATGCTCATGTTTCTTTGACAAATGTGTCTATGATTTTTATTCCAGAAGTGATTCTCTTCCACCATGCACATGTAACAAGAGTTTTGTATTTGAGAAACTAGAAACAAATTCTCTTTTGTACATTGGTCTCTTGTAAAAATCAACCCATATAATTCACTCTCTAATGAAAACCTATCTTTTCACAAGATATTGTTTTACCTTTATCAAATAATAATGAAACACATAGAAGATTTTGCTTCATCCCATCAACATAAAAATTGTTCTTGGGTTTTATATTTTCTTTTCCAAAAATTGTTAAACCAATACCTTTGATGTTTAAGGAATCATCATTTCCAAATGTCATTATTCCATTTTTAAAATCATTCACATTCTTCAATAATTTCATTTTTCATGTCATGTGAGAAAAAAATCCACTATAAAGTATCCAAAATCATTCTCCATTCATGTATTTAAATGTAGTTTCAACAACAATTACCTTTTCTTGATTGTTTTCATTATTCACCTTTGGATTTTGAGAATTGAGAATCTCTTGCTGATCTGGTTTGAATATAAAAAATCCTTTTGCAAGGTGTTAATGTTGTTCACATCATTAACAAATAGTTTCCAAGGATTATAACCTATTTTCAATCCTCACATCATTCTTTTCAGATTTATTCAAGACAACCTTCTCATTTTTTTTCTTGGAGGAGATTGTCTCCCCCTAAATCTCTTCCTTCCATGACTTTTGGGAAAATTGAAATGTTGTTTATGAAACCAACACATATTTGCTATGTGCCCAAATCCACCACAATACCATCAATACCCATATAATGAGTATTTTCATCTAAAGATTATATACGAATTTGGATCATGAATACGTATCTAAACAATTTCATTTATTAAGCCACTAACCGTTCTAATATCAACAAGGTTATTCTACTTCTTTTCTAATTTATTGGATTCATAAATATTTGTAATATTATCATATTTGGATTGTTTCAAAACATTTTCAGACATAGGTTCCTATAAGACATCATAATTTCCAACATTTTTTTTGTCGAAAAATCATCATTATTCATGTCACCCTTGGAGGGTAGCTTTTGATGAAACTTCCATAGATTATCTTATTTAGAACATTTACCAGGAACAATGATAGAGTTTTAAAAATTATTGTTTCTTAATTCAACTTCTGAGAGTTTTTGTGAGTATGTTCCAACTGTTCTTCTTTTACTATTAGATTACCCTCTAGATGCTCATTACGATTCTTTTCATCCTCAAGGGATTTATCTAATTCTACAATTTATTCCACCAACTTCACTTTCTAATCAGAAAAACATCCAAGATCTCATGATGATGAATATTCATATTCCAACTTTTGATTTTTCTTTTCAAGCCTTCAAATCATTCCTATAAACTCTTTTAACTCATCTTTCCAGTTATGTTCATGTTGAGTTTCTTCTTATTCAGAACTACTACTTCAGAATTATTCATCATTCATAGTTTCAATAAAATTATTTTCAATACCACAGTAAATGAATTTTTTTATTCAAAATCACTCCCTTCTTCTACTTCATCATTGGACAAGAAACGTCTATTTTTATTTGAATAATTTTTTTTCTTTTTCATATTCCCCATTTTTCTTCCATGAACTTCTTGTTATTATTTATTTAATATAATTATCATTTTATTTATTTCATTTTGTATAATTAGCCTCAATGTGACCAACACCTCCACAGTAAAAACATTTCAAGGGAAGGCTGCCTTTGTATTTCCTTTTACCGCTTTTCGCATTGGTTGAAAACAATTATTGGACATCATTGAGATTTTTACATACCTCATTTTGAGATTTATAATCACTAGCTTCATCTTCAATAATAATCTTCTATGAATTTTCTTTTTTCATATCCTTGAAATAAATTTCTCTATAAACCACTATTCTTAATTCATATCATTCTCTCTTCTCATTTGATAAGTGATAAGAGTGTTATCTAAATAATTAGGAGATAATGTTTCGAGATCTTTATCTTCCAATGAAGAAACTATTGCATCAAATTTTTCTTGAAATAATTTCAAGATATTTTCAAAAACTATATATTAATTATTATTTTCACCATGACATCTAATAGTACTTAAAATACCATTAACCCTGGTAAATAATTCTCCAACTGATTCATGCTAACCCATATTCAAATCATCATACTTCAATCTCCATATTTGTAACTATCCTTCTTCACATTTTTGTTTCCTTTGTATTTGTTTTTTAATTTATCCTATTTACCATTATTTATGGGAACACCATTCTCTCTCAAGAATTCACTTTCATAAATTGATGATAATACAACATTCTGTTCACTTCCATCAATCTCATAAAACTTATTGTCAACATGTGTAAGTTCATCACTATCATTAATGGGAGGAAAGCTAATTGTTGCAGCCTAAAGAACATCATAACTGATAGAAATAATATATGGTATCATTATATCATTCCATATATAAGATTTATTTCCATAATATAAATTAATACTGTTACTATTCATATAGTTCACATTCTCCATTAGAAAAAAAATAGTGAAGGGAACCTGCCGCTGAAATAAATTAACAGTTCCCAGTAAGAGTATTGTATCACTGAGAGGGGAAGGGGGGATTCTGTGATACTCTTTTTCATTTATGTTTCTTATCCATTGAAACAACCTTTTCCTCATATTAAAGATTTATATACCTTGTTGTGAAACAAATCAACACACATCCAAAGGAACATAAAGATTTACAGGGTTTACTATTCAATAAAAATAGCTACGTCCTTGGTATGGTTTGGAAATCATCCAATACCATAAAATCCACTAGAAATCAATCCTTATATTATAATGAGTAGGATTTACCCTTTCACTCATGTAGCACTATGAAACAATACAACTAGTCCATGTGCATCCTCTTAGGAATATTGGTTAATACAATTGCTTCGTAACATATCATGTTACATGCATCACATTTAAATTCACAAAATGTATTAAATTTTAATAAAATTTATTAATTACATACCCAGAAGAAAGATAAGAACATCCTAGAATTTTTATATAAACCCATTGTTTGATTAGACTATGTTCTTTTATACCAGAAGGATTCCTCTGAGTAAGATTCCCACTTAACCAAATCATCTCAGTCTAATTTTCTTTTAATAAAAAACAATATTGTATATTCGGCCACACTACAATTTCCAAATATAATTTTCAAGATGAATAAAATATAAATGAATTGACACCACATGAAATCCAATGTCAATCTGAATATGATTCATCTCTTCTTCTCTTTCAAAACTAGAAGCTTCTCACTATTTTACATTGAATAGTGGATGCATTAGAAATTACAAAGGACTTTCACATTTTATAGGTGACCCTAAATTGTTTTAAGAGGGAATCCCAAAACATTTTCCCACTCACCTAAATTCTCCCTAAATTCCATTTCCCTTGAAATCAAAGATTGTAGTTTGACTTATTCACCTCTTCTCGATTCTTCTCAAAACATCTACCATATTAACCTCTTCTTCTTCAAACTCCCATTTGAATTTCTATGACTAATTTCAATGGTCAGGAATATAGGGATCTGATCAACTGAGTTCTATTCCTCATTCCAATTTTTGAATTCAATTCTCTGAACTAATTTGAATCAAAATCTTGTATATGAATGTTCAGATTCCCCCAAAAAAATCATTCAGTAATCTTTTTCTTATTTCATTTCTCTTGAAAAAATTGTGAAAAAATTATTCATTCAAAAACCAGTGCTTGAATCAAGACTACCTTCATGACTTGAATTCACATAGGATCATCTTTAGTATCATCTAACTTCTATTGTAATTTATCAGAAATTTTTATTCATTCAGGTAAACTCTTTTATTCACACAACTCTTGATCAACTTCAAATACAAAATTCTTATTCCCATTATATCATGATATATATTTACCCAATTTAGAATTATCTTGAAGAGGATATAAAATAATTCAAATCATAACCCACATGATGACTTCATTTAAAAATATAATGTACTATCCATTCCTGATATAATCATTCCTATATACGTTCATTCTAGAAAACAATTATCAGCACAATCTCTTACTCTTCAATAGGCATCACCTTTTCAATGAACACCCCCCTGCTATAGTTTAATCGTAACAAAACTGGAACATTAATATCTTAACCAACTAAGACAATGAAATCATAACAACCAACATCAGTGAAATCATAACCACTTGCAACAGTGAAATTGTATCTAGGTGATATAGTAAAATCATATCAAACTATTGTTTTGAAGTCATAACCAGCTACTGTACTGATATTGTAAAATGTTTTTAAAGAGAAATCGTAAGAATGTGCTCCTGTGAAGTCGTAACCAAGAGCTACAGTGAAATCGTAACCAGCTGCTATAGTGAAATCGTTACCACTAGGTGTCGTGAAATCATAATCATTTGCTATAGTGAAATTGTAACCAGCTGCTGTAGTTAAATCGTAAGCACCTTCTATAGTAAAATCGTAACCACCTGCTACAGTGAAAATATCACTACATATTTTAATTCCACCCAAATTCCAATTTTATTGAAAAATAATCAATATTGTCTGTTTCACTTATTATTAGTATGATTTCTTCAATCAGCACTGCCTCTTCAATATGGATATGATTGTGTTGAAAAATAATAAGTACCACATCTTTCTCTCATCCATCCAGATATGATAAATATGAATATCGTTCTTTTTCAATTAGCAACATCTCTTTCACTCATGCTTTATTCTATCAAGATTTCATCACAAGTTCTCAATACAACTCATGATTTATATGCAATAAAAATCAACAAATCATTGTCAAAATTAATCAAAAATTACCATAACTTTTCATTAACCCTAGTTTATTTCCTTCCATCTCATCCTAAGAACAAACATTCTGAATATATGATTCCAATTTCTAGAAAACATGGGTATGATTCTTTTCAAAAAAAATCCCAAAACAGTTATTTCTGCAAAAAAAAGTGAAGTGATTTCCTTTCTTCAAAACATTCCTTGACTATAAAAGAAAACACTTGAATGCAAAACCTCTTTCATTGTCAGCTTGGTCCTAACAGATTAATATATCAAGTAGGTTATTCCCTCTTCCATTTTGGAAATTAATATTTGATTAATGTATTCATCATGAAATGAAACCCATTTATTTACATGGGTTATTTTATGTTCAACTTTGATGTATTCTATGTGGCATGCATGATTATGAAAATATTATGATGTGATGAGTACAGGAGGAATTATATAGCGCAATGTAGATTTTATGATTTGATGTGTGATCCAAGAATTATAAAGAACTCCAACGCATCAGGTAATGTTATACATCTCATAATAAAAGTTAAATACGCATTACCATGATGCTAGATTTGTTCTCAACTATGTGTGGTAGTTGACCACCAAGAAAGGATGTATCATTTTTATGCATTTCCACATTCCATGATTTTATCTAATTATTCCTCTCATGATTATGATTATGCTTTTATGATTCTTATCACCCCATGTTATTTTGTTTCATGATATTATATATCCTCTTACTGGGCTTTTAGCTCACCTCATTCTTTGATGTATATCCTCATGTGATTAAATTAACTAAAGATAATTCAACGGTCAATAAGAAGCTACATAAAAAGGAATTAAATAAATTATTATGTTTTTTTAAAATTTAATTTATGGTCAAAAATTGATCAAGAAACTAAACCATTAGATCCTCATTGTGTAAGTATTCTATGTAGTTTATCATTAAAATGATGTAATCATAATTTATGAAAAATATGATTCACTGTATTCAGTTTCAGATGATGGTTTAGTTAATTTTGGAATTAGGATTAGATAACCTCAGTGGAAAACATTTGTATGAGACTAAGTATAAGTGGGAACCAGAGAAACATTGTTTTAAATAAATATAATCATAGTGCTCTTGCAAGATAAGACGTTAGAATTATTGAGAAAAGGTATAAATTATTTATTCATGACATGTTGACTTATGTTTCGTACTAACCTTTTCTATTAAATAAAATTGTTGGAACTAAGAGAAACTAGGCCAACAACCCATTTTAGGGACAATGTAGTGATTAAATGAATGTCATCCCAAATGCATTAAGTGGTGGAGATCAAAATTTCATGTCAATTCATAACCAGCTATCTCAGGTTATGAACAATAATCATAATAATGTGGAACAATTTTATTCACCTAAGAATGCCCAACTAGCTATCTATTGTTTTATACAATAATGACCACCGATGATTAGTGGATCATACAGTACACTAGTTTTGGAATCATGATTAAACTCAATCGAGAATATCTTTTCAATTCATCACTATTCAAAGATAGAGAACATGAGCCTTACTGTTTATCATTTAGATAGAAAGGTTGATCAATAGTAGGATTTGAATAATAACACCATGAAGAATGATGAAATTTATGTGATGGAGTAAGAAGACATTAAGAAAATGTTTCGTAACAATAATTTCCATCAAACTCTTCCCACAATGATGAAGAGATAATTTAGATAGATAAAGAAAAATAATGTTGAATCTATCATGGATTATGAAGAAAATTTAAAAAGGCTTGTGAGGTATGCTTTGTGTTTAGTTATCAACAATTATAGAAAAAAATTGATAGCTAATTTAATGGTTTAAAACTAAACATTCAAAAATAACATAAAATTTGAGACTTTGAGAGTTATAAAATAGGTGATAAATGTGTTCTCCAAGTGGATATGGTGTTTGATGAATGGTCTCATACTATGGTGATAATAAATGAAGAATGGGGTTTCAAGCTAAAAGATCTAATGATAAAGGTGGAATAAAAATTCAGCCACCCACATGTTAAAAATTTGGGAAGAAATATCATGAGAATTATCTAAAAGGGGTTGGGAAATGATTCAAGCGTCTTAAAGAAGTCCACCATGCTCAAGAATTTTGAATAGAGATGAGGAAGCAGGAAAATTTGGTGGAGGAAAGGAGAGAACAACCCATGGTTTAATGCAACAACTGTACAGTGTAGAGGAACTATATAAGCCAATGCACCAAACCTTGTCTCCAAAACTGTAATCAGTGTCAGCAACCATGAAATCCAAAAGGGAAAAGGAAATTAAATATCCATCACTAAAATGGAAGTGGAACAAGGGATTGAATTCATACAATGTAATTGTCATGTTCACTCAATAATTTGAAAGTCTTATTTGATTCTGGTTCTACACATTCCTTTATATCATGCATTTTTTCTTGAAATATTGGCTGGAAGCCCCGAAAACTTGAAGTATAGATACCTATAAAAACACCTAGTGGTGAAATCATTGCAATCCATGTGGTGGAATCTTCTCATATTTGTGTATGTGGGATGATTCTTCTAGAAAATATCGTAATACATTCCATGGTGTAATTAGACTCTACACTTTGTATGGATTGGATCTCATTATATATAGAACATATCAATTTTTGAGAAAATAAAATATCTTTTTATATTCTAAACCATAATATAACCCTCTACAAAGTCCATGAAAATCATGAATTTCCTATTCAAAATCCTTCAACTATGTGGGTGTTGATTCTCTATGAATAATCATACCTCACTCAAATGGTTGAGTCAATGTAAGCTATCTACCTAGGAGATATTTTCTTCATGACGGAATACCGGAAAGTATTTCCTAATGATTTACTTGGAATCACCCAAGATCATGGGGAAGAGTTATCAATAAACCTCATACATGAAGCTACTCATATATCAAAATGCCCCAATAGGATGGCTTCTATGAAACTAGAAAATTTAAGGAAGCAGCTGCAAGGGAACATGGAAAAAGGGGTTCATACTCCCTAGTTCATCAACTTGGGGTGAATCAGTGATATTTTTCAGGAAGAAGAATGGATCAATATGGATGTGTATCAATTATTAAGAACACACAAGATATCCGCAATAAAAGTATCCAATTACAAGGATTAATGAATTGTTTGGTCATCTATGAGTAGCTCAGTACTTCTCAAATCTGGATTTTCATTCTTGATATCATTACCTAAAGGAGAAGAAGGAATATATTGATAATACATCCTTTTTTACATGGTATGGGCAATAAGATATTTTGGTGATTATCTTCAGACTTATTGATTCCCCTGATAACATCATGGATTTGATGAATGGATTCTTCGACGTTACCTTGAAAATTTCATTATAGTGTTTTTTGATGATATTGTCATCTAATGTAAGATTAATGAGGGACATGAACAAAATATAAGGCTTGTTTTATCCACATTATGGATGAATAATTTGTACGCCAAAATCATAAAGTGTGACTTTTATATACAACAAGTCACATTCTTGGTACATGTTATAAAAAGGGATAGAATTTCCCTAGACCATTCAAAAACAATGGCAATTGAGAAATTCACCCGACCCTATAATGTCACATAAATCCATTTTTTTCTTGGCTTAATAGTGCAATATTTATTTATTTTTTGAGAAATTTCTCATGATTTTCAAGGCCACTAACTATGTTAATAAGGAAAATAGTAAAGTATGTCAGGATGGAAGAGTGTGAAGAAGGCTTCATGGAGAAAATTAACATGTTGATCAATACACCTGTACTCATATTACTAAAAATTGAATAATTATTGGTGTTATATAGTGATGATTCCAAGAAAGTCTTGGGTTGTGTACACATGAAAAATGAAAATTTTATTGTCTATAACTCACAACATTGAATATCAATGATAAAAAATACTCGATGCATGATCCAGAGATTTGAGCTATATTATTCTCCTAGAAAATATAGCGGAACTACATCTATGGTGAGACGTGTGACATATATACCAATCACAAGAGACTAAACTATATATTCACACAAAAGGATATCAACATGAGTCAAAGGAGATTGATATAGCTAATGAAATACTATGATTTATCTATTCACTAACATCTTGGCAAGGGAAAAAATGTAGTTGATTATCTTAGTAGAAAAGAACGTGTTATTATATCCATTTTTTTGTTTGAGAAATAAACTATCGTCAAGAATATGTAAAGGATAGGTTTAAAAATCTGAACAGTAGTGAATATATCCAACCTTGACCAAATGATTTTCCAACCATATTTCTAGGAGAACATAAATGAGGCACAAAGGGATGATCTTAAGTTACAAAAGAATTTGAATGTGGTAAATAAAGGGAAGTAGTTGGAGTTCCATATCGAGGATGATTGTGTGATTCAGTTTGGGATGAGGCTTTGTGTGCCTTCATCACTTGGGAAAAAGAAGGCACTATTAGAACATGCCCATATCTAAACTATATCTATCCATATCTGTGTAGATATAATGTTTCATGATATGTATGAAATTTAAATCCATGGGATACAATTCAAACGGATTGATGCAACCACTTCCTATACCCATGTGTAAATGGGATAATTTCACTACAGACTTTATCACAGGTCACTAGAATACATACAAAGGAAATAATTCAATATGGATTGTGGGGAACCAACTCAGCATGATCATCCACATTATCACTATTCGAGACAATCTCTCCCTTGAAAAACATGTTATGATATATGTTAAGTATGTGGTGATACTGCATTGAGTTTCACTCTCAATTGTTTCAGATCATGATCCCAGGATCACATCTAAATTTTGGAGGAGTCTTCATGATTAATTGAGTACTAAATTAAATTGCAACATCGAAAATCACCACCAAACTAATGGAGACGCTGAATGAACTATTAGAACACTAAATTTTATTCTAAGATAATACTCATTATAATTAAAGTAGTATTGGATTGACATCTCCCATTGATTGATCTCTCAAACAACAATAGCTTTCACTCAAGTATTTATATTTCTCTATATGAAGCTATTTATAAAAAGAGATATAGAACTCCAACATATTGTGATGAAGTTGGAGAAAGAAAGTTACATGGACAAGATATTGCACAAGAAATGATTGAAAAGGTTCCAGACGTCTAGTAACATATCAATTCTGATCACTATTGAAAAAAGAGCTATGCAGACAACTATTAAAGGGACTTATAGTTTTATGTTAGAGATAAAATCTTCCTTCGAATATCACCACAGAATAGAGTCATGTGGTTTGGAATGAAATGTAAGTTAATTTCATGGTACATTGACACCTTTTAGATCCTTGATCGCATAAGATCTGTGGCATATTGACTTTTATATCCACTGAATATAGCTCATGTTCATGACGTGTTCCATGTATCACCCCTATGGAAGTACATACCAGACACATCACATGTACTGAACCCAGATGTGGTACAGTAGGAAGACGAACTTTATTATGAGGAGCATCTAGTAAAGATTCTAGATATGATAGATAATGTCATATGTACCAAGAAAACCCACCCTACTGATGTGTTGGGGATGAACTATAATTATAAAGAAACAAATTGAGAACCATAGGAGGCGATGAAGGCAAATTACCCTCACCTGGTTATGTAAAAAGAAATTTCAAGGGCGAAATTTAAAAAGTGGGAAAGGATGTAACGACCCAAACATTTATCAATACAACTTATCCCTTCTTATATTAATTTCATAAACATATATAAACACTTATATAACATAAAAATATCATTATAAATGAATAATTAATGGAATAAAAAGTTTTCCTCAATTTTAAGGAACCAATACTGATGAAAAAGTTACATGACCATTAAAATAGTAATATGTCCCTTATGAAGTGTAAACCAGCCAAATAAATAGTTCCCACACCCATGAACGTATAAATAAAAATTATGGCACTTATTAGTGAAAATTTTCTATAATTATATTGTAGTACAATTAAGTAGATATTTTAAAGATTATTAATCAAGTGTTGGCATTTTTAAAAGTCATAAATATTTAATTAAAATTTTATATTTAATTTAATAATTTAAATGAAAATTAGTTTTCAAAAAAAATTATCTATATATTAATATTCAAATTCCTTATTATTTTAATATAATTTTATGATACCTAATGTAATTTTTCAATGTGTCATAAAATGAGTTATAATTCTAAAATCTGTATTTTCCATGTTAATTATGATTTTATTTAAAATGATATTATATATTTTATGAAAATTATTATCATAAAATGGAGATCATTTTTTAAATCTACACATCAATAAATTGTTAGGGTGATTTGTTTTTGATTTTTTCTGAAATACATGAATTTTTATGAATAATAAAATACGATAATTTACGATGAATGATAAATACATGAATTATGGAGTCATAGATGATGTAAGGATCCCTTGAGCCCAAAATATCAAACCACCATTGATTATTATAATATAATATATGATAATTCTATAACTATTTATATTATTGGCCCAAAATGAAAATTTTATAAATATGATATTAAGAAAACACCCCTCTCCTCCACTAAAAATACCACCTCTCTCCGCCACTTATCCTCACACATATCATGCCTTGAGACATAAATATATTATACCCAATAATATTCCCTAGCCATTACCCCATTTCTAGGAGCTCTTGGTCTCATCCAAACACCAAAACCTTTTCCCTAAGGTGGTTCTCAGGGAGGATAAATCCAAGTGGTAAAACACTCTTCCTTTTTATTTTTCCTTTTCAATTTCTTTTATTTTCCAGTCTTATCCTAATATACCTTAATCAAAAAGTAATTATATCTACAATATGTTTGATATACTGGAATTATATTATGTTAATTGAATATCCATAATTAAACTCCTCCCTCTTCGTCTTTTATTCTAAAAATGATATTGTCGCCCGTGATGTGACAATTTACCAACATCATGTGCTATGAACATTAATTGTTTAACTCCTTAATTTATATTATTAAAACCATTAAATAATTGAAAATATATTTACATTTATATGTTACAACCCACATAATTTAATGGAAATAATTATATAAATAATTCTAAATGATAAAACAAAACAAGTTCATTGTGATCGTAAACAAACCAAAATTAATCTTAAATGATCATCATTAATTTTTATCTAATGATTCATCCTCATTTCATATAACAAAATTATTTATAAAAGTATATAAAATTATATATTATAATTTTTACATATAATTAATTTTATGTATATTTTTCCACATTTTACATGAACTTCATTCCATGTATACAAGTGAATATATCATGAATACCATGAAAACAAATGCTCCAAAATGATGAAATTAAACACTATAAATAATCCAAATGCCTTTAAATAAACATAATAAAACCATAATGAATCAATTTAATGTATAAAAGGTTGTTTTTTTAATTAATTAATACAATGTGATTATACAGGATATTAATGTGCAGAAATCATACGGACATAAGGTTATGAGAATTCATGGACCCAACTCTCTATTCTTGGGTTTTCAATATTTCACTCCATTTTCATTATGGGTATTCCATAAGTATCATTTATTCATAATTATATTAAATATTATATGATATAAGTGTTTTTATAATTTAGTTTATAATAAACATAATGTTACCCAAAGGATCTCTTCTTTCAAAATAAACACACCTTTTATATATCGGGATTGTTTCTTCTTCAATCAAGGTTTTTGAATCATTTATCAAGATTTCTATCCAATATTCTATTTTAGAACATAATTTTTATGAATTTATTTATTATGAAATGAAACCCATTTATTTCCATGGGTTATTATATGATCAATATTATTGTGTGTTCTATATGGCATGCTTGATAATGTAAATATTATGACGTGACTAGTGTGCCGGTAATTGTATAGCACAAAGTAAATGTTATGATGCAATCAGTGTTCTCATAATTATAGAGTTCTGAAATGAAATGTGTAATTTGATTTACATTCTATGAAAAATGAAATATGTGTGCACATTATGGTAGCATTTTTACATCTATGTGTTAATTTACCACTAAGACAGGATGTTTTATTTTTATGCATTTCCACATTCCATGCCTTTATCTAATTCTTCCAATTCTGATTATAATAATGATTTTATGATAATTCTCGCCTAATGATATATTTTTCCATGGTATTTCATATCCTAAAACAATAGTTTTAGATCACCCCTTTATTTGAATTATAACCTAGGTTATTACAAGTACTATGAAGAATTTAAGGGCCAATAAGTCGGTAGAGAATAAGGAATTTAATAAATGAATATGTTTTATTTTTTTAAATGTTATGTATCGTCCTAATTTTACCAAGACATAATCCATTGGATCTGAATTGTGTAATGATTTTATGTTGTTTATATGTAAAATGATTAATATTAATTTAATAAAAATAAGGGTGACTATAGGTTTCATGGTAGAATTATTTAGAACATATATTATTGAAGTGTTTTTTTAATATATGTCCTTGGATATTTAGAAGAGAGATAATGGGATTAAAAAATATAAGGAGATTTAATATATAAGTTTAGTGAGGGATTCATGAGGATATATTTAATCTTCCCTAATTACCAAATCCGTCAGAAAATCATCATCTAGTAATTTATCAAAGACCACAAACCTATAGAGAGGATTTTTGTAGATATTACTAAAGGATGGAATTTTCATTAAAAAATACTAAAATTATCTCAATTATTGATTCAATATAATACTTAAAACAACTAATTTTTTTTGAGGCACACCAACTATGATAAGAGTACAACATGAATGTTATACAAATTTTTAAAATAATTTATTTGATAATATATTGTATTTATTTATGAAAATATTGATACATGTTTCCTTGACTCAAAAAAACACCACTCCAATGATGATTTATGGTATTTTCAGTAAGGAATAACACCTTAACAAATGTGGATCCCGTCATCTAGAGACGGGGTTTTTTAATATTATTCCACGGAATATTGTTTCATCATAACAGATAACAACTACCTCTAAAAATAAAAATTATCCATTGAATACAAAATAAATAATATTATGTAAATATTATATATGTCTAATGTATGATAGAGGGTAGAAAAAAGTCATTATTTTTAATAAAACATCCAATATCTTCCTCATTACCAATCAGTTTTTCAATAACCCCAAAATAAACTTGACAACGAAGAATTAATAATACAAAAAAATATGTCTTTTCAATACCATGTTTGATTATAATAACAAAAAACTTTTTAAAATAAATTTTTTCATACTATATAAAAATTATCTACAAAGTTAATTTACATAGTTAATGGATATGAGGCGAAAAATGAGCTAGATCATCACCACACTCCAGGAACTAGTAATTTTGATTTACTAGAATCATTCTCCATTACCTATTGTAAATCCCAAGGGTTATTTTAGCTCCATCAAATAGATGAGGGAATAAAATAGATGATATGTCTTCTCTGACATGTCTACTAGTATTGACCTATGAATTGGAGAATCCCAATTCAAGTATAACCAGTAAGAGACCAAAGGATATATGTAATGGCATGAATCGAAATTGATTTCATACCATTTAAACACTTTTTATTCTAAATAGTGTTGGAATGAAATAAATATAGCTAAAGAGGTAATGAAAAATGATGGATTGGACACATTCACATTTTTTAGATCAATATACCATTTCCTATGTAAATCAAAAAAATTACACGTCATTGTAATTTTTTTAAAGAACATTGAACAAATAAAATATGAATAAAGGGAAATGTGTGAATAACACTTGAGAGAAATATCCATGTACTCATCTCACTAACCATAGTTATGACTCTTACGAATTTGAACTTGGGGAATCTCACCAATACATACAATATATAAGAGTTTTATTTCATGATGAACTATTTGATTTTTGTGACACTATTAATGAAATTCCTCATTATATTTTCAATTCCTTATAGATTAGAGAGAAAATGTTTTTGAGGGTGCAAGTGAAATTGATAAATTGAAATATGGTTTTTCAGAGATAGAAATTAATTATTTGATTGTCATTATGATAGAAGTGATATTTCCTATTTATTTTAATGTTCAGAGCATAGAGGATAATGTGGTAATTTATCATTATCCAATCATTATTAGTATCCCCATATAGAAATACCAAAATGATACTAATTTTATATGATGGTATATTTTCAATTAATTTTCAAGTTGAGATATAAATAAATACCAATATTGACTATAGGAAGTACTCTAAGGAATACAACTTTCCCCTATTCATAACCAATTCTAACCTGTATTCTATTAAACTTACAAATATGGATTTAAAATAATTTTAAAATGGGAATTTATTCATTATTATAATGATTTTATGTATTGGGTTTGGATTGATGTTTTTGAATATTTCCGTAACAAATTATCATTATAGAACCATATTTGATATTTCTTATTTTATGGAATCTTATTTTGATCTTGGGAATCAACATTCTAATTATGACATGATAGTAAATTATTATATTGGATTTTATTCAATGCTCTCTTATTTTTATTTCACACCTTCGGATCATGATATTAAGTAGACACATATCATTATTCAATATTTTATTACATAAATTTATAACCAACATGCATTTTGAATTAATAAATTACAACAAAATTTGACAAATTAAAAAAATTAAGTGATGAATATTTTTCTATTATTATTGATTAGTTTAATTTTTTGAACATGTGAATCAATATATGTATATTTAAAAGGATAAATTCATGAATTTTGGGTGGTCCTTAGTATATATAGGAGGTATTATTCCCTACATTTTTATTAAAATTATTCTCCAATAGTATGGGGCCAAACTATCATAAAAAATAAAAAACAATCATAATCCTACCTTATTAAATATTTCAAAGACATAACAGGGAAAATTTCCAAAGGTGGTTATAATTTTCCCCAAACCAACCCTATATGGGTTATCCCCATTCATGTTAGTCCCATGAAAAATGGTATTACTATTTAATAAATACTATGGATGTGTTAGTTTTGATGAGGGAGAAAAATAAATAGAGAGTGTGTATTGATTATAGGAAACTAAATCAATCCACAGACAATTATTTCCCCCTTCCATCCATTAGTGATCTTATTTATAGATCATTGGTAGGAAAATACATTAACTAGTTGATATTTTTTCTTATGTGTTCATGTACCCAATTCACCATATAAATTGGGGATGAGATAATTTTCAGATAGATTTGGTAAATTCTCTTACAAATCTATCATATTAAGATGTTAAAAATATTAGGTACCTTCTAGGTATGCAGGGAGGGTATATTCTTTAGTTTACATATTATATGTGTAGATATGTTCACGGATTAATTTACTACTATATCATATGGATGTTTCTACATAATTCTATTGAGAGATACCTTGTTTTATATTTTAAAGTATTAATTTTTTGGTAACGAATGGAATTATTATAGGGAATGTTTTTTTTTCAGAAAAGTGTATTGATGTCGATAAATAAAAGGGTGAAATTTTTTCTACAATAAAAAATCCAACATGTGGGAAGATGCGAGATAATTTCTAGGAAATGTATGTTTTTATCAATGCTTTATCAGATACTTTGGTTGGATTCTACTCCCCTTATCTCTAATTCACTAAAAAGTCGTTGATTTTTTATTTCATGATTATATGAAGATGTAAACAGATATACTAAAAAAAAGACTATCCACTCATTAAATCCAATATCCCCTTTTTGGGTGATTTTATTGAAAATTATATGTGTCGCTCATAAAACTATAGTTAGAGTGGCACTATCATAATGGGTGGTAGAATATACACATATAATTGTTAATAATTATAAGAAAATGAATTTATCTTAATAGAATTATATAATATTTGAAAATGTTTTTTTTATTATATTTTCATTAGATAATCTCTATTATTATTTTTTGGGCTCTAAATTAGTTTTAATTTCAACACATAATACATAATGGTAACTCCTAAACAGTCTAAAAAAAACTGGGACGTAATCATGAGAATATCTTTATTTGTGAAATTAAAATTGATATTATAGATCTAAAACATGTTTTCAAATCATATGAGTATGATCCACAGAAATCATAGGTTAACACCCTTCATAAAGTACCTCGTTGAGGTATATTTCACAATGAAAATTTAACTATACTCTCATATATTAATCATTGGCATGATAAAGTAGTTAACAATATTTTTTTTGATTAAATTTCAAAAAAATTCTAAAAACCACAAATACTAAAATATGTGGTCTGGGTATGGGTACTTTATACAGGATAACCCACACATATACATCATTTGAATAGAAAAAATAATTATAATATGAATTTCTAATCATGTATTGAGTCTATTTTTAATTTTTTAATTTATTTTCTTATGGTGGGAACTTAGGTACCCAACTGAGAGCTTGGAAGGTCTTAGATACAGTATAATGTTAACCTCATTTTCTATATAATTTCCATTAGTTTTTTATAAAATATACATGTTTTTAAAACAATATAACAATTAATAGTAGACATAAGATTCCTCAATAGCCTATATTATTTTTTTGAGATTGTTTATGTATAAGGAATTGATTTTTTCAGCTCTTTTGTAGGTTTAGTGCAGCAAAATAGATCATTTATGACTAATGGTTGCACATTTTTAATGATAATTTGGGTTCCTTATTTCTCAAATATGAGATGATTTAAAAACAATTACCTCCATAAAAATATAAAAAAATATCCAGGATAATGTTTCAAATCAATAGTTAAGGATGATATTTTTGAAAATCATGTCGTCAAATAGTGATGATTGGAGAAAGAAAGTATATTTTTTCATTGGTAATATTGGATAGAATTCAAAATTAAAATCTACATGTCCTCTGAAAAAACCATTTTTTGTAATGTATTTAATTTATTAATTTATTTTGCGCATCGAGCATATTTGAATATAATGAAATAAAATATGGATTTAGTCAAAACAATATATAATAGGAACATGAATCTTTAAGAAAAAAAGATATCCAATTTTCATTATATTAGAACTCAAGGATCTATAAATAATGATCGAAATAATCCCATGATAGAATGATTAAATATATGTAGTTTCATGTTAGAGAAAATATACTTCTCTACAATTTATAAATGAATCTGCTACCCTGAATGATTCATTCAAGATAGTTAGTCAAATATATTTTATCTTATTTTTTCCTTATAGGGAAATTTGGATCACATAATAATCCACTGGAATAATATTTATAGTCAATAGTAAGTTTTTAAGATATACTTCAAGGTATTACCTCTATATGTAATTGATTTCTACACAAATTATATCCACCTCATTACATTATCACATCATACCATCCCATACTTTCCATGTCAACATTAACTAATTATTGAAATCCATGTCCATGAGTAACTATTTTTTTATTTTCCTGATATATATTTCTATAACATTTTATGATATTATTTCATAATACCTTCCATTAATTTACAGAATTTTTGATTTTATTTTGAAGCGTACTCTTTCTTATTTTCCCTTCAAAACACATATATTATTAATATGTGCACTAAAATGATTGAGCCACATTTTTTAATATCATTAATTCCATTTAGGCCTAAAATTGGTATAATTATCCATAAGACCCCTTAGAATCTATTAATGGCCTTATAGGTTCATCCAAATTCCTTGTTAGTTTTCCCTTCTATATTTACCTTTTTTATTTTTCATGATTATACTTCATGATAAAGGAGGTATTATGGAGAATTATTTTATATAGGAAATTAAGGATGTGTAACATTTATCGGGGAGAATGTTAGGGTTGTGTTCATTTTGTTGTGGGAATGACAATATTCAGAAGTTTACTATCATTGTTATATATTTTTCTCTCTTATTATAATAAAATTCCAATAAAAATTGATATTAAAAACATTAAAAAATAGGGAAATATCATACAAAAACAATAAAATGGATAATAATGAAGAGGCACTCATCATTATATACAATTTAGAGACTTTTTAAAGAAATTTAATATATAACAAAATTGTTTTAGATTATTTCAATTGTAAGGGAATTGAGTGATGTTTATTTTATTAATTGTATTGATCTTAATAGTTCATTTCACTTGAGATAGATCCTCCCCAATGAGTATTTATTTTTAACATTATTACCGACCTTCCCTAAATCCTCAGAATAATAATTCTGGAATCCAAAATTATTGATTCAATATATTGATTTTAACTATATATAAGATTTTTTAAAGTATATAAAAGTAATAATTATTTCATGAATGAGTATAAATTTTCTTAAATTTCTCTTGAGTGAAGATTAACACATTTTTCTGGAAGGAAGTTTTCACGTTGTGTATGAATGAAAATAAAAGAAAAAATGTTTAATTTTGGAAGAGTTGATATGTTCATTAATTTATCCACATATTTTATGCATGAGTAAACTGTTAGGATTTAATTTTAGAAAATATTATAACTCTTAGCTTTGAATTTTGAGTTTGGTTTTGTTAAACATTTTATTTAATGTATTTTTTCTTAGTACAATATAAGGGTTGGTGTGGGGAGAAAATTAACAAAATTTTATATTTATATTTTGATGATAATAAATTATATAATTTCTCTTAATTGAGATAAATATTTTTTTCTATAAAAATTACATTAGAACCAACAATTGAAATTTTAAGGAAATTTTTTATTTTATCCCTTTCAACTACACTCATTTAATTTAATAGAAATTTTTTCTAATATTTATTTTGTTTTAAAATTTAATAGAGATATTTAAACTACAATGGATTTCAATGTTCCAATATATTATCCTTGAATCATATTATGTTCTATGGGAGAAATGTGAAATTAATTCAATTCTAGATTGGACTCATTGATATACACATCCTCACACAAATTGATCTATAAATTTTTCAAAGAGGCTTGTAATTAGCTGAAATTTGATTGGAGGATAAAATAATTAATTGTGAAATTATTATCCTTATAGAAGAATAATATGTTCTTATAGAAAGGAATCATATTGTCAGTGTATTATGTAGTAAGATATATATATATTTTTTAATTTTCACATTCATAATCATAATAAATTATTACCATATTCCATCATCCAAAATATAATTTTTTTCTATCCTTACTTGTGGTTGTACATGTAATAAGATATTAATAATGGGGTAGAAGTGGTGTTTCACTATTTATATTAGAAATTGAAAGAGGGGATGATTTACACCCAAACAATTCCTTGGTGTGTTTTTTATTTTTAATTAAATCGTATATATATATATATATATATTTATATATATTTATTGAGTCTTGCTTATTGGGAATTTTGGTGGTTTCCATGAGTGAATTATAAATTTTTTATACATGTTTTGAGGATAAAATCCTATGGAATGTATTGGGAAGAGAATTATTTATTGTGGTTTTTGAATGGTTTGGTCCTACTTGTTCTTGATAATATGATGTCATGACTATGTAAAGTCCAATAAAGGTGGTAACATTTGGATTATAACCATTGAAATGTAAGTCATTAATTCAATCAGTAATGGATCTCTTAGAGATATTGAGGCACCATAATTTATGTGTTTTTATGCCATAAATGATTTTGGTCACACCATAGTGGGTGACATGGTTATCTAGGAACATCCTCGGATAAGTGAATCGCACCATGGCACTTATGGTTATAATAAAACATGTCCCTATGGAAGGGAATTGCAACATGAACATCGTGGTCTTATTTTAATAATCACAATTTTTTGTTTTTTATTACATTTTAAAATTTAATTTGTAAGTTAAATTTATATAAAAAACACCATGACCTCTTCCTCCTATCACACTAGGTAAAACCACACACTAAATTATCTTTCATCTGTGATTATTTAATCCCTCTAAGACTTATTTCATTGATGATTTATGATTATTATAATTATGTTATTCTAATTATGTATATTTAATTCCATGGGATCCCTATACATACATTTTTCTCATTTTTCTCTTCCCCCATAAGTAAACAATAATTTTTAGGGTTTTCTCCAACTTTTTGGATTTATATTTATTAAATTTGATTCAAGTATTGTGGCATGGAAATTGAGCTCATAAAATATTTTGGTTGGAATTACATGTCATGTTTTGGAAAATATATGTGGTTGTATGGACTATTTTTAATGTCTATATATGAATTTCCCTGATATTACTATTCTTTGGGTATCAAAGTTCTCAAGTGAATAAGATTACTATAATTGACTCTTGGATCATAGTTACAAATCTATTATAATGGGTATGATGTGTCCATAGATAGTATTTTGGTTTGAGGTAGGGTTTTCTACACTATGTTTCAATGAATTTCATTATATTTGATTTAATTGTGAGGGATTATATGATAATATTTGATGTATTGTGGTTTTAGGTAGTGTTTACCTTTGATTTTAGAATATTGTATGAGTAGTATGGTTAGTATGAGTGGCTTGTGATGGGTTAAGCTATTGGGAATCTTATGTGATACCATTGGAAGGTTCTTGTTTTGGGTGTGGGTCGTTAGAATGTGTGTTGACCCTTAATGAGTGTGTTGACATATTGGTGATCATACTACCAATTATAGATCTTAATGGATTTGATGTTGTTGTCTGACTACACCCTTAGTTATAGGATTCTAGATTATGATTTGTTAATGTGACCTCATCCTGAGTGATTATGTGTCATAAAATGATTTGTAATGACCCAATGTTTATAGTTGATATTTGTTTCCTCAAAAAATATATATTATATTATTTTTTATATAGTTATATACACATTAAATACATAAAGACACCAAAAACTCATTATTTCACTAATAGATACTATTAAATTGTATTGAAAACAATCCTATAAAAATACCAAACATTATAGTGGGATAAAAATATAAAACAAGAATAGAATAATGGAATGATTTAGATCCTTCAAATATTCTAGAATCATATCCCCATAACCAATTCTATTTAAAATAAAAAAAATAATAGAATAATTGGAAACATAAATATTTGAAATATAGAACCCTTTGACGATAGTAGTGAATGTTGAATGAGATAATTAAGTGGTATTTATAGGGGTAATATGACTGTTGAAATAGTAATTTGACTGTTGGAATACATACATGGCCATTTTAACAGTAATTTTACATTATAATTATAAAACGTATTGTAAATAATATTTATCATGTATAATTCAGCAAAATGTAAACATTATAATTCCATAAATAATTATCATTATTAAAAACTAAAAGAAAATATATGTAAATTTTTAATAAATTGTATTTTAATGTTTTTCCAAAAAAAATTATTTTCAATATAAAAATTAAAATTCCCTATCTAAGAAAAATATTGAAAAAATAATATCATTTTTATAATAATCTTTTCATGTTTTCCTAGGGGTTTTTATTTTGTAGTTTTTTAAAATACTTCAATGTTTACATAAATATTAATAAATCATTTCCCAAATACCACATGTTTATTGAATTAATGTTGATGAAACAATTAAATAATATATAATAAATTTTTACTATAACACAAAAAATTAATAAAATAAATTGTCTATTTAAACACTATAAATGTAACTTTTATACCAAAAAATTAATTTCCTATGCCCAAAATTTTGAAGTGTCCATTTGAATAAAAAAATTACTTTTTAACATTAAAATAAATTAAAAACATAAATTAGAATTAAAAAAGTGTATAAAATTCCAAAAAACATGTTATTTTATACATTTATAATTCAAAAATTTAAAAATTGTTACTAAAATTTTTTTACCTTCGATATTAAATTGTATTCAATATCTAATAATAATAATACCCATCTCTTCAAGTATAAATAAACCCTCTCCCAATCCTTGTCATACCACTCATATCTTTATTAAAAAATCAGAATATCACCCCAAATCATCTCTCTTAATCACCTTATTATCCATATGTACATTTTAGAAAGAAAAATATAAGAATAAAGGGATTTTGGTGTAATACAAGATAAGAAACACTAAGAAATGAGTACATTTTTATCAACACCTCTCTCATTTTCCTTTTCTCTTCCCATTTTTTTGATTCTGGATCAAAACCAACTCTTCACTAATTAATTAATTTTTATGATAACTCTATATTAATAATTTTATAATAAATTAAATATTATATTATTGAATTATTTATATTTCATACTTCTCTTTCTTCTTCCTTGGATAATGTTTTGTTATGAGTTGGTTAATCGCTAATGAGAATTTTACATACTCCATTCTCACCTCCACCGTTATAGATTCCCATAATAAATATTTTCTCATATATTCATCGGTAAAAAATTTTATTCTAATCTTCCATAATTAATTCAAAATATTTATAAAAATATGGAAAAAAATTAGGGAATTCGAAAAATACAAGATATTTTTTATGGGATTATTATATTAAAATATTATTATTTAAGAATGGTAAATATGTAATAAAATTAAATAATTATAATTTATAATATAATGAAAAATAAATATAATTCATATATGGTTCTAGGATTTAATAAACCTATGTTCCTTATTCATTAGGTAAAAAATATTGAAATGACACTGGAATCAAGGCAAAGGGATTCTTGAACCCAAAATCCTTATTTTTTGGATATCTCCTCTTTAAAATATTTCTTTTTCAATGATATTCACATTTCCTCAAAATTTCATTTCCACTATCCTTATTCTTTTATTTTCATTTCTATACATTTTTACCCTTTCTAAATTTTTTATATGTAATTCACAAAAAATTTTAAAAAAATACATTAATTTATAATACAACACATTGACTCCTCTTGAGTTGAGTCTTATCCACTAAATAATATTGATATTTGTGAAACAAATATGACTCTTCTAATTCATTTATGGACCGAAATTATTATTCATTAGTGTATAATTTAAAAAACCCATTATAAAACTCATTCCATTTCATGGGTCTATTTAATGACTATGATTATTTTACATTATATGTCACATGCATAACTATGATATTTTTATGATTTGATGTGTGGGAACATGTTTATATTGAATTCTATTTCATTGGTAAATGTTATATATCTCATTATTTTATGTGTATTATTATTTTACATGATTTAGATTTCTTTTTACAATTATGTGTTTATGATTTATGGACATATAATATATGTGAACCTAATTCTATATTTATTCACAATTATGTGTGGTATTTCATTACTATGTTATAATGTTTTATTAATGTTCATAATTTAATTTACATGGCTTTATAAAATAATTGTGTCTCTATTATGATTATGATCATATGATTAGGATCTGATATGGTTGATTATGTTCACCCATGTATTATTGATTCATGTCCCTTATTCCACCCCTTACATGAATTATAACTCACCCCTTCAATTGATGTTTATTATTAGGTAATTACATTTACTAAAGAGAAAGTGGGAGCAATTAGAATGAAAGGTAAGGTTAAATTAATTAATTAATAATATTTTTATGTATAAGTGGTTTAGGAGCCTAATATTACAAAATACTAATCCTTTCAATACATGGATGTATTACTAGTATATTTATTATTATAAAATGATTTAATAGCCTTGTAAGAGAATTTAGGGTCACTGTAGTTGGTGTTAGGGGTTTATTTAGTTAAATTTTCAATTATGATTATAATTTTTATTTGAAATCCATAAGGATAAGTCCAATTATTTGAAAACACTCTTTGTTTTCCTAATGTATAAGAGTGTGTGATTTCCAATCATTGATTTATCTTTCTAGATATACTAAATGGATGCCGCTAGGGAAAACTTATACATATGAGTAATAACCTCAAAAGGGATCATTGGGCATTGATTGATCATTGCCTAGTGCATGACAAAAAAACTGCGATATATATCTAGTTTGACTCTTCTAGGGGTATATTCTATAGTTGATCACAATCTATACACAAACCATTATAAAATATATATAAATTAATTAATTATTCCTATTAATGTTATATAAGGATAAAATTACATGATCCGAGAATAATTGTTTAACAAACAGCCTAAATGTAGCGATCCCATAATATATGACATTAAAATTAATTTCAACTTATGTTGAATTTATTTATTCTTGGTTTTGATATATTATTTGTTCAAACCTTTTCTATTTTGTAAAAAAAGGGAAGTATGACAAACTAAACCAAGAACCCATTAGAGGCATAATATAATGATTGTTTAAATGTAATCCCCTATTCATTAGGTGGTGTTGTTAAAATCCTTATGGTTATGCTTACCTAGCTATATCAAGTTATGAAAAATAACTTGATCCATGTGGAATATCCCCATTCAACCAAATGGAGATACTCCCCATCCTGTCCACTGTATATAAATGACGACAAACATTTATTGGATATTCTGGTCCACATAATATAGAATAGTGGGTTGACTCAGGGGATAAGATCTTTTTTTCTCAACAATTATTAGAATGAGAAATTCACTATGGAATTCTATTATTTTTATGAAGTGGTTGATCAATAGTGGGAGTTATGAAAGAATACCATATGTAAGAGGAAAAGGAATAAATTGAGTTGTATGACTTTAATTAGTTATTTATGAATACTATTTTTCACTCAAACTCTTAAAAAAAAGATTGAGATATAATTCGTAGAGATAAAAGAAAAAGAGGTTAAATTTTTCATTGATTATAAGGAAAACATTTAAATTAATTCAATAAATGTCATTAGTTTTATTATCAACATTGATATAAAAATAGATACATTCTTTAGATGTTTAAAACCACACATATAAATGTATCTATAAATTAATGACTATCTGTTTTATGAAGAATTCGTTCAATTTTTAATTCAATTAAATATGAAATCCATATAATCGTAACATGGTTATGATAAAAGAGATAAAATATGAAGTTTTAAGAAGAAATTTTAAATGAAAATGGTGGAAAAATACCCAACCCCCAACATGTCATAAATGTGGAAAAAATCATTGGAATTCCTTCAAATAGATTGGAAATTATTTATGTGTGGGGAAGAATGAAACTATGATAACTATAGATGAAGACAAATAAATAAAATATCCAATACATTATAAAAATAGAATGAACCACACATGATTTAATGAATCAACTATATGGATAAATTTCATCATGCAATCCAGTTCACTAATCCATTGTTTATTTAATATAATCAGTGTTAGCAACCACTAAATACAAAAGATCATAAAAAATATTAGGCCATAACTACAAATAAGGTGGAACATGAAATTGAAATAAAACATGGTACACTTCATATTCACATAATAATGTGAAAAAAATATTTCAATATGGTTCTACAAATTCTATTATATCCTTTAGGTTTTTTAGAAATATTGAATCAAAACCCTAATAACATGATGTAGATATTTCCAAAAAAAAAACTTAATGAGTGATGAATTAAACCTATGTGTTGGATTCCACTACTATTAGTGTCCACAGGAAGATTATTTCATTGAATATTGAAATAATTCCATTGGTGTAATTTGACTAAATAATGGGCATGGAATGGATATTCTTAAAGATAGATCAAATTATTTATTTAGAAAAGGAAATATCTTTCTATATTATTATCTATCTCATTCACTTATACAATTGAAATTAATATCATGGAATCACCTTTTTAAAATCCCTCAATAGTGTGGATGTTGATACCTATCATAGAAGAAAACTATTCACAAATAGAGGACTTAATGGAAAGTATCATCCTTTAAATAATTCCCTTTCCTATTTAATAAACTATTGAATTTCTTGATGAGTTACCCTGACTTAGCCAAGATCATGAGGTATATTTCATTAAGGAACTTCAAAAAATAATGACCCATATTTCTTAATTCTAATATATGATGTCCCATATCAAAATAGAGGAGTTAAAGAAGATGATTTATGTTCATTTAGACTATGGGTTCATACAATTTGTTGTATCATTAGGGGGTGTTCCCATACACTTTGTAAAGAAAAAGGATTGATCAATACGTTTTTTTAAAATCTAATTGTTTCGAAAATTGATCACTATATAGAACACATATCCACTTATAAGGATTGATGACTTTTTCTATCAACCATGATGAGATTAGTACTTCTCAAAGGAGGATCTTCATTATATATATAATAAGTTGAAGGTGAATAAGGTATACTTTATGAAGATAGATTTATGTATATGTTATAGTCAGTATGAATTCATATTGATCCACTTTAGACATACTAGTTCTCCTAAGATCATCATATATCTAAGGAATATAGTCTTTAGTGTCAACTTCCTCAATTAATTTCCAGTCATTATTGGTGATATTATTATTTATTCCAAGAGAATGGAAGAACATAAAAATAATCTAAGGATTATTATGGAAACATTAATAATAGAGAAAATGTATGATCTATTCATCATGTGTGAATTTTCGATGCATAAATTCAAATTATTGGGGAGTGTGATCACAAGTGATGGAATTTATGTGGACCCTTCAATGACAATATCAATTGAAAAATGGTCGACTCACATGTTTCAGAAAAATTTGTAGTTATATTATATTTTTTGGGTACTACTGAAATTTTGTGAGAAATTTAGCATGATACTCTTGCATACTAACTTTGTTAACATGGAAAAAGTTAAAGTATGTCTCAATGGAATATTTTGAGGAAAAATTTAATTATCTCATTAAGATGATATTCATTAAAATTTACTCACACTACCATCTTTTGGAGAATTTTTTATGATACACCTTAATGAGTCAAAGATAGATTTGGATTGTGTACTCTTACAGACTGATTAGGTGATATCTTGTGCCTTATTATAGTGAAATATCCATGAGTAAAACTACCTCGTGCAAGATTTGGATTTAGAATTTTTGATATGAAATTTCGTGATTTGGTGGAACTAACTCCATGGTCATAAGTATGTAATATATACAAATAACTTGTTTCTAATGTATATATTCATACAAAAGGATCTCAACATGCATTCAAGAGTATGGTTAGACCTGATTAATGAATGTAATTTCTCTATTAACTACAATACCTGGAAGAAGAATAAGTTCATTGAGGCTCTTAGTATGAAATATCTTCATACTCTCTCCATGATGTGGATTTATAATGACACTATTTTCGTGGATATTCAAATGATTGATCCAGAAATTATAATAGTAGGTAATAAACCATACCTTGAAAAAATTATTTCCTAATCATATATCTAATAGAATATCATAGGGACACAATAGCATGAACTTGATCTTCGATAGAAGGATGTTATTGTAATGAACGGGTAGATTCATGAATTCCCCATTGATGAAGGTGTTTTCATTTAGTTAGAAACTAGGATTTGTGTTCCTTAATTACATGAGATAAATAATGACCTATATGACAATTAACGCATCTCATGTTTCCCCATCAATCATGTAATTACCAACATCTAATGTGATATTTGAGAAAACATTTTATTCAATAACATGAATATGTAGATCATTGTCTAAAACTCAATGTGATTTCATTTTCAAAAAGATATTATAGAGTGAAAGAAGTCGAAGGGGATGATTTTACCATTTTCTATTACCATATGAAAATAGGAAAATCACCATGGCTTCTTTCAATCATCTCACAAATACATCCAATGGAAGAAATTTGATATTGGTTGTAGTCTATGGACATTCCAAGACATCCCACATCATCACTGTTCAATAATATTTATCAATTGAACAACATTCTCTGATATCTGTAAATGAAGCGGTGAGGCAATATGGGGTACCAGGTTTGATCACCTATGATCATGATCCATGGTTAAATATTAAATTCTAGAGAAATATTCTTTATTATCATAATAAATTATTGAATTTTAATATTTAATATTACCACCAAACTCATGGAAAATTAGAAAGGACTATCCAGACTCTTCATGAAAATTTTAGAGCCAATTCAAGAGAATTTAAAAAAGGATGGGATAAATATATATAATTTTTTTATTTCCTATAAAACAACAGATTCTACATGATTATTCAAATGGATTCATATAAATCACTGTATAGGAAGCAATGTATAACTCCAACTTATAGAGATGATGTTTTGGAATAAAATATACCTCAAACTAATCATCTAAAATATATGATAGAGAAGATTCAATTAATCCAACAATATATTAAAGTGGCTCAATGTAAAAAAAATCAATGTTATAAACTGGTTAGGGGGCTTGGAGTTTGATTTTGGACATAAATGTTTTCTTTGAATATCACCATGTAAGAGTTTCATGTTGTTTTTAAAGAAATAAAAGCATAGTGTTAGGTACATTGGCCTCGTTTAGATTCATGAATTAATGAGATCATTATCCTATTATCTATAACTTATGACAATAAAACATCCAGATCATGATGTGTTATACATATCTCTCCAAATGAATACTATACCTGATCCATAAAATGTAATAAATTGGAATGTGGTATGAATTTATAATGACCTACCTTATGAGTATCATTCTGCAATGATCATGGATCATCGTGAAACAATTATATGCAACAAAAAATCTCACCATGTCAATGGGATTCAGTGAAACCATAAATATGAATAGGCGATGTGGGAATTGAAGTAAAGGGTGAAATGGAATTACCATGATCAATTCTCACTAAGAATATGAGATGAAATTTTGGGGGTGAAATTTATTATGTGGGGATGAATGTGAAGGCCAATAGGATTATAAGTGATATTTTTTCCTAAATAAATAATTATTATATTATATAATATATTGTATTATACACTTAAATTACACTGTGGAAAAAATGAAAATTTATTTCATTAATATTGTAACGTCCCAGCCCAGATCACCATCACCCCGATGGCCGGACTGGTCGCCACATGCCCTAAAGCGCGTCTCCTCGTACGCCAGAGGCTGCCGACAAGCAACGAGGGTCTCGGGAGGTGATAGTAGAGAGACTATACCCCCATATCAGTGTATCACAACACTATTATCATAGTAAATAACATTCAATAGCTGAAGAAGCAATATATAAACAATGAAGAAACAGCAGTAGAAGACAAGTAGTGATCCTTTTTATAAAAGGTGGCCAAAGCCAGTTTACACGATATGGGGATGATGAATGATACAATGTGAAAACAGGAAACAATACATTATTCTTACAAAAAAATGTAAAAGAAAAAAGAAAAGACAAAAATTCCCGATGGGCGTTCTCCTAAGCATCCCGAGCTCCCGCTCGGTCCTTTGCTCCTATCCCCAAGTACAAGAAACACAACAACCAACCTAGGTCCTGCAAACCAGAAAGGTCTACTTGGGTACCCCAGTGCAATGGCGGCCCGAGTAGGGTGTGAGATATAAATCTCAGTAGGTCGGCACCACTGGGGTCTAACCCAATCAAGACAGTGTAATATTTATTAAAGCTTTAAGTATATATAACATGATTCATTAAGCAGAACAACATAGAATAACAACACATGTCTAGGTTTCCCAAAGGAAACCTGATGGATATACAAGCTTCAGCTCGTTGCGGAGATATCAATCTGTTCATGTCACTATAGTTACATATGTAAATATTTATAAACTATGACATAGGGTAGGCATGCCTCCCACCCATAATCTAAAGATAGTAGGCATGAGGTAAGAATGCCTCTAATCCCTAAAAGATATTGTCAAAGGGTAAGAATTCCTTCCTTCCATCACTTTCATTCAACTGTCATGGGGTATAACTGCCTCCCCTATGTCACATTCATATACTACCATGGGGTATAACTGCCTCCCACCCAAACACATAATCATCATCCGAAGTCAACTGGAAAGGGGTTAGAATGGATCCCTTCCATACACGTATAGAGGATAGCAGACACGAAGTAAGAATGTCTCTCATCCCTATAGGTCAACAGGGGAGGGGTAAGAATTCCACCCTTCCATACATGTATATAGATCACATCTGGCGTGGGGTAAACATGCCTCCCACCCATACTCAAAATAAGTTGGCATGGGGTATGCATGCCTCCCATCCATAATCATTAAAATTAGATGTAATGGGGTATGAATGCCTCTAATATATAATCATACAAATTAGATAGCATGGGGTATGAATTCCTCCCATCCATAATCATAAAAACTCATTATTAGCATTAAATGACAATGCATATGGAAGTACCTCTTATGCATTTCAAGTAGTCATTCCACATTCACAATCAATCAATCATTTTGTGGGATCAGCATGTGCGCACTCATGATCAAAACATGTATATAGTATACTACTTATGGAATTACATCATAATCATTCAAAGAATCATTCCACATAAAAATAACCGAACACATTCACGTTCATACAAATATACTTAAGGAAAACCATATAAAGTATCATTTCCACATCATTTATCATATTCCTCATATTTATATAAGTTACATGAGGCTACCCGCTAATGTACGGTATTGGATAACCCCCAATTGATTCCCCGTTAACATAAGTCGTGCTTATTCCATTAACCTAAGGCATTGTCTTACCTCCCTAATCCATTTCCTTATCATTTTAACCATTTCATCTGATTGGGTGAAATTATCATACTTTAATCATTTGGCACAATTCAGAGGAAAACATGTCATCAAAAATTATCTCCCAAGAAACAAAAATATCAAGCAGGAAATCATAAGAATCTACTTCCTACTTTTATCTTGAATACAACACACCTCTGATCAAGGGGTTTTATTATTAAATCGTGAGTTTCATGACCAAGCAACCATTTTAATCTTGTCCCTGCAATTCACACTATTTGCACAGAATCATTAATTGACTAAACTTTCATAATTAAAATATTAAAACAATACAGTATTAAACTCTTTATATGCTTCACATTAAATTAAAGGCAAGGAGAGGGATCCTACCTCATAGTGGATCCATCCATCCACTCCGGCTCTTGAAACATTCTAACTAAGAGACGCCTAAGCTCTGGAAAAGAGAAACCAACCCGAACCTTCCAATGCACTAAAAAATACACTACGAACCTTAAAACAACTAAAGATAACAAATTGGGGGATCCATAAACAAAGAATGGTCAAAAACCATACCTCTGAATCAAACCAGCGGATCAAAATCTCTGCAATCCGCCTCACCTTCGGCGGCAGACATCATACGCGCACCCACAAGGTCCCGAGGGACCTTCTGAATCCCCTTAGCACAGAACAACTAAAGGAAAAATCAAAAAGAACAACAACCCTAAAACTAGGTTGTATGGCCAAATGTGATTAGGGAAAAATGGAATCCCTAAAATCATCCATGAAGGGGAGGTTACTAGGGAAGAGGGCCTACCTTGAAGATTTAATGAAGAAGCCTTCAAAAATCTAGAGAAACCAGAGTGAGAGAGAGATAGGTCATGGAACAGGCTTGTGTGTGGCCTGAGGGGGAGCCCTCCCTAGGTGCAGTTATGGCCGATTGAAAGGGGAGGGAGAGGTGTTTTTAGTTTAGGTTTTATTTGTAAAATCATTTTTAAGTATTTTAAAAACCCAAAACAGGGAATGGCGCATGGCTTGGGCCGCATGGTTTGGAAAACCGTGCACCAACCGTGCGTCCCCCACTAGACACCCAAGATAACCCGCACAGGCTGGCCGCACGGTTTGGGGAAAGTGCGCAGGCCGTGCAGACTCCTCTGCGTCCCTTTTTCAAGCCGCACGGTTTGGGGCGCATGGTTTGGGAAATCGTGCGCCAACTGTGAGCCTTATTTTGTTCTTTAAAAACTATCCTCTTTCATGTATGACGCACCCAAAACACCTCGCGACACTCGAGAAACTTCTCGGGACTTCGCCCAACCCCAAAAAACATTAAAAAGAAGGGTTCAAACCTTCAGAACCTCGTTCCAAATCCCGATTCTAAAAACAACCGGTTCAGTAATTGAAAAAGTTTGATTTCCCCACTTTTTAACCAGGTTCAAAATGTGGGTCATTACAACCTTCCCACCTTATAACTTCTTTTCCCTGAGAAGCCATCGGGAACAACACACACCTAGCTCGACCTACAAGGCTAGTGAAGCTCCATTCCATCTACTATGTTATGTCTCCAGCATCCCCCGCACCAATGAACATTCACATAATCACACGACTCTTAAGTCTTAAACACCCGAGACAACTCTCATTTTCCAACTAAAACACCCGGACGACTCTTACCTGAGCCCGTCAACCAGAGACACAACCTCATCGCCATCTATCCAAGAAACCAATCAAAGGCACTTCCCACTTTAGATTCTCCACGTAAAGTGGTCAAAACTCAAACCACAGCTCCACCACCTTTGGAACTGTCATTCAAAAGCACGCCCCAATCGTTCCAACGACGCACCTAGAGTGATTTTGAATTGATCAAATGGTCAATTCCCCATAATCCCCAAATCCCAAAAGGAGAAGAGTCAAGCCACTTCGGCTGACTATTCAAGAAGATGCCCAGCTTAAACGGCCAGCATTTTATTAGCTGAATAGCGATGCCATCTCCCAAGGCATCTCACCCTTACCATGAGAACGTTCACCATATCTTATACCTAACTCACGGTAACATCTCTAAGATCAAACCATGCATCCCGCATGCAACGCCAAAAGAGAACAACCAAATGATCTCATCAACTTTTAACCATTAGCGCGGCATAAGACCGACGCTCTCTTAGTGCATCCAGGACTAAGTCAAGATAGGGGACAAGCTCGTCATGTAGAAGAGCACACTAAGAGGATTTAAAATGGATTCTAGTTATTTATACACAAAAACTGGAAAGGAGATCAGTCGAACCACCCCTGATCGACTCTAAAGAAGAAACTCATATTCACATACTGACACATCAAGATTTCAACTGATCATAATGCCTCTTTCCACACGAGGCATTCATCGATCAACCTTACCACCAAAACACAAAAGAATTCGAGAAAAACCTGACCATTTTCCAAGATAGTCCTTATTGGTGTGTCCCTTCTACCTGGAAGGACATGCTTTACTCAACTGGAACCACGCTTACCACCTTAGTAGGGTCGGCATCATTGAATGGAAAAAGACAAGCTGCTCATAAACAGACATGTTAATAATTAACTAAATGGACGTGCATCGCTCCTATGAGCCACAATCACCACATCACGTACAGTTAATCCCAAGCAACAGGACCGTCATTTCAACCACTCGAGTCTTCTAAAAATAATCCCGAGCATTGGGAAAACTTGATTCTCCAACTCTCAGGTCACTCTACCATAGAGATGACCCGAGACCGTACACAGCAGCACAAGAGATACATCCAAACGTCGTACTGCCCCATACGACCATTCATTTAGATGATGACATGTCAAGTCATCCCTTACTGTGAAAAAAAGAAGAGTTCAAATTACCAACAAGACGACCAACCATGACCGAGGCATGTCCAACCAACAGATACAGAGCATTACTCGATGCTCAAACCCTTAACAAGATAAAAAAAAGCATGAACACCTGTCCAAACAAGGGTTTCATTAGAAATGGATGTCCTACACGGGACACCAGTACCAGAATAGTACCAAACATCGGAAATCTCACCGAACAAGCCAAGAACATAAGCACTAAGGGTGCTACATACCATGGGATAGCCCCTCAAGAAAAAAAAAGTGTCGACCCAATCACTTGGTCAAGCCCAAAAAAAAGTCATCAGGCTCAAATCTAAACATTTATCGTCGTTGCTAAAAGAAAACAACCTATATCACAACCCGCTCTCGAGGCCCATCTCGTGACTACCCCAAGACCGCCTTCCATAGGCCAGGGGCTGGCGACTAGCACCAAAGGCGTAAATCCTGGTAAAAGTGAAAGGCATCTCCTTTATAAAAGTAAACAAACACAATAGAGTACGCAAGTGAAGTAAGAACTCAGTAAAACTGAGTACAAAAGTATGTGCTGAAAAGTAAATCGGCCAGTATAAAAACCCAACTGAAAAGTATAGTACAACTAAAAATGAAAGTACAACAGCAGTAAAGTAAAGTGGAAAACATTGATTATTCCTCTGGAAATCCCACCTGAAGGGTGGGTACAGATGGTCTCCTCGGCACCCCGGGTCCGGTCATCCGCCATGTGTACGTCCCGTCAAGTGTTCCACATCCGGATACCGTCCGGCTCCACAAGACTCCTCCATGATTAGTGATGTTCGTCGTCTGCATCCAACACAATGTAGTGTAGGAATATCCCTTGCATGAGTTAGTATACGATACTCAGTAGGGACCCCGAGACCCCCGAATATCTACTAGAATCCATGAAGGATAAAACACAAAGGAAATATACAATCATGAAGGAACAAATAACCCTTCATAGGTAGATTCTCATATGTATACCTATGTTATCAATCTCAGTTAGGCTCTAACTCTCGAGCCCATGCACAACCCAGTCCACACAGAAATGATAGTCAATCACATCAATGATGAAGATTGAAATCCAAGACTCAACTCACACAGGTATACTAATCACGAAGAGGGGTGGAGATGATTATATGTAACCTCTAAATCATCTCCTCTACCAAGCCCATGTAGGATCCTAGTAGAGAAGTCGTCGCTGTCGAACCCACGTAGGATCGAAGTACAGTAACCATCGCTGCCGAACCCACGTAGGATCCAAGTACAGTCATTATCATGGTCGAACCCACGGAGGATCCAAGTATAGTTGTCCTCGCTACTGAACCCATGTAGGAACCATGTACCGTCGTTATCTTTGTTGAACCCACGGAGGATCCCAACACAGTAGTCGTCGTAGTTGCAGCCAGCTCTAGGGTTCCCACACACAGCGTACTTGATTTCGGGTGGGTATGCTCCTCAAGTAAAGGGGTCGATACATAAACTTTCATAAATTACAGAGTTTATGTATCCCACAGTTTTGTCTCATCAAAAGGAACCCAACGTGATAGATGGTGCGTTAAATGGATGCCCGATCTGAGAGATATTGGTTTTTCTATTTCAGGAGGCCGGTTGGAAATATACTCGTTCCAAAACTGACAATTTACCAAAGTTGTCCAAAACTAATTTAGAGTATATCAAAATGATCACCTTGTCAATAGGGTCCCAATGATGAAGACGACGTGTCGTTTGGATGGGTGGTCTTCAACATATACTCCATTAAGTGAAAACAGGCCCGATCCGTTAAGCCCAGTGAGCTGGCGGGTTGGGTTAACCTAGCTTTGGCAGGTCCGACCTGGTAGGGGTGTCAGACCAGCCCAAAGAAGTGTACAGCTTGGCTCGAGGGGAACGTCCTGGCCCAAGAAGGCGCGGCCTTGCCCAGAGGGGAGAGACTCGGCCGGGCACGGCCCCGCGACTCGGCCAGCTGGTCGAGCTGCTCGGCTCGAAGGCTGAGCGGTTCGAGGGGGGTTCGGCCCCCCAACTTCATAAACCAGAGGCGCCATGCGGTGCCTCCCTCCCCAACCAGCCGGCTAGAGCCAGCCGTCCTTCTGGCACAAACGGCCTGCACGAGTGGGTCGCAGCTCATCCTGCGTGGCGCCCTCCTGAAAACAAATGAGGGTATTGAGCATGCATCTAAGTCTACCGCTCCCAAGTGATCTCCTGGAGGTTCCCCTGATGCCAATGAATGCACACCAGATGATCGACTGTCCACGTAGGACCCACTCCTGTTGATCCTCGATCTCCACTAGGACCTCCATGAATGTAGCTCCGTCATCGATATCCAGCTATCTGTAATCAATGATGTGGGTCAGGTCATGCACGTATCTCCTCAGTTGAGATACGTGGAAGATGTTATGAACCAGGTGCAACTGAGATGGAAAAGCGAGGTGGTAAGCCACCTCGCCTACTCTGTTGAGGACGTAGAAAGGCCTGATGAAGTGCGGAGATAACTTGTCTCCCCAGCCAAATACCCGTAATCCACGTTGAGGTGAGACCTGTAAGAAAATGTGGTCACCATCCTCGAACTCCAGTGGTATTTGTCTCCTATCAGCATAGGACTTCGGTATGCTCTGTGGAGTCCTCATCCGGTCTTGGATGATATATACCTTATTCATCATAGCCTGAACCATCTCGGGTCCTAGATGTGTTGACTCCCCAGGGTCATTCTATCACAGAGTTGATATGTAAGGTCAGTCGTGCAGTTCCTCATATGGTGCCATCCCGATGGTGGAGTGGTAGCTGTTACTGTACACAAACTCCACCAATGATAGGTGATCCTCCCAGATACAACCAAAGTCAACGACACATGCATGAGGCATGTCCTCAAGTGTCTGAATGTTCCTCTTCGTCTGGACATCTGTTTGAGGATGAAAGGCATTGCTCAGGCGTAGTTGCATCCCAGATGCCTCCTAAAACCCCTTCCAATGCCGAGAAGTAATGCGAGCGTCTCGATGAGAGACGATAGATGATGGAACACCATGAAGGTGTATGATATTCTGAATGTAGAGGCATCCCAAGCTCTCCACTAATCCCTGCTCTCTAATCAGAAGGAAGTGGTCCGACTTGGTGAGTTGGTCGATGATCACCAAGATAGAGTCGTGTCCTCTGGATGTACATGGAAGCCATGTCACGAAATCCATGGATATCACGTCCCACTTCCAATCTGGGACCTATAATGGATGTACCGACCCTACTAGTACCTGGTGCTCTGCCTTCACTTGCTGGTAAGTGAGGCATCGTGAAACAAACTCTCCTACAGCCTTCTTCATGACCAGCCACCAGTACTATCGTTTGAGGTCCTGATACATCTTCGCCACTCCCAGATGTACCTCTAGAGGGGAAGTGTGCAACTCTCTCAGTACATCCTACCATAGTGCAACTGGTACCATGGTACGTCCCCTAAAGAGGATCACCTACTCTCCTATTTCATAAAATCCATCAGGTGCCTACCCTATGGAAATCAGAGCACATCGTGTCTCACAGTCAACATCCCCACGTTGTGCCTTTCTGACCCGCTAAAGTTGTGGAGGAGTAACTGTGAGGGACTACAGAAAATCTGCCTCATCTCTATCCATGAAGGATATCTACAAAGCGGCTAACTGCTCTGTCACCTCTCCAAGTAGCTGAATGTCTGATCTCATGCTGAGAGCATCATCTACTACATTCCCCTTCCAAGAAGTATAAACTATCTCAAAGTCATAGTCCTGGAGGAACTCGAGCCATTGATGTTGTCTCAGGTTCAGGTCCTTCTGCGAGAAAATGTACCTGAGACTCTGGTGGTCAGAGTAGACTGTAAAGTGCTCGCCCATCAGATAGTGCCACCAAATATTCAAGGCAAAGACCACTACTTCTAACTCTAGGTCATGGGTAGCGTAGTTTTTCTCGTACTACCTCAACTGCCGTGAACGTAGGCAATCACTGCCCACTCCTGCATCAGGACACACCCGTTTCTGGCCCCTGATGCATCGTAGTAAACCACGTACCCAACACCTTTCTCCGGAAGCCTCAAGATGGGCGCACTGGTCAATCACTATCTCATCTCTTGGAATCTCTGATGGCATCTATCTGACCACACGAAGGGTTTCCCCCTCTTCGTCAAAGATGAAAGTGGTGTTGCAACTCCGAAGAAGTCTACCACAAATCTCCGATAGTACCCAGCCGGACCTATGAAACTCTTCACCTCTGTCACAATCCTAGGTGGCTCCCAATCATGTACCGCCTCAATCTTCATAGGATCCATAGCAACTCCCACCTATGAGATGATGTGCCCAAAGAAGTGAACCTCTCAAATCCAAAACTGGGACTTTGAGAGCTTACCATAAAGCTAGTGCGTTCTGAGTGTGTCAATTACAACCCACAAGTTGTAAGTGTGCTCCTCCTCAGTAGTTGAGTAAATTAGTATGTCGTCGATGAAGACTATGACAAAATGATCGAGGTAAGGCTGGAAGATCCAGTTCATGAGACCCATGACCACTCTTGGTGCGTTGGTTATGCCTAAGGTCATAAAAAAGAACTCATAGTGTCCATACCGACAACTAAAGGACATCTTCCGCACATCCTCATCTCGAATGCTGAGATGATGATAGCCTGACCTAAGGTATATCTTCAAGAACCATCATTCTCCCCCGAGCTGATCAATGAGGTCGTCAATCATCAGGAGTGGATAATTGTTACTAATAGTCACCTGATTCAGGCGACGGTAGTCGACACATAGTAATAAGCTCCTATCTGCCTTCTTAGCGAATAAAATCAGAGAATCCTAGGGTGAAACATTGTGTCGGATGAATCCCTTTCCTTGAAAGTCCTCTAGTTGTACCCACAGCTCACAAAGCTCAGCGAGATCCATCTGATATGCTGGAGTAGATATCAGTGCTATCATGGGGTACATGTCAATGAATAAATATACATCTCTGTGAGGAGGTAGTCCTAGAACGTCTTGAAGAAAAACGTTCGCATACTGATCCACCACAACAAGAAAACTCGGACTCCAAAAATCAACCACTCCAAGGATGAGACAATCCAACTGATGTTTAATCGGCCACCCTCTCCTCTGCGTAAGTCCATCATGTGCTACAAAGGCTTTCTTCTTGCTGGTGATAGTGAACCTACTACCATCTATGCAGACACACCACACTTGGCGCCTAATACAGTTGATCCGGTCATGGACTATAGATAACTAATCCATACGCAAGATGAAATCGTAAGGCTTCGACACCGCTACCTGAAGATCCCAGACGAAACTCTCACCTCTTAGAGTAATCTCACACTGTCGGTACGAATGCATAATCGTCGAGTCTTCTCCCGTAAGAGTATCTAACCGTAAGGATCGAGCCAACGGCTTCGTCAGAATCTCCGAGCTTCGAACAGTGGCTTCAACATTAAAAGAATGACTCACACATGTGTCTATAAGACCTGTAGCAGGGGTGGAGTAGACACAGATAGTGCCTCGAATAATCTCAGGTGCGCCATGGTCTTATGCCTCGACTGCCTGAAGCTGAGCCTTCCCATCTCTGCCAACTCCCTGTTGTTGGGGTGGTCCCCCTGGTGGTGGTGGTGGTAGAGCCTCGAAGCATCGTCCACCACCCACTACTCGGTTAGCTCCTCTGCCTTGTGTGCCTGCTCCCTACGGACCGTCATGGTCAAACCTCTGCCTCTGCTTGGGAGGTCCCTCTACTATTTACTGCTCGTCTGCATGGCAGGTCAGGCAGTCACGAGCCATGTGGCCCTGCCCGCTGTAACACCCCGAGATTTTATGAAAAATATTATTTTAATTTCATTAATGTATTGTGTTGTATGCTACAACAAGATTACATTGCGCTATACGCAACACCGTATTAGCTTGCAATATACGCAACACTATTCTTGGATCGTGTTACACACAATTTTGATAATAGTTATTCTACGCAACATTGAGTATATATATATATATTCAACATATAAATGAAATATGGTTGGAATATGTTAAACGAAACAATGAAGGATTCTTGCATAGTATGCAACCCTGACTTGGCTTGTATTACACGCAATCGCGACCTTCCTCGATAGCGTGTGTTGTACGCAATACCGGGTTTTACTAAACAACGATATATTATTATAATATTATTAGGAACTAGCCGTTATGAATATTATTAACTAAATTTTGAATCTTATAACATTATTATTCATCTTACACATTTTCTAAAACATGGTATAAGAACAAAATAAAATTTTCGGGTAAAATATGTATTTTTCAAAAAATGCAGTTTTGCCACCTTTTGATGTGGCACCCACATTAAATCTAGTTTTTGACATGTTTATAAGTTCAATTTGACAAAATAAAATTCTTCTTAGGAATCATGAAATAAAAATTTACTTTGGATAAATTTTTCATATTATTCTGGTAACTTTCATATTTTGATGAATAGTAAAAACACGCTATATTTTAATTAAAAAAAACTTTTCTCATCGCAATAATTTATATGGTTAAATTATAATATTTAATGGTTTTAAAGTATAAATAGAATATATTTTTACCATTTAATATAATGTATGTCATTAGCATTGATTCTACATTGAATTCGTAGGATAAATCAATTCAATCTTTTGCAATGTTTTAAAGAAAAACCCATTTTCTTTCGACAACGGGATTAATTTTAATTTAATTTCTGCAACTTTTGTGTATTGAATTTGGAAAAATGGATTCCATATTTGGAATCAATGGATCCATATTATTTTAATAAGCTACTTTTTATTTTTGGGAATTATGAATAGTAACTACGGTAAATTTTATTTACCATAGTTAAAGGTAAATCGGGTAATTAAGGGTAAATATAATATTATAAAATTACCCTAACAAATGTCAAATTCCTATTGGATGACTAAAAGTCGACCCATATCACCTAAGGGTCGGATTAGATTCATTTAATGGACTTTTTTCCATGGAAATAATTTAATTATTATTAAAACCAAAGAATGTGACAACATGTCACTTTCTTAAATCTTATAAGTATAATAATTTTAATTTAGTGATACATTTAATGAAACTTAGAACATGAATAGTCTCTAGAAATATAATAAAATTATCTACATCATAGGAATTTATTTAGAATTTTTAGGGATTAAATAATTATCATTTATTATGACATAAAGATGATGCAGTAATTGTCTTATTAATGAAATATTGAAATAATTGAAGTTATAAATATCCAAATAAATGTAATTTAAGTATTTTTATGAATTAAACTAATTTTATATGTTAATAAGACATGTTATTTTTGCTTTAATTAACTTTTTTTGAATAAATCATTCTTTTATGAATTTCACAAAAATCAATTACTAAATAGTGTCAAAATTTACATAAAATAGTTTTTAAAAAAATTATTATATTATTAATTGTTATTTTATTCCTAAAAATCTATGGTTCATCCAAATGACTTATATAAGGTTATATATATTAATAATAAAAAATGTGGGGTTCTTTTGGCTTGTTATTGTAATTTTATTAACCTTATAGTATAAGAACACCAGAAGACACGGTAAAAGTAAAATTATTTAACTTAATGTTAAATCTAAATGATAAGGTTAAAATAGGAACCTAAACTTGTATAAATTCTATTGGATGTAAGGATTTCGACCCATACCCACCTTATCTTCAAAATAAATCAATTTGGAGCTATTTAAAACCGAATTTGGCTTTATAATAAAATAATATTTTTAGTTATTCCAAATGTGCCCCTCTCCTCCCTTATAAAAGGGAACCTCCTCCCTCTCTTCCTCACACCAATTTGAGCCTTTAATCTCGGCCAAACCCTTCCCATTTCCCTTCCCAACTTCCCTAGAAAAATCCTAGTTGTCCTGGTATTCTTCAAAGACCAATTTTAGTACCCTAAGAGGAGATCTCAAAGAGGCGCTTCAAAGAAAAGGTAATGTCCGTTACCGATTCTTTCAACTTCATTTCTTCTTCCACTTCTTCTTCTTAGGTTGTTTCATTATGAGGTAATAACATCAGTATCCCTAATATACTTATATGTTATTATAAATATGAAACAACCCTATTTCACCTCTTATCCATCCTACGGAAAACAAAATCACAACGCGTGCGTACGTACGGAATAACGTCTCCACGTCGTGGTGTAATCTATTTTCCACCACCACCTTACTTGGATGGGTATAATGGAGTACATAATAAATATATATGATTCTTTTAAAGTGATATTGATTCTGAAATAGTATACATACACTCCAATAATAATCCATAATCATGAGAACGATATCATCGCTCGTGCATACGTACGGACTACCGTCTCCACGATGCGATGAGATTCATTATCCACATTAACCATTCATGAATGATTATAAAGTATATATAATAAGTAATCATGAAATATATGACATAATTATGATACTGGATTTATGTGTATATATATGTATGTCATCTACTTAATTCCATTCAACTCAATAATGAAAAGAAAACAGCGTTCATGTGTACGTACGGTCTACCATCTCCATGAACGGTGTATTTCTTTCCATTTACTGATCTATTATATATATATATATATTAAGAATATATATATTATATATAAATCATGCTTTATATTTTGTAATTAAGTAATCATGATCTAAGTAATCATATGAATAATTACAAGTCAAAACACGGACGACAAATGAAACTATTTTACCCAAAACGCTCTTTAACATGGAATTTACAAAAGAATGGGTAATATAAAGTCATAAGTGAACCATATATGATATCATAACAATGCGTATGATTCTGGAATAAGTCGATGAAATTATTTAAATCATTATACAGGAGGTTCGGACACTTACGAAGCAAATCGGACCTAAGGTAAGGGATAATTTTGCATATCTCATTTTTATCTGAGATTACTTATTCGTAAGTATTTACAGGGGTTATTTATATCATCCATGTCCATGTTTTATAAAAGTGTTTTCATGTATTTTTAAAGTCCTTTTTACCATTTATGACTTTTACTACATGGTATGTAAGGAATCTTTCTTTTGTTTACGTTACGAGGTACTTTTTGACTTTTCCATCAAAAGTAGGAAAAGAATGTTTTTTAACTTATATGGAATGAATGGATTTTTACGGTTTTATAAAGCCTTATCTTCATGAATCTTCCTCCAAAAGATTTCATGAATATTCTCAACAAAATCCTTTTATTTTAAAATTAAATGGAATTTTGGGAAAAGAGAATGATTTTCAAGATGAAAGGATATTTTCCTCAAGAATTCATTTCAAGTGCTTTATCAAAACCAGTTTCCATCTAAGATGACATTATTTCATATGTGTATGTTTCAAGTATCATGTCTCTATGATTTAAATGGTTTCACTTTTCTTATTATGAAATGATATCTATTTCTTTTATATGGATTATGTGATGATGGTATGATGTTTATGAAACCCATTATATTTATTGTGTTATTATGAATGATGTATGTTTATTTCGTGTCACAAGTAAGAATGATTTCATTATGAGATGGGTGGGAAATATATCTCCCTCCAATGCATTGGGTAGAGATTTATATCTCATGAGATAGACATGGATGGAATGGAAACTTAAACCGGTTCAGTAATACAGGACTGGAACGAGGAGTGAACTCGATTCAGAAAGGGACTTTGTCCACTAAGATGGTCTTGGCAGCAATGCCTTGGCTACTATGAAAATCGTATCATGTGATTAATGGTTGCCACAATTACATGTTTTATTCCCATTCTATTTTATCATTCTTAATGTTTCTTTATGATCTATGCCTTGCGTACTTCCATGTTATGTGTCATTTCTCAATCTTTTGATGTTTAAACATTATGTTCATGTTTTTAAGTTCAAATGTATATGGTAAGTTTTATTTTATCCATACATACCCTTAATGAGAATTTGAGCTCACCCTTTTTATGTTTTCTTTTCCCCAGGATATAAAGAAAGGTTTTAGGTATGAAAAAAAGGGAAGATCTTTATGGGAGATGTTGAAGATCTTTCACCACGATTAGAAGATTACGTTCCATGTTTCCAAATATACTAAACTATTACGGTCCTTGTGTGTCTTTTTTTGTTATGTATTAAGCATTCCACTAAAGTAATGTAATGTCCATGTACGTCAGGATTCGGGTCTCTACAATTGGTATCAGAGGAAAGGTTTAGTCAACCTTTGGAAACTAGGATGAAAAAATGTTAGTGAGATCCCTAGAGATATTTCTATGGTATGTCTTGGGATGTCCCTAAGGATAAGTATACGTATAGGATATAGTCATAGAACTACGTTAATGATATTATAGTTTAACCTAAGATGTTAGATATTGAAGGAACTCCCCCTTTACTAAGTTGTTTTCCCTAGAATGATTTTTTCCTCTCACACTATTCTTTTTGGGTTTTAGAAAATGGCTGGAAACATGAAGATTCACGACAATGGAGGATATAACGGACAATGGAATGATATTCTTCATGAGAAACCAAATGAAACGGGATTCTGAAGTCCAAACATCGTTTTTATGCCTAATTAGCAATCACATAATATGATAAATAATATCAACTTTGGTAAGTTTCCTGACACAGATAATAAGAGAAAGATGGAGTTTCATGATGATCATAGAGGAATGAAAGTTCAATTTCCCTCATGTAAATCATGTGGGAAGAGGCATCAGGAAGATTGTTTCAAAGGAACTGGAAGATGCTTTGGGTGTGGAAAAGAAGGACACAAATCCAGTAAGTGCAAAGGAAAAGGTTCATTTAACACCATGGACAAGGATAATGGTATTGCTACGACATCAACAATGATTAGATGTTTTAAATGTGGAATGTACGGGCATTATGCAAACCAATTCCCTAATGGAAAATCTCATGAAGAGAATCAGCATGGTCATATGGGTAGTATTTATATGGATGATGATGAGGAGACTACAAATGATATATGAGCTGAAAGAAGTGTTGAAGCTCATTCAATTGTTTTAGAAGGTAGTGGAATGATTGTATGTTTATCGAGAGTTATGTTGTATAGTTAATGGTACTATGGAAGAAAGAATCATCGAAGGATTGTTACACTATTGTTTCCCCTAAACGTATTTGAAAGTATCTGTTTAATGGTACCAGTAACCATGGAAGGTTATTCCGATATTTTTGTAAAGTAGATGATATGTGCATAATGAAGGGATAAGGAGAAAATTAAATGTTTGATAGTATTCATGAGCTCATGATTGATATAAGGAGAAGGTTATACCATGGTTTGAGTATATAGAATTTTGGATTTTGGTATGTGGAAAGAGTTAACTTTTGACAGCATTCATGTTTTCACTAAGGTTTAATGGGTATTCATTTTTCAAGAGAATACATGATTAAGGTATTCACATGATTGAATGTGACCCACAAGATATATGGGGGATAAATGATGATATTCGCATGCATGGTTGATGACATTTCAAGTAATCGTTTTCTTTATACTATGAGCTTGGACCGAAGTATTTTAGATAAGCCTAAAGATTGGAATGAATTGTGTTGTACATAAGTTAGTATTGTTTAAGGATAGAACTTTTTTTGATATTATTGATGGGATGTTATAGTAATGTAGTTTTAGAAAAAGGACCACCTGCAGGACGGGCGACAACCCATCACGTCGGACAAGGCTGTGGGAATCGAACCCACAACTGAAGTGCGACTGGCCTTTATCGCCTACCACTGGCCTACAGGAAGTCCCTGTTTAGTAGAAACTAGTTTTATTATATTAAGAAGTATGATATATGAAGTAAAAGTCCATTTTAGGAACCATATATGATTAATCTCACTATAGATGGACTTATGTAATTTTTTGATAACTTTTTTAACCTTTTGTTTGAGACAGATGGAATGACCAATCATTCTATCACATGATCTGCTAACACATCACGAATGACAAATTAAACTTCATTTCTTTTAGAGATGATGTGGAAATTGTCCAAATAACGACCAATGGTGAGACTATACCAAAATCACGAAGGTATTTCTTCTAATTCCAATTTCATCATCTTTAGGGAAATGATCTTGAGAACCAAAAATGTTGTCCTAGTGCCTTTATATCTGATGAATTAGATGGTACATTAGATCATCACAACTTTATGGCTTTGTGATTGTTTTCTTTTTCATAGCCATGTTCTCTACCACTCTCTATCAGAACATGATGGTTAGATTTTTCTTCCATATCCATATTTTCAAATATGTTCTTCTACGTGGAAACCCAGTGATGAGTTAGTTTGGGTAACCATTACATTTCATACTTTGGTTTTTAAATCCATGTTTTGGTATTCCTTTTTACGATGTGGGTTTCTATTAAACAAACTTTCGAGTAGTAAACCATTTATAACCCCGAAAAATTTCGAGGGAGAAATTCATTTTAAGGGGGGTAGAATGTAACACACCGAGATTTTATGAAAAATATTATTTTAATTTCAGTAATGTCTTGTGTTGTATGCTACACCAAGATTACTTTGCGCTATACGCAACACCGTATTAGCTTGCAGTATACGCAACACTATTCTTGGATCGTGTTACACACAATTTTGATAATAGTTATTCTACGCAACATTGAGTATATATATATATATATTCAACGTATAAATGAAATATGGTTGTATTATGTTATACGAAACAATGAAGGATTCTTGCAAAGCACGCAACCCTGACTTGGCTTGCATTACACGCAATCACGACCTTCCTCGATAGCATGTGTTGTACGCAATACCGGGTTTTACTAAACAACGATATATTATTATAATATTATTATAAACTAGACATTATGAATAGTATTAACTATATTTTGAATCTTATAACATTATTATTCATCTTAAACATTTTCTAAAACATGGTATAAGAACAAAATAAATTTTTCGGGTAAAATAAGTATTTTTCAAAAAATGCAGTTTTGCCGCCTTTTGATGGCGCACCCACTTTAAATATAGATTTTGACATTTTTATAAGTTCAATTTGACAAAATAAAATTCTTCTTTTTAATCATGAAATAAAAATTTACTTCGGATAAATTTTTCATATTATTCTAGTAACTTTCATATTTTTATGAATAGTAAAAACACGCTATATTTTAATTAAAAACAACTTTTTTCATCACAATAATTTAAATGGTTAAATTATAATATTGAATGTTTTTAAAGTATAAATAGAATATATTTTTACCATTTAATATAATGTATGTCATTAACATTGATTCTACCTTGAATTCGTAGGATAAATCAATTCAATCTTTTGCAATGTTTTAAAGAAAAACCTGTTTTCTTTCGACAACAAGATTAATTTTAATTTAATTTCTGCAACTTTTTTGTATTGAATTTGTAAAAATGGATTCCATATTTGGAATCATTGGATCCAAATTATGTTAATAAGATACTTTTTATTTTTGGGAATTATGAATAGTAACTACGATAAATTTTATTTACCATAGTTTAAGGTAAATCGGGTAATTAAGGGTAAATATAATATTGTAAAATTACCCTAAAACATGTAAAACTCCTATTGTATGACTAAAAGTCGACCCATATCACCTAAGGGTCGGATTAGAGTCATTTAATGGACTTTTTTCCATGAAAATAATTTAATTATTATTAAAACCAAAGAATGTGACAACATGTCAATTTCTTAAATCTTATAAGTATAATAATTTTAATTTAGTGATAGACTTCATGAAACTTAGAACATGAATAGTATACAGAAAGCTAATACAATTATCTACATCATATGAATTTATTTATAATTTTTAGGGATTAAATAATTATCATTTATTATGACACAAAGATGATGTAGTAATTGTCTTATTAATGAAATATTGACATAATTGAAGTTATAAATACCCAAATAAATTTAATTTAAGAATTTTTATGAATTAAACTAATTTTATAGTTTAATAGGACATTTTAGTGTTGATTTAATTAGTTGTTTTCGAACTAATCATTCTGTTATGATTTTCCCAAAAATCAATTACTAAATAGTGTCAAAATTGACATAAAATAGTTTTTAAAACAAATATTATATTACTAATTGTTATTTTATTCCTAAAAATCTAAGGTTCGGCCAAATGACTTAGATAAGGTTATATATATTAATAATAAACAACTTTCGGTTCTTTTGGCTTGTTATAGTAAGTTTATTAACCTTATAGTATAAGAACACAAGAAGACACGGTAAAAGTAAAATTATTTAACTTAATGTTAAATCTAAATGATAAGGTTACAATAGGAACCTAAACTTGTATAAATTATATTGGATGAGAGTATTTAGACCCATATCCACCTTATCTTAGAAATAAATCAATTTGGAGCTATTTAAAACAGAATTTGGATTTATAATAAAATAATATTTTTTGTTATTCCAAAGGTACCCCTCTCCTCCCTTATAAAAGGGCACCTCCTCCCTCTCTTCCTCACACCAATTTGAGGCTTTATGCTCGGCCAAACCCTGCCCATTTCCCTTCTCAACTTCCCTAGAAACATCCTAGTGGTCTTGGGCTTCTTCAAAGACCAATTTTAGTACCCTAAGAGGAGATCTCAAAGAGGCGCTTCAAAGAAGAGGTAATGTCCGTTACCGATTCTTTCAACTTTATTTCTTCTTCCACTTCTTCTTATTAGGTTGTTTCATTATGAGGTAATAACATAATTATCTCTCATATACTGATATTTTATTATAAATATGAAACAACCCTATTTCACCTCTTATCCATCCTACGGAAAACGAAATCACCGCGCGTGCGTACGTATGGAATACCGTCTCCACGTCGTGGTGTAATCTATTTTCCACCACCACCTTACGTGGATGGGTATAATGGTGTACATAATAACTATATATGATTATTGTAAAGTGATATTGATTCTGAAATAGTATACATACACTCCAATACAATTCCATAATCATGAGAATGATATCATTGCTCGTGCGTACATACGGACTACCGTCTCCACGATGCGATGAGATTCATTCTCCACATTAACCATTCATGAATGATTATAAAGTATATATAATAAGTAATCATGAAATATATGACATAATTATGATACTAGATTTATGTGTATATATATGTATGTCATCTACTTAATTCCATTCAACTCAATAAGGAAAAGAAAACATCGTTCATGCGTACGTACGGTCTACCGTCTCCATGAACGGTGTATTTCATTCCATTTACTGATCTATTATATATATATATATTATGAATATATATATTATAAATAAATCATGTTTTAAATTCTGTAATTAAGTAATCATGATCTATGTAATCATATGAATAATTACAAGTCAAAACACGGACGACAAATTAAACGATTTTACCAAAAACACTCTTTAACATGGAATTTACAAAAGAATGGGTAATATAAAGACATAAGTGAACCATATATGATATCATAACAATGATAATGATTCTAGAATAAGTAAATGACATTTTTTAAATCATTATACAGGAGGTTCAGACACTTACGAAGCAAATCAGACCTAAGGTAAGGGATAATTTTTCATATCTCATTTTTATCCGAGATTGCTTATTCGTAAGTATTTACTGGGGTTATTTCTATCATCCATGTCCATGTTTTATAAAAGTTTTTTCATGTTTTTTTAAAGTCCTTTTTACCCGTTTTTGACTTTTACTACATGGTATGTAAAAAATCTTTCTTCTGTTTATGTTACGAGGTACTTTTTGACTTTTCCGGCAAAAGTACGAAAAGAATGTTTTTTTAAACTTATACGGCATGAATGGATTTTTACGATTTTATAAAGCCTTATTTTCATGAAGCTTTCTCCAAAAGATTTCATGAATATTTTAAACAAAATCCTTTTATTTTAAAATTAAATGGTATTTTGTGAAAAGAAAATGATTTTCAAGATGAAAGGATATTTTCCTCAAGAATTCATTTCAAGTGCTTTATCAAAACAATTTTCCATCTAAGATGACATTATTTCATATGTGTATGTTTCAAGTATCATGTCTCTATGATTTAAATGGTTTCACTTTTCTTATTATGAAATGATATCTATTTCTTTTATATGGATTATGTGATGATGGTATGATGTTTATGAAACCCATTTTATTTTTTGTGTTATTATGAATGATGTATGTTTATTTTGCGGCACAAGTAAGAATGATTTCATTATGAGATGGGTGGGACCTATATCTCCCTCCAATGCATTGGGTAAAGATTTGTATCTCATGAGATAGACATGGCTGGAACGGTAAGTTAAACCGGTTTAGTAATACAGGACTGGAACGAGGAGTGAAATCGATTCAGAAATGGACTTTGTCCACTAAGATGGTCTTGGCAGCAATGCCTTGGCTACTATGGAAATCATATAATGTGCTTAATGGTTACCACAATTACATGTTTTATTCCTATGCTATTTTATCATTCTTAATGTTTCTTTATGATCTATGCCTTACGTACTTCCATGTTTTTTATCATTTATCAAGCTTTTGATGTTTAAACATTATGTTCATGTTTTTAAGTTCAAATGTATATGGTATGTTTTATTTTATCCATTCTTACCATTACTGAGAATTTGAGCTCACCTTTTTTATGTTTTCTTTTCCCCATGATATAAAGAAAGGTTTTAGATAAGAAAAAAAGGGAAGATCTTTATGGGAGATGTTGAAGATCCTTCACCATGATTAGAAGATTACGTTCCAAGTTTCCAAAGATACTAAACTATTACGGTCCTTGTGTGTCTGTTTTTGTTATGTATTAAGTATTCCGCTAAAGTAATGTAATGTCCATGTACGTCAGGCTTCGAGTCTCTACACCCGCAGCATGCATAGCAAAGCCTGCCCCTTGTATGGCTCGCTCTACTCTGTGTGCCCCGCACATCTGATCCAGTATCCTAAGGTCACCCACATGACAGCTTGGTCTGCTTGGACCTCTACGACATTAGTCTACTACCAGCTATAGAAGACACTGCTACGTTTCGCCATGCGATGGGTCACACTGCTGGTGTCGGCTCAGCGTGAAAGATCTCCACAAGAATGGATCGCTCCAGTACTCCTGCCAGCGTCAGAATGATGAGGGAGATCATAGAAGCCCTGATCTCATGCCTCAGTCCATGCTCAAAGGTCCAAGCCAAAATGAATGGGTCCCGTACCATGTCTGTGTAGTAGCACCAGAGGTCGGTAAATCTCACCAAGTACTGGGATACTATCATATTGTCCTGCCGCAGATGTAGTACCTCCTGGATGCGCACCGCACGGAGGATGGCTGGAACAATATCTGAGCGAAAGAGGCTCACGTAGTCGGTCCAAGGTAGAGATGCCTCATCATGCACCTGGAGAATCAAGCTCCACCATCTACCTGCTGCTGCGTACAGGAGACTCGCGGTAAGGATCACCATAAGGTCAGCTAGTGTCCCAACTAATCTATAGACTCTTACGATAGCCTCCATCCAATCCTTAGCTACCTGAGGGTCTGTCTCTCCCAGGAACCTAGGAATCCTCTATCGCTAAAACTCATGAAATGCACTCAGGCGGCGTGCACTCTCTGCTGTTGGGGCTGGTGGCATCGGTGGCTCAATGGGTAGTGGAACCGCTGGTGCCTCCGCTGTAATGGGGCCCTGTACCGAGGCCTTATTCCTCGGTGGGCTGCCATCTTGCACATAGCTCGGAACCCTAGCTGGCTGCCTTCGTGGGGCCATCCAAAAAAAACAGGTTCGCTATGGTCAAACAGTATACCTGGTGAGCTAACACAAAGAAATCAGAAAGAAAACATTTGAAACACACATGCACTCAATGTTTTCATGCACTGAGTCGAAAATCAGGAGTCAGGGTCCTGGTGTATGGATACATCGGCCGCCGCACCAACACTGGACTCCCTAGACTAAAAACCACACCAAATACTCTTAACATTATTGCTTCACAGAGAAGAAAGATTAGATTCCTGAGTTCTACAGTAGAACTGACTCCTCTGATACCAATTTTTCAAAACCCATTCTCGGGTCCTGTGTTGTTGCTACCCCAAGCCCGCCTTCCATAGGCCAGGGGCTGGAAACTAGCACCTAAGGCGTAAATCCCAGTAAAAGGGAAGGCATTGCTTTTATAAAAGTAAAAAAAACACAACAGATTATGCAACTGAAGTAAGCACTACGTAAAACTGAGTATAAATGTAAGTGCTGAAAAGTAAAAGGAACAGTATACGAACCCAACTGAAAAGTACAGTACAACTAAGAAGGAATGTACAACAGCAGTAATGTAAAGCGGCAACCACTGAGTCATCCTCCAAAAATGCCACCTGAAGGGTGGGTACAGATGGTCTCCTCAGCTCCTCGGGTACGGTCATCTGCCCCACGTACGTCCCGTCAAGTGGTCCACCTCCAGGTACCATCCGGCTCCACAAGACTCCTCCACGATCAGTGTTGTCTATCATCTGTATGCAACACAGCGTAGTGCGAGCATATCATGTGCAGGGGTGAGTATACGATACTCAGTAGGGACCTCGAGACCCCGAAGGTCTCTTAATATCCATGAAGGATAAACCACAAAAGAAAGATACAATCACGAAGGAATAACTAACCCTACATAGGATTATGAACATACATATACCTAAGTTATCAATCTCATTTAGGCTCCAACTCTTGAGCCCTAACACAACCCAGTCCACACAAGAAAGATAGTCAATCACATCAACGATAAAGATTGAAAGTCAAGACTCATCTCACACAGGTATACTACTCAAGAAGAGGGGTGGAAATGATTAGATGTAACATCTGAATCATCTCCTATGTCGAACCCACGTAGGATCCTAGTACATAATTCATCGATGTCGAAACCACGTAGGATCCATGTACAGTAATCATTTCTTACTAACCCATGTAGGATCCAAGTACAGTCGTCATCGCTGCCGAACCCACAGAGGATCCAATTAAAGTCATCCTCATTACCGAACCCACATAGGATCCAAGTACAGTGGTCATCATTGTCAAACCCACGGAGGATCCCATCACAGTAGTCGTCTGAGTCGCAGCCAGCTCTAGGGTTCCCGCACACAGCGTAATCGATTCCGGGATGGTCTGCTCCTCGATTAAAGGGATAAATACATCAACTATCATTATGTCCTGAATTTATGTGTCCAAAAGTCTTTCCTCATCAAATGGAACCCAACGCGACAGATGGTGCGTCAAACGGACGCCCGGTCAGAGAGATATTGGCTTTTTCATTCCAGGGGCCCAGTTGGAAATTTACTCATTCCAAAATAGGCCATTTAAAAAATTTGTCCAAAACTCATTTAGATTATCGAAAAGGTATGGCCTCGTCGATAGGGACCCAGTGCCGTAGACGGCACATCGTTCGGATTCGCGGTCTTCAAGATATTCACCTTTAAGTGAAAACGGGCCCAGCCCGTTAAGCCCAGTGGACTGGCGGGTTGGGTTAACCCAGATTTGACAGGTCCGACCCGGCATGGGTGTTGGACCGGACTGAAGAAGTGTGTGGCTCGGCCCGAGGGGTGTTACCCGGCCCGAGGAGGCACGGCTCGACCCAAGGAAGCACGGCCCGACCCGAGGAGGCGCGGCAGGCCCGGCGGGGCGCGGCTCTGCCCGGTAGGGTGCGCCCCGGCCTAGCCCGGCACGACCCAACCTGGCTGGGCATGGCCCCGCTGGCTCGTCCTGAAGTCCGAGCCGTCCGGGGAGGCCCGGATGCCCAAACCGGCAGCACCAAGCAGTGTCGCCCTCCCCAACCGGCCGTTCGGCCTTCTGGTGTAAGCGGGCCACACGGGCGGGCCGCAGTTCCTCTGGCGCGGTGCCCTCATGGCACCGCGACTTCCCTCTATCCGGTCGGCCGGTCCTTCCACTGAAGCGGCCCACTAAGTGAGCCGCAGTCCCTTCTGCATAGCCAGCACAACGGCGTCGGCTTCCTCCACCACGGCCTGCCTTGGCTACGGCTCCATGTTCCCGGCATGGGGCGACAGCGCCGTTCTTCCTCCACTGTTGCCTGCTTGACTGCGAGATTCGTTGCAATTGTTAAGGCGGCCCTTGCGCCGCTGACCTCTTCTGCATTCCACCTCCAGTTGTCGATTCAATAAATAAACAAGATCAAATAGAGGGTTGTCGGGCCGTGTTCGTTCAGCCCACGCCCTCCGCGTTAAGCGATGGCAATAGGCCAAGACAATCAATGTTATAAAACGAAGAACGAGGGACAATTTTAATCCATTAAAATTGAACATAATCCCCTACCTCAATAATTGACGTCGCATATCGTACATCGCGGAAGACGGCATCATGAAGAGAGGATTCGTAGATGATGTCGGAGGGCGTACAAGGAGGATGCAGCGTCTCCTCACTTGTCACAGAGAAGAGAAAGAAAAGCGCATCATCATTCTTCATGGAACTGGTGTTCTTTGTCGAAGAAGACGTTGTTCTTCATCAGAGGGTCGGTTTTTTTCAAAAACTCAAGAGCTCTCTCAAACTCCCTTAAGCACAACAAATACCCCCAAAATAAAATAATAGGATAATGCTATTATTTTATTAATACATTTAATTTAAAATTCAAAATTCAAACCACTTCATTAATTAATTTAAGAGGTTGAATTCATTAAATAAATCTGTTGGATATTAATAAAGAGAGGGAGAGGAGGTGAAGAGATCTCATAAATATTGGGAGAGTTTTCAACATTAAACAAGGTAATTTAATGGTGGTTTATCAGAGTTATGTGAAGTTCAAGGGTTTAGGTCACGTGTGGGTCCCACCCCACAATTATCCTCCAGTGAGAGGTTAGGTGGGTGTGGGCCCCACCTATAAATCCCTTTGGGAGGAAATAAGCACCATCCTTAAAATAAAATGGTGCTCCACCAATTTTATTTATTTTAATCTAATTTCCCAAATATTAATTCTCAACCCGCTTAAAATGAAACTGCGGTAAATGTCCACTTATGCAATTATTGAGGTAGAAAGTTCATCGGTGCCCTCATATTTCAATTCCAAGCACCGGTTCAAAATACAGAAAAACCTGCTTGTTCTTTTACTGAACATACCCGAGCTAAACTTTGGAAATTGATTCTGGTCACACCGGGCCTCGAAATCAAGTTTCGTCAGAAGCCACAGACTCGTAAAAATTCAAAGTATTTTAAAAAAAATCCTTGAAATTTCCGGGACTTTACAGCCTATAGAAAATGCGTAATGTTCCGTTACAAGACACTCACAAGAAAGACTTAACCCACCCACACACGGGGTCTCAAAAGAGGACACCACTACTGGTTCTTTTTTCCTAGACCTTTATATTTATTCACATTTATCATTTAATCACTTTAAAAGATTAAATTCTACACATCATGTACCCTTTTACAAACAAAAATTCACTAGGCACTTGTTCATTTTATCAAACATCTCAAATAATAACAGGAAAGTTTCAGCCAACTACCCTTTAATCACTAGGTGACCTACGAGGGTCCGAACAAGCCAAAACATTTCATATCAAAATCAAACAGCTTTTACAATTATAAACATGACATAAAGCATTATTCCATTACATTCCTTATGGGTTGCTGTTTCCCAACCCATGAAGCGCCCATACACTCCATAAATTGAAAATTGGCTCCCATTAAACAAAATAGATCACATTTTAGAAATTAACATGCTCAAATACAACAATCCAATAATAGGGGTGGCCACCTACAAATCTGAAAAGCTCCCATACACCTTACAATTTGTAATTTGGCTCCCTTTAATCAAAACCAATTCTATTTTACAATTAAAATATTAGCAGCCCTTTTTCAGAAATCCGATTACAAAAGTTATCATTTCCCAGCTATGAGGCGTCCATACACCTTATGACTGGAAATTGGCTCATGTCATAACCGCAAACACTTAATTTTGCAAAAGAAATCAATTTCATTTTTTTGATCAAAAACATCAAGTTATCATAAGCAGTAACACCGAACATGCTATATCACAGAAGCAAAGAATAACTACCACGATACCTATCACAACAGATGTCATTACCGATGCATCCTAGATGGAATGGAATGTGATTTCTAACAATGTTCCTACATGATGCATCAGGTGGCATAACCTCGTATCATCGAGTTGAAATAGAAATAGAACCCAAAATGGCATCAATAGTATCAATAGAAAACATGTGCGTCACCCAACGGTGAACTCAAATCAATCATAATAATCAAAATCATTAAAATAATAATTGCTTTCGAGGCAATTTGAATTTTCACTATACACGAGGTGGCCAATCCCGAACACAACTCATTACCAAATCCCAATTCCTTCATATCCATGTCTAGTGTTACCAAACAGTAAAACAAATCAGAAGAGAAAACTCCTCTGATACCACTTTGTAATGTCTCGGCCCATCTCACCATCAACTCTGTGGCCAGACCAGTCGCCACATGGCCTCAAGCACGTCTCCCCATATGCCAGAGGCTGTCGACTAGCAACGAGGGTCTCGGGAGGTGATAATGTGGAGACTATACCCTCGTATCAGAGTATCACATCGGTATTATCAGAGTAAATAAAATTAAATAGCGAAAGCAGTAATAGATAAACAATGAAAAAAAAGTATTGAATACAAATAGTGATCCTTTTTATAAAAGGTGGCCAAAGCCAGTTTACACGATACAGGGATGATGAATGATACAATGTGAAAACAGGAAACAATACAGCATGTTTACAATACAATGTAAAAGATTAAAGAAAAGACAACACAGCCCGACAGGTGTTCTCCTGAGCATCTCGAGCTCCCGCTCGGTCCTTCGCTCCTATCCCCAGGTACAAGCAACACAATAACCGACCAAGGTCCTGTAAATAATAAAGGTCTACTCAGGTACCCCAGTTCAATGGTGGCCCGAGTAGGGTGTGAGATAAAAATATCAGTAGGCCGGCACCACCGGTGTCTAACCCAATCCAGACAGTGTAATATTAATTAAATTAGAAAGCAGATATAATAGGATTCAATAAGCAGAAAAACATATAATAACAACACCCGTCCTGGTTTCCCAAAGGAAACCTGAAAGGTATACCAGCTTCGGCTTTTTTTCGGGATATCAATCTATTCATGTCACTACAGTTACATATGTAAATATTTATAAAAGATAGTGTGGTGTAAGAATTTCTCCCACCCATCATCTGAAGATAGTGGGCACGAGGTAAGAATGCCTATTGATCCTAAAAGATACTGGAAAATGGTAAGAATTCCTCCCTTCCATCACGTTCATTCAACCGTCATGGGGTATAACTACCTCCCATCTATCACATTAATATACTGGAATGGGGTATAACTGTCTCCCACCCAAACACGTAATAATCATCTGAAGTCAACTAGCAAGGGGTAAGAATTCCTCCCTTCCATACACGTATAGAGGATAGCGGGCACGAGGTAAGAATGCCTCTCGTCCATATATGTCAACTAAAAACGGGTAAGAATTCCTCCCTTCCATACATGTATACAGTTCACATCTGGCGTGGGGTAAACATGCCTCCCACCCATACACAAAATAAGCTGGCATGGGGTATACATGCCTCCCATCCATAATCATTCAATGTAGATGGCATGGGGTATGAATTCCTCCCATCCAAAATCATACAAATTAGATGGCATGGCGTATGAATGCCTCCCATCCATAATCATACAAATTCATTATCAGCATTAAATGACAGTGCATAAGGCAGTACCTCTTATTCATTTCAAGTAGTCATTCCACATTCACAATCAATCATTCATTATGTGGAATCAGCATGTGCACACTCACAATACAAACATGTCTATAGTATAATACTTATGGAATTACCTCATAAGCATTCAAATAATCATACCACATACACATAAGTGAACAAATTCACGTTCATAAAAATATACTTAATGAAAACCATCTCAATTATCATTTCCACATCATTTATCGTATTCATTACATTTATATAAGGTACACTAGGCAACCTGCTCATGAACGGTATTGGCTAACCCCAAATTCATTCCCCATTAACATAAGTCATTCTTATTCCATTATCATAAGGCATGGCCTTACCACCCTATTCCATTTCCTTATTAGTTTAACCATTTCATCTGATTGGGATCAATTATCATAGTTTAATAATTTGGCACAATTTAGAGGAAAACATGTCATCAACAATTATCACCCAAGCATCACAAAGATCAAGTAGGAAAGCATAAGAATCTACTTCTTACTTTTATCTTGAAGACAACGCACCTATGATCGAGGGGTTTTATTATTAAATCATGAGTTTAGTGACCAAGAAACCATTTTAATATTGTCCCTATAATTCACACTATTTTCTCATAATCATTTAATAGAATAAACTTTCATAATTAATATACTAAAACAATGCAGTATTAAACTCTTTAAATGCTTCACATTAAATTAAAGGCTAGTAGAGGGATCCTACCTCAAGGTGGATCCATCGGTCCACTTCGTCTCTTGATGATTTCTAACTAAGAGCCACATAAGCTCCGGAAAAGCGAAACCAACCCGAACCTGCCAATGCACAAAGAAAAACACACTATGAACCTTAAACCAACTAAATATTACAAATTGGGTACTACGTAAACAAACAACGGGAAAAACCCTTACATCGGAATAAAACCGGCAGATCGAAATCACCACAATACACCTTGCCTTCGGAAGTGGACATCATACACGCACCCACGAGGTCCCAAGTGACATTCTTCATCCCCTTACCACAGATGAACTAAAGGAAAAACTAAAAATACAATAACCCTAAAACTAGGGTGTACGGCCGAATGAGATAAGGGCAAAAGGGATGACCTAAAATTGTCTAAGAAGGGGAGGAGACTAGGGAATAGGGCCTACCATGACGATTCGACGAAGAAGCCTTCAGAAATCGGGAGAAACCAGAGGGAGAGAAAGAGGTCGTGGAGGAGTCTTCCACACGGCTAGAGGGGGAGCCCTCCCTGGGTGCAGGTCTGGCTAATTGAAAAGGGAGGGAGAGGTGTGTTTCGTTTAGGTTTTATTTTTAATTTTTTTTAAATATTTTAATGACCCAAAATAGGTCACGACGCATGGCTTGGGCCGGACGGTTTGGCAAACCATGTGCCAACCGTGCGTCCACCACTGGACACCCAAGATACCCAACACGGGATGGCCACACTGTTTGGGGAAACCATGCACAGGCCGTGCAGACTCCTATGCCTCCCTTTTTTACGCCGCATGGTTTGGGCCGCACAGTTTTGGAAACAGTGCGCCAACCGTGCGCCTTCTGTTGTTGTTTAAAAACAAGCCTCATTCAGGTACGATGTGCCTGAAACACCTCGAGACACTCGGGAAACTTCTCAGGCCTTTTCCCAGCACCACAAAACATTAAAAATATGGGTTTAAACCTTCAAAACCTCATTTTGAAGCCCGATTCTAGATAAAACTGGTTTAGTAATTGAAATGGTATGATTTAAGCCACTTTTTTACCTAGTTCAAATTGTGGGTCATTACAACTATATATTTTTACACTTGGGAAACTAAACTTATGAATATTCCAAATATTATAATGAGGAAACAAATGTGAAGTAAGAATTATCGAATTGGATAATTTAGATCATTCTAATATACTAGAATCATCTCCCCCACAAAAAACACTATATAAATAAAACAAAATTTTATTAAACCAATTGACATCTTATAAAAAGAAAATATTTAATCTTGGGAGGAATTTTATTAAATATTTTGTGAATGAATAATGTGGTATTTATAAGAGTTAATACGATCGTTGGAATAGTAACATAACCACTGGAATAGAACATGAATGTTGGAATAGTAATTTGATCTGAAAATAATAAAATTTAAGGAAAATAATATTTATCATTAGTAAATTAATAAAATAAATATTTTATAATCCTCAAAAAGTAAATATCAATATTAAAATATCAGTGAATATATAGGCACAGTTTTTATCAATTAAATTTTAATGTATTTTCCCAAAAGAATAATTTTTTGTTAATGATTAAATTTTCCTATGCTAAAAATTATTTATTATAAAATTAATTCCATTTTTAAAATCATCACATTTAAATTTCCCAAGGGTTATTTTTTGTTAATTGTTTTAAAATACTTTTATTTTTACATAAATACTATAAAAAAATTTCCCAAATAGTGGTTTTTTCTGAAATTAGGATGATGTAATAATCGATTGATAAATTCTAATTTGGTTATTTCAAACCAAAATAAATTTAATAAAATAAATTTTTCATTTTTAAAGAAAATACTACATTTTAAAACCAAAAAATTAATTTCTAAATCCTAAAAGTCTAATCTATCCCTTTAAATTATTTTTTATTTCATATTTTTCCTTTTCATATGATTATAATAATATATTATAATTATAAAGTTTATTCAATTTATTAAAGTCATGTTCTTTTATTTATATATATTTCCTAATCTCATATAATATACTTTTCAATCCTTTATCTTGGATAATATATTTATTCAATATTTTATCTTAAAAATATATCTCTCATCAAGTATGAATAATACCTCTACCTCCCCTTGGAAATTGGATCCTATGTCACATAACAATGTTGAATATATGATAACATCCTCTATTTTAATCCCCTTATAATCAATATTTAAATTATTAATAAAACCAACTATATGGATCAAGTCAGTTTAATGTCATAAAAGATAAGAGACACCAACAAAAGAGTAAGTTTTTATCAAATCTTCTCCCATTTTACCTCCCTATTCAAATTTTTCCTAATTAATTTAAAAAAATCTACTAAGATAAATTATTAAATATTATAAAATTATATAATTGATATTAACATATGTAAAAAATATTTTTTAAGATGTATTTATATTTCATAATTCTCTTTATACTTCCTTTTATAATGTCTTGTTAACTATTGGTCAAACACAAACATGGAAGCTTCCAAATACTTTTATATAACCACCATTATGGTTGGATATAATAAATTTTATATGATATTTAAAAGAGTACTTCTTTTAAGTTATCATAATTAATTATAATTATATATAAAGTACCTTTATCAAAAACATAATATCAAAAAATAGGTTTATTTTTTAGGAAAATATTATAACAAAATGTCTCATCTAATGAAATAGAAAATGAGAAACAATGATTATAATTGATAAATATGAAAATTATAAATATAATTCAATTCTGCTTCCATGTATTCTTAAACATTAAAATATTATTTTTTAATTAGAAAAGAAACAATATATACAAGGATTTAAGAGAAGGGAATTTCTGAACCCAAACTTATTGTTTTTTATTTATCTCATCTTCAATAGTTTTCTATGTGGATTTTATTCATCTAACATAATAAATTACTTCTTCTATAATTTTTCTTTTATTTTAATGTACATAATTAATACTACCATATCAAAAAAAATCTAATCTATTTATAAATATTTTTTAAAAATTCATTAATTTCTTATACATCGTATTGAATACTCTTGATATGTTTCCTAACAACTCAAAAATTATCTTATTTCTTTGAAGAAACCTGATTCACATTATTCATTTGGAAACAAATAATTTTATTAAAGAAAATAGTTTTCTACAAAAAAATAATTAATCCCATTCTTTTCCATGAGATTATTTCATGATTTTGATTATTTTATGTTCTAGGATGCATGCATGGATATGAGAATTTTATTATGTGATGGGTGGGAGAAGAATTATATATCCATGTAATTTATTAAGTAATGTGATATATATTATGATATTATGTTTAATATTTGTTAACAAGATTCTTTATTTTTTAAAATTATGATGTCTTGATTTGTTCACTTATGTTATGTGTTAATATTATTCTAACATTTTTCATAACGATATGTGGTATTTTAGCATTATGTGAGAATGATTCATTTTTAAAAATATGATAAATTACATTCCATCCTCAAAATTTTCTATAATGATTATTATAAAAATCATATAATTATGATATGTTGTTGTTGATTATAGTAACTCATATACTGTTGACTTTTTCCCTTATTCCTCAACTTAGTGAGCTTTTATCTCACCCATTTATTAAATGTATATTACCCGGTGATTATATGTACTGAAGAGAACATGATAAATATTAATATGACAAAGAATGAGTATTTAAATAGTGTTTCTATTTTATTATGTATAATTTATGTATGATCCTCATTTACCCAAGATATTAAAATTTTCAATCCATGAATATATTACATCTGTGTTTTCTATCTTAAAAATGTTATAATATTCACCTTAGAAAATGTTGGTCCACAATATAATTAAAAGTATGAGTACATGACTTAAATGATATATTTCAGTAATGGGATGACATTGTGTGACCACCATTGAGTGAAACAGCGTTGGTCTAGGATTTAGTATGGCACCAATATATGAGAAATAAGGTAATGGTTGTTTTTTAAAATGTATCTATAAAATTTGATGAATTTTCATTGTGGTTTGGATCTAAATTAGGCATAGATAGGGTTCATAGAAGCCTATTTAGCCAATGATGACCCAATATGGATGTATATAATAATGAACCATGATAAAAATATCATTATTCTACATCTTTACATAAAGGTAAGAATTACATTTTCTAATAATCTATCATATCCAGGAGAACCTTATTGTTTACAGTCTAGGAGGAACAGATAGATATGAAACATAATATACAAAAACATTACCATTTATGTATTATTAAAGTCTTATATAACCCTTTAAATAATATTCATATGTTTTACTTATCTTTATAACATTGGAAAGGGAACCATAATTTAGAGGTGAGATAAATGCTTAGTAATAAAAACAAGTCAACATATCAGGAAGGGAATGACCATAATTATATTATAAAACCTATGGATAGGGAAATGTCATATTAAAATAACATGTATCAAAAATAGGATTCCATAAATATTTAGGTAAGTACATGTAATCCAAAAATAATATACATATACTATGACATAAAGTGTGAGATAATCATAGAAATATGGAATGAGGAAACGATTTCATAAGGTCACAGAATCATAAATATTTAGAAACAACATAAAATAATAAATCATGGAAATAATTTATAGATAAATTCAAATCTAACATAACATAGTGCTATTAGGCGTACCTCACAGGAACCATAAGTATAATTTAAGTCCCAACACTAAGATATCATAACATAGTGTACTTCAGATGAAAATCTGGGAATAATGAATGATTTTTTAATAGATATAAATATTATCCACTGAATTTTAGTTAAATAGTAATTCAAATTTCATATTAATAAATTTTAAATGTATATTTATTATATAAGAATAAATAAAATCATACATAAATCATTATAATTATAAAACCCATGAGAAATAAGTTCGTTTCATAATCTTATATCAAATCAGAATTAAAGGTAATACAATAATTATTCCCAAGATAATAAAGAATTAAATAATTTTGGATTTTTATAATTGAATAAAGAATCATATATCTTAAACATTAAGATAAATTTTAGATAAATTCATGAAAAGGACAACTAATTAGTAAGAATAAAAACAAATTTCGAATGAGATGATTTTTTAAATGAGAAAAGCACATTATTAAAAAGGAAAGGTATTATTATTTTCCTTTAGATAAAAATTTATCCATAAGGGTTATCAATAAATAAATGAGGTTTTTTATAATCTATTCAAAGTGAAAAGAAATTACTGGGGTGACACTTGTAATGAAATAAAAAATCATAATTATCACTTAAGTTGGGTTTACATAAAAGTGGGAATTACAAAGGGAACATGAATCATTTATTATATCAAGAAGAAAGGTAATGTAATGAAGTTATATATATATGTAATATATATATATATATATAGTGTATTGTTGAAATACATGAGAATAAATTACAATAAAAAAGAATAATAATAGAGAGAACACATAACCCACAAAATAACAAGGGAAGTTTAGATAACCCCTTTTATGTTTTAAGATACATATATTGAAATACCATATAGAATGAAGAATAATAAAATATAATTTTGAATATTACATAAGGAAAAATATAGGGTCACTTGAGATAACACATAATTTGGAATGAAATCAAAATTGATAACATTGGCATGAATGAATATTATGGATAACAAGTGGATTTTTTCATAAAAGATGATTTGATTTTTTTCTCAAAAATGATTAAATTTTTGTGGAAGAAATTAATAATGGGTAAAATTAAACTTAATATTTTATTTTACCCATTGTGGAAGAGAAATCTATGAAATAAAACACTATGGTGGAATCAAAAAATCATTAAAGTAAAAATGTAAAAAAAATGAAACATAATAACTCAATAAAAGTGGGATTGAGTGAAATAAAACCCTTATATAATCATAATCGTTCAAATTAAAAATAAAAAATGAATAACATGAGATTCATTTTTAAATTCCCTGTATTTCCTGAAATTTTTTATAATAATATATTCATTTCCAAAAAAACAACAAAATTAAAATATTATGGTTGATTATAATGTATATGTCATTAAAACAAAATTGAGATCTAAAACCCTAACATTTGGTCATGTTATATTTTGCTTTCATTCCTAATAGTCTGGAAAATAAAATTAATTTTATCAAAAACTTCATTTAAATCATTTTTAATCTATTTATTATATTATAAGGTACATCTATTTTTATATGTGATAAATTTAATTTACATTTTTTCTCATATCAGTTACTTGAAGAATTTTAGTAATGTTTTTGTAAAAATCCAACATTTATTAACCATGAAAAAAATTGTTGTTAAATAGTTTTATAACATCCATATTATATATATTATTATTTTATTTTATTTTTGAACTAAAAAATATATATAAAGTACCATATGTTTCTATAATGGACTCAAATTTTGATAATATTTTTGAAATATTCATTTATTGATGTTAAATTTTAATTAATCATTTTTATTAATATTACCTCTATATTCTAAAATAATATTTTAATATAATATTTATAAACTCATAAATATATTTTCAATATATTAAATTTATTTTTAAAGACATAAATGTAGTGTGGTAATGGAAAAATAATGTTGGATTATGTATGAAGTAGTCCCCACGTATAGGGATGTCACTTTCTTTTTCTATGTAAAGGGATTGAGGGTATATAAATAAAAAAATTGTCATTTTATAAATAATTTTTTTTATAATTGTTATATGTTTTAAAAAATTGAATCTCTTGGACAGTCCATGTGAATATTTTATAAAAAATAAAACTCATCATTCATGGAGGGGGTAGTCATCACAATCACATGTCAATGTATTAATTTTTCAAATGTTTTATTAGGAGGTGTAGTAATTAGATTAAATTATTATAATAACATTATATATATTAATAATAATAATTTTAATATAATTTCATGGAAATATAAAATTTTCAGGGGCATAGAATGATTGAAAATAAAAGATTAAGGATAAGGAATTACTGACGTGATATCATGAAAGTTCAATTGAATGCCTTATTAGAAATGAAAGGATTATGATAAAATATATAGAACATGTATACAAACCCTGTATTTTCATTCATGGATATTAGATAACTTTTTTGGATATATATAAACATATGCCCAAAGACCATATTATTTTAGTTCAATTTGAATCATAGAACACAACCTTGTATTTTGGTAAATGATCTTTACTATTTACCAAAAATATATTCCCCTTTTTTAAACATACCAAAATTATTTATTTATAAGATGGGGAAAATAAAAAATCATGAAATAGTTAGATCATATTCTCAATAAGGGTAAAAATGGACTATACGTAAGCATACATTAGCATTATGGTGTGAAAAGATGAACACCACATTTGATGGTAAAAACCTATATATCGAGGATCAAATACATGAGTCATGGAATAAATATTTCAAGTTAATAAGAAATTATTAATATGGAAATAAATAACATAAGCCACGAAATCATAACATAGGAATAAGACATAGATTCTTGGAGAACACATAAACATGTAATATCATTCCCTATAATTCAAGTCACATTATGAAGATTTAACAAGGCACATCATAGGGACTATAACTAACAGTTTGGAACACCACATACATTTTCACAAACCATTCATTGTATGTTATTGGGTTTTCTTATCTCCCCATAGTGGATCAGGTTTCCCCATCTTCCTATGGTGGATTGGGTTTCCCCATCTTCGCATAGTGGATCAGAATTCCCCATCTTCCCCTAGTGGATCATGCTTGTAAACATGTTTTATATAATTATTTCCTGAGATATAAATTATTATCCAATACATTTTAGGTATATATCAGTCCCACCAGTCACAAAATGAAAACCATTAATTTTTTTAGAGGAACTTAAATCATTCTTCATATCAAAAACCCATGGAATGAAATTGGATTCATAAACATCATTCAATCATAAAATAACCCATTGAAATGAAACAAAATTTATAAATATAAATAAAAAGTAAATATAAACCACTAAAAAAAGAATAATAATGGTATCCTTGTTTCATACAAAAAATAAAACATATTAAACATCAAATAACATTATCATAGATAGAAAATGATTCTGAAATATTATATAAAATAATTATTGAGAAAAATATCAATTCCATTTTGAAAAAAAACTTTTTAAATTATAAAATTATTAAAAAAAATTCATTGAAATAAACTTGTAACATATAAACTAATCTTTGAAAACATTTTTAAAAATATTTGATGTTATTTTCCATTAAAAATTATTAAAATATCATTTAAAACACTTTAAATCATTTTTAGAAAACATTGTTATGATTTAACAGAGATTACTAAAGAACGAGGGAAAAATCTACCTGAAGCTTACCATATCATGAAAATTATGATTTTCATGATACAACATGTAAAATTTCATTATATACACCATGTAATAGTATATAGGTTCATAACAATACATGTTTCCCAAAGTAGGAATATTGAGACAAAATTACCTTACCATTTTGGAAATTTTTGAACCTTATACCCCAGGAAAGATATATCATCAAATGGATAAGTAAATAATAATAAATTTGTTAATAATTATAATATAATATATTTATTGGTACTATAGAAATTAGATAAAATAAATATGTGGTGAACATGGCTTATATCTAATGAAAAATAAAAGTGAGTCAGAAATCCATTACCTTATGTCTTGTTTATCTTCGTACTTGTTATGAACTTCTACAAAATCAGTATAAGATTATTATACTTATAAAAAATAAAAAACATAATATATCTAATTCCATATATGTTTTTATTATGAAATTTTATTTCACATTTTTTAACAATTCCATGTTAATGTTATGTTTCGGTGAATATCCAGGTTGTTTTCTTTATATGTTTTAAATTTTTACTCTTGATAATCATACATAGATAATTATTTAATTATTTAAAGAACGTAAAACATGATATAAATATAATATATATTCATTATATAAATATTTATAATAACTGATAAAACATATAAATATGAATTGGAACGGCACTCAAGGAGACCTAAGGTCGTTCGTACGGATGGACACTATTTCTGTTTTATTATTTTATTTAAAGAGTGAAAATAAATGATACATATATTTTTTCATGTATCATTATTATTTTATATATATCATATGATTTTATTAAACCCTTATTTAATCCATTCTATTTAATGTGTGTTCGATTCACATCGCATTGTTGAGGTGGTAGTCTACACGTCTAAAAACAAAGTGATTATATTTACACAAAATGGAAAGAGTGAAGGTGTTTTTTATGTTCTGATTATATAATAATAATTACATAATTAATATAATAAATAATAAAAATATTATTTCTTTTATAATTCCCACCCTGAGTTGTGTTTAATGTAAAAACAAACAATCATCGTTTCGCGAAGCAGCCTTCTATCATTCACACAAATAGTATATTCATTACCCATTAGATGGGAGTATATCTAAGAACATTTCTAACCCTTAATATTATAAAATATTATCATAATTATGTTACTAAAATTATTATATGAACATGAAATAAAAATAATTTAACGGGTTAAGGGAGTAAGTAAAAAAAATCTTGTTAAAGAATGATTCCTTTTCCTTGGGTATCTCTATTTGATTTTCAGAAAAGGTCTTCTTTTTTTAGATCTCTCACTAAAGTATGTATTTTGGGATAAATTTATAGAAATATTTATGAGACATGGTGAGATTGTTTCTTAACCAAATAGGTTATAAATTGTGAGAAAAAGATAAGAATATGTTCCATTTTATAAGGGAGGGGAGAGTTAATTTTGGAATTTCACAAAATAATAATTTATAATAAATTCAATATCAATAAAAATACCACCAAAAGGAAATTTATTTCAATATAATATATTATAAGGTTTTAATATCATATAAAAATATATTTTAGACAAATTTTCGTATCAATTTAATCCTTATTATTTTGATTAACAATAGTTAGGTCATTTTAATTTTAAATAATTTAATAAAATATTCTTTTCATAGAAATTTATAATTATAAATTTTGAAACTATTCATAACATTGAAATTAATAAAATAAATTCAATAAGATAACTTAAAACCAATTCATTTAATACACCCCTAAAACTGAATATTGACCTATAAAATTACCTTGTCAATTTAGTTGATTCAAATTATATTCATATTTTTATTTATAAAATCTTATAATTGATTCTTTAATTAATTGAGTAATTACTACATCGTCACTGTGTAAATATTAACGACTATTATTTTTCTACTAAGAATTAAAAATAAAATTTTGTGGTTTAGAAAAACCTTGTTCCTTTAAAAATAATATACACAATCTAGTATGTCTTTTATTTACACCCACATTAACAATATAATACTTATTAAAAGTAAGAGTGTGATATTTTTTCAATCTCTTCGATTTTGATAATATCCAAGTCATTTTAATGGACAAGTGTACATTAAATTATTAAATTTAGAACATTAGGTGATAACGGAATAATTAAAATCATCCAATAAAATTTAGACATGTTTTTATGTAATTTTATAATATTTATATAATTATTTTCAACGTTAATTAAAATATTTACCCTTAACAATTGAACTAAAATTTAAAAAAGTTATTATTCATATTTTTAAAAAATAAAATAGAAATATTTAAGAAATTTATACATTATGATTAAAAATTTGGAATCCATTTTTAAAAATTATAAAAACATAATTTTTAAAATTTTATTTAAAATTAATCTCATTGACAGAATGAGAAAGTAGGTTTTTAACATTAACAATTCCAAATGATTAGAAGTTTTTTATATCCAAATTCAATGTGAAATTAATTCTAATTACCTAAATTTGATTAATATTGGTAAACTTTTACTGATTATAATTCAAAAAAATCAAAACATAATATAACTATATAAAATATGTTAGATGAAAAAAGATATTCTAATTAAAATTCTCTATTTTCACTATTCATCAAAATATGCACATAATTAGAAAAATACCGAAAATTAAAACCATGTTAATTTTGATATTTCAATTTCTGGGAATAATTATATTATTTCATATAGAAATTTTAAAAGTTTTAAAAATGAGACTCAAAATTGGTTCTACATTAAATGGTTGCAAAATTTCCCTATGATAAATAAATACATTTATTCATAAAATCATATTTATTGTTGTCTTATGCCTATCAAATCTTTAGGATGAGTGCAATGAAATTTATTGAATATAAAACATATAAATATTATTAAAAACATTCATTAATAGTTGTTTATTGGATTTTTTGGGATAAAATATTGTTTGTACATAGAAAAATAGTTTTCTTAGAAAATGATTTTATTTATTTTTAAATAGTTATATTATTAATTTATAGATAATTAATTACCAAAGGATTTATAAAATATAAAATTTTAAATACTATTTTAAAATGTTGTTTAATACTATTTATAATTTCCTTTCCAATAGCTAGGTGGTATCTATATTAATATTTTAATAGTAATATTAATAGTATATTGTAGTTTGGTAAAACCTAGTTATGTGTAAAACCGCTCAATGATAAAGGGTTAAATGGATAAATGATATGACTTGTATCAACAAGGTGAACCTTCATTTTCAGGAGTCTATCGGATTAGAACTACACAGTTAAGCGTGTTTGCCCTGGAGTGGTGATCATGATGGGTAACCTTATGGGAAGTTTCCAAGGGTGTGTGTGAGTGAGGAAAAAACACACCAGAAAGAACATGTGTTGGCCTATGGGTACTATCATTAGTTAGATGGCCCATTCAGGCATGTGGGTGGACCCATGGGTGGGGTCCACGTGTTTGTGGGGAAATTAGTGGTACCTGGCGGGCCAGGACGTGACGTCCATGTTAATGCGGGGTGTTTGTGTTGTCATCGGGGACCAGTTGTCACAATTGGTTATAGAGGAGTTGGTTCTACCGTAGAACATAGGACACTGATATGTCGTACTGGGAAGAAATATTGTTATGAGTATTGAGTGTAGTTTTTAGTCTAGGGACTCCAATGTTGATGTGATGGCCGACGTATCCATACACTAGGATCCTGACCTCTGATTTTTGACTCAGCTCACGAAAACACTGGTTGCGTGTGTGATACAAGAGTTTCTTTTCTGGTCTCTTTGAGTCAGATCACCATGTATAACATATTGACCATGGCACACCTGTTCCTTATCAGGATGCCGCTGCGAAGATATCCATCTAGGATTCCTGAGAGAGAGTACATGATGACGGACCACCGAGCGATGAGGCTCCAGTGCAGGGCCCTCTTACTATGGTGGCACCTTCGGGTGGTGTACCTGTAGCACCACCACCCATTGGGCAGTAGATGCCACCAGAAGCACTAGTGGATGGTGCACGCCGATAGAGCGCATTGCATGAGTTCTAACAGCAGATGCCTCAAAGGTTTCGAGGCGAGACAGATACCCACACAATTGAGGGCTGGCTACAGGCGATTGCTAGAGTTTTCCACCTAGTTGATACACTAGTAGAGTTGATGGTGATCTTAGATACTAGAATTTTTCAGTGAGTGACCATGAGGATGGTCTGCATAGTGATGAGGTTATGGTACTTGGACCATTTTCTGAGATGGTACCTTTAGGAACTGTTCCAACTATATCACTTCTTGTGAAGGACCCTGGGACACCCTGAGAGGGGAGGGGTGAATCTGGGTGACAAATTTTTCTTTTAATGTGATGGATCTTGTTCCCACGATGGTAGGAACTTGTTGAACCTATATGATGAATATGATCATAAAGAAAACATTCACACGCACAGAGAAGACACATCACTTTTTACTTGGTTCACCACTAAGGTCTACGTCCATGGAGCATACGCCGACAAGTTGTTTGTCGTACCAAATTCCATTAATCTTCACTAGCTGTGGATTACAAAGGTTTGGGCACAATCACTCTATCCAAGGCTCACTACCTTTACAAAGTTTCAGGGATAGCTCACTGCTTCCCTCGGATCACTCTCGTTGACTCCCCTAGATCACTGACGTTGGTGAAGTCCCACTCAGTTTATAGATGTGAAGGTCTCGTCATCATTGCATAAGAATGCATCCTCTATCGTATGTAGATGCTCTGTTGAAGTCCAAATATCACCAGAATATGAATCCCACTTTACGTTGAGGGTACCAGGCGATCTTCCAGCTTTCGTGCAGCTTAAAAAAGGACATATGAACTTTAAAACCCATGGCGTTCTTATCCAAGCCTGGCGCGCAAGTCACTTGTGCGATACAAAATCGGCGCACAGGTGACACCAAACAACTTGCGTGACACTGCCTCCTTCAACACCAAACTTGCGCGATGTTGCGCCTTTAAATCCCCAACTGCCTTGGTCACGTAGCCAACAATTGGCGCGCCACCTCTACTTGTGCGACCCAACAACCACTTGCGCGACTCAACCACTTGCGCGACGAGAGCTCGAAAAATCTCTAAGTCTTCAACTTCATTCATAAATGAGGATGGGGTTCCTCAATTTATAGGAAAACTGGATCCCCTACGCGGTGGCACGCAATTCACTCCTTGGCGCGCAAGTCTCGGCGCGCAGCACATCTCCCTAGCCTCTGTCGCGCTACTCACTTGCGCGACCTACACAAATACTTGCACGACCTTATTTTCTTTACCATATTTTTAAGTTATTATATTGAAAAATAATTGGCGAGCAAGTTTTCAGTCTTCCTAGGAATCGGCTCCCAAGTCTCTTCACGGCGCGCAGGTCACTTGCGCGACCAGCCTAAAACTTGCACGACCCTTATCCCTTTGTCATTTTCGCATTTTCTGATCTTGAAAAACATATGGCTCGCAAGTTTCCTCTTCATCCAGTACACGGCGCGCAAGTCTCTTTTCCAAAAACACTTTTCTCTATTTGTCTATTTTCAGGCCCAAAAATTTGGAGAATACTGGGAAACGGCGCCACATTCAATACTATTGTCTGCTTGAACTGTATGATCTCTTTGCGGGTACACATTTTGAACTTCCACTGCTGATTGAAAACAAACACAAACCATACTCCAAATCATGCATAGAAAACCATGGTTATAACAATCTCCCCCTGTGGGTTTGTTGGAAATCAGAAAATAAATTCAATAGAGCTACATCCATGTGAAAACCAAAAACGAAAGAATCATCTCAGCCAACACTCAAAGTCTATGTGAGCAATGCTCGGTGTAGAAAACAAGAGAGGAAGCTTGAATTGGGTTCCAATGTTTTCCTTCTCTTTCTTCTCATAATTGGGTTCCAATGTTTTCCTTCTCATTATTCTCATCACAGAAGCATTACTTGCCTGAATTTATTCCTTTCTCCCCCATTGAAAATAAACCCAAAGGCCAGTAGTTTGTGCAACGTTCAGCTCAAACCAGACTCCCCTAGATAGTATCTCCCCCATAAACCTGCATCATAGCCATAAACAGATAAAACAGTTATCACAAACGGGGAGAGGGGTAATGTGTAACCTCCTTATGCACTGGGAGGTGGCTGAACACCGAGGTTCAACTGATTCTTCTCAAACACAACCGCAGATAGTGGCTTGGTCAGGATATCAGCCACTTGCTAATTAGTTCCCACACGATCCATTCTAATCACCCCTTGTTCCACTTTTTCTTTGATAAAGTGATACCGGATTTCAATATGTTTCGTACGGGAATGCTGAACAGGATTCATCGTAAGATCAATTGCACTCTTGTTATCGCAGTAAATCACCATAGGTTGCTTTACCTCATCACCAATATCTGTTAATTGTTTCTTCATCCATAGCAGTTGAGTGCATCCTTTGTGGAAGATATATACTCAGCTTTAGCTGTACTAAGAGAAGTACATTCTTGTTTCTTGCTCAACCAGCCAACACATTTCTGCCCAATATAGAAAGCTCCATAACAAGTAGACTTTTTGTCTACTACATCACCATCCCAGTCAGCATCAGAAAATGCTGATAATTCATTGTCCCTGCCTGTAGCAAAAAATAACCCGAAGTTGTGTGTACCTTTAATGTACCTCGTGATTCTTTTTACTACCGACATATGTTCCTCCGTTGGATTACTCTGAAAGCGGGCCACAAGGCATGTGGCAAAGAAAATATCTTGTCGTGTCGCTGTCAGGTACAGTAGGCTTCCAATGATCCTCCTGTACATGGTGGGATCAATAGAGTCCCCATACTCATGCTTTCTAAGTTTAGTTCCAACTGCAATCAGAGTTGACATTGGTTTGGAGTCTTGCATATTAATCTTCTTCAACAGCTCTCTTGCATATTTTTCCTGAGAAATGAAAGTGTATTTCTTCTTTTGAATCACCTGCAGCCCCATGAAATATGTGAGCTCCCCAATCATTGACATTTCAAATTCTTATTTCATGTGGTTGGGAAATTCTTCAACTGATTTCTGCCTGCTGCCACCAAATATGATATCATCAACGTAGACTAGAACCATGAATTGATCTTTTGGAAATTATTCACATAGAGATTGTGATCGACTCCTCCTATTTTGAATTCAAACTTCTTGAGATATGAATCTAAATGTGAGTACCACGCCCGTGGTGCCTGCTTCAAACCATATAGAGCTTTCTTCAGTTTGCAGACCTTTTTTTCATCAGTACCCAAAACAAAGCCCACTGGTTGTTCAATGTAGACTTCTTCTTCGAGTACACCATTCAAGAATGCTATCTTGACATCCATTTGATATAATTTATATAATCTTTGGAGTGATATGGAAAGGAAAATCCTGATTGACTCCAGTCTAGCCGCTGGAGCAAAGGTTTCTTCAACATCAATACCTTCAATCTGGGAGTATCCTTTATATACCAGTCATGCCTTGTTTCTAATGACACTTCCATGATCATCATACTTATTTTTGAAGATCCATTTGGTACCAATCACATTGTGACCTTCGGGTCTCTGGAAAAGATCCCATGTCTGATTCTTGTCAATCTGATCTAATTCAACATTCATGGATTTCACGCAAGATTCATCATTTGTAGCTTCTTCAAATGAGGATGGCTCTATAACTGATAGAAATACAGATTGGGTGTTATTTCTCATCGTTCTTGTTTGAGTGGGTGCACTCCTGTCCCCAATTATGTTGGATTGATCAATCTCAGCTCTTCGATTTCTCCTGCGAGGTTCAGTAGCATTCTCTTCATCCATAGATTCTTCTTTAGATTCTTCTTTTGAGACAACATCATGATGTGACTACTGAGTGTTTTGAACAACTTCCTATATTTCTGCATTTGTATTTTATTCACGTTCGCTTTCTTCCTGACTTTCTATCACATCAGCATATGACGTCCTTAAAGCATTTATGGTTTTCTCTTCAATTATCTTAACATCACTTCTTTCCACAATCCTTCCTAAATCCTTGTTGAAACATTTGTAGGCTTTGTTTTTCATTGAGTAACTGAGGAAAATTCTTTCATATACATTGTCTCCATATTTCCCTTAATTTCCTTCTTTGTTCCTGATAAAGCATTTCCTTTGAAAGACACGAAAGTATTTTAAAGAAGGCTTACATCCATGCCACAATTCATATGGTGTCTTCATCTCACCCATATAAAGTCCTATTCGATTCTGAATGTACACTGCAGCTTGAACATCCTCTTTCCAGTAATTTTGTGGAATACGACTCTCAATCAGCATAGTTCGTGCCATGTTGTTCACCTATTGATTCCTATGTTCAACAACTCCATTTTGTTGTGGAGTTCTCACAGTAGCTACCTCATGTTGTATCCCATGCTTCTCCAGATAATTTTCAAATTCAATGGACGTGTATTCTCCTCGATTTTTAGATCGCAACACTTTGATTGTTCATCCAGTATCATTCTTAGCAATTCGCCGATATGTTTTCATGAAGTCAAGGACTTGTCGTTTCCTACGAATGACCATCACACATGTCATTATACTGTAATCATCTATGAAAAAGACAAAGTACCTTTCTACATGAGTTCCGGCAACATTTATCGGCCAACATACATCTGTATGAATCAGATCAAGAAGGTGAGATGCCCTTTTCTTCATTGGCTGATATGAACTGCAGACCACCTTCCCACGAATGCAAGCATCACAAGATTTTTCACGCTCACTCTTCAGGTTGGGAATGTCCATGACAATTCTCAATTTTGATATTTTCTCCATGTCTTGTTGATTGATGTGTCCCAGTCTCCAATGCCACAAATTGTTTTCTCCTTCAATATTCATGTAACATACATTTTCTTAAATATCAACCTGATACAAGTTGCCTTCTAATATGCATCCATTCATAAGTGAATTGTTTGTCTTTCACTTGATAGTTCAGCCTTTTTGATTAAAAGTAACTATACATCCTGAGTCACAAAGTTGACTCACACTGTGGAGATTATGACGTAGGCCATCTACGTAAAGGACTGCAGTCTTATTTAGTTTTCCATTTGCTAATTCCGTACTTCCACTCCCTTTAATTTTTAGAGATCCATCATTACCAAATCGTACTGTACCATGAACCTTTCTTTTGATATCTGTTAATAGGCCGGCATTACCTATCATATGATATGAACAACCGCTATCCAGAATCCACATACTGTTGTTCTTCATAGCTTTGAGGGCCACCTCTGCAATGTTGTATTTCTCAATCTTCTTCCTTTCCTTCCATGAGACATTGGATTGAGTATATAGTACCGATGGTCTTTCAATTATCTCTTCCGCATACCCAGGTTCTTCATAGTCGAAATCTCCCTTGAGAGGAGAAAACCCGTTTGAAAGAGCAACATTGTCTTGCTGACAAGACTTGACTTGTCTTGAACTCTGGTATAAGGTGTCCATGTCCCTTCTCTGCCTGCAATTAGCAGCCTAATGACCAAAGATAGAACAACGAAAACAATATCCTTATAAATTGTTTCGTCTATAAGAATTACAATATGAATTTGTTCTCCTTTGTTGAACTTCTATATATTCTCCATTCAGATAGCTTCTTGCCTCTTCGCAATAAGACATGGTATGGCCCAAATAGCCACAGAACTGACACTTCATGAGAGGAAATGTATTCTCACATGAATTTCTCCTCATTCCATCTTATTTGGGATAAAAGTTAGACTGCCTCTCATTTCTAAATGTTTGAGGATAATTTTCAGTTCTCCTTTTAGATTGGATTGAGGGTCCCTTTTTTAGAACTTTAGGCAATGTTTCAACATGTTCAACTTTCTTCTTGTCTTTATTTTGGATCTTTTAACTTTTAGCAGTTGATGTCTCAGCTTCACAGCAAATTCCACTCTTTCCCATGCAAGCGGGTCTTTGATCACTCACGATTTTTCCAACCCCATCTGAACCACACTTGGCTCTTACTAGTAATTCTGCATCTGAGAATCTTCCGAACAGTATTTTCTTCCTCGATTCTTTTGGAATTGATTCAGTCTCCATTTTACTCCTTAGAGTAACAACTTCCTCCTCAAGACCCTCAGCAGTCTTGGATTTTTCATCAAGTCTGGAGGTGAGGTCATTGATGACCTTGGCCTGCTCTTCAATTCTCATCTTCAAATCTACTACATCATCATTGCTTTCAATTATTTTAGACTATACATTCACAAATTCTTCCAGTCGTTCAATTTCAGCTTCAAGTTGATCAACGTATTCAGTTGATTCTTCTACAATTGATTTCCACTTATTGCAACTCTTACATTTAATCTTAATCTTACTAACTGTATCCTTAAGTTGCATCTTGGGATCTACACATGTTCTCAGTTGTTTTTCTCCACCAGTATCTTCTAACTTTTCAACAGTGGCTATCATAGAAGCATGGTTCCCAGTTTTGAATTCTGGTTCTTCTTCATCACAGAATTCATTATCATCTTCTTCCTCTTCACAGACAAAACTCTTCTTTTTCATTTTCTTTCCAGATTTGAAGTCCCCTTTTTTGAAGAACCTTCTCCGAGGCTTCTCAAAGATTTCATCTTCACTATCTTCATCATTGGTCTTTCATAAGCACTAAGAGGCAATGTGCCCAACTTTTCCACAACGGAAACATGTGAGAGGTAACTTCCCTTTGAATTCCCCTTTCCCCTTCTGGCACTTCTTTGCAATGAGAGAAAGAATATATTTTTCTTCTTCATATTCACTGCTACTATCTTTTGATATTTTCAGTTTATCCATGGATTTGAATGCCATTTCCTTTCTCACACGAGTCGTAGCATCTCCTGGTTTGACTCTCATTTCATATGCTACTAAGCTGCTCAGTAAATCATCTAGAGATAGTTTGGAAAGATCACTTTCCTCAAGAGTTGACACCGTTGCATTGTACAGAGGTGGAAGTCTTCTTAATATTTTCTTTACAATATTAATGTCTTTGATTTCTTCTCCTAGACCCCGAATTTCTCCAACCACTTCAGTAATTAGATTGAATAAACAGTCTGCATTCTCGTCTGGATGCATCTTCAGATCATCAAACCGATTGTGCAGCAATTTCAGTTTCGCCTCCTTCACTTTGCTATCTCCTTCATAAATATTCTCGAGTTTATCCCACATGGATTTTTCTGAGGTGAAATTCATCACCTTTAGGTAGATCTGAACAGAAAGGGCTGTAGTGAGTGCATTTTGTGCTTTAGCAACTGCATCAAGAATTTTCCTGTCTGTTTCAGTCATAGCCAGGCCTGTTGAATCAGCGACTTGTATTCCTTGCATAGTAGAAAAAAGAACTTCCATTCCAAGAGATCTTAGATGAGATATCATCCTGTTCTTCCAGATCTAGAAATTAATTCCATCGAAGTGAGGGACTCCCCTGATATTGACTACATTATCTATGAAGATAAAGGACAGATTCAACACCAGAAACCTTTACCCTCTGATACCACTTGAAGGACCCTGGGACACCCTGAGATGGGAGGGGTGAATCAGGGTGACAACTTTTTCTTTTAATGTGATGTATCTTGTTCCCACATTGGTAGAAACTTGTTGAACCTGTATGATGAATTTGATTAGAAGGCAAACATTCACAAGCACAGAGAAGACACAACACTTTTTACTTATTCACCCCTAAGGGCTACGTCCAAGGAGCATACGCCGACAAGTTGTCGGTCATACCAAATTCCACTAATCTTCACTAGCTGTGGATTAAAAAGGTTTGGGAACAATCACTCTGTCCCAGGCTCACTGGCTTTACAAAGGTTCAGGGATAACTCACTGCTTCCCTCGGGTCACTCCCATTGACTCCCCCTGGCTCACTACCGTTGGTGAAGTCCCACTCAGTTTATATACATGAAGGTCTCATCATCATTGCATAGGAATGAATCCTCTGTCATATGTAGACGCTCTGTTGAAGTCCAACACTCACAAGAATATGAATCCCACTTTGTGCTGAGGGTACCGGGTGATCTTCCAGCTTTCGTTCAGGTTAAAAAAGGACAGATGAACTTTAACAACCCTGGCGCGCTTATCCAAGTCCAGCGCGCAAGTCACAATCCCAGCGCGCATGTCACTTGAGTGGTACAAAATCAGTGCACAGGTGGCACCAAACAACTTGCGTTACACTGTCTCCTTCAACACCAAACTTGTGCGACGTTGTGCCTTTAACTCCCCAACTTCCTTGGTCGCGCAGCCAACAATTGGCGCGCATCCTCTACTTGCGCGACCCAACAACCACTTGCGCGACTCAACCACTTGCGCGACGAGAGCTCGAAAAATCTCTAATCTTGAACTTAATTCATAAATGGGGACGGGGGTCCTCTATTTATAGGAAAATTGGATCCCCAGCGCGGTGGCGCGAAAGTCACTCCTTGGTGCGCAAGTCTCGGTGCACAGCACATCTCTCTAGCCTCTGTCGCGCTACTCACTTGCGCGACCTACACAAATACTTCTGCGACCATCTTTCCTTTACCAAATTTTGAAGTTATGAATTTGAAAAACAATAGGCGCACAGGTTTACAGTCTTCCTAGGAATCGGTGCCCAAGTCTCTTCACGACGCACAGGTCACTTGCGTGACCAGCCCAATACTTGCACGACCCTTATCCCTTTGTCATTTTCCCATTTTCTGATCTTGAAAAAACATATGGCGCGCAAGTTTCCTCTTCATCCAGTACATGGCACGCAAGTCTCTTTGCCAAAAACACTTTTCTCCATTTGTTGATTTTCAGGCCCAAAAATTTGGCAAACACTGGGAAACGGCGCCACATTCAATACTGTTGTCTTCTTGAACTGTATGATCTCTTTGTGGGTACACATTCTGAACTTCCACATCTGATTGACAACAAACACAAACCATACTCCAAATAATGCATAGAAGACCATGGTTCTAACATCTTGTTGGTCAGCAGACACTACCGGCAGTACCGGTAAAGGACACTTATAGGCTTAGTGCCTTACATGTGTTTCAGCACCAGATATCACTCAAGTTCTGAGGTGAGCCCGACCCACAGGTCGCTAAGGACTAGATTTAGGAAGCGGATGAGAGTTTCCTAGAGATTACATAGCTTCTACAGGATGACTTTGTCTATAGATGAGTATTCATCAAGGCATCCTGATCTTTCTTGGAACTCGGTAAATATGATACGATCAGTGCTTTAGAGCTCGGACCTCTGAGCGAGGTGTCTTTAAGGATATCTGAGACATCACTTTTTACTCTATTCATTATTAATTATGTTAGGGTGCTAGAGAGAACCTTTGTGGTGGAATGTTCATTGGCTAAGAGGATACAACCAGTGAATGTTAACAGTTGGAAAGTGTGACACTAGCACCAGTCTCAGAGATTTGGGCATCTAAAATGTTTCCAGAAGAGTAATTGTTAAGGATAGAAGAATCTATAGGGCAGTAGACGTGGAAGCATAGCTAGGAGAGAAACATGAAGTGGTAAACATTTTGACATGTTACTACCACCCTCCTTCATAGTCTCTACTAGGCATAGAGAACTGGATGGCAGGGGAATAGAATAGCTACAAGAGGTCAAGGATTGTGATCCAAGGGCTCTAGGAATGATATGAGGTATATTCTATGTCTACTACTAGCTGTCGTATCAATATACATGGGTACATATCATTCCTTCTTTCCTTGAATATTGTCCCAGACCTATAGTTTCCGGTTAAGTCGTTGACTTGACCCTCATGTCTAGAGATAACTTTAGGTGGAGACTTGAAAATCACTCTTACACCGATGGTGTGATCTGACCCTTGAGGTGAGAGTTTCAGTTGGAACATCATGGTGGCAACATCGAGGCCTTATGAAATTAGTTTTGGTATGGACTGGGCAACTACAATTCATACACAGATTGACTGTATTAGGCAAAAATGTTGTGGTTTATCGAAAATGTTGGGTTGGGGTTTTCCTTGGTTGGCGAAAAGGAAAACCCTGGCAGCACAGGATGGAATCATGCATAAGAGGGTGCAGTAGATCACTCATGAGTCAGCAAGACATACCGTTTTCCCAGACTTCTCCAGAGTTGCATCACCACTTTCAGTGTTGGCAAGGAAGGGACCACCCTTCGTGTGGTCAGAGAGATGCCAGCGGAGCTTTCAGAAGATGAGGCAGAGGTTGACTAGTATTCCCATATTGAGGATACCAGAGGAGGGAGTTGGGTACGTAGTTTACTTCGATGCATCAGGGACAAGACTCAAGTGTTTCTTGATGTAGGATAAAGCAGTGATCACGTATGGTTATCTGCAGTTGAGACAGAATGAGTAGAACTACGCTACCCATGGCCTAGAGTTAGCCGCAGTGGTCTTCACCTTGAAGACGTGGGGACACTATCTAATGGGAAAACTCTTTACAGTCTACTCTAACCACCAGAGTCTCAGGTACATCTTCTCGCAGACAGACCTGAAACTCAGATAGTAATGATGGCTTGATTTCTTCCAAGACTATGACTTTGATACATTCTATACTCATGGGAAGGGGAACTTTGTAGTAGATGCTCTTAGCAGGAGATCCGACATTCAGCTACTAGGATAGGAGACGGAGTAGTTGGCCATTTTGCAGATATCCTTGTAGAATTGGAGATGGTGCAGACTACGACAGAGAAGGTGCAGATCATCCAAGAGGGGATGAAGACTGCACAGAGATAGTAGAAGTCCTATGCTGATAGGGGATGGAGACCACTGGAGTTCAAGGATGGTGACCACGTCTTCCCACGGGTCTCACCTCGATGAGGTCTACAGAGATTTGGCCGAGGCGGTAAGTTATCTCCACGATTCATAGTACCGTTCCAGGTCCTCAGTAGAGTAGGCAAGGTGTCTTACCGCCTGGCCCTTCCACCTCAGTTGCACCAGGTGCACGATGTCTTCCAAGTATCTCAGCTGAGGAGATATGTGCACGACCCTTCCCACGTCATCGACCATGGGGAGCTCGACATCGATGACGGTTCGACTTTCATGGAGGTTCCAGTGGAGATTTAAGATCGACAGGAGTAGGTCCAGTATGGACTATTGATTCCTCTTCTGAATGTTCGCTGGAAGCACAAGAACCTCTAGGAGAGAACTTAGGAGCGAGAGGCTCAAATGTATGCTCAGTACCCTCATTTGTTCATTTAGTGTGAGTTATAATTTACGGGGACATAAAGCCCTGAGGTGGGGGTAATATAAAGACCCATAAATTTCATGGCATATTTTTTCTTAAATTCATGGTAATTTTAAGAGTCCACAGTTTCTAACGTCACTTGATTCTAAGGCCCGTTTTTCTCGGAATCAATTTATGAAGTTTTGTTTATGTACGTTCAATAAATGTGTGAGCGGAAAAATCTATCTTTTGAACTGGTGCTTGGAATTTATATGAAAGGACATTGTTGAACTCATACTTCCAGTATTTTCTTAAGGAGACCTTCGTCTCAGTCATAGTCGAGTCAGGGTGAAATTTGGTTTTCCTAGGTCTCATGGGATAAAAACAAAATAAATTTTTTATTTAATTTTTATTTGAATTTTGAAATTTTGAAACTCTTTTGGTGTGGGGACCAGCTAACAATTGAAACTCCTCATTTAATGAGAAGCATAAAGAGTGTGGTTACACTGGAGGTGTAATGACCCAATTAAAGAACTGATTAATTATGTTAAATGCAGAACTCAACATTAGGTGATAATTATTTTTTGAGTTCTATTGGGGGAAGATCATTCATTGGAAAGGAGAGAGTTCTGTGAAAGGCATGTTGATGAAGAACGGTTCTCCAACGATGGATCTCCTGAGATCATTGACGAAGAAAAATCCTTCAATGGTGATCGGATCCCGATGAGTCTCTGAAGATCAATCTCGGAAATGAACTGTGAGGAGTACGCGATGATCGATGTCAACTCCATCCACTTTACGCAACGTCGTCAACGAACAACGAACTGAGGAAGGGGTTGGATTTTAAGAATGATTATATTCCCAAGTTATTTATTTTATGAATGTAGGTGTTTTCTCTTGTGGGATGGGTTAGATATTATGTTGGGGTTTGTTTCTGGTTTAATTAAAAGCTTGATTACTATTTGAGCCTCTAATGTGGAGGGTGTGGGCTAACGAACATGTCCGGACGCTCCGCAAATTCGTTCATGATGCACTGTTTGATGGGAGATTGTTGAATGGAATAGAAACCTTGATTTGAGGCCATCACAGTGAAGATTCGGACCCGGGGAGGCCGTAGGTGAAGACGAGAGGCAAAACGGACCACCAGAATAACTCCGGTGGCCCGTGGAAGAACGTGGCGGTGCTGGTCGCTAGCGCCGCCACACCGGAGACCAGAGTCGGTGCCCCTCGCGCACCGACGGTGGAAGGACACCACGGTATCAGTGACTTAAGTCGAGCGTAAACCACATGTAGGTTCCAAGGAGGCCAGACGATGCCAGCTGGTGCAGCCGTTACATGACACCCCCCCCCCCCCCCCCCGCTCCGCGCGCCCAGCGCGAACGCGCTCGACCAACTTGTCGAGACGCACCCACCCACCAGGTCGGGTCGCACCTGCCGATCTGGGCCGCACCCTACCTAGCCGAACCTAGATTCGGGTTAGGTTGAACCGGTTCGGGCCGACCCAGGGCGGGTTGGGCCGGGTCAGACCGGACCCAGTCCCCCCTCTTCGGACCACTTTTGGGTTTTCTCCCATAACTTGAGCTACAGACATCCAATAGATGCACTGCTAGTTGCATAAGATTACATGGATCTAGAAAGTCATTTTTATATATCACACTCCCAGATTTGGTGAGGTGTGGGTACGTCCGGTTTGGATCGAACCTTAAACCAACAGGGCCCTCGAAGCAGAAACGCTTATAAGTTAAGGACTGGACGTCCGATTGACGTGTCGTCAACTACGTTGGATTCCTTTTGATGAGACAGTTCTATTGGCATACTCCACACAAGATTAGGATGAGGATGGAGTATGGCAGGGTTGGATTGTACCCAAAATCCAACCGAAACCATGGAAAGGAAATGCTAATAACACTCAGACCGGGAGTCCAATTGATGCACCGTCTGTCACATTGGGATCCATATGATGAGACGGAACTATGGGATACATCAACTCATGAATTTGTGATAGTTGATGTATCGACACTAGGATTGAGGAGCGGACCCTCTCAGAATTGAGCAGGCTGTGTGCGGGAACCCTAGGGTTGACTGCGACTGAGATGACAGGAGCCTACGTGGGTTCAAAAGTGATGACTACTATACAAGAATCCTACGTGGGTTTGAAAGCAGTGACTTCTGTACCAGGTTCCTACATGGGTTTGACAATGAAGACTACTGTACCGGAATCCTACGTGGGTTTGACCGGGGAAACTTCTGTACTAGGATCCTATGTGGGTTCGACAACGATGACTAGTGTACCGAAATCCTACGTGGGTTCGACCAGGATGACTTTTGTACCAGGATCCTACGTGGGTTTGACAGCGATGACTACTGTATTGGAATCTTATGTGGGTTTGACAGTGATGAATTCTGTACTAGGATCCTATGTGGGTTCGACAGTGATGACTACTGTACCAGAATCCTACGTGGGTTCGACAGTGATGACTTCTATACCAGGATCCTACGTGGGTTCGATAGTGATGACTACTGTACCAGAATCCTACGTTGGTTTGACGGTGATGACTTCTGTACTAGGATCATACATGGGTTCGACAACGATAACTACTGTACTAGAATACTACATGGGTTCGACAGTGACGACTTCTGTGCCAGGATCCTACGTGGGTCTGACAGTGCTGATATTGTTCCAGGATCCAACGTGGGTTTGATAGAGGAGATGATTCAGAGGCTACATCTAATCATCTCTACCCCTCTTCTGGTGTTGTATACCTATGTGAGACGAGTCATGTCTTTCAACCATTAACAATGTTTTGATTAACTTTACTTCCTTTGTGTTATGGTTTGTTCTTGGGCTCAAGAGTTGGATCCGGACTGTGATTGATAACTTATGTATATTTATGTGAATATACCTAAGTAGGGTTGGTTGATACTTCGTGATTGTATCTTTCTACTGTGGTTTATCCTTTGTGGATTTTGTGAGACCATGAGGGTCTCAGGGTCCCTACTGAGTATCCTTATACTCACTCATGCATGTTCTATGCCCGCACCTCGTTGTGTTGGATGCAGACGACAGATAGCGCTGACCGAGGCAGAGTATACGAGGACTGGATGGTACCCGAAGGTGGACATCACGACGAGTCGGTACCCAGAGGAGACGGACGGACCTGGAGCACTGAGGTGGCTATCTGTACCAACCCTTCAGGTAGGATCTGTGGTGGGCGATCCAGGAGCCACTACACACCTTCCAGCTGTTACTCTTTTTAGTTGTACCTTTTTGTCCTTTCCTTGTACATTAATGTTGGGCTTGTATTCCTGGCCCTTGTTTTTTTCCATCACTTCTTCTGTATTCAGTTTTTAATTAGAGTTTTCTTCCTCTTATTCTCTTGTTCTGTTTGTTTGAAATTATCAAGGCAATCCCTTCCTAGTTTAGGGATTTACACCTTTGGTGTAACACCCCAGGTAAATAAATAATATGTCATATTTATATTTATCCATATTTTTGAATCAAATATTAATATTACTTTAAAGGGGATTCTATGCTCGATGGTGTACCCAACACGCAACAACGAGTTTCTTGGGAATCTTACGTTGCACTCTAATAATAAAATAAAATTATTTTAAATGTTAGTTAACAAGTAGCCGTTGTACTAGCAGGAATGAATAGAAATAACTAAAATATGATTAGATATGTTTTTAAATGTTTTTACATTTACCCAATAAAAGATAAAGGCTTAAAATACGGAAAGAGTTCAATTTTAGGCATTTATACCCTAATTTTCACGAAAGGTCCACTTGTCACCTTTTGACGGAGAACCATCATTAAATATAGTTTTGATCGATCTTATAAATTCTATTGGACCAAATATAACTCTTCTTTAAAATCGGGACATCAAAATTTACTTTGTGTAAATTTTTGGTACCTTTCTGATAAAGTTCATTTTTTAATGAATAGTGTAAAATGTTGTATTTTAATTCAAAACCTCTTTTTAATCTAATTTATTTATATGATTAGATTAACTTTTGAATTGGTTTTAAAGTGAAATTAGAAAATATTTTTACCATTAAATCCAATAGTGGTCGTTGGAATTAATTTCACTTTGAAATTGGACTTAAACTAGTGTCAATCTTTTGATACTTATTGTTTCATAAAAACACGCTATTTGCTCTGACAGCGGGAATTAATTATTAAATTAATTAATGTGACTTATATGTTTTGAATTTTGTAAAATAGACTTCATTTTTGAATTCGTAATATCAAATATATATTAGGGTGAATTTTTGGTAATTTTCTGAAAAACTTCAATTTTTGATGAATAGTGAAACCACTAAGTGGTACTTATAAAGACTGATTTTCCGTTTAAATGAAATTTTTCCATCATTGTGTATTGAATTTCAAAAATCCGACATACATGGTGTAACGCCCCGACCCCAGCTACCCAGAGTCGGATCATTACTTCGTAACATTGGCATGATCACAAGAAAGATCAAATCTCGAAAGACCGATTGGTTTAGTAGCCTTGGAAACACTAGATATATTCATAAGTTTTACATTACATCATAAAATGAAAACCTACTACAACAACATAATGTTTCCACAATCCACACTATTAACCCCTCATAAAATCCCTGCAGGTCATTCATAACTTACTTCTTCACATCCTGGGAAAAATAAAACATAGAAAAGGGGTGAGCTCAAATGCCCAGTAAGGATAACAATATAGCGGAAACTTTCATAAATAAGAATAAACATTTAAGGCAATGTATAACTAAAACAAAAGCCTTTTAAATATGAACTTTCAACATGGTATGGCATAAATAAAATGAAATAATGCCATTTACTTATTCACATGGATATTCTACTAATCGAATAATCACATGCAAAAATCAATAACCACTTTCATAATGTTGGAATGCATAATGCCAGACTATCATAACCACATAGCCAAGGCCTCGTGCCAAGACTAAAAATAAGATTTTGTCAAGGCCTTGTGCCAAGACACTAGTTTGTCTCATGAGACCTACCGATGCATCGAGGAGCTATAGCGGGCTCCACCCGTCACATATTAAGTCCAATGCATTCCCATATGAAAATGTTTAAACATAACATAAACATTCATATTAAAACTAGCCTATGAAATGTCAATACTTTCACCATAAACTATGAATGGTATAAAAATAGCACATCCACAGTCAAACATATCACAAAACCTTCAAAACAATATAGAAGTTGTGTATCATAATAAATCAACTTCAAATAATCTTAAAATCCATCAAAGGATGTTGACATAGATGAAATCAAAATTCTTTTTAAAGAAATATCTCCTTTTATTTTGAAATCATTTAAGATCCATATAAAATAAAACATTTTCTTTGAAAATATTCTTATAAGCTTGTAAGGGAAGCTTTGAAGATTTTATAACGGCGGAAAATAGCCGCACCCGCCGTATAAGTTAAAAAAAACATTCTTACCTTAATTCTGTCGAAAAGGTTAAAAAGGACCTTGTTTTGAAAACGACCGAAAGATTCCTTTATAAACCACTTATAAAAGTCAAAAAGGGTATAAATGACTTTAACTCATATTCTAGTAAATAGTAAAAATGTTTTGAAATGCATTTTTAAGAAATATGGATGTGGATGATAAAGAGTTCCCAGTAGATTATTACGTATAAACAACCTTGGATAATGAAGAGGTTGTAAAGTAAACCCTTACCTTGTACTTTTCCTTGGTTGGGGTAGGTTAACCTCCTGTATAATGGTGAAATAATTGTTATTAAATTATAAAAGAATCATATACATTAATATGATATCATATATGATCTTTTAATATTGATTTGATAATATCTTAGTATTATCGTCGTTTCGTGTGTTAACTTACTCATTTTCTTTTATATGTTTTGTTACATAAGTCATGTTTGTTGTATCTTATTCATATCCAGAATGATATCAAGTCCTTAAACATCATTTTTAAATCATTAAATGATAATTATACTTGAATGGATACGATGGAGAATGAATCTCATCGCGTTCGTGGAGACGGTAGTCCGTACGTACGCACGAACGCTACTTCCATTTAATTTTTATTTTAAAAGAATCGAATCCAAATGATACATAGGTATATTACTATTCCAGTATAATATAATATTTTATATATGTTACTTAAGTTCATTAACACCATCCTTTATACGTTCCATGTGTGGTATGAACGAGTCATATCATTTTAAGGGGGCGGTAGTCCGCACTTCCTCAAATGAAATTATCGTATGTATATACAACATGAAACGAATAATGGTATGAAATAAAATGGAATTACAGAAGCTTATATATAAAATATATATCATTAATATCATATTTAATTACAGTTCCATCATAATGGCCACCATGAGAGGCGGTAAGATGTATTTGAACAATCATCGTTTCGTGAGGCGTTAGTTTTCCATCCACAGAAACATTATGTTCATCATCCATTAGATGGAGTTGTGTGTATGTGTAGTTTGAATCCTTCTTATAACAACATCCTAGTATATTGAGGATACTGGTGTTGTTACAAAAGAAAGGAAATAAAAAGAGTTTTGGGTTTGGAGAAGCAAAATAAATGAAAATAATTTAAGAGAAATCGTTACCTTTAATTTAGGTAACTCACTTTGGTTGGAACCAAAGGACTTCTTGAAATGCTTTATGCCTAAGGGTAAGCTTCAAGGAGGAGGAGAGGGATGTGGGGAGCTTAGTTGGGCAGAGTTTGGACGATCCAAGTGGCTTGAGAGGTGTGAGGAATGAGTAGAAGTGGTCTCCTTTTATAAGGGAGAGGAGGGGCTCTTTAGGAAAGTGTGAAAGTATTACTTTATAATATATTTTTATTCGGTTTATAATGGTCCAAAAATCATTGAGGTCGAAGATAAGATGACTCATATTCTAAATAACATCAACCAATAAGAATTGGACAGGTTTTAGATAATATTTTAATCATTATAATCTTATTTATTTAAATGATTTATTAATGAGGTAAACATTGCATCATTATTGTGTCATTAATAATTTAAATTATTTGATGTCTAAAAATTATAAATAAAATATCATTATGTAGGAAATCTTTTTATCTTTATAATGAATATTTATAATCGAAAATCCAACATGTATAACCCTATGTAAAAATTGTTCTTCTAAAAGATGTAAGCTTATGCCATTTTTATTTTTATTTTAACTTTATTAATATAATGTGTCATTATCACTTACAAGTGGATCCATGGGGTCCCAAAACAGACCCAAATATGCCCATGGTCGACCATGTATCAACCAATAGGGTTAAGACACGTTTTAGGGTAATTTAGTATTATTATAATATTATTTTTTTAACCCTTATTTGCCGGATTTACCCTTTAACCATGGTAAATAAAATATTTACCGCAGTAATTATTCAAAATGTGTAAAAATAAAAGTTACCTATTTACATAATTTGGACATCCTGATTCCAAATATGGAATCCATTTTCCTAAATTCAAAACACAGAAGTAGCAGAAATTAATTTAAAATTAATTCCCGCTGTCAAAACAAAAAGCGTGTTTTTAAGAGGTAATAACTATCAAAAGATTGAAACTTGTTTATGTTCGGTTTAATTGTAAAATTATGTCCAATGACCAAAATTATATTAAATGGTAAAAATATATTCTAAATATACTTTAAAACCACTCAAATTCACAATTTATCACTATTAATTATTTTGATTAAAAAAGTTGTTTTTAATTAAAATTTAGTAATTTTCACTATTCATCAAAATATGAAAGTTATCCGAAATGTACCAAAATTTCACCCTAGGCTAATTTTGATATTCCGAATCCAAAAATGAAGTCCATTTTCAAATATAAAATATATATAATTTCAAAAAGTAGGTATTATTATTCACAACGGCTAGTTTAATTAGTTGTGGTGTGTGTTAGAACTCGAGGTTGCGTACAACACACGCTATCGCATTATTCGAAGGGAAACGTACCGTGGAAGCTTGGGGTGTTACATTCTCCCCTCCTTCAAATAATTTAGTCCTCGCAATTTCTAGAATAATTATTACATGAAAAGACTCGGGTGGTTCTTCATCATAAGTTCCTCGGGTTCCCACGTTGCCTCTTCCATCTTATGGTTTCTCCACAAAACTTTTACCAGACGCGTCGTCCGGTTTCTCAGTACTTTTTCTCTTGTATCAAGAATCCTGACGGACTCTTCACAATAGGAAAGATTAGGTTCCAGTTCTAATTCCTCATAGGTGAGTACATGCGTTGGGTCAGGCATGTATTTTCTCAACAGAGATACGTGGAACACATCGTGAACTTTGGAGAGACTTGGCGGCATTTCCAATCGGTACGCTACAGCCCCAATTCATTCTAGAATTTTGAAAGGTCCGATGTACCTGGGACTCAATTTACCTTTCTTACCAAAACGTATGACTCCCTTCCATGGAGATACCTTTAGGAAAACATGATCACCGACCTGAAATTCCAAATCCTTCCTTCGATTATCGGCATAGCTCTTCTGCCTACTTTGAGCTGCTTTGATGTGATTTTGGATTACCTTCACCTTTTCCACCGTTTCCTCCACCAGTTCTGGGCCTACAAGTTTTCTTTCACCAACGTCATCCCAACAGGTTGGTGTACGACATCTCTTTCCATATAACGCTTCATATGGTGCCATCTGAATACTCGAATGGAAGCTATTGTTATAGGAAAATTCTACTAGTGGTAAATATTGATCCCACATACCCTGAAAATCATGTGAGAAAGATCTCAACATGTCTTCTAAGGTCTGAATAGTCCGTTCTGATTGTCCGTCTGTCTGAGGGTGGTAAGGAGTGCTCAAATGAAGTTCAGTATCCAGGGATTTCTGAAGACTTTTCCAAAATCTTGAAGTAAAACGGGGATCACGATCAGAAACAATCGATAGGGGAACTCCATGAAGTCTCACAACTTCATTAATGTATAGTCTTGCTAGACGTTCCAGGGTTAGATCTTCTCTTATAGCAAGAAAATGTGCTGACTTGGTAAGACGATCAACAATAACCCATATTGCATCGTTCCTTCTAGGAGTCTTTGGTAGCCCCATGACAAAGTCCATCGTAATATTGTCCCATTTCCACTCCGGTATGGGAAGAGGTTGCATGACTCCTCCAGGCTGTTGCCTTCCATCTTTCACTTGTTGACAAACCATACATCTTGACACAAAATAAGCAATCTCCCTCTTCATGTTGTCCCACCAAAAATGTTCCTTCAAATCTCTATACATTTTGGTGCTCCCAGGGTGTATAGAGAAATTGGAACTATGAGCGTCATCCAGTAATTCCCTTTTTAGATCAGGTATATTGGGAACACAAAGTCTCTTCCCCAATTTCAAAATTCCATCTTCATACACAAAGTCTCTCAATCTCCCATCATTCACAGCTTTAATCTTCTTCTGAAATTCTTCATCATCGGTCTGGGAACTCTTAATCCTTTCTAGTAAAGATGGTTTGGCAACAATTTGAAAAAGCATTGATGTTTCACCTTCCCTGGTTATTCCCATGTCCATCTTCTCTAGATCCATGAAAATTGGATCCCTTTCAATTCTCATCATGTTCAGAACTCCATGGTCTTTTCTGCTCAAAGCATCTTCTACTTTGTTTGCTTTCCCCGGGTGGTAGTGTATCGTGCAATCATAATCCTTGAGTAATTCAAGCCATCTCCTTTGCCTCATGTTGAGTTCTTTTTGTGAGAAAATATACTTCAGACTCTTGTGATCAGTATAAATCTCACATTTTTCACCATAGAGGTAGTGCCTCCATATCTTCAAAGCAAAGATCACAGCTGCTAACTCAAGATCATGAGTAGGATAGTTTTGTTCATGAATTTTCAACTGTCGTGATGCATAGGCAATAACTCTATCATTCTTCATAAGGACACAACCAAGTCCTTTCTTTGATGCATCACTATAAATAACGAACCCATCATTCCCCGATGGTAGAGTCAATATAGGATCATTGACTAATCTTCTCTTCAGTTCTTCGAAACATTCTTCACACTCTTTTGTCCAAACAAATTTAACCCCTTTACATGTGAGCTTCGTTAATGGGTTAGCCAATCGGGCAAAATTCTGGACGAAACGTCGATAATAACCTGCCAAGCCAATAAAACTACGTACCTCAGTTATACTCGTAGGTGCTGGCCATTCTTGGATTGCTTTGGTCTTAGAAGGATCAACAGAGATTCCATCTTTAGAGACAATATGGCCAAGAAAAGAAATCTCCTGAAGCCAGAATTCACACTTACTAAACTTTCCATATAATTCATGCCTCCTCAGAGTCTTCAAGATAATGCGTAAGTGATTTTCATGATCTTCGTAGGTTTTGGAGTATACCAAGATATCATCAATAAATACCACCACAAATTAATCGAGATACTCCTTGAAAACTCTATTCATCAGATCCATGAATACAGAGGGTGCATTAGTCAATCCAAACGGCATTACAGTAAACTCGTAATGCCCGTACCTGGTTCGAAATGCTGTCTTCGGAATGTCTTCCTTCTTTACACACAACTGATGGTATCCAGATCGAAGGTCAATCTTTGAAAAGTATTGAGCTCCATGAAGTTGGTCAAATAAATCATCAATACGAGGTAGGGGATACTTGTTCTTTATCGTTATAGCATTGATCTCCCTGTAGTCGATACATAACCTCATAGATCCATCTTTCTTTTTAACAAAAAGAACAGGGGCTCCCCATGGAGAAACACTAGGGAGAATAAATCCCTTATTACTCAATTCCTCTAGTTGTTTCTTTAGTTCGAATAACTCTACAGTGGCCATTCTATAAGGGGTCTTCGATATAGGCCTTGATCCAGGAATCAAATCAATGGAAAACTCAACTTCTCGTTCTGGAGGATGTCCAGGTAAATCTTCCGGAAATACATCTACAAATTCTTTCACAACAGGTACATCCTCTATTTGAACATTACTTTCCTCACCGACAGTTATTTCATTCTCTTCCTCCCCAATAATTGAATTATGTTGAGCTACTGGGGGTGGATCTAAATAAGAATTAGGTGGTGACGATTCTTCTCTAAAAATAAGGTGTTCCTTATCATTATCATCAAGAATCGTAACCTCTTTCTTCTTACAATAAATCTTCGCATCATAGTCCGAAAGACAGTCCATACCGAGGATTATATCAAACTCAATCATAGGTATGACGATGAGATCAGCAGATAAAGACAATTTATGTGCTCTAATGGGGACTGATTCACAAAACTTTGTTGCAACGATACTTCCCTTAGGAGTTTTGACTGACAACTCCCTTATTAAATCAAATTGGAAATATCTAATTTTCTTAGCAAACTGTGAAGATATGAAACAATGCAATGATCCAGAATCAAATAATGCATTTGCTAAACTTGAGGAAACCATTAAATTACCTGCCACCACGTCTTTCGGAGCTTCTACCTCAGCAGTAGTGATAGCATAAGCCTGGCCTTGATCCCTTGGCCTTTTCTAAGGTAAGTTCTCCTGATGCTTAGTACATGCATTTTCATAATGCCCCATCTCCCTGCAATTGTAGCACTGAACGTTGGTAGCTTCCTTCTTCCCCTTGCAATCATGAGCTTGGTGGCCTTTTTCACCACACTTGTAACAGACTCCCATTCCCTTCAGGCAAGCACCAGGGTGTTTCTTCCCGCATTTACCACAAGATGGATATTCAACCTTTCCCTTCTTCCCCTTATTTCCATTCCCAGATTGATCAGCAGGTCTCTTCTTCTCTTGCTTCGCTTTAAAGTCATAAGACTTAGAGAATTCCTTTTCGGTCTTGATAGCACATGAGACAATGTCTTCGTACGATGAAAAGGATTGTGAGACTAATGCTCGACGGAGAAATGGTTTTAACCCATCAAAGAAACGATCAATCTTACTTATTGGGTTGCGTATATAATATGCAGCATACCTCGCTAACCTTGTAAAGTTAGCCTCATACTTTGTGACATTATCATCCTCCTTTTGTCTCAGACTTAGAAATTGCCTTTCCATATCCGCTCGATGGTCGCGAGGGAAGTATTTTTCTAAAAACAGATCTTTGAACTCCCTCCATTCCATATTTGATACTTCATCATCTTCCTTCATGTTTTGAATCAATGACCACCATTGATCAGCATCTCCAGTGAGGCGGTAAACTGCCATGATAACTTTTTCCCTTTCACTGCTCCCCAAAGCCTGAAATATTTTCTCTAGGGAAAATATCCATTGCTCATCTACTAATGGATTTGTATTCCCGTTGAAAGTTGGTGGTTGTTTCCTCATGAATCGATCTAACATTGATCCTCCACGCTGCGGATCAGGGTGCTCCATACGGGTAAGGTTATTATTCATAACCTGAGTAAGTTGTCCCAGTATGGTGATTAGCTGATCGGCACCAGTTGCATCACCAGCCCCACTATAATTATCTTGAGCAGGAGGGCAATCCCTACATGGAGTGCGTGCATTGATACGGTTTCCATTTCTTCCACTAGGCGCCATTTCTAAACAATGGCATAAACTAGATCAGTTTATGAATCAAAATACATAATCCCATAATTATAAAACACTTAACATAAATTGAACTATTTATGGATATAATCCATAATCATAAAAATGTTTTCTTTGAGGAAGTATATACTCATAAACCCTTCATAATGATTTGTAAAGAAAATGAGAGTTATCCTAAGCATATCCCCCGGGAGTGTCGTACCCAAGAGTGCAGCAAGGCCCGTTGTCGTGCACCAGTTCCCGTTCGAGTCTAGCTCAAAGCGGTGTTTTCGGGTTTTACCCCTAGGTACATCTGTGCCAGAGCCGCCTCTACCTGCTCGTATCCAGACAGGGATGTATTGCTCGGAAAACTCACAAAATCTCTACAATACCAAAATTCTAGGACGTTCTTATATACTAATCCTCAAAGTTCATCTTAGGTCTACGTGCTCTAATCAGAGTTTATCTAAATCTAGCTTCCAAGGTTTGTACTAAAATTCCTCTGATACCAACTGTAACGCCCCGACCCCAGCTACCCAGAGTCGGTGCATTGCTTCGTAACATTGGCATGATCACAAGAAAGATCAAATCTCGAAAGACCGATTGGTTTAGTAGCCTTGGAAACACTATATATATTCATAAGTTTTACATTACATCATAAAATGAAAACCTACTACAACAACATAATGTTTCCACAATCCACACTATTAACCCCTCATAAAATCCCTGCAGGTCATTCATAACTTACTTCTTCACATCCTGGGAAAAATAAAACATTGAAAAGGGGTGAGCTCAAATGCCCAGTAAGGATAACAATATAGCAGAAACTTTCATAAATAAGAATAAACATTTAAGGCAATGTATAACTAAAACAAAAGCCTTTTAAATATGAACTTTCAACATGGTATGGCATAAATAAAATGAAATAATTCCATTTACTTATTCACATGGATATTCTACTAATCGAATAATCACATGCAAAAATCAATAACCACTTTCATAATGTTGGAATGCATAATGCCAGACTATCATAACCACATAACCAAGGCCTCGTGCCAAGACTACAAATAAGATTTTGTCAAGGCCTTGTGCCAAGACACTAGTTTGTCTCATGAGACCTACTGATGCATCGAGGAGCTATAGCGGGCTCCACCCGTCACATATTAAGTCCAATGCATTCCCATATGAAAAGGTTTAAACATAACATAAACATTCATATTAAAACTAGCATATGAAATGTCAATACTTTCACGATAAACTATGAATGGTATAAAAATAGCACATCCACAGTCAAACATATCACAAAACCTTCAAAACAATATAGAAGTTTTGTATCATAATAAATCAACTTCAAATAATCTTAAAATCCATCAAAGGATGTTGACATAGATGAAATCAAAATTCTTTTTAAAGAAATATCTCCTTTTATTTTGAAATCATTTAAGATCCATATAAAATAAAACATTTTCTTTGAAAATATTCTTATAAGCTTGTAAGGGAAGATTTGAAGATTTTATAACGGCGGAAAATAGCCTCACCCGCCGTATAAGTTAAAAAAAACATTCTTACCTTAATTCTGTCGAAAAGGTTAAAAAGGACCTTGTTTTGAAAACGACCGAAAGATTCCTTTATAAACCACTTATAAAAGTCAAAAAGGGTATAAATGACTTTAACTCATATTCTAGTAAATAGTAAAAATGTTTTGAAATGCATTTTTAAGAAACATGGATGTGGATGATAAAGAGATCCCAGTAGATTATTACGTATAAACAACCTTGGATAATGAAGAGGTTGTAAAGTAAACCCTTACCTTGTACTTTTCCTTGGTTGGGGTAGGTTAACCTCCTGTATAATGGTGAAATAATTGTTATTAAATTATAAAAGAATCATATACATTAATATGATATCATATATGATCTTTTAATATTGATTTGATAATATCTTAGTATTATCGTCGTTTCGTGTGTTAACTTACTCATTTTCTTTTATATGTTTTGGTACATAAGTCATTTTTTTTGTATCTTATTCATATCCAGAATGATATCAAGTCCTTAAACATCATTTTTAAATCATTAAATGATAATTATACTTGAATGGATACGATGGAGAATGAATCTCATCGCGTTCGTGGAGACGGTAGTCCGTACGTACGCACGAACGCTACTTCCATTTAATTTTTATTTTAAAATAATCGAATCCAAATGATACATCGGTATATTACTATTCCAGTATAATATAATATTTTATATATGTTACTTAAGTTCATTAACACCATCCTTTATACGTTCCATGTGTGGTATGAACGAGTCATATCATTTTAAGGGGGCGGTAGTCCGCACTTCCTCAAATGACATTATCGTATGTATATACAACATGAAACGAATAATGGTATGAAATAAAATGGAATTACAGAAGCTTATATATAAAATATATATCATTAATATCATATTTAATTACAGTTCCATCATAATGGCCACCATGAGAGGTGGTAAGATGTATTTGAACAATCATCGTTTCGTGAGGCGTTAGTTTGCCATCCACAGAAACATTATGTTCATCATCCATTAGATGGAGTTGTGTGTATGTCTAGTTTGAATCCTTCTTATAACAACATCCTAGTATATTTAGGATACTGGTGTTGTTACAAAAGAAAGGAAATAAAAAGAGTTTTGGGGGTTGGAGAAGAAAAATAAATGAAAATAATTTAAGAGAAATCGTTACCTTTAATTTAGGTAACTCACTTTGGTTGGAACCAAAGGACTTCTTGAAATGCTTTCTGCCTAAGGGTAATCTTCAAGGAGGAGGAGAGGGATGTGGGGAGCTTATTTGGGCAGAGTTTGGACGAGCCAAGTGGCTTGAGAGGTGTGAGGAATGAGTAGAAGTGGTCTCCTTTTATAAGGGAGAGGAGGGGCTCTTTAGGAAAGTGTGAAAGTATTACTTTATAATATATTTGTATTCGGTTTATAATGGTCCAAAAATCATTGAGGTCGAAGATAAGATGACTAATATTCTAAATAACATCAACCAATAAGAATTGGACTGGTTTTAGATAATATTTTAATCATTATAATCTTATTTATTTAAATGATTTATTAATGAGGTAAACATTGCATCATTATTGTGTCATTAATAATTTAAATTATTTGATGTCTAAAAATTATAAATAAACTATCATTATGTAGGAAATCTTTTTATCTTTCTAATGAATATTTATAATCGAAAATCCAACATGTATAACCCTATGTAAAAATTGTTCTTCTAAAAGATGTAAGCTTATGCCATTTTTATTTTTATTTTAACTTTATTAATATAATGTGTCATTATCACTTACAAGTGGATCAATGGGGTCCCAAAACAGACCCAAAGATTCCCATGGTCGACCATGTATCAACCAATAGGGTTAAGACACGTTTTAGGGTAATTTAGTAATGTTATAATATTATTTTTTTAACCCTTATTTACCGGATTTACCCTTTAACCATGGTAAATAAAATATTTACCGCAGTAATTATTCAAAATGTGTAAAAATAAAAGTTACCTATTTACATAATTTGGGCATCCTGATTCCAAATATGGAATCAATTTTCCTAAATTCGAAACACAGAAGTGGCAGAAATTAATTTAAAATTAATTCCCGCTGTCAAAACAAAAAGCGTGTTTTTAAGAGGTAATAACTATCAAAAGATTGACACTTGTTTATGTTCGGTTTAATTGTAAAATTATGTCCAATGACCAAAATTATATTAAATGGTAAAAATATATTCTAAATATACTTTAAAACCACTCAAATTCACAATTTATCACTATTAATTATTTTGATTAAAAAAGTTGTTTTTAATTAAAATTTAGTAATTTTCACTATTCATCAAAATATGAAAGTTATCCGAAATGTACCAAAATTTCACCCTAGGCTAATTTTGATATTCCAAATCCAAAAATGAAGTCCATTTTCAAATATAAAATATATATAATTTCAAAAAGTAGGTATTAGTATTCACAACGGCTAGTTTAATTAGTTGTGGTGTGTGTTAGAACTCGAGGTTGCGTACAACACACGCTATCGCATTATTCGAAGGGAAACGTACCGTGGAAGCTTGGGGTGTTACACATGGTTGTCATTAAGAAGTAAAATTTGGTTCAATGATATTATAATAATTTTTTGGTGAATAGTAACTTATTAAGTTCTTAATCGCGATTAGAGGTAATTAGTGTAATTTAAGGTAAAAATGATATTATAAGAATGTGAAAACACCATGAAACTTGTCCTAAACCTATTGGGTGAGTCATGGACGACCACGACCAGACATGGGCCAACTAGGGGACCCCATGGAGACACTTTGGTTGGGAAATGACATAAATAACTCTTTATTTAATGTTAAAATTAAATTGACACAAACATGAGTTGTTTTACTAAAACAATTTTTAAGTAGGGTTACACAGGTCCAAATTTTGATTATAAATAGTCATTGAAAATATAAAAATATTTCCTACATCATAGTATTTGTTTATAATTTTTAGACATTAAATAAATTAAATTATTTATGACATAATAATGATGCAACGATGACATCACTATTTGACGATTTAAATAAAATGGAAAGATAATGTAAACTCTATGGACTACACATGTCCAAAACTTATTGTCTGGGTGGATTTCGAACCCTTATCACCTTATCCACGAATTATATCAATGTGGGACATTTTAAAACCGAAACAAATTTTCAAATAAAGTAATATTTCTTTACTTTCCAAAAGTGCCCATCCTCTCCTCTTATAAAAGGCCCCCACCTCTACCTCATTTCACACACTCCTCAAGCCTTTGGCTCGGCCAACAACTACCCATTTACTCTCTCCACATCCCTCTCCTCATCCTAGAGGATTCCCTTTGGGAAGAATCCTTTCAAAGGAAGACTTTAGGCTCAAATCAAAAGGAGTTACACTTTTAAAGGTAATTCATTCTCTCATGTTCATTTGTATTATTTTGTTTCTCCAACCCCCTAAACTCTTTTAATTTACTTATTTTGTAACAACACCAGTATCTTCAATATACTAGGATGTTGTTATGAGATTTATTCGAGCTACACTCTCACACAACTATATCAAATGGTTAAAGAACATACGGTTTCCGTGGATGGAGAAATTCTGCCTCCCGAAACGATGATTGTTCAATACTCATTTAACACCTTCAAAGGTGGCCATTATGATGTCACTATTTTTATATATGATATATAATATGTTTATGTTTTCTTTAAGCTTCTGTATTTTTCATTTTTGGCATACCTTCATGGTTTCCATTATGGGTAAACATGATATCTTCATTTAAGGAAGTGCGGACTACCGCCCCCTCAAAGTGATGTGATTCGTTAATGCCATATGTGGGACGTTTAAAGGATGGATTTAAAGTTATTATATATTATGTTATACTAGAATTATAATATACCTCTATATCATTATTATTTCTTTCCATTAAAGTATGAGATAGAAATGAAAGTAGCGTTCATGCGTACGTACGGCTTACAGTCTCCATGAACGGTGCATTTCATTTCTTATCCCCAAATGTAATGTACTATTAAAAGTATATGTATATAATGGATATATATAATGAATGATACATCTAATTTATGAATATAATTCTGGAATTAAAATATACATACCTCTCATTTAATTTTAATTCCATTAATATGAGAAAGAAATGAAAGTAGCGTTCATGCGTACGAACGACTTACCGTCTCCATGAACGGTGCATTTCATTTCTTAACTCTAAATGATTATGTGATATTATAAATACATGTATATGCTGGATATATATGATATATATTATATCCAAATCAGGAATTTCATTCTGGATATAAAGAATTTTTGACCACACGAACAACATGTAATTGTAAGAAGTCCACTTTCGACTTAAGAACCAAATATCGACAAAACAAACATTATTAACTTAACTGGTTACATAATGTTTATAACATGGAAATAAGTGATATAAAAGGAATAATGAACTCTAAAAAGGTTCTTAATCAAGTATAAATTAACTCAAGTTTATTATTCAGGACGTTAAAGAACGATCGAGTCAAGTCGGACCTGAGGTAAGGGACTTCGTCTCAATCTCCTTTCATTGAGGCATATTTCGTTTTATACACAACTTTCTTTTATATGGTTTATAAACCCCTTTGACATTTACTTTTATACAAAAGGAATCTTTTTCTACGAATCGTTTTACAAAACGACAAAAAGGAATGTTTCTTTTAACATACGCGGCGACAACGACCTTTTCCGCCGCCGCGAGTATTATTTGGTCTTTGGCTTTCTCAACAAGCCGTAATGTTTTTAGAATAAAATAAATACCATATACTCTTTTATGTATTTTGGTATTGAAAATGGTTTTGAAAAAGGATTCTATTATGTTAATATATTTATGATATATTGTGATTGAAATGTGGAAATGTTATCATTCCTTTATATTGGTTTTATGTTTTATGATTTTATACTGGTACTTGGACATGTTAACAGGTGGTTACGTTATAAACCATATGACGGGTGGTTCCGTGAATACCAGGACGGGTGGTTACGTTATAACCTCCAATGCATTGGGTATGGAAGTCGGCCGTATGGCTATTCCATTAAGTATGTATGGAAATTGGCCGTATGGCTATTCCATTAAGTGATATGTGTGGGAGTTGACCGTATGGTTATTCCACTTAAGTATGTTTATGTCCCAAGTTACCTTAATATATGTTATGTGTTATTTATAGGGGTTTTATGGTAATACTTTGGTTACAAAAAGGAAAGTAATGATATTTTATTCAGTGAAGAGTTTTTACTACTTCATAAAGGTGAAAAGTATTACCTTGATAAAGTATACATGGTTTACTATTTGTTTTGATAAACTAACAGTTTTTATTCTTTGTGTATCCCTTACTGAGTTTTTATGCTCATCCTAAGTTTTTGAAATGTTTTTCACAGGACTTATCATGGAATAGGGTCAAGGATGGGATCAAGGGAAAGTCATGCTACCTAAAACATGAAACTAGACATGTTTCTTTTTAAGAATTTTTATTTTATGGAAATTTAGTAGAAGAGACTACTTTTTAATCAGTTGAGATGTAATAGTTATGTCCTAATTCTCTAAAACTCTAAACCTGAAAAGATCCTCAATGTGAATTATTCATTTAATTCAATTTTAAGTAAGGTTTAAGGTTGTGGCCTTATAGTTGGTATTAGAGGTCGGTTTAGATAACTTTAGAGGTTAGGGTATTCTTTAAGCATAAGTTACATTACCATAATGGTTAGGATTTCAGACAGAGTACTAGTTTTAGATAAAGTGAATGAGTAAGAATATCTTAGTGTTTATCTTCCTCATTAGTACATGATGGTTTTGTTGTTATACTCACACTGACCCTTTTTGGTTTTAGTAAATGGATGGATCTAGCAGGCACCAAGGTAACGGTGGATGTGAAGGAAACTGTGACAGTTTTCTGAGCAAGCAACTGAATGATATGGGAACTATAATGAGAACTCTTGTGTTTATCATCAACCAACTATATGGAGTTATGATTGACCACGTAAACCTTGGTGATTTCTATAAGGCATCATGTATGCGAGAAACAAATCCCTACGGAACTACATGTAATAATCATAAAGGTAAGTGTGTTCAAAAACCAATGTGTCAAAGATGTGGAAAGAAACACCTAGGAAAATGTTTCAAAGGGACAGAAATATGCTATATATGTGGAAATGAAGGTCATAAAGAAAGAACCTGCCATGGAAAAAGGAAGCATCCAGTTGACTCGAGGAAAGGGAAAGAAGTTCTTTCTGAGGGATCAATTGAATGTTTTAAATGTGGTGTGCATGGTCATTATGAAAACACATGTCCTATGAAGAAGTTTCGTGAATGGGGTCACCAAGAGCGTACAAATGTTTGTTTACCACTACCTAATGCCATTCCGATTGAGGATGAAGAAACTGACAATGACCAATCAAAGGTATGTATTATTTCATGACTATTGTTTTCCTATTTTTGAATCTTAGGATATGATTCATGATTTTGTTTGTAGGAAAGAGGTATTTCGGAATAAGTTGGAAAGGAATGGTTAATGGATCATGAATAATGTTGAATAAGTAAGATCTCAACATATAAGGGCTTCAAGAGTTATGGTGAAATTCTTAAGAGTATTAAGTCTCTTTTGATGATGGGGTTACATTAGAAGACTTTTTATATTATGTGTAACCCTGATGTTTAATATATGAAATTTTATTCAAGGAATACTTATCACTTCTTTTGTGGACATAGTTATAAAGAACCATTTGGGTTTATATGATCCTAACATTTGAGGTAATTATGGGTTAATATATGTTATGATTGAAGTGAAAGGCATGAGATAAAATTGAGGATAAATTATGTTATGGTTATTTTTGATGATTTTATCCCTTTTTGGGGAATGATTTAAGAATTATATAGTTTTGAAAAAAGGACAACACGCAGACCGTGTGACAACCCGTCGCGTCGGACAAAGCTGCGGGAATCGAACCCACAACCAATGTGCGACTGGTATTTATCGCCTACCACTGGACTACGTGAAGTCCCTGGTTAGTTTGACTGATTCTTTCTGGTTATCTGATTTTATGAATTAAGAGTAAGATGATTTTGGGTTATTTATGAAAATGATTAACCTATCATGGAGGATATGTGATTAGGTTAATTACTTTTCAATACGGGACTTTAGGAGCAACTGGTGTTGTTTGGAGATAAATGTTATGATTTAACTTGGAAGACTATGTGACTAAATCCTTAAAATTTTTGGGTTTCAATCATAGATTGGTTTACTTTGAGGAATTTTTATGGACAAATTTGTTTATCGGATGGTCCTCATTGAACTTTGGATTTTGTTGGACAAATTTTGGAGATTAAGAATAGATTTTCTTTTTATAAAGGGTTATCCTTTTCTGGATTATCTGACTTTGTACTAACCATTTTTGTTTTGGTTATGGTTAAGGTCTAAAGATATGGGAAGTATATAGTTCTCTTTTGTGGATTAGGTGATTCTCTAGAAGTTGATTATAGTACTCTTAATTTGAACAAGTCTTCCTAAATACTCGCCTTTTGGAGAAAATAAGAGTTTGTGTAAGGAATATAATAAAAGTTGAGAGTCAACATGATAAGTGATTATGTTTCCTTATGAATAAATTCCTCAATAAAAAGTAACTTAAAACAAAAATGTTGTCTATTAACTTTTTCTACTGGGGAATCGAATACCGTTTAACCCATCACAAGTTTGTGATTCTCTCATGGTTAACTTTCTCCTAAACATGTTTTCTATCACTCTCCATCAGAACATGACCCTAAGTTTTCTCCTCCATGTCCATGTTTTCATACGTGGAATCCTAGTATGGGTTAACTCGGGTGACCTTTGTACTTATCTTTCTTTATTTTAAAGTGTTTGTTTTACTGACTTTTGTTCCGATGTGGGACATTCAAGGATGTTTCCAAGCCCAATTTTAAAATTGCGAGGACGCAATTCCCAAAGGGGGGAAGGATGTAACACCCCAGGTAAATAAAGAATATGTCATCTTTATATTTATCCATATTTGTGAATAAAATATTAATATTACTTTAAAGGGGATGCTATGCTCGATGACGTACCCAACACGCAACAACGAGTTTCTTGGGAATCTTACATTGCACTCTAATAATAAAATAATATTATTTTAAATGTTAGTTAACAAGTAGCCATTGTACTGGCGGGAATTAATAGAAATAACTAAAATATGATTAGATATGTTTTTAAATGTTTTTACATTTACCCAATAAAAGATAAAGGCTTAAAATACGGAAAGAGTTCAATTTTTGGCATTTATACCCTAATTTTCACGAAAGGTCCACTTATCACCTTTTGACGGAGAACCGTCATTAAATATAGTTTTGATAGATCTTATAAATTCTATTAGACCAAATATAACTCTTCTTTAGAATCGGGACAACAAAATTTACTTTGTGTAAATTTTTGGTACCTTTCTGATAAAGTTCATTTTTTTAATGAATAGTGTAAAATGTTGTATTTTAATTCAAAACCTCTTTTTAATCTAATTTATTTATATGATTAGATTAACTTTTTAATTGGTTTTAAATTGAAATTAGAAAACATTTTTACCATTAAATCCAATAGTGGTCGTTGGAATTAATTTCACTTTGAAATCGGACTTAAACTAGTGTCAATCTTTTGATACTTATGGTTTCATAAAAACACGCTATTTGCTCTGATAGCGGGAATTAATTATTAAATTAATTAATGTGACTTATATGTTTTGAATTTTTTAAAATAGACTTCATTTTTGAATTTTTAATATCAAATATATCTTAGGGTGAATTTTTGGTAATTTTCTGAAAAACATCAATTTTTGATGAATAGTGAAACCACTAAGTGGTACTTATAAAGACTGATTTTCCGTTTAAATGAAATTTTGCCATCATTGTGTTTTGAATTTCAAAAATCCGACATACATGGTTGTCATTAAGAAGTAAATGTGGTTCAATGATATTATAATAATTTTTTGGTGAATAGTAACTTATTATGTTCTTAATCGCGATTAGAGGTAATTAGTGTAATTTAAGGTAAAAATGATATTATAAGAATGTGAAAACACCATGACACTTGTCCTAAACCTATTGGGTGAGTCATGGCCGACCAAGAAAAGCCATGGGCCAACTTGGGGACCCCATTGAGACACTTTGGATGGGAAATGACATAAATAACTCTTTATTTAATGTTAAAATTAAATTGACACAAACATGAGTTGTTTTACTAAAACAATTTTTAAGTAGGGTTAAACAGGTCCAAATTTTTATTATAAATAGTCATTGGAAATATAAAACGATTTACTACATCATAGTATTTTTTTATAATTTTTAGACATTAAATAAATTAAATTATTTATGACATAATAATGATGCAGTGATGACATCACTATTTGACGATTTAAATAAAATGGAAAGATAATGTAAAATCTATGGACTACACATGTCAAAAACTTATTGGCTTGGTGGATTTAGAACCCTTATCACCTTATCCACGAATTATATCAATGTGAGACCTTTTAAAACTGAAACACATTTTCAAATAAAGTAATATTTCTTTACTTTCCAAAAGTGCCCCTCCTCTCCTCTTATAAAAGGCCCCCACCTCTACCTCATTTCACACACTCCTCAAGCCTTTGGCTCGTCCAACCCCTACCCATTTACTCTCTCCACATCCCTCTCCTCATCCTAGAAGATTCCCTTTGGGAAGAATCCTTTCAAATGAAGCCTTTAGGCTCAAATCAAAAGGAGTTACACTTTTAAAGGTAATTCATTCTCTCATGTTCATTTGTTTTATTTTGTTTCTCCAACCCCCTAAACTCTTTTAATTTACTTATTTTGTAACAACACCAGTATCTTCAATATACTAGGATGTTGTTATTAGATTTATTCGAGCTACACTCTCACACAACTACATCAAATGGTTAATGAACATACGGTTTCCGTGGATGGCAAAATTCTGCCTCCCGAAACGATGATTGTTTAATACTCTTTTAACACCTTCAAAGGTGGAAATTATGATGTAACTATTTTTATATATGATATATAATATGTTTATGTTTTCTTTAAGCTTCTGTATTTTTCATTTTTGGCATACCTTCATGGTTTCCATTATGGGTAAACATGATATCTTCTTTTAAGGAAGTGCGGACTACCGCCCCCTCAAAGTGATGTGATTCGTTAATGCCATATGTGGGATGTGTAAAGGATGGATTTAAAGTTATTATATATGATGTTATACTAGAATTATAATATACCTCTATATAATTATTATTTCTTTCCATTAAAGTATGAGATAGAAATGAAAGTAGCGTTCATGCGTACGTACGACTTACCGTCTCCATGAACGGTGCATTTCATTTCTTATCCCCAAATGTAATGTACTATTAAAAGTATATGTATATAATGGATATATATAATTAATGATACATATAATTGATGAATATAATTCTGGAATTAAAATATACATACCTCTCATTTAATTTTAATTCCATTAATATGAGAAAGAAATAAAAGTAGCGTTCATGCGTACGAACGGCTTACCGTCTCCATGAACGATGCATTTCATTTCTTACCTCTAAATGATTATGTGATATTATAAATACAAATATATGCTGGATATATATGATATATTTGATATCCAAATCAGGAATGTCATTCTGGATATAAAGAACCTTTGACCACATGAACAACATGTAATTGTAAGAAGTCCACTTTCGACTTAAGAACCAAATATCGACAAAACAAACATTATTAACTTAACTGGTTACATAATGTTTATAACATGGAAATAAGTGATATAAAAAGAATAATGAACTCTAAAAAGGTTCTTAATCAAGTATAAATTAACTCAATTTTATTATTCAGGACGTTAAAGAACGATCGAGTCAAGTCGGACCTGAGGTAAGGGACTTCGTCTCAATCTCCTTTCATTGAGGCATATTTCGTTTTATACACAACTTTCTTTTAGATGGTGTATAAACCCCTTTGACTTTTAATTTTATACAAAAGGAATCTTTTTCTATGAAGCGTTTTACAAAACGACAAAAAGGAATGTTTCTTTTAACATATGCGGCGACAACGACCTTTTCCGCCGCCGCGAGTATTATTTGGTCTTTGGCTTTCTCAACAAGCCGTAATGTTTTTAGAATAAAATAAATACCATATACTCTTTTATGTATTTTGGTATTGAAAATGGTTTTGAAAAAGGATTCTATTATGTCAATATATTTATGATATATTGTGATTGAAATGTGGAAATGTTATAATTCCTTTATATTGGTTTTATTTTTTATGATTTTATACTGGTACTTGGACATTTTAACGGGTGGTTACATTATAAACCATATGACGGGTGGTGCCGTGAATACCAGGACGGGGGTTACGTTATAACCTCCAATGCATTGGGTATGGAAGTCGGCCGTATGGCTATTCCATTAAGTATGTATGGAAAATGGCCGTATGGCTATTCCATTAAGTGATATGTGTGGGATTTGACCGTATGGTTATTCCACATAAGTATGTTTATGTCCCAAGTTACCTTTATATATGTTATGTGTTCTTTATAGGGGTTTTATGGTAATACTTTGGTTATAAAAAGGTAAGTAATGATATTTTATTTAGTGAAGAGGTTTTACTACTTCATAAAGGTGAAAAGTATTACCTTGATAAAGTATACATGGTTTACTATTTGTTTTGATAAACTAACAGTTTTTATTCTTTGTGTATCCCTTATTGAGTTTTTATGCTCATCCCAAGTTTTTGAAATGTTTTTCACAGGACTTAGCATGGAATAGGGTCAAGGATGGGATCAAGGGAAAGTCATGCTACCTAAAACATGAAACTAGACATGTTTCTTTTTAAGAATTTTATTTTATGGAAATTTAGTAGAAGAGACTACTTTGTAATCTGTTGAGATGTAATAGTTATGTCCTAATTCTCTAAAACTCTAAACCTGAAAAGATCCTCAATGTGAATTATTCATTTAATTCAATTTTAAGTAAGGTTTAAGGCTGGGGCCTTATATTTGGTGCTAGTTGTCAGCCCCTGGCCTATGGAAGGCGGGCTTGGGGTAGTTACGACACAGGCCCCAGGGGACGGGTCGTGACATTATGTGTGTTATTCAATATATGAAAACAACTAGGAATTATGTATAAAAAAAGCAAAAAAGTTTTTCTGTTTACCTCAATGTAATCTAAGTTTCATTTCTATAAAAACATCAATGTGCTGTTGCGTACAAATCAAGAATAACTTGTTGTTATCATATATCATAAGCTATTTTTAGTGGTGTGTGAATTAAATAATATTGAAAAAATTAAATTTATTCGAAAACAAATTTTCCAAAATCTAGCTTTCTTACATTTTATACCCCTTAAAATGAATTTATCCCTCAAATTTCCCCATTTTAATAAAAGGATTAGTACCGAATGTTTTTTTCATTGAAATCCACATTGTGAAAATCAATACTAAAACTCCAATTTAAAAAGGAATTATGTAAATATAACTATTTCATAATGTAAATAATAACTAGGATTCTACATGGAATCAAAAAGGATTAATGTGAAAACATGGACATGTAAGAGAAATCTAACTCTCCATATCGTAAGAAGGGTGATAAAAATATGGTTATGATAATGTTAACAATCACAAATCCATAACATGTATAGGTTTGAAGAAGGCCATTGATATCATCAAAATTATGATAACATAAAAATACTATATTTAACAATAATTTTCCCTAATGATGAATAAAATTCATTATAGGATACACGTACTTGATTTCAACTAAATATCACCATTTATTCACCAGGATCAATTTACACAACATCTCTTATTCCAAAAATTCAGGTTAATTTTTCATTCCTAAATTGTTAGAAGATAATGAGATCCATAAATCTAATTATAGTTCATTTCATATGTCAATATAATAAAAAATTTATATCACAAATTTTCCAATATGCATAATTCTTCATTTTGAGAGATATACATTAATCTATAAAACTTCTTCTAATGTTTTATATAAACAATTCCATTAATGGTTAACTTTATAACCCTTTTGAAAGATGAAATTCCAAAGCATTTGAAATAAGGTCACTAAATTTCTCAAAAATAAATTTTCATTGAATCCCAATATATCATAAAATACTTCATGTTTGTAATATAACAAACATGTGAATTCCTTCATCAAATATTCTCCTAAAACATGGTAATTACCATAAATCCTTATAGATAACATGAATTTTTAATTAATACTATGATTAATGGATATATTCCTTTAGTCCAAAAATGTCATAAAATCAACTCCTGATAGAATGAACAACATTTTCAACAAATCCATAACCACTTACTAGGTAATTAGTACCGTCCAATTTACTTACTCATATCAAACATAACCAAATCCAAAATTCATTATCTCAAAATTATGAACATATTGAGGGTTATCTTTCCCATGATATTTTATTTCCCATGAATGTCAGTATTCCATTAAATTAAATTTCTACGTATTTATCACAATTCAACATATCCTTTTCAATATTTAATGAAACAATTATACTGAGAATACATCAATATTTTAAAATTCATATATCATGATCTTTGAGTTCCAAAACATATAAAAATAAATCATCAAACTTTATACTTAAATAATTACTTAGGGTACATAATCTTATTATTTACTAGAACATGGAATATAAATCATGTCTTAATGTTCCAAAATGTAAATATAATAAAAATTGTTATTATTTATGTAAAAAATTATATTAAAAAATTTCACGCCTTTCATATGACATTTTGTGATCTCCTTATCCTAATAATTATAATGAAAACTTGTTCCACCTTCTTGAATCTATTCATGATATTTCCACATGGGAGATTTATTTGAATAATTTATATTCTTTCCATATCTAAAACATTAAATGTTGATTTTTTTCTAGTTCCCTCTATTTAATAAGACAAGAAAAATTGTGTGGGAAATACTTGTCATAGTATAAAAACGAATCATAACGAAACATTACATGTTGGATACCTAAATAATGAAACCATATTTTAAATATATGACACTATAGACATATCCTTAGTGACATTACTAGACATATGTACAGAAAAATACCCCTAAATATCCTTAGAAATATCCATAGAGATCACACTAATGTTTTCTCATTCGAGTTTCCAAAGGTGGGATAAACCTTTTCTTTGATACCAAATATAAATACCCAAAATTTTCCTACATTGATATTACATAATGTTTGAAAAAAATACATAAACACACACCCAAATAAATTAATAGTTTAGTGCAATTAGAAGATTGGAAGACAAAATTATATTCTGGTGAAAGATCATCAGGGTTTCCCAAAAATATCATCCTCTTTAATAACCCTACGAAAAATGATACTTTATAACCTAGGAAAGTTAAAACATAAAGAAAGGGTGAGCTAAGATTCTTAGTGATGAAAAAATGGAAAATACGTAAGCAATACAAGAGAATAAGGGTATCAAATCATGAGAATAACATATAAATATTGAACCATGCATATCAAATATTATTTAAACAAGTCATTGAATAATGATTGGAAGTTCATAAGAAATGAATCATAATGGAATAAATATAATAATCCTTGAAATTAGAACATATGAATATGAAATGGAATTTTTTTAGACACATAAACATTTAATATCATTCCCTATATGTCAAGAGACATTTTGAAAATATAAGAGGGAATGGGGACAACACCAACTGGTTGGCACACACCACCACCCACGGTCACATTATTTTCTATTTAAGGGATTAGGATCTCCTATATTACTATAGTGGATAAGGTTTTCCAATATTCCCATAGTGGATCAGGATTTTTATTTCATATAGTGGATTAGGTTTTTCCATCGTCCTGTAGTAGATTGATCCTTTAAAATTTTTTCCTATCATTACCACCAAAGATATAAATTATTACCTGATGAATTATATTGATGTATATGTCTCACCAATCACATAATGAAAACTATATATATTTTTTGTACAATAACTTTTAAAACTCATCACGTTAGAATACATGGAATAAAATGGGTGTCAAAAAAATCATTCAATCATAAAATAGCACATGTAAAAGAAAAAAATAAAAAATTATCAATCCTTTAAAAATATGTACCACTAAAAGAAATAATAATAATTATAATCTTGGGTCATATCCCTAGTAAAACAAAATTAACAACAAATAACATTGTCTTAGATGGAAAATGACTTTAAAATATAACTTAAATAATTATTGATGAAAATATACTTTTAGTTTTGAAAAACTTTTTTTATGTCATAAAACATTATGAAAACCTAATTAATTAAAAATAACCTCTTAAAATTATAAAATATTTTTTTTGAAAACTATTTTAATCATATTTTAATTCGCTCTCCCTTATAAATTCTTAAAATATCATTTAAATACTTTTATAAAATTTATAAAACCTTGGTCTGAAGGAACTGAGATTCCCAAAAAAAGGGAGAATAACATTACATAAATCAAAAAATATCATAAAAATAATGAAATTTTTGATACCACGTTTAAATGTTCATTATATAAAGCTCATAAAAATAAATTGGTTCATAGCATAATACGTGTTCCAAATAATGAAAATGGAGAAAAAATTATCCTACTGATTGGGTAATTTTTGAACAGTAGCCCCCTAAAATATAGACTATAAAATGGATAAGTAAACACTTAAAAATTTATTGATAATTAAAAAATAATACATTTATGGTTAGTATATTTCAAGAACCAAGCTATATTTCCATCCAACCTAACACCCAACCCGTTCTGTGGTATGGAACGAAGGAAATTCCTAAACCTCAAATGCTAGAAACAAGTGCTTAGGTGTCAAATATGTAACCTGGGAATGATTTTACTCATGTTAATATTCTTAACCAACCAAAAATAATAAATAAACCAAAAATAAACAATAAAAACCAAAAAATCCATAAAAATTTCTAGATTAAGGTTTATAACATTTAAACCAAACCAAAAAGGGATACAACAAAAAGGGAACAAAACACTATTTCAAAAACCACCATGAAACAATGGGAACATCATCCTCAAGTCACCACCAATACACCTTAAAGGGGAATCCACTATCATATTGAAACACTATCTCCAAACATAATTCCATTACTTATGTAAAACAAAACCATGTATTCTTACACCCAAATTTGTAAGTTGGGTGTGTGTCAAAGCCTAATAAGATGTCACCAAATCAAAATATTCCATGGTAAAACATTATAATACATATCAACATGACTATTTTATAAAAATAATAGAATTATTTTTTTGGAAACATTTTAAAGGGAATTTTTTTTTAATTAAAAATATTCTTTGTTTTCTAAATAAACAAAAAAGTGTATCTTGTGCCGATGGAAAGAAAAATATCACAAGATAGAATTATGTCATGGGATATCCCTATAATAACTAGATAAAATGGGACACTAGTTGCATCATATCATGGTGAAACGTGGTATAGAAACCACAACCAATAGATTTCTTGTGCATGAAAAGCTCTAAGGGAACATCCCATGAGCATATTGGTATTTTATCATTATCAATATTTAGTTTGTGTTGTAATCATCAATCCTAATAGAAGAAAATAGGACAATCCACTTATGAATCAACTAGAATACAAGTCCTAGATCTCCCACCTAATCACCTTGGACTCCCATTGTGCTCAATTCTCATGTCACATATCACATACAACAACACCTTCAAATATACATACTTTAAACACCATAACACACATGGTAAACCACAATTTATACATCCAAAAACCCTTTTCAAAACCAAAAGCACACCAAATACATTTCAAAATAGGATTCTCATTATCTATAGATTTTATCAAATACATTCAAGTTGAAAAAAAAGGGGGAATATGAAACAGAGATGTAACATATATAATTTCCATTGGAAAAATATGTTTCAATATCAAAACACCATGAATCTTTTTAAAAACTAATTTAAAACCGTAAAAAATATCTATATAACATATCCAAAAAGAAAAGAAATAATATTAAAATAAAAAAATGTTTAAGCATGGATCAACCTACCTAGATTGTAGAACTTTATGAAAAACACTAATAAACCCCAACTGTACCACACAAGAACCATGTAAAGAAATATTAAACTATAAACATCAATATCAAACCCTAATAATCAATATACAACCCTTAATAAGTCACACATCCCACTGGATATATGTATCCTCAAAAAATAGGTAGAAAACCCTAGAAGAGTGGAATAAACCAAGAAACGAGGGAATAACTTGATGATTCATGGAGAAATCACTCTAAATCAACCACTTAAATAGATATCTAAGGGAGGAAGAAGAAAAGGCAAGGTTTATGGGGTGAATAATCATGAATAAGAAGGATTTTGGGGGTTTAGGGTTAAAAATAATGGAGGGAGAAAACATAAATAATCCAATTCATATGACCTGGAAAGGACTCCCTATTTTCATGCATGGTTTTCCAAACAATGTAGAAATTGTGCCCTAATTACTATCCTATAAGGACATGTCTCATAGTTATTATTCCTGTTCTACAGCCCATGTTCTAACCATATGATAATCCTATGTCTAACACATGATTTGGATTAAATTTTACCTAGGAAAGGGTCTAATATTTTCAAAACCATTCACCAAATGTGCTCCACCAACTGTTTACCAAACTTACTCATTTTTCGCAAAAAACTCAAAGGAAACACCAATGGAAAATTCTAGATAAAAAATAAATAGAAAAATACCTTATAATGAAATCGCGGGTGTGGTAATTATCCACAACATAAAAACATTCCCCCCAAGAATGTCAATGTGAATCCTGATCATAGAATATAAATGAGTACTCTTTCTCAACCCATGAATTCTACTCCCAAGTATAATTCATATCATTACCATGATTTCAAAGGACCCATAACAATGGAATAAAATTACCATAAAGAACATTATCATGGGAATCTACAATTCACACTAGTTCATAGAACAAAAATTAATCGGGTCCTAACTCTGACACATCACAATTTATCACATGAGACTAATTTGGGTTATATATATGTAACTAAGAGTCCGAAAACACATCATGTATTAATGTCAATTGTGAAGTAAAAGAAAACATGCATTCCACCTTACCAACCTACTAAGTGACCTCGAATGGCCTGAAATACCTTAGTGTTAGCTTTATTATTTACTTAGATGATGGTGGCCCAAGAGAGGCTCCAGTTTTAGGAACACCTGATCTCCCTTAGAAAACTCTATATCTTTGCGTCTCTACTCAGATTAAGATTTTTGGTGAGTTTAAGCTGTCAAAAATTGTTCCATAGTCATATTGCATTTATCATGTGTCTCTTACACTAATCTTGACCCCAAGAATGATGTGTAACCTTCATAATCCCAACACATGGGTGACCAACACCACCAACCATAGAGTTTCTCGAAAGGACCAATTCAAATTACTGATTAGAAACTATTTTAATATGAAAATTCTTCGAATTCCTAATTTATTTTCCTTGATCCTATGAAATACAAGACACATTCTTAGATCATGCCTTCCAAAATATAATTTTCCCATTCAGAATGACCATCTGTTTTAGGTTGGTATGTCATGCAGAATTTACCGTGTTACCCCAATTCCTTTTAAAGTCCTTCATAGAAAAAATCAGTAAAATTGGGTCTCTATAAAAAAATTATTAAGGTAACACAATAAATCCTCACATCCTCCTGAACATATAATAATACCAACTCATCCACCTTCTCTAAATCTATGATTATAATGAAATGGAATGACTTTTTCAAATATTCAATAAACAACCAAATATAATTCCTTCCCAGATGTGTATGGGTGAATCCAATAATGAAGCATGTGGTGATCTCGTCCAACATCAAGGTAGGAGTGCTTAAAGGATGGAAAAATCATGGGGCCTTTTATGCTGGACATTTACCTACTGACACGTATAACACATTGATACGATGTTAGTAGTATCTCATCCCATACCTTGCTACCTGGACATCCAAAGCATGTCGTAATACATCTCATTGGCTCAAGGATGAACATACCACTTAGACTGGTGGATATCCAGCACCACAACCTTCCTCAGAGATAATAATTCCATGAAGAAACCTTTAAAACATGAAACCTCCTCAAGAGAGAACAACCAATCTCGATGTGTCTCCTCACCAGGAAGATATTCCATAGAATGTCGGTATAACTAATCCTCAACATTCTCCCATTGAATTATCTATATAAGATAAGCATCCATCTGATCATTATCCAATAATTCATCTCCACCATGTTCTTTGGTCTCCAGGTGCACATGAGAAAAGATCCCCATCAAGTTCCACTCATCAATAGAATCTTTCAATGATTTCATTAGAACATTTCTGATCCAAGTGTCTTTCACAACCGTAACTTATCCTAGGGTATAGGAAATTTTGAAATCCATCCCCTGAGGTAACTCAACCCACTGATGCTAGCTAATATTTATATCTCTTTAAGAGAAAAAAAGTCCATTATCTTATGATCAGAATAAAAGAAAATGTTTCCCCCAAAATATAATAAGGCCACATGTTTAGGGCATGAATCGTCGCCACTAACTATATGTCATGGTTCTTGTAGTACCTTTTAAGTGTTCAGAGTTAGAGAGACCAATATTTCACCACATGAACATTCTATATAAGAATGAATCCATGTCCCAAACCAGATGCATCACAATAAACCAAGTATCCCTTTCATGATCTAGGAAAGATCAAAATAGGTGCAGTATTTGAAAACTATTTTAGATCCTCAGCAGATGATTGAAACTCTGGGATCCATTCAAAATTCACCACTTTTTTGTTTATTTTTTTCATGGGTGATACAAGAAGAGATAAATCATGAATTAATTTCACGTAATAACCTTTTCGGCTCAAAAATATTATGATCTTGAATAAATTATTTAGCTACTCACATGACATAACCACACTAATTTTACCATTTTGTAGTAAAACCCCTCGTTCTAAGATCAGGTATCCCTAAAACATTTAATCTTTAATCTAGAAGGCACACTTATAAAAAAAATTTACAAAGGTGTTAGTCCCGAAGAGTTCCCAATAGGATATGAAAATGCCACTCATGCTCCAACTCAGATTCAGAATAATCTAATATGGCATCCACGAATACCAAAATGAATGAGTCGAGGTACGGGTAGGACACCGTAGTTATTAGTTCTATTAAAACCATTGGAGCATTTGTCAATTTGAAAGGCATGACCATGTACTCAAAATGGTCATACAGACATCAGAAATCCATTTTTGGGACATCTGCATATCTCACCCATTTTTGGTGATTACCATAGTGCATATCAATTTTAGAGGGCCACAATTCCCCTTTTATCTGATAAAAAAGTCATCAATTTATGGAAAATTGAATTTTTTTTCTTTATTGTTATCTTTTTCAAATTCTCATTATAAATATATAACCAGAGATATCCATCAACCTACATCACAAACAAGACTGGGGAGACCTATGGTGAGATTCTTGGGAAAATTAATCCATTGGATTCCAAGTAATCCATCTAGACCTATAATCCCCTCAACATTTTAGGGGATATATAATATGAGGGAATAGATATCGGATGTGTCCTTGGTCCTAAATCAATCAAGAACTTCACATCCTACATTAGAGACAAAAAAAAAACAAATGCTCTGGAAAATCCTCGAGATACTCATCCATTATTAAAGGTAACCTACCATCAAGTGAACCACTACCATAATCGAATGCATGTGATGATACCTAATGTATGGGATTACCACATTCTAAGACTGGAGGTCCAGCACAACCCGGTTAAGTGTCTCATTCTCCATGATAAACTTGGGAACATCCATGAGGTTCCAGGGAACTCACATGCCACCTATAGAAATCAATATGCACCTAAAAGTGTACCAACCCATCCATACCAAGTAATATAACAATAATTTCCATTTAAAAAACTATAAAATCACATTCTAGCTCGACCAATGACACCATGAGTGCACAATATAGACACCTAAAACCATGCTCTTTATTCTTTCCAAATGGTGTTAAAAACTCCATCACATACAGCATAAGCTCAGTTTGTAAACCCAAAACATTCACAAGAAGGTACGAGATAAATAAAATAGAAGTTCTTGTATAAAAAAACAACAACAAAGGACGATGCAATCAAAATGGTAACTTGAACTGTCAATGTCACTACATATAGTTCTACTAGATCTTTGTCCATAGTTTGATGTTTGTCGTGTCTCTTCCTGAGCCTGAGAAAAATCATTGGCCTAAGGCTCTAACCAGAATAGGGTATTCCAATAAGATTATCCAATACTACTGCCACAACCACCCAATTGAGATCCCACCATCTTTCACATCTCAGACTGATCTATAATCCCTCCAAAATATTTTGATCCACCAACACTCTGATATGGGTGCATCACATTGGAAAAAAATTTCATGTGTCACATAGCTCCATGCTGATGGAATGGTCTGGGAGGATATGTTAACGCATGTCATATGTTTCCTTCCATCATACACTGATGGAAAAAAATCAATCCAACATCAAAAGCCCTAGATGAATTTGATGGTAAGGATAACCAGAACTACCACCCCTTTATTACCCTACTCAACCGATATCCTCTTTTTAATTGATGAAAAAACAATTCCCATATTTTGACATATCCCCATTGGAACTAGAATTTCCATTCCAATCAATCATCACCATACAAACATGATAAACCACATCAACATTGGTCTTAATCATTAGATGATGTACTTGATAATAGATCCCTTTGTGCAAGCCCCTCATGAACCTCTTAGCCATCATCTACTCAGTGAAATCAATTTCCGGTGTGTACCAAACTAGATCGGTAAAGTGGTTAGCATACTTCATCATAGATGGGTCTCCCTTAACAATGGCTATAAACACCTAGGATCGGGTATAGACAAGATCATAGGATAGTAATGATCATTGAATACATCCTTTAAGTCTTTCTGGTACATCTTTTCATGATTACCAATTTGAAACATTGAGTCTCGCCACTTCTAACTGGGACCGTGTTGAAAGAACAAATTACATTTCAACCTTACTTCCTCATGAGTGTAAAGAAATTAAAATATCCTTTTTATAATCTCAAGAAACACATCTACTTCCTAGGGTTCACATTAACCTAGATGGTATGACACTTTTTCTTGATAAACTTCTGATCTTTGTCTTTCCCAGGTCCCAATTCAGCATCTCTAACCAAAGAAATACAACGACCCACTCCCAAACCCAAGGCCAAAACAGCACAGACCATATCTTCCACTAATTTATCATCAATTATTGAGTGAGAACACTCTATGGCCTCTTCTTGTATATTAACATGAATTCTATATAGATGTATTATGATACAACAAGTAATAACCCCAATAAAACTATCAGTAACACCATTCTACAAAAATTCATTAATAAAAAATGCCAACATCCCATAAATCAAAACAAATAAAACCCATTATAATATCATTGTATCCACGCTAATCCATCTTCACCGAGTGTCCATATACACTCTACAACCTACACGTCTCACCTAGAGGATAATTCAAACAAAAATCCAAACATTACACGGTGACTAGAGTCCTATAACAAGGTGTATTGGCCAGGAACTCTACTCAAAACTAGAACCTCAAACCATGATGGTCATTGTTATCATATATCTTGAAACATCACCAAAATAACTAGACCCCAATAGAGTTTGACTTCATCTGATACCATTTTATCAACAACCATGCCATATGACCTTCCAACCCACCACCCTACCCAGTTTTGGCATGCCCCATATGGTATTTTCAATCCCCATGGGTTTTTAACAAGTCCTTGGGTATAAATTATGAAACATGGGAATTATTTAATCTATATAATTTATCATAAGCAACCAAATATAACAAATAAACCAAAAATTAATAGTCACAACCAAAGAAGGAAAAAATCATATTCAAATTTACATCTTTTTAAAAAAACCCTTGGAGACTACAACAAAAAGTGAACAAGATACTCCCAAAACCCCCATGAATAAATATGAGCATATTCCTCAGGCCACCAACACATCACCTAATAGGGGAAACCACTAGAATATTTAACCCCCATCTCAAAAAATATTTTCATTAAATGATTCAATCATAACCATTTCTTCTTATACCCAAAGGTGAAAGTAGTGTGTGAGCCAAATCCTTATAAGATGCCACCAGAAAAAAATATTTCATTCCAAAACAATATAAGATAAACCAACATGAAATGTTTTTAAAAACTCTAGAATCATTTTATAAGAGACATTTTAAATGTAAACATTTTTAATGAAAAACATGATTTTCTTTTCAAATATCCAACCATATATGTTGTGTGCTGATTGTAAAAAAATATCACAAGAGAGAACTAAGTCACATGAGATCCCTATTTGCACTATCTGAAATGGGACACTATGTACATCATAACTCTGTGAAACATGATATAGAAAACACAACTAACAGAGTTCTCAATCACGAGACACTATGAGTGAACATCCCATGGGACTAGTGATCTTCAATCATAATAAATATTTAGTTAGGGATGTAATCATAAATCCTACTAGAAGATGTTAAGTCAAAAGTATTAATTTTAACTTTAATGAAATTTCTTTTGGAAATGAAAAATCTCTTTATAATAATTTATAAAATAAATGACTTACTTTGAATAGGTCTACTTTGTCTATCATACTGACTCATTCTATCATATTAACTTTGTTTATCCTACTTAATCAGTCTATCATATTGACTCATTCTATATAAATGACTCTATCTATCCTACTGACTCTATCTATCATACTTAATCTATCTATCATACTGACTCAGTCTATCATATTAAATTTTTCTATCTTACATACTATATTCATCGTACCCACATTGTACATCATACTCACTTAGTATCATATTAATACATTGAATACTCATGTTTTAATTTTATCACATGAAATCTTTTATTCATTAATCAAAACACATGTTCTCTATCAACCGTACTCATGTAATCATTTTCATATACCTATTGTTATAACCAAAATAATGTTGGGGAGTTAGTTATAAGTTAATCAAAATGATGTTGTGTTTTCTTTTTCAATATGACCATTACAATGCCAAGTGTCCAAGTCCCTCTGAGTTTTTCAGAGAAATATGACCGTTGGATAAAATATTATTGTGGGAACCTTAATCCTATAAACAGGTCTTCTTTTAAAATAGAGACATGGCTTTGATCAAATTTTTATTCCATAAAATTCTATAGAGTGATTGTGTTACTTCTCTCTGACTCATATGAATGCCATGAAATTAAAAAACGTGACTAACTCATTATTAGTTTATGTATTTAAATAAGTGATTTTTTTTCTTTTTACATCTGATCTGGCGATTACAATCAAGGGCTATCGGGGATAGGCAGACGGTGCAACCGATCCTCATAATGAGTGATTTCAAGTATTTTAAAGACATAGGTTTTGATTACCTATAACATTTATGCCTTGCTGGGATAACAAGATGGAAGGGTTGATCATCGTATCATGGGCTTACCAGTGTTTATGAAAAAGACCTATTATCCTTGGTGAAAGAATACACTACTCATTGGGATAAAATAACTGTAATACATTTTACGTTTTAGCTTCTTATTGTAATAGAAAGATATTTTTTTTTATTTCAACATTCTATTTTTTTCTTTTTTAACTGTTTTAATTACATATTACACTTTTTGTATTGATTTTATATAATATATGGTAGAATCACTTAGAACAAGTATTACTCTGATATTTGTGTTCAACATGAATACAATTGTTTCATAACCTATGGTAACATATTAAATCATCAGACTAATAGTTAGTCCTATCTTTTGTCTTCTGTTATAAAAGGATTGGTGAATTTTTTTAGTTATATAAAACTATGAACCTTCTCTAAAGGTTTTAATGTTAATTTTTTAATTTAAAATTCACCCCTCTTGTATCTGTGCTATCATATATACATTTGAATCCAAAAATTGGTATCAATTGAGGTTATTCACTACTCTGTATATTCTATTTAAATTTTTTTCTAAATACAATAACCTATATTTATAGAAATAATATTTTTTTCTTTATGATGACAGGCATGATGAATTTCAGTTCAATTGATAACCTCAAACCTACAAGACGACCTATTTTTATGGTTATTATTTTGAATATGGGAGAGATCAAATTAAGACTTTTATAATAAATACTAGTGCAGATAACTTTTTTATGCTCACTGGTGACTATATGATCCCCAATAAAGAATTCATAACATTTACTTCCCATGAAAATGTTGAATATCAGCTAAAATACATGGTACATAATACTTTGTTGTGTTCTATGACAAAAAAATTTTACTGTTAAATATCGTCATATGAAGTCTTTAATAGTATATGGATGAAATTTGAGATAACACATTTTGGTACTTCCAAAGTTTTTGACAAAAGAAGAGATATGTAAGGAGTTTATTATCAAGATTTTAAATTTTTTTGGTGGTCTAATAGTTAAGGTTCAACAATGATAAATTACAGTAGTCAATAGTCTTCAATCAATGAGAGATAAAAATTTAGAAGATGAATTTTTAGTTAAGAAGATCATAGATATTATTCCAAATGAATGGGAAACCAAGAGTTATATAGTTGATGAATCTAGAATTATTACTAATCTTACCCTTTATGATCTATTTGTAACTCTATTTCAATATGAATAATGAATTTATAGAGATAGAGATAATGTGAAAAATAGGAATGGTGGAGTAGCAGTCACTACTACATCAAATCCCACCATGTCTCAATCTCCTGTGAAAACCATGTCAAGAAAAAAAGATGATTGATGTCTTATCAGATTATAGTGATACTGAGAAGTTAGAAAATGATCTTGAAAATCTTGCTAAAATAATGAATAAAATTGTTGGAAATATGGATTTCCAATATGGGTATAAAAATTCATGAAAAGGTAATAAGGATAAGAAAGATTCTAAGGTCACGTGTTTTGAAATTAAAAGAGTTGGACACATTCGAGCTGATTCTCCTCTGCTAAAAAATTATAGAATGGAAAGACATTCATATAAGAATAAGAGAAAATAATGGAAGTCCAATGGAAAAAATCATGGACTGTTGATGACTCTTGGGGTGCAAGTGGAAGCTGTTATTCTGAATATTCATCTGATAGTGATACTTAATATCTCAAAAATATTAGTCTTTTTTCCAAAACTATTTATTAGTTTATATTGTAAAGGTATATTATTTTGAATTTTTTACTAATATGTTTTTGAGTAAAAATTAACCTGATAAAGTTTATTCTTCTAATGAGGAAACATCCCCATCAGAGAATGATAATTCTTTACCTTCTTGTGAAGAAGTCTCATTTCTAAACTTTTAAAAAATGATAATTGTATAGTTTCTAAAAAAATTGAAATACAAAATACTAGAATTGATATTTTAACATAAGAAGTATCTAATCATTCTAAATATCTTTATTCTAAATCTATTGAGATTTAATGTCTTTCTAAAAACCATGGGAAAATGAATTATGAAAAGAACAAACTTTATTAATATTTTGGTAATATAATTTCTGAGAAATAAAGTTTGGATGAAAAAATCCTTTCTAGTACTAATGAAAATGAGGATAAGAATTTGGTCCTCAGACTAAATTTGGAGATTTTTTCTCTTAAGAAACATTTATCATAATTAACTACTGGTAGGAAAGAGTTTCATAAAATGTATTCTCAAATTATTCCTTTAAGAAATAGTTGTACAATTGGATATACTCATTAAAAACTAGTTTTTAATATTAATTTTTCTGTTCCCCAAAGAGTTCGATTCTACACAAAATGTCAATTTGCTGGACATTGGGAAAGAAATTGTTATTTAAATAAAACACAATAATTGAGTCTCCACAAAGATCACTTTTCAAAATAGATGTGCATTTCTAAAATTTTTCATTCAAATTTTTCAAGACCCAAACAGGTTTGGATTCCAGAAGTTTAATTTTTTTTTCAGAAAACAAAACAATAATAATACATCGTAAATGGATACTGGATGTACCAGGCGCAGGACTAGAAACAGAAACTACATTGAAAAAATTATCAAGACGAAAGGAGGAAAAGTGGAATTTGGAGACAATTCTCATGGAAAGATTTCTGGTATAGGTAATATCGTTTTCATTATAAAAGTATTTATTTATAATGTTTTGTTTGTTGATAGTCTAAAGAACAACCTCATTATCATAAGTTAATTAATTGATTAAGGTTACCTTGTGAATTTTCAGAATTATAAATGTTTCATTCAAAATTCCAAGGATGAATTCATACTATTTTCTAATTTTCAGGTGAATGTTTACACTTTGAACATAGATGACCTTAAGATCCAAGACTTACCTTTTGAAATTACAAAGGAATACCAATCTTTTTTATTGAATAGAAAACTAAGAAACCGTAATTTTATAAATTTGTATGAACTTTCTAAAAAAGGACTTGTTAAAGATCTAACTGGGTGTAGGTTTTATTCTTCTAAAGTTTGTGGCCGCTGTAAATAAGGAAAACCACATATGTCAAGCTTTAAATCAATTAGTAAATTCAAAAAAACTGATGCATTGCAGTTAGTACATAAGGATATTTTTTTCAACACATTCTAGAATTATTATAGGACAGTACTATGTATTTGTGTTAGTTGATGATTATACTAGATTTACATGGGTATATTTTCTCGCTAAAAAATCATAGGTCTTTCGTTTCTTTAAAACTATTTTACCTAAAGTTAATAATGAGGAGAACCAGCCACTGATAACTATATGAGGTGAGAATGGTGGAGAATATGTAAATTCTGAATTCGAAACATTTTGTAGTAAAAAAGGTATTACTCACAACTTTTCTTCCCCAAAAACACCCCCAAAAATGGTGTTGTTTAAAGAGCAAATACAATTCTTCATGAAGTGACAAGAACCATGTAGAATGAATATCCAATTGAAAAAAATTCTTTGATAGAAGATATTATTACTACTTTTTATACTATAGATAGATATTTAATTTGATCATTTCATAATAAAACTCCTTATGAATTATGGACAAGACAAAAACCAAATGTTTCACACATCAAAAAATTTTGTTGAAAATTATTTATTTTAATAAAAAAATATAAATTACATAAGTTTTGACCCAAATATGAGGAAAAAATATTTTTAGGTTATTTCTCCACTTTTAAGGCTTATAGAGTTTCAAACAAAAACATGTGTGTTGATGAAGAAACTATACTTGTTATGTTTGATGTAACTGATCCTTTTGTTTTCAAAAGTCCTCAAAATATTATTACTGAAATGTTTTCCAAAACTAATTATCGACCAATATAAGATTCTTCAAACATTTTAAATACTTATGAAATTTTTTCTGAGACATTTACACATAGAGACTTTCTACCTTATATTTGTGAGTAGTTTTTTCAAAATCCAAATCTATTATTACTTAGGAATCATCCCAATTATAACATTATTGGTGATGTAAATCATCTTTTATGGACTAGAAACATCATAAGAAATGAAAAAGAACATAATTTATTTCTATCTCAATTTCAAAATAAAACTCCAAGTGAGGCCTAAGGTGATGAAGATTGTATTAAGGCAATGCAAGATTAACTAAATGAATTCTAAAGGATTAATTTCTAGAACATGGTTAAAAAACCTATAGATACATCTGTTATTAAAGGAAAATGGGTTTTCAGAAACAATTGAAATGAAAATGGTATCATTGTATGAAATAATTCTAGACTTTTTACTAATGGATATAACCAACAAGAAGGCAAAGAATATGAAGAAACCTATGCTCATATAGGATGGCTCGAATCTATTATAATTCTATTATCCATTGTAGAATTCTTTAATTTCAATATCTTTCAAATAGATGTCAAGTGTTCTTTCCTTAATGGATATGTTTAGGAGGATTTCTATGTAGACCAACCCCTTGGTTTTGAAGATACAAAACATGCTGAATATGTTTTCAAACTTACCGAGGCCCTTTATGGACAAAAACAAGACCCTAGATCTTGGTATGATAGATTAACATGATTTTTGTTATAAAATAATTACATTAAAGGAAAATATTATCCAACTATTTTTATAATGAATGAAAAAAAACTTATGATTGTTCAAATTTATATTGATGAAATCATTTTTTTGGATCAACTCAAAAGTCTTTAACTGATTCATTTGCGAATTTAATGATGTCTGAGTTTGAAATTAGTATTATGGGTGAGTTAACATTCATTATTGGTTTTTAAATTTTTAAAAAACGAAAAGGTACTTATGTATCTCAACATAAGTATATCAAAGGATTACTCGAAATGTAGGGATATGACTACAATGAAAGTATTAGTACTCTAATTGGAACCATAAACACTCTTAATCATGATGAGGCTGGACAACCAGTTGATCATACAACTATTAGAGGTATGATTGGAAATCTACTATACTTAATAGCTATTTATATAAACATAATGTTTTCTATATGACTATGTGATAGATATCATGAAAATCCAAAACAATCCCATTTAAAATCAATGAAATGAATTTTTTAATATTTAAAAGGAACATTTGATTTAGGCCCTTCTTATTCTTCTGAAAATGATTTTATTTTAAAAAATATTGGTTAATGACATTTTTTTTTGTAGAATGGATAGAAAGTGTACTTCTAGAACATGTCATTTTCTAGGATATTCTTTAGTTTCATTGTCACTCAAAAACAACACTCAGTTACACTCTCCACTACCGAAGTTGAATATGTTGCAGCTTGAAGTTGTTGGAATTAAGTGTCATGAATGAAACACACACTCACATACTATGGTATGAGTTTTACTAAAACTCAAATATTATGTGATAACAAAAGTTCCATTGCTTTATGTAAAAACCATTCACATGAATATTTTTCAAAAAAACATATATAGTAGTAATTAAATTATTAGGGATCACACACAAAAAGAAGATATTGTTTGAAAATTCATCAGAACGCAAGAACAACATTCTATCATGTTTACAAAACTATTCACTTTCGATGGAATTGAATGTGTTAAACATGAAGTTTGGAATGATTACACTAAAATAAGAATTCACATCTACTCTCAGTTTTTACAATTATTTTTACCTTAGAACATTCCTTTTCTGTGGGGATAACATTTTTATTTTGTTTAATGTTTTACCTAATTTTTCTTCTTATTTCATATTCTCTTTTTATTTTCTTATATTTTGTATCTTACCTTCATTATTTGAAATTATCGTTCTATTTGTTTTATTAGTTTCATTAGTTGTTTTATTTTTTTTATGACTTTCAATTTCATTTTTTTGGATTTATAGTTTATTAATTTCATCTTAAAAACTCAGAAAATTTGCATTATAGTCTATCCATAAGCACAGAAACCATTGGTAATAACATTGTCTTCCATCGGCTAGACAACCTATGGTAATGACATTGTTTTATGTTTGCATGACAATGAATGGTAATGAATTTTTTTCCCTCATCCTGGTAACCTATGGTAATGACTTTGTTTTCCATCGGCTAGACAACCTATGCTAAGGACATTGTTTTCAATAAGCACGGAAACCAATAGAAATAACTTTTTTTCCATCATCTTGACAACCTTGGGTAATGAATTTTTTTGTCATCGGTTTGATAACCAATAGTAATAAATTTATTTTCCATCATCTTGAAACCATGTGGTAATTATTATTTTCCATCGTCTTGAAAACCTAAGGTAATGACTTTGTTTTCCAGCATCTTGACAACCAATGGTATTAAATTTGTTTTCCATTGGCCAGGAAACCCATATTTTTCTTTTTTTATTTCATTGGAATGATGTTTGATTGTATTTTATTTTCATTATTTCATTTTATAAATTTCTATATTGTATTAAGTTATTACTTTCATAATACTTTGAAAAAAATAACACACTTGAAATATCTGACTAGTATATTCTCTTTTCTTTTTGTATTTATTATCTTTTGTGTTATTTTTTCCCATTTTTTTTAAAAAAAATTATAAAAATACACAACTATTATTCTCCTTCGTTGGATTCTTTAACTTCTATTATCATCCATAGAAGAATAAAAATCATCTAAATTTTCCTATAAATAGAGGACACCCCCTTCTCAAACCCACACTGGTTTTCCATAATTGTTAGTGAATCCATGATCCCCTACCTAAGACTCGATATGATAAATTATTTTCCCAATTATATTCTTCCAACACTCTTGCTGATATGTCTTCAAATAATTTTTTCGGAAATGAATTTACTTAGAGAAAGGTTTTTCTCTCGAGATTTCTTTAATTATTATGACAGAACAATTAGAAGGATTATTTAATTCCAAGGGTGGGAAAATTCATGTGCTGAGAAACCAATATATCAATATCCGATTCTTGTTTAATAGGTTAGACAATTCTACAATATGGTTTCTTTTGACAAGGATATGATGATTAAATTTTTTGTGTACGATATAATGTTTTATATGTCAGTAAATCAAGAATCATGTTTCCTCAATGTTCTTACTGAAGGTTATTCCCTTTTCCATCTCATAAGCTACCTGAGGAAGTCGATACATTTAATAAATAAAGGAAAGAAAAGTCTCTATTTCTTATTGATGAGGATAATATAAAATTTTATCATCTCTCTATAGACAACCAAATTATTTTCCTTTGTATACAACAGTTTATAATTCCATGGAAAGGGGATAGAGAAACTCTTATGGTTTCTGATATATATATGTTTTATTACTGAGTAAATTTGAGAAAGGTCAATCTCATGGGATATATTTTCGAAACTATCAAGAATTTAATCTCTAGAGAAATTAAATCTCATATTATCATGTATCCATCTATTCTAACAAACATCATTCTTAAAAGCATGAGTTTTTGTAATATTACAGTGAAACGATAGTTGAAATGGATTAAGTCTTCTTGGATAAGTAATAATATGATAAATAAATTGAGTGTTTGTTTTGATTAAAATTGAAATATATTTTTCGAAGATGTGGAAGAATCAACACCAAATATATAGTTAAAACGTCTATTAAAAATATCTCCAAAATTTGTAGCTTATAGGATTTAAGATCCTAAAATCAATTCAAAGCACAAGAAAAAACCCAAATATTTTAAGGAAGTTATATCCAAGTAGAGAGAGGAAAAAGAACAAATAAAAGTAGGTGATAGTAAATTTGGTCTTCACTCAGCTGAATTTCTAGCCAAGAAGATAAGAATAGATGATACTCTATAGGTTGAAAAGAAGATGAAAATTATTTCAAAAATAAAATCTCAAGATTTTGATGTTACCAAAATCTTAAAATGTTTTGAGCTAGCAAGTTCCCAACTGACATAAGATGTTCAACAAGAACCAATCATACAGCCTTTTTCCGAGAAATAAAAAGGGAAATAAATAGTGCAAGAAGTTATTCAATCAGCTTCACAATAGGATGGTGAAGAAAGGGAAGAAGACTTTCTTATGAAGTACCTTCAGAGTTCTATGAAAATTAGAGAAGAATATTCTCTTCAAAAAAAAGGTAAGGGATACAAAAAATTCCTCATTCAGATCAAGCACCCATTCAATCCTTAGAAACCCATTCAGAGAAATTTCCTTATTCAGTCAATCAAGTCGCTCAAAGTTCTCATACCGAGAAAGTAATTTTCATCACTGACAAAGAGCAAGAAGAAAGAGCTGAAAATGAAGTACAATGGGTTAAAAAAGAAAAAGATATTGGAAAAGAAAAATATCATGATGACTAATTGATTCGATCAAATGAACATGAATCGTACAATTATCATACTAATTCTGAACATACAATTTCATCGAAGAAAAATGATTACATTATTCATGTTTTAAGAAGAATTGAGAAGACTATTCCCTATTTTCCCTAAAAAGAAGGAAAAATTTATTTCATTATAGATAATAAAATGAATAAATATAGTTCAGTAAGAGATTCCAAAAATAGTGCATTGACAATAGAGTCATATCTGAAAGTTTTTAGTGATTGCTCTATTTCCCATAAGAAGGATTTCAACAATATGACTAAATGGTCATAAAAAGATGAATGTTTAATGAATGAACATGAGGAATCAATTGATTAATTAATGAAATATTCAGATGATTCATCCATTTCTTATAATATGCCTAATAAAGAAACTATTGAAAAGTTTAATCAAATTTCAAAAACCCATTGAGTTGATATTCCATCAGAATAACAGTTTCAAAAAATGATGAATTCTTTCCAGTCATATTTCTAGACAGTTTCTTCTTTAAGAGATGAAATATTTTTTTTGAAGAAACTAAAAACTATGTTGACCATAGAAAATAAGAATATGTAAGAAAAAATTGATACTCTTGAATAAGCGATCTAAAATCAAGAAGAGACTATCAAAAATCAGGATCGACTTTTTGCAGACAGACTTGAGCTTCTTAAATTCCTTGCTAATTCTATCTCATAAGGAAAGAAAGATACAAATAAGACGAAATCATTTCTTTATGAGTTAATCAAGAAAGAGAAATAAAGAAAAAACAAATGAATTTTCTGTTGTATCTTTTCTTCTTGTTTGTCTTTTGATAATCGTCGATCTTTTAAAATTCAATGAACTATATGTTTGCATTGCCATTGTTTGAATTTTTTGTTTCTATCTAACCTTTTTAGAAATCTTAAGACCACCCAATGATTTTTTTTAAATAAAAAAGTGGGAAAATGTTTTATAAAAGGGGATAATGTTTTATAAAAGTAGAGAATGTTTCACAAATGGGGACAATTTTTAAGGTCTTACTAAATTTTAAGACATCTAAATAATGTAAAATCTACGAATACAGTCATTATGAAAATCTATACCTAAGGGGGAGTTAGTTTTATTCAATTTTATATTCATAAGAGTTTTCATAACTCAAGGGGATAAAATTATTTTATTCAATGGTTTACTTTGTGTTTTGTGCTTTCCAAAAAGGGGGATATTGTTAAGTCAAACATCTTCTTCAGACTTTTAAGAATTTTTTTTTGTAAATCAAAAATTGCTTTATAATAATATCTCAAATAAATGACCTAATTTTAATATGTTTACATTGCCTATCATACTAAATAGGTATATCGTACTGACATTTTCTATCGTACTGACTCAGTCTATCAAACTGACTCTGTCTATCGTATTGACTCTATCGATCGTACATACTCTATCGTACTGAATCTGTCTATCCTATTGAATCAGTCTATTGTACTGACTCTTTCTATCATACTTACAGTGTCCATCATAACAACATTGTACATATTACTCACTTTGTATCATATAAATACATTGCATACTCATTTTTTACTTTTATCACATGCATGATTTTTTTCATTCATCAAAACACATGTTCTCTATCACCAATACTCATGTTATCATATTTATATACATATTGTTCTAACCAAAATGATGTTGTGGAGTTAGTTACAAACTAATAAAAATGATGTCATGTTTTCTATTTCAATAAGACTGTTACAATTTCAGGTGTCGAAGTCCCTCCATGTTTTTTCGGAGACATATTACCATTGGAGAAAATATGATCATTGGAACCTAAGGCCTATAAAAAGGAGGTCATTTGAAATAGATAAAAAACATTGAACAACTTTTTCTTCTATCAAAATCTAGAGATAGATTTTGTGACTTCTCTCTGCTTCGTGCCAAATCCTTGAAATTTCATATTTTGAATTGATCACTGTTACTTTTTACATTTCAATAAATTTTTTTGTTTTTCTTTGTACATCTGATCAGGTGATTATGATCGAGGGCAGACGGTTCAACTGATCATCGTATCGAGAGATTTAATGTATTTAAAAGACAGAGGTATTGATTACCTATAAAATCGAGGGCCTAAGGGGAAACCAAGACAGACGTTCACTTCATCGTATCGAGGGTTTATAAGTGTTGGTAATATAGAGTGATTATCCCAGGTGAAAGGATACACTACTCTTTGGGATAAACAAATAGAAATAACTTTTATATTTCTAATGTTTATTGTAATATAAAGTGAATTATTTTATTTCTTATTTCTATATTTATTATGTTGTAATTGTTTTAATTACATCATAATGTTTTACAATTTATTCTATAACTATAATAGAATCATTTACAACTTTTATTACCCTTATATTTGTGTTCAATCTGAATACAGTTGTTTCATAACCTATGGTTTGATATTACATAATCTGACTAATAATCAACCATAACTTTTATATACTTTTATTAGAGGATTTGTGAATTATTTTAGTTATAGTAAACTATGAACTTTATTTAAATGTTTTAATATTAATTTGTAAATACTTAATTCACCCCCATGTATTTGTTCTATCTCATATACGTTTCGATCCAACAAAAGAATCTAAGGCAATCCACCTCCTAATAAACATGTGTACTAGTCTTAGACCACCACATAGTCACCTAGGATTTCCTGTGGGCTCAATTTTGATCTCACATATCACATACAACATCTCTTTCACATATATGTAAGGGAAACACAATAAAACACCTGATAAACCATCATTTCCACATCCAAACCCTTTTCTGAAACAAAATTCACACCAAATCCATTATGAAATATGGTTCTCATCATCTAAACATTTTATCAGATACCTTCAAGACACAAAACAGTGGAAAAATATGAAACACACATTGAATATAGCCTATTTCCATTGAAAAAACATTATCTAGTAACAAATAACCATGAATATTCTCAAAAAAATTGTACAAACCTAAAATATAATCTATAAAACATAAACAAGAAGCATAGAAATCATATTTAGATCCAAAATAATTGTTATGTATTGATCCACCTACCTCAAACATTGAACGTTTCAAAAAATGGTGATAACCCACAACTACACCTCAAATAAACCATATAATGGAAATATTCAACCATACACATCTAGATCAAACACTAATAATCAATATTCAACACTAAAAAAATTCCCCCTTCCTACTAGAGATATGAAACCCCAATGAAAGAGGGAGAAACCCCTAGAAGAGAGGGATAAACCATGAAACTAATGACTTACATGATGATTTATGGAAAGATCGCACCAAATCCACCACCAAAATAGATATACAAGGAAGTAAGAAGGATGTAGGTATTATACTAGGGTTTATAATCCTGAAGGAGGAATATTTTCAGGGATTTGGATTAAAATTTAGGGTGATAAAAAATGTAAAAATCCATTTTTTATTGAATTGGACAGGCCACACGATTTTCCCTCAAGGTTTTCTAAACCGTGCAGCAAATGTGCGTCCCTTACTATCCAAGAATGACATGTCACATGATTTTCCCGAATAGTTTATAGACAATTCACTAAACATGAGATAATCCTCAATGAAAAAACACAATATTTTACGGTTACCTAGGAAAGGGCACATGGATTTCCAAACTAAGCGCCAGCAGTGTATGACCTCATATTTACCAAAAAAAATCATTTATCTCCAAAACTCCATAGAAATCCAAAGAAAAAATCTAGATAAAAATTAAATATAAAAATTCCTAAAAATTAAATCATGAGTATGATAGTATACTCAAAACAAAAAAAATAATAGGTTTTGAATATGGCATATATCTCTTGGAAAATAAATGTTAGACAGAAATCCCTTACCAAAAGTCTTGAATCTCTTCGTACTCATTAAAAAATCCTATATAATAAATATAATTTTATTATACATGTAACATAGAAAAATAATTATATATATAATCCCATTTATTATTTTATTATTATATTTAATTACCTATATATTAACAATTTCTTGTGAGTGTAATGTTTTGGGTAATATCTGTGTTATTTTCTGTATTTGTTCTCACTTGTTATTCTTGATACTCTTACTTACATCATGATTTAATTATCTACAAAATTCAAAAAATGATATAAATATCATATATATTCATTATAAAAATATATATAATAATTTATAAAATATAGAAATATGAAATTCAATAAACCCTTTATGGAGACGGTTTTTCATATTTACCCATGAACGTTGCTTTCATTTTATTGTAATATTGAATAAAAGGAATGTAAATTACATATATATATATATGTTATCATTATAGTATAATTTTTTCATATATATAATATAATTTTATTATACTTATCCATAATACATTCCATGTAAAGTGTGATCAACTCGCATTGCATTTTGGAGATACTAAACCACATGTCCACAAATAAATCTATCATTTTTACAAAAAATGTAAGGCATGATGGTTTGTTTTAAATAATAATTTCCAAAAAATAAATAAATAATATATTTATTATAAAAAACATTATTTTCATCATAATTCCAACCATGAGAGTTGGTAAATGAAAAAACAAACAATCATTGTTTCTCGAAGAAGTTGTCTGTTGTACACACGAATGGTAATTTTGTTACCCATTTGATAGAAGTGTGTGTAAGCTAAAATTGAGCCCATAATATAACAAAATATCTATCTATTGAGGATAATATGGTAATTATATAAATATAAATTAAATTAATTCATGGGGTTTAAGGAATAAATAAAAAGAAAATACTTTTGTTGATGATCGTTTCTTCTTCTTTAGGTATCTCCTTTTCATTTTCATGAAATGACATTTTTTTGGAATCATTCACAAATTAGGGCTTATATAATGAATTTAGTGTATATTTCATGACATTTTAAAAGATTTTGGCGAAAGAAAATAGTCTATAAAGTGTAAATAAAGGAGAATAAAAGGTTCAATTTTATAAGGGATTAGAGGGGTACTTTTTCAATTTGTCAAATTATTAATTTATAATTAACAAAATATCAATATAAAAACCTAAAAAAGACATTTTATTAAAATGTAATATATGATATGGTTTTCAGATAATCGAAAAATATTTTTTAGAAATGTTTTAGTTTCATTTTAAAACATATCATTTTGATTAACCCTGAGATAGTTCATTTAATTTTAACAATGTTAACAATGCTTTTAATATTAAGAGGATGTAATTTTTACATATAATGATTAAAAATTATCATAAGTATAAAATTTAATATATTTTATACCATATCTAATCCCATTTTTCTTGTTTAATATTACTTGATTTTGAAATAATTTATCAAAATATTATATTCAAAAAATATCAAAAGTTTTTATTCAGAAACTATTCGTAACAATGACTTGAATAAAATCAATAAAACAAGTTACATTCAAAAAATTAATTTAATACACCCCTAAAATTTTATACTCCCCTATAAAATTAATTTATCACCTTAATTATGTCAAATAATATTTATTTTAAAATTTGAAATATGATTTTACTAATTATTTCATTAATTAAATAATTATTGCATCATCATTGTGTAAAGATTCATTTTAATTATTTCTCAACTAAAAACTAAAAATAAAATTCTATGATGGATAAAAACATTTAATATTTCCTAATAATGTAAAAAATCAATCATATCTTTTATTTAATCTCATATTAAATATATTTTACTTTTTAAGAGTAAGAGTTTGACAATTTGTGAGTGTCATTAACTTCAATACTATCCAATTGATTTTCATCGAAAATTTCCTTTTAAATTATTAAATTTATAAAATTATGTTATTAGGGTCCAATTAAACTCAATAAATAAAACTTTTCAAAGTGTATTTATAGTTTTATAATATTTGTAATATAATTTTTTCCCTTAATTAACACATTTACCATTATCCATGGTAATAATTATTGTTAAGGTTACTATTCATATTGTGCAAAAATAAAAGTGACCCAATTAAAAAATGATGAAATTTTGATTCAAAATGTGGAATAAATTTTTCCCAATTCTACACACTGATTTGTCTAAAATTAAATTAAAATTATTCATGTTGATGGAATGAGAAAATATATTTTTTAAGTAAAAAGATCCATAAGATTACATTGTTTTTATATCTATTTTCAATGATCAATTGGTACCAATGACTTAAATTTGATTAATATTTCTACAATTTTACTAATTACATTGTAAAACTAATTCAAATAATAATTTACCTATATAAATAAGTTAGATGAACAACATTTTTCAAATAAAATTTAGAATTTTCACTATTTATCATATCATGAAACATTTTTAAAAAGTAAACAAAATTCAATAAAAGTAAATTTATATATATATTTTTATAATAAAAATATTTTTTGTGATATAATATTTATAAAATTTTCAAAAATGGCATTTAATGTGGGTTCTACATTAAAAGGCTGTAAAATTACCCCTTTGAAAAATATATCTTTTTATTCATAAAATGAAATTTATTTTTATCTTAAGCCTCAGAAATATATATTATTAGTTTAAAAAAATTGAATATGGTATATATATATTTTTTTAAAATGAACATTCACAAATATTTCATTATTTAATTTTATGGGATAAAATGGTGTTTGTACATAGAAAAATAGTTCTCTTAGAAACGGAATTTCTATATTTAAAAATACTACGTATAATAATTTATATCTAATTGATGACCAAATGATTTATTTTATATACATGTTTATATCATGTTTTTTTAATTTAATAAATCTTATTATAATTTCCAATACAACGGCTTGGTGGTAACTATAATAATATTTTAATAATTTTATTAATAGTATATTGTAGTTTGGTAAAATTTTGTCTTGAATAAAATGAAATCTATCAAAAGAACCCAGCATTGTGTATTACATAAGACAAACATAGTGTTTTTTTACCAAAAGAAAATCAAAATTTTCATGTTGATAAACATTTATTTTTCTCATACAATGAAAAAATAACAAGGTGCTTTCGTATAACAAAAGCTATATTCAATATAGTGTGAAATGAAAAATATCAAAATTATTAAACAATTTCAAAACACATATTTCATCAAATCTCAGGGGGTGGAAACATGGGGTTATAAATGTGCATTATATTTCAAGGATAGGATAATTAGGCTGGTTTTCAAGAAAATTTCCAATTGGATGTGTAATTTTTTCAGGGTGTAAGTGATAATATTTTATAAGTGAAAATGGGCACTTTTGTGAATACCCATTACATTTTAATGATATCATTACACTTTTAAAAGTTTATTGACTCAAAAATATTTAAATATAGTCATATAGTGTTACCTTGAGTTTTAAAATCCTAAAAAAAATTGCATAATTATTAAACACTTTTAATGTCATTTACTCTAATATTTTTAAATTTAGCTTCTTTTGTTTTTTGGATAACTTGTTTTTATACATGTAAATTATATTTTTGTAAAATATAACCCCTACTAGAAAATTAGGGTTTTATAATACGAAAATTATTCAGCATTTAATCTAATTCAAAATATAAATATGGGACAATTAAATTTTAAATGAAAACATATAATATAAAAAATTGTGTTTTTCGTGAAAATTATGGTTTGACAATTAAGTACTCTTAATCTTACATTACATTAAGTGCTAATTAAATTAGGGATATTATATTTTTAAATATGTGTAATAATAATATCTTTTTCATTACATAAAATATTTATATTTTATTTTTTATATAAAACTTACACAACATTAATAAAGAAACTCTTTGGAAATTACCCTCTCTCTAATATCATTGTCATCAACTTCATTCTCTCTAATCATAGTTTTAATTAATGAAAATGATATCAATCATATTACATATTATGAAAATATTTATAGATAATATGGCATCCATTTTTGTTATATTTAATTTCTATTGGTGACGAAAAGTAATTTTCAACATAGGCGAACAAAATAAGACTTTCGTAGAATTATTACACCGGTATCGAAAATGATAATCAAAGTTTATATAAGTAAAATAAGAAGTTAATTTTTCAAAAATAAAGTTATAATGTTTGGGAATTATTATCTAAATAAAATCAATAAAAATATAATTATAATGGTTTTCATCAAAAAAAAATTTATATTTAAATCATTCATATTTCTAGTTCTTATAAGCTACTGATTATAATAGTGTTATATTATCCATATAAAATTTATATTTCATATATTTAGATTCTTAAAATAAAATTGCTAAAAACAAACTATATAGAAAATAATTTTTATGAATAAAATTATCTCATTAATTATATCTATACATTTTAAAATAACATATATCTTTCATTAAAAGTAAAAATTTAATATGTGTAAAAAAGTGATAAATAACATTGTAAATTAAAAAGGCATTTTTACATCATCACAATGTCTAATTTAATATACAATAAATATCATTTAATAATATGTTATCATAATGTAAGCTCTAGTGTAAGTCACGGGTAGTTATTCCACTAGCATGGACCTTGTGGAAATTTCAACAACCATGAACTTCTCTCACATATGATTTCACTCATACCATAATTGTATTAGTTTTTATTAGTATTGGTCTATGTAAAACCCAAATGAATCCACATATTTTATAATCATATAAAAATTAGCTTCATAAGTGATACTTTTTATACATAATGTAGTTTCCCTCATTTTTAATTATATATTTTTTAATATGGTTACTTCTTTTTATACCCACAAATTTAATGAATATATTTTAATTTTTTAACTAATAATTTTATATTAGGTTTTCCTCTTTTTATTCCACCATGTAACCACTCATATAAGGAGTTCAGATGATTATTTTCTTTCTTTAATGTTTTTTTGTATCTTATGGGGTATATTTATACTCTCCTCTAAATTCTCCTCAGACATGCACTCATGTATTAAGTGCTTAAAATAAATTCTTTATAGATTATATTTGAGACAAACTGAGATATCCTAAAATCACATTGATTATTTCATATTAATCAATCAATAAATTAGTCTATAAACTCACAATAATCATAAATATTCTCAAAATCCCATAAATCAAGGGTTTAGTGTCATTGTATGTTAGATATATAAAATATATATATTTCTTACAATTATGAGAATTTATCTATAAATTACACCCTAATTTAAATCATTATAAAAATATCTAATTTTATACTCATATTAATAACCTAGGGATAGAAAACATTATAATGTGTTATATCAAATAATCTATATGGTAAAAACAAACCATTGTGTCATATATCGTAATAAAAGGTCTTGTAATCTCGAAATATTGAACATATATCATATCATATGAGTGAAGAATAATGATTCAATAATTGAGATTTATGATGCATAACATAATAATATAATTTTTTAATTTTTTTATTATCATAAGAATAAGATAAGATAATATTTTGAAAATATTCTTTTGCAATTATTTCGAAAAAAATTCTTTTGAACATTATTTTACTACAATTTTGTTCATGCATAGTCCTGTGAGCACAGCTTACCTGAAATTATGGCCAGATAAAAATCATTATCTCTTGGTATGTTAATCAATATCCAATAAATTAAAAGTATATATTGGACCCACCAATCAAATAATGATAATATATACTCATGTATTCCATGGAAAATAAATCATACGTTAAATAATAAAGTACCTATGGAATGAAAATTAGTTTTATAACATTTCTAAATGCTTTCAAATAAAATGGCCACGAGAGTTTGAAAAGTAGATTCCAAGAATTCAATTATCTAAAAGGATTATCTAATAAGCCCTTTTAGAGGCAGATTCATGAAAAAAACTCTAGATTATATAGATCCTTTAGATATAATGAGTAAAAGATGAGAAAAAACATTAAAATGTTATTTTAGAATACACTTCTTAACATTGTTATAAAATATGATGTTTTGATCACCTTTATATATCATCATCAATAAGGTAATATGAAGAAATATTTAACACCCACCTTAAGAAAATTCCCAAAAATAGATCCTTGAATGTAACCAATTATTAATTTAATAAATATGCAGTGGAATATTATAAGATCTCAACAGTTTACAGGTGTCTCTCTCTCTCTATGTATTTTCTTAATATTTTATTTATATTGTGTCTTTATTTTCATGGTATGTCATTTTTATAAACATAGTCATGGGATGCATTGAAACTTGAGAAAGTATGGAGTGAGTTTGTGAGGAAAAAAATGTTTGTAAAAATTACATAATGTTTACGGATGTATGGTATTATTAATTAATGGAGTCTCATTATAAATTGTTTATGTGTTTCACTAGTTCTTTGTGTTTGCATAATCTTTAAAATAGGATATGATTGTGTAATGTGGGAAATGGTTGGAAAACTCGATTTTAAAACATTAACTTGTTATGTAAAGTGATGACACATTGTGTAATTGTATGAGGGTTTTATTAATATATATTCAAGGTGATGATTTTTTTGGTGTATTGTATTAATAACATTTACATGACATGTAATCACATTACAAATCGTGTAATTGCATATCATGAATTTTTAAATAGGTCAAGTGACAAAATTCCCATTTTTCTCTACTATAGATATTCTCCACATGACCCTAGGGATTTTCATTTGGTGATTTTGGGGGTCCAGGTTCTTTTTGGAAATCCCACTTCTGTGGTTGATCCCAGGTTAGTCTTTTCTATTATGTTTCATTCCTTCTCTTCATTATTATTAAACTATTGCGGTGAAATTATTTGACCAGTTTCATTGTTGTTTTTTATATTTATCTATTTTGATCTTGAAACCTCTTTGAAATCACACCCATCTTCTTTCTCATGGGAGTTGGTCATTATATGTGTTTTTGGAAAGTTTGTTAAAGGTTTGGGTATTAATCTTTACCCAACGGTTTGATAATTTCCAAATTTATGCAATACTAAGGTTACACCATCATTATATGTTCCCAAATTAATTAAATAAATTAATATAATTATTCATTTAAGTTTTTTGGATTTAATTATATTTTTAACTGGCTTATGGCTTTCCAAGGTGTGAGAAAACTGTGATAATAATTGAATTTTGACATTTATTAATGTATGTTTAGCATGGCATGTTACCTATTGTGATTTATTATTATTGAATCCCTAAATTTTGACTTATTTCTTATCAATAGAATTGATAATAAATTTTAATTAAATTTCAAGTTTAATATGATAGAGGAATGGTAATTCACATAATTAACCATTATTAATTGGGATGTGATATTTTGATAACCATTTTGTATGAAAGTAATTTTGTTCCTAGATTAAATCATTACATATCGAGCTCATCCCTTGATCATAAACTCTTATTTTCTATAATAATGATTTTAAGAGGGCTCATCCTAGTCCAATTCTATAATTATTATATATAGAAGTCTATTCATAGTCTCATGTTGTTATTATTATAGGGATTTCACTCAAATAATTTAATTTTTATAGGGTTTTGAGCAAGATTATTGTGACTATACCATGGTTATATGGTTGTTGTTGGCATGGTCAAAAGATATTATTAGAGATAATATGGCATGGCATTGAAGTAAGTTATTTTACAATGGTTTTATGGTTGGGGTTCTCATGTTTTTAGGACATCCTAAGAGATATTCCAACACAGAGTCGAAGTAGGTTGTTGTTTCATTATATTAATTATTGAATTAATTAACACACATGTTTTCACTTTATGGAATACACTTCATTTTAGACTAGTTTTTTAGACATGTTTGTGTCAAGCTACTATGTAATAATAAGACCTTATTCAATCCTCCATTAGGTACCTGAGAAAATTATGTTAATGTAGGTTAGGATAATGGAAAAGGAAATTTTTATTGATTACTAATTTATAGATGGGTGGGAGTTTGGAGATGGAACAAAAGTGGGGTTTGGGACCCTCGACCATTATAATTTTTCTGAGTCTTATACTAATTTAAAGTTTTTTTAGCATTAATTTCAGTTGCATTATATCATATCATTACATTATTCCTTTATTATATATTTTAGTATTGTATTGGATTTTTTTATACAATATGATATGACTTTTCTTTGATGATTTCCATTTTATTATGATTTTTTTCTACTACTATGAATATTTATACCATGGGGCATAGTCTTCCCACGATATTTTTCACACCCCAACTACAAGTCGATAGCCTCTGGCATACAAAGATGGGAACTTGAGGTCCTATAACCATCTCTTTTAGGACACACGATAGATTTCCATATTGGGGGGGGACATTTTTAACCCCCAAGCTTCTACAGTACGCTTCTCTTTGAATAATGTGATAGCGTGTGTTGTACGCAACACCGAGTTCTAACACACCATAACCAATCAAACTAGCCATTATGAATATTAATACCTACTTTTTGAAATTATTTATATTTTATAATTCAAAATGGACTTCATTTTTAGATTCGTAATATCGAATTTAGCCTAAGGTGAAATATTTGTACTTTTCGGATAACTTTAATATTTTGATGAATAGTGAAAATTATTAAATTTTAATTAAAAACAACTTTTTTAATCAAAATAATTAATAGTGATAAATTATGAATTTTAGTGGTTTAAATGTATATTTAGAATATATTTTTACCATTTAATACAATTTTGGTCATTGGACAGAATTTTACAATTAAATCGGACATAAACAAGTGTCAATCTTTTGATAGTTATTATCTCTTAAAAACACGCTTTTTGTTTTAACAACGGGAATTAATTTTAAATTAATTTCTGCCACTTCTGTGTTTTGAATTTGGAAAAATGGATTCCATATTTGGAATTAGGATGTTCAAATTGTGTAAATAGGTAACTTTAATTTTTAGACATTTTGAATAATTACTTCGGTAAATATTTTATTTACCATGGTTAAGGGTAAATCCGGTAAATAAGTGTTAAAAATTAATATTATAATAATAATAAATTACCCTTAAACGTGTCCTAGACTTATTTTTTGATACATGTTCGACCATAGGCATCTTTGGGTCAATTTTGGGACCCTATGGAGCCACTTATAGGTGATTGGGACACTTTATTTTAATTAAGTTAAAATGAATACAAAAATGACACAAGCATATATCTTTTAGTAAAACAGTTTTTACATAGGGTTATATATATTGTATTTTTGACTATAAATACTCATTAGAAATATAAAACTATTTCCTACATAATTATATTTTATTTATAATTTTTATAGATTACATAATTTAATTTATTTATGACACAATGATGATGTAGTAATTACCATAATAGTGAAAATTTAAAATAATTGATATTATAAATACCCAAATAAATATAATTTGAGACTTTTAATGAATTACACTAATTTTCTAGGATAATATTACATATTAGTATTTATTTAATTAACTTTTTTTGAAGTAATCATTCTGTTATGAGTTTCACAAAAATCAACTATTGAATAGTGTCAAAATTGACATAAAAGAGTTTTTAAAACAAATATTATATTATTAATTGATATTAAATACCTAAAAATCTAAGGTTCTTCCAACAGACTTATATCGTGATATTTGTATCATTAATGGACCACTTGGGGGTCGATTGGATGTATATAGTAATTTTATTAACTATATAATATAAAAATACAAAGTGACATGGTAAATGTCAAACTAATTAACTAAGAGTTAATTCTTAAAGATAAGGTTAATATAGTAACCCAAACCTGTCTAAATTCTATTGGTTGAATGGTTTTCGACCTATCCCCATATTAACATTTAAATAATCAACTTTGGAGACATTATAAACCGAATATAAATTTATTATAAATTAATATTTCTAGATTTTCCAAAGGTGCCCCTCACCCCTCTTATAAAAGGGAACTCCTCCTTCTCATTTCTTTACACCTTCAAAGACTTTTGGTTCGGCCAAACTCTGCCCAAATACTCTCCCAACTTCCCTCACTACAACCTAGAGGCCTTATTTTTATCATAAATCTAACCTATGGATCCCTTTTGATCAAATCAAAAGGAAGAACCTGAAGAAGAGGTAATGTTTTCACCACCCTTTTCCATGTTCCTTTCTTCTTCCACTTCTTCTTCCTTTGTTATTACTATTCTAAAATAATAAATCCAGTATAATATATATAATTTGATGTTATTATAAATATGGTACAACCATATTCAGTATTCTATCCATCTTTTGAATAACATGTCATCATACGTGCGTACGTACGGCTTACCGTCTCCACGTCGTGGTGTAATTGTTATTCAATAAATTATTATTTGGATGGGTATAATAATGATTTGTAATTTATTTAAATAATAAATGTAACATGATAATGATTCTCTATATATGATATACCATCCATTTATATATTATTTTAATATCAAAAAAATGATATTGTCACTCGTGCGTACGTACGGACTACAGTCTCCACGAACGCGATGAGATTCATTCCCCATCATATCCATTCAAGTATAATTATTATTTGATGATTTAAAAATGATTTTTAAGGACTTGATATCATTATGTATATGATTAAGATACAACCTATCCATTACAAACATTGCTTATGTAACAAAACATATAAAAGAAAACGGGTATGTTAACACCCGAAACAACGATAATACTAAGATATAATTAACAAATCAATGTTAAAAGATCATATATGATATCATATTAATGTATATAATTATTTTATAATTTAATAACAATTATTTCACCATTATACAAGAGGTTAACCTACCCCAACCAAGGAAAAGTACAAGGTAAGGGTTTATTTCACAATCTCTTCATTATCTGAGGTTGCTTATACGTAATAATCTACTGGGATCTCTTTATCATCCACATCCATGTTTCTTAAAAATGTATTTGAAAACATTTTTACTATTTACAATAATATGGTTTAAAGTCATTTATACCCTTGTTTGACTTTTTATAAGAGGTTTATAATGGAATTTTTCCGTCGTTTTCCAAACAAGGCTCTTTTTAACCTTTTCGACAGAATTATGGTAAGAATGTTTTTTTTAACTTATACGGTGGGTGTGGCTATTTTTCGCCTTTATAAAATCTTTGAAGCTTCCATTACAAGCTTATAATAATATTTTCAAATAAAATGTTTTATTTTATAAATATATGACTCTTAAATGATTTCAAAATAGAAAGAGATATTTCTTTAAAAAGAATTTTGATTTCATCTATGTCAACATCCTTTGATGAATTTTACGCTTATTTGAAGTTGATTTATTATGATACAAAACCTCTATATTGTATTGAAGGTTTTGTGATATGTTTGACTTTAGATGTGCTATTTCTATACTGTTCATAGTTTATGGTGAAATTATTGACATTTCATATGCAAGTTTTAATAAGAATGTTTATGTTATGTTTAAACCTTTTCAGATGGGAATGCATTGGACTTAATATGTGACGGGTGGAGGCTACTATAGCTCCTCGATGCATCGGTAGGTCTCATGAGACAAACTAGTGTCTTGGCACAAGGCCTTGGCAAAATCTTATTTGTAGTCTTGGCACGAGGCCTTGGCTATGTGGTTATGATAGTCTGGCATTATGCATTCTATCATTATGAAAGTGGTTATTGATATTTCATGTGATTATTCGATTAGTAGAATATCCATGTGAATAAGTAAATTGAATTATTTCATTTTATTTTTTCCATACAATGTTTAAGTTCAAGTTTAAAAGGATTTTGTTTTAGTTATACATTAACTTAAATGTTTATTCTTATTTATGAAAGTTTCCTCTATATTGTTATCCTTATTGGGCATTTGAGCTCACCCCTTTTCTATGTTTTATTTTTCCCAGGATGTGAGGAAGTAAATTATGAATGACCTGCAGAGATATTATGAGGGGATAATAGTGTGGATTATGAAGACAATATGTTGTTGTAGTAGCTTTTCACTTCATGATGTAATGTAAAACTTTATGAATATATCTACTGTTTCCAAGGCTACTAAACCAATCCGTCTTTCGAGATTTGATCTTTCTTATGATCATGCCAATGTTATGTAATAATGCACCGACTCTGGGTAACTAGGATCGGGGCGTTACAGTTGGTATCAGAGGAAGTTTAGTAGAAACCTTGGAAGCTAGATTTAGATAAACTCTGATTAGAGCACGTAGACCTAAGATGAACTTTGAGGATTAGTATAGAAGAAATTCCTAGAATTTTGGTATTGTAGAGATTTTGTGAGTTTTCTGAGAAATAAATCCATGTCTGGATACGAGCAGGTAGAGGCAGCTCTGGCACAGATGTACCTAGGGGTAAAACCCGAAAACACCGCTTTGAGCTAGACTCGAACGGGAACTGGTGCACGACAACGAGCCTTGCTGCACTCTTGGTTACGACACTCTCGGTGGATATGCTTAAGATAACTCTCATTTTATTTACAAATAATTATGAAGGGTTTATGTGTAGATACTTACTCATAGAAAACATTCTTATGATTATGGATTATATCCATAAATATTTCAATTTTTGTTAAGTGTTTTGTAAGTATGGGATTATGTATTTTGATTCATAAACTGATCTAGTTTATACCATTGTTTTGAAATGGAGCCTTGTGGATGAAATGTAAACTGTATCAATGCACGCACTCCATTTAGGGATATCCCTCCAGCTCAAGATAATTATAGTGGAGCTGGTGATGCAACTGGTGCAGATCAGCTAATCACCATACTGGGACAACTTACTCAGGTTATGAATAATAACCTTACCCGTATAGAGCACCCTGATCCACAGCGTGGAGGATCAATGTTAGATCTATTCATTAGGAAACAACCACCAACGTTCAATGGGAGTACAAATCCCTTAGTAGCTGAGCAATGGATAAATTTCCTAGAGAAAATATTTCAGGCTTTGGGGAGTAGTGAAAGGGAAAAAGTTATCATGGCAGTTTACCGACTCACTAGAGATGTTGATCAATGGTGGTCATTGATTCAAAACACGAAGGAAGATGATGAAGTATCAAATATGGAATGGAGGGAGTTCAATGATCTGTTTTTATAAAAATACTTTGCTCACGACCATCGAGCAGATATGGAAAGGCAATTTCTGAGTCTGAGACATAAGGAGGATGAGAATGTCACAAAGTATGAGGCTAACTTTACAAGGTTAGCAAGGTATGCTGGAGATTATATACGTAACCCAAGAAGTATGATTGATCATTTATTTGATGGGTTAAAATCATTTCTCCGTCGAGAATTAGTCTCACAATCCTTTTCATCGTACGAAGACATTGTCTCATTTCCTATCAAGACCGAAAAGGAATTCTCTAAGTCCTATGACTTTAAAGAAAAGTAAGATAAGAAGAGACCTGCTGATCAATCTGGGAATGAAAATAAGGGGAATAAGTGAAAGGTTGAATATCCATCATGTGGTAAATGTTGGAAGAAACACCCCGGTACTTGCTTGAAGGAAATGGGAGGCTGTTACAAGTGTGGTGAAAAAGGCCACCAAGCTCATGATTGCAAGGGGAAGAAGGAAGCTACCAATGTGCAGTGCTACAATTTCAGGGAGATGGGACATTATGAAAATGAATGTCCTAAGCGTCAAGAGAACTTACCTTAGAAAAGGCCAAGGGATCATGTACAAGCTTATGCTATCACTACTGCTGAGGTAGAAGCTCCGAAAGACGTGGTGGCAGGTAATTTAATGGTTTCCTCAATTTTAGAAAATTCATTATTTGATTCTGGATCATCACATTTTTTTCATATCTTCCCAGTTTTCTAAGAAAATTAGATATTTCCAATTTGATTTAACAAGGGAGTTGTCAGTTAAAACTCCTAAGGGAAGTATCATTCCAACAAAGTTTTGTGAATCATTCCCCATTAGAACACATAAATCTTCTTTATCTGCTGATCTAATTGTCATACCTATTGTTGAGTTTGATATAATCCTCAGTATGGATTGGCTTTCAGACTATGATGCGAATATTTATTGTAAGAAAAAAGAGGTTATGATTCTTGATGATGATGATAAGGAACACCTTATCTTTAGAGAAGAATCGTCACCACCTAATTCTTATCTAGACCCACCACCAGTAGCTCAACTAAATTAAATTATTTGGGAGGAATAGAATGAAATAACTATGGGTGAGTAAAGTAATGTTCAAATAGAGGATGTACATATTGTGAAAGAATATGTAGATGTATTTCCAGAAGATTTACCTGGACATACTCCAGAACGAGAAGTTGAGTTTTCCATTGATTTAATTCCTCGATCAAGGCCTATATCTAAGACCCCTTATAGAATGTCCACTATAGAATTAGTTGATCTAAAGAAACAACTAGAGGAATTTAGTAATAAGGGATTTATTCGCCCTAGCTTTTCTCCATGGGGAGCCCCTGTTCTTTTTGTTAAAAAAAAAGATGGATCTACGAGGTTATGTGTCGACTACAGGGAGATCAATGCTATAACAATAAAGAATAAGTATCCCCTACCTCGAATTGATGATTTATTTGACCAACTGCATGGAGATCAATACTTTTCAAAGATTGAACTTTGATCTGGATACCATCAGTTGTGTGTGAATAAGGAATACATCCCGAAGATAGCATTTCGAACCAGGTACGGGCATTACGAGTTTACTGTAATGCCTTTTGGATTGACTAATGCACCCTCTGTATTCATGGATCTGATGAATAGAGTTTTCAAGGAGTATCTTGATGAATTTGTGGTGGTATTTATTGATGATATCTTGGTATACTCATAAAGCTACGAAGATCATGAAAATCACTTGCGCATTATCTTGAAGACTCTGAGAAGACATGAATTATATGGGAAGTTTAGCAAGTGTGAATTCTGGCTTCAGGAGATTTCTTTTCATGGACATATTTTCTCTAAAGATGGAATCTCTGTTGATCCTTCTAAGACTAAGGCAATCCATGAATGGACAAGACTGATGAGTATAACTGAGGTTCGTAGTTTTATTGGTTTTGCAGGTTATTATCGACGTTTCATCCAGAATTTTTCCCGATTGGCTAACCCATTAACTAAGCTCACACGTGAAGGGGTTAAATTTGTTTGGACAAAAGAGTGTGAAGAATGTTTCGAAGAACTGAATATAATATTATTCAATGCTCCCATATTGACTCTAGCATCATGGAATTATGGGTTCGTTATTTATAGTGATGCATCGAAGAAAGGACTTGGTTGTGTCCTTATGCAGAATGATAGAGTTATTGCCTATGCATCACGACAGTTGAAAATTCATGAACAAAACTATCCTAATCATGATCTCAAGTTAGCAGCTGTGATCTTTGCTTTGAAGATATGGAGGCACTACCTCTATGGTGAAAAATGTGAGATTTATACTGATCACAAGAGTTTGAAGTATATTTTCTCACAAAAAGAACTCAACATGAGGCAAAGGAGATGGCTTGAATTACTCAAAGATTATGATTGCACGATACACTACCACCCGGGGAAGGAAAACAGGGCGGTAGATGCTTTGAGCAGAAAAGACCATGGAGTTTTGAACAATATGAGAATTGAAAGGGATCCAATTTTCATGGATCTAGTAAAGATGGACATGGGAATAACCAGGGAAGGCGAAACATGAATTCTTTTTCAAATTGTTTCCAAACCATCTTTACTAGAAAGGATTAAGAGTTCTCATACCGATGATGAAGAATTTCAAAAGAAGATTAAAGCTGTGAATGATGGGAGACTGAGAGACTTTGTGTATGAAGATGGAATTTTGAAATTCGGGAAGAGACTTTGTGTTCCCAATATACCTGATCTAAAAAGGTAATTGTCGGATGATGCTCATAGTTCCAATTTCTCTATACATCCTGGGAGCACCAAAATGTATAGAGATTTGAAAGAATATTTTTGGTGGGACAACATGAAGAGGGATGTTTCTGATTTTGTGTCAAGATGTATGGTTTGTCATCCAGTGAAAGCTGGAAGGCAACAACCTGGAAGAGTCATGCAACCTCTTCCCATACCAGAGTGGAAATGGGACAATATTACGATGGAAGTTTTCATGGGACTACCAAAGACTCCTAGAAGGAACGATGAAATATGGTTTATTGTTGATCGTCTTACCATGTCATCACATTTTCTTGCTATAAGAGAAGATCTACCCCTGGAACGTCTAGCAAGACAATATATTAATGAAGTTGTGAGACTTCATGGAGTACCCCTATCGATTGTTTCTGATCGTGATCCCCATTTTACTTCAAGATTCTGGAAAAGTCTTCAGAAATACCTGGATACTGAACTTCATTTGATCACTTCTTACCACCCTCAGACAGACAGACAATCAGAACAGACTATTCAAACCTTAGAAGGCACGTTGAGATCTTTCTCACTTGACTTTCAGGGTATGTGGGATCAGTATTTACCTCTGGTATAATTTTCCTATAATAATAGCTTCCATTCGAGTATTCATATGGAACCATATGAAGCGTTATACGGAAAGAGATGTCACAAACCAACCTGTTGGGATGACGTTGGTGAAATAGAACTTGTAGGTCTAGAACTAGTGCAGGAAATGATGGAAAAGGTGAAGGTAATCCAAAATCATATCAAAGCAACTCAAAGTAAGCAGAAGACCTATGCCGATAATCGAAGGAAGGATTTGTAATTTCAAGTCGGTGATCATGTTTTCCTGAAGGTATCTCCATGGAAGGGAGTCATACGTTTTGGTAAGAAAGGTAAATTGAGTCCCAGGTACATCGGACCTTTTAAAATTCTAGAACGAATTGGGGTTGTAGCTTACCGATTGGAAATGTCGCCAAGTCTCTCCAAAGTTCACGATGTGTTCCACGTATCTCTGTTGAGGAAATACATGCCTGACCCAACGCATGTACTCAGTTACGAGGAATTAGAACTGGAACCTGATATGTCTTATTGCGAAGAGCCCGTCAGGATTCTTGATACAAGAGAACAAGTAGTGAGAAACTGTATGACACGTCTAGTAAAAGTTTTGTGGAGAAACCATAAGATGGAAGAGGCAACGTGGGAACCTGAGGAACTTATGATGAAGAACCACTAGAGTCTTTTCATGCGGTAGTATTCTGGAAATTTCTAGGACGAAATTATTTGAAGGAGGGGAGAATTTAACACCCCAAGATTCTACGGTACGCTTCTCTTTGAATAATTTGATAGCGTTTGTTGTACGCAACACCGAGTTCTAACACATCATAACCAATCAAACTAGCCGTTATAAATATTAATACCTAATTTTTGAAATTATATATATTTTATATTTCAAAATGGACTTAATTTTTGGATTCATAATATCGAATTTAGCATAAGGTGAAATTTTGGTACTTTTCGGATAACTTTATTATTTTGATGAATAGTGAAAATTACTAAATTTTAATTAAAAACACCTTTTTTAATCAAAATAATTAATAGTAATAAATTATGAATTTGAGTGGTTTTAAAGTATATTTAGAATATATTTTTACCATTTAATACAATGTTGGTCATTGGACATAATTTTACAATTAAACCGGACATAAACAAGTGTCAATCTTTTGATAGTTATTATCTCTTAAAAACTAGCTTTTTGTTTTAACAACGGGAATTAATTTTAAATTAATTTCTTCCACTTCTGTGTTTTGAATTTGGAAAAATGGATTCCATATTTGGAATCAGGATTTTCAAATTGTGTAAATAGGTAACTTTTATTTTTAGACATTTTGAATAATTACTTCGGTAAATATTTTATTTACCATGGTTAAGGGTAAATCCGGTAAATAAGGGTTAAAACATAATATTATAATAATATTAAATTACCATTAAACGTGTCCTAGCCTTATTTTTTGATACATGTTAGAAAATATTCATATTTGGGTCGATTTTGGGACCCTATGAATCCACTTGTAGGTGATAGGGACACTTTATTTTAATTAAGTTAAAATGAATACAAAATTGACACAAGCATATATCGTTTAGTAAAACAATTTTTACATAGTGTTATATATGTTGGATTTTCAACTATAAATATTCATTAGAAAGATAAAAATATTTCCTACATAATTATATTTTATTCATAATTTTTAGAGTTTACATAATGTAATTTATTTATGACACAATGATGATGTAGTAATTACCATAATAGTGAAAATTTAAAATAATTGATATTATAAATACCCAAATAAAAATAATTTGAGACTTTTAATGAATTACACTAATTTTATAGGATAATATAACATATTAGGATTTATTTAATTAACTTTTTTCGAAGTAATCATTCTATTATGAGTTTCAAAAAAAATCAACTATTGAATAGTGTCAAAATTGACATAAAAGAGTTTTTAAAACAAATATTATATTATTAATTGATATTAAATACCTAAAAATATAAGGCTCGTCCAAGAGACTTATATCATAATATTTGTATCATTAATGGACCACTTTGGGGTAGATTTGATGTATATAGTAATTTTATTAACTATATAATATAAAAATACAAAGTGACATGGTAAATGTCAAACTAATTAACTAAGAGTTAATACTTAAAGATAAGGTTAATATAGTAACCCAAACCTGTATATATTCTATTGGGTGAATGGTTTTAGACCTATACCCACCTTAACATTTAAATAATAAACTTTGGATCCATTAGAAACCGAATATGAATTTATTATAAATTAATATTTCTAGATTTTCCAAATGTGCCCCTCACCCCTCTTATAAAAGGGAACTCCTCCTTCTCATTTTTTCACACCTTAAAAGCCTTTTTGTTCGGCCAAACTCTAACCAAATACTCTTCCAACTTCCCTCACTAAAACCTAGAGGCCTTAGTTTGATCAGAAAGCCAACCTAAGGTTCCCTTTTTATCAAATCAAAAGGAAGAACCCGAAGAAGAGGTAATGTTTTCACCACCCTTTTCCATGTTCCTTTCTTCTTCCACTTCTTCTTCCTTTGTTATTACCATTCTAAAATAATAAATCCAGTATCATGTATATACTGTGATGTTATTATAAATATGGTACAACCATATTCAGTATTCTATCCATCCTTTGAATAACATGTCACCATACGTGCGTACGTACGGCTTACCGTCTCTACGTCGTGCTGTAATCGTTATTCAATAAATTATTATTTGGATGGGTATAATAATGATGTGTAATTCATGTAAATAATAAATTTAACATGATAATGATTCTGTATATATGATATACCATCCATTTATATATTATTTTAATATCAAAAGAATGATATTGTCGCTCGTGCGTAGGTACGGACTACCGTCTCCACGAACGCGATGAGATTCATTCTCCATCGTATCCATTTAAGTAAAATTATCATTTGATGATTTAAAAATGATGTTTAAGGACTTGATATCATTCAAGATATGATTAAGATACAACCTATCCATTACAAACATGTCTTACGTAACAAAACATATAAAGGAAAACGAGTAAGTTAACACCCGAAACAATGATAATACTAAGATATTATTAACAAATCAATGTTAAAAGATCATATATGATATCATATTAATGTATATGATTCTTGTATAATTTAATAACAATTATTTCACCATTATACAGAAGTTTAACCTACCCCAACCAAGGAAAAGTACAAGTTAAGGGTTTCTTTCACAATCTCTTCATTATCTCAGGTTTCTTATACCTAATAATCTACTGGGATCTCTTTATCATACACATCCATGATTCTTAAAAATGTATTTCAAAATATTTTTTCTATTTACAAGAATATGGTTTAAAGTCATTTATACCTTTGTTTGACTTTTTATAAGAGGTTTATAAAGGAATCTTTCCATCGTTTTCCAAACAAGGTGCTTTTTAACCTTTTCGACAGAATTAAGGTAAGAATGTTTTTTTTTGACTTATATGGTGGGTGCGGCTATTTTTCACCGTTATAAAATCTTTGAAGCTTCCCTTACAAGATTATAAGAATATTTTCAAAGAAAATGTTTTATTTTATAAATATATGACTCTTAAATGATTTCAAAATAGAAAGATATATTTCTTTAAAAAGAATTTTGATTTCATCTATGTCAGCATCCTTTGATGGATTTTATTCTTATTTGAAGTTGATTTATTGTGATACAAAACTTCTATACTGTATTTAAGGTTTTGTGATATGTTTGACTGTGGATGTGCTATTTTTATACCGTTCATCGTTTATGGTGAAAGTATTGACATTTGGTATTCTAGTTTTAATACGAATGTTTATTTTATGTTTAAACCTTTTCATATGGGAATGCATTGGACTTAATATGTGATGGGTGGAGCCCGCTATAGCTCCTCGATGCATCGGTAGGTCTCATGAGACAAACTAGTGTCTTTTCACAAATCCTTGGAAAAATATTATTTGTAGTCTTGGCACGAGGCCTTGTCTATGTGGTTATGATAGTCTGGCATTATGCATTCCATCATTATGAAAATGGTTATTCATATTGCATGTGATTATTCGATTATTAGAATATCCATGTGAATAAGTAAATGGGATTATTTCATTTTATTTTTTCCAAACAATGTTTAAGTTCATGTTTAAAAGGCTTTTGTTTTAGTTATACATTAACTTAAATGTTTATTCTTATTTATGAAAGTTTCCTCTATATTTTTATCCTTACTGGGCATTTGAGCTCACCCCTTTTCTATGTTTTATTTTTCCCAGGATGTGAAGAAGTAAATTATGAATGACCTGCAGGGATATTATGAGGGGATAATAGTGTGGAATATGGAGACAATATGTTATTTTAGTAGCTTTTCACTTCATGATGTAATGTAAAACTTTATGAATATATCTAGTGTTTCCAAGGCTACTAAACCAATCCGTCTTTCGAGATTTGATCTTTCTTGTGATCATGCCAATGTTATGTAATAATGCACCGACTCTGGGTAACTGGGGGCGGGGCATTACAACATTACCAAGTTATATCAAAGGATCATGTTTTATTTTCATCTAATTAACTATTTAAGGATAGTTAGAAATGATACTAGGATTTTTTAGCACCTTGTAATATGCTTTTCATTGGAGTACATATCCTATGTACTAGAGAAATTCTGAGGGCATGGGGATGAGATTGGTGCTTCTGATGTGTTCTTTTTATAGTTTATGTTATTTCACATATGTTAACTCATATATTGTGTGAGTTTATTGATTAATGTTACTAATATTTCTTTACTTTTGTAATTTTGTTCCTAGTATTCTGTGATATGAGAATACATGCATCATAATAAGCACATAGGGAAATATTGACAATGAGTGTTCATGATAGGGTCTCATCATATTTGTTTTGCAAGTGATATATACATTCTTTCTAGAACTATGATATGAGATATATGTTTATTAGATAAATGGAATGAGTAGGTGTTTCAATCTAAAATATATGTAATACAAGTCTAGAGACACAAAGAGCTAGTGGTTCTCTACTGTCTTCACATGTTGGCTTGACCTTCTTCAAGCCAGTTCTCTAAGGTGTGTGTTTTTGTTGTATAGAAATTGCCTCTTCGTCATCTTAGAATCAATATTCAAGAGAGTGGAAATAAGAATAATCCTAACATAGCTAAATAAAATCATCCTATATTTCTCAAGTAGCATAAAGATGTTTAGATTCGGGAATGCTTCTAGAAGGTCATGTGATCCCTAAAAAGGGAGATTATTCGTATTGTTTCTTTGATGTATTAGCTAACAAGAGAGTTTCAATGAAAATATTTACCTATGTTTACTGGGGAATGGTCACCCTTGGTATCCATGTACTAGATAGATTCAGTCTAAATAAGCTTCATGAATCTGGAGACAAGCGTGGATAGGAGGGTGATGCTTTCTGTGTATATGCTTAATGGACCTAAAAAATGTTGGTGGGTTATTTTGGTGGAATCTGGGAAGTTGTATAAACTATATTGGAAGGAAATAAAGATAATTTTACAAATCCATTTCTATCCCAATACCTTTAGGGATGTAAAATCTTGTGATTTCAGGCATTCGATGCTTGAGGGTATGCCACTATTGCACTAGGCTAGAAATCTTATCAACCTACCACACTTTTTTCTTTCTTTATCAACCAATGATATATCTAGGGTGAGATGTTTCTAGGATGGTTTTCATTATCAAATAAGGATATAGGAAAATGATTTCTATTTAATCAGTGTTGAAGAAGTGATAAATCAGGAAATCTTGGAGTGGAACCGAGCAGCAGTTAGTTTATTTCAGTGGAGAGATAAGGGAGTTATTATTAAAGTGTTAAGAAGTGTTGTTATGAATGTTTTCATGAAAGAAGTAAAGAGAAGAGAATCCAGGTTAGTGTACAACCATCTCATTATCATGATATTTACCAATTCTATTAGTGTGGTGAGTTTTTTTACCAGCTCTAATAATGTAATTACCCCACAGATGAGTGTTTTATATGTTGTAGAATGGGTCATATTAATAGGTTCTATATTAATGTTCTAAAAATGATCCCTCCTAGAGGATTAGGACAGTCACTAGAGTCGGTAAGGGGCTCAACATTCCCTCAGGATATTATTAACATGACTTCCATAGTTATTTTAGGTCTAGGTGGGGGACATGGTACCCCAGTGGAAGATCAAAAATACTATGAAAGGGATGTAGATTGAGTTATTCATACCGGATCATAGTTTTGTGGTACAATTCAATGTCACATTATGTAGACTAATATTTTAAACATAGATGATGACTGTATACCATCATAGGTATGATTCTTGCATCATTTACCATAGCATGTGTTTTTTATACAGGAGCATCACATACTTTTCTATCTCCTAATTTTCCGACATTTTGGTCTTTTAGGTGGATATAATAGATGTTGTTTTAAATATCGACACACTATTGGTAGTGCAAATAGAAAATAATGAAGGGTGTGTTCTTTAGAGATTGGTGGTTACCATTTATTTTTGGAATCATTAGTGTTATAGTTTATAGGATTTGTCTAGAGTCTTGGAATGTATTTGTTAGTTCTATACCATTATCATATCTCTTATTATAGGGGGAGAGTTACTTTTCTATCTCTATAAATAATTATCTATTCTCTCCTGGGTGAGTGGGATATTAAGAATGGTTGTGTGGGAAAAATTCAATGTAGATAGTATTCTCTCATTGATCATATATCCAATCATTATTAAAATAACGGTGTAGGGATGCAGGATCATTTTCCTCTAGTGTTAGACCATTTTTACGATTTTTTTCTGGATGAGTTATATGATTAACCACCCAAGAGAGAGATCATGTTCATGATCAATTTGGTGCCAACAGTAGAGCCATCTTTTATTACTATTTACAAAATATAATGAGTAGAACCTCAAGAGTTCAATGTTTCGTGAGAATATCTATAATATAATTTAATCATATGTACGAGTACATATCATTAGGGATTTCCAGTTCTCTTTGCTAAAAAGGATAATGGGTCCTTGAACATATTTGTTGATTATCATAGGTTGAACAATATGGTTATCAAGACCTAGTATCTTCTTCCTTGAACTGATGATCTTCTGGTTTTGTTGGGAGGTGATGAAATATTCTTTGTGAATGATGTGAGATTATTATATCATTAGTTAAGGGTGATATTATCAGACATACCTTGATCTACTTTTATGAGTAGGTATGTCTTGTATGACTTCGAACTGATGTTGTTTGGGTTAAAAAATGATCCTACGGTATTAATGGACTTAATGAATATTCTATTTCATCCTTTTATAGTTTAGTATGTAGTGGTTTTCATTGAAAGTATCTTAGTGTACTAATAGTCAGCAAATAACTATGCCAAACATCTTCACATCTTCTTGAGTATATTGAAAGAGCATCAACTTTAAAGAACTCCGGAAAGCCAAGAGAGGGGAGGGGGAATCAAGTTGACCACAATTTCTTCTAAAGTGATGGATCATATTTCCACATTGGTAGAAAATAGTTAAACATGTCTTATGGAAACCAAAAGAAAACACACAATCACAATCAAAATGAAAACACTGTGATTTTACATAGTTCACTACTAAGGGATAGTCCGTGGAGCATACACCAATAGTGTGTCTATCATACCTAATTCCTCAAATATTCACTAGTTTTGGAATTAAGAAGTTCATACATAGTGACTCTATTCTAGTAACAATTTATTTATAGTATTTTAGAAGTGGAACACTTCCTCCCTCAAAATAATTCCATCAAATCACCCTCACTCACTACTTTGGGATATGTATTTCTCAGTTTAAGTACATGAAGGAAACTTTAGTATATTGTAATTGAGGTATTTTTATATTTATAGTATCAGAATATTATTTCCACTAAGTTGTTAATTTATTTCTCTAAAATCACATATCAATCAAACTAGATATCTAAAAAATGAAAGTATCTCATCTCTGTTCTTGTGCCTAAAAAATTCTCATGAGTGAAAGTACTGGGATTCTCACCCATGATGTCTTCAGCAGAATATGTTTTCTTTCTCATAGAACCACCATGAAATTACCTTGTTCCTGATTTACTAAAGGAATATTTTGTGCTTATTATATATAACACATAAGTATTCTGTGTGAAATTATTTCATATGGTAGAGACATCAAATCATTATTGGAAAATGTTATAATCTTAAATGGGGGTAGCCACATATTTATAGACCCAGATGAAAATTCCCCAAAGTACTTTATGCACTAAGACCTATTTAGGTAAACAAAATTTTTGTTGTTGTATATGGCATGTAATAACCTCCCGGGTATCCAATTCCTTTTTCTATATTTTGAACCGATTAAATCAAAACTCCCCTTCTATGCAACTCACTTTTGACATCACATTTGGCGAATATGATTCTTTCACACACAAAACAATCTTGTATTTTATTCATTCATTTTCCGTATAATGATGATATGATCCCAAAAGCCACCTTGCATTCAAAATTTAGATTCTCCTTCAACCAGGCATGAAACATCCATTTCAAAAAATTCATTTCTTTATTCTCCAAAATTTGGGATCAAAAATTTGGAAACCATTGGGAAATTACTCCACAATCAACATTATTTTCATATTTTACTATAAGACCACATTCCTTGAAAACTTCATGATCAAATCAACATGGATAAACAAAAAACACAGACAAGTCTCCTTTTTCTGGTAAGAAAATATTAGGTTCCAACAGGCTTTACACCAACCTAACCAAATGCATATTCTGGATTAATGAATTTCACTACATGGGCATTGTCACCTTAGATGATGGAGTGTCAGTGGATTTAGAAAAAATATCGAACCATGATTTCAAGGGAACATCCCAATAAAAACTTCAAAATTGAGATCTTTATAGTTTAATAGTTTATTATAATAATTTTATTAAAAATTTATCCCATTTTCATCACGAGTTTCGCCGATGAATAGTAAAGGGGTGAGTTTGTGACGCTTATGTGAAATAGTTTTAGGAGAAAAAAAGGCAATTTGACCTCAGAAACAATCCTCAAATTACATGGGAATGATAAGGAATATAATATGTACTATGAAACAATGGGATTTCAACTCAGATTCATTTAGATGAAATATAATTAAGTTGTTTCTTATGGCTCTATGTAGTTGAGACTATATGATAGTATTTACCAAACTCACAATTTATACTTAATTATGGTGGAAAATTCCTTGTTATTTTGGAGATAATATCTCATGAGTGATAGGTTTGTGGTATACTTGGATGACAAGAGCATAAGTAACATCTTTTCTCAGGGGGACATGATCCTTTGAAAGAGGTTGTGTGTTGTGTATTTATAATCTTTAGATATTGAATTAGATTATACACTATGCAAGGGAAACATCATTGGAAATTATTTAAGCTAGATGACATAGATAGAGACATTATATGAGACTAATGATGAGTGGTTGATAATGGAACTCTCTATAGACAAGAATATGGATGTTTATGACTCTTAGGTATGTGTAGCTATGAATTCAACATCTGTAATATCCTTTTTTAGACCAGATTGGGACCCAAAAGTTGTCTGAACTGGATGGATTTGTTCTGAGAGAAAAATATATATAGTGGGGATATTCACTAGGGATGGTCTCTCAGCTGTGACAACTCTCTTCTTTTCTATGGAAGAGTTTGTGTTCTTATGGGACATATAGAGGAGATTGTGTGGGATTTTCATGCTTTTGGAAGGGATGTGCTTTATGGTTTAGCAAAGATGCATCATGATCTCCGTATACATTACTAGTGTTTAAGAGTAAAGAAGGATTTGGAAAGATTCATGGATATATTCATCACCTATCGGTTGGTGAAATATTAGTATAAGGGGTCATTAAGGATTTTTAATCCTTTGCCCATTCCTAATTTGAAATCAGATGATGCCACAAATGATTATGTAATAGGATATCCCAAGACAACCTATATGAATTACATTATATGGTTTACTGCGGATCAATTGGCGAAGTTAGACCACTTCTTACCAATTAGGGTGACCTTCACAGTTGATTATATGTAAAATATTTACATGCTCATGGTTGTTCGATTACATGATGTTCTAAGGATTACCATTTTAGATATACATCCTTATTTCACATCACATTTCATGATGGGTGTTTATAAATCCCTAGGATTGTGATTTATTTTATTCAAACCTATCATCCATAGAGTGATGGTTTATTTGAGCAGACTATTCAGGTTCAGGAGGATATTTTAAGAGTATGTGTTTTTTATTTTGGTGGTTCTTGGGAGAAACATATTGAACTTGTGGAGTTTTCATATAATAAAATCTTCCATGCATCGATCCAAAAAAAATTCAACAGGTTTTTAATGGATGGCCATTATATTCAGCTCATTGTTGGATAAAGGCTAGTGACCCAACACTTATTTAGAAATGTCTCATACAAGAGACTTATGACCATGTTCAGTCATTTAGATAGCAGTTAGTGACCACACATAGTTGGAAAAAATCCAATGCTGACTATTAAAGATAACCTCTAGAATTCGATATTGGTTATCATTATTTTCCATCTGGTGATTTCTAGGTATGAGAAACACAATTTTAGGAAATATGGAAAGCTATCACCCAAGGTTGTTGGGCTGTTTGAAATAATGGAAAGGGTTAGTCTAGTGGGCTACCATTTAGACCTTCTATATAGCTACAATTCCATGCATTCCTTGTTCCACATGTCGAAGCTACATATATCTTATCTAGATCACTACCATGTGATATACATATTATAAATCATGATTTTTTCTGATGGATCCTTTGATTGGAATATGATACAGGTTATGGGTAGTAGTGAGAAATATATTTTAGATAGGATTATATCATTGTTTCGGATGTAGTGGCAGCATGGGTGAGTTTAAGAGGATACCTAGGTGATGGAGTGCGACATGTGAACATAATGTTCAAACATGATCGATGATACCTCACAGTGATACTGGGAGTATCATGGGGTAAAATCTATTATAAGGTGCGGAGGATGTAAGATCTCGTCATTTTCAAGGTATGTATCTCTCTGAGTTTTTTAAATCTTTTATATTGTTTATGGTTTTATCA